>OY756371.1:15092023-17713247 GCA_963576895.1 Ceraclea dissimilis | reverse complement strand
TTTTTAATACGCGGAGGCATGACTTTGCCAACACACTTCTCAGTATTATCAGCCAGAAGAGTCTACATATTATCATTCATGATTCACATATAAACTCATCAGCCTAATACTGGGAAAAATTCACCTATCCAGATATCACGTATATCACATGATTAGGCTCAGATGCGCGGGACCTAAAATACAAGCATTGTGCCTGAAATATCAGTATTTAGGAATCGTCTTACAATATTGCAAGTATTAATAATGACCGATTTTTGCATTTTTATGTATAAATTTTCCGGTAAATCTAATTTTTTTAAGTTGTTTATAAGCGATTTTGGTATTATACCTGTAGCTGATAATACTAATGGGATTATATATACCGACCTAGAATGCCAAATATTTTTTATTTCACCTGCTAATTCTGTATATTTACGAATTTTTTCTGCGACGGTTGTTTGAATATTAAATGTATTTGGTACAGCGATGTCAATTAAATAAGTAATTTTCTCTCTTTATTGGTGGAATGTTTGAATTCTGGGACTCCTAGGTTTTGTTGTGTTGCATTGTTGGTGTGTATTTTGAGTGATTGGATCTATAATTTTATTTAAATGACGTTATCAAAATTCTGGATTGTATGCTCTCGGTATTTTATACGAATGATGTATGTGTGCGGGCGAATGTATTATGTAAGGTTGGATTCTGGGACTTACGAGTTTATTATTGTTAATGGGGGGCATGAAAGGAGCCTCCACGCGAGATTGCAATTACAAAGATTACAAAGCCAAATGAAACTAGAAATTACAAACTACTAAGAATACAAAGCGAAATGGAAATGAAAACGAAAACTAATAAATGCAATCCGGCGCCCCCTGGAAACGACGTAAGTCGGCAAATCCTTTCACTACCGGACAGCCACTCAACCAGTCCGAATGGACATCGGCCCTCATCAGGGCCGTTCACGACGACCTCAATAAACATTGAGGGACTAAGCTCAGACAAAGAGATCATTCTCTCCGATCTCTGCAAAAACATAGACGTAATGATGATACAGGAGACTCACAGGGGTCCAATGGACCCCAGACCCAAAATACAAGGAATGAATTTAGTGGTGGAACGACCGCACGACAAGTACGGAAGCGCAATATTTGTGAACCCCAAAATAGATGTCCAATCAGTGGCTCTAACGGAGGAAGACAATATTGAGATCCTATCTATAGCGCTCACCAGCTGTGTAATAGTGTCCGTGTACAAACCACCCAGTGTCGATTTTAAATTCACAGAACCCACTAACTACAACAACCACACTAAGAAGATTGTCATGGGGGACTTCAACTGTCATAGCGTGAGCTGGGGATACAGGGAAACCGACGAAAATGGAATGAAACTAGAGAAATGGGCAGAAACGGCAGGACTAAGCCTAATCCACAACCCAAAACTGCCAGCGTCCTTTGACAGCGCACGATGGAAGAGAGGATACAATCCCGATAACATATTTGTCTCGGAAGAACTGACACCTCAGTGCTCAAAACACGTGGAGTGCCCCATTCCAAAGACCCAACATCGCCCCATTACTTGTAAGATCGTCCCAATGACCCAACCCACTAAGGTCCCCTTTAAAAGGCGCTTTAACTTTCGAAAGGCTAAATGGATCGACTACGGCCGGGCGCTGGACAGTGCTATTTCCGATATAGCACCACTGCCGGAGATGTATGACCTGTTTGTGGAAACTGTGCATAAAGTGTCAAGACAGCATATACCACGAGGTTGCAGGACAGAATACATCCCTGGACTCACTAAAGACTCAAAACAATGTTTTGAAAAATACCGAAAATTGTTCGACCGCGACCCATTCTCGGAGGATACACTGCGGGCCGGAGAGATTTTGATGCAGACCATATCCAACAGTAGGAAGGATAAATGGTGCAACCTCATAGAAAACCTAGACATGAAGCAAAACAGCAGAAGGGCGTGGAAGGTGATAAAAAACCTCAGCAATGACCCAACAGCACAGAACAGCATTAAATATAATGTCACTCCAAACCAGATAGCTCACCAACTGCTACTTAACGGCCAGACAGGTGGGAAAAAACTGAGGATACCCATAGTCCGTAACACATCTGAGGAAAATAACTTTCTGGAAAACCCCTTCACCCAAGGTGAACTGAAGGAGGCAATAGATGCACTGAAAAACGGCAAGGCGGCCGGACTGGACGAGGTGAGGGTCGAACAAATCAAACATTTTGGACCAAAAACTATGGAATGGGTCCTAGAACTAATGAATGCATGCATCAAGAGTGAGAAGATACCAAAGCTCTGGAGAAAGGCTCGTGTTGCTGCACTCCTCAAGCCGGGAAAAGAACCCAATGACCCGAAGAGCTTTAGACCTGTGTCTCTCCTCTGTCATACGAGCAAGATCTTCGAACGCCTAATACTGAATCGCATCAGTGCCCACATAGACCATCACACAATAGGAGAACAGGCTGGATTTAGACCTGGAAGATCGTGCACTGGCCAGGTGCTCAACCTGGTGCAGCACATTGAAGATGGCTTTGAAAGGAAGAAGGTGACGGGAGTGGCTTTTGTGGACCTCACCGCCGCATATGATACTGTGAACCATGCTAAACTTGTCAACAAGATATACGAACTTACAAAGGACTTTCGGTTGACATCTGTAATCCGCAACTTCCTGAGTAACAGACGCTTTTAAGTAACACTTCAGGGCAAGGATAGCAGGTGGCGGTCACAAAAGAATGGCTTACCACAGGGAAGCGTTCTAGCACCAATCCTATATAACATCTACACGAATGACCAACCCACACCGATAGAGACCAGGCAATTTATCTACGCTGATGACACCGCAGTGGCGGCCCAGGAGGTCTCTTTTGAACTAGTGGAAAAAAGACTCACTCAAACTCTCAATGCGCTTGGACAATACTACGATGCGAATAACCTTAAGCCAAATCCGAGCAAAACGCAACTCTGCGCTTTCCACCTACGAAACAAGGAAGCAGGAAGAGAGTTAAATGTCACATGGAAGGGCGAGAGGATAGAAAACTGCCAGACACCTAAGTACCTTGGCGTCACTCTGGACAGAACACTCTCGTACAAACAACACTGTTCCAACACCAAACAGAAGGTCTCAGCCAGAAACAATATCCTGAGAAAACTTACCGGCACATCCTGGGGAGCATCCCCAACTGTTCTCCGCACCTCTGCCTTGAGTCTGTGTGTCTCCGCAGCCGAATATGCCTGCCCAGTTTGGCAGACGTCAGCACATGCCAAACAAGTAGATGTTGCTGTAAATGAAATGGCACGGCTAGTGTCCGGCTGCCTGAAACCTACAGCAGTACACAAACTATACCCTATAATAGGTATAGCTCCACCTAACATCAGGAGAAAGGCGGCGGCGGACGCGGAGAGGCACAAGCAAACCCACGATACCAGACACCCCCTCTACGGCCACGAGATGGCGACACAGAGATTGGCATCGAGAAAGAGCTTCCTGAAAACAACCACTGATCTGGATACCTCAATAAAACAATACAGAGAGGACCAATGGAAGCTCGAACTTGGTGACAGACTTTGGATAGCGCCGTCGGAGGGCAGTAACACCGCGCAAAACCTCGACTTTCCAACCTGGAAAACCTTGAACAGACTGAGGGTGGGGGTGACCAGGTGCAGAGTGAACCAACGGAGGTGGGGCTTCCTCGAGGGAGATGACGCGAGTTGCGACTGTGGGGCGCTGCAGGACGATTTGCATTTGCTGTCGTGCCCGCTGATGCGGATGGCATGCAATATTTTTTTTATTTTTATTTTATTTTATTTTATTTTATTCATTAAACAAACAGACAGTAATACAAAAAATCTTAAATCTTAAAAATAGTAACTAGTTAAGTATACCAATAGATGTTTGTTATCAATCTTACTACAATGGCAATTATCCTCCATGCGTTAATACCAATGATAGAAAGCGAATCTACACACGAAAGAAAAAGAAAAAGAAAGATAAAGAAGGATAATACAACAATATAGTATCAGTTACATTACATATGCTCAGGAATAGGAAAAGGAAAAAGGAAAAGGAAAGAGGAAAAGGAAAGTTTGTAAGAATATTTGCACTTTTCAATCGACCGCTTGCCCACACATACTTCTCAGAACCAGACCTTTGAACTTACCTTGTGTGTGTTGATGTATGTCAATTTTATTAAAGAAGGCATTGTAATTACCACAGGCACGTCGGATGTATGAATTTTGTACATAATTGGTGCTGCACTGAGGTAACCTGAATGTCAGGGTTGATCTCGTCCTTACCATCCGTCGTGACCGCACGTGTTTCTTCTCGATATTGTCGTTAATACTATTTCGTGTATTCCACCTTCTGTGTCGTTCCTTCAGTGATTTTCCAGTCAAAATCGTGTTTGTGTGTCTTCGAGTGCTTTTACTCAAAACCCACTCAGTGCCGGAATTATTAAGCTTTTTCCCCTAGTATTACTGGTTTTTGCCTTCGTACGCCATCTTGTCCTCTGTTTTTCAGACGCCATTTTATCATACTATTCCATACGCGTGGTCCCCAGGCGTCCACTGAACGCAAAATCAGTAGCCCTCTACCATCCGTCGTGACCGCACGTGTTTCTTCTCGATATTGTCGTTAATACTATTTCGTGTATTCCACCTTCTGTGTCGTTCCTTCAGTGATTTTCCAGTCAAAATCGTGTTTGTGTGTCTTCGAGTGCTTTTACTCAAAACCCACTCAGTGCCGGAATTATTAAGCTTTTTCCCCTAGTATTACTGGTTTTTGCCTTCGTACGCCATCTTGTCCTCTGTTTTTCAGACGCCATTTTATCATACTATTCCATACGCGTGGTCCCCAGGCGTCCACTGAACGCAAAATCAGTAGCCCTCTACCATCCGTCGTGACCGCACGTGTTTCTTCTCGATATTGTCGTTAATACTATTTCGTGTATTCCACCTTCTGTGTCGTTCCTTCAGTGATTTTCCAGTCAAAATCGTGTTTGTGTGTCTTCGAGTGCTTTTACTCAAAACCCACTCAGTGCCGGAATTATTAAGCTTTTTCCCCTAGTATTACTGGTTTTTGCCTTCGTACGCCATCTTGTCCTCTGTTTTTCAGACGCCATTTTATCATACTATTCCATACGCGTGGTCCCCAGGCGTCCACTGAACGCAAAATCAGTAGCCCTCTACCATCCGTCGTGACCGCACGTGTTTCTTCTCGATATTGTCGTTAATACTATTTCGTGTATTCCACCTTCTGTGTCGTTCCTTCAGTGATTTTCCAGTCAAAATCGTGTTTGTGTGTCTTCGAGTGCTTTTACTCAAAACCCACTCAGTGCCGGAATTATTAAGCTTTTTCCCCTAGTATTACTGGTTTTTGCCTTCGTACGCCATCTTGTCCTCTGTTTTTCAGACGCCATTTTATCATACTATTCCATACGCGTGGTCCCCAGGCGTCCACTGAACGCAAAATCAGTAGCCCTCTACCATCCGTCGTGACCGCACGTGTTTCTTCTCGATATTGTCGTTAATACTATTTCGTGTATTCCACCTTCTGTGTCGTTCCTTCAGTGATTTTCCAGTCAAAATCGTGTTTGTGTGTCTTCGAGTGCTTTTACTCAAAACCCACTCAGTGCCGGAATTATTAAGCTTTTTCCCCTAGTATTACTGGTTTTTGCCTTCGTACGCCATCTTGTCCTCTGTTTTTCAGACGCCATTTTATCATACTATTCCATACGCGTGGTCCCCAGGCGTCCACTGAACGCAAAATCAGTAGCCCTCTACCATCCGTCGTGACCGCACGTGTTTCTTCTCGATATTGTCGTTAATACTATTTCGTGTATTCCACCTTCTGTGTCGTTCCTTCAGTGATTTTCCAGTCAAAATCGTGTTTGTGTGTCTTCGAGTGCTTTTACTCAAAACCCACTCAGTGCCGGAATTATTAAGCTTTTTCCCCTAGTATTACTGGTTTTTGCCTTCGTACGCCATCTTGTCCTCTGTTTTTCAGACGCCATTTTATCATACTATTCCATACGCGTGGTCCCCAGGCGTCCACTGAACGCAAAATCAGTAGCCCTCTACCATCCGTCGTGACCGCACGTGTTTCTTCTCGATATTGTCGTTAATACTATTTCGTGTATTCCACCTTCTGTGTCGTTCCTTCAGTGATTTTCCAGTCAAAATCGTGTTTGTGTGTCTTCGAGTGCTTTTACTCAAAACCCACTCAGTGCCGGAATTATTAAGCTTTTTCCCCTAGTATTACTGGTTTTTGCCTTCGTACGCCATCTTGTCCTCTGTTTTTCAGACGCCATTTTATCATACTATTCCATACGCGTGGTCCCCAGGCGTCCACTGAACGCAAAATCAGTAGCCCTCTACCATCCGTCGTGACCGCACGTGTTTCTTCTCGATATTGTCGTTAATACTATTTCGTGTATTCCACCTTCTGTGTCGTTCCTTCAGTGATTTTCCAGTCAAAATCGTGTTTGTGTGTCTTCGAGTGCTTTTACTCAAAACCCACTCAGTGCCGGAATTATTAAGCTTTTTCCCCTAGTATTACTGGTTTTTGCCTTCGTACGCCATCTTGTCCTCTGTTTTTCAGACGCCATTTTATCATACTATTCCATACGCGTGGTCCCCAGGCGTCCACTGAACGCAAAATCAGTAGCCCTCTACCATCCGTCGTGACCGCACGTGTTTCTTCTCGATATTGTCGTTAATACTATTTCGTGTATTCCACCTTCTGTGTCGTTCCTTCAGTGATTTTCCAGTCAAAATCGTGTTTGTGTGTCTTCGAGTGCTTTTACTCAAAACCCACTCAGTGCCGGAATTATTAAGCTTTTTCCCCTAGTATTACTGGTTTTTGCCTTCGTACGCCATCTTGTCCTCTGTTTTTCAGACGCCATTTTATCATACTATTCCATACGCGTGGTCCCCAGGCGTCCACTGAACGCAAAATCAGTAGCCCTCTACCATCCGTCGTGACCGCACGTGTTTCTTCTCGATATTGTCGTTAATACTATTTCGTGTATTCCACCTTCTGTGTCGTTCCTTCAGTGATTTTCCAGTCAAAATCGTGTTTGTGTGTCTTCGAGTGCTTTTACTCAAAACCCACTCAGTGCCGGAATTATTAAGCTTTTTCCCCTAGTATTACTGGTTTTTGCCTTCGTACGCCATCTTGTCCTCTGTTTTTCAGACGCCATTTTATCATACTATTCCATACGCGTGGTCCCCAGGCGTCCACTGAACGCAAAATCAGTAGCCCTCTACCATCCGTCGTGACCGCACGTGTTTCTTCTCGATATTGTCGTTAATACTATTTCGTGTATTCCACCTTCTGTGTCGTTCCTTCAGTGATTTTCCAGTCAAAATCGTGTTTGTGTGTCTTCGAGTGCTTTTACTCAAAACCCACTCAGTGCCGGAATTATTAAGCTTTTTCCCCTAGTATTACTGGTTTTTGCCTTCGTACGCCATCTTGTCCTCTGTTTTTCAGACGCCATTTTATCATACTATTCCATACGCGTGGTCCCCAGGCGTCCACTGAACGCAAAATCAGTAGCCCTCTACCATCCGTCGTGACCGCACGTGTTTCTTCTCGATATTGTCGTTAATACTATTTCGTGTATTCCACCTTCTGTGTCGTTCCTTCAGTGATTTTCCAGTCAAAATCGTGTTTGTGTGTCTTCGAGTGCTTTTACTCAAAACCCACTCAGTGCCGGAATTATTAAGCTTTTTCCCCTAGTATTACTGGTTTTTGCCTTCGTACGCCATCTTGTCCTCTGTTTTTCAGACGCCATTTTATCATACTATTCCATACGCGTGGTCCCCAGGCGTCCACTGAACGCAAAATCAGTAGCCCTCTACCATCCGTCGTGACCGCACGTGTTTCTTCTCGATATTGTCGTTAATACTATTTCGTGTATTCCACCTTCTGTGTCGTTCCTTCAGTGATTTTCCAGTCAAAATCGTGTTTGTGTGTCTTCGAGTGCTTTTACTCAAAACCCACTCAGTGCCGGAATTATTAAGCTTTTTCCCCTAGTATTACTGGTTTTTGCCTTCGTACGCCATCTTGTCCTCTGTTTTTCAGACGCCATTTTATCATACTATTCCATACGCGTGGTCCCCAGGCGTCCACTGAACGCAAAATCAGTAGCCCTCTACCATCCGTCGTGACCGCACGTGTTTCTTCTCGATATTGTCGTTAATACTATTTCGTGTATTCCACCTTCTGTGTCGTTCCTTCAGTGATTTTCCAGTCAAAATCGTGTTTGTGTGTCTTCGAGTGCTTTTACTCAAAACCCACTCAGTGCCGGAATTATTAAGCTTTTTCCCCTAGTATTACTGGTTTTTGCCTTCGTACGCCATCTTGTCCTCTGTTTTTCAGACGCCATTTTATCATACTATTCCATACGCGTGGTCCCCAGGCGTCCACTGAACGCAAAATCAGTAGCCCTCTACCATCCGTCGTGACCGCACGTGTTTCTTCTCGATATTGTCGTTAATACTATTTCGTGTATTCCACCTTCTGTGTCGTTCCTTCAGTGATTTTCCAGTCAAAATCGTGTTTGTGTGTCTTCGAGTGCTTTTACTCAAAACCCACTCAGTGCCGGAATTATTAAGCTTTTTCCCCTAGTATTACTGGTTTTTGCCTTCGTACGCCATCTTGTCCTCTGTTTTTCAGACGCCATTTTATCATACTATTCCATACGCGTGGTCCCCAGGCGTCCACTGAACGCAAAATCAGTAGCCCTCTACCATCCGTCGTGACCGCACGTGTTTCTTCTCGATATTGTCGTTAATACTATTTCGTGTATTCCACCTTCTGTGTCGTTCCTTCAGTGATTTTCCAGTCAAAATCGTGTTTGTGTGTCTTCGAGTGCTTTTACTCAAAACCCACTCAGTGCCGGAATTATTAAGCTTTTTCCCCTAGTATTACTGGTTTTTGCCTTCGTACGCCATCTTGTCCTCTGTTTTTCAGACGCCATTTTATCATACTATTCCATACGCGTGGTCCCCAGGCGTCCACTGAACGCAAAATCAGTAGCCCTCTACCATCCGTCGTGACCGCACGTGTTTCTTCTCGATATTGTCGTTAATACTATTTCGTGTATTCCACCTTCTGTGTCGTTCCTTCAGTGATTTTCCAGTCAAAATCGTGTTTGTGTGTCTTCGAGTGCTTTTACTCAAAACCCACTCAGTGCCGGAATTATTAAGCTTTTTCCCCTAGTATTACTGGTTTTTGCCTTCGTACGCCATCTTGTCCTCTGTTTTTCAGACGCCATTTTATCATACTATTCCATACGCGTGGTCCCCAGGCGTCCACTGAACGCAAAATCAGTAGCCCTCTACCATCCGTCGTGACCGCACGTGTTTCTTCTCGATATTGTCGTTAATACTATTTCGTGTATTCCACCTTCTGTGTCGTTCCTTCAGTGATTTTCCAGTCAAAATCGTGTTTGTGTGTCTTCGAGTGCTTTTACTCAAAACCCACTCAGTGCCGGAATTATTAAGCTTTTTCCCCTAGTATTACTGGTTTTTGCCTTCGTACGCCATCTTGTCCTCTGTTTTTCAGACGCCATTTTATCATACTATTCCATACGCGTGGTCCCCAGGCGTCCACTGAACGCAAAATCAGTAGCCCTCTACCATCCGTCGTGACCGCACGTGTTTCTTCTCGATATTGTCGTTAATACTATTTCGTGTATTCCACCTTCTGTGTCGTTCCTTCAGTGATTTTCCAGTCAAAATCGTGTTTGTGTGTCTTCGAGTGCTTTTACTCAAAACCCACTCAGTGCCGGAATTATTAAGCTTTTTCCCCTAGTATTACTGGTTTTTCGCCTTCGTACGCCATCTTGTCCTCTGTTTTTCAGACGCCATTTTATCATACTATTCCATACGCGTGGTCCCCAGGCGTCCACTGAACGCAAAATCAGTAGCCCTCTACCATCCGTCGTGACCGCACGTGTTTCTTCTCGATATTGTCGTTAATACTATTTCGTGTATTCCACCTTCTGTGTCGTTCCTTCAGTGATTTTCCAGTCAAAATCGTGTTTGTGTGTCTTCGAGTGCTTTTACTCAAAACCCACTCAGTGCCGGAATTATTAAGCTTTTTCCCCTAGTATTACTGGTTTTTGCCTTCGTACGCCATCTTGTCCTCTGTTTTTCAGACGCCATTTTATCATACTATTCCATACGCGTGGTCCCCAGGCGTCCACTGAACGCAAAATCAGTAGCCCTCTACCATCCGTCGTGACCGCACGTGTTTCTTCTCGATATTGTCGTTAATACTATTTCGTGTATTCCACCTTCTGTGTCGTTCCTTCAGTGATTTTCCAGTCAAAATCGTGTTTGTGTGTCTTCGAGTGCTTTTACTCAAAACCCACTCAGTGCCGGAATTATTAAGCTTTTTCCCCTAGTATTACTGGTTTTTGCCTTCGTACGCCATCTTGTCCTCTGTTTTTCAGACGCCATTTTATCATACTATTCCATACGCGTGGTCCCCAGGCGTCCACTGAACGCAAAATCAGTAGCCCTCTACCATCCGTCGTGACCGCACGTGTTTCTTCTCGATATTGTCGTTAATACTATTTCGTGTATTCCACCTTCTGTGTCGTTCCTTCAGTGATTTTCCAGTCAAAATCGTGTTTGTGTGTCTTCGAGTGCTTTTACTCAAAACCCACTCAGTGCCGGAATTATTAAGCTTTTTCCCCTAGTATTACTGGTTTTTGCCTTCGTACGCCATCTTGTCCTCTGTTTTTCAGACGCCATTTTATCATACTATTCCATACGCGTGGTCCCCAGGCGTCCACTGAACGCAAAATCAGTAGCCCTCTACCATCCGTCGTGACCGCACGTGTTTCTTCTCGATATTGTCGTTAATACTATTTCGTGTATTCCACCTTCTGTGTCGTTCCTTCAGTGATTTTCCAGTCAAAATCGTGTTTGTGTGTCTTCGAGTGCTTTTACTCAAAACCCACTCAGTGCCGGAATTATTAAGCTTTTTCCCCTAGTATTACTGGTTTTTGCCTTCGTACGCCATCTTGTCCTCTGTTTTTCAGACGCCATTTTATCATACTATTCCATACGCGTGGTCCCCAGGCGTCCACTGAACGCAAAATCAGTAGCCCTCTACCATCCGTCGTGACCGCACGTGTTTCTTCTCGATATTGTCGTTAATACTATTTCGTGTATTCCACCTTCTGTGTCGTTCCTTCAGTGATTTTCCAGTCAAAATCGTGTTTGTGTGTCTTCGAGTGCTTTTACTCAAAACCCACTCAGTGCCGGAATTATTAAGCTTTTTCCCCTAGTATTACTGGTTTTTGCCTTCGTACGCCATCTTGTCCTCTGTTTTTCAGACGCCATTTTATCATACTATTCCATACGCGTGGTCCCCAGGCGTCCACTGAACGCAAAATCAGTAGCCCTCTACCATCCGTCGTGACCGCACGTGTTTCTTCTCGATATTGTCGTTAATACTATTTCGTGTATTCCACCTTCTGTGTCGTTCCTTCAGTGATTTTCCAGTCAAAATCGTGTTTGTGTGTCTTCGAGTGCTTTTACTCAAAACCCACTCAGTGCCGGAATTATTAAGCTTTTTCCCCTAGTATTACTGGTTTTTGCCTTCGTACGCCATCTTGTCCTCTGTTTTTCAGACGCCATTTTATCATACTATTCCATACGCGTGGTCCCCAGGCGTCCACTGAACGCAAAATCAGTAGCCCTCTACCATCCGTCGTGACCGCACGTGTTTCTTCTCGATATTGTCGTTAATACTATTTCGTGTATTCCACCTTCTGTGTCGTTCCTTCAGTGATTTTCCAGTCAAAATCGTGTTTGTGTGTCTTCGAGTGCTTTTACTCAAAACCCACTCAGTGCCGGAATTATTAAGCTTTTTCCCCTAGTATTACTGGTTTTTTCGCCTTCGTACGCCATCTTGTCTTCTGTTTTTCAGACGCCATTTTATCATACTATTCCATACGCGTGGTCCCCAGGCGTCCACTGAACGCAAAATCAGTAGCCCTCTACCATCCGTCGTGACCGCACGTGTTTCTTCTCGATATTGTCGTTAATACTATTTCGTGTATTCCACCTTCTGTGTCGTTCCTTCAGTGATTTTCCAGTCAAAATCGTTTTGTGTGTCTTCGAGTGCTTTTACTCAAAACCCACTCAGTGCCGGAATTATTAAGCTTTTTCCCCTAGTATTACTGGTTTTTGCCTTCGTACGCCATCTTGTCTTCTGTTTTTCAGACGCCATTTTATCATACTATTCCATACGCGTGGTCCCCAGGCGTCCACTGAACGCAAAATCAGTAGCCCTCTACCATCCGTCGTGACCGCACGTGTTTCTTCTCGATATTGTCGTTAATACTATTTCGTGTATTCCACCTTCTGTGTCGTTCCTTCAGTGATTTTCCAGTCAAAATCGTTTTGTGTGTCTTCGAGTGCTTTTACTCAAAACCCACTCAGTGCCGGAATTATTAAGCTTTTTCCCCTAGTATTACTGGTTTTTGCCTTCGTACGCCATCTTGTCTTCTGTTTTTCAGACGCCATTTTATCATACTATTCCATACGCGTGGTCCCCAGGCGTCCACTGAACGCAAAATCAGTAGCCCTCTACCATCCGTCGTGACCGCACGTGTTTCTTCTCGATATTGTCGTTAATACTATTTCGTGTATTCCACCTTCTGTGTCGTTCCTTCAGTGATTTTCCAGTCAAAATCGTTTTGTGTGTCTTCGAGTGCTTTTACTCAAAACCCACTCAGTGCCGGAATTATTAAGCTTTTTCCCCTAGTATTACTGGTTTTTGCCTTCGTACGCCATCTTGTCTTCTGTTTTTCAGACGCCATTTTATCATACTATTCCATACGCGTGGTCCCCAGGCGTCCACTGAACGCAAAATCAGTAGCCCTCTACCATCCGTCGTGACCGCACGTGTTTCTTCTCGATATTGTCGTTAATACTATTTCGTGTATTCCACCTTCTGTGTCGTTCCTTCAGTGATTTTCCAGTCAAAATCGTTTTGTGTGTCTTCGAGTGCTTTTACTCAAAACCCACTCAGTGCCGGAATTATTAAGCTTTTTCCCCTAGTATTACTGGTTTTTGCCTTCGTACGCCATCTTGTCTTCTGTTTTTCAGACGCCATTTTATCATACTATTCCATACGCGTGGTCCCCAGGCGTCCACTGAACGCAAAATCAGTAGCCCTCTACCATCCGTCGTGACCGCACGTGTTTCTTCTCGATATTGTCGTTAATACTATTTCGTGTATTCCACCTTCTGTGTCGTTCCTTCAGTGATTTTCCAGTCAAAATCGTTTTGTGTGTCTTCGAGTGCTTTTACTCAAAACCCACTCAGTGCCGGAATTATTAAGCTTTTTCCCCTAGTATTACTGGTTTTTGCCTTCGTACGCCATCTTGTCTTCTGTTTTTCAGACGCCATTTTATCATACTATTCCATACGCGTGGTCCCCAGGCGTCCACTGAACGCAAAATCAGTAGCCCTCTACCATCCGTCGTGACCGCACGTGTTTCTTCTCGATATTGTCGTTAATACTATTTCGTGTATTCCACCTTCTGTGTCGTTCCTTCAGTGATTTTCCAGTCAAAATCGTTTTGTGTGTCTTCGAGTGCTTTTACTCAAAACCCACTCAGTGCCGGAATTATTAAGCTTTTTCCCCTAGTATTACTGGTTTTTGCCTTCGTACGCCATCTTGTCTTCTGTTTTTCAGACGCCATTTTATCATACTATTCCATACGCGTGGTCCCCAGGCGTCCACTGAACGCAAAATCAGTAGCCCTCTACCATCCGTCGTGACCGCACGTGTTTCTTCTCGATATTGTCGTTAATACTATTTCGTGTATTCCACCTTCTGTGTCGTTCCTTCAGTGATTTTCCAGTCAAAATCGTTTTGTGTGTCTTCGAGTGCTTTTACTCAAAACCCACTCAGTGCCGGAATTATTAAGCTTTTTCCCCTAGTATTACTGGTTTTTGCCTTCGTACGCCATCTTGTCTTCTGTTTTTCAGACGCCATTTTATCATACTATTCCATACGCGTGGTCCCCAGGCGTCCACTGAACGCAAAATCAGTAGCCCTCTACCATCCGTCGTGACCGCACGTGTTTCTTCTCGATATTGTCGTTAATACTATTTCGTGTATTCCACCTTCTGTGTCGTTCCTTCAGTGATTTTCCAGTCAAAATCGTTTTGTGTGTCTTCGAGTGCTTTTACTCAAAACCCACTCAGTGCCGGAATTATTAAGCTTTTTCCCCTAGTATTACTGGTTTTTGCCTTCGTACGCCATCTTGTCTTCTGTTTTTCAGACGCCATTTTATCATACTATTCCATACGCGTGGTCCCCAGGCGTCCACTGAACGCAAAATCAGTAGCCCTCTACCATCCGTCGTGACCGCACGTGTTTCTTCTCGATATTGTCGTTAATACTATTTCGTGTATTCCACCTTCTGTGTCGTTCCTTCAGTGATTTTCCAGTCAAAATCGTTTTGTGTGTCTTCGAGTGCTTTTACTCAAAACCCACTCACTTCCGACGAAGACGCTGACCTTGAGGACGTTGAACGGCTGGTAGTGGGATACTTCTGGTGGTGGTAGTTCTATTTATTCTATTTATATTTCTATTCTTATTATATTATTTTGTATATATATAGATATTTCTACTAACATGGTGGAGGGAAACCAAGACACGGGACCTATAGGTCCTAAGATGTAAGAAATTAGGTGGTGGTCTTGACGCATGGAGTCGATGAGGCTCGCCACCCATCACGCCGCGTCAAGGACCAGGGAGGGCGCAAAGAGGAGGGCAGAATGCCGGATTGGTGTGTGGAATATAAGAGGAGATATGGAAGGTAAGATGAATGAATTGCGTGATGTTTTGCATGAGAGGAACTTAGATATATTGTGTTTATGTGAGACGAAAAGAAAGGATAGAGATTGTGATGTGGTGAATGGAATGGCAGAGATGTGGTCTGGAGTGCCTGAAAATGAACATGGACGTCAGGGAGTGGGTGCTATATTATCAAAAAGAATGACTGAATGTATGGTGAAGCGTAATGGGTATGGACTGGTAGGACCGAGACTCATCTGGATTCGTTTCAAGGTAGGCATGACCAGGCTGTTCCTTATTATAGGTTACGGTCCAGGGAATGATGCCTTGGATGATGAGAAGGATGAGTTTTGGAACTTAGTGCGGGAGACAGCGGATAAAAGAAGAGCGAATGAAAAAGTAATATTGGCAGGTGATCTGAATGGTTGGGTCGGTGTCAGAAGGAAGAATTTTGAGAGAGTGTTGGGATTGCATGGCGATGATAGGGTGAATGATAACGGGAAAAGAGTGTTAGAAGTATGTTTGGAGTTGGATCTCTTTGTGGCGAACACATTCTTCGCACACAAGGAGATCCACCAGTACACTTGGCAAAGAGAGAGAGTTGATCGTATTGAAAGGTCGATGATTGACTTTGTATGTGTGGACTCTGAGCTCCGGAAGGCGACAAAGGACACCCGGGCATTTCGGGGCGCCGGACTGTGGACGGATCACTTCCTTGTGATAACAAGGATTGATCTTTTCTCCGGTTGGCGCTCGAGGGCTCGGAAGTTGGAGCCTGTCCGTAGAATCAGGGTCGAAAAACTGAAAGAGACGAATGTTAGGGATGAATATGAAAGACTAACTAACGAAAGGCTAGAAGTACATGATGATGAGGAACGCTCGACGAGTGAACTATGGAATGTTATGAAGGAGGTGCTAGTAAAGAGTGCAAGAGAAGTATGTGGAGAAGCGTTGGTAGGAAGGAAAAAAGGTGATGCGTGGTGGGATGATGAGGTGAAGGATGCTGTAGTGAGGAAAAAGAAAGCGTGGAATGATGTGCTTGGTGCGAAACCAGATGATGGAGGTGAGAAAGAAAGAAAGAAGAATATATATAAAGCGTGTAGGAAAGAAGTGAAAGAAATGGTTTGCCAGAAAAAGAGAAAACTTGAGGAAGAGGAATGTATGAAATTATCGAGGAACGCCGAGGAGAATTTGAAAATATTCTGGAAGGAAGTAAAAAGAAAGAGATCTGGAAGTGAGAAAAACAGTATGAATTGCATCAAAGATAAGAATGGTGTTTTAGTGATGAATGGAGAAGAAGTTGTTGAAAGATGGAAAGAATACTTCGAAGAATTATATGAAAGTGGTACTAGTACAAACCAGACGAATGTAGCAGATAGTATGAATGTAAATATTGCTGAGGACGAGGAAATACGTATGAATGAAGTTGTGCTTGCATTGAAAAAAGCAAAGAATGGTAAAGCTGCGGGACATGACTGTGTGGCCATAGAGTTCATCAAGCAAGGTGGCCCGAAGATTCTCGAGTGGTGCCTGAGGCTCTTCAACTTGTGCTGGGAGAGTGGCTGCACTCCTGAGGATTGGAGGAGGGCAGTCATCTGCCCTTTGTACAAGGGGAAAGGCTCAAGGTTGGAATGCGGCAGTTATCGGGCTATCAGTTTGCTGAGCTCTGTGGGCAAACTGTATGGAAAGGTATTGATTGAAAGAGTAAGAAAAGTGACTGAAAGTAAAGTATGGGATGTGCAGGGTGCTTTCATGAGTGGCAGGGGGTGCACCGATCAGATCTTCTCCCTACGGATGGTCGTGGAGAAGCTTCTGGCTAAACACCAGAGGCTCTTCTGCGCGTTCGTGGATCTGGAGAAGGCATACGATCGTGTGGACCGAGAAAGACTGTGGCGTGTACTGTCGGAATATGGGGTGAGCGACCGACTGATTGGCGCAATCGCGTCTCTATATACGGAGAGCTCTGCTTGTGTCAGGGTGAATGCTGCGTTGTCGCAGTGGTTCACTCTCACAAAAGGGGTTAAACAGGGTTGCGTCATGTCGCCTTGGTTGTTCAACCTGTTCTTCGACTACTGAATGAGCTGAATGTTGGTGTGGACCTAAATGGAGTGAAAGTATGTGCGTTAATGTTTGCAGATGATTTAGTGTTGATGGCTGATGATGAATGTGAGTTACAACGGATAGTATCCTGTGTGTACGAAAGCTGCGATATGAATGGTATGAAAATGAATGTAAATAAAACGAAAGTATTAGTGTTCGAAAGAGAGGAAATAAGGACAAATTGTGTGATAAAGGTTGGTAATGACTGTCTGGAGCAAGTGAATCAGTATGTATATCTGGGAAGTTTGTTTACTAGAGATGGACGCTGTGATGGAGACATTGAAAGAAGGAAGCTGGCCGGTACTAGGACGAATGGTGCGCTCGGTCCGATTGTTAGTAGTAGCAATGTGTCTATGAAAGCAAAAGTGCTAGTGCACAATGCTGTCTTGGTGCCGACCCTGATGTATGCTAGTGAGACGTGGACGTGGATGAAGAAGGATGAATCAGGGTTGAATGCAGTAGAAATGAGGTCATTAAGAAGAATGTGCGGGAAAACGCTGAGAGATAAGATAAGGAATGAGGTTATTAGGGAAATGAGTGACTGCAAGACTGGTGTAGTGACAAGAATGAAAGTAAACAAACTAAGATGGTTTGGGCATGTTGAGAGAATGAATGATGACAGGATGACAAAAAAGATATATCTGAATGAGCGAAGAGGGGTGAGAAAGCGCGGCCGTCCGAGACTGACCTGGTCCGATCATGTCGACCAGATCCTCAAGGATGGACGCGTTTTGAGTAAAAGGAATCGGAGAGCGTGTATGACTAATTGCATGAATGTGACGGAAGCTAGGAGTGTGTGTAAGGATAGGGCTGTCTGGCGCTCTGTCCTCTCTGCCTACCCTGCAAGGGATGTGGCGTGAGGGTATAGATAGATAGATAGATAGTTACATAATTTATTAGCATGTTTACGACTGGCTTGATTGAAACATTGTCCATACAGCCTTGATTGTTGTGAAATGTGAAACATAAATATTATTGTCTCTCTATACCTCCTGTAGTAGTATAGGAATATATTAGGTGTAATGGTGCGATGTGAAGATAAATAAAAAGTAATGATCCAACGTTCACTTTATTATCATTGTTTGGTTTAATGGTATTTAGGAAGTCCTATAATATGTATTGTATTGTATTGTATTGTATAGAGTACACCCACACACAGTCCCTAATATGTACACAAATCATGGTACATTTATAATTATTCGTGTCATGAAAGTTCAATGCCAATGTTCGTCAATGTCACGTAGATAGAGTACGCATATTGACATATCAAAAATTTCTAAAAACGGGAGACCTAAAATCTCGACAACCATTGCTAAATATGCCTTAGGAAAAATATAGTAGGTACAGTACATACATTGAACATTTATCTAGGGAATAACCGTAAAATATTTTATATATCTTGTATCGATTTCTCAAAAAAATGTGAAAAACACCTCTGATATTTTGTTTCTAAAGACAAACTCGTTTCCCGAAAGTTTCAGAGATTTTTTTTTGTGCTGTTTGTATGCATTAAAATGTAAGGAAAAACCGGAAAAGTTTTTTGATTGAAGCGAAATTTACTCCAAAAAATGGAAACAACGCTATTTTTACCATTTTATCATGCGATTGTTCACGCGATTTTGAACCTTAATGCCGTGGGAAATGACCGTGATGTCATAAGTCATAACAAAAGCTTATTATAATTACCTATCAATTTTTCTTTCTAGATATGTGTGGATAATTTCAAAGTGCTAGGACATTGAGAAGTTGTTAAAATTTGAGCAGGCAAATGTATACTCAGACAACAACGAGAGATGATGTTGAATAAACGCGTTGTAAAAAGGGTATGTTTTAATCATCGTTATTTAGCGGTTGTCTGTGGCAGAATTAGCATATCTACCTGTGAAATATATTATGTTTAGCAATCTAATTGTTTACCCGGGCTTCACATGGCAAACAATATAAGGTAACTAGGTACCATGATGGGACATCCAATGTTCATCTGTATGTATGTATGCAGATATATGGTACGGAGTAAGTAGTAACCACATCGCCATATAGGTACAGGGTATCCCAAAAAGTAGTCAAGGGAAAGTCCAGAAAAATAGCAACTCTTGGAGTACCCAAAAACCCCCAGTATATGTTCCTCGATTTCTTTTCGTAATGAATTGGTAAATTTTTGAAAATGTTTGGATCTATTTTTTAAGGAACGGCATTTTTTAAATTTTATATGTGACTAATTTTGGGATTTAAAAATGTTTCATGGTGCGATGTTATTAGATCGGTCTACAATTGTTTTTTTTTTATTCATTTAAACTTAAAGTAAACAACAAACACATATAAATATACAAAATGGACATAGTACAGATTATAAAACGTTGTTCACTAGGGCGAACTTATCGCAGAACTGCGATTTCTTCCAGTTAACCAGATCTTTTTGTATCTGCAATTAATACTTTTCAATATTTTAAGAAAATAGGTTGAAAAATTCGTGCCTCTGTGACCAATAACCAGTCTTGTAAGTCAGGTCTGATAAAGAAAAATACGAAAAACCATCATCACTAGAAAATCACAAATAATCTTAAGAGATATATGGGGGTTGGTTCTATGGATATATGGGGGTATTTGTGTACCCCCAGGTTGCTCTATTTCCGAACTTCCGCTTGACTGTACTTTTTGGTACAGCCTGTATGTAGACACAATGAATGGGTACTGGGTATGGCCGAGAAGGGATGTAATATAGGTGATGATAATACGCAGTTGTGTAACATGATTGCTTTATATATATGTGAGGAGGTAGGTACTTGTAATATATAATGTAATATAATGTAATATTGTAAACAAGAGGGTAGAAAGTAATTAAACTTGTGACGTGCGAATAAAAATAATTAAAATTCATTCATTCATTTGTCATATTAACTTTATACATATACACATACACAGGCGCCACACTGCGACGCGTAGGCGACAAAAACATCATTATTTTCTAATTGTTATTTTTATTTCATACATATAGCCATAGGTAGACTACTTATCTACCTAGGGCTATAGGTGTGTATCATCAGAATCCGCACTGACTGAGTATGGATCGGAGAGGCAGACTGTGAGCCATATCGTGTCCGAGTGTACCTACTCTCAGGGCATATGGGGTTGAAACATCTGACTATGTGTCTAAATGAAGCGGCGACGACATACCTAAGGACACTTGATTTCGGACTCTGACAAACAATTTTCATTGTGCAATATACATGTAGTGTCTGTCTGATTATTATGTATTCTTATATAAATGTGATGTACGATAGAATCAGTAGCAAAGTTTCAGCCTTTAAAATCAAGGAAACGTAGTTATAACTTGGAAACCACATTAGGTAAGTATGTATACCTAGAGCAGAATTGTGACTCTATAGAAATACATAAGGGGTAGATATTTATGATGATTTTAATAATCTTTTGTATTAACATTTATTATACCACATTGAGAATGGGTAGCGAACCTCTTCTGTGAACAAGATGTGAAATGTCATTTCCAAGTTTTGCAAACATATTTCACTTTTGCATAACACTAAAAAAAATATGTAAAAAAGAGTGGGGGTCTATCAGTGGCGAAGGGTAGATTTCCGCAGAAGGGAAGACGGGACTTCTTATGGGATTACGTCAGATAAGACACTATTATACCAATCATTTTTTCCAAAACTCGATGAGAATCGTGTTCTTAGGTAGCTTCGCGCCTGGGGTCTATTCTACAACTAGGAAATTCACTGGGAATATATTTTGGACCTAATTCGTAGGAAAAAAGTGTATAAAATGTGGGCATCTTTTCAAAGGTCAATAGATGAAAAAAAAATAGAGAAAATAAATGTAGCTAACTTCAAGTCAAATAAAGAAGTTTAAATTGAGAAGGTCGTTCATTATTTACAGTAGTTAGACTAATATAAAATGTCAATTTAAGTAATAAAATTTATAAAAAGTTATTGAGTAGCGAAAATATTTTACTTGAATAAATCAAAATATAAAAAGTAAATTTTGGCAAAGTTTTATCTAAATAAACGATTCGAAATAAAATTGCGCTACGTTTAAATAAACTTTCTTATGTAAATCTCTGCTATCAATAATACAAGGAGTGAGGCTCAAATTATACACAATATATCTACCTAATATCATATATAGTCAGTCAGTATATTTCATACATAGTTCAGTATTTTGTGTTTATTGTTTTCATAGCCCCTAGGCCTCAAGTGGGGCACTTGAACTAGTCAGATTTCCAAGATTTCAATAAACATTGAAGGAAAAACCCGCGGGCTTAACGCCCTCCACATCCCCGAGTAGCTCAGGCGCATTAATAGCGACCTCTTTACCCGCACTTCTAGGCAAATCTATATTATTAAGAGGTGGGCACAGGGTTAGCCTTAACCCCCCCGGCAAACCCCACCCCTAAATTACATTCCTTCAGTGTCCTTATCCAAGGAGGTTACAATTCACACTTACAGATAAGAGACTTAAATACTTATTCATCCACATTTCAATAAACAAACCAAAATAATTTAGTGGTTAATGTGGTTTTATATTTTCCATGCAACAGAGTGTAAGGGTGCAACAGTCTCTGTGAACATTTCGTCAGCTACGCTATTTAATAAAAAAAAAACTGAACATTTCATGATCAGTAAGTAGATACCTAATAGGTATAACACCTGTATTAAAACCATATCGTTCTTATTTCACTTCTTCCATACTAAAATAATTTTAGAACGTACTTATTTTAGTTCCAAGAGTTACAGAATTGGACCTAATACTCGTATGTAATGCTTACAATCACAGTTACTAAATTGGTTAACTGTTTAAAAAAAACAGTTAAGGCTTGTGTAATATTTTACACTACATAAAATATTTACAATGTATAAAAATACTGACGATGATATTTAAAATACTGATCATGTCAGCGCAGGCTTTAGGAGAATAAGTCTCCTCCTGCCATACACCACCAGAGCCGGCATGACATATCACCTTCCCCTCCCATCTTACGACAAAATATGAATGATTTTTCCAGAAAGTCTCCCTGAATATGACTGGCTCAGCTTTCAGAAGATAAATGTCTTTCATTGAGGCGCGTAGGCACCTTATATTATAATAATGTGACTCTGGCAATGAGTATACTGTAATAAAAGCAAGGGTAATGGTATTTCCATCATGACTCCGTGGTGTCTATACAAACTGTATATTATCACACATGTAGGTAATTTATCGGTTATTCCTTATAGACATTGCCTATCGATAAATCTAAGATATTTATGTCATTTCCTCTAGATTAGTTTCCTTATCAATACAATACGTCTGATATTATGAAAGAATTATTAGGCTTACGAGAAGGTTTAGGTACACAACAAGCAAAACAACAATGCTTTTCTTATTTCAATATAGCTATTATTGAATGTCGATTCTATTCGCAGGAGGGAGCTATTTCATATTTTTATATCCAGGAGTAGGTACCTCATAAAACAGAAAATACAAAACTAATATTATGATCTATGACGGTACGCAACACCGGGGCGATAGACACCTGGGCGATGGACATCCGGGAGTCGCTACACCTGGGAGACGCGACATTTGGGCGATCGCAGATATTTCCACTTTTGTGAAGTGGCTACGTTGCGGAAGAAGTTTATAATCCAATACATGAAAACCGTTGTATACTTTCTCACCATGACAAAAATATTGTCATTTAGTAGGTATTTTAAATAAGTTTTCCCAGACCTTCAAATATTACACAACTTAATAGCTATTTCTTACAATTTGATCTGCTACCGTCTTTGAAATATTCGACATGTCCAGAATGGCCAGTCTACAGACACAGTGCTTGCCTCTACTAATACTTTAATTATTTCGCTATCATATTATCAGTATAATAATAATAGAATGTTACATTGATTATTTGCATACACAAATCAAGTTTTATATTTAATTCATAAAAACTATGATAGGATAAAATCTAGGCATATCTACTAAGTACATGAATATAACAAATACCTAGGTGCGTTGAAATGTGGTCAGGGAAATGAAATAAAATGTTCAATGATTATTTAGAAAAAACTCATTAATTTAATTCAAAGAAACAAAAAACTTATGAATTATTGTGTGAATTTATTTATTCAAGGTTACAATAACTATAGTACATTACTATGCTATACTATGCAAATGTCTATACAACTATTATACACAGACTTTATAGATTTACTAGTAGATATGAAGGCCTGCCAAACAGAAGACAATATTGGCGTAATAGAGATTGCGTTTCAAATTGTTTGGCCCCTGCGGTTTTATTCGCGGATCTTTGAGAAAAAAAGGACTTCATGTATCTAATGCTGGTGACACTATGTTATTCAGCATCAAGGCCCTAAAGGCGAATTCATTTGCTAAATATACTATAGGTACTACTAGGTATAACATCACGTAATATCCCAAAAAGTGGAGTAACCAGCGCCGCGGGCAAAATTATTTCGAGTTTTTTCTAGTGGGATAACTAAAATGTGGTACAAAAGATACAAATAGCGTAATTCCTTTATTACTTTTACAACATTTTGTTAACATAATATTCTACTAAATAATAATATGTAGTATGGCGAATGACAACTAGGTAAGTATTTAAAAAAATCAGAAGAGGACATGCGTGCACAGCAAACGTTCTATTAAATAGATTTACAATCATTCAATGTTATATTGTATGGAGGTACCATACTAATGTATCTTGTTTCATGATCTAAATAATAATATATTGATATAGTTCGATATTACTATAAGGTAGTATTGATACCAGATTCCAGGAATAGTTTGTTTACTCCCTTTGTATCTTCCTGCCATTAACAATATATCAATATTATATATGAACCTCCGTAATGTTACACAAAACACATAAAAACACACACATTAGCTATTTCAATAACTCTGCAACTACTTACCTACTATCGTACGAGTATGTTACCACCACGGTAGATCGCATCGTCATTTTGCGTGAATTCTGCTGCAAAGCAACTGAGAATGTTGTGATTTCTGGATCACTCGTTAACCAGTGGATGGCCTGTGAGTAAAAATGAATAGAACAGAATTAACCCAGTCTAGTTACATTTCTCGATGGAAAGTTGTGGGGTAGTCTGAATTTCTTTTATACTAAACGTTTTTTAGGGTGTTGAATCAGAGATTTGCCAACAAAATTTCGTCACGGAACGTGGCGAAAAATAAGAAAAATGGCGAACTTTTCCAGTTTCTGGTGATTTTTTTATTAGAACCTGAAAGCTGGCAACTTTTGTCAGTTCTCTTTCTACGCAAAATGAATGTACATAAAATGTTCTCTTAAATAAATAGAAACGAAGCTGTCAAGCTGCAAAAACTATCCAAATTTTCCCATTATTTTAAATAGTGAGAATAGAAAATTTACGGAGAAAGTTCATCTTGTTACCATTATAACCAAATTTTAACAAGGTATTATTTAAATTCATGAGTCATATTTTACCTCGTTGGAACCAGAAAACATAAAGTGAGCTATTGGCAAACCTCGGATTCGGATTAAGCATCCTAAAAAACGTATATAGTGAAAAAATCCTGACTACCCCTCAACTGGGGTAGGAACTGCTTTGTGTTAATTTGACTGGATAAATATTTAAATTACCTTATGGGATCACCAGGTCCTAATTATTTTTTTAATATTCGAGCGTGCATGATCCTTTCAGATGTTCGTAAAATTTCCATAAAGCATTTTACATCTTCGCAATTAAGTTAGCTATCCATTATAGTATATTTTACAAGGCCATATTTGTAGTGGATCTTGAAACAGCTGAAGAAACATGATGTTGATGGAGGTAGAGGTACTGGATGTAGGTAGTGGGTACCCACTCCTGCCTACAGCTGGATGTTTAGTGTTTAGTATTCAGGAGAGGACCCTGTAATGTTTATGTAGAGTTAGGTACCTGAGTGCTTAGTTCCTACTATGATAATTTATTCCATTCAGGTTCCTAAGATTACAGTACTACAGCCATCCAGATAATATTATTATTAGGTATTGAAATTCTCCGCAGATTCAGACCAGATGATATTCCGTAATGTACCTACTGTCGTACACAGCCATCAGCACCCAGCTATTGGCACTACATAAATATACTTTTTTTTATGTACAATACAATAAGGAATTTATTTAAGGAAAGAGGTTATTAGGGAAACGAATGACTGCAAGACTGGACAAGAATGAAAGTGAATAAGATAAGATGGTTTAGACATGTTGAGAGAATGAAGCAAGACAGGATGACAAAAAATATATATTTGAGCGAGAGAAGGTGGTGTGAGGAATCGCGGCCACCCGAGACTGGCCTGGTTCGATCATATATGGACGCGTTTTGAGTAAAAGGAATCTAAGAGCGTTTATAACAAATTGCATGAATGTGACGTAAGCACGAAGTGTGTGTTAGGATATAGGAAAGTATGAAGATCTGTTCTCTCTGCCTACCCCGCAAGGGATGTGGCGTGAGGGGATAGAATATAATTACTATATTTTTTTTATGTAATGCGAAAATTTCAAGGGCTTGGGACAACAACAAACTATTTTAAAAAATGAGGATAATGCGGATGACACAAACAACGCCAAATGAAGTTAATATCAGTGTAGCAAAAATACACACTACAAAAAATAATATATTATGCCGAAGGTGATACTTACATAATCAAAAGCGATTCTTACAAAAGAAAATTCAAAAAATGAAAGTGTTATCTATAGTGTATTGATAAACCTTTATCTGAAACTATTTCCTCAACAAAAGACTAAATATTTAGTTCTCTATAAAGAAGGGTATTATGATCCTCTCACACTGTACCCCCTCCCACTCGAGATAAAATTATTTATATTGTATCATCATCTACCTCCAGGATCTCTCCTCTCACAATATATTACCCGCACACATCCTCCCTAACAGCAGTTCAAGGTCTCCTGATAATGGTGAAGGGTACACCCTACACATACACTCCCCCACTAAATATTATTTTTCTTCACAAAATACTTTTTATCGCATCTGCAAATTGATATTTTTCATTCTCACGTCGCCTTGTGAAGATATGGAATCTATAGGGTGTTTCTTAATTTTAAATAATTTAAAATACAACCTGAAATAGCTTAAACTGAAAGAAAACAATATTCTAAGGCAATCTCACCGCTTTTTGCTAGTATATTTACGAGTGTCCCGCATATACTGAGTAATCCAAAATGTAAGAGAAAAAATAGCATCTCCTTTTTTATTCTGGGACCCAGATTCTGGGTATATAGAAATAAACCCAAGTAAGTACAGCTTTGTACTGTTCCCAGTAATCTTGAAAAGCATGTGTCGTGAAGTGGTGTAAGTCAGCATCGGGAATCGAACCCGCGCCCACCCGAATGACAGTCGAGCGCGTTACCAAGCCGGCTAGTGATCACTTCATAATAGCAGTGTCATTTGCAGTAAAATTACGAATTGCGTGAACGTAGGGAAGTCTGCACACTGTTCTCTTTGCCTACTCCGCACGGGAAGACTCGTGAAGGGATAGAATGCTTTATTATTGTTGTAGAATACAGAATAAACAAAATTTTTAAAAATAGTAAATTGTGAAAAGTGGTTTAAAGATATTATCCAGCAAACCGGCAGAAGCTGGATATGGAGGAGGAAAAAGAGAAACTAATAGAAAGGATGAAAGCAGAAGAAGAAGAAGTAACTTAACAATGGAGTACAATGAGTACATGGTTGCCGCAGTTGGTTAAGGCGGCAGTCGCAAAACGGGAGGTGTCAGGTTCAAACCTGGATCCTCCCGCTTGAGAAAAAAAAAGAATCATACTGTATAGTATTTTGATATAATGTGAGATTCCTTGTATTGTTATTGTATACTTGTTTGGAGTTTAGTAAAGGAGACAATCACAATGGATTCCTTGAAGAGAGGAAGTGAAATAAAAATACACATTTACAACACGAAATGTATTCATCTGTCTTATCTTATCTTAGCACAGCACAGCACAGTATAACACAGTACAAGGCCGTAGCCAGAAATTCATTTTGGGGGGTTCATTCTGGACCAAAAACAATAAGTTACGAAGATGGGCGTAAATAGCACCACAGGCGTTTTTTTTTTTATATAAAATGAGTAAATAATTTGATGAACCTGGTTGATTTTAAAGTATATTTCTGGGTTACAAAATAGGAAAGAACTAGCGCCGCAGGCGACCTTTTTTTCACAAGAATGTAGATGATAAAACAGAATCGTTTAAAACTACAGTATATTTTTTGTGAACGAACCTTCACCTTAATAATATTAGCGCCGAAGCAAAAATTTATTTATTATCATTATTTATTATTAAATTTATTTATTTTATTTATCAGATTTTCACAAAAATTATTGAAAATTCATGGCGCGATGAAAAAACACTGTGATAATATGTGATTCATTTCTCCTATGTATAAAACGGTGCGTTAGCTGAGAAATTTCGGGGGGGGGGTGAGGACCCCCCAAAGCCCCCCCCCCCTGTCTGCGGCCATGCACAGCACACAGCATAACACAGCAACACAGTAACCTACCTACAATCAACTTGGGTAATGTTATTATACCCGGATGTTTTGTGTTTCTTAAAAGTTGTTTTTTTATTCAAATTCTTCCTAATAATAATTATTATATAAAACTTTTTCTTTTAAACAAAAAGTAACGGAAATCTTAAATTTCTTCTCCGTTTTAAAATATAAATACAATGAAGAGATGCGTCGTAAATTAGTCAAGTAAATCCTGCAGAAATAATGCCTAGTTAGTAATTACTAACTTTACCAAAATTTTCGGGAGATCGTGAATTTTTAACAAAATCTGTACTTCAGGTCAGTATAGGACCGCTGAGCTAATTCGCGTCTCTTATCTCTTATAATAAGCGAAAGTGTCCTGACTGAATGAATCGTATAACTGATTGGAAATAAATAAATATTTATGTGAAAAAGTAAATTTTACTTTATTCACAATCGTCTGATGATGAGGGTGCAAATCCTCGAATACTAGTCGCGAAATCTAAAGTCATTTTTTTGTGAATTTTATTCTAAATACCTATTTATTTTTCATTTTTTCCTATAAGGCTACCAGTGGCGTATATAGGGGGGGAGCCGAGGGGGCCCGGGCCCCCCCCGAAATGTTGGACAATTCTTTAAAAAACGTTAATTTAAAACATGAAAGTTACTCAAGTTTACATTATTAAAAAAAAAATTCGCCTGCGGCGCTATTATTATTATACTATATGTCTATCTTCAAATTTTTATGGCCTCCACCCCCCGTAAAGTCAAATATTAGATCGGGCCCCCCCCCGAAATGAAATCCTATATACGCCACTGAAGGCTACATTATGTGAATGAAGATGCCTCTTGTCTCTGTTGAGGAAAAAACTGTAATGTATTTCCGTCTGTGCAATGCAGATAAATCCAGTTCAATATCTAAAATAATTTAGGCATATCCCAAAACACTTATTTAAGTTTGAAAGTTTATTGGAAAATCAGAATGTTTACAAGTAAATAATAGTTTGTGTACTCACTTGTAATGTTTTGATTTTAATGTCAATGTCAATAAAACGTATGTTTATTTTCTTGAATACATTTCACTACATTGTAACTGAGTGCCAACAAACTGTCTGTGTCTCTATACGAGTAGACATATGGTAATCATATATTCACACGTAGCGTAAGGTCAGAATGAATAAGTGATTTCCAATACCTCCCCCGCCCCCAGGGTGGGTCCCACCACCCCCTGGGGTAATAAGACACATCTGGTCCTCACTAACAACTAACTGGGGACATGAACATTGAACAACAACAATATGTTATAAGACTAACTATATGGAGTGGACCCCTCCTATAGTACCTCTACATGATAATGTATGGAGCTATACTAACATTCCATCAGGATTACTGAGGTATAGGACATTACTCATCATGAGACATATTGTATCTAATCGCCTGGTAATGGAAACATAAACCTTCCAATACAAGTGGTACCTACTTACACTTTCAATCAGTTTTACAGAAAATAATGACATGTTCTTTCTTCTTCTTTCTCAGCCGTTTTACTTCCAATGCTGAACATAGGCTTCCCCTTTGACTTACCACAGATCCCCATCCTGAGCATGCTGCATCCACTTGCTTCCTGCGATTCGCTTCACATCGTCAGACCATCTTGCGTGAGGTCTTCCTACTACGCTCCTTTTGCTTGTTCTAGGTTGCCACTCGAGAATGTTTTTGATCCATCTCCAATCTAAGCGTCTGGCAACGTGTCCTGCCCAAATCCATTTTAAGGCTGCTGCTCGTTTTACCACGTCGGTGGCCTTGGATTTCTCTCGTATCCATTCATTTGTCCGTCTATCTTTGAACGAAATACCCAACATTCTCCTCTCCGTGACATGTATTCTGTCTTGTCTGAGTAATATTGTGAGATACGAGGACAAGTTTCGTGTGTGGTGAAGAAGTTGTACAACCCTGTTATCTGAACAACAATAAAATAATAAATGTTTCCTGCTTTGTTGAGTTGAAAGGGTTCCTACTTAAACTGAGATTGATTAAATAGAGCTCCCTGTACAGTGTACCTCCACGTATACAATACAAGTTCAATGTCAGGTTGCTCACCCTGTATGTGTGTAGGTATGTGATACAGCATGTCCCATTCTCCTGAATGCTCCATAAGATAAAGATAATGTTCCCAGTTTGTTACTAACATCTAACATTTAGTATGTAGTAGGAACATTACACTATTACAGTTTACTCTACTGGAACAGAAATAAACTGCAACTATTATTTTGTTTAGTGTTTAGTATATTAGGAATTCTTTTTCTTTGTGTAGGTATAAAATTATATGTGGGGGGGGGGTATAGGTATCAGGTGCGAAGCTACCTAAGAACACGAGTCCCATCGAGTTACCTTAGGCAAAAATGATAGGTATAATATTGTTTTATTGTTGATGTTTTATTGTTCTCTATCGTCCGTAGGCCCATTCGGGCACCTGGACTAGTCTTTTTTTATAATGTCTTATCTGATATAGATATCTTATCCAATATCTGACGTAATCCCATAAGAAATGTTAGCCCAGGCATTCCTTCTGCAGAAATACACCCTTAGCCACTGATAGGTATTTACATTTACCTAAAAAGTCCCATTATTCCACATAATTTATTATTGTCTTACACCAACTATCTCATATTTTACAAATTTTCTGAAACGATAATCCATACAATTCTACTATAAAAAAATTGTCTGCGGCACTAATTACCCCAGTTATTATGTTAAATACATTCTTTATATTTTCAAAGACAATAAACTAGATCAATATCACGACCTTATCCACTCAATCTCACAAAAAAATACTAATTCTGGATTTCACCAACTCTTTACGCGACGTTTAGAGAAGATAGGAGCCTCCTAGCAAAAATTTTGTATGAAAAATAATGACAAGTAGCTCACATCTCCGCTATTCCTCGCCTGAAAAGTTGGTGAAATCCAGAACTACTGTTTTTCTCTGGGATTTTTGATGTTATATTTAGAAATATTTGGTGGGACATCATAATATGTTGAGTTTCGAGATGGCGATCCAGCTTTATTTCATTAAAGCTGGACAGTATTTGCTAAAAAAATTTTTCAAGTGACCAGCCCTAATCAATTAAATTTAATAATAGTCTTAATTAAGACTTCGTTTTAATTAATAAAAGCAACCTAAATAAAATAACTACGCAATGAAAATCTCTTACAGATTTATATATAAAAGCATGATTTATATATAAAAGTATGAGACGTATAATCCAAGGACTACTCGTATCATAATACATTCAGAGACAAACTCATTCCACAGGAAACTATAAAAATACATAGTTGGACTAAATTGCTTGTAATTAAATTGCCGTTTCATATGAATGTAATGGCTTCCATATGAAATAATGAGAGAAGAATGGCCTAGCCAGCCCAGCCCAGCGTGCTCCTGGCCCCACTGTGTGACCTACATCATGTCCTGCCTCTAGTCAGAGGTGGACACCGTTAATCAAAAAGTTAACCTCGTTAATCGATAATCCGTTAACTAAAAAGTTAACTTCGTTAATCGTTAAAGCGTTACATTTTGAAAAATGTAACGGAAGTTAACGTTAATCCTTGAAAGCGCTAAAGTAAAAAAATGCGGTTAAATGGCATGGAATAGAACTACATAAGTACAACTACTATCACATTTACACTATCGCGATGTATCCCAACAAAGTGAAATTTCTTTTCCAACTCCCAACCCACATACGATACCACACATATAACCCCATACAACCCTTGGATTATCTAATGTCAACATCGGCAGTGGATGATGTCAATGCAAACAATCAAATATTAACGGACTTAATTAACGGAAGTTAAATAATCAGTTAACAATTTTTGGAGGTGAGAAAAGCGTTAAATCCTTAACCATAATGTTAACTTCGTTAATTAACGATTAACGGGTTAACGCTTTTCTGCCCAGCTCTGCCTCTAGTCTAATGCTATCCTCTTCCCTTCCCTTCCCCTCCTCGACACATTACATTACACCCTCGAATGATAACCGCATTCTTCGCCTGTTTAATTGTCCCTCTCCCATCTCCACCACATCTGGTCGGTGGTCACACAAAGACAGCTGATCAAATGACAAGCATGATTACATCCAATACTACATAATGCTGTCTCTACGAATATAACACCTAGTTACATACAACGCAACCACTAGAACTCGTTTCCGTATAAATAACGACGTAAATAGCATGAAAATTTTCACATTTTTCACATTTTTTTTTTTGAAAAATCTATACTTTACAACTTATATGAGTATAAACCTATAAAAAATCTTTTACAGTCGTTCCCTAGATAAAGGTTCAATGTATCTACCCTAATTTTTTACAAAGCATATTTAGTAAGTCTGTCGAGACCTACAGTCTCCCATTTTAAAATAAAGAGTTGATTTTTTTTAATCAATATCCATAGTCTTAATGCACTACCTCCGCCAAAGCGAAGGATACTGGATTCAAATCTCAATGTTAATGAGGTATTCTGCACTTCGCAATACCTGCAAGCAATTTTCGCATTATAAAGATGTTTCTATAAAATGAATTTTCTAATCTTGCAGGAAAGTGTATTCTTTTTGCTCTAGTTTGTTTTACTATAATAAATACTTTTTTAGATATTAAGTACGGTAGGACTAGAGATGAACATTTGCAAGACCAAGACGAGACCGGAATGGCCTTGGTCTTGTTCTGTAAGCTCGGTATTGGTCTTGCATTTGCATACGGGTCTTGGTCTTGGTCCCGGTCTTGGTCTTGCATATTGAGTCTTGATCCTGGTCCTGACTCTCGCAAGACTCTTGCAGCGAAAAAAGACTGCTGTGTTTTGATATTGCTCAACAATACCTCAATACTGATATTGCTCATCACTAGTCAGGACACAGCTAGACGTCATATTTCATACCTAATTTAAAAAAAACAGTATAGTAATATAACTATAACGCACAGAGGTTTAATGCCAATGGCCATTTCTTAAAACTAATCACGTATTCTTCGTTGTATCTTTTATTGCAAAAAAATATAGTTGTTTTACATAATAATTTACTAAATATAAACAATAATAATTATTTACTCCCAGGAGCGAATTACATTATTATTATATTACAAGTTGTTGTTTCCTAGTTTCCTCTTTAGATTTAATCAACGAGAGATGTCATGATATAGGGTTGTACGTATACTATCAACATACATAATCCTCATCGAAACCCGGCGTGAATGTAACGCAGAATCATGGCAACTTTTGCAAGTCGTTCGAATATCTACGGAATTTAAAACACTTCTCGGTCGCAATGCCTTCAGCTACGGTCGAAATATGTTTGGCTAATACTACTTTTCATTGAAATAATATTGTTTAATACTATACTTTTCGTTTGTCCACAATCTTTGGTATTAATTGACAATATACGAACCTACAAAATATTTTGAGCAGTCATTGATAGATGTCGAGCTTCTTTATATTAAATTTGAATATTTTGATTTACATACTGAATCGGTAAATATACTGTAAGACAAAATGGTAATACTTCGCTAAATAAAAATAATAATTTATCATAGTACGCACAATATTTATACTGCCTAGAAGTCTGCCGATCAATTCTATCTGCCTACCTAGCGAACTGCGTCATTTTCGACGGGTTACAGCTAGTATAGGATAATATGGTGTAGATGATAGTGTGAAGAAGAAGAGATTTAGTATGAGGAGTTAGGCAGGCACCATGAGGGTTCCGGATAATTCCATTCTCTTGCGAGTGAGTGACCACGCAGCACACAGTAGGGATCTTGTCAATGGAGAGTTAATTTATTTTTATTACACAACAACCTCCCTTACGGCTTACTTAATACAACCACACAATACACACATGTATGCGAAATATACACACATTCTTACCATTATATGTAAAACCAATTTAATGCTCCCGACCTAAATATGACGTCACTATAATTTCCAACGGCATTAAAAGGTTCAAAATCGCATGAACAATCGCATGATAAAATGGTAAAAATAACGTTTTTTTTTTCATTTTTTTGGGTTAATTTCGCTTCAATCATAATTTTTTTACGGTTATTCCCTAGATTTTAATGCATATTATCAATTTAAAAGAAATCTCCGAAACTTTCTGGAAACGAGTTTCTGCCTTTCGGATAAAAAAGATCAGAGGTGTTTATCACATTTTTTTAAAAATCTATACAAGATATAAAAAAATCTTTTACGATGATTACTCAGATAAAGGTTTAATGTGTCTACTCTATTTTTTCCAAAGCATATTTAGTAAGGTTGTCGCGATCTAAGGTCTCCCGTTCTTAGAATTTTTTGAAATATCAATATGACTACTCTTAACGTGCTTCTGTCATATTCATGAAATTCGTCATACACACTCTACAATTCCTTTTACTTGAAACACCTCACCAACAGAGAAATGAAAAATCCAGTAATGTTATAAAAATAAGTTTTAAAACTAGATTTTCACATCACTTTCTCTCACTCAAACCTCAAAATAAAACTATACATAGATGCCTAGAATGTACCTACCACGCTATTGAAATCTTTGAAAACACACTAGAAATGCCTTTCATGTTTCAAGCGTGTCCAGTCTGTTCAACATAGTTTACCTACTCACATATTACAGGTAGTAGGTACAGAATACAGGACGAATGAAAGGAAAGGAAAGAACAAGGTATAGGTAGATATGTTAGCATTGGGCTGCGTTCTGCAATCATTATATTGTTTCGCCAAGTAAATCTCTCGTTTGTTTTTTTTTTATTTTTGTTCCGTGTATTGTTTCAAAGGTAATCGCACCGATTGTTTTTTCACATAGTTAAACAATTGTCTATCTGAAGATTCAGTTGTCTATAATTTTATTTTATACAATTTTATACAAAGAGCTATGGAACGACAAATGTTAGGAATAAGTCTGAGAGATAGAATTAGAAACGAAGAAATCAGACGCCGAACAAAGGTCGCAGACATAGCAGACCGTATCGCTGGGCTAAAATGGCAATGGGCGGGCCACGTTGCGAGACAGGGGAACGAGAGATGGGCACCCAGAATCCTAAGATGGCGACCATGGGAGAACAGAAGACCTGTGGGACGACCCCAAAAGAGATGGGTAGACGATATAGTCCCAGTCACAGGAAGGAACTGGGTGAGCAAAGCCCAAAGTAGAAAAACGTGGAAAGTGTTAGAAGAGGCCTATATCCAGCAGTGGAGGGATGGCTGAACAAGAAGAAGAAGAGATAATTTTATTTTACTCACTATTATCAAATATACCTATAGCTCTATTTGTGTTTAACAATCTAAAATAGTTTTTTTTTTCTTTAAAAAAGGATCTGGGCTTGCATAGACACACCAAATACTTTTCTGCACACCTTGCACTAGGCTGAAAGCCTGTATCGCAAAGTGTGGAATACATCGCCACCGCCGGCGTTTGAACCTGGCACCTCCCGCTTGAGAGACTGCCGCCTCAACCCATTGCGCCAACCATGTACTTACTACTGTAATTGGTGGAAATCGGGATAAATTGGATACTAAAACACACACAACATTATATATTTTCGCAACATTTATGATTTCAGAATGGGAGGCAAACATTATTGTAGAAAAGGATTAAAAAAGGTTTTTTTTAATTTTTTTTTGGTCTTTTATTTTCTCTTTCAAAAGTAAACTGAGGCATCATTACCTTTCCTTAAATAATCCATCTAACTGACAATCCCGTGGTTCCTTCCTTGTCCTTCATCCGATCCACATATCTATTTATGTATGTATAAGTATTCTATATATTATTATTATTTTCATATTTATTTATATTTTTCTTATTTTTCATACACCTGTATGTAATGTGTATATCAAATTAATGTCACAAGTGGTTGGTTGGCAGATATTGCCTACGGCAATAAACCCGCCGTTTGGAAGATATGTTTTCTTTTCAATAAAGATTTTTTTATTTTTTTTTTTATTTATTTATTTATTTTAGGTCGGTCAATAGGTTCCTCTAACTAGCCGATTATTTTTCTCTGTTAATATTTTTAACATCATTCGTCGATTTTCAAGCAATATAGAACGCGCCCTTCTGAAGAGATGTAGGTATAATATGTTATTATAGTTTTATAGGCTGAAACAGGTTGACCCAAATACCTTCCCTTCTAGTCTCTGTCTCCCTCTACCTCCAGTGACCTGCGGCTGGCGGTGTGTGTCCAGCCAGCTTAATATTATTATATTGGGTCTGGTAAGGTAGGCTCTATAGGCACACAGCATCTCAACTGTGAGAGAGGAATAGTATTATATATGAAGCCTCAAATACCTACGCAATAATAATAACTAGATTATAATATTAAGGGTTATTACAAAGTAAATATACAGAATTAGCAGGTGAAATTTATTTTATTTTTGTTTATTGTGTATCATCATCCGTAGGCTCCAATGAAGCACTTGGATTCGTCAATATTATCACAAAATATTACACTCAGTTGACACAATAAAATAAAATACAATATAAAATAAAATATGAAAGACATACTATTTAGATCTTTACAAATCAGAGTGTAAAAGGCTCTGACTTGCAAATCGTCAACTGAACATAAAATATTTTCAAAAATTATCAATGCTAAGAGTGTTACTTCCACTATTTAGCATTTCGTCAATTGTATAAAAAGATTTATCGACGAGATACTTTTTCACTCTCGTGCGAAACGTCTCCATGCCCAGGGCCCTAACATCTCCAGGCAACTTGTTGTACATCCGCACACTGAGGCATACAAAGCTTTTGCTGACCTTTGCCAGCCTATGTTTGACAGCACGAACATCATTTTTATGGCGAGTGTCATAGGTGTGCTGCTCCGAATTTAGGGGAGTGTTTGGCAAGTTTTTACGGGCAAAAGTCATGCATTCGAGAATATATGCACCGGCCAAGGTTAAGATGCCCAGTTCCCGAAAAGCATTTCGGCAACTGTCTCTTGGTCTCATTTCTAGCAATACCCGTATTGCCCGTTTTTGTAAAATAAATATTCTCCTTGCCTCCCCCTCCCCGCCCCAGAACAGCACCCCATACGACATGATGCAGCTGTGAAAGTAGGCATGGTATATGGACTTGGCTGCTTCTAGACCACAGGTCTCTTTAATTTTTTTATTGCAAATATTGCAGAGTAAATAAAATAATAAAAAAATATTTGGCATTCTAGGTCGGTACATATAATCCCATATACCTAATACTAAAATCGCTAATAAATAATTTAAAAAAAAAATAGATTTACCGTAATATGTATACTTATGTAAATATTAATAATTTTAAAAAAATGCAAAAATCAGTAATTATTAATACTTGCAATATTGTAAGACGATTTCCCCGCGTTGAGCCTGTAATAAACATTCGATTTTCAATAACCTAACCAGGATTTTGTACAGCGAAAAAAGTTCCTTTTACTGCACGTAAAAAGTCAATTCACGTATTAATAATATACCTAATAGTTACAAAAAACATCTATTTCCTTTTTGAATTAAAGAATTGAAACAACATCATATTTTACATTATAAAGTGAGGTGATTGAATCAAATTGATTCCTCTTCCGGTGAAAGTCAATTCAGGTAGATTAAAAAGTCTCAATTTGATTCTCAGCATTACCTGCCTTCCACTCCCCCCACACTCCGCCTTACTCCCACCGCCATCCTACCTGGATACCTGGAACTGGAACTAGACTGGAAGTAGGGAGGATATGAAATGTAATTCATTCTGATGACAAAAAATAAATTAATAATCGTTTTGTGAAAACTCGTTAAAACAAAATGGAAAAAAATGTTCCAACTTATATTCCGTAGGCAAGTATATAAGTACTTGAAAAAGTACAATAGGATTGGTAGGTAGGTACCTATGATATATGAATGTACGTAAATTCAATTAAACACAATGTTTTTGTGCCTTGTCTAAATGATTACTGTCTACTGATTTTACGTACTCATAATACCAATTAAAGTCTTGTCATTTTTAGAAGTCTAATGCCGCCGCTAGACGCGCGCGAGTCATCACGAGATATTTTTTTGTTTATGAGTAAAAAGGCGTGTGGATGGATCGTTTGTTTTGATGTGTACGTAACCGACCGTTGACGCATTTTTACTCGTAAACACAAAAAGCTTGTGATAACTCGCCCGCGTCTGGCGGCGGCATTATATTTTTCCAAATTATTAATACTTATGTATAAACATAATTGAATGAAAACTGTGAATTTTGGCTCAATTGATCGGAACATAAACTTTCAATATGGAGGACCCATGTTCAAATCCCAGTGCTGACGATGTATTCTGCACTTCACTTCACAAACTTTTAACTAACTGTGAAGTTTGTAGGAAAGTATTTAGCTTTGTGGTTGAGAGGACGGCGGTGCAGAAGTAGAGATAGGCGGGGCACATTGCAAGAATGCAGGATAACAGATGGACGAGGAGACTGCTGGAATAGAGTCCAAGGGATGATAAGACACTACAAGGGCGACCACCTACCAGAAGGATGGACGACCCCGGTGGATGGGAATCGCACATGAGCGGGAAGATAAGAGGGGAGGCCTATGTCCTGCAGCTAGCAAAGGCGGGCTGATGATGATGATAATGATTTAGCTTTGTGTGTACAAAACATGTATGTATATGTTTAATGTCACTATCGTATGTATATTGAATGTATATATTGTTTACGTATTACTGTTATTATGAAATTCTGAATACTTATGCGGATACAAACCTTTATTAATGGGTACTTAGTTATTTCAATGAAAATTTTACCCTTTTGGTATCCGTATAACAATACGGCTTATAATATGAAAAGTTTTATAATACAGCGTAGTATAGTACAGCAGGGTATAACACAGCACAATACAATACAGTACAATACAATACAATACAATACAATCATATGATTATTAGTTAGGGAACATTTTATTAGGAGATCAAAACAATAATCCCTCTGTATACAACATACATACATTCATATTTAAAGACCTCACCCTCCCCCCTTCCATCTCACAAAATATTACACTACAGTTATTACCTATTAGAGGTCCATTTTCCTACAACCTCGCCGTCTCCCTTACGGAGTAAGCAGAGAGAATAGTTGTTAAGACCTCCCCAGTCTATTACACACTTCTTGCTTCCGTCACAGTCATGTAATTCGTCATACACACAGTCTACGGTTCCTTTTATTCAAAACACGTCCGTGATTTTTTTTAGAATATGTGTGAAATAACGAACCTGCTTTTCTTTCTATAGCAAGCCTGGGCAAACTTTTTGGATGAAGGGGCATTTGAAATTATAAATGAGCCTCGGGCTGCAAGTAAAATACAATTTTAGTTATTTTTTTAGAAAAACGGATGAAATGATACGAAACACACAGTAGGCTTAATTAGCGCCGCAGGCGATTTTTTTTTACCAAACAATATAGTAGTTTTAGTAAATTCATGACATGATGAGAAAACGATGTGGTAATAATGTGATTCTTCGGAAACAATAAGTTGTATATAAAGTACTGTCACTATTGGTTTTGGGGGGGGCTGGATATGCTAGTGGCCAAGTAGGTATATTTTCATCATCCTCTCTACATGCCCCAACCTACCTATAAATATTCCAATTTTACAATCAATGATGAAACATAAAAATATATTATTATAGAAATCAGTCCTTGACACAGAATATAAAAATGCTGAAATCAGAAAAAGCTTGATAGACTTAAATTGGTTTGAGATTGAATATTAAATTCAGCAAAGCGGTTGTTCTGTCCAGATGGCGAGAAATTGAATTTTTATGAGTCGGTGTTGGTAAAGGTTTATCGATTATTGGGCGACCCACATTTGTAAATTAAATAAGTCTATAGACAAACAAAATTACCCATTAGGTAATATCAGAAAGTCTATTACGTAGTGGTGGTTATTTAATATTTGTGGGTATAAAGTTAAATTTTTTGAATGCCACAGTTCATTTTTCGTCTTTTGGGCATGTTAAGAGAATGAAGGATGACAGGATGACAAAAAATATATATAAGTATTTGAGTGAGCGAAGAGGTGTGAGGCCCGAGACTGACCTAGTCCGATCATGTCGACCAGATCCTCAAGGATGGGCGCGTTTTGAGTAAAATAAATCGGAGAGCGTGTATGACAAATTGTATGAATGTGACGGAAGCTAGGAGTGTGTGTAAGGATAGTGCTGTCTGGCGCTCTGTCCTCTCTGCCTACCCTGCAAGAGACGTGTCGTGAGGGTATAGATAGAAAGATAGATATATATTTTTCGTCATCGAATTTTATATATGTTGCATACCTACAATATACTGGTGTATCATCAGGTTGGAGATCTGGGGTTCGATTCCCAGCTGCGGCGGATGTATGGACTGGAATTGATAAATGTTATTTTTTTTAGAAAAGGATCATGGCTTGCATACACAAACCCAAATACTTTCCTGCACATCTTATACTAGACTAAAGGCCTGTATCGCAAAGTGTGGAATACATCGCCACCGCCGGGGTTCGAACCAGGCACCTCCTGCTTGAGAGAGTGTCGCCTCAACCAACTGCGCTAACCATGTACTCGGTTACTAGGATAAAGTGATGACATTGAACCAGCCGACGATCAGTCTGATGGAAAGTCCATCCTTCTCTGTATATTTATTGAGATAACTACATAGTTTAATAAATATGTATTTATATATTATTTAACTTTATGGCGAAACATCGCAGTCTGCTCTCCTGACGAAATTCAGGAGAGCAGACTGCGATGGTACGGGCATGCCAGCATAAGACCGTCAGAGTATGTTGGCAACAGGGCACAAACACTTAATGTTCCCGGTAGGAGATCCAGAGGTAGACCCAAGCGCAGGTGGAGGGAAGTGGTGAGGCAGTACATGAGAGAGAGTGACGTTGTACCGGAGGATGTGCAAGATAGAGCAAAGTGGCGGCGAAACACAAGAAAAGCAGACCCCACCACCGTGTGGGATTAATAATTGCTAAGGAGAAGAAGGGAGAAACATAATCATGAGAACAGAATATGGTAATTAATTACGTAACGGTAATGAGGGTAGGTACTTACGTAGGTAATAAATAATAATAATTATTATTATAGGCATTAGGTAGGAAGGTAATATTTGTTAATGGATATTAACAGCAGTAGGGTAAGGTAACCTATATTGGTGATATTTTTATATATTTGCCTATATTTTCTAGACGGCTGCAATGTTTCCACGGAAAATAGGAACTAAGGAAAGATTGTCCTTTCAAGTTAATTATTATAGCTTTTGTTTATTTTTTAGTATACAAAAAACCCTATAATTGGATCCGAATAGTACTGTCAGTCGAGGCTACCTTATTTGGTGATAGGGAACCAAATTTGGTGATACTGGCTGTCTAATTTGGTGATATATGAATAAGACATATTGTAACCATAAATTCATTATATTTTATATCAAACACATATTAACACGTCCTAAATATTTCCTTACTAGTGAATTTAAGACGTCTAAGGTGCCCGTTGATAAATTACGAATATAACAAATACTTCAATTTAATATACATGAAGATATTATTATTCGCTCTCATATCCGATTTCTATTGCTATGTACAAACATAGTTGGTTAGTAGATATTATAGCAAGCAATAAACCCGCCATTTAACTATGTATTTGTATCTCCAATATGTACCTAAGTCACATTATATAATATATATAAGTATATACCTACCTAATGTACTTACATAGTGTCATAGAATTAGAAAGGCTATTTAAATATAATTTATTTCAATATAATTTGTGAGAATTTCCTTTTGGTTTCTAAGAAAATTTTCAAAGAAGTATAGTGGTATACTTAATTTGGTGATAGTCTTATATAAGTAAAATATATTTTTAGATGTTCATATACACCTAAATCATCGAAATATTAATAAAGAACTTTACTACCTAACGTGAAAAAAATATAAAAAAATGTTTCATTGGTATGGGTGACTCGTCATAAAAATAAATACGTTCAAATCGTAAGATTTGCCTCTAAATAACTAAGCAATAGCATCAACTACATAATATGTACATCATAAATTCTTTCCGAATATTATAAAATAGATGTTTAATGTCCAAATAATAGAAACACTTTAGTAATATAGTTAAATTTAATAATTTATATACCAATTTATAAATTGACATGCTCGGAACATACCAAATTATTCGCCAAATTGATGGTAAGGTATTCAAAATGATATAAAATTATTTGTGTGGTGAATATCGCGGCTAATCGGTTATATTTATAAACAATGGACTGTTCCCCATCTTTCCAACAATATCTCAAAGCTTTAAAAGTGCTTATGTAATTGTAATAAGCCAAACTAAAAATATCACCAAATAAGGTATATCTCCAAATAAGCTACCTTTACCCTACCTCTACCTAGTATTAATATTCAACTACCTCATGTAACCCGGAGATGATCAGTTACCAACATGTAAAATATATCAACGAAAAAATGTGCTGGTGCTAGCTTGTCAGTCGGGTGATATCTTACATCACTTCACAGCACAAGCTTTTCCTATAATGAAATATGAAATATATAAAGATTAATATTTGGGTTCACATATTTTGATGAGTTAAATTCAACAAAATGATATACGAGTATATATCGTATGGCGTTAAGAAGGCAGAGTCAGAGTTTAAGATCGTGGGAGCTCAGGTGTTGAAGAGCCTCAGGGTGCAAAGACAGGACGCCTCCACGCGGTGCACCCAGGGCAACGTACATTGTACGGCTAAAGTTCTGTTAAAACGGCGAGACAAGAGAGAAAAGAAAGACAATCAAAGAGGGAAGAGAAAAATCGTGAACAAAATTATAAAGAATATTATAATGTATGTGTGTGTTGTAATTTAACCTGAATTTATGCAACCATAGTGTCCCAAATTAGTTAAAACATTGGCGGCTAATTATTTTGTAATGGTTGCAGGAATTGTATATTTTTATACTCTAAGTCAACGCTGAGATTCTGATCTATATGACCACTGTACTTAGGGCAGGTTTATATGAAGTAGGTACTCTAAATGAATTCAATATGGGCATTTCATACATACTCGTAGGTAGTATAATATACAGGCATTAGGTGAAGTGATTAACATTTTTATAGGAGCGAATTATTCTACACGGTCCCCATAATACATTACCTAATCCATTCTCCAGAGCTATTTTAGTTACACGAGTTGAATAACTGTATGATGCCTGAATCAAATCACAGAGAAGATATCACATAGGAAAGAACCCCATTGCGGAAAAAATATGCAGGTATCTTGTATCTTATTGATTTTTTGTTGCAAACTTCATTTTTGGGTTAGGTGTACTTAATAGATCCCTGTATAGTGCCCTAGTGAGCATTTTTTTTTTCTTGTTAGGTCAGGGGACCGTTCATCCCCTGCGTCACTGCGACCAGAGTAGGCCTATTGTGACACCCTTCAATGTTACATCTCGTCCTCAAGGCCGACGTGTCTCAAGTAGCTCACGATCTGTCTTGGTGCAAGTAGTCTTGCCTTCTCAGAGTCCAGTATGGGCCCTCCAAGAGAGCGACTTCTTTTGTGAGCGAGTGCGTCACAGTTACAGAGGATGTGGGGATAGGAGTTTCGTTGTCCTCTGAGCAGAATCTACAGACTGTTAGCCTTACTTATTATTTTTAATGCGTAGGCATCATCTTGTTAAATTTACCGAGTATTACGTTGGCACACTTTGCAAATAATCAAAAATATCCATGTTGCGTAATATTATGCAGTTATTTCCACATGTCAATTTAGGTTTGTGTCACCTTACTTCAAACAGAATACTAAACTGTACATGAAAGATTTTTTGGGTGTTTGCCTAGGGTTTATTTTTTGGGATTCGGTTTCAGTTTCTACTAGGCTTAGGTTTGGGCTACGTTAGCTAAGGTTTAAGGAAAACTATACAGAAATCAAACCCGAGACCTTCTATATAATCGTGCCTTCCAGCTGATAGAAATAATGTTAGAAAATGTTTTTACTGTTACCTTGAACTGCATAGTATTATTAGGAACTGGTATCATTTTGTTTGAGAGTAGTCTAATATACTGAGGTAGGGTAGCTACTTTGGGTTTAATATTTGCTTAACCCCCAGTTAGAGTTAGGCTGGTCATAATATTACTCAGTCTCCCATATTTTGACGACATTAATGTATGAACTCATAGCACTTATTACTCTATAGAGTGGACATTACCGTTACCCCTTACTGCCAACTTAATAAATTACCTCCTTATATAACTTATTTTTATAGTCTCTAACTTTCTCATACTTATACTCACTTACTGGGTACCTACCTGTTGATAAATTGACTGAATACGATGGTGGGTTGAAAACTTCGCGGCCTTGAGAAAAAAATCTACCGGCTAATTTCAATTTATTATCTTGATGTGGATAATTTGAGCCTTTCTAAGGCTACTTGCAAAATTTTGCATCAAGCTGGCACTCTTGGCACCATTTTTAATTCAATAGATGGTCCAGCAGAGCTGAAGGCTCGGAAGGAGTACTTCGGTCTGCCTCTTACTTTGACTTCCGTCAACCCCACTTTAAGCCCACTTGCTGAGGCGATCTACATTAGTCCTGAAGATGGCCTCAGCAAGTGGGCCTAAAGCTCAACAACATTGACAACCTACACACGGTACACTCGAGAAGAATGGAGAAGGGTTTATTATAAATGTTTGTGCTCTTTAGTATCAATAAAATAAATATTAGTTAGGCGCACCCACATTTTATTATGTTCGTTAGTAACTCTCATTACCCTTTGACACGTGGAAATATATCTATTGTGATGTTTAAGAGTAGGCATATTGTAATGTAATGTAAATACTTTCCCTAATAAGTATGTATTGCATTCATGTGTTTTAATGTTCCCATCCCTTCCCATTCCCCCTCCCTTCCCTTCCGCTAATTACTTTGTTTTTTTCATCACAGCCCTTCATTAATGACCATACCCTCCATCTCTCGCTCTACACCACATCCCGGGTTATACATATCTTCGTACAATGTCATTTCACATACACACAAAAATTACGAAATAGTTCATCATCACAATTTCATTTTTCCTGTATAATCTGAATTGTATATTTTTTTTAATGAACAACGATAAAAATGTACAGTAAATGGTTGGTTGGAGCGTCGGTCACCCTAGCGGGAGGTGCCGCCGGGTTAGAATCCCGGCCCTGAGTTCAGCACCTACGCTTTAAGCTTTCTGTGAAGTGTGCAGGAAAGTATTTGGGTTTGTGAATGTAAAACCAGATCCGTTAAGTTTTCTGAAAAAAGAGTTAATTTTAAATTACTCACGATGGACTTACAAACTCTTACCCAAATGCAAACTTTATCCTCCCAAGTTCTAATTCAGAAAACAGTCGAGTAAAAATCGTGGCTTTTTTATTATTAGCAGATATCGTTGCCTATCACCGTTAGATTCATCAGAACTCTTGGAATCGTTTTTGTGCCACCAATTCACATCATAATTTAAACTACGAAGAAAATTATTCTAAAAACAATTATGGTACGAGTACCTATTTCAATTTTTTTTTTAAAGAACCTAGACCAGGTAGGTAGGTAAAACTACAAGGACTATCACAAAAACACGTTAACGTTTTGACTGTAAGTAGGGTTATGGTGTACTGATGTTCGCCTACTCGTATGTTTTGTTATATTTGTTTACCACTCATCTAATTGAGATTAATGATGGTCCTAGTGTAGGAGTATTCTTTTATGTAACATGATGTAACAACACAACAATAAATGTCTTCACTGTAACGTTACGTTATGTTACGTTAGGATAATCCATACCATTATATTAGTATTACATGATTATTATAAGTACTCTAATATTAAAAGGCATTATGGTGTAATTACTTGACGTATAATGAGTAAAGGACTAGATAATAGTGGTATTATTTTAAAACTTTTATTTCGTCAAAAGGGACGGCTTAAAGCTTTTAGTACAATAACATAAAAAAATGAATATATCCGGACGACATTTTACACAAGAAGTACATAAAAAATACTTAATAAATTTAGGGTCAGCTCACAGAGATCGCAGCACTGCGACAAGCTCGCCCTAGTGAACAAATGTTGTGATTTATATTTGTAATGTTAACATATCTCTGTATCTTGTTCACCAAAAGTGTAAATAAAAAATACCGAAAGTATTAGTACAAGAACTTGAAGAATATTTGCTAATTAAATATAAAAATATTATTTTTAGAAGAGTATTTTCTAAGAGATTTCTTACTTCCAAAATCACATTTCTTTCAGTTATGTTTAATAACGATATTTTTCAAAATAAAGGTCGAAATTGGCGTAAAAAGCTACACGAAAATGTACGTTATTCTCAAAAAAATGCTGCAATGCGCGTTATTCGCAGAAAAAGAACAAAATTAGCGAATAAAATCGTTTTATCGCATGATCGCCAAATTTTCCTGTCTGTAATAACGAGTGTAGTAAAAGCTCGCTGTGTTCCTTGCGAGTTCATATGTTACGCGATGCAAAAAATGCAAAAATCTCCAAATCGGTATGTATGTTGTGTAAATCGATAATTACATTTTTTCAATACCTATTTTGAATCTGAAGATTGTCAATAATAATTTGTATTGTATTATCTTGTGAAATTATTCAGATCAAAGCTGATCCTTAAATTCCATTCATTATAGGAAGGTCAATGTTATTGTGGTGGCTGATTGGCTGGTATGTAGTGTGTATCCCTACCAGTATACGTGTAGAGTACAAAATAAACCAAATTCTTAACCAAAGTCCCTGAATACTGAATATTCTACCTAACAATATATCATCATATGGAATGCCCTCCGCTCTGCTCTCAGAATCAGGAATGTTTTATATCACAACAGGACAAAAACATATAAGGATAATGCTCGAGACGAAAAAACCCCAAAATGAACGAAACCCACACGAGACTCTGCTCAACTGACAAAAGCTCAAATCTAATTTGATTCTGGGGAATTGCAAATTTTTGTTTGATTATTTCATAAGAAATCGTAGTATATTCTTTACCTCGTAAATCAGAGTTTTTTTATTGAATTTTAAAAATTAAATTGATACATAAACAGAATATGACAGGCCGCAATTTTAAATGAGTTCTATTGGAATCACAACTAGAAAGATTGGGCTTTTGTCCGTTGAGCATTATGTTTGTTCGGCTTTTGTATTTCTTGGGGTTTATTCACTTTAAGCTAAATTCTTAGGGCTTTTTCTCTGGCGACCGTTTTATACCTTATATAGTAAAGATTAGGTATACCTAGGATTTGCTAATATGTAGAGATACCTACAATATGTAGCCTAGCCATCTATATATTATAATGTTTACCAGTTTACATAAATAGACACAACATCCCTATACACTATATAATTAATTAGGGAAGGGCAACAACAAACTAAGACCGAAATAATTTTGGTCTTTGAAATAATATCAATTTGTATTATTAGGGATGATTTATTTTTATTTTAGTAACACTAGGTATTTGTTAAAGACATAAAAATATTCTTGTCTATGACTAAATACAATAACTCAGGTTGTACTATTGTCTATGCTTGGCGGAAGTATTATTTTTATTTCCGCCCAAATATCATGAATAAGTTGTGAACTTGATATATTTGTCTATATAACCAAATGCATTGTCATATATGTTTTTTGAGTATCGAATAAACAACCCTACACGTAAGATGTCTTTTTATTAAGCACCTGAAACAAACGAAGACACCGACATGTGACTATGTGAGTGATAATAAAATAAGACTTGTTCAGTATGTACAAAAAAAAATCTTTAACAATCTTCCACAAACCATTTGCCGTATTGTGTTTTAAATTTATGATTTTGAATTGTACTGGATTGTGATGTACGTGTGTGATCGTGTGTGGAGAAAAACGCTGTGTAGATTTGTGCAGTGATGCCTGAGGTTAAATTAAGGCGCCTCCATTAGAGAACCGCTAGCATAGTAACTTCATCAACCGTAAATATTGCTTTGAAATAAAATGCACCTTTAACTAATAAATATATACCATCAACATTAAACGTTTAGATAACAATCTCCTATACACCAATTCAAGGACACATTTTGGTCTTGCATTTCAATCGAGACCAAAAACAATAAAATTGCTCCTCACTATTCCTATCCTGTGTGGCAACTACAACAACATACCCCAGAGATCTCCATTGATGATAATAATATGTATTGTGTTTGTGATGTTGGCTACACTGCACAATCCCTGCGATAGACAAGGATTCATAGATTCCTTAGCGTACCACCGTTTAGTACTCCCTCCCCTACCATCATACCACGCTCCCTCATCCCACACACTGCCCCGACATTTCTCATCACTAGAGAGAGACCGGATTATATGCAACTTAAAATATGCATGCAAATATGCATCATAAATGCTCGAAATATGCAACATAAATTTAAATAAATACAACATATTAACGTTATTACAAGAATTAATTTAACTTTATTCTTATTAAATTTATATTTGGTATCGTTTGGAAGACCGCGAAAAACAGTTCTACGAAGTGAAGTCTTTTTTTTTTAAATTTAAGATTAGGCATTTTTTAAAACTACTTTTATACCTACTAGATTTTCGACAAGACACCAACATTTTTGTTTTTGAAACGTTTATATTATACAATTGCCTTAAAATTAAGAAAATATCTCCAAATATGCATTATCAGTACATTATGCATCCAAGTTGTCGACGTCATGGATCGTACAACAAGACTCAAATGGCGATGGGCAGGGCACATAGCAAGACAAGAAGAGAATAGATGGACTCCCAGACTCGTAAAGTGGAGGCCATGGGAAAATAGAAGAGGTGTCGGAAGGCCCCAAAAAAGATGGGCGGACGACGTGACCTCGGTAGCAGGTAGACAGTGGGTGAGAAAGGTGAGGGATCGAAAGGACTGGAAACGAATGGAAGAGGCCTACATTTAGCAGTGGAGGGACCAAGGCTGACGAAGAAGAAGAAGAAGAAGTACATATTGGTCGAAATATGCAAAATCTTGAATAAACTGCAAAAATATGCAAATGCATATCATCCGGTCTCTACTCATCACTCACTAACTACACACCTACCTACACTTTCTAGAAGACTACATACCTTCTCACTTCTTACCTACCAATTTATTTTCAGAAGCTGGACATAACTTTAAGGATAAATATTTTCCGCTCCTGAAAACTTCAGGCGCAAAGTAATGAACAATAAAGTTCAGAAAAGGCCAAGGCTTATAGAATTTTAAAGAAGTCTTTTTGTTGCCAGGTAATTTCTTATCTGCCTGCTCAAATACAACTTTTATTAACTGCTGCTACACCATCACAAAATATCAAAATAATGCGGTAACCAGTAAATGTACATGTATAAATAAGCACTTTCTTTGTGCAAACATTTAGTTTATTTGGTTTATCGGATTTAAATCATCCGTAGGCTTTATTTAAGGCACATGGAATCTTCAGGTTTACATATTGAACAAAATTTATACATTACACACTTATAAACTGGAAACTTAGAAACATAAACTTAAACAAGAAAATAATGGAGACAATAATTACATGGTGACAAAACAAGATTATGAAAAAGGTGCGGATTAGTTCGATGCAGGTCTGGATTTAAGTTGTCCAGAACTACATTAAGTCTCTTATCTATGATATTCATGATCATTTTTGAAAAAGATTTAGAATGTCTTATTTGCCAACATCTGACTCAAACAGGATACTCGGAAATGATGAAAAAAATCTACAATTATTGACTTTATTAAAAGCGATGAAAATGGGCCTAAAGTCGTGATCGGGCGCTCTGCCTGTGAAAAAGGGGGTTTACGGTAAGTTCGTCTAAAATCAATTGGTCTAAAATCAATTCGTCTAAAATCGATTCGTCTAAAATCAATTAGTCTAAAATCAATTCGTCTAATTATCAATTCGTCTAAAATCAATTCGGCCAAAATCAATTTACCTAAAGATCAATTCGCCGATTTTAGAAGAATTGATTTTAGACGAATCGATTTTAGACCAATTGATTTTAGACGAACTTACCGGACACAGAAAAAGGGGGGAAATTTGTGGTTCTACGAATTGGGTATTAAAATAAATGTTAAAGTAAAATCCTCCACAGACATGCAGACAGCGAAAGTAGGAATTTCCATCAGACTTAAAAATATAAATATTTGGGTATTACTTTGGTCCTCATGCTAGATCTTCAGTAATCTCTAGAATAAGTCCAGTAAATAATACGGTACTATACCAATACATAGATAATTTAATCTCACATAAAAAAATACTTAGATTCTCCAATATACTCGTACAATGTCTGCAATAAGCAGTCAGTCTATGTAAGCTGTACTTAGCTTAATGTATTACAGTTTTTGCTTCGCTTGAAACCACAATCCAGGGTTTTAGCATAGAGAGTGAATTATCTCCTCACTCCGCCAAATACAGAATCCATCATGTCAGAATGTCTCGTGGAGACAAAAAACAACAAAAAATTAATGAAGTTATAGATAAATTCACCATGGATAATGAGACCTGAGCTTATCCCGATCTCGACTTGCAATGTTCATCTTCGGAACAACGAACGATCAAAGAACTTTTCCATTTATGTATCATTTTTTCTTCACTTATTTTTTCCAATCTTACTAGTCTATTCTATTCTATCCCCTCACACCGCGTGCCTTGCGGGGTAGGCAGAGAGAACAAATAGCTAGACTTTCCTATCCTTACATACAATTCGTGCTTCCGTCACATTCATGCAATTTGTCATATGCACTCTACAATAATTACTTTTACTCAAAACACGTCCGTCCTTGAGAATCTGGTCTACATAGGCAAGCCATGTGGTTCTTGGACGGCCGCGCTTCCTTACACCTCTTCTTTCTCCCAGTTATATTTTCTTTGTTATCCTTTCATTATATGAATAATGAAAGGTGTGAAAAGTATGAACTCTCTATATATCCCAACCATCTCAACTTGTTCACTTTATTTTTAGTCACAACATCTGTTTTACATTCACTCAACTCTCTGATCACTTCATTTTTATCTATCTTATAATCCTAAGTAGGGTCTGAGTCTGAACTATTGTAAAAGTGGTGTAAGGTGAAAGAAGATCTTTCTTACTCATTTAGTAAAATAAAATATAATCAGTTTTGACAACTCTCTGACCTCATATTTTGAGAATTGATAGAGCAGAATCCTGTCTAGGCTATTAAAAATCATCCACCTATTATGGTTAAAGAGAAAAATGACATGAATTATAGTACTATAAACCATATGTAATAGTGGTTGCATCAAACTTAAAATCCAGGCGCAGGACCGCCGACTCGAAAGTTCAGTTCTCAGTTCCTACATAACATATATACCAGGTGATGTTTTTCTGATATTTTATTATTTGCATCTATTCTATTTCATGCGTTACCTTTTCCCCAATCTCCTTTCCTAATTAATTCCTCTTCTCACAGCCTGTGATTGGTACTTGCAAATGTTTGGTTAGGTGTCATATTTTTCTTAACTTTTGTGATGAGTCTTACTTGTAATTCTATTTGACATAATAATATAATGATAATATAATTGACCCTACATTTAACATACTCTGTGTACACACTTACACAGTAATACGGCATTGAATTCACTCTTTGTATTGTAACAATTTGTTTTTGTCTAAATTCATGTTCAGTATCTGTCCGTGTGCTTTGTGAATAAATAAATAAATAAAATATCTGTTGGGAACAGGTTTGGAATTATCCTATTAATCGTCCACGTGAATTTATTCGGAGAAATTCGGGTTCAAAGCCCTCTTTACATTTACACGATGTAGTTAGGGTTTCATATAAGAATAAAATAATCTCCAACATTAATACAAAACATAATATTTATTTATATAATGCCTAACATTAATGTAATTATTGTAACAAAGGAATGTTCCCACTACATCCCCGGACTGTGGACCATTAGCTTCCTGGCGGTTCCCGGAGAAAAACCCATAAGAATATTGCTCGTCAACATGAATAAATCCCAAAAAAGACAAAAGCCCTCCAGAAAATAATACATATCCCAAAAAACTGTAATAGGTATTTATGAAATGTTGACTATTTTATTGTCCGTCCCATTTTAGATCCGCTTATTTATATGTTTATTTTCTATCCATGGTAGTTTCTAACACACTGGAAGAAATCGTATACTAATAGATACAATAATTAATTTTATTTTCAAAATCCAATTAGGTTTGACCTTTTTCCCCTTGATCATATTTATTCTAAAGGGCTTTTGTCTTTTTTGGGATTTATTCATGTTGAGCAATATTCATCTGGGTTGTTCTCCGGTCACGCTTCCTGGCATGGTGGTTGGAGAAATATGTATTTTGCTACCTGAGCTGCGAGATACAAAACACAGGCGCTTTTAGAAATGTACATCTGTGTAATGTAACTACCAAAGTACTCGGCGAAATTATTTTTTTCACCTTTGTTTCCCACCAACACAAAAATACTCTTTTTTAAAAAAAAAAAGTTGAAATGATACTCGTATATCATTGCAACATACGCGCTCCTGAATTTATAGAATCTCTGTGTCCTGTTTCACATATTTAGCCAATGATTTCTATGATGCCACCGCAGTATTTAATTACTCATTTTTACCTATCATTTGATTTACATTTCGTTTGCGCCAGGCCTGGTTTTTTCATACTAAATGAGCATTGAGCATTCTCCTTTCTCCAAAAAAATAATCTGTATAATATAATGTATGTATAATATAAGGTTTTACCGTATATTATACGGTAAAACCTATGAGGGTTTTTCGAGGTTGTATCTTGTCGTAGAAATTGTGATGCTTGCAACGTTTCGACTAACCTCCTATCGTCTTGGTAATATCACGGATTTGTGATCTTTTTACGAACTAAAGGAAACACTACAACCGCACGATTCAAGCCTGAAAAATTCTCATACAGGCAAAAACGTTTTTAAAAAGTTAATACCTACTACCTAGTACTTATTTCCCGAATTTGCGGCGAATCAAAAAGACTGAGACCAAAATATTATACGCTCCGACTGAATCTACTGAAGGAATTCAACTGTATAATTCTCTAAAAAGACATTGTTCTTTAAGTTTCATGTCGTGTTTAGTTTAGGTTTACTGGAGGTAGAGGAATTATCACAGCGGGAGTTGAATTGTCACGTATACGAGTATTGTCTCAAACCCTCAGCTAGATTGTCATGTCCTTATACCGTAAGCGATGTAGGGGGTGATAGTACAATACAATACCTAAGCAATAGTTTCATTGTATTTCAGTTGCCTACTTAGTGAAAGGAGATTGGAGAAACAGCTGATGTATCTAGGCAAGTTTATTGACCCTACAATTGGATTTAGTTCTGTTTAGATTACATACACATAATATAGATATAATACATACACTGACATTATTTTTGGTATTTAGCGTACGCTCCAACCATTTTTATGTATAAAATGGAACACTAAATATTTAGATAAAAATCCACAAAATATGACTTTAGCTTTCGCGACTAGAATTCGAGGATTTGCATCCTCATCATCAGGCGATTGTGAATATCACTTTATGTGATACTTTTAATAATCGTTCTTTTGTACATTTCTTTAATGCTTTAACTTTGATTGGTAATGATACATACATATATGCATAGATAAACTAATTGTTATAAGTTCTTATGTTTTGTTCCTCTCCAAAGCACGAGCTCTGCTCAATTTTGGAGAGTAGTTTTTTTGTGTTATATTGAGTTGTAATTTCATTTGTTTTTCTTTACAATTTGTAATTTTATACCCAATAAAAAAATTTGAATTGGAATTTGAATTTGAACTTTATTCACAATCGCCTGATGATGAGGGTGCAAATCCTCGAATACTAGTTTCGAAAGCTAAAGTCATTTCTCGTGGATTTAAGTCTAAATATTTAGTTTTCCATTTTTTCCTTAAAAATGGACTCCACCAAGTACCGACGGTCAAACAAATCGAGATTATTTTTACGCATCCCTGACTAGACTAATGTGTCTTAGCAGGGTAGATGGCGGTAGACATGTTATGCATCTGACTTAATTACAACGATTTTGTTAAACTTCACCTTTCATTGTTATTGTTATCTGCGTCTACATTTTCCTCTTCAAATTTTAATAACTTCCCAATATTTTAGGACTAATTTTTTTTATTGAAATTTACTATAGGCGACCGTTTTAAATTGTAGTAGGTACTGTTTTTTCTCATGGCCACATTTCAATTGAGAAATTTTAATTAATTTGCTTTTTTATATGGAGGAATACAAGGCTGGTACTTAAGAAGGTTTTTATATTAGGTACTTATTTAGTATTAGAAATCAGGTTCTATACTCTCTCAAAGGTGCTCTCATAAAGTTAAACGTTTCACAAGGTTTAACAAACACTTTGTACTTAAAATCTAAAAAGGAATTTGATTGAGATTGAGACCAAGGTTTTCCGTAAAAAAAGAACTGGGCTGGAACCTTATAGTGTATAAATATTACAACAAAGGGAAACTCGGGAACATGAAAGTAAATATTTTTCTTTAAACAAAATCAATATTGTATTTTACAAGGCGTTTGTATGAACCACCTGAAAATTTCCCGGTTGAGCCATTAGGTTGCAAGGCCACTCCGCCGCAAGGATCCCAGCCATTAGTCATGGCCTCAAGTTGGAGGCTGAGTGGAGATCACCCTTTCCTCTTATCATTTACTTATTTACTTTACAAAACCCACATGCCAGATAACAAAATGCCCATCGCCTTCAATTTCACTCTCGCCATTGTAAGATACAATACAATATAATGTAACGAATATTCGTTTAATAAATCATACAAATTAAAATTATTTTTTCAAGTAGGTAATTATCTCGACAGATATACAGCAAATGATGGACCTTTCAGGCAGATATCTCTCTCTCCTGTCGATTTCCTCACTGCTGAGGGTCGCGATCTCCAAACCCAAACACCCGTTGCTTGACTAATCCCCGCCACGCAGCTCTGTCCTCGATATAACTACTTGTTATATTCAACTACGACATGTAGAAAATTCTGATGTCCTCACAAAACATAAATAGTGATTTTCAAAAATAATATTATTTTTTGACAAATAAATGAAAATAATGAATTGTAGAGGTAGACATTGAGTACATGGTTGGTTGGTGCATGGATCATCGGTCTCCCAAGTGGGAGGTGCCGGCTTCAAATCAATGCGATGTATTCTGTACTTCACAATCCAAACTTTTAACTTACTGCGAAGTATGCGGGGAAATATATTCAAATAGAAGTAGGCGTTTTGAGGCAAGATTTAAATTTTCAAGGTGGATAGGTTTTTAAAGAATGAACTTCATTTTAACGAAGCACCATTTGCGTTTTCGAAATAATGATCCACAAAAAATTACTCTAATGATACAGTTGTTATGATTTATTTCATTTTTTTCCCTGCTACGAAAACCTCATGATTTCTGAGAAAAATGTCTGACACGGGCGATATTCCTTTATTTAAATTTTCAAAACAATAACTGAAATAAACCTCCTAATCACAGTACATTCTTTAACTATTGTGATGTCTGTGAAATGGTTAAAAAAAGTTCGCGTGATAGAAATGCCTATAGGATTAAGTAATAGTGGCTCATTTTTAAATTTAATTACACATCATGGGCGTCGTCAGGGGGGCAGGGGGGCAGCTGCTTCCCCCCTAGAGATTGGAATAGGTATTTATTTTTCCCTACTAAATTATGAAACCTCACAAAAAATCATATTTTAACCACACATTTTCTTATCATGTCATAAATTTTCTAAAATTAGTATGAAAATATCAAAATACAATTGTTTCTTAAAAAAAAATATTTAGGCGCTATATTTCCTTAATTTTTTTTATAAAAAACATTTTTAGTGCATATATACTATTGTGCAAATTATTATGTACATTTTTAAATAAGACGTCACGACCTTTTTCACTATGTCTCACAAAAAATTTCGCCTGCGGCGCTATTTACGCATTTTTCGTGCTATTTTTTTTTGTCCCCCCTAGCTCCGAGGCTGGCGACGCCAATGTTACACATCATATACGTACTGTATAATCTGTCGGCAAAAATAGAAGAAAAAAATATGAAATACGTGGAAAAAAATTATGTGTTTTTTTATAACATTGTTATGGTGATGTTATAGAGTTTCCAACTTGTTGATTGTACCGCGGGTTAGGCAGTAGGCACAACACTCATAAATTATTTATACAGAAAAACTAACACAAATGTATTGTTTTGCTTTTATTTACGTAAAAAGGGGTTGACGTGCTTTCAGTACAAGTTAATAGCAAAAAAAGGTTCATATCTCCCTTTGCAATCTTAACGGCGGTCCTAATAGAAAACGTGACTTTTTATATTATTCTCCCAGCCCAACCGTATGACGATTATATCTCCCTTTAATTTATTTCTTTCTTCAAGGTCATTACTAGAGCCTACACCATGGGCGTCGTAAGGGCGGGCAGCACCTCCTAGAGATTGGAATAGGTATATACTTTTTCATACTAAATCATACTAAAAAAAATATTACCATACATTTTTTCATGATTCTCACATTTAATCTCATAAATTTTCTAAAACTAGCATGAACATCCATTAAAATACAATTGTTTCATAAAAAAATTATTTGCCGCTATTTTTTATTACTTTTCACAAAAAAACATTTTTCATACATATTATTGTTCAAATTGTTAGGTATGTACATTTTCAAATAAACCAAACCACATCGCGACCTTCATCACTATGTCTCACAAGAAAATTCGCTTGCGGCGCGCTATTTACACGTTTTTACACCATATCGAAATTTTGTATTTTGGTTGCCCCACTAGCTCCGAAGCTAATGACGCCCATGACCTACACCCATTACACCCTTCCTTACCACCTTTACTTCTCGCCTTAGTCTTACTTCTTACAAAGTCTTATATAATTAGGAAGAAAACTCAATTTATTACACCATTTTGTTCAGTCATGAGATTTCTCGTATTTTCTTCACAATTACAAAGTTATATGTACAGTGTACACGTAATTCCGGTGAAAATCGGGTAACAATGAAACGCAGGGCCAGTGGAAACTTATGCAAGTTGTTTGAATATGTACTGAATTTAAAACACTTATACCTTCAGACACAAAGAGTCATTGAAAAGAGAATTCTGGGCATTTCACTGAGAGACAGGATAACTAATGTATTGATCAGAGAGAAGACCAAGTGTGTTGATGTCGGTCACAGAGTTTCCAGTCAGAAATAGAGTTGGGCTGGTCGTGTGGTCAGAACCACAGACTCTCGGTGGACAAAGAGTTTTAGATTGGCGACCTAGAACAGGCAGAATTAGTGTTGGTAGGCCTCAAGCACGGTGGTCGGACGATGACAGGCGAGTTGCGGGAGGCAGTTGGATGTGGTCTACCTAGGATAGGGAGCTGTGCATGGAAAATGGGGGAGGCCTATGTTCAACAATGGACGCAGGAAGACTCCAGCTGCGGTTGAAATGTGTTCGGTTAATACTACTCATTGCGTAACGAGCCAGCAAAATGTTTTAAAATTGTTTTGAATGCATGGTTATCGATAGATGTCACGGGTTTTGAAGTGCGGGAATGTTTAATTTGTACATTTAATTATAATTATTTATTTATTTTAATTTATAAAGTCAATTGGCAAATATTGTAAGTCGTACAAAATGTTATTAAGTTGAATAGAAAATACTGGCCAAATAATTTGCCATAAGAATATACGTACAATAATTATACGTGTAAGGATAGGGTCTGCATGGCGATCTATTCTCTCTGTTTACCCCACGAACCGGGTCATTTTTTATGGATTTTAGCTATTACTATTATAATAAATATATTCTACAATACATACCTTCTTTATTCTATTAATCTAATTAAATAAATAGTGAAAATCTACATAGGCCAAAAAATATACATTTTGGATTTAAAAAATATTTTCTCTCGACATAATCCGTTTTAATCCACTAATTACTTTTCTTTGTAAAAAAATATAAAAACTATGTAAAGTATAATAAGGATCGCTTAAGCACACAAGGGCATTGTAGTTTTTTGTTGTTGTAATTTAGAATCTTCTACACACCTGGGATTCTAGACAAATTACTTCTCGCTAAACAAAAACTTTATTCTACCAAAGTGCCTAGACTTGAATTTAATTTGAATAAGATTATTTCTAAATTTTAGGCACAAAAAGCGATGAAATCGATTTGAGAAGATTTTTTTGTAAATTCTTATAAAAAAAACGCAACACTTAAGAGTGCTCTACGTTTCCGCATACTTAAAACTCGTCCATCCTAGTCGACATAGTCGAGCCAAACAGTTCTTTGACAGCTACGCTTCTTTATAACACAATTATTTCATCCATGTTCATGTTTATTCTTTCGTCAATTATCCTTTCCAGATGACCTAACCATTCAACTTGTTCACGTTCATTCCAAATTGTCTTGCAGGCACTCATCTCTCTAATAACTTCATCTCACGTTCCTATGATTAGCGGAGTTGGTTGGAGCGTAGACTTCCAATCTGGAATTGTCGGGTTCAAATCTATATATTTCATTTCACGACACAAGCTTTGAACAGTTTTAACTTATCGTGAAGTGTGCATGAAAGGTAATTTTGTTTTTATAAACAAGCTAGATCCTTATTTTTAATGACAAAAAAACCTCCTCCTCGGAAGAACACGAGTAATTTACTCATATCCGGGGAGTAACAAGATCATTGCTTAATCATATTCTTACTGTGTATTTAATAATTGTAACTGTTTTTTTATGTTGAATAGGTAAATAAAAAAAAATCAAAATCTTGTATTTTGCTGCCAAATATTCAACGAAATATGACTCACGTACTGAGCATAGGTACTTGCACGGAATTGAAATTTGTATTGTTGATATTAGATGCTTTATTATATTTGTCGCCTTTCCCCTTTCAGCGAAACGTTGAATAGAAATCCCTTCACAATGAGGAGAGGCGGATGTCACCGTCTCCCATACAAGATGAGATTGTGTTTGTCATTGAACTAGAACCTATTGCTCTGTCGGCAGATTTTTTATTGTAAATTTATTAATCAGACAGGCAGCTGGGGTCAATCTACATTGTGTAGTACCCAACAGAACATCACGTAGGGAACATATAAGTAAAATAATACAATCCAGAGACTGAATACAAATCAGATGGGTGACCTAAAGCAACACAAAAGAAACTCTTTTCAACTTGGTACTTAGAAAATAGAAAGAAAAATACTTTCATAAGTTACAAAATAAACATAGCTATACATTCTTTAAGTCTTGTACTCAGTTCACCGTGAAAATGATGTTTATATCGACTGAAAGCTAAAAAACAAACAGGCAACTGGAAATATATTATGGAATACACAGAATGGAAGACATTCACAACTTCTCTCGTGATGCACTTCAGTATTGAACTCTCACGATCTTAATTTCTGACTCTGATCTTTCTAATCGATACGATATACTATATTATGTATAATACAATACATAGATCATTAGCCCAGATGGTCTGTCGGTATTCGAAAGTCTGAGTCGACCACCTATTTAAGACTTTTGGATATAAGTTATTTGCTTTAGGTATACCCGTATGCAGGAATTAATTTCAGATTGTAGCATAGTAGTACATGGTTGGCGCAGTTGGTTGAGGCGGCAGTCTCTCAAGCGGGAGGTGCCAAGTTCCAAAAGGTGGCGATGTATTCCACACTTTGCGATACAGGCTTTTAGACTAGTGCAAGGTGTGCAGAAAAGTATTTGGGTTTGTTTGATGCAAGCCCATATCCTTTTAAAAAAAAACTTTATTACGCAAGTCGATCAGACAAACAAAAGAATGATTAATTCCACTCCAAAAATATGACTCAGTCTCGATGAATGTCGTTGAACGTAAAAAAGGCGAACTGAAATTGGTGAATTTTACAAGATATAAAGTGATCACATATCAACCCAGTCGACGATCAGGCACAAGTCTGATGGAAGTTCATGCTTCTACCTACTTTATTCTGGATATTTTTGTCACATTATGTATATTATACATAAATACCTACATATAAAATAGTTGGTGCTACACTTGTTGTCTCTAGTTTCCGTCAACTAGGCTGAAAAATTTCCCTTTTTCCTCCATTATTTTCTAATATTCCATATGTCACCCTTTCTATTTATAGGGAAAGTATCGCCCCACTATACACACTGTGGTGTAAGAGATGTCACAAGTTGTTTATTAAAAATCCCCATCTCCTTAGTAATATAATATAAGGGATATCAGGCGGGCAGAAGTGTGAAGAACAACAACACAACATCCTCGTACAGGAAATAATGAAAGTAATCCATCACTACTAAAACTCTTATACCCTCAAGTCTGTTCTGCGACCCTAATACATGCCTTCCCATATAATATGATCTCACCAATACTTCATATTGTCACTTGAGACGTAATTTATAACGCTGCTAATATTTTCACCCATTGCCTTCCTTCTAGAACTCACATACACAATCTTTCAAGATTCTATAACCCACTTTTTACTACTTAAACAAAATCACGAGGTACCTTCAAGGTTTCTTTATATTTTAGAGTTTTAACCTTAGTGCGTACTCTCCGGTAGGTTAAGAAGGCTAAGAACCTGTATTATTCAAAGTTGTTCTGATATTATTGTTTGAGTATGCAATCCCAGATCCTTTTAAAAAAAAAAACTATTACGCTGTCGTTTCGGTAAGAAGTCAGCTGTATGATAGTCCAAGAGCCCGCTGCTTAATTTATGACGTATCTGTTCTCTCGAACGGCTCTCGGACTATGAGGAGAAGAGGTCACTATTTAGTACGAAAATATGAGATCTGACACATACGATAATTCTAAGCAGGTACGTGTTAAACGCAAATAAATTGATCGACTACCAACAATTTCGTGTCACAATGACGTCTCGACAACATTAATGCTCGATTTCTGGTGAGGAATAGCGGAGATAGGAAGCCCTTATCATAACTCTTCATACAAAATGTGTGCTAGGTGGCTCCTATCTCCGTTATTCCTCACCTAAGAAGTTGGTGAAATCCTGCTTAAGTATATCGCGTCATTGTGACGTGAAATTGCCGGGAGTGGAGCAATTTGTTGCCTCCTTTAAGCGAACCTTAACGCATTGATGGTGGTCAAAATGATTCAGTATGTAATCTCTACAATTTGCGTAGTTTACATATTATATACGTACGAAAAAGTTCTAACGTAGTTGGGCAAAATAATTCGATGTTCAATCTCAATAATGTTGCAATGTAAGGATAGGTTTCTAACTTGATGAATTTATCAAATAAAAATAAATCTTTGAAAGGTCTAATTATTTCCTAAGAAAAGAAACTAAACATTAGTTAATTAATTAGATACGTATTGTAAAAGATGTAAGTGACGAACCTTGTGTAGAAAATTAACGATTGATCGACGTTTCGACACTCTTCCTTGTGTCTTCTTCTCTAGGTAAATGTATGAAAAAAGGTGTTTGCGAATTTTGCAGTGTTCACTTAATGTGTTTGTCTGGATTGGATTCTTCCGCAGTCAGCTTGAGACGACTTGTAAAATCTTTGCTTCATAGCCGTGGGGTTCGAATCCCACCAAAGCCAAAGTTGCGAATTTTTCAGAGTATAACATACTCTAAAAAAGGTGTAAGAATATACACGCACAGGTGTTAAGGGCTGAATGGTGAACGTTTCTCGAGAGCAAAGTGATCACCTAAACCAACCAAGCTGGTCGTAAGTCCAGCACGCCCATCTTACACTTGTTGTTGAGAGACTACATAACTGTTAATGTGTTTCACTTAACCTTTTTTTATACATTTTTCTGGAGAAGAAGACACAAGCAGGAATCTCAAAACGTCGAACAAAAGTCAACGTACCAAACTAATAGCTATGTCAAGTGTTTACCGTGAAAACTTTCAACAATTACTGACTAAAAAAAATGTGATGCCCTTTATTCCAACAATTCCTTGTCCTTCATCCCATCCACCTATTTATTTGTATGAATATATTATGTATGTATGTGTTTATGCGGGTATATATGCATTGTAATTATTGCTTATATTTATTAATTTGTTTTTTTTTTATCTTTCGTTTTCATACACTTAAATATGTAGGTAATAATAATAATAATAATAATTTTTTTTTATTTACCGTAAATATCTATGTACAATATAATTAAAATATAATCAATATGATATTTTGCACAATATGTTCTAAATATGGTATATATTTTTTATCTCAAATGAATGTCACAAGTAGTTGGTTGGCAGAAATTGCCGATGGCAATAAACCCGCCATTTGGAAATTATTATTTTTCAATTAAGTTTTATTTACTTATTTATTTCATTTAATAAAAAATCCAACCAGAGATTTCTGAAATATATTTTTATGCTATACCTACTTTTATTTATATCCTTGTATGTTTCAGACAAGGGAGAAATACAATCTGAAATAGAATTTGGTATTTGTATTGAATATGTTGTGTATTGGTAATACAGAGACCCTTTTTGTAATGCATTATGACCATAGTAAATTGTGGGATTTATAATAATATAGTCTATTGAAATATTCCCGGTATGGGACTACCTACTATACCATACGTACCAGCTTTATAACACAGTGTAACCCAGGTGAATTACTTTGTTTTTTCAACCCACTGCTGGATATAGTAGGCCTCTTCCATCTTTTCCACTCGTCTCTGGTTTAAAACTTGTAGGCTTTCGCAGCATTGATGATGTTGTAGGTTTTCGCAGCATGGTATATATATTCTTCCTTTCAGGTTATTCGGGTGTTAGCCGCGTGTCTGTTGATTTTCTCTAGCTTTCGGCAGCGATACTTCTGCCATCTTCAGGATGAAGATGAAGTTTAGCTCCCTTTGTATCCATGTTCTGCCAGCTTGTTGGACTCTGAATGTCTTGCAACATTTCGGCTCTAAGTCCAGACCTTTCATTGGAGAATTCTGTGTGCCAAGTTAATATCTTCTCACCTGGACATCATATGTTTAAGTCACTGCCATTTTAGCTTAGCAATACGATCACTTATCCATACTTACAAAAACCCGCAAATACTTTCCTGCATACTTGTCAAAGTAAGCCAGAAACTTTGTTGCGACATAGATACATTGCTAGCATAGATACTCGAACCATTCATGTCCCAACCATCTGAGCAAACTATGCCTTAATAATATTAATTTTCATACCGATAAGTGTTGTATAGTTTGCATAAAATCAGGAGCAACATAATCGTTCTAGACATTATTTGATAGTTTTATATTCTATCTATCCATTCCGTCACACCATATCCCTTGCAGGGTAGGCTGAGAGGACGGAGCGCTACATACATCTCTTACTTACATCACGATCATAACATTCGTCATACACGTTCTACAATTTCACACATTCAACACACGTATTTCACCTATTCCCACGTCATTTCTGATGCCCTATAGAGAACAAGAAAGAACGGTAATGCTAGGCAGTGTACAAGGCAGGAGACCGAGAGGCAGATCGCCGATGCGTTGGAGCGACCAAGTGAGGGCAGCCACAAATACCACTATACACGAGGCCGCACATCTGGCCATGGATAGAGGCTCGTGGAGGAGGATTGTCAACTGCGGGAGTGAGAGTCGCGACCCTCAGTCATGAGAATAAACGACACCAGCAGCATAAAGAACAAGATATTACAGTTAAAGAGCATCTTCCAGATGCTTGTATACCTAATGTTCATACGAACAGTGTAAATATATTTGTAAGAATTGATGGATAAGTAGATGTGTGTGGTGCGCTTATAAAGGAATTGGGTTAGCAGACCAAACTAAAAGTATGTAAATGTAAGTAGTACCTACCCACTACCATTGTGTTTTGGGTCGCAATCATTTATTCATACCTCCTAAGACTTGAGAGTGTCTGAGTACAGGGAGAGTATACCGGGAGAAGAACTCACAAGAGTAATTAGAATAATGTGATGACATTACCACAATATATAATATGAAGAGATGTAATACTTACATACATTACCACGTAATTCCTACATTATTTTACACAATATCACATTACCACAGTAAGATTTCTTTATGTGAATCTTTGATATTACAATGTCTTCGTGATGACCTTTACATATATTCGCAATTTTTAGAGAAAGTGTGGAGAAAGTGCGATTGATTTGGACATAAATCGGGGCTAATATTGACTATATACGAGTATTTTCCAGATTATTCTGAAAGTCACAATCTATGTTTTGAGAGAACATCGGATTTTCTACATCCCTAGTTGAATATAACAAGTAGTTATCTGAACAGATATACAGCAAAGGATGGACTTTCCATCAGGCATATGACTGATCGATCGCTGGTGAAATTCACATTAAACCAGCCGACGATCAGTCATAAGCCTCGTGGAAAGTCCATCCTTTGCTGTATATCTGTTGAGATAACTACTTGACTATTTCCCATAGGGACAACAACTGTCTTGGAAAGACTGTCTTTTTCAGAGTCACTAAGTACCTACAATAAACATTCGCATGTGTTTTTTGTCTTTTTACCAAATCTTATGTCTTCATGATTACGAAAATAAAATATTGACAACTTTCGGAAACGTTATACTCATTACATTACTTAGCACCATAATCCTTTTATTTTTTTAAGTAACGTATGACGAATATTCACTGTTGCGACATGATCCTTATAGTTGAATTAATCCTCAACCAAGATACGACACTTCCATATTCTAAATAATTAATAACAAAACACATCATTCTACACATTTATTTACATATAAAATATACACTTACATTCCGTAATACTAGGCCTATACCTATACTATGGGCGTCGCCAGCCGCGAGCTAGGAGAGGCGCGCGCGGGGCAACAAAAATAAAAAAAAGGATATAGCATGAAAAAAGCATAAATAGCGCCACAGGCGAATTTTTTTGTAAAATCTAGTGAAGAAGGTCGTCGTGATGTGGTTTGATTTATTTGAAAATGTCCATAATAATTTGCACAATAATATGTATTTTTTATGAAACAATTGTATTTTGATGGATTTTCATATTAATTTTAGAAAATTTATGACACGAAATGTGAGAAACGTGAGAAAATTTGTGGTAATAATGTGATTATCATTTAGTATGAAAAAATGTATACCTATTCCTAGTAGGGATAACTGCCCCCCCCCCCTGCCCCCAGTTTGTATGCTAAGGTACCTATTTCTAATTAATTGTACAGATTATTTGAGCCACAAACAAAATCAAGTGAGAATTTGTGTAAATAAAATCTAATCTGAAATAGCAACTTACCTCAATGTGTATTGTGTATTGAATAATGAAGTCTTCACTCAACAAAGCGGCAGTTTGATCCCAGTATTATTTACTTAAGTAGGGCTTACTTACTATTTACCTACTTAAGTTCACAGAGAATTCTAGATACCTTTATAATTAATTATAATTCACACAAACCCTAGATTCTATAGGTTCAAAGAGGAAGCAAATAATAATTATTTACGAGTACATTTTTCTTCTCCAGTTTCAATCGTTACGATTGGTTTGCACATGTCTCTTCCTACACTCATCCCTGTCCTATGCGGTTCTTTTAAACTCTTTACTGAGTCAAAGCCCATATCCTGGCACAGGTTGTCCAGGTATTCTTTCCGTGGTCGTCCTCTGTAGTTTGTCCCCTCGTTCATTCCTTCAATTAATTCAAATAAGAGACTCTCTTAACGCACTATGTGGCCGATCCATCTGGCACGTCTTTCTGCTATTGCATTGAGCAGGTGTCTTCCTCCCTTCATTTTGTTGAGAACTTCCTCATTCGTTATACGATCGCTCCAAGAAATTCTTAAAATTCTCCTGTAGGACCATACTTAGAAAATATGATGGGTATTTTTGTTAGCTGGTAACACTTAAAAATAAAATAAATAAATACTTAAATCTATTCTTGACATAGTTTTGTGTACTGAATATTGATCTTAAATGTCTCAAACATATTGGCATAAAACGTTGTGTTTTCGATTGAAAAATATTGCTGGTTAGGTATAACATAATCCATACGAGTATGATACTCGTACTAACAGAGGTACATATTATATCGAAATGCCGGATAAATTTATAGAAAAATACAAGAAAAGGGTTTAGAAAATAGTTTGTCTAGGAAATAATCTGAGATAAGAGTTACATAAATATAAGGAAACTACACGACATAATGCTGCTATATATTTCCTATACAGATATGTAATATACAACATGAAACCCATTCATAGCGAGAGCTGATAATATTCAGCTGGCATTTTGTTTAACATAAGGAAAACATCAGATAGATTTTTATTTTTGTATTTTTCTTATATTTTTTCTATTTGTGTCCCTAATCTATGATATTTACATAAAATATTCGAATTGCTGTGTCTAAATTCTAAGGATTGTCGAGGCAGTAGTGTCAATTAATATTATAAAGGGTTTTCCTGAAAGAAATCGCAGAAAGCTGAAAGAAACTCATAGAAACAAACTTTTATTTTATTATTTTCACACGCAGTTATACTGATTAAGATCGTTTCATACGGACAAGGAAACATACGCAGATTCGAGTCCTACTCAGTCAGTTAAAATACTAAAAATCTAGCTTGCAAAATAACTGCTTAGTACCGCTTACTCAAAATATAGGCGAAATACGAAAATTGATGAAGACAGTTTTTAAGGATCCAACTTTTTTTTACTGAAATTCACTTGCGTTCCACTGCTGGATATAGGCCTCTTCTAACCTCTTCCACTTGTTTCTGTCTTGGGCTGTTGCCATCTACAACCCGTAAGCTGGACAATGTCATCTGTCCACCTTTTCTCTGGTCTTCCTACGTTTTGTTCTCCCAGGGCCTCCCTCCTTCAGGATTTTGGGTGCCCGTCTGAACTATCCTGTCTTGCCACATGTCCCCCTCAGGATCTAAGCTGGTATAAATAAACGCAAATACTTTCTTGCACATTTCACAGTATCATGAAGTGAAGAATAATATTGTCTACCTCAGAATTCGAACCCAGAGTTATCCGCTTGAAAGACCAGTGCTCCAACAAACTGTGCCAACCATGTACTCAAAAAATATTTACCTACACTAATACCTACCCTACATCGAAATTGAAAGATACATTTTACATAACGAAGCTGAAATTGGTATGCAGGTATGAATGTATAGACAGCAATATTGTAAGGAGAGAGGGGAGGGAGCTAGGGAGAGAGATAGGCTTCAAAGCCTTGATACAATTTATTGTCAATATGGAAATGTAATGATAGGAATGGAAGATGTTGCCGGAGGAACCAGGATCTGACATCAATTCACAATCAATAGAGGAATACCAATATATCCTCCTCACATAATATCATACAGACAGACATATAATAATATTTACACAGTACATATCTCCTTTCATATTAAGTTCCTATGTCTATTATCATACTAGCTTTATATCCGACCTAACCCAGTTGAATAAATAGATGGAGCTTATATAGGATTTGTAAAAATATTTTATTAAAGCACTTTTTTTTCAGCGTTAATCTGGTAGAGAAAAAAAACTACCACACAATTCCTTTTTAATCAATTATGTAAATATATGGAATCGTTGTGTTTATAAGATATATTTTGTGTACCTATAAGATTATTTAGCTTACAACTATGAAGTGTCCAGTGGGCACTGCGCAGAGAACTGGGAACAGATCAGATATTTACAGGTTTGTTAACTTAAAGATAAATATATTTTTTTGAATAGGTACTTAAGTATATGGTTGAGAAATGTGGTCATTGGATGGCATAAATTGTTGAATGAGAATGCATCTTATATAACTTATAGATATTGGTTTTAATCATTCGCTAATTTATATAACTCCAGAATGGTGACAAAGGGGTATAAGGAGACACTGGTCAGAGGAGTGGTTAGAGGTCTTGGGAGACTGCGAGAGACAGAAACCTCTATCGAAGATAATGGAAGTACGATAATAACAAGGATAGGGGAAGAAGATGTATGCATTATAAATTCTTCAAAATTGTCATATCATTATCATTTAGTGTCATGATTCTAGCACAATGTATGAGTCCCCATTTGACCTCTGTGAACCTGACTTAAACAAATAATTAATTATCATACTTATATTAATTTGGTCAGTCAATTTGTATTTTAGAGCAAGTCTTGAATGAATTTGTTTTGCTACGTTATCGTGTCGTTGAGTATACTCTCTACTAGCCAAAGCAGAACAACCTCCTGTAATGTGGTCAATCGTTTCAGTTGTCGCATTACGTAGTCTACATTTGTCAGTGTCAATGTTTTCTTTAATAATAAATAATAATAATTAGTACCTATACTGCTACTGCTAATACAAACAACAACATACCTTATAAATTATTATGTTAATATGAAATACCTCCCTAGGATAACATAAGCTGAGCTAAAGGATGTAGAAGTATAAGGTATCCTATACTGCCTATAGAGGTACACATAGTATTATATTATATTATGTATTAGATCCTGATAGTATGTAGGCATTATATTATGTTTGTCAACAAATAAATCGAGGATCCGTTGAATCCGATCACGTGTACTCAATACTGTACCTGTATGTATCAGGTATATGTTAAGTTAGGTAATATATTTCAATAGCAATCAAATTGCTTCATTTACAAATATATAGATGTATACATGAGAAAAATTAAAGCTAGAGACCCAACTATAACATCACCGTCATTTTCCGCGGCCTTAATGTTCAAAATCGTATGATCCAATTAAAAAAACAGCCTTTTTTTTATTTTTGTAGTTAATTAAGCTTCATTTTAAAACATCTTTTACGTTCATTCCGTAGATAAAAGTTCAATGTATCTACCCTAATTTTTCCAAAGCATATTTGGTAATATTGTGGAGATCTAAGGTCTCCCGTTTGTAGAATTTTTTGAAATGTCAATATGCCTACTTTTTTTAAGGCGTGTTCGGGGCGTCCACTGTCATTTGGATGGACGCAGTGCAAATACCTCTGCTGACCTACTTCATTATACTATATACAACACAAAGCACAAGCTTACGCACAAAACAAATAAATAAAACGAGACTATCATCCAGAAATACATAAAAATACATTCTTCTTCTTCATATTAAATATCATTAGTTAAGCACCAATCATTTTGTGAAGGCGGCCCAGATCCATTCCAAGATAAAAGATGCAAATGAAATGGTAGCAATTATACCCACAATTCTCTTATCAAAATATTATAATGAGATGTTCTGATGATCAAATCAAATCAGACAAAGCGGTTTCACTTCCCGAGCTGGCCCTGGCACAGGGCCTCAGTCAGATCCTAATCAAATCAGATAATTAAAACTCTCTCTAAGTACGGCTCTGACTGAATAACTAACTAGCAATTCAAATAATAAATTTTGGAAAGATTGTATGTTCAATTGTACGACAAATCGAAGAATATATGAACTCCCTTTCAGATAATAATTCCACGATTATTTAAATCAACGCCACTATTTTGCGAATTTTTAAAAAAGAGTTATTTTATTTCTATCATAATTTAACAAATTGCTCTTTAATGAAAATGCCCTCTTTAAAAAGTTGTCTGAATTGTTTTGGCACTCTTATTATACTTAACTTATTACATTTAGTTGTAAAAATCAATAACTATTTTAATACCCGAAGGCAGGACATGCCAACACAACTCTCAGTATTTTCAAGCAGTAAAGTCTACATTAATACATAAACTTATCAGCCTAATACTGGGAATCATTCAACTATCCAGATATCATGGATATCAAATTTGATAAGATTTAATGGATTCAAATTATAAATGCACCACAAAAAATCTTGGCTTTTCAGAAAAATTCACAAAAGCAGAAATTCTGTTTAAATTGTTCAGTCGATCAGTAAAGAATTTTTCAATCTTGTTTACAAATTATGCGTGAATAGGACAAATGAAAAAAACTGTTTCATCATCAGCCCGCGTTTGCCCACTGTAGGACATAGGCCTCTCCTCTCCTCCTCCACTTCTCCCGCTCCTGTGGGATTCCCATCTACTGGGGTCCGGCAAACCTCTTGATGTCGTCCATCCATCTGTTAGGTGATCGCCCTTGTAGTGTCATCGCCCCTTGGTCCCCACTCCAGCAGTCTCCTCGTCCACCTATTGTCCTGTATTCTTGCAATGTGCAACCACATCAGTCTCTTAGTCTGGCTGCGTATCCAGTCATTCCTCTTCCTGCCTTGCAGTTTAATGCCCAACAAAGTGTCTGCCAACAAACTGCGAATAGTTCAAAGAGAAAAAAAAGCAAGCGCGAGTATCATCGGATAAAGTATGACTAGTTGTGAAATAATATTAAGTGGTTGTATATAAAGAAAGGCAGGTATCTTCTCATAATGAAATCCAATTACTGAATCACCTTGAAATCTACAGAGCTGCCTCTCTGCCTTGCCCACCCGGGATGTAATCAAATGAAAAATATAATTATCTTCTCATTTCATCAGGTGACGCCTTATTATTTTTTACTCTCAGATCTTTTAAACAAAATGAAATAATGATTTGAGATATACTTAAATTGTTTTAGGTATTGAACTGGATTTATCTGCATTGCACAGATGGAAATTCATTACAATTTTTTCCTCAACAGAGACGAGAGTTCACATAACGCTACATTCACAGAATATAGCGTTATATGAACTCCCTTGGGGAGGAAGGAGGATGGGTGTTCTGACGCTTAAGAGTCGACTTCGGATGGCTAAAGTGATCTCTTTATGCCCAGGGCAACGTTCACCCATTCCACTACATCCTGATGTCATCCGTCCACCCTGTCCTCTCCATTCCTAATTCTAACAATACACTTTTTCCACTTCTTCTTCTTCAGCCCGCTATCCTCCACTGCTGGATATAGGCCTCTTCAATATCCTTCAATTTCTTTCTGTCGGTTGCTGCTTGCAGCCAATTTTTACCCCCCTCAGCCGCTATGTCGTCGGACCATCTCTTTTGGGGTCTTCCGACGCCTCTCTTATTTTCCCAAGGTTCAATCTTAAAAAATTTGGGGTCCATCTTACAATAATACGCACTCAATTTTAACATTCGAATACGCGAATGCAATAATTCAGATACCATATACAAAAAACAAACATAATATTTAACGACTATGTCTTTACGGAAATAATGCCTGCGGCGCAAATTCAGGAAATTGGATGATTTTTACACATTTCTTCATTTCATAAGTATACCATCATTGCGTTATCACTGCCTACCCCACAAAGTACTACCTACTAATAGATAAGGTGTGAGGTTAGAAATGAATTCAATAGAAACATTTATTTTCTCATTTAATTCTCTGGTCTGATTTTTCAATTCTCAGAATAATGAAAATATTCGGCAGAAAAGGTGATGAAAATATTTGCTTTTTACAGAATCAAGATAACAAGGAACTAAGCTAAAGTAGGTACCTGCCTAGTGCCTATACAATATAATTTAATCCACTGAATATTTTAGAGTGTTTGTATGTATGTTGCAGAACGAGGTGGTCGGTAGCCTGGTTGGTATCGGGCTTGACTGTTAATCTGGGGGCGCGGGTTCAATCCCCGATGCCGACTTACCTACTCCACTTCACAACACAAGCTTCCTGTGGAGTTTACAAAGGTGTATTTGGGTTTATTTCGATTAACCCAGATTCATTAAAAAAAATGTATTCTAACTACCGGATATACTCGTACTATAGTTTGAATAACCACCAGCGTACGACGGCTCGAAAACTCAAAATACGTATTCGGCATATTGACGCTTCAAAGAATTCTAAAAACGGCAGAGCTTATAGATCTCGAAAAACATACTAACTAGGCTTTATAAAAAATACAGTAGATGCATTGAACATTAATTTCGGGAATGGCCTTAAAATATTTTTTTATCTTGTAAAAAAATGTGAAAAACACTTCTGATCTTTTTTCCGAAAGACAAACTCATTTCCCGAAAGTCGCAGAGATTTTTTTTTGTATTGAAAACAAGCATTAAAACCTAGGGAATTACCGTATTTTTTATAAAGCGAAAGTATCCCCAAAAGTAAAAAAAAGAGAAAAAAATCTTTTTTTTTTAATTTGATCTATATTTTGATTGTGCATGCAATTTTTAACATTGAATACCTAGTCTACTTTTTAGCTTGACAACGTCGGATAAGAAAGTCGGAAAGTATTATAATATAAAATGCTATGTAAACAGCAAAATATTTATCCACAAAATACCGACAGAAGAATTTCCCAACAAGAATTCTCGCCGAGGTTGTTCCTGTTCCAAATAATAATAATAATAATAGAGAGAGAGAGGAACAAACAGTGATTATTATTATTAATAATATGAAAATAATAATAAAGTCGGCAGAGAGAAGAATTTGAAAAATGTTTTTCAGAAGAGAATAATAATAGAATGATCTGAGAATGTAGATTGAATGAAAGGCAGAATACTCGTACTTCACCTGTATAAGTATTAGTTGAATATCTTACGCAATGAACTACCTGAAACTTTGCCAAGCTCTTCTTCCAACTATATAATCTTTTGATTCAAAATAACATTAGTAAATGTTGAAGGCTTTCACAGTGTGCGATTGACATTGTTTCTTGGTTTTTCGGGTGAATCGTGTGTAGATAAACTTGATCGACGTTTCGACACTTCTACAATGTCAATATAACATTGTACTCTAATTTTCTATTACATTTTATCCCCTCACGCCACACTCCTTGCGGGATGGGCAGAGAGAACAAATCGCCAGACTTTCCTATCCTTTCACATGTCTACTTCTTGCTTCCGTCACATTCATGCAATCCGTCATACACACACTCTACGATTTAATTTAATCAAAAAACATCCGACCTTGAGAACCTGATCGACATGTTAAATCCACGTTTCTTGCACTTTTTGTTTTTCCCATAGCTGAGTGTAAGACCAGCGTTGTTACAATCCACTATTTATACGACTAAACTACTGGCCTAATGCGAACAACACAGTAGAGTTATGTTGACATTGCTAGGGCAGCTTGTTCGACATTTATTTTGATGGCGAATCACGTTGTTCTTTTCAGAACTTTTGAGTTTGTATTTGTTAATTAATTAATTTATTTAAGTGTACAATGGCAAACAGAGTTTCTGATATAATATTTATATAAAAAAAATCATTAAATCTACGTGGAACAAGTCCTTTTATAAGCCAAGGAAATAATAATCAATAATTAATACAAGCAATTGATGGAAACACGGAAAAAGGAATTTGACAAGTGCGGAAAGAAAGAAGGGGAAGGAAATACAGGGATCGGGAAAAATAATATAATAAACAAGTTATGATACGTTTTACTTATAGTGTGTACATTCTTTTACTGATCTTTCACAGATTTTCTGATTCGCATTACGAGAAGTTACAAATCTCTACACCTGATAATGGAAGACGTCCTGTAATCTAATTCAGGAGATAAATTCCTGGGCGGTCAGGATGAACTGAATATTTCAGCTAAAGGTTGAGGAGTCGGGAACATTGTGAGAGATTTTTGATGAGGTAAACATCTACTCGTATCTCCATACATATACTCCATACAGGTACAGTGTTGGAAGAGATGGGGGAGTTTGACAAGTAATAGGAACTTACCCACTGCATACTTTAGTACTTCCCTATACAACATCTGATTGATCCAACTACCTGGTACTGAAACAACTTACTTCACTTCAACGCCTACCATAGACGTCGCCAGCCTCGGAGCTAGAGGGGGGGCAATAAAAGTTGAAAAAATAGTATAACAAGAAAAACGCGTAAATAGCCCGCAGGCTAAATTTTTTTGTGAGACATAATGAAGAAGGTCGTGATGTGGTTTGGTTTATTTGAAAATGTGTATGATATTTTGCACAATAATATGTATATATGAATAATGTTCTTTTTAAAAAAAATAATAAAAAAACAGTGCCAAATGTATTGCAATTTTTTTATGAAATAATTATATTTTGATGGATTTTAAACTCATTTTTAGAAAAACTACGGTATGATGAGAAAACGTGTTGTAGTAATTTGGTTTTTTGTGAGGTTTTAGTATGAAAAAATATATACCTATTCCAATCTCTAGAGGGGAATGTGCCCCCCTGACGACGCCCATGTGCACATTCTTCAGATAACCTACACCAGCACATCTTAACTTCAATAATATTATCCCTTCACTGCTGAATACTAATTCCGACAAGACAAAGTTTGTAGCAAAATTTCTAAGGAAAACTTATAGTTCTGAAGTTCAGCGTAAATTGTACTATTTTTTAAACTTAATTAAAAAAAAAAAACTTATATATCCCTCAACTCAACCACCTTTAAATTTAAAGAGACCAAAGTTTAAAATCCACAAAAATGACTTTATTGTGAATAAAGTCATCAGGCGATTGCGATTAAAAGTAGGCAGTGACATTTCAAAAATATTCAAAAAACGGTTGACCTTAGATCTCAACAACCTTGAAAATAAACAGGGTAGATACATTGAACCTCAGGGAGTCTCGGTAATGACGGTAAAAAATTTTATATACTCGTATCTTGTATAAAAATGTCAAAAACACCTCTGATCTTTTTACCGAAAGACAGCAACTCGTTTCCTGAAAATCACGGAGATTATTTTTGTATTGTTAATCTAATAGCGAATAAGCGTAAAAGCTCTTTTCTCTAAAAGCTCTCAACAATGAAATTCGACCTGTTTTCTGATTGTCTCAATTCATCAAGGTGGGATGAGGCACCAATTGTTGTACATCATATTATGATAAGGTGGTGCATGTCTAATGTTCATCGACCTTTCTCTGGTTAACCCACATTCTGAATAATTCCGTGTTAGTATCCAATCGATTCTTTCGCAGAAAAGTCTACTTGATTGAGAATTTGAATTATTTATGACAGCGTAACTTCAAACATGCAACTATTAAGTATCATAGAATTACTTTTGGTCGATTAACTAAATCCATTAAACCATAAAGGCTTTTACACAAAAATAGAAAGAAGAATTAAAACTCGCGACCCAACTATGACGTCACGGTTCAAAATCGCGTGAACAATCGCATGATAAAATGGTAAAAATGGTGTTTCCGATTTTTTGAGGTTAATGTCGCTTCAATCAAAAATATTTTAAGGTCATTAATGCATATTATCAGTAAAAAAAAATGTATTCTTGGTAGCCCTGATTGTCGAACCTTGTCATAAGAGCTGTCAAAGGTCCGCAATATTCTCACATTGTATCTTTTGCGAGTAATCTACAATGCTGAAAATATTACAGAGCGACGCTAGAGAAATCATTTCAAGGGCAAGATTGTTTTGCGAGTTGGAAAAAGAAAAAAATACTCCGATAATTCTTTTAAACCGCCGACACAAGTTTGAAAAACCAAGTTGCCTGTTAATTCTAACAATCCAAAAATTGGCTAATTTTTTAAACAACAGCTCTGAAATATACAATTTGAAAGTAGCGAAAAAATGTAACCATATCTTATTATCACATCAAGCAACACTGAACCAAGTTTGCTCCGTGAGACTTCTGAAAAAAAATGGACTGTAAGTATATGATAATATACTGAATGGGTCGCATTTCCTGTTCATTTTTTCAACAGGTAACTTCAAATCAGACGAGATCGTGAGACTGCGAGACTGTGTAAGTTATTCAGGCAGGCAGGAGGTACCTGCTCCATGGCATGACATTACATCACATCATAGTATCATCATCATCTGGTGTAATGGAAGCACGTAGCAGGATACAAATGGTAAAAACTCCCTTCGTGACAGCCAGCAGGGGGTGGGGGAGGGCTAGCCACCCCCTGGGGGCACAATCACCGGCTATTCAACATTATAATCAACGCAGTAATAATACTATTATATATCTGATGCTTTCTGTAGTAAATTCTCCTTTTAATGTTCCTTATCGTAACATAAAAAGGACACTAAACTTACGGCATCATGCATTAGGCTAAAAATTGAGATATGAACCTGCCTTAACCAACCGCCCTCCTCTCCTATACCTGCAGGAGTGGAACTGTGAAAGGAAAGTAACATCATGTATAATTTATGTATAGGTACGAGTATGTGACATAAAAAGATAATATTGTATTTAATAATAGGTGTAAAAGGTCTTATTTAACACTATTATAACCATTGAGGTCAAACGTTGATAGTTGGTGAAATCACAAAAATCTATCGTTTTTCGCTTATGAATTGGCGTCATATATGGAATTTGTACCCTTGTGTATTTAAATGATTGAATTTATTCAGATCTTTACTGAACGATTCAAATTATTCAATGTATAAAATCAGAAACACACCTCATATGGGTACAGCATTCCATACTTCCCTGGTATACTTTTGTATGTAGGTAATAACATACAGTATAGGTTTGATGATTTTGTTAAATTGTATTAATTTCCGGGTCATACGAGCAGTTATCTTGTAGGTATTTAGATGTAGACATTCTTATTACATTCCCAGGAATATTGGAATCATAAGGAAATGTCAGATTCTTCTCTAACTCATCCCAGACTCTGATATAAACTTCTCAATAATTTCCTTCCCATTCTCTTTCCCTCAACTCAAGTATTACTTCACTCTACGCACTGTTTCTAAGTAAACGTCTTCTTATTATTTCTCAGAATCATTACACGTTTATTTTGAAAAGGTTCAAAAACGAACAGAACTGACTTTATGAAGAAACTCTTACGTATAATATACCCCCTCTTCATACAAGTTCTCATACTTTTTAAAAGGGGTGAGGCAAACCACATTGCTAAAAAGGTGGGAAATATCGTATGGGAGTTTAACCAATACGACTGTTACAGGACACTCGAAAAAATATCAAGAAAGAGTGTGGGCTAATTATGCGAATCGGGAATCACACCGGTAAATATGAAAACTCACAAAATAAATAGTAATTTTAGTAGTTATATCTCGACAGATACACAGCAAAGGATGGACCTACCATCAGGCTTATGACTGATTGTCGGCTGGCTTAAATGTGATCATTCGAAAATTTCGATGGTCCCACAAAAACATAAAAATGTGATTCCAAAATAATCTAGTAATTTAAGTAATTTCTTATCCTTACTAACTTCCATACTAGTCCATACATATTTATAAAAAAAGGATCTGGGCTTACATATACACAAACCAAATACTTTCCTGCACACTTTGCACTAGGCTAAAAGCCTGTATCGCAAAGTGTGGAATACATCGCCAGCAATAGGTACATACATCTATAGGAACATCCTTCATGTCTCATAGTTGTTATTCCCTAATTAGGTTAATCTTTGATCCCAATGTTTCCTATTAAGTACTGAAATAAACAGCTTTTAGAGAATTATAGGGATGTCCATGTTTAGTGTTGCCATCTCCAAAAATTAGAAAGCCGGACTTAGCCGTTAAAAAAGCCGGACTTTTGGGTCCCAGGGCTGGACGCTAAATAAAAACAACTTTTTTGACTAAAAATCGAATATAACACATTTTGTAACAAAGTTTTAATCCGTATCATTTACCTACATATTTTCCTTTGGCAGAAACCTGCTTTAAAAAGTCTATTTCTTTAGCAATTTTATCATATGTAAAACTTTTTATAAATTCAACAATTAACATTATTGCAATAGTTTCTGGGCTTAAACAAAATACTAACAAAAGCCGGACGGGCCGGATGCAGTCAGATTTGGGCGGACAAGAGGTCAAAAAGCCTAACACTGTCCGGCTAAAGCCGGACGGATGGCAACTCTGTCCATGTTTAATTAAGTATTGCGTTTCATTTGTATCAGGAGTGTCTTATGCTTATACTATTGCCTATACTAAACTTAGACTAAATCTAGAACGATGGTCGTCGCGATCCAAAATAACCTAATCTTGTTGTTGTTGCGAACGATAATATCAAAACTACTAAATTCTTTGAAGATGTATGGAGGTTTAGTAATCATTAAATGAGATTTATCTTACTAAGAAGATTACGTTTAGTGGTCGAAACTAAATAGGTATATTATTTGAAGGGTTTAAATATAGTTAGATAATAATATATCTAACATAGTATCTATTTAAAAATAACTTCAGAAAAAAACTGGTCTGTAGTAATGGGTCGATCCCTGATGCTAACTTACTCCTTGTTCACGATACAAGCTTTTCAAGCTCACTGTGCAGTGTACAAAGATGTATTGGGCTTATTTCGATAGACCCAAATTCAATGCAGTATTCCTACAACAGGGTAGAAGAATTAAGAAAAAACCTTATCGGGCTTACGACTTACGTGTACTCACTTAAGTGATCGCTTTATCGAGAAACATTCGCCATTTCAGTTCACCCCGGCTGGAATTCAAACCCAGACATTCGTCTCGCATATAGTAGGGATCTAATTCTCTACAATCTACATTACGAGGAGCCAGCCGATTCCTTTTACTCAAAACACTTACATCCTTGAAGACCTGGTCGACATGATCGGACCAGGGGTGAAACTTTCTAAAGGTTTCTCACCCGAAACACGCAGATAAAATGCACACGAAAAACGCCCTTATGTATATCGCCGTAAGGGTCATTTTCCATTAACATTTTATCTGCGTGTTTTGGGTGAGAAAGCTTACAAAGTATACCCCCCCTGATCAGCGTCATCTTTAATTCTCTCAACATGCCCAAACCATCCTCGTTTATTCACATACATTCTTGTCACACCCCAGTATTGTTGACTTACGAGTCAAATATTGTTGGTTATATAGTCATTGAAGGCCAACTTTATAATATTGTAATGATGAAGTTTCCCACAATCAGAACTGAAACAATATAAGTACCTCAGAATTTAATAATATCAGAAGATGTTTGTCAGTTAGGGTAGGGTAGGGTAGATAAGGTAGGGTAGGGTAGAACCTAATATTATATTGTGTAATATTCAATACAAAATTAACGTAAAATATTAATTATTTGCTTTGAAATCAATTCGAAATTGGCTTCGAATGTATTGTATGGAACCTTCTCTTATTGTCAACAGTATAGAGCACGGCGGTCATCAAATGGCGGACCGCGGTCCGGATGCAGACCGCCGACATGTTTTGTGCGTACCTTAAGAAAAGAGGTGATAAAATTCACAATTCTTTTAAATATTGTAGAAGTTATTAATTTAATAATATCAAAAATGTTAGAATTGTTATATGAAAATCCATTAAATTACAATTACTTAAATGATTTGGCCTGCTGCGCTAATTAAACTGAGGATTTGTTATGCATCATTACATTCTTCTAAGTATTTTCGTATCACGAAAAATATTTAAATAAACTTTTTTAACGACTCTTTTTCATCTACCTTCTTATGTTTCATGACAAAATTTTAGCCTGCGGCGCTATTTACTCGTTTTTATTGCATTTGGCAATATCATAATTTTAGTTGCAATTCCCCCGTCTCCCGAAGTGAATTCCTGGTTACGAACTTGGTTGCTTGTCGACAACTAGCAAACGGACCTCGTCAGTCTTTTTCAAAAACGGGTCCCCAATGCAACTATTTGGTGATCCCTGGTATAGTATTGGACCGCAATACCTAATGTACTAATTATCAGAGGCAGAACTTAATTAAAATATTGGTATATTGAGTTGCTTTGCATACCTTTAATTGATTTATTAAACTATTTGTTCTTAGTTTAATATTGTTTCAAATTAATTAAATAATTAACTATTGATTTACTCACTTCTGTTGTTTCAAATTTAGCTCTGAAATCTGCGGGAACTTCAATTGTCGTATTGCGATAAATCAGTATGTAGGTTATAGGTACTAATGTTTATAAAAATGTACCCATTTTTATCACGCTGTGCTTTTGTATTTGTTTGTATCTACATTTTCCCCTTCAAATTTTAATAACTTAGAATGTCCCAGCACCTTGAATTTTTTCATACATAATTTGCTTTGAGTGACATTAAGGGTCAACCCACCTCCATTCCTTAATGTTTCAGGAGGTTCAGCTCCTATATCATCCAGTCTTTTACGCAAAAACATTATTTTTTCAAAGGAGGGCTCAAGGTTCGCCGGAAGGGTTCCCCTTTCAACAAACCCTTCCCGAAACTAATCTGAACACCCTTATTACTTTGTTTTGCTTTATGTAAGTGACAATTGAAAATTATAGTAATGTTTTATCAATAAAACGTTTCATTGGTGAATTTTATTAACTTGATTTTTATCTGTGTATGTATTTCGTATTCAATTATTGTTGAGTTAAGGTACCCTTTTGGTACTTATTATAATTAGGTATATCTCAATTTAATCCCTGTTATGGGTTGGCTGGCAGAAATTGCCATTTGGCAATAAGTCCGCCCATTGTACAATTATTTTTTTAGTACAATAAAGATTATTTTATTTTATTTATTTATTTATTTTATTAGAAAAATATAAGCAAGTTCTTAAAGAGTGCCGGATTCGAATCGCTTACTTATTCCTCATATTACGACCCAAGCTTTTGGCTTACTGTGAAGTGTGCATGAGAGTATTTGAGATTATGTACCTATACAAGCCCAGATCCTTTCAATAAAAAAAATGTTTTCCACGCAATATTATTTGTATTTTCATTATACCTACTGACCTAGCTGAAAGCTTTGGAGGCTTTTAGGTGAAATTACTTTGATTATTCTTAAGGTCGTTACATTTTCCATTCCACTAACTTCGCTTCCCAATAACAATATCGCCTACAAGGAAACACGTCACAATGGCAAAAGGACCCTCTTTAAAGGTATACCTATAGGTATTAGGTAGGTACTAAAATTTTAAAAATACTGAATAAGAACTGGGGTAATCAGGGAAATGAGAGGAAATAAGAATGCGGTAGAGTGTGAAAAGGTTGAAACGTCAATGAGTGGGTGAAATGATGCTAATAATAAGCAGAGGATACATGGTGGAAGTCCATTTTTTGTTATTAGAAGCATGTTCAACGAGCAAGAAAACTAACAGACGTTTGAGTACCTACATGGTTGGCGCAGTTTGTTGGAGCGCGGACTTTAAATATGAGGGTGCTGGGTTCAAATCTTGATGTTGACGATGTATTCTTTCATATGCACTTCGTGACACAAGCTTTTATAGCTTACTGTAAAGTGTTCAGGAAAATAAAAAAATATATATAAAAAAAACACACTAAATCTTTTTTCTTGTCTATTTTTTCCGTCCGTCTTGCAAGAGAATATCTTCTTCTTCTCCATATCAATTTTTAATCCCACATGGTGGTGGGGTCTGGTCTTTCGCCGCCACTTTCCTCTATCTTGCGCATCCTCCGGTACAACTTCTCTCTCTCTCTCATGTCCTGACTCACCACTTCTTCCCTCCACCTACGCTTGGGTCTTCCTCTGGATCTCCTACCGGGAACATTGAGTGTTTGTGCCCTGTTGCCAACATACTCTGGCGGTCTTCTGCTGACATGCCCGTACCATCGCAGTCTGCTATGCTGAATTTTGTCTTGATTGCTTGCTCTTCTGCATATTGAAGATAGAATATTATATAGATCAAAATAATTTGCATGCCTATGTAGTTCTATTGATGAGATTGTATCGGCTATAGAAGTCAGTTAGTTATATAGGTAGGTACCTAGCGCCTGCCTAACATAATACATACAAGATATTGATTATTTTTTACTTCTTTCAAGTTAACCCAGTTACCCAGTTACAGGCAGTTACCTACTACTAGTTGCTATTAGGTAATATTGCTATATTCTAGTGAATAATCCATAAACCAGATGGTTTAGTTGCTTAGTAGTAAAGTTGGCCTACTGATGGTAAAACATTATTGCCCGATCCCACCAACTACCACCTAGGAAGCAGACCCCTAAGGAATTTCCATACAAAACCACAGATAATTTGAGTGATTATTATAACTGTCATAACCTTTAAGATATAAATCCATACAAAATACAGCATGCAGCTACTTAAGTGAGGGAGATTCTGGGCCGAGATATTTGGCCACCTAACTAAGTAGAGCTGCATGCTGTATTTTGTATGGATTTATATCTTAAAGGTTATGACAGTTATAATAATCACTCAAATTATCTGTGGTTTTGTATGGAAATTCCTTAGGGGTCTGCTTCCTAGGTGGTAGTTGGTGGGATCGGGCATATGTATTGTATAAGGTGATGGTATTAAAATAAACTAAACTATAGGTAAAAACTTTTATATTACTTTATAAACTCTACAGTGATTTGTATGATGTATATAGGGTTGCCAGATGGTATCCTACTTTCCTATATGTTGTCCTCCTGTCCACCCTTAATTAATGTATCTCACCTTACAGGCAATCAGGCTATCGCCTAGTGGGGCAATACAATCCAGTACTTTTTTGTTTGTATTTTTATTTTGTAAAGCTTTGGATAATAAATAAATGAAATGAAAATGAAATTATCGCTAGTATCTAGATGCTTTCTGAGTTCAGAACCAAGAACTTCTTGCAAAAATGGGTAGTTTTTTTAGGTCAGATTCTCTCACTACATTGTCATTTTCAGACGACCGGTTACCGTTGTAGTCCTTTTTTAAAATAACTTTGTTTTTAGGCATATCAGCCCTTTTTAAATTACCAGCTGGCAATAACCCTAAAAAATATAAGGAGTTTAATTAATTACGAACATTTTTTTTTTCTTCTTCTTATCAGCCCCTTTCCCTCCACTGCTGGATATAGGCCTCTTCCTGTGTCTTCCACAATTCTCTGTTTTAGGCGCTTTGTCTCCACCCATGTATCACTTATTTTATCTTATTTTATTTTATTGGAACTAGGTATTCCAACTAAAGGGTGCATTCCAAACAATAAACCTAACTTACACGTAGGTATATTATGTATTAAAAAACCTTTTTTTATGTAAACTTTAGCTAACCAATCTTCATTCTGTCCTAATGATCAGAGGTAGCTTGTTCCATGGAGAGTGGCCAGCTGAGTTAAAAATCCTATCTCAGTCTATTTTAATCTGCCTTTGATTTAACGACTCTCTACCCTCTAATCTTTCCAATGACTTTAGATTCAGAATAATCTTATATAGAATCTGATTGACATGATCAAGCAATTCAAAATCATAGTCACGAACGCTTCGCATTTTCCAAGAAAAAAAAAACGCCTTAGTTACAGAAATATTTTGTCGTAAGCAAGGGCGTCGCAAGCCTCCGAGCTTCGGGGGGGGGGAGAAACATTTTTTTTTTAAATGATGTAGCATGAAAAACGCACTACAGGCGAAATTTTTTGTGAGACATAGTGAAGAAGGTCGTGATGCGGTTTGGTTTTTTTGAAAATGTACATAATAATTTGCACAATAATACGTTTGAAAAATATTTATTATGAAAAGTAGTTATATTTTGATAGAATTTCATACAAATTCTAGAAAATTAATGACATGAAATGTGAGAAATATGAGAAAATGTGTGGTAATAATGTGATTTTTTTGAGAGGTTTTGTCATTTAGTACGAAAAATATATACCTATTCGAATGTATAGGAAGGGCAGTTGTCCCCTGACGACGCCCATGGTCGTGAGTAATTCGTGTGCCAAAAATGAAGAAAAATAAATGCCTCATACATAATTATTATGGAATCCAAATCAATAGCAGAATATGATTAGAATAAAAGTATTATGTAAGATTGTATGATAATAATGAATAGATTGCGTGGGGGTGGAGGGAGGGATGGGGGGATATAGCCGAGTTAATGTGGTGTCGATCAATCAACACACAAGTGGAATTCCATTCCATTCCGTCTGGGGGGGTTGGGGGGGGCCGGGGGGGAGTTGAATGCTCCATTCATAAGGGAGTTGAATTGTTGAAGGATGTCGTATTGCAGATTTCTATCAATAAAGTGATCATCCATCTAGATTTGTGTGTGATTATTATCTCTTCTCCACAATACATCACTTATATTATAATATTATATTATATATCAGAGCATTCACATTCACAACAATAGGAACCACAGTACAATACAACACATCATCACTACAATCATTTCCTCTAGGACATGTTGTCATTAGTTGTACGCGATTTTCACGACGGACGGTCCATTATATGAAGAGTTTTTAGGTTTAGAAATAAGGTGTTCCAACGTCTCGGGGAACTCACTGCCGCCTTGGTTACGGAAAATCTAATTCTAGACACGATCGAACCGAAAAAACTACATATCCGGCATAGGTAAATTAATAAAGAACCAAATTTGTGTAAGTAGCATAAAATCAATTATGAGCAGACATACGAGTATTATGTTACTCCTTATATCATCAAACCTTTCACAGTTCCTCAAGAATATCTTCACAAGAAAATCGCAAGATCTCTTCGTTCAGAGTGCAGCATTCCGTATCTTCTTCCATTTCATATATATTTTTTTCTGTTTATTATGTCTCCGACCCTTCTAAGATCATTTTGCAAATAGCTCTTCAAATGCCCAGAAAGTTTTTGTATTTTAGACCCATTGAAGTGGTTTTGTTACAAAAGGCGCAGTAGAAGTGAGCCAAAATATATTGTGTCCGTGTGTCGTCACAATACAATGACAAGAAAATCAGAGATTAGCAAATAAAAATATATAATATCGTACAGATATACAGATATTACAGGCATACCATTCTATACATACTCGTAGTTACCGGGTGTGCACTCAGAGCGTACAGTGGTAATGCATCAGACTTCCTCACTCTTAGCGACGAAGCAATACAATACATAAGAGATCTAGATTTTAGTCACTGTGCGCTTTTAACTTTTCATTACACTTTGACATAACGAATATTCAATGATATAGGCGTGATGTTGGCCGTACGATAAATAAAATAAATACAGATATAGTAATACAGTATTTCCGCATGCACTGCTTTAGTAGATTTTATAGAAGTCCGTATTCTATGGCAGGTTAGGAGCTAGTGTAATAATATTTACGTAATAATGGTCTCGGGGTTATTGTACCAGCAGTGATATTCTCATAACTTCCGTTCCTAATAACCCTTATGGGGTAAATGGACGTATTTAAGGATAAATGCCTTGTTTTTTTCTTCCACACAATGTTTATGGATATTGCTATTAGAGTATTTACCCCATGAAATAACATAACGTTTTACCAAATTACTACATTAACTAAATTAAATAATATTCGGCCATTCATAAAAATATACATAAAAATAAAAAAAAAGAATTACGTTTGATTCGATTTAGTATCATGTTTTAAAACTAAAATTTCGAAGCAATTTTATTTTTCAACTTAACTTCCAGTGAGGGATTCGGGTGTTTCCCGAGGGGACACAAGGGCGGATCATAGATCTATTGAACATATGCCTCCTCCATTGTTCACCACAGCTCCGTAACCTGGGCAGACCGCATCCAACCGCCTCCCGCAGCTCGTCTTACATCGTCCGACCACCATGCTTGTGGCCTAGTAGCACTTATTCTACCTGTTTTAGGTCGCCACTCCAGAACTTTCTTCGGCCACCTGGAGTCACCACCGTAATGGTATGCGTAGATGAAAATAAATACCAGACTGTGATGGGTGGGAATATTTGGAGAAGAAGTGTAAAAATTTTCAGTCTATTTCTAGAATTGCCTAAAATTTTACAAATATCTAAGTGTTGTTTTTTTTTCACTTTGTTTAATTTACGATACACTAATTAATGTTACTCACCTTGACAATGTCAGAATGTCATAATGTCACAATGAGAGTGACACTAGGACAAAAAACACGTGTAAAATAATCTATAATGTTTACACAACATAACTTACATGATAAAATCACACAGGGAAAAATATAATATGGAAAAAAACACACATGGAAGAAATTATAACATGAAAAACTTTTTTTTTGTGTGATAAAATAATATTTCATTATAACGATAGACTAGAAAGATCATTAAATTTAACTATAAAATATTAATTAGAGTGTAGGTACGTAAATTGTTAATAATATTTGAATAAAAATATATCAGGTATTTCTTCCATGTTAGATTATTTGCATGGGAGTTTTTCCCGTAATATTTTTTCCTGACACCAAGATAATTATTGCACCTACCTATGTATGTCTCCCAGCCCAGACATTGCTAATGAGTTATAATGTACACTAATATACACTAGTGTAAAGTGTACACTTCATGTGTCGCGTTGGAGTGATTTGATGAATTTAGGAGTCATAAAATGTTTTGTTTGCACTCCATGTCATAAATTATTTCTTCTGCACATCAACTTAAATACCTACTTAAAAATATAGTGTCATAAATAATGCAAGATCAAGCTACTATTTTATATGTATCAAGTTTATAAATACATAGTTGGTAAATTTATGTCATAAATTGTATTGTATGTATGTACAACTTTATAAATAAGGAAATTAAATGATTTTTTTATACGCCATTTCCAATACATGATAGGTGTGATTATGAATCTGAAAAAGACCAGTGTGATGGGCACAGGAGGCTCTCAAATTATGGTGGATGGAAGTCTAATAGAAAATGTCCAGGAATATGTATATCTAGGACACACCATAAGACTAGGCAGAGAAAACCAAACTGCCGAGGTCAAAAGACGAATTGGACTAAGCTGGGCAGCCTTCGGAAAAATGAGTCACATTCTTAAGAACCGCAAAATCCCCATTAACATGAAACGCAGAGTATATGAGATGTGTCCCAACAATGTATGGAGAAAAAAAAATTTTCGAAATCAGAAATGCATACCCTCTATTTTTTTTCGTTTTGGTACTAAATACTCGATTATGAAATATTATCGCTTTTGGACAACTGGAACCCGTGCCGACTAGACGTCAAACTTCATAACTTCATAATTTGTACTGAAATTTCATGAAATATCTAAAAAATTCATGTAGTTTGGGAAAATAAAACACAAAATTGGCCCAATCGTACATGTATCACTATTTAACATTTAAATTATCATCATCATCACCAGCACACTTGTGTCTATTGTTGAATATAGGCCTCCCCCATAGATTTCCATAGTCCCCTATCCTGAGCAGACCGCATCTACCCGCCTACGACAACTCGTCTTATATGGTCCAATCCCCTTCCTTGAGACCTTACCAACACTTCTACTGCTTGTTTTAGGTCTCCATTCCAGAACTTTCTTTGCTCACCTAGAGTCTATGGCTGCATGATCAGCTCTTTGTGTGGCCCTTTCTATAACTAATAATGTGTGGAAAATTCTTTTCGTGAACACCAAAGTTTCACAGTAATTGGTGAGAAATGGGGTAAAACAAGCGTCAAAATTTGACGTTGATATTTAATATCTTCATTTTGGATAATTTGGGTATTTAGGAGCCTTCAGGATATGACATAGCCGCCCATCTCGTATCAAAGGCAGCCCATGCTATATCTCGACTTCTTTCAATTTCTATCTATTGATTTTCTCTTCCATGTTTTACAGTTTGCCCTAGGCATACATAACTATCAACTTATTGGATAATTATTCATCTACCACGATATTATATGATTTTTGGCATAAGTCGTGTATTTGGTCTTTGATATGATCATTTTAAAGTCTATTCTCTGGAAAGCTGTGGTGAAGCTTCATTTATCGTGATTTCTAGTTCAACAAATAAAAATATACCCTCTTCGAACCGTAGATTGTTAAGGTTTTCGCCGTTGACACCTTTATTGCTCCAATCAAGGGTTTCGAACATCCTCCAGAGCCAATGTAAATAATTTAGGAGATATTGTTGACAAACATTGAACTTTTCGGAAGGTCCATGGAGTGGAGGTGTACACCGGAAGAATCCAGCCTGTTGTCCTGCTTAGTATGCATTCAATTTGATGGAGAGTCTATCATTTATGACTTTTGTAAACAGCTTATACAGATAGGATGGTCGATAATTTTCAACCATTCTATGGCCACTTTTTTGCGGACGAGATTCATTGATGCATTGTTTCACTTCTTGTGGTATGATTCCTTCTTGCAGACATTCATTGAACAGCGATACTACTGCTTGTTGAAGAGATTCTCCCGCATACTTAATTGTCTCTGTGGTTATACCATAAGGATCAGGAACATTTTTATTATTCATCGGTTTCATGGCATGTTTGAGTTCCGCTTATGATGTATCTGGAATACAGTAATTCGTGCCTTTTTCCAAAATAAAACACACTCGAGATTGAAAAGATTATCTCTTTCATTAATTGTAAATTTAATTTGTCAAATATTATAAAACAAAACAGCTAGTACTTGTCCATCGAAGAGAAGTTTTGACCTTATTATTCGATGGTTTACAACCCCTGTTGGAAACATATATACTATTTTTAGAGTTTCCTAATTCCACAGACATGTTTTTTGATATAATACTGCACTTTTCCTAGCAATAATTCAACATTGCGGCAGAACTTTATATGCAAGTATGCGCTCGCTTAAGTACTCAAGTACTGAAATCTTCGGATGCAAGTCGGCACGGGTTCCCGTGGTCCAATGGTCATGAAATTTGATTTTTGAGTGTTTTAACATAAAACGAAAAAAATTGGGGGGTATGCTTCTCAAAAAAATAACTTTGATTTTTTTGGGACACCCTAATGTGCATAGTACCAGTTGCAACATACGGCCTAGAAGCAGTGACACTGACCAAACAGAACACCGAAAAAATAACGGTTACCCAAAGATCCATGGAAAGAGCCATGCTGGGTATTACCCTGAGAGATAGAGTAAGAAACGAAACGATACGGCAAAGCACAGGGGTAACAGATATTGCCCAGCGTATCGCATCTCTCAAATGGCGCGGTGGGAAGGTCACATGGCTAGAGATCTAGATGATAAGTGGTCGAAGAGGGTGTTAACCTGGAAACCTAGAACGACTACCAGGAGCGTAGGAAGACCACCACTACGATGGAGAGACGACCTAGTCAAGTACGTGGGTACCAACTGGATCCAGAGAGCCTAGGAAAGAGCGGCGTGGAGTCAGATGGAGGAGGCCTTCGTCCAGGAGTGGTCGGGAGTAGGCTGAAGAAGAAGATAGGTATACAATATTGAGAGTATTTTTAAACGGTTAAATCAGTTGTCAGGATGGCGGACGACGTAATCTCGATAGCGGATAGTAGGTGAGCAACAGGAAGGGATGGAAACGTATTGAAGAGGCCTACATCCAGCAGTGGAAAGACGAGGGCTGAATAAACAGAAAAGGATAAAATCGGTTTAGGTGTTTTTGTTGGTTACATCACTTTTTTCTCTCACCGTCTCACCAGTAATGGTAATATACCATTACATTAATGAAAGTTTCAAGTATTGGAACATACCTACAACATAGGTAATGACATAGGCCATAGGGCATCAAGAATGACGTCACAGTCATTTCCCACGACATTAAGATTCAAAATCACGTGAACAATCGCACGAAAAAATGGTAAAAATAGCGTTTTTTTCCATTTTTTGGGGTTAATTTTGTGTCTTTAAAAAATCTTTTACGGTTATTCTCTAGATTTTAATGCATATTATCAGTACATAAAAAAAATACTCCGCGACTTTCGGGAAACGAGTTTCCGTCTTTCGGAAAAAAAGATCAGACGTGTTTTTCAATTATTTTTTTTGAGAAAACTATACTAGATAGATAAAATCTTTTGCAGTCATTCCTTGGATAAAGGTTTAATGCATCTACCGTATTTTTTCCAAAGCATATTTAGTAACGGTTGTCGAGATATAAGGTCTCTCGTTTTAGGATTTTTTTGAATATGCATACTCTTAAGATATCTAGGTACTTAGTACAGTTTCTGTAGATTACGTATCACTTTTTTCTCACCGCCTCAACTGTAATGGTAATATGCAATTACATTAATGAAAGTATCAAGTACTTGATGAATTCAGGGGTCATACTATCTAATCGGTTGATTGTTTTGCCACTCAGAGTTAATCATTTCTCCTCCCATTTGATACGCACATACATTATCTCCAGACTGAATGAGTGGGTGGTTGGTTACATAAGTATAGCATAATTCACATACAAATAATTCCTTTAGCGCAGTGTGTAATTACCTAATTGAGTTATCAAGGGAACATGGATGAATAGTCATACGTACAGGGTGTTTGAGAACTGTTTGTTTCAGGTTATTCATCAATTTAAGGTCGCATAACCAAGCAAATTCAAAATTTTAAACATACACAATTCGATTTCAATACCAGTCATCACACTTTTTTCGTAAATTTGACGTAATTTCATTGTAATATTATTTAATCTCTCAAAACCATGTCTAAAAATACATATCCACTAGAGAATCATGAAAAATACTTTTACTGAGCTAGCAGCTTTAAAGTAATTTTGAAGAAAAACTGAGAAAGTTTTGATTTTTCGCAGTTTGCAAAAAAATCTCAATTAACTTGATGACCATCTACGGCGCAACGCCGATCCAATGCCATACTGATGTGTTCTAGTAAGATATCGAGACGGCTGAAGAAAGACTCATCATTTGTGAATGCTATTGAGATCTTCACACTCTTCTCTTCTTTAACCTACTCCCGTCCACTCCTGGACGAAGGCCTCCTCCATCTGTTTCCACGCCTCTCTATCCTAGGCTCACTGGATCCAGTTAACACCAACGTACTTGACTAGGTCGTCTCTCCATCGTAGTGGTGGTCTTCCTACGCTCCTGGTAGTCGCTCTGGGTTTCCAGGTTAAGACCCTCATCGACCACTTATCACCTGGGTCTTTAGCCATGTGACCTGCCCACCGCCACCGACAGATGCGATACGCTGGGCAATATCTCTTACTCCTGTTCTTTGCCGTATCATTTAATTTCTTGCTCTCGGCTAATTTTCAAGCACCCTGTACCTATTATTATAATATTAGTTCCATATAAGTATAGGATTAACCTTCAGCCTTAAGCTTTTAGATTTCAGTGGTTCACGTTCCAATCAATCATTGCTACAATATTCAAGGCTAGGACTTATATAGGGCTGCCATACGTCCCGGTACACCGGACATGTCCCGGTCTTGAGGTCTGTATCCCATTGTCCCGGTCAATTACTAAAAAAAATGCACATTCGAGAAAGTGCCAAAACAGGTAATATTCTTATACTAGCTGTATTACCCGTGCTTCGCAACGGCAAAATTTGTGTATGGATGGTGATTGGTGAAGTAGGTAGGCAGTGGAACCCAAAATTAGTGGTACCATCATGTTTAGTTAAAGTACTGCAGAGCCACTAAAACTCACAACAGTTTTGGGGGGTCTGCATATATTTTTTTTTCTTTTTGACCCCCCCCAGCCCCCTAACTCCCTCTCCTTATTCCTGCGGATGTCGGGAGGGTGACTTTTCATCTTATTGAGGCGGAAAACTATGGATTCGACACTAATATCACTTTTTTCATTCCAACCCCCCCCCTAGCCCCCCCTAACTCCCTCCCCTTATTCCTGCGGATGTCGGGAGGGTAACTATTCATCTTATTGAGGTGGAAAACTATGGATTCGACACCAATATCACTTTTTCATTCCGACCCCCCCCCCCCCTAGCCCCCCTAACTCCCTCCCCTTATTCCTGCGGATGTCGGGAGGGTGACTATTCATCTTATTGAGGTGGAAAACTATGGATTCGACACTAATATCACTTTTTTCATTCCGACCCCCCCTAGCCCCCCCTAACTCCCTCCCCTTATTCCTGCGGATGTCGGGAGGGTGGCTATTCATCGTATTGAGGTGAAAAACTATGGATTCGACACTAATATCACTTTTTTCATTCAGACCCCCCCCCCCCCTAGCCCCCCCTTATGCCTGCGGATGTCGGGAGGGTTACTATTCATCTTATTGAGGCGGAAAACTATGGATTCGACACTAATATCACTTTTTTCGTCCGACCCCCCCCCCCAGCCCCCCAATCCTCCCCCCCTCCTTTTTCCTCCGGATGTCGGGAGGGTTAACATTCATCTTTTCGACACTAAAAGTTATATATTTTGAAAAAAAAAAAAAAATTTCTTGCCCCCCCTTTGTGCCCCCCTCCTTGTATCCCCTACCCCCATTAGAACACTCCTTGGGGCAAGCACAACAATTTCCCAAAGTTTCATCTCAATCGGATGAACAGTTTAGTGTCTATAAAGGATATGGTGAAAATGTTAGAAACATTGGTACGAACTAAAATATTTAAATGTAGGATTATTTCACTTCAAAGCAGGTACCTACCTACTTACAATATATTTATTTTTTGTGGTATGGCAATTTTTTGTGGTGTAGCAACTTTGCATAAGATTTTAATAATTGTAGAACATCGATTAACAAATATTCGGAAGCAATGTAATCTATGTCAGATAGAGAAAAAATACTGCACCCATCTAGAGAATATGACATCTGTGCAACAGAGAAAATATATGGAATATTGGTATGACAAAAAGGCAATATGAATATTTTGCTCTTGTCGTAAATTTTAATTTGGCAAATGGCAAAATTTCATTTACAAAACGTAAATAAAAGCCTATTTTACCTTTTACATTGCAAATAATGATAATACCACCTCTCATTAGTTTAAAAACAACTTATCATTTTAAAAAGTGACATTTGGACTAACACAACTAATGGTGGAGATTTTCTTGAAAAACCTTGAATTTTGATGTTTTGTCTAAAGAAATATCTTATTCAAGACTACAAATTATTAAACTTTTTATATCCTATGTGTATCTTGGAAATGTTTACTAAATGCACTCAATAAATGAATGCACAAAACCATTTCATATAAAAGATTACCCCGGAATGAATTAACTGGAAATTGGACACAAAGTACTCTCTGTTTCAAATATGTTGTACGCTGAATTAGTAGTAATTCTATGGGAAAAAATTGTATCCATGGAAACCCATGAAAGAAATGATATTAAATGGGAAGTGGTGATATAAACAAACGAACTAAAATATTTATGTGGGATTAATTATTCAATTCAACGATTCCCGGAGAGTTATTTTTTCTTTTTAAAAAACCATTATTTTTCAATTCTTTTATAAAAAAATTGCCTACGGCGCTAATTAACCGTCTTTTTGTTTTTCATATTCTGTATGCACAAGTCCATTTTTATCTAGAAAACTAAACAGACTTAAAACTAAACTCTTATGACAAAAATTTCGCCTGCGCGCAGATAAAAAGAAAAGCGCAGAAATGATAGCGCCGCTGCATGTTTTGTAAGGAAGATTTTTTTATGAATGTTGTAAAGCTACAAAAATTGACTCCTTTTGGAAAGGGGGGGGGGGGGGGCGTCCCGGACGGTAGTGGACAATTAATGGCAGCCCTATAAAAATATCACTTCACTTAATGGAATAACTTCATATTAATATTATATTATTTTCCACCAACCATTATACATCAAATACTTTTTATTATTGATGATTGTAAAGTTTGTTGGCACGCCTTATGATGAAGCGGTGAAATTATATTATTTTCTTTTGTAACTTTTCTTAGAAATTCGACCCTCAACTTTCACTCAATTTTATTAATAGGTAGTGAAAAGTTATTAGGCTTTAGAAATTTAGGATTTATTATTAAAAGTTTGTATAATTTATCGAAATTTTAATATATTGTAGTGAAAAAAATACATTATTTCCTACTCAATCGTAGCATTATTTTTAATATAGGTACAGTATATACCTACGTGTATATTATAATTATTAAGATATCATTGTAACATATTTTTTACTTTCTCAAGAAGACACCTATCATAGGAGTGCCGTGCACGCCAAATAGTGCACCGATAGCGAATGATAGTAGGGTTATTCGGGTTGCTGGATATTGGGGTTATTATGGGGTTCCGGATGTACCAATTGGTCAAAAGAAGACGTCCTTATTGTACAAGAATTGCTAGAACACTAATGCCCGATCGCACCAACTTCCACCTAGGCAGGGAACCCCTAAGTATACTTACCTCCAACCGATAAATTTTACATTTTAGTATCTACTACTTTGTAAGCTAGAACCAAATTAATTTTCATTTAGAAGTTATTTTATCCAAGACTATACTGAGCTTAATCCACGATGCAGTGGAAGCTGGCGCAGTTAAGTTGCAATAAATAGCTTTTAAAAGCTCTTAGTTACAGTCAAACTTAAAACAACTTAGGTACTGGATATTGGTACATGGAATGGAATAAAGACGTTTCCTTGTTGCAAACTCTGGCAATAAAAAAGTGAAATGGATTTAGCGACGAAAAGGGAGAGTTTGGTTACATAACAATAATAAAATAATAAAATCAATTCAACGAATTCGCTCATCGGAATTCAATAAAAATATTGCATTGTAATCGGAATAGGTAACACCATGGGCGTCGCAACCCTCGAATTTAAGCGGGGGAACAAAAATTTTGATATTGCATGAATTGACATAAAAATGAACAAATAGCGCCGTAGGTAAATTTTATAAGAAAGTTGGACGAATTGATAAAGCACTGACTGTCCTTCAGTAGTAACGCATGAACCTATACATACATATTTGTATTGTAGAACACAAATAACCGAGTAATTAGCGCCGCAGGCGACATTTTTATAGCAAAGCGTAAGTAGGTACTAAATATGAAAAATTCGTGATAAAAAATAATTTAAAATTTGGGATACAAAAATATTTGTAAAGAATGCATAATACAGGAATAATTTAGTTAGCGCCTCAGGAATTTTTTTCTATTTATTTTATTCTTAAAGTAAACAAAGTGTGTATATAAAAAAAAGTCAGAAAACAGATTATAAAGTATTGTTCACTTGGGCGAACTTATTGCAGAGTTGCGATTTCTTCCAGTTAACCGTTCATTGTGATTTCATGAATTATATCACAATAATTTTTAGAAAAATCATAAGTATAATGAAAAATAGACGCCCATGGATATTACAGTCCCCATCAATAAAGTTCCAAGTATTTGGTTTCTCATCAAAACAAACCACTTTAGTCACCTATCATAGTCTCCATAGTGAGTTGTATGTACATAGGTAGGAGTATTGAACATTGGACAAGGTCAATAGAAAGTAAAATCAGAATCTCAGTTAGATGTTGTGTGATTCAATAGTACAAGTATTATATCATACTCCAACAGTCTAACTCACACTAAGGGAAGAGACAAGGGACAAGGGTGAACATTGGATAATTCTGTTTGTACGATTGTCAACTTTCTAAGTAATTTATTGTACCACACTACAACCTATATTATCCCTTCTGGGTGGACACTGGACAACCGAAAAAATTGGTGTAGTGTATAGAGAAGGTTTGGCTCCAGAAGGTAATATTAATCACCATTGTTAGTATCCTTCAGTGTATAGTTGATGTCATATACTAGTAGTAGTGAGGCCAGGCATACCAGAGCAGAGCCACTTGGTAACGGACCACCAGGAGCGGTGCGACGTGTTTATTAACTCACGCGAGTTTCTTTTTTGATTGGCACTTTGCATTATCTTTATGTCAATAGTTACTCACCGTGTGTTAAAGCTCCCGATCCAACTATGAAGCCGCGTTAATTTCTCACGGCATTAAGGTTCAAAATCGCATGAACATTGAACAACCGCCTGATAAAATAGTAAAAATAGCGTATTTTCAATTTTTTGGGGTTAATTTCGCTTCAATCAAAAAACTTTTACGGTCATTCCCTAGATAAAGGTTCAATGTATCTGTTCTATTTTTTTTCCAAAGAATATTCAGCGAGGTTGTCGAGATCAAAGGATTTACAATTTTTTTATAAATTTTTGAAATGTCAATATGCTTAGATACTCTTAATTTTCGTCTATCTGTATATCTATCTATTCCCTTACGCCACGTCCCTTGCAGGGTAGGCAGAGAGGACATAACGCCAGACAGCCCTATCCATACACACACTCCTAGCCTCCGGCACATTCATGCGATTTGTCATACACGCTCTCCGATTTCTTTTACTCAAAACGCGTCCATCCTTGAGGATCTGGTCGACTCGATCGAACCAGGTCAGTCTTAATTTTCTTAAACTAAATCAATATCACAGTCCATAGACTTTTATACTAGAGGTCCTACTGTATATAAGCCTAAGGCTTAGTATTATGTAGAGCACGTAGATAGATTTGGGAAACTTTTTATTTTATTTCGTTAGAAATTACGTTACGTAACGAAGTGATTTCAATGTCATGTTTTTCATATCACGTAATATTATTTTATCCATAGCTACATGACCTTTCTATTCAACGAAAATTAATTTATTTACTTACTAAATATAAAAAATATTAAATAAATTCGTATAAGTACTTAGATTTTTTTAATAATTGCTGTGAAAATTATATAGGGTTAGCTGGCCTCATCCACACGCTTGCCGAGAGTTCACAATTTTTATACTCATAAGTAAAAAGCATCAACGGTCGGTTCATCATCAACACCCCATCAAGCATCAACACCCCATCCACCACGCCTTTTTACTCGTAAACACAAAACTTGTGGACGCTCGGCAAACGTGTGGCGCCGGCAGAAAATATCGCGATAAGCTCGCCACAGTGAAGCCGCAAATATAATTATTATATTTAGAATGGGTTGGGAGAAAGACTTTTACATTCGATTCAAAATATGTAAAAAGCGTGGGGGGAGTTACTGTACAACTCGGAATCCAACGACGTATTACAACGTTCCTATGAAGAAAATCTTCCAGTCTAAAAATAAATGAAAATCTGTGAGTTTATAAATAACTCTCGACTCTTTTTTTTCGAAAATTTGAGATAAAGATAATAGAATTAACAATAGTATACAGGGTCTAACGATTTAAACGTAAGTCAAAAAAAATACTGACAAAATAATTAAGTACCTAGTGATTTTTAAATGATATTACACAGTAAAACATGGACAAACTTGGAAAAGACCAGTCCATCACCAGCTTCAGGAGCAAGCTGAAAACTACGAGTTTCAAGACCAGCTTCTCGCGCCCTTGAGATGGAGTACCATTTATTTATTTATTAATCGTATGGTCAAGAGAAGTATATCACATCCCTCAAAGAAAAAAGTTTGAAGGTGGGGCAATGATAAATTTCGCAAGCAAGCTTGGTCATCAGAAATTAAATTGAACGACGTAAATAAATTTAAATTGAAAGTACTATTAAACGGCACCGATAAGTTATCCATTATCATCATCCATCATTTACTTTCTGCCCGAGAAACCTTAACCATTCCGCCCTTCTACGGTGGCCTCTTAAGGTTATTGGAATACTGGTTCAAATCCCGCCACCCATAGATGGAATAAGTTCACAGTGTGTTATTTCACCATGGAAATGTAACACTTCTTCTTCTTCTTTCTCAGGCGTTTTATTTCCAATGCTGGACATAGGCCTCTCCTTTGACTTTCCACAGATCCCTATCCTGGGCGTGCTGCATCCACTTGCTTCCTGCGATTCGCCTTACACCGTCAGACCATCTTGCCTGACGTCTTCCTACGTAACTCACTTCACAACATCTTTTAAAGCCATAATATATATTGTTTTAATTTCGTTGCTTAATAATTAACGATAAACAGTGCTCCACCCTGTATAAAGGTTTCATTGATTATTATCAGTTAAGTAGTAGTGAGTCACATTCCTGTAAAAAATAGTTAACTAAGTATTGTCTATTTATTGTATGTATATTACTGTAAGATATTGCTTTTGCAATAAGTCCTCCTTTTGGCACACTACCATTGTCTTATATTTGCAACTATGTATATTTTTCTTTGGCCAATAAAGATTAATTTATTTTGTATAAAACACTGGACAGCCCTCTAAAATCATCTTTTCTTTATTATTTTGAACCTAAGTACTTATTTAAGATTAAATGCAGTTCGATGCAAATGATAAGTTCGCCGTTGCCCTAGTGAACTATGATTTATAATCTGTACTATGTCCATTTTTTTGTATGTATTACTATAAGTATTTGTTTATTGTTTATTGTTTTGAATCATCCCTAGGCCATTTGCAGGCACTTGGACTCGTCAAGGTTACATGTTGACAATAAATATACAGGGAAATTCAATGCCAATAGAGTGTAAAAGGCTCTATTGGCACTTCGTCATGGTCGTAAAACTAGGTACATATTCCACAAAAGCACATACAAATAAAATTAATAAAGAGTATACTTTGTTCACTTAAAGAAAAAATAAGTAAGTAAGCAAATAATTCAAGGTAAATAAATAGTCATTTTTTAAATTTTGTTATGAACATATATTGTTTCACAATTACCTATAATGCACGTTGCATAAAAATGTGTTAATTGCTTTTAATTGCATGCCCATGAATAAAAATTCCGCGTCAAAAACAGAAATGCATTTTAGTAGGCGTATTGTGTTCTAAAGCATCGGAACGTTGTTCGCTGTTCAGTTAAAATTCGCCAGTCAACAAAACAATGGCTCCCAGATATAAAGTGTTGGTCAGTTCTTCAGAGTTTCCCGAGGCTGGGTTGGAATTATTGAGGGAAAAGTAATTATTATTTATTTCAACAATTCACAAAGAACAATTTTAAATGCATACGGATATGAAAGTGTCAATTTTGTTTCGATTTTTGTATACCCCAGATGTCTAACTTCATATATTTTCAATAGAATGGAAGTGACGCAATTTCACGCTCGAAACTTTTTGTTATTTTAAAGTCACAAAACTCACACTATTAACAAGATTTATCAATAAAAAAAACCAAAACATCTTTAAAATATATAGCTTATTTGCTAAATAACGATATAACTAATACAGTTTTTAACTACGAGAACAAAATTTCGTAAACGTTGCCTAAGAAATGTCGAAATTCTCCATACGATTTGATAGTTTGTAGGCATCAGTTTACTTCACTACTAGCATTGAGTACGCCATCTGGTACTTATTATGATATACTAGTGGGTACCTACCCGTGAAGTCACGGAGGGAGGTTTGATATGTTTTTGTGTAAGCACTATTACTTCTCCACCCTTCCTTCAAGTTCCTCGAGTAAACAGAGGAAGATTAGGTACAGGACTCAGTTTTCTCCAATATCGTCATGAAAGGCTGCGTAGTATCATTATTGTCCGTAAAACCAGATTTTTTAATTGGTACTGGTGGTAAGACAATCATCATCATCATCTTTGGCGCTACATCCCGGAGTGGAACTTGGCCTCCACAAGGAGCTTTCGCCACTCTGCCCTATTGGCAGCCACGCTCCTCCAGTTGACTGTGCCCAGTGCGTTGAGGTCCCTTTCAACACAGTCCATCCACCTCAACTTGGGTCTTCCTCTTCTACGTCTCCCCTCTGGTCTAAAATTGAGCACCCTCTTAGGTGGTAGGAGTGCTTCCATTCTTTCTACGTGCCCCAACCACCTGAGCCTTGAGATTTTGATGCACCGTATGACATCTGCATCATTGTAAAGTTGGTATAGCTCGTGGTTGTATCTTGTTCTCCAGGTACCATTGTCACAGATGGGTCCATAGATTCGTCGCAGGATCTTTCTCTCAAAGATGCCAATCCGGGTCTCTTCTCCCTTTGTTAGAGCCCAGGTTTCAGCCGCATACGTAAGCACAGGTCTGATTATAGTTTTGTACAGGTTAACTTTAGTTTTCCTGGATATTAACCTAGATTTTAATTGCGGCTGGAGACCGAAGTAGCACCTATTGGCCGCCGTGATCCTTCTGCTCACCTCTTCAGAGACGTCATTACTATTTGTAATCAGTGAGTGTGGTAAGACAATGTTTGTTAAATAACTATCGTAACAACTCCTCAATTTATTTATCGATTGGCAACGTCGAAGTATTGTCACATCGTTAAAGTCTGACATTCAGCGCCTCTAGCCATTTGAGGAATTCAGGGCACAGGCTGGCAGCATTGTCTATGGTACCGGGGTAAGCACGTATGGGGCAATCAGGCAAGATGTGCTGCATGGTTTACTTCAGGTGTTCACAGTGGAACATATCACAACCATTACCCGTCCTAAGCCTATTGCGTGCGGTCCACTGCCTGCGAGGCAGGTGGAAACCAGGCTGTTGGGGTGTGTGGCTTGTGACGGGTATGATGTAGTGCTCGGGCCTATAATTGCAGCTCCATTTATCTTGTAGATCGTACCGCAGTACCTAGTACTAACGTTCCTCGAGGAAACACAGTGAGATCACAAGGCACAAGGCTCTGTCTAATCCCGTGTCCATTTAAACCTTGATGTGCAATCTGACATCACTGTATTGGTAGGAAGTGAGCCGTGAAATGAAATAGGGTACATACCTACATACTGTCTACCTAAATACATAGGTGCGTACTCTATAGAGTTCTATTTGCAATCTCTACGTATATTGTATAAGTACGTACCCTATAGTATATCATTTCCGCGAAAGAAAAATTTCAAAACTATTTTCATTCATCAGTAGGAACAATTCTAAATTAAGTAGGTTACCTACCTAAAGTTACTGTATTCACCAAGTACCAATAATTCGAAATTTCAAAAAGTTTGAAATCACATTACTTCAAAGTTCAAACGTAGTGTTCGACCAACACTTTTCATCCGATGTAAAGCGCTAGTGAAGAGAACATTTTGAAAATTTCATAGATTCGATCCATTAGTTTGCATAATAATCACGGTACTATTTATTTTCGTCACGCGCTGCGCACAGACAGACAGACATAGGACAATTATTTAAATTGATTCTGATATTATTTCCAGAATAATCGCTTTGTTATTAAAAGTGTTTCCTTAAAACTTGTAGAGTGGATGTCGTAATACCGAAGACTAATGGCTATCATATAAACAAGGAATCTAAACAGGAGTTATTGGATCTTATCGAAGGAGTGGATGCAGTGGTGTGGTGCAGTACTATACCCTTCGACAAGGAGTTCTTGGACAAAGCTGGTATGTAGGCAAATAATTTGATACCAACATTGAACTGAATTTACTGCTAAAATATTTTGTGGTTTACAAACTATCCAAATTATTCTCGTGGTGTAGTGGATAAGATCCCTCCTATGCGAGATGAAGGTCTCGGTTTGAATCCCAGCCGAGGTGAACTGAAATGGCGAATGTTTCTTGAGTGTAAAGTGGTCACATAAGCCAGCCGAGATCGGTAGTAAGCCCGACAATTTTCATCCTTAATTCTTCTACACTGTTGTGGGAATACTGCAATGAATTTACTGCATTTAGACGGGGATCGAACCCACAACGTTAGTCCACAGTCAATGTGGTCGGCTAACTTATAAATAGTGCTTCTTATTATGTTTATTTTTTCAGGAAATCAGCTAAAAATTGTGGCAGCTTTCTTCGCCGGCGTTGATCACTTCGATACAGAGGAGATGAAAGCGCGGCGCATCTCCCTAACCAACACTCCAAATGTAGTGAACAACGCAGTGGCAGAGTTGGGAGTACTTCTGCTACTAGGAGCAGCTCGGAGAGTCAAAGAGGTCATGAGGGAGACTCAAAGGTAAATCATAATTAATTAGAAATTATCTGCGATCAGGGTTCTAGGCGCTCTGCACTTATAGCCAGAACCTTAATCATAGTCAACTTGTACGGGACCTTTGTTTGACCCAAGACAACCTGCTCTTGACCTGCCCCGCAAACAATGGTCGACTTTAAAAACAAGATCCAAACTGACCTCGGCACAAGTGAGTTCTTATTCCACAAGTGGGGCATAAGATATTTTGTGAATGTGACCAGATCGAGACTGTCGAATTCGTAGTGGAGAAATGTCGTAACAAGTAGTTTGTAGAGCTAGGTTATTGAGGAAAACCATAAGGTGACACTGAGGGCGGTAGACTACTTGAAGAATATTAAAACGGAGCTTTATAGGTCCTATACAAAATGCATACAAAATAAGAAGGATTGTTTAATTTTACTGCGTTCAAAGATAATTAATTAAACCAGATGACGATTACAGTAAATCACAAGTAGGAAAATATGTTTTCAGTGGTTACTGGGATTTGGGACCTCAAACAAGATTAGGACTCGATATTGAAGGAAGCGTAGTTGGAATCATTGGATTTGGAGGAATTGGACAAACTATTGTAAAGAAACTGAAGGGGTTTGGTGTTAAAGAATTTATTTACTGCGGGAGAACTAGGAAACCTGAAGGTAACTCGAAACTTTTTTTCTCCCTCAGAAAATATTTTTTCATTTTTTCATTTTTTTCGTTTATTTATTATCCAAAGCTTTACAAAGTAAAAATACAATAAAAAAGTACTGGATTTTATTGCCCCACTAGGCGATAGCCTGTTCCGGGGCAATACTATTTACAACATAAAAGTTCAAGGTTACATTGTATGTACAAAAAAATAAAGCAATGATAGAATACCGAATTATAAGCAAACGATCAAAGAGATTCGTGTAGTGATGATGGTATAATTGTTGAGGATTTGTTTATAAGGTTATTTTATTTGGAGACAGGCGTACTCTGTACAACCGTGAGAGATCAAGTTGACCATGTAGGGACCAAGGGAGACAAAAACAATGTGTGGTAAAAAAAGAAAAAAACAATGTACATACATACATATCCACGTCCCGTCCGCTCCCTATATGGAGCATATGGTCGTCACCCAGTTTTTCCAGCCTTTCCTGTCCTGAGTCAACTTTCTTCCCATGTCATTCCAGCCTGGCGCAGCTCTGATGTGTGCAGCCTCTGGATGGTCATTGCAAGCCTGTCTAGACGTCTGTTGTCTTCAGGGCGATATAGAAGACAGCAAATATACGTCATGAAAATATTCTTTTTAATTTAATTTATGATATTTCCAGATGAAGCGCTGGGTGCGAGATATGTGACTTTAGACGAACTCTTGAGAAGGAGCGACTTTGTGGTTCTCGCATGTGACTTGAATGACAGCACCAAGAATATAATAAATGCTGATGCTCTCAGGAAAATGAAGAGGACGTCTATTCTGGTGAATGTTGGAAGAGGAGGTGAATATAAAAGAAAATTACACGAAAATTAAAATCTACCCAAATCATTTCATCGATTTGCAAAATTATCATCATATAAAACAGATAAAATTAGTTAATTATTCATGTTCAAGAACTACGTGGCTTAACCACATCGACCAGATTCTCAAGGATGAATATGTTTTGAGTAAAAATAATCTTTTGTGTTTGACGAATTGCATTAATGTGACGGAATCACGATGTGTTTGTAAAGACACGAGAGTCTGGCGATCTGTTCTCTCTGTCTGGCCATAAAATTGACTATTTTCTCAATTCGATTAAATATATTTCCTTCTTCAGCCTTCTTGCTTTCATTTCTGGATGCAGTCTTGTTTCCTCCCCTTGTACAGGGTCATCGAAAAAGAATGCCCTTATTTTAAAGTGGAATAACTTTAGAACCATTTAGGATAAATGAGTGATTCTTTCACTCTATGGTAACTAATGAATGTAAATTTTGTTTGATGTATGATACAATGCGCTAGCATATGCGCAGAATGGCTGCGCAGTCAACAAAGTCAACCGACGCTTTTCATCTACCGCCTCGAAATGTAATTGTGATCGTGAACAGTAATGCCCTCATTTTGAAAAGCTATAACTTTGGAACCGTTTATGTTAAATGAGTGATTCTTTCACAATGTGGTAACTGATTAATGTATTTTTTTTATGCACGATACGATGGTTAGCGCATGCGCAGAATAGCTCCGTAGAGGACAAAGCCAAACGGCGTTAACTATCTACGTCGTCCAATACTCGGAATTGATCGTGCAACACAAAACACAGTGCGTTGATTTTTTTGCAATTTTTAAATTTGTGTTTTTGGAATTTGGTCAAGAAAATGATTTTTGTGGGTTTCTAACACAAAAATGGCGGATACGTTCAAAATTCTGTTCTGACGTTCTTAGTCGCTCAGTCACCTGTTTTATTCCAACCCGACCTGTTTCTCTATAAGGGACAGTTTCTGCTTGATTAGTACCTACAAAGATCTGCTGTACACTGAGAATTGACTTTGACTTCGCGAACCAAATAACGCATTGCTAACTGTTGCACGATCACCATTACATTGCGAGGCGGTAGATGAAAAGCGTCGGTTGACTTTGTTGAGAGCTCAGCCATTCTGCGCATGCGCTAGCGCATTGTATTATACATCAAACAAAATTTACATTCATTAGTTACCATAGAGTGAAAGAATCACTCATTTATCCTAAATGGTTCTAAAGTTATTCCACTTTAAAATAAGGGCATTCTTTTTCGATGACCCTGTATTAGTGTTAGTCGGCATCTTGGTTATTCTGACTGTTCAGGCAGTATCACCTGTCCTCCTATTTCTTGTCGAATTCTGGCAAAACTGGAAAATTATGCATGCACACTTAGTGTCGCCATGTCTCCCTCGTTTAATATATGATTATTAATTTTGATTCCAGCTTGCATTGAGCAAGATGCATTGGTTGAAGCGCTGAAGAATAAAAGGATTTTTGGAGCTGGCTTAGACGTCATGACCCCTGAACCATTACCAAAGGATAATCCACTTGTATCGATGCCAAATTGCTGTAAGAATTATTCACAATCTTGTACTCATTAATGTCAGAACCATTACTAGATACTCAAAACTATTTAGCTGGGTGCATTAGACTCCGATATGCATTTAACTATTATGCCTCATCCACGCGCTTGGCAAGCGGCGGGCCAAAATAATAATGATCATAGACTTATAATGAGCCGTTTTTTTGGATTTACTCCACAAGCGGTTGGTCATGAGTAAAAAGGCGTGTGGATGGGGCATTTGTCTTGGCTCCTGTAGGTATCCGACAGTTGACGCCTTTTTACTCATGAACACCCGCTCGGAGCGCCGTTTGCCAAGCATGTGGCGTGGGCATTATGAAATCGCTTGCAATATTACATAGCAAATTAGTAAAAGAATGAGAAATGGACACAAAAAATGATCACAAATTTTCGAGTTGAGGATGCATTTTTCAACATTGTGCGTCTATAGTGACGATCCTAGTTCAACTAAATCGATTATTTTATAATCATTAGAAGCGAGAAACCTTTTCCGAACGGTACAGAGAGTCCTAGATCTGTATGGTGAGACATTGATCAGAAATTTTCAAAAACATGACCCCCTGGGTAAATTTCCACTCCCGAGTTAACTACACGTGCGTAATATTAAGTACACCACGTTCATTTTGCTATTTCTACCAGGCGCTGTGATGCTTTTCGTATACTTAATATGAGCACCGAATTCCATCAATTGATTATTGTTGAGGATAAGTCAAGGAATTACATTTACCCCATCGACAAACTTTGAAGGGGTGTAAAAAAAAATTGGACCGGAAAATTGAGTGGCAAGAAATGGATCCTTGTTCCTTGACCTATCTTCAACAATAATCAATTGATGGAATTCGGTGCTCATATTAAGTATACGAAAAGCATCACAGCGCCTGGTCTAATTATGACATGGCTTGCAATAAGATTAGTGTTGGCGTCATAGTAAAATTTTGTAGGTGTAAGTAAATACAGGCATATCATTCTGATTTTATTTACATATTACGCTATCTCCGAAAAAATATATTGTTTTGCAAATACATAAAAAACATATTATTCTTTATTTCACTACATGAGGAGATAAGCGTATCTATTTGTGTATTTACCGAATCATATTTTTTCACAATTTGTTTGCGAAAGGTAATTAGTAGAGACCGGATTATATGCAATTACATATTTACATAATATGCATTTGCATATTTTGCCAATTTATTCAGGATTTTGCATATATCGACCAAAATCTACTGATCGTGCATATTTGGGTATATTTTCTAAAATTTTAACTAGGTATGTTTATAAAATTTTTACGTTTTTAAAACAAAAAATTGGTGTCTGGTTGAAAATGTAGTAGGTAAATAAGTAATTTAATTAAAAGAAACAAGAAACTAATCGTAATTTTCCTTTTAAAAACAAGATTTCATGACTTCACATCCTAGAACCGTTTTTCGCGGTCTTCCAAACGATACCAACATAAATGAAATATAGTTAAATAAAATCTTGAATTAACGTTAATTTGCTGTATTTATTTTAATTAATGTTGCATATTTTGGTGATTTTGTTGCATATTTCGAGCATTTATGATGCATATTTGCATGCATATTTCATCCATTTTAAGTTACATATAATCCGGTCTCTAGTAATTAGTTGTTCACACAAACTAAATCATATGTAAACATAGCATTATACTCGTGTTTGGCCCAATAATAAATTCATATTTAAGTGACAATGACATTAAACGTAAAAACACATGTCAGAAAAATTAGCGTAAGATAATAATACCGTTATCACTATTATACTCGTATTGTACTTATTTTTCATCAAGATAAAAAAGTGCATGAAAAATGGGCATATAGATACCTACTTATAATAAATCATACAGAATTGTTCACTAGGGCGTACTTATCGCAAAGCTGCTATTTCTTCCAGTTAACCCCATTGCTTAAATAAATAAAGTTTATGAAATATTTGTCAACTACTTTTCTCATAAACAAATTTCGCGACCCAACCTAATAAGATATTTTTATTATTTCATTTGTTGTTGTGATCCTCCCCAGAACAATGTCTGGGGAGTAAGGGTACGTTCACATGACAAACGTTGAACGCACGTTGGCAAAGCGCGCGTTTACAAGTCCAGGGACCTGATTCAAACCACGAAATGTGACGGAAAGCTTGGCGTTTAACACGTTTTTGCCATGGTGCTATTAGTCCAAGAGCCCGCTGCTTAATTTATGACGTATCTGTTTTTTGATCGAAATGTGGTACAAATGATAGCTTACCAATAGGGTTTTACATCGCACTAGGGTTTCCTATCAAAATCTTGCCGCAACCCCCCCTGCCCCCCCCGAAAAGGTCCCTCTTCGCGGTTTTTCGCATTTTGTAGGAATATGGTAAGAGATAGAAGAAAGTAGTCAATGACAAAAATAATCCTTGCTAAATTCTCTATAAAAATGTTATGTCAATTTTTTCGTAGAACTAGCAGTTTACCCGCAATAGCCGGTCCAAAACCGAAATTCATTTAAAAAACTAAAAAAAATAATTTAAACTAAATTGGTTGAAAATTGATAAGAGCTACAGGAAAATAGTCAGTGAACGAATTAATTACCATAGTCTTAACTACAAAACGAGCTTTAACTTATTTTCATACATCAATTAATTTAGGAGTTATTGCAATAAAACTCAGTGACGAAAATTCTTAAAATTTAGTTTTTCATAAAATAACCAGCGATATAGCGCCGCAGGCCAAATATTTTTTTCCATAAAATGTTAGTGATAATGGGTGGAAGAAAGTTAAAGAAAAAAAATTTTTTTTCAAAAAATATCCTGTTTTTCGACGGGCTATTACGGGTAAACTACTAGTCCTATGAAAAAATTGACTTCACACTTTTTGTAGAGAATTTAGCAAGGATTATTTTTGTCATTGACTACTTTCTTCTATCTCTTACCATATTCCTACAAAATGCGAAAAACCGCGAAGAGGGACCTTTTCGGGGGGGGCAGGGGGGGGTTGCGGCAAGATTTTGATAGGCAACCCTAGTGCGATGTAAAACCCTATTGGTAAGCTATCATTTGTACCACATTCCGATCAAAAAACAGATACGTCATAAATTAAACAGCGGGCTCTCGGACTATATCGTTGTTTCTATGATGATAACATTATTCCTTGGTTTGACTTAGGCCCCGGGGATTTTGTAAAGCGCGCGTTATCATGTGAACGGTTAGAACAAAATCCTTACAAAATATCTGGACTTGTAAACGCGCGTTAGCCCAACGAGCGTTCAACGCCCGTCATGTGAACATATTCTTACGACACTAATTTATAATTTGTTATTTTTGGAATTGTAACTGTTGAAAAATTCACTGCTTTTCTCCTGAGGAATTCAGTACTTTAGTTGTCACTCCAAGAGATCCAGTGGTGTTACATAATATTTTCTTGACACCATAATTACATTAATTGAATGACTTTTCAGTTCTATTGCCTCACATTGGAAGTGGCACAAGAAGGGCGAGGAATGAAGTGGCGAAGCTTGCTGCACGGAACATCATCTTGGGATTAAATGGAGAGCCTCTCAAGAGTCCAATATTTTCTTTCTAATATTCCAACTCCCTTCTTACTTCACGAACTTTGAGGGTAGGCAAGATGAATAAGGCTACCCGGTTACCCGCACAACTTTTTCAATCAATTTTCAACAATCACCTATGAAATTATTACATACATACATACTGTAGGTTTTCGTTTAAAACTCAAGGTGCATCCATTCTCTGGCACATTGCCACTGTTAATTGTTCAAAACTCTTTTTGGTTGTTATAACTATGTAAATTTGACGAGTCCAAGTGCCTGAAATTAGGGCCTAGCAGAGGCGGATTAAGTGTTGAGAGCGCCCCTAGGCAAGCACTTCATCGGCGCCCCTCTAGCGTCCATATTATATTAGGTATAAATTTTAACTAGCATATACTATAATAACTAATGCTGCGCCACACGACTTAACCCATCGTGATGCCCCATCCCGTGAGAATTTCGGGATAAAATGTGTAAATCAGTGTCTCCAGCAATGTACATATCAAGTTTCATCAAAATCAGTTTAGTAGTTTTTTTCCTCATGAAGAAGTAACCTACTCGTATTCACACACATTCACACTTTCGCGGTTATAACATTAGTAGGGATAATTAATAAAATTGATTAAATAAAGTTGATTACCTAATTGATTGATAAATAAAAAATTATAGTTATGAATTACTTATTTAAATATTGCTATCTACTAATCACATTGAATGACAACTGTTAAAAAAAATCTGCGTCTACATTTTTGTCCTGCGAAGTTGTCAATAACATCGTCATAGTTTAACGATTATAATAAGTTTGAATCAATGTTAAGTATTTCTAACGAATTTAATCTCTTATCTGCCATGGTTGAGCGAAGATAATTTTTCACTCTCCTTAGACAGGATAAACTCCGCTCACCACTGCAATTCCTGACTGCCGTCGGCGTCGATACGCACATACTTAAGGCTATGTCAATGTTTGGGTAAATTGTTTCAAGTTCTTTATTTCTTAGAACCTTTTGGTTGTTCGGAGCAGTTCTCCATCTCGAGCCATCGTTGTTAAATAAGAACGTAGATGGGCACATTCATCAACAAAGCACTTTTCTAAATCACCAGAGTACATCGTTACTAACATACTAGCTCTATTTTAAACTTCTTCAGTGTTCAAATTGACCAAATTGCTTAAAAACGAAAATTTACTGTAAAAATTGCTGTACGCCTCTCGTCTGTTTTGAAGTTCAACCACAAGTCTGTATAAGTATATATAAGTATATAATTACTACATACACTGTCACTCTTAATGTTTCCCGTCCAGATAATGAAGAAGTAATATCTTCGGCAGATTCATCTGCTGTGAGCTTTCTCTTCCGTATCCTCTTTGTGTCCTTTTCATATTCTTTTATATAAGGCTCGCTGTTCATATTTATTAAAATTTTGCCTTTCTGCGCGAAAGTATGTGAATTATACTGTCATACATTTGAATAACTGTACAAATGTCAATATCAACGGACCGTAATTTTTTATTGGTTTTGTTCATGTGAACCAAAATAAAATCCCAAAACACGATCATGAAAGCAGTTTCTAGTCGTTCTAATTTCAATCTTATGCCTTTAGCTTCACATACAACATAACGTTTTTGCTCAGGATTGTTCTCGAGAGCAATCAAAGCATCGTGAATTTCTGGAAATGACTCTTTCAAACTTTTGCAAGCATCTGCTCGAGCTGACCAGCGTGTGGCGGCCGGGGCGGCTGCTTAGTTCCTATCCCCGCGCTGCACCCTTTACCCCACAATCTAGAAATGCTCGCGAACGAATCGACGCGACGAACTCGCAACAATTGCAGTTGTATCTTACCAACTTCTATTATAAAATCATGCGATTAAAAATAATCAAGAAGGCGGAGCGGGAGCATGCTTCGGAAACTCTACATCTCTATAGAATTATATAATCTTTTATATTGTGTAAGTTAAGTAACTTACTTACACAACTATTTTGTCTATTTTTTGTTTTTGTTTAAAAACTACATAGCGCGGCTCGCGCGCCTCTTTGTAACCTCGCGCCCCTAGGCACCTGCCTACTTTGCCTTATGGATAATCCGCCACTGGGGCCTAGGGACGATAATGAACAATAAAAAATTGAGAAAATCTAGACTACATGATCGATATAACCAGTGACGATCACATTTCCTTATATTTTTTCTATCGTGTTTTATTTTAGTCAGAACCGATACAATATATTCAGTATCGTGTTTTTATTTTTTACTTTTATACCCGTATAATATGTTTCATTTATTTTTACGCGGAAGCAGGACATCCCAACCCAATTCTCAGTATTGACTTGTGCCTCAAACATAAGTAGGTATTTGGAAAAAAATAAGCTACCCGAATTCTCTGAAAAAAATAATATTATGGTTCCCTGAAAAAGAATACTATTTTATTTTAGAAGGAGGGGAATGGTTTTATCAAATTTTAATTAATTAATATTAATAACTTTTATACTGGATTTCACCAACTTCTTAGGTGAGAAATAGTGGAAATAGGAGCCACTTATCATTATTTCCTTATTCTTTAAGTAAACAACAAATACATATAAACATGAAAAAAATGGACATAGTTCAGATTATAAATCGTTGTTCACTAGGGTGAACATGTCGCAGAACTGCGATTTCTTCCAGTTAACCCCTTATCGTTATTTTTCATACAAAATTTGTGCTAGGTGGCTCCTGTATCCGTTATTCCTCACCTAAAAATTTGGTTAAATCCACCATTATACATCTTTGTATTACCTATATAAATTGTACCATTGTGTTTTTGTAACCTAATAAAAAACATACCTATATATTTTATTTATCATCATAGATACCCATCCAAAACATAATATTTTATGCATTTAATATATTAAACAGGAACATCTTTCAATTGCAATATGTTTCTGTATAATAGTGCCTACCCCATAATATATTGTTATGAGTTAATTCTGCTGAGTAAATATGTAGGAAGGTAGAGGCACTATTGCTGACCATTCACTCTATTAATTCCCAGGTTTAGGGACCTCTTTATCTCTTGTTTTCCAATAAACAATTCTATTCTCCCGTTTCATTGCGTTTTTAATCAAATTTATTTACTAATACTATTATTATATACCATCACGGTAGATATATGACAATAATGGGACACATGGTCGTCGCCAGCCTCGGAGCTAGGGAAGGGGGGGCAATTTTTTTTTTTAAATTGTTATGGCATAAAAAATGCCTAAATAGCGCCTAAATTTTTTCGTGACACATAGTGAAGGAGGTCCTTATGTGGTTTGTTTATTTGAAAATGTATATAAGTAATACTTTGCACAATAATATGTATGAAATTTTCTTTGAGTATATAAAATAGCGCTGCAGGGAATTTTTATTTAATGAAACTGATGGATTTTCATACTAACTTAAAAAAATGATATGATGAAAGAATGTGTGGTAGTAATGTGATTTTTTGTGAGGTTTTATCAGTTAGTAATTTTAGTATGGTAAAATATATACCTATTCCAATCTCTAGGAGGCGGCAGCTGCCCCCCCCCCCTTGGCGACGCCCACGATGGGATACCCAGTAAATGAGGTGTGTGTATAAAAACAAACACATTTCCTTCTCACAAAAAATAATGTATTTATCAAAATATGATGTTTACCCAAAATTTTGCTAAAATGTTTTTTTATGCTGTGAAGACTTATATGCACCTACACTCTTTTTTCCTGTTTATTAGTATCACCTTAATATTTTCGTATGTTTGGATTGGTACTGAATCGCCTATGTTAGTTTTACACGGGGGAACTCTCAGACCATTATATAGGTATATAGAGTGTGGATAGACCTTGCCAGAACATAAGCTATTCCGGGCACAAAAGATGTATTTGAGGTTCGCCTACACGTGCAACTATTGCCGAAACAATTGCGCAATTCATTGCTTCCAGTTGCCGAGCAACTATTGCTTAAGACCTTTCTTACTGTTAGCCACTTGCGTTCCACTGCTGGACATAGGCCTCTTCTAAACTCTTCCACTGTCTTCTATCTTGAGCTATCTGCTGGAATCTACTACCCGTAAGCCGGACAACGTCATCTGTCCACCTTTTCTGTGGACTTCCTACGCCTCTTTTGTTCTCTCAGGGCAACTATAGAAAGTATGAAAAATGTATAAAATATTGCCGTAATAATTGCTCAATTAATTGCCCCAGTTGGGGCAATACGAGCTGATGAGCAATTATTTCTCGAAAAGTTGCAATAGACCTAATATACTTACTTAATATAAAAGTCTATGCTAAATACAGAGCTTTTTCTTATACTTATACATAATGAGTGTATCTATACTTATTACAATATGTATTTTGATGTTTCTTCAAAATATCAGTAATTTTTTTAATGAAAGTTTTTAATGGATCTAAAGCATATTTGGTACTAAATCATAATTCATAAGAAGATAACTACACACTTACAATACTTCAAGTATACTCCGAACTCCTTTCAGAGATACTGTATATCTACTAAGGGTAGGTATCTATTAGTTGAAGGGAGGTGAACTCACATAACATAACAATGAAATCCAAACTAACATTAAAAGTTCCATTATAATCATTACAATTGACTCCATAATGTATCACAAACTATCACAGCTCTATAGAGTCTACCTACATACGAGTACTATATTCCAATACCATTTTAACCCTCTGCATACACATTACACAAACCTAAATACTTTCCTGTACACATTACACTGGGCTGAAACACTAACCGTGCTGTAACAGTTGGTAATATAGCATAATGATCGCATAGGACCACCACTCCTGTCAAATCTGGTAACAGAATATAATACGTGGTCTGTCATACTCGTTGTTAAGGGACTGTTATTCCATGCATTTCCTCAGTGACGGTGACGGCAACCTCGCCTTTAATGTTGAATGTGTTAATCCTACATCATGGCTAGAGAAAGAGAGAAATGTCAAGGTGGCGGTGGCTGAAAGCCTGTATGGTGAAGAATACATAGTCACCGCCGGAATTCGAACCCAAAATTTCCTGCTTTGGAAAACCACCCCACTCTAACCAACTGGACCTACTATGCACCTTCCCTTCCTTTTTATTATTTTTTAAATCATTATTTATTGTTAATTTGTTAAATTGACCAAGCCTAATGCTGGATTTCACCAACTTCTTAGGTGAGGAACAGTGGAGATTGGAGCCACTTAGCACAAATTGTGTATGAAAAATAATGATAAGTGGCTCCTCTCTCCGCTATTCCTCACCTAAAAAGTTGGCGAAATCCAGCATATGTTTTTTTCATTCGAAATATGGATATACAGAAGAATGATTCGTATGCCTCTAACCGATATGTTCAGTAACACCAAAGTAGGTACTTATTAGGAGATCCGGAGTCATAAAAGAGAGCTTCCGTCGAATGTCAAGGTTAGGAATGCCTCATATCTGGGTCTATCACTGCACGTTTCTAGAAAATCGTCTCTTCCAGGACTGGTAGTAGAAGGTAAGATAGAGGGAAGATGGTGTGTTCCGGGCAATCCAGGGAAGTTTTCCCTGACTGATTTCCAACGTTATTGGGGGACCTTACATGGCACGTCTAGAAGAACATCTCTTTCAACTTAATATTATAAATAGAATAAAATAATTTTAAAATATCAAATACATTTTAAATAAAAATAGCAAAAATAACCTCAATAGAAGGCCGGTGCACAATACATATACACGTTTCTTCTCGACTCAAGACCAACTATCATAACACAGTGATAGAATACCGGCTTGTCAGGTTGGAGGTCTGGGTTCCATTCCCGGCCGCGGCAATCGGATGAGCTGGAATTGGTGAATTTTACTGTGAAAAGTGATCGCATTAAGTCAGCCGACGATCATTCATAAGCCTGGTGGAAGGTCCATCCTTTGCTATTTATCTGTTGAGATATAACTTTTTTGTGCATTTGTAGTAACTTTATTGCAACAATAATAACAATATTAACATACACATACATTGTAACAACTGTGAAATATTTACTAATTACATCAAGCAGTGTACAGTATGCATGTTGATATACAGAGTCACGCCAAACCTTATCCAGGTTTGTCGGCGCGCACTCATTACATCAACATTGCACACCACAAAAATACTCATAGGTATAACATATATAGGAAAACAATGAGAAATGATTATGTATAAATAAAGTTACATTTTTGCAACCATTCTTTTATGAGTTTCTTTACCATACGTCAACTACTTGTCAAATTTAAAAATCTCTCTATTAGCAATATTTCTCATGCAGTTGGTGCGGGTTAGAGTAATGTAATATGATACGTAAGTATAAATAGTAAGAGTTTTGTGTGATAAAGCAAGGATAATAATGTTATTAGGTAAGCAGTAAGCACTAAGTGTAAGCTAAGCTGAGTTGAGCTGAATTATGGCTTACTTTACAGTTAGATGAGTTAGATAGTCATATTCCTCTCCGCTCCATATAGTATATAGCGTGACCGGACAAAATCCATTAGAATATTGCTCAATATTAATAAATCCCAAAAAAGACAAAAGCCCTTTAGAAATATGCTCAAGGGACAAAATATCAAATCTAATTGAATTTTGAAAATAAAATTAATTAAAATATACTATTTCTTTCAGTGTGATATAAACTACCATAGATTTGGAAGTAAACAAGTAAGTAAGCGAATCTAAAATAGGATATAGTCAACATTTTATAAATAATTCATCTACTGGAATCCAACTAGAAAGATTGGGCTTTTATCCCTTGAGCAAATTTCTTGAGGGCTTTTGTCTTTTTTGGGATTTATTCATGTTGGGCAATATTCTTATGGCTTTTTATCCGGGAACCAGTATATAGTACTACAGTAGAGGTTATTGGCCTCACATCACAGTCAGGATATTTGCGAGGTTAGGTTAGATAGGATAATGTTTCATACAGGAAACTATTTCACTGACTACGCACTCTACAGTATACGCACAGATTTATATTACCCGAGGATCAAAGGAAGTTTGGATACAGGACCGCATTGTAAAGACACTTTTTTTATATATATTTTTTATTTCAATATAGGTGCATATACAAGAGTATGGAACGGCAAATGTTAGGAAGAACTCTGTGAGATAAAATTAGAAACAAAGAAATGAGAAATCAATAAAGGTTACCGACATAGCAGACCGTATCGCTTGTTAAAATAGAAATGGGCAGGCCACGTTGCGAGAAAATGAAATGAGAGATAGGCACCCAGAATCTTAACATAGTGATTCCATGGGAAAACAAAAGACCAGTAGGACGACCCCAAAAAAGATGAGTAGATGATGTAGTCCCAGTCGCAGGAAGAAACCGGTTGAGCAAAGCTCAATGTAGAAAAATCTGGAAAACGTTAATATCCAGCAGTAGACCCACACAACTCTTAGATATCCTCCAACGCTTTAGGTACATTGTTTTTCTGTCTGATGGAGTAGGCTGGTCCAATTTGATACAGAATTGTATTGTCACCAATTTTACGTATGTAAGTATGTTTGCAAAGTTTCAGGTCTCTAAGTTGTCAGGAAGTGGTTGAGAAGACTGATACAAATTCAAAAATAGTTTACACAATTGGTAAAAGTTTCAGAGCTATGGCTGATCAGAAAGTGCGTTAAAATTCTTTTCCAAGATTTAAAGACAAAACAATCTTATTTTAAAACAATCTTCTTCTTTTAATTTAAAGCAAAAGGAAAATGATCGTACAATACGATTCTTACTTTGTCTCTGGTGAAAAAATGACAAAGTATCGATATGTTCCTAAGTTGTCACCATCATTCTCACTATTCTACGCTAGGGGGAGAGGGTGGTGCTGTGTAGTATGGAGAAGCCTATATATGGAAGTATTATGGCCATTTAACTTCCTCCTCCTCGAAGATTTCATGGGGAATTTGTCACAGAAATAATATCATTTCCTCAACACTGTCTCAATGTTGCTATTCTATTCCCTCACATAGCATAGACCAGTGGTGTCCAACCCAATTCACACCAAGGGCTACTTTGAAACCCACTGCCATGCTTCGCGGGCACCGCCTACTTTAAAACTTAAATATTAACCACTCAAGCCTTGTTTTACACTCCTTATATTCTGTATTCTACACATTATACTACTAAGTTTCATTTCATTTCATTTTCATTTATTTAATATCCAAAAAAGCATTTAACGATGTAATATAAAGCATAAAACAAGTACTGGATTTTATTGCCACACAAGGCGATCCGGGGCAATAGTATGTGTTTGATTAGTTACTTCAATAATCAAAGGGGGCAATACTAACCACAGTATAATAATAGTTCAAGGTTACATGTATGTACAAAAACTGATCTATAAGCAGTTATAATTAGCGCCGCTATTTTTTGTGAAACAATTGTAATTTAATGAATTTTCAGGTCAAATTTTGAAAATTCATGAAATATGACCAGCAATGATGCAGTAACAATCTCATTTATGTGGGATTTTGAAGGCAGATTTAAGCAGGTAACTATTTAAATTTCCCCTGTAGACTACTATTGTTGCAGGTATATACGTTTTTTTTTAATTTATAATTTCACGCCATGAAGGGCGCCGCAGGCGTATTTTTTTTATCCCATCAATCTAATGTTTTTTTTTCATATTTTTATGTACCTAAGGTAAATTTGCAAAGACAGCAATTAATAACAGGAAAAATAAACTTAACATTATTCTTTCGTTCATCTTTTTGTTCGCGGGTGCCTAATATAGGTGGCGAGCTACCAGGTGCCCGCGAGTTGCCGGTTGGACACCACTGGCATAGACTAACCATAAAATAATATGGCGGCAATATACCTAAGGGATAATGTGGAATCAATGAACCGATATATGAGCTCCTCTCACATCAGATCCATACACATATCACTACCTAAAACCTAATAACAGTTTGTTTGTATGCAGAAGTATCGATATTATTGCCGCGGCAATTGAAAACTGAACATTAATAATAAGAACTCATTCGATATCACATTGCACTGTATAGATATAGTAATAAGATTGTCTGTAACTATACTATACTATTTGAGATATACCTAAATTATTTAGGTATGGAACCGGATTTATCTGTACCTATTGCACAGACGAAATTACTTGGAATCGCCATTACAAATAATATATTTTTGTAGTTAAAAATATCGGTGTGTTTTAAAGAGTTATAAAGTTTCACACAATATCTTTGTTTTTTTCTTTTCTTTAAAGGAATTAAATTAGAATGAATCTGGAAACAAAATTAATGAAACCAATTGAACAAAAATTTGCATGAATCTTTCAGAGTTTTTTGGACCGCACCGCTAGGGGGGCTGCATTCACTTTTTAACACCCGTATTTGCTAACTTTAAAAAAATCTTCAGTGTGTTCTGACTTCCGACAGATCGATCTAACAATCAGCACATGTGTGGAGTAAAGTTAAATTGTTTGTAATTCCGTGCTTTCTAAATCAGAATTCTTAATGTTCGAATATAACTTTCCGTACGTGTGTGGCCACTGGCCACCTTTAAAGTAAAATTGTCTTCAATAACTTGCATCAACCTAATCAACTTGAATAACATTTACATGTAACCTTGTATTGGCTCACGAATCATAAATCATAGATAAATATCTGACTGGATGTTTCACGAAGTGTGAAATAATTTGCATATTGCTGAGTGAGTGATCTGCTCCATACATGCTCCATACAGGCAGGGAAGAGTGGGGTATGATGGATTCATCTCTCCATACACAATATGTCATCTTATTGTTACTATTGTCACCTGACACCAACTTCCTTCATACAATGTGTTTGACTGTAATAGAATACTTTTCCACCCAGTTTGACATACATTTTATTATTACCACAATATTATTACTTATATACTTCATAATAGATAGAATAAGAAATACCAGAATAAGAGAAATGTGCGAGATCGAAGATGTCGTTAGATTGGTTAGGCAACAGAGAAGACAATGGTATGCACATGTGAGGAGAATGGAGAGTGTATGAGCAAAAAGGCGTGTGGACGGAACGTTCAAACGTCTTGGTTCGTGTACGTACCCGACCACCGTTGATGCTTATTTACTCATGAACACAAAAAAAAACTTGTGGATGCTCGCAAGCGTGTGGGGCGACATCAGGCTGTAGAATGTGCCCCATGGTGTAAGCCATTGAAAGGCCGGCCAATGTCAATATTGACAACTGATTAGCGGGCTTTTTGGATTTTTTTATTTCTTATTAGTCACTCCATAGAATGATTTGTGACTTTTTGGAATTAATAACTAAAATAATTAATTTTTAAAAACGACATTGGAAAGACTTTGCCGATGGTGGGGTGACATACCTAAATGAAAATTTCCTTTATTAAAAGCTCAAGAGACAGTTTTTCATAGTAGCTTTCCCATTGTACTATGTTTAGTGGATTCTGCTTAATATTATATATAAAATATAAAAGTTAATATGTAAAAGTTGATACTAAGTTGGAGTTCAGTCACATTTTTATCAGATTCCTTCTATTCACTTTACTTTGCGTCTCCAACTTGAAATATTCTCCGCAGACCTTGAACAAATCACCAATACACAGGGGGTTTCAGTATTGTAATGAAAAGTACGTCCACATTTGTAGACTTCTCGTCAAATGAGTGCCAAAACAATACAGGGACTTTGTTTATGGCTTCCGGCCTAACTATGACGTCACGGTCATTTCCCATGGCATTAAGGATCATAATCGCATGATGAAATGGTAAAAATAGCGTTTTATCCTCTTTTTGGGGTTAATTTCGCTTCATTCAAAAAAATTATCAATCAAAAAAAAATCTCCGCGACTTCCGGGAAACGAGATTCCGTCTTTCGGTAAATAGATCAGATGTGTTTTCCACAATTTCCGCATTAATTTGAATATTGTGTTGGATTTCATTGGAAGAAAAACTGTTCTGAACTGATAGTAAAAAATATGAAGATGACAAAAAAATGAATCACCATGTAGAATGCAGTATAAAGGATTCTAATATATGTGCGGCGCATCACGTACAGGATGTGCAGAGAGGAATGGAGGACGGAAGGAGAGATAAGAAGATGGGGGAGGGCAGCGATGTCTCATTCTTTGAAGGTCTATCAATAACACTAACTCCTTCTCCATACGAGTAACAAGATATCTCAAGATATAATATTTGGCGAAGTCTTCACTTATCATACTCCACCCCACCATGCATAGCTTCTTATTTATATCAGTGAAATTTCAAGTACAATATTATTTATATTCAAGGGCGACAGCGACATAGCGACAGCCAACAAACTATCACTGTATTTTTGTTACAGGCAATCTAACGAATTCAGGAATTTGTTGAACATACCCACTTGAATTACAGAGTACATACAATTTAAGTACAAGGTTGGCGCAGTTGGTTGAGGCGGCAGTCTCTCAAGCGGGAGTTGCCAGGTTCAAACCCCGGCGCTGGCGACGTATTCCACACTTTGCGATACAGGCTTTCAGTGTGCAGGAAAGTATTTGGGTTTGTGTATGCAACCCCAGATCCTTTTTAATTAAAAAAAAAAAACACTTTCCCAAGAATAGGTACCGTACCCAATGACATTATATTTGAAATATTTGGAGGGAATGTGTTATTGCGATGTCTTTCATTCTACGAGTTAGACTTGATTAAGTAAATCAGCATTCTGTTCTATCTGTCTATATCACAAACACGAATAAATAGATAAGTACTGAAAAAAAGTAATCTTGATGTTTTTGACCGTCGCCGTCGGTACTTAGTGGTAGTTTATTTTCAAGGAAAAAATGAAAAACTAAATATTCAGAATTAAATCCACAAAAAATGACTTTAGATTTCGCGACTAGTATTCGAGGATTTGCACCCTCATCATCAGGCGATTGTCTAGTAAAGTCAATCAATTCAACTTTATTCACAATCGCCTTACGATGAGGGTGCAAATCCTCGAATACTAGTCGCGGAATCAAAAGTCATTTTTTTGTGGACTGTAATCTAAATATTTAGTTTTTCATTTTTTCCTCGAAAAAAGTGTTTTTATGGACGGTTGAGGAAGAAGAAGATGACGAAATTTTCCGGGCATTTTCAATCATTACTGTATTAATCGCAACGACCGCAACATTTCTAGCATACTATACAATCATGACATATAGAGATTTGTTTGTCGTAATTTATATTCTGAACTTAAGTTTATTTACTAAACTTTCTGAGATAAAAAGACATAAATAATATAATGTTAAATATAGAATTCTGAATAACTAATACTGGAGTTCTCTATTCACAGAAATGTATTCATGGGAATTCAATGAGAGAGGAATTATTAGTAGAAAGAATGTGGAGAAGAAGGCACAGTGGACATAGATGAATTACAGAATGTTAGAAAGAGTATAGAAATGGAAAGTAACATTAACTCCGCTTGTGAGATAACCGATGTCTTATTATATAGTCCAAGAGCCCGCTGCTTAATTTATGACGTATCTGTTTTTTGATCGAAATGTGGTATAAATGATAGCTTACCAATAGGGAATTACATCGCACTAGGGTTACCTATCAAAATCTTGCCGCAACCCCCCCTGCCCCCCCCCCCCCCGAAAAGGTCCCTCTTCGCGGTTTTTCGCATTTTATAGGAATATGGTAAGAGATAGGAGAAAGTAGTCCAGGACAAAAATAATCCTTGCTAAATTCTCTACAAAAAATGATAAGTTAATTTTTCATAGGACTAGTAGTTTACCCGTAATGGCCGGTCAAAAAACAGGATATTTGTTGAAAAAAAATTATTTTTTTTTACATTCTTCCACCCATTATCACTAACATTTTATGGAAAAAAATATTTGGCATGCGGCGCTATATCGCTGGTATTTTATGAAACACTAAATTTTAAGAATTTTCGTCATTGAGTTTTATTGCAATAAATCCGAAATTATTAGATGTATGAAAATAAGTTAAAGCTCGTTTTGTAGTTAAGACTATGGTAATTAATTCGTTCACTGACTATTTTCCTGTAGCTCTTATCAATTTTCAATTAATTTAGTTTAAATACATTTTTTTAGTATTTTAAATGAATTTCGGTTTTGGACCGGCCATTGCGGGTAAACTGCTAGTTCTACGAAAAAATTGAGTTAACATTTTTTGTAGATAATTTAGCAAGGACTATTTTTGTTATTGACTACTTTCTCCTATCTCTTACCATATTCCTATAAAATGCGAAAAACCGCGAAGAGGGACCTTTTCGGGGGGGGGGGGGGGGCAGGGGGGGTTGCGGCAAGATTTTGATAGGCAACCCTAGTGCGATGTAATACCCTATTGGTAAGCTATCATTTATACCACATTTCGATCAAAAAACAGATACGTCATAAATTAAGCAGCGGGCTCTTGGACTAATACTACAGAGATATATCTAGAAAATTCAATGTTTTCTGTAAATAAAAACAAATACATTTAAATGGAATACAACATACAAAATCCTTCTCGGGGTGTCTTCTTATTCTTATCGTGTCGGTCAGCACTCACTAGACCCCCCTCAGCTCTCTCACAAACTCTCCTGCGTCATCGTCCAATGAGGAGCGATCTGCGAGGCTCTCCCATGTGCACCGCCCAGGAGCCAGTGGGCAGGCCAGGAGTTGCTCAGAGTCCAGCAACTACCCGCAGTCGCACGTCGCGTCCTCAGCCATTCCCCATCTCTGGAGGTTCTTTCTAGTGCGGCAGACCCTGGATCTGATCCTGTAAAAGGTTTTCCACGCCGGCCAGGTTAGATCGTGTCCTGGAGGTAGGGCTTCCATTGGCGTGTTAAATAGGGTCCCTTGTGCATCCTCTGCTGTGCCCCTCCACATGCTAGTTCTTGCAGTTTCAGGTATATCTGCTAGGGGTGTAACCCACACTTCTCTTCATAGAGAGGTCTCAGATGAGATGGCTCGGACGCGTCATCCAGATGACAGAAGAGCGGCTTCCGTTAAAAGCTCTGAAAGCCGAGGGTGCAGGCAGAAAACCGGTGGGCCACCCCAGAAATAGCTGGCAGAAGCAGGTGACAAAGGTGTGCGAGGAGAGACTGTGGTTGAAGTGGCCAGAGGTCCTGAAAATTGCAAATGCAAGGATGAAGATGGCAGTATTATTGCCGCTGAAAGGTCGGTCATTCAACCACTCTACACGCAGTAAGGAAACCCGAAGAACGAACAACGAAGATATGGATTCATCACGCTGCGAGAGCCTACAAGATTATTATTATGTATGATTATCAACCTTTATCTGTTAAGCTCATAATGTGTAAAAAATAATAAAATAAATAAATCAGTGTCTTTCTTTGGGTATAGGTTAATGAAAGTTCGTATAAAACATAGGCAGGGCTGCTCTGTATGTTTCTAGTTACGTAACTTTATAATCCTTATGAAAATAATGTTTGCATTAGAATTAGATTACCAAAATGTTAAACCAAATATTAAATTCTCCTCACGCTGTGTGTCCTTGACCGGCTCCTAGGATTAGCTGCTTTACTTAGTATTTTATTACAATTATACTACACAATCTAATATTATTTCAAATCTTTGGTATAAGAAAGTCCTATTGTAATTTTCTGCAACAGATTGTAAGGGTAGACTTATAGAAATAAGAAAACTTTATGTTTTTTTAAGAGTACCTACGCATATTAACATTTAAAAAAAATCTAAAAACGGTAGACATTAGATGTCGACAACCGTTACTAAATATGCTTTGGGAAAAAAAAAAGTAGATACATTGATCATTTATCTAGGGAAAAACCGTAAAAGATTTTTTATATCTTGTATAGATTTCTCAAAAAAAAAAAAAATAACACATCTGACCTTTTTCCGAAAAACAGAAACTCGTTTCCCGAAAGTCGCGGAGAATATATTATTTTTGTGATAATATGCATTAAAATCTAGAGAATAACCGTTAAAAAAATTTGATAGACGCAAAATTAACCCCAAAAATGAAAAAAAAAAAAAAAAAACGCTATTTTCACCATTGTATAATGCGATTTTGAACCTTAACGCCATGGGAGATTACCGTGATGTCATAGTTGGGTCAGGAGCCTTAAATTTTGCGTAGAGATTTTGTACACACAAAGTATTTACTGGTCACCCCATCATTGGGATATACCTACCGTAAATGAAGTTGAATAAAAAAATCTAAAATTTTCAGTCAATTTGGACGGACTTTCTATAAACTTCACATGTGATTTAGAATCAGCGAATTGTATACAAAGTTTTAGTAATAATTTCTTTTATAACATTAGTGAGTATTCTGCAGAACATTAATTACGTTCCCTATTTACTAAGTGCCTACGTGACGTCGAGCCTAAACGATTTTAATTTAAATATTTACTCAACTATTTATGACTCCATAATAAATATTTTTAAAGCTCCCAACGCAACTATGACGTCATGGTCATTTCCCACGGCATTAAGGTTCAAAATCGCATTATAAAATGGAAAAATAGCATTTTTTACATATTTTATGGTTAATTTCGCTCCAATCAAAAAACTTTTACGGTTATTCCCTAGATTGTAATGCGTATTATCAACACAAAAAAATTCTGCTTGACTTTCGGAAAACGACTTTCTGTCTTTCGGAAAAAAGATCAGATGTGTTTTTCACAATTTTTTTTTTTGAGAAATGTATACAATATATGAAAAATCTTATACGGTTATTCCCCAGATAAAGGTTCAATGTATCTACCCTATTTATTTCCAAAGCATATTTAGTAACGTTTGTCAAGATCTTAAAGTCTCCCGTTTTTAGACATTTATGAAATGTCAATATGCCTTCTTTTAAAAAAAAATTGCCAAATAATTAAAAGGAATTAAAATTCAGTCAGGTCGCCGCTGAAAAAAGGAATTAGGCTATAAAATAAATAGTGACAGACAATAAAATGAGACCCCCTCCCCCCCACACACTTTACGCTCCCCCCCCCCCCCCCTCCAATTGATGTTTATTGTATAAACTAGGATTTTATTGGCTTCGTTATTGTTTCAGCTTAACAGTTCGTGTCTCCCATAAGCTTTATTTTTAGAGATGGGAAGAAATCACTACTTTATTTTAGCCTTGAAAACGTCTTAAATTATGGTCTTATACTTGTCTTATGAGATGTGCTGCTGGAGAAGAATGCTTCGTGTGTCCTGGACGGAACATAGAACCAACGAGTCCATATTACGGGAGCTCCGCGTAGATACTCGGTTCTCCACAATATGCCAACAAAGTATACTTCGTCTTTTCGGACATCTATGAAGACGCGAAGAGACCAACCTAGAAAGAACGGTAAATGCTAGGCAGTGTACAAGGCAGGAGACCGAGAGGCAGATCGCCGATGCGTTGGAGCGACCAAGTGAGGGCAGCCACAAATACCACTCTACACGAGGCCGCACATCTGGCCATGGACAGAGGCTCATAGAGGAGGATTGTCAACTGCGGGAGTGAGAGTCGCGACCCTCAGTCATGTGGATAAACGACACCAGCACTTGTCTTATATTTCTCTGATTTGAATTGACTCTCTTGCAATTATTTGTCCGAAATATTTACCCATATTAATTTTATTAATGTATAGAGAGTTGCTGTCAAATATCAAAGTCCGGAAAGTATCATATTTGGGTGATGTGCTCAGGGGAGAAAAATATGAATTACTCCACCTGATCATTATGGGCGAAATAGAGGGTCGTAAAGGAGTTGGAAGAAGGAAAATTTCATGGCTCTGCAATATACGAGACTGGACTGGAGTAAGGAGTGCTGAAGAGCTGTTTCGAGCTGCTCAGGATAGGAACACATTCTCTCGACTGATAGTCAACGTTGGGGGCACCTGACACGACAACGGAAGAAGAGGAATGTACCTATGCTATTACACGCTTGAAGTAGGAATTCTCTATTCAGAAATCTCTTTCAGCTAACCCAACTAACTAATAATAAAAACAAATGAGAACGTTAATCAGAATGGAAGACGAACCTCATTGCTGAAAAGATGTGCAATGTCTTATGGATTTTTACCAATCTGACTATTACGGGACACTAAAAAAATACGTAAAAAGAACGAGGTCCGATTCGACAACCAGAAGTCCTACGGACAATAAAAACAGAAAAAAAGTTATTTCCGCAAAATTTAGGTACCTATTTTTAAAATTTGAAAAAGAGGTAGGTACTCACCTACATACTTTTATTAGATTAGCGATCAATGTCTTGAGTATCGAATTAAATCCAAAAAAGATAAGAGGCAGAATTGAGACCAAATTTTGCACATCACTAGCAGTAAAGTATTTTTAAGTAATTCACACCGCGTTATCGACATACTTCATTGATGGCCTTACTCATTCAATACCCACTCCCCCCAGCCTGGAGATGTTTGGATACCGCACTGCAATACTACAAGACAATACGTAAAGAGACATTCACCTTTGGCTTCCTTGTTACGCCACTGTCTCTCTGTCCACTTGTCACGATGAGGCCAGTGGCCGTAACTTACTTCTCAATGAACTCTTCAGGGTCAATAATGAGAAATATTTGTAATTTGTCAAAACCATTCCAGTCTGGCGGCTTATCTCAATGTGCCTTTCTATTTTCTATTTTCGATTAGAATCTCTCGGATTCATACCCAGTTGAGATTCTTTTGGGGAACTTGGAGTCCTCACCTCACCATGCCCAGCATGTTTAAATATTAGAGTGTTTACGTATTGTTTAAATTTATTAAAATTTCAAGAGGAAAATGTAGACGCAGAAAATGATTCAAACAACGACGGATGAAGTTATTAAAAGTGTACATAGTAAAACGGGTGTTTTGTATTGGTCTTCAAATTATTATAATTATTTTTTCTCAGCCTTTGCTGTTGGTGTATGCTACGGGCGCCCTTAATTGGAGAGTCGACCAGTGTCGACCACTCGACCACATGTAATATAAAATATAATAAAATAAAATAGGTAGGTATATGAGATATGTAGTTCATCCTCTGAAATTATTAAAAAATTATTACCTAATTTCAATTGTGGGGAAATTAAATTTAATCTTAAATTAGAAAGTAACAAAACTCCTTCATACAGTGTGGGATTATTATTTCTCTGCAACTAAATCGCAGATAAACCAACACACATTACAATAGTTGCAATTGTAATAATTACAAGTATTGTAATGGGATACATTATACGAGAAACTAAACCAATTTACTAAGTATTGATTGCTCCCGAATTTACATTGAAATAAATTCACTCAATTCCAAGTAATGTTCTTCCTTCCTTCAGAGATTTTCATGATCTCGTAATGATCATAATTATTATAATTGCAAGCTGTAGTAACCCGGCATTGCCAGGGTGAAAGATTGGAATTCCAAATATACGAGAAATAACAAGCATCTATTATGGTTCGCTAACACGGGGCAATAAATTGCTCCACTACCGGCAATTTCACGTCACAATGACGTCACGACAACATCAAGTAGTATGTTGCGTCATTGTGACGTGAAATTGCTGTGAGTGGAGCGATTTATTGCCTCGTGTAAGCGAATCTTTACAAAATGTATGCATAAATAAATAAAATCGCTAACAAGTAATCCCTGCTTTCTGTCTTATTCTATGACTGATTGTCGGATGAACTGGAATTGGTGAATGTTACTCGAGTGTAAAGTGATCACATTAAGCCAGCCGACGATCAGTCATAAAAGCCTGATGGAAGGTTCATCCTTTGCTGTATGTCTGTTGAGATAACCACTTGATGTAAAATATAGGTATTATTTTGTTTTAGGCGTAAGTCTAAGAGGTAGAATCTGATAATAGGAATTGAGACGCTAGAAAAAAATTGTCGTTGTGGTAGATCGTATTGCCAAATTAAAATGGCAAGGGGCAGGTCATGTTGCTAGACGGGGAACAGACAAGTATGGGTGCCCGTTAAGAGGTTTAAGTCGGCGTCAAAAAAGCTGGGCTGATGATATTGTCCCGTCGCGGATAGTGTTGACCAAGAAAGAGAGTTGGAAGAAATTAGAAGAGGCCTATATCTAACTGTGGAGAGATGGCTGAGGAAAAGAAGAAGAAAGAATATTACAAATATACCTTCAAACAAATTTATATTGATGAAGATAAGATTACTCCGCGACTTACTAATGACGCGAGTCGACGTACTCGAGCAACTAACGAAATCAGGGAAGCGAAATGATATTCAAAAGTTGTTAAAGCAGTTTGTTCATTTATCAAAATTCACGCAGAATTTCAAGACGAAGTGCGATCTTATCAAATAAACTCTCAAAAGTCTCACCTTATAGTTGGATTCACAAACTTTTAGATTATTATTTTAATGAACGAACACCCAAAAAGTACTTATCTATAAACTTACTTAATGGGGTTAACTGGAAGAAATCGCAGTTCTGCGATAAGTTCACCCTAGTGAACAACGATTTATAATTTGTACTATGTCCATTTTTTATGTTTGTATGTTTTTGTTGTTCAAATAAAGAGTAAATAAATATATGTTACTTGAGTTAAAGCTCGAACCCCAACCATGACGTCACGGTCATTTCCCGAGGTATTAAGGTATTATTATGAACATTGAACAATCGCACGATAAAATGTTAAAACTATCGTTTTTTTTTCAATTTTTTGGGTTTAATTTCGATTCAATTAAATAAGTTTTACCGTCATTCCCTAGATTTTAATGCATATTATCAATACAAATCAAAAAAATATTCTCCGCAACCTTCTCGCAAGTTTCTGTCTTTTGCAAAAAATGTCAGATATGTTTTTCAGATATATTTTTTTTGAGAAATCTATACAAGATATAAAAAATCTTTTACGGTTATTCCCCAGAAAAGGTTCAATGCATCTACTCTATTTTTTCCTATTAGTAACGGTTGCCGAGATCTAAGGTCTCCCGTTTTTGGAAATTTTTGAAATGTCAATATGGGTACTCGTAATGGATTTTCACAATAATTATTGAAAATTTATAACATGATGAAAAAACGATGTGTTTATATTAATAGTATGATTCATTTCTCTTATATATAAAACGATGGGTTGGTTGAGAAATTTCGGGTGGGGTTTGAACCCCCAACCTCCCCCCCCCTGCCTACGGCCATATCTATAAGTTCTCTAGATAGTTATAAGCCTGAAATACAAATGAAGTGAAAAAATATTTCAAGATTTGTGACAGATACAAGTAAAGTTAAATTAAAGCTTTCAAATGGTATCCAAGTTTGAAAAAATATGTCATTTTTCTTTTATAGAAAAGCTATGAATAATGAATTATGATGCTAGCTATATTAGCATATATTAGAATACCTATATGTTGGTTTTTACTTTATTCCAATAATGGGGTTTGGTAGTTAATATGAGAGATGAATTAAGTTGTGATGAAATATAAAGTTAAGTAAAAGCAATAAATCTTCGTCTGATGTTTAAAGTAATTGAATTGTCGCGATGAATCATCTCAGATTATACAACACTAGCTGTAACCCGTCAAAAATGACGCGATACGCGGGGTAAGCGGAGAACAGATCGCCACACTTCTCTATCCTTTCACGTATAATTATTATCTTGCCTGCATTCTTACGCGGTATTTTTTTATTTAGTATAAGTACCTAGTGTTTTTTATTCAACTTAATACCTAGTATTTGTAGTAGGTATAACTACAATATTTACCTATTCACTTAGTAAAACAAAATGTACAACTTTTACATAAAGAAGTTTAAATGATTACCTGGTAAAATTATAATCTATATGTAAAACTAATAGTGTCGAGTTGTCGACATCTATCGATTTTTAATAAATAATGCTCGTCCTTGTTAACAAATGTTATGATTTATATTTTGTTATGTTAGCATATAGGTACTTCTGTATCTTGTTCCATAAAAGTATAAATAAATAAAAATGAAATAAATATTCTAACAACTTGCAAAATAGTCCTGGTTACATTACATTCATACCTGATTCCAGCAGAATTATGTAAGTTGATATATGTAATATTACTTTCACTTAAAAACTAGCAGTCTCCATGCAACTAAAGCCAGACAGCTACATTTATATAGTGAGTGATACCTAATCCCTATAAGATACCTAATGGTTTTTCTATCAAACCTTCCATACACAAGACTTGTCTCACAAAACATGATGCCCTCTATGAACTTTCTCTGAATATTTATACCTATACTTGTTCCCGTCAATACGTCAAAATCGAAAATGTTATTCCCGGCTTCCCTCATACACAAATTCACTATTCGCCACTGGTACACTACTCCCCAAAAAAAATCATTTTCATGCATTCGCAAAAACTATCAGACCTACCCCACGAGGGATGCCGCGATTAACATTTTATATTGGATGATGTCAGGTTATACCTATTATTATATTCCATTTCATTTATTTAATATCCACACAATATGACAAAGTAAAAAAATATAAGTAAGAAACATGTATTGGATTTTATTGCCCCACTAGGAGAAAGGCTGTTCTGGGGCAATACAAACTAGAACATAGTTCAAGGCTATATGTATGGACAAATCTAAATCATATCATCCTAAATCAAAAAGGAAACTCGATGGGATTCATATTCTTGGGACCCTTCGCCACTGCTAGGTAGGTACCTACTTACTTTTTATGACTATAATGTGCACTTACCTAGTAGTCAGTGAAGGTCAAATATTTTTTTTTTTCGTTGCGTTATTTGTGTATTGTGAATTTGTGACGAAAAATAAATAAATAAATACCTCTATTTATTACTCGAACTCCTGTTTGACACAAGTTACCTCGGAGATATTTTTTTTATTTGTTTCATTAATGGCCCTAATGTTTAGTAATTTTTATAATTTCATCAGTTAATAAAAAATAATGAAATCAGAATCTTGTTGATGACGCGAGAAAAATTACAGAATCTTGCAAAAAATAATTAATCCAAATATCAAAGTTCACGTACTAGCTATGACCCGTCAGAAAATTACGGACTCCATGAAGTTAAACGTACATATAGTTATACATACTCAGTGAAAGACAGAGAATTCAAGACACAAATCCAGGGGGATCGGTAGGAAAGTGACCCCCCTGGAAAAAAGGGTAAGTATTAAGGGTGTGCGCCTTTTGCTTCACATTTGTTCTTTTCACTCAAACTTGTAAGATGGCTGAGATCACTCACAGACGAGTGGATAGCCGTAAAGAATAATAGAATATAATACTTTCTTTCTGCTAGCCACTTGAATTCCACTGCTGTAAAAGCCCAGGTTCTTTTAAAAAACAATAGTTACTTTTGCTTCTAAGGGTATCATTACTTTTATTTGATACCTTTTACGTGAATATGCCTTTGCCCCTTCAACAAAAGGAAATAGGATTATGTAAGTAATGTAAGTTATGTAATATAATAAGTCACAATAATATGAAAGCAATAGTTTGTATGAACCTTCAATATGTTGGGAGTAAATATTGATTGAGATTAGTAACGGAATGGTCTGATAGACTCACTCACTCACTCACTTACTTACTTACTTAGTGCCAGGGTTGAGAATTATCAAGATAATCATATTCATTGATAAATATCTGAAAATTATCTCCGGATACTTAATTATCAATCAAGATAACAAGATGATAATGATCCAATAATCTACCCAAAAGTGAAAGAAATTGTCAAGCCTCTTACTTAAAAATCTTTTATTTATTACTACTTAATGGGTTAGAAAAATGAATTATGTAAAAATTAAAATGCATCAACAAAATTGAATTTTCTTTCTGCGGTATTTTTTTTACTTATTATTTTTAATCACCAACATGACGCCGCGTGATGCAATATCTTTCGCAGCCGCAAGTGTTTTTATCATATAATAATTATCAAAATATATATATTTTTATCATTTAATTAAATAAATCTGGGTTTATTGAACTAAACCTAAATTCACCTTTGTAGACTTCACAAATGTTTGTGAAAAGTTTGTGTCGTAAAGTGGAGTAAGTCGGCATCGGGGATCTAACCTGCGCTCACTAGATTAACAGTCGAGCGCATTACCAACCAGTCTACAGACCACCTCAAGTTCATTAACAAAGGAGAATGCTAAAAAAAAACCCAGGCCCGGCGCAAACGAAATGTAACTCAAATGATAGGTAAAAATAAGTAATTAAATACTGCATGGGTGGCATCATCGAAAGCAATGGCTTAATGGGTGAAATACCTATTCGATGTTTTACATTGGTCACACGAATATATAAGAAAAGGAGCATTAGACAGGTACAATTGCGGTCTAAAAGGGTATAATATGATGAGTATAAGGTAGCCCGTCCTCTTCGTCTTCTTCTTCATCAGCCTTGGTCCCTCCACAGCTGGATAAAAGCCGAAAGGAAAATGCTCATGAAATATGTAAAAAAAATCAGATCCGGCGCAAACGAAACCTTACTCAAATGATAGGTAAAAATGAGTAATTAAATACTGCATAAGAGGAATCATCGAAATCGATGGCTAAATGTGTGAAATACCTATTCGAAGTTGTATAGGGGAAACTTTGAATAGGTATTTCACATATTTAGCCATTGATTTCGATGATGCCACCTATGGAGTATTTAATTACTCATTTTAACCTATCATTTGAGTCACATTGCGTTTGCGCCGGACATGATTATTTTTTACATAATTCATGAGCATTTACCTTTAGGCCTATATCCGGCAGTGGAGGGATCAAGACTGATAAAGAAGAAGAAAAATCAGACAGGCTACCTTACACTCATCATATTATATACTTTTGAATCGCAATTGTAACTGTTTAATGCTCCTTTTCTTATATATTCGTGTGACCAATGTAAAACTTCGAATAGGTATTTCACCCATTAAGCCATTGATTGCGATGATGCCCCCTATGCAGTATTTAATTACTAATTATTACCTATCATTTGGGTTACATTTCGTTTGCGCCGGGCCTGGGTTTTTTTCCCATACAAAATGAGCATTCTCCTTTATCAACTCATAATTATTTATTTATCGTATGGTCAAAAGAAGTTATATCACATCCCTCAAAGGAAAAAGTTTAAAGGTTCGACATTAGGCAATGATAAAATTACGCAAGCAAGCTTGGTCGTCAGAAATTAAATTGAACATTCTATACATATTCAGTCGCTGGCTCATTCAGGTATAGGAAGTCATCGAAGCTACCTTCATAACTCATAATAATTACCAATGTATGTTTATCTCAATTATCAGTGTATGTTAAATTTATCATGATAATTATCCGTTGCAGCCCTGCTTAGCTCCACTTTTACTCTCATTCCAGTCGCACTGTGGAAATATTTACATAAAGAAACATTCAAGGTGACTCCAACTTCATATGTGGAAACTTCTTCAACTCACTTCCATCTTTCATCTCCTACAGTCTCCACTCCACACACAGGGAGGGCCCTCTCTTCCATTAGCCACGGTGAGCATTTGCCCAGGGCCCCGCGATTCAAGGGGCCCCATAGTTCCTGCTAGATCACCAACTGATAACCGATAAACATAATATTATTACTTTACGAAAATCGAAACATAATTTCTGACTATCAATAATATTATTACTGTGTTTGTGTGTTGTTATTTGTGTACAAATGTAATTGGTCAGGTTTGTCAATACATATTCCTGTTTAATTGTACTGTTGTGACTATATTTGTACCATAGATAAATAAATAAATAAATAAATAAGTACTCGTATAAGTATTTAAAAAAGTTTTTAAGTATTAAGATACTAATCAACTTTTTTGGTGTTCTAATTAATCTTTCTAATTGCAATTCACGGGGCCCCTAGTTTCTGCTCAAAATTTGTTTTGAAAATCTATTAAATCATAATTGCCTTGGTTTTTTGCCTGTTTTTCCCCAATTTCTTTCCCCAAGGTCAACAAAATTCGCATGCGGCGCTATTTGCTATTGTCTTTTTTTCGTACCTACCATAATTGTAAGTGTTCTCTCTTCACTGGGTACCCTCCATAAAAATCTCTAGAGGTAGGTACTGGCTTTATTACATGGCAACTTGAAGTTTTGGAACCAGGCTGCCACTGATTGGGCCTGACGGCGTCCCGTTATCCTAAAGTGCCTAGGGCCCCCAACAGGTTATGGACGGCCCTGTCATATGAAGGGCCCAGTCCTCAGTAGTACTTCTTGCAATGTTACATAAGTTTAGTTTAGTTTAAATAACAAAGTTTCTCCGCAGTGATGGTTGGCCGGGCAGCGATATACTTTGCATTCATAGCGAATATATTATGTTTATTATATACTCGTACAACTTAAATGTATGTAGATTCCGAAAATAGCTATAAATTATTTTGATGCGGTAAGTAATTTAGTAGTTAGTTCAAATGTTCTATGTTTACTCGTATTTCATCGCATAATTTCTTGATTTATAATTGTAAGTTAGTAAAAACGATTAATAAGCTGGTCCAGTACTGTAAATTTTCTGACTACAATAAGTGTGTTGTATATTACTAAGATAAAACTGAAAAAAGTCTTATTTTAGCTGGTATCCGAATAGCAACTTATTCCTCCTCTAGCTTTTTGGCAACCATAGTGGCGACATTTCAATTTTTAAGTCATTGTTGCCAACAAACTAAATTGTAGATTAACTTAAATCTTGACAAACTGTAAATTATGTGTTTTTTTAATATGTTATTAACGGGTGGTTAGTTGCTGAGTTGGTAAAACGCGCTCGACTGCTAATCCAGTGGGCGCGGGTTCGATCCCCGATGACTTGCTCCACTTCACGACACAAGATTTTCAAGCTTACTATGTAAAAAAAATGGGCTTTCGCAGCGTGATGAATCCATGTCTTCGTTCTTCCACATCACCCTGAAGATGGTAGTAGTATCGCTGACGAAAGCTCGGTTATTCAACCACTCTACACCCAGTAAGGAAACCCGAAGAACCAACAACGAAGATATTATGTATTTGAGTTTATTTCGATAAACCAGATTCATTAAAGAAAAATCTCCATCTCTTGAATTTGTTTACAACACGACTGGATACATTATTTTTTTTTATATGTGGATGGTGTTGTACATACTCAGCAGGCGCGAAGCTACCTAAGAACATGATTCCCATCGAGTTACCTTTTGGAAAAAATGATAGGTATAATAGTGTCTAATCTGGCGTAATCCCATTAGAAATGTTAGCCCCGGCTTCCCTTCTGCAGAAATCTACCCTTCACCACTAATAATACAGTAGTAAATAAGGGTTGTATTAGAGAACGGATGTGTCCCTGAAACTTGTTTCTAAAGGAAAGTACAGAACAGAAAAGTAGACTTACTCTATCGAGTATAGAGTATACGGTCAAGCGATATTATGGGATTAGCCGTTCGCCATGAATATGTATGGGAGACATTTACAATACAGTTTTACAGTTCAAATGGTTATTCCATACAACATACTGGGCCATTAACTCTGACCTTCTTAGATACGAGTACTATAGAAATACATGGAAACTACATGTATTATTGTTTACCAAATTTCATTGAACAAGGACTTACCTACATTTCATTCAATACGGGCAGTAACGGATCCGTGAAGGAAGGGGGACACCAGGACAAAACCATCGATACCAAAAATACTTTAATTTGTATGAAATCTTATTCAAGGTTTTGTACAAAATGTGCTTAGGGCGCTAATTCCCAATTGATATACTTAGAAAAGTTTTCTAGTATGCATTTTTTTTAAACTACGATCGTTTCATTAAATAAATTTTCGCCTGCGGCGCTACTATTCCTTGCACTTCTCACGTTTTATTGTTTAGATTATTTTTTTAAAGAACAAGCCTTTTTCATAGACCTTACGAGAAATATTCGCCTGCGGCGCTAATCAAACATTAAAATGAAGTAATTCTACAAGGAGAAAAGCACGGGATACTAGACCGATAAATTCTGCAACCTTTGGACTTCCAAGGGCAGAAAATCATGATGGCGATTTTTTTACGAAAATAGTATAACCCTTGTATGAGTCAAGATATGAGAGACTGTGGAGAATCCCTGGAAGATGCACTGGATAGAGCCGAGTGGCGGCGGAAGACAAAAATGGCAGACCCCACCATCATGTGGGAATAATAAATGTCCAGGGAGAGAGAGAGTATAAGCCTGAGCTGGGCATTCTATGGGGTCCTTGAGTTGGTAGCTTCAATTCCATCCTCAACTTTTTATGCCCCCCTCCCCCCTTGACAAAATCCTAAAGCTGCCACTGAATACGAGACTACCTAGGATATTGAATTTAATGATAAGATAATAATATATTCTCCCAATGGAATTGTTTTTATAAATGCTCCATTCTTCCTCTTCATATCACACGGAACTGAATGGAACTGAAACAATATTGGATTAATAATTTCTATTATTTCCTACTATTTATTCTACTATTTTCACTAAACTGATCTTAGACAAAGGGTTTATTTGTTTGGCATTATTTTCTTTTCAATAGGCCAGGATATAATAGAGCCTTTTATGTATTTTAATTAAATTAAGTTACAAAAACAGGGTAATTTCCAGCACTTTGTGTAATGCCTAAAGATTTCGTTAGGTTTATCAAGTATGGTTCTTATGAACTCTGCAAATATTAAAAAAATTCTCAATGTAGTATGTACACCTCCCTCTGTTGTGGCCCGGCGAACAATACGAAAATGACCGTAAACTAGTCGCCTATTCAAAACAAAAAATAAAAGTCTTCGGAAGATATAATTTCATTTTGATACTATTTTTATAATGACCTCTACCAGCTATCGGTCAAAACAGCTTCTTCTTCTTTCTCAGCCGTTTTAATTCCAATGCTGGACACAGGCCTCCCCTTTGACTTTCCACAGATCCCTATCATGGGCATACTGCACATCGTCAGACCATCTTGCTTGAGGTCTCCCTACGCTCCTTTTGCTTGTTCTAGGTTGCCACTCGAGAATCTTTTTAGTCCATCTAGAATCTGAACGTAAAAATAATACCAAAAAAAAATATTATGAGAGATGTTCTAGTACCTTGAACGAATATTGATAAAACGAATTACCTATTTTATTCCAATTCGCCTATCGTTTATGAGAAAGCAATATTGATAATTAAAAACGTGGTGTCAGTAGATACGTATCAGTTTGAAAAACTCTAGTTACGAATTGTTTGTGTGCGTATGCCCTTATTGTCTCCGGAACGAAAATTTAACAGTAAATTACTGGCAAATTTTCCAAAAAAATTGCCAGTAATCGACGTTTACTTTTAAAGTACTTACTTAAAAAGTGGCTGATTATATTCATAGTGTTATATATATACATGTGCAGATAAGTATTACAACTTTTTATAGTATATCTGTAAGTATCTATAGGTAGAGAGTTTAATTTTTTCATCCAAAATCACCGGTTGTAAGTCATTGCGCATCAAATGGCGTGTAAAGTAAAGAACAATTACTCCATTAGACGATGGCTTTACACATGAACTCTTTGCCTCCCCTATCAGGAAGCGCTGCTAATGCTCGATCCCTCTCTCTCTCTCTTCTCTAACTATACACCATACTAAACCGTATATTGTCTACCAGCTGTAACCCGTCAAAAAAGACGCAGTTTACGGGGTAGCAGAACTGGGGCCCAACCAAACACGAAAAATGTTGGAAATGTTAGCGTTTCCCGCGTTGTTTCCATGGTGATTACTTTTTCACGCTAACGGTTCCAGCATTCTCGTGTTTTAACTCCGCCCCCCAGACTTCCCTATTCTCACACGTATAATTAATAATTATTGTACGTACCTACATTCATATGGTAAATTATTTTTTTTATTTAGCATAGTATTTTCTATTCTACTTAATAATATTTTTAGTACAATATTTACCAAGTCACGAAATATTCAAATTTAACATGAAAGAGTTCAATTAATTTAAGCCATTATTTCTAAAAATGTCGACATCTATCGATGACTACTCAAAGCATTTTCGTAGGCTCGTAATGTCTATGAAAAAATGTGATATTAGCCGAAAATTTTTGATGATAGCTGAAGGTTTCAAATGCCGTGTAGATTCGAACAATTTGCAAAAGTTCCCAGGGTCCTGCGTTACATTCATACCCGGTTTCGAAGAGAATTGTGTATTTTATTGTATGTATGTGTATGTACGAGATAACTAGAATACCTACTATATTTAACTATAGAGACAACACAGACACTCGATTGCTACTATGTATGTGTATTGTGTATACATCAGCTCACCCTGATACCACATCGTTGCCTCTTGTTTTCAAAATGCCAACTGAACGCGCTATACAGGCACGGTGCAAGGAATTTGGAATAATGACGCGCCTGCCCAGTGTGCATGAATTTTTGAGGTGCAAAAAAAACAATTTGATTTATTTATTTACTTGCACTTCGAGCGAAAAATATGATTTTTAAATTTTATATGTGTTGCTTTTAACTACCCTAAATTTGTAATTAGGTAATATTTGAGTCTTCACTGGTTTGTTTGTTGACGATATTAAGATTTTTGATATTATATGTAATAACTGTATGCACTCTAAAAATTAATAAAATAAAATAAATAAAACAATCAGACGAATAATAAAGAACTGTTCACTAGGGCGAACTTATCGTAATACTGGGATTTTTTACAATTCTAACCAACAGTTTCATCATCTGTCAATCAGTCGTACACCATTTGTTACGCCACGATACGCGACAATTTTGTCAACGTGTACTACAGTATTTCTATGTTCTAACTTCTAACCATAAAAATAAAATAAATTGTAAATGAAATCTTCATTAGACATAATTCCTAATGTCGTGTTTATTGCTCTAGGCAATGTCTGCCAACCAACCACGTGACATGACATTAAAACTAATATTTGATTACCGTTTTCCGGTGCGGTAGTCTACAATTACCGTTTTTCATTTAGTAAACTCTCTAATTAATCATATCTTTCCAATAGTCATCAAATCAGGGGCAAAATGATTCCTTAAAGTGCCCCTGTTCATTATAGTGTCAATGCCCTCACTTCAGCCCGGAACCCTGGGGTACTTCCGACTCTTCCGAGAAATAAAAGTGAAAAAGTTCACCTATATTATTATAATACTGTATACAGTCATTATGTAATATTATTTAGTAGATATTTATACAAAGCCCCGTCAAGCGTGACAGGCTGAGTCGTCCCACATCATCGTGAGGCAGGAAGTGGGAAATGACAGGAGAAAACATTATTGACAAATTTTAGACTTTTACAGTTGAGTTCAGTTCCCGCCATACTACAAGCATGGGCGTCGCCAGCCTCGGAGCTAGGTGGGGCCAACAAAAGTTGAAAAATCTGACATAGCATGAAAGACGTGTGAATAGCGCCGCAGGCGAAATTTTTTGTGAGACATACTGAAGAAACCGTAATATGGTTTGGTTTATCTGAAAATGTATATAATACTTTCCACAATGGTATGTATGTATAAAATAGTTTTTTATAAAAAAGTAATAATAAAATGGCGCCGCAGGCAATCTTTTTTATGAAACAATTGTATTTTGGTTGATTTTCATAATAATTTTAGACATTTTATAGTATTATGAGAAAACTTGTGGTATTAAAATGTGTTTTTTTGATAACGTTTTATCATTTAGTATGAAAAAATATATACCTATTCCAATATCTGGGGGGGGGCTGCCTCCTGCCCCTTGACAACGCCCATGACTACAAGCATAGACAGTAATCACCCCCCCCCCCTCCCTGAGATTTTTAAAAAAAGACAATGGAGCTTTTAATAATGAATGTGGGGCTTGACTTTTCACTGCTCTCAATAATATTATTATTATTATCATTCGTTTTTGCACCCGGCGTAGCCCAAATAAAAATTATTGAACTTTAATATATCACCTTATACTCGTAGACTACACGATGACATAAGCATAAAAATGCAATAACTACCTATTTAATCTTAAAATAAGCAGGTTTTATGATTTTTTGCAGCGTTTAACGACATCAAGCTTACAGACCATTTCTTATAACTTGTCAGTTAGGTACTTGATTTTATTAGTGGTAGATCTATTGAATAATCTCGTATCCATGATGATCCACGCGTCTTTTAATGCTGAACAAGCCTGAGTCCTGTTTTTATTCCGTCCTAATTTGTACGTTTCTCTTCGTTTGCATGCTGTTAAGTAGCTATAACCATTCCAGAAGATATGTCCCATCAAATAAATGATCCAATGTGACCTGTCAACTGTCATTCAATTATGGCTTCACTAATGTAACTCTCTGGTAACAATCTAGCTCCTAGTTCTATAACCGCCTTTTAGAGCTGTTCTAGAACCAATTTATGAGATAAACTATATTGTTTCTTTTGGGCACTGTTGAAATTCTTTCACTTAGGAAATAGCACACGTTTATTATATACAGGGCAGACAAATAAACAATCGGTGTGAAAAATTAATGACCTACAATAAGTAGGTGAGTGCGAAAGGTTCTTTTGAATTTGTGTGAAATGAATGTTGGGCAGGTACCTACATTATTATTTGTAATGTTCCCAATTCCACTGCTTTGATTCCTCACCTCAATTCACCCCACTTCACCTCAACTCACCTCAACTCACCTCACAACGCCTCACAGTTAATTCAAAGGATTTTTCCGGGTTATTGTTATTAGGAGACCAGAACCTCCCAGAGAACATTCAGCTTTTACTTCAACACTTCCAGGCCTAGAACTACACACAATATAGTACCTGCCAATGAAGGGTCTTGATTGTACCCCACTTAGAATCATAGTGAATTGGCTTTTTTTTTCATCATTCACTACAATTACTATGGATATTTATGGACTAGTTTTATTGCATCGTTTTGTGGAGCAAATCCACCTCAAGGGTGCTTTCTAAAAAGTGGTAAACCTTAATTACTACATCTACATTATAAGTGAAGTTAACTTATTCGGATTTGTATAATCAACCCCTGATCAACTGTATCTTCCAATTCCGCACTCCGATTGGTTAATATCCAGCTATTTTGTTCGCTTTTTAGTTTGATACGTTGTTTTTTCAAAGAGTCAAATTTCATTGGTCAGAATTACTTTTTTTGTCTCGTAATGGAATGAAAAGCGTGATTCATACACCAATAGTTTTTTTCGTTACTTATACTTATTGAGTTTTTACAGCAGGTAATGGATTAGGAAGACATGACGATATGTAACTAATCTCGATGTTTTTGACCGTCGATACATGGTGGAAGTCCACTTCTAAGGAAAAAATAAAAAAACTATATATTTAGATTCAAAACCACATTTTTTTATATGGTATCTTGTAGGATAAAATGCAAAAATTACCCATTGAAATAATTGTAATTGGGGGGTATTTGGAATACCCCTCAGGCCTAATATGTTGACTTTCTTCATACTTCTTTCAACAATTAATATACTTAATCAATGGTAAATGGTCTTAAGGCGTTTTTCTTTCATTACTTAAGTGGGTAGGTACCATAATTAAATATAAATACTTGTTGCGAGTGACATCTCCTACTCCACCCCTCATGCTAAGCTTTTATGATTAAATGTCTCATTTCTGATTTTCACGGCACGAAATATTACCAACATTATTAACTCACTTACTGATTCGTATCTGAATAATAAAAATTATTATTTTCAATAGATCTGTGACAAACACAATATTCCACAACAGCCCCCGGGTGGCAGAATTACCACCCCCCTCCCCCCACACTCATACATATACTATTTTTTTTGTTTTTTTCGAGTATTTTGTAAGAGCCTGGTGTTCGTGATTTAACTTTATTGTCAATCGCCTGATGATGAGGATGAGAATTCTCGAACACTAGTCGCGTATGAGTAATTACGTAAATTTTCATTTCCCTCGGCATTAAGGTTCAAAATCGCGAGAACAATCGCATGATAAAATGGAAAAAATAGCGTTTTTTCCATTTTTGGGTTTCAATTCGCTGTTATCAAAAAACTTTTACGGTTATCCCCTAGATTTAAATGCATGTTATCAATACAAAAGAAACTCTGCGACTTTCGGAAAACAAATTTCTGTCTTTCGGAAAAAATCGGAGGTGTTTTTCACATTTTTTTTAAGAAATCTCTACAAGATCTAAAAAATGATTTACGGTTATTTATTAGATAAAAGTTCTATGTTTCTACTCTATTTTTTCCAAAGCATATTACTAACGGTTGTCGAGATCTAAAGTCTCCCGTTTTTAGAAATTTTTGACATGTCATATTGCCTACTCTTAAGGCTCCAATATACCACAGCTAGGAATTCGAAATGAACGTCGCTTCCCCTCTCTTACCGCTCCAAATTTTCAAATATTTCCACCGCAAGTTTTGTGCAATATTTACACACACATTCATCAAAACTTATACATTCAAATAATTCAACTACGGGGCCTACATATTATAATATTTTAGTTTGAATTTCTTTAAATTCTATCAAATACCATTGTATTTGATAGGTGCATACCTACCTATTATATCATTTGTGTATTATTTTATTTGGGTACAAGAACGATTGGAACATATTTTGATACTACTAATTCTATCGATACTAGTTGTCCTCAGTGTGATTCGCACTAACTGGGATTTGTTCAAGTAATAATGAAAGAAAAAGGAGTGCATACTGCATAGAGATTAATACATAGGCATGTAAATAAAATTGTTGTACCATATAATACAATTCAATTTCAAAATTCTTTTTTTCTTCAATATACGGCTAGAGAAGCCTTTACATAGATAATAATAAAAAAATATATAACAATATGTCTAAAAATAATAATACAATCCTTTACTTGTAATACCTTATAATAACTGTATACAATCATGTACATACGCATCTATGTATTTTAAATAATATTAAAAAAAAACAAATATATAATAATATGGCAATTATAATAGTAGTAGCTAGAGGTACATAATTTTAAAATAAAAATAAAATAAAATAATATAATAATTTTCTCTTAATATTTTTATCACCAATTATCACCTATTTTATCACCTAAGAAGAAGTTGCCTGTAGGTTCGTGAAAATCTTAAATTATTACAAAAAATGTAAACTAAGTAGAATTTGTATATTATATAAAGAGATATATTTTCTAGTAGGTACTGTAAACAAACTTTTTAATTTCAGTTCAATTCAGTGTTCCGAGTAATAAAACGATTTTGCCTTGCATTAAGAGAAGTATTTCTGATTTTTGGATATGTTATAAAGGTCAGTCTTGTGGTTCGGAATCCAAGAATGCGACCTCCTTACCCTTGTGCGTTCACTAGGCCGAGCCAAAAACCGTCGAAATTCCGTACGTTTGAGAGACGTTTTTCAGTTTAATGATTTTAACTTTTTACAGGTGCACCCTAGAGAAAAAAGATCCACCTAAGAGATATCGAATATTAAATTTCCTATAATTTTGAACTAAAATTTTTTATCGTAATGTTATTATTAAAAAAGTTATGCATTATCCAAAATGCTTTATTATTGAAAAAAAAAAACTTTTTTTACGATAGCTGAAATTTTCTTAATATATTTTTGTAAGGGTAAGTTGTAAAGGAAAATGGCATTAGTAAAAGTTGTAGAAGATTCAATTTACTATAATAAGAAAACTTCATAAATGGTATTTTTTTTTAAATGGGATTTTGGGCAATGCACTAATTTTTAAATAATAACATTACGAAAAAACTTAATAAAACAAAGGTATAGGAAATTTAATATTCAATAACTCTTACTTTAATCTTTTTTCTCTAGGGTGCATCTATTAAAAGTTTTAATCATTCAACCGAAAAACGGACGGAATTTCGTCGGTTTTTGGCTCGCCCTAGTGAACGCACAAGAGTGGGGAGGTTGCCAACTTGGATTCTGAACCACAAGACCAACCTATATAACATATCAAAAAATCAGAAATACTTCTCGATTAGCAAGGTAATGTACCATGTTCATTCTCCATTCAACGGGCTATACAGAAAATTTCAAAATGTGTCGTTTAGTTCAGTGGTCCCCAACCTTTTTTTCGCCGCGGACCGGTCAGCGTTTGATAATTTCACCGCGGCCCACTGAGGGTAGGGGGGTTACATTGGGGGAGGGGGGTCACATTGAATATAGATTTTTTAATTTTTTTTTACTTAATAAGGAAATATCGTTTTACAGAGATATATAAAAACTCCGAAACGGGAAAAATTTCGCTGCTACCTGATTCCACCATAACCGCAACCGCTTTTGTATGGAATAGGGTCGCTGTTATAGTCCAAACCGATACAAATCAGTACGAACGAGATAAGAATATTATTTTATTACAACAAAAAAAGACAGAAAAATTATCTGAATCTCGATCGACAGAGGACGACTTTTGACATTGATGACGTGTTTAAATACGATTTGGCTTATTTAAGTTACGACAACACCGCCTTCGGAGTCAAGGTGCGACCAGTTTAACAAAAAACGACTTCGCATTCGGAACAAATATTGTATATTATGGCAGTGTAGTGTTGTTTTACTTCGCAGGTATTAAGATGGTAACCTTACGTGAAGGGGTTTTTAACCGAATAATTATTTTAAGCTATTGACGATTTTTATCAAAAAAAAAATATTTTGATTTTTAAGCACGCGGCGCGGCTCAGTACCATAGGTTGGAGACCACTGGCATAGTTGACGGTGTTAGTGTGGTATAAATAACTATTTGAATATAGTATGTACCTATTTCTTTGATGGTGTTCGTAATAATTAAAATTCAAATGAAAGAATTCCTACTTAGAGTTCCATATCTATATACGTTGTTCTATTGGTATTGGTTATATTATTATCGTAAATTATAAATAATGAATTCAAAAATATGCGAAACGTCCTTTCTCTTCGATAGCTACTCTCTAACTGAAGATTGAAGGCGAGAGGTAGCGTCTACATACAAAAATGCGGAAATGACTATCGCGATACTAATCAACGTAAGCGACAAAGAGAATTATACCTTTTTAAAAGAAACCTGGGAAGAAATTTAAAAATCTATAACGTAAGATTTGTCAAGATTATAATAACCAATATTTTGGCTAAATTATACTTTCATATCTGAAAAATTGAACGGAATTTCTTGGAATTCCGTAAATTTTAGGGGTGCTTTCGGAATACTTTTTTATTCAAGGAATTTCCAAATCCTGTAATTCTAAAATATAAGTCCTGTAGTCCATACTTTCATCTATCACTGTCTTCAGTTTCAAGACGATTCCTTCAGTATTGGCTGAGTAAGAGTCGCCGCGCCGAAGCCGTATAGGGTACCGTAGCCCCTTAAATGATTTTTTAGTCAGCAGTTTAGTAGTAATTCTCAGCCAACGTATTATTTTTAGATATAAAGCAGCAAATTTATTTCAATACTATGGTATTTATTTACAAAATTAAGAATGATATGGTACCACGCTACCTTAGCAAAAATGTAAAATACAACTATGAAGTTCATGGATACCGCACGAGGGGTTGGGAGGGGTTCCGCCTCCAGGTGGCAAGACTATCGGCCACTGAGAACAGTCTATTCTATAAAGGGTTTAGGCTGTTCAATAATCTGCCATTGGACGTCAGGGGGGCCGCCACTCTCTCGACTTTTCGGGTGAGATGTTACAATTACTTATTTGAAAAAAGATCAATGGCTTTGGTCGCGTGACAACCTGTGTTTTTTTTAATAATAATAATAACTTTATTGTAACAATAATAATAATATTAACATACACATATATATTGTAACAACTGTGAAATATTTACTAATTACATCAAGCAGTGTACAGTGTGCATGTTGATATACAGAGTCACGCCAAACCTTATCCAGGTTTGTCGGCGCGTACTCATTACATCAACATTGCACACCTCAAAAATACTCATAGGTATAACATATATAGGAAAACAATGAGAAATGATTATGTATAAATAAAGTTACATTTTTGCAACCATTCTTTTATGAGTTTCTTTACCATACGTTTACTCTTACAGTTCTTAAAGGTAGTCGGCAACATGTTTAACAATTTGGGGACATTATAGCTCAGGGTACGTTTACCATATTTGTTATTACATTTGGGTATACAATACCCATCATTCACTCTAAATCTAGTGCTGTGCTCATGTTGCGGTACTATTTTGTATTCATCATTTTGAAACTGGTCTACGATAATTTTATTCCAAAACAATCCTTTGGCTGTCAAAACATTCAATTTTTTTAAAATAAACAGAAATATCATCGCGGGCGTTTTTTCTTGTTATCAGCCTCAATTTAGATTTCTGTGCCAACATTACCTTTTTCAAATTAGTATTAGTGCAATTACCCCAGCTACTGATCCCATATCTAATCACTGATTCAGCCAAAGACTTGTAAACAGTCAACAGAGCGTGGTTGGGCACGAAATATTTTATTTTGTAAATTTGCCCAGCAATTGAGCGTAACCTCTTACATACTTTATTCACGTGAGCATCCCACTTAAATCTATCGTCTATACAAACACCTAGGTATACAAAATCATTCACCAAGTCAATACACTGACAGGAACATAAAGCGGGAAGCTCAACATTTTTATGAATGCACTCATGGTCATGTGATACAATTGAAGGTGACATATTACAAATAGTGTGTGGTGTTCTAATGTGCATCAACTTAGTTTTCTTAGCATTTATCAGAAGCCCAAAATCATGGGACCACTGCAATAATTTATTAAAATCCCATTGTAAAAGTTTAGCCGCTACCTCAACATTACCATGAGCAATAACTAAGGCAGTATCATCTGCATATACATAGTGTTTAACATGTGAATGAATGAATGAAAGGTAACGACGTCTGAAAGTGTATTTTTATAGTTATTAAAAAAATATGTATATTGTATTCTGTAATTGCTAATTTTAAGTTATAAATTTTGTATTTGTAACTTTATTAATAAATAAAATTAAATTAGTCAGTCATCAGTCAGTCATCTGCCCTTTGTACAAGGGGAAAGGCTCAAGGTTGGAATGCGGCAGTTATCGGGCTATCAGTTTGCTGAGCTCTGTGGGCAAACTGTATGGAAAGGTATTGATTGAAAGAGTAAGAAAAGTGACTGAAAGTAAAGTATGGGATGTGCAGGGTGCTTTCATGAGTGGCAGGGGGTGCACCGATCAGATCTTCTCCCTACGGATGGTCGTGGAGAAGCTTCTGGCTAAACACCAGAGGCTCTTCTGCGCGTTCGTGGATCTGGAGAAGGCATACGATCGTGTGGACCGAGAAAGACTGTGGCGTGTACTGTCGGAATATGGGGTGAGCGACCGACTGATTGGCGCAATCGCGTCTCTATATACGGAGAGCTCTGCTTGTGTCAGGGTGAATGCTGCGTTGTCGCAGTGGTTCACTCTCACAAAAGGGGTTAAACAGGGTTGCGTCATGTCGCCTTGGTTGTTCAACCTGTTCTTCGACTACTGCATGCGTCCTCTGAATGAGCTGAATGTTGGTGTGGACCTAAATGGAGTGAAAGTATGTGCGTTAATGTTTGCAGATGATTTAGTGTTGATGGCTGATGATGAATGTGAGTTACAACGGATAGTATCCTGTGTGTACGAAAGCTGCGATATGAATGGTATGAAAATGAATGTAAATAAAACGAAAGTATTAGTGTTCGAAAGAGAGGAAATAAGGACAAATTGTGTGATAAAGGTTGGTAATGACTGTCTGGAGCAAGTGAATCAGTATGTATATCTGGGAAGTTTGTTTACTAGAGATGGACGCTGTGATGGAGACATTGAAAGAAGGAAGCTGGCCGGTACTAGGACGAATGGTGCGCTCGGTCCGATTGTTAGTAGTAGCAATGTGTCTATGAAAGCAAAAGTGCTAGTGCACAATGCTGTCTTGGTGCCGACCCTGATGTATGCTAGTGAGACGTGGACGTGGATGAAGAAGGATGAATCAGGGTTGAATGCAGTAGAAATGAGGTCATTAAGAAGAATGTGCGGGAAAACGCTGAGAGATAAGATAAGGAATGAGGTTATTAGGGAAATGAGTGACTGCAAGACTGGTGTAGTGACAAGAATGAAAGTAAACAAACTAAGATGGTTTGGGCATGTTGAGAGAATGAATGATGACAGGATGACAAAAAAGATATATCTGAATGAGCGAAGAGGGGTGAGAAAGCGCGGCCGTCCGAGACTGACCTGGTCCGATCATGTCGACCAGATCCTCAAGGATGGACGCGTTTTGAGTAAAAGGAATCGGAGAGCGTGTATGACTAATTGCATAAATGTGACGGAAGCTAAGAGTGTGTGTAAGGATAGGGCTGTCTGGCGCTCTGTCCTCTCTGCCTACCCTGCAAGGGATGTGGCGTGAGGGTATAGATAGATAGATAGATAGAAAATTAAATTAAACTTTTACGTCGTATTGCGAAGAAATAGAAAATTATGTCCCTGTGTTACACCATCCTCCAATACAATACAATTGAATGAAGATAAATAATTAGAGTGTTTTATTAGATCCCTGATTGATTTGTATTGTCTCAAGAATTAATTCCAAGAGATCAAGCGTCTCTATTCATCTCTCTGTAAATATATTTCACCTCACCCCTCTCGACCTTCCAGCATAACTCTACAGTAGAGTGACTTCTTGCTTCTGTCACTCCTACGATATGTCATCCGCTCCAGTGAGTATTAGGCAACTCGTTGTATTAATTTGATCAGGGAAGATTGATAGCTTTCTCTCCTCCTCCACACTCCTAAGGAATCCTCAGTCAAGGTTACCGGGAAAGGCTTTGTATTATTATCGCACAGTAAAATACAGCCCCATATTATATTCTGGAAACAAGGGTATGACCTACCCCATAAATTGATTTAGTTTATCTTTACTGGAATATCTACCACCTTAGGCTTTTCTAAATTTAACTCTCTACCTTTCGGACCGAAAAACGCGTAACATCTTTTACAACGAAAAATTGAATGTATGCCTGTTTTATATGCGTTCATAGACCATTCGTCCAATTGAGATTCGAGTTAAGTTAGCTATTGCGCGCATCCTCGGGAAGGTTTCTGACTTAGTACCAACTTTTGAAGGTTGCATTAAAAAATCGACATTAGTGTCGGATCCATAGTTTTCGGTGTAGATGAGATGAATAGTGATACTCCTGGCACTCGCAAGAGGGTAGGAGGGGTTAACATGTAAAATAGGTATTATTGGATGTAAAAATTGATGTTTTTCTGATTTATTTTACTTTTCATAAACTTTTTCACGGTTTACGAGATTTCAGATTGTGAGTAAGTATTAGGGCATACGAAAGAAGAAGGGTAGGATACCATAAGAAGTAGCGGGTTATATTGTGTCCTCAAAGATGCCAACACGAGTGATAAGGTGATTGATTCATTGCGTTGTCTATCAAAGGTTACCTAGATTAGAACTTGATGCGTTCTATATATTATTCAATACACACGTGTCTATTCTTAACTAGGATGTTTTTACTTAGAGGTAAAACAATCCCTCGTCAAACTCTGAGCCCCTGATACTAAGAATAGAGAGAGAGGTTCTAATTTAATAACCTGTTATTGGTCAATAAATTAATCCCCAAACATTCTGTGACCCTGGAAGATAATAACACGAATTGACAGCATTACGTTACATTACGACCTTGATAGTGGATGTCCTATAATTAATATTCATTTACTTAGTCAATGTGCCATGTGTGTAAGGAGGGATGGATAAAATAACAGTACATATTTCGGAGTTGATTGGATGTTAATTAAACACTGCTTTAATTACTGTGTTCCTGTTACATTGATCGACATTTATATTAACAAGTTCAAGTTTACTAGATTATTTAAGTCGTTAAGATTGACTGCTTGAAAAAAAATGGGAAACGTTGTGGAGAAGGTCTTCTTCTTCGTCAGCCTACTGCCGTCCACTCCTGGACGAGGGCCTCATCCATCTGATTCTATGCCTCTCTATCCTGGGCTCTCTGGATCCAGTTGGCACTAACGTGCTTGACTAGGTCCTCTCTCCATCGTAGTGGTGGTCTTCCTACGCTCCTGGTAATCGTTCTGGGTTTCCAGGTTAACACCCTCTACGACCACTTACCATCCGGATCTCTAGCCATGTGACCTGTCCACCTTGCCCATTTGAGAGATGCGATACGCTGGGGAACATCTCTTACTCCTGTTCTTTGCCGTATCGAGGAGGTACTTACCTCAAAAAGGTAAATACCAATTTGCTTATTTTAGATTGCCAGTTTATGCGGTACACTCGAAATACAATTAGAAAAATGTGGAGTCTATAAATCGTTACTTAATAATAATTATGCAACCTTATCCAATTAGATTTCGCCATAAAGATTGATACGGGGATTTTGGTTCATGGTGCCGAAAAATAATATTTCTATAATTAAGTCAGTTATGATGGGACTATGCATTTGTCTCCATAGGTAATAAAATCTGTAGACAGACATATTTTATTTTGTTACATTTCGCTAATCCAGGGAGAGTTGTAAAAGTGCGCTGTATAGAATTTTGCTAATATTTGAAAGGAGCCAACAAGCATTGTAATTGGGTTATTCCGTTTAGAAAGTACAGACGCAGTTGAATAATAAAATAATATGCCGGGCCCTGCATTCAAAAATATGTCGCGTCTTGGAGACAAGAGAATTGATGTTTAAATCTCTATTTAGTCGGATGGTCGGGACGTTATATTGGGGCTATTGTTTAATGTTCTGAAAGGGTAGTCGAAGTAAACAAATTGTAACAGACTAATTGTTTTGAAGCAGTCGGCACCTAATTGTCTTCACGGGTAAGCAATAAAGGTGATCCGTGTATAGATACATATGTATTATGTTGTTGCTAATCTTATAATGCTATGTTGTTAAAAATGTGTAACCAACGATTGTCTTGGAAGGTCAGGGGCGTGTCCTCGCTTACCAATCAGCAGTGGAAGGATGGACAGACCCTATTGAAGTGTAAGGGTGGAGACACCGAGTTTTTTTTTTAACTCCACCCCTAGTCGTGGAGTAGGAGACGTTGGCTACAAAAGGAGGCTGCAAGGCAGCGAAGAGATGATTCCCAATTGAGATTCGCAACAGAGAAGACGGTCTTAATAGACATCGGTGAAGACGCCGTCGCGGTGCCTCCGGGCTGCCGTCGACATGGTTGTCAGTCGATATTGTGTGCTGCCGTCACGGTGACTGATGGAGCGTTATCCTGATGTGGAGGCAGAGATGGATGGGCATTGGATGCAGCGAATACTGGGTGACATGGGATGCAGCGATTACTGGGTGACATGGGTAAGCATCGCCCCCCCCCCCCCCCCCCCCCACCAGTGCAGCGAAGACCTCAGGCGCTCTGTGACGAGGCCGAGGTGTCATGCGGAAGACTGGTCGACGTGGAAGAGCCCCGTGGACGTAGAGGACCCTTGAGTCATGCCTGGACTAGGAGGCTGACTCCAACTCACCATGGAACGCGGTTCGAGTTCGAGAAGGGGTATGAAAGACGTTATTAATTTTTAAATGTTGAATTTTTTTGATTGAGCAATGAATACAAGTGAACTGTTGTCGACGGATAAGTGAAGATACAAAGACATTTAATTAATGATGAGAGATGTGTATGATTAGAATAATGTATAGTAATAGTTAGTTGTAGTTTTTATTTGCCTGTTTTGTTTTATAATTGACTATTGTATATGTCGGGGTAGGTATGATAAATACCTACGTGTGTAAAGAAGGTTTGTTTTGTTGTAATAATTGTAGTGTGCCCTACTACTTGTATTATTGTTTATTAATGTAAATAAATTATGTAAATATTTTTTTAGGTAGATTTCCAAAAGGAACTCTACCTATTCGTTTTTCCCGTGATGTCGCAGAATTGAAAAATTTCTACTCAGTATCACTAATTAGAACCAGGAGAACCCGAATCCGACCTTGGTTTAAAAGTTTATATATATAAGCCATATATATATATGTCCCTTTTCTTGTGCGCACGTTTGCAGCCAAACTATGCGTCGCAGAAACGTGAAACTTGGGTGGTAGATTTTTGGTAAGTGGTAGATGAACTGATAGGAGATTGGGTGAAATCCATTAAGAGGAAGGTTCACTTTTTAAGGCTTTAAATTCAAAAACAATCATTCTTAGGGGATCCAATGATTGTGAGGGTCTGTGTCTGGTATCGTATGAAAGGTTATTAAATAAGGAATACAGATCAAAAGTCAGATTTTGTCTAGCTCAATTCCTCGGACTACACTGATCGATCGAAAGATCTAGTTAAGTAGTTACCGCATAGGTACTTGCGTGTTTGTTGTTTTAGAAATGTGCTTCACGATACGAGAAGAACTCACATCGTTTTTTCAAATTTTTAGTGCTTAGGTACCGGTACCAATCCATATTATGTGTGGAATGAAAATAATTTGATTATTGGATTAGGTACTTCCTTTGATTATTGAAGTACTTAATCAAATATTTTTTCGTCATACGGTACTTCGATAATCAAAGAATAAACTACATCCATACTACTTCATCACTTCGCTGGTTTATTTGCTGATGATATTGTGATTGTTTTTATTGTACAGATGTACTCTTAAAATTAATAAAATTAATAAATCACTTGAAATCTACCTATGCCTGTGGCGTGCCAAAGGAATTTTTTTGAATTTGCTTTACACATTCGCCTATTAACATCATTTTCAGGGATAATTTGTCAGACACGATGTGAGGTATCTCTGTTGTGGAATTGTTAGTTGTTTTTGCATTCTGGACATTGTTCTGATTTTGTTGTTTGATATTTGTGTGCCCTCTCGGTCGCTCTACGGATGGTGGAGTGATTCGAGAGGAGGGTAGACCTCCCTGGATGGAATCATTCGCGTCAAATGTCGCCCAAATGTGGAGCATATTCGTTTGAGGTTTTATACCGAGAATATCCAAAGAACCTACGCCCTGAGTTGACGTGGTTCCTCCAGGAGGAGGTTTTTGTAATCCAGATTGTTCGGGTGTAATGTGTATCGTGTCTGACGAGTTATCCATGACGGCGAATGTGTAATGTGTGTTAATGTTTTGCGAGCAAATATTGTAAATGTTTGAAGTAGGAAGAAGTAGTCTTCTTGTAGGGTAGGCAAAGAGGCCTGGAGTTAAGTTAGGTTTATCCGTCTAGCCTGGAAAACAAAGACGGATTGGCGCCCTTTAGAATAGTTATTTAGTTATTTTAGAATAGTTATATTTTTTTGTAATAATGTAAGATGTGTTGATAAGATTTTGAATTGAAATTATGTTGATATGTGTACAAAATTTCAAGTAGGTACATGCGACGATCGAATTGTAACGTAATGTTTTTTGTAAAGAAATGTGAGATTTTGTGTGAAAAACGAAGAGTGTGAAGGTGGTGAAAGGCTGCTGAGTAAGGTATCTGTTGTGGAGCTAGGTGACTAATGGTTAAAGTAATCATTGTCGGGTTGGTCAAGTGGAGATCAGCCAATGTTTCCATTGAATGGGTACTTATCTGGGAGTTTAGAGCCTTTGGGGTAAATCAATTTTTGTTTTTCAGAGGTAGCAGTGTGAATGCAGAGGTACAGAGAGAATTGATACGCTTGTAGTTGGCCTGAGACATACGTGTGAGGGTAGAGGTGAAAGTCGTGTTATAGGTAGAACGCCCGAGCCACTCTGTGTTGAAGAGTAGCTTGCGTGGCGGAGTGTGAGGGTCATGGAGGATCATGTGAGGGACAGTGAGGTCCGAAGTGTAGTGTAAGCTGGGAGACGCTTACAGGTTGGGTAGTGAGGCCCGTGTGCAGAGAGGTCTGCGTGAGAGGACAGAGGGAGTTAGCGTGAAAGGAGTGTGTCCTCCGAGTTGTGGGAGAGTATTAGTACCTAGAGGAGAGGTACGAGAGAGATTGTATGAGGTCGAACTGATAGGTATTGATTGGGTATTCTCAGTTGCACTGTATGCCTGGTTGTTGAATTAGTATAGTATGCTTTGAGAAATTTGAATATTGATGTCGCGAGATTGTTAATAACTGTGTTCCATGTACCTTCTTACGTACCTAATTGTTATGTTATATTGTTGTGAAATGTACCTATATCTGTGTTGGGTTGGATAGAATATAGTGATATGTCTTTGATATGTATTATGTGAAATGAAGATTACGTTTATTGGGGGAGTTAAATAGATGTTGGTATTTTTAAATAGAATTATTATTTTTCGGCAAATAGGTAGGGTGGTATTGATACGGGGATTTTGGTTCATGGTGCCGAAAAATAATATTTCTATAATTAAGTCAGTTATGATGGGACTATGCATTTGTCTCCATAGGTAATAAAATCTGTAGACAGACATATTTTATTTTGTTACATTTCGCTAATCCAGGGAGAGTTGTAAAAGTGCGCTGTATAGAATTTTGCTAATATTTGAAAGGAGCCAACAAGCATTGTAATTGGGTTATTCCGTTTAGAAAGTACAGACGCAGTTGAATAATAAAATAATATGCCGGGCCCTGCATTCAAAAATATGTCGCGTCTTGGAGACAAGAGAATTGATGTTTAAATCTCTATTTAGTCGGATGGTCGGGACGTTATATTGGGGCTATTGTTTAATGTTCTGAAAGGGTAGTCGAAGTAAACAAATTGTAACAGACTAATTGTTTTGAAGCAGTCGGCACCTAATTGTCTTCACGGGTAAGCAATAAAGGTGATCCGTGTATAGATACATATGTATTATGTTGTTGCTAATCTTATAATGCTATGTTGTTAAAAATGTGTAACCAACGATTGTCTTGGAAGGTCAGGGGCGTGTCCTCGCTTACCAATCAGCAGTGGAAGGATGGACAGACCCTATTGAAGTGTAAGGGTGGAGACACCGAGTTTTTTTTTTAACTCCACCCCTAGTCGTGGAGTAGGAGACGTTGGCTACAAAAGGAGGCTGCAAGGCAGCGAAGAGATGATTCCCAATTGAGATTCGCAACAGAGAAGACGGTCTTAATAGACATCGGTGAAGACGCCGTCGCGGTGCCTCCGGGCTGCCGTCGACATGGTTGTCAGTCGATATTGTGTGCTGCCGTCACGGTGACTGATGGAGCGTTATCCTGATGTGGAGGCAGAGATGGATGGGCATTGGATGCAGCGAATACTGGGTGACATGGGATGCAGCGATTACTGGGTGACATGGGTAAGCATCGCCCCCCCCCCCCCCCACCAGTGCAGCGAAGACCTCAGGCGCTCTGTGACGAGGCCGAGGTGTCATGCGGAAGACTGGTCGACGTGGAAGAGCCCCGTGGACGTAGAGGACCCTTGAGTCATGCCTGGACTAGGAGGCTGACTCCAACTCACCATGGAACGTGGTTCGTGTTCGAGAAGGGGTATGAAAGATGGTATTGATTTTTAAATGTTGAATTTTTAATTGGACAATGAATACAAGTGAACTGTTGTCGACGGATAAGTGAAGATACAAAGACATTTAATTAATGATGAGAGATGTGTATGATTAGAATAATGTATAGTAATAGTTAGTTGTAGTTTTTATTTGCCTGTTTTGTTTTATAATTGACTATTGTATATGTCGGGGTAGGTATGATAAATACCTACGTGTGTAAAGAAGGTTTGTTTTGTTGTAATAATTGTAGTGTGCCCTACTACTTGTATTATTGTTTATTAATGTAAATAAATTATGTAAATATTTTTTTTTGAATTTGCTTTACACATTCGCCTATTAACATCATTTTCAGGGATAATTTGTCAGACACGATGTGAGGTATCTCTGTTGTGGAATTGTTAGTTGTTTTTGCATTCTGGACATTGTTCTGATTTTGTTGTTTGATATTTGTGTGCCCTCTCGGTCGCTCTACGGACGGTGGAGTGATTCGAGAGGAGGTGAGACCTCCCTGGATGGAATCGTCCGCGTCAAGATTTTTAATTTTACTACAATTAAAATATTGGGGTCTGTCTGACCTTCATAATCTAACCCCTTGTCCTCGTGATTTGTATAATAATCCAGTCACCACTTTTAGGCCTTTATTGTAATAATGTTTCACCCTACGAAGGATCTAAGTGCTCCCATTAATAACGTTATGATCTCACAAAGCCTTAAAATCTCATGGAGACCCTCCCGTAGACTCATCACGCCCTCACTTATATTAAATTTCATGGTTCTAGTTTATATTAAACGATGATTCCACGTACCTTTTTGTATGAAACCATATTTAATTAATTTTTATTAAATTTTATGACATATAAGCCGCTGTGGAGGGTGAAAATTGTCTGCAAGTCAGCAATCGACAGAAAGAAATGGAGAGTATGGAAGAGGCCTATATCCAGCAGTGGAGGGCAGAGGGCTGAAGAAGTGAACAAAATACAGAATTATGACAAAAAAACTAAGCGATAAGAAGCTATGGAATGTGTTCATTATGGCGAGCTTATCGCAATGCTACGATTTCTTTCACTAAGTAACTACCTACCCCGCATAAATTTATGTATAATACCAGCATTTGCCCTGATAAATATTAGATTAGAAACTATTGGCACTAAGCATTATTGAAACTAGAAACTATAGGCAGTTCGCCGATTCACTGCTCTTTTGGACATTTTGAGGCTTCGTCTCTAGTGGCATTATCACAAGAGGGCTCTGATTGCAAACAACTTGTTAATTGACAGATTTGAGAATTAAAATTTCTATTAGGTAATCGAAATTTATGTGAATGCTTTTCAAAACAGATATAAATCTTGGGTATATCGTCATTCTCTCATTTTTATAAAACTTTTAATTTATTAACGATGACACTCACAACATTTATTGAAAAAATTCACATCAGGGCAAAGGGACATCAAATGTTTTATGTATTAGACTCAAATAAACGTTTGTTTTTGTACAAAGTGCGATTGAATTACTAGGTACATCTACTTTTTCATGAGGTGAGTACGAGTATATCGTAATTTAGTCGACATTTTAATTTATAATCGAACTTAAGGAGCAGAAGTCCGAAAAGCGAACATTTTTTTTTGTAATACTTTAAATATGAGACAATAAAGTTTTATTTTTCATTAATTGAGTGTCCAATTATTTTAAATCCCGAATAATAACTTACATTATATCCATAGTCCATACAATACTACAGAATCATATTACCCTATCAACTGAACCTTTTTCAGTAAATGACTTTTAATTTTCTCAATACAATTCTTAATATAATTTATGCATACTTAATTACAGTCCATTGGTGATTTGACGGTGAAAAACTGGGACCAATTCTCTAAGTAATTACGTGCGTACTAACTTTTAAAGACGTTCTTGTTTTCAATCTTTCCATAACAAAATAAGCTTACCTACTCAAGTTTAAAAAGTTATGGAAATAAATGCCGAGTGCCAAATCCGAATTTCAACATTGCCACCTAGGGCGGCCACACACGGACTAATGTTCAGTTAACTGAATCGACCGTTTGCAAAAAAGTTCCGACCAAAACCTCTCTCTGAATTCAGTGCTACACTGATTTTAAATTCAGAAAGAGGTTTTGGTTGGAGCTTTTTTGCAAACGCTTTCTGTTAACTGAATGTCAGTGCGTGTGTGGGGAGTCTAAAAGAGAAAGCTGAGAAAAAATCGCTGTTTTCAGCTACCCGCTTGAAAATCTGTCGAAGTTAACCGTATAAATAAATCGTCGCTCCGTTCTCTTTGTCTGTCTCGATAGGGATGCACTTGGTATTCTTAAATATTTTGGTAAAATGTTTCAGAATAAGAAGTATTTTACCAAGTTGACAAATTCCAAACATATTGACATTGCCATGCTAATATGTAGATGTATGCTTGTCATCTCACATTTCCAGACCCTTGTAAAAATAGTGAATACCTTTTGTGTTGTGGACAGGGCTGTCGCAAATATTCACATCGTCGAATTCCGTATAAAAAAGAGTATGCATACTGACATTTCAAAAATTTCTAAAAATTGGAGACCTTACAATATCTCGATAACCGTTACTAAATATGCTTTGGAACAAAATAGGGTAGATACATTGAACATTTATCTAGGGAATAACCGTAAAAGTTTTTTTATAGACGCAAAATTAACCCAAAAAAATGGAAAAAACGCTATTTTTACCATTTTATCATGCAATTGTTCACGTGATTTTGAACCTTAATGCCGTAGAGAATGACCGTGACGTCATCCTTGGTACCAAGCCCTTAAGTACCTACCACGTGTTGTTGGTCATCAGTCATCACAACCGTCGCTTCTCGTGGTGTAGTGGATAAGATCACTACGATGCGAGACGAAGGTCTGGGTTCGAATACCAGCCGGGGTGAACTGAAATGGCGAATGTTTCTCGAGTGTAAAGTGATCACTTAAGCCAGCCGAGGTCGGCCGTAAACCCTATGTTCATCTTATTTTAACACTGTATTGTAGGAATAGGTACTGCATTAAATATACTTTTTTTTATACTGAATACTGTCGGATAAAAATTTGTGTACTTATAAGCCAACATTTTTCACAAGATGTGTAAAGACCAGTTCCAACGGTCTGTGGATTTGGATTTGTAAACGGATTCACGACCGTGGGAAGGGGTGCGTCCGTGAATCCAGAGACGCTTTCATAGCGATTTGTATGGCGGTACGTAATATCGCAGACGTGCAAAGATCTTGGGAAGTGGGTTGCCTGTGAATCCCCAGACGCGCCTTGATCAATCCATGTTGGGCCGTCATAATTAAAAAAAAACACATTAAAAATTCTTTTATTTTCACATCCGCAGAAGTCGAAAAAATGACATCCGCCACATCCCTGACAGTGTCGTGATGGAATACTATAACTTCCATACAAAACCTTGATTTATGAAGTTTCTCATAGCTCAGCATTGAATGATATTGTATGGGTGAGTACTGCATTGAAGTGTCAATGAAAGGAGTTGAATATGAAATAGTTATATTGTGCAGGTGACATCGGTAAAGTACTCTACTGACTGATTGACTCACTAAACTTACTTATAAGTAGGGACTGGAAAAAATCGGTGTTATTTTTCGGAAAATGTGGTGTTATATTTTGCAAAAAGGGGTGTTAATTTCACAAATTCGGCAAAATGTGGTGTTATTTTTCATACATTTATATCATTAAAGTGGACAATTTTGAAGGTTTTAATACAAGAATATAAAAAAATATATCGTGAACAATATTTTTTACAAACATCCCTAAATCAATAAAATAAAACAAAAATATTTGCATAAAAAACAAAAATGCCTCTTTTCAGGATTGTTTTCAGTGTGGTTCTTGTTACTCTCAAAGTCACATGTCTTTGATAATGTTTTAATAGCGTCGTTTTTTTTTCAAAATAATAGTTAAAATTCGCGTCAAACATGCTGAAATTCGCGTTATTGACGTAAAAACCGTGAAATTCGCGAATAAAACCGTTTTATCGCGATCGCGAAATTTTCCAGATTCTACTTGTAAGTACATTACATATATGATAAAGTCATTTTAGAACAAAGAAAATAATATAGTTATAAGTCAGGTTGAGCTATCAGGACCTTGGTACCGGGACACCAACTGCCATTATGTACCCGGAAAACATAAATATTGCAAGATTATTTTGAAAATCACAATTTTATATTTTTGTGAGACCATCGGAATTTTCTACATGTCGTAGTTGAATATAACAAGTACTTATAGTTATATCTCCACAGATACACGGCAAAGGATGGACCTTCCATCAGGCTTATGACTGATGGAAGGTCCATCCTTTGCTGTGTATCTGTTTAGATATAACTACTAATAGTGCTCTTACACGAGCAATTTTTCGAGCAATAATTGCGGCAACTCGTACAAATCATATTGATTAACATTATTTCACAATATGTAGCAATTATTTCCGCAATATTTGAAGCGAGACAAGGATATTGCGTGCAAACGAGAAAGCATTGCGATAAACTCGCCCCAGTGAACCAAATGTTACTATTTATATTCGTAAAGTTAACATCTCTCCGTATTTTGTTCGCCAAAAGTATAATGTGGTCCTATATAGGGCCCTTTTCCATCCAAAACCAACCCAACCATAAAAATGGACACCCACTGTCTATTCGTAAATCTTAATATTAACTTACGTATATTATATTGATACACCCACATTAATTTTTCTCATTTTTATCAAACCTTGAATTTTGGTTTGTCCTTGAAAATTATTTGCGAAAGGAACACCGGGACCTACAAAGGGAAGGAAGGAAGGAAGTAAATGATAATAATAATATAACTGTACATATAATAGGTAGGACTGTACTGTAGTGTATTGTATGGAAGAGAAAAGTACAGTAGATTCTATTAATCTCTCTCATTACAATACAGTGGAGACAATATTGTATGGAATATTCAGATTGTAATGTATAAAGTAATGTATAAAGTAAATGTGTTAATTTTCTTCAAGTTTGTTTTGTTTGTGTAACATTAAGAAGTTGAAGCAGAATGAATAATGACTGAAGCCTTACTTGATACTCTCTACTCAACTCACACTAAGCCAGAACATTGTATGGCAAGTAGGTATTGTTATAATTTAGACTAAAGTAGCAAATTATTGTACCTAATAGTGACTATTCACATCTATTCACTGTTATTTGCATGCAGCATTATAATAATGAAAATTCATCATTAACTGCGCCCACATACGCACTGATGTTCAGTTAACTGAATCGACTGTTCGCAAAAAAGCTCCGACCGAAACCTCTTTCTGAATTCAAAATTAGAGTAACACTGAATTCAAAGAGAGGCTGTGGTCGGAGATTTTTTGCAAACTGTTGATTCAGATAACTGAGCATCAGTGGCCGTGCTAAGATGCTATATTTTCAGTGTGAAAATTGGATTCTTCATTATTTATTGTTTTTATACGCGGAGGCATGACTTTGCCAACACACTTCTCAGTATTATCAGCCAGAAGAGTCTACATATTATCATTCATGATTCACATATAAACTCATCAGCCTAATACTGGGAAAAATTCACCTATCCAGATATCACGGATATCACAGGATTAGGCTCAGGTGCGCGGGGCCTAAAATACAAGCATTGTGCCTGAAATATCAGTATTTAGGAATCGTCTTACAATATTGCAAGTATTAATAATGACCGATTTTTGCATTTTTATGTATACATTTTCCGGTAAATCTAATTTTTTTTTAATTGTTTATTAGCGATTTTGGTATTATACCTGTAGCTGATAATACTAATGGGATTATATATACCGACCTAGAATGCCAAATATTTTTTATTTCACCTGCTAATTCTGTATATTTACGAATTTTTTCTGCGACGGTTGTTTGAATATTAAATGTATTTGGTACAGCGATGTCAATTAAATAAGTAATTTTAGTTTGTTTGTTATGTAAAACTACATCGGGTCTATTATGATGTATTGTTCTATCTGTTATAATTGTTTTATCATAATAGAGCCTATAATTTTGATCTTCTAAAACCGATTCCGGGTTGTATTTATAATATGGAATTATATTTCTCTTTTCTATTTCTTCTTTTTTATTTTTTCAGTTTGCGCGATTGTTGATCAACCCGAAATTATATGTTGTATCGTTTCCGGTTTAGCGAGACATTTCCTACATGAATCATCTATTATATTTATATCTTTTATTATATATTTTTGATAATTTTTTGTTTTAATTACCTGATCCTGAATCGCTAGCATAAACCCCTCAGTCTCCCCAAACAAATCCCCAATAATCAACCATCTGTTTGACGCAAATTTGTCAACATGAGACTGGTTAAGATCATTGAGGTGTCTGGAGTGAATCTCTTTCCTACCCCAAGCTACTAAAAGCTCATTGAAATCATTATTACGCGGACCTACTATTTCGTTATTTAAATTTAAAGGCGTATGATTTTTGTCGGCCTGTACTATAATTTTGTGCATAATTGAATGATTTTGTTTAGTAATGAAAAATGTTTTTAAAGAATCTATTTGATTATTATGTAAATCGGTTATGTTCACAAATCCCCTACCACCTATACTTCTAGGCAGAGACAACCTTTCTTTCACGGAATTTGGATGATGGTATCTATTTTTGGTTAATTGGGTTCTTATTAGTCTTTCTAAATTATTTAAATCGGTTTTGCTCCATTTTATTATGCCAAAGGAGTATGTTAATAATGGGATCGCCCAAGTGTTTACCGCTTTGACTATATTTTTTGCTGATAGATCACATTTAAAAATTTTGTTTAATCTCTCTTTGAAATCTTTATTAATATTATTTTTAATACTAGTATGGTCTAAATCTCTGGATTGCGGGAAGCCTAAATATTTGTATATCTCGTTATTAGTCATATTATTAATTTTATATTTTGTAACTATATCCTGACATTCAATAATTTTGCCTTTTTCAATGTGTATACGTATATTGTGTTAGATTGACTGAAAGATATTATTATTTTGCAATAAGTCCGCTCTTTACCACATTAATAATTTCTTGTGTTGAAATTGAATATTTCCTGGCCAGTAAAGATTTCATTTGATATTCATTTATGCATTTATTCATTTACTCGTTTAATCATCCATTCATTTATTCACTTATTCATTTAATCATTCATTAATTCATTTATTAATTTATGTCGAGCGTGGGATAACTCGGGAGATTGTAGAATAGGGCCACACTGGAAGAACTCTTTCAGATTGCTGCAAGACACACAAAACTTCTCCTTTCTCCCATAATTTTTGTCGGACAACATTGAGAACATTAAAGTGACTTTTCATTGGTGTTATTTTAAGGTAAATTGTTACTTTTATTTTGCCATTAAATTTGACTCATCTCTATACTTATGTTACTTTGTAGTCCTACATACAATCCTACAGTAATGCGTAGAGAATGAGAGAACAACTGATAAGAACTGAAGTACAAGACTTTAGATATTTGTGTGTGACTTTGTATGGAGTCTGCAATGCGTAGGTAATGTTACTTGTATGAGATATTATGTAGATGGTGCTTTAACAAATTCAATTATTCTTATCACTTTATGTACATACACTAGCGCCCTCTAGGGTGAAAGATATGAAACACGAAATAAGGCTTTCTTAAGGTTCGCTTACAAAGACAACTAAATTTCTCTAGTCACGGCAATTTCACGTCACAATAACACAATATACTTGATGTTGCCTTAGCATTGATCTTGGATCATATTTTCCATTCTAACTTTTTTCTACATACATACATCTTCTTCCTCGTCTATCCTTGATTGGGTCGGGGGCCCAACGCAGCTTCCAGGACCTCTGGCCACTCCAACCACAGTCTCTCCTCGCACAACTTTGTCACCTGCTTCTGCCAGCTATTTCTGAGGCGGCCCACCGGGATTCTGCCTGCACCCTCGGCTTCCAGAGCTTTTAGCGGGAGCCGCTCCTCTGGCATCCGAATGACGTGTCCGAGCCATCTCAGCTGAGACCTCTCTATGAAGACGAGTGTGGGTTCCACCTCCCGAACATACTCGTTCCTTATACGGTTTCTCAGGTCTAACTTTTTTCTACTCAAATCAAATACTTCAAATGAGGGGGCAATGGCCAAACTCTTTTGTCTTTCTATATAGGTTAAGCTATTTCTTATACATATTCAATAATAACGATTCTAAGTGTCCTGATGGACCTAGAGATGATAACCACAAAAAACAATATGACGAAGAAACATCTATCTATCTATACCCTCACGCCACGTCCCTTGCAGGGTAGGCAGAGAGGACAGAGCGCCAGACAGCCCTATACTTACACACACTCATAGCTTCCGTCACATTCATGCAATTTGTCATACACGTTCTCCGATTCCTTTTTTTACGACGAAGAAACATGGCTACGTTTTTTTAAAGGAAGTACTCCGAATGTATAAAACACAATTCTCAATTTCAGAGCCGTGAATAAAAAAAATTTCTCGTCAAAACGAAATTCGAACCCACGGTATTCATTCGAATAAGGTGACGCTCTTACCAATTTTAGTTACACACGCAATATACCTAAATATTATATGTGTCGGAGAAATAACTAACTTTGATAATATGATTTTAATCTGACACATTATTACTTGAACTGCAATATTTATCTTTCTATAATAAATTATTGAAACTAAGTAAGTTTGAGGAGTCCTTGTGCCTGAAATTAGGGCCTAGGGATAATTAATAACAATAAACAATCTGAACCTGCCCCAACACACATGATGTTAATAATATATTGTTTTAATATATTCATAATAAGTTAGATTATATATTATACATACATGACCCTGTCAAACTAAAAGTTAAATCACTTTCTGCTAAACAACACCACTACTATACATACACAAGCATACAATACATAGACATACAAATATAGTTAGCTATTCTAAATCACAGACTTTATGAAATATACACTTAGTTACCGACGAATTACTAAATCAGAAATTATGTCGAATGCCCAAAAATATTTAGTATCGTGGTTAGATTCATTTATAGACTATAGTTATTTTAATTTTTTTTCGATTCGTCATACATAAACTTTTATTCTGTTCTATTTTATGCCCTCATGGCACATCCCTTGCGGGGTAGGTAAGGAGAACAGATCGCCAGACGTTTCTGTCCCTCCGTCAATTTCATGCAATTCGTCATACACATTCTACAATTCCTTTTACTCTGAACACGTCCATAGTCAAATCCATAGAGTTAGAAACCTGTATTCCTTTCATGACAATCCATACGTTAGTGTATTTTAACACATTTGGATAGTACATAATTACGAATTATGTACATTATTATGCATATAATGTTTTAATGATACACATACTTGTAAATTATATTAAAGATAAATGAATTGAAAATTGAATTAGTGTGTTGTTAAGCCTCAGTTTGTTTCATACTAAAGAGTGACCCTCTCTCTCTATACTGCTGTCTTCGTACTGAAACCTCTATGCAAATACGGCCATAGGACATTCCCTTGATTTTTAATGTTTTTTACGTTCTATCAATTGTAATAACACTTTTGTTGTATACTGACACTATTGTAAAAAATAATTTGCGATACAGGCTTTTAGCCTAGTGCAAGGTGTGCAGGAAAGTTGACACGTAGCTTGAGGCTTGGGGAAAGAACCTTGTCCGCGGTTCAGCTCCCAGTGTCAATAAACAATTACTTATTTCTTTTATGCTTGAGTTCTGGGTGCTTTGGAGGAGTGAAAACAATAGAATATGCAATTTTATACATTTATTTACAAATCAGAAAAACTTAAAACTAGGTACTTACTCTATGATGCTATACAATAAACACTACACACTAACTGTCCGAAATTGTCTATGTACGTACACACACTACACGAATTACGAACACAACGCGAATATGACGCAACGTAATCCCTCGGTGATGGCAGGCGCGCACTGCGCAGCCCTACCGATGTTCTACGGTGATGACAGGGCACAAGGCCTGCCCAGGTCTCGGTGATGATGAGGTGAGGGGGGGCATAGGAGCCCTCCCTGTGATGATGAGAGGAAGGCTTTGTAGCTCTCCCTGTGGTGGTCGTGAGAACGCTGTCCTCACGTGATGATGGTACGTGAGTCCTCGTGTACGGTATAAGATTGCGTAAGCACGTACATTTGTGGCAGCAATTAAAAACAATTATTAAAAGTTCGTTAAATCAACAACTACGATATTAGGCAATCGTGGTAATATGTAATAATTATTAACAGTTCGACACTCACTGAATTAGATAATGAGTAATAATAGTTTGCGCACTCAATGAATTAATTGACAATTCAGTTCGTTCACTCAATACAATAAACACAGTCTCTGTGATGTGACGAATCACGCAATGAAACAATATGCACACAGAATAAGTACACGCTCGCCGAGGCGAGACTTGGATCGCCGAGGCGAGACTTGGATACAGAATTAAATGTCCATTCTTTTGACTTCGCGATTACAATTTTAATTCGACTGTTTGTGACAAGAGCTCAAGGAAGACTAACTGAAAAACAACCATGCAAGGATCTTACCTGAAGACTATTCTTATCTGTATGCACTTACATATCTACCCTGAAACCAATTATTTAAACAATGAACCCCAAATATTACAATAGACCCCTATACCGTTATATGTACCTGATCGTGTTGTTAGCCTAATGGAAAAAATTCTTAGAAAGTTGTCAGACAATAAGACCACTAAAACAATACCTCTACCCGTCTGCCTACTAACAATAGATGTGGAATGTGCAAACATACCTGGGTGTGTTACAAACGTTATTTTTGAAGCGATAGTAATTTTAAAAATTAAATGAAATAATATTTTTTTTTGGCATCTAGGTATTTACTACTAGGTGTATATCAAAGTATTTGGGCTTATGTATGCAAGCCCAGATCCTTTAAAAAAATAACATTATAAATTTCATTCCATTATAAAAGTTGTTCTATAACTCTAGCTGTTTCATATTATAGCTGAATCTTGAACTTTGCAGCTAACTCTAAAGTAGAGCTTTTACTAACTCCAGCATACTCTGCAGAACAAACTTTCCATACAATACGTATAAAAGCTAAAGTTGTTCTCTCCACTCTCCTATGGTAACTTGTCTTTACAAACTTTAAATACTCTCTCGCTATACTTCCGTCTCTCAGATCATCAGATCCATTCATCTACACTACACCCACTCGCCAGTTTTTCTTTCCAGAAATAATGTTTCAAAGTCTCAGTGTATCTACTAGAACTGGAAAGTCGTGGGTGTTTGGTAATGAGGTCTGGGAAACTCTATTTGCAACATGGCATAATGTTACTAAACTATATCCAGTATTAAACTACAAGATTATTCTATCTTCTATCAACATTTTCTTATGCTTATTTGCTCGTTTCAAATTTATTTAATGTTTAAGGCCCTTTACATGAAAACCGACGGTAGGTACACGGTGAAAATCAATTTATCTCTCTATACCTTCACGCCACGTCCCTTTCAGGGTAGGCAGAGGGGACAGAGAGCCAGACAGCCCTATCCTTACACACACATCTAACATTCGTGCAATTTGCCATACACGCTCTCCTATTCCTTTTACCCGCGCTTCCTCACCCCTCTTCGCTCACTCGAATATATCTTTTTTGACACCCTGTCATCTTTCATTCTCTCACCATGCCCAAACCATCTTAGTTTATTCACTTTCATTCTTGTCACAACTTGTTTATGATTAGGTACATCCTAGATTTTGATTATAATTTTGCATCAATCGAATGAGTCAAGCATGATTGACCGTCTAGGAACCAGTTAGATGAAGATTTAAGGGTTGAAAGAGTCGCGCACATTCATCGATTGACTCAATCTTTTGATCATATTTTTACGATTCACGCGGTAAATATTTTGATTTTGAAAAATGACTGTATGTACCTGAATATTTTTGGGGGTAACTGAGCATAAATGAATGTAGGTTTTTTGGGTAAAATTCAAAAATATTCTCTGAGTCCCTGTTCTACATATATACTGTTATTATTTACCTACATTTTGTTGATTAATTTGAAGAGGTTTCAGCCATACACTTTGCACCGCTGAATACTTCACAATTTGTAACATAATATACAGGTAGCTACCAGGCGCGAAGCTACCTAAGAACACGATTCCCATCGAGTTGCCTTTTGGAAAAAAATATAGGTATAATAATGTCTAATCTGACGTAATCCCATAAGAAACGTTAGCCCCGGCTTCTCTTCTGCAGAAATCCACCCTTCGCCACTGGTAGCTATACACACTGACAAAGCCTAGTCATAAAATGCGGATAATTTTCACAATTTCCGCACATTATATCAGTCAGCCTTACCTTTAGGATATATTTACGTAATGGCTATATCCCACGGAAGGTGAATCCTGCTTCGTCCGTAGATTCGCATGCCGTGGGAAGGAGTGAGTCCGTGAATCTACAGACTTTTTCATAGCGATTTGTATGGCGGTACGTGATATCGCAGACGTGCACGGATCGTGGGAAATAGGTTGCCTGTGAATCCGCGGACACGCCTTGATGAATCCAGATGAATCCGTCTAATCCATAGCGTTTGGATAACTTGCAATACAAGTGTTGAATCCAATATACATATACGTAGATATTTCTTTAGGAAACATCCCAAACAGACAGTTTTTTTCATTTTATTTCTTCTTTTCTATTTTAAAATGTATTTTAATTAAAATTAACCTTTTTTTTCAATTATTTCAATGTTAATTTATAGTTTGATAATTACAAAATGTGTGTGTGTGTGTGTGTGTGTGTGTGTGTGTGTGTGTGTGTGTGTGTGTGTGTGTGTGTGTGTGTGTGTGTGTGTGTGTGTGTGTGTGTGTGTGTGTGTGTGTGTGTGTGTGTGTGTGTGTGTGTGTGTGTGTGTGTGTGTGTGTGTGTGTGTGTGTGTGTGTGTGTGTGTGTGTGTGTGTGTGTGTGTGTGTGTGTGTGTGTGTGTGTGTGTGTGTGTGTGTGTGTGTGTGTGTGTGTGTGTGTGTGTGTGTGTGTGTGTGTGTGTGTGTGTGTGTGTGTGTGTGTGTGTGTGTGTGTGTGTGTGTGTGTGTGTGTGTGTGTGTGTGTGTGTGTGTGTGTGTGTGTGTGTGTGTGTGTGTGTGTGTGTGTGTGTGTGTGTGTGTGTGTGTGTGTGTGTGTGTGTGTGTGTGTGTGTGTGTGTGTGTGTGTGTGTGTGTGTGTGTGTGTGTGTGTGTGTGTGTGTGTGTGTGTGTGTGTGTGTGTGTGTGTGTGTGTGTGTGTGTGTGTGTGTGTGTGTGTGTGTGTGTGTGTGTGTGTGTGTGTGTGTGTGTGTGTGTGTGTTGATTCTCACAAAATAAAAAACGTTTTATTAAAAAATATAATTATGTAGGTAACTATTAGCTTATTACGTTACTTCATTTTCTATAGTATAACTATTAAACGTAATACATATATATTCCATTTGTCGCCGCCCACAAGTTTTTTGTGTATATGAGTAAAAAGGCGTGTGGATGGAACGTTTGTCTTGGCTCGTTTACGTAACAGACCGTTGACGCCTTTTTACTCATGAACGCAAAAAACTCGTAGATGCTCGCAAGCGTGTGGCGGCGACATTAACTTTTACTTAAAGTATTATACCGAATCGGTAGGTATTCCCTATATAATTGGCACCAGGAATGACGTCACAGTCTTTTCCCACGGCATTAAGGTTCAAAATCGCGTGACAATCGCATGATAAAATGGTAAAAATAGCGTTTTTTTAATTTTTTGAGGTTAATTTTGCGTCTATCAAAAAACTTTGACGGTTATTCCCTAGGTTTTAATGCATATTATCAGTACAAAAAAAAAATTTACTCAACGACTTTCAGGAAACGAGTTTCCGTCTTTCGGAAAAAAGATCAGAGGTGTTATCCATTTTTTTTGAGAAATCTATACAAGATATAAAAAATCTTTTACGGTTATATACGGTTATATAAAGGTTCAATGCATCTACCCTATTTTGTTCCAAAGCATAATTAATAACGGTTGTCGAGATAGAAGGTCTCCCGTTTTTAGAAATTTTTGAAATGTCGGTACATGCATACTCTTAACATTACTTACTGTAAATTAATACTGATTCAAAAGTTATTCATAGGTACAAAAATACATAATACAAGAATATGATACTAAATTGATAACATGTAGCTACCCACATTAACTGAAAATAACGTGTTGTAATTTTTGCTAGTCGGGTAATTTGTATATTTTTGTAACAATTTTACAATAAAAATAATTATTATTCGATATATTTTCGGATATATATTCACTAACAACGAGGGTTGTCAACCGTACTAGAGTATAATAATAATATTGAAAGTGAGTTGCAAGAAATATATGGATCGCAAAATACTATATATATATTTTTTGGCAACATTAAAACTAAGAAAATATCAACCAAATCCGCTTCACTTGTAAAATTTAAACGCAGTTTAAGAATTATATCATTGCCTGCAGTTTTCGACTGACGAATGAGTGTGTAATTTACATTAATTTGAAAATTGAGAAAACCACACTTTTCTAGCAAATAAAAATATTATAAAATTCAAGCAGTTCATAAAATGACAGTTTTTATTTAAATAGATAAGTAGATATTTATTTATTTATTGCACATGGAACAGATACAGTCACAAAAACAAACATTGGCAGGTACATTAATACAAAAATATCAATACACAAGACCAATTACATCCGTTCACAATTAGCACACACGCAAAACAAATAGATTACATTACATAGTTAAAAATATATATCTTATATCTATAAAACATTTATGGTAGGGAAGGAGGAAGCATGGGAAGAGGAAGAAGAAGAGGAAGAAAGGAGGGGATAATGAAGGAAGCAACAAAAAAAGAGTTAAGAACTGATATCAAGAACAATAAGATAATGTGTATGTTTTCTTTTATTTTCATAAAATTATCGAATTACACCCTGATACATATTTGTACACTTCATAACAAGCTTAAAAGCTTGTGTCGTGAAGTGGGGTATGTCGGCATCGAGGATCGAGCGCGTTTGCAACCAGGCTTCCGATAACTTTTTAAAATTACTTATTGATGCAGATGGAATAATCAGCTGAAAAAATGTTGACAACCCTACTTACATGTTTCAGCGCGTGTATACACAACGGTTTCCGAAGAAGAACCCATAGGAGTATTTACGATGATGTAGTATGAACCCCAAAAAACACAAAAACCCTTCAGAAATATGACGTACTTAATGTAGTTCTGGACAATTTACATCCAGACCTGCATTAAATTGTACCACAAATGTGTTATAGTTTTGTATTGTCTATGTGTTTATTGCTTTCATTCTTTTTTGTTGTGTTTAGTGATTTATTGCATTTGATTTTGTGTTTGTAAACCTGACGATTCCAAGTGCCTTAAATATGGTCTACAGATGATTAAAAACCAATAAAAAATCCTCAAATAATAAAATCTTAAACTTTTTAGTTGGATTTCAGTAGATGAATTATTTATAAAATGTTGAAATCATTGTCTATCCCATTTTAGATCCGCTTGCTTATTCGTATTTTTTAATCTATTCTAGTTCCTAATATAATTTACTCGAATACTAATCGATACAATTAATTTTATTTACAAAATTCAATTAGATTTGTGCTTTTATCCCTAAAAAAAATCCTGTGTGGCTTTTGTACGGCTTTTGTGGGGTTTATTTATTTTGAGCAATATGCTTATGGGTTTCGTACTGTTACAATATACAACGAGAGTGAGGGAGACAGACACACCCGCATGATTCGAAAAATGAAAAACAAAATAAATAATGTATAAATTTAGATTCCCCAGTTGCCATAGAGTGGGGAACATTATATTTTCTTATTATTTATTGAATTAATTTTTCTGGAATTTTGTTACATCGAATTATAAGTCCATGTGGTGCATTTTATCAGTATGATGCCAATCTTTCAAATGTCTCCCTTCAAAAATTATGTACCTAATCTATTAGTCTAAATAACACACGAATGATAAAGAAATTATAATTTTATTTAAAATGAAAAAAAGTTTAAGGTACCAATCATTATATTTTTCTAATACCACGGACCTGAAACAGCACAATTTTTTCACTGTTACTGGGCCGGTATTCTTTTATTCTGATAATATCGACATTAATAATATTAAAAATAAATAAATAAATTATTTAATTTCCAGTTATGGCAGACATTTTTTCCCGTACAAAATAAATATAATGTACACCCCGACACATAATGCGCCCGCTACACGCTCGCGAGTCACCGCGACCTTTTGGTGTTCATGAGTAAAAAGGGGTGCGGATGGATCGTTTGTCTTGACATGTACGTAACCGACCGTTGACGCCTTTTTACTCATGAACACCAAAAGGTCGTGGTGACTCGCGAGCGTGTAGCGGGCCCATAACGGGACTGAGAGAGATTAGTAGCTAATTTGAGAAAAACCGGTGTTGAAAAATAACGCGTGATACAAGATACAAAAACTCCGTGTGACAAACTTTAAAAAATATCACCCACAAACAAGTTTAATTAATGCCGCAGGCAATTCTTTCTTTTATTTTTTTTTTACTAAATTACAATTAATATTGGTGTAATGACAATAATTTATTCTCGTACCTGATCGATCTAATTTTTAAACACAAAAACAGAATTAGTATCTATTCAACAGTATGACAGAGATAATTATTATTATCTATTTATTATATTATATATTTATTTATTTATTGCTTCAACGGACTCAAGATATTTTCAAAATTTACAACGTTAAAGTTAAAAAGTTAAAAATATTAATACAATGAATTATGATATTATTATAAAAATAGGGAACTATTTCCCCATACCCCGTGCACGAAATCATCCATCCGGAAGGGATTAATCCAGATTCGCGTACGAATCCGGATTCACTTGTCGTGGGAAGGCACCCTAATAAGTTTAACTAAATTTAAAGGCGTGGTTTAGTTCAAAGCGTATTATTATTAATTGAGCAATTCGCACGCTTCCTCTATATAATAATAAAGTACCTGCCTTATGTAGCACACACATTACACACCATTTGTTGTAAACAGCACACACCTGCACACACGACACACGTATGATTTTGAATAGTAGGTCACTAGAGCGTCCGCACAATACATAAATCCTTAAATTAATATCAACGGCTCTACTGTGGACAGCTAAGGTCATCCGACCTAAAGTTGAGGCGAAGAGATAAAATTAGTAGTCGTAAAAGACTTTTTTAGAACCACACTCTATATTTATCTCTATAAAATATAGCTGTGAAAAGTGTTTGTGATAAAACAGTACCCATTACAAATAGGTATTGTTCTATTCTATCCCCTCACCCCACGTCCCTTGCGGGGAAGGCAGAGTGAACAGATCGCCAGTCTTTCCCACCCTTCCACACACTTCGCGCTTCCGTCACATTCATGCAATTCGTCATACACACTCTACGATTCCATTTACTCAGACCACGTCCGACCTTAAGAATCTGGATTACATGGTAGAGCCATGTGGTTCATGGACGGCCGCGCTTCATGTCGTAGTTGAATATAGCAAGTAGTTGTCTCAACAGATAAATAGTAAAGGATGGACCTTCCATCGTGCTGGTTTAATGTGATCACTTTAGGTCTGGGTTCGATTTCCGGCCGCTGTAGATGGATGGACTAGAATTATTGGTGAACGTTACTCAAGCGTAAAGTGATGACATTAAACCAGCCGACGATCAGTCATAAGCCTGATGGAAGGTCCATCCTTTACTGTATATCTGTTGAGATATTTGACGTTATGCCTTTTATTACACGCAATTACTTTTCAAGGACTCGCGTCCTCATCATCAGGCGATTACAAATAAAGTAAATAAGGAATATCTTTAGAAAGTTGTGAAAAGCCCAACATTAAGGAGTCGGAAGGAATGAATTTTCTCTACCTACAGTTCCTGTCTACTTGCTATAATATTTATATCGCATGCCACAAACACAAATAACTACGTATATTAGTTTATTTTATACCGTGAAAAATTATTAAAGACTTTAGTAAAATACAAATGATTTTAACTGTTACTAACCACGACACAACCACTGCATATCAATTATAATGTTCTCTGTAGCGATGTATGAATGTAACGATATGTCGTCGATGCAATAAAAAGGATGTGACAGGCAAGACCGTATGTCTTGATACTTAGGTCTAAAACCAGTCGTCTTTCGCAGAATGATGAATCCATCAGTCGTGTATTCTATGCATGATGTATGTATTGGTCCTCTGCACTATATTATGTAGTTGTTGATTAAAGATTGGCTAGGTTGATTTGACTTATTGTTTTCGCATATTTTTTTGTTGATGTCATGTACGTATGTGATCTAATATTTTGTATGTAATAACATTGTTAAAGGCTTACGCCGTTTATGTTTAATAAATAAATAAATAGGGGTTTATCAACGTGTGTATTTTTCTTCGAAATAATTCGAGCTTTCGGTAACGACGATAACATATAAAATGATATAATATGTGCATATATTTTACAAATCTTCACCAGATGACAAAGTTGGTAGGAGGTAACACTACCTTAATATATTTGGCAGTCCCTCGACCCTGAAATATACCTTCTTCTTCTTTCACTCTGTTCTCTGCATAGGGGCCTCTTCTTGCATAGGGGCCTCCTGGGACAGCGAACTCCAACTATCTCACCACTTCTTGCCTTCTGGGATGTCATTGGCCACCTCGTGTGGAAGTATGTTATTGTCCATTCTCTCCAATATACATTCGTATTCTTCATGAACGTATTTAATAAATTGTATATTTTTTATTTATTTTAAGTGATATAGAACAAATTAAAAAATCACCATAAACTCTTAAGAGTATGCATACCGACATTTCAAAAATTTCTAAAAACGGGAGACCTTCTTTCTCGACAACCGTACTAAATATGCTTTGAAACAAAATAGGGTAGATGCATTGAACATTTATCTAGGGAATAACCGTAAAAGATTATTTTTATCTTGTATAGATTTCTCAAAAAAAGATGTGAAAAACATCTCTGATCTTTTTTCCGAAAGACGGAAACTCGTTTCCCGAAAGTCGCGGAGGAAACTTTTTTTGTTCTTATAATATGCATTAAAATCTAGGGAATAACCGTAAAAGTTTTTCGATAGACGCAAAATTTACCCCAAAAAATTGAAAAAACGCTATTTTTACCATTTTATCATCCGTTTGTTCACGCGATTTTGAACCTTAATGCCGTGGGAAGCGAATGTGACGTCATTCTTGGTGCCAAGCCCTTAATGAGCATTATAATATTTTTTCTTTCACCTACACATAACCAATCCGTCATTCATGATGGGTCATTGCTAGTTAGTAATAGTGTATAGCTTAGGTAGGACCTTATATAATATTAAAGTTTTCATAATATAATCAGTTAACAATTTGCTACAGGTGAGTTGTATCAACATCAGCCGATCATTGTTCCCTACTCCTAACTTCTAACATTAAGTTCAATGCCATGCCATAATATGGATGGAGTTCTGAACTACCACAATGGGTTATGTAACAGCTGACCTGGTAGTTCTCATATACCTATTGCATAATTCCATATAAAGTCCCCGTTCCAAGGCGGAACCCAGGGAATTCACAAAACCACGCCACTGAGCGATTTTGAGCAAAGAGTAAGTATAAAGTATAAAAAGCAAAACCCAGAATCTTAATGAAGATACGTTTAATAATAAATAATAGATGGACAATTTCTATTGCGCCATTTTGTGGAGCAAGTTCACCTCAAGGGAGCTTGGTGACATTTCCGGTCCAACCGGAAATAGCCGTATCAGGGGTGAACGTTCGATTTTCAAATCCGATAGTAGTATCTATATCTTCGTTGTTGGTTCTTCTGGTTTCATTACTGCGTGTAGAGTGGTTGAATGACAGCATGAGCGATACTACTGCCATCTTCAGGATGAAGTAGTTTTTTAATGTAAATTACTGATACCTCGACTGATTTTACGTACGAAAACTACTTCATCCTGAAGATGGCAGTACCTAGCACCGCTGCCGAAAGATGCCAGTAAGGAAACACGAAGAACCAACAACGAAGATATGGATTCATCACGCTGCGAAAGCCTACAAGATTATCCGATAGTAATAATTCGGTCTATTGGTATGGGTTCGCATGGTCAGTTAGGTAGATAACATTTTTTGCAATACTATGTTATTATAATACTTAGATATAAACAAATAAAATGAACATTTCGTTGGGCTATACCGGATATAAAAGTTCCTAGATAAAAATAATAGAATAAAGAATGTAGGATCCATTGGGCGGGACAGGAAGTATAATATAATCCACTACAATATTCACCTGATTTGTGTATGAAAGCTGGCCTGGGGAGCTTTATATCGTATTATAATGCGCAACCCCTCTCGGTTGAATGAATGCGTATATTGTTTGCTATAACCGAAGCCATGATCAACATCCGCAGTCATCTACTACGTCATTTAATAAATATTAAATAATTATGGCAAAATATAATAAAAAAACTTGAGTTAGTTTAATAACACTTCGTATCATTGTTGGTACAATCCTGTAACTTTTTAAATTCAAATAAATGTCGAAAATAATTAAAACAGTAATTTTAACCTTGATCTCGAATGCCCCCCCCCTCCCCCTCCAAACTCCTTCGTCTTCAAGTCACCTTGACGAAAATGTTCGAGGTGTAAAATTAAAGTATTGGAAATATAAAACAAATAGATTACTGCCATTTTAATTATTGTTGTATTGAGAAATTTCCAGAATGTTAACACAAAAACATTAAATTTATAAATTTTTTTTTTTTAATTAAAAAAAATATTAAAATAATTATTTTGGGTAGTAGGCACGCACTTAATTACTTACAGAATTGGGCCTAATATTGCTTGAGAACCTCTACTCTCGTTTTCTTTCAATATTTTAAAAATACCTTGTTAGTGCGAATCGTATCGAGGACTTCTAGTATTTGTAGGTATAATAAGTGCTGTGATTATAGAAACACGACGTCAGCTAAATGCTGAGGCTGTGGCTGGCATTATGCTTCATGGCTGAGTGAGTCCATCCCCAGTACCCAGTCCACACAATATCTCACATGCAATGGAGGAGAGAAGGTGAATATTTTTCTTACAGCTCGCACCACATTATTATACTATTCTTACTACCAACAGACGTTTTTGTCTTAAAAGAATTTCAAAACTTTCATTAATCCATCGACAATATCAATCACGATATTTCGATCAGCATGATATTTTGGTAACATTGCATTTGCATAAATACTTAGGTCCGATTCTATCTTTGAACAAAAACAAGTCTGTCTTAAATTTATTTTACTTTGAGATATTTAATTGAAAAAAAAACTCTTATTTAAGTTTACTAACTTAAATAAGAGTTTTTACTGGTTTACCTGCTGGTACGCTCTAAATTAGTTACACAATTGACCCCACTTAATCGCCTAGATCGCAATAGACCCCACTAAATCGCCTAGATCTAAGGTCCAGGAATCAGCTTTATACATGAGAACTTTTCGACTACATTTTTTTTAATAGCCAATGCTATACAAAAATCAAATACCTCTAACATAAATTTCAAGACATCATTTAGGTAATAGTGGTTGCATAAAAACAAGGCGCAAACCCACTGGCCATAAAAGCTAGTATTAAAATATTCTTCTATATATTATTAGTGTGGGCAGCTGAAATCGAAAGCCAGTCGTCCACGAATGATATAAACTGAAAAAAGGGTTTGGTTTTACCAATAAAAATGTTTTGACCAGCGACAGACACAGACGAGATCAATATGTAGTGTTCATACCATGGTTGGCACGGTTCGTTGTAGTGTGTGTATAGCTTTATTATAAAAAGGACTTGATGAAGGATATTGTGATCACACTGATCACCCATTCCATTACTAAACATCATTATTCTTAGTTATGAGTCTGGCATTGCCTGATGCCTCCACCTGCGAGTGCCTACGTAGGGTTTTAGGACATTATTATTGTATACTACTTACTATAACTTCTGCATAATAAAGAAAAACACAAATAAAAGGCATATTGTTGTTGTTCACATTACTTATTGAAACGATATACCTAGCTCAGGAATATTCTCCCAAGCTTTATAATAACGTATAAGTTCTTCTTACTTCTAAAATTATATGTTTTGGAAATTACTTCTACCTATAATCTTAGTCAGCAATTTTCCGATTGTTTTCCTTCGAGACTTTTTAATTCTTTAATTTATCTTCGACAGGTTTTTGTAACTATGCATATTTTTCATTGGCCAATAAAGATTTATTTATTTGTGTCCTAGCTAGGATTCTGCTCTATCATTACTCAAAATATGTAGTCTGAAAGTTCTCTCGTGTAAAACTGATTCCTGGACATAGGCGATTTTTAGCACTTATGCAACATTACTAAAATACGATTATCATGGTAATAATTACTACTATCTGGTCAAAGATAGTGCATGAACTACCTATTCGAAAAATTATAATTAAATTACTTACACAGCTTTAGTAGCTACTTGTCCTAAATATTATCAATGTGTATAATGGCGTGGTTGGGTTTCCGATTGGATTTTGTAAATTACGAATCATCACTGCTAGAAAAAAATAATATGTTTAGTTTTAATTATTGTTATGGGGCCGGCTTAACCTGAAGGTCTCCAAGTATTAGGAATGCTTTTGCATTATGTTACTTTAGTGTTTTCTTGTAATTCAGGTTGGATGAGGTTTGCGGTTGGACCCTAAATACATTTGAATATTTTAGGCGTAGGTAACCTCTGGTAATTGCTTTCTAGGTAGGTACCAACTCCTATATTAGAGGTACAAGGCCGGACCCTTAAAGGGGTAGTGCTATCAGCTATTTCGAAATATTGAAAAACATTTAGTGGGGCGTTATTGGTCAAAAATCGTAGAAAGTCCAGAAACATGGGACAATTATGCGGTGTTCGTTGACCTGATTTTCTAAATGTTTCGTTTGACTACCCCGCATCAATTAGACGTTAAAGGACTCTTAACATGATCATTTACACCTTTTCATTCAATTAGGTTTAGTTTTACTGAAAAATATGTAGAAAACCACCTTCGAAACTGAATATTTAAACACCGAATTGTGAGTTCCACAAATGAAATGAAATAAGCTAAGGTAGAAAAATAAAATGAGTTCTATATTGGGGTCTTTCTATTCTAGATAATAAAACGTAATTTCTAGTATTGTACAGTGGCGGCGTGGAAATTAGGGTGCTAGGCCTGACCCGGTATAACAATATAATAATGGGGAGTAGTACGGAAGGAAACCAATGTATGGATCCTAATAAACATTCCTAATAATCACGGGTATAGTGATATTCATAGTAACCTGAACTAGGCCAGTGGTTCTCAATCTTTAGAATTTTGCGTCTCCCTGAAAAAATAGGGTAATCCTCTGTATTGCCTTTTTTATCTTCCAAAACAGAAGATTTAATAATGTGATATATTTATATTTCAAAATTAAGGATTGAAATAATCAGTCATATATTTTTGAAATAAACGTAGTATTCTACTTTTGAACCTTTTTCTAGATAAATTAGATATTCCTGTTAAGTACTTAATTTAGTCATTTTGAAACAACATTTAAAAGTGTGGCAACTCAAAAATCCACAATAATGTGTTTCGTGTTAACGAGTTTCACAAGTAGGTACTTATCTAAAAAATTAACTCTTAAGTTGGTTCTAAAACCATTCTTAAACCATTCTAGAACCGTTCTATAACCACATTAGGACAATTCTATAACCATTCTAGAATTGTTCTAAAACTATCCTAGAACCATTCTAGAACCATTATAGGCTCATATTAGAACCATTATATAACCGTTCTAGAACCAATCTAGGAGCTAAATTGTTCCTTGAGACTTTTTTTTCAGTTTTCTTACTATAAATACATCATCCCATTGCTACGTTGCTAAATTTAGACATACCTATTATTAAATCATTTATATCAATTCCTTATTTCCTTTACGATTAGTACTACAAGACAGGGTTAGTATTATATCGCCATATAACAACATTGGAGTTCTATGTATTACTCTTTATGACATGTTGTAGTGGTTTGTCGATGGTTGTAGGACCATTACATTACCACAATACGACTAACATACTGTTTTATTACTACGGGGTCATTATTTTTATGGCTCCATGCTCGTAAACCTTACCTGGCGGTTAGCCCATACACAAGGAATAAAAGGTTTCTAGTAGTAACGAGTATTCGGTCACTATTCGATATTCAGCCTTTTTGGGGTTAATTTCGCTTCAATTTAATTTTTCTTACAGTCATTCCCTACATTTCAATGCATATTATCAATACATAAAAAAACGCGACTTTCGGGAAACGATCAGAGGTGTTTTTCACATTTTTTGTTGATAAATCTACACAAGATATAAAAAAATATTTTACGGTTATTCCCTAGATAAAGGTTCAATGTATCTACTCTCAAGGGCGATTTATTTCAGCGGGCCAGTCAGAGAACGAGCAATACTTAGAATAATGTGATTCGCGCTTCAAAATTCGTACATGCGTTATTCATGCCGAATAGTTTCGCCGAATATTCAGCTATTCGTCCAAGCTCCTGGCCGAATATTCGGCATTCGTTGCAACACTAGTTTCTAGTAATCGTAGGATAATGGAGGGTTGAAACATCAAGATATTATTCACAATTCAACTAAATATTGTTGTTTCGCTTCATAATAGATATTCAAATTATATTTTAATTGTAGGTAACTGAACTTTGTTATGAAACCGAAATATAAATACAGCAAATAGAATGGCCCTTTTGCTTTTGTACCAGAGTATGTACAGGTGTTGTAGAAGAGATATTATGTTTTTTTTTGTTAAGAGTCCTATTACGCTTAATGATTATTACTGGTAAATTAAAACATTTTGCATAGCAGGTGAACGAACGCTGAATTTTTACCCCATCCCAGTCGTAACTAGACCAATGATGACCACTAAATATCGCAAAGAAAAAAATGTGTTCAGCTTTTTAAAAAAATAGTAGCGGAATTCAATAGATTTAATATGAAAATAGGTCCAGATCCTTTGAAAAAAAGTAATCGGTTTTTTTTTTAAATCAAGATTTTATGACTTCATTTCCTAGATCCGTTTTTCGCAGTCTTCCAAACGATACCAAGCACGCCCTCCCGGGATGTTTGGGTTCCTTCATTTCCACAGCGTCTCCCACCGAGGATTAACAGATTCAAAATTTGTAAAAGATACAAGTTCTAAACGTGAAGCACTTTCGTGAGATACCAAACACAGCGGTATACGGTGAATGGATCCTCTCGATCCCTCTGTGTCTTTCTGGATTTCTTTTCTAACGCCCTTTCATTCGATACCACACATGACCCCACACGACCCTTGGATTCCCTCAAACGCCCTACATATTTTTTGGCTCTGGAGAAATATGATCCAATTTTGTATAGAAATATATTGTCATCGAGTTTACGTACGATTGAAATTTTCAGGTCTCTTAGTAGTCAGAAAGTGGTTGAAAGCAAGTCGATTGCAAGATTTGCGCACAGACTACCCAAAAAATAAAAAATAAACAGCGGAGTGCAATTAAATAAAATCTTGTAAAAAGGGTAAGAGCGTGTACATATGGATACTGACCTCCATTCAAAGGCCTTCAATAATAATTATTCCAGCTGACAAACTATCTGATTCACTCCTTATTATAAATTATATAATCTGATGGAAATAAGGAAAAGGTTTTGGTGTTAGTAATAATATATTATCCCACCCGCTCTCACCCCCCATTCCGCCTAATTTAATGTTGCGATGTGAAGTGATAAACTAAACAGGTTAGAAAGTTATCACTTCTTATATAATTATTTCAACTTTAGGAATCTAGCTTTTTAAATCAGAATATTAGCCTAAAGGATTTACGTGGACTTAAGAGTAGACATATCGTTATTTAAAATAAAAGAAATCTTCAACAACAATACTAAGTACGCTCGTACAAAATAGAGTAAATACATTGAACCTTCTTCTAATGAATGACTTTAACAGATCTTTCATTTGTAGAGAATTTATCAAGGATTATTTTTGTCATTGACTACTTTCTCCTATCTCTTACCATATTCCTATAAAATGCGAAAAATCGCGAAGAGGGACCTTTTCGGGGGGGGCAGGGGGGGTTGCGGCAAGATTTTGATAGGCAACCCTAGTGCGATGTAATACCCTATTGGTAAGCTATCGTTTATACCACATTTCAATCTAAAAACAGATACGTCATAAATTAAGCAGCGGGCTCTTGGACTATAGTGAATGGCCGTAATTTTTTTTAATATTAAAGTGACATTTTCCCAAAAAGTAAAAATAAAAACGGTATTTTTTACATTTGATCTTGAGATTACGGATGCGATTTTGAACCTTAACGCCGCAAATGAAACATGATATTCGTTCCCTTAAATCAGAAAATTAGGCTACAGGATTTACTTCGACTTAATCTGCGTGAAAAGGGGATGAGAAGTGGTTAAAATAATAATAAATCGCCCTCCTTATCCTAAAGATTGGATCTCTCTAAATTCCGAACTGTAAGGCGTGTAGTAGGTATTATTTAAGGCCAGTTGAGGCTTAAAGTTTTTCCGATATTAATGACCGCATTTTACTTCCTTCTTTATGTAAAAAAGAAAAGAACTTGTAACAACTTGTTTTATGTGTTCGACCTTCGTGGATTCCGCAAGCGAATCGGGAGAATAATGGATTCAGAAACCTAGTTAATAGTTTTTCCAAATTATTGAACGCTAGGCATTAAGTTATTAATTAACAAAAAACATGAAATAACCATTATAAGAAAGTATGAAAAACGTAGACAGGTACGTGGAAAAATATATAAATTATGGATAATTTACTGTAGATTATATTTAGAACGAATGATTTTTTCTGTAATACAAACCGTTCGGGATATTTTGAAAATGGAAATGGAAGGCAAAAAATGATACGTTTTTTTCGCTACCAGGCGGGGTGCAGCAGTCCTTGAAAGTCATATTTATGAATTTAACATTACAGTCCCAGCACTAAAAACATATCAAAAAATCAGAACTACCGGCCTTTTTCATAGCACCAGTACCAAGTTATTAGCATTTGACTAGAGTGTAATAGTTTTTCCAAAATATTGAACGCTAAGTCTTTTAACTTTTCCATTAATTATTAAAAAAAAAATCATTTTGGAAAATACAAAATACATAGATACAGGCTTTTGACTTAGTGCAAAGTGTGCAGGAATGTATTTGGGTTTGTGTGTACAAGCCCAGATCCTTTTTATAAAAAAAAACTAACAAAGTATAGAAAATTGCATAGTAAATTTTGAAATTTAGTACAGGCTTTCTTAGAATAGAAATTGGGCAAGTTTAATAGGTGTAGGTAAATTTTGTAAAATAATGCCATCTTATTAGAAATAATTAATATTGAGATAAATAAGGAGACAACATAAAATACAAGAAATATTGCGCCTAGTTTCAATTACTGTCCTGAAAGATGTAATAAATTATTTTAGAAAAGTTTGTAAAAATATTTCATCGCAAATTAACTGATCGTTACCCGGAACGGGCGTCTTTTAACTTTTCCATTAATTCCGTTATTATCCTCTCCTCCCCTTTCAATCTCATACTAACTCGTCTAAACCAGGGATGTTGCAGATGTAATTCTTGGACATCCGCGGATGCGTATGCGGACACACGGATGATTCTCAAATTTGCGGATGTGAGAAAAATAAAGGATTTTGAAATTTCTTCAAAAATACACAAATTCTACTACTAGGCAGATAGGTACTACAACATTGGTTTATTGGTTTTTATCATTCGTAGGCTTTATTTAAAGCACTTGGAATCTTCAGGTTTACATATTGAACAAACATTACGAAATCAAATGGAGCAATTCAATAAATAGTTACAGCAAAAAAGAATGAAATCAGTAAACACATGGAGACAAATCAAAACTATAAAGCAGGTGTGGTTTAGTTCAACGCAGGTCTGGATGTAAATGGTCCAAAACTGCATTTTGTCAAGAGTCAATAATACTAATACAATTACGATGAATTTAGAGTCAGACAACGTCTCAACATCGTGATATATCACAACAAATGCTTTTTACAAAATATCGTGCAGTGGGAGTTCCAGGATTGTTGCCAGGGTGGCATCTTCAGGGAGAAGTAGCACTTACAACAGCTACTTCCCCTGAAGATGTCCACCAAAGGTGTGGCGAAACGTCGGGTATGAAAATAAAACCCATTTGACCATACGGCCCGGAAAACAATAAAACCTTTCTCATGAGGCATATAACGGAGGTGGTTTCCTTAAAAATAATAGGCACTTACAAACAAATTGTAACCCAATTTCCATTCATCTTCAAATTGAAACATCCGCATGACAATTTACGCGGATGCGGAGGCGTGAAAAGATGCGGACGAGGATACGCATATTCGCAACATCCCTGTTCCAAACCATTAGCACCGCATTATCCCTCTATCTTTCATTTTCTATTCTTTCATCACTCCCTACTACCTTGAATGATATTGCTAAAAATGTATAAAAATTGGTCATGTATAATAATAGTAGCCATATTTTTATGGGCAGTATTTTATTGTTTCCTCTTTTTGCTACCCACGCCGTATGGAAAACATCCCCTACAGCATTTTGTAGCAACCCCACTCCCCTCGACACGACCTACCCTTCGTCTGATACTCGTAGAAGAATGAAAAAAACAGACGGATAGACTTTTTTATACCGTCTTAACACATTTACGTGGGAGCTGATTCGCCATGGGAAACCTTTACAAAGATTGAATGAAGAATGAAAACTATATTATTTTTAAACAAAGAACAACGAATTAATGTTGTAGGCATATCGACATTTCAAAAAACGGGAGGCCTTAAATCTCGACACTCTTACTAAATATGCTTTGAAAAAAAAATACGGTAGATACATTGAGCCTTTATCTAGCTAGGAAATGAGTGTAAAAGATTTTTTATATCTTGTATTAAGTTTCTCAAAAAAATGTGAAATACACCTCTGATATTTTTTTTCCGAAAGACGGCGACTCGTTTCCCGAAAGTCGTTCTCTTTAAAAAAAAACTCTTTTTTTTAATTTTATCATGCGATTTTGAACCTTAACGTCACAGTGACATCGTAGTTGGAACCCTAGCCTTAAATCCACAATTATTTTTGAGCGGCTTCCAAAATATATACCTATATACGCATTGTTTGTGTGGGGACCTCCAAAAGTTTCGCGAGGACGAGCGATGGTTTACCCTTTGTATTCATTCGCTTTCAGAGATTTATGATTATTATTTTATGGGACCGCACACTGAAAAACAGCTGGGAAATGTGTGAAAAACGCTGGAACAAAAGACACGAAATTATGTGTTGAAAATGAAAAAATAAATGTTATCAAAATGATTTAATATAACCTTCATAAAGCTGCCCCTGGCGAATACGTAGGCAGGGCCGTTCTTAGGCACAGGCTATGTAAGCTGCAGCATGGCTGCAGCCTAGAACGTCCAGTACAAAGAGAATAATTATTTTTTTAAATTTATTAAATAATGTCTTCGTTTTAATCATGGGGTTGGGGACTAGACGTCTCATAATATACGATGTACCTAGCTACTTTTTAGTGCCATGTGCAACGATGTACGAATAAAAGAGCTGAGATGAAAGTTTCACATGTTTTAGAGAGAAGATGATTTAAAAATAATATTCACAATGTGTGGTGATTTAGTCAATTTAGTAAATCAGCTGATAATAGATAAGTAAGAATTCCCGCTACAGATTTTTACGATAAATCTGACAGTATGGGGATGTGAAATTTTGGGAATAATTTCACTACAAAGCTATTAATTACTGCACATTTCAACACCCTGGAATAGATAAAACAATCGAAAAAAAACATCATAGCGCCCCTAAAATTATTTAAGCTGCACCGCTACTTTCAATTTTAGGATTGCAAAATGTCATTCAATATGCTTCGAATTGGCGAAATTCAAGAATCGTCAATGGATCGGTAAACTTAAATACTTATCTACTCAGCATGGGGCCTACAGATCCTAAACACGGCTCTGTGTGTATGTAGGTACTATATAATAATTAGGGAACAGAGACCTTTGTCAAATGATAGCACGAGCCGCCCTTGTTAACATGACAACACACAGAAGACAAATTTCATTCGTTTTGTCCGCCGCAAAATGTTCAGATTTTTCTTGTTAATTTTATATTAGTACCTTCCTACTTTACAACCAAATTATGGACTCGAGAATTAAAATTCTAAATGATTGTGGAATAATGTTTTCAATTCTATGACGCGATGTAGAATCCAAGTTTTGGACGTCATGGATCAGACTACTATATTGAAATGGCAATGGGCAGGACACATAGCCAGACAAGACGTACGTGGACGACCAGATTTCTTAAATGGATAGTTTTATCTCAACAGATATACAGCAAAGGATGGACCTTCCATCGGGCTTATGACTGATCGTCAGCTGGCTTAATGTCATGACTTTACACTTAAGTAACATTCACGAATTCCAGTCCATCCATCTGCCGCGGCCGGGAATCGAACCCAGGCCTTCAACCTGACAAGCCGGTATTTTACCGCTATGCTATGAAGGCTGGTAGCTGAGTCGAGGTGAGACGTATATATATTGTACACGGCCCTCTATTGAGATTATTTTTTGGTATTTAGTGTATGTTCCAACCTTTTTTATGCTTCCCTGAAGTCTTTCGACAATATCAGGGTAAATGGCGATAAACAGATTAAGTCAATTTCTTAAATGGAGACCAAGGTCAAACAAAAGAGGAGTCAGAAGGCCACAGAAGAGATGGAAGGATCACGTCGGTAGCGGATGGCCAATGGGTATAAACGGCGAACAACAGAAAGGAGTGGAAACGTTTGGAAGAGGTCTATATCTAGCAGTGGTAATATGTACCAGAGCTGAAGAATAGAAGCTGAAGAAGAGAGCTGAAGTGAATAAACTAGTATGATTTGGGCATGTTGAGAGAATGAAGGATGACAAAAGAGATGTATCTGAGCGAACGAAGAGTTGTGAGGAAACGCAGCCGCCCGAGACTGGCCTGGTCCGATCATTTCGACCAGATCCTCAAGTATGAACGCGTTTTGAGTAAAAGGAATCGGAAGCGTTTATGACAGATTGCATGAATGTGACGGAAGCTAGAAGTGTGTGTCAGAATAGGGCTGTACCCTTGAAGGGACGTGGCGTGAGGGTATAGATAGATAGGTAGAAGAAGAAAAATAAAACGATATAGGAACTGGTGTTCCTTTACCATCCAAGGTTTAGTGGGAGGCGACCTTGATAGCTTCCCTTACGTCACGATATATTTTGTCATAGTTTCCTTTCAATTCCCATTACAAATAGATTAGCACAACACAATACATGGGATTATTTTCCCATCACGTAACCTCCCCCATACAACTTTCTCTCGTATAGAAATAAAGAATATCAGATTATAATAATGAAAATGACATTGGCATAATCTTTTGTCAATAATAAGTGGGAGTTTCATACAAATAATCCCACAGAAATATTTAAGTCCGTAAATTTATTTATTCGTATCACGTACTCTCCGTTTCACATTTTTCGCCTCATGGGTTTCCGTAGATACGAAATTTTTCCATAGAATTACTACTAAGAATCAAGTATCCAGTGGACAAGTTATTTGTAACACAGAGTAAAAATTATTTGGAACAGAATAATGTTCTAATTTCAAACTTGACATTTACTGAAGCAAAAATATCCGCAATATTGTCACTAAACGTATTTAGGAGTGTTTACTGATACTATTTGTAAAAAATGTGGTCAAACAAACGGACAAATTAGTTTATTATGTTTCAGAATTAAACTTAATCCTTCTTTGTGAATAATTTATCCAAGAATCTGAAATTTACAGTCTTTGCTAAAAGTTCTTAAATGCACCTCCGTAGATGTTAAAGTTAATCGAACATTGCAATTGTTCCTTCTTCTTCACTAACTAAATTTTCCGTCGCGAAGCACGGGTAACTCAGCTAGTACCAAATAATATGATATTTCTATACTTACAGAATATCAATACAAATAGATGAGTGATGAATGACCGTGAATTATTTTTTGTTATTCTATTATTTCAATAAATCATAAAATATTGATATTCCCATTATAACTTCTCCCATGGATACAAAATTGTTATTCCCATTTTATTGATTGGTGTTGCTTACCTAATAATAAAATGTACTTATCCAGATTTCCAGGGAAAAAATTACAAAATAAAATTAACATGAAATATTCCAATGTTCATTTTTATAAAAATTGTGCTTTGCGGGGATTCTGAAGTTATTTTGTTGTTTTCGGAATAGAGCGAAATATCATTTGTCAATTATTAAAAATATTTCTTTCTCTCATTATCAAATTAAATCGATTCTTATTCATACGAATATGTTGTTTCTTTATAGCAAATAGCAAAAACAATTATTGCCTACAACACGAAAAAACTCTCAGACCATATGTTTTTAGTAAAGATAGAGGGATCATGGGACATATGTAGGTTAAAAATAAATAAATACATTTTACACTTGAAGATTAAAATGACCTTAATTACAAAACAACGAATGTATACAATAATGGTTGCATCGAACTTAGCGTAAGCCCGCCGGGCACAAAAGCTCTTCACAAATATATTTAGCTTATTTTAGGATTGCAAGTGAAAGCTGACAAAAAAAAATATTTTCCCAAACACAATACGCATTTCTATATTTTCATATTTTATTTTATATGTGACGCCCACAGACACATCAACAAAACATGAATACATTATCATACAAAAAATAAAAACATCTCATGTCGACTCTCTAATTAAGGGTGCCCGCAGCATACTACTAACCAAAGCCAATCAGTGCTCGCAAAAATACCACCAAACAACGAAGTCAAGATATCGTAGGTATATGAAGTCATTCTTGCACATTTTAGAATTATGGGATTTTAGTTTAGGTGCTTTATTTTCATATAGAAAATTGGATGAAAAATATCCTAAGTCATTCATGACTCTCAGAAATCAAAAGTACACTCAATTCATGGCGCAAAGATGAGACGATTTTTCCATTTTCTATATAGATACAGTATTTCCACACCAGGCTATATTCCCATAATATATCTCTGACGTCCCATACACACATACATATTCCCATAATATATCTCTGACGTCCCATACACATGTATGTACGAGTATAATGTATTCCCATACACAATACGAGTAGAAAGATACACACAATAATAATTTATTATTCTCCCCATTGTAACGCCATGACATTCAAATTATTCACATCAAATAAATCAATATAATATATCATCCACATACATTATGGTGTAGACAGGCACCTGATTCTATACAATTATATATACCTACAAATATAACATGAATTTTTGAAAATCACAATTTATATTTTGTGAGACCATCGGAATTATCTACATCTTCTTCTTCTGCATCGATGTCCTCACTGCTGAGGGTCGTGACCATCCTCTCTCCTTGTCCGTACTACGTTCTGGATTGTTGTCCTCCACCTCTCCCGACACACCGCCGTACGCATTGCTCCAACCACTGATGTACCTGTGGCAGCCTTGATCCAGTCAGTCCATCTAGTGGGGGATCTTCCTCTACGTCTTCTGCCTTCTACTCCTCCCACGACCATCAGTTTTTCAAGGCTATTTTCTACATAACGTAGTTGAATATAACAAGCAGTTAACTCAACAGATATACGGCAAAGGATGGACCTTCGATCAGGCTTATAACTGGTCGTCGGCTGGCTTAATGTCATCACTTTACACTTATGTAACATTCACCAATTCCAGTCCATCCATCTCCACGTTTCGTTTCGACTCAACTACCTACCAGCCTTTGTAGCACAGCGGTAGAATACCGGCTTGTCAGGTTGGAGGTCTTGGTTCGATTCCCGGCCGCGGCAAATGGATGGACTGGAATTGGTGAATGTTACTTAAGTGTAAAGTGATCACATTAAGCCTGACGTCGATCAGTCATTACCCTGATGTAAGATCCATCCTTTGCTGTGTATCTGTTGAAATAACTTCTTGCTAAACCTTTTGGAAATTAAATGATTTTTCCTTCAATTTTCTCAACCTCCTCACTAAATAAATTTATATTTTCATTTTGTTTCACATTTTTTATATCTTTTAAAAAGCAACACAGCACAATAATACGAGGATTTTATTGTTTGGACATAAAATGTTATTGCATCCCTATCTGGGTAGGCAGTTAGACACCTGCTCTTCCATCAAACGTGTGAACAATGAAATAAAATGAAATGTAAAGACATTTTGATGGAGTAGTAGGTACTAACAATAAAATCAACAACGAATTGTTTCTTTTTATGTACGAGAAAAACCTGAATTGAATATTAGGTGGGATTTACTTTGCGTTTTATATGACTTTATTTATGTACTTTAAAATAAGTAATCAATTTTTTTATAAAACCATGATTTAATGACTTCAATCTTAGAACTGTTTTTCGCAGTCTACCGAATGATACCAAACACGCACTTCCGAGGCGCTTGGATTCCTTCATTTCAATGGCGCCTCCTACCAAAAAATGACAGAATCAAAATTTGTAAAAAGATATTAGTTCTACTTTTGAAGCACATTTATGAGATAGCAAACACGACGATAAGCGGTGACTGGATCCTCTCGATCGCTCGGTGTCTTCCAAGGCTTGAGCTGGACAAAATCAGACTTACGATCTGGACTTCTTTTCCAACGCCCTTTCATACGATACCACACATGACCCCACACGGCCCTTGGATCCACCTCAAACGCTTTACATATTTTTTTTCTCTGTAGAAAGCTGATCCATTTTTACACAGAACCGTATCGACACCGAGTTTACGTAAGTTTGCAAAGTTTCAGGTCTCTAAGCAGTAAGAAAAGGTTTGAAAAACCGATTACTAGATTTGCGCACAGACAAAAAACATGGTAGCAAAAACAAAGAAGTGAAGTTTAAAAAAATCTTGTAATAATAAAAACATTGGGATAGTGAATTATCTTTTGACATCAAATACAATCGATCCTACTTGCCAGTGCGCCCCAGAATCAGTTTCTATAGGTAGGTACCTAATATTTATAAAAAAAATCTAACTACCTGTATTATTAACTAATATGGTTAAATTATGTTCGAATCATTGTTAGTAGTAGCAATGTCTGGCATAAGTGCGAATAAAGCAGGTAGTCGTCCCTTCTCGGTCACATTTTTATGACTCCGTTCGCCAGTTTGAATTAATCCCAGTTTGAATTGGTGCCGACACTTGGGCATGGCTGATGTTCGAATGCAGTGGAAACGAGGTCCTCGAGAAAAATGCTTAGGAAAATACTCAAAGAAGGGATAGGATAAGGACATCGGAGAGTTTGTATGACAAATTGTATGAATGAAAAGAGTGTATGTACCAGGTACCTATAATATACGTAGTATACACTATACAGTGACTTGGGCTACTTTTTATAATACCCAATTTTTCATACACATCCCTCATTTCCATTTGGTCTGCCATCGCCCCATTAATTTCCATCATTGCCCAAGGTCTGGTGGTACCTCGCGGTGTGACTGTCACATTGTATGTACTACTTCCATACATAGTGTAGTACATACAGTGGGGTACATAGGACACCTACATATTTTGACACGAATTCATATTTTATTTTGACATTTATATTTCACGGGCCGTCCGTGTCAACTATATGTCAACCCTACTCTTTACAATATAAAACTAGGAGCCCGCAGTGCGATTCGCACTAATTGGCTCAAGAAATATACAAATTTAAAAAAAAATGTAAAAAAAAATCCCTGTGTACAAGAATCTGGTATTACTTTAAGGTTCTCTTACACGAGCAACAAAATTGCTCCTCTCACGGAAATTTCAAGTCACAATGACGCAATATACTTGATGTTGTCTTGACGTCATTGTGAGGCGAAATTGCCGGTAGTGGAGCAATATGCAATAAGTTACGTATGCGAAAAACAGAATGCATTTTTTTTTTCCTTCGTGACCTTCCTTCGTTCTATCTACGAGTGCAGGGTTAGCAGAAAAGACGGAACTCCAGGCCTTACCAGGCACTTCGAACTTCCATCACATTCATATAATTTAAGATCAAAATAAAAGAATATGTACCTATTATATGCTTTAAAATCTACGTACCTAATGACTTTTATTACAGGCGATTAGTACTGGAAGACTCATAACGTTCGCATCTTCAGAGGTGTTTGACCATAAAGTCTCTACGTAAAAATGGATTTCCACCATCCATAATCCGTCGAAAATCTTAATATTTTCATACAATTTGTCATAGATGTCCTCCAAAATCCATCCTATAATTATTATTATAGTACTGAATGACCAGCTGAATGATGACAACTTTGGGTACCGACAACGCGATCGTAAAAAAAAATGCGTCAATAAAGTGAGTCCTATGTATTATATGGTCCGATGTACTATACGCAGGACGGGCATCAAATTGTCCTAATAAAAGTACGCAACGCATTTAGGTAGAGTAGTACTCGTACAATGGGACTGGGCTGTATGTAGGACAAGAGACAAGAGACATGAGACCTTTACAGTTTGTATGAATAAAACACAATGAGGTTTGCTTCTTTCTGGAAAGTGATTTGTATTCTGATGACAAGACTATATGTATTTTGTATGGCGTGTGTCAGTGGCGTGCCTGGGGCTATGATAAGCTGACATTGCATGACTTGAAAAATTTATTAAATTATTATTTTCATTTTTTGTAACAATTTCTCAAAATCTTGCCGAGAAACTTCGTGACATCCAGAACGGTCTATTGCATAGTAGGGCTAAAATCCACATTTTTTTTATTTCAATTGAACTTTTTGTGAAAACTTTTTTGGATAAGAAATAAATAAAATAAACATCAGGAGTTGGGCTATTTAAAAAAATAAAGTCCCACTACGGTTAAAGAGCAAAACGGCTTTTGCAATAGTGGTTACATCTAATTCAGGCGCAGGTCCCTAGGCAAAAAAGCTAGTAAATATATATTTTTAATGAATATTGGTGAGTATCGAAATCCAGTAATTCAGCATCGACCGACGTTCAGACCCGCGTCCACCGGATTAACAGTCGAGATCGTTACCAACCCGGCTACCGAGCGCCTCTATAAAATGACTTTGATCAGTTTTCATTGTTTTGGGCTTAAACGGGAAGTACGCCACTGAATATACAAAATATTTGTGTGTCGTCCTTGTCAAACTAAACCCAATTAATTCGCCACAAAATGAATGTATTTTATTTCAGAATATTTCAGTACAATTGTATAGAGACACTTGATATTATTATTGAAATGCCATTCCCATGTGGGAATTAGAATTAAGTATTCCCAACAGCTCACCCCACATTCTGGCAATACTAACTTTTTGATTTAGTGATTCACAAAGCATAGACAATATTAATTAAGATCAAGGACCAATGAAGGAGATTAACAGACTCTTACCATTCCTTGAATTTAAATTGAGTGGAATTTTGAATTTCTCGAGGTTTTAGAATAATCCCCCCACCCCACACACTTTTTTAATATTTTTTGTAGAAATGGATTAACCATCTGACTTAAGATCTTGATTTCTATTCCAACGCCCTTTCATATGATACCACAAATGACCCCACACGACGCTTGGATCCCTTTGAAAACCCTTAAATATTTTTTGTCTCTGGAGTAAGTTGATCCAGAGTGGCACAGGATTATATTGTCATCGACTTGACGTACGAGTATGTTTGCAAAGTTTCAGGTCTCTAAGTAGTCAGGAAATGGTCGAAATCCGTTGTAAAAAAAACTCCACAGTGAAGTTAAATAAAATCTCGTAAAAAGTATCCATAATTAATGCCTTAGGGTGATATTTTGCAATAAGCAAGGACATAAGTAATATGTATAAAAATAATTGGCCTTCTTTGAATTTTAATTCAAGGAAAAATACCAAAGAATATGGCGGAATATTATTAATATACCTAATGGGTACCTACCCACGTAAAAATACAATATTATTTTCATAAAGGCTTCTCCAACGCAAACTTGCCATAACCAAATACCTACGATACGCACAACTGTATAAGGGGGAACCTCTACCAACATAATAAGTTCCCTATTGTGTGGTTAAGTTGGTATACTTTGAAATATATTTTTTTGAATGGATCGGTCTCATTAACGATCAGTATATTATAAAATATTTTGTTCAGTATTTCTAATACCAACTTTCAGTGACGGACTGGCTCTTAAAATTCGCCATGTAATAAAGCCGGGGGCCCCAACATGTGCCTATACCTCTTCAGATTTTCATAAAAAAACATTCCTGGTAGGCGAGTTTTATGCAACAAATGTAATTTAATGGATTTTTGCAACAGATTTTAAAAAAATATACCTATGACAATAAGTTATACAACCAACACCGCCGCAGACGAAATTTATTTTGACCCCTACTACCTATATTCTTCTGTAAGGATACAGTTCCAGATAATTTATTTATTTGTGTAATTCTCGAGTATTGACGCAAGAATTTTATTTACATAATTCCTTATGTAATGTTAGAGGACGACTCTTAATTTTCTCGTGGACCACCACTTTGTCGACCACTGCTGTACATTACTGAACAACACTGAACATTTTGTTTAAAATACTGACCGCATTATGTGACATTATTTTGTAATGGTTATTTTTTTGTATATTTTAAAACAATGTATTAATATTATGAACGGAGTCGTGGCAATCCTTGAGGAGTTTACTTTATAATAATAGAACGCAATGGGGTAGTAGGGGGTAGAGGACAGGGGTAACCCTCAGCCCCGTAGCCCCATGCCACATCATAGCCCGCAGCTCTCTTCATTATGTTGCTATCATCATTATATTAATTCTAGAAGCCCCCAATGCGTTTAGCACTAATTTTGTATAAGTATATATCTAATATATTTATCATCTCACGCCGCGTCCTTTGCGGGGTAGGCAGAGAAGACAGAGCGCCAGACTAAAAATAAAATAAATCACATTCATGCAATTGTCATACAAGCTATCCGATTTCTTTTACTCAAAACGCGTCAATCCTTGAGGATCTGATCGACATGATCGGTTCGGTCAGGTCAGTCTCGGAGGGCCACGGTTCCTCACACTTCTTTGTTCACCCGTATGTATTTTTTTATTCATACTTTCGTCATTCATTCTCTTAAAATGTCCAAGCCATATATGTTAAATCAATTTCATTCAATATAATTCATGAGTATTTAGGTATTCGTCAGTACTATACTATGCATAGTTGACGCTGCTGGTTGGAGCGCGGTCTCCTATGCGGCACTCACCAGATTCGAATCCCGCACACGATGATGTATTCTGTAATTCGCGATATTATTCAATGGGAAGGGCTTATGTATTATATACATATACATAAATGATCTGACAGAAATTAGAATGGTCAATGGAGACGTTGTGTCATTTGCAGATGATACTGTGCTTCTCTTCGGAGGTAAAACGTGGGATGACGTACATAGAAATGCAGAGAATGGGTTAAGACAAGTGAAAAAATGGCTAGATTTAAACCTGCTTACACTAAATATAGAAAAGACCAATTACATGACGATTAACATAACCAACAGAGACGATGACATTGTGAAAGACAAAACAATTAAGATTCATACATGTGACGCTGACACTACCACCGGCTCATCGTGTATGTGCCCAGCTACAAAAAAAGTAAAAAGTACTAAATACCTAGGTGTCATTATTGATGAGAGGCTTGACTGGAAGGAACACATATCCCTTACTGCGGACAGACTTAAAAAAACGTTACATTTGTTTAAAGAGGTTAGAAATATGTTATCTGTTAGAATGCTCAAAACAATATATTTTGCTCTAGTGCAGAGTATCGCGTCATATGGTATTCTTGGTTGGGGAGGCGCCACACTGACTGCACTGGATCCCTTAATTAAAGCACAGAAATCAGTTATACGTGTTATAAACAAAAAGCCTTTCAGATTTCCATCAGCCATTTTGTTCAGAGAGTTTGGAGTCCTAGACATTAGACAGATATACGCGAGGACCATCATACTACATTACCTAAGACACAGACATTTGCAAGCATTAATAACGCATACTTTATCAACAAGATGTAGAAACAAACAGTTTTTCAAAGTACCTAAGACAAGAACGAGATTCGCACAGAGACATTTTACTTTTACAGCACCGAGACTTCTTAACAAAATACAGGACAAAGTCCTAACTAAACAACAAATGACGTATAAACCAAAAACGAAACGAATTATAACTGACTGGTTACTTAAGACAGGACGAGACGAGACGGAAACTTTGCTGAACTATATACCTGTTTAATGGAACCTGTTTAATGGAACCTTATAAATGGAGAAATGCAGTGATTGATTGCAGTATCAACAGGTGAGTGGTTGAACAACATAAAGTACTGATGTATGGTGAGGGTGTTCATTGGCATGTTATGTGTTGAATGTTATGTGGTGTAGTGTATGTATATGTGTGTGTGTGTGTGTGTGTGTGTGTGTGTGTTGTATGTGTTATCGTATTACATAAGGATTGCAACAATTGATTGGATGACAAACAAAAAAAAAAACATAATTTACATAAAGAAAATAACTAATTTTATATACTTGGGTAAATGAGATGTATAAATGAAATACATAAATGAAATATATAAATGAAATACATAAATGAAATATATAAATGAAATACATGAATGAAATATATAAGTGTAATACATAATATGGAAATGTAATGCCACCTTAGTACGGGCTTTGCCTAGTTGGGTGGCAAAATTGTGAATGTATTTATTATGTCTATTTATGAAATAAAGTATTTATTATTATTATTATTATTATTATTATAATTAGGTATGATTTAATATATCCAATACCTATTTATATTACAGAAACTCTTTTTAAATAAAATTGCCGCAAATATCTCAGAAGACCGTCAATTTTCACGGTTCGATTAATTACTATAGGTAAATAATGCATTTTTGAAGCAATTCAATACTCCATTACGAATATTAGAATAGATCTTAAGAGTAGGCATATTGACATTTCACAGGAGACCTTAGACATGACTGAAGAAGGAAGAATCAGGTACTATAAATGCTGTCGAGATGAGATCGCTGAGAAGAATGTGTGGGGAGATAGGATAAGAAATTAAGTAATTAGAGAGTTGAGTGAATGTAAAACAGATATTGTAACTATAATAAAAGTAAACAAGTTGAGATGGTTAGGACATGTAGAGAGAATGAATGATGGAAGAATAATAAATAAATAATAAATGAATGTAGACCAGAGGGCGTACGTGAGTAAAAGGAATCGTAGAGTGTGCATGACTAACTGCATGAATGTGACGGAAGCTCGAAGCGTGTGTAAGGATGGGAAAGTCTGGAGATCTGTTCTCTCTGCCTACACCGCAACGGATGCGGCGTGAGGGGGATAGAATAGAACTTTATTAATTCCAACCTATCCAGTTAGACACTTTGAAAAACGAACTTACGCCATTACGCAAGGATAATAATTAGTTGGTAAATACAAGCGAATATAACTTTAAGTAACTCAAGGTTAGTCTCTGATAAAGATTTTATTAAAAGGAATAGCAGAATGCTTAAAAAACCCAGGGCTGGCGCAAACGAAATGTAACTGAAATGATAAGTAAAAATTAGTAATTAAATACTGCACAGGTGGCATGATCGAAATCAATGGCTAAATGTGTAAAATACCTATTCATAGGTTTAAGGGGTCACATGAATGTAGTATACGTAAAAGAAACATTAAAAAGTTACAATTACGGTTTAAAAGCGTATAATATGATAAGTATAAGGTAGCCCGTCTTCTTCTTCTTCTTCGTCAGCCTTGGTCCCTCCACTGCTGGATGAAACTAAGAAATAATATTTTTAAAAAGATCGTTGTAACATAGGCACTCCTGAATTGATAAAATCTCTGTGTCTCCTGAATTTCGAATAGGTAGGTATTTCACACATTAAGCCAATGATTATCTCAGATTTAAATCAAGAAGAAAAAAATACTTAATCCTTTTGTAGGTGTGTTGTCGTTCTGGTGTTGTTTTGCATTGTTATGTAATAGTAATTGTGTATTTTACATTATATATTTTACCTTAAATTGTATGTTACATTGCTGTTGTGATCCTCCTCGGAACACTAGTAACTTACTCATATCCGGGGAGTAACACGGACATTGCTGTAGTCTTATGCTAACTATGTATATAATTATTGTGAAGTGTGTTGTGCAAGTTAAATAAATAAATAAAGATTTTGATGATGCCCCGTATGCAGTACTTATTTACTCATCATTTGAGTTACTCTTCGTTTGCGCCGGGCCTGGTTTTTTTCAGCATTCTCTGGAATACGACGTAGAAACATCAAGGCTTTGGAATTTTTGAACTTTAAATTCAATAAAACAGTCTATAGAGTAAAATAAATAACTTTGAATTGGCCAACTGCGAATATTATAAAATTACTAGCTGTGACGCGTCAAATAATGACGCTGTTTGAAAGAGGGAACGGATCGCCAGACCCCAGTGGGTACTGTGTGTTTCTGCTGCCCGGGGCGAATGTTAAATCCAACGCCCCCTTTATTTAGGCATATGAATCCAAATTTTCTCGAAAATTTACAGTTTTTAGTCTGAAGAAAGACAACTAAAATTTTGATACCGAGTGGCACAATTTTTTCGTGTTATTTCGAGTACAGTGCAAATAATCCAAATAATTTCTTATTTTTATTTTATTTTATTACAATTATGAGCACATAGACAACAACTATAGATATAGTTAATAAGATATCGACCCACAAGCATGCGCCACTATTAAATTAAAACATAAACGTTTATCCGGTCGCCTCACACACTCACACTCAATCTCGCTCACGCTATAAATCAAAATGTGCAAATTTAATATAAAGGAGCTATACATCTATCTATGACTGCTCAAAAACATTTTGTAGACTCGTATAATGTCAATGAAAACCAAGGGTTACGTCAAAATGAGGTAATAGCCGATAAACTCTCGACCATGATTGAGAGCGCTACGATCGCGAGTTTTTTTCTAATTCCGTATATTATATTCGAACAACTTGCAAAAGTTGCCAAGGTCCTGCGTTACATTGTTACCTAATTTCCACCAGAATTATGTACGTCGATAAGTAAATTTAATTACTTAATACAGACCTGTAGGTTATGTCTACCTACAGGTAATTTAGGTAACAATGGCGCCCTACATACATTTCAATTTGTTGACAAAAATTGGCTCAAGAGCAAGGCGAGGTGATAAAATTTGTCAAAATTTAGTGCCCGGCTTAGTCAAGTAAATTATTGAATTAAAAGCACATCAATATTTTTTTATTGTAAAAAAATGAATCTGTGTATATCGAAACACATCACACGAAACTTGAGAAGCTTGTGTCGTGAAGTGAAGTAAGCCGTCATAAAAAAACCACGAGAGCGAGCGCTGTGTTCGCCGTATATCCCTGGAGAAAACTACTCGAATATTTTTTTTACTAAAATTAATTATTATTTATTTATTAACACTTTTTGTGAACAAAATAAGAGACACGTTACCATTCAAATATAATTTAAACATCTGTTTACTAGGGCGAGTTAGGTCTCTCTTCTTCTTCTCTACACCATATCCCACTTATTTGGGGTCGGCGGCTCGGATACTCTCTCTCCATTTTCCTCGATCGAGGCAGTCTTCTGGAGTAAGCTCCAGGTGTTCCATGACCCCTCTGATGGTCTCCTCAAGGGACTTCTTCGGCCGTCCTCTCTATCTTTGTCCTTCTCCAGTCCTTCCACAGACCAGTTTGTTGCCCTCCTCAGGGGCGAGTTAGGTACTATATATTATTATTCTATGGGCGAGCTTATCGCAGTGCTGCGATCTCTGCCAGCTAACCACATTGGTATTAGCAAGTAATACTACATATGTTATGATCTCTAGTCTTATGGGAAAAGGGACTCCTGTCCCCTCCCAACTAGAAATCTCTAAAAATTGTGTTTAGAAAGGGTGAGTTCATATACAACGGTATCGATGGAACGAAACTTCTTTGACTTATAATATTCCCTAACCCGTTTCACATATAAGCTTATTTAACAACTACCGCCATCTATGTATCCGTCGTGATTATTACCAATGTACTAAAATTTGGCCCTAGGGCCCTTGGCATCTACATATATTGTCTATATAACAAGCATTTCAGAGTTTGCAAATCGAATTATTTTACACAACATACTTAGGTACTTTAAAATTAAGTATTTTCCAGTGTTTTTATTGAATTTAATTGAAAAAATGAAGGATTTCAGTACCTGCGAATATTTATGTAGCGAGTTGGGGTGGGGGAGGGGGAGGAAGATAAGGAAAGGTGTGAATAATGAACAAAGGACGAAATCTGACCGACTTTTTATTCTTCTCATAAAAATACAGAGTGTTCAGAAAGTCGATGTAACAACAAAAAAAATAATCCGAATCTATTGCACTAAAGAAATTGTTTTTCATTTCCCATAACAGTGGTAGAGGCATGCGGTATTCTTTTTCTAAAAGGATGCATGACACATACATTAAGGAAATATTGCACCTAGTGTGTGTGCGTATGTATGCGAATGTGTGTATGCGTAAATAAATATAGGTATATGTACTTATATATTTTTGCATTGTATTCCATTTTATAGCACTAACTTGGTCTAATTTAAACTTGAGTGGAATTGTACCTCACGAGATATTTTCTCCCCAATCCAATTCCTGCTCCTTTCCCTCCCTCTCCTCCTCCTCGTTCCATTCCCATACTATCCTTTCATATATTGTATAATGAAAATATCTATTAGTTAAGTTGTTTTCGCTATGTATGTAGAGGTCTAAGTTTATGTTACTGTGTTTGTGTGATGTTATTTGTGTAATTGGTCAGGCTAGTCAATACATATTCCTGTTTCATTGTACTGTTGTGACTGTATTTGTACCATAGATAAATAAATAAATACATGGAAGTGTATGCCCATTGCCTACACAACTGAATCGTCACAAAGTGAATAGAGACATTCAGAATAGATGGCGAACCTTTAATTCAGCTAAAATCAATGTAGGTATATTTCGATACAAACTAAATAAAATCTACAAGCCATCAGTTTAGTTAAGACGCGTGGATCACCATGCCATGGAGGCGAGATTTTTGAACAGAGCTTCTATATACTAATCTTCTTTCTTAGCCACGTCTTTACTGCTGGCCCAATTTATCTGAGGCCCGCCTATTTCTTTTTTCCATGTCCCACGGTTTCCATCTCAGGACTCTGGGTGCCCATCTGTCCACTGCCTGTCTAGCAACATTACCTGTCCCTTGTCATTTTAGTTTGGGAATACGATCCATCATCACATCGGCTACTTTTGTCCGGCGTCTATATACTAATTAAACCAACCAAATAACTGCAGGATATAGTAATAATTTAGACAACATGTATAACTAGTGGATTAACTGCAAAAAAAAGAACTGTCGGGGGACTAAATAGTCAAATAAAAACTGATTTGCAATTCTCAACAAAAATGATATTAACTTTTGTGTAACCTTATTGAGTCAGAATGTAGGTCAGCTTTTGTAGAAATAAAGAATGTGGGAGTGAGTATGTAAATTATTACGAGTAAGTTAGCGCTCCTTAATCTTAGAAGGGACTGGCCCTCCTTGAGATGATGGAGGATGTGATATTACTTATACAGAGTCCCTCCTGACATCCCCTGACATCTGACACTCTTCATCTTTCTTCAACCCTGATAATGATCACATGGAGTGAGGCTGGAAGGTCATATTATTAGAGACCGAAATTCAGGGACGTTGCGAATATTCGCATCCGCATTGGTGCGGATATCATGCGGATGTTTCAACTTGAAGATGAATAAGAATTTGATTACAATGTTTTTATTTACAAGCACTGCAGATAACATACATAAATGTAGTTAGTAAATCAGTTAAATTATCTCATTTCATTCATCAGTAAAAACATAACATACTCGTATGCATACAGAGACACAACAACTAGGTATAAAAAGTACGTAAGTACTATTTTTTAATGAAACCACCTCTGTTATATTATGTCTTATGAGAAAATTTCGCCTGCAGCGCTACTCAATAGAAATTGAATGTGAGATCGTTATTCAAGAGCGAGAGCTTGAAATTTTGATAACCCTGGGCTTCCATATGAGAAAATTTCCAACACTTACCGTAATTGCTAAAAAATGATTTCAAAAACAAGTTGAGGGTGACCATTGTATGGTGTCCTTAAGTGGTAACATCGGTCTGATGTCGGTCCCTAGTGCCACCCTGGCAACAATCCTGGAAATCCCAATGCACGATTTTTACCCTTGAATATAATATATCATGATGTTGTAGTCCCTACGTCCGCATCCTCATCCGCGCACATCTAAAAATGACATCTGCTACAACCCTGAATCAAATATATCACAGCATATAATTCATGATATTGTCTTTCAAATACAAAAGCTTCTGTCAAATCAACGCAACGGCTTGTTAGCTTTCATTATCGTATTACAAATTAAAGCTTTGACTTATTGTACTTTGTGTAACTTTATACGTGTGTTATTCAAAAGGTCGGGTTGTCTCGATTTTTTGGTATGTTATTAGTGTTAGATCTGTATTGATAAATTCGATTTTTTGACAATATCTTGGCGTCGACAGAAATCATTTTTTTGCCTTCTATACTACTATTTATGTTTTCAAATTCATCATTCTTTTCTCAAATATATATAATACGCGGTAAATTTACTATTAGAATGAAAATGAACAAATTGAGATGGTTGGGACACGTTGAGACGATTAATGATAATGAAGGAAATATACTTGGGTGCAAGAAGAGGTATAAAAATCGTGGTGGTCCAAGAGCCACTTGGCTCGACCGTGTTGACCAGTTGGTCTAGGATGGACGTGTTTTAAGCAAAAGAAATCGTAGATTGTGTGTGAGGATTGTATAAATGTAACGGAAGCAAGATGTGTGTGTGTGTGTAAGGATAGGGAAGTCTGTCGATCTATTCTCTCTGCCTACCCCGCAAGGGACACGGTGTGGGGAGATATAATAATAAAATATAATAGATATATTACCAGCATGATGAATCCACCGGAACAGTGTGTAATATGAACATTGAAGGAAAATCCCGCGGGCTCAAGGCCCTCCACATCCCCGGGTAGCTCAGGCGCATCGCATTATTAGCGACCTCTTTACCCTCACTTTTAAGCAAATCTTATTAAGAGTTGAGCCCAGGGTTAGCCTTAAGGGAGCCCCCCGGCAAACCCCACCCCTAAATTACGTTCCTTCAGTGTCCTTATCCAATGTGAACATTATAAACAACCTTGAAATATTCATACAAACATTAAACTATGTAATAATAAAGTTCTCCCTCCAGAAAGATGAATTATGGGACACCATGCGGTCACAATAACTTATTTTAAATGAAATATTACCTAATGGTAAACCTAACTCGCACCCCCGGAAGTTCGTACTGTGTCGTCCAGAATTCACGCAAAACTTTTTCATACCGAGGGAGAGCTCAAGGTTCACCACAGTTTCCCATCCGGAACTATAACTATCCACCAAGGTCGATATTATTTTATTAGACATCCTTGTGTTCTCTAATACCAGCATTTTTACGCTGATTGAGAACACGTTTTAATGTGATTGTACCTATAATATTGCTGCTTATTGTTTTGCCAAGGTGTTTTTATCACAATAGTATGCTGAATTAATCATCCCCGAGATTGAAATAGGTAAATACTTTTTCATACTAAATGGTAAAACCTTACAAAAAATCAAATTACTACTACACATTTTCTCATAATATCATACATCATACAATTGGCAGAAATTGCCATTTGGCAATAAGTCCGCCCATTGTACGATTATTTTTTTAGTACAATAAAGAATATTTTATTTATTTTTATTTAATTTGTATGGAAATCCATCAGTTTCATAAAAAAATTGCCTGTGGCGCTATTTTTTATCACTTTTATTATAAAAAAAAAAACATTTTTCTTACATATTATTGGCAAAGTATTATATGTAAGTACTTACTTATACATTTTCAAATAAACAAACCACATCACGACCTTCTTCACCAGGTCTCACAAAAAATTCGTCTGTGGCGCTGTTTACGCGATTTTATGCTATATCCATTTTTTTTATTTTTGTTACTTCCCCCCTAGCTCCGAGGCTGGCGACGCCCATGGAATAAATTGAATTGAAATTGAAAAATGATGTAAACCTACCTAGTACCTAACCTACACAAATCAAAAACTTTCCTTGAATGCGCGAATTAATTATTTGGACAATATTTAACAAATGATTCACAAGACAATGAATTAAAGCAATTACAAAATTCTTACCTTTGATCTTCTTCAGGAAAGGGTAGGTGGAACGCCTTTTTAGATGTAAGTGTTTATTTATCGTATGGCCAACATCACGCCTGTATTATTTAACATTCGTATGCCAAAGTGTAAAAAAAAGTAAAAAGCATAGTATGTTTAGATGTATTTTTTGTCCATAAGTTTACACAACAATACCACAAAAAGATTGTTTGAAAATCACATATTTATAGCATAGTATAACAACAAAAATGATATTTTATTTTATTTTATTTATTTTAAGGTACAGATACAGTCTTAAACAACAATACAAAGATAAGAGTAAAAATTATTAACGAAGCAAACCAATTACATCTGTACACAAACAATAACAACAGCACAATAAATACAACAAACATCAGCTCTTCTTCTTCTTCTTATTTAAATATGGCACGCACCCGTCTGCGGGTGATTTTGCCATTGTCAAGTATTTTGGTTATTTACTTATTTCTCTACACTGAGAGTGACGAAACATAGTATTTTATATTTAGGTAACAAATACTAAATGCAGTGTTATAAAATGTTTCAATGTCTTCAACATGTACGACAAACATATTATTTATATAACATCAATGAAAAAACAATTTATGACAAACACAGAATATATACAACAATATCTCTCTGACCGCACAGCACAGTTATATACAGGCCGTAGGTACGCTCAAAAATACAATTCAATTCCAGGAACTACAGGCAAAATTAAACTAAATGGAACATAGAGTCGGGCAAAATGTTTTATTTTTTTTTTTATTTTTTTTTTTTTTAATCAATGTTATGAAAAGGATTTTTTATTTCCCGATTTCAAGTAACCCGTTTTTAAAGCACGTTTGGGAGACTTTAATACAAATTACACTTATGATTCCAAAACTCGGTTACACCTTTTTATCATATTTCTTCAAGTGTTTTACAATGAAGTTATTCACTTTCGGAGAATTCAGAGCTAACAGCGATTGAATGTTAATAGGCAAGGTCTTGCACACCCCGCTGATGTCCTTCAGGAATTCCTCGTTCGGCAAAAGGGGACAACCGAAGAATATGTGGTCAACAGTTTCAGCATCTTCTCCACATTCACATAGTGGGGAGCCCACGACATTAATTTTGAAAAGGTGTGCGGCTAAGATGACGTGACCAATTCTGAGTCTGCACAGTAATGAAACATTTAACTTTGGAAGTTTGCATTTGTTAAACCACGGGTGCGATGGAACAGACGGTTGAATACTCCTATAATGGGAACCAGTAGTAGAATTGGAGTAACACTCATTCCACTCGCTCATGACAGAAAGTTTCGTCACTCTCTGGCAATTCGCAATAGGAAGAGCAAACATAGGAGGGATAATACTACAGCTGCATGCCAGCTTAGCAAGAGCGTCAGCACGCTCGTTTCCAGCTATACCAACATGGGAAGGAATCCAACAGACTGTAATGTCTAGTTTACGAGAAGAGGCCACGTAAAGAGATTTCAGAATATCATATATGAGGTGATTATTTATTGATGATTTCTTAACAGAACACAAGTTATCTACAAGGCTAAAAGAGTCTGTGAATATGATTGAGTATGGGGTGGTAGTCAAAAGGATCTCCGTTAGCGCCTCCCGAAGGGCAACACATTCCGCTGTGAAGATGGATGCGGACCGTGGAAGTTGGAATTGTCTCTCTATACCGAGAGATGGGGCACAAAAGGCTGCCCCACAGTCGCCCTCCAGAGATTTCGAGCCGTCAGTGAAAAACCTGGCATGTGAGGGCCACCTTTCCTCTACTTTCTCCAAGAAAAGTTTGTTGACTGAACTAGGATCCATAGTCGAAGCTGACTTGTCAATATCCATGTGCCGGAGCACATCTGGACGAAATGTTGTAGCCTCAAACGGAAGAGAGAACATTGGTAAAAGAGAATGAAATGAATCCGGGAAACTGTTTAAGACATAATGATAGGACGAGCACAGCAATGGGTATATTCTAGAACGCCAGTAAGGAACGGTCTGACATCTCTGAATGAGTACCTGTAATTTGGGAAAGATCAAATGATTCTCCTGAGCCAGCCTTGCCGCAAGAAACTTTAATGCAAGGGATTTTCTTCTAAGAAAAAGTGGCATTTCGACACATTCGGCCTGTAAGGCCACGATAGGTGAAGACCGCATAGCTCCTAAGATGACTCTAATTGACTTGTTCTGCATTCTTTCCAGTTTATCTGCAAGGTAATTCGGCAGAGGCTCAAACAAGAATGCACCGTAATCTAGAACACTTCTTATCAGAGCATCGTACAGGGTTCGCATTGTAGTTGGGTGAGAACCCCACCACACTCTTGCCACCGCACGGAGAATGTTTATGTTTTTTTCACATTTTGCAATGACCTTCTCGATATGAATGTTCCATGAGAGCTTCCGGTGCAGGGTCATGCCAAGAAATTTAACAGAATCTTCCGAAGGAACCGGAATATTATCAAATTTGATACTAATGTTAGGAATTCTATGCTTGTTTGAAAAACACACAATTTTACTTTTGTTAGGCGAAAGAGTAAGACCATTTTTCTTAAACCAGCAGCTAAGGGATTCGAGAGTACTCTCCATGACCTCACTCGATCGAGCAATGGATTTTTCAGCGCTGTAAACAACAAAGTCATCGGCATATTGCAAGACACTACAAGAAGTAGGAATCAGAGACTGGATGTCCTGAGTGTAGACGTTAAAGAGCAGGGGACTTAAGACTGACCCCTGCGGTAGTCCTTTATATACTCTTCTCACAACCACGCCCTCTGGAGTCTTAATCAGGAGCTCCCTCTCGCACATTATGTTGAAAATCAGACGGCAAATAATGTCCGGAATACCTAAAGATAACAATTTCTCAAACAATATTGGGAGCAACACATTATCGTAAGCGCTACGAATGTCTAGAAAACACGCGATAAGATCCGTCTTATGGGCTCTAGCAAGATGAATATCAGTCACCAAAATGCTCAAGTTGTCTAGGCACGATCGGCTCTTCCGGAAACCAAATTGCCACTCTGGCAGAAGTGCTTCTCTCTCCACGAACCACTCCAGTCTAGCCTTTATCATCCGCTCGAGGATTTTTAGGAAGCAGCATGATAGAGCTATGGGTCTGTATGAGGATCCCAACGTCGAGTCTTTACCTGGCTTGGGAATTGGTACGACAAATTGTTGCTTCCATGATGAAGGAACCGAACCTGTAGTGAGAATCACATTGAATAATGATAAAAGTTTGAGAAGAAGGGGTCTAGGAAAGTGTCGAATAAAGGAGTATGAGATCTGGTCTGGACCAGGAGCAGAATCACCCGCGGATTGAATTGCTACATCCAGTTCGTTAAAGGAAAAAGGGGAAGAGAGAATGCATGATTGCTGGGGCGCGAAGACAGAGTCCTTCCGCAGCTCAAACTCCCCGGGAGCATACGCAGGAGCCAGAATCCGCACAAAACCATCAATCCAGGATGTACATTTTGAAGTGTTAGGTCTTGGGGAATATGCACCTCTAAAAGCATTTACGGAATTCCAGACGTCTGATGGTGGTGTATCCGGAGAGAGAGAGCTACAAAATCTGAACCATCCCTGCCTTTTCTTACTCCTAAGAACTCTTTTGGTTTGAGCCTGAACCTTTCGAAGGGAGAGATAATTTTCAAGAGACATGTTCCTTCTGTAGGTTTTCATTGCCACAGAACGTTGCCTAACCATAGCCGTACATTCCTCGTCCCACCAGGGGGGCGATGCTCTACGATGTCCAACAGAGCTCTTCCTAGGCATGGAAGCGTCGGCCGCGCTAATAACGAGGTGGGAAATCTTGTCGGAAACCATATTTACATCACTCATAGAATCATCAGAAGGGAGATCTATAAAGCCCCCCTCTATAGACTCCCCAAACTTACTCCAGTTAGCCCTCTTTGTGTTATATCCGGATTTATGACGAGACGAATTGGATTGTGAATTGTTTGATCTTATTCTTATTATTATAGGAAGGTGATTGCTGGATAAAGGGTCCTTGAGAACTTCCCATGCGATCAGCGAAGCTAATTCACCAGTACAAATCGTTAAATCTACCGCGGTCGGATTCTGATGTGGAGGAGGAACTATAGTGGGGCTGCCGTCGTTTAAGATACATAAATTTAAGTTGTCGACCCAATCCAACACCGCTTTGCCAGCTGAATCTGTTTTTTGAGGGCCCCATGATGAGGAATGTGCATTAAAATCACCCATAATCATATATGTAGAAGAGAAAATTGGGACGATGCTGTTCCAATACAATGTATCAAACTGGGATCTCGGGGAATACATCGACACCACAGTGATGTCCATGATTTTTGCGGCGACTATTTGCATTCTTGAGGAGATCGGAAGAATTAGACGATCATAAGAGAAAGATTTTTTTATCAATAGTGCTGCCCCTCCGTAACCATCGGGGCGATCATCTCTAAGGCAGTCATATCCTGGGAATGATACAAAAGAATCTGAGGAAAACCAAGTTTCCGAAATTGCAGCGACATCTATTTTGTATTTCCTTAAAAGGAATGAAATATCATCTCTATTTGATACAGCGCTGCGGCTGTTCCATTGTAGAAATGACACGTTTTTATAACTAAAAGTTTGTGGAGCCATTTTCGGTTAAAAAGGTCTGAAGAATGGAAATCAGTTGAGCTGCGTTGGACGGTAAAGAATTTTGAGATGAGAGAATTTCTATTAACATGGAAATCATTGTTTTTAAAAAGTTGTTGTTGCCAGAGGAAAATTTATTTTGGAGGTAACCAGAAGATGTGGAGTTTTCAGATTGATCGGGGGCTGGAAGATTGTTGGGGAGAGCACATCCATTTGGAGCAGATGACCAAGAACTGCCATTTGGGCAAAAAAGAAGGGAATTGTGCTCAGGTTGGTTGTAACCAGGTAGTACTGAGGGGTGAGAAGGGGTTTTGAATTTGAAAATAGTCTTACGATGACTGGATGGTAGCGGGGGGTGGACATTATTATCTGTCAAGGCTGAGTTTACTGATGAAGAAGGAAGGGCCTGGGACATTGCTTCTGAATATAGAGAGAATTTTTGAGGATGGGCGGCGAGGGCCTCTTTATAAGATACATTGTTCGTAGCCATAGTTTTTTTTACGTCCTGTTGTCTTTTGAGTTCAGGACAAGAAAGGTTTGCAGCAGAGTGTTGCCCTCCACAATTAATACACTTTAAAATTTGGGACAGACAATTTTCGCCGTTGTGAGCATCGCCACATTTATAACAACGGGCCGATGATCGGCATTGTGCTCTGGTATGCCCGTATCTACTACAGTTGTAGCACAGGATGGTGGGAAAGACATATTGCTCAACCCTAAATGCATTGTGGAACAAAAATACGAACTCCGGAAGGGATTGCCCTTCGAAGGTAACAACTACGGTTTGTGAGGGCTTCCATGTGGCTCCCTCACTAGACTGAATCTTCCTATTTAATCTCCTTGCCTTGATTAATTTCCATTGGGAGGGCTCAGAATACTTTATTAATTCCTCCATATCGATATCCTCACTAATTCCTCTAATTACTCCTTGTTTGGTTAGCTTGAACGTGGGGATATACGCTTTTAATTTGTTTTCAGTTATTATCGGGTTATCCAAAAAGTTGTTTGCATATTTAGGGTTCAAAAATGTCAAAGATATTTTATATTTACCCTCAGCCTTCACTGAGCCGGTGATGATACCTTGAATTTTTAAAGAATACAACAACTTACCAAAATCCAGCGCACGTATTGGTTTGGATGAATCTTCATTTTGGACATAGACCAAGAATGGCCCTAATGACGTGGATTTGTAAGTTAAAGGTTGGGAGTAAGGGAGTTGGGGAGAAGGAGGAGGATTGGGAGATATGGCAGGAACTTTAGACGGAGGGGAAGAAATGTAAATATCTACATCCGGAGAAAGAGGTCTCTTTCTCGGGTCGGGAGGATCTGGAGGGACCAGGGGTACCTCCATATTGGAGGAACCTGTTCCACTATGGAATCTACAAAAAGGTTGAAAAAATTAAATAATTAAATAAAAAAAAAAAAAAGAAAAAAAAAATAATTTTAAAGGAAAAAAATTTTTGAACCACTCTAGATGTTTTGCTGCTTCGGACTTAATAAATTAAATTTTGTATTCTCACAATAATATCGCAAATAATCACAATCAACACAACCGCTTAGATGCGCTCTACGATCGGGACTGCAAACATCAGCTCAAACTAATATATAAAAAGCGAAATATATGTAAGGATTGGAAGAAAATGGTACTGGGAGGAGGGGAAGGGAAAGGAATTGGGACATTGTCTTTCTTAATTGAACGAAGCGATAATCCGAAAGTAATTTGCGGAGATAAAATGCATGCGAGCGGCGAGCGATCAATTATGCACTGACGAATTGTCCTTGACATTAGGTTAATGCGTGGAGGAGGAAGATAGAAAATAATGTGGAATGGATGAGTGACAGGGATGAAGGCAATTCTATGCATCTCACGTCAATCCACTGCAAATAAATTATCTGTACATTGTCCAAAGCGAGGATTTGCAACTATATTCATTGCTACCACATAATCGGGGCACCTTACATTAAGTTTAATTGTAAAAAGGGTCAAATTCTTATAAGACGCAAAAAGTAATAAAACAAGATTAAAAGTGAGATCTCATTATATTGTTTCACTGATTATTGTCACAAAAATGTACTTGGAATTTAGAGAATAAAGTTTTTATTAATTTTCAGATCAAATGTTAAAAATATTCACAGATTTATTATTAAAATAGCTAAAGAAACATGATAGGAAGTTGGAAAAGAACTGTAGCTACCTGGTTTTCAAAATTGAGAACCAATTTTGATCTAAGTGGTGGTGAAATTGATCAAAGACGAATAGGTACGTCTAGATATAAATTTTATTTGAGTTACGTAGTATAGTTGTAGTATTATTGGAGCGAACTAATTTCTCTTGCAGAGGGAAGGATATCCCAGGATTTATTTTGATAGGCGAACTTCCTGGATTTAAATAATACGGCGGTTATTTCACGTGTCAAAGGACACATTCAGGAAGTCCTTTTAAAAATATATTTTACGATATCAGAAGGACGGGATTTATGTGGAATAATCCTTGTTTAGTGTCTGCGCTGGGATGGACATGGGCGTCGATAGCCTAGGGCCTAGGGGGCGTAACAAATATTTAAAAAATGAAAGTAGTTTTTTTTTAGTTTGTTTTATTTTCTTGTAAAAAAATTTCTATAAATATTGAAATTGTTTCAAAAAAATAGCGCCCCCGGCGAAATTTTTGTCGTAAAACATAAGGATGTACTTACGAAAAAATACCGTGATATGCCTAATATATAAATCTAGTTTATTTTTCGTTAAATAAAAAATATAGGTTTTATGTACTTACATAAAGAAAAGGAAACACAAAAATAGGGAAAGGCAATTAGCGCTGCAGGCAAAAAATGCATTTTAATGGATTATTATACTAATTTTAGAAATTTATTTAGAAATCTAATTTAGAAAATGATGAGAAAATGTGTGGCAATAATGTGATTTTTGCGAGTTTTATCATTTAGTAGTATGAAAAATTATATCCCAATCTCTACGGCCTCCAATCTCCAAACCTGCCCCCCCTGACGACGCCCATGGGTCTGGACCCTTGTATGTTGTTTGGAACAATATATCCTCATTCCATCAAAAGCAGAAGGATTTAGTAAAATATATTATCCATTGAACGTACATTGACCCCTGAATGGGAGTTCCTTCATGCCTTCATGATAGTACTAGCTGCAACCCGTCAAAAATTATGCGGATTGCGGGGTAGATCACCAGATTTATGGTGCTGTTACACAAGCAAGTAGATTGCTTCACTCAAGGCTATTTCACGTCACAATGACGCAGTATTCTTGAGGTTATCGTGACGTCATTGTGACCCGAAATTGCCGATAGTGGAGCGATTTATTGCCTAGTGTAACAACACCTTACAAGAGACCCTATCCTTACACGTATAGGTATATGATAATTATTGTGCCTACATTTTTATGGTAATTTTTATTCAGCGTAGTGTATTGTACTTAATAATATTTGTAATACAATCTTCCCGATACAAAATTTAGCTATAAAATATAAATTAATAAATTCGAGAAATATAATTCCATATTATAAATACAACCCGGAATCGGTTTTAGAAGATCAAAATTATAGGCTCTATTATGATAAAACAATTATAACAGATAGAACAATACATCATAATAGACCCGATGTAGTTTTACATAACAAACAAACTAAAATTACTTATTTAATTGACATCGCTGTACCAAATACATTTAATATTCAAACAACCGTCGCAGAAAAAATTCGTAAATATACAGAATTAGCAGGTGAAATAAAAAATATTTGGCATTCTAGGTCGGTATATATAATCCCATTAGTATTATCAGCTACAGGTATAATACCAAAATCGCTAATAAACAATTTAAAAAAATTAGATTTACCGGAAAATTTATACATAAAAATGCAAAAATCGGTCATTATTAATACTTGCAATATTGTAAGACGATTCCTAAATACTGATATTTCAGGCACAATGCTTGTATTTTAGGCCCCGCGCATCTGAGCCTAATCCTGTGATATCCGTGATATCTGGATAGGTGAATTTTTCCCAGTATTAGGCTGATGAGTTTATATGTGAATCATGAATGATAATATGTAGACTCTTCTGGCTGATAATACTGAGAAGTGTGTTGGCAAAGTCATGCCTCCGCGTAAAAATAAAATAAATGTACAAATTTAACATTCCCGCTTTTCTAAACCCGCAACTTCTAAAAACATCGACATCTATCCAGAGCCGTTCAAAACATTTTACAGATTATTTATATGTTGTGCAACATTTTGTCAATGAAAAGTAGTATCAAACGAAAAAATTCGACTAGCTGCAGCTATCACGAAGTGTTTAAAATTCCGTAAATTATATTCGAACAACTTGCAAAAGTTGCCACAGGGCCTGCGTTACCTTGTTTCCCGATTTCCACCAGAATTATGTAATTCGATATGTCCTGAACACTCTTACCATTTGTCCATTACTAGTACTAAATACACACAACACTTGCATACAGATACAATCTACCTACATCTCTTAAGGCAGAAGTAGGCAAACTTTAATCCATATTAACTTTCATTCGATTCCAAAGTCCATACTATAAAGCTTAAATTAAGCACTTATAAAGGACTATTAGACACTACAAAACACGTTAATCTTGTAGGCTTTCGCAGCATGACGGATCTATAGGTTGAGCGTTTTGTCGGAAATTCTTCTTCTTCCTCCTCTTGTATTAGGTCGGGTGACCTGGTTGTGACGGCGGGCTGTCCTGGGATGAGGAGGTCCAGCTGTCCTTCCATCTCTTGGGTGGCCTTCCAGGTAATCTTCTTCCAGTGGAGTTTTCCGTCTTGACTGTCTTTGCAAGTCTGGTGTCATCATGGTGGAAATTCTTATGTGTGTGTTATTTCGATTGACTGATCGAGCTTTCGGAACTGTTTCATACCTACATCCTGAAGATGGTACCAGCAATGGTTACGAAAGTTCAATCGCAAGAACACATTGATGTAACCAGAAACACATTCTTTTAGAATATACCTACAGTTGTTTTATTTATTTACTCCTTAAGTGAACATAATATATTACAGACATATAAAAATGGACATAGTACAGATTATATAAAGCATTGTTCACTAGGGCGAACTTATCGCAGAACTGCGATTTCTTCAAGTTAACCTAATTGTTAATATGACAAAATGAACTAAAACTGTAGGTGTTTAGAAACGATTTTGTAAGAGAATGAATATTTGTAATATAGCGTTAGCTCTAAATTTTATTTTTTATTTTATTTTATTCATTAAACAAACAGACAGTAATACAAAAAATCTTAAATCTTAAAAAATAGTAACTAGTTAAGTATACCAATAGATGTTTGTTATCAATCTTACTACAATGGCAATTATCCTCTATGTATTAATACTAATGACAGAAAGCGAATTCACACACGAAAGAAAAAGAAAGATAATACAACAATATAGTATCAGTTACATTACACATGCTCAGGAATAGGAAAAGGAAAGTTTGTAAGAATATTTGCACTTTTCAACCGGCCACTTGCCCACATAAAAATTTAAGGTGATTAGGTCAGGTATCTTCCAAAGTACTCTATCTTCAGTACAATCTACCAATGCCAACTCGCAATCGTCGGAACGGCAATCCCAGGTCCTTCCCAAAGAAGTTCACGTAATTCTGCTTTGTGTGGATGTAGAATACCACGATGGTATGGATAAAGAACGTTGTTTTCTGTGACGTTAATTATTAATTGTTCTAGCACCATTGGTTGCTTACATTAACAAACGATTTGTTTCATACTATGGAGAGAGTTATACTCGTAGGGACACACAGCTCTATTAACTCATCGCTTGTGATTCTTTACAATATGAAGTGGACAACCTCCACTAATATATCTGGATGCTGGCTGCTGGACGCTGACTGGATGCTGGACGCTGGACGCTGAATGCTTCACTTCACGTAATTTATCGAGTCGTTAATCACAAACAGGGAAATGTTTTTCAATTCAGTCAATCTCCTAAATGTGGGTATTATATGGTGACCAATGTGTTGTACCAACAATATTTTTCTTCCACAATATACTTTATTCTTCTTCTTTCTTTCTATCTATCTATCTATACCCTCACGCCACGTCCCTTGCAGGGTAGGCAGAGAGGACAGAGCGCCAGACAGCCCTACTATCCTTGCACACACTCCTAGCCTCCGTCACATTCATGCATGCAGTCATACACCCTCTCCGATTCCTTTTACTCAAAACGCGTCCATCCTTGAGGATCTGGTCGACATGATCGGACCAGGCCAGTCTCAGGCGGCCGCGCTTCCTCACACCTCTTCGCTCACTCAAATATATCTTTTGTGTCATCCTGTCACCTTTCATTCTCTCAACATGCCCAAACCATCTTAGTTTATTAACTTTCATTCTTGTCACAACACCAGTCTTGCGATCACTCATTCCTTATCTTATCTCTCAGCGTTTTCCCACACATTCTTCTTATTCTTTCTCAGCCGTTTTAATTCCAATGCTGGACATAGTCCTCTCCTTTGACTTTCCACAGATCTCTAACCTGGGCATGCTGCATCCACTTGTTTCCTACGATTCGCCTCACATCGTCAGACCATCTTACCTACTACTGCGACCAATATACCTAAAGGTTAGTAAAATGATAGTGTACCTATAATTCCACTGTGATTTTTTATGTTTGTGTTAGTTGATAGTAATGTTACCTCTGTCTAAAATTAGCGGCTGTGGCTTCAAATCTCCGTCTTAACGAAATTTCTTGTCAATTTTTTGCTGCAATTCACGATATACAGAAATTACGCTAATTCTTTAATTAAATGCTTAGCGCAGTTTACGGGTTCGAATCCCACGCTGAAGACTTCACAAGCTAAAAAAATATTTGTGTTTGGGTATCACGGAAAGAAACCCAGAACTTTTTTTATTCATAAAAATGTAGCTGGGTTTAACGTGTTCGTCATATCAACCAGGTGGGCGCGGGTTCGATTCCCCATGCCAATTTACTTCACTTCACGGCTCAAGCTTTTCGAGCTTATTCTTATTCAGCGAAAAAATAGAAATTCTAATAGGCACCTGACAAAAGCATTAAAAAAATTATGAACCCATAAAACCACTAAACCACTAAGAATAAAATTTAAGGAAACCATAAAAAAAGGTCGGTTGAAAAGAGTGAGAAGGGAAATAATATCTTCCTGAATCAGCTATAAAAATACAGGCAGAGAGAGATAACACACAGGAGGCAATCGAATCCATTATAATACTGTATAGGTAGAGACCGGAAAATTTCGCGATCGCGATAAAACGAATTTCGTACCTTTTACGCGAATAACGCGAATTTTGTGTTTTTTAAACATATAATGTGAATTTCAGCATTATTTAACAGGAATTACGCGAATTTTCGCATATTTGACGCTAATTTTGACCTTTATTTTGGAAAACATCATACTTGAAACATTATCAAAAGGAATGTGGCTTTGAAAGAAAGAAGAACCACACTGAAAAAATCTTGAAAAAGGTTTTTTTTGTTTTTCTCAAATATTTTTGTTTTATTTTATTGGTTTAGAGATTTTTGTATAAAATATTGTCCACGACCAATTTTATTTTTATTCTTGTATTACCTACCTGCAAAATGTTCCAGTTTAAAATGATATAGGTAAATGTTACACCACATTTTGCCAAAATTGTGAAAAATCAAAAAAAAACACATCTCCCGAAATATAGCTCCGATTTTTTCCAATCCCTATGTATAGGTGTTCAGTGTATGAGTATATATTGTAGGTATTATGTTGAGGAGAATTATATACCCTCCTGTATTTATAAGATTCTCTTCTTCATGAGAAAATAAACAACCCTGAAATCATAAGAAAACACAAATAATCTTACAATATAAATATATTCCTTTATACTTTGCCGTTTGCTACTCCTACAGAACTTGGCATTGTTTTTGAAAGACAATACAATTAACATAAATCAACATACTATTTCAAATGTATTTATGTTTGTATGTATGTATATTGTATAACATTCGAGAGATCAGAGTCAGAGATTAAGATTGTGAGAGCTTAAATATTAATTAACTGAAGTGCCTAAAGAAACAAGTTGTGAATTTTAACAATTATGTAGTCTCTCAACTAACGAACATTGAAGGAAAATCCCGCGGGCTTAAGGCCCTCCACATCCCCGGGTAGCTCAGGCGCATTAACTAACGAACAGTGTAAGATGGGCACGCTGGACTTACGACCAGCCATCGGTTGGTTTAAGTGATCACTTTACTCTCGAGAAACGTTCACCATACCTGTGTGTGTATTCTTACACCTTTTTCAAAGTGCCTTGAATTAAAAAAAAATAGTAACAATGCCAAATACATATTCATATAAAATTCACTACCTACTCGGCCAAACTACTAGCCTAGTGTGAACAAAGCATTAAACATTCCTCAATGGATCACAGGGTGCCCACAATCATACTTTTGTAATCTGGGCTACGTCGGGCACTACATCTACTGATGGATTATTATAAAAATAAAATATAATATTTTTCCTATCGACATTCCTTCACAAAAGAATTGTAATGTTAGGTAAATAGAAAATCAATCCACTCCAAGGTTTTGTTATACCAGAATTTATAGGTCTGCTAAACTAGAGAAAATATTGTCATGAATCATGATAGCCTGTGTTTCAGTTAGACTGCGGTTTCTTTCGCAGGTCCATTTTAAAATTTGGGTTCATCCAGTGACAAAAATTATTCAACTAGGTCTTAAATGCAAAGTCAACCTAATTAATTTAAAGGTTTAATAATATAGATATCATCCTCGCATATGGGTGTTGTTCCAAAGTTATTTAATAAGTCTTCAATAAGAATAACTGATATGCATGGGCGTCGTCAGGGAGGGGCAGCTGCCCCTCTCCCCTAGATATTGGAATAGGTATATATATTTTGCATACTAAATGATAAAACCTCACAAAAATCACATTATTACCACACGTTTTCTCATCATATCATAAGTTTTCTACCAATCAGTTTTAAAATCCATCAAAATACAATTATTGTATAAAAAAAATACCTGCGGCGCTACTTTTTCTTATTTTTTCATAAAAAAACATCTTTCATACATATTATTGTGCACAATATCATGCACGTTTTCAAATAAACGAAACCATATCACGACCTTCTTCACTATGTCTCACAAAAAAATTTCGCCAGCGGCGCTATTTATACGTTTTATATGCTACACCAAATTTTTAAACTTTTGTGACCCCCTTCCCTAGCTCTGTGGCTGGCGACGCCCATGCTAATATGTATACTTTATTTATTTATTTACACTTTTGGTGAAGAAAATACAGAGTTATGTAAACATTACCAGTAGAAATTAGAATTATATTTGTTCACTAGGGCAAGCTCATCGCAATTTTCCAAAGCTATGAACACTATATTTTCTAATATGGATAACGCCAAAATTTTCACGACAGAACATGCATGCACTGGGGATTTTGTATGTTAGCAATTAGGTAAGTATATGAAAAACTTACCCTAACGAATCAGCAATCTCGTAAATAATTTCAAGCAAAATATTAGAATTTTCTATTTTTTCTTTAGCTATTTTAATATTATTAGCTTTCGTTAAATTATACCGGAAAAATGTCTTCTGGAATTCAAATTTAATAACATTCCAAATAATGTGCGTCGTATTATTTTGCGGCCGTTAAGGGTATGCATATTGACATTTCAAAAATTTCTAAAAATGGGAGACCTTAGATCTTAACAACGTTACTAAATATGCTTTGGAAAAAATAGGGTAAATATTATGAACCTTTATCTAGGGAATGAAGGTAAAATATTTTTTTTATATACATTGAGTAGATTTCTCAGAATAAATTTTGAAAAACACCTCTGATCTTTTTTCCGAAAGACAGAAACTCGTTTCCCGAAAGTCCCGGAGACTGTTTTTGTGTTGATAATAATATGCATTAAAATCTAGGGAATAACCGTAAAAGTTTTTTGATTGAAGCAAAATTAACCCCAAAAAATGGAAAAAAAACGCTATTTTTACCATTTTATCATGCGATTTTGAACCTTAATGCCGTGGGAAATTACCGTGACGTCACAGTTGGGTCGGGAGCCTTAATAACATTTCAAATATTGTGCGTCGTATTATTTTTCCGTCGTTATTAAAAACCACGCAAAATCATTTCCAAATACGCAAATTAATTCGGATGCGACTTTGTGTTGCGTAGGGAACAAGACAGCCTTTATTGTGACAGGCAGGATATACTTAGCATCGTTAATCCAAAAGTTAACTTCGTTAATTCGTTGACGAAAAAATAATTTAATTTTGTTTCACCTTTTATGAGGTGTTTTATGTTTTACCTTTTGTTGAGGTAGTCAGTTGCCTGGTTGGTAACGCGCTTGACTGTTAATTCAGTGGGTGCGGGTTCGATCCTCGATGCCGACTTACTCAATTTCACGACACAAGCTTTTCAAGCTTACTGTGAAGTGTACAAAGGTGCATTTAGGTTTATTTCGATAAACCCAGATTCATTTATTAAACCCAGATTTTAAAAAATTAACGGAAAAAAAAATTAGTAAATCGTTAAGCCGTTAATTTTATGAATATAGCAATAAAATATGTATCCCTTGATCCGTCAACGTTAATATTCATGAAATAATTAGTACTCTTGTTGGACCTCCTTCTATTATGGCATCTTCCATACTTATTTCCACACATTTTCATATTCATACCTATTTTTTTACGACCATACCTGTTATTTTTCTAGCCATATCAGCAAAACTTTGGGGCTCGCCTTGCGGCCCCTATTAACGCACTAAAATGAACGAAAATTCACAAGTTTGTTCACAGTTTCAAAGGAAAGAAATACGTTAAACCATTAACCAAAATGTATACTTCGTTAATTAACGATTGACGTTTTAACGATTTTCTGTCTAGCTTTGTACTTACCCAGCAAACCAACATCACACACTAGTAACAACTACTTACTAAACCAACCGAGCCTAACCAAAATGTTGCCTTCGTTAATTAACGATTGACGGTTTAACGATTTTATGCCTAGCTTTGTACCTAGCCACCAAACCAACATCACAAACTAGTTACAACTACTAACCTAACCAAAATATGGCCATCGTTAATTAACGAATGACGGTTTAACAATTTTTATCCAGGTTTGTACTTACCCTCCAAACCAACATCACAGAGTGGATACAAAAAAGGTATTAGTCGCGCACGACCCGCTCCCTATCTGGAGCCGTCCATACACTCTCCCTCCCCCCTTCCCGTAGACAGGGAGAGGATTGTTCCATTCTTCCGATTCCTGATAAAAAAAAACCTCCCGATTTTAAAGCTCATTTTCATATTTTTTTATAATGCCTAAAAGTCAACTACGCAATTTCTGTAACCAAGTGACGAAAATAAAATTTTCTTTATTAATTCAAGGAAAAAACATTTTATTTAAAATACGTTCCTAATGATTAGTTTTAAGTTTTTTTTTATTGCCGGAAAAACTTTCGCTTCCGTTTGAATAATATTTTGAGGAAATATTTAATTGGAATACTAAAAAAGATTTTTTACAATAAGATCACAGAAAACGAAATAATATTCATTATTCAAGTCGAAATATATAGACCAATATTCTCCTTTGGTCACCAGATATAGATACCTCGGAAAACGTGTGGTCAAGAGAACAGGCAGCCGAGATGAGATGAGTCAGGAGTGACCCTGGGCGTCAGAGACCGAATAAGGAACGATTATGTCCGGGAGGCTCTCGTGGTGGAACCCACACTCCTCTTCGTAGAGAGGTCCCATCTGAGATTACTTGGACACTTCAACTGGATTCCAATAAAAGCTCTGGAAACCGAGAAAGCACCCAAAGATTAGTGATCAGCCAAAAAAATTAGTTTTTACGTCAATATGTGGGCCGCGGCGGCCCTAGATAATCACATTTTTGTAGGTAATTTACATTACAGCACCAATATTAACAACATGCCTACTAAGGAATTAGGCCAACCGGGCCTTTCGCATAGCACAGGTACAAAGTTACGCAAATTTACTGGAGTAAGGCAGAAGGACGGCAGATGAACCCCCAGAATACTGAGCTGGAGATCCTACGAAAGTAAACGAAGTGTAGTGAGACCGCAAAGGAGATGTGCCGATGATATCATCGAGTCGGTGGGAAATGGGTGGAGACAAAGCGCCCAAAGCAGAGAATGGTGGAAGGCATAGGAAGAGGCCTATATCCAGCAGTTTATTGTTTATTGTTGTTTATCGTCCTTAGACCCTATGTCGGGCACTTGGACTCGTCAGTTTTACATAATTATATATATAACAATTAAGGCAATAATAACAACAATAATGCACAATATCAATGCTAAAGAGTGTAAAGGGCTCTGTTAGCATTTCGTCAGTGACATAGTATGAGCAAGACAAAAGATTGTGAAAGCACAATAAACAATCATTGATATAGTTCAATGCTGAAGTGAATGTAAATGGTTCATTCCAGCATTTCGTCGACAGAGTAAAATGATTTATCAACGAGGTACGTTTTCACTGCTTCCCTAAATTTACTATCACTCAGAGACTTCATTTCTTCAGGCAACTTGTTGAACAGGCGCACACTGAGGCAAACAAAACTTTTTGACAGCTTTGCCAATCTGTGTTTTACGGGTCGTATTCTTCCCTTGGAGCGAGTGTTGTAGTCGTGATAGTCTGAGTTAAGAGGGGTGTTGGGCATATTCTTGCGTGCAAAGAGCAAGCATTCATAGATGTACATGCCAGGAAAAGTGAGTATACCGAGTTCTTTAAAACAATTCCTGCATGACTCCCTTGGCCCCATGCCTTTTAATGTTCTAATGGCACGTTTCTGGAGTATAAAGATTCTGCACCAATCAGCCCCTCCGCCCCAGAATAACACTCCATACGACATAATGCTCTGGAAGTAGGCAAAGTACACAGTCCTGGCTGCAGCCTCACCACAGGTTTCCTTTACCTTTTTTATGGCATAAATTGCCGAGCACAGTTTCTTGGATATTGCCTCAATGTGTGGTGTCCATTGCAGCCTTGCGTCAATTTTTACACCTAGAAATTTGGGCAGTGGAGGGAAAGGGGCTGATAAGAAGAAGAAGAAGAAAAATAAAGGGTTAAGAATGATTTACTGCAACATCAACCTTCATAGATGAAAATCTGTTCCGATAATATATTGGTAGATTTCTTCAATCTTTTATTCACAAAATTCACGACCTAAATACCTAGGACTCATCGCGAATTTTGATGGTGTGATATTAGTATGAAAAAGATGTGATACATCCCATCAAGAAAAAAGTCTAGTTGGTATAAGTAGATAGATCTAAATTTACAAATTTGATTGAATAATTTGCTGGTGAAGCCAAGTCTGTCTCGTCATCGTTGGGTAATAACACCAAGACCCCAAGGCAAGTATTATAATTACATCACCGCAGCCACCTTGAGGCTGTAGGCTCTGCTGATGAGCAAAAACTACATAGAATGATAGGCAAAGTATATTGATAGCTGGTGGCAGTGGCGTTATATAAAAAGTAATTAGGTATTAAGGTTAAATCTAACATTTTCATCATACTGAAAAACGACGAAAAGGTTAATATAAAAAATTGTTTGTTGTAAGACAATGTACTTACAGTCCATTTTTTTTTCAGAAGTCTCACAAACGGCAAAGAGCAAACTTGGTTTAGTGTTGCTTGATGTGATAGTAAGATATGGTTACATTTTTTTTCGCTACTTTCATATTACATTTCAGAATTGTTGTTTAAAACTAGCCTATTTTTGGATTGTTAGAATAAACTGGCAACTTTGTTTTTCAAACTCCTGTTTTCTTAACTCGCAAAACTATCTTGCCCTTAAAATGATTTCTCTACAGCGCCGTTCTGTAATATTTTTGCCATTGTAGGTTACTTATGTACTTAAAAGGTACAATGTGAGAATATTGCGAACCTTAGACATCAGGGCTACCAACAATACATTCTTGAACTCCACTTGTGTGTGTCTGTGTGCGTGCGTGTGTGTGTGCGTGTTTGACTAGTGACTGATGCGAACATGCGATCCCAAAACTTCTAATGTACGAGTACATTATAAATTTGGGTATGGTTGAAAAAAGTGTGGGGGCATATATTTTACAACCTGAAGATCCAACGGAGAAAACGCTAAAAGGTAACGAGGGATTTTATTAAAATAATTATGTTGTATAGAAACTGATTGAATATTTTTCTTTTACGACGACGTCTGGGAGCTTTTTGATTTAATTTCCGAGGCTTTCATAAAGAGGCGCTTTCTTAATATTATTCTCTCATTCAATCAATAAAGCCTTCGCATCAATAATTCCTAATCAAAATACAAAACTTGCTCTCAAGTTTCCGTTTATTTTTTTTCTCAAATAAAATAAGCGCAGATATTATTTCATTTTGTTGGTAATATAGCCCGGTATATATGAAGGTTGTACCTACTTTTCCAAAAAAATCCCAAGTTATTGAAATTTTGGGATGTTTTTTTATAAGTGCCCTACTAAACTACACTCAATTTATTGAATTAAATTTCTTAGGGAGGAGAGAAAAACTGCTAAAATTTAGCACTTTTTAAAGTTTCATTTCTTATGTCTTCTAAACCATACGTTTTATTGTATGCCAAAAGCTCTACAACCTTATACAATTACTCGACTTAAAAAAGTGCTAAAATTTCAGCAGTTTTTCTCTCCTTCCTAAGAAATTTAATTCAATAAATTGAGTGTAGTTTAGTAGGGCACTTATAAAAAAACATCCCAAAATTTCATTAACTTTGGATTTTTTTGAAATAGTAGGTACAACCTTCATATATACCGGGCTATATTATTTTCGCAAGTTAGCACAAGGAAAAATTGATCGATAAATTGAGTGAAACTCGACTGGGCACTTATAAACTTGGGAACTTGGGTAAGGTTCCCATAGATTTAAAACCTACTACGACGACTGGACTATTCTCGGTAGTAGGCACTTATATATTTCAATATTTTAGAATCCATTCGGCGTGAAGATATCGGCTGATCGGAAGTTGCAGATATTAAAACTGAATATTTAATCAGAGAATTGCCTTCAATTTTCTTTTATTGTAGATAGAGTAGTTACATATAGAAAGCAGTGACGTAACCCTGGTTTCTGCCGCCCGGGGCAAAAGTCAAGCTCAACCCCCCCCCTTACTTAGGCATATCCTACCTACAAAATTCTCGAAAATTTACAGGAATGATAAAGAACTTCTAGGCTATGGAGTGGCACAACTAAAATTTTGATATTGATGTGACATAAAAAGAAAAAAAAATAGCGTCGCAGGCAAAAAATTTTTGAGTCGTGCAACTAAAAATAATCGAGTAGTTATTGATATGGTACAAAAATGGAAAAATAGCGAAATTTTCTGAATGAATGAAGCAAATGTGATTTAGGTAAGGGATTTAAGAATTTTTTCCCTAAAAATGCCGCCCCCTAAAAAGTGCCGCCCTTCACTGCCCCTTTACGCTATGCTACTGACAGAAAGGAATTGAAAAGTTGCCAGTGAAAACTGGGATGGTACTTGTAAGCTTTCTCACCCAAAACACGCACATAAAATGTTTATGGAAAATGACCCTTACAGCGATTTACATAAAGGCGTTTTTAGTTTGCATTTTATTTGCGTGTTTCGGGTTAGAAAAGTTTAGAAAGTTCCACCCCTGAACTAAAAAACAAATCGTAATAATATTTTTATTGTTGATAGTTTCCATACTAAATTTTTGATCAGTTTTCGTTGAGCTATTTACGGGTCATCCCATAAAATATTACCTAACCAGTGGCGTAACTAGGGGGGGGCGGGGGGGGCGGTCCGCCCCGGGCGGCGCATTTCAAGGGGCGGCAAAATGGCACAACATGTAAAAAAACATCGAGATAAAACACACAAATTAAAAAAAATCACTGAATTTTCTAAAATTATTATGAAAATCTATTAAATTACTATAATTTTCATAAAAAAATTTGCCTGCGGCGCTAATTAATCATGTTCGCGTTTAAGGTACATATTATTTATAGGTGCTCAAATAAGATAGATTTTCGATATCTCAAGGCTAAAATTTCGTTACTTCTTGTATGGTCGCTTCCCCTAGATACAATACCTGTAACCACATGTGTTACCTACTACAAAAAGATAACCAGGTTCATCATTTCACCATTTGTCCAAAAAATGTTTTTTATATCTTTTTTTTTTATGTGTACTTATTTTTATTTAAAGAAAGTAAACAAAACTACAACGTGACCTTCATTTGCATTTAGTTTTATGTAAAAAATTTCGCCTGCGGCGCTATTTACGTGCTTTATTGTGCCACATCTATATTGAAATTTTAGTTGCTCTCGTCTAGCTTCAAAACTGCAGACACCAATGGGTAGGTAATGTAGGTATATACTTGTATAGTTACTTAAGGGGTCGGGTGGGGCGGCATTTTCAGAGTCCGCCCCGGGCGGCACTTATGCTAGTTACGCCACTGTACCTAACCTAACCTAAAAATACATCTAGAGAGTAGGGCAGGTCCTCTACCTATTCATAGATCTTGAGGAAGGTCCGTGGTCCATCATAACAGTTTACCCGCAAATTTACAATTAATTAATTACTTAAAGGTAGGACGACCCGAAGCATTCACTAAACAATCTTAGATATTTGACGGTAGCTTAGCTTAGGAGAGGGTGGGTTACGCACTTACTTAAGAGGAGGCATATCGTCATTAAAAAAATACTTTTTATGACCTGCTTGGATCTCGACAACCTTACTAAATACTATGCTTTGTAAAAAAATATACGGTAAATACATTTAACTTTTCTGTAGTGAATATGACCGTAACAGCTCTCTCTTATCCTATCCTATCTTCCCCAATGTGGCAAAGAAAAATATTTTTTTCGTACCTAGTAATAATATGCATTGAAATCTAGTGAATGTTTTTTAAGAGCATGCATATTACATTTCAAAAAAATCAAAAAACGGGAGACCTTAGATATCGACAACCGTTACTAAATATGCTTTGGAAAAAATAGAGTAGATACATTGAACCTTTATCTAGGGAATAACCGTAAAAGTTTTTTTTTTGAAGCGAAATTAACCCCAAAAAATGGAAAAATCGCTATTTTAACATTTGATCTTGCGATTTTGAACCTTAACGTCGCGGGAAATGATTTCAGGATATTCGTCCCTTTAAGTAACCTACGACATTATCATTAAAATTTAAGGGCAGCAGAACCTACCCTTAGGTGAGATAGGTAGATAATAATTAATTTATATTAGATCAGATTAAGCCTTGATCCAACTTAACCTATCCCAACTAAATCTAGTTATAGTTGGAGGGGGCGGGGGCGGGGGCGGAGGGTAGATTATCCTGTCTTATCACCTTATCTATGGTACCCACCTCCCTTCTTTGCTTTACCTTATTCCAATACGACAATAGTAGCTATGAAATTGTTGTAATATAGAAAATCAAGAAATAACATAGCGCCGCTGGCGAATTTTTTTAAATAGGAGTGAGTTTTAACGAACCGGATATTTTTCTATAGTAGATAGGTAACCAGAATTTCGGGGGCGGGCGGGGGGTTGAACCTGTATGTATGTTGTACCCCCCCCCCCCCCCCCCCCGAGAACCTGAAACTGAACCTTTTTTTTAAATTTGAAAGTCGAATGTGAACACTTCTCGAATTGTGAATCTAACGCCATCTTTAGGAAAATCAAAAATACACTACATAAAGAAAAAATGGTTTGCGTCTAAAATAATCGATGTGTTTGAAAGGTATTCCCACAGATGTCTCTGTATTCTCAACTCATCTCATAATCATACTTTTGTAAGATGATTTCCTCTACAACATGAATAGTTCCACATATCTTCGGTTAACTTGGTTAACGTTAAAATGGTTTGGACATATTGAAAAAATGGGTGACGACAGGATGACCAAAAAAAAGTATGGTACTGAAAGAGGGTGTTAAAAAATAAAAAAATTATAAGAATTAAAAAAACATGCTTATTGTTTCAATAATTATTTATTATGAACAAAGTACACAAGTTTCCTTAATAACTTAATTAATTTATTGTTTATTTATTTATAAAATTCAATTATTTATTTATTTACCTAAAACAAATTTAACAAATTGTTAATACATTAGTATCATAATATTGCTATAATCCTTGGAGCCAAATCAAAATATCAATAAAACAAAAAAAAAAATGAATCTGGGTTTATCGAAATAAACCCAAATACACCTTTGTACACCTCACAGTAAGCTTGAAAAGCTTGTGTCGTGAAGTGGAGTGGTCGGCATTGGGGATCGAACCTGCACCCGCTGGATTAACAGTTGAACGCGTTACCAACCAGGCTACCGACCACCTCAATAAAACTAATTTATTATGAATAAATCCATAATAAATATCTACAAAATATTTATCTTACTTTTTATCGATGAATAAATAATTTTATTATGCTTGCGATGATGTTTTTACGGACACGCGATTAGTCCACATTTTTTTTCTGTTTTCTAAACAAATTTGATAAAAGCTAGCAGATATACATAGTCCAGTCTAGATGAATCTCTCGATGGATAGTTGTGAGCTAGTCTGAATTTATTTATTCTGTACCTTTTTTGGGGTGCTGAATCCGAATCTGAGGTCTGCCAACAAAATTTCGTGACAAAAAATGGCGAAACTATTTATTTTACGGCAATTTTTTTATTAAAACTCGAAAACTGACGACTTTTGTATGTTAGTATATTTCTACGCAAAATGAAAGTGGGTAAAATAACTACAAATTTGGTGTACAAAATTTCTCTCTAAAATGAATAAAAACGGAGCTGCCAATCTCTTTCTCGACACAAGAAAATGTATGGAGAAAGTTCACCTTGTCATATTGATAACGAAATTTTAACAATTATTTTTCAAAATCGTGAGACATTATTTTATCTCGTTGGAATCAGCAAATTTTATTTAAAAATATAGTGAATTGCTTAGAAATCTTTCCAATTCTACTAGCAAACCAGAACATTCTTTGCACTGAGACGGTATAATTATGAATCCCAAGTAAAACATAACACATATGTATAACTAAATTTTAGCAAATTCTTCAGGAACTGAACCTGGGATTTTATGGTAGGTTGTCTAACTACATATGTACTATCTTATGAATCTAAAATTGACAGTCAAATTTTGTGCATTGAAGCAATTTTATGCTAAATAAAAATAATTACAGGAGAGCCTCAATAATGCGGCACTTTGGTACACGCCAAACAGAATAGGTAGCGAATCTAATTGCTAAGACTAAAATGTCTAGTGGGAGTTATACAAACACCTGACTTTTACGGGACCCTTGAAAAAATATACAAAAAAACCATAACCAATATTTTATTTGTGCTACTATTTCTAAATACTATACATGTCAATGCATAGCTAGCCTCATATTTTTAGTTATTAATCAATATATGTACTAGTATATAGATAATATGAAATTACAAAGAAAGAATATTTTATTTCGATGATTTCGCTATGTATAGATCTTTGATAGATCGTAAGAGGGGTAAAAAATGACAAAATAAACCAATCACGTCAATAAAATAATAAATAAATATAAGAACAAGGATTAAAGTACAAAGAAATATTGTGACGTGGATTTGAATAGACTCAAATTATATTAAAAAGAAAGAAAGATAAGCAGTTTATTTTTCATACTAAATAGTGACCCCCTCCCGTTGTCTTCATACTGAAAATTGTATGTATGTACGACTGCAGTACTTTTGACAGTGGTTTTTAATGTTTTTCTTTTATATAAATGAATCTGGGTGTATCAAAATAAACCCAAATACACCTTTGTACAATTCACAGTAAGCTTGAAAAGCTTGTGTCGTGAAGTGGAGTACGTCGGCATCGGGGATCGAACCCGCGTCCCCCCGATTAACATTCGAGCACGTTGCCATGTTCGATCGATTGAAATAATCTAACCTCAGATGATCAAGTCGGCTGATCACATAAGTTTGAGGGGGATTTTGGGAAATCCATGAACAATAGATTACTCGAGAAATATGGTCTCTCCTGACTCCCAGATCATTCGTACTATCGCTGTCTCGCATACAAAACAAGAATCGTAATCTGGCATTCCCAGTTACAGGGGCGAACCAAAAGTGGTAATTTTGAGGTTAGGAAAAAGGAAAAACAAATAGTGTTAATATTCTGAAATGAAACATGTTATTTACAAAATAAAATATACAGTTTATATAATACTTAAAACATATTGTTTATTATAAAATAACTTTAACAACAATGGATACTCCTTTATGTAAATAAAATAATATAATTTAGGCAATATATACATCAGAGTTATATGTCGTTCAAGCAATGCTGTATTTCATAAAATCAGACCATAGGATTACAATCAAAACGTACCAAATGCAGATGTAAAATAAGCGTGGTGTGTACAAAACATTTTGAGAACCACAGAAATAGATAAACGGGTGCGTAGTTTATAGATAAGGCTCGCCACTGTTTTTAGGATGCATTGTTACTGACATTGACATAACACATGAAATTCATATTTAAATAAGTAAACTATTTAATGACTTGATTGACTATATAAATTACTAGAGTCTTGCGATGTGTCAAGCGATGTGATGATCGTTGTGTATATAATTCTGTCTATCTACTATCAGGTATATAATGTGGAAAATAATTACTACATATAGTCAAATTATTTCAAACTGTCGAACGCAGTCATAAAAGTGTGACAGAGAAGGGATGACTGCCTGCTTTATTCGCACTCATGCCAGAGCCATAAGGTGCAAATAAAGCAGGTAGTCGTCTCTTCTCGGTCAAATTTTATGGCTGGGTTCGACAGTTTGAAATAATTTTACTACAAGTTACAATATTATGTATTGTAATAGTTAATATAATTTAGCGTAATCGGAAAATTCACAATTTAGCCTTCTCACAATCAAGATAGAAACAATCTAGGTATTTTCTACTTTCTATATCTTCAACTGTGGGTGACCCTTAAAACTATGGAAACACAAAGGCTGGCAGTGTTGGGTCACCCAGTACTACTATGTATTCTTAATTTAATTCAATCGTATAATATCAAAAACAGCACTTTTTCGTTTGGCGTAAATTGGAAAATTCCTATTGTAAAAGTACACATTGTAAGATATTAACATGGCGACAAAAGCAGCCATAATAATCCCTATAAATTTTTAATGTAAAGAGAGTTAGATAAACAGTTTTTTTTCAATTTACTCCGAATCAGTCTGACAACAATTACTGTTTTTGATGGTATACGACTCGATTATCAAGTTCATACAATTCTTTTCATTCATTTTTGATTGGAAAATTTAGGGCGGTTTCTTACAAACTGACAAATTTCAATTGGCTCCAATTCATATAAAAATTCCACGACAATTAAAATCAACGTTATTATTTTGTGAATTTTTATAAAAAGTATTATTTCAGTCCTACCGCCATTTAAGAAATGACTCTAAAATAAAAGTGCCCCTTTAACAATGTGCCCAAATAGTTTTGGCAATTTTGTTCGGTGATATGCGATATGTTTACCGATGGTTAAATAATGAGTTAACGTACAACATTTTCCACATAATATACCTGACGTGTACGAGTTGAGTTTGCGTATAAATAAATAAATAAAGTGTAATAATCTCTCTGAAGCATCACGATACGTTACTGTGCGTTGGAGGGAATATGGAACTGTGTGTCGGGGTTCAGATCTTAGTGTTGAGGACTTTCTGTACGGCGGCCACTACATCCTTGGCGTAGGGCAGGGCCATGGCTTCCAGACTCTTGGTGTAGGGCATAGGAACGTCGGCACCGGTCACCCTCCATATGGGGGCGTCTAGTTGGAAGAAGGAGGGGCTCTCCATTACTCGGGCAATAATTTCAGCACCAATGCCTGAAAAAAAAGACATTTTAAAAATTGGCAAAAAGAACAGAAATATACAATGAATTCAAATCAAAATATTGTCATTCAAACAATTGCAAAACGATGACAAACTGATTTTGTTGTATTGGATTACCTGATGAAGGCCAACCCTCCTCAACTGTGACCATACGGTGTGTCTTGTCTAGAGACTTGAGGACGCACGGCATGTCCAGAGGTCGCACACTACGCAGGTTGATGACCTCCGCCTCCACACCCTTACCAGCTAACTCCTCAGCTGCAGTCAGTGACGTCTCTACGGCGCGCCCGTACGCCACTATAGTCACGTGCTTGCCAGCTCTTTCTATTTTGGCTTTACCTAAACAACAGACAAACATACAATAATATAGTTTGGTATTTGTGCCACATATAAAGCATACACATCGGTTGAGAATTATCGAGATGGTGAATTGATACAGACAAGTTTTCCTAAGTTTGGTTTTGCTTATGTAAAAACTTTGAGCCTGAGCACTCCGTCATACCCCTCACAAACCACACATCTCAACAGCCTGGTTTCCACCTGCCTCACAGGCAGTGGACCGCACTCAATAAGCTTAAGACGTGTCATGGTTGCTACGACGGTGACATGCTCCACAAGTGGGAAATGAGGGATGATCCACAGTGTGACTGTGGACACCCTAAGCAAACCATGCAGCGCATCTCGTGCTTTGGGCCCCATACGTGCTTACCCCAGTACCATTGACATTGCTGCCAGCCTGTCCCCTGAATTGCTCCAGTGGCTAGAGGCGCTGGATGTCAGACATTGACGCTGTGACAACACTTCGACGTTGCCAAACGATAAATGAATGACTTGTAAATAACGCAGTGTCAGAAAATTAATAATTACAATAAGAATAAATTAGTATTTTATTTTAATCCTAACATGGCAACCATAGGAAAACAAAAGACCAGTAGTACGACCCCAAAAAAGATGGGTGGATGATGCAGTCCCAGTCGCAGGAAGAAACTGGTTGAGCAAAGCTCAAAGTAGAAAAATTGGAAAACGTTAGAAGAGGCCTATATCCAGCAGTGGAGGGACGGCTGAGGAAGAAGAAGAAGCAAAGAAATGGCTGTGCTTATTTCTTTAGGCAGACATGTTTAAAGCCAGAAACAAATACTTTGTCGTTCGAGATAATATTGTTGTTATTGTTTTGTGGTATATTTGTGGACAACATTATCACGGTGCTTCAAGACACGTAGACAATATTGTAAAAATAATGCAGTTACTATACGAAAGAAATACATTTGTTCTTTTAATTATGTTTACTTAAAAATATATCTGTTGTTAGGAGAGAATTAATGTAGATGGTATTTAAGAAACGAAATACCGAATTAACATTCAAGCTAAGCTGAGCGAATATAGATTGGTGTTTATTCTCAAAGTGACAACAATTTATTTGTTATAAGAGTTGCCAATAAAATAACGTAAATAGAATTAATATAAATACAATAAACTCCACGCATAATTATTATCTGATAAGAGAAACAATTCAGAATCTCTACTACAATAATGGATAAATGCTTTAAGTATTTAAATACACGCACCATTCTCTCTATGCAAATTTCATGTGTTAATCAGAATGGGTGGTGAATGTCATTACAGAAACAGATGTGAAATTCTTCTTCCACAAACGCACTTACACAACATTAAAAATCCCATAAAATCATTTGCCAGAGTCAGTTGTGCTTGCCTTGACCACCAACTCCTTCGCAAATAGACTGATAATTGCATAAAGCACGTCATACTTGGGATTTTGGTCAAATCAGAGAAAGCTGTCCAGCCCCTTACAAATAAAATTACAAATATAAAAATTGTTGCTTTTCTTTCTTCAGAATAGGTCCTTCTTTAGTGGGCATTGTGACATCCTCAAGGACCTCTCATGGGAGCTAATTTGAGAGTTGTTGAAGTGATTAATTGTGTTATAAGATCTTACCTATGGGGAGGACAAAGTTACTATCTAGAGCCTCGTCTGACATGGGGTACTGCTGGCCGTAGAGGATTTCATTCTCCAGAAACACAACCGGATCAGGGTCTCTGATGGCTGCCTTTAACAGACCTGGAAATTCACACATAATACATAAAACAGACGACAACAACGATAAATCCAAGATGAAAACTTATAATGCTAATAAACAAATTTATCCCCCAATCTATTCTATCTCCTCATGCCGTGTCCCTTGGAGGGTAGGCAGAGAGAACGAATCACCAGACTTCCCTATATTTACACACATTTCGTGCTTCCGTCACATTCATGCAATTCATCGTACACACTCTACGATTCCTTTTGCTCAAGACACGTCTGTCCTCGAGCAACTGGTCGACATGGTCAAGCCAAGTGGTTCTTGGACGGTCGTGTTTTCATACACCTCTTCTTTCGCCCAAGTATATGTCCTTACATCGTTCATCCTCTCTACATGTTCCAACAATCACAACATTGTCACTTTCATTCTAGTTACAAGATTCGTTTTGCAATCATTCAACTCTCAGTGTATTTCCACTCATTTTTCTTAGCGATCTCATCGCAACAGCATTCGTCCTTTTCAGCCATGTCCATTTTCAAACCTTTTCTCAAATGGCTACATATGAATAATAACACATATTCAAACCTTTGGCATCTTCTGCAGTGTACGGGGCGATCACCTTCAATCCGGGACAGTGTGAATACCAGGCGGCAAAGCACTGTGAGTGTTGGGCTGCCACTCCGGCCGCTGCTCCATTAGGACCTCGGAATACTATGGGGACATTCACAGCACCGGCTGACATGTACATTGTCTTGGCTGCTGAGTTGATTATCTATATAACAACATGAAGGTTGGGAGATGAATAAAATGTGCAAATTTAGATTACGTATTACGTTAAGAGAGAAAGCAACATTGTGATTTCTTGTAGATTCTGGACGAAATGTTATTGACATTGTAACTAAAATAATTACGTAGAAATAGATTATTTTTGAAAATCACAATTTATGTTTTGTGAGAACATCGTAATTTCCTACATGTTGTAGTTGAATATAACAAGCAGTTGAGATCAACAGATATACAGCAAAGGACTTTCCATCAGGCTTATGACTGATCGTCGGCTGACTTAATGTGATCACTTTACACTTAAGTAACATTCACTAATTCCAGTTCATCCATTTGCCGCGGCCGGACTTTCATCTGACAAGCCGGTATTGTACCTCTGTGTTATGATGGTTGGCAGTTGAGTCGAGAATGTAGAAAATTCCGATGTTCTCACAAAACATAAATTTGATTTTCAAAAATAATATATTTGTACAAAACTATTTAAATAGTTGTACCTGATCAATGGCTTGCATGGCGAAGTTATATGTCATGAATTCACAGATGGGGCGGAGGCCTGCGAAGGCTGCGCCCACGGCTAATCCTGTGAAGCCCATCTCTGTGATGGGAGTGTCGATTACTCTTTTGTCCCCATATTTCTTCCATAGACCTCTAAAACAATAAATAAAAATAAAATACCGAATATAATGAGATACATAATTAATTGCTGGGTTGGTAAAATGTTTGATTAACAAACTGGTGGATGCAGGTTCAATCCCTGATACAGACTTACTCCACTACAATATAAACTCTCCAGTTTACTATGGAGTTTACAGAGGGTATTTGGGTTTATTTGATCAGTTGATATACCTACTTGTATCCGATTTATATCTATAGAAAACAGATTATTTTGAAATGTGGTTGCTTATTTTATTGATTTTTATTAGGAGGATGTTAGTAGACAACAGACGAAAATCATTTACGCAAGGCACACGCCTTATAAAAAGTAAAAATCAGTTTGTGCTGTGGCTGGGTTTTGAACATGTGACCCCTAAATTCTTGATGAGAACCAAATATTCCTACTAGCTTCGTTACTTGATTTATTTTAAAGTGTTCACAAAATGTGTGTGCCTTGTGTAAATGACAGTCAACTTTAAAATTGAACATTTCTTGACACAAGAATTATCAATTTAATAATAAAAATCATCTGATATTTTAAAATCAAGGCATAATAATTCCGATATGCATATCATGATCAATGATACAGATATATCGGCGAACGCTGATAAAAATAACAATCAGATCTCAGACTAATTTGGCGTAAATTGAAAAAAAAATGTTTCATCTAAATTGCTGTCATTTGCTATCAAATATTGCAGATTGCCATTTATATACGACTCTACAAAGCTAAATTCTCAAATTCTGGTTCCCAAAAAAATGGCAAAAAATTATGCACCCAGAATAGAAATTAAGTAGAGTTACTTCATGCATACTTCACTCTAATCCTACAATAATTAGAAATTTATCGCAATGGCTTTATAAACAATGCAATGTAGAGAATCAATTAAAATAATTTTATGTAAAAATGTTATATGAATGTGTCATTCAGATCACAAGACATTCAATCAAACAGGTTTATTACAAATGGAATCATAAAATTATACAGACTGCAATATGCAGTGATTAGATATGATGAGAGATAACATGGCATGTTTATGTAAACAATATTAAATAATATTATCACTACAGGTTAGGAGGTCTGCCCTTGCAATATATAATGTAATATTAAATTACAACTAGGCACAGAGTGTATGAAGGAGTCGTACCTGGATACTTTGTAGGCTCCATCATATTGGGCTACTTCTTCACCAATTAGGAAAACCCTCTCGTCTCTTGTCATTTCCTCATCCAGGGCCTGATTCAAAGCATCTCTCACGGCCATTTGTTTGGCGGCCACGGCCCTCGACGTCGAAAAACCTCGGGTCAGACCCTTGGTAACTGCTGACAGGGACTTCGGAATCATAGTTGACACCATTGCGCTGTGATGTAACCTAATCTTATTGCGAAAGAAAAACAAATAACCTTTTTAAAATAACACAAACCGCTTATGTCGTTAGTTGTACTTCATAAATACTATGTTATTCAATATTTACTTATTCTATCGAGCCGCCAGGACGAAGAATAATGAAAAATAAATGAAGAAATGTTTGACACACAACCAACAGCGAACCCGATATTTTCGTGACTGTCAACAATGTTGCCAGATCCGCGTAACGTATTCGACAAATTCTTGAAAAGATGTAAAATTCTATTTCAGTTTTCTAACTACACATGCTTATAACCAAGCTCTAACGATTTAAAAGGAAAACAGAATAAAATAAACATAACAATACACACAAAAAGAACAATACTTTATCTATAATTTACAAATTAACAACTTATTTTGTAGGAAAATTCCCAGTTGTAATAATATTGGTACATAATAGCAACACAGAGAGCAAAAGTTGCCACTTTGGTGAAGGTCGAGATGTCAATATTTTGTTTTTAAAATAATTTCACAGCTGTTATTATTGGGTTAGAAACACGATTTAAAATTATTTTTGTAAAAATATAAAATGAAACAAACATCGAGAAGACAAAAATACCATTGTTTAACAAACACAATCAACTCAATAACATTTAGTGACAGTTATAGTCGTGCGTCTGTTAAATAAAATTAGAAAAACGAAACTGTTACCTACCTACATCTAGATTATTTCAGCACATTTTGTAGGCATAAAATAGGCGAGATTGCGAGATAGGTACCTACCTATATAATCAATACCTATGCGGCAAACTTAAAATTTTAGCATGCTCGTAGACGTGATAAATGCTAAATGAGACAATTATAGCGCCTCAGTAGGCATTTTCTGTTTTTAAAAAATCTGTGAAGCTTAGTGATGAATTTGGAACCAACCATTTAATATACCTACCTACGTACCTTGATCTCCTTATATCGATGCGAAAAATACCAACCGTATAAGTTATCTAGCGCCGCAGGCATAGGCGAAATTTTTGTCATGCATAAGCTGATAAAAGCATGTCATGCATTATAAAAAAAGTGAAAATAAAACAAAATTTCTTTTTTGTGACACCCATGACAATACCTAGGTGCTTTTTTGCTTTTAGTACACCCATATGTGTATGACACATGTGTCTCTACACATACGGGTACACACTATAATTATATTTTATTGCCCAAATTAGAAAGGAATTTGATTGCAGCGGACCCCAGTCAATTTAACAGGTTTAACTCGAACCGAAATAAATTATTTTTTGTTGTTTTTATGTTCAAACTACGAAATTACGAATGTTCGCATAATATGCGAAAGATTCGCATTATTTTAAACATTCGCATCAATCCAGGCGAATGTTTTTAGCGAATGCGAGTGTCATACAAGTTTACTTTCGTGAGAATCTACTACAAATGGCCGAATGCCAAACGGCCGACATGGACAAACGGCCGACAGAGACAAATGGCCGACACGACCAACTGGCCGACTGGTACAAATGGCCGAAAGACGAAAGGCCGAAATCCAAACGGCCGACATGGACATATGGCCGACAAGTACAATAGGCCGACATCCAATAGGCCGACACGGACAACTGGCCGACAAGGACGAATGGCCGACAGGACGAATGGCCGACAATGACGTTTTCAATCAAAATAATAGTTAACAAGCATCGCCCAGCAGACATGGGACATTACTGTAAAAAAATAATGTTGACCGGTTATGTTGTTTTTTATTTATACTAGTAAGGTTTAATTAAGCGCTAAAAGGCACCTGCAGCCGAAACAAATGAAAAACCGTTTTTAACGCCTAAAAATTGTGAACTTGCATGTTCGCTGGAAAGTTGAAAAAGTAATGTCCCATGTCTGCTTGGTGTTTTTGATCTAATTCGTGTAGCGGCTACTCGCGGCGCTAGTAGTAGGTAATTCTTTCAAGTATGTCTCATACTTATTAAGTATATAGTGGTTGCATAAATTCAGGAGCAGATTCTATTTAACCTTGGGTGCTATTGGCAAAAACAGTGTTACCGTTGTATTTTTTTTTTTCAGAAGTCTCACCGAAGCCTGCGATAGTAGAGTACAAGCCTACATCCTCGAATTCCATCACCGCCATGAGTGGTGACGTCACCTTGTATCGGTGACAAACACCTTGTCTCGGTGACAAACACTTGAATTACGGAATATTTTTTCCCATACAATTTAGATGGCGTAACCATCGTCAAATGTCAGTTGGGCCCGGCCTTCATGAACAATATGGCGACGGCCTCGGTATCACGGAGCGAACTTGGTTTAGTGTTGCTTGATGTGATAATAAGATATGGTAACATTTTTTCACTACTTTCAAATTATATTTCGGAACTGTTGTTTAAAAAACTAGCCAAATTTTGGATTGTTAGAATAAACTGGCAACTTTGTTTTTCAAACTGATATGGTAACATTTTTTTCGCTACTTTCAAATTATATTTCGGAACTGTTGTTTAAAAAACTAGCCAAATTTTGGATTGTTAGAATAAACTGGCAACTTTGTTTTTCAAACTTGTGATGTGATCATTATTTCAATATTTTTTTTGTGTCGGCCATTCGTCCTGTCGGCCATTCATCCTTGTCGGCCAGTTGTCCGTGTCGGCCTATTGGATGTCGGCCAATTGTACTTGTCGGCCATATGTCCATGTCGGCCGTTTGGATTTCGGCCTTTCGTCTTTCGGCCATTTGTACCAGTCGGCCATTGGTCATGTCGGCTATTTGTCCGTGTCGGCCATTCGTCCTGTCGGCCGTATGTCTTGTCGGCCGTTTGTCCGGATCCCCTTTCGTGAATATCTAAAATACGACATTCGTGATATCCACCAGCGGATCCAGGGGAGGGGCTAGGGGGCTGAAGCCCCCCCCCAAAACCATGAGTGACAGTACTTTATATACAACAAATCTTGGGGTTTCAGCTCCTTAGCCCCCCCCCCCCAAAACGTTGAGTGACAGTACTTTTTACCATGTGACGACATTCAGCCCCCCCCCCCCAATTGAATACTGGATCCGCCGCTGGTGATATCCCTGGTTCAAATGGTGCATTCAGCATCAACGACAATCAAGGAAGTGCAATGTTTGATTTTGTGTGACGAGATTTTTGTTGGGATTATCAGAAATAGGCGGTCGCTACCTATGGACAAACAGCGAAAGAAAATATTATTTTTGTCACTTTCTCTAAGCCACTGTTAGGTACGAAAATTTCTTTCGGTTTGATAAATAAACAAAATGCCTACACGATTATGCCGACAGGTCCCAGCGAGCTAATTTAATCAAATTGTTTTAATTTTTTAACACGTGTAAGTGTAAGCGTGTAAGACACACGTACAATAAAAAGAAAAATAGTTTTTACTTTTATCATAATAGATACAAAGATAACATACCGCCATCTGTGATAATTCTCTTAAAATTATTTCGCATTTTACTTGGAAAAAATAACTTTGGTTTGAAAGCAATAGTACTAATAGAGACATCTATGGGAAAGCATTATAATTTAATATTGGAGCGGACTGCTTTTTCCTGTTTCTTGCAATAACATTGAGATTTTCCTGAAGATGGCGCTAGGTTCACAATCTGCTTTTTAATTGAAAAAGCCAGGCCGTACAGCCTGAATTTAAGTTGAGATATCCAGGTTCCAAACTGCTTTGTATGTATCTAATTATTATGTGTATAACTATGTCATGGGTGATCCGGTGATCGCAAAAACTGGCGGAGGATCATAAATAATTACACTGGCCCGCAAAATAGGACCACCCGAATAGTCCGAGAGCCCGCTGCTTAATTTATGACGTATCTGTTTTTTGATCGAAATGTGGTACAAATGATAGCTTACCAACAGGGTTTTACATCGCACTAGGGTTGCCTATCAAAATCTTGCCGCAACCCCCCCTGCCCCCCCGAAAAGGTCCCTCTTCGCGGTTTTTCGCATTTTGTAGGGATATGGTAAGAGATAGAAGAAAGTAGTCAATGACAAAAATATTCCTTGCTAAATTTTCTACAAAAAATGTCAAGTCAATTTTTTCATAGGACAAGTAGTTTACCCGTAATAGCCGGTCGAAAAACAGGATATTTTTTGAAAAAAAAAAAAAAAAAATGGATTTTTTTTCTTTAACTTTCTTCCACTCATTATCACTAACATTTTATGGAAAAAAATATTTGGCCTGCGGCGCTATATCGATGGTTATTTTATGAAAAACTAAATTTTAAGAATTGTCTTCACTGAGTTTTATTGCAATAACTCCTAAATTAATTGATGTATGAAAATAAGTTATAGCTCGTTTTGTAGCTAAGACTATGGTAATTAATTCGTTCCTTGACTATTTTCCTGTGGCTCTTATCAATTTTCAACCAATTTAGTTTAAATTCATTTTTTTAGTTTTTTAAATGAATTTCGGTTTTGGACCGGCCATTGCGGGTAAACTGCTAGTTCTAGGAAAAAATTGACATAACATTTTTTATAGAGAATTTAGCAAGGATTATTTTTTTCATTGACTACTTTCTCCTATCTCTTACCATATTCCTATAAAATCCGAAAAACCGCGAAGAGGGACCTTTTCGGGGGGGGCAGGGGGGGTTGCGGCAAGATTTTGATAGGCAACCCTAGTGCGATGTAATACCCTATTGTTAAGCTATCATTCATACCACATTTCGATCAAAAAACAGATACGTCATAAATTAAGCAGCGGGCTCTTGGACTAGAAGACCCGTGACCCGTCACAAATGAGGAGCAGCCTTGTCCAAAGTGTGACAGAGTTTGCAAGTCCAGAATCGGCCTCCATAGTCACCTTCAATGGCATCGTCGGCAGGACCAATGACATGGCAGCGATTCTTCTGAGTAGAAAAAACATCCTCGGCAACGGGCTCTTGGCATTGTTATTATTATTATGTCATTTAAGATAAATATTGCTTGCTTATAAACAGTTAGGCGTTTGGAAACTAATTTTCTAGTTTTTTTTCAATTTTACTAAATCCTGGACTTTCTAATTCTCATAGGATTTTGTCCCGTTACGATTTTTGATACAATATGACGTGACGGTATAGATATACTTATAGATATTTCATTGGCCTCAGACTTTCCATGCACCATAATGATAATCTACTAACCCTTAACCTTAGGAGTGGCTACTGGCTGCTGCTGCAATTTAATTTTCAATTTTCACTATGCAAGTGCTTATAGTTAAAGAACTAGCTACATACATGGACATCGCCAGCGTCGGAGCTAGGGGGAACAACAAAAATTAAAAAAAAGGATATACCAAGCATGAAAAACGCAGGCGATTTTTTTTGTGAGACATAGTGAAGACAGTGGTGATGTGGTTTGGTTTATTTGAATAAGTACATAATAATTTACACAAAAATATGTATGAAAAATGTTTTTTATGAAAAGTAGTAAAAAATAGCGCCGCAGGCAATTTTTTTATAAAATAATTGTATTTTGATAGATGTAAAATTTATGACATGAAATGTGAGAAACATCCATTGTTGAATATAGGCCTCACCTTAGGTCCTCCGCAGCTCCCTGTCTATGCTATTTCAGCAAATAAAAAAATCCAAATTTTGCTTAAACATATTTATACGAATATTGAGAGGGGGGATTTATGCCCCTTAGTTCCCGCCCCCTGGATCCATCACTGATCTAAAATAAACGGTAGACATTGACGAAATAAACACTATAGTTATATTACAGATATATTACCTATTATTTATTTATTTATTTATTAATTCATATACGGCCGTATGGCCTTTAACATATTACAAATAATATAATTTTCACCATTAAGCAAAAAAGAATACATAAAAATAGGTAGTAAATAATAATATAATAACATCAAACATCAAATAATTATCAGAAAACACGGTTGCATGAAGTACACAATACAGAAACAATAGATCAATGCCAGCGTCACAATAGGTAGGTCTAGTAAGTATGTAAATTGTACTGGGAATTGGTGGCAATAATAATCAATTATATCTATAACCGAGCTGCACCGAATTTGCACCCAGTGCGGTACCTACATACATAGGCACCGACTCAGGGCACCTGCAGTCAATTATGATGGATACAATCACACCGCCGTGCACGGCGGTCCATTTAGCAATTTTAACATTACTAACTTCGTACAAAAAAATCACAACTCAGATAATAAATACAATAAAATCACTCGAATAAATTCGATTGCTGTTAAAATCGTGCAATAAACCAAGATAGTCATATATATACAGGAAAACATTAAAAAAAATATATACAATTAAAAAAATCACAACTCAGATAAATAAATACAATAAAATCATTCAGAATAAATTCAATTGCTGTTAAAATCGTTCAATAAATTAAGATAGTCATATATATACAGGCAAACACAAAAAATCATACAATTAAAAAATCACAACTCAGGTAATAAATAGAATATAATCATTCATAACAAACATGACAGTTGATAAATCGTGCAATGAAATTTAAAATAGTCAAACCGAAACATAGTACACAAAATAACTAAATTTGAGCAAAATGAAATTCAAATTATAAGTATAAAAAAAACAAAACATATAAATCAAGAATTCGTATTAAAATCATATAACGAGCACACAACAAAGAATAGAACCACATCACAACTCAGATAATAAATAAAATGAAATCATTCAGTCATAAATTCTATAGTTGGTAAAATCTTGTAATAAATTAAAATAGTCAAATAGATACCCACTCAGGTACATAAGGTAACCAAGTTTGAGAAAAAAAAAATTATGAAAGTCAATAAAAGCAATGAAAGTCAAATAAATAAAATAAAGTAAATCAAAATAAAATAAAATCATACAATATTTCACTCTCTGATGCATCTTTTCACTTCAGTTTTAAAGGCAAGCAAACCATGAACATAAAAATAATATAAACAATAGACAAGTGTTCGTTGCCTAGGCGATGCAATCGAGGCACGACTTATATAAAAATGTATTGTAGGTATGGAGTGAATGTGGATGTGGGTACCTTTATAGTTTAGGAAATAGGTAGATTATATTGTATTTGTGTGATCTGGAAGCTAGATGACTGGATGACAGATTGATGGATGAGGAACACACGACATACAACAACCCCCTCCCCCATACCTCATCTTACAATACAGCTCCATACCTAACCATGAAATCTTGCCTGGTCTTTACTTATACGTATTAGAAATAGGTAGGTACGTATTGTGTCTGAGAAAATCCAATTTGGGAGTTTCATTTCATAGAATTACCTACCTAAGAAAATTAAGATTTTCCACTACTAGGTAGCAATAGGGTTCATGGTGGAAGTCCATTTTCATAATATTTTTTCTTCATGTTAACAGGCCGGATTGACTGATTAGTGATTTCATACTAGTCGGCCCTAATATTTTCGACGAACCCTCCCCCCCCCCCCCGTAGACGAATTTTTTGGATCGAAACCTCAGGAAAAAAACGAACATCTCTCACGTCTGACCTAATTTTGAGGTCCTCCCAGGCCCCAATCTTCTATAGGCACGAGGTTTCGCCTCTTTGCTTGTTGTTAATCCACCACTGGCAATGAGTACAGGATAACCATATAATAAAATAACAAAAAATGTATAAAAATAAAGAGAATTTATGTATCTAATAATGGAATTAAATATTGTAGGTATATTAGAATACTTTGCTTGCTGTCACATTTGACACGGATAACTTTGTAAACTTATTTATATTGTTCATACTACGTGTACATCAAGCTTTAGCTACTTAATCCAGGGACGGAAAACCATTTTTAGTGATGATACTATCCTTCCTAGAGGTCTGATTTTAGCCTGCTTAGGCTAGCCAAAACTCTCTAGGCAGAAAAAGACTAGAACCGAAATAGGCTTAAATTCTTATACACACTCCTTGCTTCTATCACATTAATACAATTTTTCACACGTACGCTCACCGATTTCTTTTTTTGTTATTCTGAATTTTTACTACCTGTACTTACTGAATTCAATGGTTTACCGTTATTAATTTTTTACACCCAAGGTGGACTATCCCTGAGTTAGTATTTGAGTAAGTAGTTAGATACATAAGGTCCATAGAATGGCCGCGTCCCACTGGGCCCCATCCATCATGTGCCCTCAATGCCCTGTTCACTGTACGCCACTCTTGCTACCAGCTACCTATGGTACCTACTATATACTTCTCTCACTGCACCCAGCATGTGCACACTACACACACAGCACACCTACACACCGAGTAATATTGCTACAACTACATACAATGAAACAAACACTCATACATACCTATTATATTATTGTGGAATAGGATCCTAGCTTTTGATGTGCATGGCGAAATAAAATAAATTCTAGTACGAATATCCTCACTTGGTTGGCGCAGTTGAGTTGGTTGGATGCGGCCTCTCTTCCAATTGCGAGGTGCCAGATTCAAATCCCGGCTCTGACGATACATACCTATACCTACATTCTGCACCTAGCACACCATAGTGAAAGAAGAGGTGTAAGGAAACGCGGCCGTCCAAGATCCACATGGCTGGACCAAGTTGACCAGATCCTCAAGGACGGACGTGTTTTGAGTAAAAGTAATCGTAGAATGTGTATGAGGGATTGCGTGAATGTGACGGAAGCTCGAAGTGTGTGTAAGGATAGGAAAGTCTGGCGATCCGTTCTCTCTGCCTACCCCGCAAGGTAGGTCGCGTGAGAGTATAGTATATAGTACACCATAAAATTTAAGGAAGGTGCGTATATGTTCAAGTCCAGACGCTTTTAGGAATAGATATTAAAATAAAAGATCTGAGAACTTTCCTGGTTCATGATTTTTGTTGAATATCGCACATAATAAAAAGACATAGGTACACAAAATGACATAAGAGTGATTTCATAATACCTATTATTATGTCAGAAATCAGAGGACATTTATTACACAAGCCTACGAATCAATGACCTGAAAATTTCAGTTCTGGACTGAAGAGGGAGGGGTTAAGATGAAAGAAAGAATGGAATCTCCAATCCAAACGAACATCTACCTAACTGTGCATGGCTTGTTCGAAAAATAAAAGAAAAAACAATGTAAGTATTTGTATCAGAAATCGAAACTTTTATATTTGACCCAAACTGACAGAAAGCAGAAACTAAACTTCTGTTATTGTCTCAATGCAGACTGCAGACTTCTTGTAGGATCCCACCAGTAGGTTACATTTTACATTATACAATGAACTGAACATGAGTTTGGTGATTTGAATGGAGCGTGCTGAATGTCGATTGATCGATCACCACTCATTGATCATTATAGATCGGACAGATGGTGATTGGAACGATCATCTGGATCGCTGAAATCGTGTTTTATTATTCGGTAGTGTGATAAATCAATAGATGCAGTGGCGGATTCGGGGGGGGGGGGGGGTGAAGAGGTTCACCAATTCCAGCCCATCCATCTGCCGCAGCCGGGAATCGAACCCAGACCTCCTTGGAAGGTCCATCCTTTGCAGTGTATCTGTTGAGATATAACTACTTGTTATATTCAACTACGACATGTAGAAAAATCCGATGGTCTCTTAAAAATATAAATTTGTGATTCCAAAATAATCACGCACCTATTTTAATCGAAATGAGATTTAAATGAAGGTTAAAGCATAGGGGCAATCATTGTCATAAGGTTGCGTATCAAAATCTTGCACCCTAAAAAAGGTCCCTGGCGGTTTTTCGCGGTCCGTGGACGCAACATTTGCAATCACCTTTTTTGAATGAAGATGCCTCTCGTCGCTGTTGAGGAAAAAATTAAAAAAAAAACGAAAAACCTTATGTAATCTGATTGTATTTGCGTGTCACAGAACCTAGTTAATAAGTACCTATTATGTAAATATATGAATTCAATAATTGTAGTTAATGTAGGTAAGATTCTTTCTCTCTGTCTGGAGATTGTTGTAGGTAAGTGAGTGTGACAAGTAAATTAAAGGAGAATGTATCTACTTCCAATCCAATTGCAATTCCAATTCAATCAATGCAATAATAGTGAATGTGTGATGTCTTTTTAGAAAAATAGTAACAATAGAATAAATTTAATAATAGATACATCACATCAGATGCGAAATCAGTCTTACTTGACTAGCTATAGCTGGTCCCTCATTATGATTCGTAGGAATCGCAGACTCCAATAGTTTGAGGTTCTAGTGCGTGGACCCCTGCCCATACATTGGAGAGATGTCAAAAGCTTTACCGGATTTGTTTAAGTGAAGAAGATAACAGGGTTAGCTGGAAGAGATCGCTGCATAGCGTGAGCTCGCCCTAGTGCTCACTACTTATAATAATTGTAAATTTAAATTATCTTGTTTTGATGTTGTATGTATATAATTATACCTACATGGTATTTCTTGAGCACTGTCATAGTATAGTATACTTCGGTATATGTAAGTATACATTGTTCTTCGTCTGTAAATATGCACATTGATAACTTACTATTTTAATAAGATTTGACAGTATGTGATACCAACAATAGGTATACCGTCATATCTATGCAATTTTAGAGATTACTTACGAACCGCGAATTAGATATGTGACCGAAAGTACGAGTATGTGCCATTGCATCAAGAGTTCATACACTAATATTGTACCATACATACCTATTGTACAGAGCATCAGACAAAAACAGTTCAATTTAATACTAAAAGAAAGTGAAAACTGAATACATGCAGTCTCTGGTGAGATCGCTACACTTACCTAGATACAGATCTAGTATAGTTATATCATATATATACTAATATAGTTAAACATATAGTTTAGCCAAAAGTAAACCTGTTTATTCAAATTCACTGGACATTCACTAATACCTACCTTGTATCTGCAGGTATTGAGGAAGTTCAATTCAATTCTTCTTAATCCATAGATCGATGAGTGCATGGTTGGCAGAGATGGTTGAGGCGGCAGTCTCTCGAGCGGGAGGTTCCAGGTTCATACCCCGGCGCTGGCGATGATTTGCGATACAGGCTTTTAGACTAGTGCAAGGTGAAGGTGCAAAATTTTCAAGGTGCTGGGACATATAGGTATCTATATTTAAGAAGCTATTAAAATTCAAGAGGAAAATGTAGACTCAGAAGCTAACAACAGATTAAGTTAAACAAAAGCATCATAAATAGTTTTTTTCAAATTGAGATAGCGACAGACCGTCATTATTGACGATTGTAAATACTTAATTTAAATTTTTAAATTGTCATTTATAATATCAGCTAGACTATATGATTACTGATATTGAATTCGAAATATTAATAATACCAAATCATCGTACATTCATTAAGTATAAATAATAGATAAATAATTATTACGGTAGAAGAATATGTAACGCCTTTCTTTCTATAGCTTTCTCATTTCTTTAATATCCAATACATTGAACTTATATGAAGGATATTATAGGTAACTCTTATTACAGTAATGACTATCTTAATAAAATATGCATTTCCTATACAGAGTGTCAAATTCTACTACGACAACTTTTCTTTGTAATTTTCACATCTAATGTGTAAAACAAATTAAGTGTTCCATCATGCAGTGGCGTATATAGGGGGGGGGCTGAGGGGGCCCGGGCCCCCCCCGAAATGTTGAAAAATTCTTTAAAAAACCTTATTTTAAAATATGAAAGTTACTCAAGTTCATCATTTCACCCATTATTCAAAAAAATTTCGCCTGCGGCGCTATTCTTCGTTGTATTCTCTGCACACATATTAATACTAACCTAAAACTCGACCTTTTTCCCTTTTTCACACGAAAAAATTTTGCCTGCGGCGCAATTATATTTTTTATACTGTACGTCTATCTTCAAATTATATATATTAGATCGGGCCCCCCCCGAAATGAAATTCTATATACGCCACTGCCATCATGATATGTATTATTGTCCATTATTTAAACAATTATTTGAAAAAATTCTACATCATTCAAAACTCGTCATAGTTAACAAACGTCGCGGTTTCTTCTTGCTTTTTGAAACATTCATATTTCTGCATTTTGTTCACTAAGATGGTGTATAGTTATCATAATCGCCTGATGATGAGGGTGCAAATCCACGAATGCTAGTCGCGAAAGCTAAAAGTAATTTTTTGTGGATTGTAATCTAAATATTTCGTTTTTCACGTTTTCCTTCAAAATGTGAAAACTTAATAAAAAGTAACTCGACATCTATCGATGACTGCTCAAAACATTTTGATAGCTCATATAATTTCAATGAATACCCAAAGGTTTTGAATAAACGGTATATATTACATATATAAGTCCACACTACCATTGTCTTGTTATGGTAACTATGCATATTTTTCTTTGGCCAATAAATATTTTTTTTACGCGGAGGCATGACTTTGCCAACACACTTCTCAGTGTTATCAGCCAGAAGAGTCTACATATTATCATTCATGATTCACACATAAACTCATCAGCCTAATACTGGGAAAAATTCACCTAAATTATGTAAGTTGATATCTATATGGAAAACCAATCTCCCTGTATAGAATAATTGATATTTTAGTTATGATATTGAATATTTTACGTAACATTTCATAAAAAACGTCCAATGAACTTGATTGAATGAATGTCAAAAACTGTATTGCAATTCACTTACATACTGTCTACCACTCTACCATGCCAGGTGTCAAAAGGTCGAGTCACTATAAGTGAAATGTTAGAAGCGATGCAAGTTATGACGGTGAGGTGCCCTATATTTATCTCAATAAGATTATACCTACTTGTATAGAAGATTAATAGAGAAATGGACACATCATGGTAATTCTATACTATATGAAGTATGAATGGTTATGTAATATTGTAATGTGGATTATTTTTAAAGGGGTGCGTTGACAGTGAAAAAGTTATATCTATGTAGAAAAATATTCACATAATATGTGAAATACCTATTGTTTCATAAGAATCATTAAAGGAGAATGTTAAAAAAACAGACCCAGCGCAAACGAAATGTAACTCAAACGATAGGTAAAAATGGGTAATTAAATACTGCATATGGGGCATCATCGAAATCAATGGCTTAATGTGTAAAATACCTATTCGAAATATAGGAGACACAGCGGTTGTATAAATTCAGGAATGAGTATGCTGCAACGATCTTTTAAAATAGTATTTTTTAATTCCATCGTAATCTTCGAATAGGTATTTCACACATTTAGCCATTGATTGCTATGATGCCCCCTCCCCCTATGCAGTATTTAATTACTCATTACTTGAGTTACATTTCGTTTGCGCTGGGCCTGGGTTTTTTTCCATACTAAATGAGCATTCTACTTTCAACAGGTGGTAGTAATTTATTTAATAGATTTTACGCTACTTTCTCGAAAATTAGGTTTCGTGAATTTTGTAATTATTTGTTGCTTTGCTACTATTATAGATAGAGATTGCTAGAAGAATTTCAAGCTAGTATAGGGCTGCCATACGTCCCGGTACAACGGGATATGTCCCGGTTTTGAGGTCTGTGTCCCGGTCCAAGAGTCATTTGTTCCGGTCGATTATTTTTGAAATGTCAATATGCCTACTTTTAAAAAACAACAACAAAAAATATGCATGCATCACAACATCTTCACAAAGAGTGAAAGTCACCGAGTAAAAAAGCGATAGAATTAACTAAAACAATAAAATTAATAGTGATACTAATCACATCAACTTTTCTGCATACTACCTCAACAATAATTCGGGAGAATTGTATTGAGTCTATTATTTGAACTGTGAGACCTGAGATCCGGCCGCTAAAAATATGAGCTATCTGTTTTTTGTTCGAAATGTGATTTAATTGATAGCTTACAGTGCTTACACATAAGGTCATACATCGCACTAGGGTTGCCTATTAAAATCATGCCGCAAACCCCCCTGACTTTTTGTAGAGAATTTAGTAAAGATTATTTTTGTTTTGAACACTTTTTCCCAACTCTTACCATATTCCTAAAAAAATGGGAAAAAAACCCGACGGGGGACCTTCTCGGGTGGCAAGAGGGGTTGCGGAAAAATTTTGATAGAGAACCCTAGCGTTATTTACGAATACGGTTCACAGCGCAAGACTATGGAATCAGCTCCCAGCTAATATTCGTACTTGTTCTTCCCTGTACTCATTTCGTAGGAGGATCATTGGTCGCTAGTGAGTTTTGCAATCCGCCGCCCTTTGGCACACTATAATTGAGTCCGCCTTTTGGCACACTATAATTGTCTTGTTTCTGTAAATCTGCATATTTTCTCTGGCCAATGAAGATTTATTTATTTATATACGACCCTATGTGTAGGCTATCATATAAACTAAATTTCCATCAAAAAACAGATAGGCCATATTTATAGCGACCGGCTCTCGCGCTATATTGTTACTTTCTGGGGGTGATGTATAAGTATAAAACAAGAGCCTTGCCTAACCTTCCAACATAGTATGGTGAGGTGCGCCTGCGTGCTACAGTGCTCTATACCTTTCATTTAGTCTATGATCTGTTCTGTAGTTTTGTGTTTTCAATCTTACGAATTTAATTTAGTTCAATAAACATAAAATCAACAATGGCCTACAAGGTAAACATTTCTTTATTAACTTTATTATAGGCAGCATGGGCGTCGTGAGCCCCGGAGCTAGGGGAGGCAGCAAAAATAAAACCCATAAATAGCGCCGCAGGCGAACTTTTTTGAGACATATTGAAAAAGGTCGTGATATGGTTTGCTTTATTTGAAAATGTGTATGATATTTTGCACAATAATATGTACTTATGAAAAACGTTTTTAATGAAAAAATAAAAAAAAAGTAGCGCCGCAGTCAATTTTTTATGAAATAATTGTATTTTGATGGGTTTTTAAACTCATGTTTAGAAAAATTATGATATCATGAAAAAACGTGTGGTAATAATGTGATTTTTTATGAGGTTTTATCATTTAGTATGAAGAAGTTCATATATATACCTATTCCAATCTCTAGAGGGACAGCTGCCCCCCCCTGCCCTCCCCTTGACGACGCCCATGATAGGCAGAGAGAACAGAACGCCACACTACCCTATCCTAACACACACACTCTGCTTGCGTCACCTTCGTGAAATTCGTCATACACGCTCGTCTTTTTGTTTTACTGTTATTACAAGTTACCCAGGCCACATTTTCTAACGCCTCTTTAAGCCACATAGATACACTATTTTTATCATCCTATCGTCATTCATTCTTTCAATATGTCCAATCCATTTTAATTTGGTCACTGTATGTAATTTAACAATTAACATTAGCAAATTTATAATTAACAATTCTCCTAATTAACGATTTTCTTTTGCACTTTGACACCTCGCAAAAAACTACGTATATTTTGTACTATCGAGGCACCTACTTACTAGGTTTTTTGTACCTTGATTTATTTATTTCATACAACATTATAAAAGTAATTGACCCATCTTATATATGTACTTACTTAATTAATTTAAAAAAAAAGATCTTATCTAGATAAAAATAGAAAACAGAAAAAATATGAGAATGAAAGGATGGCGAGTGAAAAAGGTCGTGTTTTAGGTTGGCATTATAAGTGTTGTGTTATAAAACGTAACGAAAAAAAGCGCCGCAGGCAAATTTTTTTTGAAAGATGGGTGAAGTGATGAACCTGCAAATCATTGTCTGACGTTTTGACGGGGGGGGGGGCTGGTCCCCTCACCCTCCCCTATATTCGCCCTTGGGTATGTCAGTCTGTGTAAGACGTGTATTCGTAAATTTGCCATACTATACATAGTGAGTGTACTACATACCTATATATCTATCTATATATAAAACAAAGTCGTTTTTTTTGTAAGTGTTCGCATAACTCCCGCATTTTACATTGGATTGCTGTGAAAATTCACAAAAACTTTCGTACCGATCTGCTTTAGGTTTTAACGTCACTATTTTTGAAAAAAGAAACTTTTACTAGGAGGTGCCGTGATGATGAGAGGATCTAAGTGTTGTGTGGGGCCATGTGTGGTATCGTATAAAAGAGCGTTGGAAAAGGAGTTCAGAGCTTAAGTCACATTTTGCCCAGCTCAAACGATTGGGAGACACCGTACCGTTGCGAAGCACGGGTAACTCAGCTAGTTTAAAATATTCAAGGACACTATATTATTTTATTACAAATAGGTCATAAAATATAATAAACTTGAAATTAATCAAAGTCCCGGAACAATAAGAGCTTATTAATACAGCTGTTTGGTGTTGAACTAGATATAATAAATAGAAGGTAGTATAGTTTTAGTAGATGCTTATATTAAATGTGTAGCGACACACCTACTTAACTTAATTTATTACAATTAAATGTTGATAATATATAATGCCTTTAAGGTGCGCTTACACGAGCAATAATTACGGCAACTCGTACAAATCGTATTTATTAACGTTATTTCGCAACAGGCCTCGACTGGCCTCAGAGCAGTACGGGAAAATGCCCGAAGGGCCGGTCGGGTCAGAGGGCCGATGGGCCGGTCTAGCCAAAATACCGACTAGTTAACAGCGCCACCTGATTTCATCGCGAAAAAAAGTATGCAAAAGAAACCGAAACAGTAAACTTGAAAAGTTTGTCTCGTGATGTGGAGTAAATCGAATTAAGTAATACATATAATTAATGAATAATTAAACATAGACTTTTAAAGAGCAATAATTGCGGCAATTCGTATTGATTAACATTATTTCGCAATATACCTATAGCAATTATTTCAGCAATATTAAAAGCGAGACAACGCAAATAAAACTCGCAATGCGATACTGAAAAGATCTGTGTTCTGATGCTCGTGAAAATCTTTCATGAGACACCAAACACGGTGGTATGCGGTGACCGGATCCTTTCGATCACTAGGCGTCTTCCGGTGGCTTGAGCTGGACAAAATATAACTTGCGATCTGAATTTCTTTTCCAATGCCCTTTCATACGATACCACGCACGGCCAAAATCTCAGAAGGTTCTGGATTTCCAGAAGTTTCTACCACACAGTATTCGTTTCCAAATAGTAAAGTATTTGTATACCAAGTTTGGTAGAAATTGCTCAAGGAATTTCAGAGTTATGGTGGAACAAACATACACAGAAAATAAAATCGATGGTTATAAATTCGTGCAAAACAATTAATTTCTTATCTCATTGTGTCTCAAGCATATCTATACACTAGCGGATCCAGGGGAGGGGCTAGGGGCTGAAACCCCCCCAAAACCATGAGTGACAGTACTTTAAATATACAACAAATCTAGGGGTTTCAGCCCCTTAGCCCCCCCCCCCCCCCCAAAACGTTGAGCGACAGTACTTTTTACCATGTGACGACATTAAGCCCCCCCCAAAAATTGAATCCTGGATCCGCCACTGTATCTATAGATACCTATACCTATTATTTTAATACCTACCAGTGGCGAAGGGTGGATTTCTGCAGAAGGGAAGCCGGGGCTTACATTTCTCAGTTTTGTTTTGTCACCATGTGTTTATTGATTTCATTATTTTTTGCTGTAACTATTTATTGATTTGCTGCATTTGATTTTGTAATGTTTGTTCAATATGTAAACCTGACGATTCCAAGTGCCTTAAATAAGGAGGCCTACGGATGATTAAAAACCAATAGACCAATATAGGACTACCCCAAATTAGAAACTATTGTAAACTATCTATCATTTTTTCCAAAAGGTAGCTCGATGGGAATCGTGTTCTTAGATAGCTTCGCGCCTGATACCTACTAATCACGAGTATGCAAAATAATGCGTATATTTAGAACTAAATAGGTTAGATTGGATTATTTACCATCGAATATGTACCAAGTGCCTACCTACGTGCAAGATTAGCGACTGTCACGACCTTGTAAGAGAATAGAACCTCTAGTTATCTCATTTCTGGGTTAGATTAGAGTTTTTCTACAATGGATTAAAAACATTGTTTTACAAATTTTATTGCTATGGCGATCTTAGGTTTCTTTGATATTGAATTAATATAGATATACATCGCAGTGTCTATAGGTATCCCAGTAATGGGGTAACCAGTAAATGCTCTGTAGTCCAAAATGGATGGCGAACATCATTGTTGAAAAAATGGTGTAAAATGTCGTACAGAAGTTTCAACTCACAAGACACTCAGGAACATATTGAATTTGCTGGTATTTATTATAATAAACATTAATTAGCGGAGCTTTTGATATCAGATTTGGCAGATATTTTTTGTCACTTAGGTATTTGTAAGCCTTAGAAACACACATCAAGAATATTATGATTTCTGAAGCTATTCATTTTTATTTAGCGTATGGTCAAAAGAAGTATATCACATCCCCCAAAGGAAAAAGTTTGAAGGTTGGACATTGGGCAAAGATAAATTTCGCAAGCCAGCTTGGTCGTCAGAAATTAAATTGAAGTTATGAAACCTCGTAATTCGATAACGGTGCAATGTGAATTGAAGAGTCAAATTCAATTTGACTATAACTGCAAGGGCTTAAGCTTAATGTCTGAAATTAAAGGGATACTTGACGACAGACAAAATCAAGCGAAATTTCGCTAGATCCCTAATACAGATTACACAGTAAAAGTTTATGTACTGAGTTAGTAGATACGTCTTGTAGATATAGAGAAAATCTGTGCTAATACTTATATGTAACTCTGTACCTAGTACCTTCGATACCCACAAAGAGAAACACTACGTAACATTGGAAACTGACGGTTTAAATTTTCACTCTCGTTTTTATCTCTATTGTGGTTTCGAAATACTATAACAATAATTACTGTATGTATAACATATATCGTGCCTTGGCTGCTGCTACCTATACATGTTGAATATACGGACCTACAACCTACAAGTTATTAAGTTGCAGCAATAGGTCAACGGTCCGGTCAACGCTAGGTATTTAGTTTCATTTTCGACGTATCATGCTGAGTCTAACATTTTTCAAGGTATGCATTTCAAGGCAAATGTAACACGCAGAATTGCATCAAAATCCGGTCTCCATTGGTTTTAAAATTAACTGTATCAGGTGCAATTTTATTGGATCATTTTTCTTCTTCATTTGACTTCTTCCCTCCACTGCTGGATGCCTCTTCCAACTGTTTCCACTCGTCTACCCTACCACATCCAGGTTCCCCTAGCGATTTGGACAATGTCGTCGGTCCATCTCTTTGGTGGACTTCAGACACTCCTTCTATCTGTCCAAGACCTCCACTTCAATATTCGAGGCGCTCATCTGGTGTCACCCTGCCTGGCCATATGTCCTGCTCATTGCCACTTGAGTTTTGACACACGGCGCAGCTGAAGCGTGCTGGGCCCATTGGATCATTGGATGGTTTGAAACAACAATTGTACGAATAATTTGGGAGTCAAAACTCTGCATCAATATTATTTTTCAAGTGCTCTTTTTCCCTTAACGTCACCTCATAGATTTCACAAATATCCCCCTCGAACTTCTTGATGGCACAGTGTCCCACAATGTGATCGACTGTCTCGATGCGGCAAAACGGATGCTAACCCTCTTGTCCATAAAATGTATATTCTCAGTATTGGGACACCTCAATAATGTTTCGAAAATGATTTCATTAGGATAATACTAGGAGGTAAGGGTCTTGAACTAGGGAGAAGAAAAAATACGTATTTTTATAACAGAAATTATTTCTGAAACTCTTTACTAAGATTCTCATGGCCTATGGAGAATATTCATAACATCCATGTTAAGTTCTTGCACACTTCGTAGCAAGCAATTTGGCTAGGTCATGAAGTGACGAAAAGATTCAAATAATAATTGAGACAATCTTCTAAAATAATGCTGTTTTTTGTTTCAGATCTTAATATTAGCAGCCCTAGTGAGTTGCACAGCAGGTGCATACATCCAACAACAGTCTGCCGCATCACAGAGTCAAATCAAGTATGCAGAATCACAAAATTATGATCAGACAAGTCCAGGAGACACAAAGAGACAACCTCAGCAACAGCAAGTATCTTTGCAGGCATACAATCAGCAACCACAACAATACTCTCTTCAGCCGCAGCAGTATTCACCTCAGCCACAGCAGTATTCATTCGTTCCCCAGCAACAAGTATATACACAGCCACAAGAGTATTCTCAGCAACAAGTATTCCTCCCCCAAGCCCCGCAACATCAGTCTCTCGCTTTCTCCAAGCAGAGTCAAGTGATCGCTGCTCGTCCACCTCTTTCTCACCAACCACAGTTGGTCTATTCCCAGCAGCCATCAGCGCAATTCTCCCATGTTCCTCAATTCCAATATCAACCCCAGGCTCTGAAGCAAGTCCAAGTCAACAGCTTGCAGCAGGAGTATGAGGCCGCGCCACAGCATTCCTTCGAAACTCAGGTAGGATAATTTATGTATGAGTTTGGTTGAACATTCACTGTAGACCGAATGAATTGGAGACATGAACAGATTCCCCATAATTGGACTGTACTGTGCAATGATAGTGATATTTCAGGCCCAATGCTTGTTTTTAAGTCACGCACATCTTAGCCTAATCCTGTGATATTTGGATTGGTGAATGTTCCCCATCAGTATTAGGCTGATGAGTTTATATACATCATGAATGATAATATGTAGACTTTTCTGCATTTTAATAATGAGAATAAATTATTGTATTGGCGAGTTCTGCCTCCGTAACCCACAAATTTAACACTAATTTTTATACCAGTTTTGGAAGCACAAAATGTACTTGGATATGTTTGGTACAATTACCTACTGAGCCAAAAACAATACCACAATATTGTTATGGACAATAATCTGCGGTACATAATTATGTATTGGAGTACAATCAAAAGTGCGTGATGTAGTACATACACATTATATCTGCTAGCTTGTATTTAATGTTCATATGTGTAATATGTTTATTGTGTAAAATTATCACAGACTAACTTCGATAGTCGGACTTGATTTTGGAATAATTACATCAGCTGTGATAGGTACAATACGAGTAGGTAAATCACATTAGTTTCCTGATGGAAAACAATCGCTGCTCATTATTTTCAGCAATAGGTAAAAAGTTTTTTACTATAGGTAGTCTTATTTTCTACTTTGAGTCACATACCATACACGTATTATGTTTTTCACAATACGAGCAAAAAATATTATAGGTTAGGTTTGTTTAAGATGGCAGAAAAATTTGATTAGTTACACAAAGATAGCCCATTTCGAAAATTGAATCGAGTGAGGCACATTGTTTGACAAAAGGTAGCCTGGTTGGTAACGCGCCCGAATGTTAATCTAGCGGGCGCGGGTTCGATCCCCGATACCGACCTACTCCACTTCACGACACAAGCTTTTCAAGCTTACTGTAAAGTGTACAAAGGTGTATTTGGGTTTATTTCGATAAACCCAGATTCATTAAAAAAAAATCAGTCAGTCCCTCAACATTGGATAATCATGTTATCAAAAATATATATTTCTAGGCATATTGGAGGTGGTCGGTAGCCTGGTTGGTAACGCGCCCGAATGTTAATCTAGCGGGCGCGGGTTCGATCCCCGATACCGACCTACTCCACTTCACGACACAAGCTTTTCAAGCTTACTGTAAAGTGTACAAAGGTGTATTTGGGTTTATTTCGATAAACCCAGATTCATTAAAAAAAAATCAGTCAGTCCCTCAACATTGGATAATCATGTTATCAAAAATATATATTTCTAGGCATATCCACAAAAGTTTTGCCTTTCATACAATAAACCTAGCACATTATCAACTTAGCAGAGTCAATGTAAATCCCGTATAAACCTTGTAGGTAGATAAAATTAATTCATGCTAGGCAGAACATAACGTATAGCGAAACGTTGCAAAACGATATTAGTCTGTATTATTTTGTTTTATGATATGATTTTTCATATTAGCAATAATACCATAAGAAAACAATCCAATAATTACGCGTCCGTAATAAGTAATGCAATTAGGTTTTTCTTTTATTACAAAGGTGGGCACTTAATAAGACCTGCCTATAATCATTTTGTAATTAAAATTACATCACTTCGGTCTGTGGGTAAAATTGTTGTATAATGTTTATTTGCTACCTGCGTAGTGGCGTTAACTTGTTACCCATCAAATTTATATAAATGTACAAGTATTGTACCTAGTGATAGGTATTTCGATTTATTATAATTGATTTAGTTTGTAAATCAGTAAAAAAATGGATTACGTGACAGTAGTCAGATTTCATTCATCGTCAGTCCCAGTTAACCTTGAAGTGGTCGGTACTCGGTAGCCTGGTTGGTAACGGGCTCGACTGTTAATCCAGTGGGCGCAGGTTCAATCCCCGGCTTACTCCATTTCACAACACAAGCTTTTAAGCTTTCTGTGAAGTGTACAAAGATGTATTTGGATTTATTTCAATAAACCCAGATTCAGTTAAAAAAAATCTTAAATAGCCAACAGTTAAAAAACGGCCCAACAGAACGCCGAACTGATCTTTCGTAGACACAGAAAAATTTGCGGTATTCGCCGAAATCTCTCGTAGCCCGTACTTTAGAAATTAACCTAGTTTACGGCGCTTAAACTTGCACAATTTTTTGCAGAATTCAATGTCTAAATATTCACTAACAAATAAGCCAAAACGGGTTTAATGGGCAGATATGGATAACAGTATTTTTTTAACTGCAATTTTTTGTGTTTTCAGGATGGACTTAACAGTAAATTCCAGTATAGTCAACAAGTCCCCAGCGCTCTCCTCCACCAGCAACAAATCGCCCCCAAGTACGTCTTCCAGCAGAGCCAACCACAAATCTCTTCATTGGTTCCAAAGCACCAGGGACCCCTGAGGCCATCACATTCCTACCAAAGTGTAGCTGCTTCGGCTCCAAAGGCATTCTACCCAACACCAGCCAGTCCACTTGGCAAATATTCACCCAACCAGCAATACGCTTATAGCCAATAAATTTGGAATGAGTAAAAAATGCGCACGATTTTACTAGCTTGGCATTGAGGTTCATAATAGAAACTTGTATTTTTGATTACGAACATGACAATTTAACAATTCGACTGATATAATTTGGCGTTTCCAAATCCCGGTGTGAAAGACCTCGTCTGGAGTCCCAATTTTCGACCATCAGAAAGCTGCTTTAGACAGAATAGTACTGTGGGTTACTTACTGTTTTCATTACTCTCGCCAACTGATTATCATCATCATAAACTCCACACCTCTGTGCGGGCTTAGGATGAATCCAGGAGACTCTAGATAGCTGCCTTTGTCTACCAGTTTTGTATTTCTAGTATGCATGAATCAGCGATTAGAGAATATACCGCATCGCATTTTGGGCCCTTCTGGTCCATGTTGGGCACTGAATGTGAGGCGTTTTTTGGGTTAATTGGTGGTCTAGCCATCCCAAATTATCTTTCGCAAGTCCAAACGAATAATTAGGTACGTCATTAATCTTAAAGCCAGCGATCGTGCATGCATGTCAAAGAATGACAGGATGATTAAAATGTCAAAATGTGACAGTGTAAAATCGTGTGTTAAATTAGAGTAACGAAATATTATTTGCCATTTAGATGCTGTATTGTTATATCATCATTACGTTCTACTTTCCCTTACTATTCCTTTCCTTTCTTTACTTTTATTTTCTTTGTTGTCTTCTGCAATACTTTTACTGTCAGTCTCATGACCAATTCGATTGTTGATTGCGTTATTTTGCAATACAGTCACTTTCTTATATTGTTATGAATAAAACTAATTCTTGCATAATCCATTTCTCTTTATATTCTTTGCAATTTGATGTCTTTACTCTTCAATTCTTTTTCATTGCTTTCTTTATCTTTCATTTCTTTAATACAGTCCACTTTTATTTTCTTATTCTTCTCATTTGTACATTATTCTTTCTTGTTACTTTTACTAATCCGATTTCTCTTTATACACACCTTTCCTTACATCTTTCTTAGCTTTGATCCAATCATTTGCTTCTTAAGCTTCAATGGTATTTGTACTATAACTTTCTTTTTTAACCCGTTCTTTCATTGAACCAATTTCTTATTCTTCAACTCCTATAAAAAGAATATCATTTTTCTCTTTTTTAAACGTGGCTTCAACATTACTTTCTTCTTATTGTAGTCTTGTCTTTCTTCTTATGAAAAATTCAGCTTTGATCTATAGAGATAAGGTATATACGTATTTCGTATATCGATTTTATATTTAACTAAATTAGTTATAAGTTTTATTTAGATATACTAATTGTTGATCTGTGATTGTTATAATAAAAAATATTTTTATACATACCTGGATATTTTATTTCTTGCAATTTGTTGGTATTTCCTTTTACCAGATCATTCCTAGCACTCTGAACTGTTGTTGATTGTCGTAAACATGCCAAAGAGCAGAGAGGGCAAATCTGATTTTCTCTTAGCCTAAGAGTCTACCGGATCTTAGTCAGAAGACATTGGCTTTTAGGCTATATCCGGAACGATTTTGGTTGTGGGAAACAATGAGTCTTATAGTATCAAAAACAGAGTCTGTCAATTTTGCGTAAATTGTGTTAAAAATGTGAAAATACATATTACTATTCTAAAACTACTCACTCAAAGATATTAGCGTGGCAACAAAAGCAGCTATAACCCATTTTTTCAATATAAAAAGTGGCATACTTACAAGTATATTGAAAGAAAATCCCGCGGGCTTACCTAAGGTATTCCACATCTCCGGGTAGCTCAGGCGCACTAATAGCGACCTCTTTACCCCCATGTCTTATTAAGAAGTGGGCCAAGAATTAGCCTTAAGGGAGCCCCCCAGGTTACAAGTACAGCAATCTGCAATGATCAAGAACAGCCATTTAGATAAAGCATTTTTCAATTTACTCCAATACAGTCCGAGATCACGTCGCTGTTTTTGGTACTATGTAGGATCCATATCCAGATTCCAAATTCTCTTGAATATGATTTCAACCTAGAACAAGCAAAAGGAGTGTAGTAAGACTTCAGGCAAGATGGTCTGACGATGTGAGGCGAATCTCAGGAAGCAAGTGGATGCAGCATGCTTCCAGATCTGTGGAAAGTCAAAGGGGAGGCCTATGTCCAGCATTGGAATTAAAACGGCTGAGAAAGCAGATGATTTCAATAACATCATGCGCCCTCTGACGATAATTCCTATAACATTATTATCAGGTATCATGCAAGTAAAAGAGTTTACCAGGTGATTATTGAACTGTAGGTAAAATATTAATTAGTTACCTACTTACAATGTGCCATTCACTTTTTGTTCAATCAGTTTCCATTTATTCAGTTAGAGTGCTTTGTCATTTTCTCAATAGATGGTGTTGCCTACCAATTAATACCTGTCTTGGGTCTTTGATTTTATTAATATGACTAGCTGTATTGCCCGGCGTTGCCCGGGTAGCTACTTTCGACTGAATTAAAAGCATTGAGACTCTTATTCACCTGCTTTACAGGCTAATGTGCTCCGAATAGCGACCACCATGCTCACATGTTTTGGCATATTATTTCTGTAATTTTTTTATCTACCTATCAAACTGAAGGGAATTGAATGCTCTAGAAGTTTATGATTACATGTAGTAAGTAATATACAAAAACGTATGGTTTTGAAAATATAATCGAAAAACTAAAAAGTGCTAAAAATTCGCCCCTCCCCAAGTTAGTAAAACCTACGGGATGGGTTTTCCGACGCTAACGAGTCGGCTTTGGCTGACTTAAGTGATCACTTTATAGTCACTTGTCATATGATCACTTCATCCGGAACACCCATCCTGCTTCCTCCCCAAGGGAGTTCACATAAGATACATTATGTGAATGAAGATGCCTCTCGTCTCTGTTGAGGAAAAAACTGTAATGTATTTCCATCTGTGCAATGCAGATAAATCCAGTTCAATACCTAAAACAATTTAGTTATATCTCAAATCGTACCTCAGTTTGTTGGATAAATTGAGTGGAGCTCCACTGGGCATCCAAAATGACATACCAACGTTCCAATACCTTGGGATTTTTTGCTAGATCGACTGGGCTACGAATGGACTTTGAAATTATGTAGATTGATATTACGAGTAATTTGATTCAGGGGGTTGATAGTTCACATCCCTCATTGTAAATTCATCTCCATTATGTCTACCCTTCCCTTACCCTTCCCTCGCCCTGCCCACATCATGACTTGACTCATGGCACCCTCCCCCACTATTACCATATTACCAGATATCTCTTCTTCCACTATCTCCCACTTCTGCCTGTCACTCACTCATGCACTATCTTGTCATCTCTCACCACTGAACACCGAACGCTGAACACCACCAAGGCACTTGCCACCTGTCCAACTCTAACAGATAACGCAGGGGTATTCAACCTCAGTAAGTTACTCTGAACATCTCATTTTCCAAAGTTATTTATTACCCCATACAGTTTTTTTATTTTTTATTTTAAAAAATACATCTTTGTACACTGCACAGTAAGCTTGAAAAGCTTGTGCCGTGAAATGGAGTAGGTCGGCATCGGGGATCGAACCCGCGCTCACTGGATTAACAGTCGAGCGCGTTACCAACCAGGCTATACCAATCACCTCAATTTCTCAAGATCTTTGATTTTTGTTAAAAAAAGGTGGAATCCGTAGGTTGTAGAACAGGCCCCCATTCTTTTTTCATATATTTTTTACCAGTACCCTGTTTGAAAAACAATTCCATAAGACCGTTTTTATCTTTTTCAATGATTACGCAGGGAAAATGTTATGTGTGCATTTGCTGGTTACCCAGTTGTTGGGATATACTGCGGTGGTTTGGTGGTAATTTTTTCAGTTTATATTGGTACGGTCTCATGCTCAGTTAGACAGATAACATGCCATGTTTTGCTAATAGTGCGTTGATATTTACATGAAAATTTAAAAATTGTAATAATAATAGCCTATATCTAGAAGTGAATGGAAAAAGGCTGCATTTAATACAAGGTTTTTTAATCGACTTACATTCACTTATTTTATTTTAGTCCGTGGTCCTTTGGTTGAGTACCCCATGTGACATTTACATTTGCATACCCCTTTCCCTTTGAGAGGAAAACATTTTCATAGGGAATTTGTAACAGTTACCACTGCAGTATTCAGAACCAGCTATACTTACACCTTTATATTCTCAACTAGCAGGTACTAGAAGTCAGAGCCGGATTTAGACTTGATAAGGCCCTAATCCATTTGAGATATGGGGCTCTTTACACAAAATAAAATGGCCAGAAAAATTGATTAAGTACAGAAAAAAATATTTCGATGGTACCTCCTATGCAGTATTTAATTACTCATTTTTACCTATCATTTGAGTTACATGTCGTTTGCGCTGGACCTGTTTTTTCCATACTTCATGAGCATTTTCTTTAAGGCCTATATCCAGCAGTGGAGGCTGATGAAGAAAAAGACGGGATACCTTATACTTATCATATTATACATACGCTTTTAAACCGCAATTGTAACTGCTTTATGCTCATTTTACTAATACCTTCGTGTGACCCTGTATACTTCGAATAGGTATTTCACACATTAAGCCATTGATTTTGATGATGCTCCTTATGCAGTAAGTATTTAAATATTTTAGTTTTTTTTGCATTCTCGTTTCTATAAGAGTGATATACTTAAGACATTTTTCAGCTTGTTGAATAATTATATTTGCCACCCACTCTGAATGTCACATTAACTTTGCACACAGAGGATGTTCACTGGTTACCCCATTATTAGGATGTACGGTGACAGTAACCTATTTATATGACAATTACTCACTCGGTCAATTTTTTTTAGGGTCCTATAAGCCATGACTTGTGTGGCCTTATACCTAAGTCCTGCACTGCTAGTAGTAAAATCGTTACTTGAGTTTTCTGAATCAAATTTATGCACCCGCGGAAAGTGTCGGCCCATGTCTAAAAAGCGAACAGTGATTTTTTGAATAATAAAGATAACCTGGTATTATTAATAGGTATAATATTATGTTACTTAGATACCTACCTGTTACTGAAGCACTGTTATTTTCCTCCACGCGTTGGAAAGGCTTTATCTAGACAGCTTAATCTAACTTTTACGTCTAATCTAAGAAAAGCTCAGTGAAAATGCAGAAAATTGTTAGGTCTGTAGGTAAGAACAACTTCTTGTGCCTACTATACTATCACATCGCGTCACTTGCGAGGTAGACAGAGAGAACAAAACGCTACACTGTACTATCCTTACATACTCTCCTAGCTTCCGTCACGTTCATGCAATGCATCATAATATAGGCACAATTTTTTCCTTTTTACAAGATTTTATTTAACTTCACTCCGCTCTCTTTTTTATTTGTTTGCAAATTTTGTAATCGTTTTTTTTAACCACTTCCAGACTACTTAGAGAGCTGAAACTTTGGTTACAATACATTTTTGTATCAAATTTGATCATCCATCTCCAAAGACAAAAAATATGTAGGGGGTTTTAGGGGGATACAAGGGTCGTATGGTGTCATTTGTGATATCTTATGAAAGAGCGATGGAAAGACATGTACATCGTAAGTCAGATTTTTTCCAGCTCCAGGAATGGACACGTTTTCTTACACCCCATCTTTCAGCCACGTACTTACACTTTTTTGCCATTCTATCCTCACTCATTCTTTCAATATGTCTAAACCATCTCATAGTTAATTTTATACGCGTTAAGTAACACCTCGTAGTACAGAACGTGACGATTCATTATCTTACTGAAACAATCTGATCTAAAGCAGTTTGGTTAATCCTTTACCAGTAGATAAATATTATTACAAGGGCTGGTATATCACAACGCACCATGTGTAATCATCACTATACATAATACACAAGCCCTCCCAATTCAATGAAATCGTTGTTTGTCGACTACGACCTAAAAGTCTTCGTCACCATCTGCAGTCACCTACGTCAGTCGAGTGGAGCAGAGAAGTGGGCGTATTCGAAAAGGCTGTAGGTAAAAAATCTATAATTTTTGAAATATTTATACCTTTCAAAGAGGGTAGGCCCTGAGATTTCGGATAAAATCGTAGGACCTGACATTTTTTGCAACCACGCCCGTCGATGATGCATCAGTGAAACGTGGCCGACCTCCGCCCTCTAAATCTCTGCCGCACAGTTCCCGACCTACTCAACTTTTTGGCGATTCCTAGTCTGACTCGGAGATATACGATGCTAACCACGAGAGATGCCCGAAGAACACCACATAAACCCGTAGACTACGGGTCAAACCTAGAGAGGTAGAAGCACTATTTCGAATATTACCAATGTAATTAAATGGTAAATTAGCGAAGTCTGCGAAGTTTACATCGAGAAACGGGAAAGCTAAGGCGAAGGTTAAGCGAAACGCTAGCAGTAGCGAAAATGGCGGTGGTTAAGTTTTGTCTATGGCTTTATTCGGTAAGTTTTCCTACATTTATATAGGTTCCCTAGATAAGTGGTCCCCTGACCTTTCCTTAAAAAAAAGTGCGAATCGCACTGCCGGGCTTCTAGTACTAGCGTAATACTTGGAATATTAATACAATGGTATCAGTAAATCTAAATAAAATACACCTCTAATAATATATTGATAATAAATTATTATACATACTTACTGTATTACGTATTCAATAAGATTATATATATACTCATACATTATCATAGAATATCTACCTATTCAGGTGGCTCAGCTACCTCAGCTACCTGTTTTTTGTAAGATTATTATTTGTATTTTAATATCTAATCTATGTACACATCGCTGTAGAATTATGATAAATAATAGGTGATTGATAGAACATGCAAAACGTTCAAAACTAAAGAAAATTAAAAACAAGTAACAAGTATGGAGAGTTCAGTTCAGAGTAATATGGATATCAATAAAAATATGGGGACGGAGGGGATGCAGACCTACATGAATATGAAGTTGAATCTGAGTTGAATTAAGTTTTTTCTTTTTTTTTTTAAAAATGAATCTGGATTTATCGAAATAAACCCAAATACACCTTTGTACACTTCACAGTAAGCTTGAAAACCTTGTGTCGTGAAGTGGAGTCTCTATGGAGTGGAGACCATCTACTCGTAGATACGTTAAAATTTTAACGTAGGTATCTGTGAAAGGCAAAATAATTCAATGTGCAAAGCATAATTGCTTTGCTGTATAATTATGCTTATCGCATTTCGCTTGAATTTCAAGGTTTATTTTAAAAAATATGTTGAATTGGGTACCTAAAATTTTGACTATTTAGGTTTTCAAATTAAATTTAAAAAGCAGCTAGACTTACAGATATTACGCGTTATGCGTCGTCGAATACATTAGTCATTTTTTTAAATTATTTATTTATTTATTGTGTTTCATTACAATATTACTACAAATCAGTATTGCATATTCCATTCCCGTTAAGTGGATACTCACAAGTGTAGAAAACAGAATACAGCTGTTCCAGTATTTGAACCTGACATCTCTCAGTTGGGAGACACGCTCCAACCAACTGGACCAACCACATAACCTAAGAATACTATAGGTATAGTTGTGACAACTTCTCCATGTTTTGTCATGTCCAAGTGACGTGTGCTTGTCAGGTGGATGTGACATCATGAGAAGGTAATATGACAGGTCCCATTCTTGTTTCACAGCATCCCATACAACATACAATACAAGGGACTAACCAAATATTTGCAACAACAATAATAACAAAACATTCAAATACCATCTAAATATTCAAAGTCAATAATATCTACTTAAAAATAAATATTGCTAAGGTTGCAATGTGAGAGAGTCAGGTGCATACTCAGGATGAAATGTTAAGATGCCACTGCCATAGGGTGCTAAAATTTTCCTGTTTAATAAACGTTTTTACACCCTTTCATTTAATTTCACATTGCATTGTTATTGTTGTTGCCTCCAAATCTTGCAATCAACTCATTTTCAAGAGTAGCTAGAGCCCTGATACCTTCACAGATTGTCACCAGAAGATGACATCAGCACAATCCTGTATCACAGCCTACTTCAGAGACAAAAAATATGCAAAGAGTTTTAGGGGGTCTAAAGGTTGCGCCATGTGTGTGATTAATGGTCAGATTGGTCACATGTGGTATCATATAAAAGGGCACTGGAAAAGAAATTTAGCTCGAGAGTCGCGGCACAGATTCTGTCCAACTGAAACCATTGGGACTATTGGGAGATACCGAACCACCGAAAGAATCCAGTCACAGTATTCGTTAATGAGTTTTTAAATAGGCAAGATGGGTATTTTTTTTTCCTTTGAAACCAATTGACCGTACCAATTGAAACGTGTTTAAATGATAAAACAATACTATAATTTTAAACTGTCACTTAAAGCAAATATGTGTGCAAAATTTCAAGATACTGGGAAACGTAAACGTAGACAAATATGGATATGACAGATGAATTAAATAAAATCGTGGTAACTTCTTACTAAAATAGAATAGGCATAACTCCACCTTAATACGGCCCTGTTTTAGAACAATCTCACGGTTGGTCAGGCAGGGAACATAGGGAGACAATATAACAATGCGAGGAATGAAGATATTGTGGAAACAATGGGATGTTTAGACACACTACTATATTGTATTGAAGTACCTACCTACCAAATCAATATGACATATCAATATCCCTGCCTGTATAATATAAAACATTGTGACATTGCAGGACACTTGAAATCAAAATGTAAAGTTGTGGATGACGTGTGACGGACGTGGAAACAGTTTAGCAATATTCATTCATTCCCTCATCCACAAAAAATATTAAATTAAAGCTCGCGACCCAACTATGATGTCACGGTCATTTCCGAAGGTATTTTCTGGGGTTAATTTCGCTTCAATAAAAAAACTTTCAGGTCATTCCATCTTCTTCTTCCTCCACATCCTTCCTCCCTCCACTGCTGGACGTAGGCCTCTTCCATTTCCTCCACGCATCTCTGTCATTCCATAAGGATTTTTAAAAATATAGATTAATTACGCTACATTCGGCAAACGAGTTTCCGTCTTTCGGTAAAAAGATCAGAGGTGTTTTTACACATTTTTTGTTGAGAAATCGTACAAAACATAATAAATCTTTTACGGTCTTTCCCTAGATAAAGGTTCAATGTATTCACTCTATTTTTTTCCAAAGCATATTTAGTAAGGTTGTCGAGATCTAAGGTCTCCCGTTTTTAGAATTTTTTTAAATGTCAATATGCCTACTTTTAAAATGTATTTACTTACAGATATTCGATAATAAATATTGATATAATATTGTGACGAGAATAAAAGCGAATAAATTGAGATGGTTTGGACATGTTGAGAGAATGAGTGACGACGATAAGAATATGCATGGCTGAAGGAGGGGGAATTAGGTAACGTGTGGTTGTTCAGGACTAACGTGTCTCGACCATATGTCGACCAGTTTTTATCGAGATTCAGACCCAGCACCCGCATCACTCTTATTAGGGCTATCACACACTTCCGGAAGTTCAGTTAGCTGAATCGACCGTTTGCAAAAAAGCTCCGACCAAAACCTCTTTCTGAATTCAAAATCAGGGTAACACTGAATTCAGAGAGAGGTTTTGGTCGGAGCTTTTTTGCAAACGGTCGATTCAGTTAACAGAACTTCCGGACGTGTGTGATAGCTCTTTGGTATAGTTAGGTATTCCAGATTGTTTACACTTTACAGGTAGATTTGGTATGAGGTATTATATTAAGATTAGATTACCTGACACCATATCATTATCCAGACAAGGATCAGACGACACAAATATCTTTCACGCCTCAGTTACTCCGATCCTTAACCAAATCCCTGTATCATATCATAACATAACATAGCCATTATAATATTATAACAATACCATGAGACCAGAACATACATGAAGCCAAATCAACCATACAATGTACATGAGGTTTTATTTTACCACTAAACAATAACTAATCAAGATTATATGAGTGATTTCACTTCTATTGTTAGTGACTAAATGTACATTTAATATTTATTTTCTTGTTGTAATTGGTTTATTACAAGATTTTATTTAACTTCACTCCGTTTTTTTTTGTTTGTCATTGCGCAAATCTTGTAATCGATTTCTCAATTACCTACTTCCTGACTACTTATACACCTGAAACTTTGCCAACGTACGTAAACTCGATGAAAATACGTACATCTCTGTACAAAATTAGATCACCCTTCTTATTGCGACAATAATTGATAAAAAATACTATGAAGGTGCTATATTATTTTATTTAAATTATCTATATGTAAATTCATAATCCCATTATAGTGAATGCTTGATTCTCTCTACTTCTATCCTATTAAGTATAGATACTTACTACATTTATGTATAATACACCTGTTTTTTGTATCCAAACAATGCAATACTATTGAATGTTATACCAATGAACCAATGCATAAAATTGCAATCGATCTATTGTGGGAAGATTCTAAACAAATGTAAACATTCAGTCGATACAACAAACCTAATGTTTGATTTGTTTTGACATTTCCTTCCGCTAACTTTAAAATCACTCAATTCTCTTTTATATTCTCGATCTGTTTTTCTAAACATCAACAATTTAAATACCTAATTATAATCAGCTGCATCAAAATGGAGCTGGGCTTGGCAAAAAGATTTTCGAGTAGCAACCTAGAACGAGCAAAAGGAACGTAGGAAGACTCAGGCAAGATGGTCTGCTGATGTGAGACGAATCGCAGGAAGCATGTGAATGCAGCATGCCAAGCACGTATCCAGACTTTTGGTTCGGGAGGGGGACAATTATTCAATCAAACAACTATATGATAGAAATTCCCTATGTATAGGCACTAGGCAATGACTTTTTGTCATTTTTTTATTCTATAGTAAATGTACCCAAAAATTAGGGCCGCAGGCAAAATTTTTTAGAAGAGTAGGTGAAGTGGGTGGTGGTTTGTATACAGTAGGAAAGGTACTTTGTAAATAGCGCCGCAGGAGAAATTTTTTACATGAGTAGATATGTATCATATCTACATAAATAGTCGTTACAAAAAAAACTGAGGCGCGCCGAGATCATTCCGTTCGTCCTGTGTCGTGTATGCGCCAGATTTCGGGGGGGGGATAGATCCCAACTATCCCCCCTTGGATACGTGCGTGCAGCATGCCCAGGATAGGGATCTGTGGAAAGTTAAAGGGGAGTCCTGTGTCCAGCATTGGAATCAAAACGGCTGAGAAGAAGACGAATGTATAGATGTTGCAGGTATGGTGATATCGTATGGATCTACATATGATTTGGTATGGATAGGATATATTTTAAAGGTAGGTACTATAGATAGGTATGGGAGAGCAGCACTTAGCTTATCACTCAAGCGGAATGATCTTGTATGAGAATATTTGGACAAGTCGCATCATATCATAACACAGTATACCTTACCAGTACAGGGTTAACACCATACCACAACATTTGTTATTTATTGTTTTAGTTTACTGGAATACAATATAACAACGGCCGGTATGACAGCACATCACCTTTTCGCCGGCCGGTGTGTGGTTACACATTGAAGGAAAATCCCGCGGGCTTAAGGCTCTGCACATCCCCGGGTAGTTCAGGCGCATATTACGCGCACACCTCTTTACCCGCACTTCTAGGCAAATCTTATTAAGAGGTGGGCCCAGGGTTAACCTTAAGGGAGCCCTCCGGCAAACTCTACCCCTAAATTAGTGTCCTTATCCAAGGAGGTTTCAATCCATTACAGTGTGGTTACACAATTATAAACAATGATAAAATCTAACATAGTCTTTAAACCTGTGGTCGTCAAAATGCGGCTTAGGCAGATATTTGTGCGGTCCGCTACATAGCAAACAATTTTTCATAGTAAACCACACGTTTTCTCATTACATCAAAACCTTTCTAAAATCTTTTTCATAAAAAAATTGTCTGCGTCGCTAATTATAGTACTTACACCTATTCTTGTGTTACGTATTCTTTATACTTAAGTAAATAACTAATTGTGTTTCTTATTTCACAAAAAAAAACTAGATTTATATCACGACCTTTTTCTATGTAATTAGATGGCTTGCTTGTCTTGACAAAAAATTTGCCTGCGGCGCTAATTACACGTTGCTGGCCTCTTACAATATAACCGTATGCATTACCTACTGTAGAATCACTGCTAGTATCATCATTTTGACCTTTTTTCTTTAAAATAAATATATTCCTATTTTTTCACCCCTGTTTGTGATGTCAAGTCAGATGTATGGTATTGATGTCGCCTGGTCAGTTGGCTTCTTGAAGGTGATCTCCAGTGACAGCCTTCATGTGACTAACTTGTGCATCTTGCGAGATGTGTGTGTGACCAGTACCTACCCAGTACCCAATCCCAATACATGATTACAGCGTTTTATTGACATTGTCACTCTGCTCTCCTTATATGTACATATTATAGGACATTGTCGAATCATTGTAGGTAAGTAATATATGGAGCAAGATATCAGCTCTGATGAAAGTAACCCACATACCATTACCTCCATAGGAACATTCCTCCATAACAGAATATTCTGCAGTTCGAATAACCCGAACTTATTTCCGAGCGAACCGTGTTGGTTTTATTTTAATCGACGTTTCGACACTCCTGCTGGCGTCATTTTCGTCAAAAGAAATGAGTGAACAAAAGACACCAGGAGTGGTGTCGAAACGTCGATTAAAAATAAAACTACACACTTGTTTTTTTCTCAAAATGGGGTGTTGTCGATAGGCTCGGCTGCGGGTAGGGCGCACTAATAATAGTTTTTTAGCGCTTTTGAGAGAAAAGAAAACAACCTAAAAAACCTAAAACAACAACACAAGCCAAATACATTCCATCAAAACGGTCTAAAACCGCTAGTACGAGTTATTTCAAAAATGCTATGAAATTCACTAACACGAACTAGGTACCGGATCCAGATACCTACGACCCCTTTATTCATTTTCCCGTTCGTAAGTTCATTATAAACTTTCGCTGGAATCAGGAGAAACTTGAAAATTAATAAAATCTCATTAATTACTTATATCAAATTTATTGCAATATGTCACATTTAAAGTAGGGTTATGTTTGCAAGAGGGAGCCAACATGATGAAGATGTCTGTGACCCCTCGTTGTCCCTGTCAGATAATCCCATTGTTGTATGAAGATTAATATAATTACCCTTTAAATAATCTGCCCGCTTTAAATCGTGACACGATCTCATCTCGTATCACTTTAATCACATTATTATATGGTGGGCAAAATTACTCATCAAACAAAAGCACATAAGTGAAATTGGGCATATGATAAATCATAGACAATTAATTATTCACTGTTCATTTCGACCAGATCCTCAAGGATGGACGCGTTTTGAGTAAAAGGAATCGGAGAGCGTGTATGACAAATTGCATTAATGTGATGGAGGCTATGAGTGTGTCCAAGGATAGGGTTGTCTGACTCTGCCTTCCCTGCACGGGACGTGGCGTTCGGGTATAGATAGATTATTTTTGTTCACTAGGTCGAATAATCGCAGAAACATAAAAAAAAACCTAATCTACCAAATTTCTGTTCTGTTATAGTCTATCCCCTCACTGCAAACCACCAGACTTTCCTATCTTTACACACATTTCTTGGTTCCATCACAATCGTGCAATTCGCCATACACTACTCTACGATTCATTTTAGTCAAAACACGTCCCTTCTTAAATAACTGGTCAATATCGTGGTCGAGCCAAAACCAAGTGGTTCTTGGACGGCCGCGCTTCTTAACAGCTCGTCTTTCGCTGAAGCATTTTCTTTTTCATCCTTTCATCGTTTATCCTCTCTACGCATCCCAACCATCTCAACTTGTTTACTTTCATTTATACCTCATTCATTTTATTGTATTTTACCTGTTTACTTATAAAATAAACTAATGATTACTTAGGAATTGCTTATATATGTATTCACTAAAATGTCGAATTTACCGTTGGTCGACATATTAAAAGAAACCAAACAGTAAAAAAATAGATATTAAACCTTAGAAAACTATTCCAACTGTTTCTCCACACGTAGGTATGGCTGCATTCTTTAGATATATGATTTATGATCATTTGAGCTTATAATCCCTCGAGATATTATGACAAAACCACTCCACAAAAGACAACAATAAAAACAGAAAATGTTTACACACAAATTATTGGTATCACACATGGCTGTTGCATTGTGGAATTCCTTCTCAGAACTCGAGGACTCCAAGGGACGGTTTACGGCAAGTTCGTCTAAAATCAATTGGTCTAAAATCATTTCGTCTAAAATCAATTCGTCTAAGATCAATTCGTCTAAAATCAATTCGTCTAAAATCAATTGGTCTAAAATCAATTGGTCTAAAATCAATTCGGCCAAAATCAATTTGCCTTACGATGAATTCGTCGATTTCAGACAAATTGATTTTAGACGAATTGATTTTAGACTAATTGATTTTAGACGAATTGATTTTAGACCGATCGGTAACCATAATCGGTGAAGAATCTTGCCCATTCGCCGTACGAAAAGTAAAGTAAGTACCGATTGATTTTAGACGAATTGACTTTAGGCGAACTTACCGGACACCCCAAGGGACATTATCAGGTGAATAATGCAAATAATAGTGTTGTATTAAACCATTCACAAACACTAATCATGATACTTTTGTATGGTCATGACGAGGTGTTCCCCAGGGATCGATGGTGGGCCCATTTCAAATTACTATTGTCTAGGGTTCTTTTGCACAAAAACAAGAGGTTTCGTGTAAATATTTTCATGTCTGCTGAGTAATGTGATTAATAGTCAAGATATACGTGTGTTTGGATTTTTTTGTGTTTACCTTGTATTGCATTGTGTGAAGAAGGTACGTTCTCTTCAAATAAATTAATGATGGTGAAAAATGAATGTTTTGTCTATTTTATTTAAGACTTAAATTTCTTAGGAGTTCGTAAGAGACCTGGTTGTTTATTGGAAAATATATTGTTATTTCGTCTTCTTTCTTCTTCTACGCGAAATCAGAAGAACGAAAAAGACTTCGCCTTTCGGAAAATAATACAGAAACTTACCTAATTGCTTCTTTTTTTCCTTTTTTAGTAAAATTTCAGCATCTGTCGAGTGGCTTATGGAGCTTTGTCATTTCGAACACTTTACCCTCTTTTTTATTCTATTTTTAATATTTTTTATTCTATTTTGAGTCTAGGTATTTGGCGATGATTTGAGTATAGCAGAAAATTGTTGCAAAAAACTGCAAGACTGGTGTTGTGACAAGAATGAAAGTGAATAAACTTAGATGGTTTGGGCATGTTGAGGGAATGAAAGATGACAGGATGATAAAAAAAATATATTTGAGTGAGCGAAGAGGGGCGAGGAAGCGCGGCCGCCCGAGACTGACCTGGTCCGATCATGTCGACCAGATCCTCGAGGATGGACGCGTTTTGTTGAGTAAAAGGAATCGGAGAGCGTGTATGACAAATTACATGAATGTGACGGAGGCTAGGAGTGTGTGCAAGGATAGGGCTGTCTGGCGCTCTGTCCTCTCTGCCTACCCTGCAAGGGACGTGGCGTGAGGTTATAGATTGTAGTTGCTTCAAAGTTTCAGGAAATATTTTTAATTAATAAAAATTATAAAGGTCTAAAACTCATCAATGCTGTCCGATTTTATAAAAGATTGCAGCTTAATTCTACATTTAATTAAAAAAAATTGCCAGCGTTGTAATATTTTTATCTGTTTTTGTGTGATTTAGTCTCTAGATAAGAAACATATTATAAAAAATAGCCATTGTTTCATGGAGATTTAGATAAAGAATTAATAAAATATCTAGATAGGTATAATTTATAATTCCATGACTGGCATTAAATTTGTCAAACTGTTGATAAGGGATCGAATACGTCATACTTCTAACAATAAAAAATACGTCTCTCTATAGATAGATACGAGTACCATATTTATTTTTATATATTAAGTTTCTACGCAAATCTTTGATTATTTTTTCATTTCTGGTTTCAAATAGAGTATTTAATTTGAGATATCACGATATATCGCAATGACCACTTGGTAAAAATGCATATTGTCATAAATAATTCCTAATTTCTTCAGTTTCAAATTGTATTTCCCTGTAACTGGCATGCGAGAAAATCAATTAATTGTTTGTCGATCTACTGTCGAACCGAGAAGCTTTTATGGCATTAGTTGCCAGTGAGTGATACACATACTTACAAGTATGTAACTCGAAATGGCTATGTATTGCCATTTTGTCTTTCGAGCTATTGGAATAGTCAAATGTGTATTATTTAATACTTACTCGAAACATCTCAAATGGTGTGGGAAGGTCACAGGCTAGAGACCCAGATGATAAGTAGTCAAAGAGGATCTTAACCTGGAAACCCAGAGCGACTACCAGGAATGTAGGATTACTACCACTATGATGGAGAGACGACCTGGTTCAAGCACGTTGGTGTCAACTGGATCCAAAGAGCCCAGGACAGAGCGGTGTGTGGAAGCAGATGGAGGAGGCCTTTGTCCAGGAGTGGACGGGAGTAGGCAGAAGAAGAAGAGACACTTACATCTTCTTTCCCTCATCCTCGGTTGGGTCGGGGCCCAAAACATTATTTGTTTATGTCGCCAGTGGTCTCTGTCACTTGCGGTCTCTTAGACCTCTGGCCACTCCAACCTTGGGTTATAATATACTTATATAGAATATTTTTTGTGTTCCTCTTTCATTTTCCAAAATAAGAAAAAGTTTGTAATTTAACCTTTCGTACGTTACCGAAGTCTGCCAGCGGCATTTTATTAACGTGTTCCCAAATGTCGACAAAATTACTTTATTATCAAATTACAAGATTTACGACACGCCGAATATTGAAAATCATGGAGTGGAACCATAATAATTTATTGGGTATTAGGGCTTAGCTGCGAATGGCTCGAATATGAGAAAGAGTTGACTAATTAATATCTAATTACCTGAACTAATCGCATTGGCTTATACCGAAATGCTTTGAACTGTTTGCGGGGTATTTTTTATGAGGGAGACTTACTATATTTTTATGAATTTATCTTGTACTAATAAGTATTTTGTCGCTGTTATGTAATTATGACCTTAATTAATGTTTTGTTGAATTTACGACCTTAGTTTTACGTCATTTTTTGTGCTACTGATGCGAAACGATTCGGTACGAAATACCTATATCAACATCCAGCCGTACCACTCGAATTCGACTCAAAATTTGAATAGGTATCTTTTTGGTAATTTCGATTTGTTATAGTTGATTCTGTTAACTAAAAGAGGTTGAAATTATTTTTATATTTTGATAATTGCAAAATATGTAGAAATTTTGGGTGATTTTTATGCCTTTTTACAGTATCCTCTATTTAGAAACTTTTTTATGTTAATTTTGCTCCGAAAATAAAGAAATCTGTACAAGATATAAGAATTCTTTTACAATCATTTGCTAGATAAAGGTTCAGTGTCTCTACCATATTTTTCCAAAGCATATTTAGTAAGGTTCTCAAGATCTGATGCTGGCGCCAGACGCTCGCCGACCCTCGCCGTGAATGAGTAAAAAGGCGTGTGGATGAAAATGTTTGTCTTGACGGGAACGTAACCGACCGTTGACGCCTTTCTACTCGTGAACACCGAGCCTTCACGACCCTACACGATCATGTGGCGGGAGCATAAGGCCATATGGCCTCCCGTTTTTAGAATTTTTTTAATGTCAATATGCCTACCCTTTAAAATAACATCTCAATACAGATGTCGTCATATCTATTCGAAATTGAAAATTTTAATAGCAGAACAATTCTAGTTCACCTATGTCAATAAAAAATCTGTAACCCTATATTATTATCCCTGAATACACCAAATGCAAAGTGTTTTTACGTCTCTATCTCACAGTTAATATCTTATCAATTATAAAACTCATACTTAACCATTGGACTTCTTAGCTCAGGTTCTGATTAAATTATTCTTTATCTCCTACTATACGCGTACATAATATCTCACTACTACATTGCTTCTGTATCAATATTCTTTAGATTTAATCAAAACACGTGGGCCCAACGTTGAATTTATAAAAATACGAGGTCTCTATGGTCTCTGCTACATGATTTTGATTGTTATAAAGTATTTGGTATAAGTTTTATTTTCCTTGCCTCATTTTAAGCAAAAGTATAAACGTTATCATTTGAATGTGAATCAATGGTTTCAGCTATTTTATATCAAGTTTTGAGATTTAATTTAATACGAGTCTATGTCGAGACTTATATCATTACGTAGAGCGTTTCATATGACTCCATTTCATGAGACTACCGCCATCTATCAAAAACCGTAGCTCAGCACGCATCGAACCAATTCGTTTATTATATTGTCATTTTAAATCACCTTTTTGCTACGCCGCTTCGGCGCCGACTGCGCCCCCCGAATACCAACGCCCTACCTTGCCTATGTTGTCGGGCCTGCCCTGGGTTAGTACATTGATGATAGTCCAAGTGTTGTTTAATATCAGTAGATATTGTTGTTCATACTAAGTACAGCAGCTGCCGGTATAGCATGGTACTCATTCAGTATTGTGGATAGAGGGATTAAGATAAAGAGAGAAATAGATTCACGTGAACACATAATATCTAGAAGAGTAGAGTGGAATTCGTATAAGGATGCGCCGAGAATGTGGGGCACTTTGTTAAAAGGTATTTTTATAAACAGTCATTTTTAAAACTAAGGATGGAAATGAAATAATACTTTTTATAAAAATTCATGAAATAATGACGTTTATTTGAATTATCGGCGCATTCTTATACGAATTCCACTCTACTGGGTGGCATATAATAGTTATCTAAAGTATTAGGTACTATTATAATGAGCCACGGTGTACTATCAGGAAGTATGCATAATACACCACATATCTGATATTGAAAATATTATGTAAATTATTGTGGTGTGAAGTAGGTTGGGAAATATTACAGCTGTTTCGAGATGTATCTAGAACTTGAGTCACTTTTTATTTATTTATTTAAACTTTAAGTGAACAACAAATACATACCTACTTACCTATAAATATAAAAAATGGACATAGTACAGATTATAAATCGTTGTTCACTAGGGCGAACTTATCGCAAAACTGCGATTTCTTCCAGTTAACCCCAGGAAAAAACGTAAAAAAAATTGAACAAAAATATTGGAAAAAAACAGAAAAAAAGAAATTGAATAAAAAATATACGAAGTAGAAAAAATATACACACATACATATGTGAGAAAAAAATAATTAAAAACAGAATAAAAAAATAATAAACAAGAAACAGAATGCATTGCATACATACATAAAAACATACATATAGTTGAATCTACAATTTAGTCGTAAAATTCGGATTCAGATTCCGCATTCGACGCCAACATGCGATTTCTCACCGCTCTCTTAAAGGAGTGCACTGACTCCGCAGTGCGAATGGTAGAGGGAAGACCATTCCAACAACGAGTACCATTTTATTGTGCACCTACTACATGCAATCGAGTCGAATGCGACTGCTCTGAAATCGGATGTGGGCGTTACACGCTTGCGAACGTCCATAAGTTTTTTGTGTTCACGAGTAAAAAGGGATCATCGGTCGGTTACGTACACGAGCCAAGACAATAGTTCCATCCACGCGCCTTTTTACTCGTATACACAAAAACTTGTGGACGCCCCCAAGCGTGTGGCGGCGACATGAGAATGGTGTTTGTGTCTACATTTTGCTCTCTAAATTTTAATTACTTCCAAGTTCCAAGTCCCAGCACCTTGAATTTTTTCACAAAAGTATATTAGCTTGAGGTGAGACTTTTAATGTTAAAACTACGGGTATTGAGTTTCAAAAAAGCTCTAAAAACGGGAGACCTTGATCTCACCAGCCTTACTACATACTATGCTTTGGAAAAAATAGAGTAGATACATTGAACCTTTATGTAGGGAATGACTACAATTTTTTTTTAATATCTTGTATATATTTCTCAAAAAACGTCAATATCCTACTAGGTATAGAGCCTGCTAATATGGTGATACCTTTCGGTACCTACCTATACCCAATACCTACCCATACAATATTGGCAACATTTTGTTTAACAAATAATCTACTGACGGTACTATACTAGGTATACTGAATATCATCAGAAAGGAGAATGCTCATTTAGTATAGAAAAAAAACCCAGGCCCGGCGCAAACGAAATGTAACTCAAATTATAGGTAGAATGAGTAATTAAATACTGCATGGGGGGCATCATCGAAATCAATGACAATATATGTGAAATGGCGTCATTTTTTTGTTTACTGTGGCTATTGGCTTAAGAATTTCGAGGGAGTTTGAACGAGTTTAAGAAAGAGAGGAAGTAGTAAATACATATTCTTCTGGTCAGGGTTTTGTCCTCTCTGCCTACCCCGCAAGGGATGAGGAGTGAGGTGATAGATGGAAGTGCGTGTATATACTAAATTTGTTTGGTTGTGTATCCACTACCATAGTAGGTACTACTACTAATACCTACAGTAGATAAAGGGGTACATGTCCCGGAAATGGCCAAATGGTAGTGACAAGTTAATCCTACATAATCCACGGTGTTAGGAGCTACAGGGAATATTAAATCACACACCACCACGTCATAAAGTATCTACCTAACCTACACAATATCTACATAGAAATACGGGACACTCGCAATATTTATCCATATCATATCTATGAACTATAAACAGTATGAACCTAACTAGGAAGAGGCACCAAGGAATATTTAGGTAAATATGAACAAAAATGCATATTAAGAAAAAAAAAATATAAATGAAAACAATCGAGTGTCGTGGTATTAAGAGTAGGCATACCTATATTGATATTAAAAAATAATAATTTCAGACCATTAGATCTCGACATCCTTACTAAATATGCTTTGGAAAACATAGGGTAGATACATTGAACCTTTATCTAGGGAATGACTAAAATATTTTTAAATGAAGCGAAATTAACCGTAAAAAGAAAAAAAAAAGAAAAGCGCTATTTTTATCATTTGATCATGTGATTATGAACCTTAGCGACACGGATAATAACCGTGACGTCATAGTTGGATCACTAGCTTTAAACTGTGACCGACTATGTATTCTATGCAAAATTACAAAGTATAATTTACAATTTTATTTAAGAGTGTGCATACCGACATTTCAAAAATTTCTAAAAACGGGAGACCTTCTATCTCGACAACCGTTACTAAATATGCTTTGGAACAAAATAGGGTAGATGCATTGAACCTTTATCTAGGGAATAACCGTAAAAGATTTTTGATAGACGCAAAATTAACCCCAAAAATGGAAAAAACGCTATTTTTACCATTTTTTGAACCTTAATGCTGTGGGAAATGTATGTGACGTCATTCCTGGTGCCACGCCCTGAAATTGAAAATGTGCCGTCATAGTTTTTTTCCAAAAAAAAGTTTAAAATACACATAAGTAAATAAAATGTTCAGATTTTCAGAGACTCATAATTGATCCCCAGTGGGAGATCATTAATCAATAAACATCCCACAGAACTATTCGAAAAAAATATTTATTAATGATTTATAGATCAATAAAATCTATCTGGATTCTGGACCAAACACATAAGTGATATGATAAATGATAAATATAATTGTGTAGTCAATAGCAGCAGGGCCGTAGCCAGGAATTCTTTTCGAGGGGGGGGGGGTTCGAGCTCTGGACTAGAGGCAATAACTAACAACCATGGGCGACGCCAACTTTGAGTACATCAACTCAAATTTTGAATAAAAGATTGTTAATAGCGCCGCAATCGATTTTTTTTTTCATAATACATTGCAAGGGGGATAAAACGGAAAGAATCGTTTAAAAATCCAGTTTTTTTTTGTGAAAAAACTCTCAGTAGTTTAAATAGATTAGCACCGCAGGCAATAATTTTTAATGAAACAACCGAGATTTTTAATGGATTATCACATTATTTTTTGAAAATTCTTGACATGATTTAGAAACGATGTGGTAATAATGTGATTCATATCTCCTGTGCGTAATACGGTAGGTTGGTTGAGGGATTTCGTGGGGGGTTTGAACCACCCAAAACTCCCCCCCCCCTGTCTATGGCCATGGTCAATAGTATTTATACTGAATACTGTAAAGTATAGGTATACTTATAATAATATGTAGAAGTTGATGATATGTCTTGGTCCAATTACGTCAAATACTGCCAACACTTCATTCATCTTATTCTTTATGTCTATCTAACTAACTATCTATCTATTATATATTCAGGACAAGAAGCACACATTCATAAATAATTAGACAATAAAATTGACACCTAAATTTTCAGCGTCGTTCTGTCCAAGTTTCATTTCAATATTCGAACTCTATCCACTCTTCTCCATCATTTGAAAAAATATCATAAAGCCTGTCAAAAATTCACCTGCGGCGCTGTTTATTAAAAGCGATCGCAAATTTGGGGGCATGCCACTAGGCACTTGATTTAATTGCACAATCTCAAAATTTCATACTTAAATTAAATTGTTACCAAATCGTTGTTATTATTTTTTTTTGGGAAATCCCTTAAATGAGAATTGATGTATTAAAAGGTTTGCCTGCGGCGCTAATTCTAGTTGCTTACCTGATATTGTTAAGTATGTGAAAATTTCAAGATGTATACTAGGGCCGGTTTATGGTAAGTTCGTCTAAAATCAATTTGCCTAACGATCAATTCGTCGATTTTAGACGAATTGATTTTAGACGAATTGATAATTAGACGAATAGATCTTAGACGAATTGATTTTAGACTAATAGGTTTTAGAAAATTGATTTTAGACGAACTTACCGGACACCACTAGGGCCCGGGTTTATTACATGCCGATCTAAATTTTTAGAACCAGAGGCTGCCACTGACCACTTGACAAGTTTGGGAAGCAGTGTTGTGTAGGTCTACCGTATAATAGAGATATCTAAGCACTAAGCAGGTATGTATTATAATATAAGCTAAGCTAAGTGTATGATTGTGTCTCCCTCTGCTGGGTGTATCTCTCTCCCTCTATTTGACATGTTTGTTTTATTTAATGATAACTTGTGTGTTATTAATAACTATTAGAAAAATATTATTTAAATCACAAACAGGGGCGGCATCAGAATCCATTGTTTATAATTAAAAAAAATGGGGTTAAAAATAAGTAGTAGGTCCAATTATATAGCTTCTTGAACTATAATAAGCGTGTTTTAAATTTATTTTTACTGTAAAAAGAACGTCTTATTTTAGTTAATACGCACTTAATTAGTTACAAAAATGTCCCCAGTGCAAATTGTCTTGTAAGAGGGGATAGAAAAGAAAAAAAAATAGAATAATAACAATAACCGTTTTGTAGATATGATATTTACAAAATTTCTTTCTTAGTTTTATTAACATTTTTTCACAAACTCGTTGTTAACTAAACAAAACCTAATAAAATCTTGGTAACATTTTAGGCTATCAAAAAGACCCTAATTGGTAACTTTACCGCTGAAACATAGTGATTTTTTTTTCATAAACATTTTTTTGATAAAAAAGAAAACATCAGAAAGGTAACCAGTAAATTCTGCGTATAGATAGGTACTAAGGTACTTACTTATGTAAAAACAAATGCAACAGTATTAACCGTATTAGCTTAATGCTGGATTTCACCAACTTCTTAGGTGGAGAATAGAGATAAGAGCCACCTAGCACAAATTTTCCGCTATTCCTCACCTGAAAAGTTGGTGTAATCCAGCATATTATGTGTCCTTAAAATTAGTACGTACCTACTAACCTTTCTACATCCATTGCTGTATACACAGGCTTAAATAGCCATAATTAAATAGTAGACATCCATAAAAGCAATTATTTATTTATTTATCGTATGGTCATTTCTAGTACATCACATAAATTACAATATCAATTCACAATAATAGCTCATGTTTGATTGTCAGATATTAAAAATTAAAAGTATTGTTTTTTAAATAATCAGTCGCCGATTCATTTAGTGTAAAGAAATCCTCCAGGCTTCCTCCATACGCTGTAAGACAGCACTCCGACACAACATGGCTCACGGTTTGCCTCTCTGCACCGCAATCACATCTGTAAGTAATTAAATATAGATGACAACGAAACACCTATTCATACCCTATGTAACTGTGATGCACTCGCTCACAAAAGAAGTCGCTCTCTTGGAGGGCCCCTAATACTGGACCCCGAGAAGGCAAGACTACTCGCACCAAGAGAGATCGTGAGCTACATGACACACATCGGCCTTGAGGACGAGTTGTAACATTGAAGGGTGTCATAATAGACCTACTCTGGTCGCAGTGACGCGGGGGATAAACGGTCCCCCGACCTAACAACAAAAAAAAAAGTAATTAAATAAAAAGTTTTCAAACACCTCACACCAGCCCTGAGTAGGTTAGACATAATTGGTCTCGGTAGGTAGACGCACTAAACTGTCAATATTATAATTCCATTCCAATACAGTAAGATTATTAATATAACATGTCCCCTGTCCGCCAGTCAACCAGCTCCTTGATGACATTTCAATCCCCTATCATGGGATGTCATTAATTTTATTGTCTTTATACTGTCACATGTCACATTATTATCTACCTAATGCTACACCGTGTGGGTGTATTGCGGTGACCGTACATTGTATCATATTAATATCCAGTAGACCTACACTGATACACATATTAGGTAGGTACACTACATATACTCTTCTTCAGCCCACTCCCGTCCACTTCTGGACGAAGGCCTCTCCTCCATCTGCTTCCACACCGCTCTATCCTAGGCTCTTTGGATCCAGTTGACACCAACGTACTTGACTAGGTCATCTCTCCATCGTAGTGGTGGTCTTCCTACACTCCTGATAGTCTTAGGTTAAGACCCTCTTCGACCACTTATTATCTGGATCTCTACCCATGTGACCTGCCCACCGCCATTTGAGAGATGCGATACGCTGGGCAATATCTCTCACTCTTGTTCTTTGCCGCATCGTTTCATTTCTTACTCTATCCCAGCATGGATCTTTGGGTAACCCTTATTTTTTCGGTGCTCCGTACACGATGCACTTACACTTACCTATAAATATTTTTATCATACACGAGCGTGATGGTCCGATTTACTAAACCAAACGATATGTTCGCAAGTTTTTCGATTTCTCGAAAACTTTTGAAATGGATGAGAAAAATGAATTTAAAAATAGTGGTCCAATTTATCCGCTCTTCCTCATCATTCACCTGTAAGTATATATTTTTTATCATTCTATCATCGTGCATTCTCTCAACATTCTCAAACCATCTAAACTTAGTTACATTCATTCACCCATCTTACAGTCACTTTTGTCTCTTTAATAGCCTTAATGCTTTATCCTATCCCTCAATGTTTTCACACATCCTTTCCAACGACCTCATTCGCACTGCATTCAGCCAGTCAGCCTTCTTCATCCACATCCAAAAGTCTCACTAACATATACTTAGAGGACGGCACACAAGACAGATATCTGCTTACTATACTGAATACTCATACCACTTTTATTATATGAAGATGTTTGTATTTTTTCTTATCAGTTTGACATACCCAATACTCGTATTAGTTTGTTATAGGTAGCTCTATATGCTCTATGTAGACTACATATAATGATATGATAGTAGCTCCCTATTATAGTTTCTATGTTATCATATCAACAACAGAACCTGAATATTGTTGTTTCATTTGATTAATTCATTTATCAATACGGTAGTTTTTTGTCTGACAATTTTTAAGCCCACTACCAAGTAAGTACCTAGGTTAGGTTAGGATAGACATTTTTTTATGAAATGGGTAATTTGAAATTAATTTTTTGTTCATAAGAAGGTGGATAAACTAGAATCGTTTAAAACTACAGTTTATTTATTTTGTGAACGAACCCTCGCATTCATTAGATTAGCGCCGCAGACAATTTTTTTTAATGAAACAACTATGATTTTATGATTTTTCACAATCATTATTGAAAATTCATGACATGACGAAAAAACAATGTGGTAATATGTGATTCATTTTTCCTATGTAAAAAACATCTTCTTTCTCATACCTAACAACTGTCCCTTTCCATCTTCCCATTTTCTTGACATCTTCTCAATTTTCCATTTCTTCTGTTCTATTTTATTTCTCCCCTTCCTGTCCCGACATGTGCACTATCTATATATGTATGTATGTATGTATTTTCTATATGTATTCTATATATGTATTATGTATATTTGTATGTACTTATTTCTTTTTTTTATATGTGTGTCTAATGTCTATATGTATTTGAAAATAGGTTTCTTTTTTTATATATTATTTTTTAAAAATTAGAGTTAGCTGGCAGAGATCGCGGTACTGCGACAAGCTCGCCCTAGTGAACAAATGTTATAATTTTGTTTTAATGTTTACATATGTCTGTATCTTGTTCACCAAAAGTGTAAATAAATAAAATAAATAATGGTGGGTTGGTTGTGAAATTTAGGAAGGGGGGTTGAACCCCCAAATCCCCCTCCAAATCGCCTACGGCCATGATTATACTATAATATGTGGATATTAATAAAAAGAAGATAAGTTAATAATATAAACATATCATAAAGTAGTTTGGTTTGAACTTACTAGTCAATTAGCATAAGTGGCTGACACTTCTAACCGTGTTCACTTCAAATCTCTACAGGCCTCCAATATATCTTCGTCTTACTAAAATATTAATACTATACCTACCCGACAGTGGCGAAGGGTCGTAAGAACACAATTCCCATCACAATTCACAATTCAAATAATTCTATAAAAAATGCCAGTCCCAGCTTCCCTTCTACAGAAATTTTATCTTAGACTGGTACCTACTTGCAGTGTCAAGGGCTGACTTTTTCTAGTAGGTAAATTCAGAGTATAGAGCCCCCCCCCCCTCAATCAATGACCACATTTTTTATTGATTAATTTACTGTGCCCATCGATATTAAGTCATAATGTTGAATATTTTAAGTTGATTTCAATATTATTCTGCGGAAGCCTGTAGAAGATACTATAAACACTGTTTTAATTATAATACGAGTAAAATGATAATAGGGCTTTTTTTTTTCATAAATACCCATATTATGAATCCCCCAAAAGTGAACAAATTTAAACGATTTGTTATAAGAGGTATCTGGTATATGCCTAATTTTCTTATATTTCGGTAGAGCAGAAGAATAAAATATAAATACAAAAAAAAATTTCAGCGACTTTCGGAAAAGGAGTTTCTGCCTTTCGGAAAAAAGATCAGTGGTGTTTTTAAAAATTTTTTTTTTGAAAAATCTATACAAGATATAAGAAATCTTTTGCAGTTATTCCCTAGATAAACGTTCAATGTATCCACTCTATTTTTTCCAAAGCATATTTAGTAACGGTTGTCGAAATCTAAAATCTTCCGTTTTCAGAATTTTTTGAAATGTCAATATGCATACTCTTAAATATCAATATTTTGTGATCCTTATTTATATGGTAACTCAGTGGGAATTAGATTATTAATTATCTTCGCGCCTGTTACCTTATCACCGCCACTATATCGACAACACACTCGCCTTGTGAGATCTTTATACACTGTACGTTCCACTGCAGAATATAGTGAGACCATTAGTAAATACACCACTCATTCGATTGCCGGCAGTGAGTATAAAATCTCAAAAAAAGACGTTTTGGGCCTTGGGGTAACCTCGGATTTTCCCTTCGAACTTCTTGATGGGACGAAGCCCCACAATGTGATCCACCGTCTCTATCTGCCCGCACTGGCATTGGGGATGTTCCCTCTGATCACTAATAAGTGATTGAAAGTTCATCCTTCGTTGATGGCGTATATCAAATTTTATTTTATTTTATTTAAACTTTAAGTGAACAACAAATACATATAAATATAAAAAATAGACATAGTACAGATTATAAATCGTTGTTCACTAGGGCGAACTTATCGCACAACTGCGATTTCTTCAGGTAACCCCACAATGAATGTGTACGTTGTATGATGTGAATGTGAACATTCGTTCACATGCGAAAGAACAAAGTACTATATAGGTATGTAGTTTTTATGCGGGTCTACACGCTTGCCAAACCTCGACAAATCATCACAAATTCAAAGTGTAAACAAAACATTTGGTTTGGTTGTGTACTGTGTAGGCTTGCTAGCGCTTGTGTTCAATCAAGTCGAGTATCACAAAATAAAGGAAGTTTGCGGCAAGCGCTTGCGAATTGTGCGTTTCTTGAGTCTTGGAGTTTGCTGCAAGTGCGATAAGCGGAACCCGGCACAACGAAATGATGTTAAGCGGGGTTGTAGTGTAGCAGGTAGAGATAATATTATACAGTAGCTGGTGAGAACATCAGATCTCTACCCACTCGAAATATATTCATTCACTATCAATATTTATATCGAATCATAATATAATAATGTGGTCAGTAGTGTTGTGTAGTCTCTTCTCCTACTATAATTAATCATTCATTCTGATACTTACCAAATTATAATAGTCCAGCTACCTGACAAAGCTACACTACTGGAGGTGAACTTACTATTTCAATATCGATAGATTATTCAAAAGTGGCAAAGAGAGAATGAACAACGAAAGGATAACAAAGAAAGTATAACTATACCTGGGAGAAAGAAGAGATGTAAGGAAGCGTGGCCGTCCCTGATGAACCACATGGCTTGACCATGTAGACCAGATTCTCAAGGACGGACGTGTTCCGAGTGAAAGGAATCGTAGGGTTTGTATGAGGAATTGCATGAGTGTGACGGAAGTTAGAAGTGTGTGTAAGGATAGGAAAGTCTGGCGATTTGCCTACCCCCCAAGACCCAAGATTGTGTCCGTCCGTTAAGGGTTGCTCCCTGCCACTTACCCTTGGATGGTACAGGAACGCCAGTTCCTATTTCATCCAATATCTGTGCAAAGTAATACATACTGAGGAGTGCTTAGGGATCGCCTGAAGGGCTCTCCCCAGTGACGGAAGTTCGAAGAGTGTGTAAGGATAGGAAATTCTGGCGATCTGCCTACCCCCCAAGACCCAGAACGGATCCCAGTACCCATAAAATGCCACTCCATAAAAGAAGAAGAAGATACTCGTAAATATCTTTGTGGATTAAACAATATGTAGGTAAGTATATGTTTTTTTTCAAACCTACGAATTTGAATTTGTCGTAACTTTTTGCATGGCATGCCAATGAAAGTTCTTATAGGTAAGATATACCTACCTACAGTCAACCTACCTATTACGTGTAGGCATAAGTATGTAATACGTGGTTACCTGACTACCTAATGATAATGATAATATTTTGATAATATTTATTTACCTAATTAAAATAATTTTAATTAGCGAAACACGTCAAGATACAACGCGTATGAAACATATCTCGTCTCATCATTTTACCTATACCTACTATATTAACCTGCACCAATATTATGCACAGGGTGATTATTATAATTCGTGCAAACGTAATATGGGGTGTGGGTATGTATACTGTATAGGCCTCTTCCAACTCCTTCAATTCGTCCGTGTTTTGACTCCTCCACATTCAGATTCCACCAGCGATTGTGAGTATTGAGACAATGTCGTCATTCTATCTCTCTGGTACTTCAATATTCGTGGCGTCCATCTCGTGTCACCATGCCTGGGCATATATCCTGCCCATTACCACTTAATATATTCTTATGGGTTTTTGTGATCAGATAATATTTATTCATGTTAAACAATTCTTAAGATTAATATTCACCCGAAGCAAACCATGCAACACATCTTGCGTGATTGTCCCATACGTGCTTACCCCGGTACCATTGACAGTGCTGCCAGCCTGTCCCCTGAATTCCTCCAGTGACTGGAGGCGCTGGATGTCAGACTTTAACGAATACTTCGACGTTGCCAAACTATAAATAAATAAATATTCTTATCGGTTTTTGTGCGGTCACGGGTTTATGATATCAGCAACTTTGGTTCACCGCCTGATTTCTTCATTTCTAAATCTACAGGAGACCAACACCAAGCGTCTGCCGTTCCATGAACCTTTGCGTAAAATTTATTTTTAAAAATCATATTTCAGTTTAAATATAAAGAATCACCCTATACATTTTGATGTAGCTAATATAGTAATATTTATAATGTAGGGGTATATCCATATCATGTTCATCAGGTGACGGTCAATTAAAAATGAATGAAAAACGAATGTAGCGTGAATAATAATAATAATATTACAAGGTATGTGTATATAGGTTATGTGGGTCCTGGTATAGTATAGTGCATAACCTACATAGTATAATATAAGGATGATATCCGGCGAAGATATTTGAGAAAGTGTCAATCAATAACCGCAGGAGATATAACTACATGAATACAACGACATCTACCTGAGCAATCTTAGAAACACTGTTCAAATATTTTTTTAGGAATCTGGGATCAACATCAGATACCTACTAATCCTACTATGTAGGTGTATTTAGATTCTCTGGTACGTTGCCACTGTTTTGCTGTTCTTGCGTTCCTTATTGTATTCTGCGTTGCAATGTCACATCTCTCCGCACTCTTGTACCTGCCACTCTTTCCCGATTAAATGTTGTGTAATTATTTTGTCTATGTTCTTTTTGTTAAATATTAAGGACGAGATGCTGGCATTGTTCCTCTTGATTATAACTAGACTATACCTATGTAAATTTGACTTGAGTCTAAATGCGCGAAATTAGGGCCTAAGTAAGATAATGAACAATAAACAAAAAGTACCTACCTATATTTTGCGCACTTTCACATCGTCTATCAAAATCGAAAAGTGCGTTCCAAAAAACTGTGCCTCGTAGGCCCGGACTAGCCGTTGACAGATCAGGCAAATTCTGCAAATGCCCGATGGGGGCAGTCTGGTCAGTCATTTTGTTTTTTTGCGCGAAGTAGGGGCCTGATGTCTCTAAAATGCCCGGGTCAATTCCAGGTCTAGTCCGGGCTTGATAAAAGGACATTAATTGTTAACTTACCTTATTTAGTGTAGTATGTATATAAGAATATATGTAAAATGGTATCATACTGATACCCGAAAGAGTCCTAATAATGCATATAATCACACCTGTCGCTGGATACCCCATATTATTAGAAATTCCGTGATACCCCATATTATTAGAAATTCCGTGTTTATCCTTTATATCTCGCCATTGTTCCATATCTATGGACAATCGTTTTTGTAATCTAAGCTGACATAACTCTTTGACTACGAATTTTAAAATCTATTATTGATTGACTAATTGTACTACTTAACAATTTTAACTTAACTTTATTTATTTGACTATTATATTGTATTTCCGCCGTATCAATCTACTTATCTCCTAATTTTCTATGTTTCATATTTATTCCTGTGTGTGTGTGTGTGTGTGTGTGTGTGTGTGTGTGTGTGTGTGCTGTTTGTTTGTGCAGTGTATTGTTCTATATTTTTTAAATTTTCTATTATGTTGTTTTTTTCTCGAACTTTTGTAAGCTTACTATACATGGTAAATCTTGAGCCTTTGCTGGTTTGTTTGCTGTTAATGTTAACATACACATATACTCTGTAATAACTGTTTGTGCTCGTTAAGACCAATAAAATAAAATAAAATAAATGGTATGAACGAATAAAAAGACTTACGTACCTACCTAAAGGATATAGACCATTATACAAATAAAGAAAACACTGGAAAATCTTAGCATCTACCACAAAAAGCGTAAATGTTTATACGTAATAATATGTGCAATGAAATATGAAATGCTGTCAAAATTGTGGCCACCGCGCATGCTCCCCACGGAGTAGCGTCTCATACATTGTCTTCCAGTCAACCGAATCCTTTTTGTCCACATTGCATGGGACAGGATAACAATAGAGTTATCCTTTACATTAACAGGACTCCAACACGAACAACTAGGTAGCAGGCGCGAAGCTACCTAAGAACACGTTTCCCATCGAGTTACCTTTTGGAAAAAATGATAGGTATAATAATATCTAATCTGACGTAATCCCATAAGAAATGTTAGCATCGGCTTCCCTCCTGCAGAAATCCACCCTTCGCCACTGCTAGGTAGATAAAATGGACATAAAAATATAATCATTTTGTATAGATTTCTGTATATTTCTGTACACCTATGTTAATATGTACTACAGTAATATCTAGACTATCTAGAGGTAAGGCTGATATTATACGCTTCATTTTTGCATGGATCACTGGTATTATAAATCAGAGAATTCCCCCACCCCTATATGGACTAAACGAACAGCAACTCGTATAGTATGGTGTTCGCATCACTTCTGTGTTTAGACGGTTCAACATTGGATGATTAAACTTTCGATTGGGGAATTATTTCGTAAAAATGAACCTTCTAATATTGGCTGCAGGGATTTCATGACAACTTCATTGAAATAAAAATTTTTACGTGTCGATAAGAAACATAATCATAGAAAAGTTATGTATTTAGAACCAGTGCTTATTATATATTTCTCCATGTATTTTTTTTAAAGAAACATGCAAAGATGTGTGCATAATTTCAAGTTGTTGGGCTATTTAATTTCGTAGAGGAAAACGTAGACTCAGACAACGTAGACGGATAATGACTAATGACAGATGCAGTTAAACAAAAAACGTGGTAAAAGTAAACAATGATACACTGATTTTTCGTCGATTTTGCGGATTTCGTAAATCAGTGAAATCTCGCTAACCGAATAAAGGTCATATGGAAATCGGAAATACTGTGAATCAGTGAACGAATCGCGTTGGTACTCACTCATGAAAGTCTTTCCATCTCATTATATTATATGTATATTTTAAATGTATATACTTATATAAAACTTTGTAAGAGTATGTGTATTCGTTTTATAAAATAAAAAAATAAAAAAAACGGAAATCAAAAACACGGATGCCCTAGGTCTTACTGTATTATGCAAGTATTTCATACATATTATTATAGGATAGGTATTGAAGACTGTAGGTTATTTTATTTCTTGTTAAACTGAGTGTCATTTGCCTCGCACTGCACTGCACTGGACTGCACTGCACTGCAGTGGTATGTGTTATGCACTGGACAGTGTTATGCAGATATAAAGTCAACTGCAAGTAGATATTTTTATTTTGAACACGAGATCTGATTTTGTCATTGGGTTTGAAGATAAGTTTGAACCGGGTACGGGAGTACATAGTGTACAAAAATTTACAGAAAAACCAACTTAGATCTGTGATGAAGGTATATACTCGTAATACGCTGTTCATCTGGTAACCCTACATGTCACGGGCGTCCCCAGCCTCGAAGTAACGGGGGGCAACATTTAAAAAAAAATAGCATAAAAAACGAGTAAATAGCGCCGCACGCGAATTTTTCTTTGTGAGACATAATGAAGAAGGTCGTGATGTGGTTTTTATTATTTGAAAATGTATACAATACTTTGCACAACAATATGTATGAAAAATGATTTTTGTAAAACAATAGCGCCGCAGGCAATTTTTTATGAAACTGGAGGATTTTCATACTAATTCTAGTAAATTTATGATATGATGAGAAAATGTGTGGTAGTAATGTGATTTTTAGTATAAAAAATTATATACCTACTCCAATCTCTAGGGGGGTCAGCTGCCCTCCCCTGACAACGCTCACGCTACATATAAGTAGGTATGCATCATGCAAAACATCGCGAATGAATTCTGCTTATACACGGTGTAACACAACCGGTGGATCAACCGAAGCAGGATGATAGAGGACCTCAATACCTATCGATTTAACCCCCATGTATGTTCAGCGATTTTTTGTAGTTTTCGAGTTATGAATTTTTTTCGTATTTTTTTGCCAAACCCCGACTTGCAAGACGTTATCGGTCACAGAGATGCCAATTATTAAGATAAATACTTGATTTTTTTTCATAGAATAACTAAATAGTGTGCCTTGTAGATACAAAAACAATTATGGACCTATCTGACAACATAACGCTATAAAAAATGTTGAATCTCAAAATTAGTCACAATTGAAAATTTTAATAAATGTTTGAGGACGATTTAAAAAAATAATCAATAAATTTTTTTTCAATTGCTTTCAAAAACTTGCCAATTTTATAGTCTATGTACTCTGCAAATTTCATTGAGCTACTAGCTTTACGGGATCATACCTAAAAATTGTTCCAAACAAGAAGGGCGGTAGCTCACGAAAAGAAATTTTAATGAATCTCTATACAAAACGTATGAGGAGAATATTTCAAAAAAAAAATCATAAATTTATACCTACTATTTTCATACTCGATTTTTTGATCTTGTAGTCGAAATCTAATGCGAGTTTGAAAATAATAGGTATAAATTTATGATTTTTTTTGGGAAATATTCTCCTCATACATTTTGTATAGAGATTTATCAAAATTTCTTTTCGTGAGCTACCGCCCTTCTTGCTTTGGAACAATTTTTAGGTATGATCCCGTAAAGCTAGCTCAATGAAATTTGCAAAGTACATAGATTATAAAATTGGAAAGTTTTTGAAAGCAATTAAAAAATTTTTTATTCTGTGATTATTTTTTTTAAATCGTCCTCAAACATTTATTAAAATTTTCAATTGTGACTAATTTTGAGATTCCACATTTTTTTATAGCGTTATGGTATCAGATAGGTCCATAACTGTTTTTGTATCTGCAAGGCACACTATTTAGTTATTCTATGAAAAAAAATCAAGTATTTATCTTAATAATTGGCATCTCTGTGACCGATAACGTCTTGCAAGTCGGGGTTTGGCAAAAAAATACGAAAAAAATTCATAACTCGAAAACTACAAAAAATCGCTGAACATACATGGGGGTTAAATCGATAGGTATTGAGGTCCTCTTTCATCCTGCTTCAGTTGATCCACCGGTTGTGTTACACCGTGTATAGGTATAGTATGGTGGATGATATCAGTAGTCAGTATAGTTATCTGATGGCCCGGTCACATAATTGTATATCGCATCGCATCTCGCCGCGCTGCAGTCACTCTTATTTGATGACGGTACACTGCTAGCTGCTGCCTGAAGGCTGATGCCTGATGGTGTCAGGTGGAGGAATGTGACGTCATATACTGCATCAGCTGTCTCCTGCAGGTAGACATCATGTAACATCAGTATTGCGCAGTCATATTTGTCTCATGGGATAACCTCTCCAATACTCAAAAAATCTATAATATATTTTTTCATAGAATTTTAAGGAATTCAGTGAAAAATGTTTAACATTATACTTATTCTCTTAGAGGGCATACCTACTTAATTTTCCAAAAAAAAAGACGGTTTATAAATAAATAACAACAGATCAATAAATAAAAAAAATAACTACTTATCTAAAGATGTAAGTAGGTATGCGAACTGTAAAACGTAGAATATTTGGTATCCAAAATGTATTGAAAAAGATTTTTCTGACCCGCAGGAAAATGCTTTTTTTAAAGGATATCAAATTATGTACGTACTTACCTATTTATTAATATTTATTATTCAAGTTTTAAAAAAGTATAATTTACATGATATGTAATTGCCTAATCCTAAGGGTTTTTGGCTAAAATTGACTAAACTAAACTAAATTAGAAAATTTTAGCTTTGTGAATTATTGTGATCATGTCTTATAGGAGAAGCATGTGTATGTTTTTTTAAAAAAATAAAAAAAAAAATGTAGGTATTGTGTGCAAGCGACCTCACTCAGAAAATCGCTATATTTTCCACAAATATTTTTTTACTAATACATATTGTAGTAGGTACCATTCAAAATCCATAAATTTTACGAATTTTCATTGCTATATGGACCACTGCCACCTTGACATTTCTCTCTTATGGACCCAAACTCTTTATACACAGACTCTAAAAAATTTTTCCCGTTTCCGTAGTCAAGAGTATAGATCGACAGAGCCTTTTGTCTTGTATGGGAGGGATACACATTGAACACTGGTCTCCGTATAAGTGCATAGCTGATAGATATAACCCATACTAGACTAGACCACCGCGAGTGTCACAACTCACGACATTAATGGACATTGGACACTCGGACAGTCGATCCTCTCACACGGTCCAACTAGGTATGTCATGCAGTCTATATACAAAGTCTATTGATATAGTGTAGTATAGTGTGGTATAGAATCTATATAGAATCACAACACAACCAGTAGTCAGATGCTGGGAGGAGATATCAGATGATGTTATAATGATAATCTGACATAAACCAACACTATATATTATTAAATTGTATCTATAATTCATATGCACACATGGACGTCGCCAGCCTCGGAGCTAGGGAGGCGAGACAATAAAATGTTGAAATTTGGTATAGCATGAAAAACGCGTAAATAGCGCCGCAGGCAAACATTTTTTTTGAAGAAGTTCGTGATGTGGTTTGTTTTGTTTGAAAATGTGTGTGACATTTTGCACATAATACGCATGAAAAATGATTTTTATAATAAAAACAGTAAAAAATAGCGACGCAGGCAATTTTTTTATGAAAAATTGTATTTTGATGGATTTTCAATGTAATTTTTAGAAAATGTATGATATGATGAGAAAACGTGTGATAATACTGTGATGTTTTGTAAGGTTTTACTATTTAGAATGAAAAAATATATACCTACCTATTCCAATCTCTAGGGGGCGGCTGCACCCCCCCAGACGACGCCCATGATTCTACATGCATAATAATATGATATCTACATACCAACCTGTCTCTACGACATATTATAAACTACGGCCACAAAATATTTGTTCAATATGCAAAAGCTCCAATAAATGCATATGGATTATGGACTAACAATCATATAGGTCCTTCTAGCTTTGTAGATTTTCAAGGTCCTTTTTGTTAATTTATTTCTTCTCGGGTGTAGATACCGTGTGTGGATTGTCGATGTTGTCGAGCTTTCGGACTACTTGCTGAGGACGTTTTCAGGAAATTTTGTTTACGTACCTACGTAGATACATTTTCTCGATAAAAGATAATTCTAAAGTATATATACTACTTTCCTGTATAATTTTTTTGGAAATAGAGATTATTCCTGTAGTTTATTCAATGTAATGCTGTAATTTGGTTGACAAAATGTAAGGTAATATTTGTTTGATATTGGGCCCACCTTGTATACCAAGTCAAAATCATTTTTACTCTTAGGTACGTTATTTTTATTTTGCCCTTACACTCTCATACACAATCTGAAAAAGTAGAAGCAATGCCAGAACGATTTTTACCCAGATCACATCGCTTTTTAAAAGTAGTAGGTAAGTACAGTTAGTAAGACATACACAACCATATGATACCTAGAGGATACATGTCACAATGTCCAGTGTCGGGTGTGGGTTGCATCGCGCCCCATTAGCACCTGGCACCTGTCCGACATCAGGCATGGCAGTAGTGGTTCCTGATAGTATACTATGTTGTATGGAGTATAGTATAAGTTAGTATAAAGCAGCAGATCTGAGATAGGCAGAATGATGGATGAAGCTGTCCCCTCTTACCGACAGCTTTGTTACTTGCTACTGATCTTGCTCTCTGTATACCTACATATATATCTATAATCAATAAAGTAGGTATTTACACACTCATATATGTTCTAAGTATAAAGAATAGCTTCAAATTAATCAGATTTTGTTTGAGAGTTTATTTATTTATTTATTGTTTTAACGGCCTCAAGGCCTTTGAAAAGTTTACAATATAAAAGTTAAAATTAACAATACAATTATAGTACACAGCAAAAACATACAAAAGAATTACAATTAAAACAGTATGTAAACACACAATATGGACAAAAAACAGTAAGTAAATAAAAATAGCAAACAATACAGATACAAAACAGAACAACATAATAGTAGGTATACATTAAAAACTCCAGGAGCCAACACATTGCGAAAGTGCAAAGTAAGTTTGCACTTAGCAATCATCTACTCATTAATTTAAACATGTCTATGAGATGATTAAATCTATTACCTAACATGTGCAAGCGATTAATTGTGCAGTTGAGAGTGTAAGCAAAAAATAAGAAAAAAATTAACGATCAATAGGATTTTGCATTATTGTGTAAAAATAAGGGACCGAATAAAAAAAATATCCGCTAGAGTCACTGATGCATCTTACGTTAAACATTTATTTATCAAGCAAATTACATACAGCATTATATCTAACAAACTACGAGAATTTCGAATTATTAATTAATTTACTGAAACTCGAGTTTCAGTAAATTTCAGAGATAACTTTAGACAGGGCCGTGCGGTGGATTTTCTCGACATGAAGCAAGTCTTAAAAATGCCGCCCCTCGATACCTTGAGTTTGTATCAGATTTTTTTGTTACGGGGGGGTCCCTAGGACGAAGTTCAAGACATGTCTAAAATTGTTGACCTTGACCAAGAATGGGGTCCCTACATTGGCGGGCCAAGAGTTCAAAATAAGTACACAGTTAGTTTACTAATTGTTAACATTTATACAAAACTTTATACATACTACTAAAACAACAAAAAATGTAGCATTTAGAACGTTGTTTCAAATTTGATCCAACGATACATAACCTGTTCAGCAAAAAATATCAAGGTACAAGCAAGTATCCAGCCTTTTGGTTTGGGGGGGACATATTTAATCAAACAACTATGTGAAAGAAATTTTCTATGTACCTATTGGCACTGACTTTTTCTCATCCTATAGTAAATGCACCCAAAAATGAGCGCCGCAGGCGAAATTTTTTAGAAGAGTAGGTGTAATGATTAACCTGGTTGTTTTTATATAGTAGAAAAGATACCGTGTAAATAGCGCCGCAGGCGAAATTTTTTATTGAGTATGTATCATATCGACATAAAAAGTCGTCGCATAAAAAACTGAGGCGAGCCGAGATAGTAGAGAAAAATCGTCCCGTCAGCCTGTGTCGTGTATGCGCCAAATTTCGGGGGGGATAGATCCCAACTATCCCCCCCTTGGATACGTGTTTGTCAAGGTACTATGTATTACTACTTCCTTGTAATTTCAAAATCGACCGGGGGCGGCGTTACCAGTACTTTCATTTCAAATCGCTCGTATAGAATCATGTTATCATTATTTCTGGGGGGAAATTTGAGTGACTTTGTTTCATATTGTCATATCGAAATCAATGATTAAGGCAAATAAAGCGCTCAAGTGAGACAGAGACTTGCGAATTGCGATAAATCATAAATTGATCAATACCGAAATCAACCAATAAAAAAAAGGTTTCGAGAAAAAATAATATCTTATATATTATTGATTTTCAATTTGGGCGATTTTGCCGCCCCTCTGAAAGTGCCGCCTTATGCGGCTGCTTCTTTGTCTGTATGGACCGCACGGCCCTGACTTTAGAATCATTGTTTATGGAGAATATTACAATAATCAAATTATTTCTAACTGCTGGAGTCACTAAAACATATTCTCATTTATCCATGTTTTAAGTCTTAGGATGATATCTTTAGTATTAGCTGAGAGTAATCGTACTTTTCCTGGCGCAAATATCGCCTGTTTATAGTTACAATAAGTCAAATATAAGTACCTAAATGTAGTCTATCTCAAAAAGTCAAATGAAGTAGAAAATTCAGACAACAAGAACGACAGAAAAAGTTCAATAAAAACGCGGTAATAATAAGTTTAGGTACATACCTAACTAGGTATATGATAGGGGATATTTTTATACATTTTTTATAACGAAAAATTAGGCACAAAACTATTTATTGCCTAGCCATTTTTTTTTCATTTGCCGACCATTTTTATTGTATAGAAGACTACCCCTATGTTGTATAAATACAATAAATCGCTGAGATCAAGAGATGAGTGTCCCATACAACAGCATCCCCAATACAATAGAAATAATATGTCTCCCCTAGACATCTTCATTCATACACGTAGTAGGTAAAGCCGGGAGCCAATGCTACGCAAGTATCCCCTGAATAAAGCTCTCCCATTGGCTGAATATCCGCACTCAACTGTCATCAGGCCACACCTCGACACACCTCGACACAATACAATACACACGCCTATGTTTCAATACATCGTCCATCCTTTTCAGACGCGCGTTCGTATGAAATCAAGTGTCGAGACAAGTAACAATAAAAAAAAATGAAAGAAAAACATTGACATGTTAATAAAAGCGTATCCTACTATCACTATCTCACTTCAGCGTAATGGTTTATAAACGTGTGAGAGAGTGACGGAATATATTTAAAAAAAGAATAGAAAAATGATTATTTTTCAGTGTTTGTGTGTGAATGTGATTTAGTATAGTGTGCGACACTAGCGGACGTCTACGTGTGTGAGTCGTTCTGATTTTAAAAATTCACACGATTGTCGTTTGTTTACGTTCTTTATATTATTTTGATTTGAGTGAGTTTAGTGTTCAATTGTTATCGCGTAATCGCGGCTGCCTTCATGCGGGTGTGATAAATAAATAAGTTTTTTTTTTTTGAAAATTTGCGATTCAGTCGATTCGACTCACTCTCGCGGTAGCACGCAATCTGTCGGTGGACGAAATAATTGAAAACAATTGGGTACATTTTTTTTGACATTAATTTTTTTTCGAGTGCTTTTGAAAAATGTTCTTGAGTCAGCCTGTCAAATTGTAGCATCTGTAATTTTTAAGTGACTTAAAACTTTTTAAGTGTTTTATTTTTTTTATTTTTAGTAGTTTTTTTTATTCAAAATGCTGATTAGTTGACGGTGGATGTTAAAATCCAGGACTAGGACTGATCTTTTGGAAAAAAGGACGGATTGAATGTTTGAATAGTTCTGTGTTTTTTCTTAATTAAATATTGGTAGTGGCGACAGCATCGTTTTCAAAGCACCTGGCCATGATGACAATGGATGTAGGGATGTACGGCAACCAACAACAGGGTGGATACGATGGCTACCCCAGCCACCCAGAAGGCTACCAGCCAGACCAAGGTTACTACGCAGAAGGTCCAGACCTCCACTACAACTATCAAGACCTCCACCAACAAGAACACTCCATCCACTCACATGACCATCCCGATCACATCATAAGCAGTGATAATGGGTTGAGCTATACCAACTTGGATTATGGAACTTTTGGATCCAACCAATCGTACAGCCAGCACAACATGCCTGGACATTACCACGAATCCCATTACGGCATGAATCATGAACTAGGACCTCAGAGCCATCAAGGTTTCCCCAAATTAGACAACCACTATCTAGAATCCAAATACAACATGCATTTCGTTGATCCGGAGAATGCTGGCCATTCCTTGAATTATCCCCACATAGTGATGCATCAATCTGGTGGTGTGGGGAATTCTGGATGTGTGGACTTCCAAGGCGGAGGGTATGGGGGTAAGGAGCCAGGGCAGGATGCTGGGGTAGAGTGTTACAGGCTTGTGAGTCCTGAAGGAGGGCGCGGTGGTGAGCAAAGAGGTTCTGGAGTATCAGGGAGTCAGCATCATTCAGGAGTGCCTACGTACAAGTGGATGCAAGTCAAGAGGAATGTTCCTAAGCCAGCGGGTAAGTGGAAATATTGATGCAGTTACTTTCTTCACTGAATATTTTTTGAGTATTTGGTGACAATGGGAATTACCCAAATCGATATTAAATTTGAGAAGTTTACTAGAGACCAAAAATGTCATGAGACCAAAAATGACTAGAGACCAAAAATGTCATACTGCAGTATGTAGGTATCTCGGTTGACGTAGTTGTTAGTCTCCTAAACGAAAAGTTCAAGGTTCTGGGTTTGATTCCCAGCGCTGAGGATGTGTTCCCCACTAAAAAAAACACATTTAAGGCAGCCGAACCAACCTCGTGGTAATCCCAAAAAATCAAAACTGATCCCCAATATTTCTCGAGTATTTATCCTTGTGCCCTTGGTGTAATAGCTTACAGATTTTCGACTATAGCAAACTACTAACCGTGTGTAGGAAATCAAGTATTCGCAGACAATAAAAAGTAAAAATTCAAAATTCAAAATTACGAGGATTTCAATCGGAGAGGGTGTATGACAAAATGTATGAATGTGACGGAAGCTAGGAGTGTGTGTAAGGATGGGGCTGTCTGGCGCTCTGCCCTCTCTGCCTACCCTGAAAGGGACGTGGCGTGAGGGTATAGATAGACATTATTACCCACAATCATTATTCTTAATATTAAGATTGGACACATTACTGTCAAGATGTATCTACGAATATTTATCTATTTATTTTCTACCATTATAAATAGTGTAGAACTTATACCAAATTAAGCCATCTTCCTCGAACCGTTTGTCAAGAGATCAAACAAACGTAAATCTTATAAAGATCTCAGGAATCAGAAACGTGATCAGAGCTGATGCACAGCAGGTCTGTGTGTGATAGATCTTAATGCTGATGCGGCGGCGCGGCGCCTGCACAACACATTGTTTCTCATGGATCAATTTAATGATCTATACACTCATATTACAATAATCTTTAAAGCCAATCAGTATCTCTCAAACATCCATATTAGAATTACTAGTGGTGTCGTATTATGAAGCATGGATTAGATACATCTCGAGAGCAGCAGCTCCAGTTTACACACAGCACTCTGCAATCAGTTGTGACCGCATCAACCCAGCTAAACTTTGACCTTTTAAATCGTCTTTTTCCCACTGTATTGATACTTATAATCATCTTTCTCTTCGCTGGTTTGCCCATCCTCCATCGCTGTACGTGACCGAGCCATGTTGAGACTATTTTTACTATTACACCTACTATTTTTAATGTGTCCGCATGGATCAAATTCTGCCACTCCAATATGCGGCGACAGATATCTCCTTGTCGTTCTCCAAAATCAAGTTTCCAGCGGTGCAGCCTTTCTCATTAGTAGGCATATTAATTAGTAGGTGACTGTCGTCTTGGGTTTCGCCACAGTCACAGAAAATGTTATCACCAAACAGGTACCTCCTTTGAAGATTATTTTTCAACGGGTATCACAAATACTTTTATGCTGGATTTCACCAACTTTTTAGATGAGGAATAGCGGAGATAGGAGCCACCTAGTACATTTTTTTAATGGAAAATAATGACAAGTGGCTCCATCTATGCTATTCTATTCTTTACCGTAAAAGTTGGTGAAATCCAGCATTAGTCTGTTGAGGGTGATTCATAGGGAGTAGGGTAGATGTTTGTCTACTCGAACACTCCATCTGGATTCATCTTCTTATTCAACATCTACATGTAGAAAATCCTATGTTTCACAATAAATAAAAATTGTGACGTCAAAAAAATATCTACCAATTTGATCATGTACTCTTCTACTGCATGACTAACATAACACGAATGCCTCAGTTGATAGGCAGTAGGTACCTACCTGCCTAATTTAGATATCGGAATAATTGACATTCAGACACAAGCCAGGTGAAGGCTGGCGGAACACCATCGAATCTCAAATTATTTGTTTGTTCAACATGAACGAAACTTTGTCCAGAAAAATTAACCGTACGTTCAATACGGTTCAATTGATTTATTGTTGAATTCCGCATGTCAAGTTGGTTGGTTATTGTACAGAACAACGTGTAAAATATTACTAATGATAATTCTTCTACATTGGGTACCTCTGCTTGCTTCACTTTTCAATATTCTTCGCTAAGACAATGACAGATCAAAGAAATACCTACAATTTGTAGTGGTATACACCGTGAGTCTTCATAGATATATCGTATTTTTATAAATTGATCCACTACATTATTCAAATGCAGCTACCTACTTTATCATTGTTTCTGAGAATAATTTACTTTCTATGTATACAAATCTTCATCAAATTCAATGGAGAATCTGTATTTAGTGGCTAATAGACTGTCCAATTTTGGTATTCCACAGGGAACCGTTTTGTGCCCAATATTTTTTTCAATAGGCATTATGCGAATCAAAGTGGCAGTATAACGGGGTAGTGACTAGAATGAAAATTAACGAGCCTAGATGGTTTGAGCATGTTGAGAAAACTAATGAGGTCAGGATGACCAAAAAGATTTTCATGAGTGGAAGAAGAAGTGTGAGGAAGCGCGGCCGTCCGAGATTGACCTGATCAAATTGTATGAATATGTCGGAAGCAAGGAGTGTAAGGATAGGGCGTAAGGATAGGGCGGGCTGGCGTTCTGTCCTCTCTACCTACGCGGCGTTAAAGGATAAATAGGTAGATATAAATGTACTAGCTTTTGGCCTGCAAGTCACTGGCGCAATATTTAGGTTTTTACAATAAATATTTAATTATTTTAAGTAAATATTTTCTTTATTAACCGTACAACTTACCTACCTTTACTTTTAATTCATTTCCCTAACACGTGTCGTTCAGATTATCAAAGTAAGAAATCATTTAATAATATTCCTGTCAAAATAATACTTACTGAACCTACTTTGTACCTTAACTTGTACACTACTTGTACCATAGTCATTTTAACTACTTTGTTACTTGTACCATAGTCACTCTAACTACTTTGTTACTGTTACTTAGTTAGTCCAGTCTAGAACCGTATTTAAACATTTCTAGCCTAAATAATTCACCATATTTTTAAATAAAATTCCTCCTGTAAACTTTCTGGATATTTTCTGATTCCAACGAGGTGAAATATTTCTTATAAATCTGAAGTATAATTGTTAAAATTTGGTGATAAATTTAACAAGGTGATTATTCTCCACACATTATCCATCCGCACAATTTAAAATAACAAGAAGTTTTTGGAGCTTGACAGCTCCGCTACTATTTATTTTAAGGGAAAAAAATACGCCAAATTTGTAGAAAAATCTGCTAAAAAGATAACCTACAAAAAGTTTTAAAATTCTTTTTCAAAATTCGCCAGATAATGAAAATTTTCGCAATTTAACCCATTTTTCGCCATGTTCCGTCACTTTGGCAAACCTCAGATTTGGATTCAGCACCCCAAAAAACATATAGAATGAAAGAAATCCAGACTGCCCCACAACTTTCCATCGAGGAGCTGCATTGAGTTTATTTTGACTGGACTAAGTGAGTATAACTACTGTTTACCTTACCTAGAATTTACTGAATATTTCTATGTGGCTTTCTAGAATAGTTAAGAGTATTATTTGACAGTGTTGCGTTTTATATTTTTGACAACATAAAAGCTTAGATTTCTTGTGACAATAGAATAAAGTGGCAATATTAGTTGTACTAATATATTTATATATTAACTTCTATACAATATTATATATAATCCATAAGCCAATCATTCCGCTGAATACATTACTCTCTCATTTTACGCGTATCTGAGTACGAGCTTTGAGCTATTTTTTTTTATGCAAAAGACCCGGCAATTACAAATTTAGTGGTAAATCTCTTAGCCAATTGGCAGCGTCAGCAGTGATCCCGTGATTTCAGTTAGACCGCGCTCGAAACCAAAAATTGCTATAGGTATGTTTGCTTTGTTTTACTGTGAATTTGAAAGCTAGTTTTATAGCCAAAACTATAACAATTAATTCATTCTTGTAGCTCTTACGAATTTTAATTATTTTAAACAATTTGACTTAACGTTTTTTTTTTGTCTTCGTCGCAAACTATTTTTTTTGTGAGACATAGTGAAGAAGGTCGTGATGTGGTTTGTTTATTTTGAAAATGTATTATGATACTTTGCACAACAATAAGTATGAAAAATATTTTGTTATAAAAATGTAATGAAAAATAGCGCCGCAGGCAATTATGAAACTGATGTATTTTCATACTAATTGTAGAAAATTTATGATATGATGAGAAAATGTGTGGTAGTAATGTGATATTTTGTGAGGTTTTTTTATCATTTGGTATGGAAAAGTATATACTTATTCCAATCCCAAGGAGGGGCAGGGGGGGGACAGCTTGGCGACGTCCAAGTTTCTGTACGACTAAGTATGAATTGTAAATAAATAAATAAATCACTATATTAAAAAAAAATAACGCAAATCAAAGACATAGTGTAGTATGCATGAATTGTTAGTAAGTATTAGTAGTTCGTGCTCCCCCATTGTGTGCGACTGCGGGCAGCAGCCTAGTCACCATGACTTGCACTAGTTGCGCCCCTGTTCAGTATTAATATGCCGGGCTGGGACCTGTACCCGGCACTTGCATATCTTATTTATTCCCAGGCGGTGAGCAATCCTATAAAAGCTAACAAGATTATGGAATTTCAATCCAAATTCTTTGTGTGTAACTTTCTTGTTCGGCGTTTGTAAAGTGTCATGTTTGATGGCATTGGAGATTGAATTCATCAAAGGAAAATTTATAAGGAGGATATTTTTAGAATTTCATAAATTAATATACTAAAATGAAAGTGAACTGGTTGAGATGGTTGGGTCATGTGCAGAGAATGAACGATGAAAGGATAAATAAGAAAATAAACCTGTGAGCAAGAAGAGGTGTAAGGAAACGCGGCCGTCCAAGAATCACACATAGCATGATCATGTAGACCAGATTCTCGTGGACGGACGTAGAATGTGTATGACGAATTGCATGAATGTGACGGAAGCAAGAAGTGTGTGTAAGGATAGGAAAGTCTGGCGATCTGTTCTCTCTGCCTACTCCGCAAGGGATGCGGCGTGAGGAGATAAATATAATAAAAAAAAAACAAATTTATTTTTTGTGAGAAACATCGGATTTTCTACATGTCGTAGTTGAAAAAACAGCCGGTTCGATGTCTGCCAGCTAACCCCAAAATTAAGGAAAAAAAAGTCTTCGCAAATCAGAACGACTTTTATCAATGTTTATTCTGTCTTATGTAGATATTATATTTAGGTATGATTATTATTTGGTAGGTAAGTGGTAGGTAGCTGATTTGATATCGAGAAATCTGATAAGTACCTAAGAGTACCTACCAGAGAGAGTACCTATGTACGTATAGTTGCAGGTACGGTATAAGGGAGATGGTTATCAGTTCATTAGGCAGGGACCCTAATACCTGCTCCAGTTCACGTGACTCGCCGGCTATCTGGATGTGGATCTCTGATATATTATACAGTACCTACCTACCTGCAATACTTAGGTACTTATATTACCTACATAGTAGTAATTTTCAATTAGACACACATATTTTATTTAGAGATGTAACGAATGCTCGGTTATACTATTCGGTATTCGGCCTCTTTTTGGAGTATACCGAATACTGGCCGAATACCGAATACCTAAAAACATGAGAAAGAAATAATAAAAACATACAAAATTGAGGCTGTAACCATGTCTAGGTAAATTCATATTAGTGACGTAATACGAGTAGATTTTGTAAATGTAATGTAAATGTATGGAAATGTATTTTTGTGTAAGTATTATCAAAAACCAATAAGTAATTATTTATTACCGATATGAATTTTAGTTTTTAACGGTCAAATAATGGCAAGTTTTAGGCGATTTACGAGTATTTCAGAGGGCCATTCATATAGCAGCGTGTGCGATACTTGGAATAATGTGATTTGAGCGTCAAAATTCGTACTTGGGTTTTTCAGACTGAATATACTCGTAGTTTGGCCGAATATTCGGCTATTCGGCCATGCTTCTGGCCGAATATTCGGTATTCGGCTTGAGGCCGATAATTCTATAATTCGTTGCAATTTTATTATTTACCCTGGCATACCCTACTTACTAATGGTCTTGTTTTTGTTGCCCTTAGACCTGACCTACCACAACATATGTTTACGTTTACACATATTAGTGTGTGTAGTTACCAATGATTAGATTGTATACTTACAGAAAACAACGTCAACGCTGGGATTCGATCGCAGCACCTTCCACTTGGAAGATCTGTATACACAATAAAAAATCAAAACTATAGAAAAGTAATAATAAGTAAAAAAAAAAAAAAAAGGTATGGTGGCGTCACTATTTAGTACCAAAAAATATGGAGACAGATCTAATACGTTATTTAATATTAACTATGGTTGGTGGATAAAATAATTCAATTTACAAACTCTACAATGTTATAAAAATAAGATCCTAACTTCACGGAGTGAGCTTGCATCGTAAAGTGCACGATATGCATGCAAGCTTCTAACTCAGACCTTTCGATTCGTAGACCAGTTTCGAACCAACTAACCCCAAAATATTCATTGAAATATTACACTCCATAAATCACGAGTAAATATAACTCATTCATGCCTAATGTACCGACGTAACTTTTGATGGTATGAATATATTATTATGATAGAGGTAATGAATGGGTTAAAGTGAAATTACAGACTAAATTTTACACCCAATATAAATTTACTAGCAGTAACCCGTCAAGAATGACGCGGTAGGGAGAGAGAATAAATCATCAGACTTCCCTATCCCTACACGTGTAGTTATTGCACAGAAATTTTAATGTTACACAAAAAAATTATTTAGCGTAGTATTTTCTATTCTATTCTAGAATATTTTTACTACCTACAATTATGATTTGTAATTTTTAGTTAGATTATTCATGAATTTTTTTTCGAGTTAGGCACTGCATTGATTGTGGCACTTGTTCATTAATTGAGTATAAAAATGTACAAAATGAACATAATAAAGGAGCTGAATGTTTACCCGGTGAGCATAATAATTATACCTAATTAAAGCTGAGAATTCTAAAAAATTACGACATCTATCAACGACTACTCAAAACATTTTTGTAGGCCCGTCATGTTGATGAAAAATGTGGTAGGTTTTGCCGAATAATTTTTGATAGAGGCGAAGCGATCGCGAAATGTTTCATATTCCGTAGGTGTATTTTGGCACACTGCAGTGTCTTGTTTTTGTTGTCATTTATTATTTATATTTATATGTATAAATTATGTACTTATGTGTATCTTTATGTTTACTTACTTTATTATTATAGTATTTAAGTTTTTCTTTCTTTTCTAGGGTTGACTGTAAGATATTGGTTTTGCAATAAGTCCGCCTTTTGGCACACTATAATTATCATGTATTTGTAACTATGCATATTTTCTCTGGCTAATAAACATTTATTTATTTATTATTTATTTATTTATATTTACTGGCCAATAAAGATTTATTTATTTATTTATTGGAACAACTTGCAAAAGTTGCCACAGTCTCATAATTGCGTTATATTCATACTCGGTTGCGACGAGAATTATTGTTGATTGGGAGAAGTTGATTTGTGGCACAGTAGGTATGTGGGTAGGAACCCCCAGTCATGTTTCTGTTACACGGTTGTTTAATTTGAAATTAATAAGTATTAAAATAAAATAATACCTAAATGTAGTTCAAGGCAGCGACACAAGATTTAGTAGCGAAGCATTAATAATATAAACTCACCCTTAAATTTATTTTAATCCCCGCCGGCACCCCACCACGATGACGAAATCTAGAGTCGAGACTTTAATCCCCCACCCTAATATCAAAATTTACATCATACCACAGACTATTTGAATCTAATGGTATTCTGAAAGCTCTGAAAGCTCTCACCACTTTACATTACATAACATAATACCTACTAAAGTTAAATCACTTTTTATTTGACTTGTTGCTACTCCATTAGGTCTAGCTAGGTACATTAAAAAGTTTATTGAATATTTTCTTCGTCTCCAGTTTCAATCGTTACGCCGCGTTTCCACCTGCAAGAAAGGTACTGTCCGACAGACTGTGGAACACTTCTTGCAGGTGGAAACCCGGCCTAACGATTGGTTAGCAGCAAAGCCCCATGTCTCCTCCTCCACTCACCCCTGTCCTGTGAACTCTTTATATGAGTCGAAGCCCATATCCTGACACAGGTTGCTCAGGTATTTCAGCCCATATCCAGTCATAGGTATGCTTATGCTTTCATATATCTATCTTTATTTTGCTGCTATGTCTGTATGTGTGTGATATGTATGAACGAGTTGTTGAATGCTTGTTTTTACTATACTTTTTTTTCATGTGTTCATTTAATATTTTCATTTTCATCTGTTAAGAGTATGCATACTGACATTTCAAAAATTTCTAAAAACGGGAGACCTTATATCTCGACAACCGTTACTAAATATGCTTTGAAACAAAATAGGGTAGATGCATTGAACCTTTATCTAGGGAATAACCGTAAAAGATTTTTTATATCTTGTATATATTTCTCAATAAAAATTTTGAAAAACACTTCTGATCTTTTTTCCGAAAGACGGAAACTCGTTTCCCGAAAGTCGCGGAGTATTTTTTTTTCTTGTACTGATAATATGCATTAAAATCTAGGGAATAACCGTAAAAGTTTTTTGATAGACGCAAAATTAACCTCAAAAAATGGAAAAAACGCTATTTTTGCCATTTTATCATGCGATTGTCACGCGATTTTGAACCCTAATGCCGTGGGAAAAGACTGTGACATCATTCCTGGTGCCAAGCCCTTAACTTTAGGTATTAATGGCCTTGCGCCGTGTGTTCTTTAAAATAAAATAAAATAAAATAAATAAAATAAGTCGTCCATTGAATACTTTAATTATTTATTTATTTGTTTACACTTTTGGTGAACAAGATACCTACAGAGATATGTTAACATTACAAATATAATAATAACATTTTGTTCACTAGGGCGAGCATATCGCAGGGCTGCGATCTCTGCCAGTAGCTAACCCCAATATAAAAAAAGTATAAGGCTAACGTAGAGGAAAATAACCGAGCGAACCTCAATATGATCGTCATTGAGAATGTCGACTGATGTTGAAAATTTTCTCTTTTGGAAAACTAGGAGTTCTGCGGGAAATAGTGTGTCCCAATGCACTCTCGCAAAGCTTTCGCTGGTAACCCCAATTGTGAAACGAAAACTAAAAATCAAATTCGTAAATAATACCTACATAATACCAAGTGAAGATAAGAATCTTTTATTTTCATACAACGACCTTCGATCAGTGATAAGAAAATTTATAGATAATTTTATTTTAGGTATCTGTTTAAATATTGATACATACTTAGGTACTTTATCCAGTATCTAAGTACGTACCTAATTATTGACTTCTGGAAAATGAACAGGCACCTAATTAGGCACCTACTTATCAACATACGCAGTTTTGTAATAGGTACCAGGTACCTATATCTACCTATTAGGAGTTATATAATTCGCTCTCAAGAGTATGCATATTGACATTAAAAAAAATTTTTTTGAGACTTTATAGATCTCGACACACTCACTAAGTATGATTTGTAAAAAAATAGGGTTGATACATTGAACATTTATCTAGTGAATTATCGTAAAAGATTTTTTATATCTTTACAGATTTTTCTTGTATAGAATTAAAGTGTTTCCTATATTCCTTATTTTTCAACGGGCTCCTTAGACTTCTTACAACTTTACTATCTAGTTCATTCTTCTTCTTCTTTCTTCTTTCTCAGCCGTTTTAATTCCAATGCTGGAGATAGGCCTCCCCCTTGACTTTTCACAGATCCCTATCCTGGGCATGCTGCATCCACTTGCTTCCTGCGGTTCGCCTCACATCGTCAGACCATCTTGCCTGAGATCTTCATAATTTTATCAAAATCCTGAGTTAGATAAAATATTATGTTACCTATTAATTTCTTAGATATCTATTTCTGCCTGACATTAATAGGTATGTTGAGCAATGCGCAGAAGCTCCGTAGATGTGACGTAGATAAATATGGGTAGGTGCAGAAAAATATTAAATTGATAAAATTCTAGATATTATAGGAATATAATATAATATTTTTTTATCAAACCAGCTTAATAAGATAACACACAATACCTACTGTAAAATCTGTGATTTTAATAATCACAGATAACGTTATTTTTAAGTATTAATTTGATAATTTAAAACATTGTGTATACCAATGCCTGTTGATAGTTATCTCAAAGTCTTATAACTTTATTTTGTCCTTCAAAGTATAATTTTCATAAAACACATACCTATATAGTTTGATAGGTTGCAGATATTTGCTGAAGAAGGAATGAGTACCCAATTGTAAAAAAAATTAAACTAGGTACACTTAGGTATACAAAAGTATATAGTAGAAACATATAAAAATGAAATTACTTAATCAAAATACATAATAAAATACCAATTACAATATTTTAAACTCTCAATTATTACAAATATGTATGCAAATTGGAAGGAGCTAGGACATTGGGGAGTTATTAAAAATTTGATGAGACAATGATACCTATAGATGCAGACAACGACAGATGAAATTCGATAAAAGTGTTATAAAAATAGGTTGAAAAAACAGAGAATGGCAATATTGTAATTCTACCAACCAATAAATATACCTAATAGGTATTTGCATGAGTTATAAAACAGCTAAGTACCTGAATTTGCAGTAATTGAACTAATTAATTCGCAATGTTCACGCTGAATATGACACTGAATAATAAAAGAAATAGCGCCGCAGGAAAACTTTTTTAATGAACAATTGTATTTTGATGGATTTTCACACACATTTTAGAAAATTTATGATATGTTGGAAAAATGTGTGGTAATAATGTGATTTTTTGTGAGGTTTAATCATTTAGTACGAAAAAGTATATACCTTTTCCAATCTCTAGGACGCCTGAAGACGCCCATGGTCACATTTACGGTAGATACTTAGCTATAGGTACCCAAGTACTATAAAAAATAGGTACTATTTGCATGAGTTATATTATAATATAGCTACCTGAATTTACAGTAATACAACTAATTAATTTTCAATATTCACACACTATACCTATATATGCAGAGCTGGGCAGAAAAGCGTTAATCCGTTAATCGTTACTTAACGAAGTTAACATTTTGGTTAACAATTTAACGCTTTTCTCACCTCCAAAAATTGTTAACGGACAATTTAACTTCCGTTACATTTTACTTCCGTTAATTAAGTCCGTTAATATTTGATTATTTGCACAGACATCATCCACTAGCGGCGCTGGCATAAGATAATCCAAGGGTTGTATGGGGTTATGTGTGGTATCGTATCTGGGTTGGGAGTTGGCAAAGAAATTTCACTTTGTTGGGATACATCTCGATAGTGTAAATGTGATTGTAGTTATACTTATGTAGTTCTATTTCATGCCATTTAACCGCGATTTTTTACATTAACGCTTTAACGGATTAACGTTAACTTCCGTTACATTTTTCAAAATGGATCGCTTCAACGATTAACGAAGTTAACTTTTTAGTTAACGGATTATCGATTAACGAAGTTAACTATTTGATTAACGGTGCCCACCTCTGTATATATGTACTATATGATACTCACTTAATAATAGCTATATCTTTCCAATTATTATTAGACTATAATATGTAGCTAATTAATCATATTTATACATATTTAATTATAGTGTACACAAGTATATACTATGTTCCCATACTAGTTAGGTAGACTGTATACACTTTGACAAATGACTTAATTAACAACTAAGCTGTGTGATGACGTCACATGTCATTCCATGTCAGAGTGTATACACTCACCTATCTATCAACTTGATATATTATATACATATGTATACATTAACTAACTATACATATAATCACTTAGGTACATTACGTACCAACAACTTTAGCGCACTTTAGAAATCATCAAGAGATTCAAATCAACGATCGATGCAATTCTACTTAGTCATCGATGGAGGACACCCAACTATGACGGTCATTACCCACGGCATTAAGGTTCAAAATCGTATGATAAAATGTTAAAAATAGCGTTTGTTCAATTTTTTGGGGTTAATTTCGCTTCAATCAAAAAACATTTTACGGTTATTCCCTAGATTTTAATGCGTATTATCAATACAAAAAATCTCCGCGGCTTTCTGAAAACGAGTTTCTGTCTTTCGGAAAAAAGATCAGAGTTGTTTTTCACATTTTTTTTTGAGAAATCTATACGAGATATAAAAAATATTTTACTGTTATTTCCTAGATAAAGGTTCAACTAAGGTCTCCCGTTTTTAGAAATTTCGGTATGTATACTTTTAACGTAAATTATCTTCTGAGGCACCTGAGGAGTTCTCAAGATATTACTAGTCTCTGACCCATATGGTCTCTCCAATGACTTACGATTTAGATAGATATACTCAACATTCATCGATATTGGAAATAATATCTGCCTGCAACGAAAGGCTTTTTGCGTTTTTTTTTTCACGATTGTTGTTCAAAGAACATCATACCCTTCCATTTTCCACTAGACTCACTGCGTCTTACCTTAAAGATTTTATCAACCAAATTACAGCATTATATCTAACAAACTGTGGGAATAATCTCAAGTATCAGTAAGTTTCAGTCGTAAGTTTAAAGCTATTTTGTATCCAGAAAATTTACAACAATAAAATTTGTAACAACTAGAGTTACTGAAACATATTCTCATTTATCCATGTTTTAAGTCTTTGGACGATATGTTTCGTATTAGCTGAGTAATCTTCCTTTTCCCGACGCAATTTTTCGCATATTAGTATACCCATAAGATTCGTCTTTCTGATGACGTTTATGAACAATGTGAATGTTTATTAACTCAATCACGTGATGTTGAAATGAAAATCGGCGTTTCGATTATACGAGTATTTCCATCGCGGAATTTCCCATCCCTAATGATGCTAGTGTATAAAGGTAAAGGGTTCCTTGATTTCAAATCTCAAGGGCCCTCCCTCGATCACTCTCACCTAGGGCAACCCTTCCTCCTCCGTAAGGTAATCCAGTTGATTTGATGTTTCTCATCCCTGTCCCTCCCCTGGTATGTTCCCGTGAAACCTGTCACTCAATTTGTAACTGCCAAACAGAAGTTTCAGAAAGTTTTCAACCATTCATCCTACTTATGCCAATGTGTACATACTACAACTGTAAATACACATGTAGGTATAAGAAATTGGAATAGGTACTATATATTTTTTCATTCTAAATGATAAAACTCACAAAAATCACATTACTACACACTTTTTTTCATCATATCATAAAATCCATCTGTTTAAAAAAAATCCTGCGGCGATAATATTTCGATAAGCCCAGATTCATTTTTGTTTAAAAAAGATAAAAAATTATGTCTATATTCAGAAGTATGTTTAGTTGATTATCTTTAGTTGCAAGTATGAAACATAAAGAAACGTGTTTATGATAAAACAGTAGTACAATATTAAACTGTCACCTAAAGCAAATATGTGTGCAACATTTCAAGGTGCTGGGATATTGGGAAGCTATTAAAATTTGAAGAAGAAAATGTAGACGTACCTATGAATAGACAATGACAGACACTAGCGGATCCAGGGGAGGGGCTAGGGGGCTGAAGCGGCCCCAAAACCATGAGTGACAGTACTTTATATACAACAAATCTAGGGGTTTCAGCCCCCCCCAAAAACGTTGAGTAACTACTTTTTACCATGTGACGACATTCAGCTCCCCCCCCCCAAATTGAATCCTGGATCCGCCACTGATGACAGATGAAGTTAATAAAAGTGTTATGAAAATAGATAGATACAAAAAGAATATTGAGATATCTTACGAGTCCACCATATACAAGCAGCGACATCTCAAAATGGTGGCATTATTATAAACTAAATCTCTTTATTATTAGAAATACTCGTAGGTACGTAACACGTTTTTAATCGAACAATAGCTCGCCCTGTGGTACAATAGGCGGTGTAATTGTATATATGAGGGCGATATGTCGATATATAAAACTTACTACATACTCCACAGACAAAGGGAGCGACAGCGACATACTATAACAATAGAAACCAATACAATAAAAAGTATTGCGGTAGATATGATATCCTTTCTACCAATCCGACATCTCAATTCAAATTCAAAATATAGAACAATAAAAGAGCGTCAACAAAATGTCCGCCACGCAATAAGTATCAACATGCATAATTCTGGTTGAAATCTGGTAACAATGTAACGCAGGGCCTGTGGCAACTTTTGCAAGTTTGGGTTCGATTCCCAGACGCGATGAACTATAATGGCGAATGGTTTTCGAGTGTAAAGTCGTAAGCTCGTCGATAATCATCTTCAAATCTACACAGTTGTAGGGATAGGAATACTGCATTTATGTTCAAGTGTATTCGGAATTTAAAACATTGCACGATCGCAGCGTCATCTGTTGTCTTCAAAAATTATTCGGCTAATACCACATTTTTTCATTGTACTTCTTCTTCTTCTCTGCCCTCGCCTTTGTCCCATTTACTTGGGGTCGGCCCTCCTAGTCCTCATCCTCCAAGTCCTTTTGTCCCCCGCATCCTCCGCACGAAGCTTCGCCTCTTTTAAGTCTCTCGCGATTATGGACATCCATGTGGTCAGGGGTCTGCCCGGTCTTCTGGGCCCTACTTCAATGTCCATTGTCTTTTTGATCATGTTGTCCTGTGGCAGTCTCGTAACGTGTCCGTACCATCGTAATCGATTTTCGGCCACCTTTTCTCCACATTTTTTCATTGTACAAGCCTACAGAATGTTTTAAGTATCTAATCGATGGATGTTGACATTTTTAGAATTCGCGGCTTTGATTAATTATTAGGTAAGTTTACCAAATAAACATTGAGCTACATTATTTTGATTCGTACATTTTGTTTTATAAATTGAATAAAATTGGTAAATATTGCACTACAAAATATTATTAAGTAAAAGAAAATACTACATGCTAAATAAATATTTAATTTACCATAAGTAATGTAAGTACGTACAATAATTATACGTGTAAGAATCTGTAGATCTATTCTCTCTGCTAACCCCTCAAACAGCGTCATATTTGACGGGGAGTAGAGTAATAAAACAGCGTCAACAAAATGTCCGCTACGCTATTCACAAAATGGCGGCTGTTTTTATATTTTTGATTCTTTTATTATTATTTGTGATCCCCACTATAAAATATAATATTTATGTAGCGGATGATATCTTTAGGGAGGCTCTCCACTTTTGACATCCATGTCACTTTGTCATGAATAGAATTATTTGGATAGGCATAAAAAGATAACTTTTTAGGTTAGGGACGATTTTTTTATTCAAAATGAATTTCACGGGTGAGTTCTTCACAAATGGAGAGAGGAAATTTTCGCAGTTGACTTTTTGATCATTATCTGTTTTTTTTTTGTGCAGGGGTATTCAATATATTATAATTCATATTTGACTTTGAATTAATTTAGGTACGGACCTATTTTTTTTTCCTCTAAATTCTATTGAAAGGGTGGAAATATTCATGAATACTTATAAACTGGTATGTTTTTTATGTAATCCTAACCATTTTTTAAGTTATACCTCACTAGTTTTAAATAATCGTCACGACTTTACAAGTAATCTTTACCAGTTTTTAATTGATCGTTATGTACCAGACCAGTTTTAAAGTACTTAATTCTTGTCAGTTTTTAGGTAAACTTTACTAGTTTTTAAGTAATACGTACCAATTTTAAAGTCATCCTTACCTTTATTTAAGTAATACCCACCAGTTCACAAATAATCTTTACCAGTCTTTAAGTAATCTTCACCAAATTGCTTACCAGTTTTTAAGTTAGCCTTACCAGTTTTTAAAATTTTCAATCCTTACTGAGGAAGGAGGCAACTTCTATTGGCACATAAGGATATAAAATTCAAAAGTGAAAATTATAGTATTTTTATTTTGTACGTTTTAAGAAAATTATTAAATTAGTAAAAATAACCAATATTATATTACGTCTCAAAAAAGGCATTGTACGTCCAGTGTTCTGGACTGCCAGAAGGACAATGTTACAAAAAAAAAACTGTGTGGAAACCAATTATTCGCCAGTACCTCGTATAATATGTCTGGTTTTGTCTACATGCATAGGTATTGGTTGGCATAAAAGAAAACCCCAATAACTTCTTTCAAGAGATGAAATCGAGGGAAAAAGTTGTCGGGGAGTGTGAGAGCAATAAGAGAGGTGAGGTTATGTTGGCACCCCCCTGGCCCCTACACTTGTCCACCCCACGGGACGCCAATGTCTATATAGACAGCTACATAATATTATTAGGTACTATACAGCAGTTACCCCCGTGTATTGACACTAAATACAGTGACGTAGAGGGATTCATATTATTATCGTCAATTGATTATAAAAAAGTGATGGCTGAAAAATGCATCTTCTTAAAGTAGGCTTCTCTGTCCTGTGCCAGTCGGGACAGCGCTCTGGATTTTGGTCCATTAAAATATTTAAGAACCTCTCTGAACCTGGCAACCCTAGGGTTGTGGCAGCCTGAAATATGGCATCCTATATTTTTCCAGATCTTGACAAATCTCTTCCTGCAACAACCATCTCTTCCTGCAAGAGTGTGAATGGCAACAATCCGTAGGTAAGTAACGCATACGGAATTCGACAGCACAGCCGTCGCTCCTCGTGGTGTGGTGGATAAGATCCCTATTATGCGCGGCTCAGGTCTGGGTTCGAATCCCAGCCGGGGTGAACTGAAATGGCGAATGTTTCTCGAGTGTAAAGTGATCACTTAAGCCAGCCAAGGTAGGTGGTAAGCCCGACAATGTTCATCCTTAATTCTTCTACACTGTTGTAGGAATATACCTACTGCACTTAACAAATCAATCTCTTTCCGATGGCATTTCATTTTGGTTAAAAAAACAAATTTTATTTATTTTTTATTTTATTTCACTAAAATATTACACTCTTCGGCATTACAGCGTTCAGCCTTTGCACCGAAGAGTGTACGCAGAATAGGTGCAATGTTCTTAAAAATTGGTCATCAAAATGATCATGGTAAACTTGCGGCAAGATTTTGCTAGGAAACCCAGTGGCGATCTTGTCTAAACTTTCACCTAAATCACATTTAGATTTAAGTAGGTAATATTTTTAACGGTTTAGGTTAGTAGATTCGAGAAACAAATCGAATGAATCATTTTACTCTACGCCACTGGACGATTCAGGGGAGGAGATGGCTGGCACTCAACCCCATGTAGACATTCACAAATTCCCGTGTTTCTCTCAGGGGATGATTGGGCAGGGTACCTACCTACATTACCTACCCCCATGATATCGTACCGGGGTTGGAATAATACATACCTCTCTCTATAGTGTAGACTGAAAATGTATAAAAACGGACTGTAATAGGTATAGGACGCTGCTATTGGCTATAATGAACAAATTACAATAAAAAGCTTTTGTATGTAAGGAGGAGTACCTATTCTAAATTAGGAATTGCTAGACATTAGGGTCAATTCTATAGCTAATGAAATGCGTACTCAAATAAGACACTCTTTTTTCAATTATTTCATAGTAACATAAACATAAAACACCCTTATTGTAGCTCAAAAGTCACAGAATCAGGCATAATAACAGGCCAACATCATTACTCCTTCCTGGGGGTGAAATGGTACAACGCCTTGGGTGGTCATAATAGATATCATGGAGGCTGCACAGACTATCTCAAATTTAAGTCTAAAATAAAGTCTGAATTTAAATAGTCCTATTATATGTTATTTTGAATATTTGTTTTTATGTTGTCATTCTGCTGTTGTGTTGTGTGTTTGTAATTGTGTATTTTCCATTGTATGTATGTATGTATATATGTATGTATTGTATTACTTTTGAGATCCTCCTCGGAACACGAGTAATATACCCATATCCGGGGAGTAACAAGATCATTGCTGATCATATCCTTACCATGTATTTAATAATTGTAAATTGTAAAAATGTATTTTATGTTAAATAAAAGAAAAAATATATATATAAGGTATCTTCTTCTCTATGTATCCTGTCAGGTCCCCCCGACGTTGACGACCACTTGGGGGAACGCCTCTCTGTCCTGGGCAGTGCGAAACACCTCCTCCACAGTCCTGATTCCGGTCCACTGCCGTATGTTTCGAAGCCTGGAGAGCCAATCCTTCTGCTGATGGGGCGATTAACCTTAATTACAGGCTTCTCCCACTATATTGTTTCAATTCTTATAAATACTCACTGTCTCTGTATTCCTGCTTACTTTATTCAAACTCGCCTGAAGATGAGGGTGCAAACCCTCGAACACTAGTCGCGAACTAAAAAGTCTAATTTTGTGCATTTTAAACAAAACATTTAGTGTTTTCATTTTTCCTGGTACCCTTTGACTGTGAACCCTCGGTTTTAACCACTATATATACTTCGGCTTATTCCTAACCTGTCTTAATCGAGTCCTTGAATCACTTTTTAACTTTCGCTTTTATAATCTCAACGGATGACCTTACCTTCTTCTCAGCCCGAAACCGTCCACTCCTGAACGTAGTCCTCCAAGTCTCTCCACTCCTGTCTATGTTCTGCGCCTTCTGCATCCATGTTCCACCTGCTAACTTGACAATGTCATCTCTCCAGCGGAGTTGAGGTCGTCCGGGGTTTCTTTGTGATGTTCTAGGGCGCCAGCACATTACCTATAACCTATCTCATCAAACCATTTATTATAACCTTTGTTTCAACAAGCATATTATGCCTACAAGATTACGTATACAGTGATGTAATAGGGATAATGGTGATGTAAGTATTTTATATTTTAGTTTAGGATGTAATATTGCGTAACACCTAAACAAATATTATGATGTAATATGATCCTGCAATACAAACACCATATAATCCTACACATTCATCTACTTCATAGTAATACAATGCACTATATGCAATGCAAGCTGTTATCTATATCTAATGAAGGCTAATACATATTGTTATCAAAATTTTGTTCAAACTGTGAAAGCTCGCATATAAGAATTGAGAAACCGTAAAAATCAAAAAACCTACCTTATAATTTCATTTGGGTTTCTTTCTTTCTACCTTTCATTTTCAGCCCTGGTTTCTCCACTGCTATATATTATATTCGATATACACCTACAGTAACTTTTCACGGGAGTAGGCCCTGACGTTTTTTAATGCATTTTTTATTTTAGTGCTCGATTTTTTTTCGCATCCAAAACTTTTTTCGTCATCGGGGGAGGGGTGTAAAACTGTTGACCTTGGGCACGAAAAAATCGTCTTTGTTGTTTTGAGCGAGTGAATGCCGCCCATAGCCCCCGGCCTGCCCGGCCTTTTGGCAAACCCAGCCCTGCTATTGTTCAAAAAATCCTACAAACTGTCACATTTTGATATCTCAATTCTGAATTCATCCTGAATATTTGACATGTCAATATAAAATTGGAATCATAGAGAGACATTATGGTCTATCCTGCCTTGTGTTAGCGCCTGACCGGACAAAAACCCATAAGAATATTGCTCAACATGAATAAATCCCAAAAAAGACAAAAGCCCTTTAGAAATATGCCCAAGAGACAAAAGCTCAAATCTTATAGGATTTTCATAATAAAATTAATTTTATCTATTAGTGTACGATTTCTTCCAGTGAGTCAGAAAATACCACAGATTAGAAAATAAACAAATAAATAAGCGGATCTAAAATGGGACTGACAATAAAATAGTCAACATTTGATAAATAATTCATCTAGTGGAATCCAACTAGAAAGTTTGGGGTTTTATCCATTGGGGACATTTCTAAAGGGCTTTCGTCTTTTTTGGAATTTATCCATGTTAAGGGCTTGGCACCAGGAATGACGTCACAGTAATTCCCCATGGCATTAAGATTCAAATCGCGTGAACAATCGCATGAAAAAATGGTAAAAATAGCGTTTTTTTTCATTTTATGGGGTTTGCGTCCATCAAAAAACTTTTACGGTTATTCCCTAGATTTTTATGCATATTATCAGCACAAAAAAAATTACTCCACGACTTTCGGGAAACGAGTAAGATCAGAGGTGTTTTTTTATTTAGTTAAAAAAAAACCTTTTACGGTTATTCCCTAGATAAATGTTCAATTCAATGCATCTATCTTATTTTGTTCCAAAGCATATTTAGTAACGGTTGTCGAGATATAAGGTCTCCCGTTTTAGAAATTTTTGAAATGTCGGCATTCACACTCTTAAGCAATATTCTTATGGGTTTTTCTCCGGGAACCTTGTCAGCGATAATAACTGATGCCATCTATTGATAATTTCTCTAAGTATATATTTGCCATAGAGGTTGATGTTATTGTCTATTATTATTGTTGTAATATAGGTCTCCCATCCGACTACCATCGTCTGTCGTGATCAATCATCTCTCTGGTGACATCTTCACAACTTTACAATGAATTCGTTTCAAATATTTTAATAATACAATCAAATATGTTATAATTCAATTCGGTACGTCACTAATGTCTAAAAATAGTTTTAGGCTAAGCAGTTTTTATTTAGATATATAAATACATATAACAAGGATCGGTGCTTGTGTACACAAACCCAAATACTTTTCTGTACACTTTCAGCAAGCGAAAAGCTTGTGTCGTGAAGTAAAGATGATTATTCATACTGAAATTTCTTATTCTTTTTTATTATGTTTTATGTTAAATGAAAAATTGATAAAGTTAGATGAGAAGGTGACGAAGAATATCTTTTAGAGTTATTTTCTGAAGAATCTGTGCTTACTTAGGAAAAATCCACACAGATCATGCACTAAAAAAATGTAATACCTGTTTTGTGCCGGTGTGCTAAAACTTATCTTGAAAAATGGTTATACTTTGGGATGTAGGACTATTCAACTCGATGTCCTATTTTTGCGCTATTCCGAAATGATAACAATTCGAAACAATAACATAACGATAAGCTTTTTTCTGTTAGACGAAGGTATATTTGACTGTATTTTTTTAAGTGCATCGTTTGCTCATTTGTTTGGAGTGCAAACTTTTATGTAGAAAGAGATAGTTTCGAATCCCGGCACTTTTGATAAAAAGTGCCTATATCTGGTATATCCTGTACTCTGCACTTCTCAATAAGTTAAGCTTTCAGCAGTATTATTATGCAGTGCATAGAAAAGTATTTTAGTTTGAGTAAATACCTCCCTACCCTTACAAGCCCCTCTTAGACAAATAGTGTCTATCCTAGGCATATATTTTTCATTTGGGATTTTTCAGGAAAGTCTGAAATATAGATAGGTACTCGTAGAACTAAACTAGACATTCTAGATCTTGTATGTATTTACGAGTATTATAGATATTTTCTAGGTATATTTTGGTGGTAGAGATATATTGTAAGTAGTATGAAAGTTTTCTTAGTTCTTTCACAATATAAATACGTCGCTTTGGACATGTGTAGACATGGGAATATACTACTAGAGTTGAGACTATAGGGGGAAGGAAATCTACCATACAACCTACAATACAATGCATAGGGATCGTCAACAATAACACACGTGTGCCAATAATGGAACCATTTTCCTAAAGCTATTGAAAACATATTTATTTAAGAAATCCTTCCCAACAATAAGGGATTAGGAACTCAGAGCGCCCTTGAGGTGGGAATACCCACAAAACGGCGCGACATATTGTCCATTATTATTATTATTTCCAAATCAACTTTATTAACACAATAGTATACAAAATTTTTCAGCTCTATATAATACATTCGTTTAAACCAAATAATATATAAAAACATGTTAAAATAAAAAATTACAAAAATATAAAATAAATAATAGGTAATAATATTAATACAAAATTTAAAATAAACAAACACATCACATAGAACTAAAAACATTTTACCATACTAATGGATGTCCCCCTCTCCCACGATGTGCACTAGAATGCACTTATCATGAGAGATTTTTTAAGAGCTATAGAGAGAGGAACCTTCTAACAATCCTGCAAGATGATAGTAGGACAGCCTTCTGCATGGCGTATTGAAGCCCACCATGCAATCCAAGCTTCTCAAGATTTACTTTGAGACTCTTAGGAATGACACCATTTGTGGACATCACTATAGGAATGATGACAGTGGAAGGTGTTCTCCACATCTCCATAATTTCATGAGCAAGATCAAGATATTTGGTAATCTTGTCTTGCTCAGCCTTATGGAGATTTTCATCATGTGGTATAGTGATATCCACAATATAGGTCTTTTTTTCCCTACGATCAACCAATACAATATCCGGTCGATTAGCTGGAATTGTACGATCGGTTTGTATTGGTCGATCCCAGTACAACTTAACAATGCTATTTTCAAGCACCGACAATGGTTGATATTTGTAATATTCAGTTTCTTCATCGAGTAAACCGTATTTTAAAGCCAATCTTTGGTGAACTATTTTGGCAACCTGGTCATGTCTCTGCAAATATTCAGTGCCACACAAAAGAGAACACCCCGACATAATATGTCGTAATGTCTCTCCCATCTGACCACAAGCCCTACATTTATCAATTATATTTGGTTGTTTCATAATGAATTTTGCATAGTTATTTGTTACAATGACTTGATCCTGTATTGCACAAACAAAACCTTCGGTTTCACCAAATAGATCACCAAACCTTAACCAATTGATTGAGTCTTCAAAACATACATTTGTAGATGTCAGAACTTGGTGAAAACGGCCATGAAGAGATTTACTTTTCCATATGTCTACTCGATTTTCAACTGACATTGTCGGTAGTGAAGCACCAGGATTCGAGAGACATAAAGGTGTGTACCTCAAATCACAATCTATCAAGTCCTCATAGCCTACTTTACTCCTATGAGTTACAAAAAATCTCTTTAAAGACTCTACCTCATTATTATGTAAATTCTTTAAATTAAGTAATCCTCTGCCACCATTTTTGCGAGGAAGGTAAAGTCTCATCATGGAGGATCTAGGGTGATGAATTCGATATCTTGTCATTGTAGTACGCACCTTGCTGTCTAGTGTGTCTAATTCCGTTTGGTTCCATTTTAAAATACCAAATGAATACAAAATTACTGGAATTGCCCATGAATTAATTGCCCTAATTTTATTATGTCCAGAAAGAAGTGATTTAAAAATTAATTTGCATCTAGAGATGAAACGCGCTTTTACATTATTTTTTAAAAATACATGATCAAAACCCAGTGATTCATTTATTCCCAAATATTTATAGGTTTCATTTAATGTAAGATTTGGTAAATTTACTGTGTTATTAATCACTTCATTTGTTTGTTCGATAACCCCTTTTTTAACATTAATTATTGCACATTTATCCATACCAAATTCCATTTTGATTGTATCACTAAAATCCTTTGTTACTGAAATTAATTTATTGAGATTATTTAAATTTGATGAAAATAATTTTAAGTCGTCCATATAAAAAAGATGAGAAAATTTACAACCACCCCTTTTGAGCTGATAACCACATTGAGAATTTTCAATCAATGCACTTAAGGGATTCAATGCAATACAGAACCAAAGCGGACTCAGACTATCACCTTGGAATATTCCTCTATTTATGTCAATCGAATCACTAACATAACCTTCCGATGGCGTTGAAATAGATATTTTTGTTTTCCAATTAGACATGCAATATTTTAAGAAATTAATAATTTTAACATCAATTTTGTAAATTTCCAAAATTTTTATTAACCAAGAATGAGGTACCGAATCAAACGCTTTTTTATAATCTATCCACGCCATCGAAAGGTTACGTTTTTTGTGCTTCACTTGCTCGTAAATAACACTATCAATCAGAAGCAATTCTTTGGTTCCACGAGATCCCTGTCTACAGCCATTTTGCCTGACCGATAAAATGTTGTTGGTCACAGAATGATTTTTGATTTTATTTGCCAAAACAGAAGTAAGTAATTTATAGATTGTTGGTAAACAAGTTATTGGCCTAAATTGATTGGGTTGAGATGCATTATTAATTTTTGGAATCATATAAGTTATACCTTTTGTAAAAAAATTTGGGAGATTACAATTTTCTATTGCCAATTGAAATTGTGTAGCCAGTGTACCATGAGAATTTGATTTCCAATTTGGTGTATGTTTTTATAAAGAAATTATTATAAAGAACAAAATTAATAGTCCAGTGTCCAACAAAACCAATGATCGAGACGACAATAGAAGTCATCTCGATGTTTTTGACCGTCGGTATGGTGGAAGTCCATTTTTAAGGAAAAATGAACTTTATTCACAATAGCCCGATGATGAGGGTGCAAATCCTCGCGTAATCTAATGTCGTTTTTGTGGATTTTAATCTAAATAATCTATCAATTTTTTTACAAACTTCAACCCAAGATACGAGTATCATCTAGTCCTTTCGATTAACTCAAAAGCCGGTTTGTTAGAGGCTGATGGAAAATTTCGTAAATGTATAGAAATAACGCGAAATTTAGCAGTTCACGCAAGGATTACGTAAGTTTTCGCATATTTTACTCAATTACCCAATAATTGTTATCGTTTGTTCATTTTAATCTATTGTTATTTTATGTTATTTTTTTGTACGTTTATGTTGGTGTGTTGATATAGTGATTTGAAGGTGTGTGTGGAGTGGTATTATATGTGGCTTAGTGTTGTGGTTTGTTGGTTTCCCTAATACCAGCGTATGCTGTCTGGGGACCTTTTTTATGTTTTATGTTGTTTCTGATGCTGTTGCTGTGTTATTCTTTATGTATGTTATATTTTCTTTTCAATAAAACTCAATTTCAATTTCAATTGTTAAAAGGCAATTATTGGTTTTGATGGGAGTAAAAAAAAAACCAAAATCCTTACAAAAAACAAACATGTTTGTTTAGTCTACTTTTTTGTGTTGTTTTCGGTATTTTTGATCACGTTAAAAAAATCGTGGAGGTATTAAAATCTGTAAAGTGACCACATCAATGAAATGAGTCTATTCGAAATACGAATAAACTACATTCGCTAAAATTGTGAAAAAAAAAAAACAACTTTTGCACAAAATACACCAATTTTGGTGGTCGTCAACATCGGGGGGATCTGACAAAATGGTTGTAGATGACTGTTATGAAGGAAACATGATGTGCGAGAGAGAAGGAAGGATGTGGGAATAATAAAGGAAGGACAAGGAGGGGTGATTGTTATGCTTGAACAAAAAAGTCCACAAAGGTCCCTCTCCATGGAATAGGTGATCAATCCTGCTGCTGGACAGTAGACAAGGTGATGGCAGGGCGGGGGACAGAAAGGTGGGGAGGGAGGGACACTGCTGTACGCGGGGAGAGGTTATAGCAACATTACACGTTACACAGTCGTCTAGTGGTAATTATTTTTCTTTTCTTTAATTTGCAATTTTTTTTGTTTGGTTCGAGATACATATAGAAAAAAAATACTAAGTACCTACTTAAATTATATTTTCAGTGTCCGATTTTGTTGACTTAGTTGGTAGAGATTGCAGCCCTGCGATAAGCTCGCCCTAGTGAATAAATATTATGCCATCTATGACGTCACGATTATTTCCTGCGACGTTAAGGTTCAAAATCGCATTAACAATCGCATGATGTTATTAAAAATAGCGTTTTTTTGGGATTGATTTCGCTTCATTCAAAAAAACTTTTACAGTCATTCCCTAGATTTAAATGCTCATAGCGATACTAAAAAACTGCGACTTTCGGGAAACGAGTTGCTGTATTTCGGAAAACAAATCAGAGATGTTTTCATATTTTTTTTGAGAAACGTATACAAGATATAAAAAATATTTTACGCTCATTCCCTAGATAAAGGTTCAATGTATCTACTCTTTTTTTTCTAAAGCATATTTAGTAAGGTTGTCGACAACCGAAAGCGAAATTAACCCCAAAAAGTTGAAGAAAAAACGATATTCTTAACATTTTATCATGCAATTGTTCATGCGATTTTGAACCTTTACGCCGCCGCGCCGTGGAAAATGGCCGTAAACCTAAACTTTTATGTTTTGGGATATATCTAAATTATTTTAGGTATGGAACCGGTATTTATCTGCATTGATGGAAATACATCACAGTTTTTTCAACAGGTGGCGTTAGCATCGGAAAATTGGTGCATTGTGAAATAGTTTCTAGCTGTGGCATATATACAGCTTCCAAAAATTACACAATTGACAACAGGATGGGGTGGAATAGGTGCACGTTGCCCTGAGCATAAAGTGATCACTTAAGCCAGCCAAAGCCGACTCGTAAGCGTCGGAACATCCATCCTGCTTCCTCCCCAAGGGAGTTCACATAACGCTACATTATGTGAATGAAGATACCTCTCGTCTCTGTTGAGGAAAAAACTTAACTTTTAAACCTAAACTTTTGATTTTCGTGACTTTTGTACATATGTACTTATTGTATGATGTACATTGTACCTACCTTTGTAGTTGTAAAAGTTATGATGAAATATAATTTATGTAGTGAATATGGCACACGCGAATCATTGGTATCAATTTGTAGACATTGGGTTATGATTTGTGTGCCTTCAACTAATTTGTATAGTTTTAAAAACATTTCTAGGTGACCGGAAACAAGTGTAGAGTCGGGCCGAGATGTGTTGGCCTGATAGTCATGTTGTGTGAAGGGAGTAGACATGTGCGCCGGCTGCAAAAAAGCCGGCGGCGGCGCCCATGTCTAAAATTGCCGGCGGCGGCGCCACGCCGGCGGCGTGGATACAAAGTGGGGGGGGGAGCATTCGATTTTTTGGCATTATTGTTTTAAATGATTAAATACGCATATGTGAAAAGGATAATGATAAAATCGATTTATTTATTTTGAAAAACTATGATTATTTCAATGACAAAGTAAAATAAAAGCCCATATTTGAAAAATAATGGAGAATTTCATTATTGCTTTTTCATGGTACTGGAGGGCAGATTAAAATAAACTAAGCCATAAAGTCAAACGCGTCAGAATGAGCCTCACTATGGGCAGTGGTGCAGTCGAACAGGTTTCTCATTTGGCAATATTTGGGCTGTTAGCTAAACGATAAGTGAAATTGAAACTCTGAAATAAAGTCTAGAATTGCGATGACAAGGTCGACCTTCCACATAATCCAAAACTCCTTGAGCATAAGCTGTAAAAACATATGTGTTGTATGTACTGTTGATTGTAGTTGAAGGATAATTTAATAAAATTATGTACTTAATTTAATAAAACTATCTTATTTGTGATGTTACTTTAGGTGTAAAAATAAGGATAATTAATGAATAAACATAAATTATGGCGTTTTTCGTCGAAAGGTGCACAAATTCATAATAATATCAACCGAAATAGGTAATGCTTACCAGTGGAAAGATAAATTACAATTTGAGAGTAGTCTGTAATCACAGTCTGAGAAACCACGTTAGGTGATAGTATTTTTTTTATTATTGAAATGCAGCCTTGGGTGAGCGAAATAATTGGATTCTAACGTTAAAATATTTGATAATATTCACATTTTGCCACTTTGAAGGTCGTAAACGTCAAAAATTACCGAATGAATATCGTTTTGTCAAGAGAAAAGGAGTCATTATCATTTCCACAGTGTTGTATTGAAACAAATGAAGTATAGCGAATCTAGTTAAGTGAAATAAAAATAATTTTGATTAGGTACTTCGATAATCAAAGGTTAAACGAATGAAAAGAGAGAACGGTTGACCGAAAAGACGAAAGGCCGCATATTTTGGTCAGATATTCTGCCAAAATTCACGTGGTTTAAAAATTTCAGCGTGGTAAAATCGACCGGTGTCCTAAAAATCGAACAAAAAAACATAAAGTTACTTACATAAAAAAACCGTTGGTTTTTCATTTAATTTCCACCACGAAGAATCAAATTATTAATGCCCCCATCCCATCCTATTTCTTGTTTTAGAATCGAATAAGTAAGACACAGAAAATTCCCCGATTTTTTTATGCAAAACCAAATGAACGAAATATTAGAAAACCAAATGAACGAAATATTTGAGAAAATTTCATTATTGCTTTTTCATGGTACTGGAGGGCAGGTTAAAATAAACTAAGCCATAAAGTCAAACGCGTCAGAATGAGCCTCACTATGGGCAGTAGTGCAGTCGAACAGGTTTCTCATTTGGCAATATTTGGGCTGTTAGCTAAACGGTGAGTGAGTTGAAACTCTGAAATAAAGTCTTGAATTGCGATGACGAGGTCGACCTTCCACGAAATCCAAAACTCCAATGTATCCAAGAACTACGGTTGAGCATAAGCTGTAAAAACATTTGTGTTATATGTGCTATTGTTTGTAGTGGATGGGTAATTTAATAAAACTATCTTATTTGTGATGTTATTTTAGGTGTAAAAAAAGGATAATTAATAAATAAACATAAATTGTAGTGTTTTTCGTCGAAAAGTGCATAAATTAATAATGCTGTCAACCAAAATACGTAATGCTTACCGGTGGAAAGATAAATTACAATTTGAGAGTAGTCTGTAATCACATTCTGAGAAACCACGTTAGGGGATAGTATTTTTTTTATTATTAAGATGCAGCCTTGGGTGAGAGAAATAATTGGATTTTAACGTTAAAGTATCTAATTATATTCACATTTTGACACTTTGAAGATCGTAAACGTCAAAAATTACCAACTGAATATCGTTTTGTGTCAAGAGAAAAGGAGTCACTATTATTTCCACAGTGTTGTATTGATACAAATGAAGTATAGCGAATCTAGTCAAGTGGAATAAAAATAATTTTGATTAGGTACTTCGACAATCAAAGGTTAAACTATTGGAAAGAGAGAACGGTTGACCGAAAAGCCGCATATTTTGGTCAGATATTCTGCCAAAATTCACGTGGTTTAAAAATTTCAGGGTGGTAAAATCGACTGTTGTCCTAAAAATCGATCAAAAAAACATAAAGTTACTTACATAAAAAAAGTTTGTTTTTCATTTAATTTCCACCACGAAGAACCAAACTATTTATACCTCCATCCCATCCTATTTCTTGTTTTAGTATTGAATAAATAAGACACAGAAAATTCCCCGATTTTTTTTTATGCAAAACCAAATGAACGAAATTGAGACGACGGAATGGGTTAACACTGCATTAGTTATTATTCGATGTCTTATATAATTACTGAATACTAGCGTCGCCACAGCTGAATACTTAATTTTTTTAAACTGGTATAGTACTTATTTCGATTTTTGTCTAAAGAAACGCAGGATAAATACTTTTAGTTACACGGATTCCCACGCCGCCGGCGTAAGCGTTTTGCCGGCGGCGGCGCGCCGACCGTAATCAGCGGCGGCGCGCCGGCGTGGCGCTCATGTCTAGAAGGGAGTATTTCCATAATTGTATTAATAAACTCTTCAAAGTGCTGGCGTGCGTGCACTACTTTATAATATTAACCGACTACCTACCTATCCTACCTACCTATCATACTTACTTTACTTTAGGTAAAGGTAGTATACCAGCTACTCATAGTATTGTTATGAATATACGAAATAGTGATTGTGTCTCAAAGATCAGGGAAATGTGAATCGAAAATCGGGGTAATAAGTCCGCCCTTTGGCACATTTTTCTCATATCTCTTGGTTTCATATGTCAATAATTCATTATATAGTAGGTACCTGCCTATCAGGCGCGAAGCTACCTAAGAACACGATTACCATCGAGTTACCTTTCGGAATAAATGATAGGTATAATAGTGTTTAATCTGACGTAATCCCATAAGAAATGTTAGCCCCGGCTTCCCTTCGGTAGAAATCCACCCTTCGTCCCTGGTACCTCTGTGCTTACCTAAAACGATCAAGTTTTCATACAAGTAGAGTAAAGCATTCAAAAGTATTGTGTCTAGACAATTTACAACTAGTGGTGGAAACGTCTCTCAAAATTTAATATCTATAAATAAATAAAATATTCTTACTTACACGTTTCTCATTAGATACCTATTTATTTACTTATCTATTTAATTCTAATGTATTGTTTAAGTATGATACCTACTTACTTTGAACTGATAATTTTTTAACTAAACTTGTACAGGTTGTATAAGTAAACTCAACAGAAAGCAAGCATAATGTGTAAAACTGTAAACCAGAAATATGACGTGTGTAAACTTTCTATTTTTACACATTTTTATTTAACTTCAATCGGTGCTGTTTCCAAATCTTGCAATCGAATTTTAACTCACTTCCAGGCTGGCTATAAGACCTCTGAAACTTTCACCAATTGTGTCAACTAGATGACATTACGATTCTGTACCATATTGGATCAACCTTCTCCAGAGACAAACAAATACGGAAAGCGTACAAGTGGATCCAAGGGTTGTGTGGGGTCATGTGTGGTATCGTATACTGGAAGAGAAATCCAGATCGAAAGTCAAATTTTGTCCAGCTCGAAGTTACATAGATTTCATCGTATTGGTTTTTTATATCGTGTATAATTTGTTTCTAAAACTTGTTTCATGAAATTTGTAGTTCTAAAGGAGTTGTTTGAACCTTAGAGAACTCCCTTTGTATTTCCCATAGTAAGTACTACTGAGGTAGAACCTACTCCTACTGCTGTACAATCGTCATGGTTAAACAAACATAATTCAAGTCATGCAATCCTTAACTAATGGTTAATCATAATATTATTAACTACCTACCTACCTCTAAACTTATACGCATGTTCCTTACCCGTAAGTACCTACACATACCTACACCAATATACCTATTAGGTACCTAAATCTAAACTTTTTCTAAACGTACCTACTACCAACATCTCAGAAGCATAGAAATACGAAAGCTATATTGATAGAACAAATTATAGAAAAGTCCTAACGACGCCGTTTCTGTAACAAGACGGTGATATGGAAAGACGGGGTCACTATTTAGTATGAAACAAAATTGGGGACATAACTACGTTGGGATGGGAGTAAGAATGTAGTAGGAATTAGGGGACGGAATACAATGTTTTCTAAATTTGCTTCAGTATAGTTTCATCGCCTAAAGACAGGTTAATATGTTTTGGGTAGCAAGTTTTATACTTCTATATCTATCTATCTATATCCTTACGCCTCGTCCCTTGCGGGGTAGGCAGAGAGGACAGAGCGCCAGACAGCCCTATCCTTAGCCTTACACACACACACTACTAGCTTCCGTCACATTCATGCAATTTGTCATACACGCTCTCCGATTCCTTTTACTCAAAACGTGTCCATCCCTGAGGATCTGGTCGACGTGATCGGACCAGGTCAGTCTCGGGCGGCCGCGCTTCCTCACCCCTCTTCGCTCACTCAAATATATATTTTTTGTCATCCTGTCATCATTCATTCTCTCAACATGCCCAAACCATCTTAGTTTGTTTACTTTCATTCTTGTCACAACACCAATCTTGCAGTCACTCATTTCCCTAATAACCTCATTTCTTATCTTATATTATCTCTCAGCGTTTTCCCACACATTCTTCTTTTAGAAGAAGTTTTATACTTACATATGAAAAATAGTAAACGCATGGTCAAAATTAGAGCATTTTGGGGTTTCCCTTTTTATTTTTTTTTCATTTTTTTTCATTTACACACTTATTGGGTAGAATATTCATTTATATTGAGTAGGTACCAGGCGCGAAGCTACCTAAGAACACGATTCCCATCGAGTTACCTTTTGGATAAAATGATTGGTATAATAGTGTCTAATCTGACGTAATCCCATAAGAAATGTTAGCCCCGGCTTCCCTGCCGCAGAAATCCACCCTTCGCTACTGGTAGGTACCTACTATTATATACTAAATGCATCAAAAAACTTATCGTTGATGGGGGTAGGGGGTATCGGATTGTGCTCATATGTCGGTCTACTTTAAAATTTTTGAGAAATGACTTACGAGACAACGAAGATATATGAAAAAGGTCAAAAACTTTTCACAATGCACCAATTTTCTATACTACCGCTATCTGTTGAGGACATTTAGCAACTACAATTGAATGTAGTTATGCAGAAGGTAGACAGGCCACACAAACATCATCTACTACAGTAATATAACGGGTTGACTGTAAGATATTGGTTTTGCAATAACTCCGCCTTTTGGCCCACTATAATTGTCTTGTATTTGTATCTATGCGTATTCTCTCTGGCCAATAAAGATTTATTTATTTATTTATTTATGCATGTATAGTTAGGTAAAGGTGTTAGATATAAATATCTACTTACATATATGTGTAAGTTCGTATATTGAATACTGAAGTGGTGAGTGCCTAACTGTAATAGTATTGTGGAAGGTATTACTTTGATGGCTTGCATATATCTATGTAATACTATTAGGTAATCACTTTAATATGATACTATAAGTATAATCTATTCTGTTTTCTCGTAATAATGATTCAATGATAATCGATTCTCAAAATAACCATATTATAGGTTCAGTTATATTTAAGGAACTGATTACAATCATTAGGTACTATGTCCTGAAGTCAAGGCCGTCCGATCATATCGACCAGATCCTCACAGACGGACACGTTTCGAGTAAGAGAAACCAGAGAGACCGTATAACAAATAATGTGAATGTGAGGCGCTGAAGCTAGGAGTGTGTAATAATAATACCCAATAAACTTTTTTTTTTAATATATTGGCCTCCACCCGTTCGCAATAAATTGAAAAAAAAACATTTATACATTAAAAACCATTAAGATTAGATTCACCTAACTAGGCAGAGCCCGTACTAAGGTAAATCAGTTTCAGCCTTTAGTTACATTTGACTTTAGTCTTTAATTTTTTAACTGATGGTTTTTCATACAAATTTTACAAAATTTATGCAGCTGCCCCCCCTGATGACGCTCATGGAAGTAGGTATATAAGTATGCCTATATACTTATTACCTAGGTAGGTATATAAGGTAGCTATGTAATAATGATAATAATACCCCATATGTTCCCACACAAAGTAACGTATGCCATTCGTCGACATTTCCAAAATTGGGATTTTTCTTAATAGCGAAATATTTTTACTTTACCCTTTAGTGTTGGAAAATTTAGATTTGTTCTCCAAATACCGAATGACAAACTATAGATGAAGTTCGCCATTCGTTTTGAATGACATATGTAGTACATGGCTGGCGCAGTTGGTTGAGGCCGAAGTCTCTCAAGCGGAAAATGCCAGGTTCAAACCCCGGCCACACTTTGCGACACAGGCTTTTTAGCCTAGTACAAGGAGTGTAGAAAAATATTTACTTTTAAAAAAAAAGTTCCTCAGGATCTTATTATCTTTATTCTGCAAAAAAATTACCAAATATGTAAGTTATTGTTTTTGAAATACTTACAGCCTTATTCAAAAACTGTCCCTTTTGCACAAATTTTTTTCGTGCCAAAAAGTTTTGTGAACTCAAAAAACACGTTATGTGTGAATTTGTCTGGAGGTGAAACTTTTTTCATGAAATTTCTGGCAAACTTTAAATTGGATTTTCTCAAGACGTCGAAGACGACATTATGCAATATCTGTGCGCTAACTCATCGACTTATATCAGGCAAATTTATAAAAATGATAAATAAATAAATCTTTATTGGCCAAAACAAAATATACATAAGTACCTAATTACAAAAATGATATGCTCACAGAAATTTTTTGGCATTGGTAGATTTCCAGACAAATGGATTTGCCATCACTAGTCAATGTAGGGGGCTCATATGGTATTGAACATGGGGTGGCAGTCAGAGTAAATGTGGGCTACATTGGGGAGGGGTGTGAGGGTTGGGGGGGGGGGGTTCCGGCCGATCCGTCATCCGCTGTCAGGATCCATAATGCGATACTCCGCCACGATGAAATGATTAGCATCCCCCCACTTCGCAACCCCCCAATGTTGAATGCCCCCCCCCTCCTTCTATACCGGCACTCTAAGCTTAAAGCTTCTGATGGTAGAGCTTTTTTTTCCGCACAGCTAATGTCAAATTAGCTTAAAAATCCGCTATTTCACTTAACTCTTGTGACAGACTCGGCTTATCACCAACATGCGCTCCTCTCCTCTCGGCTGGAGAATGTCATTTTCATTTGAAACACCCTGTATATATTATCTCTACGTACCTACCCTGTATCTACCTTCCTTCCTACATATTGACACTCTCACATACTTAGGTTCCTACTACCGGATATGTCTTTTTTAATCACAGGAAAAGTTTAATGTTTTTCTTTACATATACGAGTAAGCATATTATTTTCACACCTCATGGAGGTGTGAGAAAGCGTGGCCGCCTGAGACAGGCCTGGTCCAAACATGTCGACCAGATCCTCAAGGATGGACGCGTTTTGAGTAAATTAAAATACCCATATATGTTTGTATGTCCACTGAAATGACTGAATAAAGTATCTATCTATCTTAAAGGAATCGGAGAGCGTGTATGAAAAATTGTATGAATGTGACGGAAGCTAGGAGTGTGTGTGTAAGGATAGGGCTGTCTGGCGCTCCTGTCTTCTCTGCCTACCCTACAAGGGACGTGGCGTGATTGAATGGATAGATATTATTTTGATACTTACTAGTTTTTTGTACCCAGTCAAGCTCGGACCAAGGAAACTGATGAGTATGTTGTCAAAATTTTCGTGTATCATTTTGTGGAAAGCCATCATTTCACTTGTCTGTAATAAATTAACAGATCCAGGTAAATTATGAATGAGGTGGTTGGTGCCCGATTGTCTGCTGAGCTCTCAGCTTTTGCACGCGATATTTATTAATCAACTATTATGTAGATTCCGATATATCGTAGGTACTAATACAGTTATTTCTGTTATTAAATACTTAAAATAGTGGTCTGCAACCTTTTTAGATAGGTAGATAAAAAAATAGTGGGTAAAAATGTTTTTTTTTAAATTATTTTGACCATTTTTTATTTATTAGCTTTTTTTATTAATAGCGTTTTTTTTTACTATTTGAGGTAAATTTTGCTTCATTACAAAAAACTTTTACGGCCATTCCTTTTTAATATTATTAATATAAAAAAAACTCCGGAACTTTCAGGAAACGAGTTGCTGTCTTTCGGAAAAAGATCAGAGGTGTTTTTCACATTTTTTTTTGCGTAATCTAACAAGATATGAAAAATAATGTTCAATGTATCTACCCTTTTTTTGCCAAAACATATTTAGTAACGTTGTCGAGATATGGTCTCTCGTTTTTTGATTTTCTTTGAAATGGCTTGAATATGCCTATACTTTTAAAGAAAATACTAACAAATAATACACAGAATTACCACCGCTTAATTTATAAATATTGTAAAACAATAAAAAGTGCATCAGAGAATTTAAATAAATAATTGCTTAATCATTATAACTAATTAATTTATTTATTATTAATATTTTAATTAGCTACGTCTTCTTAATCGATGTTATCTTTATTGAATAATAATTAGACTAATTGAATACTAGAAAATTGCAATAAACAGAAAGATGTTCATGTGTGTAATTATTTAATTAAATGCAAGTAATATTAATGACCAGTTAAAATTGACGGGTTTAAATATTACTATCTCACTAAATTTTCATGAATAAATTCCTGATTCTTTTCTTGTAAGTATCAAATTATATTTTTTTTTCAAGAAGACATTGTACAATACCTATTTTTTCTATTCCATTCAATTCAATTCCCTCACCTATCTACCTACACCCAGATGCATGGGCGTCGCCAGCCTCGGAACTAGGCGGGGGGGCAACTAAATTGAATTAAAAAAACTAATCATGAATAATATAAAAAATCTTCACGAAACGCCTTTCTATACTTAACAGATTCATCAAATTATCTATTATTTTCTAAAAAAAGTTAGCCTGCGGCGCTATCTTAGGTTTTAATAAGAAAATTTTAAGAAAGTCCAAATATTTTTCTCTCAGCCTCTAAAAAAAAAATTTCGCCTGCGGCGCTATTTCCTTATTTGCCAGTAATAATAGAAAAAGAAGTTTGTGGAGCGCCATTTCAAAGTCTTGCCTCATATCTATCGAGAAAATCTACCGCATAAGAAATTCTCTGCATTTTTTTTCACGTTTATTTTTTTATTCTAAATATAACTTACATTTCTAAAAGCTTCGTAACAATATTAGGCAGTATATTAGTAACTTGCTTAAAGTTCATATTTCAGTACTTACCTAGGTATGCTAGCTTATCTTATAATGTCACGCTACCATGCACGCCTCAGCGGCTTGTGATTGTACTAACTAACATAACCTACTCGGTAGGTAGATTACTTAACATATTATGCACCAACCTACTTCCTACCTGTCAAAATAATCACATTAAACCTACCTAATAATACAAATACTTTCTTATTTACTAAAGGAAACTAAAAATGGATTATTTTCTAATCAAATCCAGGCGCAGAAAATGCTAATCTATGGAGCCCATTCCATAGAAATTGGCGTTTCATTTATATCTCGAACTTCGTTTTTTTCATAAGGTTTATTGGGGCCCACTAGTGAAAAAACTGAAATTTGCTGGTAACATAGTGTTTAAGTAACCTTGCTCCTCCACAGATATTTGTAAATCCGTTAAAAAGTATGAAATGCCCCTCTTTTTACCCCCACACCCCTACGAGCTACCCCCTACAAGCACAGCAATTTGCCAAAGTTTCATCTCAATCGGATGAACGGCTTAGGAGTCTATATATGACAAAGAAAAGGTACTATATTGTACAGTATACATTGATATACCTATCCTTTCTTTTTCTCAAAATTGCAATTTTATTTGTTTTTTGAAATGGTTTGAATAACTCCTAAACTGATCTGTACCCAAGGTCAAATTTTACTACCAATTTGTTGTCAATATGTTTAGCCCAACCTGTTTCTCAAAAACAGTAAGAATTTCGTATAGAATCAGGTATTTTTCTAGATAGGTCTATCTCTATCTATATATACCCTCACGCCACGTCCCTTGCAGGGTAGGCAGAGAGGACAGAGCGCCATACAGCCCTATCCTTACACACACTCCTAGCTTCCGTCACATTCATGCAATTTGTCATACACGCTCTCCAATTCCTTTTACTCAAAACGCGTCCATCATTGAGGATCTGGTCGACATGATCGGACCAGGTCAGTCTCGGGCGGCCGCCTCGTAGATAGGTACCTAGATCGAATTAGTTCATCTCGAAAATCTTCGGCACTTTGTTGACGGTTCAACTATGTATGAAATCCGAAATGAATTCGTTAATGGCAACATACTTAGGTATTCATAAAGTAGATATGTAGACGAATGTAGTATGGTGAGAGTTCTCAATACAATGTGTTTGATTATTTGATATCGTCATCGGAACCTTCATTCAACTCAAACCAGGGGACAGCTCGACAGAAATATTTGACAGCCCCCGTAGCGTGACTCGTCTTAGGGAATTTCATAAACATTCTTATACGACTTCCACGCTGAATATTAAGCTAGGGGTCGCACACTCAAACATTGGCGTAGCGTTAAACAACTACGAATATTGCACTTTATACTATCGCGCTTTTATTTTAACTTTATCTATCGATGTTTCCGTCGTCTGCGTCTTCGAATTTTCCTCTTCATATTTTAATAACCTACCTCCCAGTACTTTGAATTTTTGAACACGTATTTGCTTCCGATGACTGTTTAAAGTCACTGTTTTTTTACACATTTTTTAATGAATTTGGGTTAATTGTAACAAACCCAAATAAGTGTAAGTAACTGCCTATCTTTGTGTTTGTACAATGACTTCACAGCAATATTGAAAAGCTTGTGTCGTCAGTCGTCATAAACACATTTCATTTGGTAAATTTCAATTGATTAACATATATACAGCAAAGGGTGGACTTTTCATCAGGCTTATGACTGATCGTCGGCTGGCTTTCCATCCAACATTCACCAATTCCAGTTCATCCGTTTGCCGCGACCGGGAATCGAACCCAGACCTTCAACTTGACAGGCCGGTATTCTACCGCTGTGCTATGATGGTTGGTAGTTGCGGTAGTTGAGTCCTGATGGAAGGTCCATCCTTTGCTGTGTATCTGTTGAGATAACTTCTTGTTATATTCAACTACGACATGTAGAAAATTCCGATGTTCTCACTTAATTCCTTTTTTTAACGAAAACTGTATTTATCTTGATTTGAGTTTTGCTTGTCTGATATCATATTTTCGCCACTTTTAATAATTCCGCTAATTCTTCCTTAAATTGTGAGAAAGATATGACTTTTCACTATGTATACTAGTATCGTATAATTTAATTAGAGATTATAGCATAATATGCGATGTCCGAAACATCTGTTTAGTATTGGACGGACTGACGGACATTGTATATGAGTGGACTATACCGTATTAGCTGAGTACATTTCACATTACTTATTAGTTTTATTTTGTAGGGTCACTCGTCAAAAATTACGAAATAAAGATACGTACTTAGGTACCAGTGGCGAAGAGTGGATTTCTGTAGAAGGAACGGGACTATAATTTTTTATCGCACAATGTCGGATTTATCGGACCTATGCTGGATTTCATCAACTTTTTAGGTGAGGAATAGTAGAGATAGAGCCACTTATCATTACGAATATTTTTCATACAAAATTTGTAACTCCTATCTCCGCTGTTCCTCACCTTAAAACCTTAAAAGTTGGTGAAACCCAGCATTATTGTTTTATTACCCTAAATCAAAAAGGTAACTCGATGGGAATCGAATTCTTAGGACCCCTCGTCACTGTTCGGTACTTACTTATTTGAGAAATCGATCGGAGCATCAAAATCGTAAATTATTTCTAAAATAGATTAGCTGTGGTTAGTTGGCAGAGATCCCAGCACTGCAATTAGCTCGCCCTAGTGCACAAATGCTATGATTTATATTTGTAATGTTAACATATCTCTGTATTTTGTTCACCAAAAGTGTAAATAAATAAATAAATAAAAACATAATATTATAATATACTTACCATTGATAATTCAATTTAAAATGGTACCTACCTACATATTTTTCGACCAAGAGGTTCGCCCTAGTAAACAATTTAATATACTTTTAATTCATTTGATTGATACAAGCCTATTATATTGCATTTTTTGTAAAGTATTCGCTTAAAGAATCAAAAAATAAATAAAACATTTATTTGAGAGTTACGTATTGATTGAAATGATCAATATAAGGTATGATCTTGATAGTCAATGGTAGAGGTATTGTATTTGTTACAATTTGTGAAGGGTTGGAAAGAGTTAAGTTAACACGTACCTACACTCTACAGAATATACATATATCTAATCCATACTAAGTTAGGAACTTAAGGTATCTATAACATTATGGGAAAGTAAAATAAATTTGATGGAAAGTCCATCCTTTGTTGTAAGTATATCTGTTGAGATATAACTACTTGTTATATTCAACTACGACATGTAGAAAATCAGATGTTCTCACAAAATATAAATTGTGAGATTCAGATAAAAATGGGTAGGAAAAAATGATAGGTATAATAGTGTCTACTGAAGTAATCCCATAAGAAATGTTAGCCCCGGCTTCCCTTCTGCAGTAATCCACCCTTCGCCACTGCTAGGTACCTATACCTATAAGATTGCACTACTGCAATGTTATAGGTATTAGGTAAGTACTTATTAGTTACTTTCACTTTAATAAGTATAATTGTTAAATAGTTTGTTCATATTATGTTTGTTAAGATGACAGTTAAATGACAGCTGGGAAGGATGAGTGGGAAACAGATATATAGATAATAACAATTCAATTAGTAATATCAAGAACCTATATAAGTACATTCACTAAGTAAGTATATAGGTACCTACTTGGAGGTATCTATATTAGATACCTACAAATTGTTTTACAGATTTATTAATTTTTAATTTAACAAAACAGACAACTATAGATATAAGTAAGAATATAAAGGTATAACGATTAGTCCATTCATAATTCAGCCGTCACCCACAAGCATGCGCCACGGTTAAACTAAAACATAGGTATACGTTCATTCCGGTCGCCTCACATATCCACGCCCAATCTCGCTCACACACTCACTCGTCGCACACGCACACCTCAGATATTACAATTTTATTATGAATTTATTAAGACTCTGCATACTGACATTTCAAAAATTTCTAAAAACGGGAGACCTTCTATCTCGACAACCTTACAAATATGCATTGGAAAAAAATAGAGTAGATACATTGAACCTTTATCTAAGGATTATATTATTTATATCCAGCACAGATGTCTAAAAAAATGTGAAAAACACCTCTGATCTTTTTTCCGAAAGACGGAAGCTCGTTTCCAGAAGGTCGCGGAGAATTTTTTTTTACTGATAATATGCATTAAAATCTATGGAATAACCGTAAAAGTTTTTGACTGAAGCGAAATTAACCCCAAAAATTGTAAAAAAACGCTATTTTTATGTTATTTCTATGCCGTGGAAATGACCGTGACGTCATAGTTGAGTCGCGAGGCTTAAATTTCAATCAAAGAAAATAGACAATTTTAGAGATTTTTAATAGATATAGGTACGCACAATTTTGATAAGAATATAGATAATGACCGATGATATGTAATGTACCTACTGAAATTTGTCTAAACGGCTAAGTATATTTAGTTTATATAATAGGTAGGTTGGTTGTGTTTGATTAAGGTAGTTAAGTTAGGTATGTACCAACTTAATGCGTTATAAGTGTATTATATAAATCTACCTATAAGTGGTATCATAATATTTGTTCAGTAGGATTGGCAAATGTTATTTTTTTTTAGATTTGTGCGTAAATTCATTATATTATTATGCAAACAGTTTTGTAAGTAACGACATGGGCGTCGTCAGGCAGGGGGGCAGCTGCCCCTCTAGAGATTGGAATATGTATATATTATTTGAATTATTTCATACTAAATGATAAAACCTCACAAAAATCTCATTAAGTATTACCACACGTTTTCTCATCACATCACAATTTTTCTAAAAATGAGTTTGAAAATCCATCAAAATACAATTATTTCATAAAATAATTGCCGGCGGCGCTACATGTTACTTATTTTTCACAAAAATCATTTTTATACATATTATTGTGCGAAATATCATACACATTTTCAAATAAACCAAACCATGTCACGACCTTCTTCACTATGTCTCACAAAAAAAAATGTTGCCCCCCCCCCTAGCTCCGAGGCTGGCGACGCCCATGAGTACCGAATACCTACAAAATGTGCCGACAGAAAGTACGTGTCTGTGTGTGGTTACCGAATATTTATTTAGGATCTATAGGAATTATATGAATGCAACAATATCTGTAGACATAGGACCCACTCGTCCTCAGCCTACACGGCAATCTTTTTTCTACAACCCTTTCTCTTTCACATCAGCCGCTGGGTCCTGAATTGCATTTGTATTTGGTATTACCTAATGTCATTTTGCAAATATTTGAGAAGTCTAATGTTGCATGATGCATATTGCATAAATACACCCAGGTAACCTCTATCTATATATTTATTCTATTCTATCCCCTCACGCCGCATCCCTTGCGGGGTAGGTGGAGAGAACAGATATATTTAGCATTGAATAAATTAGAATTCGACATTATACGACCGTCGGTCCTTGTGGTGTAGTGGTTAAGATCTTTGCTACGTGGGGTGAAGGTCTGGGTTCGATTCCCGGCCAAGATGAACTGAAGTGGCGAATACCAACCTAAAACACAACCTTTCTCACTCACCTTCACGAAAAAATTTCGCTATTACTGATTTTTTTACTACTTACGTCTATCTTAAAATTTTAATTGCCTTCCCCAGGAGTTTTTTTCGGTCCCCCCCGAAATGAAAACCTATATACCTACCTACGCCACTGCTATTGACGTATTTTGGAAAAAAACAAAAACAAGGATTTGTCTTAATAATTGGTGTCTCTGTGACCAATAATGTCTTGCAAGTCATGATTTGACAAAAAAATACGAAACTCGAAAACTACAAAAAATCGCGTAGGTAATATAAATTGGGGTATATAGATAACCTAACCCCAGAGGTGCTCTATCTTTGGACTTCCGTCTGGTCTTACTTCCTAGGACACCCTGTATAATTAATTTCTAACGTGATGTTTTTCTCTCTTGTTCCAGCCCCCAAATTACCCCCTCAACCAATGCCAGACTACTCAGGAGGTCCTGGTCTCCAGCCCCAAGGTCTAGAGAGGCCACCATGCATCAGTCTACAGTCCAGCACACTGTTAGCCAACTCACTGCTTAACATGAACAATACTGGACGAACCAACTTTACCAACAAGCAGCTGACTGAACTGGAAAAAGAATTTCACTTCAATAAATACCTTACAAGGGCGAGGAGAATAGAAATAGCTTCTGCTTTGCAACTGAATGAAACCCAGGTGAAGATCTGGTTTCAGAATAGGAGAATGAAACAAAAGAAACGGATCAAGGAGGGGCTGGTTGTGACGACAGAGACTTCTGTTGGGTCCCCCACGGGAGCCCCCCTCCCGGGGGAGCAGACCTTGGCGGGGTCCAGTGAAAACAGCAGGGAGTCCAATAACTGAATGAGTTAGATGTAATCTGTGGATTGTGACCGGAAAAAATCCCACAAGAATATCGTTCAATGGAAAAAACTCAAGAAAGGCAAAGGACACACGGTATAACTATATGCTCAACGGACAAAAGTTCAATTTTAATTTGATTTTGGGGAATGCAAAATAATTTGGTTTAAATTAAATTAAATTTTGAATTTGCCAATTGTTTTGACCGAAGGCTCTAGGTAGAGGTTCATTGCAATAATATTAAAATGAAACACAGACTTCTATATTAATTAGGCGACTAATTTATGTACATACACTTCCCTGTACTTCGTTAGGCTTAAAGACATCATACTGGGCCGAATCTGGAGTTTAGTGGAAAAAAATCGCGTATTTGCGCTAAGTTCGCCCTAGTTTGTTTACTAACAGATACCTAGATAAAATAGAAAATTTGGGTTTTTATCCGTTGAGCATTAGGTAGGTATATCTGTTGGGCTTTTGTCTTTTTTGGGGTTTATTCACTTTGAGCAATATTCTTATGAGTTTTTCTCCGAGAACCCCTATAGATATCTATGTATAATATAATTTACTACATTAAAATATATGTAATATAGTACCTATCTATTGACTGTATATAACAAAATAACTAAAAATAAATTATATACTTAGACAAAAAATGTTCTATGTGTAGTATGCGTAGTTATGTATTTATATTATAAGTAGATACCAATGAAAATAATATATGCTATTAAATCCTAGTCGACTTATATTATTTACTAGTAATTTATTTTAAAAAACATGGCACAGGTCCTTGCATGGGCCTCGCCAGCCTTGGAGCCAGGGGGAACAACATCAAAAATTGATATAGCACAAAAAATGCGTAAACAGCGCTGCAGGCGGATTTTTTTGTGAAACTGTAGGATTTTCATATTAATTTTTTGAAAATTTATGATATGATGAAAACATGTGTGGTAGTAATATGTTTTTTATAGTAATATCGTTTAGTATAAAAAAATATATACCTATTCCAATCTCTTGGAAGAGTCAGCTGCCCCCCCTTGGCGACGCCCATGCATACTTGTCTCTGGTAATTTCTCATTGTGTGAAAGGAGAATGTTCATTTAGTATGGAAAAAACGCAGGCTCGTCGCAAACGAAATGTAACTCAAATGATAGGTATAAATGAGTAATTAAATACTGGATAGGCATCATCGAAATCAATGGCTAAATTTGTGAAATACCTATTCGAAATTCAGGAGCCACAGAGATTCTGTGAATTCAGGAGATACAGATTTTCTATAAATTCAGTAGTCCGTGTATGTTGCAACGATCTTTTAAAAATATTATTTCGTGGTTCCATCAAAGACAAAGGCCGATGAAGAAGAAGATGGGCTACCTTATACATATTATACGCTTTTAAACCATAATTGTAACTGTTTAATGCTCCTTTTACTAATACATTCATAAGACCCCTGTAAAGTTCGAATAGGTATTCCACACATTTAGCCATTGATTTCGATGAAGCCACATATGCAGTATTCAATTACTCATTTTCAGCTAACATTTAAGTTACATTTCGTTTGCGCCTGGCTTGTTTTTTTTTAGCATTTTCCCTCTGTAAACTATAAGCATCTAAAATACAAAATAACCCAACACTCCTGAATTGCTGCAACCGATACTACACCTTAATTGTGTTAAGTTTGAACAAGATTGACCAAATTGGACAAAATTGAACCATCGTGATGAGTGGTTTTCCTTTATGGGAGGAATAAGGATACAGGATGCAACTTTTGAGCACAAAAGTGTGATCTTTCACTGTACCTCGCTTCAAATAATGATTCATGAATATTAAATTAATGCTGGAAAACTATCATCTATGTAAATACTTAAATAGTAAAGATTTGGCTGTAATTTTTAGTTTTCTAAGATAAAATAATATTTCAATAAAATATTAGACGTCATGAAATGTTAAATTATTAACATAACTATTGAAGAATCAATCTACAACATATACATCCCAATAATGGGGTAACCAGCGAATGCTGTGAGTGTGCAAATGTAGACAATTATTAGCTAGGGACCTATTTTCCATGTAAAGCAAAATAGGTTCTGATGTTAAAAGCTACCTCAGAAAATTTCATACCTACCAATACTTTTTCCCTATTTTTTGCATCGGGTTTTTTTTTCTGATTTTTAAAGAGACATTTGTGTCTTGTACCTAATATTTTATTGAAATAAATAATTATTATTAAGTAATTATTTGTACTACTTAAATAGTTCGTAGATATGAATGCCAAATTTAGATGAAGCCAAATTTCTTATGTACATTTATTTTGTCTTTTCTCAATAGTAATTATCTAGGTAATCAAATAAACTCTTCATTATTTTATCATTTTTAAAATCAGTTTAATTTAACCGGAGTGGCACCACCTATTTTCTGAACTCACGTGACAATAATCTCACTCATTCCTCAACTCACTATCACCTGAAATCGGTACTATGTATCAATCTTAAATCACGGTGATTCAACCCCTGATGAATTTTTAGAGTGAGTACCAACTTATTTCTTTTTCATTCACATAATGTAGCGTTATGTGAACTCCCTTGGGAGAAAGCAGGATGGGTGATCCGACGCTTACGAGTCGGCTTTGACTGGCTTAAGTGAACACTGTATGCCCAGGGCAACGTTCACCCATTCTACCACATCCTGCTGTCAATCGTGTATTTTTTAATGTTGTATATATGCTGCAGCTGGAAACGATTTCACAATCAACCAAATTTCCGATGCTAACGCCATCTGCTGAGGAGAAGACGCAACATTTGCAACCACCCTTTTCTTTTTTCTTTCTCAGACGTTTTAATTCCAATGCTGGACATAGGCCTCCCCTTTGACTTTCCACAGATCCCTCTATCCTGGGCATGCTGCATCCACTTGCTTCCTGCGATTCACCTCACATCGTCAGACCATCTTGCTTGAGGTCATCCTACGTTCCTTTTGCTCGTTCTTGGTCTTTTCTTTTTAGTCCATCTAGAATCTAAGCGTCTGGCAACATGTCCTGTCTAACTCCATTTTAAGGCAGCTGCTCGTTTTACCACGTCGGTGACCTTGGATTTCTCTCGTATCCCTTCAATTGTTTTATGTATATATTTATCCTTATATGTTTTTATTTATTTATTTATATACTAATTACTAATATTGTAGGTATTGTATAGAGAGATTTAATAGATTTAATTAATAATTAATTAGTCATCAGAAGTCGTTAGCAATAAAATGAAAAATTGGTTGTATTTAAATTTAACTAATTAAGGATATTTAGTATCTACTTATTTATTAAAATGTACTGTATAATTAATGGTATTTTAACTATTTTGATTTGAGTCATTTGGAGCAAAAGTGAGGTAACCCACAAAAATACCTGAACAGAGATAGCTTTTGACAAAATGCCCCTAATATTGTGTTTCATGAAATAGAAATGGCGTATCCCACCTACTAGCAGATTCGAACTATCAAGAGATAGCATTGCTTACATCCTATCCTATCTCCTCACCCCACGTCCCTTGCGGGGTAGGCAGAGAGAACAGATCGCCAGACTTTCCTATCCTTACACACACTTCGCGCTTCCGTCACATTCATACAATTTGTCACACACACACACTCTACGATTCCTTTTACTCGGGACACGTCTGTCCTTAAGATAAGAATCTGGTCTACATGGTCGAGCCGTGTGCTTCTTGGACGGCCGCGCTTGATTACGTTTAAATCATATTATCTTTTATTTTAAACGCGTTAATTTCAGTTTCACTTGTATGTGGCTTACCACGCTTTTGCTCCAACCGATTTTTTTTTCAATTTTTCTATTAATTGTTGTAAATATGTAATTAATATGTATAGATAATGTTAGGGATGTAGGTACTTATTATACTATATTATAAAATGTTATAAAAGTCAGCTCAAAAATAAGCTACCTAATAGTAAGTCATTTTCAATAATTGAAGAAGAGTAGGGGGCTATTCCACAACCTGGGAGGATAATTGAGACATTTAGAGCAAAAGTGACGTAATCCACAAAAATATGTAAATTGAGTTAACCTTTGAAAAATATCTTATGAAACGAGTACATGGTTGGCGCAGGTGGTTGAGGCGGCAGTCTCTCAAGCGGGAGGTGCCAGGTTCAAACCTCGGCGCTGGCGATGTATTCCACACTTTGCGATACAGGCTATTAGCCTTGTTCAGAAAAGTATTTGGGTTGTGTATGTAAACCCGGATCCTTTTCTTAAAAAATAAATAAATATGGTGTATCCCACCTATCAAGATTTGCATACATTTAATTCACATTACACTTCTTATCTGCAAGTTTATACTTTAAACGCGCGAAAACGCAAAATCACTTGCATGTGGCTTAGCTCACTTTTGCTCTCATAGCCTCAAATATATTAACCGAATTGAAAAATTCCACTTAATTTCTAGACCATCGAATGCTTGATTCAAATAGCAATATTTAGTAACAATTTTCTATGTAGCAATAATTAATAAATGTTTTTAAAGTTGAAAATAAATAAATAGTTGAATGTATAGATGAGCAAAGTTCCATGTACAAAATGTATTGATAGTATTTAAATAAATTAATAAATTAATTATAATAAATTAGTTGTGTATTTTAATTAATTATTATGATTGATGTTAATATAAATATTATATTACCTATTTAAATCAAGTGTCATTTATTTCCATTCCCTTCCTTTTCCTAAAAAAATTAATGCCTCATCCACATGCTGGCCGAGCCGTCACGTTTTTTGTGCGAATGAATAAAAAGGCGTTAACCGTCAGTTACGTATACAATCCAAGACACTCACCCCGTCCGCACGTCTTTTTTACTCATTCACACAAAAAAAAAACGTGACAGCTCGGCCAGCATGTGGATGAGGCATAAAATTAACCCAGCGTTGGATACAAGATCTGTCTGAACCTATGAAGGACTGATAATGGACTAAAGGTGTTCTTACACGAGAAATAATTGTGCCAACTCGTACAAATCGCGTTGATTAACATTATTTCGCAATATGTAGCAATTACTTATTTCAAGCGAAACGCGAAAGAGAAAAAGCCATAGGAGAAACAGGCATTCTGTGTTGCTCAAAACCAGCAGTCACGGAAGCAAAATTTGCAGAATTCTATAGGCCAAGACCCAACCTGCAAAAACCAAATAACGCTGCAGGCAATTTTTTTTTAGAAGAAATGTAGGTGCTGGGTGAACATACGTATTTGCATCTAATTATGTATATAGTGCAAAACAAATGACGGTGTAACTAGCGCCGCAGGCGAATCTTTTTTAAACGAAACATTAGTATTCATTCACATTGCCGCCTCTTAAGAGTGCCCCTCTTAGGCTTATTGTCTAACTTGCCTATTAGTTGGGGCAGCCCTGATTATCTGTAAGTACCTACCTATACTTTTATTAAATTTAAAGAAAATAAACCGCTAGGTTACGACCATATTGAACCACCTACTTCAAATAAATTGCCTGCGGCGCTATTAACTTTTTTTTATTTTGAAATTTTAGTTGCCCCCCCTAGTTGATTCAGGGAAATTAATAAAAAAATACTAAATTATTCTAATAAATGTCTTTTATTATATGTAATAATAATAATATTTATTATAATAGCATAACTTAGGAGTAAATATTTTAATTTTTAATACAATTACACATAATAATTATTTCACCATCCTCAGCAGTCAAAAAATACAGACTATTCATAATATATTTTACACAACAAACTGACCAATCCAATATCTACAGGGTGGTTCATAATGGAATATAATTTTTATTTTATTTTATTTTAATCTGTTATGGAAAAATACTATATGAGTAGTAAATAAAACTCTAATTAGGTAAATATATTATTATATTTGGTAATTTTGTAAATATAATTAATTTAAAATCTATTTATTTTATTTTTTTATTTTAATGAACAGTAGAAATTTTGTTTTGTTTAATTTTTTTAATGGAGTCCTTAGCCTTTATTCTCTAAAAAGTACAGTCAAGGGGAAGTCCAGAGAAAGCTACTTCAGGTGGTATCCAAATATAATGTTTGCGTTTTTTGCAGTTTTTGAGTTATGATTTTTTTCCTATTTTTTTGTACAGACACAAATTATTGAGATAGGTACACACTTGATTAACAATTTTTTTAAATAGGTGAATAGACACAAAAACAGCCACAAAAATAATTATCCGATATCTACCTATCTGATACCATCACTCCTCGAAAAAATTTTGAATGTCCAAATTTGTAATAATTCCAAATTATTTAAATTTTCCAAGGAAGATTTTAAAAAATAAGCATGTATGAAAAAAAATTGTCCTAACCTTTTTCAGAATTTTTTCTCTGGCGGGCAGTAATTGGCATCAATTCTCCATTAAAAAAAAAAAAAACAAAATGAAACAAAACCTCAGTGAATTGTTAATGAATTTTTAAGATAAATATAATTCATGTATACATATAGGTTCTCTCAAATATTTATATAATATATATGAATAATTTAATATTTGGGGAAAAATATATAATTCTTTTTATACTTTGCATCATCCTTGTTAAATATTGGTTCGCTGGTTACATCACTTAATAATTATTGTAGGTAAATAACAGTAAAATATGTAGTTAGTTTCATTCTTAATTCTTGCTGAGATGGTCAACATATTGCGGTCTAAATTTGATCATTATTTTGACGTGATACCGAAAAAGAGCGCTATGTGCTAAAAAATAAGTTATAATAAAAACAATATTCATATATCAACAACTTTTTGTCAATCCTGGGTTTTCAAGAACGTTTTGCATGAAATCAAGTAAAAAAAGTTGGCTGGCTTAAGTGATCACTTTTTGCCCAGGTCAATTTTCACACATTCCGCCACATCCTGATGTGAAATGTATAAGTTTATGATGCTACAGTTCCATAAAATTCCACAGAGCACTAATTTTTCTATGTTAACGCTATCTGTTGGCAACATTTAGCAACTATATTCATTGATGTAGAATCGGAACCTTGTGGTTGTTATTTATTCCACTAGATGGCGCTGGGAATATTCCACTTCACTTCTTCAGTCAATAATACCACTTACGTACTATTTAATACCAGGTATGTACTATTTAATACCAATTATGTGCTGTTTAATACCAGTTACGTACTTTTTAATACCAGTTATGTACTATTTTATGTGCCACTAAAGGCCATTACATACATATATCAAAAAGTTACGTCTGCAAAAAATGACACTTAACACCCTTTATCAGTATGGCATCAAAATTATTAAAAATGCCACAATTAATGTAGGTACACCAAAAACATATATTTTTATTATCTATAAATAAATTCGTACTGTACCTAATCTACTAAAACATAAAAAAAATGTTCAGAAAAACAATATCTATATAAATTCTATATATCAATAAAATATTTCTATTCTTTTATATATATTTTATATATTCTACAGTTCGTAAATGCTTTATTTCTTTACTTTTATTTCTAACATATATTTAAAATGTATTAATAGTTATATACTTAGTAACTTTAGTTTTTCATATTAATATATTTTACTTGTAAATATATTTTTTGCATTTTTTAAAATATATATTTTATATAGTTTTTTTACTCATTGCACGCAATTTATAATGCAATATATATATTTTTTATAAACCAATTTTACACCTTTTTTAACTGTCAAATAGATTATTTTTAAACAATTTATGAATTCAATAAAACATTCAACAGTTAGGCCGTCATTTTTGGAACATTCTCATAAAATTTTAAATACGAAATTCCAAAAACAAAATTACTGTCCTCCAATGGCAAAACGCCGTAACTAAAAGTCCGTGCCTTTTTATTCTCGGAATAGAATTTATCAAAATGTCTCTACCATTCACTTCACCTATATATTCAAACAATACAAATGATAATCAACTTGTAATAAATTCTACCGATTTTTTTTTATTGGTTCAATATTATACTACTTACTACATTAAATTTATCTATTTTAATTCTTAAATTAATATTTTATATTTAAATAAATAAATAAACAATAAAATAAAAAATTAAAGTAAAAAATGGGCGGAATAATTATACCACTACAATAAATAAAACATATATTTTTTTTACTAACCACCATTTCCATTTCCATAAACTAACAGGTGAAAAACCAGCTGACTATCAACCAATTGGAGCGCAGAATTGGAATAAGAAAGTTGCATATATTTTTTAATACAAATTAAATTGACTAAAATTTACCAATTGAAATTATTTATGAAAAAAAAAACTACAATTTTAAACTGTCGCCTAAAGCAAATATGTGTGCAAAATATCAAGGTGCTGGGACATTGGGGAATCTATTAAAGTTTGAGGTGGAAAATGTAGACGAAGACGAAGTAGTTAAATAAAAGTGTGTAAAAATACTTAAGAGAAAAGTGCTTAATTAGATACACTTAAATAAGAAATATTTATGTATATAGAGGATGTTCTAAAAATTCTTTAATGAACAACAAATTGGTGAATTTTACCTAAAGCTAGGCAGTCAACATAAATATCTTATAGTAGGTAGATCATAATTTCCCTTATAGATACATCTACAATATTATAAAAAAAAATATTGCATTCTCAAACAACAACAATAATCAACACACAAAAGACGATTTTAATGACGATAGGTTAGTACCTGAACGTTACCAGTGATGCTGACTCGAGCGGAATGGCTAGAACTTGAGCCAAAGATGTGACTCGCCACCGCCACCTCGACATTTCTCTCTTTCTCTATCCATGATGTAGGATTAATACATTCAACATTATAGGCGAGGTTGCCATCACCGTCGTTAAGGAAATGTATGGAATAACAGTCCCTTAACAACGAGTATGATGGACCATGTATTATATTTTGTAAGGAGATTTGACAGGAACGGTTGTCCTATTTGATCATTATGCTATGTTGCCAACTGTTACAGTTAGAGTACCTACTCTAGGAGGCAGTGGACTCGCCTGTTCGAAAATGCCATATGACTCGAGAATAATAAATACCAACACAGGTTTTTAACAATATTTTTGACATTAAATTCACACCAAAACGGCAACGTTTTTTTTTTATTTTTCAAAACAAACACAGAGTAAAATCAAGACTCACAAATAACCACACATAAAATACATCACCCTATAGATTACAACCTAAATATAGAGAAAACATATTTACAATAATTAAGCCAATATTTTTTAGTAAAATTATACATTTTTTTAAATTTATACATTAAATAGATCTTGATATATTCATTTTTCTCTAAATATCCTTAAATTTAAGTAAATTTTAAGACATATTAAATTAGGTTTTTAGTAATTTATCATATTTTTATCCAAAAATATGCACATTCAATACAATTATATTATTGCTTATAGGACTTAAACTAAACATGATTTTTTAGGAATATTACACAGAATCCACATTTTTATTTCTCATTCATTCAAATAATTCACATTCATAAAAATAAAACTGACATTTGAAGTAAAAAAAAAACATGCAAAAAACATGATTTTTAAGGAATATTACACACAGAATATATTTTTTTGTTTCTCATTCATTCACAAACAATAAAAATTGAGATAATTGAAGTAAAAAACATGCGCAATAAAATGACATTCTATGAAATTCATTTTTGTCATGTTGTTAAACATGACAAAACAAAATGTTTCTTATGGAAACAATGGACAAAAACATGCTTAAGTGGGGTAATTTTGTAATTAACGAGACAAATAAGGTTCTATCTCAACAGATATACAGCGAAGGATGGAATTTTCACCAGACTGATCATCGGTTGGCTTAATTTGATCACTTTACTATTGAGAAAGCTACTTGTTATGTACAAATAAAATACAAAAAAAAATGTAGGGCCAAGTGATGAAAAACACTTTTGTATTCTCACAATTGGGTGGTGTTAAAAAACATGACATATATCGTATAAAAAAATTACAAATTAGACTTCACAGGGGTAAGACAAGTTTATTGGCTATTCGACAAAAAGAAGAAAAATGAAATATCATTGGTGATATGGCAATTTTTCTGGTAAATATGACAAACTGTGAAAAATCATGACATACCAAAACTCAACGAAACGCTGGAATTTATATAATCTTTTTTCATTTAATGTCAATTTCAATTTTTTCATTTAATGTCATGTAAAAAATATTCACATTTTTCGTTCTCCTGAAAACATGACATTTGGTCACACGGCAAGTACCGCCCATATCACCGATGATTTTGAAAAATAATGACTTAATGGCACTTAGAATCACATTTAGAAAATGAAATAAAATAAAATAATGTTACGTACAACGTATTATTAACCTATTGCTTAATTATTTTATTGAATTATCGTGAGCAGAAATTATGTCTACATAAGATTTTTTTTGGCACAATTATATTAAAGAGTATTGACAGATGGCTGTTGTATTTAATTATAAATGGTCAGTATTTGTTGTAAATGATGACTGATGACTGTTTGGTGTAGCAGAAAATGGTCAGTATTTGTGGTAAATACTGACATACTGATTGTGCAATGTGAAGGGCAGTATATTTTCAAAACTGTGTATGACGAAATTATTTATGGTATCTCGACCGAAATATGCGGCAGATTTTTTATTAAATTTGGACTTAAACAAACCCAAATAAAAAATAAATAACCTTTCGCGTTTTCTCTGATTTGAACTTAACTTTTTTTTAAAGATACATTTTTTATAAATGTATAAAATAAAAAGTAAAAAATAAATAATGCAAATGGATTTTCAATACTTTTTATAAAAAAAAAAACATCAAAAATCGAACATGACAAAAAACATGACACGTTAGAACAAAATATTGGAGAATATTATTTAAAGAGGTGAAATTAATTATTAAATTAAAATATAAATAATTAATATTACACCATATTATTTATATGAACACAAGATATCTTCATAAGAAAAAATCATATTTATATTTGCAGTCAAAAGTTAACATTTATTTATGAATTTTTCATGACTCCGCAGTCTCGGTTCGGTATTTCTCAAAAAAAAAACAGAAAAAAATAGTAGCGAGAAATGGACTTCAAAGACGATATGCACCGGTCGGTCGTTATATCAAATTGTTTTTCATTTTCAGCAATTTTGGCTCTATGGATGAATTTATGCCAGGAGGTGGTTAGCCTGATTGGTAATGTGCTCATCCATAAATCCAGTGGTCGCGGGTTCGATCCCCGATCCTGACTTACTCCACTTCACAACACAAGCTTTTTGAACTTTCTGTGAAGTATACAAAGATGTATTTGTTCAAATTTATTTAAAAAAAAGAAATATCTATTTTCCTCACAGAAAACATTCTATAATTCGCTATCGAAATAAAAAAAAAAAAACAGATCTAAGTTGTAAAAATTCAGATGCAAATTAATATAACCGCTTTGAATAAAAAGAAGTTATATTCATACAGAAATACTTTCAAAATACATTTATATATATGCCATATATATATTGCTCAAAAAGTCACTTGCAATATCTTATTATTGCATTTATATATTAAGAATTATGTATTTACAACAATTATTACAATAATTGTAGATTCTTATGTATGTATGTATACTTACATTGACAACGTTTCAAAATATTATCTAGAATTTGTTCAAAAGGTTTGCCACCAATGTGCCACGAATGTTTTTAAGAGCCAGCAATGAACACATTTGCATCGGGAAACGAAAGATTACTCAGCTAATATTAAAGATATCATCCTAAGACTTAATACATGGATAAATGACAAATTGTTTTAGTGATTCTAGTAGTCAGAAAATTTATTTTTACTAATTTTCTCGATGAAAAATAATTCCAAAGTTACCCCTGAGATTGACTTGAGACTGACTGACTTGCAACTTGAGATTATTCCCTCAGTTTGTTAGATATAATACTGTTATTTGGTGACTCTAGCGGATATTTTTTTGATATTTGGTCCACTTTTTATACAGTAAGCCAAAATTGATTTTGTCGCTTATGCGCTTACGCTCTCATACAAAATTTGAAAAAGTTGAAGCGATAATTGAACGATTTTTAAGTAGGTACTTTAAGTAGACAAAACTGACTAGTTCCAAAACCACTGCCACCTTGACATTTCTCTCTTTCTCTAGCTATGATGTAGGATTAATACATAAAACATTATAGGCGAGGTTGCCGTCACCGTCGCTAGGGAAATGTATGGAATAACAGTCCCTTAACAATGAGTACTACAGACCACGTATTATATTCTGTTAGGAGATTTGACAGGAGTGGTGGTCCTATGTGATCATTATGCTATGTTGCCAACTGTTACAGCACGGCTAGAGAACCTACTTTAGTAGGTGGTGTCCAAAACGCACTCAGATACATTGACGGCAAACGGTTTGGTGTAATATAATTCGATATTCTCCAATGCGGATTGTGGTGGCATCTCCCAGATGTGATCTTAACACAAGACGATGAATGAATTTGAATGAATCAGTGACACTTCGTCCCGGGACATAATTTATATGGAATATATCCTGGCGAGAATGTCATAGAATTCAGAGTAGACGTCAAATAGCCATAAGAGAGCTCATATGTAGAGAAGGGTGGCGCAAACCAAACCCGCCACATACAGAATCTGGGAGAAGGGAATAAGGCTGGATGAACCGCTCCAACCGCACTCCAGGTCATTCTTTAACACCTGGAACAAAAGTATTCATAAATAATTCAATAAATTATAACAAGGTTATTAATTTTGTAACAAATTCTATTAATTGTAACAAAGTGAATAATTTTCTAACAAATTTAAGAAATTGCAACAAAGTAAGTAAGTACTAATTTATTAATTTTGTATCGAATTGCAACAAAGGAATTAATTTTGTAAGAAATTGCAACAAAGTAATTAATTTTGTAACAAATAAATTGCAACAAAGTAATTAATTTTGTAACAAATTCAATAGATTCTAACAAAGTATACTTAAGTAATTTTGTGACTAATTTACAGATTCGATTCCTGGTAAACTAACAAGATGTTTTTAACCAACAAACATGGAAGTTTCCCGGTTTTTTCCCCTCTGTCCTTATAATGGTTAATTTTTTTTAAATGATCTGGGCTTGCTTACACAAACCCAAATACTTTCCTGCACACCTTGCACTAGGCTAAAATCTTGTATGTATCGCAAAGTGTGGAATACATCGCCAGCGCCGCGGTTTGAACTTGACACCTCCCGCTTGAGAGACTGCCACCTCAACCAACTGCGTCAACCATGTACTCTGCACCAACCATGTATAAATATGGAAGTTTCCTAGTTTTTCCTGTCTATCCCTATAATGGTCAAATTATTCAAGATAAAGTTGTACTCACATCAATTAACGTCTGATTCTCCCGATCAAAGCACTTGGCCAACCTGAGATCATCCCTGGCCATCATGCAAGTATCTCCTATAGTGTCGTCACACAGATACTGTCGTCTCTTTCTATCCCAGAACTCTATCCATCTGTAAACAGAGACAACACATAAAGCAATGTAGAGGACCTATCTCGTCAATGTATGGAGATTTTTTTTTTACGAATATCGGAACACTAGAGGTGTCAAAATTTGTGTATTCACGAGTAGTTTTAGACTGGATATTTAGTTTTTAATTATGATACTATTGTTAGACCTCTACCAGGCCCTAAAGATTTAAAAAATAGAGATTTCAGACACAATTTTTCATCTTTATAGTGCATGGTAGAGGTCTAAAAGTAGTATCATAATTAAAAACTCAATATGTAGCCTGAAACTACTCGTAAATACACAAATATTGACACCTTTTGTGTTCCGATATTCGTGATAAAAAATCTCCATACATTGACGGGACACCGTATTGTAAATATGAAGAAGTCTAAGAAAACTTCACAATGCACCAAGTTTCTATACTACCGCCATCTGTTGAGGACATTTAGCAACTACAATTATCATCACTAATAATACTAATTGAGATTTTCATATTTCCTTACCCTAATCCACAATCACACACTAGTGGATTATCCGATATGTAAAGTGATTGCAAAAACAGTGTTTTAGTTCCCCCGGGCCACTCGTTGGTAGACGGGTTGCCTATTGAGGACAGGTGGTTATGTCGCAGGTCCAGGGTTATGTTCCTGGCGCGGCCGGCCCTGAAGAACATGTTGCGGTTGATGGAAGAGACGCTGGTGTTGCGGAGGGAGAAGTGCAGGTTGGGATGGTGGACACCCTGGCAACAAAGAAAAAAAATACACAATAGTAGAACCATCGACAACAGACAATTTTAAGCAAATAAAATATCAATGTAGCTGGTGAAATTTCATATCAACACTCAAGCATACAATTTCTTTCGATAGGTGAACTTTATTTTACCAACTGAAATGGAAGGCAGAAAATAAACGGGTTTTTTTGCTACCAAGCGGAGTGCTGCAGCCCTAGAAGGTTGCATTTTTTAATGTAACATCTCAGCACTAACAACATACCAACAATTCTGGACTACTGGAACTTTTGTATAGCGCCAGTACTTAGTTATTACTGTTTTACTGCGCTAAATGTGGTATAAATATTTTTTTACGCAAAAAGAAAGTTGTGTGCTTTTATATACTACACACATAACATTATCTGGTTACTTCACTATTGAAGTATACTGCGATGATTCCTACACAGTTTCTCATGGTCTTCTTACACTGTGAACCATTCGTACATTAATAGTAATCTGTAACACTCACAGCAAGAACATTCTCAGCGATGGACCTAAGTGCTCTTCCACTGAATGTGATGTTCTGTAGTTTACATGGCAGCTCACCCAACATCTCAATGCCGAGGTTAGTCTTTTCGTCATCCACCTGGAAACAGAGAACATAACATCAGATAAGTGCAGGGCTTTTACAGCCAGAGTTAGAGTCATCGTGTGATTTATTTAATGATCTGTCTGGAAGGCCGTGGTCTGTCGGTCAGACGTTTTGTCCCATGCTATTCCACATCTTTATGGGGGCAGTTTGGGTACTTAGGAATCAGAAGTTATCTTGCATTGATGTGGTAGTGGGAAATGCTGTGGCCCCATCGTCGGAAATTTCATGTTTTTTCGAACTCAATTTATAGAGAACTCATTAAGGCTTGGTTATAAAACATTGAAATTGGCTATTTTTAATAAATTTGGTGTTTAATCGAAAAAAAAAATATTATTTCGCAAACAACATGTTTATTAACAATACTTTCATTATATTTTAATTCAAAAATAAAAAAATTAGATCTTTATCGAAAGCCTTAATTGTTAACTATGATTTTGGTTTGTTTTTCCAAAATCTAGTAGTTTGTAAGATATTGTCAAAAATCCTAAGCGAGAAATTTTCGAACCTATTTTCAAAATGCCATATCTCCAAAATGGTTGATTTTTGGACATGCATTCATTCGACTTATTAAAAAGTAGTCAAACCTGTATCCAAAGGTCCTTGAGGGCGCTGTTGTATGCGAGTATCGTGGGGAGATTGAAGTTCCTGACCTTTGTGTAAGCTGTGGTGGTCAGAGATCTTAGGGCTTGCATCTTACTGAGAGCTCCCAACTAGAAACATAAGGCAGACAGGAAAAATTATTAAAATTTTATAAAAAAAAAAACATGTTTCGGACATTGCGATTTTTTATGTACCTCTTTGAATTAATAGTTTATGATTAAATAAACCCTTTATCATAGAAATAGTCACACATTTTTGAAATACATTCTATTTCTTACTCAAAAAAATACAATTTCCCAATGGGAAAAAAGAATCCCAACGTTACCGCGTCCATCCTATAACCCCGGTTTGGCCCAGTGTGGCTTCTTCTTGTTTCCTAAAATGAAGAGTCACCTCAAAGGAACCCACCGTGGTAGTGTAAAGGCCATCCAGGAGGCTGTGACCGTCGTCTTGAAAGGCCTAACTTTAGAGGACGATCAAGACTGCTTCCAATCATGGGAGAAACGTTGAAAACATTGTTCTGAGTTAGGAAGAGACTACTGTGAAGGCCGTTAATAGAATTTGGTTGCTAACTTGATTTGCCTGTGTTTTATTTACAAATTCTCAGAATTTAATTGCTGCACCTCGTATAACATACTGTGAATAAAATTTCATCATTATTATTAAAAAAACTCTCCGTGAATTTTCACTGACATCAATTAGTAATGCAATATGACTAACCTCAAATGAAGTGAGTTTCAGGCCAGTGATGTCCAAGTACTCCAACCTGTTGGCCACTCCCAGGAGGCTGGTGTTAGTCAGAGATGTGATGGGATTCCTGGCCAGGGACAACCAGCGGAGGTGCGGCAAGGAGTGCGTCACCTGAAATCATCAAAAAAATATTTGAATTTGTCCTTGAAAAATCCTGGTTTTTCTGGTAAGAAAATTGTTTATACAGGGTGTCCCGTAAGTCAACGTCTTCATGTTGAGGGGTGATAGACCGACTCATAACTGACCAGAATATTTAAATATGATTTAATATGAGATATCAGCACTTTTTTGTTTTTCGTGAAATTCGACACCTTCATTCAGTTTATGGTTCGCCATGGCCAAAAAATTCAATATTCTAGGAATAATCCATTATAAAATTATTGATTCATAATCCTGAATAATTCAGCTATTTGATTGTATACTCCAAATAAAACCTATTATGCCACAATTAAAAAAAAAAACATTGTTTCCGGCTCTCGAGTTTTTTGTCAATAAATTCATATGTCATCACGTGAATCATCGCGATATTTCTCGAAAAAACCACATATTTTTTTTAGTGTTACCCAGAGAAACTAAAAATCAGGGTTTCACTGTATTATACTCACAATAGGTACAGTAGTAAGATCATTATCCGACAGATCCAGGTATCGGAGATGAGTGAGATTGGTGGCTGTATCGGGAGGCACGGAGGGTAGGTTGTTGTGGGAGAGATCCAGGCTCCTCAGCAGCGGCAGGGGCATCAGGGGAACCTGAAGGTAGTTCACAACATTACGTAATATTACCCTTTTCATTTTTCAATTCGACAAAAACCGTCAAAATTAGACAAAATGAAAAACTAAAATTTTGAATATTTTGCAAAAATGCTGGGTTTTTCCACATTTGTAGTTAAAATTAACAAGATTATTTTAAGAATCACAATTTATGTTTTGTGAGAACATCGAAATTTTCTACATGTCGTAGTTGAATATAACAAGTAGTTATCTCAACAGATACACAGCAAAGGATGGACTTTCCATCAGGCTTATGACTGATCGTCGGCTGGTTTAATGTGATCATTTTATACTCAAGTTACATTCACCAATTCCAGTCCTTCCATCTGCCACGGCAGGGAATCGAACGCTGATCTCCCACCTGACAAGCCGGTATTCTACCGCTGTGCTATGATGGCTAGTCATCAGGAGTTCGGAGTTAGATTCCCGGCTGCGGCAGATGGATGAAATGTAACTTAAGTGTAAAGTGATCACATTAAACCAGCCGACGATTAGTCATAAGCCTGATGGAAAGTCCATTCTTTGCTGTATATCTGTTGAGATAACTAAGCACTTGTAAAATTAACAATTTTATAGGTTTCTACATTTCTTCAGACTATAAAATTTCGTCGATGGTGTTAGTAACAAAAAAAAATACAAAAATCGGTAATCATTAATACTTGCAATATTGTAAGAAGATTTCTATAAATACTGATATTTCAGGCACAATGCTTGTATTTTAGGCCCCTGCGTTAAGCCTAATCCTGTGATATCCATGATATCTGGATAGGTGAATGATTCCCAGTATTAGGACTGATGAGTTTATAAGTCAATCATGAATGATATAATCACAACAATAACTGCCAATCATTACTGAGTCTGTCAAAGTGGCTCCCTTAAATAATATTAAATATAATTGTGAAAAGTGTCTGTATTGAGGTGGTGAGGTTGTTAAAGTGTTCATTTTTCTTATTGTAAATTAGTGTGCATTGAAAAATTAAAATCAAACACCTACTGAAATCTTAAAAATACAATTCAAAACTCTTGTACAATTTGTTCATAGTGGGGTGACCATACTAATTGTTCTCCTGGTTTGGCAATACTAAGATAGCATGCCACAGAAACAGGGCACTCGAAAGGAGGACAACATGTCGCCCAAAAATGACAAGCTGATGGAGACAATGATTATGTACATAGACAAAAAGATGGCTGAGTTGAAGGAGGATATATTTAGGAAATATGAAGAAGAAACTATGGAAATCAAGCGTAGTGCAGAGTTTATTAGCATGAAATTTGATGAAATGAAAGTGAAATTTGATGAAACCTTGATATTTCATAATGATGTTAAAATCATGAAGGAGGAAAATGAAAAGAGGGATAAAAAGATGAAAGATTTAGAAATTAGAATAGCAGAATTGGAACAGAAACAATTGAGTCTCAATTGCATTGAGATAACAGGGCTAGAAGTAATTACAGGAGAACCTCCTGTTGAAACAGCTATTAGATATGGAAATGAGCTGGGTATATCAATACAGCCAGAAGCAATTAGCGTAGCCCGAAGGGTGCCAAGCAGGAATAAAAATATGAAAATGCCCGACAAACTTTACATAAAATTCCACAATGGTAATACTAGAGACAAATTCCTAGAAAACAGAATGAAAGCAAAGGAAACAAAAAGCATATACATTGGAGAAGTAATCTCTCCTTACTATAAGGAATTATTGTGGAAGACAAAGCAAGTGGCAAAACAGAAGGAAATAAAGTTTGTTTGGTTCAAAGAAAGTCGAATCTTGGTAAAGAAAGAACCAGGGGCAAAAATAACCCATATAAAACATGTGGATGATCTGTTGCTGCTGATTTAGATCTCTGAAAACTGCCTGAACAAACATTTTCAATAGCAAAAGCACGAATATGGAATTCACAGAAACTGATTTGGACTTGGAATTTTATGAGAGACAGTATGAAACACATGATATGACCGTATGTAGGAACTTTTTATCAAATTCAAACTTTTCCTTTTTTTGTATGAACATCCGTAGCGCCCGAAAGAATCTGGATGAGACTCTGGTGCTCCTAGAAACAATGGAACATAGATTTGATCTCCTGGTGTTTACTGAGGCCTGGATTGGTGACAACTTTGTGTCTCAACCTATTGATGGATACACATCTTATAATACTTCAAAAAATGTTCTCCAAAATGATGGTATAGTGGTATATGTCAGAAACCTTATGACGACAACTATAAAAGAGATCGAGATTGCAGGTTCGGGTTGCCTGCAGATCAGTTTGCATGATTCAACTACAATAATTGCACTATACAGGTCTCCTTCACAACACTCAATCGATACATTCCTTGAATCATTGGAAGATGTGCTGAATGTGAATGTAGCTATCAAAAACTTGATCCTGACAGGGGATCTTAACATTGATTTATTAGACAAGAATAGCCCAAGTGTGATGAAATATGTTTCACTCATGGCATCTCATGGACTCAGGCCTATGATAAATGGTGTAACAAGAAGAACTATAAAAAGAAAAAAGAAAGAAGGACTCAAACCTATGACAACTGGAGTAACAAGAAGAACTAAAAAGAAGAAAGCAAAGAGGAGAAACAAAACAGCAAAAACAATAATCTCTGAGTCTTGTATTGATCACATTATGACCAGATCCAGGATAAAGTATTCCTCAATGATATATCAAACTGCGATAACTGATCACTATGCCGTTATCCTGAGGTCTGATGGAATGAGAAGTAAAGAAACTAGAAATGATAAAATGCATAGTTCAGTTATCAACTTCATGGACCTGAATAATAAATTGGACAAGGAAACTTGGAACAGGGTCTTCTCCTGTGAAGATGTGAACGAAGCTACTGCTGAGTTTATTGAGATTCTCCGAGGACACATTACGGATTGTTCTATGCTAAGAAGACTTCCCAGGAAGAATAATTGCTTGAAACCATGGATAACTGATTCCCTAATAAAATGTATAAGAAAAAGAGATAGACTGCATATTCAATGCAAACAAAATCCTAACAATGATACATTACATGCTTACTACAAGAGATACAGAAATTGGTGTACTAATGTTCTTAAAGCAACAAGACAGAGCTACTATAAATCTAAACTAAATGATGTAAAGGACGATCAAAAACAAAGATGGAAAATCATTAAAGAGGCAGCTGGAATACAAACAAGAGCAAATCCCCTGAATGTTATAAATATAGATAATGTAGATGTGAATGTTAATGAACATCCCTCCTTGGTAACGAACCATATAAATGAATTCTTCGCTAATGTTGGTAAGGATTATGTCCTGAAATTATTGACAAAACAAAATACTAAGGAGAAAGATTGCATTCAAGCATTTGATACGGGGAATAACACCACACTGGGCTTCACCCTCACTCCAACAACAACATCTGAGGTTATGAGCATAATAAGATCTCTAAAAACAAGCTTTTCTGCAGGTATTGATGATATAAGTACTGAAGTTTATAAACAATGTATTAAAAATGTAACTACCCCTATTGTACACATAATAAACACGAGCTTTAGATCAGGCACCTTTCCTGATCATTGCAAGGTGGCCAAGGTTATTCCTATTTTTAAGAATGGAAATAAAAGGGACGTTAACAACTATAGACCAATTTCACTGCTGAATAATCTCTCCAAAATAATTGAAAAGGCATCCAAGGTTCGACTAGTAAAGTACCTCGAGAGCAAAGGGATACTATCGCCAAACCAATATGGTTTTAGAGAGAAAATGGGAACCACCGATGCTCTACTGAGACTTGTGAGCGGTGTTACGGCTGGGCTAGATTCCGGAGATAAATGCCTGGCGGTGTTTCTGGATCTGGCAAAGGCCTTTGACACCGTTTCGCATGGCCTTTTGTGCAAAAAACTTGGTGCTATAGGTGTTAGGGGAACATCGTTGGTGTGGTTCGAGAGTTATCTGGAAAATCGATCACAATTGGTGATGCTTGACAAGTTCAATAGTGATAATAAACAAATTAATTATGGTGTTCCACAGGGAAGTGTCCTGGGACCTGTACTTTTTTTGGTGTATGTGAATGATTTGTGTAACTTGACTATTCCAGGTAGTGTTATTTCTTTTGCGGATGATACAGTCTTGATTTTCCGATTTCCATCATGGGGGGAGGTTTTCACTCAGTCTGCCATAGGCCTAAAAATGGTGAAGAGATGGCTTGATCTTAATATGCTCACTTTGAATATTGATAAATCAAAATATATCACATTTAGTATAACTAAACCTGGCCAACCAGAGAAAAAACATGATCTTGCCATCCATGAATGTGCAAATGATCGGGAGTGCTCGTGTAAAAAACTGGAAAATGTTCACAGCATTAAGTATCTGGGTATTCAAATAGATCGGTACTTAAGGTGGGATGTGCAAGTGAGTAATTTGGCAAGTAGAGTTCGCAAATTTATCTACATATTCAGAGAATTGAGGCACATTTTAGACACTAACACACTTAGGGATGTATATCATGCTCTGGTACAGTCATGTATATCTTATGGTATTTTGTGCTGGGGAGCATGCTCAAAGTCTGTGCTGGAAATACTGAATGTTGCACAGAGAATTCTACTAAAAGTTATGCTTAAAAAATATTATAGATACTCTACTACTTTGCTTTTTAACCAAGCCAGAGTATTAAATGTTCAACAATTATTTATAAGAACAGCACTGTATAGATTTCATTTAAGTAAGCAAAATGCCACAAGAACCCAACAATCTAGAATTACACGAACATCCACCTCTCAAAATTTTCAACCACCGCACATGGCCACAACTTTTGGACAGAAATCATATACTTACATGGCACCTCTGTTTTACAATGAACTGCCAGTGGATATTAAAAATACTAAAAATCCTCTTGCATTTAAGAAAAAATCCCTGGAGTTCATGCTCAAATAATATTCACTTCTGACCATATGTGTGTGTATATGAGTGTGTGTGTATGTATGTATGTGTTTTTTTTTTTTTTTTTTCTTATTATTGATTGTTGTTTGTTTTTTTGTTCTTGAAACTTTTAAGTCCAAGCATGTGGTCACCCTACACACCTGGCTGTACTTCTATGGTTAAGGAAGTACACAATAATAAGAATGATTATTGTTGTATGTATGGTGTGTTGGGCTCCACTTGACTGGTATGTATGTACTTTGTGTTATGTTTTTATCTGTCAATCATTGTGTTGTTTGTAATGTTCTTATTATAATTTTTGTGATGTGAGTTTGCTTCTCCCGACACAGGATTTTCCTAGTGGGGGAGGCAAACATATAGGCAATGTATATCCAATGTTAGGATCAAATAAATAAATAAATAAAAATAAATAAATAAATATGTAGACTCTTCTAGCTGATAATACTGAGAAGTGTGTTGGCAAATCCGGCCTACGCGTAAAAAAATACAAATGAACGAATAGTACCCTATACATATACGGTTTTATTCGTAGTATTGGTAATTACTAACACCGCCAACGAAATTTTAAAGTCATAAAACATGAATACTCTGCTATGCCCTATTTCAGAAACGACAATTAATAAACGATTACTTAACTAAAATTTTAGTGTTCAGAGGTGACATAATGTTTGCCAATTGTTCCCTAACCTCAAAATTTACTGTTCGACTTTATTTTTGACGTCATTCAAGTTTCTAGATCTTAAAATACTAAGGTGATAAGTATACATCGGGAGATTCGATGCCCTAGGAACCTGGGACTAAGGGATGTAGAGTGAACATAAATATCATACAGTTTATTTACTTCTCAAATTTTGTTAATACTACCTGCATAATGCACGCAGATACAAGTTACATGGAATTTGTTGTTTACACTTCATTTATTGTTTTATTCCCCTATAGATATTGATGGCTGTACAGAATTCAGGTAAAGATGGAAGCCCCTGTTATTTAAATACGAAGAAAAATAATACTTTTGCTCATGAGCTGTCTATGGAATTTTAAGGGATAGTATAGGGTTTTATTGCCCCTATTCAGGTAGTGGCATTCCTTTTCCCGATGTATAGTGATAATGTATTCACAATGTTTAGTGCATAATGTACAAAGTTAATGTGACGTTGGTGTCGAATTTTATGAATAAGTGACGAGTGACAATGAACGATTTTAATTTTTCTAATCTAGCATGAAGTAACACCAATATTGCCCAATCCCACCAACTACCACCTAGGAAGCAGACCCCTAAGGAATTTCCATACAAAACCACAGATAATTTGAGTGATTATTATAACTGTCATAACCTTTAAGATATAAATCCATACAAAATACAGCATGCAGCTACTTAAGTGAGGGAGATTCTGGGCCGAGATATTTGGCCACCTAACTAAGTAGAGCTGCATGCTGTATTTTGTATGGATTTATATCTTAAAGGTTTTGACAGTTATAATAATCACTCAAATTATCTGTGGTTTTGTATGGAAATTCCTTAGGGGTCTGCTTCCTAGGTGGTAGTTGGTGGGATCGGGCATGACTCGTAATATTACAGATGAAAGTTGATGAGATGTTGTCTGACTCAGTGAATTCATCATAATTGTACTAGTTTTATTGATTGTTGAAAAAATGAGAGTTCTTGAATTAATTAATATTTTCTTGAATATTTTGAGTTCCTGAATTATTATGGATGACGAAAATGATCCAAATCTGTGAAGGGTGCAAACAATAATGTTTTATGGTATCAAACTCTATATCAAGAGGTCTATCAAGAAAGATGTGGTCTTTGTTGAATTTGTGAACTACGATTTTGTTCGCTGGCAACAATGATATTTCTATTGAAATCAGCGACATAATATATTAATTGAAATGCTACGAGTGTTGCCACTACGGTTGTCAAAAACGTACAAGTGGTGCCCTCATCGAAAACTATATCTTTCTTGATAGACAGTAATTTATATTACGTCAGTAAATAGGGTGTTGGTTGTGTGAATGAATATTAATTTTTGTACAAAATACTCGACATTACTAATGTATTTGGTCTTGGCAAACGCTAAATTCTATTCATAATGACAGTTGACAGGAGTGACATGAGCGGCCATTTTGTAAAGAGAGTTTCGGCCATCTTACGTGTTGCATAATAAAGGAAAAAACATCAATTATAGTGTATTATTGTACAGCTTGACACGATGGAATGTAGCCTCTATGAATGGTCGACATTGTTAGGCCGTGAGTAATGATTGATGCAAGCTATAAAGGTGAGAATACCTCGTAACAATAATAGACCATCCTCTGGGGTCGCCTCCTGTTATGTGTCAGCTACAAACATCACCCCACCTCTGATCACATCCAACTCTCCACACAAATGAAGCATTGTAACATTTATACACTTCTCTCTGTATATTATTCACCTTATTACACTGATTCCCAAACTATCAACTCCCTATTATACTAGTTCAAACCTCCAACATTGAACTCTACATATTTAGAGTTGCCAGACGTCCCGGGTTTATCGGGATTGTCACCGGTTTTATGTCCTGTGTCCCAGTGTCTTGAACAAACCTTACGGGATGGATAAATATCCCAGTTTGGTATGCTTTTAGGATTTTTATCATTTGTGGTATTTTTGACAGTTTATATTCAAAATGATGTAAAAAACAAAGTTACCTATGGGCGGTTTGTAAAATTTTCGATTTGACGTGGTTTGCCTACTATAAAATAACAACAGGATTATCACTGCATCCATTTGTCTAAAAAATTTAGCCTGCAGTGCTAACTTTTTGCAGCGTTCTTTATAAGGTAAAATTTTCATATTCAGGGGAAGGGCGGCGAATACTCAGTGCCTATACCTACAAAAATTGAAAATCTGGCACTAGTACGCCCCTCCCCCGCTTTTCGGTTTTCCCGGTTTGACTTCCAGGAAATCTGGCAACCCTAATACCACTATTGGAACAACTCTTCAGAAAAATATCTGTATCTATAGGAGTAAAGAGTGCAGGTACAACTGGAGGTTTACCACTATTGGAACAACTCTTCAGCAAATGTCTGTGTCTATAGGAGTAAAGAGTGCAGGTACAACTGGAGGTTTTTTGACTCAGTCCCACTCATGTAAATCATAGGGAAAAAATCATGTCATCGGAGATTTTTTATTTCTGTAAATAAAATTGGTCAATTTTGGCATCCAATAGTATCTGCTCTTCTTACCCCTATAGACATAGTCATATTTATTTATTTATCAATGTTTATACGGGAGCCACAGAATATTTTAATTTTGACATTATACATAATACCTATATTTTACTCAACTGACTAATCATAATCATCAAATTTTATTCTTTCATTGGATTCATTAGTTATCTGAACAGATATACATCAAAGGATGGACTTTCCATCAGACTTATAACTGATCGCTGGCTGGTTTGATGTGATCACTTTACGCTTAAGTAACATTCACCAATTCCATCCATCTGGCATGGCCGGGAATCGCATTGCAAAGTGATCACATTAGGCCAGCCGATGATCGGTCGTAACCCTGATGGAAAGTCCATCCTTTGCTGTATATCTGTTGAGATAACTACTTGTTACACTTATTTTAGTTCTAAAAGTCATAGCAGTTGGCTGAAAATTTCATAGTTAAAAGAGGCACAGACTTGCCATATAAAAAAAATATATTTTGCTTAATTTCTAAATAAATATCACAGCATATTTTGCACACTGATCAATAACTGAAATAATTTATTACAAAAGAGTATAAATCATCACTCACCGAACTGAGGCTGACATTCTCCAGCCCGAGATGGGTGAGAGTGTCTTCCAGGCCTTGGAAGGTCCTGTCTTGCCTTGTGAACGTCAGGGGTCCGTTGTGCCCCAAGTCCAGCCACGACAGCTTGGGGAGACTCCCTAGGGCTCCTCCGTCGATACGAACCAAGCGGTTGTTGGATAAATCGAGCCACGACAGAGACTGGAAAAATATACAATTAATTCAGAAGTCATTTAGCGACACAAGTCAATTATGGGTTTAAAGATAAGTACTCCACAGAAATATCTATCTATCCCCTCACTCCGCATCTCTTACACACACTCCTTGCTTCTGTAACATTCATGCAATTTGTCATACATGCTGCTCTTCGATTCCTTTTACTCAAAACGCTTCCATCCTTGAGAATCTGGTCGACATGATCGGGCCAGGTCACTCTCGGGCGGCCGCGTTTATTCACCCCTTTTTGCTCACTTAAATATATCTTAATTAAAATTGAAATAAATCTATTCGATATTACCATGTCAGTAAAAATAGAAAAAAAATCTACTAGAATCTATGTACATACTTAAATGAGAAACATATATAAATTATTGTCTTATACTTATCAAGAAAATACTATAATTCTCCACAAATATCTAAAAAAAATCATACACCACATAGGTATTTGTAGTTCTACAAAAACAAATAAAATCTTCTACTTTTTTTTAAGGGAGATCTACGAAAAAGCATGCATTAATAAAACCAATATGAAACAAATACAAAACTGTGCTAAAATCTTTGTATATCCATGCATAATTATTTGATTGTACTGTTAAGGTCCTCTTACACGAGTGATTTTTCGAGCATATCGATTAACATTACTTCGCAATATATATAGCAATTATTTTGGCAATATTTCAAGCGAGGCAACGATATGTATTGCATGCAAACGAGAAAGAGAATTGACTAAAATGTCCAAAGCGATTGGATATTCAGAAATTCAGGATATTCAACAATTCGTGTCGCTGACATCATGAAAATTCTCTTTCTCGTTTGCACGCAATATCGTTGTCTCACTTGAAACATTGCTAAATTAATTGCTATATATTGCGAAATAGCATTAATCAATATGATTTGTACGAGTTGCCGCAATTATAACTCAAAAAATTGTTCATGTAAGAGCATCTTTAGATTAGGTGTAATGTTAGGTTAGGTACGTTTCTGACCTTGAAGAATATCTCTTGCCTCGGCGGCGCTTTGAGTTTTTCGGGTTTTTGGTTGGGATAAGGCCTCCTCACACTGTGGTACGTGTTATAGTCCTGGTACTCATTGCCTTGTCTCTGCCAGTCATTGGGTCTCTGCTCCATACCGTAGCCATAGTCGTCGTAATCGTAATACTGGTAAGGGGAGTTACAAGACATACGTCAATCAACAATATTTACAATGCATACATGATGGAGGGGGGCCATAGGAAAAGTAAGATTACTCAGCTAATACTAAAGATATCATCCTAAAACTTAAAACATGGATAAATGAGAATATGTTTTAGTGATTCTAGAAAGTAGACATTAGATTTTTGAAAATGTTCTCCATAAAAAATAATTCCAAAGTTACCTCTGAAATTTACCGAAACATGAGATTATTCCCGTAGTTTGTGAGATATAATGCTGTAATTTGGTTGATAAAATGTTTAAGGTAAGACGCAGTGACTCTAGTGGATATTTTTTTGATATCCGGTCCCTTTTTACGCAATAAGCCAAAATCGATTTCGGCACTTATGTCATTCTTATTTTGCGCTTACACTCTCATACAAAATTTGAATGAGTTGATGCGACTAAAGAATGATTTTTACTCGGGATGGAGAGAAAAAGAACAAATTTGGATCCATCTTTAATATTCATAATATCACCGCCTCCTAGAGTAGGCCTAGCTGTGCTGTAACAGTTGGCAACATAGCATAATGATCGCATAGGACCACCACTCCTGTCAAATCTCCTAACAGAATACAATACGTGGTCCATCATACTCGTTGTTAAGGGACTGTTATTCCATACATTTCCTTAGCGACGGTGACGGCAACCTCGCCTATAATGTTTTATGTATTAATCCTACATCATGGCTAGAGAAAGAGAGAAATGTCAAGGTGGCGGTGGTAATATGTATTAAGATGAGATATTTCTAGGTAAAAAAGTGCATAGGAACTTACTTGTAATTTGAGATGTTGCGGTCCATATGATATGAGAGGAAATTCAAACACACAAGAATATTATACAAAGGAATTTAAAACATATTAGCAGTAATATAATAATGGTATCTAAACACTACTTTCAATTACTCTAATTACTTCCTAAATGTAATTTTATCACTAAATGATTTTATTATGTACTTTCCAAATATATTTTCCTTACTTTCTGAATGTATTTTTCTTAGTTCCTAAATGTATCTCCTTAGTTCCCAAATGTATTATTCTTATTTCCCAAGTGCATTATTTTTACTTTCCAAATGTATTTTCTTAATTCCCAAATGTTATTTTCTTACTTCTTAAATGTATCTTCCTGGTTCCTAAACATATTCCTCACATACAGTTTGTTCCCACTTTTCAAATATATTTTTCTTACTTCCCAAATGTATCTCCTTTATTTTCAAATGTATTTTTCTTACTTCCTAAATGTATCTTACTTCCTAAATGTATCTTACTCCCCAAATGTATTATTCTTACTTCTCAAATGTATTTTTCTTACTTCCGAAATGTATTTTCTTAGTTTCCGATTGCATTTTGTAAAAGTATTTCCTTGTATCAAATGTATGATAAACCTAGATACACAATTGTCAAAAAATACAACTGAATTTAGCCGTCAGAAACGGTGTGAGTCAAAAATCAAATACCTGTACCTACAATAATACCACACCACTCCAAATAAAAAGTACCTACTTGCACACACACCTACATAATTTCAAAGTAACTACATACAACTCCCATAGAAAATACACACACCATATTAGCAATAATTAGAAGAGGGATTTGTGAAGCGATTTACCCTGAACTTCTGCATGAGGTCTCCAGAGCCGACAGCAGGAATACAGTTGCCGCTCAGGTCCAGCTTAGTGAGAGATGCCGCAGCACCGGGAGAGAAACAATTGGACGGAATGCGAGACAGATCATTGTTGGACAGATCTAACCTAAAAATTTAACGAAAAAAAATAATTCACATGTCGTATAGTAGTCTGTCAAGAAAGGGATGGTCTCGGATTATTTGGAGACTCTTCCTTGACACACTGTATCAAAAACATCAATGTCTTCTTTAAAAGTGACCATATGGAAACTGCACCCAAAGTTAATGTGGCATTCAGAATGGGTGGTGAAGTACTCTCAAAAGTTATAATTTCAAAGACAATATTAAAATTTATCAGAAAACAATTTTGTTCATACATTTCGAGTCCTTCCTCCGGGAAGAGATTGTCGGGCAGGAGTTTGAGGTCATTGTCTCCCAGGTTCACGACCCTGATGGCCTGCAGGGCTCGGAACACTTCTGAGGGGAAGTCTTCCAGTAGGTTGTGAGACATGTCGATTATCTGGAAGTACAAGAACATAGGTACAATTATATTGAAGTCACGGCTATTTGCCATGGATGACATGGATGTTGCATTTGACAGAAAATCGGACACAGTATAATAGCCAAGCTCCGACTCCGAAAAATATGACCTTTCTGTTTTTAAGCAAAATGTGGATCAAAATATATAAGATCGTACATCAACAGAGGGTTATCTATCAAAATCTTGCCGCACCCCCCCCCCCCCCTGCCCACCCCGAATAGGTCCCCCTTCGCGATATATAGCGTTTTTAGCGCGAGAATGTGGAGAATGCGGTCTCGTTTAAAAACGTTTAATATAATTTTTTTGTGGGACTGGAAGCTTACCAGCAATGGCTGGACAAAATACCAAAATTGGAATACACAAAAAAATAATTTTGTTGAAAATTCATAAGAGCTACAAGAAAATACAATTTATGAAATTACAATACCTGTAATCTCTTAGTATTTTTGAAGACATCATAGTCCAGTTCTAGGAGACGATTGTGTGACAGATCCAATACTTGAAGATGGGGCATATTCCCGAAGACTTCCTTGGTGACATTCAGCATCTTATTGTGGGAGAGATACAAGTGGGTGAGGGATACTTCAGCTGATCTGTAAAACAAATATTCATCCGATTAAGTCACAACTGTCTGGAAAACTTGACCCAATATATACAGCTTTCACCTGAAACTCTAGACGCGAACATTAAAGAACTGAAGACGAAGGCTAGAGGAATAGTTCACTTCACGTGTAGTAATTGTGGTGGGTCTTAAATGGCACATCGTCGGTGTCAATTGAAAAGCTCGTAAGTAATTTCTCGATAATTTTAGAGGAGACTGACATATGAGGTATTCTCTGGCTAAAAAAACATGCCAAAAATACGGGGTTTTAATTTCAAGAGATAAATGGAGTCACGTTAGACGATTAGGTGTTTTGTAGAGTCACGAGACAAGAGTTTTCACTTTAAATAATAAAAAATATACATTTTTGTATTCCTTCGACGTAGGTACATGTTGTCTTTTGACCAAACGCATAACCTGGAATATTTTGAGTTACACAATAACCAATTCATTCTATTATGGTTTTCAACAGAATTCAGAATTGAAGTTCGGAGTTGTTTTTTAGGATTTTGCATTCAAATGTTCTTAAGCCTAATATTTGAGCAACTATACCTGAAATACGATCTACTGATGTACGAAATGTTATTGTAGGAGAGATCCAGGGCTTTCACGTTGGAGTGGTAGCTGCCCAGTCCAATACCTGGAAGAAAACCTGAATACATAAAAATATTTTCCAAGATAGATAGATTGCGATCGTTAGAAAACAAATTTTAAGAAAATTTAATGGGGCCAAGATCCAAGCCTTGAGGGACTCCAGATGTTAAAATACAACAAGTCCTTTTTTTTAATAATCTCGATGTTTCTGACCGTTGGTGTTTGGTGGAAGTCCATTTTTAATGAAAAATAAAAAAAAACTAAATATTTAGATTGAAATCCACAAAAAAATACTTTTGTTTTTTGCGACTAGTATTCGAGAGTTTGCACCCTCATCATCAAGTGATTGTGAATAAAGATTTTTTTTGCTAATGGTTTCAATTCTCCCTCAAGAAATTGTCAAATGTATAAAATCTGACATTACAAAGAAATAATCTATCTTTTCTTCTCAATTATCTTATTCTTTAAGAATATTTCATAGGGTTTCGAAATCAAGACAATTTTTAATGAAAGTCATGGAAAAATATAATAATTTAAAGGAAAATTAGTGAATGAATGAGTGAATCACCTTGCATGACGAACTGATCCTCGAGCAGTGCTAATGTGATGGAAGTGAAACATGCATAGTGGAAAATAAAAGAAAATAAAAGAAAAAATGAGAAAATAAAGTCAAAAAGTAAGTAAGTAAGAAAAAGCAAAACAACATCTGAAAACTCTCTCTCTCCACACACCGCATCCCTTGAGAAGTAAGCAGAGAAAATAGATCACAAGACTTTCCAATCCTTATGTACACTTCTTGCTGCCGTCACATTCGTGCATTCATCACACACTTTACGATTCCTTTAACTCAAAACACATCCGTCCTTGAGAATCTGGTCGTGTGATACTTAGACAGCCTTGCTTTCTTGCACCTCTTCTTTCTCCCAGGTAATTTTTATTCATTGGCCTCTCATCATTCATGCTCTCTACATGTCCCAACCATCTCAACTTTAGGAGCACTTTGTAGATACAAAGCAGAAAGAGAAATTGAAAGAAGGTTATGTAAAAGCATTGTGTTGGTGCTTACCTGGTTCTTTGATTATCGTTCCAATGGCTGCTGGAATTGTATCGGACAATCGGTTGATTCGGTTGTGTGAGGCGTTCACCTTCAGGGAACCCAGGGTGCCGACTTGGTCGAACATTGAGAACTCAAATGTAGTCATCCTGTTGTATGACAAGTCCAGTCTGGAAAGCAGAATTTACAGAATCTCTTCAGTAGACCAGTGGCGGATCCAGTGGCATTTTTAGGAGGGGTGCTTCAGACCCTTAGCCCCTCCTCTGGATCCGCCACTGCACCAGACTTTCCAACTCACAAACTTCGAACAGACAAAAATCTATTTCTCTCTATGGATAAGTGGTCTCCTGATATTCCTTAGAGGAACCATGAAGAAGAAAAGATTTTAAAAGAAATAGTGGATTTACAGGTTTTTCCTCAACAGAAGCGCGAGGTATCTACATTCACATAAAGTAGCATTATGTGAACTCCCTTGGGGAGGAAGCAGGATGGGTTTTCCTACGCTTACGAGTCGGCTTTGGCTTACTTAACTGGTCACTTTATGCCCAGTTTTTGTTAAATGACATATCTCCGTCCATCCATTTCTCACTCTCTGTTTCTCTTGCGGGGTAGGCAGAGAAAACGGGATTCTAGGTTGTCCTAGATCTCTAGATACACTTATGGTTTCAATCACATCATCCATTTGTCATGCACGTTCGAAATAAAAATTGTTTTCCCGCAATAGGATGATTCACCATAAAAAATACTTACACTTCCAATTCCGGAAGGTTCTGGAAAGCTTCATCAACGATATCTCTTAACTTGTTTCCTCTCAAGCTGATCTTCTTCAGACGATCCAGATTCATAAAAGCTCTACGATCCAACCTTTCTATAAGATTATCTTCCAGGACTATTTCCCTCAATTCTGGAAGCTCCACAAAGGTGTGTTGTGATATGTAAGACAGGCGATTCATGGATAGAATCAAACTCTCCAAAGATGAGTGAATATCACCCTGGAAAAATAAAGAAAAGTAGGTGAATTCTGTACTTCTCTAAAAGAATCAATCCACCCATACCCTCACCCGATGTCCCTTGTGGGGTAGAAAGATAGGGCAGATCGCCAGATTCCCCCATCTGTACACACACTCCTAGCCTTCATCACATTCATCCAATCTGTCACATACACTTTCCAATTTCTTTTAGTCAAAACGCGTCCATCCTCGAGGAATTGATCGACATGCTCGGTCCAGGTCGCTCAGCCAAATATATCTTTTTAATTATCCTGTCGTCATTCATTCTCTCAACATGCCCAAACCATCTTAATTTATTCACTTTCATTCTAGTTAAAACACCTATCTTACAGTCACTCATTTCTCTAATAACCTCATTCCTTAACTTATCTCTCAGTGTTTTCCTACACATTGTTCTCAAAGACCTCATTTCCACTGCATTCAACCTTGATTCGTACTTCTTCAGCCACATCTAGGTGAGAATTGGACGTGGCTCTAAAAGTAAATCATAAAATACATGAAAAATACCTGTAAAGTGCCTTTGTAGAAGTTGGTGATACTATTGTCCTGAAGTTCCAGTCGTTTGAGTTCACCCAAGAAGTGGAAGGAGGTATCAGGTACAGTAGAAATCCTGTTATTGGAGAGGTCCAGGACTTGCAATTGTGCCAGAGGACGCAGAGCCCAATGAGGCAGTTCATTCACAGAGTCTGCGAGGCCATTAGAGATCTTGAGGCTCAACAAGCCATGACCAAGCTGGAAAGAAAATAAACATTCAAATACAAATTCTCTTTTGAGCAGGTAGAAGAGATCAAATTGAAGTGATTGTTGACATACTTCAACAAAGGCTTCTTTGTCGATTTTTCCAATGTCATTCTCCGACAAATCCAACACTTTGATAGTCCGCAAATGTCTAAAAGCATGTTTTTGTATGACTTCCAAAGAACCTCCAGTGATTTTGAGTTCTTCCAGATCCACTCCAAACTCTTGGAAATCATCTGAGACCAAATTGGAGCGAGGCAACTTACTCAACGAAAGAGTTCGCAGAGATCGCATTCTGAAAATAATAACAAAAATACTGGTGAAACTGGGTTCTTGAGACAATCTGTTAAAATCATTTCTGTTAATATTTATGTAAAAATTATGGATTCGACACTAATATCGATTTTTGCATCATAATGTATGTTGTTGTATGGAGATTTACCTTCTGAGATCTTGTAAACTGACAACTCCATTTTTGGGTCCACTGATGTCCAAGCTGAAGAGCGTGTATTGGAAACCGTTGAAGGATTCTCCAGGAACAATGTGACGAACCTAAAAAGAATCATCAAAATAGATTAGTTCTGGTTTTTGTTAAAATGCCAGATCCAGAATCTTCAAATGATTTTGTAAGCTTACCTCATTATCCCTCAAACTAAGGTATCTCAAATAATCAAATTGATGGAACAGACTCTTTGGCAAATATGTCAGATTGTTAGCAGACAAGTCCAGAGATTGCAGAGACGATTCCAGACCAGCAAAAGCCACTGGAGAGATTTCTGTCAGGCCACAATCTCTCAAAGAAAGACTACGAATTTTCGCTTGGCGGAAAGCATCTTCCTGAAAATTTTTGGTCAGAAATTATATTTTTTGAGACAATAGAACTTAATAGAAGTACGAAACCTGGAACTGAGACATACCCTGATAAACTGCATGGGGTTTCCATCTAGCACTGTTGTATTAATTGTGGAGAAGAGCTGGAAGGATCCAGGAAGAAGATATCTTATGGAATTATACTCTAATCTGGAAATCAAAAACATAATTAAGGATCAGCCCTTCAAAATTGAAAAAAAACATGGTGGATGATAGTGGAATATCCGAAATATTTACCTAAGAACGTCCAAGCTCATATGAACTCCAGGAATGTTGATTGGTGGAGGGACTTGAGTGATCCTATTTTTAGCCAAGTCCAAATGTCTGAGTTGCCTCAAACGAGCCAACTCTTCGTACGGAATCTGCATCAGTTGGTTATCGGCCAGAAGAACCTAAAAATAAATCATTAGAGTAACAAAGGACATTCATTTCCAGGTTTTAATATAATGAAAAGTTTTGGAATAAGACACCTTTCTACTTACTTTGCTCAACCTTCCCATCCCGTCTCTGAATACTGTTGGATCAATCTTGGAGAGATGGTTCCCTCTAAGGTCCAGGGTTTCAAGCAGAGGCAATGAGGAGAAGGCGTCTGCAGGGAGCGAGATGAGGGAGTTATCAGCCAAGATGAGTGTCTGTAGAGAGTTTTCTAAGCCCTTCCAGTTGTCTTGATTAATGTCGGTGATTTCGTTTCCTGGAAAATTGACAAAAATCAATATACAAAATATATTTCACAGGATTACTAAAACTCATCTAAGTAGGTTAAAAAATCTTCTTTCAAATCCAATCCAGTCTATTCCTTTGGTCCAGATTAAGCTGCTTTGTAGTTCTACCAATACTCTCCTCAAAAAGCAAAGAACTTTCAGGAATGGTCCTTATCTTAATACTTCATCTTCTTGTTCTTAATATAGGCCTTGTGGCCTGTTATGAAGATGGATTAGCCTCCGGTGATGTCGACTCCCAACTGTCAATCCATCTCTTTGGTGGTCTGTCTTAATTCCTAATATTTAAATTGATCTGAAATTCAAGACTGACTCACCTCTTAGATCGAGCGATCTCAATTTCTGCAAGTATCTAAGTGCTTTACTAGGAACTGCTGTAAGTTCGTCTTGGTGAAGTTCTAGCTCCCATAAAGATCTCTCCAAACCCAGAAAGGTCTCCTCTGGAATCTCCCCTAAAGGGTTCCTGTTGATGGCTAATCTGTAAAGACCTGGAAAGAAAAAGATCGGGTTTTACTTAAGGTCTACCTTCAGATACATTCACACCGCATCCTTTGCGAAATAGGCAGAGAGAACTGCAGATCGCCAGACTTTGCTATCATTACACACACTTCATGCTTCCGTCACATTCGTGCAATTTGTCAAAACACATCTGTCCTTGAGAATCTGGTCTAAATTGTCAAGCCATGTGGTACTTTCACCTCTTCTTTCCCCAAATACATTTTCTTTGTAATCCTTTCATCATTCATTCTCTCTACACGTCCTAACCATCTCAACTTGTCCACTTGGGTGCCATTCTCGTAGCCCAAAATTCATTAATTTACAGTTATTCTGAATTCTTTTGTATCGTATGATATTGCAAGTTAAAGCAGGTACCTGTTGATTGAAAGAAGTAAGGTTCTATGTCTCTCAATCCATTGTCTTCTAAGTGCAGCATGAAGACTTTGGAAGAGTTGATGGGCGGCGGCACCCTGAAGAGCGGCACGGCGCGGCACTCCACAATGCCCAGGTCCGGCATGGCCTTGGAACAACTGCAGAGTGGATTGAAGAAGCATGGTGGATACTGCACGCTGGGCTCCACTCGAAACTGAAACAAAGAATGAAAATTGAGGATTTGTGTGCAAATAAAAAGAAATTGAATACTTAAAGACTTTTTATGAACCACGCGTATTGGTCCATTCCGTTACAAGAAGAGAACTTTATTTATTCTCTAACCAATCAAATTACGACACCTGTGCTGGATTTCACCAACTTTTAGGGAGAGGAATATCGGAGACAGGAGCCGCCTAGCATAAATTATGTATGAAAAATAGTGATAAGTAGCTTCAATCTCCGCTATTCCTCATCTAAGAAGTTGGTGAAATCCAGCACTAACAAATTAACAGGTGAACAAATCAGTTAACTATCAACCAATCGGAGTGCGGCATTGGAGGCTATATAACAGTGGCGAAGTGCGGATTTCTGTAGGAGGGAAGCCAATACAAATATTTTTTATTGCGCTACTTATGTCAGATTTTTATTATTCTAAATCAAAAAGGTAACAACTCGATAAGAATCGTCTTCTAAGGACCTTTGGCCGTTGCTACGAGGGGAGTTCAAAGTATTCTCGCTATGGCAACTTTTTTGTTAGCAATGGTGGTATTTTTATCTGTGGATCTGTTATGGCACTTTCTAAGGTGAAAATTTGAAAGTTTCATCGGTTTACCATCATTAGTTTTGTCACAATCGTGTTTTGAGTGCAACAAAATGTCTTGACGCGAAAATGTTTACCAAAATCGAACACCGCGCCGTTATTAAATTCTTGACGAAACAAGGAAAAACTAAAAAAAAACTTCCACGAAGAGATGGTAGCCGTTTATATGGATTCTGCTCCTTCGTTTTCTACCATTCAATAGTGGTCAAGTGAATTTGAAAGGGGCAAAGAAAGCATTGAAGATGACCCTGTTCCTGTTTCTGCCACTACGGAAGAAAACGTGAAAAAGTCGAGAAACTTGTACTCGAAGATGCTCAAATAAAAATCAATTCATTAGCAGAGATGACCAAGCTATATGTTGGTACCATACACTCAATACTTCATGACTTTTTAAACCTCTCAAAACTCAGTGCAAGATGGGTGCTACGAATGCTCGAACCACAGCAGAAATAAGTGCGAATTGAATGTTGTAAAAATTCAGGAGTGTGGTTACCGAGAGATCAATAATCCACCTTACAGTCCAGACGTGACACCTAGTGACTATTTTTTGTTTCGGAAGCTGAAAAAAAAGATTCGTGGAAACCGATTTTCCGACGATGAAGAACTCAAGGCGGCCATTAACGCTCATTTTTCAGAGAAGGAAGAAAGTTATTTTTTGGAGGGTATTGAGAAGATAATTTAGTGATGTAAGAAGTGTATCGAGATTGCAAGGGACTATATTAAAAAATAGAATTATTTCAGATTTCTCTGCCTTTTCTTTCATATCCATACCGAGAATACTTTGAACTCCCCTCGTATATAGGTCATCTGAATTCGAGAGTAGCTTTATTTTTTTTAACATAATTAATTTTATATAAATTTACCAACTAAAATAGTTGCGCGGAGGTATTATGACATTCAGAATGGGTGGCGAATCTAATTACTGAAAAAGAGGTTAAATGTCTCAAATAAATTTTACAAACATCTGACTTTTACTGGACACTCGAAAAAATAAAATAAAAAATCGGGGTCCTACAGCCCGGTAATCCCCAGCCCTCCCCGCTTATTTATATACTATATATTTCCAAATGTCATAATTGGCTTAAGGGAATCTGACATTTACGTAAATACTGGTGGATAATCCATATACATTGTAGGTACAATAATAACTTAATCCAATGTAGCTATATAGGAGTTTTATGTCCCCTTCACATGTTCAAATATCATTACATTAATACAATACATATTACACGCTCCAGATTTCTTCATAATCCAACAAAGCCAGGTATTTCACATACCTACTTCTTTAATGACTATTAAGTAACACAGCGATTCCCAATCTTTGTATTTCGCAACCATCAATTTTACTTTTAAAGCTCCCGACCAAACAATGACGTCACGGTTTTTTTTTTTTTATATATAAAAGGATCTGGGTTTGCATATACAAACCCAAATACTTTCCTACACACTTTGCACTAGGCTGAAAGCCTGTATCTACGGCATTAAAGTTCAAAATCGCAAAAACAATCACATGATAAAATGATAAAAATAGCGTTTTTTTTCATTTTTTGGGGTTAATTTCGCTTCAATCAAAAAACTTTACGGATATTCCCTAGATTTTAATGCATATTATCAATACAAAACTAAAAAATTCTCCGCTACTTTCGGGAGACGAGTTTCTGTCTTTCGGAAAAAAAATCTGAGGTGTTTTTCACAATTTTTTTTGAAAAATCTATACAAGATATAAAAAATATTTTACGGTCATTCCCTAAATAAAGGTTCAACGTATCTACTCTATTTTTTTCCCATAGAATATTTAGTATGGGTGGTCGGTAGCCTGGTTGGTAACGCGCTCGACTGTTAATCCAGTGGGTGCGGGTTTGATCCCGATGCCGACCTACTCCACTTAACAACACAAGCTTTTCAAGCTTACTGTGAAGTGCACAAATATGTATTTGGTTTTATTTCGATAAACCCAGGCTCATTTTTTTAAATTACAAAAATACGATTGTTCATGCGATTTTTAACCTTAATGCCGTGGGAAATGACCGTGACGTCATAGTTGCGGGTCGCGAGCCTTAATATCTAGTATTCTAGTAGAGCGGCTGTTGGCTCTGGGGTTTGCAGTAAGAACACTAATATTAGTAATAAGCATGGAGCCTAGACCTAGATGCATTGGTACAGCTATATACAGTTATACTTGCACTGCACTTGGGTAGGTTACATCTACCAGAAGTATATTTAGGTCAAAGTTGGCGCAGGTTTATTCTCTCAAGGCCAAACCAATGCCAATCCAATGCGAAGTCAGGTCATTCAATACGTAAACTGAACTATTATACTCGTAGGTAGGTAGGTACTACATCAACTGCACCCTTAAGCATTCCTCGTGGGAACATAGATAGATAGACAGATAGATTCTTTAAATAATCTTGTAGGCTTTTGCAGCGTGATGAATCCATTTCTATTTTGTTCATTCTTCGGGTTTCCTTCGGTTGGTTATTCAACCACTCTACACGCAGTAAAGAATCTCGAAGAACGAACAACATAGAAATAGATAGATTCTTTATTTAGTCATTATAGTGCACCTACATAAAAACATAGATGGGCATTTCAATTCAAATAGGAGACATCTATTAATATGTTAAAAGCTCATCTACGTTTAAAAGCATAACATGATAAGATAACAAAGCTTTGAAACTCATTAGGTCCAATTCTGTGACTAATTAAGAGTAAGCTTATTAGTCCGAGAGCCCGCTGCTTAACTTATGACGTATCTGTTTTTTGATCGAAATGTGGTACAAATGATAGCTTACCAATAGGGTTTTACATCGCACTAGGGTTGCCTATCAAAATCTTGCCGCAACCCCCCCTGCCCCCCCCGAAAAGGTCCCTCTTCGCGGTTTTTCGCATTTTATAGGAATATGGTAAGAGATAGGAGAAAGTAGTCAATGACAAAAATAATCCTTGCTAAATTCTCTACAAAAAACGTTAAGTTAATTTTTTCATAGGACTAGTAGTTTACCCGTAATGGCCGGTCAAAAAACAGGATATTTTTTAAAAAAATAAAAAAAAAAGTTTGAATTTTTTCCTTTCATATTCTTCCACCCATTATTACTAACATTTTATGGAAAAAAAATTTTGGCCTGCAGCGCTATATCACTGGTTATTTTATGAAAAACTAAATTTTAAGAATTTTCGTCACGGAGTTTTATTGCAATAACTCTGAAATTATTAGATGTATGAACATAAGTTATAGCTCGTTTTGTAGCCAAGACTATGGTAATTAATTCGTTTTCTGACTATTTTCCTGTATCTCTTATCAATTTTCAACCAATTTAGTTTAAATACATTTTTTTAGTATTTTAAATGAATTTCGGTTTTGGACCGGCCATTGCGGGTAAACTGCTAGTTCTTCGAAAAAATTGACTTAACATTTTTATAGAGAATTTAGCAAGGATTATTTTTGTCATTGACTACTTTCTCCTATCTCTTACCATATTCCTATAAAATGCGAAAAACCGCGAAGAGGGACCTTTTCGGGGGGGGGCAGGGGGGGTTGCGGCAAGATTTTGATAGGCAACCCTAGTGCGATGTAATACCCTATTGGTAAGCTATCATTTACACCACATTTCGATCAAAAAACAGATACGTCATAAATAAAGCAGCGGGCTCTTGGACTAGAAATAGATAGATTATTTAGTCATTATAGTGTACCTACATAAGAACATAGATGGGCATTACAATTCAAATTATAGACATATTAATATGTTAAAAGCTCTTAGCTCATCCACGTTTAAAAGCATAACATGATAAGATAACAAAGCCTCGAAACTCAATAAGTCCAATTCTGTGTGACCAATTAAGAGTAAGCATATTGACATTTCAATAAATTTAAAAAACGGGAGACCATAGATCTCGACAACCTTACTAAATATGCTTTGAAAAAAAATATAATACATACATTGAACCTTTATCTAGGGAATGACCGTAAAAGATTTTTTATATCGTGTATAGATTTTTCAAAAAAAAGTAGTGAAAAACACCTATGATTTGTTTTTGAAAGACAGAAACGTTTTTCTCGATAGTCGAAAAGATAAAATTCTTTTTCGTATTGATAATATTCGTTAAAATCTAGTGAATGATTGTAATTTTTTTTTTGAATAAGGCGATATTTATCCCGAGAAGTAACAAAAAACTTGCATTTAATCGTGCAATTGTTTATGCGATTTTGAACCAAATAGCCGCGCCGTGGGAAATGACCGTGACGTCATAGTTGGGCTCCTAGTTTTAAAAAAATCTAAGTCTCTAAATTTTTACTGCTTTAATTTTTTAATTCAGATGGACAGAATAAATATCAGGTATTTTTATGCATCTTACAAAATGAACATTTCAAAATGTTGGTCAGTGTAATTTTAAGAAATAAACATATGTTTGTGTACGTAATATTATATTTACCTCTCTCGCCCTGCTGAAGGAAGCCCACAGCATCAGAATGAGTGTGACCACCACCAGGGCGTACCCAAATTTTATTACAGCCATCAAACTCTGAAACAAATGGAGGAAAAAACACATTAAATTACATGAAATATATGAAAGAATACTAATGCTGGATTTCACAAACTTTTTCGGTGAAGAAAAGCGGAGATAGGAGCCACTTATCATTATTTTTCATGCAAAATTTGTACTAGGTGGCTCCTATCTCCGCTATTCCTCACCTAAAGATTTGGTGAAATCCAGCACTAGACTTTTAATAAGGTAAAAACTAATTTTATAGGAATTTCCAGAAAACAGTTTCTTTAACACGAGTCAGCACGCATAGACAATAGAACGCCAAAATACGCATAGTGAGCGAATCGCTCACCCTTTTATAATTGCTATAATTCTGTTATTAATTTACATATTACTACAAAAATCCACCAATACATACCTTAGAGTATCTACTACTAAACTGCATATACCAAAATTCTGTAAATTTCAACATACAATAAATAATAAATATAATGTGAGACCAATCAACTTTCACAAATATCAAGACACATTTACCTACCAGGAACACACGCGTGGTGAGAGATTCCCCGCGTTTATTACTTTACTCGGAAGGGCTATCTCCAGGCAACATCGTGTATTCTCTATTGTTTCGGGCGCTCAATACATTTGGCGCAGGAGATTTTTATGCCGACATAGTAAAATAATAAAACAATCTGTGTTGTGCCGTGGTAGTATACTTTTATGAAGACTTCGAATAATGCCATCGTTTATGACTTACTTTTAGTAGTTGGAACAATGATAGATATTTGTATAAATACTCAATGAAACAAAAAATTTCAATGCAACCGACATTTCAAAAGAACATAAAAACCTAGGAGTAATAAATTATATTATTTCGTCGCTAATAAAAGTAATAAAAAAATAAATAAAGTCGCCTTGTTTCACTTTTGCAACTAGTAATTTTTTGTCGCAATGAGAATATCTATCCTCGTTTTATTATTGCGTTCGCCTTAGAAAAATAAACAAAAGCCGTCCTAGAATCGGACCCTGCTGTATAGTTTTTATACCTAGAGGACAGAATAGTACCGTCGTGACACGCGTAGGCGGTGAATCTCCGCCGAAAAAATTAAAACTCGAAAAATACGTATAAATTATAATTATAATCAGCGAATTTCACGATAAACACATGTTCTATAGTAAAGTAGAGGATATCCTGAAATGACAAAGTGTAGGGTCTCGTTGTTTTAATTTTATATCAAAAAAAATCTCCATAGCGGCAAAATGCCGCTGACGCGTGCGAAGGAGTGTTAAAAAGGATTGAAAGGAGAATGCTCATTTTGTATGAAAAAAAAACCCAGGCCCGGCGCAAACGAAATGTAACTCAAATGATAGGTAATAATTAGTAATTAAATACTGCATAGGGGGCATCATCGAAATCAATGGCTAAATGGGTGAAATACCTATTCAAAGTCTTACAGGGGTCACACGAATATATAAGAAAAGGAGCATTAAACCGTTACAATTGCGATTCAAAAGTATATAATATGATGAGTGTAAGGTAGCCCGTCTGATTTTTCTTCTTCTTCATCAGCCTTGGTCCCTCCACTGCCGGATATAAGCCTAAAGGACAACGCGCATGAATTATATAAAAATAAAACATGTCCGGCGCAATCGCAACGCGACTCAAATGATAGGTAAAAATGAGTAGTTAAATACTGCATAGGTGGCATCATCAAAATCAATGGCTAAATATATGAAATATCTATTCGAAGTTTTACAGGGACAACTTCACTTAAACTTCTAATAGGTATTTCACACATTTAGCCATTGATTTTGATGATGCCACCTATGCAGTATTTAATTACTCATTTTTACCTATCATTTGAGTCACGTTGCGTTTGCGCCGGACATGTCTTATTTTTACATAATTCATGAGCATTTTCCTTTAGGCCTACATCCGGCAGTGGAGGGACCAAGACAGATGAAGAAGAATAAAAAATAGTTGGGCTACCTTACACTCATCATATTATATACTTTTGAATCGCAATTGTAACGGTTTAATGCTCCTTTTCTTATATATTCGTGTGACCCCTGTAAGACTTTGAATAGGTATTTCACCCATTTAGCCATTGATTTCGATGATGCCCCCTATGCAGTATTTAATTACTAATTATTACCTATCATTTGAGTTACATTTCGTTTGCGCCGGGCCTGGGTTTTTTTTTAGCATTCTCCTTTATTGTTACATTCTAAAAAAATCTATTAATAAAGTTAAATTGGTGGGGGGTAGTTGGTTTTTTAAGAGTTTTCATTTCTTAGTACAACCATGTAATAAAGCTACCCGGGCAACGCTGGGTAATACGACTAGTAAATAGATATAAAACACAATAAAAAAAACATCGAAAGTATGTATTTGAAAAAAAAAATATTCTCTCAACATGACCAAACCAGAAGTTTTTTCTTGTTCATACCACAATCTACTCGTTTACAGTCAATAAGTAGGTAATGGAATATACTTAGATGAATATTGAATATAGGATGAAATGAAAAAACTTCAAACGTATTTGGCATCAAAGGTCATGCGGTACATACGCAGACCTTTCTGTTAATTGTTAAAATGAATTAAATGTTTCCTATTATAGATTCTTTGTTTGTATGTAATATCTACAGCAGATAACAAACATTAATCTACAATATGTAGGTAGCTAATTATAGTCTAATAAATTACATTTTATTACCCATCAATACTAACTAAATACCAATATGTTCATACATGGGCGTCGCCAAGAAGGTAGCTGCCCCCCTAGAGATTGGAATAGGTATATATTTATTCATACTAAATGATGAAACCTCACAAAAAATCATATTACTATAGTAAAATTATTCATAACTGTCGAACGCAGTCATAAAATTAGACCGAGACGGGACGACTACCTGCTTTATTCGCACCTTATGGCCCTGTCGTAAGTGCGAATAAAGCATGTAGTCGTCCCTTCTCGGTCACATCTTAATACTGCGTTCGACAGTCCATTTACCACACATTTTTTCATCATTTCATAAATTTTCTAAAGTTCCATAAATAAAATTTCCTGCGGCGCTACTTTTTATTAAGTACTTTTTTGTATAAAACATTTTTCATACATATTATTGTGCAAAGTATTATATACATTTTCAAATCTATTATATTTCACGACCTCCTTCACTATGTCTCACAAAAATTTTTCTCGCTATTTAGGATTTTTTTATGCTATATCAGTTGTTGCCCCCACCTAACTCCGAGGCTGGCGACGTCCATGTGTTCATATGATTTCACAATCATCCATGTTTCTGTTCCACTTAGAACATGAAAAAGAATTTACTTTGTACACGTAACAGGCGCCAATCTATTTTCATATTACATGTATATTTTTAGTCTATTCTTTTACAGGTTGTCCGGTAAAACAACGTCATCCTTAAAAAATAAAACTATCATCCCTTAAAAAAATCAAAAAACTATGCGACCGAGCCAAGGGCAGCAAAAATAAAGGACTCTGAGGACTTGACTTAAAAGACTAGTTTCAATGCCGTGGGGCCAGGCGTCACAACCCGGCGATTGTGTGGATCAAAACAAACAAACCTCCCCTCATGGGACAAATAAAATAAACCCACCAAAACCTCCACGAAGGAGAAAGGACGATACGAACACAGACGAGTTCACGACTTTCTTGGGTACCTAGCTGAGGCGCCCCTCAGCAATAAAAAATCCCGCTAAAAATGTTAGTCCCGGCTTCCTTTCTCCAGAAATTCACACTTCGCCACTGTAACCTAATAATAATTAATAGTGGGCCAAATTCTCGAGATCTGTACAACATCATGTTAATTAATAAACAAAACAAAGCAATTAAATAAAAATAAATGAATACCTAATGAGGATGAAAAAGAAAGGAAATATAAAACCATCTCTCTCTTCATAAACACCATCATAAAAATCTCAAATTATACTTACACTCGAGAGCGACGTTTATGTTTCTGCAAAGTTTGGGAAGAAAACAGAGAAAGAGAGAAAGTTTGAGAACAAAAGGACAGAAAGAATGGAAGATAATAATAATATTAGTTATACAATTTCCGTGCAGCAAAATCGTAAAAAAAAAAAATTTTTGAAACCAAGATCTTTTATGACTTTACATCCTAGATCAGTTTTTCGCGGTCTTACAAACGATACTAAGCATGCCCTTCCGGGGTGCTTGGGTTCCTTCATTCCTATTCCGATAAGATATACATTTTAAACTATGTAATGTAATCTATTTGTTTTGCGTGTGTGCTAATTGTGAACGGATGTTATTGGTCTTGTGTATTGATATTTTTGTACTAATGTACCTGTCAATGTTTGTTTTTGTAACTGTATTTGTTCCATGTGTAATAAATAAATAAATTCCTATGGCGCCTCCCACCAAGAATGGACAGAATCAAAATTTGTGAAAAGATACGAGTTCTACCTTCTCGTGAAGCTCTTTCGTGAGATACCAAACACGGCGGTATGCGGTGACTGGATCGTCTCGGTTGCTCGGTGTCTTCCAAGGCTTGAGCTGGAGAACGTCTGACTTACGATCTGATTTCTTATCTAACGCCCTTTCATACGATATCACACATGACCCCACGCGACCCTTGGATACCCCTCAAACGCCTTACATATTTTTTGTCTCTGGAGAAGGATGATGATGCAATGTTGTACAGAAACGTATTGTCAGCGAGTTTGCAAAGTTTCAGGTCTCTAATTAGTCAGGAAGTAGTTGAAAAATCGATTGCAAGATTTGCGCACAAACAAAAAAATAAATAAAAAACGACGGATTGAAGTTAAGTAAAATCTAGTAAAATTCTTGTGCATAGAAGTTGGCACATCACATCTTGAGTAAGCTGTGTTTCTTCCCGAGTCTCATCTAGTATATAAAAGTATTTGTAGAGAATAGAGATGTAAAGTACAGTATAACTATGGCAGTACGGCTCATTAGGGAGTTGTTAATGTCGTAAAGCGAATCACTCCCAACGCACGTAAAGGGTTGTATATTACACGCATTAATTATTCATGCTGATATTTTGGTAGGTGGCTACAGATATACGAGTATACCCGCTATGTTTGTTTCTTTGGTTTCTTACAATATTTTAAATATCTTACAATATTTTAGTGATTTTACTTCCACTCTGTCAAATTTTGCACGTATTTATTTATTTACGTATTGCAAAAGAGTGTTGAAAAAACTCGTATATTCAAAGATTTACTGCTTATTCTGTCACTTTATATTATTTCCGACTTATTAATTTTGACTTTATATTACCTATGCATTAATCGACTGCTTTACCTGAGTATTTTATTATTGAATTACCTGTCATTTTTGGGGTTAATTTCGCTTCAACCAAAAATTTACGATTATTTCCTAGATTATAATGCATATTATCAATATAAAAAAATAAAAATCTCCGCGACTTTCGGGGAACGAGTTTCTGTCTCGCGGAAAAAAGATCTGAGATGTTTTTCTCATTTTTTTTTTTTTTGATAAATACATATACACAAGATATAAAAAATCTTTTACGGTTATTCTCTAGAATCTAGATAAAGGTTCAATCTATCTATTCTATTTTTTCCAAAGCATATTTATTAACGGTTGTCGAGATATAAGGTCTCCTGTTTTTAGAATTTTTTAAAATGTCAACATGCATAGGTACTCTTTTAATCACGTTTTTTTTTTAAATGAAAATAGCCTGGTATAAAATGAAACATCGCTAAGCGATAATCCGTAAATATGGGTATTCCTGTTTCAGAGTACAATTATACATATTACGTAATGTATCGCAAATAGCAATATAGGTATAAGGAATATACAGGGCTTTTATACAAATTCCTATGTATATAATATTTATATATTATTATTACGTACATAGCCGGTTCACAATCAAGCTGATGCGACGCGAACAATTCGAGAGTTGGCAGATACATAAATATGGCTAATAAAATGCCGAGGGGATACGTGCCTCCCTGTACTTGAATATTTGGGACACCCTGTATATTACATAATACAATGAATACCGGAAAATGATGTACAGGAAAATTCTTGGAATTAAGTGTGGGCATATTGACATTTCAAAAATTTCTTAAAACGGGAGACCTTAGATCTCGACAACTGTTACAAACTATGCTTTGGAAAAAAGTAGGGTAGATACATTGAACCTTTATCTAGGGAATAACCGTAAAATATTTTTTATATAGATTTTTTTACCTTTTGTTCATTTAAAAAAAAAATGTGTAAAACACCTCTGATCTTTTTTCAGAAAGCCAGAAACTAACCGAAAGCCGCTGAGTTTTTTTTTTGTATCGAACTAAGGAATAACCAAACATTTTTTTGATTGAAGCGACATTAACCCCCAACAAATGGAAAAAACGCTATTTTTACCATTTTAACATGCAATTCTTCATGCGATTTTGAACCTTAACGCCGTGGGAAATTACTGTGACGTCACAGTTGGTTCGGGAGCTTTTAACTATTATCTGAGGGACAATTTTTGGAATCAAATTTTATGTATGTATGTATAACTCTATCTATGTATGTTTGGGTTAGGTAGAAGAGATCGTTTTATAGCTATGAGCTCGCCCTAGTGAACGTTTTGCATTGTAATAAATTAAGTATTACGTATCTTATCTTATGTATGGAAGTGAGACACGGACGTTAAAAAAATCGAAAGTGGAGTACTAAATGCGGTGTAAATGAGGCCATTGAGGAGAATGTGTGGGAAAATGCAGATCAGTTATATAGTCTTTAAATTAGAAATAGGTAAAAAGAATATGAGATATGAATAATAGGCATAATTAGCGCCGCAGGCAAAGATATTCTGATGCGATTATCTTTTAATAGGGATTTTTAATAGTTTTTAGGGCTCCAATGTGAAAATTTTGTGTGCCAAACCCTAAAAAACTGACAAAACTAACCGTTTTTTAAAAAAACTGACTAATAAATAAATAAATCTTTATTAGCCACAGACCAAATATAAATAACAAATAAATTTTATTAGACACAGAATGCTAAAGGGCGGACTTATTGCAAAAGCAATGTCTTACAATAAAAGAAAAACAGACATTTACTGATTTTACCGACCAGTTTTGACCCCTGAAATTTGAAATGAAAAATGTACACTAAGACACCAACGTCATATAAATAAAATTACGGTAAAAAAACAGACTGAAACAGACTCGTATAATTGAAGTATGAAAAAAAAGAAGTTATGAAATCCAATACAATAATAAAGGTAAAAATAAAATAATATTCATATACAGGAAGGTTGGTTGGGAGATAATTTATGTGAAAACTTTACGCCGTGTTTATTACTATATTAATTTACTCATGTTATATTATACAGAGATTACTGTACGGTATACACTACATACTTAGGGTTGCCAGATTTCTTGCAAAGCAAACCGGGACAACTCCTCCCCCCCTTCGTCGACGAAAAAGTTTTTTGATGCATTTATTATTTTAGCGCTCTAATTTAGGAAATTATCCAGCACATCTGGCAACCCTAGTACTCACTCGCACTCCCTAGTTACGGCACTGGGGATAGCGTTGTCAACTCTAAAAATTAGAAAGCCAGACTTAGCCGCTAAAAAAGTCGGACTTTTGGGTCCCAGGGCCGGACGCTAACTAAAAAAACTCTTTTGACTAAAAAATTTAATAAAACACATTTTTTAACAAAGTTTTGATACATATCATTTACTTATATATTTTCCTTTGGCAGAAAACTGTTTCAAAAAGTCAATTTCTTCAGTAATTTCATCATAAAAGTTTTTTCAAATTCAACATTATTGCAATAGTTTCTGAGCTTCAATAAAAAGCCGGACGAGCCGGACGCAGTCAAATTTGACCGGAGGTCAAAAAGCCTATCACTGTTCGACTGGCGGACATTATGGCACCGCTAACTGGGGAGATGTTTTAAATCGAAAATTTTACGAACCACTAATGTGTAACTTTGTTTTCTACCTAGTTCCTTACTTTATACAAAAACTGACAAAAATTCCACAAAATGATAAAAATCCTAAGAATATGTCAACATTTCCGAAAACCGGGACATTTAGGCGTCCCGAAAGATTTGTTAGGGACACCGGGACACGACGCGTAAAACCGGTGACAGTCCCGGTACACCGGGACGTCTGGCAACCCTACACATACTGGAACCATGATATTTTATGATGGTCGTATTAGTCCAAGAGCCCGCTGCTTAATTTATGACGTATCTGTTTTTTGATCGAAATGTGGTATAAACGATAGCTTACCAATAGGGTATTACATCGCACTAGGGTTGCCTATCAAAATCTTGCCGCAACCCCCCCTGCCCCCCCCGAAAAGGTCCCTCTTCGCGGTTTTTCGCATTTTATAGGAATATGGTAAGAGATAGGAGAAAGTAGTCAATGACAAAAATAATCCTTGCTAAATTCTCTATAAAAAATTTTAAATCAATTTTTTCGTAGAACTAGCAGTTTACCCGCAATGGCCGGCCCAAAACCGAAATTCATTAAGAATACAAAAAAAATGTATTTAAACTAAATTGGTTGAAAATTGATAAGAGCTACAGGAAAATAGTCAGAGAACGAATTAATTACCATAGTCTTAGCTACAAAACGAGATATAACTTATGTTCATACATCTAATAATTTCGGAGTTATTACAATAAAACTCAGTGAGGAAAATTCTTAAAATTTAGTTTTTCATAAAATAACCAGAGATATAGCGCCGCAGGCCAAAATTTTTCTTCCATAAAATGTTAGTAATAATGGGTGGAAGAATTTGAAAGAAAAAAAAAACAAACTTTTTTTTTATTTTTTCAAAAAATATCCTCTTTTTTGACCGGCCATTACGGGTAAACTACTAGTCCTATGAAAAAATTGATTTAACATTTTTTGTAGAGAATTTAGTAAGGATTATTTTTGTCATTGACTACTTTCTCCTATCTCTTACCATATTCCTATAAAATGCGAAAAACCGCGAAGAGGGACCTTTTCGGGGGGGGGCAGGGGGGGTTGCGGCAAGATTTTGATAGGCAACCCTAGTGCGATGTAATACCCTATTGGTAAGCTATCGTTTATACCACATTTCGATCAAAAAACAGATACGTCATAAATTAAGCAGCGGGCTCTCGGACTATATATCCCGTCTGGATTGCCTGAAAATGCCTGCAAATGTCTACATTATACCCTGTATAATAGCATCGATACAGGGTGTTTGCATCCCACAACCCACAGGGAGATTTTATGTTCAGAGAAAGAGAAAATTTTCATTTAGTATGACTGGGTTTGTCTACAACGTACGTAGTTGTCATTTTAACAATTATATTGTAGTCTCTCAACTAACGTACAGTATAAGATGGACATGCAGGACTTACGACCAGCTCGACTGGTTAAGGTGATCACTTTACTCTCGAGAAACGTTCACCATTCAGCTCTTAAGAGTATGCATATTGACATTTCAAAAATTTCTAAAAACGGGAGACCTTAAATCTCGACAACAGTTGCTAAATATGCTTTGGAAAAAATAGAGTATAGATACATTGAACCTTTATTTAGGGAATATCCGTAAAATATTTTTTATATATTGTATTGATTTCTCAAATAAAAATGTGAAAAACACCTCGATCTTTTGAGAAAGATAGATACTCCTTTCCCGAAAGTCGCGGATTTTTTTTTGTATTGATAATAATATGCATTAAAATTTAGGGAATAACCCTAAAACTTTTTTCATTGAAGCGAAACTAACCCCAAAAAATAGAAAAAACGCTATTTTTACCATTTTATCATGCGATTATTGTTCATGCGATTTTGGACCTTAATGCCGTGGGAAATGACCGTGACTTCATAGCTGGGTCGTGAGCTTTAAATTCTAGTCAATAGATTTTCAGTTAAAAAATAATACAATTTTAATCGATGCGAAATCAGCTGATTGCATTGATATAAATAGGTCCTTGACTAGGTACCAGCCTAGAATATGTAAGTAGGAACCTATCCAATATTATTCCATACAGCCCTGACCTTCAGAGTTCAGACTGTAAAATGGCCAAATCAGTATATATGTATGGTGCCTATATACGTTTTACAGCCTACAAATTAATAGAACACAAGCATACTATTGTTTACGACCCCTAATCACGCAATATTGCTGCATTGTATGGAGGAAATCATGTACAGAGTGTTGTCTAACGGATATACCAATCAAATAATGTTATAAGGGGTGATTCAGTACAGAACATCATGAAAGAAGGTCTACTTAAATGTAAATGGAACTTAAAATATATTATGAACATACGAGTGTATGCGTGAATTTTGTTTTTCTTTAAAAGAGTACGTATAATACTTACATTTCAAAAATTTCTAAAAACGGGAGACCTTAGATCTCGACAAACGTTACTAAATATGCTTTGGGAAAAATAGGGTGGATACATTGAACCTTTATCTAGGAAATCACCGTAAAAGATGTTTTATGTCTTGTATAGATTTCTCAAAAAAAATGTGAAAAACCCCTCTGATCTTTTTTCCGAAAGACAAACTCGTGGAGATAAAAATGCTATTTTTACCATTTTATCATGCGATTGTGCATGCGATTTTACGAAAATAAACGAAGTCTAGGGAGACCACAAAGGAGATGGGCCCATGATATCATCGAGTCGGTGGGACATAGGTGGAGGCAGAGCGCCCAAAACAGAGAATTGTGGAAGAGACACTAAGAGGGGATGTAAATAAGAAGATTGTAGGAAATTGTGACTTATTTAAAATATTTTTTTACTATTGTTAAAACTAACAACTGATATAGAAATAGCATAAATATATGTGCAAAGCGGTACAATTCTCTCAAAGAAAACATTAGGCCCGCAATACGTAAAAATGCAATACAGGAATCTACGCCTAATTAGGTAAGTATAATAAAAACAGAAAAAATATTACGTACAATATTTCACTGCAGAGACTTAGTTTGTATGGATAAAATGAAAGTACGTGTTCTACATACTTCCCCGCGTGTGGCATAACCTATATATGTATATAATAAAGTCGCTTTTTCTGTAAGTATTCGCATAACTCCCGCATGTTACCATGGATTGCTGCTAAATTTAGAATAACATTTAAGATAATGTGCTCTGTGTTCTAACGGCGCCGGTATTTGGAAGAAACAGCTTTTTTTAAGAGATGCTATGATAATGAGAGGATCCAAGGGTTGTGTAGGGTCGAGTGTGGTATCGTATGAAAAGGCGTTGGAAAAGAAATTCAGATCTTATAAGTCACATTTTGTCCCGCTTAATTCATTAGGAGACACCGTGAGATACCATGTTGATTCGCCATCAAAATTTTCGTTGCGTTGCGAAGCACGGGTAACTCAGCTAGTATTGTAATATAAGGTAGCAACCCCCTCCCCCTCCTTAAACTAAATTATTTCTACAATCACGTCACATAGGTACATACGTGTTGAGGAAACTTGGATTTTGGCGATAAAAATAACAAATTTATTCAACTAGGCATACCGATATGAAATAATAGCTACCTACGTATGCTAACTTAATAACACTAATAAAATTAGAACTTGTACAATTATTTATACCTATTTCAAGTTAATGATTGGTGCAGTGCATGGGCGTCGTTAGAGATCGGAATGGGTATTTATTTTTTATACTAAATGGTAAAACTTCACAAAAAATCACATCACTGCAACACATTTTCTCATCATATCATAAATTTTCTAAAATTTGTATGAAAATTTATCAGTTTCATAAAAAAAATTCATGCGGCGCAATTTTTTATCTTTTTTTTTATAAAAAATCATTTTTTGTAGATATTATTATATTCATTTTTAAATAAACAAACTACATCATGAACTTCTTAACTACGTGTCACAAAACAATTTCGCCTGCGGCGCTATTTACGCGTTTTTTTATACCTACTGTGTCAATTTTTGTTGCCCCCCCTCTAGCTTCGAGGCTAGCGACGCTCATGGTGCAGTGTGTATTACAAATTGGAGCATGCACTTTCGAATGAAAGGCACCGATTTCAATTTCGAATATCATAATTTACATTTTGTATGTACCTTAGTGGATAAACCATGGGAGTCCACTTTTTTCCATTTTAGAACTGATAATGCATATTTTTTCGTTAAAAATCGTTAATAAAACCTGCATTAGATACTATTTTGAAAATGAAAAAAAGTGGACTCCCGTGGTTTATCCACTAAGGTACAGCATTGAAACATTGGATTTTCTACATGTCGTAGTCGGATAACACGTAATTATCACGACAGATATACAGCAAAGGATGGACTTTCCATCAGGCTTATGTCTGATCGTCGGCTAGCTTAGTGTGATCACTTAATAGTTAAAAAAAATAAGGATCTAGTCCTACAGAATACTCAAATACATTCATACACACTTAGCAGTAAGTTAAAAAGCTTGTGTCGTGAAATGCATCAGTATAGAATGCAACGAGAATCGAACCAGGTACCTCAAGATTGGAAGTCCGCACTCCAACCATCAGTGCCAACCATGTAGTCAAAAACATTCCCCGATTCCAGTCCAAGTTATTGCAGTAAATTTGTAATGGTGTCGCGTCTAACCTAACTTAACATATAAGGTATTAATGTATACTTTTCGGGGGAATTTGATCTCCTTATAAAAAATGAACACGTCTAATATCAAGTGAACATTCACTTGTAAGTCTTCATTCATTTCATACAAAGTTGTGTAAGGATATGATTCATATACTGGTATATTCCACCGGTGTCATACATATACAGGATGATTGGTTTCGTTTGTCAAATATTTGGGGAGGTGATATGAAATGAACAAAAAACGTTGATAGGATGTATGTCCAAAAATGAACCGTTTTTGAGAGTTAAGTATACATCTTTTTGACAATTTAATTCAAATTATTAAGGCTTCATTGTAAAATGTAAAAATTGACACATTAGATAAATTTCCATTTTTATTCACAAAAAGACATGTTTATTAACAAAATTTTCACTAGGTCTAAAAGCCACAAATTAAGATCTTTATCGAAAGCCTAAATTTTTTACTACGATTTCCGGTTTGTTTTGTCAAAATTACGTCAGTAGTTTGAGAGTTAGTACTGTCAAATAACCTAAATGGGAATTTTTCAAATTTTTGAATTTTTAAACGGCCATGACTCGAAAACTTTTTTTCATATTGTTTCATCCTCTTATCTATCTATACCCTCACACCTGGTCCCTTGCAGGGTGGGATAGAGAGGACAGAATCAGATTTCCCTATCTTACACACACTCCTAGCCTCCGTCACACTCATGCAATTTGTCATACACGCTCTCCGACTCCTTGTACTCAAAACGCCTCCATCTTTAAGGATCTTATACCACCTCTACCACCAATATTTCAATACTCATTTCTTTACTTTTCATTATTTAACACTGTATAGAGGTAATTTAATTATATACTTAGTAGTAGTAGTAGTGCATTGAATTTATTATTGCTGTATTTTTTCCGAAATAAATTCTAAACCTCTCCAAATAATTGAACATGGAACCAATCATCCTGTACACTGGTACCTAACATATATTCTGCTCCTTGCTATACAATATATAAGTTTAATATATATAATAATATACGTACAATAATAATATATATTATTATTGTACGTAGAATGTAGGCAGGTAAAGGACTCTATATATAATAAGAGAGGTGAAGTTATTGAGCACTCCTGCAGAAATCCTGACTTCCTGTCACGATACCTCCTTACTCCTTAATGTTCCTGCCTTATTCCTTCAAAAGACAGGTACTATATCATACTGACAAAGTATCTACAATTCTCTGGTGTACTAATATTTGGTATTACGTCGTCGAATGTTACACGCATTTTTTATGACACATATTTTTTTTTGAAGTAAGACGGCATTAAGGTTCAAAATCCCATGAACAATCGCATGATAAAATTTAAAAAAATATCATTTTTTCCCATTTTTTGGGGTTAATTTCGCTTCAATTCAAAAAACTTTTACGGTCATTCCTTAGATTTAAATGCATATTATCAGTACAAAAAAAAATTTCTTCGCGACTTTCTGGAAAAGAGTTTCTGTCTTTCGGAAAAAATATCAGAGGTTTATTTACATTTTTTTTGAGAAATCTATACAAGATATAAAAAATCTATTGCAGTCATTTCCTATCAGTGTAAATAAACTAAGATGGTTTGGGCATGTTGAGAGAATGAAAGATGACAAAAAGATATATTTCAGCGAGCGAAAAGATGTGAGGAAACGCTCCCCCCCTCCCCCGACTGACCTGGTCCGATCATGTCAACCAGATTCTCAAGGATGGACGCGTTTTAACTAAAAGAAATCGGAGAGGGTCTGTGACAGATTGCATGAATGTGACGGAGGCTAGGAGTTTGTGTGAGGATAGGGCTGTCTGGGGCTCTGTCTTCTCTGCCTACCCTGCAAGGGACGTGGCGTGATGGTATAGATAGATAGATAGTTTATTACATGTTTGTGTAACTACTGCCGCATCCCACCAACTTTAACCTAAGAAGGAGACCCCTAAGAAGTTTCCATACAAAAACAGAGATAATATTCTATTTATTGACACGCAGGCCTACCAACCACACCCTAATTCCATACGAAATGTAACACACAAATAGAATATTATCTCTGTTTTTGTATGGAAATTTCTTAGGGGTCTCCTTCTTAGGTTAAAGTTGGTGGGATTGGGCATATAGTCCGAGAGCCCGCTGCTTAATTTATGACGTATCTGTTTTTTGATTGAAATGTGGTATAAACGATAGCTTACCAATAGGGTATTACATCGCACTAGGGTTGCCTATCAAAATCTTGCCGCAACCCCCCCTGCCCCCCCCCAAAAAGGTCCCTCTTCGCGGTTTTTCGCATTTTATAGGAATATGGTAAGAGATAGGAGAAAGTAGTCAATGACAAAAATAATCCTTGCTGAATTCTCTATAAAAAATATTAGGTCAATTTTTTCGTAGGACTAGTAGTTTACCCGTAATGGCCGGTCAAAAAACAGGATATTTTTTGAAAAAATAAAAAAAAAAGTTTGATTTTTATTCTTTCACATTCTTCCACCCATTATCACTAACATTTTATGGGAAAAAAATTTGGCCTGCGGCGCTATATCTCTGGTTATTTTATGAAAAACTAAATTTTAAGAATTTTGGTCACTGAGTTTTATTGCAATAGCTTCGAAATTATTAGATGTATGAACATAAGTTATAGCTCGTTTTATAGCTAAGACTATGGTAATTAATTCGTTCTCTGACTATTTTCCTGTAGCTCTTATCAATTTTCAACCAATTTAGTTTAAATACATTTTTTTAGTATTTAAAATGAATTTCGGTTTTGGACCGGCCATTGCGGGTAAACTGCTAGTTCTACGAAAAAATTGACTTAACATTTTTTGTAGAGAATTTAGCAAGGATTATTTTTGTCATTGACTACTTTCTCCTATCTCTTACCATATTCCTATAAAATGCGAAAAACCGCGAAGAGGGACATTTTCGGGGGGGGCAGGGGGGGTTGCGGCAAGATTTTGATAGGCAACCCTAATGCGATGTAATACCCTATTGGTAAGCTATCATTTATACCACATTTCGATCAAAAAACAGATACGTCATAAATTAAGCAGCGGGCTCTTGGACTAATACGTGTTACAAAAAAAAAGAAATTTGTGGGAAAAAGTAATGCAAATGTTTATTCAAGACAAGTTCAATGTTATCAGAGCATTAAGGGCGTAAAGTACTGCTCATAAATAGTGTTCAGTGTTCAGGTCCTCATCGCTTTTATCTCAGAGGGAGACGGGGAGCTAATAATCAACACGAGGAGCACTGGAGTAACAGAGAGAAACAAGAGGATAAATACAGATTAGTGGCGAGCAAAATCTATAGTGGTCTTGGAGGGATTAATCAAAGACCAAAAGACCAAAGACCATAATGAAGACGCAAAGAAGTTTTATGAACTATACCATAATATGCACAGGCATGGAGTCATCTTCTTTCGTATGCACTCGACCATTGTATAAGTTATCTTGGAGTCATAGCTCCGAGCCAATATTCTGCAAGAAATCTACTGCCCTTGACGTCACTTTATGGATTTCCTCAAGAACCCCTGCAAACTTCTTGTCAGGACACTTCTCTACTATATGGTCAACAGTCTCGATCTGGCCACATTCACAAAGGGGATGATCTCCCTTGCCCCATTTTTGGAGCAAGTAACCATATTTTAGGTGGAGAATAGTAAATACGATAAAACAGACTAAGTAACTACCTTTTTAGAACGAAAATCGTTTGCTGGTGAATAAAATGGTACGATAAACTGAATTTCATTGAATGTAGACCAAAATTGAGATAGTAAAATTAAGACCAAAACATTTTAATGATTCTGCACATCACTATTGTGCAGAAGAGGAATATAAAAGAGCTGGAATAATGTTTGCCACCTGTACCTGGAATAAAAAAAGAAATAAAAAGAGGATTGTCTCGCAGAGAAAGGTTTTACTTCTGAAAAGGAAAGGAAAGGCTATGGGGTGATAATGGGAAGGGGGAAAGGGGAATAGGAATACCTATTTATGACTAGTTTTATATTCCAATATCTACCTAGTTATCTTTTTCTAGTTTTATCTACTTTGTGGCCACAGCGTTCAGTGGTGTTGTGGGAGATTTTTTTTTATATATAAATTTATCCACACTTTTGGTGAACAAAATGCAGATATAGTACATAATTTTATAAACAAAAATAGCTTATAACATTTGTTCACTAGAGCGAGCTTAACGCAATGCTGCGATCTCTGCCAGCCAACCCTGAGAACCCCAGAATATCAACTCAACATGCTTACAAGAAGGCTGGAAAGCATAATTCCATCCCCTCACGCCGCATTCCTTACGGGGTAAACAGATCGCCAGACTTTTCTATCTTTACACACACTTCTTACTTTCGTTACATTCATGAAATTTGTCATACACACTCTACGATTCTTTTTACTCAAAACGCCTCCGTCTTTGAAGCAACTAGTCGACACAACCAAAAATATTGATTGAGAAAATACACGTAAAAAAGGGGGAGGAACATACAATATAATATATATAGAAACTGCCCCCCTCGAAAAAGGGCCTAAAGAAATCGCTTAGAAAGAGATTAACATACGCGTCAATTAAGCGGGAACTTAAACTATACTTAAATAAATAATTAATTCTTAATAAAATTAAGTAGTACTCACCATGTTTGTGTAATTTCTTGAATCCTACTTAACCATATAGTCCCACTTAGCGACACTTCACTTAAGTTAAAGTTTAACACTAAAAAGCACTTTCTTAACTTAACGACACAACTATACACTTAACACTAAACGAGCACTATAACAGTTTGGTACACAATTACTAGAAGAAATAAAAGAGATATTTAATTAATTAGAAGATAAATACAGGATTATTCTTATTAATTTATAATTATTCAATGCGGCCCTACACATTATACGAGGGAGCAGGGACGTATTTAAGATACAGAATGCTATATGGAATTAAGAAATAATGTTTCTTAAAAGATTGTTGCAAATTAACATTCTTGAAATTATGCAACCTCGTGAATTTCAAATAGGTATTTCACACACTTAGCTATTGATTTCCAGGGATCAAGGCTGATAAAGAAGAAGACGGGCTACCTTATACTTATCATATTATACGCTTTTAAACCGCAATTGTAACTGTTTAATGCTCCTTTTACTAATATATTCGTGTGACTCCTGTAAACTTCGAATAGGTACTTCACACATTTAGCCATTGATTTCGACGATGCCCCCTATAAAATCCAGCGGATTTCTCGTTTTTTTTTCAGGTGATAGTGTATTAGTGTACCCACATACTTGTTTTGTTTCATTTATTTTAAGAGTACGTCTCGTCATGAAGTGTGTGAGTCGGTACATGATTGGGTCAGTTGGATAGAGAGCGTACTTTCAATCTGGAGGTGCTAGGTTCGAATATGAGTACCGATGACGTGTTCTGCACTTCACAAAGCTTTCAGCTTACCGTGAAATGTGCGGGAAAGTATTTGAGTCCACAAATCCAGATCATATTTAAAAAATAATGTTCTGTAATATTCATGTTCTGTTTTAGACTGTTCTGTATTTCTATTGACAATATTCTGATGTGGTGTCACTGTGACTGTTCTGTAATAATTTGAGTGTTCTGGAATGTCCACGTTTTGTATAAGTAACCGTTTTTTAATGTTCGGTTCTGTTATGGCCAGGGGTCTGAGTCAAAACACAAAAAATGGCGGAAACTTTGTGCGTTTCTCACGTTGTTTCCATAGTGTAGAACGTGAAACGTAGCGTAAAACGCAAACGTTTCTGTCATATTTCGTGTTTTGAGTCAGGCCCCTGTTCTGTACTGAAGCGTTCTATCGTTTGTTCTGTCTGAACAATCCGGTCACCGTGCCTAAATACGGCCCTGCAGGGAACCCATGACATAGTTCAAAGTGAACTAAATATTTTTCATTAATTAAAGGTACTTAGATCTCTTAACAACACAAGGACTTAATTTCCATATTGTTCGAGTCCTTCAGTTCCTGATGCACAAATTAAGGTATGAATGTACCTTAACTAGTAATGATTAGCATTTTATGTAACAAATATTAATCAAGGATGTGCAATGTGCAATGAAATATTTGATATAACGATCCGTCAGCAAGTTCGATAATTACGTAAAATAAATTTTTGATGTATAAAAAAATTTTTGGACAACATTTTAAACAAACATTTGATCGGTTGGAAAATCTATTTTTTTTTTAATTATTGATTAGTGATTTTGGCATTATACCTGTAGCTGATAATATCCACTACTATTATACATACTGAAATAGAATTCATTTTTTTATTTTCACCCGCTTATCTATTGAGTTAAATGGCGGGTTTATTGCCATCTACAATGTCTTCATAATTCCCTATGATTTAAAACAGGGAAAATAAATTAATGCGTTGGTTTTTATTGTCTCAACGGGCGCCTTAGTCGTCTTACAAACATCTAGTTCTGTATATTTACGTTGTTTTTCTATGATGGTCGTTAGATCGCCAAGTGAGTACATGGTTGGCGCAGTTGGTTGAGGCGGCAGTCTCTCAAGCGGGAAGTGCCAGGTTCAAACTCCGGCACTGGCGATGTATTCCACACTTTGCGATACAAGATGTGCTTAGTGCAAAGTGTGCAGGAAAGTATTTGGGTTTGTGGACGCAAGCCCAGATCCCATTTAAAAAAATGTATTTGGAACAGCGATGTCAATTAAATAGGTGGTTTAAGTTTCTGTATCAAGCCTATATTATGATGTAGGTACGTAGGTTCTATTATTATACATAGTTAGAAAAAAAGACTGCGGATAAACGCGACGAAAGTAGAGAAATTTAATGTCTTATAAATTTTAAAGTAATCGGACGGTGAACTCGGGGACGACAAATTGACTAAAATAAATCTTTAGGATGTTAATTAGAGAAGTTTGTAACTCAATTAAGTTAGTTGGTGAAAGATTGTCCGTCAAGTCTTATGTAATACGATGTCTACTTATAACTTTAGAAATGTTAGAATGTGTTCCCTCCCCTACTAAAAACACTAAAGCAAAATTGGTAATTAGTTAACAATCTCAGTGTGATTCGCACTAACTTGGTTTTTGTTCAAGAAAAAATGTAAGAAAAACATAAGATTTTATTTATTACAAGTAGTTATCTCAACAGATATACAGCAAAGGATGGACTTTCCATCAGGCTTGTGACTGATGGTCGGCTGGTTTAATGTGATCACTTTACACTTAAGTAATATTCACCAATTCCAATCAATCCATCTGCCGTGGCCGGGAATCGAATCCAGACCTCTACGGACAAGGGGTACCTCTAGGTCAGCCATGTCAAACTCAAAGTCACTAGCGGGCCAAAAGCATGAAGACCATAGACTAGGTGGGCCACAAAACCTAATCTTTAAGATGACAAACTACAGAAAATGTTAACGAAAATAAATACTGTTATAGGACAAGTATATTTATTACATTTCCAATAAAAAAGACACTTCAAAAAAGTATTAAACATTAATTTAACAGGTTAAATTCTGGTTTCTTGGTATTGAACAGGGAAGTTCTTCGGGTTTTAAGACTTGGGGCCACATTATCTGGCCGTTTTCAAAATTCATTCGGGCCGCACGAAAATGCTCAGTGGGCGCCCGCGGGCCAAATCTCTACGGGTACCTCTATGTAATCTTCGATTAAATATAAAATGTTAAGTCAAAAGAAGAGAACAAAAAAATCTCACCTAAAATTAATATGTCGAATTCTAAGTAAATTGTAAGAAAATAAACTAAATAAATTGTAAAATTTGATCGCTGGCAACCCTAATAATGAATGATTAGTGAAGTTCCGTCATTCATTACAGACCTAATAGATCAGTCGGTGGGAGGGTCAGAGGTCGCCGGTGCCACCGGGGCATGACTACCAACTGAGCGTGAGTCAGTCAGGAGATGATTATGATAATTAGGAGTACTGTTGTTAATTTCTTATATTCACTCTTCATTCACAAGGCGAGCTCCCACCAGACATCCACAATACTTACCTAATTATATCTATTAACTATGACGTCACGGTCATTTCCCGCGGCATTAAGGTACAAAATATATATTTTTTTAAATTAAAAATGCATCTGGGCTTATCGAAATAAACCCAAATACACCACCCAAATACTCCACCGGAGTGGACTGGCATGATATAATGTAAAAAAAATAAGTTTTTTAACTTTTTGGAGTTAATTTCACTTCATTCAAAAAAACTTTTGTCATTCCCTAGATTTTAATGTTTCTTAGCAATACAAAAAAAATTACTCCGCGACTTTCGAGAAACGAGTTTCTGTCTGTCGGAATAAAGATCAGAGGTGTTTTTCACATTTTTTTTTTGAGAAATCTATACAAGATATAAAAAAAATCTTTTACAATCATTCCCTAGATAAAGATTTAATATATCTACTCTATTTTTCCCGAAGCATATTTAGTGAAAATTGCATGAATGTGACGGAAGCTAGGAGTGTGTGTAAGGATAGGGCTGTCTGGCGCTCTGTCCTCTCTGCCTACTCACAGGGGACGTGGCGTGAGGGTATAGATAGATAGATATTTAGTAACGGTTGTCGAGATCTAAGGTGTACCGTTTTTAGAAATGTCAGTATGCATGCTCTTCAGCAAAATCTTGCAAAAATGTTTTTTTTTATTTTCTTACAATTTGTGAAATAGGCGCCTAAGCCTGAAAAGCACTGTAGGTATTGTGTCAGAGAAAATGTATGAAAGTCTCGTCCTGGGAATAATAAATTTAGTTTAGGTCTACGTATAAGAATGGGTTCGGTACCATTCAGTATCTACTTATCGATTTAACTCAGATTTGGAACAATTCAGTTCATGCTTGCTTCAAAACAAGTTATGTCTTGTAGTTTCTATACCGAATATCTACTATTACATGGCTGCTTCAAATAGTGAGGTAACCAGTGAATGCTGTGTAACTTTACTAAATAAGCTTTGGAAAAAACGGGTAAATTGAATCTTTATCTAGGGAATGACTGTTGAGGTTTTTTTGAATAAAGCGAAATTAACACCAGAAGTAAAAAAAAAGCTATTTTTTTACATTTTATCGTGCGTTTTTGAACCTTAACGCCGCGGAAAATTACCGTGACATCATAGTTGGGTCCCTAGCTTTAAAAATGGACTTCCACCATGTACTACCGTCGCGTCGGCGTGGATCAAAAATCTTTTACCAAACAGAATAGTCAAACTATGTAAGTGTGTAGGTTTCTATCTGGTCCATCTACCGATTTACCTAAATTTCACTCTATCTCTCAGCGTTTTCCCACACATTCTTCTCAAAGATCTCAGTTTACGAAATTTCTGTAAGAATATCCACGTCATTACAGCCAGTGGCGTATACAGGTTTTCATTTCGGAGGAGCGGAGGGGGAGATACAGTACGGGTACTTGACTTTGGGGAGGGGGGGGGGCGAAAACTAAACCTGACCACTCAATCTAAATAGCGCCGCAGGCGAAATTTTTCGTGAAGGCGAGCGAAAAAGGTCGTACTTTGGTGTCAAAATTGTGAAGTTAAGGTAAGTATGGTAATTTTGTTGCTCAAAAACTAGAAAAAAAGAATGAAAGGCGCCGGCGCCGCAGGCAATTTTGTTTTTGAAAAATGGGCGAAGGGATGAACTTGGGTGTCTTTCTAAATATTTTAAAATAACGTTTTTTATATACTTAATTGTTTTGCATTTCGGGGGGAGGTCTTGGGCCCCCCTCGCCCCTCCATATACGCAACTGATTACAGTGATATTTGTAGTATTATTATAAAGATACCAACAGACCTTCTGTTACGATAAACACTGAACAGGCCACTAATTAGATTTACGAGCGCCCTAATTACAATTGCTCACTAACACTAACACAGATATATCACCCAAGTTTAGCTGATCTGATCTCACACACAATACCATAACTAACTTGGTTATTATTTATTAACAAAAACAACCAAGTTACATCTGATACATATAGATAGCAGTGGCGAAAGGTGGATATCTGCAGAAGGGAAGCCGGGGCTAACATTTCTTATTGGATTACGTCAAATTAGACACTATTGTACCTATCATTTTATCCAAAAGGTAACTCGATGGGAATCGTGTTCTTAGGTAGCTTCGCGCCTGATAGATAGAGAATAGTCACAAGAGAAAACAACACGATATCAAACATATAAGTTACATAGTTATAAGAGTTAGAGACCCATAGGCGTCGTCAGAGATTGGAACAGATATATATGTACTTTTTCATACTAAATGATAAAACCTCACCAAAAATCACATTATTACCACACATTTTCTCATCATATCATACACTTTCATGAAAACCAATCAAAATACGATATGCGCTATTTCCGCTTTTTCATTATTTTTTGCCCCCCTTTAGCTCAGAAGCTGGCGACGCCCATGAGAGAACCCGAATATTAAGGAAGTGTATCGGAAAATAGTAGCACCAATTTATCAAGAGATAAAACAAACGATAGTTATTCCAACAGATATAAGTTTACGACTTATAGCCGGCGCCGGCTAGTTATTCACTTACCAATTATTGTGTGAATGTTACTCAAGAGTAAAGTGATCACATTAAACCAGCCGACGATCATTCATAAGCCTGATGGAAAGTCCATCCTTTGCTGTATATCTGTTAAGATAAATACTTGATATAGTCAAATATGACGTGTGGAAAATCCGATGTTCACACAAGCTTAATAAAGTTTAATTATTATTTTTTAGTTTAATTTATTTATTTATCATAGGTAAATGTACAACACTAATAAGTAATGTTCACTAGGGCGAGCTTACCGTTTTAATATACATAACGAACTTCTAACGGAATTTACGGACAAGTTAACACATTATGACGAAAAATAAATTAAGCTTTTCACACTGAAAAATTATTAACTGTGGATTATTTAAATAATTATAATTGGATAACGACCTGGCAACATTATTGATATTAGCGTGAAGTATAATTATATAAAACTTAAGTAATTACTAATTGAGACAAAAAATTAAGGAAAAAGCACGTTACTTTAATACGAATACTAATTAAAAGACTAGCGAACTTATCGAGACCGCCATAAGGGAAGCCTTAGAAAGCTTCGCCGCCCGACGTAAGGTTTCTGTAATAGGATTAGCGGTATAGTACTCTTAATAAGTTGGTGTAGGGTAGGTGCACTTGTAATTCAGAGAATTTTTCGTCAGGGTGACGTTTTGTTACCAAGAGAACGTCGAAAGCCATTTATTTTTTTAATTTCAGCTTTAGAGTTAAAGGAATCGGAGAGCGTGTATGTCAAATTACATGAATGTGACCTAGGAGTGTGTGTAAGGATAGGACTGTCTAGCGCTCTGTCCTCTCTGCCTTCCCTGCAACGGTAGAGTTAGATTGATTATCCAAAATTTCAAAGATACTACTGATACTATAGCCATTTACATAGAGCAACTAAATTTAAAATAAGTTACCTTATTTTTTTTTTAAATAAACAAGATTTTATGACTCCACATCCTAGAGCTGTTTTTCGTGGTCTTCGAAACGATACCAAACACGACCTTCCGAGGCCCTTGGTTCTATCATTCCAATGGCGCCTTCCACCGAGAATAGACAGAATCAAAATTTGTTTTAAATAAAGATTTATGAGTTCTAACGTGAGGCTTAAGGTTTGGAGACGACAACATCGCCAAGTGAAGTTAAATTAAAGACTGTAAAAATAATAGTGAAAATGACTGCCCCACTAGACTAAAGTCCGTCCTTGGGCAATACAATAGTTTTAATAACGTAACTATAGGTTTGATCGTTTTCCGGGCTGTATGTCCGTGGTCGAAAGGATTTCATTTTCGTACCCGACGTTTCGACACACGCTGTGGTGGTCATCAGGGGAAGTAGCTGATGTTATTGCATGTTATGTGTGTTGGGTACGAAAATGAAACCCTTTCGACCCCGGCCATACAGCCCGGAAAACAATCGAACCTGTGACTCCAGCCGTAAAAGCCTTCGGACTTATATTAACGTAACTATACTCTAAAAAATAAAATAAACAATGGTTACCCTAAGTAAGTACAGGTACCTACTTCAGATTGAATTAAAGGTGGGGTTGACAACTGTGTGGAAATCATCTTTTAGCGTATTTTAATTAAAATTTACCAATTGAAACGAGTTTATGATAAAACAGTAGTACAATATTAAACTGTCACCTAAAGCAAATATGTGTGCAATATTTCAAGGTGCTGGGACATTGGGAAGTTATTCAAATTTGAAAAGGAAAATGTAGACACAGACAACGACAACGACAAATGAAGTTACTAAAAAGCAATAGCTCCGTTTATTGGATAGTGTGTTGCATAAAATGAGTCCCTTTCTTTTCACTTAAGCATGCTACATAAAATGAGTCCCCAATGTCCTCTCTCCAAAGATTTTAGTAGGGACGATACTAAATTTCCATGCAAGCAATGACTCTATAAATTACACGTTTACGATTCACTGATTCGCTTACAAATAATGAGGAAATGTTTGGAGATAAACACGAATTTAGGTTTAATCCGATCTATAGCTTCTCTAAATTGAATACAAAAACACTGCTGATGTACAGTCAACACTCGTATTTACGAACCTTTAATTTGCGTTATATGAATACATAAATAGAGCTTCGTTATAACCACTCCTTTATTTGACTACTGTCAGGATTTCATCATCAAAACTACGAGCTAGTACACTCATAACGTTTAAGTAAAAAAATAGATAATCGTAGAAAAATCTTCTAAAGAATCACGTCCACTTCAAAATTGAATTAAAATCTACCAATTAAAACTTACTTATATACAAGGTCAAGCAACGGATATTTGGAGATCACGACCTTCAGCAATGAGGAGAACGACGAGAGAAAGAGTGATGATAAAACAGGACTACAATTTTAAGCTGAGGTCAATTCTGTAACTAATTAAGTGCGTACCACATAAAATGCAAAGTAAAATAAATTTAAAACAGCCTTATTTACGTTCAAAGAGTTATAGATTTGGAAATATGATTATTTTGAAAATCACAATTTACGTTTTTTTGAGAACATCGGATTTAAGTCGTAGTTGAATACAACAAGAAATTATCTCAACAGATATACAGCAAAATATGGACTTTTCATCTCAGGCTTATGACCGATCGACGCTTATAACACGAGAATTGATTAGTGTAAAGGTGGTGTAAAGTGATCACATTAAACCAGCCGACGTTCAGTCATAAACCTGATGCATATTTATTGAGATAATGACATTGGGAAGCTAATATAATTTGAAGAAGAAAATTTAGACAATTGCATAGCCAACGTTCATCCACATCATTAGATCGATATACGGAGATGTAGTGTATTTGCATCTCTCGTGGTGCAAGAATAATTAATTTGGAATTAATATGACAGGCAGGAGTTTGAATATTCAACAGCTAAATTGTCCCTTGTTCCCCTAACTTCGGCACAACACCCATGTAAGTGTAAAGTACGTAATATTCATTTTATTACACCGATGGGCAATGACGTGTTAATGTTATTACTGGTTCCGGCCCCTACTTTTATTTTGTCGCACAACTCGGAATTTTTAAATTAAAATACAAATTATTGGAGGTGAAGGTTTTGCTAAGTACCTACACATTTTATTTTAGGTGATTTTGAGGGACCTTGCAAAATTACTCCACGTCATAGCAAAAGCTTGATAAAGTTTTTTTTTATGAATCTGGGCGATCAAAATATATCCCAATACATCTTCGGCTACAGAAATCCAGGAGGGCCATAGGCGAGATGGTCTGATGACATCGAGATGGTCTGAAGGTCACAGGTCAGCAGTGGCACAGATTAACGATGGATAGGGAAGTCAGAAAGGGAGGCCTATGTTCAACACTGGACGAGGGAAGGCTAAATGATAATGATGATGAAATCTTTCTGCTTCTCACAGAAGGCTTGAAAAGTTTGTGTCGCGAAACGGAGTAAATCGGCATTTTATTTTGATTATCTATCTATACCCTCACACAACGTCCCTTGCAGGGTAGGCAGAGAGGACAGAGCGCCACTCAGCTAATAATAATAATAATATCGTTGCACACACTCCTAGCACTTTTAGAGGGTAAAGATATATAGATAGATATGGTTAATTGTATATCAGTTGAAAATATCTGCAAAAATAAATAAAAAGATAGGGCAAGGCATTCAATTCCCAAAATGGACTTGATTATTTCCAAATCTAAGAAGAAGTGCTCTTAAAAATATATGGGGAATCCTTTATTGGACCCTTAATGCGGGAATAATGGCGGGGAAAATATGTGAAAAAGTTATTTAACGGCTTTTAGTAACAAAATTATCCCTAAGGTGCTTAACGAAAGCTCTATTGCAAGCGGTTCCGAGTCCCTTGAGATGAAGAACCTACCCGTGCTTACCTTACAATATTACGGCACTATAGAATCCACACTATCTACGAGAACTAACTTACTTAATTGCTGTCGAAACTGCGTATGAATGTAACACAAGGCCGTGGAATTTTTTTTAATAAGTTTTTGGATATTTTTTTCAAATATGTAAGGAATTTCAAACAATTTGCGATAACAGCGCCGATAAATAATTACGTATTTATTGGGCAAAGAAAAATATACATAATTTGAGACATACCTAAATTATTTTAGGTATTGAACCGGATTTTTCTGCATTGCACAGACGGAAATTCATTACAGTTTTTTCCTCAACAGAGACGAGAGGCATCTTCATTCACATAATGTAGGGTTATGTGAACTCCCTCGGGGAGAAAGCAGGATGGGTCGAGAAATTTATCATAATAATGTACGTACAATAACCTGTAGGAATGGGAAAGTCCGGCGAACTGTTCTCTCTGCCTGCCCCGCAAACGGCGTCATTTCTGACGGGCTATAGCTAGTATATTAGAATTGCTTCCACATTTTGTGGTGTTTATTGTACATTATTCTACCCATAACATAACCCAACTAAATCATGTGGTACCTACTCCTAGAACCTGGAACAGAGGTCATTGGGCAATATTCTATCAGGGTATGTAATACTAGTCATAAACCTTTTTTAAACAACGCCACGTCCCTTGCAGGGTAGGCCGAGAGGACGGAACGCCAGATAGCCCTATCCTCACACACACTCCTAGCCTCCGTCACATTCATACAATTTGTCATACACGCTCTACGATTCCCTGTACTCAAAACACGTCCATCCCATTAAGGGTTGCTCCCTCCCACTTAACCTTGGATGGTACAGGAACGCCAGTTCCAATAATACATTCTGAGGAGGGCTCAGGGATCGACTGAAGGGCTCCTCCAAACAAACCCCTCCCCGATTTGAAGCAACCGTCAACACGTCCATCCTTGAGAATCTGGTCTACATGGTCAAGCCAGTATACAATCCATTTTACTTAAAAAACGTCCGAGTCGAGTGGTTCTTAGACGACCGCATTTCCCTGTACACGTTTAGATATGTTTTATTTGATATCCTTTCACTATTCATTCTCTCTACATGTCCCAACCATCTCTACCTGTTCACTTCCATTATAGTTACAACATCTGTTTTACATGTTTAAATACCAGTGCACAAAAAACAATACATAAAATAAAAAGGTAACCGTAAAATAAAGCAAATATGTGTGCAAAATTTCAATAAGGTGCTGGGACATTGGGAAGTTATTAAAATTTTAAGGGTAAATGTTGACGCAGACAACAAGAATTACAGATGAAGTTAAAAAAGGATAAAATTAACCAATGGTTTTGAAACACTGTTTCATACTATTGTGGTATATTATGTAGATCCCTTGCTATCGTAGACTCGCGTAGAGGGTCGTAGCAACTACAGTAAAATGACAACAATATCTAGCAACTAGCAAAATTACTGATTGGATGGGTTGTTCACGCGCTCGACTGTTAATCAGGTGGGCGCAGGTTCGATTTCCGATGCCGACTTACTCCACTTCACGACACAAACTTTTCAAGCTTACTGTAAACTGTACAAATATGTTTTTGGGTTTATTTCGATAAACTCAGATTCATTTAAGTATATAAAAAATTGCACTAACAGGCAACAAAGTATGCAGATTTGGCTCAAAATACTATTTCCACCCTTTTCCGCTTTGATTTCAGGTGTACTGCTTGGACCAACTAATTCACTACGAGTAAAAGTATGAAAGGAAGATGGATGCAGTGTGCCCAGCCCGGGGAGTTGTGGAAAGCCAAATGGGGGCCTGTATCCAACAATGAATTTCAGAGACTGAGGGAGGAAGGATGAGATTCAAAATAGCATTTCGTGAAATTCAGCAATGTGGTTCGCCACCTTTTCTGAATTTTTCTTTTTAGGGTGCGACGAAGCAGCAGATATTATAAGGCACAATGGAAGACATTCACAACTTGTCTCCTGAGGCTTCTTCAATACCTGAGCTCTCACGAACCTAATCTCCGACTCTGGTCTCTCCAATGCCATGCGATATACAAATTTGTCATAACAGGTAATGCATGCGAGCAAACCTATCGCTGGTTATACCCCATAATGTAGAAAATTTGTGAAGGTACAAAAGAAATATTAGTGGTAAGGATTATGAATCGTGTCTTGTGTAATTAAATTATAATCTATAGGTACTTCTCGCCACAACAAAAGCTTTTCCAACGAAACCCATGATAATGAACTGTCATTGAACCAAGTATCAGACATAAAAAAAGAACGTAATATTTTTAATCCTTCAACGCGAATATCTGTAAAAATGGAATAGGCGATAAAATGTAGCCTTGTCGCGGCCCTGAGGGGGTGATAATCGTATCGTAAAATAAAAATGAATGAATATTTCGCTAAATGGGCAGCAGAAAATAACTGCGCAAAAATCTGTCAATACGTAGTAGGTAACGTTGAAGAATTCGTTTCGTAATTCAAAAAACGAAAAAAAAAGAATTCGGTCGTAATAAATGAACGCGAAAAAAACAATTGAAAACGGCCGGGATATTGCTTATGACATTGCTGAAATAAAAAAAACGGCACGGGTGAAAAATAATACGTCATCCTTGAAAAACATTTGCTATATAGATTTTACCCAATGTCCTTGACATTTTGACCTATACAATGATAAAATACATAATTTTGTGCAACATTACCAATCAAAAACAGCAAAAAATCACGATTTTATAACACAAAGTCAAAACGAAAATCATTTAAAAATGTCACAAAAGGAAAAACACATTAATTATTTTTACAACAAAAGATCGTTGACAATTTGTATTGAGTAGGTAGCGAGAGTTGCCATCTTTACGATTTTGCGAGAAAAATAATGACGCGAAACTGCGACGCGGAGATGTATAACAAAGATTCACTGCGGCGCACGTCTTTTCTCTTCGACGCCTGAACTCCGAATGGCAAATGGAATGAAAATTTCGTGTTTTCTCTCTCAGCTGCTCGCTGTTGGTAGCATATATCCAAATCCCACATACGTAGGGTGTTTTTGAGAGGAGCTTTTGAATATTAAATCAATCTCAAAAATGTTTTCTGTTCGCAAAAATTGTTTAAGATTAGCTATAGCTGGTAGCCATTCATGGTATTAAATTAAGTGAAATGTAGAATCTTCACAGGTTTGTTTGTTGGTGATGTGTTTGTTCTATTGTAAAATATACTACCATAGCTTCTGTTAAGAAAATAAAATAAAATAAATACAAATAAATAAGGTGAAATAATTATATTTTAAGAGAAAAAAAGGTCTGGGTTTGTTTAAATTGAAACTACTAAAATATTTTATAGTATTTCTCCGTTCCCAATTACTTTGCTCTAAAACAACTTTACCGTGGAATTTATTTTGATGCTATCTATCTTTTTATAAAATCTATTCTTCTTCTTCCGGTGTCGTGTTAGGTCCCCCCAACGTTGACTATTACTTGAGAGAAAGTGCTCCTGTCCTGGGCAGCTCGAAACAGCTCTTCAGCACTCCTTATTCCAGTCCAGTCTCGTATATTGCGGAGCCAAGAAATCTGCCTTCTTCCAACCCCTCTACGACCCTTTATTTTGCCCATAATGATCAGGTGGAGTAATTTATTTTATTCTATTCTATCTTGAAAAACCATACAGTCAACACATTTATATTTTTCTCCCCTGAGCACATGACCAAAATATGATACCTTCCGGACTTTGATATTCAAAATCTATTAAAAATGAAATTTTCTGTTAATTGTAATTTTAATTTGCTCATTCTAAAATAAAACATCTCTTAAAATGCCAAAAGCTCCATCCGGGAAAATCTTACGTACGTGGGATTTAAATATATGCTCCCTCTTATAATACACGGGGGTTGCTTGCAATGTTTTATTCGGGGCTGTACCGTCAGCCATTAGAAGCCACTCGTGTGCACATATTTATATTTCCGGTAATAGTATCCGATTGGGTGAAACAGGAAATTCATACGCACCTCATTACACCTACGAATGTGTGTAATTTCGTACCTACGTTCCTGCCATCAATGGCTACTGTTGTTTTGTTAATTAATTTTGAATCACATTATTATCGACTAGCTTTTTGTGCCCGGCGGGTCTGCTCAGATTTTAGGTTTGATGCAACCACTACTACATACATGTTGTTTTGTATTTTTTTAAATATCTTATGTACTAGTCGAGATCCATGGGCGTCGCCAGCCTCGAAGCTACTATTTTTTTTAATGATATAGCATGAAAAATGTCTGAATAGCGCCGCAGACGATTTTTTTTTTTGAGACATAGTGAAGAAGATTGTGATGTGCTTTGGTTAAACTGAAAATGTACACAATAGCACAATAATATGCATGAAAAATATTTTGTATAAAAAGTAACAAAAAAGGCGCCGCAGGCTATTTTTTGCGTATTTTACTTACTTATATATCCGCATTTATGTCCACTGCTACGTGGAGTTTTCTTACATTGAAGGAAAATCCCGCGGGCTTAAGCCCCTCCACATCCCCGGGTAGCTCAGGCGCATTAATAGCGACCTCTTTAGCCGCACTTCTAGGCAAATCTTATTAAGAGGTCGGCCCAGGGTTAGCCTTAAGTGAGCCTCCCGGCAAACCCCACCCAGTAGTTTTCTTACGGTCGATTTTGTGATTGAAAGCGTTTCTGCCCCATATGTTACGGCAGTACACATTTTGCGTGAAAACGCAAAAAAAATCGGAGAGAACTAAATTTAATATGCACACAAAATGGATACCACAAACACACACGGTTTACAGACAGACCGTAGACTCCGAACATAATGTAACAAAATGGTTATTAGGACAGCATCGTACATCATCACTAGGGGAGATAAAATAACTCTCTCCTTCTCCCCCCACACATCTCCCACCCCTGCACCACCATCCCCCTCCCGCCCCCCACTTGCCCCTGTCTTCTCGCCCCCGCACCAGATCCTGGCGGGGCGAGATTTGAAATGGCAAAATACCCTTAGTTCAAAAATTTACCACGCGCGGCGCTAGTAATTCTAGGGAACCTGTATAAATAGGTTCCTTAAGTAATTCTTTCACGTCTCACTTATTAAGTATTTGACATTTGTTTGACATCTTGCGGTTAGGTAGACCTGCGGAACGCCATACTTCGACCTGTGGTTTCAGTTCTACACGTGTGGTAAACTAAAATTGCTGCTAAAATGTCTTTCCGTTGTGCTTGTTCTGCATCATTTAGCAGAAAGTATCACTTAGAGCGGCACGTGGAAGTTACTCACGGAATAAAAAATGTTACTTATAATGTAATTGGTAAAGATAAAAACATTCCTTATTGTTTCGTTTTATTTTTGGTGTTGAAAAATTCTAAACAAACTGTAGTCTGAAAATACCACAATAAAATGTTCTATTCTAAATGTGGCATTATTTTTACAATTTCCTTAAATTTCCTAACAAAACAATTTACTTGAAAGACATTGAAAGAAGAAAGTTAGCAGGTACCAGGGTGAATGGGGCAATTGGGCCAATAATAAAAACTCGCAACGTATCGACAAAGGCAAAGTTGTTGGTGCACAACGCCATCCTGGTACCAACACTGATGTATGCAAGTGAGACATGGCTGAAGAAGGATGAATCAAGTATAAATGCTGTCGAGATGAGATCATTGAGAAGAATGTGTGGAAAAACATTGAGAGATAGAATAAGGAAGGAAATGATTAGAGAGTTGAGTGAATGTAAAAAGGATGTTGTGACTAAAATGAAAGTGAACAAGTTGAGATGGTTGGGTCATGTGGAGAGAATGAACGATGAAGGAAATGATTAGAGAGTTGAGTGAATGTAAAAAGGATGTTGTGACTAAAATGAAAGTGAACAAGTTGAGATGGTTGGGTCATGTGGAGAGAATGAACGATGAAAGAAATGATTAGAGAGTTGAGTGAATGTAAAAAGGATGTTGTGACTAAAATGAAAGTGAACAAGTCGAGATGGTTGGGTCATGTGGAGAGAATGAATGATGAAAGAATAACGAAGAAAATTTATCAGGGTGAAAGAAGAGGTGTAAGGAAACGCGACTGTCCAAGAACCACATGGCTGGACCATGTTGACCAGATACTCAAGGACGGACCTGTTTTGAGTAAAAGTAATCGGAGAATATGTATGAGGAATTGCATGAATGTGATGGAAGTCCGAAGTGTGTGTCAGGATAGGAAAGTCTGGCGATCCGTTCTCTCTGCCTACCCCGCAAGGGAGGTGGCGTGAGGATATAGAATAGAACAATTTACTCTCTGCCTACCCTGCAAGGGACGTGGCGTGAGGGTATAGAATATAGATAGATAGAACAATTTACTGACAATGTCATGATATAGGAGTAGGTAAGAGACATGAAAGAATTACTAGCGCCGCGCGTGGTAAATTTTTGAACTAAGGGTATTTTGCCATTTCAAATCTCGCCCTGGCGGGAAATGTATGTCGGTATGAGGGAAATCTGCAATCGGATCGTAGGGAGTGAAACTCCGCCGCTCTTCAGATGAAAACATCATAATATCAATGAGTAGTGATGGAAAAATTTATTTTAATTTCCATAAATGCGAGTGGCATAAAAAAGCATAAAATGTTTAGTAAAGGCCTACAAAAGCAGATGAAAAAAAATAAAATAGATTAAATTAAAAAAAAAACTCGGTCTGCCGATTTCGTCTTAAATTTCTTTGAAAATTGGTATATATTTTCGATTTCTCTTTCAATTCAACATTTTTCAGAACCTGTTGGTTATAAGAATGCCTTTTTAGAACTAAAAAAAGTATTATAACATATATGTTCTATGGGTTATATTTTGGTATCAGAGTGCTAAAGTGGCATAAAAGACGTTATTTTTATAGTTACATACCTATTGGGTAGAAAGATAAATTTAAAACACACTTATCTTAGTTCAAAAAGTTATAGAATCGGATCTCGTATTAATACGGGATGGTTATAGTTAAAGTTCTCATTTTCTTTTCCTTTTCCTTTCTTTCTTTCCGACCTTTCTCTTTCCCATCCTTTCGTTGCACTTTGTTTTCCTGTTCCTCTTTTCTTTTCTTCATCCTATTTTCTCTATGACAATCTACGAGTCAGAAGCTGTTCATGTAACCGATGTGAATTACATAATAGTGCTTTGTGGTGTGATTGTCATCCCTTAAAGGAATTCTACACAAATACATTGCCTAGAACACTTTGTTTTTATTATTCACAAACCTACCCGCACACAAACAAAAATATTATTACAATACCTACCCACTACATACACACTTGTCCTTTACACTGTAATACCACTTATCAGGACCTGCCGGATGTAGTTACGTAACACATCATAAATAGAATTAAATAAATCTAATGTTTTTGTATTCAGATAAAATTGTAAATATTGTAATCTCTAATTTAATCTAGCTAATAAACCAATGTGTCCTGACTGAATGAATGACTGACATACTCACTCATCAATGCAGAGCCCAAACGGATAATCCTAAAGAGATCCTTTTCTTACGGAGTTTACCGAATTGATTTTTCGCAATAGGCAATCGAGACTCAAATCGAACGTCGACGATTTATATTCTAAAATCGTTCTGTTACCGCTTAAAAATATTCAAATTTTAGTGTAAAATTAGAATGTAAGCCCAAAATAAGACTAAAGTACGCGACAAAATCGATCTCAATTTATTGTATGAAAAAGGGACCGAATATCAAACAAATATCCACTAGAGAAACTGCGTCTTAATTTTTAAACATTTTATCAAACGAATTACAGCATTACATCTGACAAACTACGGGTAAAATATCAAATTTCGGTAAATTTCAGGGGTCAGTTTGAAATTACTTATCATTGATAAAATTTACAAAAATTAAATTTCTAACCGCTAGAGTGACTAAAACATAATCTCATTTATCCATGTTTTATATCCTTAAGTTTGATTTATATGAGTGGTATTCAATCTTCCGATGCATTTTTCGCATGCTTAGGTACCATACCCTCCCCCCCCTTCCCCCAGAAAAGCGATTTTAATTACAAAACGTGAATTTGCATCATAAAATGATAACCTACCGAATAAGCAGGTGTTTACTGTGTTTGAAATTTTTATTCGACATCCGATGAAACTAGTGGAAAACAATCATAGGAGCTTTTTATCTACGGTCAGAATGGGTACCTTTACCCTGAATTATTTGTTTGGCTGTATTTTCTGTTGGGCCAATCATTAGGGTAGCTACCCTTCCATATTATATGGTGATGTTTACTTCGCAGTATGAAATATGCAGAAGGATAACATACATCCATCACACCCTATACTTATCATTTTTTCTTAACGTTTTCAGGTGAAATTTGATTAATAATTTAGAATAAATGACGGGAAACTACTTACAAGACCTTCTTTTACTCTACATCGTTCAGGCGAATTATTAATTTTTATGTATTCTTCGAGTGAACTCAATATTTTTGGAATAGACCTATATTATTGAATTTGATCTGGAATGCGCAATTGGAATCACATTAAGTACACTTTTTTCCTCAACAGAACCGAGAGCGACAAAGTGAATTATACCTTTTTAAAAGAAACCTGGAAAAAAATAAATACTAAAATAGCCAACTTGTTAAGATTATAATTACCAGTGTTTTGGCTAAATTATACTTTCATATCTGAAAAACTCAACGCAAAATCCTCAGATCTCGTAAATTTCAGGGGTACTTTCGTAATACTTTTTTATTCAAGGAATTTCTAAATATTGTAATTCTACAACAGCCAATCTGTAGTCCATACTTTCATCTATCACCGTCTTCAGTTTCAAGACGATTCTCTCAGTGTTGGCTGAGAACAATTCAGAGCGCCGAAGCCAAATGAAAGCATATAGGTCCTTAACAAAGCATTACGAAATAACGTGGGTGTCTTATAGTGAACTACCCTAATGTTGCAATTTGCAATGTTGCAAAATAGGCGCTTACTCAGATAAATATGGACCATAATATCGCTTCTGAGCTAAGATAGTATGTACATACATAGTACATAGATGCTAACATTTTACGATACAGGGACGTAGGTGAGATGTGTGTGGACTCGGTGCAATGCAAACAAGTCATTGTGTTTAGTTATTCATCACCACGAGCCGTCCTATGATACACAGGGCTGTACCGTGTACAAACTATCGTTTTGTGGACCCACTAGAAATCTTAACTCACCATGAGAAAAAGTTCAAGTGTTAAAAAATAAAAATTTCATATATACAACTTTCAAAAATTACACGATTGGCAGCAGGATGTGGTGGAATGGGTGAACGTTGCCCTGGACATAAAGTGATCAACCAAAGCCGACTCGTAAGCGTCGGAACACCCATCCTGTTTCCTCCCCAAGGGAGTTCACATAACGCTACATTATATGGTATGACACTTGACTCTGTCCACCTACCCCGAAAGAGATGTAGTATAAATGATTTTTTATCCCAGGACGTTACATAATATTTTAACATACAAAGAAATCGGAGAGCGTATGTGACAATTTTCCAAGTGATGGAACCAAGAAGTGTGTATAAGGATTGGGCATTCTGGCGCTTTGTCCTCTCGGCCTATCCCGCAAGGAATACGGCGTGAGGGAAAATTGAACAATTAAATTGTTAATTTGATGAAATTTCATATTTTGCTGTACATCCTTTGAGATACCTTTTTGTCTAATCTGCACAGTATCAAATTCTATTCTATCCCCTCACGCCGCATTCCTTGCGGGGTAGACGGAGAGAACAGATCGCCACACTGTACTATCCTTACACACACTTCTTGCTTCCGTCACATTCATGCAATTCGTCATACGCACTCTACGTATACGATTCCTTTTACTCAAAACACCTCCGTCCACACAATCAAATCCAATCAGTAATATAAATGCTGTATTGTCAAATCTCATTTCATCAAATCAAAACGGACAAATTAAAAATAATGTTTTGGAAGGGATAATGCTCCAAGGGATGAAGTGGCGTAAGGGTGAATATTGCTTGAAGTCATGTTGGCGTAATGTCAGTAGGTACTCTTGGAACAAAGAGTATGTTGGCATAATACGGCTTAGGCTTGGCGCCAATTTTCTTTACGAGGGGACGTACATACACATCGTTCCCCTATTTTCCAGAAAGGGGGTATTCTGTAAGGCTCGTAACCGGACGAAAACCCTTAAGAATATTTCTCGAAATAAATAAACCCCAAAAAAGACAAAATATAAAATTGGACCAAAGCTCAAATGCAGTTAGATATTGGATATTTTTATACACATACGTATTCTATTTGTAAAATTACATTTATGAAGATTTGAAACAACCAAATAAAAAGGTGGATTTAAAGGTCAAATATTTGGAGAAATGATAGAGGATGAAAGAATATTATGAAAAAAAGTTCAATGAATGCATGTCCAAAAATCAACAGTTTTGGAGATATGGCCTTTTGAAAATGAGAGAGTACGAAAATTTCTCGTTTAGGTTTTTAACAATATCTTACAAACTACTGACTCGATTTTGAAAAAAACAAATCAAAAATCATAGTCAACAATTTAGGGAATTCGATGAAGATCTTTTGTGGCTATTGCGTTAAAATATAAAGAAAATCTTGTTAAAAACATTTTTTTCTATTTTCAAATTTCTAGAAAATTGCCGGGCCTCGAAAGGTGTTCACGAGCGTGTGAATGGAGCGTTTGTTTTGGCTGGTGTAGGTTTGTGAACACATGTAAACGGTCGGTTTCTATAAAAATCAATGGAAGTTTGCGGCAATTGCTTGCGGAGAATCCGCACGTTTGTCACTTGTTTGTGAACTTTTTCTCAATAATTTGAGTTGACTGGGTTGTCTTTTTGGGGGTTTTCACTATGAGCAATATCTTTATGGGTCTTTCTTTGCGAATCTGTAAGGTTATACCGTGTAACATCCAGACACCCTATTTCACAGCAGAGAGAGACATAACTAATGTCATTCTCCAGTAATGAGACAGGGACAGATAGTCGGATGTGAGGAGGAAAAATTGTCAAATGGGGTACCTTATAGTCTGGAAATGTGTGGGGGTACGTAGGTACCCCACTAGACAGAAGGAACGCTGGCATTTCAAAGTAGGTACTTTGGATGAGTATTTATGATATTTGTATTTGCTAGTTGTTGATACAATAAAGTGGATATGATGGCAAATATCAACACAAATACAGTTCATAAGGTTTTCTAATAAATTGTTTCAATATTTCGGTCAATTGGATTTTTTCTTCTTCTTCGTCATTACGAAATGCTATCCAGGACAATGAGTCCAGTTTAGCATGGATCACTATGTAAGGATGTTATTGGTATTATTATCTTCATGACGAAATGCAAACTGAGCCCTTTACACTCTGTTTGCATTGATTCTACTTCTCTGGCACATTGCCACTGTTAATTGTTCAAAACTCTTTTTGATAGTTATAACTACTTATGTAAATTTGACGAGTCCAAGTGCCTGAAATTAGGGCCTAGGGACGATAATGAACGATAAACAATTAGCCTTAGTCCCTCCACTGCTGGATATACGCCTCTTCCATTTGTTTCCAGTCTTCTCTATCCCTCGTCTTTCTGACCCACTGCCTACCCGCTACCGAGGTCACGTCATCCGCCTATCTTTTCTGAGGCCTTTCGCCATCTGTTTTCCCATGGCCTCCACTTTACGAGTCTGGGTGTCCATCTCTTTTCGTCTTGTCTTGCTATGTGCCCTGCCTATTGCCATTTAAGTCTTGCTGTACGATCCATGACGTCGACAACTTGGGTTCTCTCATACCCAGCATCTGTCTCTGATGTTTGTTTAATTTGTAAACCTGACGGTGCCAAGTGCCTTAAATGGGGCCTGCAGATGATTAGAGAACAATAAATAAGGTGACCAGCCGTCCTCCTTTTGGAAGGACAGTCCTCCTTTTCTAGGTTCTGTCCTCCCTCCAAAAGTGTCCTCCTTTTTTACTTTTTAAAACTAATCTGTTAATTTTGAAATAACGAGTTTATTATTCTATGTAATACGTCACTTGAGTTCGATAGACAACGCGACAATGAATGCGTTGTACATAGAATTACATAGAATATTAAAATCGTTATTTCAAAATGTCTTGAAACGTTCACATCGTAAATGCCGCAAAAATCAGTGAAACTAATCTGTTAATCTCAAAACCACACGTTTTTTCATCATACCATAAATTAACTAGTATTATACATTAAAATGCAATTGTTTCCTAAAAATTGTTGCCTGCGGCGCTAATTACCTTTTGTAGGTATATACTTATGTAATTTGATATGTCTTATGACAAATAAATCACCTGCGGCGCTATTTACGCATTTTTTGTCCTCCTTTTTATTTTTAAAAATATGGTCACCTTAAAATAAACAATGTGACGGAAGCAACGATTGTGTGTAAGAATACTGTCTCTCTGCCTACTCTGCAAGGAACGCAGGGTGAGAAAATCCGACTCATTTACCGTCGTTAGTTTGAATGTATCCCGACAATTCATTTAAATTTAAAGTAATTGTATTTTGTAATGTTTATTATTATTGTCGTCAGATGTCGCAATGTTGTCGTCGCAACACTGTTATGCATCCTTGGGGACGGACAGCCAGTCCTCGTGTATTCCATGTAAACCAACTAACTACATAGGTACGAGTGATACAACACTTGGGGTAAAGTGTTTACAACTGAAATGAAAGTATGGACAACGTTATTTCAGGCACTAGGCTACTGGGGTAAGGAAACAAAAAGTATTTTTTGTGAAACAGAATGCAGAAGGTCATTATGTAGGTAGGTTGTTTTATCTATCAGGCGCGAAGCTACCTAAGAACACGATTCCCATCGAGCTAACTTTTGGAAAAAAATGATGGGTATAATAGTGTCTAATCTGACGTAATCCCATAAGAAATGTTAGCCCCGGCTTCCCTTCTACAGAAATCCACCATTTTCCACTGTCTTTTGTAAGTGTTCGCATAACTTCCGCATTTTACGATGGATTGCTGCGAAAATTTAGAATAACATTAATAAAATAATATAGGCTATGTCCTAACGTCGCCGGTTTTTCGAGAAAAAAGCTTTTCCTAGGAGATGCTATGATGATGAGGGGATCCAAGGGTTATGTGGGGTCGTGTGTGGTATCGTATGAAAGAGCGTCAGAAGAGGAGTTCAGATTTTAAGTAACATTTTGTCCAGCTCAAGCCATTGGGAGACACCATGATTATGTGGAGATCCAAGGGATGTGTGGGGTCATGTGTGGTATCGTATGAAAGGGCGTTGAAAAATAAATTCAGATCTTAAGTCATATTTTGTCCAGCTCAAGCTAAGTTATGGTGGTAGACACCATTGGAACGGAGGAATCCAAGTGCTCAGATTATAAAGCAAAGTTCTAAAAAGTAAAAAATCTGAAATCTAGGCAATGACGGATTGGTTTGTCAAATTTGCCATTGCAAAGCACGGGTAATTCAGCTAGTTATCTTGTAAAAATGCAGGTACTTGAAAAAAGCGCCGCAGGCGCAGAAAATTTTTGGTACGATGAGAAAACGTGCGAAACAATTGTATTTCAATGAATTTTCATACTAATATTAGAAAAAAAATAAAAAATGATGAGAAAACGTGCAGGAATAATGTATTTTTTTTTTGTGAGGTTTAATACTTAGTATGAAAAATTGTTTGCTATGTCGCGGGCCACACAAATGTCTCGCAAGGGACCCAATTTTAGGGTGTAGATGACAGAAAGAAATATTTTTCAGATAATATAAGATCTCTTCTCGGGAGTACATTATTCCTGAAGATGGCTTCAGTAAGTAGGCCGAAAGCTCGACAACATCGACAATCCACACACGGTACACCCAAGAAGAATGGAGGATCGCGAAAATCTACAAAGCTATAAGATCTGTATAGCTTGTCTCAAAAGTCACGGATCAAAAAATGTATTTTTATTATTAGGTATGACTATCTCCATTAAATAGTTGAATCCCCACATATTACTAACTTGGATACTTGGAAGAAGAATACGAATCACAATATTTTCCAATACTAATCATATTATACGTTGGGTTAGGTTAGGTTACATCAGAAAACAGAGTCAATAAGATTAGATACTTTCATACAACGGTTCCCGGAGGAAAACCCATAAGAATATTGCTCAACATGAATAAAACCCAAAAAAGACGAAAACCCTACAGAAATATCCTAAACGGATAAAAGCCCAAACTTTCAGTAGATGAATTATTTATAAAATGTTGACTATTTTATTGTCCGTTCCATTTCAGATTCGCTTATTTATTTGGTTATTTTCTAATCTATGGTGGTTTCTAACACACTGAAAGACATCGTATACTTATAGATACAATTAATTTTATTTTCAAAATCTAATTAGATTTGAGATTTTGTCCCTTGAACATATTTCTAAAGGGCTTTTGTCTTTTTAAGGATTTATTCATTTTAAGCAATATTATTCTTAAAACTACCGTAGATTAGAAAATAAACAAATAAATAAGCGAATCTAAAATGGGATAGACAATAAAATAGTAAACATTTTATAAATAATAATTCGTCTACTGGAATCCAACTAGAAAGTTTTGGCTTTATCCGTTGAGGATATTTCTGAAGGGTTTTTGTCTTCTTTGGGTTTTATTCATCTTGAGCAATATTCTTATGGGTTTTTCTTCAGGAATCATAATACAATACTTTAAGAATCTATAGATAGATAGATAGGTCCATATGATGTTATCTCACAAGCTGAACCTTTATTACATCTCTCTGCTCATCTTTTCATAATAATATCGTCTCTACTTCACCTCTGTCCTCTACCTCACAATCCAATCCAATAATAATATCATTACCCAACACATGGATAAAAAATCTCTATCTACGTATAACACTACGCCATTAACCTACTTGCAAACGACAAATTGTATCACATTTTTTTTACACTAAGGGCAAACACACCTCCACCCCTGGATATTTCGGGAGCTTCAGCTCCTATGTCATCCAGTCTTTTTGGGAGTTCACCCCCCCCCCCCCCCTCCGAAATTCCTCAGTCAACCCACCGTTTTATACAAAGGAGAAGTTAATCACATTATTACGCATAATTTCTTCATCATACTCGTGTACTTATCAAGAATTTTTAATTTATTTATTTATATATATATATATATATATTTTTTTTTTATATTTCTCAACATTGTAAGTACACAAAAAATACATACAACAATACATAAACGTACACAGTATAGTATATAATTATCAACCCCACTAGGTTATGGCCTGTATGGGGGTTGACAATTAATCAGAGTGAAGACATCTTTATCCTAAAAGTACATATCAAAATATCATATTACTTATTATGACAAATTATTCATACAAAACATAACAGATATACTAGGTTGCATATAGGCAGAGTCGGGTACTTGGCAAATTTCTGCAACAACACACCGAATGGTACTAATTAATTATGTACTATGAAAATCAATTAAACCCACAGCTCTTTCATCAAAAATGTTGCCTGCGGCGCTAATCTAAACTAAGTGTGAGTTTGTTCACGAAAAACTTTTACGGTTCTTTCTTATCTACTTACCTTCAATGTTTTATGAAAAATTTTCGCCTGTGGCGCTAATCCTTTGTCATGTTGTAACCCAGAAAAATATCCAGCTCCGTTGCTATTGACACAACTTGGTTCATCAATTCACCTATTTTTGAAAAAAAAATTGCCTGCGGCGCTATTCACTTTTAGCATTATCAAAATTTTAATTGTGCTCCCTACGAAGCTGGCGAGGCCCATGGTTGCTACTTATTGTCTGTGATCCTGAGCTCGAACCCCCCCCCAAAATGATTTCCTGGCTACAGCCCTGGGTGTATCCCACCAATAGGGTAATCATTGAATTGGTTTAAATTGGTATCACCAGGTAAAAAGTCCACACAAAAAGTCCGTTATATGTAAAAAGTCCACACCACGCTAAAATATGTTTTATTCAATTTTTAACAGGACACACACCAGGTAAATGTTTTATTATTACAGTTGAAAGTAGGTAGGTGCTTATTTAGTGCAGTCACAGGCATGTCACAGGTACAATTGTACTATTTGAACAATGTGGGTAGGTATGTACCTAGCCATAATAGATCTATTGTCTGTATTGCCCACACTGTATACACATGTGGGTAAGCTTAGACATTACTAATTAAGGGGTTATAGGTGAAACTAATTATGGAATGGATAGGTGAATACACACTTACCTATATATCAATACATGATGTAGTAACTTCCTGTTTGTCCTGTCTCTGTTGCAAGTACCTACCCACTCATCCTCCCAGATACATTCCTTCTTCTTCTTTGTCCTATTGTTCTCTAGAACTATGATTTCTGATTGATCTATTCTATCCCCTCCCATTGCATCCCCTGCGGTGTAGGCAGAGAGAACAGATCTCCAGACTTTCCTATCCTTACACACGCTTCGTGCTTCTGTCACATTCATGCAATTTGTCATACGCACTCTCCGATTCCTTTTACTCAAAACTCTATTACTGCCAGCATATAAAATTGCTGTTCTAAATTCATCGTCGGGAGACCCCAGGTAAGGTGGTCTGATGATATTAGGAAGTGTGCCGGTGGTGGATGGATGCAGTGTGCCCAAGACAGGAAGCTGTGGAGGACCAAAGGGGAGGCCTATGTCCAACAATGGACCTGAGGGGCTGCAGAAGAAGAAGAAAAAGAAGAAATTCATCCGAAACCATCACTTTCTAGACAGACTGTACACACTGCGATTTGCCATCATCTTGGGAAGTGGATCACCAGCTATCCTTCCATCTCTTGGGCGGTCTTACTGGGAGATCCGGTATAAGGGTGTGGGACAGGATGGCATACAAAAATCAATATTAGTGTTGAATCCATAGTTTTCGATATTCTATTGGCACTATCTCTGCCGTCAAATGGCAAAACACGACAAATCGAAAAATACATTCGAGTAAAATGCGGAAAATTTCTTTTGTACATATTTAATCTACAAAAATATATTGAAGAAATTGTGTGCATATTTCTTCAATTATAATATCTAATATCAATATGATATAGTAAATAAATACATCATACATACTTGTATTGCAATAGATTAATATGTGTTACTTAAGTATAAATATCTGGTACAGTGGTAGAACAGGGAATCTGTCTCCTCGGGAAGATCTGTGGACAAGGACAGATGAATATACATTGAAACAATTATTGTAGTAAAGGTAAAGGTAACAGGGTAAGGGTAAACTACATCCCAATTTTAGAAAACTTCAAACCCACCAAATTATATGGTCGTAAATTGTAAATTACAGGTCGGGCCTGAGTGACATAACGGAGGAACAGACTGTCGGACGAACTCCGAAAAGACCAGCCCATCACTAGCTTCAGGAGCAAGCTGAAAACCGAAAGTTTTAAGACCAGCTTCCCGCGCCCTTGAGATGGAATACATTAAACGGCGCCAAAAATCATCCATCATCATCATCATCAAGAAGCTGATGACGTCACATAAGATGGTAAGTATTTTTGGGGAAATATTTCATAGAGAAAGTGTTTATCACAAGAACAAGGTGACATCACGATAGTGGGTGGTTGCCATGGTGATGTTATTTGAGTGTCATGGCTTAGATTTACATGAGTGTAGACTTTCAGTGCATTTTCTATATTTTGGCAGCCGGTGGAGGTTACCTGCTAGTGGAGTTCAAGATTGTATTGTTGGTAGCCCTGTGGCCCTGATTGTCGAACCTTGTCATAAGAGCTGTCAAAGGTCCGTAATATTCTCACACTGTATCTTTTACAAGTAACCTACAATGCCGAAAATATTACAGAACGGCGCTAGAGAAATCATTTTAAAAGCGAGATTTTACGAATTGGGAATTGAAAATAATGCTCCGATAAAATCCCTTTAAACCGCCAACGCAAGTTTGAAAAACAATGTTGCCAGTTTATACTAACAATCCAAAAATTGGCTAGTTTTTTTAAACAACAGTTCTGTAATATAATTTGTAAGTAGCGAAATTTTTTAACCATATTTTATTATCACATCAAGCAACACTAAACCAATTTCGCTCCGTGAGACTTCTGAAAAAAAAAATGTACTGTACTCTTATTCCTGCAACTATATCGGCTACAAACAATACCATCAAACAATAATTCAAATACAGATAACTTCTAAACTACCAAATTATATTGAAGTATTCCCACAACAGTATGAAGAAATTAAGGATGAACATTGTCGGGCTTACGACCGACCTCGGCTGGCTTAAGTGATCACTTTACACTCGAGAAACATTCGCCATTTCAGTTCACCCCGGCTGGGATTCGAACCTATACCTTCGTCTCGCTTAGTAGGGATCATATCCACTACACCACGAAGAGCGACGGCTGTGTTGTCGAATTTGAATTTGTATGTAATTTGAATTTGAATTTGTAATGTATTTACTACGGATGTAGAAAAAATCCAACGCTTTACAAGAATAAAAATTTGTACAATCAAAAATAATTCAAGTACCAAATTATAATCTACAATTTCAATTTTTTCAATTTATTATTAAAGAATATACTTAGTTTAAAGAATATACTTTTCTATTGTATACCTATAAATAAAAAGTGTTACCTTTAGGAGTATAGATGGACGGCGGGAACACAGGTTGCTGGCTGCAGACAAACATAGAAGTGATGATCTGTCTGGGTTCCTGCTTACGTGACTCCCCAACACCATTCACTTCCTTATTCTTGGATTCTGTGCAACTCGTGAAACAGACTTTGTACGTGGTGGCGTGTTTGCTGCAAAATACAACAAAATATTATGCTTTATTTTTGATAAATGACGAAATAAATGCTCTTTGTAAATGATGAAAGAAATGCTCTTTGGAAATGATGACAGAAATGCTCTTTGGAAATGATGAAAGAAATGCTCTTTGGAAATGATGAAAGAAATGCAAGAGCATTTCTACATTTCATACAAAGATGTAAATGATGAAAGAAATGCTCTTTGGAAACGATGAAAGAAATGCTCTTTGGAAATGATGAAAGAAATGCTTTTGGACATTTCTTTCATTTGCCGTTGCGAAGCATGGGGGTCGCCTACTTTGGGGTTGGCCATGGAGCACAATGTGAGGGAGTCTGGATGGTTCCACTCTCCTCACATGCGCGTACCAATATCTCCTTCGTCTTCCCCATCTGACGACATCCTCGACCTCGCACATCTCTCTAATTCTCGTGTTTCTTATTCCGTCTCCGAGAGTCTTCCCTGCAATGTTCCTGAGTGTCCTCATCCCAGAGACTCTCAGCGCGTTCTTCGTCACCGTGGTGTCTGCCCTACACTCGATCCCGTATGTCGCAATGGGTCGTGCACAAGTTTTATAAATTTTGACTTTACTGCTCGTCTTCATATTAGGGTTCTTCCATATTGATGTTAAAACACCCTGAGATGGCAGCAGCTTTGTTTATTTGGCATAAATAGTGAATTGAAGAAACTCGGAGAAGCTATCCAACTTACTAATGCAAGTGCTCCTTGACGTCTCTGTAAGGCAGCGTGTGTGTGAAGCTCTGGACCGGCTCGCTCCTCAGCTGTCCCACAGTGCGGATGGGGGAGGTGTCACTCGTGTAGTGCTCCAACAGGTGCACGAGGATGGGCTTCAGGGTGCCTGGGGACACAAATAAATCAATACATGAAACATGTTCTACAGAGGTTCAATCATTACAAATAAATTAGTGTTTAAATAGTGCAAAAGATGCAGCCATAGTGCCGTAAAAGTGCGTTTTAATTACTTGTTGAGTGCGGTTTCGTTCACGACTCTCTTTAAAAATTTGGTCCTTTATCTATCTACCTCCCATACTGTGTCCCTTGCGGAGTTTACCAATGTGGACGAAATGCCAGTCCACACTCCTTGCTTCTGTCACACTCATTCAATTTGTCATGCTCTAACACGGCCTGTGATTTCTTCTACTCAAAACGTGTCCGTCCTTGAGGATCTGGTAGACAATATGATCGATCTGTCGGCTGTCATTGCCACACCTCCTCTTTCACTCATACATATATAGCTCAATATGCCCAAACCATCTACGCTTGCTAACTTTCATTCCAGTCACTACACCCATCATACAGACACTCATCTCTCTGATAACCTCATTCGTTATCCTATTTCTCCACACATTCTTTTCAATGACCTCATTTCCGCTGCATTCTACCCTGCTTTGTATTTCTACAGCCACGTCAAAGTCTCACCAATATAATGTAAGTGTTGACAGTGTATCTCTCAGTATTTATACACACATTCTTTTCAACAACCCCATTTCCACTGCATTCAACCCTGAAACGAACTAACGAACTGAAAACAACTTACCGAAATCACAATTGAGCGACTGCTGCGCTCTGTATACATGCTCGAGCGCGGTGTGGAGCTGAGCTAAGCGAGTCAGCTTAAATTTCCATTCTTTGGAAGAGAGATCGATGTCCATATCATCGGAAAATAGCGGCTGCTCCTTTTCGGGTAACTTCCGTTCAGTCTTGACGTGAATGTTGTGTTTCTTGAGCGAGGCGAAGTCGTCCAAGGTGAGATCGGCTAATGCATCATTGGTCGCTGGCTCGCAGTCTTGCATGAAGGTGCTGTCCATCAGATTGCACTTGGTGTCGAAAGGATTGATGCTCAAATCTCCTGTTCCCAAAGACATGTCCATAATCGTCTGATTGTAGACTTCTTCGTAGACTTCAGACACTCTGTATGGAGAGAAATATTTTTTCATTATTATATACACAATGCGATTGTAAGTGATATGAGAGCAAAATAAATAAATAGTTATCTCAATGGTTCCGTTAAAAGCTCTGGAAGCCGAGGGTGCAGGCAGAAGACCGGTGGGCCACCCCAGAAATAGCTGGCAGAAGCAGGTGACAAAGTTGTGCGAGGAGAGACTGTGGTTGGAGTGGCCAGAGGTCCTGGAAGCTGCGAGTGACAGGGGCCTCTGGCGAAGACATGCAGATGCTTTGGGCCCCCGACCCAATCAAGGATAGACGGGGAAGAAGATGTATGTATGTATCTCAACAGATATACAGCAAAGGATGGACTTTCCATCAGGATTATGAATGATCGTGGGCTGTTTTAATGTCATCACTCTACACTTAAGTAACTTTCACCAATTCTGGTACATCCGTGTGTCGTGACTGGGAATAGAACCCAGACCTCCAGCCTAACAAAGAAAATATACCTGGGAGAAGAAGGGCGGCCGTCCAAGAACCACATGCCTTGACCATGTCGAACAGATTCTCAAGGACGAACGTGTTCTGAGTAAAAGGAATCGTAGACCTTTTACGACGAGTAGTATGTATGTGACAGAAGCACAGAGTGTGTGCAAGTATAGAGTGGTCTGGCAGTCTGCTATCTCTACCTACCCTACAAGGGATGCGGCGTGAGGGGATAAAATAGAATAGAATCATAAAATACAAACTTGTTCTGTAATCGGAGTCTATCATTGAAGCCCAGCGTAGTATCAATGAGTGTGAATATTTGTGTGTACTCCCAGCAGGTCTTGTGAAGGCCTAACTGGCCCACAAGGCCCAGGGCTCTCGTGGGAGTTGTGAAGAGGCTGCTGAGGGAGCTCACGGCCTGAGGGGAGGAGCCACGAGAGAGCTTCTTCACCAGGACTCCCAATACCGTGCTGTTACTTGGATCCACCTGTAAATTTTATAAATCAATCGAGGTATTTCACACATTTAGCCATGATGATGCCCCCTATGCAGTATTTAATTGATCATTTTTGCCTATCATCTGAGTTACATTTCGTTTGCTCCGGGCCTGGGTTTTTCTCTATACTAAATGAGCATATTTGTCTCCCTATAAGTAAAGTATAACTAGGTGGATGTGCGGCGTCACAAGGCTTGACAGAATCCGAAACTGCTACATCCGTGGGAGCCTAGGTGAACGCGACATCTCTGACAAAATTCAGGAGAGCAGACTGCGATGGTACGGGCATGTCAGCAGAAGACCGCCAGAGTATGTTGGCAACAGGGCACAAACACTTAACATTCCCGGCAGGAGATCCAGAGGAAGACCCAAGCGCGGGTGGAAGGAAGTGGTGAGGCAGGACATGAGAGAGAGTGACGTTGTACCGGAGGATGCGCAAGATTGAGCAATGTGGCGGGGAAAGACCAGAAAAGCAGACCCCATCACCATGTGGGATTAATAATTGCTGAGGAGAGGAAGATGAGTAGGTAGGTGTACTTACAAATGGCCTAAGATTCCTCTTGTATATTTCCTTGAGTGTGTAGACCAGTAGAGTCACCAAATCTTCTACAGTGTTACAATCTGAAAAAAGGAAAAAACGTAATGACAAAATGATAAAAGGCAATTAATGTCTAATCGCTTTGCGTTTCCTATGCAATTACAAAGTTTTAAACAAGTTTAACTTTTAACAAGTAGTTATCTACAGCAAAGGATGGACTTTCCTAATGGAAGTGGCCCATGACAGATCGTCGGCTGGTTTAATGTGATCACTTTACCCTTAAAAACCAAGGAAATAATGAAAAACTGAACATTTAGATTAAAATCCACAAAAAAAAAAATGACATTAGCTTTCGCGACTAGTATTCGAGAATTTGCACCATCATCAGGCGATACAGAATTATTCACAATCGCCTGATGATGAGGGTTCGAATCCTTAAATACTAGTCGCGAAAGCTTAAGTAATTTTTTTGTGGATTTTACATAATCTAAAAAATTGTATATTAAAAGAAAATACTTTTAAAATAAAAAGGAATAAGAATATAACCTCTAAGTATGTCCCAGAGTTTGAAGGTAAAATCATTGGATGACCCATCGCTCGTCATGGCCTTGAAGACTTGTTGCAGGGAGGTGGTGTCGTCAGTGATGCATGTGCAGGCGGCCGACGGCTCCCAGGCCAAGGAGCTGTACTCCTCCACTTCCTTCAGTAGCACCTTCACCCTCGTCTCCAACTCTTCAATAGTCGGAGTGGCCCAAACTGTGGTGAATGGCCTGCAAATGCAAGGAGAAGCATTAAAAAATGAATAAATCTTTATTAGCCACAGGAATCGGAGAGCGTGTATTGTATGAATGTGACAGAGGCTAAGAGTGTGCGTAAGGATAGGGCTGTCTGGCGCTCGGTCCCCCCTGCCTACCCTGCAAGGGACGTTGTATAAGGGTATAGATAGATAAAACATTGTAGTCTATTAGAAGCCAAGTGTAGTACACATAGAATATAGGCTCTAGAGAGGCATTGCACCACATCAGGTAAGTACCTACTCTGGAGGCGGTGGCATAGGATTAGCTCCTCCTACTATTGCACCATGTAATGTAGTAGGGAGTCCAGGAGGCTCCAGGCATACCAGAGCAGAGCCACTTCTCTGCAGACCACCAGACTAGCAACATTACCGGAGTGAACACCACATACATATCTCTGTATTTTGTGCAATAAAAGTGTAAATAAATTAATTAATACATATTCTCACCTGATGGTGACATCTTCCAACTTAACAGGTAGCACTGTACTTGCAAAGCTTATGATGGCATTACTGATGCCTTGCAAAGCACACACAGATCTCCACAGCACAGTGCAACTGCTCAACTTGTGCCCTATTATTGATTCTTGAACCTAAAACATCAATTACAAAAGTATAATTAACAAACTCAGTTTCCTAGACAGCTAGGTTAGTCATGGAAAGCCACACTTTCTGATACCTCCTCTATCAACTTTTTTAATCATCCTTTCATCACTCATTCTCTCAACATCTCTAAACTTATGCAAGAATGTTTATGCACCAACAATACTTAATACTGTGGTTAGCCGGCAGAGATTGTAGCACTGTGATAAGCTCACCTCAGTGAACAAATGTTTTAGCACTTTGAACAGGAGTCGTATCGTCATTTAAAAATAAAGATTTTTCAGATCTCAGATCTTGACAACCTTACTAAATATGCTTTGAAAAAAATAAGGTAAATACATTGAACCTTTATCTAGGGAATGACTGTAACAGATGTTTCATAATATCTTGTATAGGTTTCTCAAAAAAATTGTGAGATATACCTCTGAATTTTTTTTGAAGACAGCAATTCGTTACCCAAGGAAATCACAATGAAAAAATCTTTTTCGTAGTTGTAATAGCATTAAAATCTAGCTTCTTCTTCTTCTTCCTGGCCTTATTCCCAACTCATCGCCTGTGAAGGCTGTTAGGGTCAGCTCTCCTCGTCCTAAGGCTGTATACTCTTCGATTCTGGGCCGCCTCCGCTGTATGAGCATTAAAATCTAGCGAATGATTAAAATCTAGATCCATTGTTCTGGAGGCCAAAACTCTACCCGAGTTGTAAGGCCATCGGAAGTAAGAATGATTGTAATTTTTTTAATCGAGGTGAAAAAAAAAATATTGTGAGATTGTGAATGCAATTTTGAACCTTAACATCGCGGGAAATGTTTTCGGGATACTCGTCCTCTTAACTTGCAGCTGTATTTTGTTCGCTTGTATATATAAATAAATATTGAAAAGAAATACAAGATCTCACCAGGTTAATATTAACATCATGTATTGGAACGCTGAGGGTCTGCTGTGTCCACTGGCACTCCAGCTGAGACATTCCCGTGTAATGTTTATTGAAGGCATCATCCACTCCTGCTAGAAGCTGAGTGTTCACTCTCTTACCTGAGAGTCGAAATGTGCCGAGAACCTTACATGTCAGGGGCTGAAAATAATTACAGGTTTGTTAACATTTACAGCAAGAATGGCGGCCAAGAACAAGCCGAAGAAGCGTCGGTAGCCCCAGGCCAGGTGGTCCGACGATATCAGGAAATGTGCCGGTGGTGGATGGATGCAGTGTGCCCAAGACAGGGAGCTGTGGAGGACCAAAAGGGAGGCTTATGTCCAACAATGGACCTGAGTGGCTGCAGAAGAAGAAGAAGACAGCTAAATAGATGTAAGATTTTTTAACATAATGGTGACAGATGTTTACGTGATTTAATCAAAATATTAGTAAAACTCTGAGAAACTTACATCGTTTTTAAAGCAGCCATATGTTTTGTAGTGCATCTCTTTCATTTTCTCTACAGACAAATCGTTCACCGCAGTGGTTTCCTGAAAATTGAAAAATTAAAAAAACGTAAAATCTGGCCTAGACCGAATTAGCCATAAAATGCAAAAATTATTTCCATTCAAGCTGCACCCTTTGCGGGGTAGGCAGACAGAACAGATCCCCAGACTTTCCTATCCTTACACATGTCTTGCTTATGCAATTCACATTCAATTCAACACTCTCTATGATTCCTTTTATTCAAGACACCTCCGTCCTAATCAACTGGTTGACATGGTCAAGTTACGTGGTTTTTGGATGGCCATGGGGACTAAGCATACATTGCAAAGAAAAATTTAAGTACATTATACTTATTTTCCTGAAATGAAGACATTTCTGTCTAAAAATAATCCATTCTAGTCTCTGCCACATTCATGCAATCTGTCATACACACTCTCTGATTCCTTTTACTCAAAACGCATCCATCCTTGAGGATCTGGTCGACATGATCGGTCCAGGTCAGTCGCGGGCGAAAGAAAGAAAGAAAGCGGCGGCTTTCTTCACACCCTCACTCAAATATATCTCTTTTGTCATCTCGTCATCCTTCATTTTCTCGACATGCACAAACCACCTTAGTTTATCACTTTCATTCTCGTCACAACACCAGTCTTGGAGTCACTCATTTCCCTTTTTTTTTTTTAAGATCTGGGCTTGTATACACAAACCCAAATACTTTTCTGCACACCTTGCACTAGGCTAAAAGCCTGTATCGCAAAGTGTGGAATACATTGCCAGCGCCGGGGTTTGAACCTGGCACTTCCCGCTTGAGAGACTGCCGCCTCAACCAACTGCGCCAACCATGTACTTTATGTAACCATAATTAATATTTACCATCTGAATCACCATAGCTCTATTAAAATGTCTCTGATACGAAAGAGCAGCCATTAGTAGAGTATTCTGTCTGTCCTGACCATCACACACCACCCATAATGGTATCCTGTCTTCTTCAGCCATATCCCGGATGAGTTTATTGTAGAAATTCACTATGTTCATTGCCTCCTTCATGCTGAGGGCCTCGTGCATTATCTCGTCCCTCTGCCAACACTGGGAGACGTCCAAGAGAAAGGTTTCTTCCAGTTTATCATACGTCATGTCTAAACGTAGAGGAGATCCTGTCAACTCAAATTCAGAGACCAGTGTTGTCTGTTGTAAGTCTTTTTTCTTGGGTGTTACATTGCTGGGATATTGAGCCTGGAAAAAACAAAGCAATCATAAAATATTTGAGTACTCTTACGCGGGTAATCTTTCGAGCAATAATTGCTAGTGTAAGAGCACCTTACATTACTGCAGCCCAAACTTTAAAAAAAAATACAAAAAAGCGCTAAATACGGTATTTTTCTGCTCGAATCGGCTGCGGGTGGGACTGGGCGTGCGCACAGAAAGTCAGAATATGTTTTTTAAAGAGAATTTAATAGACTCACAGAAGTTTTAAGTCTTGACACGTTATTTTCGTCATGTTTATTTCCTTTTAAAAAAGTGCTAAAAACACCAAAAAGTGGGGCCGTAACAACATAATAGTACCCAATAATCATTCGATAACTCTTTGCCTTATAAATTAGGGTTTACCTGTCAATGTAATGAAAAAACAATGCAATAATTAATTACCTTCTTGTACATAAGAATGAGCGACTTGTTATTTTGTTCCATCCAATGCGCGCTGACATAAGACGGAGCTTCTTGTGAACTAATACAATAATTCGGGAAGTTTTTAGACAATTCTAACAAAATATTCATTGTTAAATATTAACTAATACACACAATAAAATAAAATAATAAAGGATAAAAGCCCGAAAAGCCCGCCTCGATCCACCGAATTTCGATAAAATGAACTGTCAAATTTCAATTTGAATTTTTGACATTTGAATTTTTATTGCCATATTAATTTTATCATTTTTTTTATTTATTCAAAAGTTTGTGCATTCACAAAGCTATTATAGCAAATTAAAAATGCGCGTAATTCATTAAATGCAATGAAATATAAAACCGAATTAGTGCAAATTGTTAGATAACGAGGTTTATGCAAACAAAATGGTACAATAAAAATATAATGTTGCCATTTAAAATATTTATTTGTATACGTTACTGCCATCTATTGACATTGTTTGGAACTGTTATCAACGATACAAACCTTTTCTTGTTTTATCGAAGTAATTTTATAGGGCGTTGAAAAGATGGCGGTATATGAGCTTATCTATTTATTTATTAAACTTTGTACAGCCTAAAATGGCATTGTTACAGTACAAATTTGAAAGTTAGAAACAGTATCTATAAAACATAAAAGTATGTAAGTAATAGAAGAAATCATATATGAGACAAATATAAAATTATAGTGTGCATCATTAAGGCCCTTATGCTGTCAGGGGGCTATGGCGCCCTGAATTTTACTCAGCCAATGCTGAGGGAATCAAGTATATGTGTTCTGTGGAGGGAGTCGTCTTGAAACTGAAAACAGTGATAGATGAAGTATGGACTACAGATCGGCTGTTCTAGAACTACAGGATTTGGAAATTCCTTGAATAAAAAAGTATTTCTAAAGTACCCCTAAAATTTACGAGATCCGAAGATTTTCCGTTCAGTTTTTCAGATAAAAAAAGTATAATTTAGCCAAAATACTGGTAATTATATGTAATCTTAACAAACCGGCTGTTTTAGATTTTTAAATTTCTTCCTAGGTTTCTTTTTGTCGCTTACGTTATTCTTGCTGAACTAGACATGAGCGCCGTCGGCCGATTCCGCGGCGGCGGCGTAATGAACAAATTTTCACGGCGGCGGCGGCGTACGGCGGCGTGGCCTTGAACCATAGATTTTTTGTTAAGGAAGTAAGGACATAAAGAAAACCACATTTTTGGTGTCAAATAGAGCTTCATATTAATTACTAAAGGGTGCTTTCTTTCTACTGTTTCCTTTTCTTTTATGTACTCATGTATGTATCTGTAAATAATTGTAAATATGTTTCCATCCTTGGACAAGGACACTGAAGGAATGTAAGTTAGGGGTGGGGTTTGTCGGGGGGCTCCCTTCTGGCTAACTCTGAGCCCACCTCTTAAAAAGATTTTGCCAAGAGGTGCGGGTAAAGAGGACGCTATATGCGCCTGTGCTACCCGGGGATGCGGAGGGCCTTAAGCCCGTGGGAGTCCTTCAATGTATGTATGTATTAATAAAGCGACGGAGGACATAAACGACCATAATTGAAAAAATAAATAAAATAAAAATACCTGACATAACACTTATGCTTATGACTAGGGACTGGAAAAAGCGGTGTTATTTTTTGGGAAATGTGTTGTTATTTTTTGCAAAATGGGGTGTAATTTTTCATAATTTAAATCATTATTTGGATGGTTTTGCAGCATTTTTTTTTAACAACAAACAGAATGAATACATAATTAATATAATATAACAAAAACAATTAATAAAACAGGTATTACTCCAATTATGCATCAAAATAAAACAAAAATATTTTATAAAAACAAAAAAGCTTGTTTTAAGGTTTTTTTCAGCGTGGTTCTTCTTGCTTTCAACGCCACATTACTTTTGATAATGTTTTCGCTTATGACGTTTTCCGAAACAAAGGTAAAATTCGCGTCAAAATTGCGAAAATTCGCGTTATTGCTGTAAATGAGTACAAAAATTCGCATACGGCGGCGCGCCGCGTTTTTCGTTCGGCGACGGCGCGCCGACTAAACTCGCGACCACGGCGGCGCGCCGGCGCGGCGCTCATGTCTATGCTGAACACTAACATTCTCATACAAAAATTGAAAAAGTTGAAGCAAAAATAGAACGATTTTTTCTCAGTGCATATAAGCCCTTAAAAGAAACAATAATATGTGTACCTACCTAACAAAAAATAACAAGTAACATGAAAATCTGGCCCTGCTTAGTTGTAATAAAATAAAAATGACAGTAATATCTCACATAAAAAATGTGACTTGCAAATAGCTGGTAGCAAGCACATAACCAAGGGGGGGATAGTTGGGATCTACCCCCCCCCCCCCCCGAAATCTGGACGATTTTTCTTTGCTATCGCGGCGCGCCTCAGTTTTTTTATAACGACTTTTTATGTAGATATGATACATAAAAACTTATGTAAAAATTTTCGCCTGCGGCTCTATTTACACGGTATCATTCCTACTACCTGTTAATCACTTCACCTACTCTTTTCAAAAATTTCGTCTGCGGCGCTAATTTTTGGGTGCTTTTTACTATAGGATATAAAAAAATGGCAAAAAGTCAGTGCCTACTGCCTATACATTGGAAATTTCTTTCACATAGGTAATTGTTTTATTGCATAAATCTCCCCCCGAAATGTTGAACAATTCTTTAAAAAACGTTATATTAAAACATAAAGTTACTCAAGTTATTCATCACTTCACCCATTATTCAAAAAAATTTCGCCTGCGGCGCTATTCTTCTATGTATTTTCTGCACACAATATTAATACCAACCTTAAACACGACCTTTTTCACTTACATGCACGAAAAATTTTTGCCTGCGGCGCTATTATAATTTTATACTGTACGTCTATCTTCAATTTTTTGTTGCTTCCACCCCCCAAAGACAAATATTAGATCGCCCCCCCCCCCGAAATAAATTCCTATATACGCCACTGACTGGTAGGTACCTAATTGAAAACATATTTCTTCAACTGATTATTAGGTACTTAAGTAGGCCTTTTCTTACTTATAGACGCTGATTAGTTATTTATTAGCTAATTTATACTAATTGTCTACCTACTTGTTAATTAAAGTAATTAAGACAGTATGTAGGCAGGTAGGCACTAATAGGCAGTTAACTCCTTTGAAGGAGTCAATGGTGAGAAGTAACGTCGCATTCTGACGTTAAGCCTCCCAACCCAACTATGACGTCATGGTCATTTCCCACGGCATTAAGGTTCAAAATCGCATGATAAAATGGTAAAGGTAGCGTTTTTTCCATTTTTTTGTGTTAATTTCGCTTCAATCAGTAAACTTTTACGGTGATTCCCTAGATTTTAAAGCGTACTATCGATACAAAATAAAATACTCCGCGACTTTCGGGAAACGAGTTTTTGTCTTTCGGAAAAAAAATCAGAGGTGTTTTTCACAATTTATTTTGAGAAATCTATACAAGCTATAAAAAGTCTTTTAAGGTTATTCCCTAGATAAAGGTTCAATGTATCTACTCTATTTTTTCCCAAAGCATATTTAGTAAGGTTGTTGAGATCTAAGGGTCTCCCGTTTTTAGAAATTTTTGAAATGTCAATTTGCCTACTCTTAATAGACTAATACCCGATCCCACCAACTGTTACCTAGGAAGGAAAGCCCTAAGAAATTTCCATACAAAAATAGGGATAATATTCTATTTATTGAATAAAGAATGTCAGCTTCCAGCATCACCAGAGCCTGGTTCCATATGAAATGCAACATGCAACTCACCTACTCTGGGCGGAGTTATTTGGGCACCTAACGTAGGTGAGTTGCATGTTGCATTTCATATGGAATTAGACTCCGGTGATGCTGGAAGCTGATGTTCTTTATTCAAAAAATAGAATATTATCCCTGTTTTTGTATGGAAATTTCTTAGGGCTCTCCTTCCTAAGTAAAAGTTGGTGGGATTGGGCACTATTCTACAGGTAGGTTGTAGGTAGTATGTATAGGCGACTAATGAAGCCTACGTCACGTCGCTTTCACACCTCATCTTGATGGGCGACACGCCGCTTTTCATTCCAGATTCCAGGAATATCTAAAGCTATTTAAGATAAGCTGGAATAAAGGTGTGGGTATGATTGCCTACTGATAACATTGTACTTACTTAATAGGGGGAGCTGTACCCATCATGTAAGTATGTTTAGAATTGGGTGGGTACATCAGGAGCCCAGGAGCGTCGCCAGCTATGAAACTAGGGGGGAGGCAATTAATATAATGTAGCATTTATGAATAGCATTTGCACAGTAATTTTGGAAAATTTGTGCTTGGGATAATTAAATGAAAAAAACGGTGTGGTAATACTGTGATTTTTGAAGTTTTGTAATTTGTAAATGTAAATGCCTATTCATTTCTCTGTATAGGGAGGGGAGGGGGGCGTCTGTCACCTTCTGCCGACGCCTATGATTGGGTTGGGTACCTACCTACATACATATCTAATTAAACCTAATTATATTGTAGGTGAGAAATTATTTATTCTGGTATCAATGTAGGTGACCTTATTTTGGAAATAATGGAATGCCCTTATTTTTAAATAGGTACCTACGTCCTGTGACCTTTCTAGGGAATGCCGTTAAAAGTTTTTTGATTGCAAAATCAACCCCAATAAATGGAAAAAACGCTATTTTTTACATTTTATCATGCGATTGTTCATGCGATTTTGAACGTTAATGCCCCGAAAAATAACCGTGACGTCGTAGCTGGGTCGCGAGCCTTAATTAGTAAGGAATTCGACCTATTAATTTTGTCTGATAAATACTAAAAAATCTTTAAAAATAATTAGGTAATTACAAGACCCACCTGAGCTAATCAAGGGTCATTGGATAATTTGATAAAATAATTACCTGTGATCCGATGTACTTACCTATTTAATAAAACAAAAGCACGAAAGTATTGCGTTTCTGAAAACGAGGACTTTTTATATTATAGCCTAATTAACCTTGTGGAAATGCAGGGATGTCATCTAGTCTCATACTCAGATAGAGGAATCTCCTCCCCAAACAAACCCTGGCTTTTTCGCCCCCTCCACTCAAATGAGATTTAACATTTCATACTCGTAGATAGGAAAGCATTATAGCAAACTCTACTTTACCTACAAGTGACTTGTTTGTTGTTTCGAGGGAGCAAACGCCGCCCACAGTTCCCGGCCTACTCAGCCATTTGGCAAATCCGGCCCTGTTCCTCAAACATAAAGCTAAAGGTACAAAAGAACAATTATATTACCTGATATTACTGTATGATAAGATTGCTTAGGCTTCATTGACAAAAGAGTAACAGAGCTCAAAGGTCTGGTGAAATCATCTTGGTATAAGTACTCACCACAACCCCACAATGCACAAAATAAACAGGACATGGTCTATTGACTCATCGTCCTCCCCACAATGGCAGGATTGATTTATAACAACACTGATAAGGATAATTTGTAATTTATCAATAAATTAATAATACAGTACCTACTTATTAATAATTATTATCTTTCCATTAGAGTGAACACAGAAATAATTAGAAAATTCTGTAAAACAACTACTGATAATTGATAAACAATTTCACACCTACCTATGACGCGAAGTGTTTCTATTAGGTTTTTCTAGATACTATAATTTACAAGATTATATTTTGAAAATAACAATAAGTACATTCAATTAGTTATCCCTGGTAGAAGATCTAGAGGAAGACCCAAGCGGAGGTGGCGTGAGGTTGTGAGTCAAGATGTGAGAGACTGTGGAGCATCCCCGGAAGATGCACAGGATAGAGCCGAGTGGCGGCGGAAGACAAGAATGGCAGACCCCACCATCTTGTGGGAATAATAAATGCCCAGGGAGAGAGAGACAATTCATTCAATAAAAAAATGAGGTGGTTGGCAGCCTGGTTGGCAATGCGCTGGACCGTAAATCCGGTAGGCATACGGGCTCGATCCCCGATACCAACTTGCTCCACCCCACAACGCAAGCTTTTCAAGATCCCTGTGAAGTGTACAAATATGTATTTGGGTTTATTTCGATAAACCCAGATTTTTTTTAATTACTTTTTTTTGTGAGATCATCGGTTTTTCTACATGGACTTTAATTCAGTCATAAGCCTAATGGACAGTCCATCATTTGCTGTATATCAGTTGAGATAACTACTTGTTACCATAATTTACCTATTTCCTTTGTTGTTCCTCGAGAAAACATAAGTATGTACGTACCTAGTAGGTATTGATATAGGGAGTCTAGAAAGTTAGAATTACCTACTCCTTGTCAATATTCCTTTGCGACTTAGTAAATCTTCAGAAACGCTTTTTTTTTCAGGAAGATAAATTTACAATTTTCAGTTACTACTGCATAAAGGTTGTATCAGATTTAATTGAATATATGGGGTGTTTTTTACTTCTGAAGACTGAAGTTAAGTTTGACCCAGTAAGGGGATAATACTCGATAATACAGTGAAATTGTGGGAAACATGCAGTGGCGTAACGTGGGTTTCTACTCTCCGGGTCGGAAGCTAAATACTAAATAAATAAATAGCTAAATAAAAGCCAAAATGGTCGAAAATTTACAGGCATTCTAAAAAAATTTGAAGCTGATGGTGTGAGTCAACTAAAATTTTGATATTGATATGGTATACAAATAACAGAAATAGCGCCAAAGGCGAAATCCGAGTTTATAGATTTATTAGATATAATTCTAATCATCAAAGTTTTGTTTTAAAAGATGACCTGTGAGTTATAATTTTTTTCTTTTAGCAAAACCTACCGTTCTGTGTAAACTGTACGTATAAAGAATCACGCTGTATATAGGTACTCGTAAAACCTTTTCTATATACAAGCAGGTACAAATTATAATATTTTATTTCAATTCTTTTGCATCGTCGATTTTTTAAATTGAATTGCTACCTACGCAGTACGCGTATTTCCCAAAATCTAAATCTAAGTCTTGTATAAAAAAAAATATACCTACAATTATACAGAATAAGGTAAATCTCGTTGAATATTCTTATAATTTCCAATATCTTCGGTTAAAGTTAAAAAATACAAATTGATAAAAGTTTCAAAGGGTCTGAATTAATATAATTTAATCTTTCGAATCAGAATCAGGGTTCTACCGAGCGAGGGGTGCTGGGTTCGAATTCGTTTTAATCGTTACGACTGTTTGCAGAAAAGATCCATGTCTCCTCCTCCACTCATCCCTGTCCTGTGCGGTTCTTTTTAACTATCTATATGAGTCGAACCAGTGGCGTAACTAGGCGGGGGCGGGGGGGGGCGGTCCGCCCCGGGCGGCGTATTTCAGGGGGCGGCAAAATAGAACAACATACCTACTATAAGAAACATTTTGATAAAACACACAAATTAAAAAATATCTCTGAATTATCTTAAATTATTATGAAAAACTGTTAAATAACAATAATTTTGATTCAAAAAATTTGCCTGCGGCGCTAGTAAAAGCTGTCTGTGTGTTAGGTAGGTATTTATTATAGGTGCCTAAGTATTTTTTTATTTCACGATAAATTCAGGTTCATCATTTCACCCATTTGTCTAAAAAAATTCGCCTGCGGCGCTCTTTATTTTATATCCTTTTTAAGCGTTGCCTTGTTAAACGTACTTATTGTTAGAAAGTAAACCAAACGACCTTCATTTTCATTAAGTTTTGTAAAAAAAATTCGCCTGCGGCGCTATTTACATAATTTGTTGTGCCACGTCTATATTAAATTTTTTGTTGTTCGCGCTTAAGTACTTTAGGAGTCGGGCGGGGCGGCATTTTCAGAGTCCGCCCCGGGCGGCACTAATGCTAGTTACGCCACTGAGTCGAACCCCATATCCTGGCACAGGTCGTCCAGGTATTCTTTCCTTGGTCGTCCTCTGTAGTTTGTCCCTTCGTTCATTCCTTCAATTAATTCAAATAGGAGACCCTCTTGACGCACTATGTGGCCGATCCATCTGGCACGTCTTTCTGCTATTGCATTGAGCAGGTGTCTTCGTCCTTTGATTTTGTTGAGAACTTCTTCGTTTGTTATGTGATCCCTCCAAGGAATTCATAAGATTCTCTTGTAGGACCACATCTCAAAAGCTTCCAGTGTCTTTTTATCTCTTTCAGATAGGCACCACATTTCTCTCCCTCTACTCGTATCCACATAAGCACGAGTATAATAAGGTTGCATCATAAACCACTTTGGAGTACCTACATGGTTGACGCAGTTGGTTGAGGCGGCAGTCTCTCGAGCGGGAGGTGCCAGGTTCAAACCCCGGCGCTGGCGATGTATTCTACACTTTGCGATACAGGCTTTTAGACTAGTGCAAGGTGTGCAGGAAAGTATTTGGGTTTGTGTTTGCAAGCCCAGATCTTTTTAAAAAAAAACTTATTATCGGGTGGATTACCTTAAAAAGGTTATTTTATATAATTTTTACTAAAGCATTAAGTAATAAATTAATGTCTATACCGGAGAACTCTGCAGATAGTTCGATAGTGAAATTGTGTGGCAAAACTTTACAAAAAAGCACATAAAAGCTACTAACTTTGCGCATTATATAAAAAGCACGTTTATTAGCATACAGAATGGGGTTATTATAATTATAACAAATACATAATTATCGGAAAACTTTCAAGTGTTGGATATTTTTTGCACAATAATATATACTTGCGATAAATTTGTTTAATTAATTTTTAGTATATAATTAGTTGTATTATAAAAGTTCTTTAACCTCTGCGGTTTTTGTCGAATTGGTATATAGACCTTCTGAGAAATTGTGCAGAAATTGAAATTTCAGCGGTATGGAGAGAGGGGTCTCTGTTTAGTTCGAAAATATACTGAGAACTAACTACGTTTCAAACGAATTATGTAACGCTCTATGCTGAATAAAAAAATACATTACCATAAAAATGTAAGGATAGCGTCTGTTGTAAGTCTGGTGATCTGTTCTCTCTACCTACCTCGCAAACCGCGTCATTTTTGACGGATTAAAGCTAGTAAATCATAATAACATACCTTCACAGCTTTATAGGTGAAACTGTCAAGATTATACTTTAAAATTATGGGTCGATTTTTTAATGAAATTTAAATAGCATCAAATTTCAAAGACAACGAAAAAATGATTTTGCTGAAGGATTCAAAAATATTATTTTTAATTAAAGACAAGGCGAGGTGAGTACCTGAGACGCAATTTTTTATAATTATTTTAATATTTACTCTGACTGGAAGGCGAATTAAAAATGAAGGACCTCCTCCAAATAATTACACGCCATGTCTCCCAGACTCCTACTTATAATAATGATAATTATTATCATTATTTTTAGATAAAAACCCGTGCAATTAATGATTTTGCCTTGCAAGTCGAGAAGTATTTCTGATTTGAAAGTTCTAGAACTTATACTAATGTCATTTTTCTTTACCGTTACGGAAATAATATACTCGTAATAAGAAAACTTTATAAACCGTCAACAGGTAGAAAAAATGAAAACACTAAATATTTAATTTTAAATCCACAATATTTGACTTTTTAGTTCGCGACTTTTGTTTGAGGGTTTGCATCCTCATCTTCAGGCGATTATTATTTTTTTTTAATTTTATAAATGAATCTGGGTTTATCGAAATAAACCCGAATATACCATTGTACCCTTCACAGTAAGCTTGAAAAGCTTGTGTTGTGAAGTGGAGTAGGTCGGCATCGAGGATCGAACCCGCGCCCACTGGATTAACAGTCGAGTGCGTTACCAACCAGGCTACCGACCACCTCAAAATTATGAATAAAGTTCTTTTGAAAAAGATTTTGAATATATCTTACTTTAGTCAAAATCGCCTGAAGATGAGGGTGCAAACCCTTGAACACTAGTCGCGAACTTAAAAGTCAAATTTTGTGGATTTTAAACTAAATATTTAGTGTCTTCATTTTTTCTTTTAAATGAACTTCCACCATGTACCGACGGTGGAAAACATCGAGATTGTAAACAAGTAGATTTTTTTCAAAAATCTGTCATTTGTAACGATGCATAACTTTTTTAATAATAACATTACGAAAAAACTTAATAAGACATAGGTAAAGAGAATTTAATATTCTATAATTGTTTCCTAAATATTTTTCCTCTAGGGTGCACCTGTAAAAAGTTATAATCATTAAACTGAAAAACGGTCGGAATTTCATCGATTTTTGGCTCGACCTAGTGAACGCACAAGGGTGGGGAGGTCGAAAACTTGGATTCTGATTTCTAAACCACAGGACCGACCTGTCCTAACATATCCAAAAATCAGAAATACTTCTCGATTTGTATGGCAAGGTACCATATTCATTCTCTTTTTTTTTTCAATATAATGGGTATTCTTTATAATATATTTTTGTGTCCGGCGGCGTTATCTAAAAATATACGTGGGTAGCAGAGATTTTCTGAAGAGTCATGGATTCCTGTGGCAGGGAAGCCGTCAGGATGTTGCGATAAGCTCGCCCCAGTGAACAAATAGGCCGAGATCCGGCCGTTAAAAATATGACGCATCTGTTTTTCAAGGGGGACCTTTTGGGGGGGAGGGGGGGTTGCGGCATACTTGATGTTGTCGTGACGTCATTGTGATGCGAAATTGCCGGTAGTGGTGCAATTTATTGCCTCATGTAAGAGAACCTTTAGCTATCGTTGTTGGCAAGACACATTTCCGGAGATTCTGATTAAATTTATTTTTTATAGTCGCCTGTTTTTTTAGCCTTTGTGTCTCTTCAAAAATAATTATATTTTAATTTACTTTAAGGCCCCTTGAACGCCGGAGGCCGGTTTCTACACCCCTTCCCATTTTTTAGACATCAAGAGATGTCTATACTTTGTCAATTCCTGGTAATTATCTTAGTAAGTATTAAAACCTATGATAATTAGGAGCATGCTTTAGTCGCTTACCATCGCTAAAACATGATTTAAAAATTTACGTCACATTGAATTAAATTTGATTTAGGTAAGTACTTACTAATAAAAAAAAATATTACAAAAATACCCCTGAAAAGTCCTGGCTACAGTAGCGTAGCGTGGGAAGGGTGGGGGGCGGTCTGCCCCGGGCGGCACATTTTAGGGGACGGCATTTTTTGGGAGAAATTTCAAAAATTCGTTGAATATCATTTGTTTCTCTCACGAAACAAAAAAAATCTCACGCCACCCAAAAGATACTCACGGCAAACAAAAAAAAAATGCAGCGACCTTTCACTCGATCAATTGTTATAGGAGTCTTAAGACTTCCTGATGTGAATAGATATTAGCCGCTATATCTATAGGTAACTAATTCTTTTTAAATATTACAGATTGATTTTGTAATAATAAATGCAAATTAAAAATAATAACGGTACCTACCCACCGATTCAATTTATTGGGAAGTTGATGACATACCTACAATTATTATAACACTAGCTTCCATGACTCGGTGTAGCACAGGTGAATTATGAGAAGAAAAAACGTTTATATTTATCGAAAAAAATCCGTTAAAAAGCAATCCATTAATGCAGTATTAATTCTTATAACAGTGTAGAAGAATTACGAATAAACAAATTCTCAGGCCTACGACCGATCTCGGCTGGCTTAAGTGATCACTTTACACTCGAGAAACATTCGCTATTTCCAGTTCAGTCCGACTGGGATTCGAACCCAGACCTTCGTCTCGCATAGCAGGGATTTTATCCACTACACCACGAAGAGCGACGGCTGTGTTGTAGAATTCCGTATACATTAGGTACTTACCTATATGTAGTGTTGCCATTCTTACTGTTGAAGGAAGAGGGTGGTATTTTTTTATACACTCGGGGGGAGGGGGCGGGGGGTTTCACTGTCCTGTGTCCATTAAAATCATGGATTTAGTGGTCCATGGTCCGAAAAAGTTTGTAGAGGTCCATGGCCTGAAAAAGTACATTACATAACTCAGAGAAATAACCAGTTGTATTAACCGAAAAACAGTGAAAACAACTGTTTTACTAGGTTTTAAATGGGAACCTACCGAACAAACGGTTAAAATAGCCGAGGTCAGTCAGTAAAATGCGAGAGCGTTGATTTTACTTTGAGTGATCAGTTAAAAACAAGATGGTTCTATTCCCCGATCAGGTTCTATTTTTTTTCATGTATTTTTACCTAAAATTTCACTTGGTTTATTTTATTGGTATATTTAGTAGTTACATTCTTACATACACTCAGTATAAAATTAATACTGGTAGATAATACAGAGCGCTTTAAAAGTTTTAAAACACCAGTACATCCCTGATTTTACATAATTTATTCATTAGAAAGAAAGGTAATTAATTTAAGTTTTATAATGGACAAAGCTTCGCCATATTGAAATCAATATAAACTTATTAATTAATAAATCCTAACCTAACCAGTCTGACCACTAACCACGCAGATTGTGGGGGTTGACTGTAAGATATTGCTGTTGCAATAAGTCCGCCTTTTAGCACACTACTATATTATAATTGTCTTGTTTTGTAACTCTTTATGATTTATATATTTATTTTGAGATTCAAACAGAGAGTCAAAACATCATAAAAACACACCATTAATTATAGGTGGTGCACATGAAAAGAAGGCATATGTGCGCTCAGATAAGGTGCAGTAGTATTATATACATATAGGAACTTGCACGGTTTGGGCATGTCGAGAGAATGAACGAGAATATAGAAAATACACTGTAGTCTTGCCGACTAAATGCTCAAGGACGAACGCGTTTAGTAATAAGAAAAACCGGAGAGCCTCTTATAAAAATTGTATTAATGTCACGGAAGCTGGGAGTTTGTGTACCTATAAGGATAGGGCGGTCTGGTGTTCTGTCCTTTCCGCCTACTCCGCACTGGATACGGCGGGGGATAGATAGATTTGCAAAGGTGTGTTATCTAAAAATTGTAGCAGGTACCTAATACCTATAACCTATATACTTACCTAAGTTCAAAAGCAGGGTTTAAAAGCAGAATAGGTACCTACCTACTCTATGCAGGTAGCTATCTTGATTAAATATAGATAGACATGCAAGAGTGGGCGATACAATGTAAGGGCTTCATGATTCATACAACTTCCAGCTATAGGTCCTGTATCGGTATAACAGATTAAAAGTCGGATAATCTTTTTTTCTGAAAATAGATATCGATATAAAGATAAGGATGCTTTCAATAATACCTATTATTTTTAAGGTATCTGCTCTGACGTCAAGTGGCAAAACGGGGTAAATCGACTTACCGCACTTTGCCTTATTGTGGCTTATTCGATTTCCCGTGGCCTGTTTAAAAAATCAGTTATTGAGCAAGGGTGGCCAACCTTTTCAGCAGCCGGGCCAGATTCTAAAAATGAGATTGCCTACCGGCCTAAACAACATTTTTTTGTTTCACTTTACAAAAAAAAAGTAAGGTTTGTTTCGAAGGGGGGGGGGGGGGGGGTTAATTAATTATTATTGAAACACAATTCTACGGAAAATAATTTTCACTGGGGCGAACTTATCACTCACTTATCACAGCTATCTCTTTCAGCTAATCCAAATGAAATTATTTCGCTTTAATTAAAAAACTTTTACGGTCATTTCCTAGATTTTTATGCACATTATCAATGCAAAAAATAAAGCTCCAAGACTTTCGGGAAACGAGTTTCCGTCTTTCGGAAAAAAGATCAGAGGTGTTTTCACATTTTTTTTTTTGAGAAATCTATACCTACAAGATATAAAAAATCTTTTACGGTTATTCCCTAGATAAAGGTTCAATGTATCTACTATTTTTTTTCCAAAGAATATTTGGTAAGGTTGCCGAGATCTAAAGTCTCCCGTTTATTGAAATTTTTGAAATGTCAATATAATGCCTTTAATATAAAAACGTATAAGTTTTCCATATTAGTAGCAGAAAAATATTTATTTCCAATCATACACGGCTTCTTAGGCCATTGGTACAAAATACATCATATAGTAACAATAAAAAGCTAAATCAAAACATAAACCGAAAACATTGCAACACACATATGTGCATCCAAAACCTGTGATGAAACTGGGTACATATTGTATTCAAATTGAGAAATACATGAAACATGTCATATAAAATAAGAAGGACACTAACGCAAATAACAAATCATTCATAAAATATAAAATAAATTAGTCAATGATCATATAAAATATATCCGCTATATACCCACATTTAAAAGAAAATCATTCATAATATTATTCAAACACAAAAATAAAATAGTTACAACAAAATCACATGAAATAAATCAGACATATACCTACATATAAAATATATATTGTAAAGATGAAGGTAATAAGGTATTAACAATCAATTCTACGTACAAGTTATTAATAATACTTCCATTGTATGGGGGATGCTATATCTCTCCTATAGATCCATGTCCTCAATCACGTAGTCTGTAGTGTTATCTGCATAGGATCGCAAGCAGGAGGGAAGTCCGGAGATGGCGTCAATACTAGGGGACTGATAGTGCTAATTGTTAAGGGCATGGCACCAGGAATGACGTCACAGTCTTTTCCCACGGCATTAAGGTTCAAAATCGCGGGACAACATGATAAAATGGTAAAAATAGCATTTTTTCCATTTTTTGGGGTTTATTTTGCGTCTATCAAAAAACTTTTACGGTTATTCCCTAGATTTTAATGCTTATTATCAGTAAAAAAATAAAATTTTACTCCGCGACTTTCGGGAAACGAGTTTCCGTCTTTCGGAAAAAAGGTCAGAGGTGTTTTTAATTATTTTTTTTGAGAAATCTATACAAGATATAAAAAATCTTTTACGGTTATTCCCTAGATAAATGTTCAATGCATCTACCCTATTTTGTTCCAAAGCATATTTAGTAACGGCTGTCGAGGTAAAAGGTCTCCCGTTTTTAGAAATTTTTGAAATGTCGGTATGCATACTCTTAATGTGCGCTTTTTATCATTTATATCGATATTCAAATCACTGTTATTTTTTCAAGAGTATGCATACCGACATTTCAAAATATTCTAAAAAAGGGAGACTTTAGATCTCGACAAACCCACTAAAAATATGCATTGGAAAAAAATAGGGTTTATCTAGGGAATAACCGTAAAAGATTTTTTATATCTTGTACAGATTACTAAAAAAAATGTGAAAAACACCTTTGATCTTTTTTCGAAAGGCAGAAACTAGTTTCCCGAAAGTCGCAGATACTTTTTTTGCATTGATAATGCGCATTAAAATCTAGGGAATAACCGTAAAAGTTTTTTGATTGAAGCGAAATTAACGCCAAAAAATGAAAAAAAAAAAACGCTAAAATCACAATTTTATCATGCGATTATTCATGCGACTTTGAACCTTAATGCCGTGGGAAATGACCGTGACGTCATAGTTGGGTCGGGAGCTTTAATCCCAGCCTGATGTGAATGGTGCAAGAAAGCTAATAATCAATGTCATTCAATATCACTGTCTCGCTTTAAATATTGCCTAAATAATTGCTACCTGACGCAATTATACTGCTCGAAAAATTTATCAGGTAAGGTCACCTTTGCCCTCAATTTTCTCAACAGTTTGGCCTTGTCAGTTGACCTTGATATTCTGGGGGTGACAAAAATAATACATAGGCACCCACAACACACCTGAATCTAATTTGTATTTCAGTTTTGTATAGTATTTTGAGTATGAATATTTCATGTCGCGTACAAAGAATCAATTGTAACATCGTATTGATAAATCATTTCGATTTTGACATATTGTTACGATTGTTTTTGAATTATTATAGCGCCGCTATAAATCACTTAACTATCCAGCGCCTGCTCCCCGCTCCTGCATGTCTTCTCTAAAGCCAGGAGGCGACGTCACTAAAGAAGTCACGGAGATGCACAATAAATACGTACTTGACTATTTTTGTTTAGAAATGTTTATTGAATAACCGTAAAAGATTTTTTATATCTTGTATAGATTTCTCAAAAAAAATGTGAAAAACACCCCTGATCTTTTTTCTGAAAGACAAAAACTCGTTTCCCGAAAGTTGAGGGTAAAATTTTTTTTTCTACTGATAATATGCATCATTAAAATCTAGGGAATAACCGTAAAAGTTTTCTGATTGAAGCGTAATTAACCCCAAAAAAATAAAAAAACGCTATTTTTACAATTTTTTCATGCGATTGTTCACGCGATATGAACCTTAATGCCGTGGGAAACGACCGTGACATCATAGTTGGGTCGCGAGCTTTAAAAATAATAAAGTCGAAAGCCTAAAATGTTTTTTGATTTGTTTTATCAGTTTCGAATTACTACTTTTCAATGAAAAATGTAGATCCTGTACTGCATCATGGACCACTAATTAGAAAACGCCAAGTCAGGAATCTATTGCAACTATGTCCTATACCATCGCCTCCTTACTCTAGCCGTGCTGTAACAGTTGGCAACATAGCAAAATTATCAAACAGGACCACTACTCCTGTCAATTCTCCTAACAGAATTAAATACATTGTCCATCATACTCGTTGTTAAGGGACTGTTATTCCATACATTTCCATGCGACGGTGATGGCAACGCTGCTTAAAACCAAGTGGTCTCAAATTTCTGCAGCATGGCTAGAGAAAGAGTGTCTAGGTGGCAGTGCCTATGCACGTAATTTAATTAAGAAGTTGAATTTTTTTAAATGTAAACATTCTTACCCACGTCACTGAAAAATGTTTTGTATTGTTGTCTATTTTTAACTCATTTTTTAAAACGTCTTGGTACGAACGTCATCTTATTAAAATTTGTCGATAAGGTGGCGGGCGATCGATCAGATTATAGAAGTTCAATCAATTTAGGGACCTATACAGGTATCCAAGCCACTTATATTAACCTATCGATAGTAAGGAACCCCTTTAAATTGTAGGTAGACATCTTATCTTGATATATCCTATTAGGTGCATTTTTCTTTCTTTTTTTACCTACACAAACCCAAAAATACTTTCCTGCACACTTCACAATAAGCTAAAAGCTTGTGTCGTGAAGTGAAGTGCAGAAGTGCAGAATACATCGGCTAGACGGCGATTCGAAATGGATTTTCCCGATTAGAAGTCCACGTTAGAACCATCTGAAAAAACTTCAGAAGATTATGAAAAAATATAAAAAATATAAACAATCGCATGAAAAAATGTTAAAAATATCATTTTTTTTCTTTTTGGGGTTAATTCGCTCAATTCATTTTTTTTTACCGATATTCTCTAGGTTTAAATGCATATTATCATTACAAAAAAATTATCATAGACTATCGGTAAACGAATTGCTGTCTTTTGGAAAAAAGATAAGGTGTTTTACACATTTTTTTTTAGAAATTTATACAAAATATAAAAAGTCTTTTACGGTCATTTACTAGATAAAGAAACAATGCACCTACCCAATTTTTTTTTAAAGGATATTTAGTAAAGGTTGTCCAGATCAAAGGTCTCCCGTTTTTTATTTTTTTTTTACTCTTAACTGTGCATTTAAAAAACACAGTATTTTGACAAATCTGCGTTTTTTGTTCAGTACGACATAAATATATTGTAAATCATGTAGTTTAGTTCTCTCTGTACAGCCCGCAAGGAGAGTTACGTTTTACAGGATATAGATAAAATAACTTCGTGACGACATAATCCTGAATTTTATATCACGGTAAAAAAATATAATATTTCGAGGTAAAACTATTTGGCACATGCGCTTTAGAATATGTCGCCTATATAAAGGATTGGACGCTGCATGCAATCCACAGATTCCTTTATCTCCAAGTTGTGACAGGACCCCTGGAGGCAAAAGCTCTAGGACATCCAGTTGTGTTTATCCATAAGTTCACCAGTTCCACCAGCTAAGCAGGTGCAGGTGTGTGAAGAAGTTCCCAGGTGTATCAAAGTTTCAAGCGGTTCCAAGCACAAGCAACAGGTAATGATTCATTTTTATTGTTTGATATTATGTTTATCGAAACTTTTGTGTGTGAAAATAACTTTTTTACCCCCTGTAAAGCACTTTGATTTATAAAAGCGTTTTTTAAAATAAGTTTGTCTGAAATGCAATGCCCAAAATCCTGGATTTTCTTGCACATAATAAGTTGATATCTTCTTTGATTTTGAAGGTTTTACTTTGTGGCGACATTATATTATAATTAAAACAATATGAATTTGTTTACACCACTTTTATTTTGACCAGAGTCAACATGTTTCGGGAACAATGTTCCCTTCTTCAGGACTTATACAAGAATCTTCCCGACACATGTTGACTCTGGTCAAAATAAAAGTGGTGTAAACAAATTAATATTGTTTTAATTATAATAAGTTGATATACCTACATTTTACATTTTTATATTATTTCTTTTATTTAAAAAATGGATCCGGGCTTGCATTCAAAAACCCAAATATTTCCTGCACACGTGGAATACAACAAGTTTGAGAAAATATGGTTTATTATTATTACATCGCCAGCGCCGGGGTTCGAACCTGGCACCTCCCGTTTGAGAGATTGCCGCCTCAACCAACTGCCAACCCAGATTCATAAAAAAAATCATGGAATTGTGTGTGTGTCGTGTGAGGATAAAGTTATCTGACGTTATTTTTGAAAATCACAATTTATGTTTTGTGAGAACATTGGAATTTTCTACTTGTCGTACTTGAATATAACAAGTAGTTATCTCAGCTTGTCAGGTTTGAGGTCTGGGTTCGATTCCCGGCCGCGGCAGATGGATGGACTGCAATTGGTTAATGTTACTTGAGTGTAAAGTGATCACATTAAGCCAGCCGACGATCAGTCATAATCCTAATGAAAGGTCCACCCTTTGCTGTATATATATTTTGAGATAACATTTTTTTTTATCTGGATCTGGGCTTGCATACACAAACCCAAATACTTTCCCGCACACTTTGCACTAGGCTCAAAGCCTGTATCGCAAAGTGTTGAATACGTCGCCAGCGCTGGGGTTTGAACCTGGCACCTCCCGCTTGAGACACTGCCGCCTCAACCAACTGCGCCAACCATGTATTCATTACTTGTTATCTGACGTTCTTGTCTCACTGCCTACCCCGCAAGGGACGCGGCGTGAAAGGCTTGATAGACAGATAGGTATGTAATGTAATATTATTATACAATTCAATATCTTTATGATATGAAGATAATGTTAGGTATCAAATTCAAAACACCTTTGAGGAAATGAATTCCCAACTTCCCTGAACATCGTAAAGGAGTATCACTTTACACATCTTAATTTCATGTCTGTAGAGACGATTCCTATAGTGACAAAACAGACGTATGCACTTGTATGTGATTTCCTTCAGAGAATAGGTACTTTTGATGGAAAATTCAAACATTACTGCCCAACCCCACCAACTATAACCCAGGAAGGAGAGCCCTAAGAAATTTCCATACAAAAACAGGGATAATATAATATTTATTTAGTAATAGGGCCCCCTGCAGCAATAAATTCATATGAAATGCAAGATGAAACTCACCTACTCTGGGCGGAGATATTTGGGCACCTAACGTATTTTTTGTTTCATCATTTTTGTGGATTTTAATAAATTAATTTCTTTTTTTTAAACTTTTCCTTAAATACCGTTTGGTTTTCTAAATTAAGCCAATAATATAACTCGCAGACGAGTGGAAGGCCTTAAATGTAATAAATCAGGCCGAAATAGCCTAAACCAATGACTCGTAAATGAAAATACCCTTTTAAGAAAGTCCTTATAAAGTCATGGCACCCTTATATTTTGACATGATGTCTCAACTAGAAAGATCTTGAGTGACTTTATAAAATTACTCCCGTTATGATATTAGGCTGAAAGTTTAGAATAAGTATCACCTTTGCTTTAACATACTTATCTAATTATTAACCTTATCAGGGCAGGTTTCAGGTGTGGGGCACAGAGAAAAGGGTGTCGGCAACACCTCACGAAAATCATACCAAATTTTCACCCTTATAAATATTAATGTGTCATGTATTTTGGATCTGAATATCACTTTTTTTATGTGAGGATATCGGCTTTTCTACATCCCGTAATTGAGTATCAAGTTATTACCTATCTCAAGAGATATACAGCGAAGGAGGCTCCTGTCTCTTGAAGCGGTCTCCAAGACCTCTGACCACTCCAATCACAGTCTCTCCTCACACCTCTTTGCCACCTGCTTCTGCTAGCTATTTCTGGGGCGGTCCATTGATATTTTGTCTCTCGGCTTGCAGTATTTCCAAGTTTTTCATACACACATACATATCTACGTCCGCTCCTTATGTGGAGCGTGTGGTCGTCACCCAGTTTTTTCAGGCTTTTCTGTCCTGGGCCAACTACGTCGCCTGTTCCCAAGACATTTCAACCTGGCGCAGCTCTGGTGTGTATTATTCTCATCACTACCTACACCAGTGGTTCCCAAAGTTGACTGGGTGCCGACTCATCTAACAAAAATTTCCAATCTTGCGACCCACCTCTTAAGAAAATACGGGGGGGGTGTACTAGCGCCAGATTTACAATTTTTCTCCGTATAGGCACTCGCTGAGTTTTCGCCGCCCTCCTCCCACCACGAAAATTTTACCTTATAAAAAACGCACCAAGAAGTTAGCGCCCCAGGCGAAATTTTTTAGAATCTAAAGAGGGAATTAATATTGGTAATGCTTAGATTCCGTAGTGGCGAGTAGTGGAACTTATTTGTTCTAATTGAAATTAAAAAAAATATTTATTTACAAGTGTTACCAATTTGAATGAAAGACTGTTGAAAAAAAGAAACACGACTTAAATATTTTTTTATTACTTATTTTTTTATTAACTATTATTTAGGGCCCACTCAATATTCGGGAAATACTGACCTACACTATTAAATACCTTATACCTGTACCTCCAGTTGAATTAATCTAATACCAGTAGACTTGTGACACTTTTTAAATTGTTATTAATGAATTAACATCTTGGGAATATAAACGATACAATTTAAGAATATTATAAAATTTAGTTACGTGTATTATAAAATTTAGTTGAACACCTGATAAAGACATGTAATTTCTTAATATCATCAAATATCCATATAACATAATGTTCTTGAGATTAAATTTTTATGAGCTAATATGTTCTACATATTGTCGTTTCAACTTTCAAGGGATTACATTGAAATTTCATTATTATATGTTCCATTATCTTGTAACTTCAATGTCAATGAGTTTCTACATTATTAGATAAATTAATTTTAAATATTAGTAAGTGTAGGTATTTTATTTTATATTTCATATTAGCTGAGTTACCCGTGCTTCGCAACGGCAATTTTAACTAAAGCAACCCGGCATGATTTATTGGATTGAGCTGGACAAAATGTGACTTAAGATCGCTCTTTCATACGATACCACACTCGACTTCACACAACCCTTGGATCCCCTCATCATCATGGAATCTCCTAGGAAAAGATTTTTCTCCAAAAACCGGCGACGTTAGGACACAGCCTATATTATCTGAAAGGTTATTCTAAATTTTCGCAGCAATCCATCGTATACTGCGGGAGTTATGCGAATACTTGCAAAAATCAGACTTTAGATTACCCAAGAAACCAAATTCGGTCGCGAAATTTGCAATTCGGTCACAAGTGGTCACAAGTGGTTGCCGTGTCGACACTGTGTGCACACAAAAACCCGGTCACAAAACACACACATTGTGTACGCTTTGCGACCAGATTTGGTCGCGGAGTGTACACACTGTGTGGTGAATGTGTCCGAACATAACTTGGTCACAAAGCGCACACATTGTGTACGCTTTGCGACCAGATTTGGTCGCGGAGTGTACACACTGTGTGGTGAATGTGTCCGAACATAACTTGGTCACAAAGCGCACACATTGTGTACGCTTTGCGACCAGATTTGGTCGCGGAGTGTACAGACTGTGTGGTGAATGTGCCCGAACAGAACTTGGTCACAAAGCGCACACATTGTGTACGCTTTGCGACCAGATTTGGTCGCGGAGTGTACACACTGTGTGGTGAATGTGTCCGAACATAACTTGGTCACAAAGCGCACACATTGTGTACGCTTTGCGACCAGATTTGGTCGCGGAGTGTGCACACTGTGTGGTGAATGTGTCCGAACAAAGTTGGTTCAAATTGTTCAAAATATATTAGTCCACGCTATAAGTAGTTCTCAATCTGTTTCTTGTTCAGTCGTGTTTGTAGTGTTGAAGCGAATAGAATCCATGGCTTTTTCATATGTTGGAATATCTATAACTTTTATTCGGCATTTTATGCGCATCCAACCACTTTCAGGCACACTGTCCTCGTTTCTCCTGGCCTCTTCCAATATAGTTTTCCGTATAAATTTTGGCCAATACAAAAGACCCTCCTTCACCCAACCACTAGGAACAGCAGAAATCACAACTGCCGAATTTTCCTTTGTTGCGACGAGCGTATAATGCATTTTGTACAAAGACTGAAGACGTTCTGACATGAGGAGCGGAAACTGTTTGAGAATAGTAGATCAAGAACTATGGCGGCTAGCTAATGAAAAGCATTGTGACCGCTTTTGGTTACATTCGGTCACAAAGCGGTCACAACTGGTTACAAGTGGTCATAAGTGGTCACATTTGCGACTACTCCATATTCTACGAAATTTTGATAATTATGTTCATTAACATGCATGTTTAATCGTTTTACAGGATGAAATTTCTTTGGATTATAGCGTAATAGGTCAAAATTAAGGTTTCTGCGAAACAATGGACTTATTGGAAGATGTATAGAATTTAATATAAATAAATATGACTATCACATTAATTTATTATTTGTTGTTAAAATTAATAATTAAAAAGGCGCGTTAAAAATAAGCCACCTACTTTACTAAATTACACGATAAATTTTGTTTCGCAATGAAATTCGGATATTATTTAGCTATACCCGTCCGTTTTTATTTTCATTAATATTATATCATGGCTGTAAAGTATTTGGTGTTAAGAATTTTGTTGCGCATCCATGTTAAAATTATAACTATATATATTTATTTTTGCGGGAAACCGCAAATACGTACGCGCCAGCACCGGCGGGCCATTCAAGTGGTCACATTTTGGTTACAAATGCGACCGAATGCGACCGGATTTAGTCACAAATGTTCCCCACTTTTGGTTGCGGTTCCGGAACTGTGTCCGAACAGCGACCGAATTTCCGATTAGTGTGCACACAGTAGTGTGCGAACGTGTGCGAACGGCGACCAAATTGCGACCGAAATGGTTTCTTGGGTAGGTATAGTGTATAGTACATATATCTAACTAAAGCTTAAAAAAGCTCTTTATTAAATGACTCGAGCGTTGCTTTGTTGTAGTTTCTCAACATTATCAAAATTTAGGAGTCACAAATACTTCATATTTAAGACCATCTATTAATAATTGGCTAGGTACGCTGACATTTTTTGTATTACATAAAAATAATACAACTATAAAAAACAAGAATGCAGAGAACAGTAACGTGATGAGCATGACAACATTCTGTAAAACGATTCAAGATGAATGCTGATCAGAGTGTAAATGGTTCCAATCAGCATTTCGGAGTGTAAATTACTCCAATTAGCATTTCGGAGTGTAAATTAAGTACTTCAATTAGCATTTTGAAGTGCAAATTGCTCCAATTAGCATTTCGGAATGTAAATTACTCCAATTAGCATTTCAGAGAGTAAATTGGTCCAATCAGCATTTCGTCAGTTTCTCAGTCGATAGGTGGTCGACATTTAATTGCTGACATAAATAATATCTACTATTGATCTCATAATTACATCAGAAACGGTGTATAATGAAAGAGGACCTTGCAAAGTCGATTGATTTGTAGAATAACAATAATTTTACGATAAGATTTATCTGTTATGAAATCCGATTTAAAAAACAAGTTTTTACAGAACTGATTTCGCATTTCTGAATATCAAATGACAGTTTGTAATTATTTTGATAACGCGATCAAAATTCAGTGAAAAGTATATCCTGAAATTGATAACGTTTCTGAAATAAAGGCGAAAAAACAAAAATTAATAATACCATAATAATTGTATTTTATCCAGCTTTAGGGACTTCTCCGTAGTTTTGAATGTTAGGTATACATATTCTGCCAATTAGAGGTTCCTTCACAGGGTTTTTGATAGATGTGTAGGTACATGTTCTTCAAGGGTGATAGTAGATACATCGAACCTTTATCTAGTGAATGACCCTAAAATATTTTTTATGCCTTCTAATATATCTTTTTATATCGCAAAAAGAAATTATGAAAAACACCTCTGATCTTTATTTCGAAAGACAACAACTTGCTTCCCGAAAGTAGCAGAAATTGTTTGACGTATTGATAATATGCATTTTAAAATCTTGGGAATGACCGTAAACATTTTTTTGAATGGTGCGAAATTAACCATAAAAGTGATAAAATGCAATTTTTGGCATTTTATCGTGCGATTGTTTATGCGATTTTGAACCTAAGCGCCGGTGCTGCGGGGTACGACCATGACGCCCAAACCTTATTGTAAAACATCGACTTATTTTTGCGTGGGACCATAAAATGCCATGTCTGGTTGTGATTTTTTACTGTAGTAGTGTTTTTACGATAATTATTTCACCTAATGGTATTTCTAAAAACTCATACAATGTGGTGCCATACTCAAAAACAGGTGTTGAAAAATGTCAATTTTATTTGGAATTTTACAAATAAAATTATCGTGACAATATTCGGGTGAACTTTTACACATTTCGGATTTTGTATTTTAAAGTTCGTGTTATTGTATTGTGTACTTAAAACTTTTTTTTACAATAACTAACTTTCAACCCAGCGCAGCGTATCCCTTTCCCATGTAAATTAATGGGCAAACATACCTTTCAATAGTTTATTATTATTATCCATACATTTAATCCATTATCATACCCGTAAAATGTTAAGAGTATATTGACATTTCAAAAAAATTTAAAAACGGGAGACCTGAGATCTCGACAACCGTTACTAAATATGCTTTGGTAAAAAATAGAGAAGATGCATTGCAACCTTTATCTAGGGAATGACCGTAAAATATTTTTTTGAATCTTGTATAGATTTTTCAAAAAAAAAATTGTGTATAAGACCTCTCATCTTTTTTCCCAAAGACAGAAAGTCGCTTTTTTTGTATTGATAATATGCCATAAAATCTAAAAAACGAAAAAAAGGCTTTTTTGCTATTTTATCATGCAAATGTTCATGCGATTTTGAACCTTAATGCCGTGGGAAATTACCGTGACGTCATAATTGGGTTGAGAGCCTTAAGGTGCTCTTACACGAGCAATATTCCGAGCAATAATTGCGGCAACTCGTACAAATCGTATTGATTAACATTATTTCACAATATATAGCAATTATTTCGCCAATATTTTAAGTGAGACAGCGATATTGCCTGCAAACGAGAAACTACATAGTCTCTGTCATTCGGAAATAAGATCAGAGGTGTTTTTAACATTTTTTTGAGAAATCTATACAAGGTATAAAAAATCTTTTACGGTTATTCCCTAGATAAAAGTTTACTGCATCTACCCTATTTTGTTTCAAAGCATATTTTTTAGTGACGGTTGTCGATTTAGGGTCTCCCGTTTCTAGAAATTTTTGAAATGTCATTATTCATACTCCTTTAATGTTCCTATTACTAATGCATTCATGTGACCCCTGTGAAACTTCGAATGGTATTTCACACATTTAACCATTGATTTCGATGATGCCCCCTACGCAGTATTTAATTACACATTTTTACCTGTCATTTGAGTTACATTTCTTTGGTTTATTTTTCCATACTAAATGAGCATTCTCCTTTTAAGTGGGGAGTCAAATATTTAGGCGTTAAATGTAACGATACTTTTCAATTTGGACTTTAAATTGATGAAAACGTGTGTAAATATCAACAAAATGTTGAATTTAATAAATTGACGTAAAAAAATACAAGTATTTTTTGCCAAGGTCTAATTCTAATGATCGACGCGCCTGAGCTTACAAAGCTAATTTCTTGTGATGTAGACTCAGCTAATATAATAAACACATACATTAAGATAACATCAAAGTACCTAACAGCTTTTTTAAAGGACAAACATAAATCAAATTAACTACGTACTTATTGAAAAACATTACGTCATTTATTGTGCAATATTTATTTAGTAGAACAAGCTGTGACGTATTCTGAACACTTATATAGGTTCCCTATGAGAAACGTGTGTTCCAAAAAATTTTGATCACATTTTTCTCAACATTTTGGTCTTGTCTGTTGCTATTGTTGACCCTTCCTATTGTCAGGTGACCATGAGTAAAACATTGAAATATTGAACATATTTATTAATAATATAAACAGCCTTATTCAATAGATTCGCCTAATACAGATCTCAGAGGTTACTTAGTTAGTTGCCATACTAGGGCTTAAGTAACACATAAAAAACATTTTATTCAAAAACCTTACTTAGCCGTCAAATAACTAATCGCGAAGTTATTAGAGTTTCGGCTGGGTTTTGATTATGTTTGCTACTGTATTCCATAGAAATGTCTTAAAAACGTGCAAAATTCCATAGAAATTTGTTTATGGTTATCTTTTTGGCGCTACTTTCCGTCTACTTTCCGTGGTTCTTCTATGGTTTCAATGTGTTTTGACTTTGACATATTTGTCAATTTGTGTTAAAGTATTGTGATGAAATGGATGCAGTGTGGATATAATGCCCGATAAATTCTTTAAAAATTCGCCTAATTACGCTTTGCTTACAGTTGTTATATTTTGTAGTGTTTGTAACACCTTGAATGTCATTCGATTTGTAGCTAAGTACCTACGTAAATTCAATAATATGTCATATACTTTTTTTCAACGCGATCTCTGGAGATCTCAAAACAACTCTTCTGTAGGAAACATGTGTGATGGCTGTCATGATTGTATTAAAATGTCAAAAATATGCCTAATTACACTTTGATTAGTGCCCCTGATACCTAGATTGTTTTTTTTTACTCAATTTGCAATAAATTACGCGTGTTCAATAATAATACATTGTTTTTTGGTTGTGCTTGAAAACAAATCACCTGTTATAATCGCTGTAATAGCAGCCATATTGTTCCGTATTAGCGGTAGTACACGGCTAATACACCTCATGGCTTGTATTAAAGTTACGATGCTGAGTAGCGGTTACATAAAGTTAAATAAAGCTTATGAATAATGTTTTTCGCTAGTACACCCTTATTATACTGATTAACTTTTAAGTAAAGTTTATAAATAAGACTGATAACGTTTTAGAGTTTTAGGTACAATCTAACTATTGTGTGCGCAACTCATATGTTAGTATTTACGTCCCCAATTTTTTTCATAGTTGAAATAGTAGTCCCCTATTTCCATAATAGAACTGTCTTTTTTACCGAAACGGCGGGGTCAGGACGTTTCCATTATTTTGAACGTTATTCATGTTCTATCAATTGTATGTAATACTATAGCACACATATTTCTATGATTACTTTTATACCTAATTGGTATGTAACTTTGAATATAGAAATGTGATTTTTTCTTGAACGTTTTTCAGTTTCTTTAACCTTTATTCAATACGTGCCCGTCCTTGATAATATTGCGCAGCCTGAACACGTTTTTATGCTGTAAAATAAATAAGTTTATAAATAAATAATGTATTCTGATAGAACGTGCTCGTTGTAATAGTCAAAACATATTATATTTTCGGAATATTTTCACATATTGGCGTGGGAAATATTTAAATACCTATAATTGGGTATAAGTTAGGTGTGTGTTGAACTTGAACAAGGGTGAATCAGTGTTGGAAGCAGTGGGAATGAGACCGTAGAGAAGAATGCGTGGGAAAATATCGAGAGATAGGAGAGTATGACGTTATTAATAGTGAAATGAGTGACTTTAAATGAAAGATTATCATACAGTTTTAATTTTGTCGTTCATTTAATTAAAAATGGACTTCCTCCATGTACCGTCGGTACAAAATCTCAATATTAGAATAAAAGTTAATAAGCTTAGATGGTTTGGGCATGCTGAGAGAATGAATGATGTCAGGATAACTGAGTATAAATTGACTATCATATTTTGTAGATTGCTGTAAGTATTGCAAATTTTTACATTCAATAAAAATAGCTAGGTACCTGTGTACAATGATTATGGCTGCATTTGTTGCCATATTTATTCTTAAAAGGTGTAGTTTTTGAATCGGAACATTTCCACATCCTTAACGCAATTTACAGACAATCTATACAGATTGCTGTTTTTTATACACTACCTACAGCTCATACCATAGGATATATTTTTTGCGTGGGATAAAAATACTCATTTATTTTAAAACAGGTATTATTATTTCAGTAACAGTTATGAGTACTAAGATACCTACATTATTATACGTAGGTGAGGTACTAATTGTCCACTATTACTATTGTTTTGAAACAGAAAAGGTACTCATACTCACACTGATGCTAGCTGCGATTAAAAAGGATTAAGTACCTGCTATTTATTATTTAAATAACACCTGCACTAGTTGCTAAATAAAACACTCATTTATTTGACAGTAAAGTATACCTAGGTGGTAATAAAATTTGAAAAAGAGTTTATTTTTTAACAATGATGAATCACTGCTATTTTTTAATATCACCTCACCTGCTACAATTACTTGTACACATTAAGTCATTTTCTGTAATAAATTACGAGCGAATTAACCTATTATATCCCGTAACATTTTTTTTTAGATATTGTATCTAATTTTTTTATATTCCTTTTCGATTGTATGCTGATAGCACTATACATAAAATTATTTTTAAAGATATTTTTATTTTCTGTGTTTTTTTTAACGTATGATATAAAATACGCTGGGCACTCACGTGTACCGTATGATATATCATACGTATTTGTTATCATACGCTGGGCAGTAGGGATATCACAAAACAATCATAATACCAAGACATGTTTGCTTTATTTTTAATAAAAATATATAATACAATATGTTAAAATTATTAAATTTAGTTTATAGTGTGTGGTTATTGATTATTTTTAGTAAACTCTTACAAAGAAATATCTCCCAATACATTCTTCGGTGCATTACTTTGCAGTCTCCTGATAGAAGTATGTAGGATCCCTAAATATTTATACATACCTCCATGGGCGTCGCCAGCCTCGGAGCTATGGGGAGGGGGGGGGGGCAAAAAAAAATACATAGCATAAAAAACGCGTAAATAGCGCCGCAGACGAATTTTTTTTCTGAGACATAGTGAAGAAGGTCGTGATTTGGTTTATTTCAAAATGATACGATGCTTTGCACTATAATATGTATTAAAAATGTTTTTTAACAAAAAAAATATAATAAATAGCGCCGCAGGTAATTTGTTTTTATGAATCTGATGGATTTTCATACTAATTTTAGAAAATGTATGACATGATGAGAAAATGTGTGGTAGTAATTTGATCTTTTGTGTAGTTTTACCATATAGTATGAAAAAATATATACCTATTCCAATCTCAAGGGGGGCAGCTGCCCCCCCCCCCCCTGACGACGCCCATGCATATCTCCAACTGCAGGTGTTATAATATCGAAACCCTTTTGCATGCGGCGTAAATAACTGTCTGACTACTGAGCTGGCCTTGAAATGTGCCATCTATTGACCATGTCTGGATCAAAATCCACTGCAGAAGTAAGTTTGTGTTTGCCATCAAAGGTCGTACATACTTTCCTATACCCGCTTTTCTTTTGATCCTGAGATTATTTTGCGTTTCTCATTATGGGCCACTTGACTGAATAATCCTTCCAAATTTTCATCAAGGTTAACGGTTTGCTCTGGGCACACAATATGCACTTTCATCAGTCGTGATAAGAATCCTCTCCCAATATCTCAAAAAAGGGATTCGTTCTTCGTCACTGGCTGCCTCATCTCAATCATTTTCCCGTCCATATTCTGGTGGAAACAAAACTGCATTGATTTTATCAGACTCCTGGATTGTGAAAGCTATCTCAACTTCATCATCCAACTGCACTAATATATTCATATAATTGCCTCATTATCGCCTGCAAGGCTCATTATAAAAATAAACAAAAAAAACTGTGAAAATGTATTGATTTTGATACAAATAGTTAGTAGAGTGGTAACCATTGGTTACCCTCACTGACCCTCACGAGTACCCAGCGTATGAAATATCATACATTGAAAAATAACATCAATTTTCTCCCTATCTATAAAATAAATATCACTTTTAAAAAAATAATATTAAAATATAACCATTTTTTAATACAGAATGATGAAATAATTTATTATTATCGATAAAAAAACAGTATTTTTAAATGAAAAACTTACGGGCGCACCACCGTTGAGTTCAAAAAATCCATGGGTGTTTTTTAATGACAGTTGACAGTTTGACAGTAACGTTTTGGATACACAAAAATGAAAATTTTGAAAATTCGTTTCTTTTTCTTTACAAATCATAAACAATAAATTAGTTATTGCCTTTGACGAATATAACACACATATTTAAAAAATATGTGTTTTGCGTATGAAATATCATACCGTGGGATATAATAGGTTAAGCAATAATTTAGCTAAAACGTTGCTAGAGTCACTGCGTTTTACATTCAACATTTTATCAACCAAATTACAGTATTGTATCTAACAAGCTATGAGAATAATCTCAAGTGTCAGTAAATTTCAGAGGTAAATTTGGAATCATTTTTTGTCAAGAGAATCTACAAAAATCATATTTCTAACCACTAGAGTAACTAAAACATATTGTCATTTATCCATGTTTTAAGTCTTAGGATGATATCTTTAGTATTAGACAAGTAATCTCACTTTTCCTGGCATGATTTTTCGTATGTTCAAATGCTGGTATATTTTAATTCTCATTTTAAAAATACATCACATTAAACGACGCCAGTATAAAACAGTTATTTTTCACACTAACATTTAGATTGCTACTGCTACTTTTGCGGTAAGACTAAACTTCTCTAATTAAAAAAACATATCATGGCGCTAGGTAAAAAGGATCTGCATATTATATTATTAAAATATCAACAATGGTCAAGCGAATTACTTGTATTATTTTATTACGAGGTGCCCTTCGCCTTTGTGTGAGAATGGCTTACCATTGTGGTTAAACAAAGATTGGATAAAGAACCTCACATTAGCTGAATACATTAACAACACTACAAATTACTAAATTATCACCCTTTCCCCCTTCAATGGTTCTGTTGCGAACATAAGGAGGTCACAGAGTATCACAATCTTTCTAATCTCATCAGTCATCATTTCATTGATAGACATTACCGAATTACCGTAGCAGTAAGTGAATTAATGCTATCAGGGCCGTCCCAACCTTATATAGGCAAGTTAGGCAAAGCCTACGGGCGGCAATCTGAAGAAGCGGGAAATTGAGGCGGCAATCTGATTGAATACTAATGTTTCGTATTAAATATTTCGTATTAAAAAATCAAATATCATTGTTTTAGGGATTTTTGTATAAAATATTGTTTATTTATTTATTTATTTATCAGCAAGGCACACTTACAGACATTGAACACAAATTAGCCCAAAGAAAAACATTACATTAAATATTGTTCATTCAAAGCCCTATTACAGTGTACACAAAGAATTCATATTATGGGGACAAATACTTGTTGACAATATAAAAAAAACTACCTAATCTAAATTAAATTCTCTTAACTACTTTTTCAAAAACCTACCCATTAACCTATTAATTACAAATTATAGATAAACTAAGTCAAATCATTAAAAATAAAACAACATCATAACCTAAATGCTTGCAAGTACCAATCAGAGGAAGGAAAAAGAGGAAAAAGGTGTAAGGGGTTGGGAGAGGAAGGGAGATTGGGAGTAAGGTAATGTAGACACAGGAATATTGTTCACGAACAACTGTTTTATATTCCTGCATTAAAACCTGCAAAATTATCCACTTTAATGATATAAATGTATGAAAAATAACACCACATTTTGAAAAAAATGTGGAAAATAACACCACATTTCCCGAAAAATAACACCGTTTTTTTCCAAACCCTACTTATAGTAAAAAATAAATATGCCAGGTAGGTGTACAGGTAGGCAGACCACCTAAGAGATGGATTGACAGTTGGGAGTCGACATCGCAGGAGGCTAATCCATCTTCATAACAGGCCACAAGGCCTATATTAACAACAAGAAGAAGAAGAAGGTGTACCTAAATATATTTACTCCTATTTCCTTATATTTGCAGTAGGTGATGTGGAAAAATAGTTCCACCTTTCGCATTCAAAGCTCTGGAAGATTATTGTCTTAATAGGCAGTTTGCAAAGTGTAGGTGTGTTATGTGAGCACGATTTTCCTAAATATAGGACACTTCCCCAGATAAAGGATACTAGCTGAGTTACCCATGCCCCATGCTTCGCAACCGCAAATTTGGATGGTGAAGTATATCGACAGTACGACCCGAAACGCGTTCATCCATCTGTTAGCCAAAATAATAAGTTTGCGCGGCTCTATACAGTATACACACGACCCCACACAACGCTTGGATCACCTCTACATCATAGCACCTCTCAGTGTCTCCTAAAAATGGCTTGAGCTGGACAAAATGTGGCTTAAGATCTAGCTGAACTCCTTCTCCAACACCCTTTCATACGCTACCACTCATGACCCCACACAACCCTTGGATCCTCTCATCATCATCATGGTACCTCCTAGTATAAGCTTTTTTTCACCAATCGGGACGTCAAAACCTAAAGCAGATCGGTACGAAAGTTTTAGTGAATTTTCACAGCAATCCATCGTAAATTGCGGGAGTTATGCGAACCCGAACACTTACAAAAAAAATACTTATTTTTATATATGTAGATTATAAGATTTCCCTGGGAGGACATCTGTAGGATGAGGAGATAAACTCTGGACAAAGTGTCAACACTTCTGTAAAGTAAAGAATAAACGTAACGTAATTTACAGAATAAATGCACTGGAAATATTCTTCGCACTCGACATGTAATATTGTTTTCCATTTGCTGGAACTTTCTCTGAAAACAATAATACAGATACAACAAACTACACACTTACTTACTGAATCTTATAAAGACATTTTTATTTAAGTACCTAACTTTTTTTTAATGCATATGGCAAAAGACCCGGCAGTTACAAATTTAGATGTAAATCTCTTAGCCAATCGGCAGCGTCAGCAGTGACCCCGTGGATTTCAGTTAGACCACGCTCGAAACCAAAAATTGGACACTCAACTATATGGCCCATCGTCTGGCGGCGACCACATTCACAGTCGGGGCTTGGGGAAAACCCCCGTCGATGCATAAGTTCTGCCCATCTTCCGTGACCTGTCCTGATTCTGTTAAGCGCGGACCACTGTTTTCGGGGCAAGTCAAATAACCTAACTGAAAGATTGTAAATGTATCTACTACCTATGTTTTGTTCAGTTACGTGGAGCGTCTCACTCGTGAAGCACTTTCGTGAGATACCAAACACGGCGGTGTGCGGTGACTGGATCCTCTCGATCGCTCGGTGTGTGTCTTTCAAAGCTTGAGCTAGACGAAATCTGACTTACGATCTGGATTTCCTTTTCAACGTCCTTTCGTACGATACCACACATGACTCCACACAAACCTTTGATCCTCCTGAAATCCTTTACATTTTTTCTGTCTCTGGAGAAAGCTGATTAATTTTTGCACAGAATCATATTGTCACCAAGTTTACGTACGTTCGGAAAGTTTCAGGTCTCTAAATAGTCAGGAAATGGTGGGAAAATCGATTGTAAAGTTTGCGCACAAAAAAAATGTATGAACAACCCGGTGAAGAGTAATAAGGTCTTCATTGAGATTTATTGGTCATGTGACCATAATAGGTACACACTCAAACTTGTCGCTAGTTACTATATTCCATGTAGAAAATGTACCTATTTAATTTATGTTACGGATGAGAATAAAGCTCATCAAACCATATAAAGTTATAAAAGCTGACATATAAAATTACAAAGCTTTTGTGTGTAGTCGGAATCCGAATATTTGTTTGTATATTACGAGAATAATCTCCGGAATCAGTTTGGAAAGGTAAAAATATTCAGTAAATAACAGCACAATGAAATCAAAATATTATAAAGAAATTAGCAATGCAAATATTGGGGCAATCGTGTTTTAATGTCAATGGCCAATTATGAAGTAAACAGCATCCATTTAAATAAATAAAATAATATTTTAAACTGTACGCGTATTTGAGGAAATTAGTGGCCATATCTGTAGAGATTACGACAAATTAAAAATAACGTTTTTTCATACATATGTTTTATGGTTAAAATATGTGTGTTATTGGCTAGTATTTACAGGCCTGATGATTTTCATTTCGAAAATTTGGGCTTAATCTATTAGTCTAGTAAGTCTATATTCTATCTCCTCACGCCGCATCCCTTGCGGGATAAGCAAAGAGATCAGATTGCCAGAGTTTTATCTTAATCCTTACGCACACTTCTTGCTTCCATCTCATTCAATTCGACACTCTACGATTCCTCTAATCTAGTAAGATAATTTATTATTAATATTAAATTTATAGCAATATACTAGAGCACTAGTAGCTACTGTATATTATTACCTACAATTATTATCCTCCACCATGAACCTCCGGTCAAAACATTTAGCACTATTTCTTGTACCTGCTATAGTATATAATTACGTATACTGTTTTTTAGCTAATTCACAACAAAATTTAAACAACAGATTTTACTAAGTCAAATTCAGCGAAAATTCTAAATAAACTAAATTAATTTTTAATTAGTACATGGGTACGTAAAAATTAAAAAGACTATAATATTATATATATTTAGTTTTAAAATCCACATTAATGACTTCAAACTACGCGACTGTTGTTCGTGGATTTTCACCCTCACTTAATTGTCAAACGCCTGATTATTATTAATTAATGTGGATTTAAGTACAAGTATACAGTATTTTCATTTTTACTCTGGTTTTTACAATGGACTTGCACCATGTACCGACGGTCAAAAACCTTTAGATTATTAGTAGGTAGATTTTGGCTTAAGGATTATTATTTATGCATAGTTGTATTACTGAGAGGAACATGACAGGGCGAAGTAGGAAGTCATATAATCATCTTCCAACGCACAAAATACTGGGAATTATACGAGTAGGTATATTAAAAAGTGTAGGATGGATGGTAGGTAATTTATACGTGAGATTAATTAGATAAAAGTTTAAGTTGTACTACGGTATTAGTTAGTACCTACCTGTAATGAGATAATCCTTGTGATAAGAAGCTTATTATGATGTCGAGAGATGAAACTTAAATAAAAACATTTTAATACCCAATCAATATCTAATACACATTCAATGATAAGCTTTTTATAATATTGTGCCTATACACGTAAACATTTCTTTCAGGCTAGGGATGTCTTTCAGGCTAGGGACCCAAATACGGCGTTACGGTCATTTCCCGCGGCATTAAGGTTCATGAACAATCGCACGATCAAACGTTAAAAATAGCGTTTTTTTAACGTTTTAGGGCCAATTTCACTACATTAAAAAAAATTACAGATTTCAATGCATAAGACTTTTGGGAAACAAGTTGCTGTCTTTCGGATAAAAGATCAGAGATGTTTTTCACATTTTTTTTTGATAAATCTATACAAGATATAAAAAATCTTTTACAGTTATTCCCTAGATAAAGCTTCAGTGTATTTTCCTTATTTTATTCCAAAGCATATTTTAGTAAGGTTGTCGAGATCTAAGGTCTCCCGTTTTTTGATTTTTTTTGAAATGTCAATATGCTACTTTTAAATACGTACCTACGTACATAAAAATAATGGCGTATATTTACTCTGTAAAATGCCGTTTTGGTGCCACCATAGCCTCGAACTATTTTCGAGCGTCGTTTCCATTTTCTTTTTCTTCTTGTCTTTACTGAATGATTTAATGTGATGTAAATGCTCAATATTAACATCGATATTGAATACCATCGATACCATTTTTTTAACATGTTGTGTTGTATTGGTAAAAAAAAAGGATTAATTATATAAATAAATAAATTTGTATAATGTAACTCATTAACTTAATACGCTGCCGCTAAAATTATTTATAATTAATTTCATTATATATATTAAATGATTTACATAAAACGATTATCATTTCATAATTTATGATATTCCAGAAATTCAAGCTGTCTAAATGTCGATCATATAATTATATATTATCCTGCTTAAAAACAATCATTTCGCCCACCCAAGACAACATTGAAGGTAATAAAAATATACTTTACATGCCCAAATGTCGTGTGGAAATGCAGATTACGCTAGAAAATGTAAATATATCTTTTCTCCTTCGTTAATATCATTATTAATTTATACGTAAAAAATATTGGAAATCGCTTATAATTCATAAAATCCCGTGGGCGTACTTAAAATATCGATGGCTCGATGTGTGATTCGATGATGATATCACGTGCCTATGGCAGATGTAATTTAATAAAAATATATTATTTGCGATTTTATTTTAAGCGTAAAAATAAGTCAAATCATTAAATAAGCCTTACTTGTCGCATTTTTAGTCGAAATGTGCATAAATTAACAATGATATCAACCAAAATACGGAAGCTTACCGATAGAAAGATACATTACAATTTGAGGCTAAATATATAACCACAGTCCGAAAAACCACGTTAGGGGATAATAAAATGTTTTTTTAAATTAAAATGCATCCTTAGATGAGCGAAACAATTGTAATCGTAAACGTCAAATATCAACAAAAGAATACTTATTGAATTTCATGAAAACGAAGAAATGACTTCACACACATTTTCATAGTGTTGTATTGAAACAAATGCTTTACAACCGATCTAGTCACTATGACGAAATATATTTGATTAAGTACTTCAATAATCAAAGATTCAATTCAATCTCATCAGATTTTTTTTATTTATAAAAATGATTTACGACAAGTACCTACAATAATTAAAATGACCGCATCGTTTGACATCAGCTTTTTATTAATAAAAGACTGTTTTATGTTTTCTTGAATAAATCATGTAAAAGCGATTCAGGGTCTTCTTCTCAATCTAAACTTTATATGACTTAATTAATTTAAAAGTTCATTTTTTATCGAGGGAAGATATACACGGAGTCAAACTTCGTCTGACGTCACGGTAATTTCTCACGGCATTAAGATTCAAAATCGCGTGAACAACCGTATGATAAAATGGTAAAAATATAGCGATCTTTTTTTGGGGTTAATTTTGCAATCAAAAAACTTTTACGGTTATTCCCTAGATTTTAATACGTATTATCAATACAAAAAAGAAAAACTCCGCGAGGGAACGAGTCTTTCGGAAAAAAGATCAGAGGTGTTTTTCACTTTTTTTTTTGAGAAATCTGTACAAGATATAAAAAATCTTTTGCAGTCATCCCTTAGATAAAGGTTCGATGTATCTACTCTATTTTTTCCAAAGCATATGTAGCAACGGTTGTCGAGATCTAAGGTCTCCCGTTTTTAGAAATTTTTGAAATGTCAATATGCGTACTTTTAAAACACATTATTTACTTTCTTCCGCAGATCCATCCACAATGTTATCCCGATTCCTCCTGATCGCTCTCGGCGCAGCCCTGCTCTTCGTTGGTATAGCCATCGCCACTGCAGACTATGACGACAACATGGCTGATGCCATCAAGAAGCTGCAACAGTTGGACCGCTATTACTCTCAGCTCGCCAGACCAAGGTATATGGACTTCAAATAATTCACCATCAAACTCAGAGAACATTCTGATTTCTTACCATAAAAAATGCTGCTGTATATTGCATTATACAACTTACAAATACATCCTATCTGTACATAGTTATACCAACGGACAACAAAGGATAATCATTTACACAAGGCACACACATTGCGTTAACAATGCTGTCATTCGACTTCAGCGCACTGAATTGTTCTCAGACAATACTGAGAGAATCGTCTTGAAACTGAAGACAGTGATAGATGAAAGTATGCGGACTACAGATTGTCTGTTTTGGAATTACAATATTTGGAAATTCCTTGGATAATAAAAATATTCTGAAAGTACCCCTGAAATCTGAAGATTTTCCGTTCAGTTTTTCAGATAAAAAAGTATAATTTAGCCAAAATACTGCTAATTATAATCCTAACAAATCGGCTGTTTTAGATTTTTAAATTTCTTCCCAGGTTTGTTTTAAAAAGGTATAATTCACTTTGTCACTTACTTTATCCTTCTTTCGCGCTAACATTCTCATACAAAATTTGAAAAATTGAAGCGAAAATAGAACGATTTTTTCTCAATCTCAAAAAAAAGACACCGACAGAAGTTTCGAAACGTCGATAAAAATAAAACTATACACACGATTCACCCGAAAATCAAGCGATCATGTCAAAAACCGCCTTGATTTTTGGTATTCGATGGTAGATTTAGGTTAAATTTTTGAACTAATTATTCGCCAAAATCCACCCCCTTCCACCAACCCTATCACTCAATCATTAGGGTAAGATGTTACACTGCCAATTAGTAGTACAAACACATTATTTAATAATGTTCTTGTGAATAAATAAATAAATAATCTAGTCTGCCTAATTGTTATTAGTGACAAGACTGACAAGTTGAATAAAACGTTCAGAATATAGAAAATTGAGTTGGAGTAAAATATGTGTTACAAAGCACGTAGGCAATATGTCAACACCTCACCATGAAACTATTATAGCTTAAGGGCATGGCACCAGGAATGACGTCACAGTCTTTTCCCACGGCATTAAGGTTCAAAATTGCGTGACAATCGCATGATAAAATGGTAAAAAAAGCGTTTTTTCCATTTTTTGGGGTTTATTTTGCGTCTATCAAAAAACTTTTACGGTTATTCCCTAGATTTTAATGCCTATTATCAGTACAAAAATAAAATTTTACTCCGCGACTTTCGGGAAACGAGTTTCCGTCTTTCGGAAAAAAGTGCAGAGGTGTTTTTAAATTTTTTTTTGAGAAATCTATACAAGAAAAAAAAAATCTTTTACGGTTATTCCCTAGATAAAGGTTCAATGCATCTACCCTATTTTGTTCCAAAGCATATTTATTAACGGTTGTCGAGATAGAAGGTCTCCCGTTTTTAGAAATTTTTGAAATGTCGGTATGCACACTCTTAAATAATTGTTTCTATATATTATATACCTACAATTTCCACAAATGTATATTTAGGAACGCGTGGTATTTTATGTAATTTTACTAAAATAGTTGAATGACGTCTAGTAATTGAAGTAGTTAGATAAAATAGTAAGTATTTAATAAGAAAATTAGAAGAAATTTCAGGCACTTTGCTTGTATTTTATATAGGGTGCAGTATATATCTGAATTAATCCTTTGAATCCATCAAGCACATTGTCCAAGACTGTCCTCTAAGAGCATTCCCTGGACCATATGCAGATATCCACAATGTCACACCCAATGCCCTTGAATGGCTTGGAAGCCTGGATGTTGCTCTGTGGGGTACATGTCTCTTGTATGTAACGGATAGCATAATTCTCTTATCTTCTGACGTTGCCGCCCAACGGTGGAAGAAGCCATACGAAATAAATAAATAAAAATCCTTTGAAATCCGTGATATCTGGATAGGTGAATGTTTCCCAGCATTAAGCTGATGAGTTCATATTATATCAATTCGGGTCGACTGTAAGATATTGCTTTTGCAATAAATCCGCCTTTTGGCACACTGCATTGTCTTGTTTTTGTAACTATACATATTTACTGGCCAATAAAGATTTATTTATTTATTTTATCAATCATGAATGATAATTTGTACACCGCACTACATCATAATACTGAGAAATGTGTTGGCGAGTCATGCCTCCGCAATTAATATAGAAGTAATATGAAATTGAATGATAAAAACTTGGGCACACTTTCATCGGAAGTAAAATTAATTAAGGTGATGGTTCTCATGATGAAAATTACTTCAGAAAGTGTGGTGGTGAATGGAGGAAGTCAATGGAAATAAAAAGAAATGAAGAAAGAATGAGTTATTGAATCAAACGCTTAATTTAAATTTATAATTAACATTCAGAGCTTTACATAAAACTTGCAAGTTTATTAATAGATTATCAATTGTGTCGAATAATCGAGAGAAAAAAATCTGAATATTTTTCATTTGACTTAGAATGAAAAAACCCATGTGTTTGGCTTAAGTTTAACCATTTCTATAAATAAAAATATGATGAGAGATTAGGCATATTGGCATTTAAAAAAAAAAGTTTTTTGACATCTTAGATATCGACAACCTTACTAAATATGCTTTGGAAAAGATACATTAGGGTAGATACATTGAACCTTTTTCTAGGGAATGACTAAAATATTTTTTATAATATAAATGCTAAAGACAGCAACTCGTCTCCCGAAAGTCGCGGACAATTTATTTTTTTGTATTGATAATACGTATTAAAATCTAAGGAATGACTGTAAACTTTTTTTTGATGTAGTGAAATCAACCCCAAAACGTTAAAAAACACTAATTTTAACATTTAATCGTGCGATTATTCATGCGATTTTGAACCTTAACGACGAGGGAAATGGTCCCTAGCTTTTCCTCTTCTACACTTTCGCACATTGTATTGCACAATATTATCTTGTTTCACACATTTACGATGTGTTACACTTGCATGTGTATTGTGCAATCGTCTATGAATATCTCAATGTTAGATTCTTTCAACTGCATGTAATAGAAACTATACTGAAACGTCGGCGTCGTGTAGGAAACATTCAGTATCATTTTCTTCTAAGGTCCTACATATATGCTGTCATTGGGCTTCGTCGCCCTGAATTGTACTCAGCCAATACTGAAGGAATCGTCTTGAAACTGAAGACAGTGATAAATGAAAGTATTGAGTACAGATCGGCTGTTTTAGAAATACAGGATTTGGAAATTTCTTGAATAAAAAAATATTCCTAAAGTACCCCTAAAATTTACGGAATCTGAAGATTTTTCGTTCAATTTTTTTAGATATAAAACTATAATTTAGCCAAAATACTTGTAATTATAATCTTTACAAATCGGCTGTTTCAGATTTTTTATTTTCTTCCCAGGTTTCTTTAAAAAGGTATAATTCACTTTATTACTTATGCTATTTCGCGCTAATATTCTCATACAAAATTTGAAAAAGTTGAAGCAAAAATAGAACAATTTTTGCTCGGTGCATATGCTCCCTTAATACCTACTGTACTTTTACAATGATATTTTCTTCACACGTTCATCCATTTTGAGCAGAGGTGTGCTCCTACCAACTGAACCAACCGTGTATACTATTTAATTGCGGAGGCAGGACTTGCCAACACACTTCTCAGCATTATCAGCCGTAAAAGTGTACCTACCTATAAATAATTATAAGTATGTAGTTATCTCAACAGATATACAGCAGACGATGGACTTTCTGTTAGGCTTATGACTGATTGTCTGATGCCTGATGGAATGTTCATCCTTTGATGTATATCTGTTAAGATAACTACTTATTATGAATATTCAACGAAGACATGTAGAAAATTCGATGTTATTTTAAAATATAAATTGTGATTTTCAAAATAATTTTGCACATATTACATGATTGACATATTATTCACTAGGCGAAGGGGGCTGAAGCCCCCCCCCCAAACCATGAGTGACAGTACTTTATTTACAACTAGTTTCCGAAAAATCTCATTATTACCACACGTTTTCCCATCAAATCACAAAAATTCTAAAATTAGTATAAAAATCCATTGAAATACAATTTGCTTAACAAAAAAAAATTCGCCTGCGGTGTTATTTTTATTATATAATTAATGACACGACATATAGTCTACAGACAAAATGTCTCCCGACAGAATGTCTCCGGACAAAATGTTCACACGACAAAATGTCCACAGACAAAATGTCTCCCGACAAAATGTTTACCCGACAAAATGTTTACAGGACAAAATGTTTACAGACAAAATGTCTCCCGACAAAATGTCCCCACGACAAAATGTCCCCACGACAAAATGTCTCCAGACAAAATGTCTCCAGACAAAATGTCTCCAGACAAAATGTCTCCAGACAAAATGTTTACAGACATAATATTGACCAAAACGTATTTTTAGAGAAATTGCGTTTTCCGATACTCGATTGTTCGATGTGTTACAATGATATAAGATTTTTGATAGATCAGATTCTTCTACTATCAAGGATTCGCATATCTTTTTAATAAGTAGTACAATATATTTTTTAATCAATTATTTAGTAAATAAGGGTCAAAATTTGCGTAGTAGATGCAGAATTTCGAATGTCCTGCAAAAATCACTTATCAGTCTATAATAGTTGACTTTGAAATAAGTACGCCTTTTAGCACGCTAGAATGGTCTTGTTTTATAACTCTTGATTATTTAAGGCTAATGAAGATTTATTTATTTATTATATTTATTATTTACACTTGTTCATTCGTAGTCAATATATAGGTCTGTATTGAACATAACAAATATCTGAAAATAAAAAAAACTAATAAAATATATGCAATAAATAAATAAATCTCTATCTATCCTCTCACGCCGCGTCTCTTACGGGTAGGCAAAGAGAACAGAACGCCAGACCACCTTATAGTTAAACACACTCATTGCTTCCATGACATTCATGCAGTTTGTCATACACGCTCTCCGATTTCATAAACAAAAAAAAAATAAAAACAAATAAATAGACAAATAAGTTCAATTAAACATTATTTAAAAAAGTGTATTTAAAGAAAACTAGTATTAAAATCATTGGTTATTTCGTTATTTGTATACATTCGAATATAGGTACCTACCTATAGAAAATAAAATAATAATAAAAATAAAAGACTTAATTGATCAGAATCAGGGATGTTGCAGATGTCATTTTTTGGACATCCGCGGATGTCAGATGCAGATGCGGATGTGTGAAAAAATCAAGGATTTTGAAATCCCTAAAAAACACATACTTCCACAAACTCTACTACTAGATAGATACGTACTGCAACATCATGATATGTATAACATATTCAAGGGTTAATCAGAAAATGCTGTGTACAAAAAAAAATGTGCAGTGGTTTTTCGAAAATATGTAAGCATTATATAAGTATATCACAAACTTTTCAACAAAAAAAAAATATTATTAATATTTCGCTATATTGAATGTAAGAAGGTATTACTATTCAATATAATTATGATGAAGGCAAAAGTGAACCAAATTGAAAAAAAAAACGATAAAAGATATACTTACCAATAAAAAAAATAATGTCACAATTTAAGGTCTTTGTAGAAAACCTAAAATGTTTACAATGATTTTTGTTTTGTCAAAATCGCGTCAGTAGTATGTGAGATATTTCAGCAAAACCTGAATTGCAAATTTTAATACATTAAACTTTTTTTTCATACTTTTTTATTCTCTGAAGAGATTTTACATACGGAGGGAAATACCCTGCAAAACAGAGTCGGTTTCTTTAAAAAATAGTAGGTACTTACAAGCAAATTGTAATCCAACCAATTTCCATTCATTTCAAGTTGAAATATTCATATGACATCTGCACCACTTTATGCGAAAGTGGATGTTACGCGGATGCGAGTATTTGCAACATCCCTGGTTTACCTGTGAGCCATAAAATCTAACACCTAATGGAAGAATACTATTTTGTTCCCATGTCCATGCACAAAAGCATCATAAAAGCCCTTTTTAAATCCTTAGTAAGTTGACCATTCAAGGACCGGCTCCAAAAATATTATTTCGTTTTTCAAATCTGTTTTCCCTCAATATTTGTGAACCGCCTGATTCAATAACTTACATTACCCTAACAAGATTTTTTTAGTAAACGCCATGGAAACATTTGGAAATACTCGTTGGTATTTTTTTTATCTATATATCTATCCTCTCACGCAACGTTCCTTGCGGAGTAGGTAGAGACAGAAGACTAGACTGCCCTATATTATGCACACCTCTTGCTTCCTTTACATTCGTGCAATTCGTCATACACGCTCTCCGAATTCTTTTGCTCAAAATGTGACCATCCATGAGGATCTAGTCAACATGGTCAGTCCAGGTCAGTCTCGGACGGCGATGCTTTCTTACACCTCCTCGTTCACTCATGTAATATATATTTTTAGTTATCCTGTCGCCACTCATTCGCTCTCTCATAGGCTCTCGGTGTTATAATTTTTTTATTTTATTTTTATTTTATTTTATAACACAACAGCTTATAACATTTATAATATATACAGAGATAATAAAATACTTAAAGCCTATTATAGTGTTACCTTATTAATATATATAATTAGTTAAGTAAAGTGATTCATATAAATGTAATTATCGATTAATAATCAATAGTGAGCATTGGGAAGGGGATGAGGATAGGAGAGAGGAAGGGTTACATTCTTATAAAAAAATAATATAATATGTGTTCTTATAATATAATATAATATTATATAATATAGTATACCAAACGTATTTATAAAAAAATATTTAAAACTAATAATTTGCAATCTACTTTCAATAATATAATATATTAGGTATTCTATGTGCAGGTAGTTCAATGTTATTTATTTTCATTTTTATTTTTATAGGGGTGATGTGTGTAAGATTTTATTGACCGAGTTGATGAATGTGTTTCTACTAGTATTGAAGATATCTAAATTATTGAAGGAAGTGTTATATGTTTCGTAAATTCTATTAAGTACTGTGTTTCGAATGTAGTTTGTGTTATGTGTTTTTATGTGAAACAGAGCTTGTGTGCGCGTATTTCTTTGAGGGATTCTAAGTTTTATTGTAGAGTTCATGTATTGCGAGTCTATGTTGTTGTGAGTTATGTCATGAAGAAGTCGCATGTCAGCGGAGGTTCGCCTTTTTTCTAAGTTGGGTATCCCGTGAAAGTTTGCAGATTCAGAATGGCTTTGAAATCGTACGTGGGCTTTGTAGTTCAGATATTTCAGTAGTTTGTTTTGTATTTTTTCTAGTCTTGCTTTGTATGTAATCTGATGAGGAGACCATAGTGTAGAGGCGAATTCTAATATGCTTCTGACATATGCGAAATAAACAGTTTTTACTGTGGAAACTTTCTTGAATGGTTGGCAATTTCTTATTGTGAAACCGAGCATTCTATTGGCCTTATCAATTATATGGTTCATATTGTGGTCTAGCTGCATCTTGCTGTCTAAGATGACACCGAGATCGCGGACTTTGTTGGTGTGTTCAATGTTTATGTTATCTATAGTGTAGTTATATTGTACGGGTCGGTGATTTCTTGTGAATGTAATTTTTGAACATTTGGCTATGTTCAAGAGTAGTTTATTGTTGGCGCAATATGTACTTAGTCTATCAAGGTCAGACTGTAGTTTCTGGCAATCAGATGAACTTTTAATGGGTAAAAGTATTTTCATGTCATCGGCATATGCTAATAATATTACTAGCTGAGTCAACCGTGCTTCGCAGCGGCAAATTTAACAAACCAACCCGGCATACTTTATAGGCATGAGCTGGACAAAATGTAACTTAAGACTGAATTTCTTTTCAAATGCCCTTTCATACGACACCCCACTTGACCCCACGCAGCCCTTGGATCCTCTCTTCATCATGGCATCTCTTAGGAAAAACTTTTTCTCCAAAATCCGGAGACGTTAGAACAAAGAGCATATTATCGCAAATGTTACTCTAAATTTTCACAGATATCCGTCAGTAAATGCAGGAGTTTTTCGAACACTTACAAAAATCAGACTTTACTTTATATACATATAGATGATAAACTCGTATATCAATGGATATAAAATAATTGTGTTTTTTTGCATTAAACATGTTCTTCCTATGTTCTTAAATATGGCGAAGAAAATAAAATGTTATATTTTTGGCTCACAGTACGTCTCTGGTCATTTTTCGATGTTATCTAAGTCGGACATGAATGGAATGGCAATTATTATTATTTATTATTTTATTAGAGGATACAATAAGGCGAGATTTTGGCTTTTTCATGCACATATTTTTTAAGGTTATGAATAGTCCTACACATTATTGTAAAAGGGATTGTTGCCGTTCATGGTTTAACTAAAATAATGATATTGATACAATGGAAAAGTACATCAAAGTAACATACGTTAGAGTCAATACTTATGTACTAAACCGTCCTCGGAAATTCTACATTCAATAAACTCTTCAGGTGCATGAGACATGCATATTAGGTATAATTCAAATTATTAATGGATAAAAATATCTCGGTAAACCTTTTATGCTTTTTTTATTAAAATAATCTGGGCTTGTACATAAACAAACCCAAGTACTTTCCTACACACTTCACAGTAAGCTAAAATTCGTCGTAAAGTGCAGAAAACATCGTCAGCACTGGGATTCGAACCCACCAACTCCCTTTTGGGAAACCGAAATCAAACCAACTGCGCCAACCATGTGCTCGAAATTCGATTTTTTAAGTAAATACTTATTTCATATTTTTTCCATACACTTTATGTATTATAATTATGTATTAATTACCTATTTCCTGGAATCATTTTCCTTTATCAATACAGTGTAAATAAAGTACAATACCACATTTCATAAAGCCTTTTTTTATAAAAATGATCTGGGTTTGTACAAATAAATACTTTCCTGGACCCCCACGGAAAGCAAATAATGCAAAATGGTACATTGGAATTCAATGCCGGATTATATTGAAATTAATGTTGTCATAATAATGTTTAAAATCCACTCTTAAGGGCTTGGCACCAGGAATGACGTCACAGTCTTTTCCCACGGCATTAAGGTTCAAAATCGCGTGACAATCGCATGACAAAATGGTAAAAAATAGCGTTTTTTCCATTTTTTGGGGTTAATTTTGCGTCCATCAAAAAACTTTTACGGTTATTCCCTAGATTTTAACGCATATTATCAGTACAAAAACAAAATTTTACTACGCGACTTTCGGGAAACGAGTTTCCGTCTTTCGGAAAAAGAAGCAGAGGTTTTTTTTAAATTTATTTTGAGTAATCTATACAAGATATAAAAAATCTTTTACGGTTATTCCCTAGATATAGGTTCAATGCATCTACCCTATTTTGTTCCAAAGCATATTTAGTAACGGTTGTCGAGATAGAAGGTCTCCCGTTTTTAGAAATTTTTGAAATGTCGGTATGCACACTCTTAACTATAGGCACCCACATTTGTAAATTCAAATCTTTCAATCCTCAATTCCCTTTTTCTTGGTAAAATCCTCAACAGTGTAGTGGAGTGGGTAGTTACAATTAGCCACGTTAATAAAACAATTCACCGAAAAACATAATTTCCCGAAAAAAATATTCCAGTAAACATTTTGTCGTGGAGACATTTTCTTGCGGTAACATTTTGTCGGGAGACATTTTGTCCGTAAACATTTTGTCGCGTAAACATTTTGTCTGTAAACATTTTGTCGTGTGAACATTTTGTCGGGTAAACATTTTGTCTGTAAACATTTTGTCCGGAGACATTCTGTCGGGAGACATTTTGTCTGTGGACATTATGTCGCGGGACCGTTGTTATGCTAGTTTCATTGTTGTACATGTACATTGTACAGTTGTACACCCTTTAACAGTAAAATTGCATAGGTACTTTGTGAATACAGCCTTGAGATTATCTCCTGAACACACCTAGTAAAGTATTGTGAGTATAAACTTGTAGTAAAGTATAGAGTTATCGTAAGGTGAAGCCAGTCATGCAGAAATACTTGCAACTTCATATCACAAATGATGTCTCACTTCACAATAATGCTTTAAACTTTGCAATTCAATATTATGTGTTTCCAATCGTGACCGGACAAAAGCCCATAAGAATATTGCTCAAGATGACAGGACAAAAACCCACTGACAAAAGAAGTACTGGTGCCGATGACTCTCATTTTTTTCATTTGCTAATTTATATAATAACACTGTAAACTATGTACATTGTACAGGCCTCCTCTTGCTGCCAGAATGTGTGGTCAATGATAGCGCCGATTACTGTTTGACGTGAATGCTGACCTGATCCTTTTACACTCAGTTTAGCATTTGATCCATGGTGATGTATGCCTCTAACGAAACGCCAATTGGAAGTCTTTACACTCCAATCGGCGTCGATAGATTTGATTTCTTTGTGTTTAATCTGTTCAGGTGTATTGCATAATAGTTTGCTTATAATATGATATGTAAAAATTGACGAGTACAAGTGTCTGACTCGGGCCTACGTATGATTAAATACAATAAACAATTCTCTCAACGCGCCCAAACCATCTTAGTTTATTCACTTTCATTATAGTTACAACACCATCAGTCTTGCAGTCACTCATTTCCCTTATAACCTCGTTCCTTATCTTATCTCTCACCATTTTCCCACATATTCTTCTTAAGGACCTCCTTCTTCTTGAGGACCATTTTTTTGTAATGTCGTAATAAAAAGGTTTTTGGAATTCGTTGGCGGTTACAAACTTTTTTCTATTTAAAAAACTTGTAAAACACAACTCTTTATGCTTTTTAATATACAGTTATTTATATTTTATGCCAAAGGCCTTAGGGCATTCCTGAAAAGTCTAGAACCTTTAACTTCTCCAGGTCTAAGATCAAACGATCACCCAGTTCTATAAAGAAATAATTCGGATTTTTCTGCAAGTACCTAAATTTCTTTTTTTTTAATCCTTTTTTTCTATACGCACCTTTTTTTCACAATCTGATATTTTCTCACAGTTACAATCGCGACAACCATGCTACATATGTTTTGGAAAAAATAGGGTACATACATTAAACTCTTATCTAGTAAATTACCGTAAAAGATTTTTTGTATCTTTTATAAATTTCTCAAAAAAATGTGAAAAACACCTCTGATCTTTTTTTCCGACACACAGCAACTAGTGTCCCGAAAGTCGCGGAGAATTATTTTTTTGTATTGATAGTATGCGTTAAAATATAGTAAATGACCGTATTTTTTTTTAATGAAACGAAATGGACCCCTATAAGTTTAAAAGACATTATTTTCGACATTGCGATATCATGCGATTTTAAACCTTAATTGGCCGTGACGTCATAGTTGGATCTCTAGCTTTAATTTCACTTGCAGAGGAAGCAATTACATATTAAAATTTAAAATTAAATTGCTAAAAAAACCCACATTGTTTTAAAAAATGACCATTAATTTCCCGCTTACAATTTCAGTTTGATTTATGTGACTGTAACTCCGTATTATGAAAATATTCCACATTGTATTGTATGTCCTTTTTCCTTCCCGTTACCTGGACGTTACTCTGGAACTCAAATGGACATTATTGTTGACGTAATATATTGTAAGGGAAACAAAAATCAACAGTGACGTAATATGTTAAGGGACCATCATAGAAGATTGTGAAAAATTACGTCAGGAAAAGAAGGATTATTCGACTAAACTGAAGATATCATCCTATACCTATGTCGTCTGTATAAGTAAAAAAAAATATTTCCTAATAATTCTGTAAAATGCTGATATATCCATATAAAATATGGGAATGTTTTTCTAAATCCTTCTTAATTTTTGGGGCACTGAATTCGAATTTCAACTCTGTGACCTCGTAAATATAATGCATTCTGGAATAAGTGAGAAACAAATAGGTACTCTCTTTACAGATTTTCGCTCATAACTCGAAAAGTATACATTTTAGCGAAAAAGAATCTCAAGCCAATAATAAACTATATTAAATTATCTATAAAAAAATATGTGATAATTTTTTGTATGATAAACTGTTTAGGCGCTATAGCGCGCTAAAATTGTGCGAAAATTCCACTCTCGAACAAAAATTATATCATTTCTATCTGTTTATCTATCAATACCCTCACGCCACGTCCCTTGCAGGGTAGGCAGAGAGGACAGAGCGCCGGACAGTCCTATCCTTACATACACTCCTAGCTTCCATCACATTCATGCAATTTGTCATATACGCTCTCCGATTCCTTTTACTCAAAACGCGTCCATCCTTGAGGACCTGATCGACATGATCATATATTTATTTCAAATTTTTATATATGTAAACTCAGGAGTCCTCTGAACTTTACACAGGGTACTGGATACAATATATGGAGCATACTAATTTCTCTGATGGAAACGACATCATCCTATATACCTTTATATTATCAACTTAAATAATTCTAGTCGTAACCGGGCATGAATGTAACGCAGGACCGTGATAATTTTTTCAAGCTGTTAGAAAATGTACGGAATTTAAAACATTTTACGATCGCAGCGCTTTCAACTATTGTCAAGAAATATTCGGTCACAGCCTAAGTTTACTATATTTTATAAAATTTAGTTTTTTTTTAACTTCGAATTACCTATATACTTTCCAAATGAAATCATGAAGCTAGTAATTATAACTTGATAGAATAGATATTCAAACAAGATGGTACGTAGGTATGTAGAATTAGTATGTGGTTATATGTCCCTTTATTTGTTCATACTGAAAAGTGACCTTCTCTCTCCGTATCGCTGTCTTCTTATCTGTGATGGCGGCTTGATTTTTCCATTATTTTGAATGTATGGTTATGCTGTTTTTTTTTCGTGTTTTTTTATTGTCTAACTTGTAACTTGTTCTGTGTGCACTCTTCGGCGCAGGCTGAACGCTGTAATGCCGAAGAGTGGAATATTTTAATTAAATAAATAAGTAAATTTATTCTGCTCACTCAGCTTCCGTGATTTTTGACGGGTAGCTACTAGATATTTTATAATACGTATACAATATTCTTTGACAGTGTCACCGTGTCACTTTGTAACGTATTATATTAGGTAGTTACCTAACGTACTCCCTTCTTTGTAAGTTTCTCTTACTTTGTAATAATATTGTAATTAGTTTTCGCCCTCTTTTCGCCCAAAATACCTGTGACCTCTTATATGGTTCCACCAGTGGGATGGGAGAGGGGGGGCACATGTAAAAGGATTATAATCTTGTAAGGAATATAAATGAACTGCTAAATACCAGTGGTGTTCCTACCGTCGTAACTAATGAGGGGGGGATAAGAAAATAAGAAGATAAGAAATATGTAATTAACGAGGAAGGTTTTGATCTAGGTATCTCCTTAAATCTAGAAATAAAAAAATAATAAGTAATACAACAATCGTATTTAAAAGTCTGCAAAACAATATTGACAGCTAGACTTTTTCAACAGGGTATTAAGGGCAAAATCCTAAAACTAAAACTTTTGAAAAGTTAAGTAAAATTAAATACAACTCTATAGTTTTTTTTTTTATTTATTCAGAGAATACAACAGGTAAATACATAATATGATATTTTATATATATTTACATTTTATAGCGCCAATTATAGTATTCTTCTTTTTATTAACAAAAGTATAAGTAGGTACATTATATATAAGCAAGAAATAGGATTCAATTCTCTCATCACCATCGATTGATTTTTCTTCGAAATTATTCAAAAATAGTTATGATAAATACGCAGGCTCTGTTTCTTTGTTTTTTGATTTCCGCCACTATTTTTTTTTTCTTATACTATAGGTGCGTGCCAAATAAAAGTGCCATTGAAAACAATTTAGCGACTTTGTTAGAAGGTTATTTTTGATCTAAATTTAACACTTTTTATAAAAATTCATGAAATAATGGGTTTAATTTGAATTGTCGTAGAATTTTTCTTTGAAATGAAATTTTACGTGTTAATTTGCCAGGGGGGTCATTCCTCCGCCTTGGTGACGCCCCTGCTAGGAACTGTATTTTCAGGCACTATACAGAATCTAAAAGCTAAGGTATTCCTATAGGATGGAGTGTTTATAAGGAGCGCTGAATAATAATTGGAATTACCTACTGGCAACACCGGTACTATCAAAATAATCATATTATGGAAATTCTAGCAACACCTACTCGTATTTACATTTTCAGAAAAACTGAAGGATATGCTAAAAAAATTGACTGAAAAAAACACAAAATTTTGTATAAAAACCTCAGAGTAACATAGTATAGAGATGACACAGTTATGCCATGCATGAGTAGACTCGTGCTATCTCCCTTTAACTTCTACTAAAAAAAATCTATGTCTCTGGTGAGAAAGAGACAAACATTATATATATACTCGTATATATTTTTATTACTACTGCTATACTTGCTTTTTACTTACCTAATTATTTTTGTATTAGTGTAGGTATGACATCACATTTCAAAAAATTCTAAAAACGGGAGACCTTCTATCTCGACAACCGTTACTAAATATGCTTTGGAAAAAATAGAGCAGATACATTGAACCTTTATCTAGGGAATGAGCGTAAAAGATCTTGTATAGATTTCTCAAAAAACATGTGAAAAACCTCTCTGATCTTTTTTCCTACAGACAGAAACTCGTTTCCCAAATGTCGCGGATTTTTTTCTGTATTGATAATACGCATTAAAATCTAGGGAATGACCGTTAATTTTTTTTATTGAAGCGAAATTAACCCAAAAAAATGGAAAAAACGCTATTTTTACCATTTTATCATGCGATTTTGAACCTTAATGCCGTGGGAAATTAACATGACGTCATGGTTGAGGATTCTGGATAAAATTCTCCTGATGTCTCATATAAGTCTTTTTATTTATTACTTTGAATACCACGTCCCTAATATAAATATTTATGAAGTTTTTAACGAGAAATGTTTTTTTACATACACATAGTTCCTTCCACGTGATATAAAAACTAAAAGAATTTATAATATTACGTGTAAATAATATAAAAACCGTCATCCTTGACGTATCTACGACCGTGACCGGACAAAAACCCATAAGAATATTCCTCAACATGAATAAATCCCAAAAAAGACAAAAACTACTTAAATTATTTTGATTTACAAATATATTCTTGTAAAGCGCTGAATTTTTCCTACATTCCGTAGTATATACAATTCTAGTATTCCTACAACAGTGTAGAAGAATTAAGGGAGTGTAAAGTGATCACTTAAGCCAGCCAAGGTCGGCCGTAAGCCCGACAATGTTCATCCTTAATTCTTCTACACTGTTGTAGGAATACTACATTAAGACAAAAGCTCTTTAGAAATTTGCTCCAGGGACAAAAGCTCAAATCTAACTGGATATGAAAAATTAAATTAATATTGTATCTGTTATTATACGATTTCTTTCAGTGTGTTGGAAACTAGCATAGATTAGAAAATAGGCAAATAAATAAGCGGATCTATAATGGGATAGACAATAAAATAGTTTATATTGATGTGTTTGAGGTGGTAGGTAGCCTGGTTGATAACGCGCTCGACTGTTAATCCAGTGGTAGCGGGTTCGATCCCCGATGCGACGTACTCCACTTCACGACACAAGCTTTTCAAGCTTACTGTGAAGTGTACAAAGATGTATTTGGGTTTATTTCGATAAGCCCAGATTCATTTATTAAATATAAAAACATCTACTGAAATCCAGCTAGAAAGTTTGGGCTCTTATCCGTTGAGGATACATTTTCTAAAGGACTTTTGTCTTTTTGGGGTTTATTCACGTTGAGCAATGTTCCTGTGGGTTTTTTTTTTTCGAGAACCATCTACGAGTCTACAATATATTATATTCAGTACGTATCGTTATACGAGGACAGAGCGTCGTAATTAACTTTCAGGATGTACAGCTCCGTACCTTCTGATTTTTAATCTGTACCTTCTCAAAGACGTACGCGACACCCACTCCCTTGGTTCCCATACCATACGGGTACTGGGTACCTACCTACATGTCTTCTGTACCCTTAAAGAATGTTAAGGGATGTCAACCTATAAATAGAAACATCGAATTTGCATTTTCAAATGTTAATTAAAAGAAAGAATTCGTGCCTAAAAATGTAGCGACATTTTATTTTTTATTTTATTAACTTTTAGAGCCTATAAACAATCTTAATATCTAGATCTTTTCGGGTTAATCGTGTAGTCAACAGATGCTCCAACGTTTCGACGAACCTACTGCCGCCTTGGTCACGGATTGTGATCACAATCCGTGACCCTGGCGTCAGTAGTCGAAACGTCGGAGCATCTTTTCACTACACGATTGACCCGAAAAAAAAACAAATCTACGTAATATGGATTATCGTCATTGTGACGTGAAATTGCCGATAATTTAGTTGCTCGTGTCAGCGAACATTTTAGATATTATTTAGTTATGAGACGAAACATTGTCAAAGCAACCATCGACTTTCTTATTATCGAATTGTTTACTCAGACTGAGAGGAGTAGTAGTTCCGGAAAACTCTCGATGCCTCGCAAATCATCTAATTTCTCGATGCGAACCTTTCCATCTCTACCATTCCACGACGTGCTTCACAAACCTTGATGGTGTGTGATCTTTTGGTGCTCATCAACAAAATATTATAATTCCACATATTATTATTAGTTAATGCCTATTATGTTTGACTTTATAAAGACGACATCTTGTATGACGTGATGAAAATGTTATATTACTACAGTCTCTACAGAGAGATACTGCTGTCTTGCTTTGTAATACGTCTTTACTTATTCAATAACACTAAGTAGTCTGACTGGACTGTCTGTAACTAAATATGCGTGAAAATATGCAATGTAAAACAAAATGTACAACTCTCTTATCTCTGTAATACATCGTTATTTATTCAATAATACTTAGTAGTCTGGGTGAACTGTCTGTACCTAAATATGCAGTGAAATATGCGTGCAAATATGCAAAGTAAAACAAAATAACCATTACGATATTTAACGTCATTAAGAAGAAGACGATCGTGACTACGGATAATCTTACATTCATCATATTACATGCATTTAAACCAAAATTGCAACTGTTTAATGCTCCTTTTACTAATACATTCATGTGACCCCTGTAAACTACGAATAGGTATTTCACACATCAAGCTATTGATTTCGATGATGCCCCCTATGCAGTATTTAATTACTTATTTTTACCTATCCTTTGAGTTACATTTCGTTTATGCTGGGCCTGGGTTTATTTTCCATACTAAATGAGCATTCTCCTTATAATTAGTTTAATTATGTTTCAGTTTTTGATGACAACCTAAAGCTACTTTTGAATATGCTCCTCCGTTGCACATAGCTAATATGCAAAATATGAGTTTGCACATAGTCCCGCCTTTACTCTATTTCTTACGTCGTAACCTTATTTCATATTCAGCCTGTTTCCTTTGGTATTTTACTTGTTAGCATTCGGTAAGCAAGTCATTATTACGCTAATTATGTTCAAAACATAAGATCATCCTGGTTCACTCATGTGAACCACAACTCAATTTACTTCCTATTGTCTATTAAGACAGCAGGTAGCTTGAGGCAGTTTATTTATGAAGTCTGGTTTATAAGAAACTAGCTGAGTTACCCGAGCTTCGTAACGGCACGGTGTCTTCCGATGGTTTGAGCAGGACAAAATGTAACCCTGAACTCCCTTTTCAACGCCCTTTCACACGATACCACACATGACCCCACACAACCCTTGGTTCCTCCATCATCATGGCGCCTCCCAGCAAAAGTTTTTTCTTCAAGAATGTCGCCGTTAAAACCTAAAGCAGATCGGTATATTTTTTTTTTGTGTATTTTCACAGCAATCCATCGTATAAAGCGGGAGTTATGCGAACACTTACAAAAAAACCGACATTGTTTTATAGATATACGAGTAGATAGCAAAATTAATAACCCGTGATAATTTACAAAAAAACACGCCTTTTTTTAAATAAACCCATTAACTTTTACACTAAGTACTTAGATGGCTTACTCAATGCTAGTAATGAAATAAACCGGTGCTTACAAACGTCATTTAGGAATTAAATGATAGTTTTAAAGATATTTTAGTTTTTATTATTGACATCTTGTTGATAATGTGAGTTTTGTGACTCTAAAATACCAAAAAGTGCCGAGTGTGAAATTGTGTCACTTCCTTTCTGTTGAAAATACTTGGAGTCAGACGTCTAGGGTGCATCTGTCTTCTTCTTTCTCTTCTTCCTATTCCCATATTTATTTGGGGTCGGCTCTCCTTGTTATCCTTCTCCAGGCTCCTCTATCCTGAGTCGTCACATCCCGCAGACGGGTATCCTCCATCTCCTTCCTCAAATTATTCCACCACGTAGCGCTAGGTCGACCTCTGCCTCGCCTTCCCTCCGGCAGCTTTAGTGCTGTGTGTACTGCATGGTTTTCATGCCTCATTACATGGCCGTACCAGCGCAATCTGGTCTCCTTTAGTTTTTCAGTTATTGGGGCCACCTTGAAACTACCCCTGACATGTTCATTCCTCACTTTATCCATCCTTGTTACACCCCCAGCCCACCTGAGCATCTTCATCTCATTTGTATGTAATCTTTGTTCGTGTGTCTTCTTCATCGTCCAGCACTCAGAGCTGTAAATCATTGCTGGTCTTACCGCTGTCTTGTATACCTTTCCCTTAACCTTTATTGGCATACGCTTGTCACACAAAACTCCAGTGAGAGATCTCCATTTCTGCCAGGCCACGCCGGTTCTGTGAGTGACATCTGCATCGACATTTGCATCTGCAGTGAGCATTGAACCCAGGTATTTAAACTGCTTTACTTCAGGTAGCTTTGTTCCGTCAATGTATATCGGTTGTTCTGGTTCTACTTTGTTACTGTACCTGCATTTCATATATTCCGTCTTGCTTCGACTGATGCGCAGTCCATTTCTTTCCAGTGCCGCAACCCACTGCGATAGTGTGCACTGTAGTTCTTGTTGAGTCTTCGCTGCGATTGCTATGTCATCCGCATACAGTAGGCTCCAGGGTAATTCACATTGAATATCCTTAGTTAGATAGTCCATGACCAGGTTGAAAAGGAACGGGCTAAGCACTGAACCTTGATGGACTCCTACTTTCACTTCAAATGCCTCGCTCAATCTAGCTAGACTTTTGACCTGGGTACTGATGTTATAGTATAGGTCCTGAATGATTGATACGTACTGTTCAGGAATTTGTTGCGCTCTGAGGGATTGCCACACCAATTCTCGCGGCACCCTATCAAAGGCCTTTTCTAGGTCCACGAATACCAGGTGTAGATCCTCTCGATTTATACGGTGTTTTTCCATTAATACTCTGATTGTGTGTATTGCATCTGTGGTTGATTTTGCTGGGGTAAATCCAAACTGATTTGGTGTTATTTGAGTCAATTCGATTAGTCGTCCGTTTACCACTCTTTCCCATATCTTCAGAGTGTGCGATGTCAGCTTTATTGCTCTATAATTTCCACATTGTGCTACTTCTCCCTTATTTTTATAGAACGGCACCAGATAACTGTGCCTCCAAGACCTTGGGACTCCGCCCTTCTGCACTATCATATTAAACAATTTAGTGAGCCATGCTACTCCCATCTGTGCCAATTCCCTCCATAACTCTGCCGGCAATTCATCCGGTCCAGCAGCCCTATGATTCTTCATCTTCGATATAGCCAGTTTCACTTCACTCTGCATAATCTCATTTATAGGTCCGGCTGTTGGTGGTCTAGGGTGCATCTGTAAAAAGTTATAATCATTAAACTGAGAAACGGCCGGAATTTCGACGGTTTTAGGCTCGCCCTAGTAAACGCACAAGGGTGGGGAGGTCGCAAACTTGGATTCGGAGCCGCAAGACTGACCTTTATAAATATCCAAAAATCAGAACTACTACTCTTAATGCAAGGCAGGGTATCATATTCAGACTTTATTTCTCGGAGTAGTTGTTTTTTGCTTTGTTATGTTTGCGAAAAACTAAAAAAATAACAACGCTATTACTAAAGAAATCAATTTTGGAGATATGTAAATCTACACTTAAATTTAAATCTATGTTTTCTAATGTTCTCCTTCTAAAATATTATTATTTCAGAAAAAACACATTAAATTTTCTACCTACATGTTTTGAATGTATTCAGTCATTTCTTCAGCTTACAAGAGCTTTCAGTTATAGATTCGTTTTCAGATTTTTCTCAATATTGGTAACATAACAAACATCTTCAAATTCCAAGGAAACAATTTAAATATTTTATTATTTATATTATAAGTGTAAGTACTATTATTTTCGTATTTTAGGTTAGATTTTTAAAGACTCCCGACCCAACTATGACGTCACGGTTATTTCCCACGGCATTAAGATTCAAAATCGCGTGAACGATCGTAAGGTAAAATGGTAAAAATGCGTTTTTTTACATTTTTTCGGTTAATTTCGTTTCAATCACCAGAAAGTTTTTAAGGTATAACCTTAAAAAGGTTATTCCCTAGATTTTAGTGCATATTATCGGTACAAAAAAAATCTCCGCGATTTTCGGGAAACGAGTTTCTGTCTTTCGGAGAGGTGTTTTTTTTTTTTTTTTTTTTGAGAAATCTAGTATACAAGATATAAAAATTCTTTTACGGTCATTCCGTAGGTAAATGTTCAATGAAACTACTCGATTTTTTCCAAAGCATATTTAGTAACGGTTGTCGAGATTTAAGGTCTCCCGTTTTTAGAAATTTTTGAAATGTCATTATGTGTACTCTTAACACAAGATGACGTCCTCCTAATATTTACCTTCCTTATATAAAAATGATTTCTAAAAAGCATTAAAGTTGTATGAGGTTTATGATCTTAATAAAAAACTACAGCAATTTTTTATTACTTACTTGTTGTATTCTTTATGGACATTGGGGAAATATCTTAAGTAAAGAATTGCCGGAAAAAAGGTAAATAAATAATATTGGCATTGGCATGGCCGTAGGCGGGGGGGGGGGGGGGGGAGATTTGAGGGTCAACCCGCCCCCCGAAATTCCTCAGCCAACCCACCATTTAATACATGGGAGAAATGAATCACACTATTACCACATCGTTTTCTCATCATGTCATGAATTTTCAATAATTATTATGAAAATTCATTAAATGACAATTATTTCCTTAAAAATATTTTTTTGTAGAGTTGTTTTCTAAGGAAACACTCTCAATTTTTTTTCATAAAACATAAGAAGATCAATCTTTAAAAAAAAAATTGCCTGCGGCGCAATTAATAGTTTTATACCTTTGGCAATGTCAAGATTATAGTTGTCCTCCCTAGCTCCGAAGCTGGGGACGCCCACAGTCGTTACATGTTTGCTCTGGTTCAGAGCTCGAACCCCTCCCGTAGTAAATTCCTGGCTACGGCCCTGAATATGGGTACGTACTTTCAGTAGCCTTTGTCAAAATTCATTTGGGATCTTTGAGTAAACATAAAGTTTTGGGAAAATGTTTACAATACTTTACCACATCATTCCTAACGATATGAACTCACAAGGGCAGTTCAAGGACATATCCAGCTTTGAAGCTAAGGAAGGGCAACTACTTAATCAGTTTTATGAATTTTATTTTTCCTTAAAATATAGAGAACAGATAATGCAGCGAAACAATTTGAATTAGTGCCGCATACAATTTTTTTTATTTCACGGATTTTCATAAATTGCGATATGCACAAGGTTGATTGTAAGATATTTCTTTTGCAATTAATAAGTCTACCTTTTAGCACACTACTATTGTCTTGTTTTTGTAACTCTGCATATATTATCCTTTTGGCAATCAAGAGTCATTTATTTTATTATCACGATTGTTACGGAGTTTTGTGATTTAAGATTGATTTGAAGATATATGTAGGTACTTATTAATTTGTCTAGTTTAGAGGGGCAACTGTCCCCTAAACCAAACCCGACTTTTAAGATAATTTGGAAAGCACGCCACTGGTTAATATGAAAAAACGCTATGTTTCATTTTCGTGAAAAAAAAACTGAAGCCCTTTAGTTAACAATGCAAGTTTCACAAAATAATAAATGTTTAATTATAATATTTTTTCGCTAAATCAAGGTTCGTCCTTTAGAAATTATTTTCCTAAATTTCTCCAAGCCTTAAAAGCTGTTTTTAATATTTAATGAAAGACGAAAGCCTACACAAAAAGTAAACTTTTCTTAGTTTTCTGTATTTTTGATGTCATTTTTAAAATAAAGAAATCTGTGTATAGTAACCATCCCAACTTCTCCTGTCGTCATAACTCATGGGAGTGAGATGAAATACAAATAGCATCACCTGTGTTTCTGTGTCTTATGTCTACCCATAGGCGTCATCAGGGGGGCAGCTGCCCCTAGAGATTGGAATAGGTATTTTTTTTTTTGCATACTGAATGGTAAAAACCTCACAAAAAATCACATTACTACAAGACATTGTATTATCATAGTATAAATTATCTAAAATTAGTATGAAATTCCTTCACTTTCATAAAATATTGCACGCGGCGCTATTTTTTGACACTTTTTTATAAAAAATATTTTTTTATAAGTACATATTCTTGTGCAAAGTATTATATACATATTCAAATAAACAAACCACATCACGACCTTCTTCACTATGTCTCACAAAAAAAATTTCGCTTGCGGCGCTACCTAAGCGTTTTTTATGCTATAATATTTTTTTTAATTTTTGTTGCCCCCCTAGCTCCGAGGCTGGCGACGCCCATGTAGTCCACCCCTTCTACTCCACATTAACTAAAGAAGCTTTTTATAAAAATATTATTACATGGGTTTATTATTCCCTTTTAAGGCAAGAATATAAACGGACTTTCATTAAAATGTTTTCTTTTTGCGTAAAAATTGAATGTTTTTCGACAGCCCTACTTGCGCCGTTGGATAGATTATTAAGTTATATCATTCCCAAGCAGCAGATACCTAAGTGAAATAATTTTTCCACTAAAGCGAGCAATTTTTCGCGATATAATTGCGTCTCTCGTTCAAATCGTATTGATTAACATTTTTTCGCAATATTGTAGCAATTATTTCGGCAATATTTATAGCGAGACAAAGATACCGCGTGCAAATGAGAAATGCTCGTGTAAGAGCACCTTAATAAGTATTTGCAATAAATTTTCTCTTTAATCTATAACAGACAATTGTGACATTTTGTATTTTCGTGCTAAAATCTTTCGATTTGTTGAATTAGCAAACGTTCACCATATGACTCAGAATCTTATTATTATTTTTTATTTTTTTTTAATACGCAACAATAAGACGTGTATAAACTATTTTTAAAATGTCTCTTTTCTAGAGTCTAGACTCTAGAGTCTAGATGGCGCACACTTGGCTGGCGAAAATGTCCACCATACTTCTTTAGTTTTATTCTGGACCAGTTCTGGAAATCCAAGTATGACAACGCAGTCTTAAAATATTAATAAAACAAACCGTTAAATCATTTTTTATTATGAAGAAATGTTTCTAAGTATTTCTTTATTATTAATGTGTTCTTGAGAAGAAATTCTGATGCTCTCAAAGTAGGTTTATGAAGAGTTTTATATCAGACATTTTTTTATACCCTCTTTTAATAATAGTTTTACAAAAAAACTTTGTAGACCCAAGTTGCAGGGAATTTAATATTCTTCAACTTCTCCATACAATTTTACGCTCTAAAATGAATTTTTAAAAAGTTTTTTATTTTTTTATTTTTTATTTAGGCAGTCCACCCTAATTGGGTGATTTATGCCAGTACACACCTAAGAAAACGATAAAATGGGATTCAGAAGTTCAAATCTGTTAAATAGCTCAGTCATCCTAGGAAACGATGTATGGGGAAGTCGGCAAAATTAATAACAGATTGGACTCTATGCAGTATGATACCTTAGGTTGGGGTGTTTCAGAATATCAGGTCTCCCCCCTCCTCCCCCTGACGCGTCACCCCCCTGCCCCCCCGAATAGGTCCCCCTATGTGGTTTTCCTCAATTTATCGAAAAACAGTAAGAGATGGAAGAAAACTGTCGACGACGAAAATAGCCCTTAATAAATTCTCTACAAAATGAGTCTAATACATTTTTTGATAGGACTAGTAATTTACCCGCAATAGCCGGTGAAAGTCACGTATTTTTTTGTTAAGAACAAAAAAATATTTTACATACTCATATTGATGAAAATTCACAAGTGCTATAAGAAAATGGTCAAAGAATGAATTAATTGCTATAGTTTTAGCTATAAAATGAGCTATTATTTATTTTTGCACGGCTCATAGTTTTTGAGTTATTACAAAAAATTACAGGGACAAAAGTCTTTAAAATGGAACTTTTCATACAATTTGTATTGAAATGCTATGATATTAAAATTTAGTGTGTGTAAGGTTAGGTCTGTCTGGCGCTCTGTCCTCTCCGCCTACCCTGCAAGGGACGCGGCGTGAGGGTATTGATAGATAATATTATTTTTACATATAAGAGTATTGAATCTATAGAATCAGCGCCACCTTGACATTTCTCTCTTTCTCTAGCCATGATGTAGGATTAAAACGTAAAACATTATAGGCGAGGTTGCCGTCACCATCCCTAGGGATATGTATGAAATTACAGTCCCTTAACAACGAGTATGACAGGCCACGCATTATATTCCGTTAGGATATTTGACAGGAGTGGTGATCCTGTTTGATTATTATGCTATGTTGCCAACTGTTACAGCACGGCTAGAGTGTGACGGTCCACATATTATATTCTGTTACTAGATTTGACAGGAGTGGTAGTCCTGTTTGATCACTATGCTATGTTGCCAACTGTTACAGCACGGCTAGAGTACCTACTCTAGGAGGCGGTGATAGAACAGATAATGGTATATTGATAAAATAAATAGGTAATCTAGGGTAAATACGTAAACAAATAAATAAAAGATAATATGATAACCTGTGATTGATTGTCGATCAATACTTATCTTGGAGTTGAATAGGACAATAAATATAATATATTAACAATTACATATTTAGCTATTGACATATAGGTACTATAATAGGCATGTGATATTATTATGGCTCATATGAAGGCTTTATAGGGGAGAGTGTCATGTAGGGGCCAAATTTTGAGAGGGCCAAACGTTTAGTATATTTTTGTACACTACCTACACTTTAAAATTTGCTAAAGTTCATTTTTTTCATGCATTGAGTTGGTGGGAGCTTGAATTTTTTATATATATTTTTTATATACCCACATAATTATTTTTTTGTTTTAGTAATTTATTTAAGTAAATATTAAAACTGTATTGATCATTTTTCTTAAATAAAAATCGTAGCTATACCATTGTCTTTTGATTATTATGTCGGCCCCTTCGATACTTCCTTTGGCCCTTTCAAAACAACCCAACTGTAATATAACATTTTTTTACATATTTGGGATCTCAAAAAACTACTTCCTAAGATAAATTATGAATTGAAGCTACAGCTTCCTTCCGGACTACACTTGATAATATTATCCAAGTCTGTGGATTTCTTATTAGTATTACGTGAACAAAATGTTCCCTCTCCGAAAGTGAGGGCCAATTTTAAAAAAATCGTTTAGAAAATGTAGGCTTCACAAAAAAGTATATGGAAAACGGCATCATGCGATAATTTTAAGTGCCCAAAAAAAAGTGGGCGACTCGTTTTACCTGATCATCGATTTGAGTGGGAGTTAAGCAATCAAACGTCTTTATAAAGTCCTATAAAAGTTTTAATAAAAATAAAGATCTTTTATAAATGAAATCATAATTTGCATGAGTGGGTGTTGATTAGGTAACTAAAGCCGGTAGTACACAGCGTAAAAATATTATAATCTGTTATTATTAGCAAAGCGTTATCCTATCCTTGTTATCATAATCAGCTTTATGTTGTTATAAGCTTTATGGATCGTTTTACACTTGTAATTAATTAATTAATTAATTAGCGAATTATAAATCCCCTTGTCACTAATTATTTTTCTATGATTGATTAGTGTTATTTAGGTTAGTTTTGACAGAGATAAGTAAATATCACTGGTGCCTGCTTATTAAAAAAGTGACAATACTTTTCGAAGCATGATGAAGCCGTTATTGTCGTGTCTGCGTATTTACGGGCTTTTTCTGCGTCTTTTACAGTTTTACATACTCATCTCACAAAAATACAATAATAATTGTCTTCATATCTCTCCATACATTTACCATCACATTTGCACACTTTTGTACATAATTATAATATGGATTTTAATAAATTTAACAAGGATGGAGAACCAATTGATTTTGAAACCTCATAAATGCATTATTTTTATTGGAACTCTTCGGAAATATGCACTAAAGCACTGATCAATTTAGAGCAAAAGTTTCCAAATAAATTTTGCGATATTCCGTTTCAATTTTGCCCAAGTAAAGGTATTTGAATTTTTATTTATAACATCGTCGTAATATTGAAGTAATCAATATGAAGAAAATATTGCCTGCGGCGAGACGCACTTATTTTTTTTTAAATATAGGCTTGAATATACAATACAAGAACAAAAACAAGTACTTTTCTGCACCGTAAAGCGCAAAATGAACAGTATCCAAGTATTCCAAGTTCTCCATCCCTGAAAAAGTTGTCACCAAGATGTACATATTGAAAATACTTAATTTACGAAAATGTATTTATGGGTAAAATATATATAAATATGTAAAATATAAATTGTGTGCTGTGTATATAATAATGATGGCTTGGATGAAACGCATGTTGATGCTTGATGGCTGTACATTATTAGGCTGACGAGGAGTGAGAGCGCCGGACATCTGACGATACCCAATGTTGACGAAGATGATGACGATCGTGACGAAGGCGATGGATCTACAGAACCTCACATCAGCAGGGCCGTACGTCTCCTCCAACTCCATACTCTAAGCAACTATTACTCCCAGCATTCGAGACCAAGGTAGCACTAAATGATAAAAAAATCTCACCAACACCATTGAAATCTCTCAGTCATGTTTATTGTTGAACACAACTGTGTAGTGCCTTCTTTATATTAAAACTCTGAATCACAAATATTCTTATATTGTATGTGGAATACTTTTTTAGAACTCACTACAGTGGACGTCGCATAATAAAATTAATGAGGGGCCAGATAATTTTGATAATGATAAATGATAACATTGGACGAAGGTTACAAAAAAAATATTGCCCCCCAAAAAAATTGTAAATGAATTTTTGCGAGAGAATTCCTTAAGAATTGGAACATTCTTTTTTAGTTTTTGATAACAAAAACCGAAATTTTCAAAACAGATTTTTTTGTGAGTGATTTGTTGGATAAACGCATAAAGTTACGAAAATAAATAATTATTTCGAAAGAGTTCAGGAAAAAACGTAAATTTATTTTTTTATTGATTTGTAAGCGGGGCCAACCAAAATCGATGACATTAACTGACTGATAACATTATGTGGCGACCACTGTTTTAGACTTTTTATAATACATTTTGTGAGTTACCTCTTTTTATTCTAGTGTCATGCTTTCTGGTATGCTTCTTTTTCGTTTCCTGTATATAGAATTGCAATACAAAAACCAATATACCCAAAAACTCATAAACTCTATACTATGACTCACAGATCTATGAACGCATTTTTGGCCCCCCTGCCGACTCACTCCAACATTTAAACACAAACTTTTACCGTTGCGAAGCACGGGTGCTTGTGCTAGTTAGATATAAAATGCAAATTGCTTCGGCAATGTCTAGTTTAAGGATGGAAGAATGGTCCTACTTACGTCAGCCTTGAAAACGAAATGTAACATTGAAGGATGTCATAATAGACCTATTTTGGTCGCAGTGAAGCAGGGGATAAACGGTCCCCGGACCTAACAAGAAAAAAATTGGCCCTATTTTAAAATCATAGCATCAGTAAAATCACCCTTCTTTCTACTAAAAGTAAATCAGAAAGCACAACACACAATATGCATATAAATATATAATACTTACTTACTATTTCTATACAGCACACAGTTTGTATTTTCATGGTTTCTTTTTCTTATTGTATTAATTTTAATCAAAGTATTTTCGTAATTAAAGGCACACTGTAGTTTGGTTTTATATGAAATTTATTCTTCAGCTTTATATGTTGTATTGATTCAGTAATGGTTAAATAAAATAAAAAAACATTACATATTAGAAATTTAACACCGCTGTACACGCACCCTACATATTTCTTACACGCGTGGCAAGCTATGTTGGTAGGCAATAGTAGCCGCGCGTGTACTTTAGTGTTAAAATAACGAAAACAGTATTTCTTCATTCATCCAATTTTTGACAAGGAGTAAGTTAGTTTTCTTAGCTAGGATATTTTTTTTTAGTTTACGTGTCATAATTCAAATAATGTATTATTGTTTATTTATTTCACAAAACAGTAGATTTCTGAAACAATTTTCAAACCAGAAACTTTTTGATGTTCTCAAAAAGCTTAGCAAGTACGCAGTTAATAGATAGATTATTGCATTTCTTCTTCTTTCATAAAATGGTGTTGGTGAGGTACATAGATTCAAGTTATAGCTCGACCACTAAAAGGGGCTTTTGCCCATACATGAATAGAAAGATATTTTGATAGTGGTTGAGCTTTTAGGCATACCTTCAAGGTCTCGTTCTTTTTTCAAATATTATTCCCACCACCAACTCCTTTCTCCAATACCCGTCAATAATTATGTAGCTTAAAAATACTTTAATTATTGATACAAAATAATCTACTCTAAATAAATTTTATGTCTTCAGAGTTGGAGTCAAAATGGTAGGCGAAACTTTTGACATTATGAAAACAAAATATCGTTAAATTTTTATTACTTTTATTATAAGCAATACACAACATCTCACTTTTAATTTAGTCTCACAAATAATTAATTTCAATCTATAAGCTCCGACGAAACTTTTTTTAAATACATTTAAAATGTGATAATTTCACAAATAACCTGTACATACATATACAAAACAACATAAAATTAATATTAGGGGATGACCCCGGATATGAGTACCTAATACCAGTATTCCGTGGAGGATCACAATAACAACGTAACAATAGGAATACCATACAAATAATTAAACATGTAAATAGTAATAATCTGTAGAAATAAATGAATAGGTATATTTCTGTTTTTTTCTTTTTATATTTCACAACTTGTACATGTTTGTATTGTCTACACGCCATGCACCGCATTGCAATTTTGTATTTGTATTTCTAATACTCACAGTAATAATTGGTTTATTGTTTAGTTATTGTGACGTCCGATCAATATTTTGTATATATATATATTATTTAGCTTTGTAAAGAAATACTTTTTGTTACCTAATATTGTTAAAATGTATAAAAAATATTACAGGTATTGTACAAATTCATAAATTATTAGAATATGTTTAGTGACTTTGTTGTATAGAAATTTAATTTTTTCCATAAAAATAACAATTTCAACGTTACCTCTGAAATTTACTGAAACTTGACTTTTTCCATATTTTTTTTTTCAATTTGATTCACAAAATGTTTAAGGTAAGACGCAGTGACTCTTGTGTGGATATTTCTTGATATTCGGTCCTCTTTTTACAGCATAATCCAAAATCGAGTTTGTCCTCTAGTCTGTTGCTCTTATTTTGAGCTTACACTTTCATACCAAATTTGAAAAAGTTGAAGCGATTCTAAAATGATTTTTATTCAGAGCATTATATCGCCTTTGATACCACATTTTTTTAAACGTAGATTTACCGATTTTTTCTTTTTAATATGTAATGTTTGAAATAACATTAATAAATTGTTTTCAGGAATATACTAATTGATATGATTATTTATAACAATACAAAAAATCAAAAAGTAAAAAATAAAAGTAAGTAATTATGAATTTCTGTCATTGTTTCAGGTTCGGAAAACGGGCTTACTCTCACATTGCCTGGGAAAAAGATCCTGTAAGTTGTAATTTTTTATATATATATTTTTATCATCACGTTAGGCTAGGTCCTTTCCGCGTAAGCGTCCGTCGAAGTGTTAAAAAATGTAAAGATGTATAAGTGTTAGTTTTTGTTTCTTGGGGATTTTGCAAATTGGTTTTTTTGTGGTCGTTTACTTTATTTTTCACTACCAACTAAACATTCGTTTAACTTCATCTGTCGTTGATGATATTGTTGTTTTGGTCTGCCTTTTACTCTTGAAATTTTCAAAAATGGAAATTTATTGTAAATAAACTCTTAAAAATTCAAGAAGAAAAGTTGTGAAACGGGCAGGTGGGAACAAAAAATAGCATAAGTGATTATTTGTTTAGTTATCGAATGGTCAAAAAATACCTGAATCACATCACTGAAAAGAAAAAGTTTCAGGATTGTGAAAATATGAATTTCGCTAGAAAGTTTGGTCGTTAGAAGTTAAGAAATAAAGTGAATAATATACAGAATTTCTTAGATAAGTGGACGATATAATGCGAACATAGGTACTTAATAATTGAATAAAAGTCATCTCCATATTCTCTCTCTCCTTTTCAATGTTCTGAATAATCCTGCTTCACCTGATGGTGGTGGGTTACGTGTTCAGGTCATCCGTTGAGTTGAGTAACCTCCCTGAAGGTGTCCCCCACAGTGCGGAACGAAACGCCAGGTCCCCAAGCGTTCATAAGACCACGGCCTCCAAGCCCGGAAAGTACACAACACTTAAGATATGATGACTCCGGCCGTAAAAGCTTCCGCATATACCTATAATATTATTGTTATTTGTTTTGTTTTTGCTTATTTTCATACAACTATACATATGTATTATGTATTTCAAATGTAATGTCGCAAGTGGTTGGTTTTCGGACATTGCCTACGACACAAAAAATCAATAAAGAATATTTATTTATTTTTTAATAATTTCTCTGACTTCTCTGTTCCAGTCTGACGCAGAAGGTCCCGAGAACTGGATCCCATACCCTCGTAGAAGATGAGCCCCTGGAGTCCCTCGGTTCCCACACCAACGACACCAGAGAAGAGATTAACAATTTATAACCTAAACCGACATTCGCACATTTAAAATAATCAAAATCATTTACAAAACTACCAACTATCGCTTGTAATTCAAAAGTATTTATAATGTTTTTTTGGTTGACCCTCTAAGTCTTTCATTTTGCAATTTTCTTTACCATACATAAATATTCTTCGCCAGAACAAAATGCGACGTTTCTTGTCCCTTAGTAGAACTAAATAAAACATTTTTTGTCCCTTAGTAGTACATCGACGATACTTCTAAATCTCTCTATCTATCAGCCTATCCTTACACACACTCCTAGCCTCCGTCACATTCATGCAATTTGTCATATACGCTCCCCGATTTATTTTACTCAAAACGCGTCCACCCTTGAGGATCTGGTCGACATGATCAGACCAGGTCAGTCTCGGGCGGCCGCGTTTCCTCACACTTCTTCGTTCGCTTAAATATATCTTTTTTGTCATCCTTTCATCCTTCATTCTCTCAACATGCTCAAACCATCTTAGTTTATTCACTTTCAGTCTAGTTACAACACCAGTCTTGCAGTGCAGACATAACTAACAGAAACAATTTTTAAAAAATACCAATGCATTTATTTGGGGTTTAATTTAGATTAAACTTCGTTAGTGCGCTACTAATTTGATACAAGTGCTTTCGGACTATTAAGAGCCCCTGCTATTTTTCAAAGAACATGTTCTCGCTTTTAAAAACTGTCAATTTCATTCATTAACGTTTCATTTCTGCTTAAAGCATCTCAATCATTGCATTGGATATCGATGTTACTTATTAAAATAACATGAAAAAAATACAAAAAAACATTAAATTTTAATGAATATACCTACTTAAAATTATTTGTGAAAAAAACGTAGAGATATACAAATAATATTAATATATGTAATAAAATTACTTAATATTGTATTTTATCGGAAACAATTAAAAAATATGTATTTAAATTTTGTGTGAAACATTTATGTTTTGTTTTTATATGACTTCTATATGAATCTTCATACAAATATAGTGTTTATTGTAACAATATTAAACATAAATACACCACTACTTCCATCTGGTGGTAAAATATCGCAACACATTTTACAGTTATGATTTTCAATTAATTTTCACTCAATACAACATAAATTACGGCGAAATAATTCTGGGACGAAGATGTTTTTATACTTTTTTTTGGTGCAATGGAGTATTTTAAGTTAGGACCCATTCAAACATTTGTACAAGGTGGGCCATTGAACTGGCCGATTTAAAATGCACATGTAAATTTATAAGTTGAAAAAAACATAAATCAGCAAAAAAAGAAAACAATATGCTAAAAATACGTAAGTTATTTGAATTTTAAATCAGTCCAAATTGGCCCATCTGTATAAAAAACCGCAGCAGGTGCGAAAAATACTGGTGCAGTCGTTTTAAAAATTTATGAGTACAATTAATAATGAAAAATATTGTGAAAAGATTTGTATTTCTTGAGTTTGAGAAGGAAAAGGGTACAGAATTTTATAGTTAACTTTCCAACCCCCAAAATATACGTAATATTGTATACAAATTTTTGTTTTTTTGTCAAGTCCCAACTTGATTTTGAATAAAACACATCGTCGAATTTATGTAACGTCAATGCTTTTAAACTACACTCCCATGCAAAACGCTGTTTCACTTTTTATTTTGACAGGTTGGGTATAAAGCAAGATAAAGGCAACTCGTGACGTCATCAACGATAGTTTTCATGTTATGATGCACTATCATACAAATTACAATAGTATGATGATGACGTCACAGTATTTTGACCAATGAGCGTGGACCATCGGGAGTGCGTACGCAACTTGAGTAAATTTGATGTATTGGTATTCTGAGCACCTTGCGATATATTTTTCTTTATTTTTTGGATTGTGACAACAGAAAGTTCGCAGATTTATTGTACGATTTAAAAATTATTGTATCTAATCATTTATAAATAAAATAGAAAAATATATTTATTGTATATTAAGATGATTAAATGTTATAAAAAATAATTAAATATGTATATTATAATTTTCTATGTTGATTTCGTAAAATAAAATATAATTTTAGTTGAAAATATTAAAATTATTATTATAATAAAATAATATTCACATTAGTGTCCTTATTATTCCTTGGAGCATTAAATATTTATTTATTTTTATTCATTCCCACCCATGTGTTGGTTGAACTTGTTCTGAATAAAGGTAGGATGAATACAATACAGTCGTCTCTTTCTTCCTTGAGAGGGAAAAATGAAGATAAAGGTAAAATGAAAAACTCAATATTGAGATTAAAATCCTCAAAAAGTGACTTTAGATTCCGCGACTAGTATTCGAGGATTTGCAACGTCATCATTTTTTTGGATTTTAATCTAAATATTTTGTTTTTTATTTTACATTTAAAATGGACTCCCACCAGGTACCGACAGTCAAAAATATCGAAAGGAAGATAACTCAGCTAGTACTAAAGATCATCCTAAGACTTAAAACATGGATAAATGAGAATATGGTTTAGTGACTAACAATTAGAAATTTACTTTTTCTAAATTTTCTCCATGAAAATAATTCCAAAGTTACCTCCGAATTTCTCTGAATAAGAAGTAGTACATAGCGCCGCAGGCGAAATATTTTTCAAAAATGGGTGAATTGATGAATATGGTTGATATCAATAGTAAGCATCTGGATATACTTCTGGGTTACAACATGATAAAGGACTAGCGCCGCAGGCAAACTTTTGTCGTAAAACATAAGAAGGTAAGATAAAAAAATCGTTTATGGCTGGCCACACACGTCCCGAAGTTCAGTTCCGGAATCGACCGTTTTGCAAAAAAGTTCCGATCAAAACCTCTCTCTGAATCCAGCGTCACCCCGATTTTAAATTCAGAAAGAGGTTTTGGTCGGAACCTTTTTGCAAAACGGTCGATTCCGGAACTGAACTTCGGGACGTTTGTGGCCAGCCTAAAAGTCCAGATTATTTCTCGTGAAGAAACTCACAGTCTAATTAGTGCCACAGGCGAAATATTTTTTCAAAAATAGATGAGTTGATGAATCTAGTTATCTTTCTTCGCATCGCCTACGCCTTCCGCCGCCTCTGCCTGGACATACCTTTGCAACCTTACTAATGTTCCCTGAATATCGTGATACTTATTTTTTTATTACGTAAGCAAGGCCAAACTTAATGCAATACCAATTATGTATCCATGGGACTTATTACAAAGACAGATTATTCCAAGGATTTAAAAAAATGCCGGAGGGATCTAGTGTTTACTGTAGGCTAATCTTAGGATTGTCACCAGTGGGAGAGACGGACTTTTCTAATATAAACAAGGATTTCAAAGATAAAGAAGGAATAAAATGAAACCAATTAAGTTCAGGTAATTAATATTTTAATAATGTTGATGTGTGTTTTATAATATAAGGTGCTTCATTTTTAAAACATTTATTAAATAAATACATTTCTAGGGATGTTATCATACAATTAATTTAAAATAACATCGCAACATGTAGGTAGGTACCTAATTATAATTATATTAATACAATTTTCATTATTCCAATTACACTATTTTTTAATTTCGCAATTACTGAGAAACATCGAATTTTATAAGTTAGTAGTTATCTCAGCAGATTTACCATGAGGCCTTTGGCCGATCGTCATTAGCAGTGTAATTTACCGCCATCTATCCTACGTGTAGCTTAGTAAAAAATCTTAGTTACTGTATCATAAAGATGGTTGGTGCGTACGCTAAATTCCGACCAAATGTCAATGGATTCCGTTAGTACAGTGATATACCTAGACATTTCAACTCACCTGGCGTAGCTAGCACAGTGGTGTTTCAGGTTAGAAGTTCTGGGTTTGATTTCAGGCCGAAGCGAATTGGAGAATGTTACAAAGTGTAATGTCAACGATCAGTCATAAGCCTGATGGAAAATTCATCTTCCGCTGTGTATCTGTTGAGATAACCAGTCAATAACATTATTTTTAAAGTGCCATATTCGATGGGTACACCAAAAATCAAAATTTTTTTTACAGTAAAATATAACATGAAAAAACAAAACAAAAATACAGTAAAATCCCAATTCTATTAAATCGGTATTTAAAAGGGCGTTCCTTGTTAGGTATTTTTTTATTTGTCCCTGTATTTGTCCAGATAGAGTTTGTGTAGGTGGGGATAGGAGAGACTGGCGTTTTGTCCTCTCTGCTTACCCCGCAGAGGCCGCGCCGTGAGAGGAGATATTGATAGATTTTATAGATCTTATTAATTCAAGAGAAAGTACTGTACTTTTGTTTTCATTTATATTTCTTACATTATTCGACAATTGACTCGATTACATATTATTTATTTACTCAAAATAGAGTAAAATTACATAAATATAAACATGACTAAATATGCTTCAGGAATCAAGGTAAATTGGGTCAATTTTATAGAAATCATGTGTACTTTGGGTCAATTTTATAGAAATCATGCGTAAGTTGGGTCAATTTCATAGAAATCATGCATGAGTTGGGTCAATTTCGTTGGAATACAGCGTAAGGTGGGTCAACTTCACGGGAACGTAGCGTAAGTTGGGTCGTTTTCACAGGAATATAGCGTAAGATGGGTCGATTTCATAGGAAAATAGCGTAAGTTGAATCATTTTCATAGGAATACAGCGTAAGGTGGGTCAATTTCATAGGAATATAGCGTAATTTGGGTCAATTTCATAGGAACAGTGCGTAAGTTGGGTCTAATTCATACAGAATCAGTAGTTAGTCATGTTTATAAAAAAATATGATAATAAAATTAGGTTTTATTAAAAATTATTTAAAAGTGACACAAAATAAAAACCGAAAAAAATACAGATTTGGAGATTCATTGGCACAAATATGGAAGCATTTAGATTTATCAAATTTAAAATTACACAAGATCATTTGACACGATTTTTGACACAAGGGTGTAATTATGTAATTTATGTGTTTTTTTTTAAGAATACATTGACGCTTTTACTACAACACTTGATAAAAATCTTTGGCAATTCAATATTTCGTAAAATCGATATGGAAAATTTTACAGGGCAATCCTGGCTTAACTTACGTAATGGAAAGCACGCCACTGGAATATAGAAAACATTATATTACAAAAAAAATAAATCAGTCGTATAGTATCAAAAACATAAATTGAGGCGGTCGTTAGCCTGGTTGGTAACGCGCTCGGCTGTTAATCAGGCGGGCGCGGGTAAACCCCAATGCCGACTTACTCCACTTCACAACACAAGCTTTTGATGCTTTCTGCGAAGTGTACAAATATGTATTAGGGTTTATTTCGATTAACCCAGATTCATTAAAAAAAAACAGCGATCCTAAGTTGGACTAATTCCTGCGCCAACCGTGTAACCTTCTCTTTCTTGAGAGACTGTACAATAGAAACATTTCTATATTCAATCCAATTTACGCAAAATCTACAATGGCTTTTTTCATACTATACGACTTAATTTCGAAGTTACATACAATGATGTCAAATACATATGTAGGAATTGGTAACCAGACAGAAACTCAAATGACAAAATCTCAACTGTCAAAAGGGTAACCTACTATTGACAGAGTCGCAACTCATCGCCGGAAAATCTGTTGCCGCCAATTTCAATATTGTTGGGTTAGGTTGTTTTTTTTTTTTTTACACACAAAAACAAAACAAAAAAAACAACGGCATCAGATTTCCCGGTGTTGAGTTGTGATTCTATCAATAGTAGGTCACCCTTTTGACAGTTGAGATTTTGTCATTTGAGATTTTGACATGGAACCGTAGTAATTTATACATAAATATTTATATTACATATTAATATTTATTTTTATATTAAATTAGTAGTATGTACTAAGTTTTCAGAGGACGGGCAAAATTAATTAAGCGAAATATCTCGTGCTATTGTTTCTAAAGGTGCACTTACACGAGCAATTTTTCGAGCGATAATTGCGGCAACACGTACAATACGTATTGATTAACATTGTTTCGCAATCTAATGCAATTAGCAAATTAAGAGAAAGCAATTATTAAGAGAATCGTCACGATGTCCTAGACACGAATTGCTGAATATCCAATCAGTTTGGACATTTTAGTCAATTCTCTTTCTCGTTTGCACGCAATATCGTTCTCGCTTTAAATATTGCCAAGATAATTGGGATATATAGCGAAATAATGTTAATCAATACGATTTTTTCGAGTTGCCACAATTATTGCTCAAACATTGCTCGTGTAAGAGTGCCTTAATATTATACTAAACGTACCTAATTCATAACTTATACTTAAGTTAAGTCTACGTTATGCTTAATTTAACGAATTTATACAATTGTAGCTTCAATTAGTTCTTAAAATCATAAAATTATTTCTACACCATACAATTTATATAAGTATTAGTTAAGTACATTTACAAAATTTTACTAATTAAAAACACAATATTTTTTCTATTTCCAAAAAGTGTAAAAAAGATTACAAACTCATCAAAAAATTAATATGAAAACTCAGGGTTGTACAAATTTAAAATGGTAAGTACCTGGTAAATTTGTCTAAACATAATTCGTCTAAAATCAATTCATTGTTTCGGGTGATGCAGTAAAAAATACTACACAGGTATGCAAAAAAAAAATATTTTAGTAATCTTGCATAAGTACTAAATCGCCTATGTCCAGGAATCAGTTTTACACGGGAGAACTCTCAGACTACATATTTTGAGAAACGATAGAGCAGAATCCTGGCTAGGACATAGGCTATTAAAAAAATAAAATATCTCTTACAGTTAAAGAGAAAAATGACTTTAATTACTAAACAATATGCATGCAAAAGTGTTTGCATCAATACAGGAGCAGGCTCGATGGGCACAAAAGTTGGTAATAGATATTTTATTATAATTTGCCCGCTGGATTGGCCACATCATGAGCCACAAGGGTCTCCTACATGACTTAATAGAGGGAATGGTTGAGGGGACAAACCACAGGGAGCGCCCCCGACGGCAGTACCTGGACCAGGTGTACGAGGACATGAACTACGCCACATATGTCGAGCTGAAGAGAGCTGCGGGAGCCAGAGAAGAATGGAGATCAAGATATAAGAATTTGCTGTACACCAATCCGCAGGATTGAAATTGCAGAACAAGATCATTAAACAAACTGATTTTAGACAAATTTACTCTTAACCCCAAAAATACGGCCTCAAAGTCTAATTGTGTGGCAAAAAATATATAAATTTATCATGCATTTTTCAATAATTAATGTAAACATTTAGGTACTATTAATATTTTAATGTATTTTCTATAGTTAAATTGCATTTTATTTTACAATGTTTAATTCTACACATTTTAAAATACATTTACATTCAATAGAATTATATATTTACAACAATTATTATAATTTTTGGTGTATAAGACAGGTATATAATTACTTATACATTATGTGTAGGTAATTATTAAGTAGGATGGAAGTATGTTACATACAAATATATATAAATAAATAAATCTTTATTAGTCAAAAAATCATGCGGAGTTACAAAACAAGACAGTAGTAGTGTTCTAAAAGGCGGACTTATTGCAACAGTAATATCTTACAGTCAACCTGATAAACCCGATATAGGTATGTAGGAGATGGAAGAAAATTTTGTTTTTCTTATACTTTTGCTTCTGGTTTCAAAAACACATTTAAAATTGGCAATGTGTTGCATATTATATTGGCAATACTTTTGTTTTAGTATATTACAATTGGCACAATGTAATTTTTTACTTTTATGACAGTGAGATCCAGACACTAGAAAAGCAAAGACAAAAGAAAAAAAACAAATGTTGATATTCACGAACAATCAAAGCCACGATTTCACTCTACTTCTCTCTATCTATTAACTTCCTCTATCTATTCTCTCTATCCACTCGTCATGTCCTTGCAGGGTAAGCAGAGAGAACACAATCCAGACAACCCTAGCCTTTAACACACTTCTCGCTTCCGTCACATTCGTGCAATTTTTTATCCACTCTTTATACATCAATCTGTACCCTTACACCACATCCCTTGCAGGGTAGGCAGAGAGAAAAGAACGTCAGACAACCCCATCCTTGTACACACTCCTTGCTTCTGTCACATTCAAGCAATTTCTCTCCGATTTCATTTACTCAAAATGTGCCTGTCTTTGAAGATCTGGTCAACATAATCGGTCAAGGTCAGTCTCAGACGGTCACACATCCCCACACCTTTTCATTCATCCAATCTTTTTAGTCATCCTGTCATCATTCATTCTCTCAACATCCTAAACCATCTAAGTTTATTCGCTTTCATTCACTATACCAATCTTACAGTCACTCATCTCTCTGACCTAATTCCTTCTTTTGTACCTTAGCATCCGTTGTTCAGTGTTGAAGTATACAGAAATATCAGTAGAGGTTAAAAAAAGTATGAAAAATGTTTGCATGTGAAATGAAAATTTGAAAGTATAAATCTGACAAGATTGCATCATTCTTACAAAACACGATGCAACGAAATGAAACATACAATAATTCGTATTTCTTATCTACAACCATTGAGTAAACTTTATTTATTTTAAATATTTACAACAATAATAAATTACTCTTTCATTTTAATTTATTTATTTATATAATTTTCATTCATAAAATGATTAATTAATTAATTGTGCAGCTAATTTGCTGCTCATTGCACAATTATTTGCTTTACATAAACACTAGATATTATTACACAATCATAAAATAAGATAAAATATTTAAAACACATCTTGGGAGACAGTAAAGGAGAATGTTCATTTAGTATGGAAAAAAAACCCAGGCCCGGGCGAACGAAATGTAACTCAAATGATAGGTAAAAATGAGTAATTAAATACTGCATATGGGGCATCATCGAAATCAATGGCTTAATGCGTGAAATACCTAGATGAAGATGAAGAAGACGGGCTACCTCATACTTATCATATTATATGCGTTTAAATCACAATAGTAACTGTTTAATGCTCCTTTTACTAATATATTCATGTGACCCTGTAAACTTCGAATAGGTATTTCACACATTTAGCCATTGATTTTGATGATGCCGCCTATGCAGTATTTAATTACTCATTTTAACTTATCATTTGGGTTACATTTCGTTCGCACCGGGCCTTGGTTTTTTTAGCATTCTCCTTTGGAACTAAAAATGGCATACGCCATCTATTGAAATATTTATATATTAGTTATTTTTCCGAGTTCGATGTGTTATTATTCAATTACAACTGAGTCTTTTGAAAAATCCTGGACAAACGTACGCTAGACGGTTCTAGATATTTTTTCTCGAACCTTGAACAAATTGACAAGTATATATATAAGTAACAAGTAGTTCTATCTCAACAGATACACAGCAAGGGATGGACTTTCCATCAGGCTTGCGACCGATCGTCGGCTGGTTTAATGTAATCACTTTACACCAATTCCAGTCCATCCATCCGCCGCGGTCAGGAATTGAACCTAGACCACTAACCTGATGGAAGGTCCATCCTTTGCTGTGTATCTGTTGAGATATAACTACTTGTTATAATCAACTACGACATGTAGAAAATTCCGATGGTCTTACAAAAACATAAATTGTGATTTTCAAAATAATCTTATTTATAAGTGGTTTTAAATGAATTGGGAGAAATATACAAAAAACGAAGAGATATGTTTCTACAGCCACTACGAAAGCAGTCTACGAGGATTTTAATATCTAATAAAGATATGTACTACAACATATAAATCAATATTTATGGAGAATCTGTTTTTAACCAACTTTAGAATGTCAGATTTCATATGGTGTGCCAATAATTGCCTAAATCTCGTGAAAAAATATGTAACTACATGTTGCAGTTATTCGCGTAATATTGAACTGTTTCCATAAATTGATACTGAATTCAAATCTAATAAACTCATGACTATACATCGGAAAACGAATGCGGTTTTACTGCTAAGGTGCAATAAAACCTTACTAATCCTACAATCCCATAGACAGCTCATGAGCAAAAGTATTATTTTTCTTCGTATTTAAATAACGGGGGTTTCCATCTTTACTTGGATTTTGTACAACCATCAATATGTATACTCACGACCATACATATGTTATTATTTTAACGTATCTGAATGGTACGTACACAAAATTAGTGTGGAGTGCAGCAAAGTCCCTATATTTATCCGTACACAATAGTGCCCCCTCTTTCCATACCGCTGTCTTTTTACCAAAACCTCTACGTATGTATGGCCACAGGACTTTTACTTGCTTTTGAAAGTTATTCACATTCAAATTGCATTCAAATAATGCAGCATTATGTGAAATCCCTCGGCAAGGATGGGCTTTCTAATGCTTAATGCACAGTAAATCCAGTTGTAATACCTATTATGCCAAAAACACTTGCGTTTATATACTATTCTACACACTTGGTATTTTGACAGGTTCTGGTACCGGGTGAAAAGCCAATCCATAATAGAAATAGAATATTTTGACAGGTCGGCCATCTTGAAATGATTTGCCACCATTTTGTTTTTTATAAATATTCCAAACAATTGAATTTAAAGTTGTAACAGAATCTCCACAACATTGTAAGAAGATAAGGTAATATCTACAAAGATTAAGTAACAATGAATAAGAATAAACAGACGCAATGGAAATTATAAAACAGTAAGTCATTTACATGCCAAATTTCAAATTCATTTGAGTCGAGCTTGTGTGAGAAAAGATACAAGTGACATTTAATCATGGATTTCGTAATACTAGTAAACTGGATTCTCCTCTTGACCGAATATTGCGATCCGAGGGGAAATGACCAGTTAGGCAAAAGAAGCAAAATGGAGGATTTTCCATACAAAACGGGCTATAGGAAACTGTTTTGGTTTTCACTAATTATATTTCAACTGATAATGAATTATAGACAACATATTGACATAATTATAGAACCAAGGGTTGTAAATAGCCCGTTAATCAGAATTTATAAGCAACTTTATAACACAGGAAACGGCACACGATGGAAGTTATTTAGTTATTTATAGTTTTAGTTATTTTCGGCATTGTAGCTTACTTGTAAAAGATTCAATGTGAGAATATTCTGGACCTTTGACAGCTTTTATGACAAGGTTCGACAATCAGGGCTTGAGACTACCATATGCATCTGTCAAACAAGCAATACGCGAGTACACAAATGACAGACTGCTAAAAGAGTGGAAATCCACACCAGGACTAAAACACTCCAAAAGGTTCATCACAGATGTGAACGTAAGCCGAATAGACAAAATCTGGAATTCTGGCAGAGAGCACACCCGAACGATGATTGGTGTACTCACAGGGCACTATGGGGTCAACAAAATCCTATTCAAAATGGGACTTGCTGAGGACCCAAGATGCCGTTTTTGCGGCGAGAGTGATGAGTCAATGGAGCACATTCTATGTGACTGCAACGCTCTGGCAAGGAAGAGACTAATGATGCTGGGTAATGGATATCCAAGACCAGAAGAAGTGGTCTCATTCACACAGGGTTGCACATTGGGCTACCTAAGGTCCATCTTTGGATAAGGAGGGGGAAGGTATAATAGATCCCAAGGGTCGAGATGCCACAATAGCATAAGCTATGCCCCCGCTAGAAGGATAAAAAAAAAAAAAAAATCAGGGCTACCAACAATACAATTTTGCAAAGTCACGTGCAGATAGTATCCGTGCATGTAAATGACTAACTGTACGAGAATCACAAGAGATAAAGTACCGTACAATACAATATTAACAATTATAAGACGGATGGAAAATCTGGGGCATATAACGATATAGCTTTTACATAAGATTTTGTTAAGTGATCTACGATACGATCTACGATAAGAATAGTACAATAGTAAATACTATAACAATGTTTAAACTAAGAAGTAGTACTACTACATACGATCTATCTATCATCGAGATATATATTCTTTACAGTACTAATAGGATTTTATAGATCTAAACAATAAGTCTTAGGATCCCATATTTTCTTTGCAACAACGATTCTTAAATTACTAAAAGATCGTACATTCCGCAATCAGACTTAGCCAGATTACTTTGTATCAACTTATTATGTATTACTACGTTTTTAAAGATCAATATTGCTTGCACATATACGGTACACGTTTGGAAGGAAGATTTCGAGAAATATTGTTTCTCGAATACAGGGTCATCGAAAAAGAATGCCCCTATTTGAAAATGGAATAACTTTGGAACCGTTTACGTTAAATGAGTGATGATGAAGTTTTTTCGTAGCGTACCTACTGTGTATCGGTGTGCTGAAATTTACGTATCTTATAAAAAACGGTTACTTTCGGAATGTAGGATCTTAAAAGACTTAATCGTAAGCAGTAATTTCTAAATACGTGATTCAGTAACAATGTCTTATGGTGAGATTATTAACGAGACTTTTTACATTCATACTTCTTCTTATAAGAGATCCCGATGAACAATTATTTCAGTTTTACCGATTATCGATCTGAATATATTTTCATCGAATACAAAACTAGCAGAAACTACAGAGAATAGCGTGTAGTTTTTTTTAATACAAAGAGCATTCACCGGTTAACTCATTACTGGGATATACCGTGATGGTACTGCGGTAGTTATGGACTAATTTGTGACCAACGATGATTGAAAACATTAAGCGATGTACAACATTATAGGTAACTGCATTAACTCGTTGACTGCTGACGCTTTTCGGACATTTGAACCTGTATAACCGATAGGTTATAACTATACATCGGGATATCGGATTCTTTTACCTGAATAGGGGCAATAAAACCTTTCCTATGAATGAGATTGCATAGACGGCTCGTGAGCAAAAGTATTATTTCTGTTCAAATTTAAATTACGGGGGTTTCCATCTTTACCTGAATTCGATACAACCATCAGTATCTATAGGGGAATACAACAATAGTGATTTGTAAATGACAAATTCCATGTAACTTGTATCTGCGTGCATTATGCAGGTAGTATTAACAAAATTTGCGAAGTAAATAAACTGTATAATATTTTTGTTCACTCTACGTCCCTGCACACCTCCAGAAAAGAATCCAATATCCCGATGTATAGTTATAATTGATAACTGAATCAAAAACCCTTGAATAAATTTCGCAGCATTTTGTTCATGGATTCGAATAACCCGATCAGCATTAGCGGCAGTCAACAAGTTAAACGGCAACTACCGTACTATATTAATCCTACACACTATTACGACAGTCCCTACATATAATGTCGTAACTGCAGTTAACAGTTAACTTGACAACGGTATACGTACCAACAGTCGACTTATACAATATTTCTATCTATCTATCTATACCCTCACGCCACATCCCTTGCAGGGTAGGCAGAGAGGACAGAGCGCCAGACAGCCCTATCCTTACACACACTCCTAGCTTCCGTCACATTCATGCAATTAGTCATACACGCTCTCCGATTCCTTTTACTCAAAACGCGTCCATCCTTGAGGATCTGGTCGACATGATCGGACCAGGTCAGTCTCGGACGGCCGCGCTTTCTCACCCCTCTTCGCTCATTCAGATATATCTTTTTTGTCATCCTGTCATCATTCATTCTCTCAACATGCCCAAACCATCTTAGTTTGTTTACTTTCATTCTTGTCACTACACCAGTCTTGCAGTCACTCATTTCCCTAATAACCTCATTCCTTATCTTATCTCTCAGCGTTTTCCCGCACATTCTTCTTAATGACCTCATTTCATACATACAATATTTAATTTATAATTATGTATAATTAATTACACAGATAATTAATAATATTAGCAGAGGAAATTAAATGGTGCAAAAATATATTAATATTGAATAGTAATAATTATATTATTACAATAAACCATTTAGAAAAAAGTTTCATACTTTATATATTAAATTCTTTAATATTTTATATATTAAATTTTATTATTTTATATATTAAATTCTTAATATTTCATATATTAAATTTAAATATATTTTATTTAAAAACGTAGTCACATTTCGGGACAGTTTTTTTTTTCACACACAAGTGATTTGAGCAAAAAAAAGGTCATCGTTCTTTTTTTAAACGTTAGAACAACATTTAAATTTAACTCACTTCATAAGAAAACACTCGAATAAAGTTTCAACCTTTCTTTGATTCTCTGTTTAAAACGTTGTGATCGACTCTGTTCGATTCGGCTTCCAACTTCTCCTGACTTTTGTCCATTTCTATTCTTACGACTTCTTTCAAAAGACCCCAAAGGGCATTTTTATCGACAACGAATAAACGATCTTTTTTATCTGATAGGAAATTGGAGGGAGGATCTTCAGCGTTCAATTTAAGAGTCGTTTCTGAAATCGGTTTACTCGGAATTTGCTGAATTTCCTTGTTGATTGATTTTGAATTGACGTGCATATCGTCGAACCTTTCGTCATCTTTTATTAACCGCAAATTTTCTTGCGTTGTCGTGTCTTTAATTGACTGCGTGATATCTTCGACAGTTGGACGCAATGTTGTGTATGTCGTCGTGAATTCATTCGTTTTGTTTTCGTTTGAATTAATAAATGGTGTCGTCGCTTCCGTCAGAACAGATGACATCAAAATCGGTGCATTCGTACTCATGTCGCCATCATCGTGAGTAATTTTTACGACAGGAGTCGACGTAGAACTCGGAATAACTACTGTACTCGCTTGATCAACGTTATTCACTGTCGACGTCGATAGAGGTTCATTTGTAGTCGTCGTTGTCGAAGGATTATGCAAAACTTTTATGTTCTTCATCATATCGTGATTATCGCCGTACGTATGTTTCAACGTTCCCTTCTTTCTCGGCAACTGTTGTTGCTTCTTTTGCGTTTGTGTCTTTCTGAACGGATCCGCTTTCATTGTGACGACTTTTTTTGGCATACTCTGTTGCACGACGATTTCGTCAATTACCAGATCATTGTTTGTGTTATTTGTATCGGTTTGATGTATCGTCTTATTTGTGTCTTTGACGATCTCGACTGAAGGGACGATAATCGGAGAATCGGGAATGGAAAGAATTGACGAAATGTTTGCTTTGGGAATGTCGTTGGAGTCTGTTGTGAAAACTGGCACATTTGTCGTACTTTCCATTTCTCGTGTAACAGTTTCTGTAGTTTGATCGACGTCATTGTGAATTCGACATATCTTTCCGCATTCGCAGAGTGACGGTAAATCTTGTCCCACTCTCGCCGCCCCCGACTCCGTCTTACCGAACCATGTGATCAGATCGTCCTCTGTTATTCCTTTCAAAAGAGGGCTGCCTATCTTGGTATGGAAAAAGACCTCGGCAGCTAGATCTGGTCGGGTGACTGGATAGATCGTGGCGAATGCTGGGCGGAGGGAACTTATGATGTACGTGGATCTCACTTGGTAATTGATGCAAACTGGACAGGCCGAACTTATCTGGAAGAAGAAATATTGGAATAGGTTTGAATGAATTAGGTATATCTCAATTTAATCTCTGTTATGGGTTGGCTGGCAGAAATTGCCATTTGGCAATAAATCCGCCCATTGTACAATTATTTTTTTAGTACAATAAAGATTATTTTATTTTATTTTATTTATTTAATAAGTATCACATGCAATTTATTTATTTATTTACTTCATAAGTACAACACAGACACTGAATACAATTAGAAATAGAATGGACATGGATTATATAGCTCAAATAGCGACCTAATTAGGTTGTACAAGTTTAGTCAATACATATAATAAATAAGAAATTAGAAGCTACTCTACGATTAAATATAGAATTAAATATAGAAGTCAAAAGAAGAGAACAAAAAAAAAAACAATAATATTGGCAATATTCTTTTGCTGTAAACTAAGTATATGCCAGAATGTAAATAGGCCCGTACCCATTTCTAATATTTTTTTGAGTGTCTTGTAAGGGTCGGGTGTATGTAAAATTTCAGTAGGTACCACATTTTCTCATCTTTTTCAGTAATGAGGTTCACCACCCAAAGGCAAGTTGTGCATTTTTACATACACAGCATTCACTGGTCACCCCATTCTTGTGTCTTGATGATCTAGCCAGAGGTTCTAAACCTTTTACCACACACGTCCCCCTAAGTTTCTCCTAAAATCACTACACCTCCCTGCCTGTTCGTGTAAAATTACAAGGAGTCGATAATGACTAGTACTTACATTGGCAAAGACAAACCAGACAAAGTTGTCTTTGGAGTCGTGCTGAAGATCTGCAAAGTCCCCTTCATCCACAACCACTGGACTCACAGAATTCAACTCATATCCGGAGAACAGAGTCACCTCCAGTCGGAGAACACCAGAACGTTCCTTACTCTTCCATCTGAAATATTTAGAGCGGTAGATTTATTACACAAACGCTTTAGAAGTGAGGTCGTTAAGAAAATTGTGTTAATAATTTTAAACAGTCATCTACTTTTAAACAGTATTTAATTTGTATATACAGTGAAACTCGGATTTTAAGTTCCCGCATTTTACGTTTTCCCGGATTTAAAGTTTTTTTTTGTCGGTCCCGTTTCACCCCCATACATTCCAGAACAAAAATTTCCCAAATTTTACGTCAGGCGCCCAAACAATTCCCGGATTATACGTTTTTTTCTCGGCCGTAAAGTTGTACACGTAAAATTTTATTGTTTGTCAAAAAGTTGGACAAACAATATTACGCACAGAAAGTGTGTAAAGTCACATTGCTACCTTTTTACTTAATGCCAACACTTCCACGTGGTGGGCGGTGTTATCTTATCTCCCCCTCATAACACCTCAGTACATCGCTACGTCTTGATGCGTGGGGTGATTTACAGAGAATGTCAACATGTGCAGAGCATAGTAACATGTTAATTTTAATCGCCGGAAGTGTTTAGTATAACTTTAAAGTTTCAGTTTTTTATCCAGTTCATTGTAGTGCAACATACACATTACTCGTTTTATTTAGCTATTTAATATATACCTACCTACACGTGCGTATTATTCCAAACAGTGCTTTGTGATTTACTTCTCGCGAAATTTTTGGGCACCAATTTTGTTGAATTTGAAAAAAAAAAACTATTCCTTTTTAATTTACATTAAGTTTGGTTGTTATTCCAATTTATATTTCCACAAATACAAATGTGTATTGTCAGCCTTAATAGGTGTTCAGAAGAAACTCGGGAAGGGCCCGACACACCATTTGATATTTGCAAAAGTTTTAACTAGGTCATTGGACAAGTACCTAATGATAAACTCTGTCAAAATAAAAACCAACAACTAAAGTAAGTGACTTTTTGAAATCTAAAAGTAATAAATAGTTGTTTCAATGTTTACTCCGATATAAATTGTGTTGTGTAGGAAGTGCTATTATTAGGTAATGTGAAATGCGCGGACCTACGTCATGTCGTGCGCATTAAATTACGTACTTATCCCGAGAATCAAATTGTGACAAATATTCGACATCCACCTGGGTTGCTTCCGAAAAATCGCAAGTTTGCCTTATAAAATTATTCAGTTTATTTTAAAATTAAAAATTGGCGCGAAATTCAAATGTTCGTGTCGCGTAATTCTATTTTTTTCCTGTTTTCAGTTCTTTGGAATTTGAATTAACGGACTTTTATTGTATGGGGTATTTTCTGAAAATTCAATTCCTTCAATTTAGTTTTTTAGTGATATAATTCACTTTTGTTTCTTGTAAACATAATTACTGTCAAGAAATCACTCCTACTACATGATAATGAAGTTAACAGTGAAAAGTAACTACGTTTTTATAGGACATACTAAAATATCATTTCCCACATTTTAAGTTTTCCCCTATTTTACGTTTTTTTCCGGTGGTCCCCAGAAAAACGTAAAATCCGAGTTTCACTATGTAAAATATTGAAGGAAAATAAAAAGAATTTTGAAATTGAAAATCTAAAGCAAATGTGTGTGCAAAATTACAAGGTGTTAGGACATTGGGCGAAGCTATTAAAATTTGAAGAGGAAAATGTAGACACAGTTAACAATAGATGAAGTTAAATAAAGTCATGGTAATGACGATAGATGAAGTTAAACAAAAGCGTGGTAATGATGATAGATGAAGTTAAACAAAAGCTTGGTAATGACGATAGATGAAGTTAAACAAAAGCTTGGTAATGACGATAGATGAAGTTAAACAAAAGTGTGGTAATGACGATAGATGAAGTTAAACAAAAGTGTGGTAATGACGATAGATGAAGTTAAACAAAAGTGTGGTAATGACGATAGATGAAGTTAAACAAAAGTGTGGTAATGACGATAGATGAAGTTAAACAAAAGTGTGGTAATGACGATAGATGAAGTTAAACAAAAGTGTGGTAATGACGATAGATGAAGTTAAACAAAAGTGTGGTAATGACGATAGATGAAGTTAAACAAAAGTGTGGTAATGACGATAGATGAAGTTAAACAAAAGTGTGGTAATGACGATAGATGAAGTTAAACAAAAGTGTGGTAATGACGATAGATGAAGTTAAACAAAAGTGTGGTAATGACGATAGATGAAGTTAAACAAAAGTGTGGTAATGACGATAGATGAAGTTAAACAAAAGCGTGGTAATGCAACTCACTTGAAGCAAGTCTTAACGTTGAGTGTTGGCAGCTTCCCCTGTAGTTCTTCCAGGGAACTTCTTTCAGGTCGGATTTCTTCAATGACGGCTGACCACAGAGTGAGGAGGGCATTGTCTGAAGATGGTGTGTACGTGGAGTAAGTGATGCGACCCTGGAAAAGGATAAAATGTTTAAACGGGGTGTCTAATTTGCTTAAATTACTGGTGATCTGTTTAAGTTATTTTGTCATACTAGTTTTAAGAAACTAATGTTTTGTACATCATTTGAAAGAGAGAGTACATCAGAGAAGGTTTCTCCAAATTTCTGAATTTTAAGATGTTCTTTTTCTCAACGAAAATCCCCTTCAACGTCGTAACTCGTTATTGAAATATCTACAAAAATGTAGAAGAATTAGGATGAACATTGTCGAGCTTACAACCAACCTCGGCTGGCTTGAGTGATCACTTTACAATGACAAATCTTTTTCGAGTGTATATTTACAGAAAAACGACAAAACATGTACGTAAGTGAGTAAGGTGGTCGTTATTAGGAGCATGTTAGCTTAAGCAGGTGGATTTGAATCTCAATGCTTCTTGTTCAGTCAAAGGTAATGCTGGGCAATACAGCTAGTTATACATACCTGAACCGTAGCACATCCGGCTCCCGTTGCATAGACAAACACCTTTGTTGGAAGAGACGGAAGATGAAGATGCCTCGGGGGATGATGTGCCTTCAGTTCCACCGTGTCGGTGAGTTCCATACCAGCTGTGGCCAGCGAGACAGTCAGAGAACGATGCCTGGAAAACGATACAAAAATTATTCATAGTTTCAAAACGCGATTACAAGTAGTTGATTCAATCTTTTCAATCAGCATAAGGAACTTGTGCAATACATCCTAAATATTTGTTTATTAAATTGTAAATGGTCAGATTCGAGAGATGGTTCTTGACGAGGGAGCTGCATTGTAGCTTTTTGGAAACTATAGTGGCAAATCTTGTAGAATTTCAATAGAAATGTCGTTGTTGCTAGCAAATAAAATTGTAGTTCTCAATAATTCATCCTAGACTATTTCTTTCTCGACAGATTACAGGGGACTTACAAGAGACTTCTAAATTAAATGAAGAGAGATTGAGGAGACCGATACGGGCTGTAGTGATGACTAATCCATCAGTTGGTCGGGTTTTTTCATATTCTTCGACCTTTCGTACCGATGATTTATACGGTAACTAAAGCTGATGGCTTCATCAGACTGAGAAAGCCTACAAGGTTAGGTACTAAATTAACGATAACTATTTAAAAACACACAAAATTAAAAATAGTAAAATACTTAACTCTGTACTGAATCCAAGTTGAATGGACATTGCTTTTGTATTAACTCCTCCCTTTGAGACATTACTAGTCTTATTTTATAGCTTGTCTACTGCCGTCCTAAGCAAGAACCACGTGTACACCACCTTTAGGTATTGTATATCACCTTAGGGCATCATAGAAATGAGTATTTAAACGATAGATCCACCTATTTTAATCATAAAAAGTCAGAGTTTCCATACGCAGCCCCTGTTTTTCAAGCCATCTATGTCACACACACAGCGTATGGAGTTATATGGGCGATACAAGACGTTTTTCGCTATTATCATAGTTTCAACATTTTGGTTTATACGCGGTTCTTCCTTATGATGACAGTACAGACATAATTCCTCCATCCAATTTTCGGTTATAAAGTCTAAATTCATGGAATTGAAACTAAGAACTATTCCTTCATTTTTTCCTTTTAAAATCGACTAACACCAAATAAAATCTATCCATAACATCAACGAAATGAAATTTTTTTTGGCTATCGGAAACGTAACGATTTAATTAAAAAAAACAGGGTTATTTAATAAAATCATTTATTATCATCTGTGAACAACAATTACCAGTAAAATGTGCTTATAATAATAATAACATAACAATCTTTTATTATTGTCCTTGGCTTGGCAACATCACACAAACGTAAAACTATGTTACGTAATAAAATAACAAAATTAATTCTAAGTTACGTACGTCCACTGCCACCTTGACATTTCTCTCTTTCCCTAGCCATGATGTAGGATTAATATATAAAACATTATAGGCGAGGTTGCCGTCACCGTCGCTAAGGATATGTATGGAATAACAGTCGCTTAATAATGAGTATGACGGACCACTTATTCTGGTACTAGATTTGACAAGAGTGGTGGCCCTGTTTGATTATTATGCAATGTTGCCAACTGTTACAGCACGGCTAGAGTACCTACTCTAGGAGGCGGTGGTACGTTTAATCGGCAGTGAATAAACTACAACTTTTACTCGAGAATGGTTGGGTATTAGATACCCAAAGGTTAACATTTATACGAATTACCATTAGATGTCTCACCGTACAGGTCTAAGACTCCATGTACCTTTAGGCAAACCTTACTCACTTCTAATGAACACAAAATAATTGTAGTTATCTCAACAGATATATACATTAAAGGTTGGACTTTCCATCAGGCTTATGGCCAATCGTCAGTTGGTTTAATGTGATCACTATACACTTAAGTAACAATTCCAGTTCATCCGTTTGCTGCGACCAGGAATCTAACCTAGACCTCCAACATGAAAAGCCGGTATTCTACCGCTGTGCTATGATGGCTGGTAGTTGAGTTGAGAAGAAACGTGTATATATTGTACACCTGCCCTCTACTGAGATTATTTTTGGAATTTTAGCGTACGCACCAACTATTTTTATGTATCCCTGATTAAACTGAAGTGGTTATATTAAGCCAGCCGACGGCCAGTCATACGCCTGATGGAAAGTCCATCCTTTGCTGTATATCTGTTGAGATAACTACTTTGTATTTAGTATCACACGCTGAAAAAAAATCTAGTACTTTTTTTCTCTATTTCTCTTTGTAGCGTGATCGAATACGTTAGTATTTTTAATGTTTTCTTAAAACAATTCGAATAGTATTGTACGTTTCAAAACAGACTTATTGTAAACATTATTATCTACAGGTTAAACAATATCTATATAACATAAATTCAGGTAAAAACACAAGTAATCAATCCGTTCAGCGTCCTAAACTATTTGAAGTTATGTACGTCTTATGGATGTCAGATTCCAGAAAACGACCACCACTTTTTAAGTTTTTTTTTGCTATGTGGTAGGCAAAGTTTGTGCTATGTGCTCCTATAAAAAGTTGGTGAAATCCAGCATACGCCTTTATTTTTAATATGCCTTTCAATTCGGGACACTAAACGAAATGATTACGGAAATTCGCTCATGTTTCTTGCGAGGCTTTTCTACTTTCTGCACTTGAATTGAACATTCCGCTTATTGTCGAGGATTTACTGCTCACTGCTTTTTCGTAAACCATGCTGATTATCGATTCTATCCCGTGCTGCTTCTGATGCAATCGCAACGCCTTGAACCCGATTATCTTATCCACGCCGCATTTACCACACTTAAAACGATGATCCTTCGCCCTCGTATTCGGGGGAGGCTCACTCTTTTTCACTTTGGCCACGGGCACAATTTTCTGCGGAGCTCGGACATTTTTATCGTTGCTAATATTGGTGATAAAACTGTCAATGACGCGCTCTCGTTTATGCGTTTGCATGTGATTTTTAAACACGACCAATTTAGATATCTTTTTGTTACAGACTAGACACGTATAATATTTGAAATTGTTTCTATGGATCGTGTTGGAGTGAGTTCGCAGGCCGTGAGAAGTGGAAAATACCTTAGGGCAGTGTGTGCAGGCGTACAAGTTACCATCTACAGGTTTGTTTCTTATGTCATACACCTTATCAGTAGGATCCTTCTGGCCCTTTATGGACAAAAGCTGTTCCATGGCTGCTTGCTTTTCCAAGTCCACACACTCTTTACACTTTGGTGCGCCCTGATTATCTAAACACTTGAGTTTTCCGCTTAAGCCACTCTCAGGAACTTGACTGCTGCAGACGCTACAGCAATACCAGGTCTCCTTATCATCATCAGGTTTTGTACGCGTCGCAAATTTCTTGTTATCTTCGTCCTTAACTTCACATTCAGGTTTTATTTCGACATTTTTCTCGGATTTCGCAGTGCGAGACTCAAACTCGACGTCTAAAACTTCTTCCTTTATCTCGACTTTAATTGCATCCATATTGACCTTAATATAAATTCGAGGCTTCAATAATCTACATCAAAGTGATTTAAGATCGTTATTTTAACGAAAAAGCACTTCACAATAAAATAAAAACACAAAATATGCAAAACGGGGTCAAGTCGAATGCCAAATCATTTAATCAAATGTCAAAAAATTATGTCATAGATAAATATCGATGATCCATAGATATGTCATAAAAGTGAGGAGAGCCAAAAAATATTTTTTTCTTTTTGTAACACGAAAATAAATGTTACAGATAATTTAAAATAGGTATTGTACCGCTCTAGGTACTTACGTGTTTTATAAACATAAATTAAACAATTTTACTAGTAATAAAATTACCTACCTAGTAACCTAGTAGGTAGCTGTGTGTTCAATATTTTGTTGTTGGCAATTTCGTATGCAACTGTCACTGTCAAGTGTCAAACTGAACTGGACTGAATTTGAGGTTATGTCAGGTTATGTTTACATGCTTTGCTATTGCTTTGCTATGCTTTACTAATTACTACTTTGAATGTTTATTATCGATATTTTGGTAAGTTACTAAAATTCTAATAAGTATGTTTCCTCCGCCACGGAATAATGTAACAATAGTCCAATAATATCAAACACAGGTATCATACTCCCTAACAATTATAATAACATCTTAACAAATACTTATTCTCTGGTGTCTTGTTCTTATCACTGTAGTCTGTCACTGAAAGAGCGTCACATATAATAACAATATTCATGTATAACTAACTTACTTGTCATAAGCCAGGGATGAGTAAGTGGAGAAAGCTTTGATGGCGTTGTACAGCAGCTCAGTGTGGCTGTCCAGGAGGTGTGATCTGTAGAAGAGGTATCTGGCCACTGGCTCAGCATTCCGCAGGTCTCCCAGGAGTGTGTACACCATCAGTGCGTACATGGAGGCTTTGAAATCTTCGAGACTCGCTGAAATAAACGGACACATGAAATATTAAGTGAGTACATGGTTGGCGCAGTTAATTGAAGCTGCAGACTCTCAAGCAGGAAGTGCGAGGTGCTGGCGATGTGTTCCACACTTTGCGATACAGGCTTTAAGCCTAGTGCAAGGTGTGCAGGAAAGTATTTGGGTTTGTGTATGCAAGCTCAGATCCTTTTAATAAAAAAAAATGTTTTGAAATCACAATTTATGTTTTGTGAGAACATCAGATTTTCTACATGTCGTAGTTGTATATAACAAGTAAGTATCTCAACGGATGTACAACAAAGGATGGACTTTCAGTGAGGCCTTTGACTTTTGACCAATTCCAGTCCATCCATCTGCCGCAGCCGGGAATGTTACTTAAGTGTAAAGTGATCACATTAAACCAGCTGACGATCAGTCATAAGCCTGATGAGAAGTCCATTCTTTGCTGTACATGCGTTGAGATAACTACATGAAATTTTATTCACAACAGTTTCAAAGTTCTTATTTGTTTGTGAAGGAGTTGGCAAATCGGTTACTAAATTATTGGAGAGCGAAAGACAAATGCACGATGTGAAAAATAGTGTAGATAAATTCCGGACTTACTCAACAACGGTGGATTAACACGTCTAGTTGAGTCCTCTTCATAAAGCCAATCAGCGTCTCTCCTAGGCAAAGGATGCGGCCAACCGAAGTCTCCTTCTTCAGTGGTTGAAGCATTATGGAGAACGTCCAGTGCTTCAGGGATTGATGCACTTCTGGAAATATAAGATTGTTGTATTATTTGATTTATTGAGCCATCAAAAGAAGAAAGCTGGGCGGTGCTAGGAGGAGTGTCTATGAAAGCAAAAGTGCTAGTGCACACTGCACAATGCTGTCTTGGTTCTGACTCTTATGTGTGCTGGTGAGACTTTGATACAGTTGGAGATAAATGAACCAGGGTTGAATCCAATAGAATTGAGGTCATTGCAAAGAATGTGTAGGGAAACATTAAGAGATAGTTTAAGGAAAGAGGTTATTAGAGAGATGAGTCACTGTAAAATGGGTATGGAAAGTGAATTTCATTCTAGTCACTATACCCTTTCTTCTTCTTCTCTTTAAAATGGTTTGGACATGTTGAGAGAATGAATGAGGACAGGATGACCCAAAAGATATATGAGCGAAAGAAGAGGTGTGACGAAGTGTGGCCGTCCAAGACTGACCTGGACCGATCATGTTAAAGAAATCGGAAGGTGTGTATGAAAAATTGCATGAATGTGATGAAAGCAAAAAGTGTGTGTTAGGGCAGGAGGGTTTCGCGTTCAGCTTCTACCTAAACGGCATCTCTATCTATGGCAAAGCACCTGTTATCGAGTGATTAGGTTTATTAAAATCTCCAACTTACTGTGCTAGAACCAAAGCATAAACTGTAGCTGCAAGAGGATAAGACGATGAAATACTGTACAGATGTTTCTCCAGGAATGTCTTGGCCTTCTGAACAATATCAGCATCCACCTGAAAAATATTGTACAAGTGAATTACAATGCGTTTAATGAGGAAGAGGTCAGATATCTTCTGGGCTATGATTTTGTTGGAAAGTTCCAACTAAATATGGTAATCAGAGCATTAGAAGTTTGCTGGGAAAAAGTCACTTCAAGGCCTTGTCTGATAGCAGTGGCGGATCCTGATTTTTTCCAGGGAAGGGCACAAGGGGTCAACCCTTGAGCCCCTCCCTGTAAAAATCACTTGGGTGATTTAAAAATCCCCTGTGGTACTAGAACAAGGTGATTTAAAAAACCCCCATGGAACTAGAGAGTATGAAGTTAGGCATACCTCATTCTCAACACCAACTTCCAGAAGGGTTGCCAGCGTGTCCGCAGTCACTTCAATATTCCTTTCCAGCTTGAGCTGTTCCTTTGACAGATTCTTCCATTTCTCCACGATCCCATAGTCCAATTCTTCATAAGCGTTAGCCGCGCTTCTTTTATTCGTATTTGCATTGAGGTCTGCTTCTAGAGTAAGCATAATAACTTTGATATCAGCGGGCAGCGGAGTGAAGCTTCCATCCTCTTCTTGTCTGACTTGCACCCAACGTTTGATGGAGTCCAGCATTTCCGGGTCCACTCCATAGAACGACTGAGCTTTCGTCAATACTTCAAGAGCGTGGATTGTTGATAAATGGCTGCTTAATCCTGGATGATCCGTGAACGAATTGTCTGTTCTTCTGAATGACAGAAGTGATTGAATCTGAAACAAAAATGGTATCATTGACACACCGAAATTTTGTTGCAGATTATTGTAAGATGTTGACGATTTAGCATTTTGTGTACAGCGTCCTCGAGGTGCTAAGGCACATGGAGACATAGAATATTGGCCAGACGGACAAATTAATTAAGGAGACCGTGAGGTCACACTTTACGAAGCATATTGTGAAGGATTGGTCACATTGGATCAATTTGCTGAGACATGTTCAGTTCATGGGAGCACTGGAAATCAACTTGGCATAGGGAGATCTTTGGAAAGTACAAAAATTGTGATGACAAAACTTACGTTTCCTGGTAAAGATTTCATGATTTCTTGATGTTGACTCGCGTTGATTTGCTCCATAGTTAGAAGGGGAGCAAATGCTGCAGCTGTAGCAGCAAAACTGGTTGGAGATTCAGCCACTGGTTTCGAGTTTTCAAGCGGACCAGGCCTCATACCAAGTCTGGAGACTGAAGGTAACGTCATTCCGCCGCCGACTAACAGCTCTCCCGATGCGGAGCCAGGGACAGCCCAGCGCGGCAATGCCAGCTGTATGACTTGAGAGAAACCTGCCTCGTCGTTGAAATTCCATACCCTGAAAAGATTAAAAGATTTTCAAATAATACATTCTTCAGAAGAACAATTCCGAAGCTAGTGGGAAAAACTAAAATGGCATATAAACGAGTAAATAGCGCCGCAGACCAATTTTTTTTAGACTAAATGAAGAAGGTCGTGATATAAAACTGTTTTATTGTCTTTAAATAAAAATGTTACACAACAATAGGCAAAATTACCGCCGCAGGCAAAAATCATTCAATGGATTTTCACAAAAAAACACATAGAGAAAAATGATGTGGCAAAAAGGCGAATTTGTTGGTGAATGTAACTACCTAATAGGTAGTACCTATCCATTTTTATCCAGGTTAGTCAACTGGCAACCCCCCCCCCCTCTTTGCCGACGCCCACGAGGAACCGCGTATAAAGAAAAATCAAGTGTGGGTTACCTGAATTCAGCCTGTTCTCCCCAAGGCGCTGAAAATCCAATGTGTCTGACTCTATGCTTGGAGTCTAGTTTCCAAGTCGCCAGTGGCTTCACAGCTGATGGAGTGGCTCCCCTTCCAATGGATATACTTCCTTTCTCCCAGGACACCCAGTATGTGCGGAATTCTCCTTCAGAGAGCGCTGCTGGCGTTTCAGCCGATGCTAAATGCACTCCATGGCCTATAAGATCAAAATCAGTTTAATTTTTATTTTCTTTTAATTTTAAATAATAATATTTAAATGTTGGGCATTAATCTTCGAGATAAAATAAGAAATGAGGAGATTAGACGTTGAACAAAAGTTGCAGACATCGCAGAAAGAACAGCAAAGCTAAAATGGCAGTGGGCGGGACATGTGGCAAGACAGGACAGTGTCTGATGGGCACTTAAAACCCTGAAGTAGAGGCCCTGGGAGAACAAAAGAGGCGTAGGAAGACCACAGAAAAAGTGGACAGATGACATTGTCCAGCTTACGGGTCGTAGATGGCAGCAGATAGCCCAAGATAGAAGACAGTGAAAGAGTTTAAAAGAGGCCTATGTCCAGCAGTGGAACGCAGGTGGCTAGCAGTAAGTGAGTAATGTAATATTTATAATAATTCATTTATTCAACTAAATCCGACATTGTTACTAATTTACTATCTACTCGACTTAACTACTGGCCTAATGCGAACAAGGATTTCAGCAAAAACATGCCACACTACCTAAGTGAAAAAATATGATATTAAGTATCCAATTAGTTTCTGAGTGGATACGTCTGGTTAATGTTAGATTAAATAACAATATATAGTCTGTGTCCAAAATAGCAATATTTCTCCAGTCTGGACAAAATACATAAAAAAATATGGAAAAAAAGGTTGCGTGATAAAATCACACAAGAAAATATATTATGGGAAAAAATCTGACGGAAAAAATATCACAAGGAATAAATAGCACAAAATTAACACTTTTTTTTATATTGACAATTAATTATACAGTTTTCATATTAATATTGATAAAATTTATAATTTTTGTAATGATAGTTTAGATAGAGCATTAAATTTAACTATAAAATATCATATTTTGAATATCACAATTTTTGTTTTGTGAGAAACATCGGATTTTCTACATCTCGTAGTTTGATTCTTGGCCACGGCAAATGGATGGACTGGAACTGGTGAATGTTACTTAAGTGTAAAGTGATCACATTAAACCAGCAAACAGCAGCCTGATGGAAATTCCTTCCTAGCTGTATATCCGTTGATATAACCACTTATAAAATATAAATTATAGTGTCTCATAAATTATTCATAAATTTTGAATATATGTACGCTGTTAAGGTGGTCTGTAGCTTGGTTAGTAACGCGCTCCACCGTTCATCCAGTGAGCGCGGGTTTGATCCCCGATGCCGACCTACTCCACTTCACGATACAAGCTTTTCAAGCTTACTGTGAAGGTACAAAGGTGTATTTGGGTTTATTTCAGTAAACCTAGATTCACTTACAAAAAAAATCTTGTGATATTTTTGCTTGTGAGATTTCGTTCACGTGAGATTTTCCCCCGCGAGTTTTTTTCCATGAGATTTTTTCCTGTGTGATTCTTTCATGACACCCCAAAAATTGCAATATATCTCTAGCCTCGACAAAATACATGAAAAAAAAATGGAATGTGTAAGTATGGGAAAAAAATATGATGTTGATAATAATATAACACAAACCATATTGCCCTCTGCCGATCCAAGTAAGAGAATTATCACCATCTCCAATTGTGACGTGATACATTGAGTCCGTGCTTCGCCTCTGGTCAGACAGGGCCACCCTGATGCCGCGTTTCGCCCGCACTTCAAAAACCAAACCGGCTCTGTTGCGCGGCGCCGATATCCATTCGTAAGAAAATTTGTCTTTTGTAGATATTAGCGTGTGTTCTGAAAATAAAAATTTAAAAAAATATTATTGATAGTATATATGCGTCATTATGAATTGAGCTTCTTTTGTTTTTAAAAAACAAAAGACACTTTCGTTCCAAATTTTGAACAAAAGAAACGGCTGTCAGTGAAAGAATTATGCGGATGATGGATGGATTACCTAGTCCTTTTTTGCTTGTATCCTAAGAAAAAAAAAACATTTTCAATGTTCTTACAATTCCTGAAAATATTTTAAGGATAAAAGTACAAAGTATTAAGTAAGTAGGAACCTACTTAATACGTCAGTCTTCGAAAGGTCTTCAATAAACAAAAAAAAATTGAATAGGAAACAAAAGATAATGATTCTAAAAGACGAGCTTATAATATTTTTCAATAGAGTGCTTTTATTTTAAAAATAGAATAATCCAGAGTGTACCTATATTGTTTTTATTTTATTTGGAGCAAGGAATCTTCGATAAGCGAAAATAATTATGTATTCAGCTAAAAGGTTCACCACCTATTCCGAACGTCTTTATAGAAGGCACTTGGAATCGTCAGGTTTACATATTGAACAAAATTTACACATTGCAAACTTATAAACCGGAAACTTTTAAACAGTTACAGCAAAAAAGAATGGAAACAATTACATGGTGACAAAACAAAACTATAAAAAAAGTTGTGGATTAGTTCGATGCAGGTCTGGATCTAAATTGTCCAGAACTACATTACGTCAATGATAACATAATTTTATAAATAAATCAGTATACCCCACATCGTGAGAAAAACATTATTTTTGTTCTGGATGCCAAAAATTTAAGATCAAAATGCAAAAAAATATTAAAAAAACTTTTAAAAGAACACGCTTATGTTCAATGTGCTCTAAAAATAATAAAATAATTTGAAAAAAAAAGCGTGGGTAAGCAACAAAGTCCGTGCCAAATATAATAAAAGCGTGTAAAAAAATACTTACCGTTTGCACAGAAGTATGCGCTCTCCGTATCAGTTTTTGTCAATCCTTCTGCCCTCACTGTCAGTTGCGCCACTCGGACGATCCTCGTTGCTGGTTCCGTTGAGGCCGGCCCTGTCTTCTCACCCTCTCGGCCGCTTCCAGAGTCGCAGCCGACCACCACGTACCCTGATACGTCAGCTGGAACATAAATTACATGGACAATGTTTTATTACCCTGTACTATATTGTATTTTATGATAGGTGAATGAACAAAGGTATAATATTTTAGTGGCATTGGGTGCCAGCGAAAATCATATTTTTAGATTATTCTTCTATATACATGGGCGTCCCCAGTGTCACAAATTTTCTAAAACTTATGAAAATCCATCAAAAGAGAATTGTTTCATAAAAAAAAATTGCCTGCGGCGCTATTTTTTTTTGTTGCTTTCTATGAAAAAGAAAACATTTTTCATACATATCACTCTGCAAATTATTATGTACATTTTCAAATAAACCAAACCAAATTTCGACCTTTTTCAACTACCTTTTTCCTTTTTCAACCTTTTTCACTATGTCTCGACTGCGGCGCTATTTACGTGTTTTTCATGCTTTAATATTAAAAAAAAATTGCCTCCCCCCCGCCCCCAGCTCCGAGGCATGCAACGCCATATATCTCCTCACACCGTGTCCCTCAGAGGCTAAGCAGAGAAAGCAGAACATCATGCTGTCCCATCCACACTCCTGCTTCCGTCACATTCATGCAATTTATCACACACCCTCAACGATTCCTTTCGCCCAAAACGCGACCGTCCTTGAGACTGACCTGGTCCGATCATGTCCACCAGATCCCCAAGGATGGACGCGTTTTGAGTAAAAGAGGTCGGAGAGCGTGTATGACTGCATGCATGAATGTGATGGAAGCTAGGAGTGCGCGTAAAGATAGGGCTGTCTGGCGCTCTGTCCTCTCTGCGTACCCTGCAAGGGACGTGGCGTGAGGGTATAACTAATTGATACTAATGCCTACAACATAATGCTGTAGGCATCTCTTGTGCTAAATTACAGATTCAACTAATTACAGAGATGGCTAATTAATAGATTACTATATCTAATTAATTATAAATACAGTGCCTATACTAAGTAATAACAGTATCTAGTCTAATAATTAATTATTAATATCAATTATATCTGAAGTTCAATGCCCTGAAAGCTCTCGGAGTATTGAAAATCAGTGGCAATTATGATATCTAGTAGCTAGAGGCAATGAAGAGATCATTCGTTCTTTATGGGTGGAAAGCCGATTTTTTTAAAAAAAGCTCGAGGCAATATCAGATTTTTTTGGCCACCCCTCAGGAGAGAAATTGCCTGCGGCGCTATTTTTTTATTACTCTTTTTATATAAAACATTTTTATATAAATAATTACATACATTTTCAAATAAACACACCACATCACGACCTTCTTCATTATGTCTCACAAAAATAATTCGCCTGCGTTGCTATTTACGCGTATTTTATCCTAAGTATATATTTTTTTTTCAATTTTTGTTGCCCGCGACCTTCATGGTAAGACGCAGTGACTCTAGCGGGCCATTTTTTGATGTTCTGTCCCAATCTGTACATAAAGCTATAATCTACATATTTTGTCGCTTACGTTATTCTTATTTAACGCTTTCATTCTCATACACAGTTTGAAAAAGTTAAAGCGATAATAGAATGATTTTTACTCAGTGCATTTCTGTCTTTTTTATGAGTTACCCATGCTTCGCAACGGCAAATTCAACAAACCAACCCGGCATTCTTTATAGGCTTGAGTTGGACAAAATGTGACTTCAAATCTGAATTTATTTTCCGACGCCCTTCCATACTATACCACACTTGACCCCACACAATTCTTGGATCCCCTCATCATAATGGCATTTCCTAGGAAAAGCTTATTTTCCAAAAAAACTGGCGACGTTAGGACACAGCCTATATTATCGGAAATGTTACTTTAAATTTTCGCAGCAATCCATCGTAAAATGCGGGAGTTATGCGAAGCGAACACTTACAAAAATCAGACTTAACTTTATATATAGAATTGGACGCCATCTTGTTTATTATTTCACTGGACGCCATCTTGTTATGAGAAAGCAATCACAGAGCTCATGTAATGGCCGCTTCGTGTGATCATCGAATGGAAACATGTCTCAAACAGTTTATCATGTGAATTTCAAAGCAATAATAATAATAATAATAATGGTATTGTCAGTTGTCACAGATTGACTAGCAGAACAACAATGACAGCTATTCGTGTCAGGCCATCACCCTGACACGCCATGACAGATATTATTATGTTGTACAGCTTGGAGACACTGGAGTTGGAAGCCCACAAGGATATTTACATGCATGGGCGTAGGCAGGGGGGTGTCTGGGGGTTAAAACCCCCCGAAATTCCTCAGCCATACCTCTGTTTTATACATGGGTGAAATGAATCACATAATTACCACATCGTTTTTTTATCATGTCATGAATTTTTAATATATATAGGTAATTATTGTGAAATCATAGTTGATTCACAAAAAAAAAAATCACCTTAGGCGCTAATCTAATTAGACTGAAAGTTGTTTACGACAAAGAAACTGGACTTTTATATGATTCTTTTTTATCTCCTTCTTATGTTTTACGAAAAATTTTCGCCTGCGGTGCTAGTCGTTTGTCGTGTTGTAATCCAGAAATATATCAAGATGTCTTACTATTGAGAGATAATCAGGTTTATCAATTCACCCGTTTTTGAATAAGATTGCGGTGCTATTTGCTGATTTTTATTCCATTTGGCAATATCATTGTCCCCTCTAGCTTCGAAGCTGGCGACGCCCATGGTTGTTACTTATTGTCTCTGGTCTAGAGCTCGAACCCCCCCGAAGTGAATTCCTGGCTACGCCCCTGTTTGCATGTGTTGTGTTTATGTAGTGTGGAGGCCTATATTGCATTTGCTATAATAATTAATAACTCGCTTTGAATGTTGTGATACCTTAGTTTCTCAAACTGTAAGGACGTTTAAAGATTTGCTGGAAGAAATCAATCAAAACCTCGCCGTCGTATGACCCTATCCGTATAGGTCTTCTTCTTCTTCTTCTTCCTCAGCCTTCCTCCCTCCACTGCTGGACGTAGGCCTCTTCCATTTTCTTCCACTCATCTCTGTTTCTCCCCCTCCGCATCCAGGTTCCTTATAGGTACTTTAATTTAATTCACATTTAGAAAAAATAACAGATGGGTATTTATTTTTTTTAGCGGTGCTGGGCTCTCAGGTCACAATTGCAAATAGAGCAGGTACCGTTTTATCAAAAGCGCATTTAAATTGGTAAATAGCGATTAATTTAATTATGTTTATTATCAACTAAAGCCACTCCTGAAATCTCTATAACCTCCAATGCCGCGCTCCAATTGGTTGATAGCTAGCTGATTTTATCGACTGTAAGTATGTTTTTCAAAGTATCTAATTTAATTGGTTTGAATTAATGAAGTTCTTTTCTTGTAATGGAAATGACCATAATAAGCGTGGTTCATGTAAAAGTTTTTTTTTTATAATTACGAGTATGTTTAGTAAACTCATTTTACTGTAGAATCTTTGAGTTTATCTGCATATTACAATCATGCATCCCCTAATAATTAGGGACACACTGTATCTATCTATCTGTATTATAGTGTGGTGACCTCTTTGACCAGCCTTGTATGACATCAGTAATATACAGGTTGATTCAAAACATTCAGTGTACATTTAATTATTGAAAATTTTAAAGTTTATAAAACTTGCTAGAAAATTGGTAATCTGTGTTTCATACACTTTCACACCAGCACAGCGGTAGAGTACCGACTTGTCAGGCTGGAGGTCTCGGTTCGATTCATGACCGCGGCAGATGGATGGACTGGAATTGGTGAATGTTCTCTCAACTCCGTTGTTTCCTTTCTTGTCCTTCTACCCATCCTCCACCACCTATTTTATTTTTATTTATTTTTGCACGTAGGTATGTATGTAGGTACATATACATACCTATATATATTATTTTTCTGCATCTTGTTTGTGGTTTCCATACTTTTATAAGTATGTGTACAATTTATCTCATTTTATTGTCACAAGTGGTTGGTTGGCAGACATTGCCTGCGGCAATAAACCTGCCATTTGGTATAATGTTTTATATCCAATAAAGTTTTACTTTTTTTAATGTTGCTAAAGTGTAAAGTGATGATACTAAACCAGCCGACGATCACTCATAAGCCCGATGGAAAGTCCATCCTTTGCTGTATATCTGTTGAGATAACTACTAGTTTTGACCCTATTCTATTTACCAGTAACCCCCTGTTAAGTTGCTTGTATGCCGGAAGTAGATAGATATGTTCCCGGATGTGCCAGGAAGCGGAACTACTAGATGTACTAAGCCTATCCTACCACAACACTGTATAATCCATTACCTACTACTGATATTGTTCAAGGTATATCATAAATCTTTCAACTTGTCTATGTACGCCACATAACGGCGTGGCACCAAGAATGACGTCACAGTCTTTTCCCACGGCATTAAGGTTCAAAATCGCTTTACAATCGCATGATAAAATGGTAAAAATAGCGTTTTTTTCATTTTTTGGGTTAATTTTGCGTCTATCAAAAAACTGTTACGGTTATTCCCTAGATTTTAACGCATATTATTAGTACAAAAAAAAAATACTTCGCGACTTTCGGGAAACGAGTTTCCGTCTTTCGGAAAAATGGTCAGAGGTGTTTTTAATTATTTTTTTTGAGAAATCGATACAAGCCATAAAAAGTCTTTTACGGTTATTCCCTAGATAAAGGTTCAATGCATCTACCCTATTTTGTTCCAAAGCATATTAAGTAACGGTTGTCGAGATAGAAGGTCTCCCGTTTTTACAATTTTTTTAAATGTCGGTATGCACACTCTTAATAGGTATATTATATTCATAGAATTATGAATTTGTGGAACATGTAAACGTTCAACACTATTGAAAAGTCATGTATCCGTCGCTTCGATTAGAAGACAGCTGTATTGAGAGTGAGAGATTGAAGGAAAATCCCGCGGGCTTAAGGCCCTCCACGTCCCCGGGTAGCTCAGGCGCATTAATATCGACCTCTTTACCCGCACTTCTAGGCAAATCTATATTAAGAGGTGGGCCCAGAGTAAGCCTTAAGGGAGCCTCCCGGCAAACCCCACCCCTAAATTACATTCCTTCAGTGTCCTTATCCAAGGAGGTTACAATTCACACTTACAGATAAGAGACTTAAATGAGAGTGAGAGACAGAGATTCTTCTTCTATCTCAGCCGTTTTAATTCCAATGTTGGACATAAGCCTCCCCTTTGACTTTCCACAGATCCCTATTCTGGGCATGCTGCATCCACTTGCTTCCTGCGATTCGCCTCACATCGTCAGACCATCTTGCCTGAGGTCTTCCTATGCTCCTTTCGCTTGTTCTAGGTTTCTGAATCCGAGTGTTTGGCAACGTGTCCTGCCCAACTCCATTTTAAGGCAGCTGCTCGTTTTACCACATCGGTGACTTTGGATTCCTCTCGTATCCATTCATTTGTCCGTCTATCTCTCAACAAAATACCCAAATGGACATCTATAATATTCATAAATTGTTTCTGATCAACCGACCTTTTTTCAAGACGGGATAGTGTCTAATTAATTCTAATAGTATCTCGAGTATTCTCCGCTGAAAATGTATCGGATGACGTAATGTTACCAGAGGGAATTGATGAAAGCAGTACTTAGCGAAACATTCTTTAATTTCTCTTCCACCTTCAGTTTCACGTAATGTTTGGAAAAACTTTGTGAATAATTCATTAGGGAATTCATTTGCGGGGGACAAACAATGTTGCCGAACTTAGACAACAATTCAACAGTAACGTCTAAATAACAGTAACAATTAGGGAACAAAATCACAGTGAATTAAGTGATTGTGATTTGATTGCAAATCTACTTGTATGGAAACAATTGTCTTAAAAACATAATAAGCATTTAAGGAATCTTTCATGTAGTAAGTCCTTAAAATGGACAGGAGCTCATGAAGGAGATTGGTCACCTACAGGAGTGGGAGTCACGACCCTAAGTAAGCAGCAGCACATGAAATGCATGGTATATGTACGTCCAGGGTTTTTTCACAAGGCTTCAAGCGCACTTAATTTTAATTTAATAATATAACACTTCGAACGCGGGAAAATCAGTAAATAATACAAATATTCAATAGACATAACGTTTGCCATATTTAGATTAGTGTCTCCCAAGATTTACCTATTTTAAAATAACCTAAAAAATGAAATGAAATAAAACCAATTGAAACTACGTGTTTATGATAAAATAGTACCTACCACAGTTTTAAACTGTCACCTAAAGCACATATGTGTGTGAAATTTCAAGATGTTGGGATATTCGGGATATTAAAAATTTTATTGGGTTGTAAAAAACAAGCTTGGTTTAATTTAATGCAGGTCTGCTTGCAGATGGTACAAAACTAAATCAAGTACGTCTGGCGAAAAATAGCAGTGAATGTTATTTCGAAGCACACCTATTCCACCCTATTACGCTACTCTTGATCTCCCTGTCTCCCCTTAAGGAGCAAATATCATTATGAGAGCTTGTGTAGCGATAATCAGGAATCTTTTCTGCGAAAATATCTAATGTGGTGTATTAAGCAGGAAGTTGCTTACTTCATTAACCCAGGACCCCAAGTTAACTTTTAATGTAAGAGAACATTTGCAAGTTCAATGGAAACAAAGTACCTGATTATAGTATTCTTGTAATATTGTCAGTGTTATGTGTTATAATGGGTCCCTCTACAATATTTATAAGAAAAAATATTTAATAAGGTAGTTCTCAGTTTAATGTATAGAATCAGCTGGGCCTTAAGGGGCTCTGTGGGGCAAAACTTTCCTTCGGGGTCTTACATTTTTAACAAAAAACACCAAAGAGGAATGGAGACGCTCTTGGAGAGATGCTAACATCGACACTCGCGGACTCATAAACGACCCTACAACAATGCCACCTGGTAGCCATTTACCACGCCACCTCTAGAGCAACCTGAACCGATTCAGAACTGGACATGGAAGGTGTGACCTTTTCCTCCACAGGTGGGGCAAGCGGGACAACTCCAACTGCACTTGTGTTGGGGTGGAGTCCATTAACCACATTGTCGAAGAATGTCGGGTCACTAGGTTCAGCGGCACAATGTATAATATAAAAACAAAGACTTCATGACTTCACATCCTAGATCAGTTTTTCCCAAACTTCTAAACGACACCAAGCACTCCCTTTCGAGGCACTTGGGTTCCTTTATGCCAATGGCGCCTCCCATCAAGAATTGAAAGAATCACAATTTGTAAAAATATGTGAGTTCTACTCGTGAAGCACTTTCGTGAGATACCAAACACGGCGGTATGCGGTGACTAGATTCTCTCGATTGCTCGGTGTCTCCCAAGGCTTGAGCTGGACAACATCTGACTTACGGTCTGGATTTCTTTTCCAACGCCCTTCATACGATACCACACACGACCCTTGGATACCCCTGAAACGCTATACATATTTTTTGACTCTAGAGAAAGCTGATCTATTTTTACACAGAATCGTATTGTCACCGAGTACACTCTAAGTAGTCACAAACAATTAATAAAGAAATAAATAAAATACCAGAGTGAAGTTAAAATGTTGCAAAATGATAAAAAAACATTATGCAATAGTGGTTGCATAATTCAGGCGCAGGCATAGTAAACAAAATAGTAAAACAAATTACTAACTTAGTCTATTTTGTCAGGGTTTTCACACATAGGGTTGCCAGAAGTCCGGTTTTGGACCGGACAGTCCGGTTTTTATTACAACTATCCGGCCGAAAAAATCTTGATAAGCCGGACAAAGGGCTGTCCGGTTTTTCGATCGGACCTCAATAAGTTCAACACGATCAATTGTATAGGCTTATCAATTAAGTACCTATTTTTCATAAAATCATTCAAGGGAATACAATTTTGATTATCTCCATCATGCGTAGTAGGTACTTACATTCCTTGTGAGAACTGAGTATTTAAATAGGTGGCAATGTTTTTTTATAAAATAAAATTCGTCTACTTCGTAAACACTGTTTTGTTATACGAAAATATCACTTTTCAGAGCTTATTATCAATAAAAGTTTCGCCTGCGCCGCAAATTATGCATGAATGTCTGAAAAATATTTTTATAGCGCGATTGGAGGGAGGGCAAAAATTTCAAATTATCCGGTTTTTTATCCAACATATTACCTGGCAACCCTATTCACACACCTAGTTATTTATTAACATATTGGCAAACTACATATATTGTCTATATACAGGCAACTGATAATGGGAGCACATATTGATCGTGTAGTAGTCTGTTATAGTGAACATGTTAGTATGTAGTCTGTATATAGTCCAAGAGCCCGCTGCTTAATTTATGACGTATCTGTTTTTTGATCGAAATGTGGTATAAATGATAGCTTACCAATAGGGTATTACATCGCACTAGGGTTGCCTATCAAAATCCTGCCGCAACTCCCCCTGCCCCCCCCGAAAAGGTCCCTCTTCGCGGTTTTTCGCATTTTATAGGAATATGGTAAGAGATAGAAGAAAGTAGTCAATGACAAAAATAATGCTTGCTAAATTCTCTACAAAAAATGTCAAGTCAATTTTTTCGTAGAACTAGCAGTTTACCCGCAATGGCCGCTCCAAAACCGAAATTCATTTAAAATACAAAAAAAATGTATTTAAACTAAATTGTTTGAAAATTGATAAGAGCTACAGGAAAATAGTCAGAGAACGAATTAATTACCATAGTCTTAGCTACAAAACGACCTATAACACATGTTCATACATCTAATAATTTCGGAGTTATTACAATAAAACTCAGTGACGAAAATTCTTCAAATTTAGTTTTTCATAAAAAAACCAGTGATATAGCGCCGCAGGCCAAAATTTATTTTCCATAAAATGTTAGTAATAATGGGTGGAAGAATGTGAAAGAAAAAAAATCAAACTTTTTTTTTATTTTTTCAAAAAATATCCTGTTTTTTGACCGGCCATCACGGGTAAACGGGTAAACTATGAAAAAATTGACTTAACGTTTTTTGTAGAGAATTTAGCAAGGATTATTTTTGTCATTGACTGCTTTCTTCTATATCTTACCATATTCCTATAAAATGCGAAAAACCGCGAAGAGGGACCTTTTCGGGGGGGGCAGGGGGGGTTGCGGCAGGATTTTGATAGGCAACCCTAGTGCGATGTAATACCCTATTGGTAAGCTATCGTTTATACCACATTTCGATCAAAAAACAGATACGTCATAAATTAAGCAGCGGGCTCTCGGACTAATAGTAGTAGTACTGACTATTGGATGTAAATTTAATTTCGGATAATTGATCAGCCGTTAGGAGAACATTCACCGTATTGTATGCGTATATATTTACCGACAAATTTATGTATCGTAATTTACCGAAAGACATAATGCCGAATAAGTGGAGATGGTTGAGACATGTAGAGAGGATGAACGATGAAAGGATAACAACATTAAGAGTACATGGTTGGGGCAGTTGGTTGAGGCGATGATCTCTCGAGCGGTAAGTGCTAGATTCAAACCCCGGCGCAGGCGATGTATTCCACATTTTGCGATACAAGTTTTTAGCCTAGTGCAAGGTGTGCAGGAAAGTATTTGTTTCTGGAGACACAATTTGTGAAAAAGTCACCCGAATTGAGCACATTTTTGAGCAACCAATGTCTGGAGGAAATGAATGACGACAGGATGATAATGAAGTATAAATGCTTTCGAGGTGAGATCGCTGAGAAGAATGTGCGGAAAAACGCTGATCGATGGGATAAGAAATGAAGTGATCGGAGATTTGAGCGAATGTAAAACGGATGTTGTGACTATCATTTCCTATCGATCATCACAGATCGCCAGTCTATCATTTCCGTACTTGCTATCGTGTTTCCGTCACATTCATACAATTTGTCATACGCACTCTACGATACCTTTTACTTAGAATACGTCCGTCCTTGAGAGTCTGGTCTTGGGCCGCGTTTCCTTAGACATTTTCTTTCTCCCAGGTATATTTTCTGAAGTAAACAAGTTGAGATGGTTGGGACATGTAAAGAGGATGAATGATGGATGGATAACAATGAAGATATAGTTGGTAAATTGGGACTTGTGTGTTTCTTACCGCTTCCTGTAGATTTGATGAATGCACTTAATATGTGAAAATAATTAATTTTAAATAAAAATATGGAATTAGTGAAAATTTTGTTGGCGGCAAATCGTTTTCGGCGATGTGTCTCAGAATCAATACAGTCGTTTCGCCCATTATTGTGTGTATGTAAAATTTATATTCCCATGAATACTGTCAAAAAGAATTATACCGTCCACCAAATGACCGAAATAAAAAAGCGGCAATTTGACTATGTTACGTTAAGAGTATGCATACTAACATTTCAAAAATTTCTAAAATCGGGATAGCTTAGATCTCGACAACCGTTACTAAATGTGCTGTGGAAAAACTAGAGTAGATATATTGAACCTTTATCTAGGGAATAACCGTAAAAGATGTTTTATATCTCGAATAGATTTCTAAAAAAAAATTGTGAAAAACACCTCTGATCTTTTTTCCGAAAGACAGAAACTCGTTTCCCAAAAGTCGCGGAAAAAATTTTTTTTCGTGCTGATAAAATGCATTAAAATCTAAGGAATAACCGTAGAAGTTTTTTGACTGTAGCGAAATTAACCCCAAAAGATGGATAAAACTCTTTTTACTATTTCATCATGCGATTGTTCACTTGATTTTGAACCTTAATGCCGTGGGAAAAGACTGTGACGTCATTCCTGGTGCCATGCCCTTAACTATGGGACATTGATAATAATTGAGCATGAACGAAAAAAAATACGCGGAAATCAATTTGAAACACTGATGGGTCAAAAGTTATACTAGAAAATTTAGAATCAATAAATTTTTAAAATTTTGAACGCTTTTTGAATTTAACTTCATTTCCGTCTATGGCTGCCAGTAATTTTGGAACAGTTTTTTTTGATGAACTTCCACCAATTTATTAATTTAAGGTATGTGGGATATGTAGAAAGGATGAATGATGAAAGGATAACAAAGAAATATATTTTGGCGAAAGAAAAGGTGAGAGGTGTCGAGCGTTGCTTAAGGACGGAAGTGTTTTGAGTAGAAGGAATTGTAGAGGTGTTTGTTGAATTCTGTCGATGTGATGAGGAAAATTCTGGCGATCTATATATATTCGTATGGTGTCAGGCGCTATAAGATCACATTTAGATCCCGAAGCCACATTCTGGCCTCGGTCGTCAAGTTGTTCAGATCCTCCATCATTCCCCCAAATTTGTGGGTTGGGCATTCACGCACAATGTGGTGTAGAGTCTGCACCGCATCACCGCAATCACAAGCAGGGTCACTAATGTAGCCCCACCTGTGACGCTCGGCTGCACATCTGCTGCAACCTGTCCTGATACGGTTCAGTGTTGCCCATTCTTTGCGTTCTAAGTCGAAACCGGCAACCCTTTTACATGGGTCTAAGACAAGGTGTTTGTTTTTGGACTGTCCACTCCTCCACTCCTCCGTCCAGGCCTTCTCAGTTGTAAACTCGTTGGTTTCCAGGGTTTGTGCCCTGGTCCAAAAGGGGTTCCTCGATCTGAGTCTGATAGCCGGAGTATCCCTCAGGGTCAGGTTCAGAAGGGAGGTGTTATCCTTTGCTCTGGTCCACTCTCTGACCGTAGATGCACTCCTACGAATGTGGGGAGGGGCTATGTTGGCTAGTACAGGCAGCCATTGGCATTGTGTAGGTTTTAGTACCCCGGCTATAGTTCTCAGATCTTCTGGCGATCTGTTCTCTCTGTTTGCCCCGCAAGGGACACGGCTTGATAGAACAGGAAATAATATAACATAGAGATGAGTGACTTTAATTAAGACGGGTGTAGTGACTATATATTAAATTTGAATTAGCTTTGATGGTTTGGGTATGTTGAAAGAATGAATGAAGAAAGGATGACTATGACTGAAAAGAAGAGAAGTTAGACAGCGTAGCCATTCGAGACTGATATGGACTAATCATGTCGACCAGATCCTCAAGGACGGGCGCATTTTAAGTTAGAGAAACCGGAGAGCCTGTCTGTATGAAAAATTGTATGAATGTGGCGCTAGCTAGAAGTGTGTGTAACAATAGGACGGTATGAAGTTCTTGCATTTCTGCCTACCCCACTAGGGAAGGGACGTGAGGGGATAGATATATAAATTTAAGCTACAATTCTAAAAATATGTTGACGTAATAATACAGGAAAAAAACAACTTTATAAAGGAGGAGATTGACGTAAAATAGTTCTTGATAAATTATTATTCTTTCAAGAAAGAAATATCAGGCACGCTTGCTAATAAATTATTACCAATTTCTGAAAATATCATAATCATAAAACATCGATAAATAATAAATTTCATGAGAAAAATGATTTATTATTCTCAGATATATCTCAGAAAAGAAAAAAAGTTATTTTTTCGCAAAAAGGGAAACACAATTTTCATCTTATTCCTTTTCATATTAAAATGTTCACGCCGAGAACATTCTCACAGAAATATATATCGTTTGACAAACGACATGATTTCCCCGTTAAAGGAGAACGGGACGCCACGGCGCCGTTAATCCGTTACAATCGAGACATCGCGACGCCGAACAACAAGGTCACTTTAGTAGTAGTCCGTTAAGATTGTGCAATTTATTGTATTATCATATCTTAACGCTACATTTGCTGAAGAAATCTTGAAATCATGACGCGATCTTCGTAATTTAATTTGTGACTTTCGGATTAGCTGGAAAAAATCGCATCTTTGTGCTAATTGTTGAAGTTTTTCACGGTGAACCTTTGACATGATTGTTTGATTTTCGGGCGAAACCGTGTGTAGTTGTTACTCAAATTGCTGTAGTCATATGCCTACTTAACTATGTACATATATAATTATTGAAAAGTGAATTGTGTATATATTAAATAAATAAATAAACCTTGGGAATCATTAATTACCATTTCCATGAATAATCCATCCAACTCTCAACTCCCTTGATTCCTTCCTTGTCCTTCATCCCATCCTCCACCACCTATTTTATATTTTTATTTTTGCATGTACGAGTATGTATATTATTATTTTTCTGAATCTTGTTTTTGGTTTCCATACTTTCACGAGTACATCTATGTATATCCAATAAATATTTTTTTAACAGAAAAGCTGAGGGAGGGCAGACTGAGATGGTACGGGCACGTCATGTGTAGAGAGGAGAGTTATTCCGTGAAGACGGCACTCAGCATCCCCACAAAACCTAGGGGAAGGGGTAGACCTCCGGCAACATGGTGGTTAAATGAAGCTGGCGGCGCAGAGAACAGTGCGACAACCCAGGACAAGAGATCCTGGCGCCTAACTACGAGGAGGCCCGACCCTGGATGAACCGGGACAGTAGGGCAAGACAAAGAAGAGATTACATTTTAGGAGTCTTCTGAAAAATCCCGGACAAACGTAGAATCGCTAGTCATTTTATGTATTAGATAGAATTGAATGCATGAATATTATTAAATCCTGTGCAGTGAGTAAGCAAAGGCTGCGGATTAGTCACGGCTTATAGCGTATTGCGGAGATGAAAGGATGGTGTCCAAATATTTTAATTAATTACGTGTATACACTTAGTGAGTTTAAATTGGGCATTATAAAATATAACTGGTCCGGAAGAATTAAATTCCTAATCATTACTAATTCATGGTATTTGAAATAAACCCACTCCTTGCGAATAAAGGGACTGAAGGATTTGATTCAGAGCTGGACAACAAATGGTGGATTAGTAAATGTTGAAGGTTTTCACGGTGTGCGATTGACATTGTTTCTTGATTTTCGGGTGAAACGTGTGTAGATAAACTTGATCGACGTTTCGACACTCCTACTGATGTCTTCCTCTGTGTGTCTTTCTCTTCGATCAAGTTTATCTACACACGGTTTACCCGAAAATCAAGAAACAATTATACGAATGGTAGATTTTACATTCTATGGCTGTTTTATTTTACAGTAAGACGGGTGTAGTGTTTACAATGAAAGTGAATAAGTTAAGAGGCTAGACGTATTGGATAGAACGCCAGATCGCCCTATCCTTTCACATATTTTATATTTCATGTTTGTTTTTCGGTGTGCTCTTAGTAATATTTTTCTAGTTTTTGCCGAGGTTTTTACGAGCCTTCACTGGTTTGCTTTCTGTTTTTGTTGAATTGTTTGATATGTGCTATTGTAACTGTTTGTGCCCATGTGACTCCGATTTTTTTTATTTATAACAGTCCAGGTCAGTCTAGGACGGCCGCGCTATCTCACACCTTTCATTTCACTAACGTACGTATATCTTTTTCGGCGTCTTGTCCTCATTCATTCTCACAACGTGTCCAAACCATCTAGCATATTCACATTCATTCTAGTCACTACAACTGTCTTACAGTACTCTTAGAGTCACTCATCTCTCTAACGACTTTATTCCTTTTCCTATCTGGCAGTGCCACTTCCCACACATTCTTCTCAACGGCCTTATTTCTACTGTACTCAACCCTGATTTGCCTCTCTTCGACCATGTCCAAATCTCGCAATCACGATAGCATTTCTAAATAAATGTCGGATACTTTTTTTTTCAGTTTTTTTTTAATCTTAAATGGGCCCACAAACATGCATAAAACCATATTATACTTTCCTGAATACTTTACAAAAAGTTAACAGTGCTACAATTTATTGACTTTAAATTAGAAGATTTATAAATTAGAATAATTTATATAGTAAAATATGTACAAGTATTTGGTTTGTTCTACTTAGTTTCGACACTGCAGACACTTCAAACCCATCCATTTTGCGAATTTGTTTAGCCTTAAGAGAATTGCGTTCAAAAATGGTTGTCAATTCCTGCTACAGTACAAACATCCAAGAAATATTTTGATACTACCAATCACCTTCCTCTTACACAACAATCGCAGGGTACGTCCCTTCCTGGGGGCGTCAGGGGGGCAAGGGAAGGGGGTGGTTTTCATGTTCCTTATGATTAACCTGATGGAAAATAATTGATCAAAGAACGAAACCCTTTCTGAGTCTGATAATGTCACTTGATCTGAAATAGATATCTTAGGCTTGCAAATCGGATTAAATATAGAATAGCCCAGTGGAGATGTAGGTATATTGGAACTTAGATCATGCAAAATTTCCCAAGTTATTGAAACATTGGGAAATAATTGAGAATGAGTACATGGTTGGCGCAGTTGGTTGAGGCGGCAATCTCTCGAGCGGAAGGAGCCAGGTTCAAACCCCGGCGCTGACGATGTATTTCACACTTTGCGATACAGGCTTTTAGCCTAGTGCAAGGTGTGCAGGAAAGTATTTGGGTTTGTGTATGCAAGCCCAGATCATTTTTTTTATGTAATAGTATGTGGGATAGGTTGGGCATCCATAAACAACGTCCCAAGTTTTCAATAATTTGGGAATTTTTCACAAGACGAAATTACAGTTCTGCGATTGGGTCGCCCTAGTGAACAATGCTTTACAATTTGTCTTATGTCATTTTTTTGTGTACTGTATGCTTTGTTTACTTAAACAATAAATAAATAATATGACCATTTGAGATATACCTGAATTATTTAGGTATGGAACCGGAATTTATTTCCATTGCACAGACGGAAATACATTACAGTTTTTTCCTCAACAGAGACGAGAGGCATTTTCATTCACATAATGTAGCGTTATGTGAACTCCCATGGGGAGGAAGCAGGATGGGTTTTCCGACGCTTACGATTCAACTTTGGCTGGCTTAAGTGATCATTTTATGCCCGGGGCAACGTTAACCCATTCCATCACATCCTGCTGTCAATTGTGTATTTTTTTAAAGTCGTATATATGCTACTGCTGGAACTTATTTCACATTGACCCAATGTTTATCGAACGGCGTACAGTGAAAGAGGAACAGGACAGTGAATCCTAATTTGCGAGTAAAGTTCCTTAATAAAGTCTCTAGACAGAGAAAAAATGTTAACTCAGAGAATAAATTCCCATTATAATTATCGTGTACTTTACAGTAAAATGTAATCGTCTACATATTTTTTCTCCCGGCGGACGGAAGGGCGGATTTTTTCACATCTTTCTTAATTTAAGTGATTTTTATTTTCGTAAAGAAATAAGAAGGTTGTGTGTGGGAGGACGAAAAATAACAGATTAACTCTCAGGGGCCCGAGGGGTGCTCGAACTACCCCAGTATCATTAGTTGACTATTAATAATTATTTTGAGATTTTTGAGACCTTATATCTCGGCAACCTTACAAAATATGCTTTGAAAAAAATAGTGTAAATACATTTAACCTTTATCTAATAAATGACCGTAAATTTTTTTTTAAATCTCTTATACCTAGATTTCTCAAAAAAAAAAAGTGAAAAACACATCTGAATTTTTATCCAACGACAGCATCTCGTTTCTTGAAAGTCGCGGAGAATTATTTTTTTGTACTGATTAACATTAAAATGTAGTAAATTACCGTAAAAGTTTTTTTGAACGGAGCGAAATAACCCCAAAAAGTAAAAAAAATGCTATTTTGTACATTTTATCATGCCAAACAGAATAACTCAGGGAGAAGATAACACACATTTTATACAATACTGAACAATTGACAAGGCATATTACGGAGATATTTTAGATCATAAGCGACATTGACTGCTGTCATGCCGGCTGGTGATATTCACGTGATATTGTACTTCAATAAAATGATACTCGTATGACATAAGTGGGACTTGAGGGCGAGACATAAGGTCGGAGGATGTCACAATAGATCTTTCTTAATCGCAGTGACATGGTTTACGAAGATCGTCTAAAATCAATTGGTCTAACATCAATTCGTCTCAAATCAGTTAGTCTAAAATCACTTCATCTAAAATCAATTCGTCTAAAATCAATTTGCCTAACGATCAGTTCGTCGACGAATTGATTTTAGACGAACTTATCGGACAGCCAGTGACACTAGGGATGCTTTTCCCCCTGACTTTTTCCAAAAAAAAACGGGGTTAGGCCAACACCCCTCTTTGCCACACACGATTTTTTTAAACTACGGTTGAGGGGCGGTTAAAGAAGATGAAAACATCGCACGCCTCTCTCTCGGTGGGCGGGTCAGGGACACGAACATAAAGCAGAGAGATTTAGTACGTTTATAAAGTTATAACACCAACTAATCGCTCCTTAGGGGAGGGACAAGTTGCCGTAGGAAAACATTAAAAATGTGATTTTACGACCTCCATTTTAAATTATATATTTTTGTGTTTTCGTGAGAGATTAAGATTGGAAATTTTTGCCGAATAATCTGTCCCTAAATAACAATTACTCTTTGAAAAATTCCTTTTTCAATTCTACACAAAAGTAATGCTGAAATCAGTGGCGTATATAGGTTTTCATTTGGAGGGGGGGGGATGAAAACTAAACCTGGCTATTGAATCTGCATAATAGTGCCGCAGGCAAAATTTTTCATGAAGGTGAGTAAAAAGGGTCGTTTTTTTGTGTTAAAATTGTGAAGTAGGTAAAGGTAAATATTGTAGTTGTGGTGTACAAAAAAAGAAAGAATGGCACTGTAGGTAAGTTTTTTTGAAAAAATGGGCGAAGTGTCAACCTGGGTGTCTTTCTAAATGTTTTAAAATAACGTTTTTTTTATATATAATTGTTTTAGATTTTGCCACTGGCTGAAATAGCCCTGATGCTGAAGAAAGACAAAAGGCGACAGTAGGTTCGCCGAAACGTCGGAAAATCTTGTTTCTCCTGACGATAAACCAGAAAAAACTCTACATATTATGGACCATCGCGAAAACATCCAACTAAAGACAAATCAGATTTAGATGCATTTGAGATGAGATCGTTAAGAAGAATGTGTGGAAAATGGTAAGAGATAGGATAAGAAATGAAGTGATTCGACTAGTGAATTCTACGAGTATGTGCATATGAAAACACACAGTATACACTTTTGGCAACCTGATTGATGAAATAAAAATGTATGCCTTGTGGGAGTTTTACGAACATCTGACTTTTGAAAGACACTGGAAAAATATCAAAAAAGAGTGGGGCCCTATTCTACAACTCGAGGATTCCACGGGGAAACTAATATAGACGGCTGTTTGTATATAAGAAAAAAAAAACGCAATGATAAATCACATTTTTTTACCTCAATGTCAATTTTTTGCTTTTCTTTGCTATGGTCCATCAAGCTTTCTAAGAATTGAATTGTTTGTTAGAGAAGAATGTTCCACGTTTAACCTACTTACTTTCTCCTCTAATATGTTCATTCTTCCCCTTGTTCCTTCTATTGTTACATAGTGTAGCGATATCAGCGATTATAAGAGTATTATAAATATCATCATTAGTGGTGGACACGCAATCATCAGTACTATAGAATTTGGTCTTATTTACAATGCGACCAAAATTGAAGACAAAAAAAGATAATGGACAACACATTTTAAGATCTAAATTCCTGCGCTTATTTTCTCGAAATTGAAACCCCACATATATTTCTCCATGCAAAGATTAAATTAATTAAAATTTACCAATTGAGATCAGAAACAGTAATACTACAATAATTTTAAACTGTTACCTAAAACAAATATGTGTACACAATTTTAAGGCGCTGGGACATGGAAAGCTGTCAAAATTTGAAGAGTAATGTTAAATAACATAAGAAGTGCCCCAGAACAGGCTTTCGCCTAGTGGGGCAATAAAATCCAATACTTGTTTCTTACTTATATTTTTTTACTTTGTTATATATTTTGTGGATATTAAATAAATGAAAAAAAAAATGAAAAGTAATTTGTCATATAATTGTTATTGATGGTGTATGTACAGATTTTGGTCTCGATCGAATCTAGAAGGTCATTTTCAGACGTTTCAGCAAACCTGTTTCCGCCTTGGTCACGGATTTGTGATGAACAAGGCGGCAGTGAGTTCTCAGAAATGTCAGTAGAAATTACCTACACGATCAAGCCCGAAAGCAACATGCATCATAGACCATTTTGAAAACCAACAACACTAAGATTTTGCCGATATTTTACATCGAAAAGCCGTTATTATTATTATGGTTTGGCATCTGCCACCGAAAGGTGGCGTCGTCAGAAGATATGAGAGTCAAAGATTTTTTGCTGTTACATCTAGGAGACACTAGAGAGCAACATCCAAATCATCAAACCATTGCAAGGCGTTTGGGGTGGTGTTATGTATGTCGGTATATGTGCCAGAGAACGCTCTCAGAGGAGCAATAAAGCCGTTACCAATAAATAAATTAAGACCAAAAAATAATCAGCGCATTGCATAACTATTCTCATCCCTAATGATCATCTCCGTACAAAGGCTTCGGGGACAATGAGAGAGAGAGATGTGCTACGCTACGTATAATGTGGATGGGCTAATGATCTGAAGTTCTGAACCCTATCCTATATCCTATCCTATCATGCGTCATTAGACACATCATTCTGACATAGCATCACAATATCATGGCTGCCATGCCATCAGAACTACTAGGCTTTATTGTTAGTGCCAATACACATCACCCACCACGCGGTTTACGCGATTTCTTTTTACGCGTTTTTTAATCGTGTCACCAATTTTAGGTAGATTTCCGCAAAAGAATCTACCTATTTTGCACTAGGCTGTACACTTTGCACTAGGCTGTATCGCAAAGTGTGGAATACATCGCCACTGCGGGGGTTTGAAACTGGCACCTCCCGCTCGAGAGACTGCCGACTAACTTTTTTGTACTGATAATATGCATTAAAGTAAAAGTTTTTTGATAGACGCAAATAACCCCAAAAAATGGAAAACACGCTATTTTCACCATTTTATCACGCGATTTTTCACGCAATTTTGAACCTTAATGCCGTGGGAAATGACTGTGACGTAATTCTTGGTACCAAGCCCGTAAAATTTGAAATCTAAATCTTGTGAATTACCGTATTTTCTTTTTAATAATGCAAAATTGTCCACAAAAACATAAAAAAAAAGTATTTCTAAAAATTGACCCGCGAGGTCCCACCAGTATACAGTCCACATTTCCGTGCATGCGATTTTGAACAATACGAATAGTGTACATCGAGGTATTTTGTTGGTAATTCCCTTTACGAGCACTGGGGATCATTCTTTCGTCTTGAACGATTTTCAACAGCGCAGTGAATAAAATTATTATCGCTGCGACTACCGATACATCGACTATACTATTAAGCACTTGTACCTAGACCTATGTACTATTGCGGATAATTTTCCAATAGGTATCTATCCATGTATAATACATACGATAATGTATTAGATTTTGTACATTAAATTCCTGGCAAGTGCACCTATGTTTTACCTACTTATTTTATTTTAAATAGCACACGGCGTAAGGCCATTAATACATAAAGTTAACAGACATTACACCATGAAAAATGAATACACGAAAAAAAAGTATGGTTAAAAACAAACATTCAACAGCACTCGTTCATACATATCACACACATACAGAGATAATAGCAAAATAAAGATATATATATGAAATAGAGTGCTTTTTCTTTGTCGTAGATGGACTCCTTAACCTTCGTCATATTGAGATGAAACTTTGGCAAATTGTTGTGCTTGGTCCAGAGATGATTTATAAGGGAGTGGGGCTTTAAAAAAATGATTCATGTCGAATTCTTAGAGCTTTTTTGGTGTCGAAACGATGAATAGTAACACTCCCGAGACCCGCAGCAGTGAAAGAAGGGATTGAAGGGAAGGAGGGAGGGGGTGGAAAGCAAAAAGCGATATTGGTGTCGAATTCATAGTCTTGGGTATCGAAGAGATGGATAGTAATACTTCCGGCACCCGTAGGACATTATGTCTATGACATCATAGGTTTTCGTTGCCTGCGGCGCTAATTAATCCAATTGCTTTGTTACATAGTTATAAGTAAATATTTTCAGTCCATCAAAAATAAACAAGATCTAGATTTTACATCTAACCTACAGAATAAATGAGTTTGATAGCCATTTAATTCTCGTAACGTAGGATCAATAATGAATCTAACCTAATGCAGCATTAATTCACTTGATAGAGAAAGACTATAGATTATTCTGATAGGACTGTAATCCTAGGATTAGTAACGAGAAGAGATTGAGCTGTAGATCCATGGCTGTAGAGCTTTGGAGCATCATGAGAGCTTTAGCCCCCCGGGGACTGAATGCAGCTTTTGTAATCGCGTTAGTGGATAATAATAATGTTATTACTCTACTGAAATAATGATGTTTTGATAGCATCTTCCCATAATATAATTGGTTTAGCTGTTTAGTTTAGATCTCTGTATAGCGATAAGCTCGCCCTAGTGAGAATTACTTATTATATTATTATTGTAAGTAAATGTATATTATTATCTTGTCTTTTTTTAGTTTTTTTTTTATATAAATGCATATTAATAATTAATGTATGTAAACACAAAATGAATTAAAATGCCTATGTTTTTTATATGTACACTAAATTATGACCAATAAATCTATCTACCTATCTAATGAATCTGGGTCTATCTAAATAAGCCCATATGCACCTTTGTACACTTCACATAAGCTTGAAAAGCTCGTGTCGTGAAGTGGAGTAGGTCGGCACTTAAAAATGAATCATGAAACGAATGATGAAATGTACATCAAATGTTCATTTAAAGAAAAATAAATACTTCAATAAAAAATCGAAATTTTTAATTAGAGAATTGAGCGATTGCAAAACTAGTATTGACTAATAGCGAGATTGACAGTAAAAAATTAAGCTGGTTTGTACATATTAAAAGAATAGTGACATAATTATAACGACATTGTTATAATTATGTCATTATTGTCTTTACGTCTATAACAATTTTATTTACACATTTTATACACACCAGGGGCGAAGGGTGGATTTCTACAGAATGGAAGCCGGCGCCAACATTTCTCATGGGACTACGTCAGATTAGATACTATTAAACATACAATTTTTTTCCGAAAGGTAACTCGATGGGAATCGTGTTCACACACAACTAAACTAATATTTTTAGCAACAGAGTTTCTGATTCTTCCACTCCCACTTCGAACAGGTACTTGAACTTTGAAATTACATATTTAGTACATCCTGAAAATAGATATTACTTTTTCGTATAAATAAAAAAAGTACCTACTAAAAAAAATCTTAAGCATGTAATCCACTCTTATAAAATAAAATTTGATCCTCTTCATCTGTCAGCAAGGGATACGCGGTAGTTGCGATAAAAAAGATAACGAACAAAAAATATATTAAGTAATAATATAGAAGTACCTACTTACTTAAGTAACTGAATTATCGAAAATTCTTTCCTAACGCCTGATACTCACTTCACTTAGGATATTGCGTGATTCAGCACATTTTATTTAAATACAGTTCATACTCGAATTTAGAACAGTTTTAAATTTGAGTAATTTGAATTTCGAACAAATATTTGCGGGAAATTTAAATTTTATGATTTGCAGTCGAATTAAAATTTTTATGAAATTTATATTTGAATTTACTTAAATAGTTTGAATTTCGAACAAACAGGAGAATATTTGAATTTCAGTAATTTCAAATTCTAACAGAAATTTGCAGGAAATTTACATTTATGTTTAAATACCTACCTAGTTTGAATTTGGAACCAAATTTGCCGGAAATTTAAATAATTTGAATTTAGATCAAAAGTTTGGAGAAAATTTATATTTTCTTAAATAATTCAAATTCAGTAATTTTTAGAAAATTCACTTGAAATTTTTTTCCAACTTGAGATTATTCGAAGACTAATTTTCAAATGTATGAAAATAACATTAATAAAAGATTTGTGACCTCCCTGTGTTACTTTGAGGAACGTAGAAAATCGAATAACCTTATGCTGATGTCAGACGCTCGCCGGCCCTGATGAGTAAAAAGGCGCGTAAAAATGTTTGTCTTGACGTGTACGTAACCGACTATTGACGCCTTTTTACTCATGAACACCAAAAGGTCGTCATGACTCGCGAGCGTGTACACTGTAGCGAGCCCATTAGTATTTTCAAATAATTTCGTAAATCGAACATTTTTGCTCGAACACTGGACTGTAACACTGGAATAGCCTGTATTTCACAATATTATCTTTTGTTGAAGTCATTAGCAAAATACAGCTGCGCACTTTTCTTACATTACAAATTCATTCTTTCGTTCCAATTTTAAATTTTCATTGTTTCACTCGTCTTGCAGCTAATCAGGGTTGACAAGTTGAAAATGCTTAAAGCTACATTGTAACATTAGACATAATGTATTCATATTTGTTTTCTAAAAAAAGATGACAGCGAGACAGGGATATATGTAAATAAATTGAGCGAAATGAAGATACTATGCAATGTAGAGTCTGTCAAAAAAAATATGATCTCGGTGAAAATTGGAACTAGATTTTTGTTTGCTGGCAACGATGACATTTATTTTTATCGCCTATTGGCAATCTCTTCCAACCGACCCTAATGTGGTAAAGCCCCATCTACACGCTTGCCGAGCATCCACAATTTCTGTATTCAAGAGTGAAAAGGCGTTAACGGTCGATTACGTGCACGAGCCAACACAAACGCCACATCACATGCCTTTATACTCATTGTGTACGCTCGGCAAGCGTGTGCAGTAAAATTTCGAAGTATATTTTGTTTGCTAGTAATGATGAAATGTCTATTGAAATACTATATGCAGCGCCCTCATAAAAAAACAATCTCTTTCTTGTCAGACTATACAACCGGAAGTGTTTTCTTCAATAAATGCAATGTATCATCTGCATTTCCGTAGTAAGAAAATTCGATTTACGGACTCGGCATTTGTGCAATATGCACATGCAAAAGTAAGTACAATAATGCACTCAATATTCCAACTCGATGCAAGACAGTATTTAGGTATAGGGTTAGTTAGTTCGCCCTAGTGAACAAATTTGTGTGACTGACTTGGCTTTGCTTTTTCTCTTAAACAGTGAGTAATTAAATAGATGAATATAGGCTGTAAGCATTTATTAAAAATGTCAACAGGACCTCCAATACTTTTCCTTTTTACTTTCTTTTTTAATATAAATGAATCTGGGTTTATTGAAATAAACCCAAATACATCTTCGCGCACTTCACAGAAAGCTTAAAAGCTTGTGTTGTGAAGTGGAGTAAGTCGGGGATTGAACCCGCGCCCAATGGATTAACAGTCGAGCGCGTTACCAACCAGGCTTTACTATTTTAGTTCGTACGCACTTAATTAGTTTTAGAATTGTATCTAATATCATTATTTTTATCATGGTGTATTTTTTTCAATTTATGTTTCTGTAAAATATGCCATCCCTATTATATTATATTGTTTTTTTCAAATTATTTTTTCACAGTCTGCTTTCTTCCTCCCTCCTCTCAGTCATCTGGTAATGAGAGAGTGAAACAAATATAATTTTATGCATTCCCTCTGTATGTTATGTTTCATTATTTTCTTATATTATATTCGCTATTTTTTTTCGCTTTCTCTTTTTTCATTTATTTTATCATAGTAGGAGAAACACAGGATGTTCGAATCACACGCATTTGTAAAAGTAACCTATACAGTACGCACCTACCGAATTACGAAATGTTTTTAGCGACACATATTTTTTTTTTCCGAAAAATTCCAGCTATACAAAGTAGGTATACCAGTAGGCAACAAACATCAAATAGTTGGTGTAGAATCTCGACTTGGAAATAAAAAACTAGTTGAAAGAAATTTCACAAATTTAAAAAAAAGAATAAAAACCGAAGAACTTGCATTTCGACAAAGTAAAGACATTACAAATAATAATAAATGCCTCAAGTCCCACAATATTTAGCTGCTCGGATGTTGTCGCAAGTCGCCTGCAAATGCCAGTACCACTGAAGTTACTCTTAGAAATACAATACTTTCTATTGTTAAGTTGGCAAAATGTATCAAAAGTTGACATTTGTTTCGGCTACTTTCAGTTGTTTTAGAAAACTGATTTATGTGGGTTTCAGGTTTTGAAAATTTTCCTCATCTACAAATTTTCACCAGCGTCGAAAACCCTATGGTTTCCCATATGGCGTGATACGGGTGCATGGTACCTCCCTGTATAAATAGCGAAGCTCTGCATTACAAAGAACTCATCAAGTCATCATAAAACGTCCTGTATAATATGACGTAGGTAGATTACTATCTGTCTCTTTCATACGCAAAAGACAATTTCCATTGAAGGGTCTCTCCACTGTACTTGCTATAAAAAGCTATAAAACATTAATGAAAGTTCATACTTTAGAATTCTTCTCCATATTTTTTCTAAAGCGCCACTCACTTGCTACAGCTTTGTCGTCTGTGTTATTTTTTCGCTACATTTTTTATAATACATAATTAGTTGCCATGTTTCATGATATAAAAGTTCTTAGTATAACTCTACATAGGCACCCAGGGCCGTCTCTAGATATGGGCTCCACTTGACTGTATGTACTAAGGAACCTGTATAAAGGTGGGAAGAACTATTGAACATTGAGCCCCTTCTATATCTATGACAAATCTATGGTGGACGCCATTTTCATTGCGAACATATGATTGCGTGTCATGTTGGTTGTCCACAATTGCATGAATCCTGGTGATATTTCAGTGATTTTTGCGACTCATTATATATAATCAGCGTGGAAATTATCTTTGGAATATAACCTATGTAATCAAATGCTAAATTACCGTACTTTACATCGAGAAAAAATTGCGTATGCTGGCGGCGGTCAATTTTTGTCTATGGCTTTATCCGTTAGGACTTCCTACATTTACACAGGTTCCCTAGTATGTACATTGTGTTGTGTTGTCTTTATCTATTTATTTTTATGCGATAGTGTTGTTAAAAATGTATTTTTTTTTATGCAATAATGTGAGTTTGCTTCTCCCGATACAGGATATTCCTAGAGGGGGAGGCAAACATGAACGATGTGTATTTGTATGCTATGATACAATAAATAAATAGTGCCGCCATTAGGCCGACGAAAATGCCGTCCCCAAAAATATGTATGTAAATTAATAGATACCTAGATAACCTCGGTAACGGTTTTTTAATACAGAGCAACTAAAATTTGATTTTAATTTAATTGTAGATTAGCTTCTAATTTCTTATTTATTGGCGATACAATATTGACTAAACTTTAATTAGCACCTTAATTTTAATTTTAATTAAACTTTAATTAACACCTTAATTAGGTCGCTGTTAAAGTAAATATTCAATGTCCAATCTATTTCTATGTGTATTCAGTGTCTGTGTTGTACTTATGAAACAAATAAATAAAATTGATCTGACACTGAAACAAGTAAATAGCGCATCTACAGTACAAAATCAATGACTGTGCCACTACTAGACTGGGGCAATTTTTGTGGTACGAAACATTAGTAGGAATTAATTCAGATCGTCGCCTAAGTTTGCCGCCTCTTCAGAGTGCCGCCCTTGCCTAACATGCCTATTAGGTAAGGACGGCCCTGTAGGCACTCACCTATAATTTCTACAATGAACCTATTTTATGACAGTTCAAAAAACTTTGACATTTTGCTATTTTTGTCTGTTTATGTTTCTGTTTTTTATGAATTGGGGTCCATTCTGTAACTGAGTTAATGCGCACTTAAATAAGACGTTCATCTTTCAATTAAAATAAATTAAAAAAAATATTATAAAATTTAACTTATTTTAGCCTAAAAAGTTATACAATTTGACCTTTTATAAATCTAATGTCTCATCCACATGCTGGGCGAGCTGTGGATGAGTAAAAAGAGTAAAATGAAATGAGTAAAAAGGCGTTAACCGTCGGTTACATGTACAATTCAAGACAATCACCCCGTCCGCACATCTTTTTACTCATTCACACAAAAGACGTGACAGCTCGGCCAGCATGTGGATGAGGCATTATGCTTTTGATTTGATGTAGTTTTTAAACATTTACGTCTAGACATTTACTTTAAATTAAACTGCACTTGTTTTTTACACAGTTTTATCTAACTTCACTTGGCTTTGTTGTCTCCAAATCTAACAATCGAATTTTAAATCATTTCCAGACTAGCTAGAGTAGTAGACGACTTTACGATTCTGTGCCACCTTGGATCAGCCTTCACCAGAGACAAAAATTAAGTAAAGCGTTTAAAAGATGATCCAATGTTTGTGTGGGCCGGGTCATGTGTGGTATCGTATGAATGGGCTTTGGAAAAGAAATTCGCTCCAAAAGTCAGATTTTTGCAGCTCAAGCTACACCGAGCGATTAAGAGAAAAAAATAGCCATTTTGATCGATTTGGTTGTGTCGGGTGGTTTTTTTGTAGGCACTAGGCTAAAAGCCTGTATCGTAAAGTGTGGAATACATAGACAATTCATATAAGTTCATAAGAATTAGTTTCTTTATACAGAACTTTCAGAAAGTATTAAACTATAATTATGATTTATACTATAAAGCTGTCATTAAATTGTGCTTTAAGTTTCCAGGGGTGACAGGGAAAACCTTTTTCATACATGACAAGTTTTTAAAAAATAGTTAAGAGAATTTAATTTAGATTCGGTAGTTTAGTATATTTTCATTATGTATTTGTCCCCATAATATGATTTCTCTGTGTACACTGTAATAGGGCTTTGAATTAACTATTTTTAATGTAATATTTTCTTTCGTCTAATTTGCGTTCAATGTCTATAAGTGTACCTTGTTAACAAATAAAAAAATACATTAATGACAATCAAATTAATTGAAATTTACCAACGTGTTTTTTTATAAAACAGCACTACAATTTTAAACTCTCAACAAAACAAATAGGTTTGTATGTTAGGACGTTCGGAAATTACAAAAATTTGAAGAGTAAAATGTAGATTTACTATCTCCGCGCACTAGTTGTAGCAGCCAGATGTATTTTGAGTTCCGAACTATCAAAAAATAAAAAATAAAAATGAAGAATCTCGAATAGTCGTCGATTGGCTGCTTAACTGGCTGCGCAAATATTCTGGCTGCCACAGCCTGGCTGCATAGTGCGCGGGGAGTCTTAAACGCCATTAACAACGACAGATAAAGTTAAATAAAATCGTGGTAAAAATAGTTACTTCGGTATAATATAGGATCTTTAAGGTTAGTCATCTCATGAGTTACTGGGAGTGTGTAAACTGTACTAAGGTAACTTTATGTGATGTTGGTTCTACTCGTACCTCTAACTTTCTTCGCTCTCAAGTTAGTTAACATTTACTACTAGAGTTTTTCTATTAGTAAATGTTATATTACTGTTATTACTACTACGTAAGAGTTACTTGACGATATCACACAGGACGGAATCGCATTGGACATAAAATCTTGGATTACAAGGAAGATAACACTAACAGATTGTAAGCTGTAAAGCTTTAAATGTAAATGTTAGTTCTACCTCTAACTTTCTTCGCTCTCAAGTTAGATAACATTTACTACTAGAGTTGTTCTATTAGTAAATGTTTGACTTAACTGTGTGCTGTATAATCACTAGGTACTAGGCAGGACGATATCGCATAGGACGGAATCGCATTGTGGAGCAAACCTTATACTTTTATTTTTTTTATTTATTGCAAATTATTATAACAAAGTATAAATCATTGGTGTGGTGCCTAATCCAAATGGATTTTTGGCTATGTACTACTTTGGCTATGGCTTTGGATACTGTATAATTAATACTAGGTAGAGGTCAGTTGACGATATCACATATGACAGAATCGCACTGGAGACGCAATCCTGAGTTATTTGGAAATTAACAGTGAATAACAATAAGCTTTCTCGAACATTTGTTGTTATAATTATGAAATATCTGATCTAAGTTTCAATAGAAAACTCTTTTATATTTCAATGTTCACATAAAAAATAAATAAAATTACACAAAATGTCAGTCAAATCACAAAGAAAAAAATCCCGTATGGTCAAAATCATACGGTTAATCATGTGTGAATATGTAGTTTCATCGACGTGATTTTTTCTTGGGTGATTTCGTCCCTATGTGAGCTCTTCAATTATGTGCTTTCGTCTCTACGCGATATCATCTGTATGTCATGATTTTATACTTTGGGATTCCACGGATCGTTTTATTGATTATCGTTAATTATACGTCGTTGATTACTGAATGTCGCATAAATGTTCGCACAAAGAGAATATTGTGTGTATTTTTATACAAACAGAACATTTTCCAGTTACCCCATTATTGCGATATACATTAGTAATAATAGTAGTATGTGATTTCGTCCTATGCGATTTAGTCCAATGTGATTCCATCGTTACACTCAAACTTCAGGTTCCAGTATTGTTATGATAATGTAAATGCAAGGTTAAGTTACACATCAAAGTTCCATACAATAATAATGTGGAATGATTCGCATTACGAGCCATTGAATAAACTAAGTTTGATATGTTTAAAGCAGGTACACGTGTATTAATACTATAAGAGGGAGATGGGATGATGTAATGTAAAATAACAATAGTGAGCATCGTCAGGGGTTGGGGGGGCATAAGGAAAAGTTGCCCCCTCCCTAGAGATTGGAATAGGTATATATTTTTTCATACTAAATGATAAAACCTGACAAAAAATACATTATTAACACACATTTTCACATCATGTCATAAATCTTCTAAAATTAGTATGAAAATCCAATAAAATACAATTGATTCATAAAAAAAAATTGCCTGCGGTGCTATTTTATATTATTTTTTATACAAAACATTTTTCATGCATATTATTGTACAAATTATTATGTACGTTTTCAAATAAACCAAACCACATCACGACCGTCTTCACTATGTCTCCTAAAAAAAATTCGTCTGCGGCGCTATTTACGCTTCTTTCATGCTCTGTCTAATTTTTAAACTTTTGTTGCCCCCCTAGCTCCGAGGCTGGCGATGCCCATGGGTGCACGTGTAATAATACTGTAAGAGGGAAATGGAATGATGGAATGTACCTTAATGAACAATAGTAAGCCCTGAATTTCATGGTTGTTCATACCTTGAATTACCTTGTAGAACAAGTAGGTACTGCGAAAACATTAGTGGGGAAACTAAGCTAAACTTTGTCGGACGCTTGTTAAAGTTCCGGATAAATTTCATTTACTGTAGATACCGCTTACAACCCATTTTTAGGTTTTTTAACTGCTCACAGTAAAAACTCGTTTTTACTAGATAAAATTAGTTTTTACCGAGTGCTCTTGTTACAATAGGATTTACTGCTTGTGAAATTTGAATGTCAGGTAAAATTAGTTTTTACTGGCATTCACGCTTGACCAGCAGTAAATTCTAGTTGTAATAGATGCACTCAGCAAACACTAGTTTTAACTAGTAAAAACGCGGTCTAACTAAAAACGAGTTTTTAATGTAAGTTTTTGAATTCAATTGTAAACATTAGTACGTAAGACTGGTACAATGTAGATGTAATTAGTATTTAAGTCTCTTATTTGTAAGTAATGAATTGTAACCTCCTTTGATAAGGACTCTGAAGGAACGTAATTTAGGGGTGGGGTTTGCCGGGGGCTCCCTTTAGGCTAACCCTGGGCCCACCTCTTATGATTAGCCAGGAAGTGCGGGTAAAGAGGACGCTATTATTGCGCCTGAGCTACCCGGGGATGTGGAGGGCCTTAAGCCCGCGGGATTTTCCTTCAATGTAACATAATCATAATCACTGAATACATTGAGCGCAGGAGAGGTCTGCTTTCAGAAAACTGTCCTAGATCCTCTCTAAAGATTCGTGAACCACTTTGTACTACCCAATAAGATAATATAAAAATGGACTCACCAGTGAGGTTATGAATGCCAGGTTTGGTGACCAGGATCCTGACCACCAGGGCTGTGGCTCCACGCGGTCCTAGCCTCAGTCTCTCAGTCACATACATCATGCTGTTGCTGGTGAATTGGCCTCCACCACTCAGAGAGAGAAGGGCAGTTATCTGAAAGAGACAAAACGTAAAAGTTAGTCCACGAAGTGTTGAGAGTTGTCCAACAACGATTCAATTTGATAGTCTCAAGGTTTTTGATAATCGATTCGTGGTGGAAGTTCATTTTCAAAGCAAAAATAAAAGGACAATATATTAAGTTTAAAATCCACATTCTTTTTCTTCTTGCTTCAGCCATCTATCCACTGCTGGATAGATTGAAGGAAAATCCCGCGGGCTTAAGGCCCTCCACATCCCCGGGTAGCTCAGGCGCATTAATAGCGACCTCTTTACCCGCACATCTAGCAAAATATTATTAAGAGGTGGGCCCAGGGTTAGCCTTAAGGGAGCCCCCCGGCAAACCCCACCCCCGAATTACGTTCCTGGACTGCTGGATAAAGGCCTCGTCCATTTGTTTCCGTTTTTCTCTACCCTGAGCTTTGCCAATCCATCTTTTACCCGCGACTCGGATAATATCGTCAGCCCATCTTTTCTGTGAAAATCCAAAGTAATGACTTTAAATTACGCGACTAGTGTTCAAGGATTTGCACCCTCATCATCAGGCCTTTGACAATAAAGTTTTTGTTTATTATCAATCGCCTGATGATGAGGGTTCAAATCCTCTAAGTCATTAATGTGGATTTTAATTTTTACCCCAATTGCATAGGGCATAACATCAGCCATCCGGGCTTGGTCGTAAGTATCGTCGAAAGAATAATAATATAGTGGATAGAGTGATGCTATAGTAAGTGAAAGAATCACTCATTTATCATGAATGGTTCCAAAATTATTCCTTTTTAAAATAGGGTCCATATTTTTCGATGACGTACTGTATTATGAAACATCAGCTAAAGAATTTCAAGAACACATTTTCTTTTTAAATAAAGTGCCAGATTTTATATATGAGGGTACATCCTCATCTTGATATTTCGTATCGACCGGACGTGGCAACGAAAAGGAATCGAAGGGGATGTGGGGGGTGATGATCGGAGGGAACGGGGAGGGAGGGAAGGAAAGAGATTTCATAACAAAAGTGAGGTCAGGGATTTGACAGATGAAATATTGCGATTCAACAACAAACGCAAACTGAGCGCCAACTGTTTAACAGGAAATACTTTCAAAACAAATCGACAGAGGGATTTACAACTTGCCAGAAGTAGGAATACTTTCAGTGTATGGGAAATTGAATGGGAAATATATTATGTTTTTTTATAATGTACCTTTTGAACTGAAAGCTTTTGAAAATTATAATGAGGTGATCATTATATAAATAAATTAATGATAATTCATGGAAATACACATTTAAGATTCATAATGATAAAAGGCTTCGTACCTACTCAATTCCCACAGGATCAACAAAAAGCCCAAACTATTATAAAGAATACCATATACACAACAAATATGAAAAAACTCTGAGTTCTACTCGTGAAGCACTTTTATGAGATACCAAACACAATGGTATGCGGTGACTGGTTCCTCTCGATAGCTCGTTGTCTGTGATTGCTTGAACTGGACAAAATATGACTTTGCTCTGAATTTATTTTCCAATGTCCTTTCGTACGATACCACACAATACATAATCCAACACAATCCTTGGGTCCCCCTCAAACGTTTAGTAAATATTTTGTCTCTGGAGAAGGCTGATTAATTATGATACACATTAGTGATATTAACTAGTTTACTACACATAAGCAGTGAAAGTATCAGAGTTCTAGCTAGCCTGGACATGAGTTAAATTTCAGTTGCGAGATTTGAAGGCAACAATGCCATAACGCCACCGTAAATAAAGCAGGTACTTAAATCTAGCTAGAGACATTCGTCAGCTCCAGCAAACTAACATTATACAATAAACCCAACTTACATCCATACAAGAGTCCAAAGGATTCGAAATGCTGACTTCCATCTCCAGTTGTTCTCCTGTTGTAAGTGGTGGTGGATTTATCAGCGGGGCAGCCAAAGGTGGATTATCCAAGCTAGGCAACAGGATAGGCAATCCAGCCCTCAACCCTTCTGGTCCGACAGTGGCAGCCCAGACAACTGCGTGAGGCATGTCAGCTGATAGTGGCACACGGCGATGAGCTTGGTCCAATCTGAAAATTGAAAGAATTTGTGAGATGTTTTTGTTTCATCAAAAATTTACTCTGTGTTGCTGATGTGATGGATCGCATTCCCAAATTAAAATGGCAATGGGAAAGTCATGTTGCTAAACAGGGAGTGGACAGATCGGCACCCAAAGTTCTGAGGTGGAGACCTTGAGACAATACAAGAGGAATAGGCCGGCCTCAGAAAAGATGGGCCGATGAAATTTTCCCCGTCGCTGGAAGAGGGTGGATTTGAACTCTGAGCCCCTGAAGAGGTTTATTCTTGGAATATTTGGATCGATTATAGTGTCAGAACTCAATACTCGAGAAATCTTGGAAAAGGTATCACCAGTCCTTTTCACGCTGATATTTTAGTCTCTAAATGAAAGAAATACAGCTCATGTTAGAGGCAACGAAACATGGTGAAATTTAAAGAGGGGAATGGTGAAACTTAAAGGTTTGAAACCCCATCGAGAGGCAAAAACTTAACTTTACTTACGAGTAATTGAAGCAGTCCCACATCCATATTCTGTCAGTATGATGAGGAAGAAGAGGTCTGCCCCTTCTGACAAAACCCTCTCCGTTCCTCCTGTAAGTCACGCTGGAAGCTCCCTGGACGTTGGCGGAACTTGGCGATTTGGAAGCAGTTCCGCATCTTCGTTGGAAGAGAGTCAGTCCGGCTACTAAGAAGTCTTGAGATGGTTCGCTGCCAGATTCTTCGTGATGATGTCTGCTGAGAAAAAAGAAAAATATCTATGAATTCCTCTAGAATTTTTTTGGTGTTTTTTGGTGTGATCAGGCTTATGACTGATCGTCCGCTGTTTTAATGTGATCACTTTACACTTAGGTAACATTCACCAATTCCAGTCCCACCATTGTGAGTGTAAAGCGATCACATTAAACCAACCAACGGTCAGTCATAAACCTGATGGAAAGTTTATCATTTGCTGTATATCTGTTGAGATAACTACTTTTTATAATATTGTTTATTGTACATCACTGGGTGAGATGCTCAGTAGGGTGGTTGGCTGACAATAATTTCACAGATCAGCTGTTCAGCAGGAGCAGGGTGTTGTGAGAGGAGGAACGCGTTGTTGACTAAACTTTATCCTCACTCACTGTCACATCTATCAAGCTTTTACAGAAATAAGCACACGATAATCTCTAGTTATCTTTGTCTGTATGTTGCGTTACATTAAAATGTGATAAAATGTAATCCTGAGATAGGCTGCAGCTTAAAGGAATTTCTTACAATACACAGACATTTTTATTGTTTTACATGATAATTCTGTACGTTTTTTACTTTTATCCGTGACGGTTGTTTGTATGTTAATATATATTTGGAACAGCGATGTCAATTAAATAAGTAATTTTAACTTGTTTACTGTGAAATACAGCGTTCTATCGGTTATAACTTTTTATCATAAAAGAGTGTACATTTTTGACCTTCTAAAACCATTCCGCATTGTACCTATGTATTTATTTATACCAATAATTAATATTTTGTTGTTAAATTTTGGTTGATTATTTTTGTTACATAATTCTATCTGTCTATGCTCTCACACCACATCCCTTGGGGTAGTCGGAGAAGACGGAACGCTTTAAGATCAATGTGACGAATGAGACTGAATTAGTTCATATAATTTCGATTCACAAAAAAAATATCACACATACTGGAAGAAAATGTGACAGGGATTAAGCATTCTGACCTTCTGAGCACCTAAATTGACAATAACGATCGTATTTTCAAGGGTGAAGATAATAATATTAAGAAAAAGAAATCATAGAACGTGCAAGAACGATAATGCAATTCGGATATTGAAGAAATTTCTATTGAAAATTAATTCAATTCGAATTTTTGTGAACTATGTTCTTCGGCTGAGCAATAACAGATGGCGGGTGTGTAAAAAATACCACCCTTTTCCTTCAACAGTAAGAAATGCAACAATACATAGGTACATAATGTACATACATGGAATTCGACAACACAGCCGTCGCTCTTCGTGGTGTAGTGGATATATATGATCCCTACTATAATGCGAGACGGAGGCCTGGGTTCGGATCCCAGCCGGGCTGAACTGAAATAGCGAATGTTTTTCGAGTGTAAAGTGATCACTTAAGCCAGCCGAGGTCGGTCGTAAGCCCGATAATGTTCATCCTTAATTCTTCTACACTGTTGTAGGAATACTGCAAATCAATTCGTCCTGGCGTAGTTTTACACAGTGGTAACAGATTAATTATTAAAAGAAAAAAACAATGTTCAAAGTTCGTCAATTGTGACGGACGTCTTCCATTAAAAGTTGTGCTGTTGTTGGTGTTAGTGGTGCGGTTGAAATTCACTATTTTAATGAAGAGTGATATGGGGACCGAAAGTTAGACACCAAATTGGGGTAGCAATGCGAGTAGCATTCTGAAAAACAAGCCATACTCCACACAATGGTGGGCTTATACATAATATTATCTACCTAGCAGTGGCGTATAGGTATAGTGGAGGGGAGGGGGTCCCCCCCGAAATGTGTGTAAAACAATTATTTTTTTTTTAAACTTAATGTAAACAACAATCACATATAAATATACAAAATGGACATAGTACAGATTATAAAACGTTGTTAACTAGGGCGAACTTATCGCAGAACTGCGATTTCTTCCCCTCTACCCCACATTATATGAAAAACGTTCTTTTAAAACATTTAGAAAGAAACCCAGGTTTACACTACGCTCATTAAAAAAAAGTTGTTATATCACTATTCTTTCTTTTTTTCTAGTTTTTATACACCACAACTACAATATTTACTTTTACTTAACAATTTTAACACCAAAACAGGATCTTTCTTACTCACCTTCACGAAAAATTTTGCCTGCGGCGCTATTATTCAGATTCATTAGCCAGGTTTAGTTTTCATTCCTCCCCTTCCCAAAATCAAATACTATATCGCCCCCCCCCTCCGAAATGAAAACCTATATACGCCACTGCTACCTACTTACAATGTGCTATAGGCTCCAAGGACGAGTATCGTGTTTCATTCCCGCGGTGTTAAGGTTCAAAATAGCATGCACAATCGCACGACAAAATGTTGGAAATATTTTTTTTTCAACTATTTGGGGATACTAACGCTTCATTAAAAAAATTAGGGTCATTCACTAGATTTTAATGCATGTAGGTCCGGCTTCGTTTCCTTTCGCGGCAGATGGATGGACTGGTGAATGATACTTAAGTGTAAAGTGATCACATTAAACCAGCCGACAACCAGTCATAATCCTGATGGAAAGTCCATCCTTTGCTGTATATCTGTTGAGATAACTACTTGTTATGTTGCATTGTTGCATTGTCGGTATGCTACTAGATAATTTCTGGGTACTGGCGATGTGACGTGCCTATTCGAATAAACATAGATAGACTGTGTACAATGTATATGTTGTGTGTAGTTATCGTTTGGTATTATATTATTTTTAAGTTATTGTAGTGATACTTTGGTAAAATTAAAAACTGAACACTTCTCCCACACACAAGTCTTGCTTTAGTGGGAGAATATTAATGAAATCTTATTGTATGTATTAGCTATAAGAAACATTGTACCACTATATTATGCTTCATAAATAAATAAATTGAAATTGAAATTATATTCAACTACGACATGTAGAAAATCCGATGTTCTCACAAAACATAAATTGTGATTTTCTAAATAATACATACAATAATTATACTGAAAAACTGTATAATCGTATGTCGGCTGATGTATGAAACTCTGTTTCGTCTGAAACATTTTCAGATAAATCTTCAGAGCACATGTGTTTATGAAAGGTACGGAACGCTTTCAGGGATAACGCCTGAAAAGTAATATTATTATCATTATTTTCACAAGCATTTATACCTACCTATTTCAGATTCTTAATAAAATACCAGATCCTCAAGGATGGACGCGTTTTGAGTAAAACGAATCGGAGAGCGTGTATGACAGATTGCATGAATGTGACGGAAGCTAGGAGTGTGTCTATCTGTGTGTGGCTATCTGGCACTCTGTCCTTTCTGTTTACCCTGCAAGGGACGGAGCGTGAGGGTAGATATAACAATATATTCAGTTATAAGATTATTAGGGGATACCTACAACAAAACCTGTAATTTATTTTTACATTGGTTGGCTGGCAAAGATTGCCATTTGGCAATAAGCCCGCCCTTTGTATGTTCTATATATGCGAAAAGATTATTATTTAATTAATTAGCTATTTAAAAAAGTGAATCTGGGTATATCTATATAAACTCAAAATCCAGTAAATCCAAATGCCTACCATAAAAATCAAAAAAATGAATAATCAGACGTTGAAGATACCTACTAGAAAAGCTTGGATCGTAAAGTGGCATTGGGAACTGAAATTTGAACTCAACTGATTGACAATCGAGCGCGTCACCTACCCACCTATCTATGGATTACCTCCTAGTAGTGTAAATTTCTGTGATTTTATCTTAGATAATTACTCAATAAGACTGGATATTAAGAGTATGCATACCGACATTTCAAAAATTTCTAAAAACGGGAGACCTTCCTTCTCGACAACCCTTAATAAATATGCTTTGGAACAAAATAGGGTAGATGCATTGAACCTTTATCTAGAGAATAACTGTAAAAGATTTTTTATATCTTGAATAGATTTCTCAAAAAAATAATTTAAAAACACCTCTGATCTTTTTTCCGAAAGACGGAAACTCGTTTCTCGAAAGTCGCGGAGTAAAATTTTATTTTTTTACTGATAATATGCATTAAAATCTAGGGAATAACCGTAAAAGTTTTTTGATAGACGCAAAATTAAGCCCGATAAATGGGAAAAACGCCATTTTTACCATTTTATCATGCGATTGTCACGCAATTTTGAACCTTAATGCCGTGGGAGAAGACTGTGACGTCATTCCTGGTGCCATAGCTTTAAAATAAATATAATATAATAATTAAGTAGCCGTATATCTAGACCTTGTGTTAATAGCTAAGTACTTTTATAAGGTTATTAATCTTGGAATAAACTTTTCATTTCGTAATAAATTATTCATAATAAAGCTCAGCTCAGACGTTGGGAGCTTAAAGCTGAAAGCTGCGCAGATAACATAAATTATAGATGATACCTAATGTCTTATTCGTGACGAGAGAAAGTCTCTATTAATTATTACAATATACCTACCTACCAGTGGCGAAAGGTGGATTTCTGGAGAAGGGAAGCCGGGGCTAACATTTCTTATTCAATTACGTCATATCAGACACAATTATACCTATCATTTTATCCAAAAGGTAACTCGATAAGAGTCGTTTTCTTAGATAGCTCGCGCCTGCTACCTACATACAGTAATAACGTACACGCTTTCATCTTACTTCACTTGGCCTTGTCTGCAAATCTTGCAACCGTATATTAACTCATTTTCAGACTACCTGGAGCTCTGAAACTTTCACCAGTTGTATAAACTAGATGACATTGCGATAAGTAGAGCGAATGAGGGGGCCCAATTATTGTGTGGGGTCAAGTGCGGTATCATAATTATGATTGGACGTTGGAAATTGAAGGAAAGTCCCGCGGCCTTAAAAGTCCCTTCACATCCCCGGGTAGCTCAGGCGCATTTTAATAGCGACCTCTTTACCCGCATTTCTAGACTATCGTTTGTAAGACCGCGATAAATAGTTCTAGGATGTGAAGTCATGAAATAATAATTTAAAAAATAATTTTACGTTTACTTATTTATTTTTCTTATAATCGAAACCTTGTTATCCTCAAATGCCGAGATGACATAATTTTTTATCCGGTATACCTATATAGAATAAAAATAATTTGGACGACCTGCCCTCCATCGATTTTCACGTGTACTAACAAGTATTTATATTTATTTCAACATAGTATTTTTATACGGGTGATGTTTTTTAGATTGCTTATTTATTTACACGGGCTACGCCGTGTACTAAAGTTAGTAGGTAAATACATAATTTATTTGTACAACTCCAAATTTCTCCTCATCCCATCACTCCATCGAAAACAGAAGAAAAGTGAAGAAGGTAGTCAGAACAGTCTTAAGAGTATGCATACCGACATTTCAAAAATTACTAAAAACGGGAGACCTTATATCTCGACAACCGTTACTAAATATGCTTTGGAACAAAATAGGGTAGATGCATTGAACCTGTATCTAGGGAATAACCGTAAAAGATTTTTTTTATCTTGTATAGATTTCTCAAAATAAAATTTTAAAAACACTTCTGATCTTTTTTCCGAAAGACGGAAACTCATTTCCCGAAAGTCGCGGAGTAAAATTTTTTCTTCGTGCTGATAATATGCGTTAAAATCTAGGGAATAACCGTAAAAGTTTTTTGATAGACGCAAAATTAACCCCAAAAATTGGAAAAAAACGCTATTTTTACCATTTTATCATGCGATTGTCACGCAATTTTGAACCTTAATGCCGTGGGAAAAGACTGTGACGTCATTCCTGGTGCCATGCCCTTAAAAACAAAGTTTAACGTTTTCAAAATGACGGACACAATCAATCAAATAGGGGGTGGAGGGGGAGGGGGTTGTGTTCAGTTTTATGAAAGGTAACAATAAAATAATTGACTTTGTAAGTTTAGCGCCCCCCCCCCCCCCCGTCCGACCCCTCGAGACCTCGCAATTTCAGAATTTCAGACAGGTATCGAATAATTCTGAAACTTTTTAATAGGAAGGTGCCTACTTGCAGGGATGTTGCAAATATTCGCTTTTGCGGACTTTCCGCATCTTTACACTCATCCGCATTCGATACGGATATGCACATTTGAACGTTGCTACTTTAAAATGAACTAATGAAATGATGGGGGCACATGTGCGTTCACTACCACCCTTTTATTAACCTTCATCTATGGTTGTTGTTTTCTGCGTTTATATTTTTCTCTTCAAATTTAATAACTACCCAATGCCCAGCACCTTGAAATGTTGCACACATATTTGCTTTAGGTGACAGTTTAATATTGTACTACTGTTTTATCATAAACACGTTTCAATTAGTAAATTTTAATTATTTAATTATGTTACGTTTCAACTAAAACTAGGTACTGAATATAATAGGTGACGTTTATAATCTTAAATTCCGCGCTCCGATTGCTTGATAGCCAGCTGATTTGTTCGCCCGTTAGCTTATTAGGTTATCAAAGAAGTGTCGAACTTGATTGGTCAAACAGAAATGATGTAATATTTTTTTATCATGGAATGGACCAATGAGCGTGGTTCTTAAAAATTTTTTTTTTTAATTTATTTTATACTCTTTTCACATCCGCAAAATGACAACGGAACATCCCTGTTACCTACATCTGATATTTTGTTCGTTATGGGGCCGCTTCACGCTCGGCGTCCTTCCACGAGTTTTGTGAGAATGAGTAAAAGGACGTACGGACGAGGTGATTGTCTTGAACTGTATACGTAACCGACGGTTAACGCCTTTTTACTCATTCGCGCGGGACTCGTGGAAGGACGGACAGCATGTGGATGAGGCATTAAGTAAATTTAAGTCTTATTTTATTTAAGAAATTAAGGTATTATGAATTGAAATAAGAATATCTAATTGTATTCAAATAGAATTACGTACTTACAATAAAATAATATAATGACTTATCCAAACGCCCATACTAATCAATCAGCCCACAAGGACAAATCAAGATCAAGCCACAGTTCATATATGAGAAAAGCCTGATAATGTGTGCCATAAAAGGCACCAGGTTCAAACCCCAGCGGTGGCGATGTATCTCGCACTTTTCGACACAGGCATTTAGCCTAGGGCTATGCATTGAACATTTATCTGGGGAATAACCGTAAACGATTTTTTATATCTTGTATAAATTTCTCAAAAAAAAATCAAAAACACCTCTAATCTTTTTCCCGAAAGTCGCGGAGTAATTTTTTTTGTACTGATAATATGCATTAAAATCTAGGGAATAACCGTAAAAGTTTTTTGTTAGACGCAAAATTAACCCCAAAAAATGGAAAAAAACGCTATTTTTTCCGTGGGAAATGACTGTGAAGTCATTCTTGGTGCCAAGCCCTTAAATTCAAAAACGACTATTTCCCAACCCAACCAATGATAGAATAATTATAAAATTATTCGACAGATGGGGTGTGGGCGGGTAGCTGGTTATGACATAATGTACTAGCTGCTACCTGTCAAGTTTCGCTAATTAACTTATTACTTAATAATATTGTAAAGTGTCTCCTATAATCATAATTCCCCTCTTCTTGTCCTATTCATCTCGGGAGAAATAATTTATAGCAAGTCGCTCGTGATTGTAGGACCAACTTTTCGGAAAGTTTCGACGCTGCCACCGGTAAGTAACCCTATTCGTATAATACTAGAAGCCCTAGTGTGATTCGCACTAACTGGATATTAATTTGCTCAAGATTTTTATTTTATTTATATACAGGATGTTTGGCAGAACGTTAGAAAAACTGATATGGCATATAGAGGGGACTATTTGGATCATTTTTTCGGTACTCAGAAATTATATAGGATGCTCCCCAATTTTTTAAGAGTTTTTTTTTTTTTTTCACGAAATCTCGAAATTTTACCTGTTAGCCTCTATAACTTTTTTATTCACCAACCAATCAGATCCAATTAAATTTTTGTCTTATTGCAGATGTATGCCTATTTAGAAATAAAAATATTGGTTGTCACTTTTAAAAACATCCAGAAAAAAGATTCAGTTCTTCAACTCTCCTTAAAACTTCTCTGAAATATCCTCTTTCAATCTGTATACAGCATGTGTGCATAACATATAACATAACATGAATCGAATAGGTATTCAATGTATCTACTCTATTTTTTTCCAAAGTATATTTAGAAACGTCGAGATCTCCAATTAAAAAAAAAATTAAAATGTCGATATGCCCAGCTGAAGAAGTATTTTAACTTTGAAGGGGAAAATGTAGATTCAGACATTATATGATTTTTTTAATGTAGTACTGAATAGTGTGATTGAATGAAAATGGCAAAATGCATTTTCTAGATAAGTATTTGAAATTTGTATGAATATCTCCTACGAGATATAAATATTTCTATCAGAGAATCCATATTATTACATTTTATTCAAAAATACAAAATGGAGAGTAGGAATAAAAATGCTATTCACGACCCTTCCATTGAACGTCCCACAAAAGGCCGTGCGTTTTTTGGAAATACTCGTATGTTATTCAAAGTGATACATTATTATGCGATACTCACATTTTTTACTATGATAGCATACTATTATATTTACCTGTTATATTTACAAAAATAACAATAATATTTCACCTTTTTTTTGTAACAGTGATTTTTATTCCAGTGTGACATGGACCCCCCCGAATACATTGGTAACAGGGCACAGTACTTAGTTATCGCTGGTAGGAGATCCAGAGGAAGACCCAAGCGGAGGTGGCGTGAGATTGTGAGGCAAGATATGAGAGACTGTGGAGCATCCCCGGAAGATGCACAGGATAGAGCCGAGTGGCGGCGGAAGACAAGAATGGCAGACCTCACCATCATGTGGGAATAATAAATGCCCAGGGAGAGAGAGTGTGACATGGACATGGCTGAAGAAAGACCTATCAGGGTTGAATGTAAAGTAGAAATGAGGTTGTTGAGAAGAATGTGTGGGAAAACACTCTTAGATAGGATAATGAGGTTATTAAAGAGATAGGTGACTGTAAGACGGGTGTAGGAACTAAATAGCGAAAGTGAATATGGATGGTTTGGGCATGTTGAAAGAATGAATGAGAACAGGATGACCAAAAAAAAGGTGTGAGTAAAAACGACGGTCCGATCACGTCAACCAGATACTCTAGGACGAACGCGTTTTAAGTAAAGTGAATCGAATTGTGTAAGAAAAATGACGAATAGAATCATTGTGACGGTAGTAAGGAGTGTGTGTAAGTATAGGAAAGTCTGACGATCTATTCTCTCTGCCTACCCCGCAACGGACACGACGTGATGGATAGGATAGAATATAATAGAATAGAATGGAAAAAAATAGAAATGTAAAATGTACCTATCCATCTATTCGTATGCCAGGCCCCTTATGGGGTAGGCAACAACAACAGAAAGAATTTTTATACTATCATGCTACTAAAAATAACAGCTAGAAACCATTTCTAGTCTCCTAGTAATATTTAGTATGAATATCATGTAATATCTACGTATATAATGAATATATCGCATGGCATTCCATTGACAACATGGAGAAATAAATCTCTCGTAGTGTCCTACACGCTGTTTGGGTTCGAATCCCAGCAATAAAGCATTTCCCTTGAAAGCTTTCCATCCCCCCGCCCCCTCCGCTCTCTCCCAACATATTATTTCTACATACCAATCCTCCATCATATATTTAAGTTCTCTCCACCGCATGCCCATGAAAACAGAATCCATATTATTGTTATGGCGTCCATTTATTATGTAATAACTCGAATGGCGTACAATTTTATTGTAACTATTGGGACAAAATAATATTTAAATACTGTTTCACTTGGAAAAAATAATTTTACAAAAATTGTTTTAAATACTAATTCAAGGTATTTTTTCAACAATCCCGCTTTTAAGGAAAAACGAAAAACTAAAAAAGCTGGTTTATTCACAATCGCCTGATGATGAGGGTGCAAATCCTTGAATACTATAGTCGCAAAATCTACAGTTATTTTTGTGGGTTTTAATTTAAATATTTAGTTTTTCATTTTTCCTTAAAATTGGACTTCCACCATGTACCAACGGTCAAAAACATCGAGATTAATTCCACTTTTTTGTTTTCACCTACCGATGGATGGACGACATCAAGAGGTTCATAGGACCCCAGTGGATGGGAATCGCACAGGAGCGGGAGGAGTGGAGGAGAAGAGGAGAAGAGGGAGACCTATATCATGCAGTGTGAAAACGCGGGCTGTTGCTGATGATGATGATATATCGTAAAGCTTAGTTGTCTCATAAAGTTTTCTAAATGAAGTAGGTAGATGTGTACTGTTTGTTAGTTAGTCAATGATACTTGTAATGTTGTTGTACTGGCTTCTGAAGAAACTTCAATGGAGAATAATGATATTGTATGTAGCACCTATAGTAACTATAGGTACAGTAGATATACACTATACTATATGCAACTCTGCCATATCGTTTTTAGATAAAGTCCCTCCAAACAATGGCCTTACTGTGACATACCGCTTTATAGGCTTTATATTGAGGGTTTCAAATATACAGGGTGTTACTTACTACGATATATTTTTAATTAAGATATACCTCGGTATATTTTTTTTTGTATTCTAAATTCATATTAGATAGATAGAGATAGATAGATTCATAAGAAGAAAATAAAATAAAAATCCGGTAATTTCACCGACCATTGCGGGTAAACTGTTAGTCCTATGAAAAAACGTGCGGAACGTTTTGTAGAGAATTAAGTAAAGATTATTTTTGTCATTAACTACATTCTACTCGTACCATAATGCTAAAAAATGATAAAATATCCGTAATGGGACCTTTTTCGGAGTCAGTTAGTCAGTCAATTCATTTTTGCATACGTACCAACATTATGGAAGTGGGGCAGGGGAGATAGCCAGCCCTAATTTTTACGCTCCGCCCGGAACTGACCTTGGAGTCACTACTGTAGCACTCTTAAGTGTAAAGTGATCACATTAAAGCAGTCGACGATCCTTCATAAGCTTGATGGAAAGTCCTTCCTTCGCTCTATACCTATTGAGATAACTACTTGCTATTCAAGTATCTACACTAATCTACATCAGCATGTAGAAAATCTGATGTTTTCACAAAAAATATGACTTTCAAAAATAGTATCTTAAATAGACACTTTTTAAAGATATGTGGGATGTTATACCCTGCATAGCCGCTGTAGCATTTTTTCAGTTACTTCACCCCTTGACACGAACGAGGAAGGCGCTAATGGTTATTCTATATGCCTCCTAGACTCAAGCCTCTTTTGAAGCAACCCTCAATCAGAGTATGGGGCCGATATAAACAATGATAACATTTAACATAGAAGACTCATCTTTTTGTGCGTACCTACGGGTCAGTCACTGGTTAGCCAATGATAGGTCAAGTTAGCCGAAACTGATTAGATTAATTCATTTTTATTATTTTGTTTTGTGACGATCCTATGTGATGATTTAATTATCATTTTTACTGTTTGTGACGATCCTATATGGTGAAAAGAAAAATGTACGGTGCCCTTGGGGCGATTTTATCGCTAAACGGCGCCAAAAGTTGTCCGATTATTATTATTGTTGTGTACAAGCGGCGACAATACTTAACGACATCTATTGGAAAAACTCTACAAGTATTTTTGAAAACAATACATTTTTAATATACCTAATATTGTTAAGAGTACCAGGCGCGAAACTACCTACGAACACGATTCCCATCGAGTGACCTTTAAGATAAAATGATAGGTATAATAGTGTCTAATTTGACATAATACAATAAGAAATGTTACCCCCGGCTTACCTTTTGCAGAAATCTACCATACGCCACTGAAAAGTAGGCATTGAAATTTCAAAAAATTCTAAAAACGGGAGACCTTAGATCTTGACAACCGATACAAAATGTGCTTTACAAAAAAATGGAGAAGATACATTCAACCTTTATCTAGGGAATGACTGTAACAGTTTTTTGAGTGATGCGAAATTAACCTCAAAATATGGAAAAAAAAGCTATTTTTACTATTTTACCATGCGATTGTTCATGCGATTTCGAACCTTAATGCCGTGAGAGATGACCGTGACGTCATAGTTGGGTCGCGATTTTAATGCAAAAGATCAGGTAGTTTTGTGATCATTTGTCGCTGCAGCCTTTTAAAAAAAATATTAAGGTAGTTAGAGTATTACAGAATCACGTGAATGAGTGAGTGCATGAATATTGCTTAAATTTGTTTGAAATACAAAACATGGTCTCAAAATGAAACTATGTATTTCTGTTACATTTATTCATGAATACAATTAATATGTATGCTAATTACTAGGAATGTTTGTTTCCCATAAATCTCTTTCCCATAATATTCCTATTATCTCTCTACATTCTGTATTATTTAATGCGTGAATGGCGCATACAATATTATGCAACATTACGAGTATATCTGTAATATGAAAAAACATTAAAGGCAGATAATATTATATGCAATTTAATGCTCCCGACCCAACTATGACGTCACGTCCATTTCCCGCTGCATTAAGGTTCAAAATTGAATGAACAATCAAATGAAAAAATGTGATAAAATGAGTTTTTTTTTTACTTTTTGCGGTTAATTTCGCTCCATTAAAAAAACTTTTACGGTCTTTTACAAGATTTTAATTCATGTTATCAATACGAAAGAAAATTCTCAGACTTTTTCGGGAAACGAGTTTCTGTCTTTCGGAAAAGATCGGAGGTATTTTTCACATTTTTTTTTATAAATCCATACATAAAAAAATCTTTTACAGTCATTTACTGGATGGAAGCACTGGAGCCGAGGTTTTGAAGGATGCTAAGGTCGACACGAAAATTAAAGTAGTGGTACTAGATAAAGGTTCAATGTATCTACCCAATTTTTTTCCAAAGCATATTTAGTAACGGTTGTCGAGATCTAAATTTTATTAAATGTCGATATGCCTAGCTTTATAAACTATATACTTACTAAAATAACGATCATGGAACTGAACACCAAACTGCAAAATTAAAAATGCAATCGCCTGTAGCTATACCTAAATAACGATAGTTAATCCGTAGAATTGACTGTTTGTTTCGTGTCATTTTTAACAACCAGTGACTTTAGTGGTCATAAATTTTATTGTATGTATTAAAAAAAAATCTACTTGAGTAGCCATAGTATCTACATAACTCAACACGAGAAAAACAACATCAGAAAAGTAAGATTAGGGTTAACTGGAAGAAATCGCAGTTCTGCGATAAGTCGCCCTAGTGAACAACGATTTATAATCTGTACTATGCCAATTTTTATATTTATGTGTATTTATTGTTTACTTTAAGCTTAAATAAATAAATAAAATAAATGAGATTACTCTAATACTAAAGATGTCATCCTAAGACTCAAAACATGGATAAATGAGAATGGTTTACGGTGAGTTCGTCTAAAATCAATTCGTCTAAAATCAATTCGGCCAAAATCAATTTGCCTAACGATGAATTCGTCGATTTTGGCCGAATTGATTTAGACGAATTGATAATTAGACGAACTGATTTTAGAGAAATTGATTTTAGACTAATTTGATTTTAGACGAATTGATTTTAGACGAATACATTTTAGACTAATTGATTTTAGACTAAGTAATTGATTTTAGACGAACTTACCCGACACCATTGAGAATATGCACAATGTGACGGAGGCTAAGAGTGTGAGAAAAATCTATTCAAAATCAAGAAAAAAAATGTGACGGAGGCTAGGAGTGTGTGTGTAAAGATAGGGCTGTCTGGCGCTCTGTCCTCTTTGCCTACAAGGGACGCGGCGTGAGGGTAGGTATAGATCTTAGATTAATGAATTACCTAATCAAATTATTTTCGTCATACGGTATAGATAGATAGAATTTCTCTCACAAAATATAAGGCCAATTATTGAATTATTTGGTACTTAATAGTTATACAATAACTCTACTTAAACCAAACCAAATAGGTCAGCAAATAAATTAATAGGACAATACCTGCTTACAATAATAATAATAATAATTAATAATGGAACGCTATTTTGAAATTCAAATTCCCACTGATCTGACCATAGACATAATAGAATATAGACAATGAAGAATAGAGAGAGACAGATATAATAGTATTTTGTTTTTGTTATTGCTGTATTGACAGCTTAATTATTATTGGTTTATCTTGTGTTCTAAATTTAAATAAATTTACGCAAATTTGATTGGTTTGTTACATTATTATTTCCATTTTCGAATATTATTTGATACGGTGGAACGAATTCAGAATTCACTACAAAATTTTAACTTGCTTTTACGATAAAGATGAAATTATCTATTCCTTTCCTCATTCTCTCCGATTCCTTTTACTCAAAACGCGTCCATCCTTGAGGATTTGGTCGACATGGTCGAACCAGGTCAGTCTCGGGCGGTCTCGGTCGCTCACTCAAATATATATATTTTTTGCCATCCAGTCATCCTTCATTCTCCCAACATGCCTAAACCATCTTAGTTTATTCACTTTCATTCTCGTCACAACACCAATCTTGTAGTCACTCATTTCCCTAATAAACGCGTTCCTTATCTTATCTCTCAACGTTTTCCCACACATTATTCTTAAAACGTCATCATTTCCAATCTTAGTACCTATTATAAATAAATCTTGGTAAGTATCATAAATAAAAACATTTTTTAAGGTCCTATATACTGTCATCCGGCTTCGGCGCCCTGAATTGTTTCTTAGCCAATACTGAGAGAATCGTCTTGAAACTGAAGACAGTGATAGATGAAAGTATGGACAACAGATTGACTGTTTTGAAATGACAGTATTTGGAAATTCCTCGAATAAAAAAATATTCCGAAAATACCCCTGAAATTTACGGGATCTGAGGATTTTCCGTTCAGTTTTTCAGATATAAAGGACAATGGGCAAAAGTGTATGGAACCTGGTCCAAGAGCCTCCACAAACAAGACATACAGGAAACGAAAGAACATACTTGTCTTACCATTCTGGCAAAATACTATCAAATTCTGTACCGGGGTATTCTTGCTACGGTCGTTTTTGTCCCAGGTATTAATATGAGTTTACCAAAAAATTGGTTTATATATTTTCGAAGTAATAGGAACTTGGCCCAAGAGCCTCCATAGATGATGCTAGCGGAAAATGAAAGCACGTACTTGTGTTACCATTCTGGCGAAATACCATCAAATTCTATCCCGGGACATTCTCGCTATGAATTTTTTTGTCTCGGGTATATAATGATATGATTTAAAAATTAACATGATTCACAGATTTTCGAAGTATTTGGAACCTGGTCCAAGAGCCTCCACAAACAAGACATACAGGAAACGAAAGAACATACTCGTCTTACCATTCTGGAAATTCTGGCAGTCTGTGAGGGCACTTGGACGAAGTTCCTAACATTTACTAAAGTATACACCAAGTTTTTCGTAATATCAAAGGAGAATGCTCATTTAGTTTAAAAAAAAAACAGGCCCGGCGCAAACAAAATGTATCTCAAACGATGAGTAATTAAACACTGCATAGGGGGTATCATCGAAATCAATGGCCTAATGTGTGAAATACCTATTCGAAGTTTACAGGGGTCACATGAATTTGTTAGTAAAAGGAGCATTAAACAGTTACAATTGTGGTTTAAAAGCATATAATATGATGATTATAAGGCAACCCGTCTTCTTCATCAGCCTTGGTCCCTCCACTACCGGATGGAACCAAGAAATAATATTTTTTTAAATATCGTTACAACATAGTTTTTTTTTAATTCCTGAATTTACACAATCACTGTGTATCCTGAATTTCGAATAGGTATTTTACACATTTAGCCATTGATTTCGATGATGTCCACTATGCAGTATTTAATTACTCATTTTTACCTATCATTTAAGTAACATTTCGTTTGCGCCGCGCCTGGGGTTTTTTTGAGCATTCTCCTTTATACCTGGGACAAAAACGATCATAGCAAGAGTATCCCGGGACAGAATTTGATAGTATTCGGCCAAAATGGTAAGACATGTATGTACTTTCATTTCTCGCAAGTCTCGTTTGTGGAGGCTCTTGGACCACTTTCGCCCATTCTCCTTTAGCCAAAATACTGGTAATTATAGACTTAACAAATTGACTGTTTTAGATTTTTAAATTTCTTCCCAGGTTTCTTTTCAAAATGTATAATTCACATTGTCGCTTACGTTATTCTTATTTCGCGCTAACTTTCTCACACAAAATTTGAAAAAGTTGAAGCGAAAGTAGAATTATTTTTTCTCAGTTTATATAGGCTCTTAACAGTCCCCGTACAGTTCCATTTGAAAACAAGAGGCGGTAATGAACAAAAATAATAAGGATCAATTGCTCACCTCGTCCAAGGATCAAACTTGTCCTGTTCCTGTCCAGCCCCTCCCACAAGACACACCAGACTTCCAGGCTCTGCAGTCACATGCACCTGGACATGTTCCCCTTCGTCTTCTTTGGGCTTACTCTCCACTACTCCTGGAGGATGGACTTCCACAGCGACGGAAACCTGGAATAATGAAAATTATTTCTTATAAGAGTCCAATTTTTACCGTTTAGCAGTGGCGGATTGGTCCTATTGCCATCGGCTTGCCCTTTCTTTAACATTACATAAGTAATTTGATTATAAACTTGCATCAATACTCAAAAGTAACAGAAATTAACAATATTTGCAACCGTATCCTTATGATTTTTTACAAAAATGTTTTTTTGTATTTAATTTGTGTATGAAAGGTAATGACGTCTGAATGTGTACTTTTACAGTTGTTAAAAATTGTTTAAAATTATAAGATGAATAATTGTTGACAGTTAGTAAAGTGAGAGATATAAAAATCTGACGGTTTTGACACCATTGTCTCAATAAATTGGCTTCATTTTGAATTTAGATAGAATTGTGTTGAAACTATTTCATCAATGTCAAATGAAATTATGATAATTTTCAAAATCTATGCCATTAGCATGATTATCGTGGGTATCGTCCATAGACTTTTTAATTAGTACTACGTTGCCCACGAAATGTCAAAATTGTCCATACGACTTGACAGTTTGTTTCAAGCATTGAGTACGCCATCTAGATTCTTAATATAAAAGTCTATGACATCGTCCAAACAAAAGCTAGGTACGAAATGAACTCAAATTGGGTGTTCTTTTTCAGTTTAGGTTTCAATTATCTTTTTTTCAGCTCAGTTAATAAAATAATGATGCATAATTTTAAATTGTCCGCCAAAAAATTAATTCATATTTTAAGGTAATTTATTTTGAATAATATGTCTGGTGTAATTATGGATGAAACAATAATATCAAATATCCATTTTAATTATAATTATATGCCTTTTAATTATAATTATACGGGTACATGTTCCTAATAATAATTATTATAAAGATAAATGATTACCATATTGGTACAGTCCCTGCTCAAATTATCATACCCGAAAGTACTCAGACGACATGCTTTGTGAGTATTTTTTGTATTTAATTTCGTCATCACTAGGCCCATCCAGACTCTTGGAATTGTCGGTATTATTACGCGGAAGCAAGATTTGCCAACACACTTCTCAGTATTACCAGCCAGAAGAGTCTGCATATTATCATTCATGATTGACGTATAAACTCATCAGTCTAAGGGCGCGCTCACGTGACAGGCGTTGAACGCGCCTTAGGCTAACGCGCGTTTACAAGTCCGTGGATTTTGTATGGACTTTCTTTTAATTGTTCACATGATATCGGGTTGACTGATGTAAGATATTGCTTTTTCAATAAATCCGCCCTTTAGAATACTACTATTGTCTTGTTTTGTAACTCTTTATGATTTTTTTGGCCAGTAAAGATTATTATTTATTCTTCTTCTTTCATATGCACACGACCATTCTACAAGTTATCTAGGAATCATAGCTCCGCGTCAATATTCTGCAAGTAATCTACTGCCCTTGGCGTCACTCTATGGATTTCCTCAAGAACCCCTGCAAACTTCTTGACAGGACACCTCTCCACTATAAGGTGAACAGTCTCAATGTTGCCACATTCACAAAGGGGATGATATCTCTTCCCCCATTTGCGACCAGAGTACAAGTAAATCTATTTATTTATTGAGTATAGTAAAGTGATCGCGGACTATACGTTTGAAAGATCATTAATGAATTAATTGATAGAGAATTAGTAATGAACTTTATATGGAATCATATTAATGTGAATATGCTAATGTACTTGTATCAATAATGTACCAATATCAAAATATGATAATAAAAAGCGATAGAGTAAGAGCTATGGTAATTGAGATTTATATAGATATAGATACTTTTCTACGCTAGAAATCCTAATTAAAGTGCCAATAGCGGTAGATGATAAAAAAAGGGGGACAGCAATAAACTTGTTGAATTCGGTTAAATTTCATGACCTTAAAAGCCTTATTATTTGGTAAACGATTAATGTATCGAAAATCGTGGAGGCCTATGGCACTCAGTATAATTTCTAAAGAACTGCGACATTCAGGAAAGCAGATTACGGTGGTACGGGAATGTGAGTAGATGACCCCCCGAATACATTGGTAACATGGCATACAGTCCTTAGTTATCCCCGGTAGGAGATCCAAAGGAAGACCCAAGCGAAGGTGGCGTGAGGTTGTGAGGCAAGATATGAGAGACTGTGGATGGAGCATCCCCAAAGGATGCACAGGATAGAGCCGAGTGGCGGCGGAAGACAATAATGGCAGACCCCACCATCATGTGGGAATAATAAATCATAGACTTGTTATTTTTATGGACTGTTAGTCTGAGCTGTTACAGAAACAAATTACCGTGGAAACATCGTTTGTACTGGATCGGTCACGTGGCCGTTGGCAAGAAAGTTGGCAAATTTGAATTTTATCACTATAACCGATAACTATCTTCCCAAATATCTTCTCTTGACCAAAAATAACCCTTACTTCACATCAATTTCTAAAAATGCTTAGATAAACTTGAGTTAAACAACGCCAAAAAGTTTCTGCCAACGATCAGCTGATGCGATGTTTCCACCCTTTAAATGTTCAGGCTTACAGTCCATAGATTAATAAATGCCCAGGGAGAGAGAGTATTGCGAACCAGCGAACAACAAAAAATAAGACCACTATTAGTGCCTATGATGGTTAGGGGTTCCTAGTTATTCCACTGAATATAGAATTGAGATATTCTCGTACATTCCATTATTATACTCGTAATATAATAGGACGTTGAATTGTGTTTATTTTTACAGTCACTGAACATCTTGTTCAAGGAAATAAGTTCCAGTCTGACATACCTCAGTGCAGATGTACTTATACTGTTATGGCTATATCCCACGGAAGGTGAATCCTGCTTCGTCCGTAGATTCGCATGCCGTGGGAAGGAGTGAGTCCGTGAATCTACAGACTTTTTCATAGCGATTTGTATGGCGGTACGTAATATCGCAGACGTGCACGGATCGTGGGAAATAGGTTGCCTGTGAATCCGCGGACACGCCTTGATGAATCCAGATGAATCCGTCTAATCCATAGCGTTTGGATAACTTGCAATACAAGTGTTGAATCCAATATACATATACGTAGATATTTCTTTAGGAAACATCCCAAACAGACAGTTTTTTTCATTTTATTTCTTCTTTTCTATTTTAAAATGTATTTTAATTAAAATTAAACTTTTTTTTCAATTATTTCAATGTTAATTTATAGTTTGATAATTACAAAATGTGTAATATAATTGTGTGTGTGTGTGTGTGTGTGTGTGTGTGTGTGTGTGTGTGTGTGTGTGTGTGCGTGCGTGCGTGCGTGCGTGCGTGCGTGCGTGCGTGCGTGCGTGCGTGCGTGCGTGCGTGCGTGCGTGCGTGCGTGCGTGCGTGCGTGCGTGCGTGCGTGCGTGCGTGCGTGTGTGTGTGTGCGTGTGTGTGTGTGTGTGTGTGTTGATTCTCACAAAATAAAAAACGTTTTATTAAAAAATATAATTATGTATATATTTATGTAGGTACCTATTAGCTTATTACGTTACTTCATTTTCTATAGTATAACTATTAAACGTAATACATATATATTCCATTTGTCGCCGCCCACAAGTTTTTTGTGTATATGAGTAAAAAGGCGTGTGGATGGAACGTTTGTCTTGGCTCGTTTACGTAACAGACCGTTGACGCCTTTTTACTCATGAACGCAAAAAACTCGTAGACGCTCGCAAGCGTGTGGCGGCGACATTAACTTTTACTTAAAGTATTATACCGAATCGGTAGGTATTACCTATATAATTGGCACCAGGAATGACGCCACAGTCTTTTCCCACGGCATTAAGGTTCTAAATCGCGTGACAATCGCATGATAAAATGGTAAAAATAGCGTTTTTTAAATTTTTTGAGGTTAATTTTGCGTCTATCAAAAAACTTTTACGGTTATTCCCTAGGTTTTAATGCATATTATCAGTACAAAAAAAAATTTTACTCAACGACTTTCAGGAAACGAGTTTCCGTCTTTCGGAAAAAAGATCAGAGGTGTTTTCCATTTTTTTTTGAGAAATCTATACAAGATATAAAAAATCTTTTACGGTTATATACGGTTATATAAAGGTTCAATGCATCTACCCTATTTTGTTCCAAAGCATAATTAATAACGGTTGTCGAGATAGAAGGTCTCCCGTTTTTAGAAATTTTTGAAATGTCGGTATGCATACTCTCAACATTACTTACTGTAAATTAATACTGATTCAAAAGTTATTCATAGGTACAAAAATACATAATACAAGAATATGATACTAAATTGATAACATGTAGCTACCTACATTAACTGAAAATAACGTGTTGTAATTTTTGCTAGTCGGGTAATTTGTATATTTTTGTAACAATTTTACAATAAAAATAATTATTATTCGATATATTTTCGGATATATATTCACTAACAACGAGGGTTGTCAACCGTACTAGAGTATAATAATAATATTGAAAGTGAGTTGCAAGAAATATATGGATCGCAAAATACTATATATATTTTTTGGCAACATTAAAACTAAGAAAATATCAACCAAATCCGCTTCACTTGTAAAATTTAAACGCAGTTTAAGAATTATATCATTGCCTGCAGTTTTCGACTGACGAATGAGTGTGTAATTAACATTAATTTGAAAATTGAGAAAACCACACTTTTCTAGCAAATAAAAATATTATAAAATTCAAGCAGTTCATAAAATGACAGTTTTTATTTAAATAGATAAGTAGATATTTATTTATTTATTGCACATGGAACAGATACAGTCACAAAAACAAACATTGGCAGGTACATTAATACAAAAATATCAATACACAAGACCAATTACATCCGTTCACAATTAGCACACACGCAAAACAAATAGATTACATTACATAGTTAAAAATATATATCTTATATCTATAAAACATTTATGGTAGGGAAGGAGGAAGCATGGGAAGAGGAAGAAGAAGAGGAAGAAAGGAGGGGACAATGAAGGAAGCAACAAAAAAAGAGTTAAGAACTGATATCAAGAACAATAAGATAATGTGTATGTTTTCTTTTATTTTCATAAAATTATCGAATTACACCCTGATACATATTTGTACACTTCATAACAAGCTTAAAAGCTTGTGTCGTGAAGTGGGGTATGTCGGCATCGAGGATCGAGCGCGTTAGCAACCAGGCTTCCGATAACTTTTTAAAATTACTTATTGATGCAGATGGAATAATCAGCTGAAAAAATGTTGACAACCCTACTTACATGTTTCAGCGCGTGTATACACAACGGTTTCCGAAGAAAAACCCATAGGAGTATTTACGATGATGTAGTATGAACCCCAAAAAACACAAAAACCCTTCAGAAATATGACGTACTTAATGTAGTTCTGGACAATTTACATCCAGACCTGCATTAAATTGTACCACAAATGTGTTATAGTTTTGTATTGTCTATGTGTTTATTGCTTTCATTCTTTTTTGTTGTGTTTATTGATTTATTGCATTTGATTTTGTGTTTGTAAACCTGACGATTCCAAGTGCCTTAAATATGGTCTACAGATGATTAAAAACCAATAAAAAATCCTCAAATAATAAAAGCTTAAACTTTTTAGTTGGATTTCAGTAGATGAATTATTTATAAAATGTTGAAATCATTGTCTATCCCATTTTAGATCCGCTTGCTTATTCGTATTTTTTAATCTATTCTAGTTCCTAATATAATTTACTCGAATACTAATCGATACAATTAATTTTATTTACAAAATTCAATTAAATTTGTGCTTTTATCCCTAAAAAAAATCCTGTGTGGCTTTTGTACGACTTTTGTGGGGTTTATTTATTTTGAGCAATATGCTTATGGGTTTCGTACTGTTACAATATACAACGAGAGTGAGGGAGACAGACACACCCGCATAATTCGAAAAATAAAATCAAAATAAATAATGTATAAATTTAGATTCCCCAGTTGCCATAGAGTGGGGAACATTATATTTTCTTATTATTTATTGAATTAATTTTTCTGGAATTTTGTTACATCGAATTATAAGTCCATGTGGTGCATTTTATCAGTATGATGCCAATCTTTCAAATGTCTCCCTTCAAAAATTATGTACCTAATCTATTAGTCTAAATAACACACGAATGATAAAGAAATTATAATTTTATTTAAAATGAAAAAAAGTTTAAGGTACCAATCATTATATTTTTCTAATACCACGGACCTGAAACAGCACAATTTTTGCACTGTTACTGGGCCGGTATTCTTATTTATTCTGATAATATCGACATTAATAATATTAAAAATAAATAAATAAATTATTTAATGGGTTCTCTAATTTCCAGTTATGGCAGACATTTTTTCCCGTACAAAATAAATATAATGTACACCCCGACACATAATGCGCCCGCTACACGCTCGCGAGTCACCGCGACCTTTTGGTGTTCATGAGTAAAAAGGGGTGCGGATGGATCGTTTATCTTGACATGTACGTAACCGACCGTTGACGCCTTTTTACTCATGAACACCAAAAGGTCGTGGTGACTCGCGAGCGTGTAGCGGGCCCATAACGGGACTGAAAGAGATTAGCAGCTAATTTGAGAAAAACCGGTGTTGAAAAATAACGCGTGATACAAGATACAAAAACTCCGTGTGACAAACTTTAAAAAATATCACCCACAAACAAGTTTAATTAATGCCGCAGGCAATGCTTTCTTTTATTTTTTTTTACTAAATTACAATTAATATTGGTGTAAAGACAATAATTTATTCTCGTACCTGATCGATCTAATTTTTAAACACAAAAACAGAATTAGTATATATTCAACAGTATAGCAGAGATAATTATTATTATCTATTTATTATATTATATATTTATTTATTTATTGCTTCAACGGACTCAAGATATTTTCAAAATTTACAACGTTAAAGTTAAAAAGTTAAAAATATTAATACAATGAATTATTATATTATTATAAAAATAGGGAACTATTTCCCCATACCCCGTGCACGAAATCATCCATCCGGAAGGGATTAATCCAGATTCGCGTACGAATCCGGATTCACTTGTCGTGGGAAGGCACCCTTAGATCTAACGTAGAATATACGTTCATCTACGTTACTATATTATATTACATGCAGGGTGTTTGTTCGGCGTCGACGGCGTTCGAAAACTAACCTACAATCAAATAAAAATATAAAGTGTCATGTTCAAAAAAAAAAGAAAAAACAAACCTAAAAATAATATGTTATAATTATTAATGTATAAACCTACAACACTACAAGCTATAAAAATAATAATTAGTTAATAAATTGTCAAATAGATTATTGCATCAAATCACTAGAAGGAATGAAACGGAGAGGTTGTAATAGGGAGAGGAAATCTAGGATAAAAGGAAATATTTTTGTAGATTTTCACGGTCCTTGTTAATCTCTTCTCCATTTTTCTCGGGTGTAAATAAATAAATAAATCTTTATTGGCCAAAACAAAAATGCAAAATGATTTACAAAAAATAAGACAATCGTTGTGTGCCAAAAGGTGTACCGTGTGTAGATTGTCGATGTTGTCAAGTTAACATTAGTCCTGAAGATGGCCACAGCAAGTAGGCTGAAAGCTCGACAACATCGACAATCTCAATCAAGAATGGAGAAGAGAAAGGAAATATTGCTTCATATTAACACATTATTTTTCCATCTATCAAGCACCCTGTATATGTCTCGCTTGGAAATAATAAACAAACTTGGATTATGTCAATAGTTAAGTTCAACACGAGCTTTCAAGGTTTAATACTATTTGAATCAGCTTTCCTAAACTTTCAGAGATTGACACAACTTTGAGAATCAAAGCTTGATGTACACAGACATAACAAAAGCTCACTGGGAGGTCGTGACAAAACTACCACTATTTTTATTTTATGTACAAAACATTGAATTTATAGAATGTTGACGCCACACGATCGTTGTGTGAGTAAAAAGGTGTGTGTATTGACTGTTTGTCTTAACGTGTACGTAGTCGACGGTTGACGCCTTTTTTCTTATGAGCGCCGTTTGCTCGGGGCTCGGGCGAGCGTGTGGTTGAAGCATAATGTTAAAATTTTCAACCGCGCTTGTTGGTGGAAGTTTATTTTGAACGACAAAAATAACGAGACACTTCTACACCCTGGTCTTTGTGGGGTAGGCAGAACTCCAGGACACCCCATCTATACACAAACTCTTTTTTGGAGTCACATTCATGTAATTCGTCATACACGCAATCTATTTATTTTCATGATTTCGTTGTGACGATCCTATGTTTAATCTATCATTTTTACTGCTTATGACGATCCTATATGGTGATTTATACTATAAAAATGTTGGGGCGATTTTATCGCCAAACGGCGCCAATAAGTGGTCCAATTGTTATTATTAATATTATTTCAAATCAATTTTTATTTGCACAAAAGTTTACCAAAAATACTCAGCTCTATATAATAGGTAGATTGAAATAAAAAAAAAAAAACACAAAAAATTCAAACTAGATTTAAAAAACACTAACATAGGCGAGAGAGAGAGAATAGGTAGATATTGCGTATGTTTTGATAAAAATATTTGATTTTTTGTTGTTTTTTTGTCCTGTCGACATTCCGACGTGAACCGCACCGAATATAAAAAAAAGAGTTTCCTCTGAAACAATTTCCATTCAATCGCCGCCGTTTCCGGCCATTTTCCCGTATCCGGTTTATACATTCTTCCCATCCATTCCACTTAATTTATTTCGTCCTTCCACTGACTTTCTGGACTCAGAGCTTTACTGTCTGCTCATATAATAAAATTAATACGCGTAAAGGACATTTACACAAATTTTAATACGACATTTAGCCACCGAAAGACATTTCAGAATTCGCTATTCAATGTGGTAATTCTTTTCCTCTCAACCCATGAATATGATTTCCTAAGCTATTGTCTGTTAAAAAATTGTATACTAATCGCCTGCACATGTCTCTACGCCAGTTGTTTATCCCTATTTCTTCTTCGCGAGCCCTGTAGCTTCCATCTCTGGATCTAGGCCTCCCTCATTCGTCTCTATCTATCTCTGGATTTTGCCTCGGATGTAAAATCTTTTCTGGTTTATTTATTGTTGATGTGTTAATTAATGTAAAATGTATTGTTGTGACTGTCTGATTCTGTAACTAAAATAAAATAAAAATGACCATTTGAGGCCAGATGTCAACTTCGGGTCGTCGGTCCAACGCATCAGCGGGCGGCCTCTACGACGTTTACCGAGCCACGGACGCCAGAACAGGAGCTTGTTGCTCCATTCCTACTACAACTAATAATATGTAACCGTCCTATAACACTTCTCTTAAAAAACTAACAACTCTTACGCATTGACTAGAAACTGTCCTTTATTAGTCGGCTCGTTTTATTGCGATACTAGAAAGGTGTTACTTGCGCAGAAATGTTTCAAAAACATAGTATACTAGTTTTGAACAGATTTTAATGGTTTCCAAAGTGATCCCTAGAGACTCTCAGGGTTCCGCGAGAGCATTCAAGGGGTCCGTGAAAATTGAAATTAATTTGGGGGTCCCTAAGCAACATCAGAGGGTCCGCACAAGGTTAAATAATAACGAAAAAAAAACATTTGACTTCGTAAAAAAATTGCCTGCGGCGTTAATCACTCAGGTATTACCTATTCTTTATACTTAAGTTTTTTTTTATTTAACGAAATATAAACAAAAATGACATCACTACCTTTTCTACATGAGTTCACAAAAATTTCGACTTAGGCGCTTCTTAAATATTTCGCCCCAGGCGTTATAATATCTACTTTTTGTGAAACATCTAAGTATATAAAAATTTGGAAAATACAGTGGTGGAGCGAATGATTGTATAAAAGTGTTGAACTTTAGCTGTTTGGGTAGTCTGGGTAACATTAATGTTTTTAGTCCACTATGGACATAATTATTTTTTACTTTGAAGTGATAAAAATAAAATCAAAGCCAAATTTGCCAGTATATTTTTTGCGCGTATATTTTATTCGCCATTAAAATGTATCAGATGACAAAAAGCTTTCCATAATCCCTATGATAAAACATTTTATTATGTTCCTACATCCCGTCCCTCCCCATTATCTCCACATTTCCCCACCGTTTTTTGATCATAAAAAATGTTCGCGTTATCAACAGTCCGATAACAACAACATGAAAGGATCCTTCGGTATGGGTAATTTATTAGGAAATGCGAGAGGACCGTAATTATACACGTTTAATTATGCTATTCACATTTAATATTGTAGGTAGGTGTACGAGTATAGCGCCATCTCTGTGAAAAACTTTTTATAACATTTATATACAGTGCGTATGTAGCTATCTATGCGAATGGGATATTTAAAACACAACCCGACATTTGATTGAAAAAAATTACGTTTTGTCTTTTTTAGAGTCAAATATTTGCTTCATTTTACAATTTATTAATTATTTTTTTTCCCTTTTATATTGGCCTCCACCCGTTCGCGAGTGATTTACTTATTAATTCTTTCTCCGATTCTGAGAGCGTGTATGACTGCATGCATGAATGTGACGGAGGCTAGGAATGTGTGTAAGGATAGGGCTGTTTGGCGCTCTGTCATCTCTATCTACACTGCAAGGGACGTGGCGTGAGGGTATATATAATTCAGTGGCGAAGGGTGGATTTCAGAAAAAGGGAAGCCGGGGCTAACATTTCTTGTTGGATTACGTCTAGACACTATTATACCTGTCATTTTTTCCAAAAGGTAACTCCATGGGAATCACGTTCTTAGGTAGCTTCGCGCCTAATAGATATTTAGTTTGCGCTATTCACTATTTTTCAACGGGCCCCGTACAACTAACTGGTATGAAGATAACAATACATAAGAATTACTCGATTAAGATATGGATTACTATTTGCTGAACAAAAGGATAGGGAAATAAAAATAACTTACGTATGTATGAAGAAAATTGCCATAGAGATAAAGAGTCGGTGAGGTCACGGATATAAAAACGTAATAATGGGAACAATTGAACGTTTACGCAAAGATATTGGGAGATATGGGAAGGCTGAAGATAAGGAGAAGGATAATGTAGCTAATCCAAGCTTAGGGACAATGTGAAGTCTGATGGGACAGGGAGATACGAGTATAGCCAAGTAGTAAATGTGAGGGCTCAGTGACGGATCTATCATATGTGCGAGAGTGCACATGAATCGATATCATTTTATTTATTTATCTATGGTACAAATACAGTCACCACAGTACAATAAAAACAGTAAAAGTATTGACAAAACTGATCAATTACATTATTTTGTATCATTGATGGATTTGGCATTAACTTTGTATCATTTTAAGTTTACAAAAATACATAAACTATATTAATAAATAAAATTTCAAAACAAATTTACTACCTACATATTATATATTTATTTATCGTATTGTCAAAATAAGTAAGTATATCACATCCATCAAAGGAAACATTTTAAAGGTTGGGCATTGGGCAATGATAAATTTCGCAAGCAAGCTTGGTCGTCAGAAATAAAATTAAACGCTCTTTATATATTCAGTCGCTGGCTCATTCAGGTATAGGAAGTCATCGAAGCTCCCTTCATATGATCGGAGGCCGCAGTCAGTCACAATATGGCCCACGGTTTGCCTCTCCGCCCCACAGTCATTTTATAAATATTTCGACAAGATTTTCATATTAAATCTTTAAATATTCAATAAAATCTATTTATTCCTAGAAGCAACCGTGTACCCACATAGTTTTGGTGGCAGTATCACGGCATTCAGTTTTCTTTTTATTGCGAACTCTCCTGCATACGATATAAGTAGCCGCCACTGGAATTGGGGCCAGCGAGTATTATAGTAGCGAGGGAATAGCAGTTAAAATAAATTGGCTCTCATCGGAGAAATGATATCGAGGAATCAAAAGAGAAAGAGAAAGCAATACATAACATCTGTTCACATGACGTGAATGGACTATACTATATCTCACTATTGACGTGAATTGACTATATCTAAACTATTGTTATATAAATTCATTAAAAATGTAGCATGAGTTAGTTCTATGGTCGTAGTCAGGATAATAATTTGATAAATTTGAGTATACATGGTTAGCGCAGTTGGTCGAGGCGGCAGTCTCTCAAACGGGAGGTGCCAGGTTCAAACCCCGACACTGGCGATGTATTCTACACTTTGCGATACAGACTTTGAGCCTAGTGCAAGGTGTGCAGGAAAGTATTTGGTTTTGTGTACAAGCCCAGATTCCAAGCCAAGATATATAAAAAAAAATAACGCGCTCGACTGTTAATCGGGTAAGATTCGATCCCTAACGTCGACTTATGGTAGTGCATATTAGTATCTTTCTTCTTCTTCTTCTCAGCCTTCTCGCGCCCAGTGTTGGACACAGCCCTCCCCATAAGACTTCCACTGCTCCCTATCTTGTACCGACCGCATCCATCCGCCCCCGGCAACCTTCCTTATGTCATCCGACCACATTGCTCGGGGCCTACCAACGCTTCTTCGGCCTGTTCTTCTTCAATTTTGCAATTTCGCCGGCATTATAAATCAGAGAATTCCTCATAGTTCCTAAATACATGTATGACAATCCGATGAGTGATCTGTTCATTTCTGTGTTTCGACGGTTCGCCTTTGGATGATTTCACTTTTGCACGCGCAATTCTTTGGCAAAAGTGAATCGTGTAATATGGGATTTATTCCACTTCGCGACACAAGCTTTTCCAGCTTACTGTTAAGTGTATTAAGATGTACAATGTACATGTCTGGGTTTATTTCCATAAACCCAGATTATTTTCTTTTCTCTCTTGTAGCTATTAAATTTTCAGTAGGAGTGTAATTGTTGCTTGAAAACAAACTTGTAGTTCCAAAATAATCCGAGACCTTCTCTTACTTGACATACTGTACATACAATATCTTTCCACCCCAATGGAATATGGTATATTGTTACCAGGATTACTGTTGAATTTTCTTATTACTAATTAATTGTTACAGAAAATAAACAGGAAAGATAAACAGTGCTGTGATTATTAATACTCTGTATAGGTACCTACAACAATATACAGGGTATTTCATATTATATTGAACAGATATTTGACGAAGCACAAATTCTACATTAATTTTCCAAAAATACTAGGTTTTATTATTATTTTTGGCAAAGAGTACATTTATGTGCCCTCGGAACACGAGTAACTTACTCATATCCGGGGAGTAACACGGATATTGCTGTAGTTATATGCCTTTTATGTTTATAATTATTGTAAAGTATATTGTGTATGTTCAACAGGCGCGAAGCTAGAGAACACGATTCCCATCGAGTTACCTTTTGGATAAAATGATAGGTTGGTATAATAGTATCTAATCTGACGTAATCCAATGGGAAACGTTAGCTTCGGCTTCCCTTCTGCAGACATCTATACCCTTCGCCACTGATGTTCAATAACATATTTTTTTTAATGTAGCACTAAGGCCAATATCAAACGGTTCACTTTTACAGAATAATTCCCCAATCAAACTTGAAAAATCATCTAATGGTGAACCATCTGTTTAGCTTATAGAAGTGATGCGGTCACCAGGTACATGTATTTAGGAATGGAGGAATTCCAGCTTATTGCTAATAGCAGCGATCAACGCCAAACTAAAGCGTGAATACTGAACCTTAATATTTTTTATTGCAATATGTCAAATTACCCCAATTTTTTATCACCCTAAATTAAAAAGGTAACTTGGCGGGAATCGTAGTCTTAGGACCCTTCGCTGCTGGTATGTAGTGCCTGTACTTCATCAACAATCCCTGCCTAAGATGATGACGTCATCAGAAAGATCGGAAGTTAGTTGATAGGTACCTTTCTAACAATAATAATGTGAAGAGCTTTTGGAAGCTTATCTCAGGTTAGTAAAACTTAATACTAGGTAGGTACTGGCACCAATACTATTGATTAAATGATATCAGAAATAGTTTGGGTCGGGCGGTGGTACATGATGCCACTATGAATTTGTTCTACTAAATACTCTGACCGCATTAGGTACTACTCGTAGCTTGGTTTTGTATTGAGAATTCTGAGACTTGGACAAAATTCTCGATTTGATTGAACATTTTCACATTTTACCGATTTGTTGATATAAAAATTTACCAGTTGAAAGCCAGATCCAAAGCATCAAGCCATTAAAAAGGGACATTGGTAAGCTACTGCAATTTGAGGATGAAAATGTAAACGCAGACAACAACAACAGACGAAGTTTTAACAAAAGCGTGGTAATGAGCACAAGATTTCATAGTTGCTTTGATTTTAAAATTAAAAAGTGTCTTGATAGCCTAAGATTCGACAGCACAAAATATGATCCATCTGTTTTTTTAATCGAAATGTAATTCAAATGGATTTTCACACATAGGGTCATCAACGCTAAATAGGTTTTCGCATTTTTTTTTAAAGTAGTCAATGACAAAAAAAAATCTTACTAAATTCTCTACCAAAAATATTCTATACTTTGTTATTCATAGTGACTAGCAGTTTACCCAGAATGCCCGGCCAAAATCCTTTTGTTTTTATTATTGCACTAGTTTTTATTACTAGATGGATTGACCAGATCAAGGCTGCCACAGGTACATCAGTGGTTGGAGCAATGATAACGGCGCGCGGCGGTGTGTCGGGAAAGGTAGAGGACTAACAATACATAACGTGATACGGACGGAGAGAAGATGGTCACGACCCTCAGCAGTGAGGACATCGACGCAGAAGAAGTTTTTATTACGTATTATCATTGAATAACGTAACATGAACTTGAGAAAAGTTACGATTTGAGAAATGTTTGTTTACTGTGTGTAGGTATTATAATTATATAATGATAGAAGGCTCTTGAAATAATAATATAAAGATGGGTAGCACTTTACTTAGATTTGTAATGCTTTAAGCTCAGCTTAATTTTGGTTTCAATTTGATGTTGGGAATTCTAAAGAGGTACTTTAGTTAATGCTCCCTCCCCAGAATTCATCATGATAGGAGTCAGTAGTTTCTGAGGGCTAATTCACAGAAAATGTTAATGTAATTGAAACTTAAGCTTTGAAACCACAATTTACTTGAGTGAGTCGGTATAATCATTGACTGGAGGCATTCTTGCCAACTTGGAGCAATTTAGTTTGCGATCATTATCATTGAAACTTAAATAGAGGTATGATTTTTGATAGTTTAATGTTTTTGTGTTTGCAGAGTGGAAATTCATTTGCAGTTATAGTTAAAAAAAGACTGAATTTGAAAATCACAAATTATGTTTTGTGAGAATATTGGAATTTTATACATGTCGTAGTTGAATATAATAAGTAGCTATCTTAACAGATATACAGCAAAGGCTGGACTTTCCATCAGGCTTATGACTTAATGTAATCACTTCACACTTAAGGGCTTGGTACTAAGAATGACGTCACAGTTATTTCCCACGGCATTAAGGTTCAAAATTGCATGAAAAATCGCACGATAAAATGTAAAAAGAGAGTTTTCTTAATTTCTTGGGATTAATTTCGGTTCATTCAAAAAAACTTTTAAGTTCATTCGCTAGATTTCAATGCATATTCTCAATACAAAAATAAAATGTCTGGAATTTCTAGAAACGAGTTTCTATCTTTCGGATAGAAAGATTAGAGTTGTTATTCATATTTATTTTTTTTGAAATCTATACAACATGTAAAAAAATCTTTTACGGTCATGCTCTAGATAAAAGTTCGATGTATCTATACCCTATTTTTTCTAAAGCATATTTCAACAACCTGTATGTTCGCATTACCAAGAACTACCCCTTTCCTTGCAAGAAGCTTATAGTTAACTTGAATGGATGGGAAACACTGGATACTAATGCTAAGTATAATACTATTACTACAGATAAGTTTTTACTAGTTTTAGCATAAGTTTTTTAATAATACAAGTATTTTACGTTACGGTACAGGCATCCTACGTCAATATGATCTTAGGTTTCGTTTGAGATTTAACATAGAAAACGAGGACTGAAACATGACAAAAAATAGTCTAAAACAGTAGGCAGAAAGGAGGGCTGAAATTGGAGCCTAAGACCCCACCGCTAAAAATACGACCTATCTGTTTTTTAATCTAAGCGTTGTTGTTTAAATGGAACTTCTTTAATTTTTAAGACACAGTAAGTTTGTGGCGACGTACTTAATAAAAATTTAAATATATAAAAAATACTACGTTTCTACACCACTTTATTTGAGACAAAATGTCAACAAATTTCAAAAGCTATGCTTTCTTAAAACATTAGAAAGCCGAAGTATTGTTTTGTTTTAATTTCGTTTAAATGGAAGTTTACATATACGGTCATACGTTACCCATATGTCTCCATCGATTGGTTGCCTGGCTTTTGCCCTTCGAATAAGTCCCCCAGGGAGTTTTCATGCACTTTTATTTTCTGCTACATTTATGGGTTGTTATTCGGGTTGACTGTAAGATATTGGTTTGCAATAAGTCCGCCTTTTGGCACACTATAATTGTCTTGTTTTTGTAACTATGTATATTTTCTCTGGCCAATAAGGATTTATTTATTTATTTTATTTATTTATGTGGAAGTTTCTTTAAGGTGGGGGGGGGGCAAATCTGTTGCCGCCACTATACGATACAATATGAAACGTGACTATTGTCTACTAACGGCAGAGAGTCGAACAACGAAATTTTGCAAAGCGTCGTTGGAGTGTGGTACTAGAACGGTTACCTATAACACCTGCGCGTTCCACAAAGTTTTAAGTCTGTCAGGTTGTTGTTGAATGTTGAATGGTGCAGAAATAACTTGTGCTTTGAGAGTAAGAAGATTTCCAGGTAATTGCAGTTTACGCTTACTAGAGACTCGTGGCACAAAGTGGAGGAATATTATTATACCTGCACTTACCTATACAGAGACATTTAAATAACTATTAGATCGGTACATAAAGTGGGAGTGGTTAAAGAGTACGCATACCGACATTTCAGAAATTTCTAAAAACGGGAGACCTTATATCTCGACAACCGTGACTAAATAATATGCTTTAGTTCAAAATAGGGTAGATGCATTGAACATTTATCTAGGGAATAACCGTAAAAGATTTTTTATATCTTGTATAGATTTCTCAAAATAAATTGTGAAAGACACCTCTAATCTTTTTTCCGAAAGACGGAAACTCGTTTCCCGAAAGTCGCGGGGTATTTTTTTTATTGTACTGATAATATGCATTAAAATCTAGGGAATAACCGTAAAAAAATTTTGATCGATGCAAAATTAACCCCAAAAAATGGAAAAAAACGCTATTTTTACAATTTTTTCATGCGATTGTTCACGCGAATTTGAACCTTAATGCCATGGAAAAAGACTGTGACGTCATTCCTGGTGGAATGACGTCACAGTCACAGTCACACACTTAAGGGGCTAAAACCTTTCTTTGGGCTTCGGCGCGGCGCCCTGAATTTAACTAGGCCAAGGGGATGACTGAGGGAATCGTCTTGAAACTGAAAACAGTGATAGATGAAAGTATGGAATACAGATCGGCTGTTTTATAATTACAGTTTTTGGAAATTCCTCGAATAAAAAAATATTCTTAAAGTACCCCTAAAATTTACGGGATCTGAAGATTTTCCGTTCTGTTTTTCAGATATAAAAGTATTCTTAGTCAAAATACTGATAACTACAATCTTAACAAATTGGCTGTTTTAGATTTTTAAATTTCATCCCAGGTTTCTTTTAAAAAGATATTCACTTTGTAGCTTACGCTATTCTTTTTGAGCTAACATTCTCATACAAAATTTAAAATAAATTGGGAACACACCTGCTTATGTAGAAGGTGCACTTGGAGCTCTGTGACGTCACTCACTGGTTCTCCATCAGGCGTGACGTAGTACACTAGCACTTGGCTGGACGGCGCCATGTCTGCCTTCACCGTGAAACTGGAACAAAAAAAATCACGTTACAATTTATCTACATTACACAGTAGTACTTGGCTAGCTGGTGGACAGTTTGGAATGGATAGACCAGGATTGAAGTATAAGAAGTGTAGTATGTTTTTTATGTAAAGTAGACAATATACAGCTTGTCAAGAGTGTGATGGTTTTTGGAAGGTGCTGGATGTAGCTTTTTGAAAACCACGGTGGCAACACTTGTAGAAATTTAATCGAAATGTCATTGTTGCCAACACATAAAACAAAATTGTACTTTAAATTAAAAATGTATGTATTATGTATCTATACTTAAATTATGTTGATTGTTATTTTCTATTTGGTTTGTTTGTATATTAATTATAATTTTCGACATCCCGAGACAGGCCATGGCCTAGACATTGTATTTACATATTGTGTGTATTAACATAAGAAAATAAACAATTTATTTATTTATTTAAATAAATTCAATACCTTGAAAGACTGTTGGTCCAATTTTGTAACCTATTAAGTGTGCACTAACTAAAATAAGAAGTTTTTTTTTTCAATTATTTCATAGTAAAACAAATTTAAAACGCAATATTTTTTGTTCAAAAGGTTACGGAAGCGGTCCTACTGTGTTGTTAAAAATAATGTATATAAATCTGTTGTTATAAATCCAGATTTATTATTTGTTTATTAATAATAAAATAAAATAAATGCGATTATTCTCCTTTGACAATACAACTTTATTAATATTTTAATAACGGGACTTCACGTGCGAACTTTTCACATTCAAAACTATTATTACACATACACATTCAGATAGGGTATGCAAAATCAAAGGGTTTTTATTTCCGGAACTAAGTTCCGCACTGGAGACTCAAATTGCATTCCGGAACAAAGGTCGATACTGGAGACTGGAACTCAGAATTACGAAACGGTTTCCAGATTTTTTGCAGTCGACTGTGGATGTTTATTCATTTTTTTATTCCATTTAACCTGTCATTCAACTTCGGTGCCCTGAATTGTTCTCAGCCAATACTGAGAGAATCGTCTTGAAACTGAACACAGTGATAGATGAAAGTATGGACTACAGATTGGCTGTTATAGAATTACAATATTTAGAAATTCCTTAAATAAAAAAATATTCCGAAGGACCGCTGAAACTGATGGGGATCTGAGGATTTTCCATTGAGTTTTTCAGATATAAAAATATAATTTAGCCAAAGTACTGGTAATTATAATCTAAACAAATTGGCTGTTTTTGATTTTTTAATTTGTTCCCAGGTTCTTTTTAAAAATGTATAAGTAATTCACATTGTCGCTTGCGTTATTCTTATTTTGCGTTAGCATTCTCATACGAAATTTTAAATAGTTGAAGCGAAAATAGAACGATTTTAACCCAGTGCGTATTTAAGCCCTCACGAGCAGGCATTTCGTCACTTAACAAAAAAAAGTCGAAATTCGGATCTCGACAACCTTACTAAATATGCGCGGTAAATTGGCAAATGCCTATATTAAATCTTAACTAGTCACTGACCGTAAAAAATCCTTCATATCTTGTATAGGTTCCTCAATAAAATTTATAAAAACACTTATGACTATCTTTTTAATGACAGCATTTCGTTTTCCGAAAGTCACAAAGAAAAAAAACTTTTTCATGGTGATAATACGCAACAATCTATCCCTATATGCATATTTTTTACAAAGCATAATATTTAGTAAGATTGGTACCCATACTTTTATTTCCGGAATTTAGATACTGGAAAAACCGTACCGATATTCCGGAGCTACGAAAATTTCGAATTGTGGAATACGCGCCCTACATTCAGCCTTGCTTTGTTATTTTTTTAATTACAAAAAAAATCTCTCCGATGTCACGTACCGTGAAACCAGTTTAATTAATAAAAATTGCACGAGGGAAGTTGAATTTAAAAAAGTTCATTCAATTTGAAGTGTAGTTTTTAGTACAAATGATTTTTATGAAAAGCCGCCGCTGTTAGTTTAAAAATACAAAGTTTATACTGAGCGAAAATCGTCCTATTATCGCTTAAACTTTTTCAAATTTTGTATGAGAGGGTAAACTTAATATTTCACACATTTAGCCATTAATTTAGATGATGCCACCTATGCAGTATTTAATCACTCATTTTTAGCTATAATTTGAGGTACATTTCGTTTGCGACGGGACTGGATTTTTTGGTTTACGGTAAGTTCGTCTAAAATCAATTCGTCTTAAATCAATTAGTCTAAAAGCAATTGGTCTAAAATCATTTCGTTATCAATTCGTCTAATTATTAATTCGTCTAAAATCAATTTGCCTAGCGATCAATTCGTCGATTTAAGACAAATTGATAATTAGACGAACTTACCGGACACCGGGTTTTTTTCCAAACTAAATGAACATTTTCCTTTATTTTACTATAAAATAATTGATAAAATAACGTGTTATTTTATTAAGTACGCACTTAATTGTTTACAGAATTAGACCTACTAATATGCGTAATTCATTATGTAATTTATGACGTAGGTTTGTAGAAGCAAATAGACTTAAATAAACAACCATATTATAATATTACTACTGGATATCTACCCGTGAAAATTCACGGTGGGTTTTGCGTTTCTTTGTTAAATAATGTCTTTCAAATAAATTCGTATTCGAATAGGTATACGAATTCTATGCATTCTGCATCAAGTAGGTATGTACCTACCTGTGGGTTACTTTACTGTTTCAGTAAGTACCTACAATTCTAAATTTTTCCAATTTCTTTACTTCAGACGTAATGTTCAACCAATACTCTTCATCCAATGTAATAATATTTTTCGGAAGATTTTTATAGTGCTATCTATGTGCCGGAGCACTTCGAGGACGCTTTAAAAAAATAACATAATGATAAAGAGTCACCAACAAAATGCGCGTTGGTTTAGAGCACAATATCAAAATCCCATACATTCGATTCATTAGTTTGCATGAATAATCACGGTACTTATGATTTTCGTCATGCGCTGCGAACACACAGACAGACAGACAGACAATTATTAGTATGATAAGAAAAGCTCATAATACATAATGTAATGTGAACTTGAAAGCTCTCAACTGAAAATCATGATTAAAAACCTCAAAACATCACTCGAACATTCTAATTAGTTGGGAAACAAGCACTCATAATAAAGCCTAGCTTAAAATAATAACGTAGGAAGATGTTATAAGTATGTGGGGTACAATATTATTCTGGGTAGAAGAAACCTTACAGTAAAAGCGTGGGTGTTAAGGTGCTCCTACACGGGTATTTTTTCGAGCAACAATTGCGGCAGCTCGCAAAAATGTTTCGCAACATACTCGTGTAGCAATTACTTCGGAAATATTAAAGCGAGACAAAGATATTGCATGCAAACGAAAAAGAAAATTCTCATGATGTCGGCGACACGAATTGCTGAATGTCCAATCGGTTTGAACATTTTAGTCAATTCTCTTTCTCGTTTGCGTGCAATATCTTTGTCTCGCTTTAATATTGCCGAAATAATTACTATATATTGCGAAATAATTTTAATCAATACGATTTGTACGAGTTGCCGCAATTATTGCTCGAAAAATTGCTCGTCCAAGCGCACCTTATAAGGTAATGACATTAAAAAAAAAAACGAATTGTAATGTCGAAAGTGGTTGGTTGGCAGACATTGCCTATGGTAATAAACCCGTCATTTGCATTTTTTTTTTCATATAAACAAATGGTGAATCTTAATTGCTTACCTGAAGTTGAACCTGCAAATAGCGCTGCCATCTAATCCTATTCCCCTGGAACCAGTACCGCTCCAGGAGATGACGGCACCAGGACTGGGAGCCGTTGGGATGGGGGCGCGGCGCTCTGCCCAGTGGGTCACGTGACCAGACGTCACAACTGCCATGTGAGCGTCCCTGTCGCATGGGCACGTCGATACCACTATAGCCATTGCATGGGCACCAACCTAGAGAATAAATTATGATAATTTAGAATGGTTAAGTTTTCAGGAAAACACATCCTTAAACTAGACTTTTTTTTAAGAAAAAAAGGATCTGGGCTTGCATAAACAAAACCCAAATACTTTCCTGCACACCTTGCACTAGGCTATCTGCCCTGTATCGCAAAGTGTGGAATACATCGCCAGCGCCGGGGTTTGAACCTGGCGCCTCCCGCTTGAGAGACTACCGCCTCAACCAACTAATCATGGTTTACTTTGCCCAACTACCTTTTTTTACTCTAATTTTATTGTGCTACAATGCTTTCTCATCAACAGTTTGCATTTGGAAACAAACTTTGTTGAATGTTTTGTTTTTTAAATACCTAGCTTAGATGAAAAATGTGTTCTGACTTAAAAAAACCCCAAGATTTGCTAGATTATTTCAGGTTACGCTCAGGTTACTTACTTGGAACGGCTTTTCGATTCCTTCAATGAGTATATAACAATCAGAAGATGAGTTCCATTTGAGAATCGGTTCCCTCGCCAGGATGTAGTGCGTTTCAATCTCTTTGCCTTCAACAGATACAAGTTCCGCCTGTAACAAAAGGACATAAGTATGATAAAACAATTCGATATAAAGAATATTTTTGATGCCCTTGTCGTTATAATAAAATGAATTGATAATAAAATCAGAAATACAGTTATAAGTTAACTAAAACTGAAAGCTGCAACTTTTGGGAAAAAAATAGGAAAATACCCATCAAGCTGTAGAGAAAACCATATGAAGCATGTATCCTTCCAGTTATTACCTATGGTCTAGGAACATTCACGTTATCCAAAAAATGAGCCATAAAATTAGTTGTAATGCAAAGAGCCACAAAATGAGCCATGTTAGGGATAAGTATAAGGCCCCCCGCGCACTAGGCAGCCAGGTTGCGCAGCCAGGCTGCGGCAGCCAGTAAAATATATGACGTTGTATGGCTGCCTAGTGCGCGGGCTCCCATACAACGTCATATTTTTTAACTGGCTGCCGCAGCCTGACTGCCTCGTGCGCGGGAGGTCTAAGAGACAGAGTCAGATATGAGGAGATATAAGACGTAGAATCGAAGTTACTGGCATTATAGTTACATCGCATAGCATCCCTAAAAAAGAAATGGGCAGGACACATGGCCAAAAGCGCAGACAATAAGTTGACTAAGAACCTCCTAAATTGGAGGCTTCAAGCTACAAATAGAAGTGATTGACAACCTCAGTTAAGATGGAAAGACGACCTAGTCCGACATGTCGGTGTAAGCTGGATGCAGTCTGCACACGTCAGAGCGAAATGGAGGCAAATGGAGGAGGCCTTTGTCCAGGAGTGAACGGATATGGGCTGGCGAAGAAGAAACAAGCTGATTCACTTCGGAAAGCTTACATATCCACCATTATTAATTATTTATTTTTTGGGCGAATTTTCGGAGTGGGTAATTATAGTTAGTGATATTAATTTGTATTTATATTAAATTATGACCAATACAAATCGTCCCCGTTTATATAAATTTAGGTTAGTTAGTTCTTTCATTAAAATCATCATTATTTCCTCTGTAAAGGTTCATTTCAATTCCACCACACATTTCACCCAAATTGCTTGTTTGTCCAAGTTAATTCTTCCCAAATTTTCCAACGATCGCTTTTCTGAACTAATTGTCAATATATCTTAATTGTTCCACTACTTTCTACCCCACGGTACTATATTAAGTGGAGTGGTTCCACAATGGAACCAGTACAATATAAATTGTGTAAGCTGGACGTGTCCAGGATATTTTATGGCTAATTTTTATTCTGGAATCAGCGATACTAATTCTAATTACCTCTACGTTTTCCATTTTACGCGCAATTAGGTTACAATGGTTAATTTGTTTTTGATGTGCCTGAAAAACTGGAAAGATCTATTGGAAGCGCGTCAAACTGAAGTTTTTATTCAAGTAGGATTTTCCTTTAAAACAAAAAATGAATTTGAGTTTACCGAAATAAACCCATTTTTTTGTATATAAATAATGATCTGGGCTTGCATAAACAAACCCAAATACTTTCCTGCACACCTTGCACTAGGCTATAAGCCTGTACCTATCGCAAAGTGTGGAATACATTGCCATCGCCGGGGTTCGAACCTGGCACCTCCCTTTGGAGAGACTGCCGCCTCAACCAACTGCGCCAACCATGTACTCACTTGTCGTTCATTCCACAGTAAGCTAAAAAAGCTTGTATCGGGAAGTGGAATAAGTTGTCATCGGAATTGTACGAGTGTACAACCTCCAATATCTAGGTAGTAAAATTAGGCAAAAAAATCACGATTTTTTTTTCTTTCTTCCAAGCATATTTTCTTTGTTTTTCTTTCATCATTCATTCTCTCTAGATGATTTAATACCTTCATATAGTTCACAAAAATATTGTACATTAGTGTGCGAATTAATGTGAACACAGACATATTTATGATAAATATCGTTTACTGTTATAAAAATATACATAGAGTAACTAATTTACTTAACATTTAAGTGGTATTCAATAGGAAATGTGTCCTCCTTTGGTTAGAATTACGGCTTTTACTTGTTTTGGCATTGAGTCAATTATTTTTTTACAATTTTCTTTGATTTGGTCATCTCAGAACCACACCTGAATGACTGCTTCAGCTTTTGCTGTGAAATATTGACAAATTATTTCACACATATCCCAAATTGACCCGGCATTGTATACATTTCCTAGGATTTATATACAATTTCTAAATTTCATACATTTCCGGTAACATATACCCTAGAATGGTGACCGAGAACCGGCTACAAACGTCCAGGCAGACCACAGGCGAGATGGTCTGATGACATCAGAAAGGTGGCAGGACAGCAGTGGCATAGAAAAGCGATGGACAGGGAAGTGTGGAAGTCGGAAAGGGAGGCCTATGTTCAACACTGGACGAGGGAAGGCTGATGATGATGATGATTGACTAACGTGTGGCGGATTTATTGCCTAAGAGTGTGATGATACTTACACAATATTACATATGTAAACAACTTTATGTAAATTGTTAGTAGTTAGATAATATTATGCATCTCCAAGTATGTTATTATCTTAACTGAGGGATTGTGATCACTTTCCCCCGTCTTATCTAATGTCTGTTCTCATTATTAATACATGTAATATTGAAATATACTCCAAGGGGTTGTAAATTAGCTAAACCCCTAAGCTATTTCAAGAAAATCCTTCTAGTTTAGACTACAGAGGTTCGTAGAATATTGTTTACGAAAGTTTTGAAATAATTGATTTATTTATTTACACTTCAAGTGAACAAAATAAAGCAGTTAGTTATCATGACAAGTTATAGAAGCCGAAACATTTGTTCACTAGGGCGAGCTTATCTCTGTACTGCGATCTGCAAGGTATTGCTTTTGAAATAAGTCCGCCCTTTGCCACACTGAATTGTCTTGTTTTTGTTATTTACTGGCTTAATAAAGATTATTATTTATTTATCCATTCTAACTAACCCTAACTTCGAGTAGATCTTCTTCCTCTTCTTTAGCCTACTCCCGTCCACTCCTGGACGAAGGCCTCCTCTATCTGCTTCCACACCGCTCTATCCTAGGCTCTTTGTATCCAGTTGAAACCAACGTACTTGTCTAGGTCGTCTCTCCATTCGAGTGGTGGTCTTCCTACGCACCTGGTAGTCCCGCTAAGACCCGCTTCGACCACTTATCGTCTGGATCTCTAGACATGTGACCTGCCCACCGCCATGTGAGTCAGCCCAAAGTTTTTGCGAGAACCATAGATTTTCAGGATAGTAGCCAATAGAAATAGATGTAAACCCATCTCAATTCAAATATGTTATTAAGATTGCGGTTAGCTGGCAGAGATCCCAGCACTGCAATAAGCTCGCTCTAGTGAACAAATCTCGAGAGCACACTCGAGAAAGCACACTCGAGAAATGTGGGTCTAAAAATGAATGTTGCAAAGACAAACGTAATGTGCAACGACTTCTGTACCGACGCTAGCCAGCAGCTATCAGTGGATGGTGGAGTAGTAGAAAACGTGGAGTACTTCAAATATCTTGGTGCATATGTGACAAAGGACGGTAACATCGGCAAGGAATTGTCTGTCCGAATGGGGCAAAGCGGTGCTGCTTTTAACAACATGAGGGCTGTCTGGAACTCTACAGTGTACTCCATAAAGACCAAATGCCGACTTCTCAACGCGTGCATAATGCCAATACTTTTGTATGGATGTGAATCCTGGCACCTTACTAAAGCACATAACAGAAAATTACTCAGCGCTGAGAACAGATACTTGCGGCGAATACTGGGAGTCAGATGGTCTGACTATGTCACAAATGGTGAAGTCAGGAGTCGAACGCGGCAGCCACCTATCACCCAAGTGATACAGACCCGTAGGCTAAACTGGCTCGGGCACGTTCTACGCATGCCCGCCGACAGCAATAACAACAGCTGTCTCCAGTATCGCCCTGAAGGCAACAGACGTCAGGGCAGGCCTGCAATGACCATCCAGAGGCTGTTCACATCAGAGCTGCGCCAGGGTGGAATGACATGGGAACAGGCAACGGAGTTGGCCCAGGACAGAAATGCCTGGAAAAACTGGGTGACGACCACATGCTCCACATAGGGAGCGGACGTGGATATGTATGTATGTATGTAGTGAACAAATCTAATGATTCATATTAAAATTTGTAATGTTAACATATATATCTGTATCTTGTTTACCAAAAGTTGTAAATATATAAATGCTTAGAATTGAAAAACTCCCACGGGCCATCCGCATCCCCGGGTAGCACAGGCGTATGCAGCGTCCCGTTTACCCGCACTTCTTGGTAAAATATTTTTAAGAGGTGGGCTCAGGGTTACCCAGAAGGGAGCCCCCCGACAAACCCCACCCCTAACTTACATTCCTTCAGTGTCCTTGTCCAAGGATGGAAAATGTCTAGAATTGATTTCATTTGAGTATGGGGGTCGACCCTCCATTTATAAACTTCCAATAACTCTAAAAGACGAATGGAGTTAGATCCCAAACTCGCCACTCGTCAAAAATAAGGCAGCAAGTCAGTTTATACTAAATTTAGTTTATTCTGTCTCAATATGACTTCTCTGAATCTGTCTATGACTGTGATACTCACTTACGCACTTTACCCCCCAATATTTAGATTTGATCCTAATCCCAATATCCTCCTCGTACCTAATATATTAAATTAATTAAACTCTAAATCAAGCTGTCATATCAAATTTCTAATTATTAATCTCCGCATGTCATAAATTTATACCTAGATCGTCCCTCGAAAACTTGCGGTTTGTGATTTAGAAGTGTAAGAATTTTGATTTAGCTAAGGATTCTCAGATTTTTTAACCAATAGCGAAAAATATGTGGTGGTATGAAAATATAATATAATAGTGAAAAATATATACCTACCCTTGGCGGTGTCAGGAAAGAATCTCACAGAAAAAATATCTTGTGGAAGAAATCTCACTTGCAAAAATATAACAGGAAGAAATAACACATTTATAATAAAAAATTCACTTTAATTAGATTGTTTTGAAAATCAAAATTTTTGTAGGAACATCAGAATTTTCTACATGTCGTAGTTGCGAATATAACAAGCAGTTATCTCAACAGATACACAGCAAAGGATGGACCTTTCAAAAGGCTTATGACCGATCGTCGACTGGCGTAATGTGATCACTTTACACTTAAGTAACATTCACCAATTCCAGATCACAATAAGCCAGCCGACGATCAGTCATAAGCCTGATGAAGATCCATCCTTTGATCTGTATCTGTTGAGATATAACTGCTTGTGATATTTTATAATTAAATTTAATAATCTACCGTTACAAAAATCATAAATTTTATCAATATTAATATGACAACCAAATTGTATAATAGATTTTAAATAAAAATATGATTTTTTGCCTGTGAGATTTTTCCCGTGATATTTTTTCCCGTGTGATTTTATCATGTAACCATCGTTGGCAATAATAAAAACACAACTCATCGACTGATACATACATTTTCACCTTACTGTGGATTTGATCTCATTATTTGTCGATTCTCCTATACCGATTTCATGATGGGGTCGAGATGAAAAAATCTTCAAACACTATTCGCTAAAGGGATGAGAATCTATCAGATTTATGATAGATAGCCAGGTGATCACATTACCCTTAAGTACCATTCACCACTTCTATTAGTTACGTAGGTATCTGGTATTTATGTACGAACCAACCATCTTAATGAATGCCCAACATCGATTTATTTGGTCTTTCGTAAGATAGATGTCGGTAATAATACTTTGGAGGTCACAGTAATCACCTACTACCATAAATTGTACTGAATCTTCTTTTTTCGTATGCGTTCTACCATTGTACAAGTTATCTAGGAATCAAAACTCCGCGTCAATATTCTGCAAGTAGTCTACTGCCCTTGGCGTCACCTTGTGGATTTCCTTAATAACCCCTACAAACTTCTTTGGAGGACACATCTGCACTATATTATCGACACTCTCAATTCGGCAACCATTCACAAAGGGGGTGATTTTACCCCATTTATGGAGCAAGTACCCAGATCTAGGATGACCAGTTTGGATCCTATTTAAAGTCGACCATTAGGTGTGGCGGGGCAGATCGAACCCTGACTGTCTTACTGTAGGGGTCTGTACAAATTTTCTGCGATCGGGGTTCGGGTTTCGGAACACCCCACTCTTTTTTGTGCTGTATAAATTGGATGAATAAAGTTAAATGGAGTATAAGATTCTTACCTGGAGGTGAATGACATCGCTGTCAGCGAGGATGGCTGGGACGACAAACGTTCCTTCTCCTTGCGTGATCTCAATGTCCTGGCTGTAGATGGATGTGGTGTTGTCATAAACCTTCACTCTCACTCTGATGGAGCGCTCAGTGCTTCGGGCTTCCACCTGAAACAATGAGTTATAGGACTCATTTATTCATTTGTACACATGCAACAGACACAGTACCAATACAAATTTTGACAGATACATTAATGCAAAAATATACAATACATCTACCTATCTATCTATACACTCACGCCACGTATCTTGCAGGGAAGGCAGAGAGGACAAAGTGCCAGACAGCCCTAATATCCTTACACACACTTTTAGCCTCCGTCACATTCACGCAATTTCTCATACACGCTCTCTGATTCCTTTTACTCAAAACGCGTCGTCCATTCTTGAGGATCTGGTCGGCATCAGTTCACAAATTAAGTTTATAAAATTATTTGTCGATTCAATTACAAAAAAAGATCTTCATTAATTCGTAAGAGACTTTGAATGACGTTGATGACATTGAAATGTTATAGAGGTTGCATTAGTCAGGAGTAACATTAGTTGAGTATTGAAGGAAAATCCCGCGGGTAGCTCAGGCGCATTAATAGCGACCTCTTTACCCACACTTCCAGCAAAATATTATTAAGAGGTGGGCCCAGGGTTAGTTAGTTGAGTATCAGAGAAAGCTGAAATAAAATTTAAGTTAATCAAAATTTACCAATCGCTTTATAATACATCAGTGTACTAGAATTTTAAACTGTCTCCGAAAACAAATAAGTATGCAAAATCACAGGGTGTTGGGCATGGAATGTTATTTATTTTTGAAGAGTAAAATGTAGGCGCAGACAACGACAGATGAAGTTAATAGAAGCGTGATAAAAAGAAATAAAAATGCAGTATTCCTACAACAGTACAGAAGAATTAAGGATTAACATTGTCGGGCTTACGACCGACCTCGGCTGGTTAAGTGATCACTTTACCCTCGAGAAATATTCGCCATTTCAGTTCACCTAGGCTGGGATTCGAACCCACACCTTGGTCTCGCATAGTAGGGAGCTTAAATCCACTACTCCATGAAGAGCGACGGCTGTATTGTCGAATTCCGTATATATTAAGCACCTACGTATTGTTGCCCTTCTTACTGTTGAAGGGAAAGGGTGGTATATTTTATTATTCCAAAAGTATTTCAAGTGAAATAAAATTGTTGGAAATTTCAGAAAAATATTATTCATAAGTTAAATTTTCCAAATCGACATTAAACACTTACGTGCGGGCATAACTCACCCTAAATTTCTATTAAATTACTACAGACTGAAAACACATGTACCAAGCTTGTTCCAAATTACCAAGTAGTTTTTTTACTTCACAAAATCTTGAATCTTGCACGCATTTCTCATTCTTTCGAGCGATAAATTATCAATTTTTTTAACGTTACAGCGTTATGGCATGCAGTGGCAGCTTACTTGATGGCAATAGGGCCCCAGCAGCAATGGACCTCTAAGCTCACCCTTTGATGTCATATAGGTAATTTTAAAAACTCGTGAAATGGTACAATGCCTTGAGTAATCGTGATAGATATCATGGAGGTTCCACTAACTAATTATCTCAGATTAAAATCAAGAATAAAATCAGAAATGAAATAATCCTTTTGTAGATGTATTGTTGTGAATGTTTGTATTTGTATTGTCGTTCCGCTGTTGTTTTGCATTGTTTTGTATTTGTTATTGTGTAGTTTACATTATATATTTTAACTGAAATCGTTTGTTTTATATTGCTGTTGTGATCCTCCTCGGAAAACGAGTAACTTACTCATATCCGGGGAGCAACACGGACATTGCTGTAGTCATATTCCTTCTTTATAATATATAATTATTGTAAAGTGTATTGTGTGTGTTAAATTAATAAATAAATAAAAAATATACGAGTATACATATTACAGAGCAGCGCTAGAGAAATCATTTTAAAGGCGAGAAAGTTCTGCCACTGATAGCATGTACCAGGTACCTCTAGTAGTTGAAGTAAAAGTAAAATGTCTACCCTTATCAAGTCATGGGCCGTGAAAAAGGATATTTTTGTAAGAGAAATAATATTAAGATAAGAAGTGGAAGATGGAGTGAGATTAAAGGCGAAGGAGGTGGATAGTGGGATGATAGGATGATAGGATGATAGGATGATGGGATGATAGGATGATGGGATGATGGGATGATAATATTGTTGCGAATGTGAAAAGAAACTTGTTCAGATATTGACATGGAAAACATTTGCGTCCAGCATAAATAAACAGGAAATTGTAGAAAAAAAAATAAGAAACATGTTTACATTTATTTGGGCCGAGCATGTCGATCTGATCTTCAAGGATGGATGCGTTTTGAGCAAAAGGAATCGGAGAGCGTGTATGACAAATTGCATAAATGTGACGGAAGCTAAGAGTGTGTAAAAGGATTGTGCTGTCTGACGCCCTCCGATTCCATTTACTCAAAACGCGTCCATCCTTGGTCGACATGATCGGACCAGGCCAGTCTCAGGCGGCAGCGTTTCCTCACACCTCTTCGTTCGCTCAGATATATCTTTTTTGTCATCCTTCATTCTTTCAACATTCCCAAACCATCTTAGTTTATTAACATTCATTCTACTTACAACACCAGTCTTGCTCATTTCCCTAATAACCTCATTCCTTGTCTTATCTCTCAGCGTTTTCCCAAATATCCGTTGTAAATATTTATTTATTTATTACACATGGAACAGATTCAGTCACAAAAACAAACATTGACAGGTACATTAGTACAAAAATATCAATACACAAGACCAACAATATCCGTTCACAATTAGCACACACGCAAAACAAACAGATTACATTACATAGTTAAAAATATGTACCTTATATCTATGAAACATTTATGGTAGGGAAGGAGGAAGCATGGGAAGAGGAAGAAGAAGAGGAATAAAGGAGGGGAAAATGAAGGAATATATACCTACTTACCTATACTTAGTAAAGAAATTTATTTATTATAATGCTTAACAATTCCGTATATGATGACGTAATTGGATTCTATGTAGATACAAGTAGGTATTATCTAAGTAGGTATATATAATATTATTGCGTTATCTGTTTTTGACAAGACAATTAAGTACCCAATTATTGTCTTCTGCCTACTAGTGGACATCTTGACAACATATTATTATCTTGTAGATTATACCAAATGTTCTTATTATATGTATGGGTATTATGAAAGTGGATAAATAAAAGGCAAAACGTCTATTGTTTCCTATACAATTACACCGTTTCACGCAATTTTCTTTTGCAAAAAAAAAGGTAGTCCAAACCAATTACGTTTTTTACCAGAAAAGTTTTGGGGCAGTTTAAGTTTATTTCATTCTGCATGTTTTTCAGGGTGCTGAATCCGAATTCGAGGTTTGCCAACGAAATTTTGTAATGTGGCGAAAAATGGCTATTATTGATTTTTTTTATTAATTTTATTCTTATAACTCGAAAACAATCACCTTTTTGTATATTCTCTTTCTACGAACAAAGGAAGTACAGGACGATTCCCAAAATTTAGCATTTAAAAATTTGCTCTAAAGTAAATATAGCAGCGAAGCTATGCTAAAAAACTGGGCATTTTTTTTTTTATTAAATCGAAAATGTACGGAAAAGAGTTCACCTTGTTTTATTAACTAACAAATTTTGGCAATTATGGCATTCTTCAAATTTGCGAGATAACATATATTACCTCATTGGAAACAGCATTGAAGGAAAATCCCGCGGGCTTAAGGCCCTCCACATCCCCGGGTAGCTCAGGCGTATTAATAGCGACCTCTTTACCCGCACTTCTAGCAAAATATTATTAAGAGGAAATTATCGGAAACAGCAAACATGAGGAAAGTTTTTAGGGTAAACGTTGTTGGAAAATATAGTGAACTGTTTACTGTTTAGGCTAGAAATGTACTTTTTTAACGCGAAGGCAAGGCTTGCCAACACACTTCTCAATATCAGCCAGAAGAGTCATAATATTATCATTTAGTAAATAACTGTTGTCGAAGCTGTCAAGCTTCCCAAAAAACAAATAAGGATCCTAACCAGGACCTTGACTGAACACTGCAGACTGCGGAAGCATATGTCTGTCTGTAGATTCTGTTCAGAGGACAACGGAACACCCATTCACATCTAGTCGCAGTGACGCGGGGTACAAAAAGGTCCCCTGACGTAACACGAAAAAAAAAAAGAAAAATATCATTCATGATTGACATAAAACTCATCAGCCTAATACTGGGAATCATTCACCTATCCAGATATCACGGATATCACAGGATAAGGCTCAGATATACTACATACTCTAGATAAAATGCAAGCATTTTCAGAAATAATTGAAAGAACGTATTATTTTACTAAGTAGGCACTTAATTAGTCATAGAATTGAACTTAATATGTGCCAATTGGAACTTATGAATACAATATAACAATATACAGGGTGTCAGTTAAAACTTAGGCCTAATCTTATAATTAATTATTTCCTTATAGTAAACATGATAAGGTTTCAAGAGGAGTATATTGAATGGGAATTAGCTCCTCAAGGAGGAATCCATGTAAGTAGCAATGAGGAGGAATGCCTCCAATATACCTAATACCTACAGAATTCTTCCATAGTCTATACTGTTCTATCTAATCCAAGTAGGTTGTAGAGTTTATATGGGAATACGATGACAAACCTTGTGTCTCGCGATTTATGTTACGCTGAAGTTAATAGCGTTTCGTAAAACGTGAACAACAATATTTTTAAATTTTATTTATTTATTCATTATGTGGACCTAGGTAGTATTTATATATTTTATAAATTCATGACTGTATGCCACTAGAACACTTTACATTCCTATCGCATGGATTTTGTTTCATTATTTCATAGTTAAAAAATTTTTTTTTAACGAAAAATTATAAAATTGTTCTCTTGGAGGAACTTATAGCAATGCTGCAATTTCTTTGAACCAACCCAAAGTAGACATTCGTTTATTTATCGCCTTGAGAATAGTTCCCCAATATTTTTAGATTATTTAAAACAGAAAAATTTATTAAACACTTGACCAGATTGTCCTACGGACGTGTTCTGAGTAAAAGGAATCGTATAGTGTGTATGAAGAATTGCACGAATGTGACGAAAGCACGAAGTGTTTGTAGGGATAGGAAAGTCTGGGATTTGTCCTTTCTGCCTACCCCGTATGGAATGCGGCGTGGGGGGGGGATAGAATAGAATATAATTAAAATCTTTTTGATGTGAAAATAAGCTTGTGGTTGTAGAATCGCACTCACGTTCTTTTCTTTTTCTTTTTTTCTAGTGCCCTGTGCCCTTTTGCCACCTAACTAAAGAAGTAGGTATACATTTCTTTTCACGTCAAAAAAATCGTGGATGATATTAGTAACAAATAAAAATTCTAATGAATGAATTTTCATTAGCGGCATTCGTATTATATATTATACGGTTTTATTAGTCGTAGTATTAGTAATTAATAACACCATCAACGAAATTTTAAAGTCATATGAAATCAGATACACCTCTCAATGTCCTTACATAATAATACCAACTTATTTGAATTTCCGTGATTTACAAAAACGCGTATTGCAAGACAAGGTATGCGTGTATTAAAAGGAATAGTATGTAGGTATAATATGACGGTAGCAAAAGCTCAATACAGTAAATTCCAAAGCTTTGAGATTCCTATCTTTTATCTAAAGCACAGCTTTCGGAGCTTAGAGCGTAGCGTATAGTGTATAGTATGTTAGGAGTCGTATTATCATAGGACTAGTTTTCAAAGATCTGCTGAAATACGAGACAATATTGACATTATAATTCAATTTTCCTTCAATTGTGGTTTTGTTCACAGTTCTTGGCGATAATTTGGTCTTTAGTGACATTACTATTAGGTAATTTTTTGAAATTATTTATTTCAACCTTATGGAAATCCATAAAAAAAAATTGAAAACTTTGGTTATTCCACTAATTTTTACTTTCACAATCCTTATAATTATTCAACAGTCTTAAGGCAGAATTGTTTGATCGAAGGTTCTTGGTGGAAGCTCATCACAATAAAATAATATTTAGAGTCTCTCACAGATTTTTATTTCAAATAGGCGACTAGTTCCTACACTTCCGTGTCCGTTGTCAGGCCAATACAAAGTGTAAACAAGTCGCCTATTTAATAAAACAAAGTCTGTGGAAGACACTAAATATTACATATCATTTTAATATTACCACACTAAATACTTTTCATACAAAATTTTGAAACTAAGTTATGGAATGCTATAACGCCATCTTCCGATTATTTTTATAAGTAAAACAGGACACACGGACGGTACCGTTTTATTATTATAAATAGTTAAAACAATATATTTGTAGATGTTTGATTAAATAATAATAAAACAGAGAGTGAAGTCTATGAGAGTTAATTAAATTACCTAATTACCCACATGTTTTAATTACTACTGTTTATACAATTCTCTCATTACAAAATTATAGTGTTAGGTATAATATTATACTAGTTTTTTTATGAAGATGAGAAAATTCGTTCGTATCAGGGACAATATCGATGTTGTTTCGGTCGGTACATGGTATGGAAGTCCATTTTTAAGGTAAAATGAAAGACTTATGCCCAATCCCACCAACTTTTACCTAGGAAGGAGAGCCCTAAGAAATTTCCATACAAAAACAGAGATAATATTCTATTTATTGAATAAAGAACATCAGCTCCCAGCATCACCAGAGCCTAAATCCATACGAAATGCAACATGCAGCTCACCTACGTTAGGTTCCCAAATATCTCCGCCCAGACTAGGCGAGTTGTGTGTTGCATTTCATATAGAATTAGGCTCTGGTGATACTGGAAGCTGATGTTCTTTATTCAATAAATAGAATATTAACCTTGTTTTCGTATGGAAATTTCTTAGGGCTCTCCTTCCTAGGTAAAAGTTGTCGGGGTTGGGCATAAATATTGAGTTTAAAATCCACAAAAATGACTTTAGATTACGCGACTAGTGTTCGAGGATTTGCACCCTTATCATCAGGCGATTGTGAATAAAGCAAATAGGAATACAGAGACAGTGAGTATTCATAAGAATTGAAACAATATAGTGGGAGAAGCCCGTTGTAAGCCCGAAAATTACGTTAGTAATCAAAGTATGTCAAGATCTCTTCTCCATTTTTCTCTGGTGTACCGTGTGTCGATTGTCAATGTTGTCGAGCTTTCGGCCTACTTGCTGAGACCATTTTCAGGACTAATGTAGTGGCCTCAATTGTATACCCTGAAGATGGCTTCAGTAAGTAGGCCGAAAGCTCGACAACATCAACAATCTAACACACGGTACACCCGAGAAGAATGGAGAAGAGATTAACAAGGACCGTGAAAATCTACAAAGCCACATCCCAAGATCGCATTGTTACTCTGATTCTGAGAACCAATTTCAGACTATGAATTTCGTAATGTGTGAGTACACCCTAAATCATATTCTTTTAAATAGCATCTAGGTAATGTTTTTAGCTGTCGGATCCCGGGCTAAAAGACACTCACGTGTATTGTATACCTCACGGTTAATAATATATAATGTAGGGTGAGGGGTAGTTTGTGCGTAACTCCTAACTAGTAGGTAGGTACTAGGATAAGTAGAATGAGGGTGTGAGTGTAATGTATGAAAGCCTTCCATCAATGTCATCATAGAAATATTATTTATGCTCTCCCACTCGGAGTAATACACTCTAATGTGAGAGGTAGCGTCATGCTAATAAAATTAATCGTAGGGCCGGAACCTGGAAGCTGGAAAACATACCTACATTTTATACTCGTAATATTACCAAAGTTACTTTTGCCATTTCGCCCTTAATGTTCCTCTTGCATTTTTAACGTTCTATCTAATACAAAACAGACACACAATACAATAGTTTTTGGAGATATTGACGATGGTCCACCTCCACGATATGAGCTTTTATGAGATATTTCGGCGAACCTACTGCCACCTTAATCATGAATTGGCGTATTGAAGGAAAATCCCGCGGGCTTAAGGCCCTCCACATCCCCGGGTAGCCCAGGCGCATTAATAATTAATTAATAATTAACCTTTTTACCCGCACTTCCTGGCAAAATATTATTAAGAGGTGGGATCAGGGTTAGGCAGAAGGAAGCCCCCCGAAAAACCCCACCCCTAAATTACATTCCTTCAGTGTCCTTGTCCAAGGATGGAAACATATTTACAATTATTTACAGATACATACAAGAGTCCAAAAAAAAGTAAAGAAAACGTGAAAAGATGAATTAGCGTAGGATCATCTCGTTCCTACTTCGTTCTTAGTAAAAAGGCGTGTGGATGGAATGTTTGTCTTGATGTGTACGTAAATGACCGTTGACGCCTTTTTACTCATGAACACAAATAGCTTGTGATACCACACGCCCGTGTGGCGGCACCAGGAGAACAGTCGATTTGTAGTAACCACTTCTCCATTCTTCTCGGGTGTACCGTGTGTAGTTTGTCGATGTTGTCGAGCTTTCGGCCTACTTGCTGATGCCATCTTCATAACTAATTTAGTAGCTTAGTAATGAGAAGAATGGAGAAGAGATTAACAAGGACCGTGAAAATCTACAAAGCTATTTGTAGTAAGCAGTTTCTTGACTAGCGAAAAAATGTGTAGTATTTCATTAAATTAATAATACCTAATCATATTTTATTGCCCTTACCTTTCCAGAAAACGGAAGTCCAGGCTTGTATCTTTTTCTTGTGCTGTCGCTAAATCTCAATTCAACATAATGCTCCTCAGCAACCGGAGGTCTGTTGATCCCGAAGATTGCTCCAAGAGCATTGAAGGCTTTGCTGTTTATTCCATTACCACTGAACATCCTTCCTGTGCTGCTTGATCCAGATCCAAAGACAGATACATTGAGGGCACCACTCCATTCTCCTCCTCCGCAGACAACATGGAACGACCATGTGCCGGACATAGCGCGAGGACTTAGCCCTATGGTGAACATCTTGACTCCTGCAAATAATAAACGAACCAACATTACTCAATCATACATTGGGTGTCGAGTGCATCGAGCGCAGCGCCGCCAACGTTGAGCGGAATAGTATAAATACTACCAGCACAACGCAAGCGTGCTCATTCACGCAACGCTAGCCGAAGAGGTCACTTCGACAGCTCCCATATCACACGCGTCTAACAGCTAATACATGAAACTCTGAAGCAATCGCTTTCAAAATTATCAAAATTTTGTGTTTGTATTAATCATATGCTTACCTTCATCCATGGACACTTGATCCCATACGGCCACTTTGGTTCCAGCTGCGTCCTTCAGGTAAATTGTTCCCAAGATGTTCTTTGGAAGATGCAAGTCGTGGTCCAGAGCCATAACCCACATTGTTACTGGAAAAAGGAAAAGTACCCTGATAATTAAAAAGGATTACATAGTATGAACATCCAGTAACAGTCAGATGTTCATAAATTTTCCATAAAACATTTTTCTTTTTTTCTACAATAAGAGGTTGTCGGTAGCCTAGTTGGTAACGCGCTCGGCTGTTAATCCAGTGGGCGCGGGTTCAATCCCCGACTTACTCCACTTCACAGCACAAGCTTTTAAGCTTTCTGTGAAGTGTACAAAGATGTATTTGGGCTTATTTCGATAAACCCAGATTCATTTTCCAAAAAAAAAAAAAAAGAATTTTTAACAACACTTACATTTTTCCCTAAAATGAAATAATTAAAATCTACCTACTGAAACGTGTTTCTGATAAAACAGTACTATAATTTTAAACTGTCACCTAAATCAAATATGTGTGTAAGATTTCAAGGTTATGAGTCATTGGGAAGTTATTAAAATTTGAAGAGGAAAAAGTAGACGCAAATAACAATAATAGATGGAATTAAAAAATAAAACCGTGGTAAAAACTCATTATTTCGTCTAAAGTAAATATATCTCGTAGATTGAAGAATGAAGGCAAAGTGTTAAAAGGGCGAGAACAATACAATACAACACGCAGTTTATTAGAAATTAGTTATTCGCGTCTTATTAATACTGTGTCTGTAGGCACCTAGTAATAAAGGATCTGTTATTTACATATTCAAATCAAATAATACGAATGGTGTCTTATTATCTTAACCCTCTACACCCGATAAGCGTGCGTGTTTCGTGTTAAAAAAATCAATCACACAAAGTAAAATGTACACAATGGTCTATGGAGAGAAAAATGTTGGGCGTAGGTATGCAAGATAGAATAAGAAATGAAGGAATCAGACGTGGTACAAAAGGTGTCGATGAGGTAGATCACATTGCCAAACTAAAATGGCAATGGGCACTGGGCAGGTTATGTTGCGAGACAGGGAATTGACAGATGGGCACCCAGAGTAATTTAAAATGGAGACCGTTGGACATCAAAAGACAAATAAGCAGGCCGCAAAAATCAGTTAAACCTAATGTCAATAAAAAAATATCAATAACATTTGTTTTTACGCCAATACCCGGGGTTTCATTAAATCGAAGTCAAATATGTAAGCCCTGGTACCATGATATTGTTTTTTTATAATGTATCTGATTTTCTTTAAATAAACGCAACTACATCTTTGTACACTTCACAGTTAGCTTGTGTCGTAAAGTGGATTAGGTCGGCATCGAGGATCGAACCCGCGCCCACTGGATTAGCAGTCGAGCGCATTACCAACCAGTCTACCGACCACCTCTTTCGACCGAAAAAACTTAAGAATTTCAATTTTAATTCCTAAATTCCGTCAGTTTAGTAGCAGAGGGTCAAACATAGACAGTACCTACAAAAGATGTCTATTCTGAAGTTTGAGTGTGAAGTTAGTCTCATTTCATCACATGACATTCATAGCGACACAACTTCTCTTGTGTCAAAGCAGGATACGTATCACAAGAGACGCAGTGTTATATCTTTACTTCTCTACTATTATTATTATATTGCAATACTACACAATGTATAGGGTGATACTAAACAAACTTATCTGATAATATATTTCTCGAAAACTTAAAGTCAGAAGACATATCTATACCCAATCCCACCAACTTACACCTAGGCAGGGGGCCCCTAAATAATTTCCATACAAAAACAGAGATAATATTATTTATTTAATAAAGAGCAAGAGGAGCAGCAGATTTAAGAGGCTAAATTCATATTATGAAATTCTACATGCAACTCACCTACGTTACGTGCCCAAATATCTCCGCCCAGAATCTCTCCAACTAGGTGAGCTGCATGTTGCATTTCATATGGAATTAGGCTGTGTTGTCTGGAAGCTGATGTTTTTTATTCAATAAATAGAATATTATCTCTGTTTTTGTATGGAAATTTCTTAGGGCTCTCCTTCCTAGGTAAAAGTTGGTGGGATTGGGCATTAGACTATTCGACGCAGCTCGTCGAGACGGATCCAACAGAACACCCAACGAAGCTCGTTTTAGATATATGTGGTGCTTTAGTTAAAGTGAAAAAAAAACAGCAATATCAATTCTTAAAAATTTTAGTTGTCCCCTCTTAACTATAAAGCTGACGACACTCTGAGAAGAAACTAAATAATAGTAATATCTAGTTAACCCTACGCAAGGGAGTGAGTTGTGTGATACAATATGAGTGGAGTTTATTATATTGTAAGGTAAGTGGAAGCTTGTCATATTAAACATATCGCTGTAAGAGCAATTAGCCTCAGGAATTATACCACAATGTTGGCTGTTCTTTATGGGATAATATTACCTACTCCTACATAGAGAATACTAGCTGAGTTACCCGCGCTTCACAACGGTAAATTTGAATGGTGAATGTTGAAGGTTTTCACGGTGTGCGATTGACATTGTTTCTTTATTTTCGGGTAAACCGTGTGTAGATAAATTTGATCGACGTTTCGACACTCCTACATGTGTCTTCCTCTGTGGATGAATGTATGAGAAATGTTTTATTTATTGTTGTATTGTTTAATATCGTCCGTAGGCCCATTCGGGCACCTGGACTCGTCAATTTTTACAGATAATATGATATTTCACAATGAACAATAACAATATCATTATCAGATCAATGCCAATCAGAGTGTAAAGGGCTCTAATTGACATTTCGTCATATTTAAAATAAAAAATGTGTTAAACAAGTTAAAATTCCATACACTACAAACACTACACCTGCTCACGCTGCACAAGTTAACACTCCGCAGTACACGAACACATTTCTCATACATTCATCCACAGAGGAAGACACCAGTAGGAGTGACGAAACGTTTATCTACACACGGTTTACCCGAAAATCAAGAAACAATTGAAAGGTGAAGTACATCGACAGTATGACCGAACCGCATTCATCTGTCATTCACTTCGACAACTTTTAGAGAGTTCTGCAATTTTCTTGAATTTCCATAATTTTCTAGAAGGTTCTGCAATGTTCGAATGACCTTTCAATTTTCTAGAAGATTCTTCGTAATTCTACGACCGGATCCTCTCGATCATTCGGTGTCTCCCGATGGATTGAGCTGGACAAAATATGACTAACGATCTGAATTTCTATTCCAACGCCCTTTCATACGATACCACACTCACACATGACCCCACACATCGCTAGGATCTTCTCATCAGCAAAATTTCTCAGAAGGTTCTGGATTCCCAGAAGTTTCTACCACACAGTATTCGTTTTCAGATAGCAAGGTATTTGTATACCAAATTTGCTCGAAATTGCTCCATTCGTTCCAGAGTTATGGTGGAACAAACATACCCACATACATACATCCATTTTTATTATATGTTGGGTATAATATAATGTATTAATAGTATAAATCTTACAAACGATAAAAAGATCAAGGGTAGGGGGATTAGTTCGTATGTAATAACTGATATTAATTATAAAGGACCAAATATTAGTTATGAGAAAGCACGTTCGTGATATAAGTACATACTACATATAGTCTCTTTTTGTGCCATATATTCCCTCACGCCGCGTCCCTAACAGAGAGGACAAAGCGTCGGACGGCCCCATCCTTACACACACTCCTAGCCTCCAGCACATTCATGCAATTTGTCATACACGCTCTCTGATTCATTTTGCTCAAAACGCGTCCATCCTTGAGAGTTGGTCATCATGCTCAGTCTCGGGCGGCCGCGCTTCCTCACACCTCTTCGTTCGCTCAAATATATATTTTTTGTCATTCTTCATTCTCTCGACATTCCCAAACCATCTTAGCTTATTCACATCATACTCATGTGTCTAGTGACCTTTTACAGTAGGTACTCAGAAGTTTTTTTTCACTTGACAACTGAAATGGGACAAAAATATGGAAATCCTGATTTAATAAAATTGGCAAATAGAGTTGTAACGATTTTGGCTTAGATTCTTCAGGACTGGAGAACTCCTGTAAAACTGTATTTTGAAGTACGAACAAAGAACCTCAATAGCTTTCACAGCAAGATACTTAATGTGGAGTAGTTAATAATAATTGTGTACTACACACACGACATTACAATGAGGGGAGTTCACCTTGGTAGTACTATATTGATACCTGCATCACAATACAAGTGAAACGGAGGTAAAGTCACACGAAAATATATGGACCAACGGAAAATTATAGAAGTAGCTAATAAATTTTAATTCAGAGGTTTGATCGGTACATTGAAACAGCTTTGTTGGGGAACCTATTCGGTGGGGAAGGGGGGCTTGCGGCAAGACTTTGATAGCCAACAATTATAAACAATTTTAACCTGCCACACTCTGGAACTGACAAAATGAAAAAACAATGTAACTACACGAAGACTTCACAGTGCGGGACGAAACGTCGGGTCCCGAAGTGACCATTAGACCACGGCCTCCAAGCCCGGAAACAAATAACTTGAGATATGATGATTCCGGCCGTGAAAGCCTCCACACTTTAAAAAAATGAGCAAATTTATCCAGAAGGTACTATCGATGAATTCATACTTTGTAGATAGAGTAGGTACCCGTATAATATTTTTATGCTACCTGTCCTGTTATAGAGTTTAGTGGATAAATAAAACCGTATCTAAATAGATAGATAGCTATGCTAAAGCTTGATGCAGAGCGAGCACCTAAAGCAGCCAGCAGGATTGTTCAACTCATCCAGGATTTAAGGATCAATTAATTATTATTCAGAACCACACGGTGAGTTGGTTCTATCCGCCTGAAGGAGTTTGATGAAGAAATTATGAAGACTTAATTGCAATTTAAATGCATCATCAGACGAGACTGGTACCCGTACTAACTACCACGGGCGTCGTCAGGGGGGGACAGGGGGGTAGTTTCCTTCCTAGAGATTGGAATAGATATATATTTTTCATATTAAATGATAAAACTACACAAAAAATCACATTACTACCACACATTTCTTCATCATATCATAAATATTGCAAAATTTGTATAAAAAGTCCATCAAAATAGAATTGTTTCACAAAAAATTACCAGCGGCGCTATTTTTTTATTACGTTTTATAGAAAATAGTTTTCGTACATTACTTAATTGTGCAAATTATTATGTACATTTTCAAATAAACCAAACCACATCACGACTTTTTTCACTACGTCACACAAGAAAATTACGCCTGCGGCGCTATTTACGCGTTTTTCATCCTATATCAATTTTGTAAATTTTTGTTGCCCTCCCCTAGCTCCGAGACTGGCTACGCCCATGAATTGGTAACCATACTAACTACACTCCTATACATATTCCTTCGTATAAACTAAGCAGAGAGCTTAACTGAGTAGAACTTGGCTTAGTTGTTAAGCTTCAGATTGAATCAGAATATTAGATAATTTAGAATTTAGACAGATACCGTCGATAATGAAATCTCTCATCTCCTTCTGTCAGCCCTCTGCTCTCCATTACTGGATGTAGGCCTCTTGCGTCCCCTTTCTAGTGACGTATTAAACGGTAGGTACGCATAACGCAAAGTACTGTGTACTGTGTAGTGTGTAAGGCGCCCAAATTATGTCAGACTTTGTACAATATGTAGAAAAAAACGATATAATGTAGGTACATAATAATTAACATATTTTCAATAATACCATTAACTCCAGAAAAATTTCGCCTGCGGCGTTAGTCATTTCTATATTGTTGTTTTTTAGGTTACTTTTTAGGTTAGGAAAAGCGAAAATAGGAACCACCTATTAAAAATGTTGTATGGAAAATCATGATAGGTGGCCCCTATCTTCGCCATTCCTCACCCCAAAAGTTGGTGAAATTCAGCACACCTAAGACTACTTTGCTCGGCTGCGGGTGGAGTGGAAATAATCGAAGACTAAGCTACTATTATCGTAATCATAGCAAATTTAATTAAACAAAAACAAAATCCAATACTTACCTAATTTTTTTACCAAGGGGTTGAATCTTGTCTGTTTCTTATTTCTATATAACTTCGTTGCGTTTCGATTTTTTCTATTTTGAAAAACACAAACTGTTCTATTTTTAAATAAAACAGCCACGAGTATTTTTCTGGTTTAGGAATGAGGAAATAAAGATAAAGTAGGTACCTGTATAAACAGGAGCATTGAGCAAGGCAGGTGAATATTTAAAATTTTAAACATTTGTTTACCTCCACCGCTGCCAACAAAACGCCATAAAGAATTTTTATTAGGTACAGGTACGTACTAAAAGTCGTAAAAATAACATTCCTGAGTTACTCATCGTTGCTCTGGGACAAAACTAGAATATTCTACTAGTTTTGTATTGAAATTTTATGTATCCTGCGCATACTATGGCAACTCGCCTGCAGGAAAACATCCAAAATTGGTATATTTAGATAGATTTGATCAGTACATAGTTGTTGATACTTGAATTGATGAAGTTCTTTTCTTGTAATAGAATGAATAAATAAGCGAGGTTCATATTAATTAAGGTACATATTTGAGTACCTAATGTTCCGTTTGAGGCAATCAAAAAATTCTAAATACACAATCGATTCGGTGACAGTTCGTCCCCCGAAAATTCGTCCCTTCGACAGTTCGTACAGAAAAATAATAACTTTGTAAATATTTGAGTGTAAGGAATGGTCTGAAAAGGATATATTGAAGAGGGGACGAACTGTCGATGACGGGGGATAAATTGTCTAAAAATGATTTTTTGAACAGGGGACGAACTGTGATGTCAGGGGACGAATTATCGATTTCGGGGGACAAATTGTCTGAAAAGGATATATTGAACAGGGGACGATCTGTCGATGAAGGCGCACCAAAACATCTTGAAAAATTAACTTTTATTTCACACAACTGCTCCAAATAGTCCAGTTTTATAACCCAAACTTGTAATTAAGGGAACTATTAAGGACTTACTTAGGGACTTGTAAAATATTTGAGTTTGAAATCAATACATTTATTTAAGAGAAATGTTTGATATCTTTGAGTTTGTACACGATACAGTAAATCCTGTTTATACGAATGACTATTTGTCTAATTAGTCTAATGGTCGACATGGAAAGTTTTCATGAGTTGGTTCGTTTGCAGAATAAAGTTGTTATTCAATGCATAAATAGTACAGGACGTTGCCTTCTGTATATGAATTTATTTTTACCTAATACATGGGTACGATTTATAAATAACTTTTACAAAAAATCGTATTCCGCGATACCTTTCCAATATACACTTCATAAATATCGAAATAATTAAAATCATATTTTCTACAATTCGGACCAATATTCTTGATACATTTCTTTCACATTTTCTTTGAGAGTTCGTCAGTTATTCCCTGACCAGTGAACAACTATCGGAGGAATCAACCGCCTAGGCAACAACTGCTTAAGGTAACAGCTAACGGGGACGAATTTTCGGGGGACAATTTTCAACGGAAGAAAAAAATATACACCTTTATTTACATACGGAGACGAAATGTTGGGGGACAATTATTAACGGAACAACATACATACGTGGACAAACTGTGGGGGGGGGGGCATTGTCAACTGGGGACGAATAAAAATATTTACATACCGGTTTCTCCAGGAGCATAGACCATCTTGTCAGTCCTGATGACAACGTCTCTTATTGGTCCAACCAATCTGATCAAGGAGTGAGATCTCAGGACAACATGTCTGCAGTCGTCCCCACCTTCTGTTTCAGAGCAGAGAGGAGACTTGTTGGTACTGCTTCCATCATCCCCAGTGGCAGCAGGGTCCTCGGGAGATATCAACGCGCAAGGAGCCGGTGACGGTGGGCAGGAGACCCTCGCGTGGAGGGTGTGGGGTCCTGGAGCCACGGCAGGGACGTGGAGAGGAATTATTCCATGACCTGAAATGAAAATTTTTTTTTTGTTTATTCACTCGAAACTATTACAAAGAGTGTACCTGTGAGATTGTGTGCATGTGTTTTTTTGTGTGAGTGTGAATATCAAAAAGTACGGTAAATAGCTATCGTTGCGCTGTGTGTATTTGTGTAGGGTTGTAATCGTATATCGTATAACATTGGAGAAACCAGAGTCAGAGATTAAGATCGTGAGAGCTCAGGTATTAAGTGCCTCTGGAGACAATTTGTGAATGTCTTCTATTGTGAAATACTGAAATGACACAATTACGAGTATTCTAATTGAGATTGATTATAATGTTGACTGCAGGTGTTCATCATGGCTTCAGTTAACCTGACAACCTACGATTTCCTTCAATCGAGATTGCTTGATGTGTATTTTATGAAAATATTATTTTTAGTACGTACCATAATACTGAACTGAATATCTTTTAGAGCTCTTCAAAAAGCAATGCAAGAATTTTTCATACAATAAAAATATGAAAGTTCTTTGCGAAGCGACTTGAAAATTGTTAAGGTATAGAAGAAGTAGATTCCTTGGAAAGTTGGAAAGTAAACAGAAAGCTCTCTGCACTACTTAGCTTATTGCATTTCAAATTATTGTATCAAACAAGAAGTAAGTATCATGAAATGTTAATAAACGATTCTTTAATAAGAACAAGCTTTATATGATCGCCATAGTTCAAGGAAGCTCAAAGGGCAAAATGCTGTGAGTAAAAATCCTTCTATTATTGGTTCAACTTTTGCTAATTTTAATTAGTTTACACTCGTAAGCGACAAAATAGCCGTTATAGAGTCACTGCATTTTATTTTTAACAGTTTATCAATCAAACTACAGCATTACCTAAAGATACCTAAAAAAAATTGAAAAATACCTCTTTTTTATTCAGAGAAAATATCTCGATTTTCGAAAGTTGCAAAGGAAAAAACATTTTTCTTGGTGATAACACTGGTATAGGTACATAAAAATTTACATGATTCCAAACTTTTTTTAATAAAGCGAAATCGTCCCCAAAAAAAATATTTTGATCATGCGATTTTGAACAATAAAGACAAAAGAAATAGATTCCGGATACCGTCTCCTGAATTCGTACTGCCTAAAATAGGATGTTCTTTTTTGCATTACCTATTTCATAGCAACAGAAATCTAAAACACACTTATTTCAGTTTAAAAAGCTACTGAATTGGACCTATAGGAATCTAATAGTAATATTGCCCGCTTCAGTTTTGCATGGATCACCGGTATTAAAAATCAGGGAATCCCTCTAACCCCAAATACGAGTACATTTATGACAATTCCTATGGTGATCACATCACTTGTGTGTTTAGACGGTTCAACACCGGATAATTTCACTTTTAATTTGGGAATTATTCCGTAAAAGTAAACCTTTTACTATTGACTTTAATGCAGAATGAGCTACTAGCTATATCTACCCGGCTACTAAGTGTTATCTAGATTGTAGTCTGGCTAGATAGAATGTCTAGATGATAGTAATATTATTCGCAACTGTCGGCAGAGAAACGTTCCAGGTCGTTAATTTTCTTCCCATATTATCTACTTTTACATCTACAATTCTACAGTCAGTTCATACACGAATGTTTCCATATTTCATGAAGAAATTTTCGTAATTATTTATATCCTAGTTAGTAGACATGAAAATCCACAAGCGATATACTCTGAGTAAAAATCGTTCTATTATCGCTTCAACTTTTTAAATTTATGTACGACAATTCGAAAGTAAACTCTGCAGCAAAAGAATCTATTTTCAAAAATTCATAGAAAAAAGAGATAGGGAGAGAGACAGACACAATCATAGAGGATCTACCTAAACTTAACCACGAGAAAAAGGAGAAGTATGACATAATTTGTGTATAAGTACGAGTACATACTGTCTTGAATGGTTGTATAAATTGGGCTTCAACACTATTGTAACAATTTTAAGAGTTGACAGTTGATGAAATGAGAGATATAAAAATCTGACGATTTGGATGCTATTGTGCGTATAAAATTGGCTTCATGTTGAATTTGTATGGACTTGTATTGAAACAATCGGGCACTTGCATTTTCTTTATCGATAGAAAAATATACGATAATTCTACTTACTAAATTACATATAAAATCATGAAATGTAATTTTAATTCACCGTTAATTTATTTTAATTAATTAAAAATGTTAATTTGTCCCATTTTTCTCAAGTGCTCTGAAACGAGTTTTTGTTGAGGAAATTCGTTCACGTGATTATGATGTCATAACCCCATAAATTCATAGTCAGAAATTTGATTGTTTGTGCGTTATGTATGGATGAGTTGGGGATCGTGACGTCACAATATGGCGGCCAGTCAAAAACCTGTTTTTGCGCTGGAATCGAATATGAGACTTTATTTTATAAATATATCCACAAAGACACAAAATTTAAATTTTAAATTTTTGGAAAACCTTAATTTACCTATGGCTAATGTACCGAAAACCAAAAAAAAAACACGGACTCTATTGAATTGTGAATCTATGTCAAATGGAATTATAATAATTTTCAAAATCCATGGACTCAATGAATGCACCTCTCTCTAATACTTTGTATGAGAATTGTAGTATTGCCTCTTTCCGCATTTTCTTAATTTTCAATTTTATCTTTCCTTTTCTAATTTGGAACCCTTCCAGGTTTTATTAGCCGTATCTTACCATTTCCTCTCTCCCTCACTCCGCATGATTCCATTATGACCTCGTCTCATTCTATTTAAATAATACTATACATCACATTGTTCTCTTTTTAAAAACGTCTTTTTTCTTTCGCGTTTAGGGCGTGCATTCCATAATTTTGAAATTCGGAATTTTGGAGAGATTTTTACTGTATTTCAATTTCAAAAATTTATTGAGCCTAGAAGCCCAACTATGACATCACGGTCATTTCCCACAGTGGAAATGTTCAAAATCGCATAAAAAATCGCATTAAGAAATGTTAAAATAGCGTTTATTCTTTTACTTTAAAAATTGTGGTTAATTTCGATTCAATCAAAAAAAAAAAATAACGGTCATTCACTAGACTTTGATGCATACTATCAATAAGAAAAAAAAATACTTTGCGACTTTTGAGGAAAAGTTTCTAACTTTAGATCCTTTAGATTGCTCGATGTCTTCCAAGGCTGGAGCTGGACAACATCTGACTTACGACCTGGATTTATTTTCCAACTCCCTTTTATACGACACCACACGACCCTACACGACCCTTAGATTTCCATAAAATCCTTTACATCTTTTTTTGTCTCTGGAGTAGGCTGATACAGAATCATATTGTCACCGAATTTACGTACTTTTGAAAAATTTCAGGTCTCTATGTAGCAGCCGCGAAGCTACCTATGAACACGATTCCCATCGAGTTACCTTTTAGAAAAAATGATAGGTATAATAGTGTCTAATCTGACGTAATACAAGAAAAATTAGCACCGGCTTCCCTTCTGCAGAAATCCACTCGTTGCCACTGCTAAGTAGTCAGGAAGACGTTGAAAAATTAATTGCAAGATTTGCATAAAATCTTGTAAAAATAAAGTAGCCAATGGCGCAGAAATTTCAGATCCAGTATCGGAATTCCGAAACTGGGTCTCCAGTATCTTAGTTCCGGAATCGAAAACCCGCGATATTGCACACCCTACTCGGGTTTTCTGTGTTTTTTTTTTTTATTTTCGTCTATCTCTGTCGTATTTTTCCATTTCGCCGTAAGACGAATCGCTCCGCACGTGAATATAAAATTTGCATATTAAGTGCTCAGCACAAAGAGTGTTTTCTCTATGCGAAGCAAATAGGTAATAACAGGGATAGGTACTTTGTTTAGAAGGAGACGGCAATTCATCAAGAGAGAGATGTCAGTACCTACAAAGTATACCTACCTGATGACATATTCCATATTTGAAAAGGTTATTACCATAGACAATCTATTTTACAGTCTGTCTTAGTCGCACGGATTAATTTCGAACTACAATTTTGACTGCCAGCAATAACTAAAATTATATTTATTTATTTATTAACATTACATATAGAACATACACAGTCATAATACAAAAGTTAACAGGTACCTTAGTACAAACATAGACATAACATAAGATCAATAACATCCGTTAACAATTAAACACATTATAACACACGTATATCTTTTACTATTATATAGGGAATAAAAATATTTTTTTAAAGCTTGTATAGATTTCCCAAAAAAGAGTGAAAAACAATTCTGATCTTTTTTCTGAAAGGTAGCAACTCGTTTCCCGAAAGTCACGGAGTATTTTTTTATGCATTAAAATTTAGAGAATGACCGTAAAAGTTTTCTGATTGAAGCGAAATTAACCCCAAAAAATGTAAAAAAAAACTATTTTTACCATTTTGTCACGCGATTGTTCACGCGATTTCGAACCTCAATGTCGCGGGAAATGACCGTGACGTCATAATTGGGTCGCGACCCTTAACCAGAGCATACCGCCCCTTCATTTTATTGAATAAGTAGATAGTTCTGTGTAATATAATTTCTAACCGATCTCTATGCATAACTTTTAAATCATGATAGGAACGCCGCCGTTATAGGTTCGATAAAACTTTAGTTTGATAAATAGGGTGCTTAGGTACTCAGTGTAAAGTTTGAGAATCTGTAAAACTTTATTAAATAATGATATTATAAATAATAGTGTTTACAATGACAATGCTATAATTATAGGCCCCATTGTAGTTGGGGACAATACCATATTACTAGTTGTAACCCTTCAAAAATGACGTAGTTTGCTGGGCAGGCAAAGAGAACATCAGATCGCCAGACTTTCCCATCCTTATGCTGACGTCACATGATCGTCATGGGTCGCGTCCGAGTGGTTTTCGTGAGTAAAAAAGGTGCGTGGATTGAATGTTTGTCTAGACGTGTACGTAGCCGACGGTTGACGCCTTTTTACTCATGAACACCGTTATTTGCTCGGAACTCGGACGAGCGTGTGGCTGGAGTATTACACGTTTTTGGATTTATTTTATTGTGCTGAGCGGAAGTAGTATCGCTTTGTTGATAAATCATGAACTTGACTAACTTATATTAATCACGTGAAATGTAATTTGTATGAGATATGTCAAGTTAGTATGTATCAAGATAACTCACGATAAAGCACCCGCGTCAGGCATTATGCTGGATATCACTAGCGGATCCAGGGGCTGAAGCCCCCTAGCCCCCCCTTATATACAACAAATCTAGGGGTTTCAGCCCCTTAGCCCCCCCCCAAAACGTTGAGTGACAGTACTTTTTACCATGTGACGACATTCAGCCCCCCCCCCCAAAATTAAATCCTGGATCCGCCACTGCTGGATATCACCAACTTTTTAGGTGAAGAATAGCGAAGATAGGAGCTACCTAACAATTTTTTTCATACAAAATTTGTGCTAGGCGACTCTTATTTCTGCTATTCCTCAACTAAAAAGTTGGTGAAATCCGGCATTTCTTTTTTAAATTCATCAAACAACTTGCAAAAGTTGCCACAGGCCCTGCGTTACATTGTTACCCGATTTCCACCAGAATTATGTAAGTTGATGATTAATATACAATAAATGCTGATTCATTTCACATTTTAAACTTTGGATGATCGAATATTTCTTCCATTATTTAACTATTTAACATTTTAAAATCATCCCTTTCTCTTATGGTCCCTCGTCATCCCATTTTACAATAGGTATTTTGGAAAAACAGCTAAAACCTAAACTCGTATGTGCCAAATATCAAGTTCGTAGCACAATATCTAGTATCCGAGATAGTCTTAAAAACTTTCAACCCTATTTTTCACCCCCTTAGGGGCGGAATTTCCAACAATCATTCTTTAGTGAAAGGTTTTGTATTGCAATCAATCTGTCTTTCAAATTTCATTTCTCTACGATTAGCTGTTTGGGCTGTGTGTGGATGATCGGGTTAGTCAAGCGCATTCGTTTATAGCTAAAAATCTGTATAGACTCTTTACAAACAAGAAAACATCTTAAGTACAGGTTCCTAAAAAAAAAATATAAGAAATACCGACGATATTTTTTCGAAAGAAACTCCTTTCCGAAATTCGCAAAGAAAACATAGTGATAATATGCATTAAAATCTAGTGAATAACCGTAATATTTTAAGCAGCGAAATTAACCCCTTAAATAATAACGCAATTTTTAACATTAGATCGTGCCATTTTTAAACTTTACGCCACAAGAAATGTCCGTGACGTCACAGTTGCGCTCCTTGCTTTAATAATTATTGCTCTACTATGCTTGGAGTGCGAACCTGCTTGTAAATGATTCAGCGACGCGAATCAAATAAACGGCGAATCGGTGAAGCGCAAAATTAAGAGCGTCGCATCCCTCGAATGGGAACCCTCCTCTTTACATTAATTTATCTCTCCCCTGATAAACAACCTATCTATGACAAAGTTCCTATCATAGACGTTAAGAGTAATTAGTACTTTTGTACAGACAGAAATTTCGGTATTCGGTCTCGGCAAATTACGAATTCGGTCTCGGAAAATTTCGAATTCGGTCTCAGAAAATTTTGCGTACGGCCTCGGTAAACTTCTTACTCGGTCTAGGCGAATTTCGGGTTCAGTCTCGACGAATTTAGGAATCAGTCTCGACGAATTTCGGAATCGGTATTAGCGAATTTAGGAACTGGTCTAGGTAAATTTCGGATCCGGTCTCGCCGAATTTCAACATGAAATCAGTAATCTTGACAATTCCCTGATGAACAGTTCGGTATGATTTGTCTAATTGCCTAATTCTTGTAACATTCTGTATTGTTCACTTGAAGTGTACACAAATAAATAAATAAAGCGAATTAGTAGGACCACAGTATCAGATTTTCATACACGTAATTTTCGTACAGCTACTTGAAATCAAATAAAAAACTTTTATACCGATAAATTTCTTAAACAAATACCCATTTTGTCGTTTTATCTGACATTCATACTCTTACACACATATGGAACTTTGGTATTTGCCAAACTACCCCTTTTTTATTTTACTCGTAGATTATGTGAGTTAGAAATATTTTCAGACAGGAGGTCAGAATCTAAAAATTCGATAGATATCTAGAACCTAATTGTTCTCAGATGCTGTATAGAGTATACAACTTAGAATAATATACTTTTGAGGATAGAATAATACAAAAATTTCCGCATGTTTTTTTTTATCCTGAAAAAAATTGCTTTCGGTCAGACATTTTGTTTAAATTTGACCGAAAACAAAAGTGTTCGAACTGTGTGTTCTCATTATTACCTACTGTTGAACTATTTGAAAGTGTCTTTGATAGTGAATTATATCTACCACTAAGACTTTAATTCATTTTAACTTCAAGTGTCTCAGTTGTGAGTTAGGAGGAATTCCATTCACACAGATTACACACACTTTGAGACATCAACCGTATAAAGACATTCCAATTACTGCTCAAAAGGAGACAATGAAAAGTTATTAAAATTTTAAGACGGAAATGTAGACGCAGATTGGTTAAATATAGAAAGCGATAAGCTCACCCTAGTGAGCATTTTTTTTTTGTTTTACCTATATGTGTATTGTCTTGTTAAAGTCTATGGCAGGGGTCACTAAATGGTGGACCGCGGTCCGGATCTGCGTACCTTTAAAAGGCACTAAAATCCATACCCAAAAACACTAAAATAAATATTAGCGAGATGGAGGTCTGGGTTCGAATCCTAGCCGGGGTGAACTGAAATGGTGAATATTACTCGAGTGTAAAGTGATCACTTAAGCCGCTTGGTCATAAGCCCGACAGTGTTCATCCTTAATTCTTCTACACTGTTGTAGGAATACTGCATTATACATATATAGGTAAAATTTAGAATTATTATATAGTATGCTGAAATACCTAGCCCGGCCAAATCAACCCTCGACCCCTGCTAAAAATAAATCCTGGATCCGCCACTGCAGAGAAAGTGATAATAATTGACACTTTATAAAAAAATCTCAACTTTCTCTTACGTGAAGTTTACTGTAATCAATAACAAATGTGACATTTTGACACTTTGATGGAGTTTTAGTTCAATGATTTCCATACAATAATAAGTAGGTACTATTATTAATATCAAAGTAGGTTAAGTAATGGAAGGGGGTTTATTACAAAAAGGTCCTGTTTAAGTGGTCGTTCAACCAGGCTCTCGATTGAAGTGAACACGTACACTTTGACATATAACCACTCAATCATGAAGTCGATGTACCTAGTAAGTGTATGTGTAAAATACTATAGTGTAAAACTTCTTCACGTTTATAGGCGCCTGATACTTTGGGTAGTCAATAAGCAATGTCACCCCATCATTAAGCACAATTTGAGGTAACCAGCGACAGGTGTGCACTGTGCATTATGTTATCAAAGTATGGACGTCTCAGAAATCTGAAGCCATGAAAAAGTATTAAATTAATAGTATTAAAAAAGTATAAAATAGGCTCCCGTGCCACCTACCGTAAAAAGTAGAGAAAGGGTGTTAATATTCATCTATTCGACACCGAATACTATGGTTTTTTTAATTCCACCCCCCACCCTACTCCTACCCTTTCCTTTCTACCTCCTGATGTGTCGTGAAGATGGATTCGACATTTTCCATTCTTTTCTATCCCCTCACGTCGTATCTCTTGCGGGGTAGGCAGAGAGAACACATGAGAGATTCGACGTTAATATCGCTTTTTTAATCCTCCCTCGTACCCCACACCCATTTACAATACTTTTCAGGGGCAAGCACAACAACTTGCAAAACTTTCATCTTAATCGGTTGACCGGTTTTGGAAACCACAGAGGACAAAGAAACAGACACTCATTTTATAGTAAGTATAAGATTAGAAAGATAACGAGGTAGATACTTCGCTTTCGCCTATTTTCGTTTTCTTTTAGACCTAGCATGAAAATTAAATTATTATTATTAAATAATTAAATGAGGAAATCAGACGAAGAACCCAAGTTGTCGACGTCATCGTACAGCAAGACTTAAATGGCAATGGGCAGGGCACATAGCAAGACAAGATGAAAATAGATGGACACCCAGACTCGTAAAGTGGAGGCCATTGGAAAACAGAAGAGGTGTCGGAAGGCCCCAGAAAAGATGGGCGGACGACGTGACCACGGTAGCAGGTAGGCAGTGGGTCAGAAAGGCGAGGGATTAAAAAGACTGGAAACAAATGGAAGAGGCCTATATCCAGTGGAGGGACCAAGGCTGAAGAAGAGGTAGAAGATGAAAATTAAAATGTCACAAATCACTCGCCAATCGGGTAGAATGCTTAATGTGATAAATAAAATAAAAATGAAAATGTAGGAATCTTAATGTATCCGATTTTTCAAAATTTCCTTTCGCATGACAGCGTCTCTCGCACGTATAACTGCCAATATTATACAAATTGATGATGTGTGTTGAAATTTCTGACAAGGTACGTACCACATAAATTACACAGGCAGGTGGGTGCATACTGCCTAGGCAGTTCACAAAATTACCGATAATTTCCAATAAGAGTATAATATTGCGTATTCATCACTGCTTTGAGCATTGCCGCCTCGATTTTAGAGATGCCAATCACTATTGTAATTCATCGAAAACATCGATGTTTAGTCAAAAGTCGCTGACAAAATGATAACAGAGCTCTTTACACTCTTTAGTATTGATATTGTGCATAATATCTCCCATGTATTCCATTTATTACCATTAGGTATAATGTCTAATCAAGTAAAACTGACGATCTCCAGTGCCCAACATAGAGTCTAAGGACGATAAATAACAATAAACAATAAGTAGGCATATTGACAAAATATAAAAGGGATTTTTGAGAAATTAGAACTCGACAACCTTACCAAATATGCTTTGAAAAAATAGGGTAGTTATGTTGAACTGTTATCTCGGAATGACCGTAAAAGGTTTTTTATATATTGTATATAGAGTTCCCAAAAAAGTGTGAAAAGCACCTCTTATTTTTTTTCGAAAGGCAGCAACTTATTCCATACTATGCATTAAAATCTAGTGAATTAACGTAAAAAAATTTGATCGAAGCGAAATTAACCACAAAAAGTAGAAAACATTATCATGATCATGCGATTTTGAACCTTAACGTCGTGGGAAATTACACTGACGTCGTAGTAGGGCTTCTCGAGGCCAAACGACGTGGCCTCGAGGGCTTCTACAATGACGTCAGTCACAAAATCACAACAGGACAATAATGGTGCATCGTTTTACGTTTTATCACTGTACGGTACAGCTACCGTACAATATCGATGTAGACGGCTGTAGTGTAGGGCTGGTCTGCTCTGCGAAGCGCCAATGCGTGTCGCCGCCTTGCGTCGGGGAACGTCTCTCTATTGCGCCTGTAGACAGCGGTGGATACACGATGAGCGGGTTGTAAGGCTGCTCCGTGTCGTCCAGGATCCGTGTCGTCTCTTCTACTCGTTCAGGGGGCGCGGTTGACACACGGTAGCAGGTTGTGAGGCTGCAGCGTGTCGTCCAGAATCCGCGTCCTGCTCGTCTTCTTCTTCACCCGGCAGCTCGTCTGCTTCTTCGCCCGGCGCCGTCCCAGGTACGATCTCTACCAGCCAGTGAGGAGTGTTTGCTGAGGGCACCCAAGGTCGCACCGTCAAGCGGTACTGACCTGCGACTTATACCAGACAAACACACACACACCAGTAGATAGCGATCGCTTACCACCCTTACAATAGTCACTACCCGCTAGCGGCGTGATGTGTACTAATTAAATAGCACAGCTCACTGCAGCCATTAGGTATCGCGCAACTATATGCAAGGCAGCCTGCGGTCCGTGGTGAAAGCGATGGTCAATGTTGATGAGCTGCGTAGTCCAATATCCAATCCGTGGTAGAGGCGAAGGTGATCCAAGAGAAGTCCAAGGTGAGTAGTAGAAGAGAAGGTCAGAGAGATGTAAACAGCGTTGTGGTCGGTTCAAGACTAACTTTATTTTCCGTTTGTACTGCTTATATACAATTTCTGTGTGGTAGGGGTAGCGCGCGGGTAGCGGGGGGGTACGCAGTCGTCGTACACGGCCCGCGCGCCGTGTACGCACGCCTGTTTTTGTGCTATAAATCCCTCGGTTTTTTCGCGCGCCGCCCCTAATAGCATCCGTCTCTCGTCGCAGACGGTCGACTGGCGATGCGGCCACACACATACAATTTAACACAGGAAAATAAATCATACATATTACCCTATGCACGGGCCTCCTAGCGACGGTTACGTATATTTGACGTTCTATTTATTGGTCTGTAGAGGCCCGTGCTTACAAAACTACATATTTCAATACATATCAGCATAATTATAATTCTATAGCCTACTGTACGTACTTTGAATATCGTATCTTGTAGCTGCGGGTGTTGGGGGGGAGTATCATCTGGATCCCGTTCGATACAATCACATTGAATCTAAAATTTTAGTAACGTCCTGGCCCCTTAGAATTTTGAACACATAACATAATTTGAACTGCCAGTTTATAATTTAAGTACTATTTTATCATAACGTTTCAATTAGTAAATTTTAAATAATTTATTTCTTAAAGTTTATGATAGGTAATTGTTTTCGACGCTCCATTTTTCGATGTATTCATCGATACAGTTCTCCCCCCTACATTTCCTTCGTTTGATCGACGAACCGATGAGCGCATCTCAAGCGTAAAATTCGTACGCAAGCAAAACTCTTAATAATAATGTGTAAATATATGTCTCTAGTCGCGAATAGACGGAAGAGTAAACAGGAGAGTCAACTGGCATACAATTCCACCAGCTCCAAATACTCTACCAGTTTTAGAACTTGATATAACTGCTTGAAATTTTGGAGTGAGCCGTGTGTGTTTTTGTTTTTTACCGTGCGTGAATCTTGCAATCGATTTATCAACCACATGCTGACTAATAATAGACCTGAAACTTTGCAAACGTACGTAAACTCGGTGAAAATCCGTTTCTGTACAACATTGCCCGGTCATACTCCAGAGATAAAAAAATATGTAAGGCGTTTGAGGGGGATCCAAGGGTCGTGTGGGCTCATGTATGGTATCCAAGAAATCCAGAACGTCATTCAGATTTTGTCCAGCTTAAGCCTAGGAAGACACCGAGCGATAGAAAGGATCCAGTCACCGTAAACTGCCGTGTTTGACATCTCACGAAAGTGCTTCAAGAGTAGAACTCATATTATTATTTTACAAATTTTCAATCGGTCAATTCTTGGTGGAAGGTGTCATCGAAATGAAGGAACCCAAGCACGCCCTCCCGGAGTAGACCGCAAAAAATGAATCTAGTATGTAAAGTCATAAGATATTAGTTTTAAAAAAATACGATTATTTATTTATTACTACTATGTCGTTTACTATACCATTGTACAGCCGGCTTCAGTAGGTACTGGATGATGTACTAATATATCACCAAGCACCTATCCATCAGTAATATGGAGCTGTCAGATGGAGTTTATATCAAGTGTCATGTATTGTAAGCGGGTAAAAAACTAGTACATATTATAATTACAATAAAAAACTCGATGTCCGTATGTCCTGCGTCTAAAAATTTGAATAGATGTCGTTTGTTAATTTTCCAAATTTAAAATTGACAGTCGACTTTGATTTGTTCCTAGTTCTCCCTTTAGTTTTGAAACAGTTATATTTTCCGTGGCAAAGTGTCCTATGACTATATTTCCCATCGGGTTAAATTTATGATTTCTTCTTCTTCATTAGCTTTCTTCCCTCCACTGCTGGATATAGGTCTCTTCCAACTGTTTCCACTCGTCTCTCCTCTGACCCTTCCATCTCTCGGTTCATCTCTTTGGTGGCTTTCCGACACTTCTTCTATCTGTCCAAGGCCTCCACTTCAAAATTCGTGTCAGCCTGCCTGGCCATATGTCCTGCCCATTTCCACTTGAGTTTTAACACACGGCTTATGATATCGGCAACACTGGTTCTCCGTCTAATTTCTTAGGATAATAAAATATCATGAAAAAATAGGTCTAATTTGACATAATGGAATAAAAAATGTTAGTCACGGGTTCCCTTTCAGAAGAATCTACTCTTCGCCACTGAATTGTCTAGTCAAATCACCTTGACTCAGTTTTTATATTAGGTGAAAGATTGTACATAAATATTTTTTTTTTTAGAAACAATTTTGTGACATTAAAATGTCGATTTTTCAGCAGTCGCATTAGTTGCGAAGAAGAAGATTTCGCGAAGTAATTACTATTATTATTATTTGTGAAGATTGTCAACACGAATAAAATGGAAGAAACATAAGACGTTCGCTGATTCATCAGTATTGCTCGGATTACAGATGGAAATTCTAACATCGATGTATCCCAAAAGCATCGAGTGTAAGGATATCAAAAGGGCATAGTAGGTAGTTGAACATGAGAACAATTCATAGAGAATATGAAGATTACTCAGCTAATACTAAAGATGTCATCCTAAGTCTTGAAACGTGGATAAATGACAATACGTTTTAAGACTTCTGGTGCTTGTTTTTTCTTTTTATTAAATTTTGTCAAAAACTTCGTATACATTCAGTTTTTGATCGTATGTTGTAAAATTTTTGAATAGATGTCGTCCCTTATTAAACATACGGAACGTGAGTTTCAAACCATTTTTTTTAATAAATTGGGAGGCGAGAGATGGTAATTTATTTGTAGTTAATTAAGTACATAGTTATTTTGCCTTCAAGACCTTGTTGAATGCAGGATATTATGCCTGACGCCTGTTTATCAGAATTTTTGACCCTAGTACATAAACAAAAAACAACAATTTCACGAATATGACGAAAACATTGAGTTTGTTTAAGGATATGGAGCTACGCGACGAAATAAAATAGAATAAATCGATGATAATTTACTACGAGGTGACATCCCTATTTTTATACCTAATAAGATATGAGACACCTCCGGGGATCCCCCCAGGTCTTCTAATATATCACCACCCTCCTCCCCCTACCCCATCTCCATCAGCAAATCTTGAAACCCCCTCCCCTCCAAACAAAATCAACGTCTCATCAAATGATACAATCGCAATTTGACGAATTTCTAACACATCTGTTTGGTATCTTACGCAATACCGTGTTTTATTACATTTTCTTACCTGAATCGGTTTCGCAAGATAAAAGATTAAAATTATGTTTCATTTTGTTACCGAGAAAATACTTGCCGACTAAGCTCACGACCCATTTATGACATCACGGTAATTTCCCACGGCATAAGGTTCAAAATCGCGTGAACAATCGCTTGAAAAAAAAGCGTTATTTCCATTTTTGGGGTTAATCTCGCTTTAGTCAACAAACTTTTTCGGTCATTCGCTAGATTTAAACGCATATTATCAGTACAAAAAAAAAATATCAGCGACTTTCAGGAAACGAGTTTCTGTCTTTCGGTAAAAAGATCACAGGTGTTTTTCACATTTTTCTTTGAGAAATCTATACAAGAAATAAAAAATCTTTTACGGTTATTCCCTATATAAAGGTTCAATGTTCAATCCATTTTATTTTTCACATCATATTTAGTAACGGTTGTCAAGATCTAAGGTCTTCCGTTTTTAGAAATTTTTGAAATATCAGTATGCGTAGTCTGAATAGGTCTTTTCTTCTTATTCTTAGAAATTCACTTAAATATGAGATTACTCCCCTAGTTTGATTGATTAATTAGTTACTGTAATTTTGCTGATAAATTGTTAAAGGTAAGACGCAGTGACTCTAGTGGATATTTCTTTGGATTGGCCCCATCTATGCAATGAGCCAAAATCGATTTTGTTTCTTACTTTATCATTATTTAGCACTTAAACTCTCATACTTTGTAAAAGTCGAAGCGGAAGTTGAACGATTTTTATTCGGAGCATGGGGGGACAAAGAAGGAGCCTCCACGCAGATTGAGTTCATGGTACGGAAAACAATCGGGCGTCCCCTGGAAACGGCAAAATGCCGGCAAATCCTTCTAACACCGAAACACCAACAAAAAGAGTTAAACAATCGAGACATTCAAAGCATTCAAACGTACCCAATAAAACAAGCGTTCCAAAAGGGCCTTTATCAAGGCCAACCCTATTGACAATTTCGATTAATATAGAAGGCTTATCAACTGACAAGGAAAATCTGCTATCTGATATATGTAAGGAAAATAATTGCGACATCTTACTACTACAAGAAACCCATAGAGGGGTTGAAGGTCGAAGACCAAATATTGAGGGAATGAGGCTGATCTTGGAACGACCACATGACAAATACGGCAGTGCTATTTTCGTCAGGAATGATATTGTCGTGGTCTCTGCAGACCTAACCTGCAGAGATGACATCGAAATTCTGACAGTCGAAGTCAACAAATGTACCATCACGTCAGTCTATAAACCACCACTCAAGACTTTTGACTTCGAAGAACCTAACAACTTTAAAGCACAGCCTATAAAAATGGTAATGGGCGATTTTAACTGCCATAGCACCACATGGGGATATCAACAAACAGACGAAAATGGCGAGAAACTCGAGAATTGGGCAGAGGGCCAAAGCCTCAAACTGCTGTACGATCCTAAGCAACCAGCATCTTTCATGAGTGGAAGATGGCGCAGGGGCTACAACCCAGATAATATCTGGGTGAGCGACAGAATTGCCCACCAGGCAGCCAAAGCCGTACTACCACCAATACCAAAAACACAACACAGACCAATTGTATGTGTAATCTCGGCAGCGGTAAGACCTGAGACTGTCCCATTCGAGAGACGATTTAACTTTAAAAAGGCGAACTGGGAGCGTTTTTCCGAAGAACTGGATCGAGAGATTATGCACCTGGAACCAGACCCAAAGTCTTATGACAATTTCGTTACACTCGTTAAGAAGATGTCCAGAAAACATATTCCCCGCGGTTGCAGAACTGAATACATCGCAGGTCTTAACGAGGAATCCAAAACACTATTGGAGGTCTACCAGAATCTCTATAACACAGATCCATTCTCTGAGGAGACAATTCAGACCGGAGAAAGGGTGATGCAAGCCGTCTCTCAATCAAGAACACATAGATGGTGCAAGTTGGTATCTGACCTGGATATGAAACAAAACAGCAGACGCGCATGGAAACTGATCAAGAACCTTAATAATGATCCACAGGCACCACCCCCAGGTACTACAAACACAGTAACACCAGACCAAGTAGCGCACCAACTACTCCTAAATGGTAAAACATCAAGACAGCAAAAGATTGAAATTCAGCGTGATATAGAAAACGAAAAGAACACCCTACGCACCCCATTTAGCGTCGAAGAATTGAAGCGTGTCATTGGCAGCATGAAAGATAACAAAGCGGCAGGCCTGGACGATATTCGAACCGAACAAATCAAGCACTTCGGACCTAACACCATAGACTGGATCGCAAAAATGATGAACAGATGTGCGACAGCAACGTATATCCCGAAACTATGGAGGAAGTCAAAGGTTGTTGCCCTTTTAAAACCGGGCAAAGAACCAAATCACCCGAAGAATTTTCGTCCTGTGTCACTGCTGTGCCATCTGTTTAAAGCTTTTGAGAAAATGATTCTCACACGGATCTTCAGCACAATCGAGAATAAGATAATACCCGAACAAGCAGACTTCATGCCCGGCAAATCGTGCTGCGGACAGGTGCTCAACCTCACACAGCACATTGAGGATGGTTTTAATGAGGGCGCTGTCACCGGTGTTGCCTTCATCGACCTGTCTGCGGCATACGATACCGTAAATCACAGGAGGCTTCTATGGAAACTGTATAATATCACCAAAGACTTCCAACTAACCAAACTTGTGGAATGTTTCCTGCAAAACAGAAGATTCTTTGTAACACTGCACTCCAAAAAAAGTCGCTGGAGAAACCAGAAAAATGGATTGCCACAGGGCAGTGTGCTTGCACCCATTCTATATAATATATACACCAATGATCAGCCCATTAACCCTTTAACACGACAATTCATCTACGCAGACGACACTGCTGTAGCAGCACAGGCCAAAACCTTTGACGAAGTGGAAGGAAAGCTATCAGCCGCTCTCCAGGATTTGGCGATCTACTACAACGAAAATCACCTCAAGCCGAACCCATCCAAGACTCAGGTCTGTGCCTTCCATCTCCGAAATAGAGACGCGAGAAGAAAACTTAAAGTGTGGTGGCAGGGTCAGGAGCTGGAACACAGTGACTTACCTAGATACTTGGGTGTCCACCTAGACCGCTCTCTAACTTTTAAGGAACACTGCGAAGGGGTCGAGGGAAAAGTATGCGCCAGGAACAACATCATAAGGAAACTTACCAGCACCAAGTGGGGAGCTCAACCCCATGTTTTGCGAACATCGGCCCTGGCACTGTGCTTTTCTGCTGCCGAATATGCTGCACCAGTATGGTACAACTCGACACATGCAAAAAGAGTGGACGTGGCAATAAATGAGACAGCTAGAATCATTTCTGGCTGTCTGAAACCAACACCCACCAAAGAACTCTACCCTATAGTGGGTATTGCCCCTCCCGCAACTAGAAGGCATGTTGCAGCAGAAATTGAACGAGGCAAACAGCGAGCAGACCCAAGACACCCAATGTACGGTTCCCAGACACGTCATTGCAGACTTAAGTCGAGGAGAAGCTTTATGGAGACGACACTCCCGATAGAAGGCCCCCCGGAGGCCCGCCGGGTGCACCTCTGGCGAGAAAGTACTGGGCCCACACAGTTACCTCCAATGGAGGGAATGGCAGCTGGTCACAGCCTGTCGTACCCAACATGGAGGTCACTCAATAGACTGAGAACAGGTGTCTCCCGTTGTTACAGCAACCTCAAAAAATGGGGTTACAGAGAGGAAGACACCTGTGAGTGTGGTGCCAAACAGGACCACAGTCACCTGTTTTCATGTCCCCAAATAGGTGCGACATGCACGCCCGAGGATGCGCTACTGGCGAACGCCAGGGCTATCCGGGTGGCTGAATATTGGGGGTTTCAAATTTGATGGTGTTCCGGACACGGAAAGTAAGTATTCGGAGCATATCCCCCTTTGAGCTTCCTTGAACTATGGCGATCATATAAAGCTTGTTCTTATTAAAGCATCGTTTATTAACATTTCCATGATACTTACTTCTTATTTGATACAATCATTTGAAATGCAATAAGCTAAGTAGTGCAGAGAGCTTTCTGTTTACTTTCCAACTTTCCAAGGAGTCTACTGTTTCTTCTATACCTTAACAATTTTCAAGTCGTTTCGCAAAGAACTTTCATATTTTTATTGTATGAAAAATACTTGCATTGCTATTTGAAGAGCTCTAAAAGATATTCAGTTCAGTATTATGGTACGTACTAAAAATAATATTTAAGTTAAGTCATTTCATAAAATACACATCAAGTACTCTTGATTGAAAGAAATCGTAGATTGTCGGTTATAACCAAAGTCATAATGAACACCTGCAGTCAACTTTATGTATAATCAATACCAATTTTGTCTTGTGCACTTTTAATTAAATTGCAAGTCGGTTTTTTGTAGGTGTTCGCATAACTCCTGCATTTACCGACGGATTGCTGCTAAAATTTGGGATAACATTTGCAATAATATACTCTGTTTTATAACGTCGCCGGATTTTGGAGAAAAAAAAATTCCTAAGAGATGCCATGATGATGAGGGGGTTCAAGCGTTGCGTGGGGTCATGTATGGTATCATATGAAAGTGCGTTGGAAAAGAAGTTCAGATATTAAGTCATATTTTGTCCAGCTCAAGCCTATAAAGTATGCCGGGTTGTTCTGTCAAATTTTCCGTTGCAAAGCACAGGTAACTCAGCTAGTTATATGGTATATTCTTGCATTGCTCTTTGAAGCTTAGGGCATGCCATGCCCCCTATAACAATTAAGAAAATTATTTTCTTACCATAAATCATCTTGGAAGTCACAGCGACTATGGTCGAATCATTATCATCCCCGCCTTGAGTCTCCAGCCTTAGGGAGACATTCACTGGTCTGTCTCCGTTTGCGTCGTGCCTCCCCTGATGCAAAGTCACCAGCACAGCCGTGGTCTTGCCTGGGACTGCTGACTCGGGGGCGACCACGGAGAAACCACTGTAAAAATAAGAAATATAACCTATTAACAAAAAAAACAGATATTTTTGAGACCTTAGATCTCGACAACCTTCCTCAATATGCTTTGGAAAAAATAGGGTAGATATATTGAACTTATTTATCTAGTGATCGACCGTAAAATGTTCTTTATATCTTGTGGAGATTTCTCAAAAAATATTTATGTGTGTATTTTTAATTATTTCAAGATTCACTTTAAATTGGTAAATTTTAATTTCCAGAGTCACTAAAACATATTCCCATTTATCCCTGTTTTAAGACTAAGAATGACATCTTTAGTAATCTCGATGTTTTCGACCGTTTGTACTCCGTGGAAGTTTATTTTTAAGCAAAAAATGAAAAAATAAATATTTAGATTAAGATCTACAAAAAATGACTTTGAATTAAGACTTTTTTCACAATCGCCTGATGATGAGGGTGCAAATCCTCGAATACTAGTCGCGAAATCTAAAGTAATTTTTTCGTGGATCTAAATATTTAGTTTTTCATTTTTTCCTGATATCTTTAGAATTAGCTGAGTATTATATTAATTTTCCTGAACGCAATTTTTTACTAGTTCGCGAACGAACAAAAATATTTAATGTACTATAGATAGGGGTATAATATGTATACGTTAAATACGGAAAACTTTTCGAGGAAGATGCTAAAATATTAAATTCTCTTTTCCGCTGGAAAAAATATACTGAAAAATATTAAATTCTGCTACACAACTGTATTCCTAACTTTTCGCATTTATTTGAGTGAATAAGTTTTAAAAATATTCAGAATTTTATTAAGCTTTATGCTCGGAGTGGCGTAGATAAATCAAAGGGTGCATGACCCATATTGCGTGCGAACATCTCCCCAACCACCAACCTCATACCACCCTAAATGGAAACATTCAGAATGGGTTGTGAACCTAATTGCTGAACTTTATACCAGGCATTTATGCAATGTCGTGGTGTTGTTGTCGAGCCTGTTTTTTTTTAAATAATTCATGAGGCTCCTTAAGGCCTATATACAGCAGAGGAGGGTCCAAGGCTTATGAAGAAGAAGATGGGCTTATCATATTATACGCTTTTACACCGCAATTGTATGCTCCTTTGCTTAATGCTTCTTTTACTAATATATTCATGTGACCCCTGTAAAATTTTGAATAGGTAATTCACACATTAATTTAGTCATTGATTTCGATGATGCCCCCTATGCAGTATTTAATTACTAATTTTTACCTATCATTTGAGCTACACTTCTTTTGCGACAGACCTGTTTTTTTAGCAGTAACTTCCCAATGTCTTAGCACCTTTAAATTTAGAGCAAAAATTGTTTTCTATGGTACGGAAACCTGGGCTAACATTTTACTTTGCTTTGTGTCAGATTATTTAACCCAAAAGGTAACTAGTTAGGAATCGTGTTCTCGGATAGCTTTGCGCCTGTAGTTATACATAAAAAAATATTCACTAGGGTCAGCTTATCACTACATCGCCTTCTCTTCAAAAAAACACCACCTTCTTCCTTCAACAGAAAGAATGGCAACAATGCATAGGTACTTAATGTATACGGAATTCGACAATACAGCTGTTGCTCCTCGTGGTGTAGTGGATAAGATCCCTACTATGCGAGACGAAGGTCTTGGCTCGAATCCCAGCCGGGGTAAACTGAAATGGCGAATGTTTCTCGAGTGTAAAGTGATCACTTAAGCCAACCGAGGTCGGTCGTAAGCCCGACAATGTTAATCATTAATTCTTCTACACTGTTGTAGGAATACTGCATCCAACGTTTAACTTTAATAAAAAAATGTTCTACCTTTTCGCACCTTTGTTGTTAACAAAATTAACCCGACCTTTGTAAAAAAACAAATTAATCCTCGCTAATTTGATAATTTTCCACTCACCTTTCTTGTTGTTGGATTCGAGATAAAAACATTATTGTTGTTTTGCGAGGGATTGTTAGTGGGAGCCATTTAGACTGAGAGGGAGAGATTTAGAAAGAGATGGGATAGAGCTGTATTGAGATAACATAATTTATAGAACAAGCACAATTAACATTGCCTTACAATTTTTTTTATGCTTGGCCAGCATGTGGATGAGGCATTCCTTCACTTCACGAGTCATTTATGATTATAAAAAAGATTTTTTTTATTAGATTTACAGGGTCATCGAAAAAGTATCCTCTCATTTTAAAAAGGTATTTAAAGGTAAAGGCTTTGGAACCATTTATGTTAAATGGGTGATTATTTCACAGTGCGGTAACTGATGAACGTAAATTTTGTTTGATGTATAAGACAGAATACGTTACCGCATGCGCAGGCCAGGCAGCCGACGCTAACTATCTACGTCGTCCAATATAATGCCTCAACCACACGACCATGACAGCGAGCCGAGCGGGTATTCATGAGTAAAAAGGCGTGAACGGTCGGTTACCTACACGAAACAAGACAAACCCCCTATCCACATGCCTTTTCATTCATAATCACACGCACGGTCTGACCCTTGCCAAGCATGCGGAGCCCACATAATCTTGATATTTTTGGAACCTGGTTGATTTTTGATTGATTTATCAAAAATTTTCAAAGTTATAGCTATTTAAAATGAGGGCATTCTTTTCGATGAACCTGTATTTGTATCCTACCTACTAGTAGTACAAAATCACAAGTTGTAGAGCTGCGCTTAATCACAGGGTACGTAACAATAACAATTAATAATAGGAATGAGTTTAGAGTATGGCTGGCCACAAACGTCCCGAAGTTCAGTTCCGGAATCGACCGTTTTGCAAAAATGTTCCGATCAAAATTCTTTCTGAATTTAAAATCGGGGTGACGCTGAATTCAGAGAGAGGTTTTGATCGGAACTTTTTTGCAAAACGGTCGATTCCGGAACTGAACTTCGGGACGTGTGTGGCCAGCCTAAGAAGTATTCATAACAAGTTAGTAGGTGGGATATTAACAAAAAGGAACTATAGTACTCAGTAGTCAGCACTCAATCAAGTTAAACGACTCATTTATGTTTCTACTAAGTGCCTACTTGAGGTTTGCGGTTGATACTAGTACCTAATATAGTACCTACCTAACAACGCAATTATTATTATTAAAAGTTGGTAGTGGTATCTTCGAATGTAGCGGACAAATACTCGTATTGGTTGTATTGCTCCCGTTACATGCTCGTAATGGGTCGCGTCCGAGTAGTGTTCACGAGTAAAAAGGCGTGTGGATTGAATGTTTGTCTTGACGTGTACGTAGCCGTCGGTTGACGCCTTTTTACTCATGAACACCGTTTGGACGGAGCTCGGACAGGCGTGTGGCGGGAGCATAAGAGATTTGTCATTGCAATAACTATCTACATGCTTAAAACTAGGAATACTGACATTTAAGAGGGGAGACCTTAGATTTCGACAACCTTACTAAATATGCTTTGGAAAAAAAAAGGTAAGATACATTGAACCTTTATCTAGGGAATGGCCGTAAATGATTTTTTATATCTTGTATAGATTTCTCAAAAAAAAAGTAGTGAAAAACATCTCTGATATTTTTTCCGAAAGACGGAAACTCGTTTCCTGAAAGTCGCCGAGTAATTTTTTTTTTGTACTAATATATGCATTAAAATCTAATGAATGACCCTAAAAAAAATTGAATGAAGCGAAATTTACACCAAAAAAGTAAAAAAAAACGCGGTTTTTTACATTTGACTACGCAATTGTTCATCCCATTTTGAACCTCAATGCCGCAGGAAATGGAACATCGGACCCCTCCACTTAATGAAAAATTTAACTTTCACGGGTACTGACTAGTCTGGATAGCATCTACGCCCTTGGCAATTATTTTTCTTCTCAAACTCAGACTTAAGCTGGACGTCTAGAGGTCAAACTTAAGCATAAGCTCAACCTTAATAATATTATAGGTAATAGGTATAATAGTAATAATTTATTAAACTAAAACAATAAATTAAATCCTTTGTGGAGGTTTCTGGTAATTTATAGGCTTAAAATATTATTTGGTAATTAATTCTCCACCTTTTCTCTCTACCCGGGTTGACTGTGATGCCCACGTCACACGCTTGGCAAGCGGCGGGCCGAGCGGTGTTCATTAGTAAACAGGCACGTGGATGGGGTGTTTGTCCTGGCTCGTGTAGGTAACCATGCGTGTCGATGAGGCATAAGATATTGATTTTGCAATAAGTCCGCCCTTTAGCATACTACTATTGTCTTGATTTGTAACTCTTGGCTTATAAAGATTTATTTATTTATCTGCTTTACAAACCTATTAGAAAGAAAGAAAGAAAGGCTTGAGGCTTCGAGACTAAAAAATAATGCCATGTACGCATTAGGCCAGGAGTTTATTCGAGTAGGTAGTGATTAGTAACAATTCTGGATTGAAACACACTCCTTATCAACAGACGATTGGTTTGCAGCAAAGCCCCATATCTCCTTCTCCACTCATCCCTGTCTTTTTTAACTCTTTATATTACGAGTCGAAGCCCATATCCTGGCACAGGCCGTCCAGGTATTCTTTCCTTGGACGTCCTCTGTAGTTTGTCCCCTCGTCCATTCCTTCAATTAATTCAAATAGGAGACCCTCTTGCCGCACTATGTGGCCGATCCATCTGGCACGTCTTTCTGTTAATGCATTGATCAGGTGTCTTCCTCCTTTGATTTTGTTGAGAACTTTTACCCAGCTATTACATCAGGTATTGTGACTAAACTACTAGCCTAGTGTGAACAAGGGATTAGTGCGAGTGGTAGTTAGTAACAAGATCGTGTAAACACGGAATTACTCACATTCTGCCTCAGAAGAAGACAATATTAATATTAACTTGGTACCTAATTAAATTAATTACTCCTTACTTCGTGTGTATGTCAAAATGAATTTAAGTTATATTATACATACATACAGGTAGTCGTCTTCCTATTCTGAATGGCACTAATTAAACGTCTTACCTGACACGACGCCAACGTATCATATCACTGTGTATCATGTTCTATAAGCAGTGGCGTACTGGCCTAGTTGCTAGCTCACCCTATGGCAAGTGGGCCCCATCTATAAGAGCCCCCCCACCCCTCAAGGTCTTTCTTATTTATTTTATTTATTTATTTAAACTTAAAGTAAACAAAAAACACATATAAATTTACAAAATGGACATAGTACAGATTGTAAAACGTTGTTCACTAGGGCGAACTTATCGCAGAACTGCGATTTCTTCCAGTTAACCCCAACATTAGATAGTGATTAAATAAAATACTTTTGCAACTGTAACATTATGGAAAAAATAAACTTATAAAACGTTGTGTAGTATCAAAATAATTTGCCTGCGGCGCTGGTTATACGAGTCATTAATTAAAAATATATATACACAGGCATGGCTTCTGGCGTGAGGGGGCATATAAATCTAATTTTTAACACTTCGTTGTTGGTGACATAGTCACAAATTTTCAAAAATTTGTGCTAATCATACCTGCTCTTAAATAAAAATCTCATGTGGTAGATAATATGTTATGCTGGGGGCTCCGACTTCATTATATGGTAACCTGATTTTTTAGAGCCAGTCCGCCACTGTCTATAAGATCGTATTACTTTAAGCCACGTACATGATGACTAAAATAAAGTCTAATATAAAGTTCGTCAACAAAGTTCTCAACGACATAATATTACTTGTTTTGTAATTTTTTTTAAACAAATTAATGTATTACATATGCTTTTTCACAAATTCACGAATTTTCGCTTGAGAAGAAGCAACGATGCCATCAGAGGTGAGGAATCACGTGATAGTGGGTGAAATGTAAAAATCGATATTAGTGTCGAATCCATAGTTTTTGGTGTGTATGAGATGGATAATGCTCTTTTTGCGCCTGTATGATGATGTTAAAGTATAGGACAAAAAAAGAAATAAAAAAAAATATTCCAACTTGAAATTCGAGATAAGATTTAATTTCCTCAAAGCATCCTTACTTCATTACCATTCTCCACACGTTCTCAAACGTTTTCATCGTAAACTTCCCCTCATATCAGAGCTTCTAAACATTCGTGATGTACATCTAGATAGTAATATTTTAAAATAGTAATAATGTTTTCCTTGAATAATTAGTTATACATACATCATGATATAAAATTCATTGAATAATAAATTGTATTTCAGAAATTCAAAGTCGCTAAAGTCACATAAATATGAAATATATAAAATTGGATTTTCTCAATTACGAGTATAAAGAGTAGATACGATTCTTTGCATTCACAACCTTTCTGAAATTATATTTTGAGTTTATTGTTTACATTTACTAAAGAAGTATTCTAAAATTATTTTTTTCCCAAAATGTTTTAGTATTGTTGATACTGTGAATCAAAGTACCTAGTTGTTTTTTAAAAATCTTATTCTTCTTCCACAGACGTCCCTCCACTGCTGGATATAAGCCTCTTCTAACGTTTTCCAATTTCTTCTACTTTGAGCTTTGCTCCACCAGTTTTTTCCTGCGACTGGGACTACATCATCTAACCATATTTTTATGGTCCTCCTACGGGTCTTTTGTTCTCCCATTGTCGCCATGTTAGGATTCTGGGTGCCCAGCTCTCATTTCCCTGTCTCGCAACGTGGCCTGCCCATTACCATTTTAACTTAGCGATACGATCTGCTGGTGTAAAAATAATAGTTTTTTTACATAGTATTAATCATTATAGTCATGAATTTTCATTAAAAAAAACCTACAAAAATTACAATGATCAAAAAATGCATACGTACATATTTTTGGATTATAATTATAAATGAAATTAAGTTAATTGTAGTGAAATGAAATAATATAAAATAAATCTAATTAAAAACTTATTCCAAATTGGGCTAAAGTGACTTAAGCGACTTTGCTCTATGTATATTCGTTTAGTCAATAATTATGATAAATGATGCAACAATTTCACTCAACGTTCATGAATATGAAATATGAAACTTATGAATATATTGCTATGATGAAATAATAATTGAAGTGCTATATATTATTTTGTTTTCATATTGTGTTGTTAATATTAAGGCTCTCGACCCAACTATGACGTCATGGTCATTTCCCACGGCTTTATTAAGGTTCAAAATCGCATGAACAACCGCATGATAAAATGGTAAAAATAGCCCTTTTTCCATTTTTTGGGGTTAATTTTGCGTCTATCAAAAATTTTTTACGGTTATTCCCTAGATTTTAATGCATATTATCAGTACAAAAAAAATACAGTGCGACTTTCGGGAAACGAGTATCCGTCTTTCAGAATAAAGATCAGAGGTGTTTTTCACAAAGTTTTTTGAAAAATTTATACAAGATATAAAAAATCTTTTACGGTTAATCACTAGATAAATGTTCAATGCATCTACCCTATTTTGAATCAAAGCATATTTAGTAACGGTTGTCGAGATATAAGGTCTCCCGTTTCTAGAAATTTTTGAAAAGTCAGTATGCATACTCTTATGTAAGTGCTATATTATTTTGTTTCCATATTGTGTTGTTAATATTAATTTCCACTGTATATGGAGGTATTCGCTTCACAGCTGACGACGTGAGTATTTTACAGTATTTTATCTGAGTGAAAATAATCATCCTGTGAATAAATTGCATATCATCAGAAAAGTTTTATTTCATATTTAGAAATTTTTAGAAATTTGGAGGTCCCCAAATTAGGCCAGACTTCATACAGTGTGAAAAAAAATATACATAAAAGTTAACATATTTTCAATAATAATATAAATTGCAAAAAAATCGCCTGGGGTGCTATTTTATGAGTGTTAGTTGACTTTTTATGATCGTTAGGGTGGGGACCCCAATATCTGATGCCGCATAGGACACCGGATCTCTTAATCCGCCCCTTTGCACCACACGATTCCATATAGGAAATACTACCTACGTTCGTAGTACCACGGACCGTGGAAATCCACCTTTATAAATATATAAATAAATATTAATCCGCGTTAAAAATATATTATCAGAATTGTGGGGGGCTTAAAAGCAAAACCAGCACATTTCGTTCTAATATGGTTATTAATAATTTTGACATAGTAATCTTAACAGAGACATGGTTGAAGGATGGTGTGTACGACAGTGAGTTGTTCGGTGACGAGTATATTGTCTATCGCAGAGATAGAGATTTAGAATCTACAGGTAAGGTGACCCAATACTACACTCATCCTTCCTTGTGCTAGAGGACAAGGAAGGATGAGTGTAGTATTGGGTGTTGTATATATTCCACCGAGATCGCCAGTTGACATATATGAATCACACTTCGAAAGGGTTTCCAGCAAATTTGTAGATAATAACCGTAGTAGTTATATCTTTCTCGTTGGTGACTATAACATACCAACTATAAATTGGACCCGCGATAGAGGTGACCTGTCGGCTGCTCTTATGGAGTCACACAGTGGTGCACAGGCACGGGTTCTCGCAGAAACTATGTCTTTTTTGAATGTTAAGCAATATAATTTAATTCCAAACAAAAATAATAATATATTGGACTTAGTATTATCTGATCTGGAATGTAATGTGGGGCGCTGTGATTATCCTATAGTGAACGAGGATCGTTTTCATCCTCCCTTGTTAATTGAAATAGCGATTGAAGCCGAAACACATCTCAAGGCGAAAGAAATTGTTAAGTATAACTACCTAAAGGCCGACTTTGACGAAATCAATTTAAAACTCAGTCAAACTGACTGGGATGCGTTGCTGGGGGACGGAGACGTTAATCATGCAGTGGAGGCTTTTTACGATAAATTATTAACAGTTATAGACCAATTTACACCTAAGAAACCAACAAAGAGCGCAAAGTTTCCAGTATGGTACACGCAATCTACTATATCCCTCGCAAAGACGAAAAACAAGTACTGGAACCTATGGAAACGATATAAAAATGACTACGATTATGCAGTTTTCTCTGAGTATAGGGCTAAATTAAAATTAGCGCACAAAAATGACCATCGAACTTACCTGAACAACATTGAGGTGTCTCTTCAAAAAAATATCAAACCGTTCTTCTCGTATGTCAATAATCTTAAATCATCTAACGGCTACCCGAAAAACATGCATCTTAACGGCATTAGTTCAAATGACCCAGAAGAAATAGCCAATCTTTTTTGTACCTTTTTCCAATCTGTCTTTATTGCTGACCAGCAAACCAATAATAAACCAACCGATTCAAACCAATGTTCAACATCTGATTCTTTATCAACAATAAATATTTTAAGTTCGGAAATTTATACTAAACTCATAAACCTAGATGTCAACAAGGGTACAGGACCAGATACACTCTCGCCACTGGTGCTCAAGCGTTGCGCACCCCACATAACTAAGCCCCTGCGTATTCTCTTTAACAAAAGTATAAAGGATGGCTGTTTCCCCAAAATATGGAAAATGGCAAATATCACACCAATCCACAAGTCAGGTAGCAGGGCGGACATAAACAATTATCGGCCTATATCTATCCTTTCCCCGATTTCAAAGGTGTTTGAATCCATCATTAAGGACCATTTATCACATTTCTTAGGCCCACAATTTTTGACTGAGCAACACGGCTTTATGACAAATAAATCAACCCTTACTAATTTACTAACCTACTCAGAGTTTTTGTTCAGGTCTATGGACATGCGTACACAGGTAGATGCTGTGTATACAGATTTTCGTAAAGCCTTTGACAAAGTAGACCATGCGCTTCTAGTGGATAAGCTCAGTCAGTACGGCATACACGGCGACCTCTTGAGATGGATTGAATCTTACTTAACTAAAAGGCTAATGACGGTAACCCTAAATGGATTTAATTCAAGGTATGTTACAGTGGCATCCGGCGTTCCACAGGGCTCCGTGCTCGGTCCGTTGTTGTTCGCGGCGTTTGTCAACGATATTGGTAAGTGTTTTATGCATTCAAGGTTTTTACTTTTCGCGGACGATTTAAAAATATACCGACATATAAAAAGCACATCTGACGCTGTGAAATTGAACGAGGACCTAGAAAGGGTCCAGGAATATTGTAAACAAAACAAACTTGAGCTAAATTTGAAAAAATGTAACTCTATCACATTCACAAAAAATAAAAATGTAATTACGCACAATTATACTATTGACGGAATAGAGTTAAAGCGGTTGACGAACATAAGGGATCTCGGAATAATCTTTGACGAAAAACTTCATTTTGACGTGCATATTAGCGAACTATTGATACAATGTAATAAATTACTTGGTTTTATACTCAGGGCATCTTTTGAATTCAAAAAACTTGAAACGGTCTTACAATTATATATCTCACTAATTCGTTCTAAGCTGGAGTATTGTTCCTCGGTTTGGAATCCGCTGTACGATAAGTACATAATCGAGGTGGAACGGCTGCAACGAAAGTTCGTTCGTATATGTGAACGTAGATTTCGCGGTGCGACTTTGACTTTGACCGCACTCTCGGAGAGGCGTATACTTGCTGATGCCTGTGTCCTGCGAAAAATATGTGTGTCGGAGGTTGACGTGCCGTCCTTATTGAGTGGCGTGGGCTTTCGAGTGCCGTCGCGGAGACGTACTTACTCACCATTTTACTTAAATGCTCACTTAACAAATGCTGGTTTGCGAAATCCGCTCCACAGAATGACTAAATGTTATAATGACAGATTCGCAGACGTTGACATGTTTTCTACTACTTCTTATAGTTACAAAAAACAAATTTTAGCAATTCTGCATGGCAGGTGATGATATTTTACTGATATTAATTGTTTAAATCTGTTCTATTCAATGCTTTACCTTTCCCCAATCTCCTTTCCTCATTTGTTCCTGTGATTGGTACTTGCAGTTGTTAGGTTAGGTTTTACTTAATTTGTATTAAGTTAGTGATAAGTCTTGTAATTGTTTTTATGTTTAATGATAATAATTGACCCTACACTTAATTCAATCTGTGTACACAGTAATAGGACATTGATTTGATTCTTTATATTGTATTAGTTTATTTTTGTCTAGATTCATGTTCAGTGTCTGTCGGTGTGCTTTGTGAAATAAATAAATAAATAAATAAATATATTGAGAAATAAAAAAAAAATATTTTCTAGATTGATTCCAATTCTCTGAATCGGTTCTATTAATTTTATAAGAAAAAAAAAAAGAAATCAGAATAAACTACTTACATAAACTTTATGTGGGTAGATACAAAATGAAACACCTCCATTATTCAATTTCTCTCTCAATGCCTTGGAGATTTTGCAAAATATCTCATTTTGAGCTGCGACTGGTCCCCAAACACAAGTTATTTTGAGACTTTGTTTGGTGTTACTAGATTGATGTGGAATATCTACCATTAAAACGGTGTCAGGACACAATAACACGGGAAAAATAACACATGATAAAATAACGCGGAAAAAATAACACGCGAAAAGAACTTCACGGGAAAGAAAATTACACAGAGAAAGAATTACACGGGGAAAAATAACATGCTGAAAAAATTGTCGGGAAAAATAACACATAGAATGAACATTACATGGAAATAATTTTCATAGAAAGAATTTCACGGGCTTAGAAATAACACATTGCAATCAAATGCACGGCGAAGAAATAGCACACAGAATGAGTTGCACGGGTTGTCAAAAATACATGGAAATAATTTCACGGGATAAAATAACATATAGAAAGAACTTCACGGGTTAAGAATTAACATATAGATATTTGTGTTATTTCTTCCAAGTGATATTTTTTCCCGTGTTATTTTACATGTATCCCCTTAAAACTACACCCCCTATCTCCCCCGTCCTATATACTAACTTTTTTTACCCCACACAACCTTTTCGACTTGTTGGTGTGTTAATAAAATATGCGATAGATAGAACTGATGGATGTATAAGCGGTGAGGAATATTTTGTGAAATAACAAGTAGTTATCTCAACAGATGTACAGCAAAGGATGGACTTTCCATGAGGCTTATGACTGATTGTCGGCTGACATAATGTCATCACTTTACATTTAAGTAACATTCACCAGTTCCAGTCCATCCATTTTCCGAGGCCGGTAATCGAACCCAGACCTCCAACCTGACAGGTCAGTTAGCTACAACTGGGGAAAGAACGTTCTACTATCGCTTCAACTTTTTCAAATTTTGCGACAATGTGAATTACACCTTTAAAAAAAACCTGGAAAGAAATCGATCAATCTACGACAGTCAACCTTATTAACCAGTATTTTGGCTAAATTATCCTGTCCTCCCGTTAATTTCAAGGGTACTGTCGGAATTATTTTTTGTTCCAAGGAATTTCCAAATATTGTCATTCTAGGACAGTCAATACTTCCATCTATCACTGTCTTCAGTTTCAAGGTGATACTCTCAGTATTGGCTGAGTAAACACCGAAGCCGAATGGCAGCGTACAGCCTCTTAATCAAAAACAAAGATACCCTTATTTCTTGAAATTTTCCTGGAATGGGATTTTAGGGAGTAGTTGCCAGTTGCCCCTTGACTTTAAGGTCAAGATCCTCATAATACAAGGCGGAGAATCCTCGCGGTGAAGGTCAACTTCGTTCCAATCTTTTTATTCGGAGATCAGTCCCCTATTACCATTATTTATTTACAAAAAGAGGGATTTTGTTTGAAAAAGAACTTTAGAAAAAGTGTTAGAACAGGGTTACCATCAGGTGTTCGGTATTTTACCGAACTATTCAGTATGACAAAAATACCGAAGTATGAGTGGTTCGGTATTTTTTCTAAACTCATTAAATGTTTGTTAGATTTTTTTTGTGTCTAATTAATGAACTGACTCACAAATTCGAGTTTAGTTAATTATTTTATTCTAGGTTGTTCAACCTAGAAGGAAGAGTATATGTACCTACCATGCTGCAAAAACCAACAACATCATTTATTTTATTCTTTAAGCATTCGCATTCTCGTGGTGGTAGCACTGCATTCTGTCGCCTTAAAATTATTTTATTATGTTTTTCATCGTCTCAACTGTTAAAATTTAGAGGTGGTAACGCGCTCGACTGTTAATCCAGTGGGAGCGGGTTCAATCCCCGACTTACTCCACTTCACAACACAAGTTTTTAAGCTTTCTGTGAAGTGTACAAAGATCTATTTGGGTTTATTTCGATAAACCCAGATTCATTTGAAATTTTTAAAAAAATATGTTTGCATACGTATGTATAAATATGTTCTTATATTGTAACGACTTAACCGTGTATATGTGCAAATAAATGTGCGAATAAGTGTAGTTATACATTTTTTTGTTTTCATTCTATGTCCAGTAGTTTTGCCGATCTCATCTGGCAACCCTGAGGTAGGGGCCTGCATTTTTTATGACGAATTTCGTATAACGTTCATTCATAATTTAGGTACAAAACGTATCCATACATAAATAAGGCAGTGACGTCACAGACTTGACTTATATAAAAAAAGGAGAAACGGTTGTAGACTTTTCAGGACGGAACCTAATAATGATTTTAAGCATTTATGTAAGCATTATGCAAAAATGTAATCGAAAAATAACTTTTTTAAGAAATACGGTGAAATTCAAAATGCACTAAAAATGGTTCGTTCCCCGATGCCGACTTTTGCCGACAGACTTTTCAATCTCACTGTGAAGTCCACAAAATAAAAAAAAAATAATGGCCCGGGTATAATACTCCCACACTAAAGAACCACACCATTGCCGGGTTAACTATTTATAGAAGACATCTTTGTCTCTGTAGGATAAATTTCTCATAAATCAAACATTCAGTTAAATCTGAGATGCCCCCTCCCTATCCCCCCCCCCCCCAAGGTGTCTGGGATACCGCAGGATGATAAGGGACCCTGGACAGGAACACAAATTACCAGCAAGCCTTTTGTTTGACATCCATCTTGTTGTACTTACTGACATTCAACTACAGACCTAATCAAGACAATATCAACATACATAATTCTATAATTCTCGTGGAAACCGTCTATGCATGTAATGCAGGACCGTGGCAACTTTTACAATTTGTTCTAAAATATATGGAAAACGGCAAAGAACAGGAGTAACAGATATTGCCCAGCGCATCGCATCTCTCAAATGGTGGTGGGCAGGTCACATAGCTGTTACAACAAACAGACAGTTAACAAACATACGTATTGACATACACAAAATATATAATTCACGTTAACCTCCCAATTAAGAGTGTCCACAGCATGCACGCATGGTAGGTACATTACAAATCAATCAAGTGAATATAAAACAATTAAATATACCAACACGTAGGCACCCATGATGTCTGAAAGTAAATATGCCATTAGCGCAAAGTACCAAAATACCAACAAAATAATACGTTTTTTTAGATTCTAATAACTAATTATGAAGTTTTAAGAAGAATTTTTATCTGATAACTCAGGGTTGAGAATTGAATTCGGTGAATATTTGTCCGAGAACATCTCTAGAATCCACTGTGGTAATATTTCCCTACAAAATGGACAACTTGAATACAGTAAGCAGAAATACATTCCCTCATGTTTTGGTGATGTTTTGATAAGGGTATATAGCAGGGCTTCCCAACCTTTACCCACTCCCTCCCCCCCCCCACATAGTTTCTCTTAAAATCACTACACCCCCCTTGTCTATTATCAGTGGTGAATTAAGACATCCAGTGCCCCCCACCTGAACGTTTGTAAAATACCTCTCAAAATATGTCTGTGTACAGCGCCGCAGGCAAAAGTTTATTTTACCTGCGTCATGGCCAATAGCTGAAGGCACTGCGACTGTGAAATGTTTTAAATTTTACACATATTCGAAAAACTTGCCTGAATACGTCGAGAATTATGTACGAGTATGTTGATCTTTTTGAGACGGTTTCATGGGGTTACATTTTTCCTTAAAAAGGCGGCTTCCCACGGTCCGTGATATTACGGACTGACGCAGAATTTTATAAGCACTTTGTATAGAAAATAACGTCTACAATATCACGGACCATGGGAGGCCACCTTTATATGTAGGTAAGTATTTTAAAATAAAGGTTGCGAGGCACGAAATGATTCAAAAAGGAAATAAGTCGATTATTTACACTGTTGATTTGACAAAATGTTTAAATGTCAAATGAATTCCGTGTTCATTTGACAGACGTAGAATTACAAAGGAGAGCTGAGGGTGTCGAATTCCCTTCAAAATAGAATTTACAAAAGGGTGTTATACTATGATTATTCGCCATTTTATATTACCTACGATCTCGCGATGTCGAGAAGTGACGAGAACACAATTTCGATATTTTGAGAAATTGCTACTATTATATATTTCATACTACGGTTTGCCTTTCTGCATATGTGCACCTTTCGCCTCCTATTTGTTTTGTTGAACATAATACCACTCCAACTTGTAAGATGGCTGAAATCACTCGCAGAAGAGTGGATAGCCGTAAAGAATAATAGAATAGAATATTTAATTTCTTATTACCTAAAATCTCGCGATGTCGAGAAGTGATGAGAACACAATTTCGAAATTTCGAGAAATTACTACTAAATTTTGGGTTCTGAATCGGGGGTATTAAACCCGCGGGGGTAAAACAGCTGTTCTGCGGGGGTAATAGATAACATCAGATTAGATCAATAAGATAAAATACAAATAAAGCACCATCTATCGACTCAGAAATTACAAAAAAATACCTATTAACGTTTGAGACTTAAGCAGGCCTCACACATCCGGAATCTCTCTCTGAATTAATCATAATCTGAATTGGAGTGTTTGTAAAAAAGGTTTGATTAAAACTACGTGAAGAAAGTATGTCAAGGCCGCATTATTACCCTGATAATGAATTCAGGGAAAGATTCCGGATGTGTGAGGCCGGCCTTATATTATAATGAATTCAATAAGGGACGACAGCTATTCAAAAATTTTACAACGTAGGCTATTTATTATAACATGGCAGTTGGATAATTGACTATATCATTAGTAACTCTATCGTCGAATCTCGTATAAGGGATTTTTGATTACGTATTTGCATCAAAATCGCAATCGAATGTATTTCAAGATTCTGATGATAGAAAATGTTCCCTTCTGTAATATTGTCTGATGTAGGGGGTGGCATTTGGGACCCCTTTTTAAATTTTCCGACCGTCATCCACGTCTGGAAGACCCCTTTCAGAGCCGAGAAGTTCCTGAAGGACGTGACTCGGATGCAGATCAATTCGAAACAACTGCGTATTAGGTAGACACCCTTACAAACTTCCAGCCAACCGTACTCTATATCTACATCAGAAGAAAATGAAATTGTATAGTGGAAATGCGAAATTTCGACGAAAAAACTGCAAGAAAATTATTCCGGCCGCGGCAAATGGATGGAATGGAATTAGCGTTTTTTTTTCGTTTTTTTTAGGGCTAATTTCGCTTTAATCAAAAAACTTTTACAGTTATTCCCTAGATTTTAACGCACATTATCAATACAAAAATAAAAAAATCTAAGTGACTTTCGGGAAACAAGTCGGAAAAAAGATCAGAGGTGTTTTTCACATTTTTTTCTCGAGAAATCTATACAAGATATAAAAAATCTTTTACGGTTATTCCCTAGATAAAGATTTAGCATATTTACTCTATTTTTCCAAAGCATATTTAGCAACGGTTGTCGAGATAGAAGGTCTCCCATTTTTGAGAAATTTTTGAAATGTCGGTATGCACACTCTTAAGGGTTATTCCTAGAAAAAGGTTCAATGTATCTACTGTATTTTTTTCCATAGCATATTTAGTTACGTTGTCGAGATCTAAGGTCTCCCGTTTTTAGAAATTTTCGAATTGTCAATACTCTTCATCAGTTACTGCACACTACACAGTGAAAGAATCCCCCATTCAACATAAATGGTTCCAAAGTTATAGCTTTTTAAAACGAGGGCACTATTTTTCGATGACCCTGTATTAAAAAGATCATAGGTACATGAAGGAACAAATAGAGTGATATAATATTTTTTCTTCTTATCTCCTTCTCATAGTATTGTTCCCACTTATATCTTAATAAGGACATCAGGATGTAGTGGCTGTAAGAGTCGGCAGGACATCTTGTAAACAGCTCGGAGGTTTAACGTCAGCTGACAGATCATTTATTCACATTATCCTGCGGTATACTCGTACTAGCTGTAACACGACAAAAATCAGGCGGGGTAGCAGAGAGAATAAATCACCAGATTTCTCTATCCCTGCACGTATAATTATTGGAATTAGTAATTCTCATGTAATGGCGAATTAAGCGGTGTGCAGAGTACCCAATTGCCTAAGGCCCCCGTGATCTATAGGAAACAAATTCAGTGGTCGTTGTTTTAAAAAATCTGCGACTCTATTTATTTGATGTATTTATCTTTTATGTGACGCATTGTTTTTAATATTGATTTAAAAAAACAAACCAGATCTACAATACGACCTTCTTTATAATCCTACAAAAAAATTCGCTATCAGTCACTTTTATCCAGCCGCATGAGCGGGGGAGCAAAACCTGTTGTCCCGTAGGGCCCCCGGATGTCTTCATTTGCCACTTTCTAATAGCAAATTCATTTATTATTTAGCATAGTATTTTCTATTCTAATAAATAATATTTTTAACTACAATACATATTTACCAATTCAGTTCATAAATCAAAATGTGCAAATCATCTACATATTTTAACATAAAGGAGCTCAACATCTATCGATGAGTACTTAAAACATTTTATAGACTCGTAATGTCAATGAATACCAAATGTTGTGGACAAATGATATGTATTATATTCATTATGTCAATGAAAAGTGGTATGAGACGAATAATTTTCGACTAGTTCCACTTGATGGCGTGGCGATCAAAAAACTTTCTAAATTCAAACTTGCAAGAACTGCCACGATCCTGCGTTACATGCATACCCAGTTTTCACGTGGATTATGTAAGTTGATAAGGAAGGTACTCGCCGACAAACAAAGTGTCTTATTTAAGGAGAAAGGAAATAAAAGCAGAAAAATGGGAGACATTTCAACATTCTCTGCGGAGACAATGTCGTGCAAGTGATAAGTAGAGAATGGATAATTTCTGTTATTAATGAAGTTCTTTTCTTGTAAATGGTATGGACAAATAAGTACAGTTTGTATAAAAAGTTTTTTTTTTATTATTGAGGGTCTTATTTTCACCCAAAAATCTTTTTTTTTTCTAGTTACAACCTTGTTATTATCAGATTTAGAGTTCTCTAATCTTCACTAGATCTTTGTGATTTCTTTCTGTGTTATTTTTTCACGTGGAATTTTTCCGTGTGTGAATTATCCACATTATGTTAATTATTTTCGTGTATTTTTTATTCCTTGCGGGATTTTCGCTGTGTTATTTCTGTGTGTAGCTTTTCCCTGTGGGGATTTTCTGCGTGTTATTTTTTCCCCGTTTGGATATTCGCTGCCTTATTTTATCTTGTGTGATTTTCCTGTGTTATTTTTCGACGTAATTTCTCTTTTTGCGATTTCTCCATAACCTAAACACATCCAACATCGTAAAACACATCAAAACAAACCCTTCATATTAAATTTTAATAGGTAATACAAAATTTATGAATAATATGAGGATTTACTTCTTGGCGGTGTATGAACTCGGGCGTGTTGCGTGTGTGTGTATGCGTGTGTGTGTGTGCGTGTGAGGGTGTGTATGTCTGACAAGAGAGGAAGCGTTGTCTAAATTCAATAAATTTGCTAATAAAAATCTTCCAAGCCCGTAAAATATTTTACTACCTACAATGAAAGCAATAAAACTTGCGTTGTAATATCGTGTTCATATATACCTATTCTTATTTACATGACTAGTATTTAGAAGCCTGTGAAACTGGCGAAAATATCTGCAAAATAGCATCAAAATAGTAACAAAACAAATTGAAATTAATTTGAGATTAAAACCATATCATATTTATTTTTGAAAATCACAATTAATTTTTTGTGAGAACATCGGAATTATGTACTTACATGTCGTAGTTGAATATAACGAGTAGTTATCACAACAGATATACAGCAAAGGATGAACCTTCCATCAGGCTTTAATTTACGAGTACACTCATCTCTTAAAGTGATCACATTAAGCCAGCCGACCGACGATCAGTCTAAGCCTGATGGAAAATCCATCCTTTGCTGTATATCCGTTGAGATAACTACTGGTCATATTATATTTATTTATTTATTTACACTTTTGATGAACAAAATGCAGAGATATTGTGTTAACATTACGAATATAAATCATACCATTTGTTCACTAGGGCGAACTTCTAGCAGTGCTGCGATTGTACAAAAATGCACAAATAATTTAGGTTTCTGGGACATTGGGGAATTATAAAAATTTAAAGAAGAAAATGTAGATACAGATAACAACAGATGGAGTCAAATAAAATTAAGGTAATAAAAATATGACAGCGGATCAAAAATATGTTGTGCTTGCCTAAATAAAAACTTTATTGAAGAAAAAAATACTTTCAAATGGCGGGTTTATTGCTTATTATTAAATTTATGTAATACACTTAATTGAGATAATATATTATTTTCTTCTTTAAAGTACTTACTTACCTAATAAATAATATAAACAGGTTGATTACGTATTTATCAAATTACCTGAGAGCATAATTCACCGTTCGCCACTGGTATCTACAAAGGTAAAAGTAATTTTATTTTCTTTAGCGGGAAAAAAAAGGTCTCCCCATTTCACTTGTTTGACCCAAAAAGGTCTCTTAATGTGATGCTTTTCATTAGGAACCCAATATTCTACCCTTTTCTGTCAATTCCCTCAGCAAATCTCAGAACCAGCAGAGTCCCATTCTACGGGTATAATTTCACAATCTAACGTAAGGTGAATTTCCTTAAATTATTCCGAAAACATTAGGTTATGTCCATAGAGATAGAATAAACTAGAGTGTTTTAAAAGATGCGCAGAACCAAATTTTGTACGCCAATATCTTTCTCATTCAATCATTAATCACCAGCGAGATCAGGTCCAGAAGATTGGGTTTGATCTCACATGTCGCCAGATCGGGAGAAGAAAGAGCCACAAAACATATCCTGCAAAATAAACCTGTGGGTAGGAGACCTCTGGGTAGACCAAGACAGAGATTAATAGACAATGTTATCCGAGATCTGAGCGTACTAAATTTAGGCGATGACTGGGAGTCCGTTGCTGCAGACAGGAAGGCTTGGAGATCCATTGTTCTCGAGAACAAAATTTTACTGGAGTTGTACGGCCATCGGAAGTAAGTAATATCTTACCATTGAACGATCACGTGGAGTTAGGCAAAATATCTGTCATCGCAGTAGTATTATTGTATGGAATTCGAGCAATTTTCGTCTATGTTAATACTTCAGAATAAAATTAATGAAAATCATCAACAAATTAGAATATCTGGGTTTAATTTTCTTACCCTTTCTTGCTTTTGCCCAACTGAACGTGTGACATGTTGGCTCATGCGCACTACGTTAAAAATCAGATCTGTGACTCTCTGGTAATATATTCTATTTCTATGGTTTTGTTTAATAAGACTTATTTAATATGAATGGGTGAAGCGACCTGGAAACGAAGGGAAATTGTTAATACTTCGCACCCTACCTTTTGTAGTGGAAATCTATTTACTTACAAAATAATAAAACTTTCTAAATTATGGCATTATTTTTGGGTAAAGAAATAGTTTACAATTTATTTAGGTACTTACTTTCTTATGGGACCATAGTAAAAATACCCGAAAAATTAGGTGGGGAAAATAAGATTTCTCAGCTAATACTAAAGACATCGTCCTAAGACTTAAAACATGGATAAATGACAATATGTTTTAGTGCCCCTAGTGGTTAGAAATTTGTTTATCCCGAAGTTGCGCGAAATATTACAAAAATACAAACATGAGCAAAAATTAAATATCATTAAACCTGAAATTGAATAAAAAAAAAACATACTCAAATCATACAGATTTAGATGCATATGAAAGCAGTTACAAGCACACAAATACCCAGATACGCACACACGAATACCCAGTTACTAACACCCATATAGACAAACACAAATACCCAGATACGCACACATGAATAACCAGACATACACACACGAATACTCGGTTACAAACACACTAACACCATATAAATTTTAGATAGATCTATTTGTTTTGCGTGTGTGTTAATTATGAACGGATGTAATTGGTCTTGTGTATTGTGAGAATGTCAACTGGAAGAAACGGTTAACTATCTTGGGGTTAATTGGAAGAAATCGTAGTTCTGCGGTATGTTCGCCCTAGTAAACAACGATTTATAATTTGTACTATGTCCATTTTTAATGTTCGTATGTTTTTCTTGTTCACTAAAAGAATAAATAAATTGTGTATTTTTGTACTTATGTACCTGTCAATATGTGTTTTGTAACTGTATCTGTTCCATGTGTATTATAAATAAATAGACACACGCAAATACCTAGATATACACATATGAACTCCCTGATATACACACACACGAATACCCAAAACACAAAGTATACACTGTGCAAAGTAGAATTTGATATTTTACGAGTAGGTACCGTCTAGTTTGATATAAACACTGTCGATGCCGTGTGGGGACGAGGTATTTATTGAGAAGAGTGGGGGGGTCAAGATGTGAGCCAAAACCAATAAAGAGGGGGAGGGGGTACATAAAGGGAGCGCAAAGATAATAATGTGAATCATAAAAATATCGATGTAGTGATTTTACGATGATTTTTAAACCAACGGTTCCGATAATTAAGCGCTATCAAGAATTCAGCTGACCAGACCTATAAGAACACTACCATTGTGCAAAGGATCCTCTCACAATTTGTCCCGATAGAAGCAGTCTTCTGGAGTAAGCTACAGGTGTTCCATATCTCCTCTGATGTTCCATATCTCCTACATGACTAAATAGAGGGAATGGTTGAAGGGACAAACCACAAAGGACGCCCCCGACGGCAGTACCTGGACAGCTGTACGAGGACATGAACTGCGCCACATATGTCGAGCTGAAGAGAGCTGCAGAAGACAGAGAAGAATGGAGATCGAGATGTAAGAATTTTCTGCAAACTAAATCAGCAGGATTGAAACTGGAGAAGATATGAAGTCTCCTCAATGGTCTTCTTCGGACGTTATCTTTTCTATTGTAACCTGAGACATAGTATCGCCAAGATACTTGTTTCAGGTACACATCTTCCGGACTATTCATTGCACACCAATGCACACGATACCAATTAACTAGGCTAAGGTTATATAAATACTAGATGACCATACTCTGTATTAGCCAGTCTGTACTAGTCCATCTCATTGTAAACAACTATACAATAAATATTTCCTCTGTACCATACATTTAGCTGTTTCATTCAAATCAAGTTCAAATATCCAAACAGCTAAACCAGTCTCCATTCCATCGAATCGATATTATAATGTTAACATATTGCGATATTGACAAACCTATAAGGGGACATTCGTGAAAGATGTAAAAGAGAAAAAGTGAAGAAAATATTACCCAAGTAGAGAATGGTGAGGAGTAAAAAGGAATGGAAAACAGGTTTGAGATGATCGTTTTATGTTCTTCACACTGCTCCTGCTGATTTGGCACTATTTTTATGAGCCATAACACAGCTTCACCTTAAACCTAGGTTTAGGATCTGCTTTTTTTTATATTTACACATATGAAGATTATATATGCTACAACATTTTTTATACTTATCTTAAGAACCGCTGGACAAAAAGTAGAAAACGAGATAATTTTGAAAGACATTAATGCCCAATCCCACCAACTTTTGCCTAGGAAGGAGAGCCCTAAGGAATTTCCATACAAAAACAGAGATAATATTCTATTTATTGAATAAAGAACATCAAAGTGCCTGACTCCCACGGCCAAATTCCATATGAAATGCAACATGCAGCTCACCTATGTTAGGTGCCCAAATATCTCCGCCCAGGCTAGGTGAGTTGTATGTTGCATTTCATATGGAATTTGGCCGTGGGAGTCGGGCACTTTGATGTTCTTTATTCAATAAATAGAATATTATCTCTGTTTTTGTACGGAAATTTCTTAGGGCTCTCCTTCCTAGGTAAAAGTTAGTGGGATTGAGCACTAGTGTCGCTCATATAATTATACGTGCGTAAGAAAATTTGGACTTTTTATAAAAGAGATGTCTCTAAGGTTGAAATGCCCATTTGTACAAAAAAATACTTTAAAAACTTTTGTAAATTTAATAATAAATTGTCGTAATCAATCGATAACTACTCAAAACATTTCGTAGGCTCGTAACGTCAATGAACAAATGTGATATTGGTCGAATAGTTTTCGATAATAGTTGAAGGCGCTACGATCGTCAAATGTTTTAAATTTCGTATAGTTTCGTACAGTTGATGTTAAACGAAAAAAAAACGTAAAAAAGGAGTCGAAACTTTGTCAATTTTTCAAAACTTTAGTTTTTTATGTAATGTTTTAAAAAGAGATTTCGTTTCACCATTACCAGAGGGCGTTTTATCTAAAGTGTTCTTTTTTTGAAACACATTTGAAATTGTCAAATATGTCACACTACATTCTAACCCTCTATATTCCACTCATTGTAGCTCTTCACGGCAGGACGTGACCTGGGAACATTATCAGACCCATCCCTTCATCCTCTCATCCTCCTGGTGTCGAACCTCCCAGGGTTTGCTCCTCAAAGAAACCCATTATTTTTTCATTTAGTCGGTGAAGTTTGTGTCATTCAAGAAATGTACTATCGACTTTTTTAATTCTGGTAGAAATCGGGATGTTGGTGACGCAAGAATTTTTGCAAATTGTATGGAATTTAAAACATTTCACTATCGCAGTGCCTTCAGCTATTATCGAAAACTATTCAGTCAATATTATTCAATTCAATTCAATTCGGTTTATTTCTCAAAATACTTATTACACATTTGAAAAATTCACAAATGTTAATTTTTTTTATTGACATTAAAAGCCTATGAAATGTTTTGAGTAGTAATCGACAGATATTAATATTTTTTGAATTCGCTTTTCGCGAATTTGTTTTTTTTGGATATTTTTTTATCCAAATGGGCATTTCAATCTTGGAGACATCTCTTTCAGTCATAAAAAGTCCTAATTTCCATACACACGTAGAATTATAAGAGTGTGAAATATGTATGGACTTTAAAACATTTCACGATCGCAGCGCCTTCAACTATCATTGAAAAATATTCGACCAAGCTATAAGTTTTCTTTTTTCAGTTTATAATTCTACGTACCGAAATCGTAAAGATAGGAACTGTTAATTTGATAAAGAATCCAAGCCTCCTCACACCTCTACGCTCACCTAAATATTTGTTTTTAGTCATCCTGTCGTTATTCAAACTCTCAACATGCCCTAACCTCATTTGAATGGGTTTTACATAGGTTAAGAACTTCTTCGAAAATCTTAATCTTGTAGGCTTTCGCAACATGATGAATCCATATCTTCGTTGTTGGTTCTTCGAGTTTCCTTACTGCTTGTAGAGTTATTGAATGACCTATCTTTCGGCAGCGATACTACTGGCATCTACAGGTGAAATAGTGTTTTTATGTAAAAGTCCGTCGAGGTAACAGTAATTTACTGCCGCAGCGTGAGCAGTGGTATGTTCAGTTGAAGCGTGACGTTATTGTGATGTGTGACACAGTAACCAAACCTGAAGAACCAACAACAAAGATATAGATTCGAAAACCTTATTTTTTCCATGAAAAATACCTTGTGCTCGCACGCTTAAAAAAGTGTAGAATAATCTAGAATTTGTAGAACAAAGTACTTTTATATCCATGTGTGTTGGTATGTTCTGGGGATTTGTTTCTGCCGTCTAGAGAGTCCCGTATTCCGTGGGTAATCCGAGCTAATCTCCAATCAAAAATGGAATCCCGCGTTACCATTATATTATTCGGAGTCAGCTCTGGTATTACTTATGTCATATGTGATACTCTTACTTACTGACGTAATATGAGAGAACAATATGTGAACACGTGACTTTGGGAAAATAAAAGTTTGATGCGGAGAATCATAATAATGATCATTATGATAAAATGTTTCTTGTTTGTATGACCAGTGGTAAAAATATCAATCGATATTGTATTTAAACGAATAATTATTGGATACCTATATCTCTTTATATCTATATGTTTGGGTTATCTAACAGAAGAGGATAGAAAATAACAGAAAATAACATAATATAATAGAATAGAACTTAATAGGAGAGAATAGAATGGAAAAGAGCAGAACAGAATAATAATAGGATACAATAGAACATAATAGAACATAATAGGATACAATAGAACATAATAGGATACAATAGAACATAATAGGACACAATAGATCAGAATAGAACGGAATGGAACGGAATATAACAGAAAAGAACAGGATAGAACACAATAAAACGGAATGTAACAGAACAGAATAGAATGGAACATATTAGAACAGAATGGAACATATTAGAACAGAATACGTAGAACAGAATAGAATAGAATAGAATGGAATGGAATAATAGAACAGAACATAATAGAATATTGAATAGGTACTTACGTGGTACATTTTTCAGCAGAAGTTACTAGGGCCAGCATGGTGACGAGGAACGCCCCCACAAAGGGGCGTCCTCCCATGGTGTAACGTAAAGCCATCTGGTATGAAGTCACCATCCGTAGTAGTCAGTTCATCACTACACTGTGTTCAATAGATTGCCTGCAACAAAAATCAGAAAAAAAAATATGAATAACTTTTAAAAGTCTCATATTGAAAATTGTTTTTTGCGAAAATTCTTGGCATATCACCTGATGATAAAGTCATAAAGTCATTTTTGTACATTTTAAACTAAATATTTAGTCTTTCATTTTACCTTAGTTATAAATGAGTGGGGTAAACAGCCAATCTCATTAGATTCGTAAACCTTTTCAGCGAAATAAAACGTTATTACGTATGTGACAAGTCACTAAAACGAGGTATTTTAAATAAGTGATATTCTATGCATGGGTTTTTGAAAAAAAGGAAATTGCTCTTTCTTTAAGATGGGATCTAAAGAGTTAAGGCAATGATATAAAAACGTAGTGTAATGTGTAGACGGGACACAAAAGGTTAAATTGGAAAACACTTGTAATAGTTCTGAATGTGTTAGCCAATCCACCCTAAAACATTAGGCAAATGTGAGCTTTATTGGTCTAGATTTTACATTAAAAACTACAGCAGTGCGCACTGACATTCCTATATAATTATATTTTTTTATCAATATTAGTATAACGGATAACCCCATTGGAAGAAGATTACCCGGAAGGCCACCCAAGAGATGGAAGGACAGCTGGACCTCCTCATCCTAGGACAGCCCGCCGTCACAAACAGGTCACCCGACCTAATACAAGAGGAAGAAGAAGAAGTAAAACAGACAAACAAAATTGTACAATAAATTTTGAATAATAATGAAGATGTGTTATTTCTTCTCGTGATATTTTTGCATTTAAGATTTCTTCTCGATATTTTCCATATACAATTTTTTCCGTGTGCGATTTTTTTCTGTGTGATTTTATCAGGTAACCTAAAAAAATATAGGTTAGTGGGTAAGTTACTACGCATTAAACGTATATTATGTAACTTTTCTATACGCAGTAAGGTGGGCAAAAGTTGAGTTACAGGTAAAACTTTGTGAAGTTTGCCCTGCGTTAGTCCCGCCGAGGTAACTAGATACATAAAAAATGAGATGTAGGTAGGACTGCTGTGAAGGGTAGGTTGAAGGGGATGTAGTGAGAGGTAGAGACTGTGCAGGATTTATGTATGAGCCACACAAGGCATAGTTTGGGTCCCCAAAAAAATTACCGAGTGAGCAATTGTCACAATACATATCTAAATAATTAGGTGTCACTTCTTATGGTCGCGCGACATGGTCGCCGACAACTGGTCGCAGCGACAATTGATCCCAGCGACAACTGGACGCGTGACATTTGGTCGCGGATTATAATGAAATAACTATGCGCCCTGGGTTTTACAGGGCGCTAGTTAAAAGACAAAAATACGGTGTTTTTTTAAGACTCCGTATATTAATATTAATAATAATAATAATAAACTTTATTGTAAATTAAACATTTATACATAAGCATTAAAATTAGATTTACCTAACTAGGCAGAGCCCGTACTAAGGTAAATCAGTTTCAGCCTTTGGTTACATCTGATTTGATTTAGAAAGAAAAAAATAATAAGATAAGACAATAAGATAAGAAAGAAGAAAAAAAAAAAAAAACAATAGCATTAGAAGTAAAGTATTGAAATTAAAAGCAATGACAATAGTAACAGTATGCAAGTAATAACAATAGCATTAAAATTAAAACAAGAATAGTATCAAAACAATATTAACTTTTAGAAAGAAAAAGAAAAAAATAAATAATGACAACAGGGTAAGAGAAGCAATACAAAAATACAAAAATACAAAAATAATCAGCCATCAAGCGCGAAGACAGAGACAGACATACGTACACACACACACACACACACACACACACACACACACACACACACACACACACACAAACATCACGTTCACTAATACACCGCTACACCAATATCTACACAAATATACCGCCACACCAATATCCACCACCCACTCCACAATCTTACAATAAAAAATAGGCCAGATTCGAGGAGGCTTAGGTAGGTATATAATTGAGAATTATCTCTGTTTCGTTGCGTCCAATCTTTAGCAGCCATTCAGTAATAAGTTTTTTTGGTAAGGGGCTGTGCGTCATTTGTCGTTTTGTCAGTACTTTGTCCTGTATTTTGTTAAGGAGTCTCGGTGCCTGGAAAGTAAAATGTCTTTGTGCAAAAACTGTCCTCGTTTTTGGTACCTTAAAAAATTGTTTGTTTCTACATCTTGTCGATAGGTTGTGCGTTATTTGTGTCTGTAGGTGCTTATGTTTTATATAGTGTAAGATTATAGTTTTTGTATATGTCTGTCTTACGTCCAATACACCGAACTGCCGAAAAAGTGCATCCGAGGGACATCTGAATGGTTTTTTGTTGATTACTCGAATAATTGATTTCTGGGCTTTGACCAAAGGATCCAGGGCCGTCAGCGTAGCTCCTCCCCAACCAAGAATACCGTACGACAAAACACTATGAACCAGAGCAAAGTACACAGTCCTGAGCATGCTGTTAGACAACATATTCCTCACCTCTTTAAAAATGTATAGGGTGCTCCTGAGTCTCTTTGCTGTATTAGTTATATGCTCTTTCCAATCAAGTCTTTCGTCAACAATTACGCCCAGGTACTTGGCACTCTTTACCTTCCTGATGATTGGACAATGGCATGGCGACAAGTTGCCAACACTGGTGTCACAGTTATGTATTTTAATTGTTTTATTTTTTAGATAGTCATCGTCTCTGTTCGTAATGCTGATTGTCATGTAATTAGTCTTTTCTACGTTAAGGGTAAGCAAGTTCAAGTCCAGCCATCTCCTCACCATCCTCAGACCCTCCTCAGTCCTCTGATAAGCTTCGTCCCATGAAGCGCCACGAAAAATAAGTGCGGTGTCGTCAGCGAATGACACTACATACCCGTCAACCAGCTGAATATTTGTCAGATCATTGATGTATGTGAGAAAAAGAATTGGACCCAGTACGCTCCCCTGTGGAACTCCGAATTTGATCTGTGCTTTGTCACTAAAGTACTTACCAATTTTTGTTCTTTGCGTTCTGTTGGATAAATAGTCAGAAAACCACCCATGTGCCGCCCCACGAATTCCTAATTTAAACAGTTTTACCATCAGCAACCCGTGGGAAACTGTATCGAACGCCTTTGCGAGGTCAAGATATACAGTAATGCATTTGTCTCCCCTGTCCAATATATTTACAACTTTTTGGGTAATACAGCCAACTGCTTCCTGTGTTCCCCTGTTTTTTCGAAAGCCAAATTGATTGTCAGATAATATATTATTCTTTTCGAAAAAAACCAGTAATCTGCATTTAACCGCTGTTTCAATTACTTTTGATAATGAGTTTAATAGACTTATGGGTCTATAGCACACTATGTCGTCTTTTTTCCCACCCTTATGTATAGGACATACCACGGCTTCCTTTAAGTGATTCGGGAAAATACCTTTTGCCAGACTCATGTTCGTTATATATTGAATTGGCAACTTAAGGTTGTCAATGCACTTTTTTAAAATTCTTGTTGAAACAAAGTCTGTACCGACAGTGGATTTGTCCTTTAAGCTAATGATAATTTTTTCTATTTCCTTAGAGGTTACTGGATCAAATTTGTGCATTACATCGGCATTCACTGTTGTGGTTGTTTCGTGTTCCAAAAGCTGCAATTGTGCCTCAGTTTTATGTAGGTTGTCTAGAGTCTTCTGGGCCAGTGAGCCTCCCACATTTATGTAGTATTCGTTCACAAAGTTGGACGTTATATCGCTATTCGAATCATCTATTTTGTATGTAATATTGTTTATGGTCAGATTTTCCAACATGCATTTTGATTTTTTTCTACTAACAGCCTCATTCAACAAGTCCCACGTTTTTTTAGCGTCATTTGAGGTGGACTGGAATTTTTTCTCATAATATCTATTCTTTGTTAATACTAGTAGAGATTTACACGCATTGCGAAATTTAACATAGGTGTTTTTTATGTGAATGTCATGGGGGTACCTTTTTGTCTTTATATGGAGTTCATCTCTTATATGCATACTCCGAAGCAGACCTGGGGTTATCCATGCTTTTAGTATACGCTTTGAGTGCGGAATAGTTTTCGTGAATGTGTGCGCCCGTATAATGTCGTTCAATGTATTCACGATATATTCAGTTGCTTCATTTACATCTGTAATATTGTATAAGGATGTCCAGTCTACCCTTGCCGTGTCCTGGCGAACATTTTCATAGTTTATAATTGTTTGGGTTGTTAAAGGCGTGTTTAAGGTCTGTGGTTCATTTTGCTTCAGATAGAGTATGGTTGGATAGTGATCCGTAAGAAGACTGTCGCATATTATACCCTGGATCTGAGATTTTTCACATCTAGTTCTTATGAATATATGGTCTAAGCATGATTCCTCTCTGGTTGGGAGATTGATGGTGGATAACATTCCCTGCTCTGCGAGGAGTCCAAGATAATCTTCAGTTTGGCTGTCATTCTCTTCCAATATATTTATATTAATATCACCTACAATAATATACTCCCTACTCGCATTACTATCAAGCACACTTGAGAGTGAGTCAATGAATGGTGTCAGGTTATAAGAAGATGGCGATCTATATATACCCAATACAGTTAATTCCCCGTTCAGGATCACCCTGAGACAGTTAGCGCCCAAAATTACAGGTTCATCAACTATGGCATTTAGGTTTTTTCTTATGTATACTACGACCCCATCGTTTTGTAAATAATTTCGCGCGGTTTCGTGCATGTCATAACCACTTAATCTATATCGAATTATACCTTCCCTCAACCAACACTCACTTAGTACAATTAGATCGAATTCGCAGTCAATATTTGCAATCAAGGCGATAAGTTTGTCAAAATTCGCACTATAGCTTCTTATGTTACAGTGAAACATTCTGAGTCCCGCACCATCCCTTAGAACGTCTGAGCATCGCCATGTCGGAAGTACCACCGTGGTTATTGGTTCGGTATCTATTTCTTCTAAAGGATTACGTGCGCCTTATATGTGGGAATAGGCGCGGTACACAGTACTCACAAGCCCCGCTATCTAAGTCGCTATACTTCACAATTATAATACAAATCCCAATAAAGCAACACAACATATTCAACTCAACATTTACACAACATACTATTATCAACATACACACGCTATACACAGTAGCATAGTAAAAATAAAAATTTTGTCCACTTACCCATTTCTCCTTGTATTTCTCTTGTCTCCTTGCAAAGATATGCATCGAACAGTACACACTTATTCCCAGCACCACCCAGAATACACGCAGCTCGCAATACACAATACAATATTCAAAATTTTCAGTAAAAATATGTACACAGACCCCTAAGGTATTTCTTGCTTTCAGTGACAGCGTTAGGTTATGTTTACAAAAACATGCAAGGAAAAAGTAACTGCACATTTTGACAGCCGTGACGATTACCAACCTATGCATTAATAATAGACAACTTATTGAATTCTTATCATACTCCAGTACACCATACAGAATGTAGGCTTGCTTATTCATATATTTAGGCTCCCGATACAACCCATCAGAATATTGCAATCTAGATATAAACATTGGATAATGCCCACCCCGCTTCTCTACAAATTTATACTCAATTCACAATACCCGTCCATCGGTTTCAGTAATACAGTAGGTTTTTGAGGTTATGTTCGTACAATAACACAGTACAACACTCGTACACTCATTCACGGCACAACACAATAATATACTAAACACATAACTCTGTCTTCCTAAACAATTACAATAACATTTATTCTTAGACTGCTGTTCACATTTATCTCTATTGATTAGAATTTTACAGCGGATAATTAAAACAAAACACGGCAAAATATCTCCATTCACAGTTGTCAGATCTCGGCAAAACAACTCTGTACTATAACTACGAAAGTCAAACTCCATCAACAATATTTGTTTTACACAAGAACAACAATAATATACAAAATCAAAAGTAAAAATTACACAATAAGAAATAAGAGATTTATACTTAAATTTATTAACGTTAGCGCTAAAAAAATATTTCAAACCTTTAGTACGGGCTGCATAGTTTCACAAAGTTTCTAACAAAGTTTTTACTTGAATAACTCTTCCTGCGTCTTCCTTCCTCAGCAAGACCTTTCCATCTTGGATCCATACATATTTATAACCCTTCTCCTTTGCGTTCTTCCTAGCCTTTAAATAGATATACTTGAGCCTTGGTGTCAGAGCTTCTTGAACATATATAGGCATGTTGAAGGGCATGCCCAGATCCTCTGTGTTTAGCTTCCCTGCCCTGGTCTTGATGCTTCGGTTGTGGGTCTTTACAGCCATTAGGTATTTATTTCTCGTTTGCGAACTTGAGAAAGTGGCAATAATGCTTCCATGGCGCTTTATGTCCATGCTTCGTGGCTCGATATTATCTTCATCCCTTTCCCCATTCTTGTAGCTGAATCTATAAATGCTTCTGATGTCTTCCTCTCTCACCTCGACGTTCACAACTTTTCCAATCTGGATGATTAGTTCTTCCAATTTTTCCCCACGAGCATGGGGAACTCCCCTTATTTCGACTTTTTCTGCGTTCTTCAGCTGGTCTACACTGTCTGCCCTCTCTTCCATAAGTTCAATTCTATGTTCTAGCTCTTTGTTCGCTTGCAAGAGACCATTCAGTTTTCTTTCCATCAGTTCCTGCTCATTTACCTTCTTCAGAAGTACGTCATACTTTCCAGAGAGGAAGTTGACAGTATTCTTCATTTCTGCATTTTCTCTGAGTAGTGACTCTATTAACTTTGTTTGCTCATCCATTTTGACAATCAATCTCTCATTATTCTCTCTTTGGATTATGATTATATCCTCCTTCAAAGTTTTCATCATGTCTGCCACCGCCATATTCTCACCTGATTTTTTGGCTTTACAACATTTCCACGCTTCTTTAGAAGCCTTGCTCAATTTTCTATAGTTGTCGTGTGTCATGCCTGCACACGCGTAATGATACTGACTTAGGCACCTTGTGCACTCAATTGTTTCTTCTTTTGTAAGATTTACTGTGCAGGCGGCACAAGACATAGTTATAATATGAATATCACTGTTTCTCTTTATTAATTACAATTAATTAATCAATTACTATTATTTACTTTAAACTTTAGGTGCGAACAGTACTTTGAATCAACTTCTTTCTATTTTTTCTATTGTAAAGGTTTACCCGAGTCAGCTGTTTGTGACAATTATTAACCGGCAAAAATTTTTTTGGACGAAAAAATTGAATTATCGTAAACACTTCTTGCTATACACTTTGTAAACGAACGCATAGATCTTAATCAAACATAATTCACTGATTTTAATGGATTTGCACAAAATATAATGTGTATATTAAATTAGTTTCGCAGGAGCAAAAAACTTCTCAAACCTCCCGGTTGCAGTGTTGCCAAGTATTATATATATAAATATTATATATATATATATATTAAGACTCCGTATCACAAATAGCTTAGGGCCTTTTTAAGTTTGAATCCGGCCCTGGCTTGTGGGGTGGGCAGAAGGTAAAAAAAAAACACGTTGAGGTTTTCGACAAAAGTTATACACGGATGTTAATATTAAAGTGGTACCTAACCTAACACTTTGTTAGGTCGAGAAAAAACTGCGAAATCCCTGAAATACTCGTAAAATAACAAGTCAAATCGAATGCGTGTAATTCGTACAATATTTTTGTAATTTATACTCGTTGATACCTACAATACTTTTTTTAATAAGTTTGTCTTTGAAAGTAGCTAACTTAATTGGACAGAAATATTTTATTTATTCTTTTCTTGTCATATAAAAGGACAATATATTTTTCTTATCCTACTACCTACCTACTTATTTTCTAATCCTACCTAATTATTTTTAATAAGGTGCACACTCACACAACTGTCACTGGTTAAGCCACATTGAAAAGGAATGGTAATAAGGATTTTGAATGTTAAATTAAATTTTTAAGATATTCTGTGCAACGGAGGGCAAATACTTGAAATTCAAGTATCAGGGTAACATGAATATAAGGAGTAACGAGTATACTACGTGTACTTTATTCCCAGCCGAGGAGGTAGAGTGCAGAGGTAACATAAGTTGATAAAAATATTAATACGGCGATGAGAGGTTACCAGGAGGGCATAAGGGCGCAAGGAGAAAGAGGTATCCGAGCTGTAATGGGGTTATTAAGAATACATTTTACCTCTAAATTGACTTACTTACGAGTTCTCTCCCTTCCTGTAGTACTTAGGTTTAAATGCGGGTTTCTTATAAGACGTAGTATACTGAGCAAGTACGGGGTGGCGGAGATTGAAAGACCACATTTGAAATTGACGTCACAATTTTGATTTTTGAGGGTAGAGGGATGAAATAAATAACAAGTCCTTGCAAATTTAGAGATCTTTTTGCTGGATATATAAAAAAATTGGTGTGAAATAGAATGTCCGATAGATGGCGTCCGTACACGGAGATGGATTCTTGGAGGCGCCCGAAACTTTTTTTTTTACCGTTTGGTCCCTTCTCCTCTAGTTGACGAGTCCAGGTGCCCGAATGGACCTACGGACGATAGAAAACAATAAAACAATCCTGCGAATTGGTTTGCAGCTAATCCCTACATCTTGATCCCCATTCTTCTCTGTCTCTCGAAGCTCTCTTCAGCTCGACATAATATGTGGCGCAGTTCATGTCCTCGTACACCTGGTCTACGTACTGCCGTCGGAGGCGCCTCCTGTGGTTTGTCCCCTCAACCATTCCCTCTATTAAGTCATGTAGGAGACCCTCGTGGCGCATGATATGGCCAATCCAGCGGGCACGTCTCTTGGAGATGGTCGGCATTCATGTAATGTTAATTACCTACTAATTTAACCGTCGCGGTAATATTTTAAACATTACAAATGTGGTCTTTCAATCTCCGCCACCGTGTACTTATGTTGATTCTAAGCAAATACGATTTTCCAACTTTCGTACCAAACTACTCCAACTTTTAAAGACCCTTGAAAACCCGACGTTGATTTGAAACGAAGAAATGAAATTTATCGAAAATATCGAATCATTTTGGAGAGCTCTTATAGATGACTAGAAATTCGTAATAAAAAGTAAAAATGATAAACTTTTTCTTCCCCCACTTATTCTTTGCACGTAGTGCTAGTTTTTGGAACAACCTCCTGCTATATAATCGAATTTACTATATCTTGGCAGCCGGCGGACGTTAGCTGGAAGTAGAGTTCAAGATTGCATTGTTGATAGTCCTGATTTGTGAATCTTGTCATAAGAGCTGTCAAAGGCCCGCAATATTCTCACATTGTATATTTTCAACTCCCTTAGGGAGGAAGCAGGATGGGTGTTGCGACGCTTACGAGTCGGCTTTGGCTGGCTTAAGTGATCACTTTATGCCCAGAGAAACGTTCACCCATTCTACCACATCCCGCTGTTAATCGTGTAATTTTTTTAAAGTTGTATTAATGCTCGTGCTGGAAATTATTTCACAATGAACCAATTTTCCGATGATAACGCCATCTGCTGAGGAGTGGACTTATGCTAGCCAAAGCCGACTCGTAAGCATCAGAACACCCATCTTGCTTCCTCCCCAAGGGAGTTCACATAACGCTACATTATGTGAATGAAGATACCTCTCGTCTCTGTTGAGGAAAAACTGTAATATTTTTGTAAGGTTACCTACATATTATTTTCAACAGGCTTTTTTTTGACTTTCACGGGTACCAAGGAAAAGGTAGTCTCCTACCTAAAAAATATAATATGTTTGCTCGCTGCTTTAATGACGTGTTAATGAGAGTGTATTTATATTGTACTCTGGAAATGACGTCAATTAGACGTCAGAACAGGATGTTATGGTGTCATAACTGCTTTCAAAACACCATTATCGACATAATTATTATCATTAACCCTCACCAAACATTATGAGACTAGTGCCCACCCGCGAAAATTCACGTCACGACATTTTGTTACTATTATTTCTGCCCGGAATAAACTTCCTGTACACATCAGAAAAGCGAGAACAGCTGCTGTATTCAAGAGCCAGCTTAAATCTCAGCGCTCAGCTTAAAAGCTCACCTATTTAAAAAATCTTTTGGTATATTGTTTTATTGTTCTTTTTCATCCCTAGGCCCTGATTCGAGCACTTGGACACGTCAGTTGGATATATAGTATAGAATATGTAGATGTTTAAGTACTTAGGTTAGCTTATTTAATTGTAAAAGGCGCCCTTGAGGTGGACTTGCTCCACAAAGCGGCGCATTACAATTTTTACGTATTGTTATTATTATTATAATACTACTACCTCCTTCAAAGTTCCTCGAGGAAACACTGGGCAGTCACAAAGCTCATCACGCTTATGTGTTCTCTGATACCCACTATTCAACTTCGGTACCTATATAAAATTGGAAGGACTCGAATACACTCCATAGTAATTCCTCGTACGTATTATCCAGCATAGTTACCTTCGATTTGGATTGAATAAAATGATGGAAGTAAAATACTATCCATATAAGGTTTGATTTAGTAGTAATGGTAATTTATAACACCATCAACCGAATTACATTCTCGCAACGATACAATTATATTTATTTATTTATTTAAACTTTAAGTGAACAACAAATACATACAAATATAAAAAATGGACATAGTACAGATTATAAATAGTTGTTCACTATAGGGCTAGAAATTCTAAATGTTATAAATGTAGTAAACTTTGGGCGTGGCTGAATATTTTTCGACGATAGCGGAAGGCGTCGCTATCGCCAAATGTTTTGAACATCATGCGTTACATTCGTACCCGGTTACGATGAGAATTATATATGATGATATTATAGGCAGGCGAAATTTTGTTCATAAATGTACAATAATGCTTACCTGTGTACAAAATATCTTTATAGGGAAATTAATATTAAATGAACCGCAGTGTAGTTGCCTACCCTTATTGAAAGCAAACATGGAAATAATAACTTGTTCGCCCGTTAAGGGGAGGAGTATCCTAAAAACTTTTTTCCCTTGTTCCCAAAACGTTTAAAATCGTATGCATGTACGAGTACTTAATAATTATTTAAGTTATGAAATGTTTTTTTTAGATAAACATGAATTACCATCATTACCACCTCGTTTATTATCATATCCTTCAAGAATATTCAATAATTATTATGAAAATTCATTAAATTCCAATAGTTTCATTAATTAAAATGAATGTTTGTTATTAATTTCGAGTATTATTATGTCACAAAAAATAATATGGACTTTAAAACATTTTTTTTATTTACCATCTTATATTTCATGAAAAAAAAATCGCCTGCGACGCTATGCTATATACAATATGCGTTAAAGACAACCACGTTTTTCATCCACCCATTTAGAAAAAAACCCTGCGGCGCAATTATATTTACTAATTTCGATTCCCTTTGGCGACATCGCAATTTAAATTGTCTCCATCTCACTACCCTAGCTTTGAAGCTGGCATAGTTATCAGCTCGGATCCTCCCCCCCGTCTCCGAAATAAATTCCTGGCAACGACCATGCCCAGATAGATAACAGATATTATATGAGGGAAAGTACTTGTATTAATTTAAAGCTATTTACTTTCCTGTAAAGCCTTGAACTTTTCACCTGTTTCAAATACTACCTACCTTTAGTCTGTATTTAGCCTACTTTCAAATGTCAAGGGGTGAGCGTTAAACTTGTCAATCAATCATATGCCTAGGCGTTATACACAGAAACATAAACAATTACAATAATACAAAAAAAATATGTAATGAAACGAACGAAAGACAACTTATACACATTGCAGCAATTAATCAAACACATATTTAATAGTTTTTCTAACTATGAATTAATGACAATGAACAATGAAATCGCAGTTCTATGTCCATTTTGTATATTTATATGTGTATGTTGTTTACTTTAAGTTTAAATAAATAAATAAATAAATATAAAAGTCAATATTAGGAGAAAAAACGGATTTATATAGGTCATTTACTGCCATCCGATTAGGCCATACAGAGAAAGCCGACGGTATAAATTGTAAAATAATAGCAAAAAAGATAGTCGGTTTGCTATTTGCGTTGCCGATTTTCTGAAAAACTCCAAGTAACTGCGTGAAAATGTATCAATTTGAAAAACTAAAATTGTATGAAGCAAGGCAAACAACCATATACTGAAGCCAAGGGAGGCCTAGTCGAGCGGCGAAAATCAGTCCATGTTAATCCCTAAGAGACACAGTAGGCTAGTATTTCAATATTGTTTTATTGATCTTCTTCATCCCTAGGCCCAGACTCGGCCACTTGAACACATCAGTTGGTTACAATCCATATTAATTATTATGCAGTATGAAATAATGAAACAATGAAACAAAATCCATGCTATTAGAATGTAAAGTGTTCTATTGGCGTACAGTCATGAATTTATAACATAAATACTACCTAGGTCCACAATAAAACGACAAATTACTGCATTTTACTGTAACGTTTCACTCTGGAAACGGCAGTACTAGGTCGGATGCTTTGTACACTTCACCTAGATAAATTATAAGCTTTCAAAAGCTTAAAGCTCTACACAAATATGTACACCCACCTACGTATAGTTCTGTCACTTTAGCATCACAAAAGCATTGTTGTGAATATCTCTGTACATTTCCATCTCTCAGTCAGTCATGTTTTCATAACCGAGCGATTTTAATTTATTGTTTGAAGTCTACATCACTATTATTTTTCTTCAGCCTTCTTCTTTCTACGGCTTGACGTAGGCCTCATCGAAATATATCTAGGGGAGCATTAAAGGGCATATCGGTGGCGGATTAAGACACCCGGGGGCCCTACACAACAACAGATTTGGGGCCTCCAATCTAATGCCGGCAATGCAAGTTTTGTGTAAAAAGTAAAAAGGCGTGTGGATGGGGCATTTGTATTGGCTCGTGTAGGTAACCGACCGTTAGTTAACGCCTTTTACTCTTAGACATAAAATTTGTCGACGCTCGGCAAGCGTGTGTATGAGGCATTACGATAAAAAAAACGTGTGCCTATACTTCAACTCTCTTATTCATAAGGTAAAAATAAATAGCGCCGTAGGCAATTTTTTTTTGAGGCTTATGTTATTACTGAAAATACTATATTGTGTTTAAACATTGTAACTTTTTTATACATATTGTATGAAGGCTGACCTAATTTTAAGGTCCCCAAATCTCGAGGGCCCTGCGCAGTTACATACTTTGCGGACAGAAGAAAGTGTAGCTAAGTAATGTAGTGTCAAGGCCCTAGATAAAAAAATAATTTGGTGAATTTTTTGAAGTTTTTATTATTATTATTTTGTGTTTCTTATAGTCCGAGAGCCCGCTGCTTAATTTATGACGTATCTGTTTTTTGATCGAGATGTGGTATAAATGATAGCTTACCAATAGGGTTTTACATCGCACTAGGGTTGCCTATCAAAATCTTGCCGCAACCCCCCTGCCTCCCCCGAAAAGGTCCCTCTTCGCGGTTTTTCGCCTTTTATAGGAATATGGTAGGAGATAGGAGAAAGTAGTCTTCTTCTTCTTCTTCTTCTTATTTAAATATGGCACGCACCCGTCTGCGGGTGATTTTGCCATTGTCAAGTATTTTGGTTATTTACTTATTTCTCTACACTGAGAGTGACGAATCATAGTATTTTATATTTAGGTAACAAATACTAAATGCAGTGTTATAAAATGTTTCAATATCTTCAACATGTACGACAAACATATTATTCATATAACATCAATGAAAAAACCATTGTATGACAAACACAGAATATATACAACAATATCTCTCTGACCGCACAGCACAGTTATATACAGGCCGTAGGTACACTCAAAAATACAATTCAATTCCAGGAACTACAGGCAAAATTAAACTAAATGGCATATAGAGTCGGGCAAAATGTTTTTTTTTTTTTTTTTTTATTTTTTTTTTAATCAATGTTATGAAAAGGATTTTTTATTTCCCGATTTCAAGTAACCCGTTTTTAAAACACGTTTGGGAGATTTTAATACAAATTACACTTATGATTCCAAAACTCGGTTACACCTTTTTATCATATTTCTTCAAGTGTTTTACAATGAAGTTATTCACTTTCGGAGAATTCAGAGCTAACAGCGATTGAATGTTAATAGGCAAGGTCTTGCACACCCCGCTGATGTCTTTCAGGAATTCCTCGTTCGGCAAAAGGGGACAACCGAAGAATATGTGGTCAACAGTTTCAGCATCTTCTCCACAGGGGGGAGCCCACGACATTAATTTTGAAAAGGTGTGCGGCTAAGATGACGTGACCAATTCTGAGTCTGCACAGTAATGAAACATTTAACTTTGGAAGTTTGCATTTGTTAAACCACGGGTGCGATGGAACAGACGGTTGAATACTCCTATAATGGGAACCAGTAGTAGAATTGGAGTAACACTCATTCCACTCGCTCATGACAGAAAGTTTCGTCACTCTCTGGCAATCCGCAATAGGAAGAGCAAACATAGGAGGGATAATACTACAGCTGCATGCCTGCTTAGCAAGAGCGTCAGCACGCTCGTTTCCAGCTATACCAACATGGGAAGGAATCCAACAGACTGTAATGTCTAGTTTACGAGAAGAGGCCACGTAAAGAAATTTCAGAATATCATATATGAGGTGATTATTTATTGATGATTTCTTAACAGAACACAAGTTATCTACAAGGCTAAAAGAGTCTGTGAATATGATTGAGTATGGGGTGGTAGTCAAAAGGATCTCCGTTAGCGCCTCCCGAAGGGCAACACATTCCGCTGTGAAGATGGATGCGGACCGTGGAAGTTGGAATTGTCTCTCTATACCGAGAGATGGGGCACAAAAGGCTGCCCCACAGTCACCCTCCAGAGATTTCGAGCCGTCAGTGAAAAACCTGGCATGTGAGGGCCACCTTTCCTCTACTTTCTCCAAGAAAAGTTTGTTGACTGAACTAGGATCCATAGTCGAAGCTGACTTGTCAATATCCATGTGCCGGAGCACATCTGGACGAAATGTTGTAGCCTCAAACGGAATAGAGAACATTGGTAAAAGAGAATGAAATGAATCCGGGAAACTGTTTAAGACATAATGATAGGACGAGCACAGCAATGGGTATATTCTAGAACGCCAGTAAGGAACGGTCTGACATCTCTGAATGAGTACCTGTAATTTGGGAAAGATCAAATGATTCTCCTGAGCCAGCCTTGCCGCAAGAAACTTTAATGCAAGGGATTTTCTTCTAAGAAAAAGTGGCATTTCGACACATTCGGCCTGTAAGGCCACGATAGGTGAAGACCGCATAGCTCCTAAGATGACTCTAATTGACTTATTCTGCATTCTTTCCAGTTTACCTGCAAGGTAATTCGGCAGAGGCTCAACAAGAATGCACCGTAATCTAGAACACTTCTTATCAGAGCATCGTACAGGGTTCGCATTGTAGTTGGGTGAGAACCCCACCACACTCTTGCCACCGCACGGAGAATGTTTATGTTTTTTTCACATTTTGCAATGACCTTCTCGATATGAATGTTCCATGAGAGCTTCCGGTGCAGGGTCATGCCAAGAAATTTAACAGAATCTTCCGAAGGAACCGGAATATTATCAAATTTGATACTAATGTTAGGTATTCTATGCTTGTTTGAAAAACACACAATTTTACTTTTGTTAGGCGAAAGAGTAAGACCATTTTTCTTAAACCAGCCGCTAAGGGATTCGAAAGTACTCTCCATGACCTCACTCGATCGAACAATGGATTTTTCAGCGCTGTAAACAACAAAGTCATCGGCATATTGCAAGACACTACAAGAAGTAGGAATCAGAGACTGGATGTCCTGAGTGTAGACGTTAAAGAGCAGGGGGCTTAAGACTGACCCCTGCGGTAGTCCTTTATATACTCTTCTCACAACCACGCCCTCTGGAGTCTTAATCAGGAGTTCCCTCTCGCACATTATGTTGAAAATCAGACGGCAAATAATGTCCGGAATACCCAAAGATAACAATTTCTCAAACAATATTGGGAGCAACACATTATCGTAAGCGCTACGAATGTCTAGAAAACACGCAATAAGATCCGTCTTATGGGCTCTAGCAAGATGAATATCAGTCACCAAAATGCTCAAGTTGTCTAGGCACGATCGGCTCTTCCGGAAACCAAATTGCCACTCTGGCAGAAGTGCTTCTCTCTCCACGAACCACTCCAGTCTAGCCTTTATCATCCGCTCGAGGATTTTTAGGAAGCAGCATGATAGCGCTATGGGTCTGTATGAGGATCCCAACGTCGAGTCTTTACCTGGCTTGGGAATAGGTACGACAAATTGTTGCTTCCATGATGAAGGAACCGAACCTGTAGTGAGAATCACATTGAATAATGATAAAAGTTTGAGAAGAAGGGGTCTAGGAAAGTGTCGAATAAAGGAGTATGGGATCTGGTCTGGACCAGGAGCAGAATCACCTGCGGATTGAATTGCTACATCCAGTTCGTTAAAGGAAAAAGAGGAAGAGAGAATACATGATTGCTGGGGAGCGAAGACAGAGTTCTTCCGCAGCTCAAACTCCCCGGGAGCATACGCAGGAGCCAGAATCCGCACAAAACCATCAATCCAGGATGTACATTTTGAAGTGTTAGGTCTTGGGGAATATGCACCTCTAAAAGCATTTACGGAATTCCAGACGTCTGATGGTGGTGTATCCGGAGAGAGAGAGCTACAAAATCTGAACCATCCCTGCCTTTTCTTACTCCTAAGAACTCTTTTGGTTTGAGCCTGAACCTTTCGAAGGGAGAGATAATTTTCAAGAGACATGTTCCTTCTGTAGGTTTTCATTGCCACAGAACGTTGCCTAACCATAGTCGTACATTCCTCGTCCCACCAGGAGGGAGATGCTCTACGATGTCCAACAGAGCTCTTCCTAGGCATGGAAGCGTCGGCTGCGCTAAGAACGAGGTGGGAAATCTTGTCGGAAACCATATTTACATCACTCATAGAATCATCAGAAGGGAGATCTATAAAACCCCCCTCTATAGACTCCCCAAACTTACTCCAGTTAGCCCTCTTTGTGTTATATCCGGATTTATGACGAGACGAATTGGATTGTGAATTGTTTGATCTTATTCTTATTATTATAGGAAGGTGATTGCTGGATAAAGGGTCCTTGAGAACTTCCCATGCGATCAGCGAAGCTAATTCACCAGTACAAATCGTTAAATCTACCGCGGTCGGATTCTGATGTGGAGGAGGAACTATAGTGGGGCTGCCGTCGTTTAAGATACATAAATTTAAGTTGTCGACCCAATCCAACACCGCTTTGTCAGCTGAATCTGTTTTTTGAGGGCCCCATGATGAGGAATGTGCATTAAAATCACCCATAATCAAATATGTAGAAGAGAAAATTGGGACGATGCTGTTCCAATACAACGTATCAAACTGGGATCTCGGGGAGTACATCGACACCACAGTGATGTCCATGATTTTCGCGGCGACTATTTGCATTCTTGAGGAGATCGGAAGAATTAGACGATCATAAGAGAAAGATTTTTTTATCAATAGTGCTGCCCCTCCGTAACCATCGGGGCGATCATCTCTAAGGCAGTCATATCCTGGGAATGATACAAAAGAATCTGAGGAAAACCAAGTTTCCGAAATTGCAGCGACATCTATTTTGTATTTCCTTAAAAGGAATGAAATATCATCTCTATTTGATACAGCGCTGCGGCTGTTCCATTGTAGAAATGACACGTTTTTATAACTAAAAGTTTGTGGAGCCATTTTCGGTTAAAAAGGTCTGAAGAATGGAAATCAGTTGAGCTGCGTTGGACGGTAAAGAATTTTGAGATGAGAGAATTTCTATTAACATGGAAATCATTGTTTTTAAAAAGTTGTTGTTGCCAGAGGAAAATTTATTTTGGAGGTAACCAGAAGATGTGGAGTTTTCAGATTGATCGGGGGCTGGAAGATTGTTGGGGAGAGCACATCCATTTGGAGCAGATGACCAAGAACTGCCATTAGGGCAAAAAAGAAGGGAATTGTGATCAGGTTGGTTGTAACCAGGTAGTACTGAGGGGTGCGAAGGGGTTTTAAATTTGAAAATAGTCTTACGATGACTGGATGGTAGCGGGGGGTGGACATTATTATCTGTCAAGGCTGAGTTTACTGATGAAGAAGGAAGGGCCTGGGACATTGCTTCTGAATATAGAGAGAATTTTTGAGGATGGGCGGCGAGGGCCTCTTTATAAGATACATAGCCATAGTTTTTTTTACGTCCTGTTGTCTTTTGAGTTCAGGACAAGAAAGGTTTGCAGCAGAGTGATTCCCTCCACAATTAATGCACTTTAAAATTTGGGACAGACAATTTTCGCCATTATGAGCATCGCCACATTTATAACAACGGGCCGATGATCGGCATTGTGCTCTGGTATGCCCGTACCTACTACAGTTGTAGCACAGGATGGTGGGAAAGACATATTGCTCAACCCTAAATGCATTGTGGAACAAAAATACGAACTCCGGAAGGGATTGCCCTTCGAAGGTAACAACTACGGTTTGTGAGGGCTTCCATGTGGCTCCCTCACTAGACTGAATCTTCCTATTTAATCTCCTTGCCTTGATTAATTTCCATTGGGAGGGCTCAGAATACTTTATTAATTCCTCCATATCGATATCCTCACTAATTCCTCTAATTACTCCTTGTTTGGTTAGCTTGAACGTGGGGATATACGCTTTTAATTTGTTTTCAGTTATTATCGGGCTATCCAAAAAGTTGTTTGCATATTTAGGGTTCAAAAATGTCAAAGATATTTTATATTTACCCTCAGCCTTCACTGAGCCGGTGATGATACCTTGAATTTTTAAAGAATACAACAACTTACCAAAATCCAGCGCACGTATTGGTTTGGATGAATCTTCATTTTGGACATAGACCAAGAATGGCCCTAATGACGTGGATTTGTAAGTTAAAGGTTGGGAGTAAGGGAGTTGGGGAGAAGGAGGAGGATTGGGAGATATGGCAGGAACTTTAGACGGAGGGGAAGAAATGGAAATATCTACATCCGGAGAAAGAGGTCTCTTTCTCGGGTCGGGAGGATCTGGAGGGACCAGGGGTACCTCCATATTGGAGGAACCTGTTCCACTATGGAATCTACAAAAAGGTTGAAAAAATTAAATAATAAAATAAAAAAAAAAAAAAAAAAAATTTAAAGGAATAAAATTTTTGAACCACTCTAGATGTTTTGCTGCTTCGGACTTAATAAATTAAATTTTGTATTCTCACAATAATATCGCAAATAAACACAACCAACACAACCGCATAGATGCGCTCTACGATCGGGACTGGAGAAATGACAATGACAAAAATAATCCTTGCTAAATTCTCTACAAAATAAGTAAATTTTTTGTAAATATTAAAAGATTTGTGTAAAATTGATTCGAGAAAAATATATAAAAGTTTCGAAAAAGTTTGTAATTTCTTTATGTCACCCTAGTCCACCTAATAGATTTGATCAAAACCTACGCAGAAATGATCAACCTTATATTATCTCCTTCCACCCAAACCAATTTCTTAGCTTAAAAAGCTTACAACTTCCACAAAACTTACTTATTTCTTGAAGGGATAATGGACTTAATACAAAAGTTACATGAAAAATAGTACTACCGTTTCTTGATAAAACATGGGTCGAGATAACAATTCTTCGATACGAAATTTCATCGTTGATTTTGTTGGCATATCGAAATGCTATTTAAGTAAATTAGGTACCCGTGATCGAATTAGTACTGTAATGCCTCATCCACATGCTGACCGAACTACCACGTTTTTTGTGGGAATAAGTAAAAAGACGTGAGGACGGAGTGATTGTCTTGAATTGTATACGTAACCGATGAACTCATGAACACAAAAAACGTAGTAGCTCGGCCAGCATGTGCATGAGGCATAAACATGAATCGCAGTAGTTGCTAAGTCAAATGATGTTGTATGCTTTCGCAATGTGACGAATCCATCGGTTGAAAAATAGGCTGACATACTGACATTTCAAAAAAATTCAAAAACGGGAGACCTTACATCTTGACATCCTTACTAAATATGCTTTGGAAGAAAATAGAATAGATACATTGAACCTTTCTCTAGGGAATAACCGTAAAAGATATTTTATATCTTGTATAGATTTCACAAAAAAAAGTGAAAAACACCTCTGATCTTTTTTACGAAAGACAGCAACTCATGATAAAATGCACTTAAATCTAGGGAATGATCTTAAAAGATTTTCTGAATGAATCGAAATAAACTCCAAAAAATAATAAAAAACGCTATTTTTAACATTTTATCACGAGATTTTGTACCTTTACGCGGCGGAAAATGACCATGACGTCATAGTTGGGTCCCCAGCTTGAACGTTTTGTCGGGTTTCGAGGGAAATGCATGGAATGTGCCCAGGACAGGGATCCGTGGAGGACCAAAGGGGAGGCCTGTATCCAACAATAAATCTGAGAGGTTTAAAAATAAGAAGTTAACTTGTAAAACTGAACTTATGAAGGATTTTCTTATTACCTAATAAAAAACTAGGTAGGTTGGAAATCTACGAGTACTGTATAATCCATAGATTTTCTAAAATACCTACACAGATTTGTGTATTACAAGATAAGAAGATCAACGCGTAAATTTCCTTTATTTTCTTCTTGTCAGTGACAGATCCTGAGAAACGCCATTTCCTCTTCCGGTCGACGCTTCGCTCCGCCCCGCTATATCCGTTTCCTGAGAAGTAATGAAAATACGAGAACCAAATACCTTGGTAAGTCAAAGATAATATTACCATTTTATGACTTGCGACCCAACTACGACGTCACGGTCATTTTCCAGAGCATTAAGGTTTAAATCGCATGATAAAATCGATAAAATAGCCTTTTTTTACATTTTTTGAAGTTAATTTCGCTTTAATCAAAAAAACTTTTACGGTTATTCCCTAAATTAAAATGCATATTATCAATTAAAAAAAATACAACTCGACTTTCGGGAAACGAGTTTCTGTCTTTCGGAATCAGAAGCGTTTTTCACCTTTTTTTTTGAGAAATCTATACAAGATATTACAAATCTATTTCGGTTATTCCCTAGATAAAGGTTCAATGTTTCTACTCTATTTTTTCCAAAGCATATTTAGTAACGGATGTCGAGATCTAAGGTCTCCGGTTTTTAGAAATTTTTGAAATGTCAGTATGCGTAGGTACTCTTAACCAGCCTGAAATGTATTTTTCACTGTATATATGTAAAGTGTAAGATATTGGTTTTGCAATAAGTCCGCCTTTTAACACACTACTATTGTCTTGTTTTGTAAATCTTCATGATTTTTGTGCAAATAAAGATTATTTACTTATTTATTATATCTGTTATGTTGAAATAAGTAAGTACATACCTAATTACATGTCAAACAAAATTACATGAAAAACAAACATGTTCCTTTTTGTGAGTAGGTATACTACTTCTTAGTAAACATATTATTTGCTTTTATTTCGATGTATTCCTTCCCCCTTTTTCACTCTATCTCTCTTTAGTGTGCATAGACTTTTATATTAAGTACCCTAGACGTCTGACTCAATGTATTTTCAATAGAAAGGAAGTGACGCAGTTTCACACTCGACACTTTGTGGTATTTTAGAGTCTCAAAACTCACACTTATCAACAAGATATCAATAATAAAAACCAAAACATCTTTAAATCTATCGCTTAATTCCTAAATAAAGTTATAACTACTCGTAATACAGATTTTAACTATTAGAATAAAATTTCGAAAACGTTGCCTACGAAATGTCAAAATTGGAAAAGAATTGGAAAAAAGAGGAGTTCGGTAGCTTGGTTAGTAACGCACTGTTAATCCAGTGGTTGCGGGTTCGATCCCCGATGCCGACCTACTCCACTTCACGACAGAAGCTTTTCAAGCTTACTGTGAAGTGTACAAAGGTGCATTTGGGTTTATTTCGATAAACCCAGAATAATTTAAGAAAAAAAAATCTCCATACGATTTGACAGTTTGAAGGCACCAATTTACTGAGTACGCCATCTAGGTACCTAATACAAAAGTCTATGGTTGTGTGTATATTTTCATCTCCTTATCTAATATTTTTTATGATGTTTACATAAAGGATTTTTATTTACACAACGTAACAAGATGAGCCGAAAAAATGCTACACAAATAATGTACTTACCGTACTACATATTTTTTTATCTTTTATTGAGATAAATCTTAGATACCTAATAAAAATATTTGAATATTATAAGAAAATGACAGTTTTTTTATATCTGCCACTTCATAGAAATAAGGAGGAGATCGACTGGAAATCGTATTAGAGATATTGTGAATTATATTGGTAACGATTAATTAAAGTAGGCATATTGGCATTTCATTTTTTTTTAAAACGGGAGAACTTAGATCTCAACAACCGTTACTAAATATGCTTTGAAAAAAATAGAGTAGATAAATTGAACCTTTATTTAAGGAATGACCGTAAAAGATTTTTTATATCTTGTATAGATTTAAAGGCACAAATATTATTTTTGCTTCATATTTTGTGTACACTTTTTTCCAGAATCTGTCATTTTGCGGTCCGGAAGGCCAAGACTATTGACACTGAACCCCTGGAAGTCTCAGATAAGTGAATTTGCCTTCCTTAAGCATACACATAAAATCCTTTTTTGTTAGGATTTCGTTTCATATTTTTTTAACACGGTAGGTATCACACTGAGTAAACCGGTTCGCTCTTATTTTACACACCAGGGCTGCGTTTTTTGACACTTAATTTAACCCAGCAAGTCTACGAGCGATTATCGCACGAAGACAGAACGCATTTGGACGATTGTTTCAGTTGGAATTGTCAAACAGAGATAGAGATATAAGAATACTTATAAGAGTGAGTTGATAGATATACATCGAGATAGCTATATCACAGCACTTTTTTTGGTAGGAAGGGATAGGCATATTGCGTGCTAATAAGTGTGAGTAAACAGCACGTGCAGACCACTCTTTTATCTATGGCGAGCGAATGTCAAATGAAAAACCGCTAAAAAACATCGAACCGCTGGATTAAAGAAACATACTCGAACATATTAATTTCATTATTATACCTATTTATTTTACTGTTTTTTGTCCATATTGTGTGTTTACATACTGTCTTAATTGTGATTCTTTTGCCTGTTGTTACTGTGTATTGTTTGGCTGTGTACCTTTATTGTATTGATATTTTTAACTTTTTGTATTGTAACTTTCCAAAGGCCTTGTGGCCGTCAAAACTATTAATAAATAAATATCGTTCAGATAATCCCTAATTTCGTCAGCTGAAAACCAGTTCGCGATGAATCAATTCAACAACCGGTTCGTGCGAACCGACTGTTTGAAAACATCACTTTACTCCACTCTTTAACCGACAAATCTTCTATCGTGTTTACTGGAAGTCTTGTCGTCCACTCGGACATAAGATAAGGTTTCCCACAGCAAATATTTGGCAATCTATAAAGCTGCTTTGTCATATTATTATTTTTTTACCCTCCTCACTGAATATCCATGGAATTTATAAAAAAATATGGAATTCTAAAAATGACATTGACTGTTTTCTCACGAAACATTTTTTTTATCTAAATCTTTCTCTCGGTCGCGATCTTTGAAGGGTAGACAAAGAATGCAGATCTCCAAATGTTTTGAGTAGTAATCGATAGATGTTGACATTTGTAGAATTGGGGGCTGAATTATTTATGTATGTACCTACCTACAATAATTTTAAGTGTAAGGATAGGAAAATCTGGCGGTCTGTTCTCTCTGCCTATCCCGCAAACTGCGTCATTTTTGACGGGTCGATAAAAACAATTTTCATCGTTCTGACTTTGTTTATACGTTTATATGCTGTCCCGTCCCAGTAGCTGCGAGGTATTACTGGGACACTAATGATTATGGATTAAGAAGGGGCGTCAATACAAGACGGATTATGCTAATGGAATGATGGACGAACCTTCAGATGGGGATTTCAATATAATTCCTTTCGTGACCGGACAAAACCCATAAGAATATTGCTCAAGATGAATAAACCCCAAATAATACTAAAACCCCTTAGAAATATGCTCAAATATAATTGGATTTTGAAATTAAAATTAATTGTATCTATTAGCTTACGATATTTTCAATGTGTTTGAAATTCAGAAACTATCATATATTAGAAAATAAATAAGCGGATCTAGAATGGGATTGACAATAAAATAGTCAAAATTTATAAATAATTCGTCTACAGGAATCCAACTAGAATGCTTAGACAAAATTTGTGAAGGTGTTTTTTTCTTTTTTGAGCAATATTCTTATGGGTTACTCTTGCAGTTTTAGCAGTGTAATGCGCGATGGCCCCAATGCCGACCTACTCCACTTCACGACACAAGCTTTCCAAGCTTACTGTGAAATGTATAAAGGTGTATTTGGGTTTATTTCGATAAACCCAGATTCATTAGAAACAAAAAATGTTGTTTTACTTATTAAAAATTAATTCACTAGGTCAAGTTTAAAAACCCACCTAAAACTGTTAAAAACTTTCCTTTAAATTTCGAAACAAAACACAACATTAATTTGTTCTTCGAGTACAAACAAGTTAAGTCATTAAAGTCGAAAGAATTTCCAACAAATTTAGTAATTAACGAATTTCTACACGTTTCCCTACACGGAGGTAATGTTCGTAGCAATAATTGTCTTTCGCACTGAATTATTTGTACTAATTGTCTAAGTAATGAATATCTTTCAGAACAAAAAGCAAACAAAGAGAAAAACGTTTTTATTTTCTTAAGTTTTACTTAGTAATTAAGATATGTACTTCGTTATTGTAAATTTTAGCAGAGGTTGTACTTACTTAAGACTGAAAAAGACGATCACTGATAATTTCGAAAAAAATCAGTTATTTTGTACCATTTACCATTTGTACCATTTGTATCGTTCTTTGAGAACATTTCCTGGATCATATGCAGATATCTACAATGCCACACCCAATGCCCTTGAATGGCTTGGAAGCCTGGATGTTGCTCTGTAGGGTACATGTCTCCTGTATGTAACAGATATCATAATTCTCTCATCTTCTGACGTTGCAGCCCATCGGTGGCAGGAGCCGTACGAAATAATAAATTAATTTATCGTATGGTCATAGAAAGTACATTACATCAATATAACATCACTAATCAGACAGACACTACATGTATATTGCACAATGAAAATTGTTTGTCAGAGTCGGAAATCCAGTGTCCTTAGGTATGTCGTTGCCGCTTCATTCAGACTCATAAAGTCAGATGTTTCACCCCAATATGCCCTGAGAGCACATTCGGATACAATATGGCTCACAGTCTGCCTCCCCGATCGCTCCACAGTCGCACTCGGGAGAAACCAGCCATCCGCATTTGAAAAAAAATCGCGGGCACATCTGTATTTTGTACCAGTACTAGCTTTTGTGACGAAGGGATCTCGCCTGGTTTTGATGCAACCACTATTGCATATATAATTATAGTATTTTTCTGCCTTACGCCACGTCCCTTGCAGGGTAGGCAGGGAGGACAGAGCGCCAGACAGACCTGTCCTTACACATGCTTTCTAGCTTCCGTCACATTCATCCAATTTGTCATACACGCTCTCCGATTCCTTTTACTCAAGACGCGTCCATCCTTGAGGATCTGGTCGACAAGATCGGATCAGGCCAGTCTCGAACGGCTGTGTTTCCTCACACCTCTTCGCTCGCTCAAATACCTATATCTTTTTTGTCGAAAAAAATTTTTTTCACGAATATTTTTCACTGTTATTTTAAAGCACAGTTGTTATTAGGTATTCCTGTTAAATATAACCTCTAATCCAATATACCTTGAGGCTTCGCCGCGTTCCTTTTCACTCTTTTCAACTACTTATTACTAAGTAGGACGTTTCAGAACATAAGCTCTCGAGAAACGAAAGACTTGGATATAACTGTCTTAGGCCCGGTTGCTCGACGAATAGTATCGTCGGCTGGTAACGGTAAGGAGACAGAGATCGTCACTTCATAACAAAAGTAATATGCTGTTGTAAGATTTCTTACTATCCGTTTACCGCCGCCGCCAGGTCCAATAATTTATTAATGCATAGTTATGACATGTACTGGCGCGCAATACTGGTAGATGCGATCTCTCTTACCTAATTTTACTATTTCGTTTGCGCGCGTAACAAAAAGCGAAACGGCGAAGAAAACGTCAGTGCGTGCAATATAGTTAGCTATTTTTTACCTAGCGTCATCGGTATTTTGAAGCAACGCACGTAATTATTTTTTTATTGTTCTTCTTCATCCCTAGGCCCTGATTCGGACACTTGGACACGTCAATTGGTCACAATATATATTATACAGAAACAATATTAGCACTAATGAAACAATGAAACAAAATCCATGCCATTAGAATGTAAAGTGTTCTATTGGCGTACAGTCATGAATTTATAAAATACATATTACCTAGGTCCACACGAAGCCAGCGATAGTATACAAGCCTACATCCTCGAATTCCATCACCACCATGATTGGTGACGTTACCTTGTATCGGTGACAAATACCTTGACTCGGTGACAAGCACTTGAACTACGGAATATTTTGCCCCATACATTTTCATGGGGTCATCATCGTCAAATGTCAGTTGGGCATGGTCTGTATGAACAATATGGCGCCAGCCTCGGTCCACAAAATATCCAGTGAGCAAATGATTTTCCAAAATATCCACTGACAATACGTTTACTGATCAGTAACAGCAATGGTAATCTCCTGTTCCTATCGTGTTTCGAGCAACCGGCCCTTAGGAGCGCAATAATAATCATTATAGCTACTTTCTCTATTAAGAGAGGAAACAGAATTATTTTATTACATCTTAAGTATGTTTCTGTTATTTTACTCGTTTTGCAAAAAGATTTTTCCACATAGTTTCCACCCTTTTCTTGTAAAGGATAAATGTTATTTTATTTTAAGAGTAGACACGTTTACCAGATCCTCAAGGATGGACGCGTTTTAAGTAACAGGAATCGGAGAGCGTGTATGACAAATTGAATGTGACGGAGGTTAGAAGTGTGTTTAAGGATAGAGCTGTCTGGCGCTCTATCCTTTCTGCCTACCCTGCAAGGGACAAGGCGTGAAGGTTTAGATAGATAGATATTTACATTTAAAAAAAAAAACAAAATAACAGGAGATCTGGACAACTTTACCAAAAATGCTTTAGAAAAAATAGGATAGATACATTGAACCTTTATCTACTAGGGGATGACCGTAAAAAATTATATATTGTATAGATTTCTCAAAAAAAAAAACAAAATAATGTGCAATGAAATCTAGGGAATGGCCTAAAAGTTTTTTGAACCACATGCTTGTATTTCTCGCTATAAAAAAAATAATTAATATTTTCCAATAAACGTATAAAACAGTACTATGATTTTAAACTGTCACCAAAAGCAAATATGCTTGCAAAACTTTAAGACGTTAAAACATTGTGTAATTTTAAAAAAAATGAATAGGAAAATGTGGACACAACGACAGAAACAACGACAGAAAACGTTAAATAAAAGTGTTGTAATAAATAAAAGTATTTTATATTATGACCAAACTTTTTCCGCAATACGTCCCTTAGACCACTCCTGTCTTATTATAAATGCCCTGTGCGTGAGGGTCGGCCCTGGGGACTCATATCAATTCTAAACAAATATAATAATCCACAACATCCTTAAGGGGCTGGAATACTTGGAGAGGGACCAGGGACCTGGTTAACGACTGCAACAAACTTTCCCTGTTACAATACATCCCTTTTTATTGGAAGAAATTGAGGGTCCATGATGGCAAAATGACCGACAATATGAGAATTATCATTCTTTAGTGCGCGAACTCGTGCATCTCGATACTTCGAGAATCTAAGAAAAAAATTTTAGAATAAAAATTTGAGTTGTTTTTGGATGGCAAAATTTGGTTTGTCCGATCGCCGACGAATAAAAAATGTAAGAATTAGATGTTGAAGGTTCTTGGTGGAAGTTTCTTGTAGTACATTAGAATAAAAAAAGGAACACATTTACATATTATCTCCCACAAACTTTGATTTACCAAACAGGCAACTAGGTTACATTTACGAATTTATTTGACTTCATCTTTCGTTGTTGGAGTTTTCTGACTTTACATTTTCCTCCCTGAATTTAAATTACTTCCCAATGTCCCAGCACTTTGAAATTTAGCACACATACTTGCTTAAGGTGATAGATTACAAGTGTAATAGTGTGTTATCATAAACACGTTTCTATCGGTAATGAAATACAAGCATACTTTATAATTTTATTTACGGTTACTTTTTATTATTTTGTCTCATCAACATTTCACAGTTATCGAAAAAGATAGTATTTTTTATCGATATTTCCCGTATCGTCGAGAAACATACCTCTGGAAACACTTTCTTTATATGAGAAACTTTTGAAAAAATCTTTCTATGGTTATTTTCAGAAGGCCTAACTTTCCAACTGTTTAAGGATGTTGTAGGCATACAAAATAGAAAGCAAAATATAGAAACCTTAACCCCTCGTTGGCGTTGGTGTGGTGCAAATTTCTTTAACGATTGGTCTAGCGGGTATGACATACCCGGCCAATGCTTTTATCATAAAAAAAATCGAATATATCTTTTTCTTATTCATTTTCCCAACATTCATGTTTCCATTATTTAATATATAAATAACTAAATAAATCTTTGTTGGCCAGATAAAATATGCATATTTACAAAAAACAAGACAATTATAGTGTGCCAAAAGGAGGACTTATAGGTATATCTGCTAATGATATTATCTGTGTTTATACAAAATATGGATCATATTGTTAAATGGAGCCAAATTTACACAAAACAACGCAAGTTTATGTAATTTCCAAATAAAACCTAGTCAACAAAACGCAAATGAACAAAAACAAATTTAATGAGAAACTAAAAAAAAGCTATTTTTATGGGCGTGAGAATCCAAGCGCAACTTTTAACATCTATAGCGACGATGCCAATTCAACGCCTAGATGCCGATCGGTACCCTTTACACTCTGATTTTCATCTATTATAATTATTCTTTTTCTGTTTCTTTATTCTTTACACGTACTTCATCATCTAAGATTAGTGTTACTTTATAAATCTTGACGAGTCTAAGTGCCTGAAAGGCCATGGGATGACACAGGAACAATATCTCATAACCAGCCACACCACTCAAGAGTTAACATCACGTCTCTAGTAGTAGAAAAGTAGTAAGGAGTTGTTCTATTCATTTTTTTAAAAGGCAAGTTTTTATGCGACTTTTACAAGAGAAGTTTTTCGGAATACTAACATAAGATTGTTTTGTTGGGTAAAACTTACATTATAAATATGTATTTGTAAGTTGTACTATTAAAATTTTGATGAAAATTTGTACGCATTTTACATTATTGATTTCTGAGTGTACCACTAGAATAAATTGTTAGGTATAGGTTAGCTGAAAGAAACAAGAATGTCCTCCCGAAAATTGGGCAATCATATCTATACAACTTTTCCTCAACAGAAACATACAAAATATTGGTTTCAAACCTAATTATTTTGAAATGATTTTGGAAGGGATAGATAATGCTATATTCATATTTTATTTTATTTAAGGCTCGCGAGCCAACTATGACGTCACGGTCATTTCCCTCGGTCAAAGCCGCATGAACAACCGCATGATAAAATGGTAAAAAAAGCGTTTTTTTTTTTCATTTTTGGTGGTTAATTTCGCTTCAATCAAAAAACTTTTAGAGTAAAGTTTAATGTTTTTACCCTATATTTAAAAAAAACATATTTTTTAAGGTTGTCGGGATCCAAGGTCTGAAAAAGCCCTTTTTTTTAAATACCGATATGCCTACTTTTAGGAAGGGCGGCCACACACACACACACTAATGTTCAGTTAACTGAATCGACCGTTTCCAAAAAAGCTCCGACCAAAACTTCTCTCTGTATTCAGTGTTACTTGATCTTGAATTCTGAAAGAGGTTTTGGTCGGAGCTTTCTTGAAAACGGTCGACTCAGTTAACTGAACATCAGTGCCTGTGTGGGCGACCTTAAAAGCTGAAAATCATGTAACTCCTGAATAAATATATAATAAATTTAATTACTCTTGTGTTAATACATAATCAAATTATTCTCCATTTCCATCAGCCAATAATACCAGTATAATACAAGTTAATATTTAATAATATCTACCCCTTACGTAAGATAGACTTGAATAGGCTGTATCCGTGTAGAACCCCCTGTATAATAACATTATAACCACTCCATTTCATGCATATTTATTATATTATTATTATTAACACCCTGTTTATATAACGAAGATCTCATTCAATTCGTAATATTGTAAAGTCTGTAGCTCAGGATATGAAAAAGCATATTTCCATTTTATTACTGTTATCTTTAATAATGGGGTAACCAGTGAATGCTGTGTGTATAAGTAATAACTGCGTAAGCCATAAATAGTTGAAATTGAGACAATCGCGAAATTGAGACAACTACTGTCGAACGCAGTCATAAAATTGTGACTGAGAAGGGACGACTACCTGCTTTATCCGCACTGATGGCTAAATCAGGCAGTAGTCCCTTCTCTGTCACACGTTTTATGACTGTATTCGACAAAATATACAACAAATTATCGTTATTACAAGATTTTATATAAACTCCACTGCGTGTGGTGTTTTTTTCTTTGTCTGTGAACAAATCTTACAATCGAATTTTCAACCACTTCCTCACATTTTATCCGTGGTTGGTGTCGTTTGAAAGACCGTGAAAAACAGTTTTAGGATGTAAAGTTCTAAAATCTTGTTTCTTAAAAAAAAATACGCTTATTACCTATTTTTTATTTAATTACTTTATTTAATAATAATAATATTTGGACCACTTATTTGGCGCCGTTTAGCGATAAATATCCCCTTTACTACATTATCAACTAGATATCATTAGAAGACGTAAAATTTTTACAAAAAATAGAGTTAAAATTTTAGAAAATATACCCAAATATCCACGAACAGGAGATTTTAGTCGAAATATGCGAAATACTAAATAAATTGATAAAATATGCAAATGCTTATAGGTAATCCGGTCTCTAATTAACGATCAATAAACAAAACAACAATAAACAATGATAATATGAATGAATTCGATTATTTTTATAATGCCATCGCCTTGGTTCTTCAGATCCAAGTATTTATACGCAGAGGCCTGCCCATATTTCATTACGTGACACTTACAATAGCCCACTTGGCATGAAGTATTCCTTAATAATAGCCCATAAATTCTGCTGTGATTTCTTACCAGATCCCATTTCGACATCGCTCCTCTCCGCATTTCCAAATGAAGAGATGTTTAAGCTGCACACACACGTACTTACTGTCTGTCTTTAGAAATGTTACTTATATATTTATTTATGAACATGGAACAGATACAGTGACAAAAACAAACATTGACTTATATAATATTCAAATTCAATTTTTTATTGGGTATAGAATTACATATTGTAAAGAAAAACAAATGACACTACAACTCAATATAACACAAAAAAACTACTCTCCAAAATTGAGCAGAGCTCGTGCTTTGGAGAGGAGTATAATATTAGTACAAAAATATACTTACCTACAATACACAAGAACAATAACATCCGCTCACAATTAACACACACGCAAAACAAATCGGTTACATTACATAACTTATATCTGTCACTTAAGAATATGCATACCGACATTTTAAAAATTCCAAAAACGGAAGACCTTATAGATTTCGACAACCGTTAATAAATATGCTTTGGAAAAAATAGAGTAGGCACATTGAACCTTTATCTAGGGAATAACCGTAAAACATTGTTTATATCTTGTATAGATTTCTTTAAAAAATAATGTGAAAAACACCTCTGATCTTTTTTCCGAAAGACAGAAACTCGTTTCCCGAAAGTCGCGGAGTTTTTTTTGTATAGATAATATGTATTAAAATCTAGGGAACAACCGTAAAAGCCAACCCCAAAAAACGGAAAAACGCTATTTTTCCTTTTTTATCATGCGATTTTAAAGAAATTACCGTGACGTCATTGTTGGCTCGGGAGCCTTAATAACCTCATTCCTTTGCCTATATCTCAATGTTTTGCCACACGTTCTTCTCAACGACCTCATTTCCACCGCATTCAACCTTTATTCGTTTTTTTTTCAGACATGTCCACTATCTAAGTCTCACTAGGAACCGAGACTGTCGTCCAATACCACCGAGACCTTCTTCTTCTTTCTTCTTAATTAGCCTTCTTTCCTCCACTGCTGGATATAGGGCTCTTCCAACTGCCTTACTCGTCTCTGTTCTGATCCTTCCGCATCCATGTTCCTCGAGCGATTTGGACAATGTCTTTGGCAGCCTTCCGACGCTCCTTCTATCTGTCCAAGGCCTCCACTTCGAAATTCGTGGCGCCCATCTGGTGTCACCCTGTTTGGCCATATGTCCTGCCCATTGCCACTTGAGTTTTAACACACGGCTCATGAAATCGGCAACTTTAGTTCTCCGTCTAATTTCTTCCTTTCTTAACCTATCCCGGAGACTAACACCAAGCATCTGTTGTTCCATGATCCCTTGTGTGCATTTTAGTGGCCACCAAGATCATAAATAAAGAAATTTAAATTTAATTTAATCAGATTAAATTCTACAGTCACAAAACCGATTTTATAATCACTCAACACTCATTTCACAGTGAGTGAGCGGCAGACAAAAAGTGTGAGTGTGTTTTACGACCCAAGAGTATTAGGTTATATATTCAAATTATTGTGAAAGTCTAGCTTTATGGTATAAGAAAAGCAACATCCCTTTTACCCCGAATGGTCATAAAACCATCTCAAAACCAAAATCATCCCTCAGGCAACACCCATTTGCATATATTTACCCCCTTTACACCCCCTATAACCTAACTTTCTACCAATAATAATATTCCTCGCGTAAAGGGTATAACGTAGAATGGTGGTATCAACTTATATAATTCTCGTCGTTATCGGGGATCAATGTATGTAAGGCACGATCGTGGAATACCGTGAATATGTATGTAATTAAAAAAAACATGATTGAAGTGCCTTAAACTCTCGTCGAATATTATTTGTATAAGATTTTACGCCTCGCCTCTCTTTCAGCTATCACTAATGTTTCGTATAAGTTGAAATAACAAGTAGTTATCTCAACGATATACAACAAAGGATGGACTTTCCATCAGGCTTGTGACTTGAATGTTACTTAAGTGTAAAATAATCACACTAAACCAGCCGACGATCAGTGTTATAAGCCTGATGGAAAGTCCATGCTTTGCTTTGCTGTATATCCGTTGAGATAACTACTTGTTATAAATAGATTGTTCTTTGTAAAAAAAAAAGTATAGAGAGGAACGTACCGATAGTTATTTAAGAAGAAATGTCTTTATCCAATCCTCCGTGATTCTCAAGGGTAAATACTAGTTTCAAATAGTTGTGTTAAACACAAGGGTAATATGGAAATCAATGCCTTTTTCTTTAGCTTAGGATAGTGTCAGAATAGCTCCTTCAATGGATAACCAATTTGAATTTCATACAAAAAAGATAATATTTAAGGGATTTTTTGCACCACTGGCGTACCGCAGGGATCAAGAATGGGCCCCTGGGGAAGACCCGAAATGAGGATTGGAATATTGAAAGCAGTAAATTATATGAATTCTACATCTCAGATTTCCTTTTTGTTCGTAAATGAACCAAAATTTATTCTGAGAGGCCATAGAAAATAAACGAAAAGTTGCGTCGGGAAATGGGAGATTACTCAGCTAATACTAAAGATATCATCCTAAGACTTAAAACATGGATAAATGAGAATATGTTTTAGGGCTTCAAGTAGTTAAAAACTTAATTATTGTGAATTTTCTTGACAAAATACAATTCCAAAGTTACCACTGAATTATTCTCTGTATTATTCCTTTAGTTTGTTAGATATTTAACGCTGTAATTTGGTTGATAAAATGTTTAAGGTAAAACTCAGTGACTCTAGTGGATCTAACTAGGTATCTTCAGTCCGCGTCCGTTGCAGGGTAGGCAGAGAGGACAGGGCGCCAGACAGCCCTATCCATGTAAAGTTTTTTTTTTTTTTTTTTTCTCTTTTTTGTTGTTGTTGATTGTATTGAGTTTGATCATATTTGCTTATATTAATTTGTATTTGTCAGCTCTGCTATGTTCCTAATTGTCTTATTTTATCTAAAGGCCTACGGCCGTTTAAACTGTTAATAAATAATAAATAAATAAATAAAAATCTTTACACTCACTCCTAGCCTCTGTCACATTCATGCAATTTTTCATACACACTCTCCGATTCCTTTTACTCAAAACGTGTCCATCCTTGTCGACATGATAGGACCAGGTCAGTCTCAGGCGACCGCGTTTCTTCACCCCTCTTCGCTCACTCAAATATATATTTTTTGTCATTCCGTCATCTTTCATTTCCTCAACATGCCCAAACCATCTTAGTTAATTATCAGCAGTCTTGCAGTCACTGATTTCCCTTCCCACTCATTTCTATTGATAGAATGTTTAAGGAAAGACTGTGACTCTAGTGGATTTTTTTTATTATATCCAGTCCCTTTTTAGTACAATGAACCAAAATTTATTTTGTTGTTTAGGTTATTCTTATTTTGCGCTTAAATTTTCATAAAAATATGACAAAGTTGAAGCGATAATAGAACGGTTTTTCCTCAGAGTATACCGCCCCTTAAGGGCACTTAATACCGGGTCTAGACTTTGCCAAACTATGTACATTACGGACTTTTGAAACTACATAACTTGAACTATCAAAGTGATAAATGAGAGAAAATAGTCCGTCAGGACCTTAAAAGTGTTTGGTGTGGAAATACTACGAAAAACGAAAAAGACGGGAGCCTTGTGACTGCTCTTTGTTTTCTCGAGGAACTTTGAAAGACAGAGTGGTAGTTAAAGTTTTTACATATTTAACAAAGCTTGTCCTTAACCAATATGCATTATAAAAAAGAAACGAAGAAAAGCTCAAAAGCTCTGGAACGATCCATGCTTGGTGTTGGTATAAGCCTAAGAGATAAACTAAGAAATTAGGAACAAAACCAAAGTAGCAGACGTCATGGATCGCGATTCGCGTAGCTAGTCCGAAGTGGCAATGAGCGGGACACGTCGCAAGACAAGACCCCACAAGATAAACCCCAAAAATCTTAAGATGGAGACCTTGGGAGAATAAAAGAGGCGTCGGAAGACCCCAAAAGAGATAGTCCGACGGCACAGCAGCTGTGGGAAGAACTGGTTACATGCAGCAAACAACAGACATGAATGAAGGAGTATGGAAGAGGCATATATCCAGCAGTGGAGGACAGAGGGCTGAAGAAGAAGAAGAAGAAGAAGAAGTCCTTAACCTTCCCTCCGTGAATTGTTACGGGTAGGTACTAGGTTTAATGTAATTTCGATGAAAGACAACAGAAGGATACGATTATCACCCATACATCATAAATAAATAATATGTGCAGGGAAATTTAATAAACTTCTTAGTGGAGATGCAAACCAACGCAGCGCATCGTCAGATTATAAATCACTATTACTGCAGCGGCAATGTTATTATTATAGTAATAATAATATCCCTCACATAGATGGCGTTGCTGCATCGTACATCAGGGCCGTAGCCAGGAATTCGTTTCGGAGGGGGGGTTCGAGCTCTGGACCAGAGACAATAAGTAACGACCATGAGCGCAGCCATCTTTGAAGCTAGAGGGGACAACAATAAATTTGATATAGCCAAATGGAATTAAAACTGGTAAATAGCGTCGCAGGCGAAAGTTTTTCCAAAAATACTGAAGTAAAATCCCGCGGGCTTAAGGCCCTCCACATCCCCGGGTAGTGGTGGGCCTAGGATTACCCTCAAGGGCAAAAATAGGTGGATCGATGAACCCGATTGTCTTCAAATAGTAACGCATATATTTCTAGGTCATTATAACATGACAAAAGACTAGCGCCACAAAAGATAATAAAATAAAACAGAATCGTTTTAAAGTTCAGTTTATTTTTTGTCATCAAAGCCTTTCTTTAACCAGATTAGCGCCGCAGTCAAAAAAATTAATTAAAGAACTGATATTTGGATTTTCACAATAGTAATTTTATTGAAAATTCATGACACATTGAAAAAAAAAAACGATGTGGTAATAATGTGATTAATTTCTCCTATACGTATAAAACGGTGCGTTGGCTGAGGAATTTCGGGCGAGAGGGTTGAACCCCCCAAAAAAACCCCCTGCCTACGGCCTTGTAGTATAATGCTCACGCTGCGCCAGAGAGAGTTTTAAATGAGTAATGGATGCACACACGACGACAGAATACAATAACACGAATATATAGCATCCTCTATGTTGTGTAATGCTTTTGTATGCAAATATTATTTATATTATTATCTTTATATGAATGTGAAATGATTTACATAATATCCAGTATTGTTTTGTTAGTACTTAAATAATATATACGGAGTCCATAACGCGTTTATCATTTTGATTTGTGTTAATTTTACATGGATATAGAATATATTACCAGAATTTCGCACACAGTTGTCATTATTTTGTAGTTTTGGTCTTCTTCGTCTTCTTATCGTGTCGGTCAGCACTCATCAGATTCCCTTCCGCTCCCAGAAAGCCACAACCTCTCCCGCGTCATCGTCCAAGAGGGGGTGATCCGCGAGGCTCTCCCACGTGCACGCCCAGGAGCCATTCGGCAGGCCAGGAGGTGCTCATTTTGGTAAAAAAAAATAATTTGTGAATCTACACGCTCAGTTTTGTAGTGTTTTTTTTCAATTTTTGGAGAAATCTGTCTAATCCTATGGTCCATGGGCGTCGTTAGTAGGAGAGGCAGCTGTCATCCCCTAGAGAAATTAATATCTAAGTATAATATGTATAATTGTATACTTAAACCCACTAAATGACAAAAAATCATATTATTTAAAATTATTACGAAATCCATTAAATTACAATTGTTCCAAAAAAATCGCCTGCGGTTCTATCGCTCGGCATTTTTTAACGAAAGCTTCGATCAGTGAATCGAAGAAATACACCCAGTGATCTTAATCAACGCCTAAAACACAACCGAAAAAATCTAATCAACCAACATTGAATATCTTTTTCAATATTGTCACCGAGTCGTCCTAATCAGGGTTGTATAAGTTCATAGCATTAAATTTTATAGATTGCGGAGGGTAGGTACCGAAATGACGACATTTTGTAACAATAAAAGTTATTGTAGAGATTCTCCATTGTCTTATTTATATCCTTCTTACAGTCCTTACTTACCTATTCCTTTATCTTGCCTCGTTAGTGCAGTAGCAAGTTGGTCATAAAAACGGAGCGCACGAACCATCTAACCGAACTCATAAACCAACATTCCGGAACATAAACTCTCAAATCCTTTTTTGGACGTTTGTCTTTGTGTCTCTCGACCGAACTGTGGTTCGAATCGAATTCTTTCTGTAGTTCTTATTTTAAATTTTTGAAATTTAAAAAAGGAATAGAATTTTCCGCTCAGTGTTTGAATAATATAGAATCGATCGCAGTTTGTCAAAGTGTGAGCAATTTAGGGAAACGTATGCATGCTGCCATTGTACGAATACAAATTATATAGGAGTTATGAGTCTTCTTTAATATTCTTCATGTAGTCTACTGTCCTCGATGTCACCTTATGAATCTCCTTAAGAACCCCTACAAGCTTCTTGTCAGGACACCTCTCCATGACAGGATATAAGTTGGGTTAGCTGGGAGATATCACTGTATAGCGATAAGTTCGCCCTAGCGAGCATTACTTATTATTATTATAACTGTGTAGGTAGTTAGCTACCTACTATCTGGTCAAATTCGGTTGCATGCAATGCTCACAACTATAATAATTTAATTCTTGTTTTTTTTTTCAAAAACACGTACCACAGCAACGGACTGAATTAGCGCCGCAGACATTTTTTTATGAAATTAATGTTGTTTAATAGTTTTCTATAATAATTTTAGATAACATGATAAAATGAGAATGCGATGTGATTTTTAGTGAGGTTTTATGACTTAACATTGTATTAAATAGTTTAATTATTAAAAGCAGACTTTAAAAATATATGAAAGATAAATTATGGAAACAATCTGACAAGTAATTCACCCTGCGCTTTTAACTTTTTTTACACGTTGACATAACGAATGAATGATATAGGCGTGATGTTGGCCATACGATAAGCAAATGAATAAATATGGAAACAGTTTGATATTCGCTGATATTATTTCAATTCTAAAGTACCATCATAGTGAACATCGCACAGAACAAACAAATAGTGCAGAGTAATGAACGGTAGTACTAGCAGTATCATGTATATGGGTCTGTCTCTCTCTTGATTGTGCAAACATCGCTGATTAAAAAGGATGGGGAGAATGAGACGGCTCTGTTGTTGTGTGTCTTTAGTATTATTTTGATTGACTCGAATGTACTGAGGGCAAGGGGGTGGGGGGGGGGGGTCAGGGGATGGGGGGTGAGAAGTAATATTAGCCGTTTGGAAATAAATTTCCCGGAAAAGGAATAACAGAAAAAAACAACAAAGAAAATACCAAACAAACTGCGGATATTTCAGACAAATAAAATAAATTCATTTTTATTATCAGGTATTTTTTTTTATTTGTTTGTTTGTTAAAATAGCGTATATCTACATTTTTGGCACGTGCCAAATTTTCTATTTTAAATTACATAGACAAAAAACTTTTAATTTGTTTTGAGTCTGGCGACCTGATCTCATGGACGGGTGTTCATGAGTAAAAAGGCGTGTGGATGAGCGTTTGTCTTGGTTCGTGTAGGTAACCGACCGTTCACTCCTCTTTACTCATTAAGAGTAGGCATATTGACATTTAAAAAAATTCTAAAAACGGGAGACCTTAGATCTTGACAACCTTACTAAATATGCTTTGGAAAAAATAGGGTAGACACATTGAACCTTTATCTAGGGAATAACCGTAAAGGATTTTTATTATATCTTGTATAGATTTCTCAAAAAATATGAAAAACATCTCTGATCGTTTTTCTGAGAGACAGAAACTCGTTTCCCGAAAGTAGCAGAGTAAATTTTTGCATTGATAATATGCATTGAAATCTAGTAAATGGCCGTAAAAAGTAAAATGTATATATTTATACCTAAAATTATAATTGTACCTATGTTATATTTGCAAATAAATAAATAAATAATGTTTTGAAATTAAGCAAGTCATTAAACCCAATATACAGCGTATTTCTCTCCTCACTGCCCCCTCTTTTAGTTTAGTGTAGTTTTGATGGTTTCGGTGTAAAGTTATAAAGCAACTTTTACACAAGTTTAAACATCTTTGAGAAAAACTCGTATTTTGTTTGATGTAATTTCATTTAAATAAATTCCCTTCAATTTTCTAACTTTTTCAGAAAGCCCCGGCCTCATTCTGTCCTTGATGAAGTCAAACTTTGATGGATGCGTATTATTTGCGCCAGCACGTTGTAGGCCACTGTAAAAAATTATAACAAAACTGGTGTATGGTAAAACGGAGGACTGGGTTGAATTCCTGGCAACGGCGGATAAATGGACTGGAATTTGTGGAGGTAACTTAGGGATGGAGAGAAAGCTGTACGTCCTGGTCAAAAGTGTTGCAGTTGGCATGATGTCTACCGGCATCTACACTACTAATGACTTAAAAAATTCGAGTTAAGGAATTTGAAAAAAAAATCGTCGTAGTGTACGCTAAATACCAAACCTGATTTCAGTGAATTCCCGTAGAAATATATATAAACGTTCCTTCTAGACTTCGTAGCACAAGGGTAAGAATATCGGTGAATCAGGTTGGAAGTCTGGGTTCGATTCCAGGGCACGGCGGATGATTGGTATGACTGGAATTGGTGAACATTACTCAAGTGTAAAGTGATCACATTGACCAACCGATGATCAGTCATTAGCCTGATGGAAAGTCCATCCTATGCTGTATATCTGTTGAAATAACTACTTACTTGTTATTCAACTAAGTACTTATTTATTTATTTAATCACATGGGCACAAACAGTTATAACAGCACATATCAACAATTAAACAAAAACAGAAAGCAAACCAGTGAAGGCCCGTCAATTTTACCAGAAAAACATTTCTAGTACAAAAACATCAAACTTTTCTAAGGCTTTTAAATACTTTGTTCGTAGAGAATAATACCTATGTCGTCTCATGTTGGTAGTTTTTTAATTACTTGTAAAATGAAGAGGTATTTGTGAAATTCGAATAGGTATTTCACATATTAAGCCATTGATTTCGATGATGCCCCCTATGCAGTATTTAATTACTCATTTTAACCTATCATTTGAGTTACATTTCGTTTGCGCCGGGCCTGTTTTTTTTTAGCATTCTCCTTTGATTAAGTTAACTGCACCCAAATCTTTGAAATCATATGGTAGTTCAGCTGTATTCATATTGAAAAGTTTTTATAACCTGGCGCACATAGAGTCGGCGGAAATCGTTTCAATACAATTATTAACAGAGTTTAACTCTGTAAAAGGAAAGATTATATTCCTGTTCAAAAAATTAAAACAAAAGTAAAAATAAAGGGAAGTTGTGTAAAGTAGGAGGGGGGAGGTGAGGAGGTAACCGAGCAGGAAGGTAACGCAGCGGAAAGGTAACGTAGTGGAACATCATAAGGAAGAGAAATAATATTTTTTAACTTCCATATTTAAAGATTAATGTTACCTAAAATGTTGAAATTTTGTCAAAAAGTCCACGCTTTTTTACATCGCTTTTATTTGCTTAATCTGTCGTTGTTGTTTTTTTTTATTTCACAGGCCAATCACTCGTCTACGAGTGATTTAGTTTGATTAACGTTATTTCGCAATATTTCAGGCGAGACAAAGATATTGCGTCATGATAATTATCTTTCTCATTTACGCGCAATATCGTTGTCTTGCTTTAAATATTGCCAAAATAATTGCTACACATTGCGAAGCAATGTTAATCAATACGGTTTGTATACGAGTTACCGTCATTATTGTGGTGGTCGGTAGCCTGGTTGGTAACGCGCTCGACTGTTAATCCAGTGGGCGCGGGTTCAATCCCCAACCTACTCCACTTCACAACACAAGCTTTTAAGCTTTCTGTGAAGTGTGCGAAGATGTATTTGGGTTTATTTCAATAAACTTAACGAAATAAAATGCTATTGCTCGAAAAAAGGCTCGTGTAGGAGCACCTTAATACTTTTTTGCTTGCATCGAATTTCCCACTTCAACGCTTATTTCTCCACGTTTTTCGGCGTGAAATCTCAAGTGTCTACCTTCGCGTCAGTTTTTAATGTGGAAATGTCACGGAATGGAAATCTCTGACGTAAAGCTGACGTTGATCTGACGGGATCAGGGTGTTGTTCTTAAGGTCTTTAACATTTCACACTTTCAGACACCATTTAATGGAAAAAGTCCTTTTTTGTCACTGCATGACACCGTAGCCAGGTGAGATAAGAAAAAATAAATTCTGAAGAAGGTATATGATAATCCTACCAAAATCCTCAAAAAATTCAACATTCTTTCAACGTTTCATAAAAATTTGACCTATGTATAGACATACCCAGTGACGTCATCATTTTCGGCGGCATTAAGGTTCAAACTCGCATGAAAAATCGGTTGTTCAATTTTTGTGTTTAATTTCGCTTCATTTAAAAAAAACTTTTGCGGTCATTCCCCAGATTTTAATGTATATTTTCGGTACTAAAAAAGTCTCTGCGACTTTCGGGAAACGAGTCGCTGTCTTTCGGAAAAAACAACAGAGGTGTTTTTAAATTATTTTTTTGAGAAATCTATACAAGATATAAATAATATTTTACGGTCATTTCCTAGATAACGGTTCAATGTATCTAACCTTATTTTTTCAAAGCATATTTAACAAGGATGGCGAGGTCCAAGGTCTCCCGTTTTTTGAAATTTTTGAAATGGCAACATGCCTACTTTTTACGTAGAGTGACTTTTTACGACGAATTGCTTGTATGTGACGAAAGCAAGGAGCGTGTCTATTGTCTAAGGACAGGAATGTCTAACGATCTGTTCTATCTTCCCACTCCTCAAGGGATGCGACATGAAGGGGTAGAATAGGGTAGTTAAAGATAAAGTTCTACTTCTTAGAATTCTAGAGCAAAGTATTTTCACAAACTTAAATTTTCGTCGAGAATTTAGTTAGTGAGATAATTTAAAGTGAATACTACTGGACCCTGAAGAATATTTAGTTTAATTGGTAGCACTATAATGCTATGGTCCCTATCCAAGTAATGAGGAAGTTAAAACTTCCAGTTTCCAGACATTAATACGTCCAGGATGTCACATCAGACCTTTGTAATATTATTAGGTATATCTTCTCCATACAGTCTGCGCAATGTTTACAGAAATTACTGCACAATTTCACCCCGGCTGGCTGGACTTCGAAACGCAACAGTGAAAGTACTGAATAACCTGAATAGTAACTTCTACAATTACAACTCTAGTATTACCCAGACCTTCGTGATGAAATTGGAAATGAAGAGGGAATACCAAGACCCATTTGAGAGGACATTCTATGAAGCTCGCCAAGGGCAGTTTCACAGTAATCCGAGAAATAATTTTATTTCCGATAGAGTGGTTAATATGTGGAACCGTTTACCCGAAAATGTGTTACAAGCACCATCAGTGTACGTTTTAAAAAACAGATTGGATGACTTTCTCAGAACGACGGATAGCAGAGACATTGATTTGGGCCAATCATCCTAGGCTGCTTGCTTAAATAATAATAAAAATAATAGACGTCGAATGAAGGTTGCCTATTATTATCAATAGGCCGCTAAAGAGATGGACTGATGGCATTGTCCGAATCGCTGAAGGAACCTAGATGCGGAAGGGTCAGAGCAGAGACGAGTGGAAAAAGTTGGAAGGGGCCCGTATCCAGCAGTGAAGGGAAGATGGCTAAAGCATGTAAGTCACAAGCAGTAAGTAAGTATTTCATCGATTTAACCAACCTTTTTAAAAATATGAACAAGACTATGAAAAATGATCGATGAAAATTACATTGTTAGATTTTCATTAAATGATTTTTTCTATTTGGACGTACAACATTCATCCTCAGGTTTTTGTGTCAAAACAAGAAAATTAAACCAAACGATACCCGTGTGTGTTAAATAAAATAATCCCATATCGAGTTCCACAACACAATGGCTCCGTAGGTATAAAGCAAGTGCAATAATAACAAGTTCAAGTATTTAAAGGGTTAACTGGGCGCTATAACTGTAACAGCACACATGTCGACCCTGGATACTACCTATACAGTAATATCAGGCACGTAGTAAGGTAATAAAGCGCTCAATACAATTATTAGTCCGGTTATATTACAGTGCAGATCAAAGGGAGGGCGAAAGGCAACGGCTGTGTCGTCGAATTTCGTATGCACTAAGTACCTATGTAAATTGTTGCCATTCACACTGTTACATTGAAGGACTCCCACGGGCTTAAGGCCCTCCGCATCCCCGGGTAGCACAGGCGCATATAGCGTCCTCTTTACCCGCACTTCTTGGGAAAATATTTTTAAGAGGTGGGCTCAGGGTTAGCCAGAAGGGAGCCCCCCGACAAACCCCACATTTAACTTACATTCCTTCAGTGTCCTTGTCCAAGGAGGGAAACATATTTACAATTACAAATATTAATAGATACATATTACATACACAAGAGTACAAAAAAGGTAAAGAAAACAGCAGAAATAAAAGCATATACACAATTTCATAAATGGTCGGTCGGTCGTAAGTCCGACAATGTTCATCCTTAATTATTCTACACTGTTGTAGGAATACTACATTGTATATACTACGGAATTTAGGAAAAATCCAACGAAAAATAACAAAGCTTTGTGGCCTCCGTGAGTTCCTAAGAAATGAAGCATGTGGAATAATATTTTAAAAAATAAGGTGAATAAAGAAAGGTGGAAAAAATATATCACAGTATTTTATGGGAGTAGATTATATCGCGGTAGAAGATAAAAATATGTAAGAATATCGTAAGGTAAGTGGGTGGGGGTGGGAGGGTATCTCTGCCTACCCCTGCCCGTGACCTGACAAAAACCCATGAGAATATTGCTCAACATGAATAAATCCCAAAAAATATAAAAACCCTTTATAAATAATATATGCTTAAGGGACAAAAGTTCAAATCTAATTGGATTGTTTAAAACAAAAATTAATTGTATCTAGGTATTAATATATGATTTCTTTCAGTGTGTTATAAACTACCATAGATTAGAAAATAAACAAATAAATAAGAGGATCTAAAATGGGACGGACAATACAATAGTCAACATTTTATTAAAATTATTCACCTACTTGAATCTAACTAGAAAGTTTGGGCATTTATCTGCTTAGGAGGGTTTTTGTCTCTTTTGGGGTTTATTAATATTGAGCAATATTCTTATGAGTTTTTCTCCGCGAAGCGTCTCCGCCTCCCCCATACATTCTTTATGTTGTCATCTTGCAGGGATCCAGTTGATATTATGAATGGGAGAATTACTACGGAAAAGGGTGTAGGAATAAAAATACGTTATACAAATCCATACCTTAGCAGCACAATGGTGTACCTTGGAGGAGTACCTATATAATATCTAGGATCACCTTGGAGACATTTTTATATCATATTGCTGACATTATAAGCAACACATAAGTTTATTTATTTGTTTATTTATGCAATTTATTATTTCGTATGGCATCGTTAGCCATTTTAGTTCATTTCTAAAGTCTGTGATACGATCATATTTTCTCAAACCGGAGATGAATCTATTACAGACATTTTGCAGGCGTTCCAGTTTCATGGTTTGTTCGGATGTGATATCCATATATGCAACGTCCGCAAAATCCAGTAGAGGCAAGAGAAGGGTTTGAGAGAGGAGGATCTTTGTCGGTTTTGGGAGAAAGTTCTGGTGTCTCCTTGGATAATGTAGGGAGTAGAACATCCAGGCTTCCAAGCCATTCAAGGGCATTGGGTGTGGCATTGTGGATATCTGCATGTGGTCCAGGAAATGCTCTCAGAGGACAGTCTTCGACAATGTGCTTGATGGATTGCACTGGCTCTCCGCAGTCGCAGGCAGGGTAATCCCGCATGTGCCATCTGTGGAGCATTTGAGCACATCGTCCATTCTACTTGAATGCTCCCTGCGGATTCGATTTAAGGTTACCCATTGACGCCTCGGGAGGTCGAGTCCAGGGTTTGGTACCCCCACCGCCTGCGCCAGGCCCCGAGAGTCTGCATTGGAATTTTATGCAATAATGTAACCAGACGAAATGCTGGAATGAACCATCTACATTCACTGCAGTATTGAACTGCCCAATTTGTTTATTATACCTACTTCTTCTTCTGCAGCCTCTCAATATCCATTGCTGAATATAGGCCTCCCCTTTGGTCTTGCACGGCTTCCTGTCCTGTATATTGTACCTCCATGTATTATTTACGCATTTTGAGTTCATTCAAGAACCCAGAAAGTCTGTGTAAGAAATTGTACGAATGTGACGAAACCTAGGAGTGTGAGTAAGGATAGGGCAGTCTGGCGTACTGAACTTTTTGCCTACCTCGCAAAGGATGCGAAGTGAGGGTTTATTATTTTACTTTCATGTCTTAACCGATTTTTTTTATGGTATGTCCATGACAAAATGCCAACAGAGACTTTTACACTCTTTAGCATTGATATTGTGTATCATACTTACTACTAATATCTCAATTACTCGTAATTATTAAGATAATCATATAAAACTGACGAGTCCAAGACCTGACCTAGCTAGTTCTACCATGGATCACCAGATGACTAGGATCTCTACAAAGACCCTCTCCACACCAGGATAACTCGCAACTACACACCAAGTAAGTAACCACTACATTTACAAATGAGCATTTAAGTTTGTGAATAATAAATATCTTATGGAACTTTGACAAAAATGGACAGAAAATAAGATTAGACGCAGAACATTAACAAGCTTTCTGGGTACAAAGGCAAAGTAGCAGCTTTTTAATACCCACCCCTGTACGAAAAGCTCCCGTGGTTTTATATAATGCCTAATATTATGTCGGTAGATTGCTATGCATGAAAACATATTTTTTTTATAATCCGCGAGCTTCCAGAACATCAAAAGTCCCTTTGTTGTTGGGAGGTACAGCGTTAAGCTCTTAAAACATCAGTGCCTAATTATTATACTAACTAGCTTTTATATTCGACGTAGGACAATTAATTAGATTCAACTAAAAACATCCATATTTGTTGTACCCCAATCCCAGTATGTTTAAAAAGAAAAGTCTGTGAATCGTGTACATTAGGTACCAATGACAACTTACGGACTGTCCATTATACAAAAAAGCAGCCAAAAATGAAAAACCACGCAGCGATCCATGGAAAAACAGATTCTCGGTTTAAGCCTGATGGATAGAATACGAAATGAAGAAATTAGGCGTCGAACTGGAGTCGTATAGATATCACGGATCACATAGCCAGATTAAATTGGCAGTGGGCTTGACAGATAGTTAGACAGGACAGCGATAGATGGACACCCAGAGTATTAAAATGGAGACCACGGGCAAATAAAAGAGGTGTCGGAAGATCGCAAAAAGATGGGCTGATGACATAACCTCAGTAGCGGGCAAAAATGGATAAGAAGAGCGAAAGAAAGATAAGAATGGAAAAGTTTGGAGGAGGCCTATGTCTATCAGTGGAAAGAGCAGGGCTGAAGATGAAGAACCATTTTTTGAAACATGCATAAAATACCTACGTATTCAAAAAAGTTCAAGTGAAATGATCTACAAAACAAACTAGGTACTCAAATTGTATTCCATCGTTGATGAAAAGCCCTTGAAGTAACACGAGAGCTTTACACAAAATAAAAAAAACCCCCAATTTTTTTATTCAAAGTTTCATTTTGTTATTTCCTTTCATACGTAACTAATAATATATTATGAACCGTTCTTTTTTTTGAAAAACATTTTTCAAAGTGTTCTCCAGCGTGGAAAATAATGCTCTTTTCTCTCTTCCACTCTATTTAATTCAAGGAGATTTCCCCTCAAATATTATAATTTGTAGTGAAACATTCATATTAGTTCTTTCAGCGGGAAAATTCCGAGGAATCCCAGCTACACAAGTAGTGAGACGTAATATACCAAAGTAAGTTGTTATTCTGCTGTTGGGTGTAGAAAAAAGACACTCACAAAGAAATGACACGAGAAGAAATCGCACCGAAACAATCGCATAGCGAAGATATCACGAAAGAAAGTTTTGAACGTTTATTATGAACCGACGCGACTTTTAGTCACAAGCCTGATGGAAAGGCCATCCTTTGTTGTACATCCGTTGAGATAACTACTTGTTCATTTTGTAGTTATTTTGTAGCAAAGGATGAACTTGCCGTTCCGCTTATGGCTGGTTTAATGTGATAACTTTACACGAAAGTAACTTTTTTTTTAAAATATGAATAAAGGATCTGGGCTTGCATATAATAAACCCAAATACTTTTCTGCACACCTTGCACTAGGATAAAAGCCTTTATCGCAAAGTGTGGAATACATCTCCGCCGCCACCGGGGTTTGAACCTAGCACCTCCCGCTTGAGAGACTTGTGCGATATTTTCTATTGCGATATCTTCTATGTGATATCTTCTTGTGTAATTTATTCAAATTGTTACCATTATTCTACACAATATCTACAACTTATATGGAACTTGAGTTTGTTCAAGATTCACCCAATGTAATACAGTCACAATCAGTTCTGTTTGAAGAATTTAATGTTTGCTTATATTATTTCAATGCTTCGCTTTTGTAATATTCCCTCTGTGAGGTTATAGAAGAAATCCCCACTCTTTTTTGATATTTTTTCGAGTGTCCTGTATGAGACAGGGGTCCATAAAATTCCCCGACGGCAGTACCTGGACCAGGTGTACGAGGACATGAACTGCGCCACATATGTCGATCTGAAGAGAGCTGCAGAAGACAGAGAAGAATGGAGATCGAGATGCACTAATTTGCTGAAAACCAATCCTCAGGATTGAAACTGTAGAAGAAGATATTATTATCTCCGTTCTTTTTATTTTATTCTTGTTTGTTTTGTCTTTTTTGTTTAATAGAATTGTAAAATCTGAGGTGTGCGTTTGCGATGGGTGAGAGTGTGAACGAGATTGATTGTGGGTGTGTGAGAAACCAGTAAAGAACTAATATGTTTTAATTTAACTATGGCGCATGCTCGTGGGTGACAGCTGAATTATAAATGGACTAATCGTCTTTCTTCATGTTATTACTTATATCTATAATAGTTGTTATCTGTTTTGTGTTTGTATTAGTAACAAAAAAAAAATAATGGACGACATCTATTAAAAAAATTTCAACATACAAACCGAGCGCACACGACGTCTTTTGTATTTTTTGTACGTCTAGCAAATTATGTATTAGATTGAATCAAAAATGTACTTTCCAAAATTGATCTCTCGAACACTCGAAAATTGCTCTTTTAAATTAGATCAGTTTCACTTAAAGACAGAAAGCTCACAAAGAGAACAGCTGACTGTCTATAAATGAAGAAAGAAAGAAAGACAGCTTTAATGGAAAATAAAATCTTCTTTGTTTCGTACTTTTCCATTAGCGCTTTATACAAAAAAAAGCTTCAATTCTGAAGAATAATCTTTCCCTTTAAAAGGTGCTGTCAAATAATAATATACTCACTCCTACTACAAAAATATAATTGCAATGTCAGGGCCTTATTTACACGCTGGCCATTTAAGGTGTTAGGATTGGCCAACTTCGTATTTTTGGTATTTTTCGGAGGCATACTGCGCCGTCCTCTTAAAAGTTAGATCTTTAAAAAAAATATATATTATTCCTTAATTATCTAGCTAAACAGACGTCGTATTATATTTTTTTTATTTTTCGTACCTTTTCCGCAAAAAAATATATAAAAATACTTGTTTTTTTAGTTTAATCGGAAATAACTCAAAACCTATGAGGTTTAGAAGCATGGTTCTTTTTTTAAAATAAAGGTAATTTATAATTCTAATAAGTTATCGTTTTCGTTTTTGCGTAATGTTTTTACTTTTCGTGTAAAATCAAATAAACCGTATTTTGCGTAATTCTAAAGAAGCTTTATTGAAATATACTGGACTCGGGCGTACGGGATTATATTCCTTAACAGCATACGTTCTCATATAATAGTTTTCAAAGCTTCCATTTACATCTACGGATACGCCTTCATTCTCGAGTGTGCTCTCGAGGTGATCAGACGTGGAACTGCAACATGTTTTTTTTTTGTATTTTGGAGAAAATGTTCTCTAAATAATTTCGTACTTTTTATATAATTTGATTAGCTGCCTTCTCGAATTTATGAAAGGCGTGTTCGGTAGCAGATTAATTAATGATTTTATTATAACATAAAATATAATTATGGATATTAAAAATAATAAGTACCTACCTACCTATAGTCATAATAAGATTTTCAAAGCCAAAATATTTTTATTTGTTTTGTCATTACTGTGTTGTGACATCATGACTAATGAAGTTCTTGGAATAAAATCTCCTTCATAGATAAATATGATGTATTATGGACTTTCAAAGATTTTTTTATTTATTTCACGCAGTAGGTACATAGGTATGGTAGGTATACATTATGTGGTATAATTACTAATTAGGAATTAGCAAGTAGGTAGGTAGTGTAGGTACCTATTGTGAGTAGGTAGGCACATCTAACGGACCTACCTGCCTGTAATGGATTTAGGGAAATAATTATTATTTGAAATTTTCTTTCATTTTCAAAAGTAAAGAAAGCCAATTACTAGATAAATATCGCGTCATTCGACTTAGTAATGTATCTACACTCAAGATTCAACTAAACACATTATTGTTATGGGGCTTAAAATATTGTTAGGTTCAATATATTTTATTCTATCCATCTGTATCACCACGGCCTTCCCAATTGGGAGTAACCAGCTACGGATGTATGGATGTATATGTGTAAAAGTTTCCTGATGAACCATACAAAAGTAAATCGTGTTATATGTTATATGTAGGGACTGGAAAAAATCGGTGTTATTTTTCGAGAAATGTGGTGTTATTTTTTGCAAAAAGGAGTGTTATTTTTCATAGTTTTGGCAAAATGTGGTGTTATTTTTCATACATTTATGTCATTAAAGTGGTCAATTTTGCAGGTTTTAATACAAGAATATAAAAAAAGTTGGTCGTAAACAATATTTCATACAAAAATCCCTGAAACAATAAAATAAAACAACAATATTTGAATAAAACAAAAAAATCCCCTTTTGCAAGATTTTTTCAAAGCCACATTCCTTTTGATAATGTTTCAATCACGATGTTTTCCAAAATGAAGGTCAAAATTCGCGTCAAGTATGCGAAAATTCGCGTTATTCCTGTAAAAGAATGCCGAAATTCGCATTATATGTGTAAAGAACACGAAATTCGCGTTATTCGCGTAAAAAGCACGAAATTCGCGAATAAATTCGTTTTATCGCGATCGCGAAATTTTCCAGTCTCTAGTTATATGTATATCTGACTGACTCAGCAGGTATGGTACTTACTTGATTATTTCCACTAAAGAAATATTTCAAAACTATTTTCATTCATAATTTCATTAGTAGGTACGGTACTATTCGATAATTAAAATTTTTCATTCATAAAATTTTAAAAATGTGAAACACGACGAAAATGTCTAGCTACCGACAAAGGCGTCGCTGCTTTAAATTTACATACATATTCATGGAACTTGCAAAATTTTCCAATGGGCAAGCGTTACATACCTACATGACTTGGAAAATACGAGTATTATGTAATGGAATACTTATATGTAGGTAAATTGTGTACCTACCTAGTCATAGTAGGTATCTAGTATTTTTGTAGTATACATAATTAACATAATAGTATTAGGAACTGTAAAATATTCTTATTGTTATTGCTAGCTATGTGATTTATGGATGGTAAAATACTTCAGAGGTGTTGCAAATCCTATTATATTACCAATTATCTCCATTGTTGTAATATATCCATTTATTGCCTATAGTTGTAAATACTTTTTGTTGTTTTCTAATCTAGGTAATAATACTTTCTATAGGGTAGATAATAATATAATAATAATAGGTCCTTTAATTTGGTAAATACTATTATGAATTCATTATTTTAGCTTATACTAATTAATAATTATTATTATTTTGGAGATGTCTATATTCATTATGAGACGTGCAGATCATTAAGTGATAGCCTATCATACCTATCACTGATAGGTATGTTCTATTTTCACATTGTACTTACACTTATCTCTTAGCAAACTGAGTGATATGATAAGTATTATTTTTACTAATTTATACCTAGGTTTTGAGCTGGGCATCTTGTAACTGAAGTACTAATTACATATCTAAATACGTACTCTCTCTCTCTCTTCGGACAAAGCACCCGAGCTCGAGTGATACATGAAATTAGGTATTCCAAGCGACTAATAAAAATAGATACCTAGGTATGCAGGTAATAGGTATTGTGATTCGATACCTAATAATTTCTATCCTGTAAAATATAATTATCTATTAGTACCTAGTATTCTAAAAATTCATAGTGTGAACTGTGAAGTAGTTCAGCACGAATATTATAAAATTTAAAAAATGTGACTTGTTATTTATTTCCGAATTTTGTAAAGATTGTACATTACCTGACCGCTGCGCTGCAGTGTCTACAGATCTATTGTCTACAATATTATCTATTGTCAGAATACCGACAACACTTACTAAGCACAGGTAATTTCTATACAAAAAAAACTTAGGACCTTAGACAATAGAAAAGGGGCGTTCCTTTGGTGCGGTGTGAAGGGGTTCGAGGGGAATTTTTGTCATAGCCCCACCCATTTGCGAATTTTGTTTTGCTTTTCCAAAAGCCTTAAGCTACAGCTTGGGGGTGAGAGATGAGTAATTCAAAATCTATCATCACTCATTCTCTCAATATGTCCAAACCTTATTAATTTGTTCACTTTTATTCTCTTCGTTCTTTCAAATAAATACATAAATCAGGTAGTTATATCTCAACATATATACAGCAAAGGATGGACCTTCCATCAGGCTTATGACTGATCGTCGGCTGGCTTAATGTGATCACTTTACACTTAAGTAACATTCACCAATTCCAGTCCATCCATTTGCCGGGAATCGAACCCAGACCTCCAACCTGACAAGCCGATATTCTACCGCTATGACGGCCGGTAGTTGAGCCGAGGTGAAACGTGTATAAATATTGTACACGGCCCTCTGTTGAAGATTTTTTTGGAATTTAGTGATCAGTCAAAAGCTTCATGGAAGGTCCATCCTTTGCTGTGTATCTGTTGAGATATAACTACTTGTTATATTCAACTACGACATGCAGAAAATTCCGATCGTCTCACAAAAATATGCAATTGTGAATTTCTAAATAATCTTAGATAAATAAATATTTTTAAGGTTATCTGTTCATGTCTATTTTAAGCTTAATCTTAACTAAAATTTTAAGTAATTTAAGCAAGCTTTTCGCCTATATAAGATAGTAGATTACAAACTTGATGTTTTCTCCCCTGAAATATTGTCCCCGCATAATAATATTATGCCAACGTTAATTCTTACCAAGACTTTTCGGAATCTCTTGGTTAAGTTACGAGTTTTAAACGCAAATCTCTTCAACGAACGAAGGTGCGCGGTAGATTTTAATCTTTACTACTAACTGGTATCAGCAGAAAGAATCACACGGGAAAAAATAACACACAAAAATATAATACATGAAAAATCTCTTTTTATTAAATTTATTTTAAAAAAGCATTTAACAAAGTTGAAATATAATCTAAAAACAAGCACTGGATTTTATTGCCCCACTAGGCGATAGCCTTTTCCGGGGCAATACTAACCACAATATAATAACTCAAGGTCAAAATACTGAAAATACAAAAAAATATATGGAAGAAATCCCACATGCCAAAATATCACAAGAAGAAATGTAAAGCTTTATTTTTATTCAAATTTATTATACTCCCGCTAGGTACATGATGGTCTTGGGTCGCGCTCGCGTCCGAGTGGTGTTCATGAGTAAAAAGGCGTCAACCGTCGGCTATGTACACGTCAAGACTAACATTCAATCCACACGCCTTTTTACTCACGAACACCACTCGGATGCGACCCATGACGATCATGTACTTAGCGGGAGTATAATAAATTTTGAATAAAAATAAAAATGTGTTGTTTTCTGAGATTTTTCCTGTGTGATTTTATCATGTAATCCTTCCCACTACTACCCACAGCCTACACAGTCAGGGGATAATCCTGCTTTGGGTAATGTACAACGTAATAATACCCCACGTAGCTACCCCACCCCAAGCACCCCAGCACCCAAGAATCTCAAATTATTTTCAATGTTTTCATCATCTCAAGGTATTTTTGGGATATTAAAAAGAAACATAACATAAAATTTTATCTTAAGGGGCGACATACTCCGAGCAAAAATTATTCTACTTCTAGTACTACTGTAACATTACGGAATATATCCCAATGATGGGGTAACCAGGGAATTATATCTCTTAGGTAATTCTTGCAAATCAATTTTAACTCAAATGATAGGTAAAAATGAGTAATGAAATACTGCATAGGGGGCATCATCGAAATCAATGGCTTAATCTGTGAAATAACTCTATTCGATATTCAGAAGATACAGAGATTTAATTCAGAGAGCGTATGATGCAACGGCCTTTTAAAAATGTTTTTTTCTTAATTTAAATTCAGCAGTCGAGGAATCAAGGCTGATGAAGAAGAAGACGGGCTACCTTATACTTATCATATTATACACTTTTAAACTGCAATTGTAACTGTTTAAAATTCCTTTTACTAATACATTCATTTGACCCTTGTAAAACTTTGAATAGGTATTGCACACATTTAGCTATTGATTTAGATGATGCCCCCTATGCATTTACTCATTTTTATCTGACATTTCGTTTGCGCTGGCCTGTTTTTTTGCATTCTCCTTTCAGAGGTAACTTTTTTCATGTTTTCAGTCTTAGAATTTAATATTCATTGTTAGCAGAGTAATCTTCCTTTCCACGACAATTTTTTAATGCATATTTAGGCACTATCCCCTCTTAAAAAAATGAAAAACATAACATAAATTTTTATCGTGATGTTTGACGTAGGAACGACCGGAAAATATAATATTCAAATTTTCTTTCATATAATAATTTCATGTGAGGGATTTTTTTACGGTAGTTCCAGATATATCAAAGTAAAATATTATTTTTTGCCTTTTCCGATAAGGTAAGATTAAACTTTTTTTTCATCTGAATAGACTCACTATCCATTGCCTTTGAATAATGATTTTTAGAAGATTGATTTCGAGATTCTTGGCCCTGGGCCCGGGGCTCTGTTTATTTATGTATTCTTTAAGTGAACGATACATTGCGATAAGTTCGCCCTGGTGAATTTTTTTAATTTTATTTTTCGTTAAATTTTACTTTCTTAAGGCTCAATCCCCGACTAACTCCACTTCACAACACAAGCTTTTAAAGCTTTCTGTGAAGTGTGCGAAGATGAATTTGGGTTTATTTCGTAAACCCAGATTCATTTTTATATAAAAAAAGACCCAAGTATGATTTCACGGTCGTTTCCAACGGCATTAAGGTTCAAAATCGCATGAACAATCGCATGATAAAATGTTAATAGCGTTTTTACATTTGTTGGGGTAAATTTCGCTTTAATCAAAAAACTTTTAGGGTCAATCCTTAGATTTTAATGCATATTATCAGTACAAAAAAAATGTGCCTTTCGGGAAACTATATTCTGTCTTTCTGAAAAAAGATCAGAGGTGTTTTTCACATTCTTCTATAAGTAAATCTATACAAGATTTAAAAAAATTTTTAAGGTCATTCCCTAGATAAAGGTTCAATGTATCTACTTATTTTTTTCCAAAGCATATTTAGTAACGCTTGCCGAGATCTAAGGTCACCCATTTTTAGAAATTTTTAAAATGTCAATATGCTTACTCTTAATGTGGTTGGTTGACAGACATTGCCTACGGCAATAAACCCGCCATTTGTTTTTTTTTTTCAATAAATATTTTATTTATTTAATATTCTTAATCCTCTACCCATTGATTTCGTACAATTTTCAGTCCGTTTTGCTTTCTGAGACTGAAAGGGTTGGCCGAACATAAAAATAAATCAGTTTATGTATTTTCGTGTTGTTACGCGTCTTACGCAGTGTTTCTTACGACAAATGGCCTAGTTGATAATATTGCTGTAATTTATGTAGTCACCTCCCAACAAACATAAAACGCAGGCATCACAGTGACGCCCTTTCAGTATAACTTGTCATCTGAAAGCGTCTTCTGAGATTTATCCTAAAATATTCAGAAACATAATTCTATCGACGACTCTTTTTATTTTCAAAATATAGGATTTTTAAGATATAACTAACCCACCATTTATAGCCTAAGTTCCTACAGGAATAAACATGACCTATATTTTTTTTAGCACAAATGTGATTTAAATGAAACGAACGGTTATTCCGGATAAACTACTAGTCTTACAAAATCTACATAACCATTTTGATTAAGAATTTTTACGTTTTGATTAGGAATCTTCATATTTTTGTTATCGACGACTTTCTCCTATATCTTACAATTTTCATAAAAATTACAAAAAAAACTTTTGTACACTTTTATCAAAATCACATTTCGATTAAAAAAACGGATAGGTCAGATTTTTAACGGTAGGATCTTAGGCTTAGTTTAAGTTCCTTTCCTCCTAACGCCTTAAATTTAAGGGCATGGCACCAGGAATGACGTCACAGTCTTTTCCCACGGCATTAAGGTTCAAAATCGCGTGACAATCGCATGATAAAATGGTAAAAATAGCGTTTTTTACCATTTTTTGGGGTTAATTTTGCGTCTATCAAAAAACTTTTACGGTTATTCCCTAGATTTTAATGCATATTATCAGTACAAGAACAAAAAATTACTCCGCGACTTTCGGGAAACGAATTTCCGTCTATCGGAAAAAAGGTCAGAGGTGTTTTTAAATATTTTTTTTGAGAAATCTATACAAAAAAAAATATCTTTTACGGTTATTCCCTAGATATAGGTTCAATGCATCTACCTTATTTTGTTCCAAAGCAAATTTAGTAACGGTTGTCGAGATAGAAGGTCTCCCGTTTTTAGAAATTTTTGAAATGTCGGTATGCATACTCTTAATATAAGTATAAATTTAATAATCATTAGCGTATAACTACAAATGTAGCATAAGAACTTAGCATTTACAAAATAAGAATTTTTCACAGATATTTTTAAAATGTTTTTTGTCCATAATAATTCCAGGTAGACCGAAGTGTACCTGCCATGAAATTGTTATTCATAAAATAATACAAAACGTCACAGCTTGTTGCTGCTGAAATAATAAAGGAAAAAAATAATAGACAAAGTACAACGGTGTGGAAACAGGTAGCCCAAAGGGATGTCAACAGTTCGTTGATGTTTTAAATTATTCATCGATGTTTCTCGTTTGCATACTTAGAAATCAAGAAACAGACCGATGCCAGGGATGGTATTATGTAAGCCCCCAAGCATAAAACATACGCTACAAAAATGTTTTTGAGAAACACAAACCTTCGCTAAAAAAGTTTTTAAGCTTTTGGATTTACAGTGTTTACAGTACAGCGATACAGGCTTAGCCTAGTGTAAGGTGTGCAGGAAAGTGTTTGGGTTTGTGTATGCAAGCCCAGATCTTAAAAAAAAAGTTATTTCTTCAACAGAGACGAGAGGCATCTTGATTCAGATAATGTAGCGTTATGTGATCTCCCTTGGGGATTGAGCAGGATGGGTGTTCCGACGCTTTGGCTTTATGCCCGTTCACCCATTCCACCACATCCTGCTGTCAATTGTGTAATTTTTGCGATATTAAGAATATTTATTTTATGTATTTTATTTTATATATTTTAGAGCTTTTAATATTTTATTATATTTTTGTGCTGTCATGCTTCGATGGGGAAACATTGTTGAGGTATTTTTTGTTTGTGGTATTTTTTTTGTATACATAGTTCAAGGATGTTTTTATTAATTACTTAGGTACTATATAGTTTGTAATCAATTGCTTTAATGCTGTTTGCTGTATTGTTTGTCTGTTTTTTGTAAATGGCTTACGCCGTGTATGAAATAAATAAATAAATTATCGATGTTTTAATTTCCAACCCTTTTACGATGATGGTGGAAACCAATCTAATTTATCAACCATACAGTGAAGAGTAACCGAAATAACAAACCACCCCAGGCTCTCTGGAAACCTGATTGCCTGGGGGCAATTACACAACCTTTGACGGAAAATGTTCTTTTAAAACGAAAGCTGCTTCGGCTTATACCCACAGAAGCTTTTTCAAGAACCCTTTCTTCAAAACTGCGGTTTTAATCACAATTAATAACCCCTTCAAAATTCTTGCTCTTAATAATTATTACTAAATTTTCTTCTTTGTCTTATGAATGATAATAATCGGATAATTTTACAAGTTTAATAATTTAATTTTGACAATAGATATTTTCCTAAAGAACCGTAGCGTCAGGGAGGAGGAGAAGGGGGGGGGGGGCGGTGCGCTCCGAGCGCATTTTTTAGGGGGTGGCATTTTTTGGGCAAAATTTAAAAATCTATAAAATTAAGCTTGTTTCATTAAAAATTCCTAAAAATTTTTTGTGAGACATGTTAAGAAGGTCGTGATGTGGTTCGTTTTTTTTTGAAAAGTATTCATTACTTTGCACAATGTATGTAAAATGATTATTTTTTTATGAAATTGATGGATTTTCATACTAATTTTAGAAAACTTGTGATATGATGAAAGACTGTGTGGTAGTAATGTGAGTTTTTGTGAGGTTTTATTATTTAGTATGAAAAAGTGTACACGTATTCCAATCTCTAGGGGGGGCGGCTGCCCCCTCCCCCATTTGGCGTCGCCCATGTACATAGAGCATACAGTGGTTACTGAATTATTGTATATGCAGACAACAACGATGACAGATGAAGTTAAATAAAATTTAAGCAAAAACAAGATCTGGTTAGATGAAATCGTGTAGGTACCTACTCGTATATGAGTGAAAAAGTTTCAGATAGGTTAGAATGTTTATTGAATAAAACTTGTAATTGGAAGGAAATTTCTTTGATATTTTTCTTTAAATCGAAATACAGAAAAATGCCAGGAACATGTACAAGCTTTACTGTATTCAATATACTAAAACACGAAGGGAAATTCTGTTTCATCCTTTTATAAAAAAGCCCCTTCATTGGCAATATGCTTTCAACCCCAGATTATTTACAGTTTTCAAAATGAACGAACGATGCATCTCCAGCTTTCGTTGCAGTACCACGGGCGTCGCCAGCTTCGGAGCTAGGGGTAGGGGAAACAAGAATATTAAAAAAAAACATATAGTACGAAAAACGTGTTATAGCTTCTTTTGCGATTTTTTTTTGTGATACAGAGTGAAGAAGGTCGTGATGTAGTTTTGTCTATTTTCTTTGAGTTCAAATTTATATACCTAATTGTTTTTTTTTTTTTTTTTGAGAAGACCTTAAAAATGTCGCGATATAAATCTAGTTTATTTTCGTGAAATAAAACACATACGAACCTAGTTAAAAAATATGTAACACAAGAATAGATAATTAGAGCCGCAGGCAAAATTTTAAAAATATTTTTAATATGATGAGAAACGTGTGGTAATAATGTGATTTTTATGAAGTTTCATATTATATATGTGGTTAATATTATCATAGTGGCGGAATATTATAAGTTCGCACTGCAGGTATTGTTGCTATTGTTATATATATTTTTATTAATTTGAGTATAAGTATTGGTATGATATTATAATAAGTAGCACAATAAGTATATTGTTTTATATATCTTTAAAAGGCTTTAAAGCCGTTGATTGAATAAATAAAAAAATAAAAAAAAAAAAAAAAAATTTAGTATGTACGAAAAATTGTATACTTACCTATTCCAATCTCTAGGGGGGGCACTGCCCCCTGCCTTCCAACGGCGCCCATGTGCAATACCCTTCAGAAAATATCACCGGGAGCTTTTTCACTCACGAAGCTTTCAAATGGCGCGGCGTTTGTAGTAAAAGTAGCGCAGAGAAAGGAACAAATAAAAAGCATCTAGCAGATAGCTTTTTTACACAATTTTTCTTTCAATTTCAACACCCTTTTTTCCCCATGAATAATCTGCTTCTTCTACAGAGACTTTCTATGATGTTCTATTCCACATACAGTTGGAACTTATCGCACTCACATAGATTCTACTACTGAACCAACACGGTATATCCAAATCCAGTGAATAATGTTGTGTTTATATGAAAACACACACAACATTCTCTTTGCGCAAAGATATCTTCTTCGTTCTTGTATAACTATTTATTGTTAACAATATACACGCTGGGTTACTGCTTCAGAACAGACCTCTTCTAGTAGTCCGAGAGCCCGCTGCTTAATTTATGACGTATCTGTTTTTTGATCGAAATGTGGTACAAATGATAGCTTACCAATAGGGTTTTACATCGCACTAGGGTTGCCTATCAAAATCTTGCCGCAACCCCCCATGCCCCCCCCCCCCCGAAAAGGTCCCTCTTTGCAGTTTTTCGCATTTTGTAGGAATATGGTAAGAGATAGAAGAAAGTAGTCAATGACAAAAATAATCCTTGCTAAATTCTCTACAAAAAATGTTAAGTCATTTTTTTCATAGGACTAGTAGTTTACCCGTAATGGCTAAATATAATAAAATATAAAATTCGAAAAACCGCGAAGAGGGACCTTTTCGGGGGGGGGGGCAGGGGGGGTTGCGGCAAGATTTTGATAGGCAACCCTAGTGCGATGTAATACCCTATTGGTAAGCTATCATTTATACCACATTTCGATCAAAAAACAGATACGTCATAAATTAAGCAGCGGGCTCTTGGACTATAGTGAGGCAGTCGATGATGAGTATGACCCCCCGCTTTCCTGTGCACATCGACCCAGATTGTTGTTTTATTATTTTTTTTTCACACACTCGCAGTAAGGAAAGACCAGAGTTGCACTGATTATCTCAGGTTTAAATCGGAAAAAAAATCAGAAATTAAATAATCCTTTTGTAGATTATGTTGTTTTGAATATTTATATTTGCGTGTTGTCATTCTGCTGTTGTTTTGCATTGTTATGTATTTGTAAATGTGTATTTTACATTACATAATATTTTAACTTGAATTGTACGTTTTACATTGCTGTTGTGATCCTCCTTGGAACACGAGTAACTTACTCATATCCGAAGAGTAACACGGACATTGCTATAGTCAAATGCCTACTGTGTATGTATAAATATTGTAAAGTATATTTCATATGTTTAATAAATAAAAGAAAAACCAATAATAAAAAAAAACGATATAGCGAAAAAATATTGTAATATGTGGGATGACTGTATGAATTCTAGTATTTTCAACTCTCTCTCTGTGTGTGAATATTTGCAGTACCCATATAAAATAATTTATTATACGTCTCGTCTTGTATGTTCAATACACCCCCGGCCCCCCATACTAGCGCCCCTCCGCCCCCTACACCAACGCTTATTGCATCCGTCTTCAAATAATAAATTTATCCAAGTTGTGTTTGCACAACTCCTCCATATAAAATGATCAACTCACTCCATTTATACGAAAAGAAAATCTATTTTTATTTATTTATTTAATGATAATAAAAACGGTTACATGATAAAATCATAGAGAAAAATCGCACATGGAAAAAATGTCACAAGAAGAAATAACACACGTTTCCATGTTGTTCGTTCTTTGGGTTTCACTGCGGGTCGAGTGGTTGAGTTAGCGAGCTTTCGGCAGCGATACTACTGCCATCTTCAGGGTCCTGATGAAGAATGATGCCGAAAGCTCGGTCACTCGACCACTCGATCCGCAGTGAAACCCGAAGAACGAACAACATGAAAATGGATTCATCACGCTGCGAAAGCCTACAAGATTAAGATACGTTTTCTTTATTCAAAGTTTATCACAAAATTTGTATGCAACAGATATTGATTTTACGAGTATAACTGCAAATTTATATTTTTTTAAACCGCAGATTAGACAGATAATTAAATTTAACCAGCTATAAAATATCTATTGTTTTGTTAATAAATTTTGAATAAAAATGTGTAATTTGCGGTATATTTTTTCCATGTGCGATTTTCCTCTGTGATTTTTTCGTATGTGATTTTATCATCTCGGCTATCTCTCCACTGCTAAAATTAATTTAGGCCTGTTTTAACTTTTTCCAGTCTTCTCTTACTTGGGCTTTTTGGATCCACCCTCTACCAGCGACAAAGATAATATCATCGACCCCTTGTAACCCGAATCTAATTAAATCAAATAATCGGATTTTTTCTTAGAAAATTAATGTCAATTCAGAAAACAGAACGAATTAACGATAATATCTCTCTAACAATCATTCAATAAAAGTAAAATGGAAGCAAGGTTGTGGAGGAGTGGATAAAGGGCGAAGGAAGGAGAAAAGAAAAGGAAAAAAGGGAGAGGATAACATAATGGTTTTTGGAGTTGTAGATTTTTTTATTAATGAAAAAGATCAATCAACTTGAAATGAATCGAATTAATTGGAGGCTAGCCATCAAATTATAATGTACTCTGCCTTCTATAAAAATATTCGTACAAGCTGAACCCAAACATCGCCATATTACGCGCTGAGTTTTTTTCAACAAACGTAAGTTCTATTCATGGCCGTAGGGGAAGGTTTTGGGGGTTTAAACCTGAAACAGGGGGGGGGGGTTGAGGGTTCAAACCCCTCCCCCAAATTCCTCAGCCAACTCACAGTTTTAAACATAGGAGAAAACGAATCAAATTATTACCATATCGTTTTTTTATCATATCATGAATTTTCAATAATTATTAGGGAAATCTCTTAAATCATAGTTGTTCCATAAGAAAGTTTGCCTGCGGCGCTAACCTGATTAGAGTGAGGGTTTTTCCACAAAAAAATAAACTGGACTTTTCGAAACGATCCTTTTTCATCCACCTTTTAACGTTTTATGCCGAAATTTCGGTCAAAATCAACTAGGTTCATCAATTCAATCATCTTTGAATAAAAATCGGCTGCGGCGCTATTTACTAGTTTTTATTCCATTTGACACTATCAAAATTGTTGTTAGTTGTTGATTTAGTAAAGAAAATTTTTGAGAACTGGAAATTTTGAGAAAACTGAGTGAATAACTATTAACATTAAGATATTAGGATGGCAACTAAAGCAGCCATAACCCATATAATTTTTTAATATAAAAATTGACCTGATTTCATTTACAGCAATCTGAAATGTATGAGAGTCAACAACAGCAATTTAGATAAAACGTTTTTTCTTAGTTTACTTCATCAGTCTGAGACCAGATTGACTGTACGACTGATTACATCGAATTACAATTTAGAGATTTTTTCATAGAAAAATAATAATACTGATCGAAAGAGTACATAGGTTCCCACCCCCATCACTCTCTGCATGGAATGTTCCACAATCAAACAAAAGACTGACATTAATTAAATCGGAAACAATTTCCAAGTCATCCGAAGGACTTTGATTGACTTACACTGAGGGAGAAATTTCTAAGGAAAATAGCTGAACGCTGATGGACTGGTGCTTTGTGAATAAAAAACTTCACGATGTGATACTGTTACGGTATAATCCTAATGCCGGCTCCACACACTTGGCAGGCCATTGTAAAATCAATTTCGATCTGTAGTATACATACAACTTCCAAAAAATACACAATTGTCAGCAGGATTTAGTCCTGGAATAGGTGAACGTTACCCTAGGCACTTTATCATCTTTGTGATCACTTAAGCCAGCCAAAGCCGACTCGTAAACTTCGGAAAATCCATCCTGCTTCCTGTCCAAGGGAGTTTACATAGCTATATCATGTGAATGTAGATACCTATTGCTTCTGTTGAAGAAAAATCTGTAATGTATTCACGAATTCCGTTCACAAACAAGTGACAAACATTTAGATGCTTCGCAAGCGCTTGCCTTAAACTACTATTGATACGAGTACGTATAGAAACGAGAGTTCACAAGTATGTATACACAAATCTACACGAGCAAATAAAAATGACCCATCCACACTCTCGTGAACCTGTGAACACTTGTGAACGCCTGTCGCGGCTCGGAAAGCGTGTGGAGGCGGCATAAAATGTGTTTGTCGATCGTAAAATCAATTATGTCGTTGATTTTTGATAGATAACTCCGTAATCTCCACACCCTCTCTCTTCTATACGATGTCCTATACAATCCCTCCTCACCTGATTATTTAAAGACGAATTTCACTCCACTGGCATCTCATGGTCTACCACTCCGTTCTGGTGCACAACATACGCTTTTAATCCCTAGCCATCATACATCTTTTTTCACTAATTCTTTTACCGTACAGGCTGCGCGATTGTGGAATGACCTTCCATTATCCATCAGACTCGCACCAACTATTTCCGTTTTCAAGAGTAGACTGAAGCAGCATTACCTTTCTATTTTAAATCCCACAACCCGTCCCTCCTGAACCCATCATCCCTCCCTTACCCTATCCCATCCCATTTACCATTCATATATATTTATATATTTATATGTATAATATATATATATATATTTTTTTTATATATTTATTCACAAATAACATATATCAATACAATATCACCGGGATTGCCCAACTAGGTGTAACCTGTATTTGGGTCAATCCCACTAAAAACACAAAGTTAAACAAAAAAAAAAAAAAAAAAAAAAAAAAAAACATAACAAAAAGATATAAAAGAGAAAGAAAACAATGGATAAAATAAAAATCCAAGAAGAAAAAAATATATATACAGTCACACAAAACAAAACATCCTGGCAGCGCAGACATGATCGGTCACTCACATACACATCCTAAAGCATATCAATACATACACCAACACACACACACACACACACACACACAACCGCATCCACTCACTCTTGCAACCCAACACACACACACACACAACCGCATTCACTCATACTGCAACCTAGTACAGGCACAACTGCATCCATCCATGCCAGCATAGTCAGCCCCAGCAGAAGTCTGACTCTTATGCCCACTCCGCTGATAGAGATGCCGCACTCCCCACCCACTTTATGATTTTTCTTTTAAATTCTACCACGGAACCCGAGCTCTTTATCTCGTCTGGCAACTGATTGAACAGTTTGGTAGATTTGTATTTGTATTGGTTTTGGGCCAGAGTTGTTCGACAGCGGGGTATGGGATAGCTTATGTTACGTGCCGTGCGCGTGAGGTAGATCTGCTGCGTCCTAGACAAATTGCGTTTTTCCTTAAAGAAGTGCAAGAGGGAAAACTTCACATATGTTTATCCAGTGGCGGATTATCCATAAGGCAAAGTAGGCACGTGCCTAGGGGCGCGAGGTTACAAAGGGGCGCGCGAGCCGCGCGATAAAGTTTTTAAACAAAAACAAAAAAATAGAAAAAATAGTTGTGTAAGTAAGTATGCACCTACTTACACAATATAAAAGATTATATAATTCTATAGAAATGTAGAGTTTCCGAAGCATGCTCCGCCTTCTTGATTATTTCTACATCGCATGATTTTAAAATAGAAGTTGGTAAGATACAACTGCAATGGTTGCGAGTTCGTCGCGTCGATTCGTTCGCGAGCATTTCAAGATTGTAGGGTAAAGGGTTCAGCGCGGGGATAGGAGCCAAGCAGCCGCCCCGGCCGCCACAAGCTGGTCACTTCGAGCAGATGCTTGCAAAAGTTTGAAAGAGTCATTTCCAGAAATTCACGATGCTTTAATTGCTGTCGATAACAATCCTGAGCAAAAATGTTCTGTTGTATGTGAAGCTAAAGGCATAAGATTGAAATTAGAACGATTAGAAACTGCTTTCATGATCGTGTTTTGGTGGTTTTATTTTGGTTCACATGAACAAAACCAATAAAAAATTACAGTCTGTTGATATTGACATTTGTACAGTTATTCAAATGTATGACAGTATAATTCACAAACTTTCTGCAGAAAGGCAAAATTTTAATAAATATGAACAGCGAGCCTTGGAATTCTCATTAGTCAAAGAATATGAAAAGGACACAAAGAGGATACGGAAGAGAAAGCTCACAGCAGATGAATCTGCCGAAGATATTACTTCTTCATTATCTGGTCGGGAAACATTCAGAGTGATAGTGTATCTAGTAATTATAGACAGACTTGTGGTTGAACTTCAAAAGAGACGAGAGGCGTACAGCAATTTTTACAGTAAATTTTCGTTTTTAAGCAATTTGATCAATTTGAACACTGAAGAAGTTCAAAATAGAGCTAGTATGTTAGTAACGATGTACTCTGGTGATTTAGAAAAGTGCTTTGTTGATGAATGCGTCCATCTACGTTCTTATTTAATAACGATAGCTTGAGGTGGAGAACTTCCCCGAACAACCAAAGCGATTTTACAGGTTCTAAGAAATAAAGAACTTGAAACAATTTACCCAAACATTGACATAGCCTTAAGAATGTGCGAATCGACGGCAGTCAGTAATTGCAGTGCTGAGCGGAGTTTTTCCTGTCTAAAGAGAGTGAAAAATTATCTTCGCTCAATCATGGCAGATAAGAGATTAAATTCGTTAGCAATACTTAACATTGAATCAAACTTATTATAATCTTTAAACTATGACGATGTTATTGACAACTTCGCGAGACAAAAATGTAGACGCAGATTTTTTTTAACAGTTGTCATTCAATGTGATTAGTAGATACCAATATTTAAATAAGTAATTCATAAATATATTTTTTTATTTATAAATCAATTAGGTAATCAATTATTTTATTAATTATCCCTACTAATATTATATAACTGCGAAAGTGTGAATGTATGTGTATAGGTTACTTCTTCATGAGCAAAAAAACTACTAAACTGATTTTGATGAAACTTGGTATGTAGATTGCTGAAGACACAGATTTACACATTTTATCCCAAAATTTCCACGGGATGGGGCATCACGATGGGTTAAGCCGTGTGGCGCAGCATTAGTTATTATAGTATGTATAAGTGCTAGTTAAAATTTAGGTATACCTAATATAATATGGACGCTAGAGGGGCGCCGATGAGGTGCTTGCCTAGGGGCGCTCTCAACACTTAATCCGCCTCTGTGTTTATCTATGTATGTATTTATGAATTCAATTATTGTTATGTATGTATTTGAGTATTCAGTTAAGGTACCCTCTTGGTACTGAATCTATAATTAGGTATATCCCATTTTTTGTTTCTATCTTGGGTTGGCTGGCAGAAATTGCCATTTGGCAATAAGCCCGCCCCTTGTATGTTTTTCTGTACAATAAAATTTATTTTATTTTATTTATTTAAACTAAGCTCTTCGCTTTTTACCCTATTTTATTAAATTCACACATACCCACACACACATATGCACACAACTATACACAGGTACGCACCAACACAGCCAGACATGTAATCAAAGTCTCAGAATTTATTATGACTTTAGGTTTATTGCTTAAAGCTCCCGATCCAACTATGACGTCACGGTAATTTCCCACGGCATTAAGGTTCAAAATCGCATGATAAAATGGTAAAAGTAGCGTTTTATTTTCAATTTCTTACAATCAAAAAATACTTACGGTTATTCCCTAGATTTAAATGCATATTATCAATACGAAAAAAAACTCCGCGACTTTCGAAAAACGAGTTGCTATCTTTCGGAAAAATAGATCAGAGGTGATTTTCAAATTATTTTTTTGAGAAATCTATACAAGATGTAAAAAATCTTTTACAGTTATGCCCTAGATAAAGGTTCATTGTATCTACTCTATTTTTTCCAAAGCATATTTAGTAACGGTTGTCGAGATCTAAGGTCTCCCGTTTTTAGAAATTTTTGAAATGTCGGTATGCATACTCTTAAAAGAAAAAGATATAAATTTTACGTTCATATTCCAACCCCTCAATAAATAAGACTTGAATACCTTTAACCCACCAGAGATGGCTTTAATTGACTTTTTTACGATATCCTGGAATTTCCGAGGAAGCCTTTATGAAGTAATTAATAAAAGACTAATTTTCCTGCTCTGACACATAAAATTATCATCTTATACCCTCATAGGGATGCAAACGAACTCATGAAGACATCGAAATTTAATTTTACATCGAATTAAAAATGTCTCTTCATATTGTAGATCATCGTAGTTTATTGTTCATTATCGTCATTAGGCCCTAATTTCGTGCATTTGGATTCATCAAATTTACATAGTTATAGTCTATGTTTTTATAAATGTACAAAAACATATTATATTATCTATAATATGTTTTTGTACATTTTTTTACAATTGTGTTAAATGTTAGTAAGCGTACAAGTTTTTTTTTTCAGAAATGATATTGGTCACACATTTTGTACGTCACATAGGTAAGTTTGCGCAAAAAAAAACTTTTTTATAATTACCAATATAGAAATTACTGGTTACATTACAAAGCTTATGTTACAGTTGCAAAAATTCCATCCGCAAAAAAATCATAAAATACGGTTGGATAGAATTCAAAGCATTGACAGAGATCGATGATAACGAAATTCACACACTTAGAACTAAACAATAAACATTGAACAATTATTGAGTTGCAATAATAATCGAGGTAATTCGTAAACATCGACATAAATTTACATCTCTTTTCCCTTCTCTTATTCAATATTCAATAAAACCGTCTTCGGTTCGCTACATCCGCATCCGTTATCTGGCAGTCGTTAATATTACGATTATTCGTTATAATATCGACCGTTATTAAAGCACATGTTTTACGATCTTGTACGCTTTGGAAATGAAGGATTTCTACTGAAATGGTAATGTGAAGGTTCATACTAACTTTATTGGTATAATATAATTCGAATTAAATCACCCTAAGGAAGGTAAGGGTTACTTTTAACTATCATTCTGTACACTGTCAAGAGGTTTAACATCATCTTCCTCTTTCTCAGCCGTTTTAATTCCAATGCTGGACGTAGGCCTCCCCTTTGACTTTCCACAGGCCCCTATCCTCAGCATGCTGCATCCACTTGCTTCCTGCGATTAGATTCTTCCTACCTTTTGCTTGTTCTAGGTTGCCACTGAAGAATTTTTGATATTCGAAAAACACCTCTGATCTTTTTTTCGAAAAACAGCATCTCGTTTCCCGAAAGTCGTAGAGATTTTTTTTTTGTATTGACAAAATACATGAAAAACCACGGGAAATGACCGTGATGTCATAGTTGGGTTCCGAGCCTAAATGTACATCATAACTGGACCGAAAATCAAGAGGGCGGAAAATGGCCCAAATCAGTCATTGTCCACTGTCTGTTCTGTTTTTTAGCGGATTTTTAAGAGCAATTATTTAAAATACCGCCATTTTTTTCGATTTTGCCTTATTACGATGTCAGGAATACGGCGCGATAATTTTTACGTAAAAAATATTTTGCTTGTAAAAAAATGTCTGTGCGAAAACGTGACCCGAATTCGCGGACAGTAAAATATTTCCGTGGGAAACTACTTATCTCCCCGGTTATAATAATAATACCTTGGCGTACCCACCTCCCGAGCTGAAGCATAAAACCGGGAAAGCGCGTAAGCCCGCTATCTCATTTTAACGATTTTTTTCTCCTGCTTTGGGGTAATAACCGTTTTATAATCGAACAGATTGAAACACCTATATTTCCCTACAAAAATTTCCAACACAAATCGTGTAGGCAAAGTCCTGCATTCAGTGATATAATATCTTCTACTTTATAAACCAAAGTCTCCTGACTGTACTCACTCACTCATTAATACACAGCACAGACGACAAACCGTAGAGGAGTGAAATTTGAAAGACAATGTTGTATACATATGTAGGTTTTTAATACATAGCTTTCAACTGGGGAAGGATTTTTAGAAATTCCGCCTCTAAGGGTGTGAAAAATGGGGTTGAATGTTTTTTGGAAGTACTTATCTATACAATATCTCGGAAACTAGATTCTGATGTGGTACGAACTTGAGATTTAGAATATACACAGATTCTCCTATCGAAATTAGCAATAGAGTGTTTGGCTGTTTTTCCAAAAGTTTGTTATAGATAAGGAAAAATTATTTGTATTCGTATTTTTTGTACATGTCTGCACATTCTTCGGCACAAAGGCCTAAATGCTGTCATGCCAAAGAGTGGATTATTTTAGTTAATAAATAAAATTTCTCATCACTCATTCTCTCCATATGCCCAACTCAGCATATTGTTTTATTCTTTTGTTCTGATTCTAACAACAGTCAATTTCTTTGTGCGTTCTTAAGAGCCTAACTCACTATAACGTCACATTGATTATATTAAGAGACCCTTTAATATTATTCCAGACGCGACTCTTCATTTCATGCATCATTAATTTTGAAAAATTCCCTCTGCGTGTAAACTGACGCGAAGGGAGATATTTTTTCAGACGCGCTGAAGTATATAATAGTATCTAGAAGAAAATCATTAAGTTTTAAATTCTAAATGACTTGGCATTTTCGATGTTACTGTCAATATCCAAAATCGGTACGTGAAATAATTTCTGTCTTTTTTGTGTTTTATCCATTCGTAGTTATCATTCTAACGCTTATATAGTCTCTCCGTTGATATACAGGGTAAGATAAGTATATGCTGGACTTGCGACCAGCCATCGTTTGGTTTAGTCAGTGAGTATATAGTTTTTCATCGCGAAGGAGACTGATCCAGACGTATGAAAAAAGCAATAGCACCGCAGGCAAAAATTTTCATAAAGGTGAATGAAAAAAGACGAGTTTTAGACAGGTATTAAACCTATCGTGTACAAAAAATGTTGTGAACAGGAAAATAGCGCCGCAGGCTAAATTGTTTACAAAAATGGGCAAATAGCTGTTTCAGCCAGGTGGATAACTTCATTAATTTTTCTAGATTTTATATAAATATTTTAAAATAACGTTTTTGAAATATTTATTCTTAATTTCGGCCCCCCCTTAAATAAACCCTATGGTTTAGGTGATCACTTTACTCTCGAAATTGTGAAAGAGTTCTTTCTGAATTATATTTTATAAGGCTGTATGTTTGGTATAGGTCCTATCTATTTACACAACTTTGTCTCGTTGCACGCTAAATTGAGACAATGATCAGAGGTGGTGAACATCATTTCTGAACTATATTTGTATTCTCGATATATGCATCCACTCCATCATACATTTTGAGTACAAAAATTAAACACTTACCCTTTGACGGTGTCCGAGAATTCCACAAATCTGAATCTGAAAAGAAAACATTGTAAATCAGTATCTTCATGAAAGATGAATCGATTTAATGTTAATGGAACGGGTACGGTCAATGACATCACCTATCGTTTCCCGAGGCTTTAAGTTTAAAAATCGCATGATCAAATGTTAAAAATAGCGTTTATTTAACTTTGTATGGTTAAATACTCCACATTAAAAAAATACGATCATTCACCAGATTTGAACTCGTGTTATCAACACAAAAAAATATATTATTTTGCGACTTTTGGGTAAAAATTTGCTGTCTTTCAAAAAAAATCCAGAGGTGTTTTTTACAATTTTTATTTGAGAAGTCTGTACAAAATATATTTTTAAGGTCATTACTAGATAAAAATTCAATGTATCTACCTTACTTTTTTCCAAGCATAGGTATTTAGTAAGGTTATCAAATTTATCTTTTTTTATATTAATATGCCTACGCTCAATTTTAAAATATGCGGGTTAAACTGAGATAGTTAAGAAACATATTTTTTATTTTGGTATTTATTAATTCAACAATGAAAAACAGGTCAAAAAGGACGAATTTGGGTTAGTAGCTCAAAAAAATGTATATTCCAGTGATTCACAAGAAAGCTTAACCGTAATGCCAGTAAAAATCCGTCATCTTTGATTGGTTATTCACTGTTGGACTTAATAATATAAAAAAATATGTTTCCTTATTCTGGTTCCGGGATTTCTGCCGATTGATTTCTCGATAATTTAATCAAATTCACCAGTAATATCAATAAAATATTATTACTATGAAGGAAAGGAAACGTAATAACCGTTTGCCACCGGTTCTCAAACTTATTTATGAAAAAATATCTGGTGCCCCCATATTTTTTATATATTTTTTTATAAAATAAAATCTGGGCATGCATACACAAACCCGAATACTTTCCTGCACACCTTGCACTAGGTTCAAAGCCCGTATCGCAAAGTGTGGAATACATCGCCAGTACCTTACAAACGATACCTTATACTCACATACTCATCATATTATACGCTTTTAAACCGCAAATGTAACTGTTTAATGCTCCTTCTACTAATACATTCACGTGACCCCTGTACACTTCGGATGGGTATTTCACACATTAAGCCATTGATTTCGATGATGCCCCCTATGCAGTAATTACTTAATTACTCATTTTTACCTATCATTTGAGTTATATTTCGTTTGCGCCGGGCCTGGGTTTTTTTAGCATTTCAGTCGCCCCTTATTAATTTACCTTAACCTATGAGCCTTCTGCGGCCCCCCTTAAACCCTCCAGCGCCCACAAGGGGGCGTTATCACCCAGTTTGAGAAACATTACCGTATACCATACCTCCTCAAATATTAAATTGAGTTGAATACAATAATGATTTATATCGATATTATTATTACGGTAGGTATATTTATTATTGGTTATGATGAAATAAGCATAACTCTCTACCTACGTAAAGTCAATAAAAATCTTTTCATATGAATGTACGTAATGCTGACTTATTACCCTATATATTGGGTACTTAGATATACCTACAAATACGTCAAATTATTGAGAGGTAGATTTAATTTTTAAAAAGTGTTGCCAAATTCTGCCACCAGAGACGCTAGTAGTAGTGGTCGTCTATTATTTCCCTTGAAATACACGCATTATTATATACTAGTGGGTACCTCCCCGTGAAAATCGCGGAGGCTTGGTTAAATATATTTTTGTACGACCCCTCCATTCAAAGTTCCTCGAGTAAATACAAGAAGATCACAAGGCTCCGTCTTTTCCCCGTCTCTCCAATATCGTCCATATTGCCAGATTCATATTGTCGACTTTTTTAGTTGGTACCCACCCCTGAAAGCCACAAAACTTCTCTTAAATACATGTCGCCCTACATACATAGGTAGATTGGCAGAAATCGCCAGAAACCGCCGATTTGGGTTGATTGGCAGAAATCCCCAACAGGCGATAAATCCGCCCTTTGTATGTAAATCTATATACAATAAAGTTTTTATTTATTTATTTAGGTACTTTACACACACATAGAAGGCGGTGATACTATAGATAGATTCTGGTATTAAAAAAATCTATCCAAATACTGGAGTCAGATGTCTAGGGTACTTAATATAAATAAGTCTGCGAAAAATTCATATTTTGTTTGTATAGAATGACTGATTAATGACCATTATTTCTAAACGCTAAGTAGGTACCTGATTGGATTTGCTAAGTACCTACTTTTGAAATTTGTCGTCCACGTGCAGGGAGTCAACAGCCACAGCACTTATGTCAAAAACATTCCGCACTCGTAAATTTTAAATTTTCATAATTCTCTTTTGATTTAGGTACTTAAATATCAACCAATATACACCCCACAAATTCTACCCCCGAATTTATTCGTAGAGTATGGCTGCATCGCACATAAACAAAGCCTGTCAACTGAGTTAGAATATTTAAAAAAATACGAAAAAACGACAGATCCTCAAGGATGGACGCGTTTTGAGTAAAATGAATCGGAGAGCGTGTATGACAAATTGCATTAATGTGACGGAGGCTAGAAGTGTGTGTAAGGATAAGGAGGATCTGGCGTTCTGTCTTCTCTGCCTATCCCGCAAGGGACGCGGCGTGAAGGTATAGATAGATAGAAAAAAAAAAGTATTTTTGTTAAATAAAACTGCTAGTCCTATGAAAAAAAATACAAAATGAGATCTGTTGAGAATTTATCTCTTAGCATATTCCGAAAAAATGCGAAAAACTGCATAGGACAACCTACTCCGAAGGCCGGGGGTGATGCGGCAAGATTTTTTTGCTTGGTTAGCCTGTGGTGATGTATGACCCTATGTATCAACACATCTCGATTAAGAAACATATAGCTCATATTTTTAGCTGTTAGATCTTAAGCTATTCTCTTCGATATGTAAAATGATAGATGGCTCTGTTTTTACAGTTGCCGCTATTTTGTATGGAATCGTCAGAAGCTGGACGTACTGCTATCGTTAGGTAAGTATTTATGTTTTTATGCACATGCAACAGATACAGTCATAAAAACACATATTGAGTACAAAAATATACAATACTCAGACCTCAGAACATCCGTTCACAATTAACACCCACACAGAACAAATAGATAACATTACATAGTTAATTTATCTATAAAATATTTATGGAATGGGCATGGGAGGTATATAGTACATATTTGCTACATACGTAAGAAGAACAAGTACTTACATAAATTATTTTTCCCCAACATCCCACGTACCAACAAATTGCGAGCTTATTTATAAAAAAAAAATGTAATTTCAATAACACATGTCCTTGGTGTAGATATTAAAAAGGTATAATGAAAAATACTTGTAATAATACCAACATGTACTCTACGCCTCTACGGCAAAGTCTACGCCATATGTAGATATTTATTTATTTCAAAAACATTTATTAATTCCCAGTATAAAGAAATTCTATCTCTATATTGTGAAGTGAAGGTAGAGAGTAAAGAACATACTCCTACATATTATAAGTATTTTTAATATTTGTTGTACTTAATATATTTTTTCCACTCTTTTATTAAACATCTGTCGTTTCTCGTTGTCAGGGTCTATATTTTCCTCTTCTAAATTTAATATACAATATACATATACTGCAAGACTGGTGTTGTGACAAGAATGAAAGTGAATAAACTAAGATGGTTTGGGCATGTTGAGAGAATGAAAGATGACAGGATGAAAAAAATATATATTTGAGTAAGCGAAGAGGGGTAAGGAAACGCGGCCATTCGAGACTAACCTGGTCCGATCATGTCGATCACATTCTCAAGGATGGACGCATTTTGAGTAAAACGAATCGGAGAGCGTGTATGACAAATTGCATGAATGTGAAGGAGGCTAGGAGTGTGTGTAAGTCTGCAAGGGACGTGGCGTGAGGGTAAAGATAGATATACTATAAAATAAGTACTTTAGTCCCGATCGTAGAGCGCATCTAAGCGGTTGTGTTGATTGTGATTATTTGCGATATTATTGTGAGAATACAAAATTTAACTTATTAAGTCCGAAGCAGCAAAACATCTAGAGTGGTTCAAAAATTTTTTCCTTTAAAATTATTTTTTTTTTCTTTTTTTTTTTTATTTAATTATTTAATTTTTTCAACCTTTTTGTAGATTCCATAGTGGAACAGGTTCCTCCAATATGGAGGTACCCCTGGTCCCTCCAGATCCTCCCGACCCGAGAAAGAGACCTCTTTCTCCGGATGTAGATATTTCCATTTCTTCCCCTCCGTCTAAAGTTCCTGCCATATCTCCCAATCCTCCTCCTTCTCCCCAACTCCCTTACTCCCAACCTTTAACTTACAAATCCACGTCATTAGGGCCATTCTTGGTCTATGTCCAAAATGAAGATTCATCCAAACCAATACGTGCGCTGGATTTTGGTAAGTTGTTGTATTCTTTAAAAATTCAAGGTATCATCACCGGCTCAGTGAAGGCTGAGGGTAAATATAAAATATCTTTGACATTTTTGAACCCTAAATATGCAAACAACTTTTTGGATAACCCGATAATAACTGAAAACAAATTAAAAGCGTATATCCCCACGTTCAAGCTAACCAAACAAGGAGTAATTAGAGGAATTAGTGAGGATATCGATATGGAGGAATTAATAAAGTATTCTGAGCCCTCCCAATGGAAAGTAATCAAGGCAAGGAGATTAAATAGGAAGATTCAGTCTAGTGAGGGAGCCACATGGAAGCCCTCACAAACCGTAGTTGTTACCTTCGAAGGGCAATCCCTTCCGGAGTTCGTATTTTTGTTCCACAATGCATTTAGGGTTGAGCAATATGTCTTTCCCACCATCCTGTGCTACAACTGTAGTAGATACGGGCATACCAGAGCACAATGCCGATCATCGGCCCGTTGTTATAAATGTGGCGATGCTCATAACGGCGAAAATTGTCTGTCCCAAATTTTAAAGTGTATTAATTGTGGAGGGCAACACTCTGCTGCAAACCTTTCTTGTCCTGAACTCAAAAGACAACAGGACGTAAAAAAAACTATGGCTACGAACAATGTATCTTATAAAGAGGCCCTCGCCGCCCATCCTCAAAAATTCTCTCTATATTCAGAAGCAATGTCCCAGGCCCTTCCTTCTTCATCAGTAAACTCAGCCTTGACAGATAATAATGTCCACCCCCCGCTACCATCCAGTCATCGTAAGACTATTTTCAAATTCAAAACCCCTTCTCACCCCTCAGTACTACCTGGTTACAACCAACCTGAGCACAATTCCCTTCTTTTTTGCCCAAATGGCAGTTCTTGGTCATCTGCTCCAAATGGATGTGCTCTCCCCAACAATCTTCCAGCCCCCGATCAATCTGAAAACTCCACATCTTCTGGTTTCCTCCAAAATAAATTTTCCTCTGGCAACAACAACTTTTTAAAAACAATGATTTCCATGTTAATAGAAATTCTCTCATCTCAAAATTCTTTACCGTCCAACGCAGCTCAACTGATTTCCATTCTTCAGACCTTTTTAACCGAAAATGGCTCCACAAACTTTTAGTTATAAAAACGTGTCATTTCTACAATGGAACAGCCGCAGCGCTGTATCAAATAGAGATGATATTTCATTCCTTTTAAGGAAATACAAAATAGATGTCGCTGCAATTTCGGAAACTTGGTTTTCCTCAGATTCTTTTGTATCATTCCCAGGATATGACTGCCTTAGAGATGATCGCCCCGATGGTTACGGAGGGGCAGCACTATTGATAAAAAAATCTTTCTCTTATGATCGTCTAATTCTTCCGATCTCCTCAAGAATGCAAATAGTCGCCGCAAAAATCATGGACATCACTGTGGTGTCGATGTATTCCCCGAGATCCCAGTTTGATACATTGTATTGGAACAGCATCGTCCCAATTTTCTCTTCTACATATATGATTATGGGTGATTTTAATGCACATTCCTCATCATGGGGCCCTCAAAAAACAGATTCAGCTGGCAAAGCGGTGTTGGATTGGGTCGACAACTTAAATTTATGTATCTTAAACGACGGCAGCCCCACTATAGTTCCTCCTCCACATCAGAATCCGACCGCGGTAGATTTAACGATTTGTACTGGTGAATTAGCTTCGCTGATCGCATGGGAAGTTCTCAAGGACCCTTTATCCAGCAATCACCTTCCTATAATAATAAGAATAAGATCAAACAATTCACAATCCAATTCGTCTCGTCATAAATCCGGATATAACACAAAGAGGGCTAACTGGAGTAAGTTTGGGGAGTCTATAGAGGGGGGCTTTATAGATCTCCCTTCTGATGATTCTATGAGTGATGTAAATATGGTTTCCGACAAGATTTCCCACCTCGTTATTAGCGCGGCCGACGCTTCCATGCCTAGGAAGAGCTCTGTTGGACATCGTAGAGCATCGCCCCCCTGGTGGGACGAGGAATGTACGGCTATGGTTAGGCAACGTTCTGTGGCAATGAAAACCTACAGAAGGAACATGTCTCTTGAAAATTATCTCTCCCTTCGAAAGGTTCAGGCTCAAACCAAAAGAGTTCTTAGGAGTAAGAAAAGGCAGGGATGGTTCAGATTTTGTAGCTCTCTCTCTCCGGATACACCACCATCAGACGTCTGGAATTCCGTAAATGCTTTTAGAGGTGCATATTCCCCAAGACCTAACACTTCAAAATGTACATCCTGGATTGATGGTTTTGTGCGGATTCTGGCTCCTGCGTATGCTCCCGGGGAGTTTGAGCTGCGGAAGGACTCTGTCTTCGCGCCCCAGCAATCATGCATTCTCTCTTCCCCTTTTTCCTTTAACGAACTGGATGTAGCAATTCAATCCGCAGGTGATTCTGCTCCTGGTCCAGACCAGATCTCATACTCCTTTATTCGACACTTTCCTAGACCCCTTCTTCTCAAACTTTTATCATTATTCAATGTGATTCTCACTACAGGTTCGGTTCCTTCATCATGGAAGCAACAATTTGTCGTACCTATTCCCAAGCCAGGTAAAGACTCGACGTTGGGATCCTCATACAGACCCATAGCGCTATCATGCTGCTTCCTAAAAATCCTCGAGCGGATGATAAAGGCTAGACTGGAGTGGTTCGTGGAGAGAGAAGCACTTCTGCCAGAGTGGCAATTTGGTTTCCGGAAGAGCCGATCGTGCCTAGACAACTTGAGCATTTTGGTGACTGATATTCATCTTGCTAGAGCCCATAAGACGGATCTTATCGCGTGTTTTCTAGACATTCGTAGCGCTTACGATAATGTGTTGCTCCCAATATTGTTTGAGAAATTGTTATCTTTAGGTATTCCGGACATTATTTGCCGTCTGATTTTCAACATAATGTGCGAGAGGGAGCTCCTGATTAAGACTCCAGAGGGCGTGGTTGTGAGAAGAGTATATAAAGGACTACCGCAGGGGTCAGTCTTAAGTCCCCTGCTCTTTAACGTCTACACTCAGGACATCCAGTCTCTGATTCCTACTTCTTGTAGTGTCTTGCAATATGCCGATGACTTTGTTGTTTACAGCGCTGAAAAATCCATTGCTCGATCGAGTGAGGTCATGGAGAGTACTCTCGAATCCCTTAGCTGCTGGTTTAAGAAAAATGGTCTTACTCTTTCGCCTAACAAAAGTAAAATTGTGTGTTTTTCAAACAAGCATAGAATTCCTAACATTGGTATCAAATTTGATAATATTCCGGTTCCTTCGGAAGATTCTGTTAAATTTCTTGGCATGACCCTGCACCGGAAGCTCTCATGGAACATTCATATCGAGAAGGTCATTGCAAAATGTGAAAAAAACATAAACATTCTCCGTGCGGTGGCAAGAGTGTGGTGGGGTTCTCACCCAACTACAATGCGAACCCTGTACGATGCTCTGATAAGAAGTGTTCTAGATTACGGTGCATTCTTGTTTGAGCCTCTGCCGAATTACCTTGCAGATAAACTGGAAAGAATGCAGAACAAGTCAATTAGAGTCATCTTAGGAGCTATGCGGTCTTCACCTATCGTGGCCTTACAGGCCGAATGTGTCGAAATGCCACTTTTTCTTAGAAGAAAATCCCTTGCATTAAAGTTTCTTGCGGCAAGGCTGGCTCAGGAGAATCATTTGATCTTTCCCAAATTACAGGTACTCATTCAGAGATGTCAGACCGTTCCTTACTGGCGTTCTAGAATATACCCATTGCTGTGCTCGTCCTATCATTATGTCTTAAACAGTTTCCCGGATTCATTTCATTCTCTTTTACCAATGTTCTCTCTTCCGTTTGAGGCTACAACATTTCGTCCAGATGTGCTCCGGCACATGGATATTGACAAGTCAGCTTCGACTATGGATCCTAGTTCAGTCAACAAACTTTTCTTGGAGAAAGTAGAGGAAAAGTGGCCCTCACATGCCAGGTTTTTCACTGACGGCTCGAAATCTCTGGAGGGCGACTGTGGGGCAGCCTTTTGTGCCCCATCTCTCGGTATAGAGAGACAATTCCAACTTCCACGGTCCGCATCCATCTTCACAGCGGAATGTGTTGCCCTTCGGGAGGCGCTAACGGAGATCCTTTTGACTACCACCCCATACTCAATCATATTCACAGACTCTTTTAGCCTTGTAGATAACTTGTGTTCTGTTAAGAAATCATCAATAAATAATCACCTCATATATGATATTCTGAAATCTCTTTACGTGGCCTCTTCTCGTAAACTAGACATTACAGTCTGTTGGATTCCTTCCCATGTTGGTATAGCTGGAAACGAGCGTGCTGACGCTCTTGCTAAGCTGGCATGCAGCTGTAGTATTATCCCTCCTATGTTTGCTCTTCCTATTGCGGATTGCCAGAGAGTGACGAAACTTTCTGTCATGAGCGAGTGGAATGAGTGTTACTCCAATTCTACTACTGGTTCCCATTATAGGAGTATTCAACCGTCTGTTCCATCGCACCCGTGGTTTAACAAATGCAAACTTCCAAAGTTAAATGTTTCATTACTGTGCAGACTCAGAATTGGTCACGTCATCTTAGCCGCACACCTTTTCAAAATTAATGTCGTGGGCTCCCCACTATGTGAATGTGGAGAAGATGCTGAAACTGTTGACCACATATTCTTCGGTTGTCCCCTTTTGCCGAACGAGGAATTCCTGAAGGACATCAGCGGGGTGTGCAAGACCTTGCCTATTAACATTCAATCGCTGTTAGCTCTGAATTCTCCGAAAGTGAATAACTTCATTGTAAAACACTTGAAGAAATATGATAAAAAGGTGTAACCGAGTTTTGAGGGAAATAAAAAATCCTTTTCATAACATTGATTAAAAAAAAAAAAATAATAATAAAACATTTTGCCCGACTCTATGTTCCATTTAGTTTAATTTTGCCTGTAGTTCCTGGAATTGAATTGTATTTGTGAGTGTACCTACGGCCTGTATATAACTGTGCTGTGCGGTCAGAGAGATATTGTTGTATATATTCTGTGTTTGTCATAAATTGTTTTTTCATTGATGTTATATAAATAATATGTTTGTCGTACATGTTGAAGATATTGAAACATTTTATAGCACTGCATTTAGTATTTGTTACCTAAATATAAAATACTATGTTTCGTCACTCTCAGTGTAGAGAAATAAGTAAGTAACCAAAATACTTGACAATGGCAAAATCACCCGCAGACGGGTGCGTGCCATATTTAAATAAGAAGAAGAAAATAAGTACTTACAGAGATTTGGCTTTATTTCAATAAACTCAAATTTATTTATGAAAATGTAGCTATAAAAAAAAAAACAAAAAAATCTGTCTCCGGCTTAAAATCTATACCCACCGTTAAAAGTATGGGATTAATTTATAGAATTTATGAAAAGTCTGTCCGCATCCAATATTGCAAAACCAAATCATCCGAAATATCTCATATTTCTGTCGATCGGAACCGATTTCGCGAAATATTTTTTTTTTTTTTGCATTGGAACGTTGTCTATATGAGGGTATTTTAAATCGCTAAGCTCCGATACGAAGAGGGTGAATTTGATAGATATTAAAACAAGAGATAAAAATATATCGAGATGAGTACCGTTTATAAAATCGGGATTTTAAAATATATAATGCCGGTTCCACACGCTATCTAAGCCACGACAAACCATCACAAATTTAAGGGTGTGTATGGGGCGTTTGTCTTGGCTTGTGGAAGTTTGCGAAGGCTTGTGACTGAACGGATCAAGTATCAATTTTCTCAGAAATCAAAGGAAGTTTGTAGCAAACGCTTTCGAAGTTTCCACACGTTTGTTGCTTGCCGAATTTCCTTGGTATTTGCGGCAATTTTTTTTTTTCGAAAGACAGCAACTCTTGTCCCGAAAGTCGCAGTGTTTTTTTGTATTGATATTAAAATCTAGGCCCTACGGAATGACCGTAAAAGTTTTTTGAATTTAGCGAAATTAACCCGAAAAGTAAAAAAAACGCTGTTTTTAATATTTAATCATGTGATTTTGAACCTAACGCCGCGGGAAATGACCGTGACGTCATAGTTAAAAGTTTCAATTATAAATACATTGTGTAATTAACGCTTTGTAATTCTGTTTCCTACAATAATTATTATTATTAGTATTAAATTCCCCGACTTTCCTGCGGTGGGCAACTAAACACTACTACACAATGTTTTCCCAATACTATTATTACTCCTCTACAATAACTGGAAACTAAACAGAACTTACTGTCAAAAACACTTGACTGAAGCCCACCCTCCTATTACTATGACTACATACTATTACCCAGGGGTGGGCACCGTTAATCAAAAACTTAACTTCGTTAATCGTTAAAGCGTTAATGTAAAAAATCTCGGTTAAATGGCATGAAATAGAACTATATAAGTACAACTACTATCTCATTTACACTATCGCCATGTATCCCAACAAAGTGAAATTTCTTTTCCAACTCTTAACCCACATACAATCCACACATAACCCCATACAACTCTTGGATTATCTAATGCCAGCGCCACCAGTGGATGATGTCTATGCAAACAATCAAATATTAACGGACTTAATTAACGGAAGTTAAATAATCCGTTAACAATTTTTGGAGGTGAGAAAAGCGTTAAATCGTTCACCAAAATGTTAACTCGGTTAATTAACGATTAACGGATTAACGCTTTTCTGCCCAGCTCTGCTATTACCCTACTAACACCCTACAACCGCACAAGAACAGGCTATCCACTATTTCTCCATATAAATTACAATTAATAACGTTTTATTTGAGACATTCTTGTCCGGCAGGATCTAAATAACTTAAAATGTAATTATTGTTTCTGTATCGTTCCTAGATCCCTGTCGGGCACTCAGTTGCACAAATCTTTAGTTAGATTAGCCTCAACGTGTATCTCTTACAGTCATTCATATCTCTAATAATCTCAATCCTTACCCTATCTCACCCCGACAGCATTTATACCTGATTCTTCCTTCTTCAGCCATGTTCATGCCTCACTCGCATATATCAGTGTCTTAATAGGCAAAGATACTGATGCACAACGCCGTCCATGCTGAGACGTGGACATGGCTGAAGAAGGGTGAAGCAGATATTAATGCTGTCGAGAAGAGATCGCTGAGAAGAATATGTGGAGCGATATGATAAGAAATGAGATTATCAGAGAGATGAGGGACTGTAAGACGGATGTATTACTAGAATGAAATTTAACAAGATTAGATGGGCTGTGCATGTGGAGAGAATGAATGTCCGAGACGGACCTGGATCGATCATGTAGACCTAAAGTATAAACGCTTTTTGAGACAAATTTTATTAATGTGTCGGAAGCAAGGAGTGTTTGTAAGGATAGGGCGGTCTGGCGTTCTGCCCTTTCTGGCTACCAGCAAGAGACGGATGAAATAATTAAAAAAAAAGTGAAAACTATGCTATCAAATGTTTATTTTTACTGGATGCATTAGGAGTAGAGCTGTACCTTTGAGCTTGAGTTTTGTAAATTGTCTCCCAATTTTTTTATGTGTTAGCTGAGGGACAGGATCCCCAGGTTGTACTACAATTGGCCCAACATAATACATGTTATTAAATCTCGTTAATTGAATACTTTTCTTTATCAACAAGATGTTTTTTCACCTCTGCGGAAAACCACTTAATGGCGGGAATATGTAAAACAAATTAATTAATGCCGAATAATTGTACCTTATTGTATTTAATATAATTTATATTGAAACTACTGGTAGTATTTCAGTAGAAATTATCCATCTATAATGGAATTTATAGTTTGTACTGTATCTAGTTATATTAGTTAATAGTTATAGTAAGTAATGCATGTATGTATGTGTTTCATTATGGGGGATAGGAACTATTATGCAAGATAATTGCATCGGTAAAAGTCCTATCACTTAAGACTAGGCATATTCACCATCTACTTCTCCCTCTGTCCTCTAATGTTGGATATACATAGGCCTCTACCATATTCCTTCATTCCTTTCTGTTGTTTGCTGCTTGCAGCCAGTTTTCCCCCCCACAGCAGCGGCTACATATATCGTCGGTCCACCTCTTTTGGGGTCTTCCGACGCATATTGACATTTCAAAAATTTCTAAAAACGGGAGACCTTAGATGTCGACAACTTTACTAAATATACTTTGTAAAAAAAATACGGTAGATACATTGAACCTGTATCTAGGGAACGACTGTAAAAGATTTTTTATATCATGTATTATAGATTTTTCAAATGACAATAATACCACCCTTTTCGAAAGGCAGCAACTCGTTTTTTGTAAATTCGCACCGAAAGATATTTTTTTTGTATTGATAATATGCATTAAAATCTATTAGGAATGACCGTAAAAGTTTTTTGATTGAAGAGAAATTGACCCCAAAAAATAAGGATTAAAAGTCATAAAAATGGGAAATGCTCATTTTTAAAAAATTGTTACCATCAGCGAACAATAATATTGTCATTCTCAATTAATTCGAGACAGCCTCGTTCTTGACAAACTGTTAGAGTGTAGTGGGTACTAGGTACTAGACAAAAGTAGTGGTAATTTTAATTTTATTTTTATCAGTAGAAACAGTTATATCAAGGTACATATACATTAAAACATCATCAACAAACAATCCAGCAAAAGCTCCATAGTCCATAGTTAATTTTGAGAAACGTCATAAATTATGACATCTCTTTATAACATCAGTACCTATACCCACTGTAACAACTGCTTGTCCTAATTTCGGCTGCACTACTTTGCAACCCCCTCCACGCCCCCTACTCCCCCTATTCACCCTTTCACCCTCTCCAACCCTCTGATGCGTCCCTGAAACACTAACCTATTTCCCCGTACTCTGGAATGAGCGGATGCACCCAGTTTTGCAATTGAAAATGTATTGTATTTTGAATGGTTTATGCTCTTACATAAAATAAAGGTTAGTCGAGCGGGATTAAGCACCAATCACATCCTTGGACGAACAAGCTTTCTTATGCCCCCACGTCAAGTCAAACGTTCCATCCACACGACTTTTTACTCATGAACACAATTTGCTCGTGGTTCGTCACGAGCGTGTGGCGGGGGCATTATACATTGCTGCTTGAAATAAGTTACCAATGGTTTACGGTAAGTTCGCCTAAAATCAATTCGTCTAAAATCAGTTCATCTAAAATCAATTCGTCTAATTGTCAATTCGTCTAATTATTAATTCGTCTAACGATTAATTCGTCGATTTTACACGAATTGATTTTAGACTAATTGATTTTAGACGAATTGATTTTAGACGAATTGATTTTAGACGAACTTACCGGACACCGTTACCAATACATGTAAGAAATATAGACGATTTACACGATTTATAAACAACTTTTTGAGTCGATTATGTTATTTCACGCCGACATTCGCAGTCTTATTCCAAAAAAAGTCATTATTTATTATGAAATAGGGATGGGGGAAAAGTCAAAAGTCATAACAATCAACTAACGTTGACGCTAGCGAAACAATTAACTGAAAAATTTGCATAGAAATCGATTTAGCACGTTGTCCTTGTAATATAATAGCCCACTGCACTGCACAGCACGAAGTTCCCATTGGACATCGTGCAAACTACAATTCAAATTATTATTCCTTTTAGAATAACTTCCAATTTTTGAATTTGAATTTCCCTCGACGTATTCTGATTCGAAACAATAGAACTCACTGACACTGTTTTTTTTTAGTTTAGACCTATGCATTTCTGAATTTACGTGGTCCAATTCTATAACTTTAGAACGAATAAGTTTGTTTAAAATTTATTTTACTATGAAATAATTGAAAAAAATTCCTTTGGCACGCCACAGGCATAGGTAGATTTCAAGTGATTTATTAATTTTAAGAGTACATCTGTACAATAAAAACAATCACAATATTATCAGCAAATAAACCAGCGAAGTGATGAAGTAGTATGGATGTAGTTTATTCTTTGATTATCGAAGTACCGTATGACGAAAAAATATTTGATTAAGTACTTCAATAATCAAAGGAAGTACCTAATCCAATAATCATATTATTTTCATTCCACACATAATATGGATTGGTACCGGTACCTAAGCACTAGAAATTTGAAAAAAGATGTGAGTTCTACTCGTATCGTGAAGCACTTTTCTAAGACAACAAACACGCTAGTACCTATGCGGTAACTACTTAACTAGATCTTTCGATCGATCAGTGTAGTCCGAGGAATTGAGCTAGACAAAATCTAACTTTTGATCTGTATTCCTTATTTAATGCCCTTTCATGCGAGACACAGACCCTCACAATCATTGGATCCCCTCAGAATGATTGTTTTTTAATTTAAAGCCTTAAAAAGTGAACCTTCCTCTTAATGGATTTCACCCAATCTCCTATCAGTTCATCTACCACTTACCAAAAATCTACCACCCAAGTTTCACGTTTCTGCGACGCATAGGTTGGCCGCAAACGTGCGCACAAGAAAAGGGACATATATATGGCTTATATATATAAACTTTTAAACCAAGGTCGGATTCGGGTTCTCCTGGTCCTAATTAGTGATACTGAGTAGAAATTTTTCAATTCTGCGACATCACGGGAGAAACGAATAGGTAGAGTTCCTTTTGGAAATCTACCTAAAAAGTAAGTAAGGACTTAGTTACAAAAGTGGCCCTGTGTTTGTTTCTTACACCTTTCATAGAGTTGGTATATTGTACTCTGAAAACATAGTTTCTTGGGTGAAATTCGAACTTAACACTTTCGCTGTGAAGCAAAGATTCTCCTGTCCCATGAAGAAGGCTATTAGATGCCCATCTTACACTGTACATTAGTTGATGAACCTACATTTTCTTTAAAATAATAACTACAAAAGTAGAAAAATCCAGTATTTTTTTGTAACGAACGAATCTGGGTACACCGAAATACACCTTTGTACACTTCACAGTAAGCTTGAAAAGCTTGTGTCGTGAAGTGGAGTAAGTCTTTATAAAGTATTTAAGTAAGTGTCTATAAAATCAAATACCTACTTAGTATTTTTGATATTGTCCCAAAACCACTTGGCTTGACCATGACCATCATGACGACCAGTTTCTTAAGGACATAGTGGTTTTGAGAAAAGGGAATCGTAGAGCGTGTATGACGAATTGCATGAATGTGACGGAAGCAAGAAATGTGTATAAAGGTTAGATTACACGTGCAACTAAATTTATCCACTCATGACAATTTAGTTTCTCGTGTAAGCGAACCTTTAGAATAGGAAAGTCTGGGAATCTGTTCTCTCTGCCTATCCCGCAAGAATCACGCCGTGAGAGAATGGAATAAGGATGTTTAACGTTGGTATGAATAAGTTAGTTAACTGGTTGGTAGAATTTTACATTATCATTTACAAAATTTATCGGTAGATTTGCTATAAAGATCATCCCTTAAATTCAGCATATCAAAACCAACGAGTATGTATGAAACACATCGCATATTTCAGCATCAAGATAAACACGGCTTTTATCATCTCCAGGATGGTATGACGGTAATTCACCATTCACCCCTGGATTGCAGGGGCGGTAATGGGTTAAAATATTACCAGCATGGGCACAGGGTTGAATTTTAATTTTATTAATGAACTCGCATGTTAATTTTATTAAAATTTATTCCATATGCTTTCTGCTGTAATAATTTTGTAGAAAAAGCTGCGTGTTATTAGCAAGAATTTTACGTTTTTTTTTTTTCATATTCTTGTAATAAAATTTCCATTTTGTTTCGAATTTTGTTCCTTTTTTAAATTCATTGAGAAAGAAAATAGTATAATTTGATACCTACATGAAATTTATGTGTATGTTCATAAAATACGTTTATCTAGAGTTTTTATTTTTTTTTTTGGACCATATCGTAAATTTCCTAAAAACCTTTTTAAGTACGTAAAACGCTTGTGTTTTTCTCGTAAAATTTACCAATTGAAACGTGTTTATGATAAAACAGTAGTACAATATTAAACTGTCACCTAAAGCAAATATGTGTGCAACATTTCAAGGTGCTGGGACATTGGGAAGTTATTAAAAATTGAAGATGAAAATAAGGTAGACTTTGACAACAACATCAACGAGTAAAAGAGTAGTAAAAATAGATATATTTGAGTAACTCTTCTGGCGCAGTTTATCGATTAAAATTGCCTTGCAGGCGCGTAACACGTTGTCTGCTCCAGATAACTACGGAATAATGTGTATGTGTGCGATGGGTGAGTGTGTGAGCGAGATTGAGTGTGGGTGTGTGAGGCGACCGGAATGTTGTATATGTTTTAATTATTTAACTGTGGCGCATGTTTGTGGGTGACAGCTGAATTATGAATGGACTAATCGTTTTATCTTCATGTTCTTACTTATTACTTATATCTATAGTTGTTGTCTGTTTTGTGCTCATATTTGTAATGATTTTTTTTTTAATTTTTATTGGTACATAACATTTCTTAGTACCGACATTATCGGGTTGACTGTAGTAAGATATTGCTTTTGAAATAAGTGCGTCTTTTGGCACACTGCATTGTCTTGTTTTATTTATTATACATATTTATTGGCCAATAAAGATTTATTTATTTATACATAAGTTTTCCTTGTACCGGCCCATTGCACATTTGCAAGAATTCGCTCTCTTGTGAGAAAATAGGTGTACCTAAATAGGTACTAGGAATACAGTAAACCTACATACTTTACCGGATTTACGATAACACTCCATGCGACGAAATATTTCGGAAATTTAATACAGGAAAATATGCATAACATCGTACTTGCCTCCCTATGGAAATCGTAGTTAGATTATATCTAGGTACTGCATACCTTAAAAGGTCACATGCTGTCATTCGGCTTTGGCGCTTACTCAGCCAATACTGAGAGCATCGTCTTGAAACTGAAGAAAGTGATAGATAGAAGAATTGAATACAAGTTACAAGGCCATGGAAGAAGCGCAGACCTAATGCATCGATGGGAGTTTTCCCCGAGCCCGCGAAGAGCGAGAATGTGGTCGCCGCCAGACGATGGGCCATATACTCGTAGTTGAGTGTACAATTTTTGGTTTCAAGCGCGGTTTTACTGTAATTCATTTAGTCACTGCTGACGCTACCAATTGGCTAAGAGATTTACCTTTAAATTTTTAGTTGCCAGGTCTTTTGCCATATGCATTAAAAACTACAAGTTGACTTTCCAAGAATTACGATATTTGGAGATTCCTTGAACAAAAAATAATTCCGAATGTACTCCTGAAATTTACGGGAGGAACCAATTATTAATTTATAACGTATGCATGATATGTTTGAAAAGCAAATATTTTAAAGTAATTTCGGAGGAAAATCAATAGATGGCGTTTTATTTATTCATTTTTTTTTATTCAATTAATTACAAAGCTACTTCAAATTTTGAACTCTTTTGAAAACGCTTAATATTGTCTCTGTTTAACATGCCTTTAAATTCTAGTAATATAATAAAATACATGAAATTAAACATTGTACAATCCGCAATGCAGGGATTTTTAAAAGCTTGAATAAAGAAGCTATTCGTATTAATTTAAAACGGTTAATTTTTGAAAAAAGAATAACATCGTCATGAACATAATAACATAACGAAGGGATGAAGCATTATGTTACAAATTACAATACCTTTATTTTTTATTCACGTTTTGTTATATTTTCATTATTTCACGAGATGAAAAGCTTATGCTTACACACGCGACGGTACTTTATAGTTCATTGAAAAAATGTTTTGTTGAAAATAATCTTTGAACATTCTTTTATTAATAACAAAACATGCTTCATCCCGACATGAGTCGTAAAAAATACTAAATTAGAAAAGAGATCCATCATAAAGTGTTTCCTTTCGGGGTGTACAAAGTGGATCACACATCACTTGAGTATGTCATTTCATTCATATTTTGTTACCTTGGGGAATTTTTTTAAACGAAGGTATAGTATAAACGTACGCCCTGATTCACTACGAGACTATTTTAATTAGCTTTCGTTACGTTAAACGCTTTTCTAAATTCAAGTTAGTTTGGTATCAACATCTATGTATTGTATGAATAATTCTAATATAAATGAAAAGTTATTCTCTCCGAGAATGAGAAAAAATATCATAGTTTGTTCATTAGTTTCTGTATAGATATACGAGTATATGATATGAATATATATAACTTTCTGGTTGACTGTAAAATATTGCTTTTGCAATAAGTCCGCCTTTTGGCACAATACCAATGTCTTGTTTTTGTAACTATGCATATTTTTATTTGGCCTATAAAGATTTATTTATTTATTTGACTTAAAAAGCATACCATTATCGCATATATTGTTGTCGCTGTGTTATTTCGTTAAATGCTTTTTACCAATAGTAAATAATTAATTAACTGATTAAAAAAGCATTTAACGACATAGAATTTCACGAAATGTTTTATGAAAAAAGCTATATTGTACGTACCTAATATATCTAAAAATACTTTAGACAACGTGAAGAAATAAGCAAATCACATATCCTGCTTTTTACGTTATGAAATGAAAGCAATTTTCAAATCAATACAATTAGGTTATTATATCCAAACATTTCTTTAGATTTCCTACTACGCAATTCGTTATATTGATATACCTGATAAAAAATATTATTCGAATCTACCAATAAACGTAATACAGATAGGAATGTACATTGTACTACATACCTAAATTGAAAATATAACGTACGTAGGATGATTATTATTATTCGTTTTCAAAATAAAATATTCTGTACAGCGCACAGAAAAAAACCAATTGAATTTTGGGTGCGGTTCGTGTAAAATTAGGGATCACACAAAACACGTTTTTTTAAGGAAAAAAATGAACATGAAAAGAAAGTAAATTGGTTCGTACAACACATGTACTTATTTTATACTCGTGTAAAAGGGCAAGAAACGACTACCTTTTTTCTATAGGTTATCGAATGTTCTTATTATTATTTACAAATATCTACGTGGGACGCAGTCTTTACCTCCTACCCCAAAATTTGAAGATGAAATTATAGATAGACTTCCCGTCAGGTAAGAGCGCCAAAACAGTGTAGAAATAATTCTTTTTATAAAAATTCACAAAATAACAATCTTGGCTTATTTTGTTTTTTTTTTTGTGAAAAAAAAGATCAGAGGTGTTATTCACATTTTCTTAGATAGGTATCTATACAAGATATTAAAAATATTTTACGGTCATTCCATAGATAAAGTTTCTTTGTATCTACTCTATTTTTACAAAGCATATTTAGTAACGGTTGTCGAGATCTAAGGTCTCCCGTTTTTAGAATATCTGAAATATCCATATGCCCGCTTTTACCTATTTTTTCTGTCATGTTTTTTTATTGTAAAAAAAATGTAGCTCGTCAAATTAACTAAACTTTCGTTGTATGAAAGTTATTAATATGTGGATGAGCTTTTACATGTATACCAAATAATAATACCATGTACAAGTATGGGTATTATCAGAGGGGGCAGGGGGGGCAGTTGCCCTCTAAAGATTGGAATAGGTATTTATTTTTTTACACTTAATAGTAAAACCTCACAAAAATCACATTTTTACAACATATTTTCTCATCATATCAGTTTCATGAAAAAATTGCCCGAGGCGCTATTTTTCTATTTTTACTTTTTTTATAAAAAATCGTTTTTCATACATATTATTGTGCAAAGTATTATATACATTTTCAAATGAACAAACCACATCACGACCTTCTTCACTTTGTCTCACTAAAAAAATGCGCTTTTTTTACTAGTTTTTTTTTATGTATTGCCATTTTTTTTTATTTTTCGTTGCCCCCCAGCTCCGAAAATGGCGACGCCCATGAGTACAAGTATGTAGAAAAGCTAGGGAAAGCACACGTTGCCACAAAAATGGGTAAACACGGGGAGAAACATTATTGTGGTTATAAAAATGGTTTTATGTTATGGCTTTTATACATTCTTTCATACTTGCATTCTTTATAATATTACAATACCTGAATATTAAAACATATCTTTATCGATGATTCGAGAAAAGAATGTCGAGATAAAATTCTCGACAACTCGGGCACAAATACAATCTGAGGATGTCAACCATCGATATTTATACTATACTAGTAACTTGATTACTCTCTTCGGAGCAAATCGGAAGCCGAGCGAAAAAAATATTTGTATGGAGCTTGCCTAATTCCAAATGTCAAATTCTATAGATCGTGCCTAATTGGAGCTGTCAGATGGGAACTAATGCGTCGGATCGCGCAACATTTATAGAAAAGGACTCGAGTTAGTAATCAAGTTATTATAGGACATCAATGGTGTCAACAAAGGAGCGTTTTTCAGAACAAAAAATAAGGTCGATACACCGAACCTTCCTCTAGTGAATTTCTTTAACAGAACATTCACATCTTGTATGCATGTGTTTTTTTTTGTTCGAAGAAAATTACTCCCTTCTCGAGAAAAAAATATTTGCTGTGGTGATAATAATTTAAAATCTACTGAATACCATATGAAGCTTTTTTGAAAAAAGCAAAATTGTCTCAAAAAACGTAAAATACCCTAATTTTATCACGCGATTTTGAACATTAAAAGTACAGATGTATGAATTTTGGAACTAAGATGCTTGGGGTTTCTCGAAATTTCTCGAGATGAGTGTCAAATTTGCATATTTATTCATCTCGTTTCCCAAGTATACTTATCCTTTCTTTGTTCCTACTTATATAAAGTATTTCTCGAGGTAAAGTCTTCGTCTTCGCTTTTAATATTCTATTATAATTTCATCATGAACCCACAAGGAGAATCTTCCAGCCAACCAGACACTCACCTTTGTCGAAACGCTTCCGCCTAACAAGGTTTTTGCATTAAAGGTATTTTTACGTTCAATTTACGTGAGATCCCAAAATTCACGTACAAAGGAGATATCTTCGCATTTTAAAAAGAATTTTATACTATGTATGTAATTTTATACTATGTGTATCTTCGAAGTATTATTTACCCAAGAATTATTAAATTTCGCTTAATGTGATTCCTCATTTTATTTTATTTATTTATTTTATTTTAAAGAACACACGGCGCAAGGCCATTAATACATAAAGTTAACAGATGAAAATGAAATATTAAATGAACACATGAAAAAAAAAAGTATGGTAAAAAACAAACATTCAACAACTCGTTCATACATATCACACACACACAGACATAACCCTTCCCATCCACATGCTGGCCGAGTTGTCACGTTTTTTGTGTAAATGAGTAAAAAGACGTGCGGACGGGGTGATTGTCTTGGATTGTATACGTAACCGACGGTTAATGCCTTTTTACTCATTCAGACAAAAAATGTGACAGCTCGGCCAGCATGTGGATGAGGTAGTAAGGTTATGTTAGCTGGATGAAATCTCAAAATGCAGTAAGCTCTCCCATGTGAACAGTTTAATAAATTCTTGTTGTATGGACGCAACTATAGAACGTGTCTAAAAGGCTAGTAGTGTGATAAAAAAAAACAAATTAAATTTACTGTGCAATTTTTTCTTTGGAGTTTCATCATAAGTATTTTATGCATTGTATAGCTTTGACAGTGCAATATTTTTCATGTAATCTTAACTATGCAATATCTACTTTAAATCCTTTTTTGTGTATTGAATTATTAAGAGCCCGCTATTAGCAAACTGAAAATGAAATTTCGATACGCGGCGCTAGTATCGTATTGTAATATTTTGCAAAATTGAAATCAGTTTGAATGAATGTATTTTCACAAGTTAGAGAGTTAAGGTGCAACTCCACTGAGGCAAGTTTTAAACATTAACACATGATACACATAATTTATAGTCTTTCCATTAAACGAAAATACAATGCGCATATAAGTTAATTATTGGATCTGTGCGGTTTTAGCGCGACAGGGACCGGAAGAATGAAAAATTAAATACATAAAGTAAATACATACAATTGTATGGTATGGCTGAGGTAAAAAAAGTAAATAAGGAATCTGCGTTATGTATTACATTGAGGGCGAAAAAACACAGTAAATAAGGTATGTGCGGAAGCTTTCACGGCCGGAGTCATCATATCTAAGTTATGTGTACTTTCCGGGCATGGAGGCCGTGGTCTAATGGTCGGGTCCCCAAGCGACCATTAGAACACGGCCTCCAAGCCCGGAAAGTAGGCAAAACTTAAGACAGTAAATAAGATTAGCACATCTACCAGGACATAAGGAAAATGGTTTGCATTTGACTTATAAGTTTTATTAACTTTTAAGTTTGTAAAAACATGACGCGCCAAACTAATATTTCCTGAATTGCACCGTTTTAGACGCATGGTTTACGCACGCAGCTTAGTGTTGAATCAGTGGAATTGCGCCTTTATAATTATTTAACTTATAGACATTGACTGAAAAAAGTGACAAGAGTAACTGAGCACACGCAAAAACATTCTAGATTCACTTTTAGGTTATCGAATAAGAGTTAAAAAATACAATGCACCTTGTTGTGAAGTTGTCTTATATTGCTATAGATTTTCGAATAAAACAAAATTCAAACGATTTCGTAGTTTAGAAAGAATACAATTGTTCCCACATTAACAATGATTTGGAATACATTGTTTAAACTACATACGAATTTGTGATTAGAATTATCGATCCATTCCCCGAAAATTACAATAAGAAATATTGCTATACTGCGTTTACATGATAAAGGCGAAGATACACACGAGAGATTTTGGACTCCCGGATACCAAAATGACAGGTCTCTTGTGTGTAAACACATCGGAGACGCGAGATATCTCTCGATACCGCGCGCCTCCTGAGACGGTCTGCGCACGCAAGTCTCGCGTCGTGTATTTTACATATTTTCGTCTCAGGGGACGCGTCTCCGGTCTTTTGACATGTTCAATTTTAATCTGAGGTCTTTTGGAGATGTTTGCAACTGAATTGGATTGGCGCGCGTGGGCACGTGGTTTTTGTATTGATATATAATTTTAAACATTCCTGCGATTGTGACGATATTAGTACATTGTTAATAATAAAATTGTTAGTTGATTATAATTATAATATTATTTTTAAATAATGGCGGATTAATAACAGAGTTGCATTTGCATTTGAAATATGAATACAGTTGTGAAAAATACATTAACATTACGTGTTTTGTTATTCCCTTCATGTCCTACAACATTTATAGCAAACTATGTAGTTACCATTTCACCCTTTAATATTCATCGAAGGAACATAAGGAGGAAACAAAATTTCGCTACTCACAACGGTTTCGGGTATGTAGTGCATACCGATACTTGCTTTGGCTTATGTCACTGATGTCATAGGAATGGTGTACATTAAAAGAAGGTCTAATTAAGTATTCTATTTCATTTACTAACGCAGAAAAGGAAATATACACATACGAATGTAAGTAAAGTACCGACCGACATATGTACATTACTGAATCGATAAATAATTTCAAAGCGGTATATAATTATATTTTTTAATCACAATACTCGTAAATACATGACACTAGAGTATGTACACAAAACCAAACGCCATTATGGCGCCAAAAATACTAATAGAATGAATGCAGCAACAGACCAAAGTCTCGCGTCTCGAGATAGTCCCGTGTATTTTAGAATTTGATGACAGGAGGCGATTGTCGGCCATTTTTACTAGAGAAGCCGTCTCTAGAGACGAAAATCTCCCGTCGTGTATTTCACTGAAGAGACTGACGCCATTTTGTTAGTGCCTGGAGGCGCGTCTCCTGAGACCCCGTATATCCACACCTTAAGGATTTACTTTCTGGGTTCCCAACCTGTGGAAAATTATGCTAGTCCGTGTACACTCCTCTACCGCAACTCATTATCCTTCCACTCAGTATGCGAACTTGAGAATCTCATTCATCATCTTCTATTATATCAGTGTTACTCATATTATTTGCGTATTTATTTTGCAATTTACATACTTATCGTTATCATAACGAAGACTCGAAAATCGTCAAGAATTGATATCATTAATTCTAAGATTTTTTCATGTTTTACTACTTTATACTTTTTTACCATTGAAATCTTTTACACACATACAGTTGATGAGAGCTTACATAAATAAATATGAATATTGCGAATATATTGCTTCATGTAATTAATAGTGCCTACTGCGTCGAACTACTGGAACAGATATTTTTTTCTCTAGCATGTGACGAAGTATGACTGTGGCATGATAATGACATTAGACATTATTATTGTAACATGATTATGACAGATCCTGAAAACTAAATTTACACGTTATATTTTGTTAATAATCATTTGCCTTATGTACATTTGATAGATTTTACGATTAGGAAGAGATATACATCGGTTAAATTGGTGTTTATCTCTTAAATTCACAAAATATTCATGAAATGTCATCCGAAAAAAATGACAGCAAATTCCACGTCCGCACGCGACGGCTATTAGTCGCCAACTAATCTGATTTTTATCATTATCATTTTGTGTTTATATTATCTTATGATAATTTCAATATTTTGAAAATTTTAAATATCCAGCAAGATTAAAAACATTATGAACTACTCAGAAGTACATTAATTTGTTGGATAAAAATACAACATGAGAATGTTTTACGTCTTTAAAAAAAGCAAAATTTTCTGAAATTTTGATTAACTTATTTTCCAGAAAATCTTTAAAAAAAAATTACCAATCGCACTTTTCTTCTGTACGTTCTCGATAAAACAACCTAAGGTTTCGATATCTCGAAACAAAATGTAAAAAAAAGTGAGGATACATCTTCCTTAGAGCTCTAAACTCACCCCTTTTTTCAATATTGGAAAATACGCTCTTTTTAAAAACAACCCTGTTGCATTATCCGTGATGTTTTTTATTATTTTTTAATTGCATTCACATTCTAGAAGATTGAGCATTCATTTTTTTGGATCACAATGTTTCTAAAGTTCTTCAGTTTTGAATGGAAGGTTCCCAAAAACAACAGCAAAATCAGCGAAATCACCAAAATGCTAATAAAGGGCCCTTAAAAACTTTAAGATTTCAGCCAATCTTGTGACGTCAGATGTGCAATTTTATCATTTTCCCCGTGGAATTAATACTTTTATAATTTTGTTACGAAATTATACTGTCCAGTATTTACGCATGTGCAATATTCATTCCTTTCATGCAATTTTTGCTTTCATCATTGTGCAATTATTGTTTTTTATTTTTTTTTTTGCTGTACGAATGATTCTGGTCAATCATCAGGTCGCTCAAATTCCAATTTTCCTGTGTAATTTTTACTTGTGCAATTTCTACTTGTTCACTCAACACATTGTCACATCGTAGATACGTAGAACTACGACAATTCCTACTACTAGTAGTACGTGATATTATGATCTTATACATATTCTAGTAGAAAGAGCCTTGACCTAAAGACTTATGCTGTATGTGTGTGTATGTGTGTAATGTACATGTGTACTGTACATGCTGTGTGTGTTACACACGCCAAGACACCTTACTCTGAAAGTCTCAGGAGACTTGTAGCGAGGTCTCCGATACACAAAGCATCTTGTAAATATACAATGTCTACAGGAGAATTTGAACCAAATGACTGATCACTTTACAAGTTTTAGATCCTCCTGTTATATTATTTTTCTCATGGGATCCCGGGGTATAGCACTAGTCCCACTTTTTTGAGATTTTTTCGAGTGTCTTAAAGGGTCAGGTGTTGCAAGTTGCAAGCAAACCTGGGTTTGTTAAACCATCCATTTAAAAATATTTCAAACTGGAAATGTTAAAACACTTTTTGCCTAAATAATTCCCTGTATTAATAAATTACATTTATCCTCAAAATTTCGTCATGTTTGCTGATACCATCGACGCAAAATATATCTCATAAATTTGTAAAAATAAATGTTAAAATTTGGTTGTAAATCTAACTAGGTGAACTTTTCTCCATACATTTTTAAATCTCATAATTTAAAGTAAGACGAATATTTGGCCCGTTTTTGGAGCTCGACAGCTCCGCGGAGATAAATTTTATGTATGGATAGATTTAAGGTAAGTACATTAATTTACAAAAAGTTGATTTTTTAAAGAAAAAATCACACAAAAATGATAATTTTTCCCATTTCTTGCATTTTTCGCGTCACCAATTTCTTGAAATTTTGTTTGAATTCAGCACCCCAAAAACATGGAATGAAATTATTTAGACTAGCCCACACCCTTCCTGCGAGGGGCTCTTTTGAGTTTATAAGGCTAACGAGACGTTTCGGATAAATATTCACCATATAATTCGATATTGAGCATGTTGAGAGAATGAAGGATGACAGGATGACAAAAAATATATATCTGAGTGAAAGAAGAGGTGTGAGGAAGCGCGGCCGCCCGAGACTGGCCTAGTCCGATTATGTCGACCAGATCCTCAAGGATGGGCGCATTTTGATTAAAAGGAATCGGAGAGCGTGTATGACAAATTGTATGAATGTGACGGAAGCTAGAAGTGTGTGTAAGGATAGGGCTGTCTGGCGCTCTGTCCTCTCTGCCTACCCTGCAAGGAACGTGGCGTGATGATATAAATAGATAGATAGATAATTCGATATTCCCATAACTCCATTACTTGGGTCATACTGTAGTATCTGATATTCATAATTCAGTTTCCCAATGTTTTGTTTCGCCCAAAGGTGTCCCACGAATTCCCACCTTATAAATATTGATAACGTCCAAACAATTTGTATTACGTATGATATTATGGACTTACTTTCTGATTCAGGATTAAATCTGTCTTCAATAATATTGTTCACCACCTCCACGCTGTGTCCTTTGCGGGATAGGCAACCAGAACAGAAAGCCAAACATTGCTGTCCAAACATAATATATCTCTAGCTTCAGGTGCGCTTACACGAGCAATGATTGCGGCAACTCGTACAAATCGTATTGATTTACATTATTTCGCAATATATAGCAATTATTTCGGCAATATTTAAAGCGGACAACGATAATGCGTCTTTAGCTGTAGAGATTTTTGAACTTGATTTGAATGAAACACGTCCAAACGAGAAAATTCACCGGAAATGAGATCATTAAGAAGAATGTGTGTGAAAACATTGAGAAATAGGATAAAGTATAAGGTTATTGGAGATTGGTAAGACAGGTGGACAAGGTCAACATGTTTTGGGCATGTTGAGAGAATAAATGACGATATAATGACTAAAAAGATATATTTCGGTGAAAGGAAAAGTGTGATGAAGCGGGGCCTTCCAAGGTTAGCCTGAATTGACCATGTCGACCAGATCCTCAAGGACTGACGAGTTTTGAGTATGAGAAAAATCAGAGAGCGTGTATGATGACAAACTACATGAATGTGTTGGAAGCAAGGAGTGTGTGTAAAGTTAGGGTGATCTGGCGTTCTGTCCTCTCTGCCTACCCTGCAAAGGACGCGTCGTGATGGGACAGAAAGATAGACAGACGGCGTAAGGAAAAAAATGTACAACAAACTATATTGAACAAATTATTTTATTGACGATCTGACAAAGAAATTCGATGTAAAATTGTGAGCCATATTGAGATCCCTAGTCAGAAAAGTGATATAAGATGTTGATATGGAAAATATCATTACGGGAACGAAGATGTACGAGAATATTACGGGAGAGAAAGTTCTGACATAAGTAATGTCATTAAAGAAGCATCAGTCTGAATTTTAAAGTACGATGAAACGAAAGACATATTTTATCATTACTCAGTTTAAAAGCAGCAGGTGTAAAAAATACATATCTAGTAAATTCTCAGAAAAAACACTCAAGAAACGACATATTCCCTGGGAGTAATTTTGGCTTTCTCCTACGTATGCAAAACAAACCATTATAAGTACAAATGATATGGGAGTCAAAGCACCGTGTCAAGTATTCGGCAAATTTGCTGAAAGTAAATTAACAATTTAGGTAAACTGTGTTTTTCAAATTGAGTCTAATTAATTTGTCCAAATATACTTGTCCATTTAACGAATGACCAATGCAGTCTTGAATGGAAAGTCTAAACGTGTCGGCAGCACGTATTGCATTCTATTCTATTGCCTACCTGGTATGGAAGGAAAGACAGATTTAGACGGACAACCAATAAAATACCAGGAGGTAGCCGCCAACCTGAAAGACCAGCAATGAAGTTGACTGAGAATGCCCCAAGAGATTTTTATTTTTATATAAAAAGGATCTGGGTTTGCATTCACAAACCCAAATACTTTCCTGCACTAGGCTAAAAGCCTGTATCGCAAGTGTGGAATACATCGCCAGCGCCGGGGTTTGAACCTGGCACCTCTCGCTTGAGAGACTGCCGCCTCAACCAACTGCGCCAACAAAGTACTCTCTGTATGCAACAAACAGATCCTTGGATTTAATACAATAGAAAGAAGAAAAAGATTAAGATCTGAATAAATTGTTCATCATTAAAAATCGTTGCTAGGCTATTGTGGCTACATAAATTCAATGCCAAACAGAGAGTAAAAGACTCCATCGGGACTTTGTCATAGTCTTGAAATACACATTCTATAACACGTAAGATTCTACCACTGACTAAAAAATAAATACAAATAAATGAAGAAAGCATTAGGTGCATGGTACGGTACAGATGTGTCAATAATGCAGTACAGACTCACTGTCAATTTGAAATAGTCAAGAACCCCCACAAAATCTAATCAATCATTCAAGAAGCGAACGCTTAACCTACGCAACAAGAGACTTCAATAATAGGCCAGTGTTTGTGTTGTGTACTGTCCGCATTAACATATTGTAGGTTGGTAGATACAATACTGTGGTATTAGTTCTGTGAACCTCGGGCGTCCCTCAAGGGTCTCTCATTGGCCCGCCGCCTAAGTAAACCTAGTTTAAATGCTAATTCCGTATTAACTCTGCGTTAACTTCGCAAAAGCTCTTGTACACGATACGCTGTATAATTCGCCTACATTATTTGAACAATATATCAATTTGTAGAAAACGTAGAAAGCGATTTGAATTAATATACCTACGAGTATTTTGTAAACACGAAAAGTTTTCGGATGGAAATCTCCATTTCAAATTGTCAATAATGTTTCATCCCTATTATTTTAATTTCCTGAAATTCCTTCTCAATTATAAAACATGGCTTTTCAAAAATAAACAAAGGATTTAGAATTGATTCTACTAAATTTTTTAATGTTCTTTTTTTAAATAAATTTCGCCAACCAATCCAACAACAGTTGATTTTTAAAATATTACATTATAGATTTTTCGCGAGAGCCAGTTTAACATTTTTTTTAAATGAATTCTTTTTTCTCAAAATACATTTAGATATAGTAGTTGCAGGTTTTCACGATCATCTATATATAGATTTGTTTTTCGGGTTGATCGCCTGATGATCAGGCCATCACAATCCATGACCAAGGCGGCAGTAGGTTCGCCGAAACGTCGGATCATCTGATCATCACACAATCAACCTGAAAAACAAATCTATAAACATTTAGATATGTAAGAAAATCTTGTTATGAGAAATGGAGAAAGTCGACCGCAGAGAACGAACATGGGTCCACCAGCTCGCTAAGCAAATACCCTCAAAAATCTAGATAGTTTTGTTGGCAATAATGGATTTTATCAAATGATTTCGACTACAAATCTCCTTTTGTACATGTCCCACACAAAAAAGTGGTAATTCTTATTGCTGAACTTAACAATATATGATTGTGTACGTTTTTTTATTATTTTTTCACGCGTTCACCCACAATGTGAATGATGAATTAAAAAAAAAACAGCTTATTCATATCACGAGCATACAAAAAACTGACACAGTCAAAGCCAAAAGGAATTTCTTTTTCACTTGTAATTTTTTTGTTGAAAGGTGAACATATTGAAATAAACCCAAATAATACATTTTGTACACTTTACAGTAAGCTGCAAAAAAGTTTATGTGTTAAAATCACACAGGAAAAAATATCACGGGACAAAATCCACGGGAAAAATCTTTACTAGCCAAAATCTTGTGGGGTTACAAAAATGACCATAGTAGTATGCTAAGAGCGGACTTATTACGAAAGCAATACCTTACAGTTAGATCATATTAGATAGATATATAAATTCGACTATAAATATTTTTTAATTACGCGTAGGCAAAATTTGCCAACACACTTCCCAGTATTACAAGCCAGAAGGGCCTACATACATATTTATTATTATTATTAATTATTGACACATAAATTCATCAGCTTAGGAAACATTCACCTATCCAGATATCACGGACATCACAGGATTAGGCCCAGATATACTGCTGTATATAAAATACAAGCATTTTGCCTCAAATATCAGTATTTGGAAATCATCTTACTGCAAGTATTAATAATTACCGATTTTAGATGTGTAATATTTTTCTTGTGATATTTTTGGATGGGAGATTTCTTCCCTATAAGATTTTTTTCATTATATTTTTTCCTGCGTGTTTCTTTCCTGACACCGAAAAAAGCTTATGTTGGCGTTCGGCGAAGCTTTTTTAATTTTTTCTTGATAATAATAATATCGAAAGTTGTTCCCTCTCACAAGCCTCTGACGCTACGTGTTATGAATCTCTAATGCAACATATTTATAGCGTCTTGATTGAAGTGCTGGGAAATTAAGTTTGCTTGTTATAAATTTATTGAATTGTAAATTTATTTTCAAGAGTTATTCTCCTTCGCTCAAGTTTCAAGTCGCCAACTTGAGGATGATTTTAAAACGTAAAATAATTGTGGCTGTAAGACGCGTGAGTTTAGATGATTTGGGCGTGTTAAGAGACTAAGACAACATGATTAAAAGGACAATGGACATAGAAGTAGGATCCAGAAGACCGGGCAGACTCCTGACTAAGGTCGGTTTCAAATAACTTGGCCACTGGCTACATAGTAATTCTATAGAAAAAGTGTGACAAGTAAGGTGAAACGAAATGTACTTGGATGTCCAGAACCACAAGGGATCTAAAGGAGGCAAGGCTTCGTGCGGAGGATGCGGGGGACAAAAGGAGTTAGAGGATGAGGACTAGGAGAGCCGACCCCAAGTATGACATGATTTAGAATATGTAGACATGATTTAGTAGTAAGTAGACATGATTTAGAATATATCATTGAAATTACTTTCTAAAAATATAGCCCGACAACGTTCAATCAGAGTATTTGGAAAGAACATGACCTGGGCAAACGCAATACGCGCAGCAAAACAAATGTTTCTCAGTGTTCAAACCTTGTAAAGTGCCTGCGTTCCACAAAATGAAGTCAATTGAATTAATTGGAATAATGCGATCATGAAACGAAATTGGAAAATTGGGAATGACGGGGAAAAGATGAAATAAACCTACTGAAAAATAAACCACAGGTACTAAGTGAAAAAAATATTGGGAGAAATTATAAATATTTTGAACATCCTGTATTTTGGAAGCGTAGTTTAGTCTTTGTAAGTCCAGTCGCCGGCTTCTGTGAAAGAGAATAATATTTAAATTTCATAAACATGAAAAAAAAATCCCCCATTTTCCGATGTTGTCCCAGCGAGCAAATACTTATCCATCTATTCGTGTATTCTACCATCTACGTATTGAACAAAGAATTTCCATATAAATTGACTTGTTTTCGTTTCTCTTTTAAAGGCATATTTTTTGTTTATTTATTGGTAACTTATTTTCCTCTACTAGTATTCAATCTACCATGCAAACATGCCGGGGCCAATCTTCATCCGAAAGGTAGAGGATATAACTAGTGAAAACCCAGCGCAAGACGGATAGTACCGTTGGCTTTAGGCGCCTCTTTATCCGTGGATTTATGGCTCGCCACCCGATTATGACGTCACGGTTAATTCCCACGGCATTAAGGTTCAATGAGTTTCTGTCTTTTGGAGAAAAGATCAGAGGTGCTTTTCACATTTTTTTTTGGGAAATCTATACAAGATATAAAAAATCTTTTACGGTTATTTCTTAGACAAAGGTTCAATTCTTATTAACGGTTGTCGAGATCTAAGGTCTCCCGTTTTTTGAAATTTTTGAAATGTCAGTATGCGTACTCTTAATTTCAAATCTTACTCTGGCGGACTCAGAGTTTACCAGGATAGCATCCTCCGAACAATCCGCCTGAAAATTACCCTTCGAAATTACTCTTCAGGGTGAGGTGATCGATTTATTAATCTAAGACATCCTAAGGTACAAAATCAGGTTTACTTGGAATTACCGATAGAACAAAGCTGAGATCCCTTGAGTCTTGTAGACTCTTCCCAACAACGTTAACATCTGTCAGAATCTGCGTAGAATTGGTTTTGCATCTAACCCTACATGCCAGTGTGGAGAGAACGATGACTCAATAGACCATGTCCTAATGTACTCTCCTAATGGACTCATAGACCATGTTGCTTGTCCATTGCGGGGTTGTGGTGAGGACTTCTACCAATATGACTTCGCCAGACCCTTGAGCTCTGTTACACTTCTGTTAATGAAGCCATCGAACTACATCGGATTTTATACACGTCGTAGTTGAATAAAAATTTGTTGTCTCAATAGATATACAGCAAAGGATGTACTTTCCATCAGGCATAAGACTGATCGTCGGCTGGTTTAAAGTAATCACTTTACACTTAAGTAACATTCCGCAATTCCAGCACATGCATGACAAATATATAAAACCTACAGGGATTCCGCTAAAAAGAGTGGGTGCCAATTTCACGAGCCAGGGACCCAACGGTTGGCGGGGGCTACTCCAAATAAACGGGTTCGTTTTTCTACTTACAGGAATATAAGGATTAATTTGAATTTGAGTGATTTTGCAAAGGGACAAAATGTCACCACCACAGATCAGTTAAAATAGCGATGTAAACATTAAAAAGGGTAAATACCGGATACCTCCACAAGTGTAGTACCTATCCTATGTAGTAACGTTTAACCGTTAATAGGGAACAATTTAATTCACAGTCACTGATATTATTATTTAATCACAATCACTGTGATTTTGGGTCAGGACACTTTAAGTGAAGAATTCTTTAAGTGAAGTAGATACACTAGCTGCGCTACATGATTTCATACACGAGAAGTTTACGTAATGTGTGCCCCTTATTGTCGTCTGTTAGTTTTTTCCTCCCTATAGATCTTGCTGTAACATTCTTATCTACTTAGGATTGGACATTTCACTCCTTGCATCCCTTGAAAATAATAAGCTAGCTTGAAAAAAGTAGCATGCTTCATTTGTGTGTTATTTGCTAATCCCACATAATTATCCATGTATGTTCCATGACAGTTACGCTTGTATGACTGCTTTAAAACGCTGACAAAATGTTACGTAATAGAAAAAGTCAATCTGGTTGACTGTAAGACATTGCTTTTGCAATAAGGCCGCCCTTAAGCATACGCTATAATTGTCTTCTGTTTTAACTTTCGTAAATTTTTTCGCTACTAAACATTTATTTCTTTCTTGAATTTCCTTTTGTTAATGCAAACTAAACCATTTAAATGCGTTCCGTTTACAATCATAATTGGGTCTCACATGCATTTTGATACACCAATCGTAGATTTCACAGTATTGCCCAGTAAACATACTGTTCTTTTAAATAACAGTTAAAGCATCATAACTGTTACTTTTCAAGTGTGTTATGAACACCTCTACATCCTTATCATCCCTTTATACTGTTTGTCCTGCCTTTCTATCAAAGTCCAAACGCAAATTACTCCGCTCTTTGTTCGCTTGTCACATTTCACTTGATGTAAACGGCCTTTGGCAATCGCCTGGATCGCCCATGTACCCCATTTCAAAAGATTACAGGGTAAATTATTACTACCTCGGTAATAGTCGTTAAATTTTACCGTAATGTGTTTAAAAAATATCTATTATAAGCTGTTAACTACCCGAGTAGATAGGTAGATATTTTAACACTGCGTTAGTCGCGCTTAAATTGATGACGCTCGTGTCGTGCTATCGTTTTTTCGCCGTAAAGTGGAGTAATGAAAAAAAGGTGGTAAATAAACAAATAGATAATTACTGAATTCTGCTAGCTCGAAGGCATGCATTCGTAAAGATTTATATAAATAAAACAAAAGAATATATGGTTGACGCAGTTGGTTGAGACGGCAGTCTCTCGAACGGGAGGTGCCAGGTTCAAACCCCGGCGTTGGCGATGTATTCTACACTTTGCGATACAGGCTTTTAGCCTAGAGCGAGGTGTGCAGGAAAGTATTTCGGTTTGTGTGTACAAGCCCAGATCCTTTTCCTTAAAAATAATGAACAAAGTTTAATTTTAACGAGATTTTGAGAGATGAAATAAATAAATTTAAATTATCATTTTCAGTACACAAAAAAATAGAGTGTGCAGAAAAGGTGTGATTATTACTCTTTACCCAAAAATATTTTGCATATTTCGTGACATTATTATAGTAACGAGGCATTACTGTCATGATATTAACGAGGAATACACGAAAGAATGAAACGAAAAATTGCGAACTGAAGAAAGTGGGACGTATTTTCAAAAAAGTACGGGAATCGACAATAGCGCGACTAACGCAGGGTTAATACTGCTACTATTGCCGATTAACAATTTTGAAAGTATGTACATTGGTACATAGTTAAAGTGGGGTTTATCTGAAATAGTGTTTGTTTAGGAACATCGGAATCATTAAAATTATGTTTTATAGATACTTGATGAATTTGATAGACAAAGTCATCCGGAAACTGTGGGTTTTGAATGTCAGGGGTTACTTGGAATCTATTTCTAGAGACAGGAGGGCTTGGAAATACATTTTTTATGAGACTACTCTACAGAATTGTATGATTGAATGTTTTTTTTTTTATTATAAACATAATATCCAGCATCAGCCCGCGGTTGCCCACTGCAGGACATAGGCCTCCCCTCTTCTCCTCCACTTCTCCCGCTCCTGTGCGATTCCTGTGTCATCCATCCATAATATACTTAACAATAAATATATACACAGTAGGTACTCATAGGTAACATACTCGTTTTCTGAAGAGGATCACAACAACAATGTAAATTACATAATTTGCATAGAACAATCTGCTTCCATCACATCCATGCCATTTGTCATACACGCTTTCCGATTTCATTTACTCAAAACGCGTTTTTTAAGAATCTGGTCGACATGATCAGTCGTCAATTTCGGACGATCACGCTCCTTCATTCCCTCATATTATATCTTTTTAGTCATGCTGTCATTCTCTCAAAATGCCCAAACCATCTTATTTTAATCACTTTCATTCACTCATCTCTCTAATAACCTCATTCCCTATCCAGGCTCGCAATGTTTTCCCGCGCATTCTTCTCTAGGACCTCATTTCCACTATCCAATTGGTCCATGCCTAGTATTCCCTAGTATATCCTTATGTTTCCTCAAGGAACCTTAAAAGGTAAAGTACTTAACCCTGTATCGTCTTATAAAGGTAAAATTCGTTTTCGGCTTTGGTCTCTGAGTCCCTCATATTCAGTATAATATATTACGAAGGTCGGTGAAGGGACAGTTAATTCAATCACCTTCTACATTGATTGTAATATATTGTGAAGAAGAAAGACGAACTGAATATATTATTATTATAGACGGAAAAAAGAATGATATAAGGAAATGGGATAGAACAGATATAGACAACCAGCGATAAGAGAACTTTTTACGACCATAAAATTATTGTTACGAAATCACTTATATCCAGGAATATCTTAAACGTGAGGCCTCTCAGAATAGATATTTTGAGTAACGATAGAGTAGAATCCTAGCTAGGACATAGGCTATTAAAAAAATAACTACCTCTTACGGTTAAAGAGAGAAATGACTTAAATTACAAAATAATATATGTGCAATAGTGTTTTTTTTTCTAATATGTCAGGGGACCGTTTATCCTTTGCGTCATTGCGACCAGAGTAGGTCTATTGTGACTTGCAATAGTGGTTGCTTGAATACTAAAATCCAGGCGCAGCCCCGCCGCGGCCGGGCCCATAAGCTGCAATATTTAGAAAGGATTTCTAAATACCTAGTGATATTTCGGCCACAATGCTTGTATTTTATATAGAGCAGTATATCTGAGCCTAATCCTTTGATATTCGTGATATCTGGATAGGTGAATGTTTCCCAGTATTAATCTGATGAGTTTATACGAGTATGATACCTTTATCAATCGTGAATGATGATAATATGTAGACTTTTCTGACTGATAATGCTGAGAAGTGTATTGGCAAATCTAGTTGTACGTAAAGATCCAAGATCTCTGAGTCAAAAGAATGCCACTATTATATAAAAATTATTCCACTTGGAGTACAAAAGGCAAGAGAGACCTTATTTAACATACATTGTTTCGTCTTTTGTCCTTCCAAACCGGAATAGAAAATGTTTTTGTGTCCTTTTCGGAGTTGTCTACGCGAGACAAATGGACTTGAGATAAATGGACTCGCGTCCAATATGGGACTCGACTCGCAACTTTCCTATCCAAAAGTGAAATATGACTCCAATTGACTTATTTTTTTAGTTAAGTACTATAATTATTGTGTCATCCATCACCGATTTCTCTGAATTTGCGCGATCATTGTTCCCGAGACTTGAGAGAAACGTTCTCGAAAATTGAGGCTAGATACATAAAAACAACTGCTCCACAAAAAAAATAAGAGACACGACACTTGACTCAAATGTCTGATTGGCATTGATCTGATAATGATTACGGTTTTTGATATTACTTGATCTCCTTGAAAATTATAAATATGTATAATATGCTATAATTGTCAAAATTTACGAGTCCAGGTGCCCGAATCGAAGAAAGATTCGAGACTTGAAGACAACACTCGTCCACAAAAAAAACTTGAGACTTGACTCTAGTGGTGGCCTCAAATTCTCGAGGCGTGTACAGAGATTTGGGAGTAGAAGGCAACACTGGTCTACAAAAAAAAATAAGAGACTTGACTCGAGAGGACTCTAGGCATCCTTTATTTCATTGTCCTAAAACAATTACACTATACAAATAAGGTTATGGATTTTATTGCCTTACTGATTCAGTCATTTCAGTGGACATACAAACATAGATAGATATTCTAATTCAAGTTATAGCGACATTCATCAATATGTAAATAGTTCATCTACGTTTAAGATTGTGCATACCGACATTTCAAAAATTTCTAAAAACGGGAGACCTTCTATCTCGACAACCGTTACTAAATATGCTGTGGAACAAAATAGGGTAGATGCATTGAACCTTTATCTAGGGAATAACCGTAAAAGATTTTTTATATCTTGTATAGATTTCTCAAAAAAAAAATTAAAAACACCTCTATACTTTTTCCCGAAAGACGGAAACTCGTTTCCCGAAAGTCGCGGAGTATTTTTTTTTTCGTACTGATAATGTGCATCAAAATCTAGGGAATAACCGTAAAAGTTTTTTGATAGACGCAAAATTAACCCCAAAAAATGGAAAAAACGCTATTTTTACCATTTTATCATGCGATTGTCACGCTATTTTGAACCTTAATGCCGTGGGAAATGTCTGTGACGTCATTCCTGGTTCCATGCCCTTAAGCAATAGTCTGCTCTGGGGCATTGACTCAACATGACTCTAGGCATGTCTCTAGACTTGAAGTCAACACTGTTCCTTCTATAATACAAACACAATATATTAACCTATGTACATGGTATATGACTAATTTATTCGGGTCTTTTTATCCATCTTACATTAAAGGTCACATTATTATTTCCAGAATGAAGGGAAAAACGTATAACGTATTTATTACGAACCTTTTCATTCGACAACACATTTCTTTATGCTCGTATTATATACGAGTATGTGTGTGTGTGCGTGTGTGTGTATAGGAAGGTATTTTCCTTGTGTGTTGTTTGTATAATTTAACATTGTAATATTCTGAGGAATATTCACCACAAAGAAATCATCTCCCAATGGATATTTATTTAAGATAGAAGTAGGACCCAGAAGATCAAGTAGACCCCTGACTACTTGGTTGTCCACAATCACAAGGGATCTAAGTGAGGCAAAGGTTCGTGCGGAGGATGCGGGGGACAGAAGGACTTGGAGGATGAGGAATAAGAGAGCCGACGCCAAGTAAATGAGACAAAGGCGAGGGCGAAGAAGAAGAGTTAGGTACCTACTACAAAATGGCTAAAGAAAAAACATTTTATAAACAGACATTACTTTGAAGAGAATGAAAGTGAATATACTTACACGGTTTGGGCATGTTGAGAGAATGAAGGATGACAAAAAGAACATATTTGAGCGAGCAAAGAGGTGTGATAAAACGCGGCCACACAAGAGACTGGCCCGGTCCGATCATGTCGAAGGATGGACGCGTTTTGAGTAAAATGAATCGGAGAGCGTGTATGACAAATTACGTGAATGTGACGGAAGCTAGGAGTGTATGTAAGGATAGGGCTGTCTGGTGCTCTGTCCTCTCTGCCTACCCTGCAAGGGACGTGGCGTGAGGTATAGATAGATAGATATGACATTGTTAGAGGAGATGAATTAGAAGAGTGAAAACACAACATGAAATCTATCCGTGTTCTCATATTCTGTAATAATACTTGAGTACACAGAGAATCTCACATACCTCCAGCTAGCTAAGGTTTTCAGTATTTAATAGAGAATACCTGAAATGTCTGAATAACGTTATGTCCCCTTAGGCGTATTACGATACTTTAGCATTATACAATTTCTTCAATTTAAGAGTACGCATACCGACATTTCAAAAATTTCTAAAAACGGGAGACCTTCTATCTCGACAACCGTTACTAAATATGCTATGGAACAAAATAGGGTAGATGCATTAAACCTATATCTAGGGAATAACCGTTAAAAATTTTTTATATCTTGTATAGATATCTCAAAAAAAAAATTGAAAACACCTCTGACCTTTTTTGCGAAAGACGGAAACTCGTTTCCCGAAAGTCACGGAGAAGAATTTTTTTGTACTGATAATATGCATTAAAATCTAGGAAATAACCGTAAAAGTTTTTTGAAAGACGCAAAATTAACCCAAAAAAATGGAAAATACGCTATTTTTACCATTTTATCATGCGATTGTCACGCGATTTTGAACCTTAATGCCGTGGGAAATGACTGTGACGTCATTCTTGGTGCCAAGCCCTTAATAATAACAGCTACCTAACGACGTGCTCGACATATTCTAAAACCCCTTTTAAACACAATGGATGAAACCCCTTTTAAACGCAGGGTGAATGAGAACACACCCAAAGCTCTCCTTCTTCTGAAGTTCAAATTTTCAAAAGCTGCCAAAAATACGCTTAATTACTCATTGAACTTTTTAGAAGTGTGTCGTGACATCACACATATCAAAGGAGTTTAATTAATATGTACATTGAAGGACTCCCACGGGCTTAAGGCCCTCCGCATCTCCGGGTATAGCGTCCTCTTTACCCGCACTTCTTGTCAAAACATTTTTAAGAGGTGGGCTCAGGGTTAGCCAGAAGGAAGCCCCTGACAAACCCCACCCCTAACTTACATTCCTTTAGTGTCCTTGTCAAGGACGGAAACATATTTACAGATTAATATGTAACAAAATACCAAAAAGTAATGTCAATTGAAGACCGTGTACAATATACTCGTATATACGCGTTTCATCTCGACTCAACTACCAGCCTTCGAACCACAGCGGTAGAGTATCAACTCGTCAGGTTGGAGGTCTGTGTTTGATTCCGGCCGCGGCAGATGGATGGACTGTAATTGGTGAATGTAACTTAAGTGTAAAGTGATCACATCAAGCCAGCCGACGAACAGTCATTTAAGCCTGATGGAATGTCCACCCTTTGCTGTGTATCTGTTGAGATATATGTCATATTTTCAGACACGTAAAAAATAAGGCGTGATTGCGAATCCAACATTCGAGGGAAAAATTGAATAAGAAACAAAGGTGGTCGGAAGCAGACAAAGAGCGGTTGAGGTATTTTGGTTTCGAACATAAATTCAGCATTCCTGACTTCGTGGTTGTGTCTGAGCGAGACCTGAGTATGGTGTGTGTATGGCTTGTCAGAGACAAAGCTTTGAAAATATAGGTACTGTGGAGCCATATCGTGAAAATCCTTGACAAATATATAAGGCAGAGTTTGAATTCTATTTTTTCTGAACATTCAAACCGAGTTTGGGAGCGAGTTTAGGAGACATACAAGGTGGTTTTCCACCGTCCGTGATATTGCGGATCGACGCAGAATTTTCTATACACTGCTCTATAAAAATTCTGCATCGATCCGTAATTTCACGAACCGCGAGAACACACCACAAGTGTTTGACTAATGTAAACGGCATAATATTCTTGCGTAAGTAGTTTTGGATTCCTTTTTTTCTGAAAGTAGATAACCTTAAGCCTACCAATGTGCTGTAATATGTAGACCAGGTACATCCACACACAACTAACATAAGCTTACATCTCCTTCATTTAAATTCATGGTGAAAATAAATAATTCAGAGGTCTGTATTATGGTAAGGTTTCCTTTGAACTTAAAGGATAAAAATTCTTCTTCTTTTTTCCTGTATATCTCCATGTATTAGCTATTTCACGTTTTTTTTTAATTTTATTTAGAATAGGCCCCACTTTAATATATTTTCTAGTGCCCCGTAACAGCCAGGTTTTTGTAAAAATTCCATTAGGTAGACGTCTCAATTTTTTTTCAACAATAACTTTCGCCACCCATTCCGTTTGTCCTATATTCAATTTAATTACTCCACTTCACAACACAAGCTATTAAGCTTTCTGTGAAGTGTACAAAGATGTATTTGGGTTTATTTCGATAAACCCAGATTCAATTCTTTAAAAAAATGTTGGCACATGGAAAATGTTATATTATGTCAAGTTGTTATCTCAACAGTTATACAGCAAAGTATGCACTTTTCATCAGGCTTATAAGCCTTGTGATAAATGACTCATCGTCGCGTCGACTGGTTTATTGTCGTCACTTTACACTTAAGTAATATTCACAATTTCCGGTCAATCCATCTGCCACGGCCGGAAATCGAACCCAGACCTCCAGCCTGCATATTATTTACGACGGTGATTTGTTACAGGGAAGAATGTGTGGAAAAATGTTGAGATATAGGATAAGAAATGAAGGGATCAGGGAGTTGAATAAATGTTAAACGGATGTTGTATCTAGAATTAAAGTAAACAAGTTGAGATGGTTGGTACATGTAGCGATGGTAAATGATGAAAGGATAACAAAGGAAATATACCTGGGAGAAAAAAGAGGTGTGAGGAAGCGCGGCTGTCCAAGAACCATTAGACTGGAACACCAAAATCTCAAGGACGGACCTGGTTTGAGTAAAAGAAATCATAGAGTGCGTATGAATTGCGTGAATATGACGGCAGCGAGAAGTGTGTGTAAGGATAGGAAAGTCTGGCGATCTGTTCTCTTTGCCTACCCCGTCAGGTATGCAGCGTGAGGGGATAGTATAAAATATACCTATGTAGTCATAGCGCAGTACATAGTAGTAATAATTTTGTCAAACTTCTGTTATTTACTAAAATTATTTCAATCAACCTTTTTTCCAAACCTATGTTTAGTTTTTAACCTGAAATCTTTTCTTTCATATCCTGAAAAAAATAATGCATTTTTCATTGTGTTCTACGACTCCCCGCTGAAATAATTTAAAGTTTCTTTTCCCAGTAACGACGTTATCACGTAGGTCGGTCGGCGGCCTTTGCGTGGAAACTTGAGTTAAATCGCCTAATTTTTACCATTTTTTTTGATAAATTATCTCCAGAGAGGAAGTGAATACATTTTTTATTATATTCCCTCATTTTCCTTTTATTCTCACAGAAATCAGAGAACTCTCTCTTCATGGATATTTTGTAAAATTAATATAAAATTTCTCATTATTGAAACATCTTTTTCATTTTACAGTTTTTTCTCAAAATCTGGAAGAGGTGTCTGCATTCACATAATGTGGCGTTATGTGAACTCTCTAGGGGTGGAGGCAGGATGGGTGTTCCGACGCTTACGAGTCTATGTCCAGCAGTGGAATGCAAGTGACTAGCAGTAAGTAAGTAAGTAATTTTATACCTAATAAAAAAAAATAATCTATGTAAACTTAAAAAAATATTGTCTTGACGTGTTTATTCAACATCCTAGAACCTACGGATTATGAAGTCAGAATTTTAACCAACTGTGCCAACCATGGAAATATTATGCAGTGGCGAAGGGTGGATTTCTACGGAAGGGAAGCCGGGGCTAACATTTCTTATTGGATTACATCAATTTACACACTATTATACCTAACATTTTATCCAAAAGGTAGCTCGATGGGAATCGAGTTCTTAGGTAGCTTCGCGCCTAGTAGGTAGTAATGAGAACCTAATTTAATTATCGTTTACCGAAGAGCTTATGTACACAGTAAAAGCTTGGTAGGTCGAGTATCAAAGCTTATAATATTGATGTTAAAATATTTAATATTTACTCATTTGGTAAAAGCCCCCGGGGAAATGATGAGTTAACCAATTTACGTTTTTAATTTATTTTAACAGAATTCACTAATTAAACTTTAAAATAATTAGTTACTTTAATCTTCTTATATTGTTAAGAGTAGGCATATTGACATATTGGCAAAAGGGAACATCCCCAATGCCAGTGCGGGCAGATAGAGACAGTGGAACACATTGTGGGGCACTGTCCCATCAAGAAGTTCGAGGGGGATATTTGGGAAATCCATGAGGTGACGCCAAGGGCAATTGAATATCTGAGAAACATTGACGCGGAGCTCTGACCCAGACTCCCAGATCATTTGTACAATGGTTGTATTCGCATACGAAAGAAGAAGAATTGACATTTCAAAAATTTATAAAAACGGGAGACCTTAGATCTCGACAACCGTTACTAAATATGCTTTGGAAAAAAATAGAGCAGATACATTGAACTTTTATCTAGGGAATTGCCGTAAAAGATTTTTTATATCTTGTATAGGTTTCTCAAAAAAAAATGTGAAAAAACCTCTGATCTTTTTTCCGAAAGACAGAAACTCGTTTCCCGAAAGTCTCTGAGATTTTTTTGTATTGATAATGTGCATTAAAATCTAGGTAATGACCGTAAAAGTTTTTTGATTGAAGCGAAATTAACCAAAAAAAATGGAAAAAACGTATTTTTTACCATTTTATCATGCAATTGTTCATACGATTTTGAACCTCAATGCCGTGGGAAATTACCGTGACGTCATAGTTGGCTTCATAATTACGTGGCTTAAGAAGGACGAATCAGGGTTGAATGCAGTGGAAATGAGGTCGTTAAGAAGAATGTATCGAAAAACTCTGAGAGCCAAGATAAATATATATTTGGGTGAGCAAAGAGGTGTACGGAAATGTGGCCGCCCGAGCTGACCCGGACCGATTATGTCGACCTGGGGTGGTACTTTCTAAACTTTCCCACTCAAAACACGCAGATAAAATGCTTGTGGAAAATGACCCTCACAGCAATATATGTACATACATAATGGCGTTTTTAGTTTGCATTTTATCTGCGTGTTTTGGGAGAGAAAGCTTGGAAAGTACCACCCCAGATCCTCAGGGATTGAGGCGTTTTGAGTAAAAGGATTCGGAGAGAGTGTATGACAGCATTCATGAATGTGACGGAGGCTAGGAGTGTGTGTAAGGATAGGGCTGTCAGGTGCTCTGTCCTATTTGCCTACCTTGCAAGGGGTATAGATAGACGGATATACATATATTTCATATATGTAAAACTCGATATTTTTTGACAAGGTGACATTTAGATCGGGTGGCAAAACTCTTACCAAAAAAATAAATAGCGTCTCACAGAAAACAACATATCCAACCTAAATTGTCCAGACACACTACTTTTGATAGTTTTCACTACCAAAAAATATGCTGTTATTTTATTTTAAATGTTGAAATTGTATGAAATTACGTTATTCTATAGGAAATAAGTACGAAAGCAAAGATTGGTTTTTTGAAACAAAGAATTAATCAAAATGTATTGGTGTCCGTAGAGCTGAATTTGACGCAGTTGGTAGGAGCGCCGGTCTTCGAAGCGAGAGATACCGAATTTGAATCCCAGTATTGTTTGATGTATTCTGCACTTACGATACAGGATTTTAGCAGAGTATGAGGGTGCATGAAAATATTTTGGTTTGTGTGTACGAGTCCGGATCGAAATAAAATAGTAATAAGCTCGCCCTTGTGAATAATTGTTAGACTTGCCAACACACCTCTCAGTATAATCAGCCAGAAAACTGCACATATTATCATTCATGATTGATATATAAACTCCTCAGCCTAATACTGGGAAACATTCACCTATCCAGATATCACGGATATCAAAGGATTAGGCTCAGATATACTGCTCTATATAAAATACAAGCATTGTGTCTGAAAAAAAATATATAAAGAAATACCTACTCCACTTCACGACACAAGCTTTTCAAGCTAACTGTGAAGTGTATAAAGGTGTATTTGGGTTTATTTTGGCAAACCCAGATTCATTTTTAAAAAAATAAGTAGGTACAAGATAGATCATAGTACGAATTTCAACATAATTTTGGGTTGTTCTGCAACACTTTGGTTGCACATTTTCAGTTGCAATATTTTTACTAAAATATTATATTTATACGTTTATTTACTTATCCCGACAATGCCAGGCACTAATAATGATAATAGAATAATTAAAACATTAAAATTTGTAATAAAATTAATTAAATTTTGGTATCTTACCTGTTTTATTCACAAAATACCGTAAAACGCAAAAACACGCACACAACTAATAGAATATTAATTTGATGAACAAATTTTATTGAACAAAAACAATAGACAATCTAGATATTGTTATAAAATGTTTTAATTGAAGTTGAAACAAAACAATGTCGTTCTGCGTTAAAATTTAATTTACAAAATTTAACAAATAAAAGAACTTCACAATTAAATTAACGAACGGATTTTAATTTTTACTTCGATTCTGCGTTTTCGAATTGTTTTACGAATTTTAACACTGTAAACGCGGTGTGATATTTTTCTCCAAAAATATTTTATGATTGCGAAATGCGGCGAAATTGCGACAATAATAATACTAACACGCGTCCGGCGTAACCCGTAGCCCGTGGGAGAATGAGATGAGGGTGGGTGTGTGAGTGTAGTAGTGTTTGTAGCGACAAGCGAGATAGATCTCGCGCTGATCTTGCTACGGCGTAGAGGGGCGGGGCGTACTATGGCAGCTACGAACGAAAATGTTGTTTTGTTTGGAAGGAAAATTCGAGCTAAATCAAATGATTTTATGTAGGTAAAATGTATTTTATTCTATGGGAGTCATTTTGTTATTATAAGATACACTAATTGATGCGTACAATATAATCTTATCTGACATTTCAATCATTTCTAAAAAACGGGAGACCTTATATATCGACAACAATTACTAAATAAGCTTTGGAACAAAATAGATTAGATACATTGAACTTTTATCTAAGGAAAAACCGTAGAAGATTTTTTATATCTTGTATAGATTGCTAAAAAAAATGCGAAAAACACTTCAGATCTTTTTTCCGAAAGACAGGAACTCGTTTCCCGAATGTCGAGAAGATTTTTTATTTTTACTGATAATATATGCATTAAAATCTAGGGAAATAACCGTTAGTTTTTTTGATAGAATTGAAATTAACCCCAAAAAATGGAAAACACGCTATTTTTACCATTTTGTCATGCGATTGTTCACGCTATTTTGAACCTAAATATCGTGGGAAATGACCATGATGTCATAGTTAGGTCGCGAGCTTTAATTAATTTTAAATAATTAATAAGTGTTGAACCAAAAAAGGTTGTGATAGATAGGTCGTTTATTAGATTTCCATACTTTTTTTTTTTAAAGGATCTGTGCTTTCATACACAAACCCAAATACTTTCCTGCACACCTTGCACTAGGGTAAAAACCTGTATCGCAAAGTGTGGAATACATCGCCAGCGCCGAGGTTTGAACCTGGCACCTCCCGCTCGAGAGACTGCCGCCTCAACCAACTGAGCCAACCATGTACTTAGAACTACTTTCATTAGAAAATTTATGATACCTATGATGAGAAAACGTGTGGTAATAATGTGATTTTTGTTTGAAAAAGTACATACCTATTCCAATCTCTAGGGAACAGCTGCCCTCCTCCTCCCAGAGCGACGCCCATGTGTACAATCCTATGTTATCTCACATCCGTATAAAATATTTATTTAGTCTTATATCAGGTTTCAAAACTAAATTTCTACGTAATTGTAATTTAAAAGAAAATCCATTTCGCTTCACACTATCTGAGGTGAGTCAGCTTGATTACCTCTATCCGTAGAATGTCTACAGAGCTTAACAGATTTCAATAAAAAAGATGTTATTACGCTTATTTGCACATCAGTGGAATGGAACGTCCTTAAATATAGTTTCTCCCTTCCTACTCTTTCTCACCTTACATTCCAATACTTCATTTGCATGCCCTACCCAGTACCCACCTAGATTACCTGATACATAACGCAATCCATTTGCTTTATACCTTTTTACAAATTTGCTTCCGGAGTGTGAATTTGCAAAATTGAATAAATTCCCAGGAATTGATAGCGTCTTCTTCTTCTGTTTCTTCGTTTAGAATTCTCTTTTTAAATTACGAATGGAGACATTAATTTTAAAATAGGAATGGAATAATTTCTTACACGTGTATCCTCTGGATATAAAAAAAGAATAATTAATCTTAGATAGTGTTTTTTTTTTCAGAGTTATTCTGTGACTACACGTTGCCCTTAAAGTTACCGACTCTCAAGGACAGAATCTGTTAAAAATTATCAGGAAAATTAAAAATTATAATCAACTCTACGTTTTCATCTAAATTTTCTAACATCATACTAAAAACAAATCTAAGGGCTTCTAACATTCAGCTGACTGAATCGACCGTTTGCCAAAAAGCTCCGACCGAAACTTTTCTCTGACAATGCTACTCTGATTTTGAATTCAATGAGGTTTTGGTGGGAGCTTATTACAAATTTAGTAAACTAACTTTTTTAAAATTCAGTTAACTAAATGATAGAAAGTGTGCAATAGCCCTAAAAGTTGTGAAATATTTTGGCGTTATTTTGTTTCCCGATCTCGGATTCGGATAATAATTTTAGAAAATTCAGAGATTTTTTTAATGCCGTTTGTTTTTATCAAGATGTTTTTTATATGTTGTTTATTTTGCCGCCTCCTAAAGTGCGCCGCACGGGGCGGACCACCTCCCTCGTCCCCCCCCCCCAGTTACGCCTCTGGTTTTTAGAAAGATTAAGAATCCTGTTAACGTCTGTGCCTGTCTAATGTCTCCAAGAAGTCCATTCTGAACTAAAAGATCTGCTGTAATGAATATATCGATGGTTTTGTCTGATTTCAATTCTGACATTTCCAGGAAATTTCTCTGTTTACTATGGAGAGTTTCCAGTTTTATTAAAACCATCCACTTGCACCATGCTGTAAAATATAAAATACCTTCTTTTCTAGAGGTCATAGTATCTAGAAATGCGAAAAAATTTCGTCCAAAAAATAAGATTATTCAGCTAATACTAAAGATGTCATCTTAAGACTTAAAACGTGGGTAAATGAGAATATGTTTTAGTGACTCTAGTAGGTAGTAAGATTTTAGATTTTCGTAATGTTTCTTGATTAAAAATAATTCCTTAGTTACCTCTAAAATTTACTGAAACATGAGAATATTCCCGCAGTTTGTGAAATATAATGTTGTAATTTGGTTGATAATATGTTTAAGGTAAGACGTAGTGATCTCTTGTGAATATTTTTTTGATATTCGGTCCCCTTTTTTATACTTCTTCTTCAGCCTTCTGTCCTCCACTGCTGAATATAAGCTTCTTCCATACCCTTCCATTTTTTTCAGTCGGTTGCTGCTTACAGCCAAATTTTACCCCCTCACCCCCCCACACAGTGGCTATCTATGTCGTCGGACCATCTCTTTTGGGGTTTTCCGATGCCTCTCTTATTTTCCCAAGGAATTCGTCTTAAAATTTTTATACATTCATACATCTTTTTCCTCCACATCCTCTTCCATCTTCCCCCATTTTTATACAATAACCCAAAATAAATTTTGTCGCACATATTATTCTCATTTGGCGCTTACAGTCTCACACAAAATTCGAAATTGTTGAAGCGATAATAGAACTGTTTTTGCCAAAGTGCATCACCCCTTAAGATATAGATAAGATATGTACGGCACCAGTACCAGCTGTAGGTAGGTACGTAAGTATTACCGAAAGATAGGAACGTGAATCGACCACAAGACGGCGGGATTTGATTTTAGTTTATTTTATTTTTTGTGTTTTTAGGTAAGAAAATCAATACAAAAGAATAAAGCGTTCGGTAGGAGAATGGAAGAAGATTTCGCTAAGGATGTGCCCGTCAGAAATGACAAGATATATTTTTTTATAAAACTATTTATTCTCTATTATATATTATTCTATTACGAGTATATCTATTGTTTATTGTTCTCTAATCACCCGTAAGCCTCATTTAAGGCACTTGGAATCGTCAGGTTTACATATTAAACAAACATCACAAAATAAGTACATCAATAAACAGTTACGGCAGAAAATAATACAATCAATAAACACATGGTGACAAAACAAAACTTAACACAGGTGTGGTTTAGTTCAATACATGTCTGGATGTAAATTGTTCAAAACTGCATTATGTCAACAATAAATAATACAAATACAATAATTACGATGTGTCAGACAATATCTCTTAAGTAGAATAGTGAGATTTATCGACATGGTACTTTTTCACCTCTCTTCGAAAGGCAACATCGTCTAACTGCCTCAAAACGGCATGCATACTGTTGTGCATGCGCACGCTAAGGCACAAAATGCTTTTTGACATCGTGTGGAACATATTTATGATAAAACAGTACTTTTTGACATCGTGTGAAACATATTTATGATAAAACAGTACTACAATTTTAAACTGTCACCTAAAGCAAATATGTGTGCAACATTTCAAGGTGCTGGGACATTTAAAGAAGAGAAAAATGTAGACTCGTGCACTAACAACAACTACTAGAGATGACGTTAAAAAAAAACGTAAAACAATTTCTTTTTTCTATGTCGTTACGACCTGACAATAGAGTACGCTTCTCCATGGAAGAATTGAATATTGGTACCGAAACGAGGATGTGTTTTGTCTTGGCGTCGATCCAAAAGTCACTGAAAACTGAAAAATGCCCAAACGGATAAACAACACGACATATACTATACGTACTTCATGGTATGCAGCCATAGATGGTTCTTATATAACTTAACCTAGCAAATAGCAATTTAGAATGTAGGTATACAGGGTGTTTGATAAATGGATACAGATATCTTCAGGAGTGATAGTAGAGGTCATTTAGCATTTTTTGAGCCAAACTTAGCTTAGTCAAAAGTCGCTCGGTTCTCGAGATATTCGAGATTTAACCTTTTTTTCAAAATACCCCGAATTACTCAAGTTTTAGCCCGATAGCATCGTAAGGAACATTTTTTTTCTTATCTAAAATCCTCTCCAAAGTCGTAACTCGTTTTTGAAATATCTCTTTCTCGAAACTTTAATCCGATATTTTTTTAACATGATTGTTTTTCAGATTGAAACTTATGATTTAAATAGACTAAACACATATTCAGGTAACAAAAAAGAATGATAGAACTAAGTAGGTACATTTACTTACGATGCTATCGGGCTAAAACTTGAGTAACTTGGGGTATTCTGAAAAAAAGGTTAAATCTCGAATATCTCGAGAACCGAGCGACTTTTGTCTAAGCTAAGTTTGGCTCAAAAGATGCTAAATGACCTCTACTATCACTCCTGAAGATATCTGTATCCATCTATCAAACATCCTGTATAGAATTAAATAGCATCGCTTAGTCGTTGTTGAAATCAATTTTTAGTGCAGCAAGTATTTTTTTAATCCATGTGCCATCAAGGAGTTTTGTATAACGCGGTAACATGCATATAACGCAACCAGCGATAACCATGTTTGACTGATATAAAATTGTCGTTTAAAAGTGGGCATATTGACATTTCAAGAATTTCTAAAAACGGGGGACATTATGATCTCGACGACCTTACTAGTTAATATGATTTGGAGAAATATAGGGTAGATACATTGAATCTTTATCTAGGCAATGACCGTAAAAGATTTTTTATATCTTGTATAGATTTCTAAGAAAAAAATGTGAAAAACATTTCTGATCTTTTTTGCGAAAGACTGGAACTCGTTTCCCGAAAGTCGTGAAGATTTTTTTTTGTATTTATAATAATATGCATTGAAATCTAGGGAATAACCGTAAAAGTTTTTTGATTGAAGCGAAATTAGCCACAAAAATCGAAAAAAATGCCATTTTTAACACTTTATCATTCGATTTTGAACCTTAAAGACGCAGGAAATATTTTCAATATACTCATCATACAAAGCTCAGAAAAAATATCCATACCTCGTGTGTTCACAACAGGAACGTTAAAGAACCCAAATGTTGTAACATGAGTAATCTTTCTTGTAAAATGCACTTATCAAAGTGCCATTATAAGTGGTAACTAATAATTTGTCATGTATCTGTTGTACTTACCGTAGGTACTATATATAGTACATGATGTCCTTTATACAGTACGTAATGTACTATATATAGTACATAATCTTACACTATAAAAATGAATGTATGTGTGTCCTCTATGCATTCCTATACCAATCATCCGATTGAGATGAAACTTTGGTAAATTCTAGTGAACACGCCCGCGAATGTTTGCTGCCTTGGTTTTTCGCTAGGTGGCGCACAAATCATTAGCGGTAAAATTAGTTAGTGTATTTCAAACACATTTTATAGATTTTTCACTGAGGAGAAGCATCCCATGCGAAAATCGATATTAGTGTCGAATCAATAGTTTTCGGTAGATACAAAATTATTATTGACACTCCCAGCATACGCAGAATTAGGGGTGGGGTAGGAGGGTACAAAGCGCAAAAATTGACATTAATATCGAACCCATAGTTTTTAGTATGGATGATATGAATAGTGACACTCACAGGAGTGTAGATAGTGTAGGAAGATTTTTGAATAATATCAAGGTGTGCCGGGTATAGCTAGTGTACTTTGTATAGTACGTAATGTATGTTGTATAATAACAGAGGTGTACATAAGTTGGACTTTGTAACCCAACTTTGCAACTAACACTTTGCTAGGGCAACTATGTGGAGAGATTGGGTGGGGAATTATACAAGTTACTAACTTACTATACAATAAGTTACTTACGACTTACTTGGCTACATAATGGGCTACAACGAGCTACATACAATACTAAATAATCACGCGCCTGTTTTCAATAGAAGAAGCAAATATTTATTGACACTTCTTAAACCCAATGTTGTTTTGAGGGTGAGAGAATACAAGAATATGGTACCAGAGACAGTTTTTTCTTTTCTTTTTAAACAAAGGATCTGAGTTTTCATACATATGCCAAAATACTTTCCTGCACACCTTGCACTGGACTAAAAGTCTGTATCGCAAAGTGTGGAATATATCGCCAATACCGATGTTTTAACCTGGCACCTCCCGCTCGAGAGACTGCCGCCTCGAGCGACTGCGCCAACCAACAATTAAAAGCTCGATCAATCAGAATTTCAAGAAAATTGAGATTTTTTCCATTACCCATCCCTAAGGGCTCTGGTAGTTGAGGGTGCCAAATAAAATCCTGCACTCCATGTTTGGAAACAGACAATAAAAATTTAAAAAAAAATTTTCATGGATTCAGGATCATTTTTTTAGTTGAAAAAATAATATTTTTTCCGAAAGACAGAAACTCGTTTCCCGGAAGTCGCGGTGATTGTTTTGTACTGATAATATGCATTAAAATCTAGGGAATAACCGTAAAAATTTTTGATTGAAGCGAAATTAACCCCAAAAAATGGAAAAAACGCTATTTTTACCATTTTATCGTGCGATTTTGAACCTTAATGCCGAGGAAAATTACCGTGACGTCATAGTTGGGTCGCGAGCCTTAATAGAAATTTCTATTCTATTCCATTCTTTCCCCTCACGCCGCATCTAGACTTTCCAATCCTTGCACACACATCACATTCATGCAATTTGCATACTCTATTCTGTAATTCGCATTCTCTATTTTGTCTAAAGTATTCTGAAAGAAATAGAAAAAAATTAAGACATTATTGCAACCTCTAGTCGTGGACTTTTCACAACAAACTGCCTGAGTCGTAAAGTGCTAGGATACTTTGTGTTAATTCTATTTAAATGTTATAATTCATAAGAGTATAGTGGAAAATGTTAATTTATCGTAGAGTTAATTAGTGGAACTTTATAAAACACTAAAGTTTTCAACACAAAGTATAATAATAATATACTTTACATACTTTAACTAAGTAAATAAATGCTGCAGTGGCAACTATGCGGAGGGACAATGGCGTTACTTACAAGACAGTACTACAAAGACAATACCAGCATTCATTTCTGGAAACATCTGTTTTTACTGTTTTGATAATTTGATTACCTGATCTAGCTTTGTAGATTTTCACGGTCCTTGTCCTCTTCTTCATTCTTCTCGGGTGTATAGAAGTCTCGCGAGTTTAAGGGTTTGGCACCAAGAATGACGTCACAGTCATTTCCCACGGCATTAAGGTTCAAAATCATGTGAACAATCGCATGATGATTTTTTAGGGTTAATTTGCTTCTATCAAAAACCTTTTACGGTTATTCCCTAGATTTTAATGCATATTATCAGTACATAAAAAAAATTGTCCGCGAATTTCGGGAAACGAGTTTCCGTCTTTCGGAAAAAAAATCTCACATAAACAAAATATATCTTTATTATATCCAAGCAAATTTCTTCTTGTTCGTCAGCCTACTCCCGTCCTGGACGAAGGCTCCTCTATCTGCTTCCACGCCGCTCTATCCTGGGCTCTCTGGATCCAGTTGGTACTCACGTATTTTACCAGGTCGTCTCTCCATCGTAGTGGTGGTCTTCTACACTCCTGGTAGTCATTCTGGGTTTCCAGGTTAAGGACCTCTTCGACCACTTATCGTCTGGGTCTCTTGCCATGTGACCTGCCCACCTCCATTCGAGAGATGCGATCCGCTGGGCAATCTCTGTTACCCCTGCTCTTTGCCGTATCGTTTCGTTTCTTACTCTATCTCTCAGAATGATACCCAGCATGGCTCCTTACATGGATCATTGGGTAACCCTTATTTTTTAATTAAGCGAATTTCTAGGAATCAATAATAAAATTTTAATAAATTGTACCATTTATGTTACACCTTTGCATTGTGCACCAGATAAAGTAGTACAACAAGTACTCCACACCATGGTAGAGAATTTTAAAGTACGTGTCTGCATACAAAATAAATTTACGGGTTTCTGTTTTTTATCCTTAATTAAATTTCCCAATTAATCGCCTGAAGTCGCCTTCTGTTTGGCGGGGAAAATTTCTGGACGAGACTAGACTAAATATACAGGGTGATTGGTTCTATTATTTTTATTGACGTAATATAGTTCTGGCCTATTTACATCCAGACCTTTATTGAACTAATCCACACATGTTTTATATTTATGATTTGTATCATGTTCTTTATATTGATGTCATTATTTTTTGCTGTAACTGTTTATTGATTTTCTGCATTTTATTTTGTAATATTTTTTATTTATTTATTTACCATCAATAAAATATACCAATACAACATCACCGGGATTGCCCAACTAGGTAAAACCTGTATTTGTTCAATATGTAAACCTAACGATTCCATGTGCCTTAAATAAGGCCTACGAATGATTAAAAACCAATAAACCAATATTTAAACCAAAGTTTTGTCGTGCCTGGCAATTTAGTTTGTGCTCTAGATACGATGATACCTACTTTTACCTGTTTCCGTCAAACATGGGTAGATTTCCTGGCTTTTCTACTCAGAGTGGTGATTTCTAAAGGTGCATTTACACGAGCACTTTTTCGAGAAATAATTGCGGCAACTCGTACAAATCGTATTAATTAACATTCTTTCGCATTATATAAGAATTATTTCGGCCATATTTAAAGCAAGACAACGATATTGCGTGCAAATTAGAAAGAGTATTCTCATGATGTCTGCGAAATGAATTTCTAATATATCCAATCAGTTTGATATTTTAGTCAATTTTCTTTCTCGTTTGCACGCAATATCGTTGTCTCGCTTTAAATATCGCCAAAATAATTTCTATATATTGCGAAATAATGTTCATCAAAATTGTAAAAGTGATTTTAATTAGTGTACACTAAAACCCAAATAGGTACCTACTTTTCTTTCACAACTTATTAAATCTATCTACCTATCTATACCCTCACGCCACGTCCCTTGCAGGGTAGGCAGAGAGGACAGAGCGCCAGACATCCCTATCCTTACACACACTCTGAGCTTCCGTCACACTCATACAGTTTGTCATACACGCTCTCCGATTCTTTTTACTTAAAACGCGCCCATCCTTGAGGATCTGGTCGACATGGTCGAACCAGGTCAGTCTCGGGCGACCGCGCTTCATCACACCTCTTCGTTCACTTAGATATATCAATCAGATATATAAAATCTAAATCTATGATAATCCCTGTGTTCTCACGAGGAATGTGAAAGGGCGCAACACTGTAAAACACAAATTCCTCCTTGTACAGCCATGTCCATTGTCCAGCTCTAAATTGAATGTTTTACATAATAGCGTATTGAGAAAATATCTACCCTTTCCCGATTAAAGATTCAAAGCGAAGCGAAGCAATGAAATTGTAAGTAAAATCATCTTCTTTATATATAAAAATAAGTCGTTTTTTTTGTAAGTGTTCGCATTACTCCCGCATTTTGCGATGGATTGCTGTGAATATACACAAAAACTTTCGTACCGATCTGCTATAGGTTTTAACATCACCATTTTTTAAAAAAAAAAAGCTTTTACTAGGATGCGCCATGATGATGAGGGGATCCAAGGGTTTCGTGGGGTCATGTGTGGTATCATACGAAAGGGGGTTGGAAAAGGAGTTCAGATATTAAGTCACACTTTGTCCAGCTCATGCCATTGGGAGACACCGAGAGATGCCATGGTGATGAGGGAATCCAAGAGTTGTGTGGGGTCGTGTGTGGTATAGAGCCGCTAAAACTTACTATTTTGGCTGACGGATGGATGAAGGCGTTTCGGGTCGTACTGTCGATGTACTTCACCATCCAAAGGAGAATGCTAAAAAAAACCCAGGCCCGGCGCAAACGAAATGTAACTCAAATGATTGGTAAAAATGAGTAATTAAATACTGTATAGGAGGCATCATCAAAATCAATGGCTAAATGGGTGAAATACCTATTCAAAGTCTTACAGGGGTCACCCGAATATATAAGAAAAGGAGGATTAAACAGTTATAATTGCGATTTAAAAGTATATAATATGATGGGTGTAAGGTAATCCGACATATTTTTCTTCTTCTTTATCAGCCTTGGTCCCTCCGTTGCCGGATGTAGGCCTAAAAGAAAATGCTCATGAATTATGTAAAAATAAAACATGTCCGGCGCAAACGCAACGTGACTCAAATGATAGGTAAAAATGATTAATTAAATACTGCATAGGTGGCATCATCAAAATCAATGACTAAATGGGTGAAATACCTATTCGAAGTTTAAGTGAAGTTGTCCCTGTAAAACTTCGAATAGGCCAGCTCAGCTAGTATTGTACTCGTATAGATGAAAAAATTCAAATTATGTTACTTTTGTAATATTCAACCCCTTTTAATAACAAAAAGGAAAGATGAATTGTAGATTATTATTACTCCCTTAATGGAAATTGAAAGCGTGTCTGTAAACCATCCCTTATTGTTAATGGTATAATTAGCCGTGAAAATACTGCTGGCGCGTATAAGAAACCGAAAGGCATGAGAAGAAAAATGAGAAAATTATTTCGCCATTTTGGTGTGATGAGTTTTTCACTCCTACAATCTTACGGGAGTTATCACGAAGAAAAAAATCTAATTAATAGTAGTCGGCTTGTTAACGCGCTCGACTGTTAATTCGGTGGGCACGGGTTCGATCCCCGATATACAAGTTTTTAGCTGATTGTGAAATTTAATGTTCAAGGTTTTTGAGGTGGTCGATGTTAGTAACGCTCTCGACTGTTATTCCAGTGGACGCGGCTTTGATTCCAGATGCCGACTTACCCCATTTCACGACACAAGCTTTTCAAGCTTATTGTGAAGCGTGCAAAGGTGTAAGTATTTGGGTTTATTTAAAAAAAAAAAGTATTTTATTTTATGTAGTTGATTTCTATAAACCCAGATATATTTAGTATTGACCCTACGAGATGATTATACCATTGTCAGGAATGTACCTTTTAGTGTACTCTAGCTGCAGCGTATTCTATGTCTGGCTCCTCCTTCTATTGGCCCATGTACTGTAGAAGAAAGTCCAGGAGGTTCCAGAAGCAGAGACACTTGTAAACCGACAATCAGACAACTAAGTATCTACAGAACCTTCTACATATTATGATAGTTCGATATTACACTAGTTTTAATACGTAGTCACACTAAACCAACGTATATTCTTTTATGACTATTGATCAGTGATTTATTAGGGTCATCATAATATTTGGATCATCAAACATACTCGTAGCTTTGATTAAGGTTCAGTTACCACTATAGCATATTCTTTTCAATCTTGTGGATTTTTTCACAAAAATCTGCATTTCTACTTTAATTTCATTCGATCTTTATCAGTCCTCTTTAAACCTGTATACCAGTCTGCTGAAATACTTTTTCTTCTTCTTCTTTCTTACACCTATGTAAGACCTAAGATCTGTTTACATCGGCGCTCCTTCCTGTAATGCGGAATACCAGCTGTCTCTCCATCTTTTTGTATATACTCAATACTTGCTATGTTTTCAATTTCACTTTTAGTTCCGACTATCAAACAAAATCTTCTCATTCATGAAAACGCCCTCTATTTACGAAATAAATAAGATTGCGGAAATAAAACCGTTTGGTAAGATGATCCTTCCTAGAGGGTTTTCTTTTTTTGGGAAATTATTTTTGGAATCTTGATATCATTAAAGAGATGGTGAAATATCATAAGATTTTAGTAGTATTTATAGTAATGACTATATCATTTCAATTGGTTGCTATGAAGCATACAACCAATGTAAGAATTTAATATTCAATATGTTAAGATAGGGTGTGAACCATAGACTTTTATATTAAGTAGCCTAGATGGCGTACTCAATGCTAGTAGTGAAGTAAACTGGTGCCTACAAACTGTCAAATCGTATGGAAAAATTGACATTTTGTAGTCAACGGTTTCGAAAGTTTGTTCTCATAGTTAAAAACTGTATTAGTTATAAGGTTATTAGGAATCAAGCGATAGTTTGAAAGATGTTTTAGTTTTTATTATTGATATCTTGTTAATCGTGTGAGTTTTGCGACTCTAAAATAACAAAAAGTGCCGAGCGTGAAATTACGTCACATCATTTCTATTGAAAATGCATGGAGTCAGACGTCTAATGGTGTGAACAAATCTGTCAGTCACCGCCATTTGTCAAATGTCTATAGAAAACATTGCAAAAGACTGCAGATCTCATCCCTGTTGAAAGTTTGATAATAACATTAGTATGTATGCTGCGTCCTGATATGCGCGCTAGAAAAATAATTGTCTTTCCTCTCTTCTTGTAGGTACGAGTACGTTGTCTTGTCATGTAACTTACACGTACAATTTTGTCTCTTAAAGATACTCAAAAGAACAGAGGGAAAAATCCAAGTTTCGAGCGTCAAAAACCTGAAGATAAACGTACCTACAGGGAACACACAAAGCCAATAAAAAATTCAGGATTCGATAGACGGGGCATGTGGCGAGAATTGATGAGGAGATAATTTATGCAAAACCTCGAGGCATAAGTGTTGGCTGATCCCAATATGTTATGTACATTGTACACACGTCGTAGGTATTAAAAGTACATCGGAAAATCGATATCCACGTATGATATGTATTTATGAAATGTTGATGAAATTTGAAAGTTCATTAGAGTCTACATAATGTCGTCTGAGCAATCAACATGTTGACACACCCATTTTCATCACAGCCCTTGGCAATATTAAATACAACCTATGTAGTATACGAGTACTTGAGTAATTAACTTAGTATATAATATTAATCATAGTTATATTTCAGTTTTAGCATATTCATTTCAAAAATAAACTATGTTTCTCTCCGTGTACACATAACAGATTAACAAGTTAAGATGGGTGGGACATGTAGAGAGGATAAATGATGAAAGGATGATAAAAAAATACATCTGGCAGAAAGGAGAAGTGTAAGGAAGTCCGGTCACCAAGAACCACTTAGCTTGACCATGCCGACCAGTTGTTTAAAGACGGAGGTGTTTTGAATAAAAGGAATCATAAACATGCTAAGGCAAAGATACTGGTGCATAACGCCGTCATGGTGCCAACACTGATGTATGCGAGTAAGATGGTAGTATAATAGGACATTGGGAATGGCTGAAGAAGGATGAATCTGGTACTTATAAATGCTGACGAGATGAGATCGCTGAGAAGAGTGTGTGGACTAACGTTAAGAGAATTGAGTGAGTGTAAAACGGATGTTGTGAATAAAATGAATGAAAGATGCCTTCATAGATAACGTAAGGTAAGGAAGCGCAGCCATCCAAGAACAACATGGCTTGACCAAGTAGACCAGTTGCTTAAAGACGGAAGTGTTTCGATTAAAACAAATCGGAGAGTGTTTATGACAAATTGCGAATAGTGACAGTATGTAAGTGTATGTAAGGATAAGAACGTATGGCGACCTGTTCTATCTGCTTACCCCACAAGGGAGACTCGGCGAGAGGGGATAAGTATAATATTATGTAGACCAAAGGATAACTAGCTTAAAAGAGAGTATCGATTAACGGGTCGTGACGTGAGAGGAATAGCCGTTAATGATTAACTCCCGTTAATCTCATTATCCGTTCCTAACGGGATCCGTTAAAACCACTATTATACGACCAACCGTTTGGCTTCAAAATGTACCTACATCACGAGTAGATACGTAATCTTGTTTAAAAATAAATTGTCCCGTAGGCGACATTAACTATTTTAAATTCGATTTATGTCTGCTCTGTTTTGTCGTTTAAACTGGAAAATTCAGTTCTATCTTCACATTTTTGTCTGTACCAACATTTTCTTCTTCAATTTTTATGTCCCAGATCCTTGAAACTTCGCACATACATATTTTCTTATTTGACAATTGCTCTAGTAAATTTGAATTAATTTTCATAATTATGTTTATGATTCTTGTAATCAACTAAGGCCACACGATTGGTTGACAGCCAGCTAGTTTATTCGCATAATACTTTGCTTTACAAAAAGTCTAACTTAATTGATAAAAATAAAGAAATTCTTTTCTTATAGTGGGAATGAGAATTTAAGGAAAAACGAAGGAAGAAGTTCTAATCGAAATCAAGGGAGGAAGACACCTGCTCAATGCAATAACAGAAAGACGTGCCAGATGGATCGGCTACACAGTGCATCAAGAAGAAGAAGAGGACGACCAAGAAAAGAGTGCCTTGACGACCTGTGCCAGGATATAGGATTCGACTTATATAAAGAGTAATAATGAACGAACAGGACAGGGATGAGTGGAAAGGGGGATATCAAACCAATCTTAACGATTGAAACTGGAGAAGAAGAGTGAGATCGATCAATGAGCGTGCTTCATAAAATGATATTTTCATACATAAGCAATTATTAATATTTGCATGTTGTGAACACTTCTAATGATAAGATGAACCGGTTTCAGTGTGTGGTGGTCTTTCCACACTCCTGGATGTTGTTTTTGGTCTCCAGATCATGACTCAACGCCCAATATAAATCAAACAAAATAAATAAAAAGTTACGTCCTTTTCTATCAAAAGTTAGTGGGCCTCAAAGTAAATGAAAAAAGTTCTTGATGGTTTCATCAGGGAAGTAAATTAGGCTTATAGTATAATGTTAGTTGAGAGAATAGAAACCACAGGTATATAGATAGGCAACTACTTTGAATCCAAATTTCATTACCTTCCCTAACCTACCCCTATTGATTAGAAATTCTAGGGCGCACCTTCATATCGTTACCTTTATAATAATAATAATACACTACCCTCTACCAGTTAGTTCAACCCCTAGGAAGGAAGACCGCGACCACATGACTATTACTCCGACAAATTAACTGATAAATATATTACTCACACCCTTGCTAACGAAATGGATACTGCTTCAAAATAATTGACTACTAATTCTACCTGATAATACTTCTTTTTCTTAGTTATTCTTCATCTTTTTTCTTCTGAATATAGGGCTCTTCCAACTGTCTGTGAAAGGTACAAATCTATTTTGAAATGTCCCATGCGGGGAGGTTTGTTTGTTTTGATTCCACACAATCGCCGAGTTGTGACGCCTGGCGCCACGGCATTGAAACCAGTCTTTTAAGTCAAGCCCTCAGGGTCCTTTATTTTTGCTGTCTCTAGCTTGATCGAATCTATAGCACATTATTTGTTATCCTCCTTGTAGCAGGGATATTGAAGATGTCATTCCGGACGGTGTTGCTGGAGGGTGCCTTTTCGGCTAACCTTGGGGCCGTCTGAGTAACTTTGGGCTTAAAGAGCGAATAAAAAGGCGCCTAACTGGCACGTGTGTTATTCGGGTGTGCGGAGGTACCTTCAATATATTCGCAGTTATCGACAAAATAGAGATACGAAAGACGCCGGACGAAAGTTGTTCGCATAGTAGATCATTTTTTCCATGGGTGTATCATGTTGCCAGACGTGAAATACATAGATAGATAGACACCCAGAATCCTGAAATAGAAACCGTGTGGAACATGAAAAAGTGGGCCGATGACAATGTCGTCAGTGGATCAACATAGCCCAAGGAAATGAGGACTAAAAGAGTTAGACAAGGACATCCAGCGATGGAGAGACGGTTGAGATGAGGAAAAAGAATAATTAGGTATTCTCCAGGTATGGTTACAATAGTTCCATAACTCTGAATATTTAGCGCTCTAAATTAATGCGTTATGACCATAGTATTAGATTTAAATGCAACCTATTATTTAGTAATTTTGCAAAGGGCATGCTCCAACCAAATTACCCCACAATGTTCAAATACTACACTAACAGTATACGTGGTTTGAATTGACTTCTATACAGAATGACGATGAGTAAAATAATAGGATTATGCACTATGCAGTCCACCCTTAATGCAATGTACATTGTAAAGCGGACAAGGTGTGGCCATAACAAGGTCTATACACCCAAATAGACCTATGGGGTCATGGAAACTTAACACACGAAAAGTTGCTTAGGTAAAGAAAGATTACTCAGCTAGTACTAAAGATATCATCCTAAGACTTAAAATATGAATAAATAAGGATATGTTTTACGACTCTCTAAGTCAGAAATTAGATTTTAGTAAATTTTCTCGATAAAAAAATATTCCAAAATTTCTCATGAAATTTAGTTTAAACTTGAGATTATTCTCGTGGTTTGTTAGGTATAATGCTGTAATTTAGTTTGTAAAATTTTAAATGTGACTCTAGTGATTTTTTTAAAATACTCTCTCCTTTTTTATATAATAAGAAAAGTTTGTCGTTTACGTTATTCTCTACAGATATGCGCTTACACTCTGATACAAAATTTGGAAAAAGATGAAGCGATGGTGAGTGATTTTCACTCAGAGCACAATTTCGAAAACATGTATCTACCGGTATTGTCTTTTAGGCAAAGAACTACGATGCATGGGTCAACTGGAAGAAATCGCAGCTCTGCGATAAGTTCGCTTTAGTGAAAAATGATTTATTTTTAAAAAAAGAATGTACACTTAGTTCTATCTATGTATACCCTCACGCCACGTCCCTTGCAGGGTAGGCAGAGGGGACAGAGTGCCAGACAGCCTTATCCTTACACACACTCCTAGCCTCCGTCACATTCATGCAATTTGTCATACACGATCTCCGATTCCTTTTACTCAAAAAGCGTCCATCCTTGAGGATCTGGTCGACATGATCGGACCAGGTTAATCTCGGGCGGCCGCGCTTCCTCACCCCTCTTCGCTCACTCAAATATATTTTTTTTATGTCATCCTTTCATCTTTCATTCTCTCAACATGCCCAAACCATCTTAGTTTTATCTTATCTTACCATCATCTTAGTATAATATGTACTTTGTTCACATTAAAAATAAATAAAATAGTACATTGTTGCCAACTTGAAGACTCTAATTGATTGGTTTAATCCCCGTTAAAAATAACCTCATTACATTTATTCGTCTAAACTAAAAGAAAGGTTGCGAGAAATAGAAAGTGGATAATGTCCTGAAGGGAGTTTCAAGATACGTGGCCCGAATAACGAAATAGATTTCTAATGAACAAAATGAATCGTTCGTGATCTGTCTGACTACTACCTTTGGATCTTTACAATCACATAGTTTGCCATTTGGATGATAAAATGCACCATACATCTTACAAAGATAAATCAACATAAAAAAACTTATTTCAATAAAATTACACATTACATTAAGCTATTCACGTCATTTCTTTCCACTAGAGTCTAGAACAATTCTGTTCCAGGAGTCAAAACTATTTGTCTGTTACGTTAAACACCTTCCATACTCAAAAAACAATTACTCCAATAAAATCCTACTCCACTCACGACACAAGGTTTTCAAGCTTACTGTGAAGTGTACAAAGGTATATTTGGGTTTATTTCAATAAACCCAGATTAATTTTATGAGATAAAATAAAAACAGCAAAAACTCTGTACGTGTGCTATGAAAAAGGTCCGGTAGTTCCGATTTTTTGGTATGTTATTAGAGCTGGGGCCCTAATGTTGTATTAAGAGATGTGCCTTTTTCGGACCGTCGGTGGCGGAAAACAATTGCCAATTATTGCCTTCCATGTCCATTTTAAAATGTCTCTCAAGAAAAATCATTCGTCCTAAATAAAGTCATGGAAATTATTTATATTTGAAATAATGTGAATAGCGCGTGCTATTGCACTCTGTAGCATGCTGTTTTCCATTGCTGAGCAATTTGCTATCTGCTATAGCAAATAGCATTACTTAAAATACTATTACGGAAAATCATATTTGAGAAGTAGCACTATGAGTTGTTATTTATGGTTGCTATATTTAACGATTCGCATTAAATCAAAATAGCATTTACAAATAGCGACTCATAATCATCATCATCATCATGTCAGTCCCCCCTGCGTCCATTGTTCAACATAGGCCTCCCCCATTGATTTCCATAGCTCCCTATCCTGGGCAGACCGCATCATACCGCCTCCCGCAACTCGCCTTACATCGTCCGACCACCGTGCTTGAGGCGGCCTACCAACACTTCTTCTGCCTGTTCTAGGTCGCCACTCCAGGACTTTCTTTGTCCACCTAGAGTCTGTGGTTCTGGCCATATGATGTGACTCATAATGTTTTTTCAAATCATATGATTTTCATTATGATGATGCTAATTATTCCTTCACTAATTCTATACATATAAAAGTGTTTGCCCTGACTGCGTGACCGTGCTAGTATTGTAATAGTGACCATACCGTGAACATCCAGCTCACTAGCTACAGTATGAATCCCCCTTTAGTCCATGGATTTTCATATTACTCTATACATAACACAACTTTGTGTCTCTTGTATATTCATCCCCGTACTAAATACATTTTGCACTAATTACTATTGAAATAATGGAAATTTATCGAAGTTGGGAAAGTTTGCCTACTGAAATTCATCGTTCAAAACATAAAGTTAGTCACGTCCACTGCTCAATAGATGGCGTTAGTATCGAAAAATTGGTACATTGTGAAACTTTCTCGAACTGTAGTTTACGAGTAGAGTACACAACATCAAAAAATTGTTCGTTTGACAGCAGAATGTGGCATAATGGATTAACGTTGCCCTGGGTATAAAGTGATCAATTAAGCCGGGCAATGACTACTGTCGGCAATGTCGGAACGCCTATCCTGCTCCTCCCCAAGAGACTTTACATAATGCTGCAGTAGAATTGAAAAAAAAAATTTAGGTATGTGAGGATAGAAGCGTGTGGTTCTCTGTCCTGTCTGTCAACCCCGTAAGGGATGCGATGTGATGGGATAAATAGAATACTCTAAAATAATAATTTTCGTCAAAACCAGTGGATACACTATACATATTTTGTGTCGAGTAAGTTCAAAGGAAAAATTTGGTGTCGATGGATTGGAAACGGCACGTCATCCAGAATTCTAATTATAATACATGGTTATTGCTTTGAATAGAGCTCCAGGTATAATACCTGGGTGGGTATTGCAATCATTTGGTCTAGCCTCCCAATTATGTTATAGTGGATACCTAATAGTACTCGTATATCGATTATTTCCAATACGTGCTCGCCTGTAATAGGGTCTATAATAATTATGACAAGATTTATTGTATGGACTGTAATAAATTAAATTGGGTACTGACAGTACTGACACAGAAGAATGTGCATAAGTTAGCAGTTAACATGCGTCTCGCACCAGTGATATCATGACGCTCCTTCGATCCTATTGGTTAACATCTGACCAATCATAACGCCTCAGATTTCAAGTGAAGTTTAGACGTACGCAACCTAAAAGACTTAGTTTCAAGCCCTGATTGGTTCTGGTGTCCTTTTTAGGTGCCCGCTTAAATTAGACAGGTCTGTTTAAAGTGCTTTCTCTAAAAAAAAACATCCTCGTTGTAATAGCAACAGTGAAAACGCAAACATGCAGTTCACAAACAGTGGATTTCCAAAAAAAAGTATCGCTTGAAATCTGAGGCGTTGTGATTGGTCAGATGTTAACCAATAGGATCGAAGGAGCGTCAAGATATCACTGGTGTGAGACACAAGTAGCAGTTACACAAAGAGCCATGGAGAGGTGATGCTTGGCATTACTCTCAGAGACAGGAATACAAGCGAGTGAATAAGGAATAAGACCAGAGTTGCGGATGTTGTACAACGCATCGCAGAGCTGAAGTGGGACTATGCAGGTCATGTGGCGAGAGCAACGGATGGCAAATGGAGCAACGAGCTCCTGTGAACGCTCCTATGAACGCTCCTGTGGCTCGGTAAACGCCCTAGAGGCCGTCCACAGATGCGTTGGACAGACGACCTGAAATGGATATCTGAGGCAAAATCCAGAGAAAGATGGAGACGAATAAGAAAGGCCTATATCCAGAAATGGAAGCTGCAGGGCTCGTGAAGAAGAACAAGAAATTAAATTATGTGATATAAATATCAATGCGATGAACATGCTAAAAATTGGACCGGGAAAAGTGAGATTACTCAGCTAATACTAAAGATATCATCCCAAGACTCAAAATATGGATGAATGAGAATATGTTCCAGTGATTCTAGCGGTTAGAAACTTGATTATTGTAAAATTTCATTTTCAAAAATATAATACGAAAATTACCACTGAATTTTTTGAAACTTGAGATTATTGTAATTTCGGAAAATGTTGAAGCGATAATTGATTTTTACTCAGAGCATACTGCCCCTTAACGTGATTAATTTTTCGTAATTTAATAATTTACAAAATCATTAAAAAGAGAAAATCCCATAAATTTTAAAAAATAATTATCGGTAACATAATAATTTCACAAAATCCAATACCGAATTAAGGACCAAAATGAACTAAAAGTAATAATGTTCATGTTACAGAGAGGTACAATATAATCCCAATTATCGGAGCTACATTAACAGAGAAATAATATTATTATTATTCCTCATTTTACCTTTGACCCCCGTATAGGAAAAATAGTAATCAAAGGTTGGAGGGGGGAAGGGGGTTTAATAACAACGTGGAGAACTAGTCGAGAGGGTTATGGTGTTAGGGATGCAACCACTCTCAATCGTCCATCGATACTTTTATATATCGAATTAATTACATGCTACGCAATGTTAGTTTACTGATGTGAATTGTGCAGTGTCAGGATTTGTGTATACACGCCCAGATTCTTTTATTATAAAAAAAAACTTTTATGCAGTTTCAAGAAAACAAAAAATCTCTATTTCACCATCCTGAAATGGGAGAGAGAGAAATCCAGTAAACCAAAAACAGCATTTTTTATTTGAGAGAAAATGTAAGTTAGCTAGATTCTATAGATACAAAACTGATACAAATTCATACATTTACGAATAATCTTATATACTGTTTATTTTAACTAATAAATAAATAAATAAAACTGTATTGGAGGAAATAAAAAACAATACATCATACAATTTGAGACAATGGTACAAAAGGGCGGGCTTATTACATAAGTATCAGTACCTGGACCAGGTGTACGAGGACATGAACTGCGCCACATATGTCGAGCTGAAGAGAGCCGCGGGAGACAGAGAAGAATGGAGATCAAGATGCAGAAGTTTTCTGCAAACTAATCCGCAGAATTGAAACTGGAGAAGAAGTAGATTACAACCAATCCACATCTAATCTGTTTTAAGATAAACATCGATGTAATTTCATCAGAATCATCGATGTTTATTTGTGCACGACATACATCACTAATTACGTTGAGCGCGTACGTTGGTTGATTAGAGCCAAAACACATTGGTCATAAATAGTCCCGGAGGCTATTAAGGTTCTGGTATTGGGAAATACGTAATACGTGATGGCAATTGGGAATTATTATGATACGGGAACCGGATTAACTGTGCGGCGTGTTCTTCCCGTTTACTATCGTTGCATTGTACCCAAATGGAATGATGACTCACATTATGCAATTTGAATTACAATAGATGGCGTTTGCCGAATTTAGTTCCAAATTTAAAAATAAAAACCATTTTGTTCCAAATTTAAAAATAAAAATCATATTACAAAAGTGTCTTCCAAGATTTATCTACCTATTCGTCACGTACTAAGGATTGGACTAGCATGGAAGCAAAATTAGCATTTTTAACAAGTAGTTATATCTCAACAGATATACAGCAAAGGATGTTAAATTCAACTACGACATGTAGAAAAATTCCGATGGTCTCACAAAGGCATAAATTGTGATTTTCATAAATAATCTTCGTATTTTTAGATTCGAAAGCCTGGCTTTTTTTTCTTTCTGCCGGCGAGACCCAGACTGGCGAGCGACTCCTCGTATGTCGAGACATGCCAGTGAGGTGCGATGCGAGGGACCTGATGATGGTCACCGACAATGCCGTTACGGGTGCTAATTTCAGAAGTGGGGTGGCCTAGTGGGCAGATGCTCAGACCCGGAAATGAATGAATGAATTCTTTTTACTCAAATGTAGTTCGAAATATCCTAGCTTACAGTGCTCAATGCACAGAATTTAATGCATTTAGCACTACGTACCTATACATGCTGTCCCGTAAATCAACGTCATCCCGTGGAGGGGTGATAGACCAGCTCATAACAGACCAGAAAATCGAAATATAACCTTAGTAAAAAATCGCTCATTCTCGAGATATCGGCACTTTTTTGTTTATCGTGAAATTCCACACCTTGTACATCCTGTATTATGTGTCAGTTCTAAATATAATATGTAGTAGTCATTAGATGTGCCTACACTCCCAGCATTTAGCTGAGCATGGTGATTGGATACTGTCTCTACGAATTACCACGGACGACACGTCGACGGACGGCTCTTGCCACAATTTGCTACCCATGAATTTCGCAGTAGTTACATTAATCTAGCATGCATGCATGCTGTAACAGTGATATCAGAAGTAATTGGTCAAATTAACCAAAATACCTATATCCCTTACCAAAACCCTAGTAATTTTAGCTGACACTATGTCATTGTGGTAATTGAGTCTTATGGTATCAATGGGTGAAATCTGATCTCAGACTGATTCAGAACGAATAGGAAAAAAATGGACCGGGTTGCTAAACAAAAATGGCAGTGGGCGGGTCTTGTTGCCAGACTGGGGACAGAGCGATGGACACCCAGAGTTCTAAAATGGAGACCGTGGGATAAAAAAGAGGAGTAGGTCAGCCACAGAAATGATGGGCCGACGATATTATCCCGGTCGCGGGTAGAAGATGGATTGGCAAAGTTCAGGATAGAGAAAAATGGAAACAAATGGATGAGGCCTATATCCAGCAGTGGAGAGATTGCTAAAGGAATAAGAAGAAGAGGAAGAAAAAAAATTAGGTATATCTCAAACCTCTTTATATATTTTTTTTTCTAGAATACATATGCCCAATCCCTCCAACTTTAACCTAGGAAAGAGAGCCCAAAGAAAATTCCATACAAAAACAGATATAATATTCTATTTCGGATTTAGGCTGCGGTGGTGCCGCAAGCTGATGTTCTTTAATCAATAAATAGAATATTATATCTGTTTTTGTATGAAAATTTCTTAGGGCTCTCCTTCCTAGGTTAAAGTTGGTGGGATTGGGCAATAAGCTGACAGAGTTGGGAAACTACACGTTCTAATAAGTAACACATAATAAGTAGTTTGGTAGGTAAGGCCCTTAATATAATGAATGTGTGTTGTGACACTGGTGACAGATTTTGTAATCCAAAAACTCGACACATTTTGTGACAAATTCATAATAAATATTATTATCTATCCTATCCTATCTGATGATAAGATAATCTCTGTGTCGTGGCAACACAACGAAATATCATTAACCCATATTTCCACATTACCTATAATAACTGTTCAGTGACGTAGGTATAATACAATATGTAAACAAACTTTCAATTATCGTTGAAGCGAAAACTTAATATTTTGTATTGAAGAAGATTCCTACTCTGTCCAGCATTTATTTTATAAAACCACACTCAGTTAAAAGTATGTATATTGACATTTCAAAAATTTCTAAAAACGGGAGACCTTAGATCTCGACAACCGTTACTAAATGTGCTTTGAAAATAATAGAGTAGATACATTGAACCTTTATCTAGAGAATGACCGTAAAAGATTTTTTATACCTATATAGGCTTCTCATCGTTTCCCGAAAGTCGTTGACATTTTTTTTATATTGTTAATATGCATTAAAATCTAGGAATAGAAAAAACCATATTTGTACCATTTTATCATGCGGTTAAGTAATCACTTTACACTTGAGAAACATTCGCCATATCAGTTAACCCCGGCTGGGATTCGCACCCAGACCTTTGTCTCGCATAGTAGGGATCTTATCCACTAGACCACGAGGAGCGACGGTTGTGTTGTCGAATTCCGTATACCTTAAATACCTACGCATTGTTGCCATTCATACTGTTGCAGAAAGAGATTGTATTTTTGTATACACACTCGCCATCTATTATTGCTCCAACGAAAAATCCAAAGCTCTACAATTTTTTATTTATTTATTTATTTTATTTATTTATTTATTTATTATTACATAAACGGCCATACGGCCTTTGAAAATATACACAATATAATTAAAAACAACAAAAAAAGGATTTTTTGTAAAAAAAAATACTAATGTCATTTTATTGTGTGACAAAATGTTACTCTGGTTACGCCACTGTGCATGTTATAATATTGTGTATGGAATTCTTAATCCTACACAATGTGAATTTATTCAACATATTCATGACATATTATTATTATTAGTGAACGTAGTCAGTGTGTGCGAATGTTGGGTTGGGGAGTTCTGCCGACAAACCGTCATCCTACTAACAGGGGAGACAATACGATGGAGATCATTGTGATACTATCGCCAGAATATTGTAAGTAAATCAAGACAACGTTTTAGTTCAGATGTTTGATTTTTCAAGATATTGCTTTTGCAATAAGTCCGCCGGTTAGGGACCAAACTATGACTTCACGGTCGTTTCCCGCGGCTTTAAAAGGTTCAAAATCACATGAGCAATCGCGTAAGAAAATGTTTGCATATTATAAATAATAATAAAAAATCTCCGCGACTTTCGGGAAAAGAGTTTTGTCGGAAAAAAACAGAGGTATTTTTCACATTTTTTTTTTGAGAAATGTGTGTACACAAGATATAAAAAATCTATTACGGTCATTCCCTAGATAAAGGTTCAATGTATCTAGTATATTTTTTCCAAAGCATATTAAGTAAGGTTGTCGAGATCTAAGGTTTCCCGTTTTTTTTTAAATTTTCGAAAGGTCAATATATGCCTGCTCTTAAAACACACTTCGAAAAATCACAGAATTGCACATGCCTCCGCCAGACGCACGCGAGCCAACACGATCTTTTTGTGTTCATGAGTAAAAAGGCGTACGGTCGGTTACGTACACGTCAAGACAAATCTTCCATCCACACGCATTTTTACTCATGAACACCAAAAGCTCGTGTTGGCTCGTCCACGTCTGGCGGAGGCAAGTAGACCGATACCAGGTGGTAAACAAAAGTATTTGACATTAGTCCATAAGTCCTTTTTTGAGTTTTTACATCAAATCAAATTTTCGGTCCAAACTTCAGCACCATTTGAAACAATATCGGGTGTTTTTGGATAAAATTTACTACCCCCATATCGGAGGGACTTTCCAAAGATTTATGGTGGACTGTTTCCGGTCTAAGCGGGACACGGGGACTGGAATAGGGGAGTGGGGTAATGTAAATGGGGGGGGGAGAAATAGGGGGGTCGGATGTTATGTCACAGAATTCGTTTTGCATTTTGTTTTGGACTCTTTGGCGAAACATTAATATGGATGTTGCCTTCAGAAGGGGTGAGAATTAATCTAACCAGAGACCTGTTTAATTTAGTTTATCATTATTTTAAGATGTCCTCACCCTATGCAAGAAAATATTAAAAAGTTTAAAAAATAAATACGTAATAACGTTTTTTTTAAAACAAGACTTTATGACTTCACATTCCAAAACTGTTTTTCGCGGTCTTTCAAACGATAGCAAACACGCCCTTCATTCCAATGTCACCTCCCACCAAGAATGGACAAAATCAAAATTTGAATAAATATATGAATTCTACTCGTGAAGCACTTTCGTGAGATACCAAACACGCTGGTAGTCGGTGACTGGATGCTCTCGATCGCTCGATGTCTATCGAGGTTTGAGCTAGAAAAAAATCTGACTTAGTACAATCCGGATTTCTTTTTCCAACGCCCTTTCATACGATACCACGCATGACCCCACACGATCCTTGGATCCCCCTGAAACGCCTTACGTCTTTTTTGTCTCTGGACAAGGATGGTCCAATTTTGTATTGAAATATATTGTCACCGAGTTTACGTATACATATGCAAAGTTTCAGGTCTCTAAATAGTCAGGAAGTTTTAGAATCGGACCATCGGTACTAGCCCCCATAGATGGGCGCCAATTAAAAGGGTTATGATTTTTTTAAAGATGTATGTTTCAGAATTTAAGTGTGTATCAATATACGTGCACAATTTCCTTAGTTATTTGTTGGCTTATATTCTAAGTTGGAGTTTCGGTTACCGAAAAAAGGAAACCAATAACGTAAAATTAAAAAGAAAACAAGTCGAAAGTTGTTTTACAGTTCGAAGAATTAAATAAACCACAACGAAATATTTTCGAAGTCGAAAGTTTGTTTTTTAAAAGTTTGTGTTCTAAAGCGCGTCTGGGGCGCCCTCTTGCGGTGAGGATACAAATCATACTGAAATGGAACGGGTTGACAGGGGATTCGCAACTTTGTTAAACTAAACCCATCTGATTAAAGTGCATTTTGTCGCTACGCCACTGAATTTATGTTAAGCATTTTTTGCACTTAAAATACTCTCATTTTTATATTTTTTAGACCATCGTGTAAAAGTCAGGTGTTTGAAAAACTTCTATTAAACGGTTTTCATTTATTCAATTATATAGTAAAAAGAAAATACTCATTTAGTATGGGGAAAAAAAACGATCGAACAAACGAAATGTAACTCAAACGATAGATAAAAATGAGTAATTAAATACTGCATAGGGGGCATCATCGAAATCAATGGCTAAATGTGTTAAATTCCTATTCAAAATTCAGGAGACACAGAGATTCTATAAATTCAGTAGTGTATATGTTGCAACGATCTTTTAAAAAATATTATTCCTTAGTTCCATCCTACTTATAAGAGAATTGACTATTATGACCAGTTTCGAGAGTCTCAGAACTTACATCTTCAGGTGCTAATTAAATAACTTTTGGTTTTCATCTTACTCAACATCAGGTTCACGTCTCATTCTGAATCCCACTTTAATTTGCGTAAAGGGGGGTTTGGTGTGTGTGTGTGTGTGTGTTTTTTTAAGTATCTAGGCTTGCGTACACAAACCCAAATACTCGTACTGTCCTGCACACCTTGCACTAGGCTAAAAGCCTGTATCGCATAGTGTGGAATACATCGCCAGCGTCGGGGTTTGAACCTGGCACCTCCCGCTCGGGAGGCTGCCGCCTCAACCAACTGTGCCAACCATGTACTCTTATACATGTACAGGATTAACTGTTTACTCCATTACTGGGATATACTAAGATATATTATGTAGAGTTTTATCTATTGAAAAAATGTGAACTTTCATGGATAAAAACTGATTGTAATAATAATGATTAATAAATTATATAAAATCGATGTGAGCGAAGTTTGTAGCGAAGCTTTTGTTTGAATGTATAAGAAAGTTTGTTAGAAGCGCACAGTGGCGAATGATGAATTTTTGTAGTGGTTAAACTGGAGTAGAGGTGGATACCCTCCCTCCCCCCACAATGATACAACAATAATAAATATTCTGAGAAGACTAGAGGCGTTACAATTACACTATGTGTAAAATGAAGCAGACACTATGATAATAATAATTGGACTATGTTGGGTGTCTTTTAACGATAAAATCCTACCTTAAGTACCTTACACTTTTCTATATCGTCGTTTAGTATCGTCACAAACGGTAATACAATAACACAACAAACGCAATAAACACCAACTTAAACCTAATACATAGACAGCGAAAATATACTGAAAGGATTGGAAGGAAATGGAACGAGAGGAGGAGAGGAAAGAAAAGGAGAAGGAATTGGATAGGGGAGACAATATCCGAAGTGAAGTTTTAAAAATTATGTAGATACCAAGCAGAATTGAATTTGAGTTCATCTGTGTCGTTCGATCGGTGCGGCATACTTGTGGGTGGGTTTTGACTTCTCAGAACTCGTCTGAATAATAATTCTTGAAATGCGTGTTTCAGGAGCCATGCCATGGCCCTGGTCCTGGTAAACTGTTGTATTGGATGGGCATTCTTCTCGATAACTCACAAGTAACTCTGTAGGAATCGTATTCTTAAGTACCTGCGCGCCTGGTTGCTACCTGCCAACCTCCTGGTTTTATAAAAGTTTAGTAAAGGCATTTTGACAGGGAATTAGATTGCTTTTGAAGATTAGATACCAAATTGGAAGCATAAATAATAATTTTATACATTGGTTGGGAGTATTGCATCCTGGAAAAATATAGTAAGTCTAAATTCTATTCAAATTATAAATTATCTATATCCTATCCATAGATTTTGAAATTTATTACAATTCCATTTGACATAGATAAGTTATAATGCAATTGTTTCAATCAACGACATAATATATTAAGTACTTAATATGTAATCTCTTTGGTTTCGATACATGTCCATATTATAATTTCAAAATATAGAGAATTTGTTTTGTAGTATCAATTAATATTAGGTAGGTACCTACGATATTCGTTTACTTTTGAAAGAAGTAAAAAAATTAGCTAAATACTAATTTTATATAAAGTATTAGGACAAAAATATTCACAGCACATCGCACCGCACAACACACAGCACAGCACACAGAACACAACAGCCCCCAGCACAGCGCGCAGAACAGCACAACATCTTGTGTGTGTGCATGTGCGTGTATTTGGGTGTGTATGTGTGTGTATGAGTACATTCTGTCTTCACGTTCAATATGTACTTATTTATAATATCGCAAACTTTTTATTTCTGTTTTTGTTTTTAATACTATTTTTAGCTTATTATCATTATACAAAAAGTCAAATGTCTAATACATAGAAAATTAAACGATCATGTCTGATTTACCTTAGTACGGGCTCAGCCTAGTTAGGTAAAATCAAGTTTAATGCCAATTAATTTATAATCATTATTATTCAATAAAGTATTATTATATTATATTATTATCTTGAATTAAATCGAATATTCTTTGTTAGATTAGGTATTTATTTCCTAAAACCGTTAGTTTTAAAAGCGTGTACGTACATTATTATGATTTTAAACGAATTGGAAACGAAGACGAATTGATCGTTAGACAAATTGATTTTAGACGAATTGATTATAGACGAATTTAACGTAAACGCTCGAAATAAAACATAAAAAGTGGGAAACAAATTTACAAGCTGGTAATCCCGCGTTTGAAAAAACAATATTATATATTGTTATAATACACTTATATATTATTATAATACACTTATATATGGACTTGCTATATGTTTCCATGAGTTTAGTATAAAATGTTCTTAATGATTTTCTCTTAACTTTTATAATTTACCGTTGTGTATTATTATTTCCTCAGGTTTAATAAGAAACTCTAATGAAATTCTCCATTTTACTTTATTTTACTTAACTTTACAACCTCCTTATTTAAAACTTGTTGTTTTTACAAGTAAATACTTTGAGGTACCCATCACTAAAGTTTACCATATCAGCCTAAACCTCAAGAATTTCCACCATCAGTACTAAGGTACTCTTACACGAGCAATAATTGTGACAACTGGTACAAATCGTATTGATTAATATTATTTCGTAATATTATGCGTTGGACAGATGACCTGAAGTTAACAGCTGGCCTCAAATGGACATCCGAGGCAAAATCCAGAGAGAGATGGAGACGAATGAGGGAGGCCTATATCCAGAAATGGAAGCTGCAGGGCTTATGAAGAAGAAGAATATAGCAATTATTTCAAGCGAGACAACGATATTGCGTGCAAACGAGAAAAAGAATTTACTATTCTTTGAGACTTTCTGGAAAAATGTATATATCTTTGGAAAAAAAAAATCTGGTGTTTTACTCACTTTTTTTTGAGAAATTCATACAAGAAATAAAAAATCTTTTACGGGCATTCACTATAGATTAAGGTTCAATGTATCTATCCTATTTTTTCCAAAGTACATTTAGTAAAGTTGTCTAGATCTCTAAAGTCTCAAAGATCTCTTCTTTATCAAGTAGTTATCTCAACAGATACACAGGAAATGATGGACCTACCATCATGCTTATGACTGATCGTCGGCTGGCTTAATGTGATCACTTTACCCTAATAAGTATCATTCACCAATTCCAGTCCATCCATCTGCGGCGGCCGGGAATCGAACCCTAACCAGCCGGTACTCTACCGCTGTGCTAAGAAGGCTGGCAGCTGAGTTGAAATAAAACTTGCATACTATATTGTACACGGCCCTCTATTGAGATTGTTTTTTGGTATTTTAGTGTACATTCCAACCGTTGCGTTCCTCCCCAGCACACGAGATTCATCTCAGGCTGGAGAGAAATTACAAATTTCATTTATTTATGTTTCAGTTCTGTATTAATATAAGTTGCCAATTTGTATTTGTTTACCCTAATAAAGTTTCTATTTATTTTATGGTTCTCTTTTTTATACTGTCAATATGCCTACTCTTAAGAACGTCCTTGAGAATCCAAGATTCGTGTAAAGAAATTTGGACACAATATAAGATGTTACTATACTTATTTTTTATTTACCATGGGTAAGTATAATATTTTCTATTGTAATCAAGAAATCAAACATCCTAAATATTAAATTATATAGGTAGGTACTAAATATATTTTTATTCAATGAAAATGTTCCCGAATAATCGTAGGTATATATTATGCCTTTCTGGTTTTTTTTTCTATTAGGATGGCATGACGCAAATATTGGGTGGTGTCATTTTGAAAATCATTTAAAAAGTAGGGTCAAAAAGGCAGTCGACAATATTGGAAAAAAAGTCCGCGTTTTTCTGCAGTTTCTATCGTTACGATTGGTTTGCAGCAAAGACCCATGTCTCCTCCTCCGCTCATCGCTGTCCTGTGCGGTTCTTTTTAACTCTTTATATGAGTGGAAGCACATATCCTGGCACAGGTCGTCCAGGTATTCTTTCCTTGGTCGTCCTCTGTAGTTTGTGCCCTCGAACATTCCTTCAATTAATTCAATATGAACTAATTATTCAATGCAAAATAACTACCAATTAATTTAAGTTTAGAGAAACTAAAATACAAATAATGTGAAAGGATATCTATTACTTTCAAAAATTTATAAATGGATGACATCTATTCATTTTTTTACAACATACCGAAAAACCGCTGAGTCCAGATGAAGTCTTTCGAAATCATTAGGTACAGACAATGTATTATAACTTGACATTTGGGTACTTTATTATATCCCTAGAAGCTCTATCGTCAAATCTCGAAAGAATCACTTGGCTTGGAAGCTATACATGTGTGTGTAAGGATAGGAAAGTCGAGTGAAGATCTAAAAAAATAACGTTTGCGGTATTTTTCGTTCAGAAGACCGCTGTAGCTTTAGGTTTTGCCCAATTATATTAAATTTGTGTCGAAAATTCCCATTTGGGACCCAAATCAGGAAAGTACTTGAAAAAATTATGATACAATAATAAGTTTTCACAATGGCTGGAAGGTCTATGAGGTAGCTAGAGGTACCTACTTATTATTACTATTATTATTATTGAGGGATGATGAAATAATAATAATAATATTTTCAGGACCTCGTATAGTAGTCATAATAATACCCTCCAAGGATCGTCGACGATACGCGTATATTTGCGCCGAATTCATTTGCGCCTAATGTGAAAATGTGTAGCCTTTTCAAGACGTCCAACATTAAGCGTTGCATGTTTTCAGGACCTCCACCAAAAACTGTCATTTTTGTTAAATGAATATTCACAGCGAATTTTTTTAGGACTTTGTCTCAAAAATTGATGAACGTATTAAAAATATCCGTTTGTGAAAAAAAGTGAAAGTTTTTAGCACTTTTCCTCAGAAACTGATAGCGACCCGTATACCGGGGCAGCCATAATTTTTTAAAATTTTCCCCCAAAAAGTTATATGTTTTATAAAATTTGAAAATCGTGTGTATTTTTATTTTCATGTAAGAAATTTACCGATCCATTTAATGCCCCTCTAACGATAGCGCCCTTGGGCAGATGTCCCCACTCGCCCCCTCCTAGTTATGCCACTGGTCGGATATAGGTAGGATAAAAAATTTCTATTTCATGAAACACACTATTGGTACAATTTTTGAACGGTTGACTCAGTTTTGAATTTTTTGTCGATTAGATACCTCACTATTTCTCTCACGGTCACCTCACAATTTCACTCACGGCCTCATAATGACTTAATTTAGGTAATTTAGTACAACTTTCTAATTTTGTTCACTGTAAATATGTACTTTTGCTTATATACAATAGTATGCAAATAGTATAAATAATATGTTATTTTACACAAGCATTTATGATCGTATCCCCAGACAGCAAGCAGGGGACACACGGGGGTGAATTTTGATTTAAGCGCATTTGAATCGGCGCATTCGTGTTCCATATATTCGCCCCACTCAGACACTCTTGTTATTGTATTTTGGATATTCGGGATGAAAAGGCAACAAGGATTAAGCCGAAAGGTCACTCATCAAAAATTCTAGGGAATTAATTGGATTTTCCTGTTACATGGAAATGATAATAAGGATCTTTTTGCTTTCAACCTTAAATTTATGATAATTTCAGTTACATTAATGTCAAAATAATCCGTGATAAGGATTTATTAGAATAAGTAAATTAAGTACCTTCGCCTTTTTAATCCACAATTAACAAAGGTCAAAGCCAATAATTCGACACCGAAATTAATTCTCTATAAGATTAGTTATGAGAGCTTTTCATAAATGGCAAGACACTCTACATAGAAAAAAATATTAAAGTAGGCCATTTTGGAGAGATTAGAAAAAGGTACCTATATACTTTTTCAAACTAAATGATAAAACCTCACAAAAATCACATTAATACCACATGTTTTGTCACATATCAAAATATTGTTTCACAAAAAAAAAATTGCCTGCGGCGCTAAATACCTATACCTACGTAGGTGCATATTCTTGGGTTGGATACTCTTTATACTTATATCTATGTTTTCAATTTAAAGAAAAAAACTATATTTTTAAGATAGGTACTATTATTAAGCGTGTCAAACCAGAAAACTTATATTGATTTCCAGTACTGTGCGAAGCGCACAGCACATGGAGACGCGGCAAAAACATCTTCCACAGTACATGTGACAGGGCACAACGGGCATTCCCACAGATGTTGCATGGTCTGTCGCTAGATAGGTACTAATAAATAAATATTTTTTTATTATACAGAAAAACACATATGTACAAATTATAAATAGGTCACTCCACTAGGCAATGCCTGTCTCGAAGTGACTCAAACCAACAACTATTATAGGAACATACTTGTTTTATGAATAAAAAAATTCATTAAAATAAAGAAGCTCTCTTTCTCAGTAGCAGGTATCTAGCTATCTGTGGGAAGTGTGGATTTTTGCAGAAGGGAAGCTGGGGCTAACATTTCATATTGGATTACGTCAAATTAGACACTATTATACCTATAATTTTATCCAAAATCTAACTCGATGGGAATCGTGTTCATAGGTAGCTTCGCGCCTGGTAGCTATAGGTACAAATAAATAAATACATACTGTTCGATATCAAATCGAAGTGTTGCAGCTTCATCGAAAATCATACGTCGACAATGGCAACACCGGATGAGTACCTGATTCCTTTATCTATTTTTCCTGTTTCCACTTGTCATTGTGTGTTCTCATTCCGGTACAAACTTACCTACGAGACGGCGGTACATATTAAAACATCATTCAAATTACGGCGGTTCACTTTCGGTTTAAATCTATTACAACTTTTTCTTACTGTGTGTGTGTGTGTGTGTGTTACTATCTATCTAATCTTACTACATATAATATCTAATCATCATTATCCATTAATAAAACGCATCGAGAACTTTATTCAACAGTTAACATCAAAAACCAGCGTCATCATAACATTGGAGGATTGGGGTAAGTTCCACTGTTTCTTTCCTAATTATTCCATCTTCCAATTTTTCCCGATACAGTATTCGGTTTTAGATCCGTTAATCGGAGAAACTGAATATTGTATCGTACACATACACTTGCAACATACACGTGCAAATCTCAGTATTGTTAAGTATATTCTCTTCTTTGACACCCGTTGTGAATAAATATCTTGCTGTGCTAATGTTATTTTACTGAACAAGTTTTTGTCGTCATGTCTCCTGTCAACTAGCGAATCAGACATTTGTGGTTTTTTTCGGTGAATGTTATTCGGTGCAATCCATCAAGCACATTGTCGAAGACTGTCCTCTGAGAGCATTCCCTGGAACGTATGCAGATATTCACAATGCCACACCCAATGCCCTTGAATGGCTTGGAAGCCTGGATGTTGCTCTGTAGGGTACATGTCTCCTGTATGTAACAGATAGTATAACTCTGTTATCTAATAGCCATACGAAATAATAATAATGCTATGATTCACGGTTTAGCGGTAGCAGTTAGGAGTGACGCTAAAAATACTCCTTCTCAGAATTGTGCAAAGGTCTTGCTTTGAGGAGGAGCGTATGCCGTATACTATTATTTCATATGGCTTCTGCCACCGCTGGGCGGCAACCTCAGAAGATGAGAGAATTATGCTATCTGTTACATACAGGAGACATGTACCCTACAGAGCAATATCCAAGCTTCCAAGCCATTCAAGGTCATTGAGTGTGGCATTGTGGATATCTGTATATGGTCCAGAAAATGCTCTCAGAGGACTGCAGTCTTCGACAATGTGCTTGATGGATGAGGAGTGTATGAAAAAATAACGATAATGCAAAAAAAAAATACAAACCAAAGACATTTTGTCGATTTGCAACTATCTTCATTTACCATCTTATGGATCGGTTATTTCAGAAAATATCTGTTTAAGAAAGTAAGACCTTGCTTTTAAGACACAAGTCTTTTTCTCCGAGTGCCATGTCAGGTCCCCCCGACGTCGGCTATCACTCAGGCGTAGGCTTCCCTGTCCTGTGCTAGCCGGAACAACTCCCCCACCCTCTGGATTCCGGTCCATTGTTCGATATTTCTCAGCCAGGACATTTGCCTTCTCCCCAGGCCGCGACTACCTTAAATTCTTTTCTTGTAATGTAATCATCTAGTTGTTGTTCTTATGCAATATTATGCCACACATCTGGTCTCTTTATCTTAAGATATTACCAAGTAGTCCAGTATTCAGATCAGCTGATTTTCGTTTTTCATGGAGGACACAAGTCTGCGAGTGATCTCGAAAAATTCAAATGATTTAAAATTAGTTCTTTAAAAAAAAAAACGTTATTTGTTGATGAGCTATTTCACAAATGACATCACTGTATATTTAAGCTAGATGGATGTATTGAATTTAAGCAATATATTGCTTGCTTTGCTAGGCTGTAGTAAGTAACTTGTACCAGGTAAACATAAGTTACAGAGGGTGTGATGTGGATACCATACACCATACAAGTTTCAAACTTTAGCACTTAGACCTGATCTATGACGTAAGTTTCTCTCAGTAAACGCTACGCTTATACTACAGCGAGATCTCCGTGAATACATACAGGCCAGAATACTGAAAGAAACACTGTACTACTAGGCTTTTACTAGGCACTGTACTAAGTATTTTATTATCATATTAAAAATGTTACAAGCTGTTGTGTACAAGCTATTGTATAAAAATAAAATAATATAGAATAATATGGCTTTGTGAATTACATAACTATTTATACCAGTAGCGATTTTATTTATTTTTATGTCTTTTTTTTTTTGAATGGACACATTAAATTGAGAAATAAAAAAATTAAAATGATACTTTTGTGGCAGATGGATGGACTGGAATTGGTAAATGTTACTTAAGTGTAAAGTGATCACATTAAACCAACTCACGATCAGTCCTAAGTCTGATACAAAGTCCATCCTTCGTTCAAATCTGTTTTGATAACTAATTTGCTAATAGTTAGTAGCGATTGTTAAAAAACTATAGATAAATGTTTCTGTAATTAAAAAAAAAAACGAGGTTACATAATGTTTTGTAAATATCACGTATTTGCTTCACCATAAGTTGTGTTAAAATGTCACAGAGTCCTGGCCTCCCTCGGTTCAATATTCACGTTGGTCTCGACTACAGTAGAACTACGTGTATCTACATAAGTACGAGTATACTAATAAAAGTTAACACTACGATAGTGTTATATAATATTATCCTCTATAACGTATGGGATCCTGATAACTCACGGGGCACGTCGGTGTTAAAATATTATAAAAGATAGTAAAAGAACTACGTAAATTTTCAGTATCTTTTGTTGGCTTGCTGAAAATTCTGAAAGAAAGACGAAAATAACCAACGTATTTTATTTTATAATGCGGTGAAATATAAATTTAATCTAAAGAATTTTTCAAGCGCTTTTTAAAATACTGGACCCTTTCTTAATATCTACCTAAATATATTTGACGTTTTTTTATGAAGGGTCTTGACTTATTCAAGAAACTTATCCTTGGATCCTAGCTTAATTTGTGATTATTTAGTTCAATATTTCGTATTCTTTTTTATATAATAAATTCATGGGTTGAGATTACTATGGATTGGATCTTTTACTCAAAAACGCAGTCGTCCTTGAGAATCTGGTCGACATGATCGGTCCTCACGCTTTCTCACTGCTTTTCGTTCAACCACATACATAATAATATATCGTTTTAGTCATCCTGTCATCATTAATTGTCTCCACATATCCAAACTATCTACATAAGTTCATTCACTTTCATTCTCCACCCATCTTGCAGTCACTAATCTCTCTGATAACCTCATTCCTTGTCCTATCATAATAATTATTTATATTTTAATTGACAAAATACAAAAAATTGTTAATATAACAAGCATTTATGTCAAATGGAATTATAATAACTTTCAAAATCTATGGTCTGCACCAAGACGAGGCCGACGCCATATTGTTCATAGAGGCCATACCCAACTGACATTTGACGATGATCCCACGATGAAAATGTATGGTAAAAAATATTCCGTAGTTCAAGTGCTTGTCACTGAGACAAGGTGTTTGTCACCGATACAAGGTGACGTCACCAATTATGGTGGTGATGGAATTCGAGGATGTAGCCTTGTACGACTTCGACCAAGACAGCATTGTGCACTAACATTTTTGATTTCGTAGACACATTGCTACTACTGACAATCGGTCTGAGCGAACCGTATTACTTACATAATTCAATTTTGTGTCCCACCCCACCATGCTATTTGTCCTAAGTATCAAACCCTAACCACTTTTATGATGGAGATTCGTGCAGTCGCACAAATTAACAAAGTCTATGTAAATTCAGACGGAAGGGTGGAAACTCCTCTTATACTTATGATCCCCTAATACAAATAATATTCATTTTTCTTTATTTGTTTGATTTATGCTTTGTTTTTCATCTCAAGTGTTAATGCATATTCAACTCCTCCTCTTCTTCGCCCTCGCCTTCGTCCCATTTACTTGGGGTCGGCTCTCCTTGTCCTCATCCTCCAAGTCCTTCTGTCCCCCGCATCCTCCGCACGAAGCCTCGTCTTCTTTAAGTCTCTTGCTATTGTGGACATCCACGTATTTAGTAAAGGTCTGCCCGGACTTCTGGGTCCTACTTCTAGGTCCATTGTCCTTTTGATCATGTTGTCCTGTAGCAGTCTCATAATGTGTGCATATTCAACACAAATTTAAATAGAATTAAATTAAGTAATTGTTAAAAAAAACTTTTTTATAGAACCACGCTTGTACGAACTTCTCAATATAAAAATTTAATTAGATAATTAAAATTTCCCCAGACAATCTCCTTCCATATTCAAATTCAAATAAATTTATTAGTAACTAATATCCATTTCTAGTACATTATTACAATATTTTCAATTTTCCATACTACCCTCAAATGTGAGGAGACCTCGTGTATTGGAGGGGAGTTCCGGGATCTTCATCAATTCCAATACACAACATCAACAACAAAATAATGACACATTTTTTTTTAATTATAACAGAAATTTTGGGGTTAACTGGAAGAAATCGCAGTTTTGCGATAAGTTCGCCCTAGTGAACAACGTTTTATAATCTGTACTATGTCCATTTTGTATATTTATATGTGTTTGTTGTTTACTTTAAGTTTAAATAAATAAAAATAAATAAATAAAAAAGAAACAACAAATTAGTTAATAGATCAGATCAAATATTAAAGTAACCATTTAAAAGTTAGTAGACGCCATTACATTTTTGATCTATTCCATGACAAGAAAAGAACTTCATTAATTCGGACTCATAGCGATGAAATGTTATAGAGGTTGCTTAATTCAGGAGTATCTTTAGTTCATTTTAGCAAAGCGAAACATAAATTAATTAAAATTTACCAATTGAAACGTGTTTCTGATAAAACAGTACTACAATATTAAACTGTCACCTAAAGCAAATATGTATGCAACATTTCAAGGTGCTGGGACATCGGGAAGTTATTATAATTTGAAGAGGAAAAAATGACTCAGACAATAATCACGACAGATGAAGAAATAAAAGCTTGGCTCACTTCTAATCGAATTTCATGTAATTTCATTACAATGTACTTCCACCTTGATCAAAAGCACTTAGTGTAATGTGTATAAGTCGGTTAGCGTCCCTTTGTCCCTAAAATATTGTAGGTTATTATTTCAGGAGGACTTCTGATTTTAAATTAAAAGAGCCTGAGGCTCCCTTCGTGAACTCTGAAAAAAGTCCTTCAAAAATAATATATTTCATGTTCCATTTAACTACCAACTCCGGGACATCAAAATCACAGATATATTTTACAAAAATTACAATATCTCGTGTTTCCCACGGCATTAAGGTTAAAAATCGCGTGAATAATCGCATGATAAAATTGTTAAAAATAGCGTTTTTTCAATTTTTTGGGGTTGATTTCGCTTCAAACAAAAAACTTTTACGGTTATTCCCTAGATTTCAATGCATATTATCGGTAAAAAAAAATCTCTGTGACTTTCAGAAACGAGTTTCTGTCTTTCGAAAAAAAGATCAGAGGTGTTTTTTACATTTTTTTTACGTTTATCTCTTAGATAAAGGTTCAATGTATCTACTGTATTTTTTCCCAAAGCATATTTACTAATATTCTTCCTTTCAGGTTATTCGGGTGTTGGCCGCGTGTCTTTTGATCTTCTCTAGCTTTCGGCAGCGATACTTCTGCCATCTTCAGGATGAAGATGGCATTTCATTTCATTTCACTTCATCCTGAAGATGGCAGAAGTATCGCTGCCGAAAGCTAGGAAAGATCAAAAGACACGCGGCCAACACCCGAATAACCCGAAAGGAAGAATATATATACCATGCTGCGAAAACCTACAACATCATATTTACTAATGGTTGACGAGATCTATAGTCTCCCGTTTTTAGAAATTTTTGAAATGTCAATGCGCTTAGTCTTAAATGAAAACTATTTTGCATAGCACACGTATAAAATTACGACGAAATTAATGGGCTTAACTTTTACCCTTGAAAATATCGGGTATATCCTTGAAAATATTGGGCTTTTGCAATAAGTACGCCTTTTGGCACACTACCATTATCTTGTTTTGTAATTCTGTGTGTGTGTTTTTTGTTTGTTTTAGTACCAATAGACCTTATATGGTTCACGCAATTTCGTCAAAACTCTTTCAATCAGGTAGCCAACCGTTTAGAAGCTTTCAATCAGGCAGCCAACTATTTATTTCGTATGATTCTTATTTGATGTCACATCTATTACATTAAATATATATCTGTAACTACAGCAGCTTGTCAGGTGGAAACGTTTTTTATGAATCACATTATTCTCCTGTTTTGCCCCCGCGGCGGTCAATACAACGTTTTGTGGCGCACAGACTCCCGGTTCAGCTCCCGGAAGGTCAAATATGCTATTATTATTTTAATACAAACACAACAAAACCCGCAGGCTAGTTTTTTATTTGCCTATTTGTTTGTTTACCTTTGATTATATGGGGAAGATTGTCATCCGAGTGAATTTTGATGGAATACATTCAGAGGAAAATATAAGCACCAGGTATGTAACTACTTTAAGAGGAAAATAGTGGATTTTCGTAGAAGGGAAGCCGGGAAAAACATTTTTTATTAACATCTTTGTCTTATTTTTTAACGTCGTAAATCAAAAAGGTAACTCGATAGGAATCGTATTTTTAAGATCCTTCGCCACAGATGGAAAACAAGATGGGATAAGAAATGAGATTATTAAAGAGAGGAGTGACTATATTTAGGACGAGTGTTTAGTGACTAGAATGAAAGTGAACATGCTTAGATGGTTTAGGCATGTTGAGAGAATCAACAAGGATAGAATGGCTACAAAGTTATGAATAAGTGAAAGAAAAACGTAAGTAAGCACGCTCATCCAAGACTGACTGAATATCTTCAAGGACGGACGCGTTAAGAGTAAAGGAATCTGAGAGCGTGTATGATAAATTGCACAAGTGTGGGGAAAACAAGGAGTTAGTTTTTTAGGGATAGGGAAGTCCAACGTTTTTTCCTCTCGGCCTATACCTCAAGGGCTTCGGCGTCAGGGGTAGATAAGTAGATAGATAGTCATAAAATTTCGAAAATCTATGAGGTGACACAAAGGCATAGAATATCTCAGAAATATTGACGCAGAACGGTGACTTTGATCACTTATACTCCTACAATGATAGTTTGCATACGAAGGGAGAAGAATGGAAGCTGAGATTGTAGTAGCTCTTATTAGAATAACTTGGGAAGCGGACTTCCTCCTTATGTTGACTAATAAATATTTGCTAGATTGTATACGTATCCCTCGCCTATAGCATTCAAAACCATTGCAAATATTTACATTTCATCTGATAGAAGGTCTATACGGATGTAAAGCGTGACGTCACGAGCGAAATACGGTCCAACTGTCAAGTTTGACAGCTATACTTTTGAATAAAAGCAATATAATATTATCTATTCACTGTATCTTGGCAGCCGACGGACGTTAGCTGTAAGTGAAGTTCAAAATTGTATTGTTGGTAGCCCTTATTGTCGAACCTTGTCATAAGAGCTGTCAAAAGTTCACAATATTCTCGCATTGTTTCTTTTACAAGTAGGTAACCTACAATGCCGAAAATATTACAGAGCGGCGCTAGAGAAATCATTTTAAAGACAAGAGAGTTTTCCGAGTTGGTTAAAGAAAAAATACTCCGATAATCCCTTTAAGCCGCCATCACAAGTTTGAAAAACAAAGTTGTCAGTTTTTTCTAACAATCAAAAATTGGCTAGTTTTTTTAAACAACAGTTCTGAAATATGATTCGAAAGTAGCGAAAAAATGTAACCATATCTTATGATCACATCAAGCAACACTAAACCATGTTTGCTTCCGTGAGACGTCTGAAAAAAAAAATATTTTAAATTATTTTTTTAAGATATTCTGTGCAACGGAAGGCAAATACTTGAAATTCAAGTATCAGGGTAACATGAATATAAGGAGTAACGAGTATACTACGTGTACTTTGTTCCCAACCGAGGAGTAGAGTGCAGAGGTAACATAAGTTGATAAAAATATTAATACGGCGATGAGAGGTTACCAGGAGGGCATAAGGGCGCAAGAGAAAGAGGTATCCGAGCTGTAATGGGGTTATTATTATTTCGTATGGCTTCTGCCACCGATGGGCGGCAACGTCAGAAGATAAAGAGAATTATGCTATCTGTTACATACAGGAGACATGCACCCTACAGAGCAACATCCAGGCTTCCAAGCCATTCAAGGGCATTGGGTTATTAAGAATACATTTTACCTCCAAACTGACTTATTTAAACATGTATGTAGAAGTAAACATGATTCATTGATATGGCACTAGCTGTAATAGTTTGTCAACTTTGACATTTCCAACGATCTCTTCAATAAGCTATTATTTTTATTATTAATTCTGACGTCCTGGGAATCCCCTTCGCGGTATGCAAACCTTTGAATAAAATTCAACGGCGTGAAATTTATGTATGAATGTCGAATAACTCCCGAGGGACGACGAGATTATTATTCAACTACATAGATGGCGTGGTTGTAGAGAAGAAGAAGAATTATTATTGAGAGAGGAAGGTATAGACGACAGAGAATAACTCTATTATCTTTGTAAGACATCAGTTAAAATCGCAGTAGCAGTTACATAACTTCACAATGTTTCAAAACATTCTTCTTCTTATCGTGTCGGTCGGCACCCACTATATCCCCATCCGCTCCCAGAAAGCCATAACCTCTCCTGCGTCATCGTCCAAGGGGGAGCGATCTGCGAGACTCTCCCATGTGCACGCCCTGGAGCCATTCGGCAGGCCAGGAGGTGTTCAATGTCCCGCATTTCAAAATTATAATCTGTTATTCAAGGTTTCATTATTTCTTGGATTATGGATCCTACTGAAATTGATAGAAAACTAAATATATATTGCGACGAAACACAATTCGATACGTCAAAATTTAATGGCATTAAAATATTGATAGAAGTATGAAATCAGCACCTCACGCAAGCAAGATCATCAGATTGTAACATGCGGCAAACGTAGATCGTTCAGGCTATGAGGGATTTGCGAGGAGCAAGTTAATACGGGAGACGTCGATCGCCGATGGTCAGCGTATACATTGTTACAGGCAATAAAATAATGCGGAAAACGCTGATCTCTAGTTTCATAAAGACTTATTTATGGTGCGGCAAACGTCGATCTCTAGTTAGTTGAGATGGGTTTAAATTAGAATGGTAGTGCGGAAAACGTCGATCGCCGTAGTATATCAAATGCTACTGCTACATAAAGTTACGTTCCGCTGTTCAAACATAATCATTCTTCTCTTCATCTTAGAGATAATCTCTTCAGGGCCTGAAATAAATAAGTTATCAGTCAAACTGTCTGAGATGCTGAATATTTTAATTAAAGAACATTATACGAATGAGGGAGGGGGTTCGCTTCGCCTATAGACTTTGCAAGATCTTAATATTGTTTATGTTTGAGTAGGTGGATGTATTCTTAGGATTAGAATCTTATTTTGACAGTGTGTATACTCTTTGTAATTGGTTTTCCGTTGCTGAAAATAATAATAGGCGGAAAACAAAAATAATGAAATACTTAATTATTCTTCGCTGTTATATCTTTACACTGCTGTGTTTGTTTACTTGTTTTTGAGACGGTATTTTGTTATTTACGTGTTGCTTTTTATGGACTCTTGCCACAGTGACAAGCCTTAAATTTTTCATTAAAAAAATACTAAAAAACTCGAGAAAAAACCTAACGGATGTAATCATGGTTTCTTCATTATTTTTTATAGTGGTGGTGGATTTTTGACGGTGGAGACCTCTATCATTCTCATAACGTTTCTCAGCTAAAATTGACGTTTCACCGGAAAACGGAAATGTTCTGGTCGTCACCATTTGCTGAGGGGGTACTTTGTAAGCTTTCTCACCCAAAACACGCAGATAAAATGTTTATGGAAAATGACCCTTATGGCGATATACATAAGGGCGTTTTTCGTGTGCATTTTATCTGCGTGTTTCGGGTGAGAAACCTTTAGAAAGTTTCAGTACTGGATCACTGAATATTTCTAATTATTTTAGCCGTATTGCTTAATGCCAACTTGAATATGGATCAGGAGCTCTGTCCATTTTAAATTGAGGAAAGGACAAAGAGCTACACGACAGTTTTTTTTTCAATGGTCTATTATCATCTTCTTCTTTCTTCTTCTTTCTTCTTCTTGTTCAGCCGTCCCTCGCCTGCTGGATACAGTCCTCTTCTAACGTTTTCCAATTTCTTCTACTTGGAGCTTTGCTCAACCTATCACAAAAACAAAAATAGTAAAATCGTAGTATCTATTAAACATGGTTTTGTTTGCTACCGGACTTACTTAAATTTGGTGTAAAATTCGAAGCAAAAGTTAGTTTCAAATTTTAATAAAACAATTCTGTTTATCATCCTGAATAAATAAGTACATAAATAAATAAACGGTCTGAAAACAGTTTATAAGTTTCATCAGTTAATTTTAAAACAAACCCGATTCGCGTCGTAGCATTTTGCCTATAATATTTATTACTCCGAGTAACAAAGGATTTTAGCTTGCAAAAAGAGTAGAATATATACTTTTTCGAGCTTCTGCGGACCCTATCATTATGGAATTCATGACAACTGATGGAGAGGTATGTGTTACGAAAATATAAATCATAAATCGTAAAAAAATCGTTTTTTACAAAAATATGGCATTTTTAACGATACGTAACTTTTTTATTAATAACACTAGGAAAAAATAGTAAAGAAAAAGTTATACTAAATTTAATATTGTATAATTGTTACATAAATTTATTTTCTCTAGGGTGCACATATAAAAAGTTATATTCATTAAACTGAAAAACGGCCGGAATTTCGAGGGTTTTTGGCTTGTCCTAGTGAACGCACAAGGGTGGGGAGGTCACAAACTTGAAACACAACAGACCTTTATAACATATCCAAAAATCAGAAATACTATTCTTAATGCAAGGCAGGGTATCATATTCAGTCTTTTTTCTCGGAGTATATGTTTTGAAAATGAATACATATTACAATATAATTTATTCAGTATTTCATGTAAATCGATATTTACAAACAATATACTCTGCAAGATTGATTCTGTTCTGAAACTTTCTAATAAAATTTTCCTTTCCATAAGATAATCTTCGCCTAAAGTTTTCCCCGGTCTCCCCGACTCTCTAAGACCTTTCAAAAACATTAAATTGGTATATTGTAAGTAGGTATGTTTTACTATATATACGCGGAGGCAAGACTTCCCAACACACTTCTCAGTATTGTCAGCCAGAAGAGTCTACATATTATCATTCATTATTGACATATAAACTCATCAACCTAATACTGGGAAAAATTCAGCTATCCAGATATCACAGGATTAGGCTCAGCTGCGCGAGGCCTAAAATACTAGCATTGTGCCTGAAGTATCAGTATTTAGAAATCGCCTTACAATATTGCAAGTATTAATAATTACCGATTTTTGCATTCTTATTTTTTAGTACATATTTATTTTGTATGATTTATTATTATTTTAACCAGCCCCACTTCTTTTTAATAATATTCGACTGTTACACTGCAAAACTATCAAATTCAATTATTTTTCTGTTCTGCCGAACTGCCCCAGGCAACAGATTGGAAGGTTGCAGCAGGGGACAAGACGGGTTGGAGGATAAGTCTCATAGAGGCCAAGGCTCAATATGGGCCGTAAAGCCATCGAAGAAGAAAAATAATGAAACAGTTCTAGAACCTGAATTTGACCAATCTAGAAGCTAAATTATTGTTACTAGGGCTATCTCCACGGAATGACCTAGATTTTCGGGGAGCCCAGTATATTGTATGGTGCCAAGGCCAGGCATTACTTCCATCCTTGTAATACACCTAGATTAAATAACTCATTATTTACCTACATGGATTTTGAATGTTTACATAAGCTTGAAGATATTATACAACAACTTATTGTCAATATTATTATATTTGAGGATAAACAGTACAATTTCATTTTACCCAAAAGCTCGTCCTTTGGTTTGCCTCGAGAGCTTTCTGGATTGTTTGCCCTTGAATCAGACGTTCTCTCTAGGATAATATTATTATTACTGTAAGAAAATTGTTCTAACTTTAATGACTGACGTTGCCTAGATAGATAATATTGTAGACAATAATATGTACAATCTATCAGAAATATACGTTTTTTTTTGTATAAGAGATCTACCTATAGGTAGATTTTTGGCAACCATGGTGGCAACACTTAAAGAATTTCAGTAGAAATGTCATGGTTGCCAACAAACAAAATTGTAGTTCTTAATTAATCTGAGACCACCCCTTTTCTTGACAGAATGTACTGTACCATAACTATCTCAGTCCAATATAGATAAATAAAAAAAAATCTTTATTGGACATAATTCCAAATGGCGGGTTTATTGGCGTAGGCAATGTCTGCCAACCAACAAGGATACACCAGCATTTGAAAATTTGAGTACATGTATGGCGCAGTTGGTTGGGGAACGAGCTTATAATCAGGAGGTGCCGGGTTCAAATCTCAGTGCGGAGGATTATTCTGCACTTCACGACACAAGCCTTTAGCTTACTGTGAAGTGTGCAGGAAAATGTTCAGTTCCTTGCCTTTTCAAAATAAAAAAAAATATTTGACAACTTTGAAACCTTTCATATCAATGTATTTTACTTTCAAGACCCCGTTGAATAATTCAATCACTAGATGGGGTTCAATTTCTCTAAAATCCCAGACGTTTCAAAATAGGCTGAATAAATCACTGCAAAAGATTTAGAGAAAAATACAAAGAACAATTTCTATTCGACAAAAAGGGCTTTAATAATGTACCTAATTCAATTAAATAGATTGATTCATTATTATACCTATTCTCTAGCTAGGTAGTAATGTTGCTGATATTGTATGAAATTCGGCCTTTTTATTGAATTCCTATCAGAATACATCCTCTCATCTTTCTGCTTATACAAAGTGGGGCAAAAGTATCAAATGTCGTAATGTGAATAGCATCTTATTTTGTTGGAAATGATAAACAATGTGTTCTGTTCCCACGGAAAGTTTATTTGAATGTGTAAAATTGGTGGCATTAAGTTGAAAAAATTACGTCACCTTCTGAGGAGATGCACATTTTGTGCTTATTTTACGGCATTTTCTCCATCAAAATAGATAATTTCTTATTTAATGTTGACTTTCAGAACTTGCAAGGTCTGTGGTTTATTGAAGTAAACTCGAGATTTCAAAAAGCCCCAAAAGAAAAGTCAGTTCAAATCGCCAGAATTAGACCACCCAGAAATTAGTGACTTAAAATCACCCTCAAAAATCATCATTCTTGAAGTGTGTCAACTAATTCTCAAAACTTTTGTCTGTTCTGGGGCAGTAATTTAGTATCAGGAACATATAAGTAGGTATAGAAAATGTAGAGGTTTTAGGAGTTTACCTTAGGCAACTTATGGAATGACTTATTTGTCGCTTTGTTGGGAACGCATTTATTGATTAAAAATATCCAAAATCACATTGGGTCCCTTCATTTTTTTTTTTTTTTTTTTTTTATTCTCTTTCGGCAAGGCACCCGATCGCGAGTGATATATGCCATACAGAGACAAAGTCAATTCAATTCCGCACACACGATAATCAAAATATCAAATCACTTAGTCACACTATCACGCAAAACAACAACTTACCCTCCTTCAGTAGGAAGCGGGCAGTACAAGATGTTACAAGTTTCAATGCCTATCGGTATACAATATCTCTAGCGGACATCGGTAAATTCAATGCTCGTTATAAACAGGGATGTGCCGCTGCATTTCAATTACAATTAAATTATTAAATTCAAAACTTTTGCATGTACTAAATATTTTTATCGTGTTTCTTCAAGTGATTTATTAGGGCGAAGTTAATTCTAGGATTATTCAATGAAAGGAGATGTTGAACATTAATTGGAAATGACAAGCCGAGGCCAGTCAAGTCACGCAGTAGATCATTATTGGGTAATCGGCTACAATTGAAAAAGACGTGATCCGCCGTCTCATCCTCCTCTCCACACTCACACAGAGCAGATGACAAGATATTAATCCTTTTAAGGTGCGATGCCAGAACAGTATGGCCTATTCTAAGCCTACACAAAAGAGAAACGCTCAATTTGGGGATTTTTAGATGTCGAAACCATGGGAAAGTTGGGACCGATGGTTGTATACTTCTATAATAGGAACCAGTACTAGACTCAGAAAACATAAGATTCCACTCCCCATCAACTCTTTTTTTAAATATATTAATGTAATCGTCAATCGGTAGCGAGAAGTTGCATGGAATGACGCCACACGAGCGGGCTTCTCCCGCTAGTGCGTCGACTCTTTCGTTACCTTCAATTCCCACATGGGAGGGAATCCAAGCAATCGATACATCAATGTTTTTTGTATAGGAGGTATGAAACATGTCCTTTATATCACAAATAAGTCGATTATTAATTAAAGCGGAAGTATTATTCAGCATCAAACAGTTGACAATGCTGAGAGAGTCAGTAAAGATTATCACAGGCGATATAGATAAATAAACAATCTTCCTCAAAGCCTCGACGAGGGCCACACACTCGGCCGTAAATATAGATGTCTCACCAGGCAGTTGAAACTGACCTACCAGGTTCTGAGAAGGTATGTAATATGCTGCACCACAAGATCCATCGTCGCTCTTAGACCCGTCCGTAAAAACCTTGATATGTGAGGGCCAATTTTCTTCAACTGTTTGGGAAAACAGACGATTGACGTACGTGGGGTTCCAAGAAGAAACAGACCTGTTAATACCAATTGAGGGATAGATGTTAGGAACGAGCATGGTTGCGTCGAGGGGAATGCTGAAAATGGGGAGAGATGGATTGAGAGGGCATGAAAGAACATTGAAGACGAAGTACCATGATTCATACAGCAGAGGTGGGGTGGAAGTGAGTCGATTAGGTTTTGAACTGAATAAAGCATGAAGAGATCGAAGTTTACAAAAAATAGGATGATTGCTTTGATTTGATCGGTTTACAAGAAATTTAAGGCAAAGGAGTTTTCTTCTCAAGGACAAAGGCATTTCAGCGCATTCCGCCTGCAGGGAAACCACTGGGGAGGATTTCATTGCCCCAAGTATGAGTCTAAGGGATTTTGATTGTACCCTGTCTAATTTAATCTGTAAGTATTTTGGAAGTGGGTCCATGATAAAGCATGCATAATCTATATGACTTCTAATAAGCGCACAGTATAGCATTCTCATGACAATGGGTCCCTTCATTTCACGATACAGAATGTCGTGTTAATAACGCCCCCAATACATCAAAAGATTACATGGAATTTCCTACCAGGAGCAGGCAAGCATAAACGGGGGAGGGTCAACCTCGTTTATTAAGTGAAGTATTTCTCGTGTACAAAGGTCACCAACTCTGGGGTGTGGTGGCTGACCAGACTCCCATTATCATTAGACAAGAGGTAGACACGCCATTGTAGTCTTTATTGTCTACATTTTGCCATATACAAATAGTATACAATGTAATAAGAGGTAATAATTATTAATTTACTATGTCTAGTTAATAGATATTGCGGTTGTTGTTGTCTTGTTTCGTCCATATTAATTTTGTATGACCCTTCTTTGTTCATGTACTCCTGGTAAAATACTAATAAATATGAGTCGTTTTCTCAACAGGTATACATTGAAAGATGGACTTTTGTAATGTTTATGATTTATCGTCGGCATCGGTTGGGTTAATGTGATCACTTTACACTTCATTCAAAATCATTCAGCAGACATCTGGGATTATACTGGGTACCAAACTAACCAACCACAACTTTTTTCAGCAAAGACGTTCGCCACCCATTCTGAATAACATGCCATGTTTACGCAGAGAGAATGATGGGTATGTTTTTGTAAGTACACAGTCCAGGCGCAAAGCTACCTAAGAACACGATTCCCATCGAGTTACCTTTTGGATAAAGTTATAAGTATAATAGTGTCTAATCTGACGTAATCCAATAAAAAATGTTAGCCTCGGCTTCCCTTCTGCCGAAATCCACCCCTCGTCATTGGTACACACACAGCATTCGCTGGTTACCCCATCGTTGGAATGTACCGTGACAGTATAGTATTGGTAGTAGTAATTCTATGCAACGAACTTTCCTGTACACAGCTGAAAAATTATCGTTCATGAACTGAAAACCAATATTCTAGAAATATGTACAGAAATGCCATCTATAGGAAAATGAACAAAGCTTTAGCGAAGATGTGAACCCACCAAAATTTATTTAGTATGAGTTTCTTTTCTCCATACATTTTGTATTTTATTGACTTTCCCATCACAGCGTACCTCTTGCGAGGGTAGGCAGAGAGAACAGAGCACCACACTTGCATCTATACATAAATATCTTGCTTCCATCACAATCGTAACATGCTACCTAAGGGTTTTCGCTCTCTTTCAGACCAATATTTTCTGAAAAAAAAAATACTTTTTTTTAAATGAATCTGGGTTTAATTTTATTTAAATAATTTACCAAAAAATAAATATTTTGTGCCTCAAAGTGAATGCAAATCCAACAATGAGACTACATTGTTTGTCACTCTATCCTCAGTTATTCTCTCTACATGTCCAAACCATCTAAACTTGTTTACATTGACACAATTTTTTTTCTGCATCTCTCTCCTCTTTATAATTCCCACATGATGATGGGGTCTGCTCTTCTTGTCTTCCGCCGCCACTCGGCTCTATCCTGTACATCTTCCGGGGATGCTCCACAGTCTCTCACATCTTGCCTCACAACCTCACGCCACCTCCGTTTGGGTCTTCCTCTGGATCTCCTACCAGGGATAACTAAGAACTATGTGCCCTGTTACCAATGTATTCGGGGGGTCTTCTACTCACATGCCCGCACCACCGTAATCTGCTTTCCGAAATTTTGTCATTTTAATTTCGACATTTGTCCTGACATCAATAATTTATTAAGAGTGTGCATGCCGACATTTCAATGATTTCTAAAAACGAGAGACCTTCTATCTCGACAACCGTTACTAAATATACTTTGGAACAAAATAGGGTAGATGGATTGAACCTTTATCTAGGGAATAACCGTAAAAGATTTTTTATATCTTGTATAGATTTCTCAAAATATTTTTTTAAGAACACCTCTGATCTTTTTTCTGAAAGACGGAAACTCGTTTCCGAAAGTCGCGGAGTAATTTTTTTTTGTACTGATAATATGAATTAAAATCTAGGGAATAACCGTAAAAGTTTTTTGATAGACGCAAAATTAACCCCAAAAAATGGAAAAAACGCTATTTTTATCATTTTATCATGCGCTTGTCACGCGATTTTGAACCTTAATGCCGTGGGAAAAGACTGTGACGTCATTCTTGGTGCCAAGCCCTTAATTGTGAGTTTGAAACATCTGGTTGTGTCGTTTGCAACAAAACACCCCAACTCCTATTTTATTAAAATACGTTAATACAAAGTTGTGGTTGGATAGTAATTATTGTTTTGCGGTTTTGAAAGGTGAGCTGAAACTGAAGTTGCGTTTACTGGAAAGGGCCTCAATTCATAAATTAGATGGGAAATTTAATACTGATACTAAAAATATTAATTTCTAGTTTCAGTATTATATTTAACCAAAGAAAACTAAGCAAGATATTTTTATAGTTTCTAAAAGTTCGCTGAGACGAGCAACCATTGTCAAAATAATTGCGCTATTAATTGCCCCGAGTTGCCGGGCAGTTGCCCGGCAACTAATTGCGCAATTAAATGCTCCAGTTGGGGCAATACCAAATGCCGGGCAGTTTTTTTAATTAGGCAGTCCTCCCTAGCTGGGTCATTTGTGAATGCCGGGCAATTATTGCCCGAAAAATTTAAAGAATTTAAATAATTAAAAAGAACCTTTTTATACTTTCCTAAGCATATGTACAATTTTTCTTGTTGCAACGTCAGAAGCGGATGGTTGGGAATCATTTCCTACGACAATAAACCCGCCATTTAGAATAATGTTCATTATATCCAAAAAGGATTTTATTCATTTAGTGAAAATATACATTTCAGCTTGGATAATTGGGTAAAATGGATTCCAAAAAGAACCAGAAATCCAGTTTATCTACATTTTTTATTAACAATGGCAAAAACAGTTTATTGTGGATTTACTGGGCGACTTTTCAGATATTTCTGAAGCGTGTCCTTCTCCAAAACCTTCTTGTAGATGGCAGCCAGCTTAGGGTATGGAGCCAAGATCTTCTTATTTAATCTCGTCTCCATAGTGTCCAACCATCCAGCGAAGTACAGGTCTACCCAAGTCATCTGAAAAATGAAAAAATCCTTATGAATATTGATAATTAAGCCTGAGGATTTAACTATGACGTCATGGTCATTTCCCGCGGCATTAAGGTTCAAAATCGCATGATACAAACTTAAAACTTGAAGGTAACTTTTTTTTTATTCCGCTTCATTCAAAAAAACTTTTACGGTCATTCACTAGATTTTAATGCATACAAAAAAATCTTTGTGACTTTTGGGAAAAAGATCAGAGGTATTTTTCATATATATTTTTTCTATAAAAGATATAAAATACATTTTTTTTTCAATCATTCGCTAGATAAAGGTTAAATAAATAAATTTATCTACACTACTTTTTTCCAAAGCATATTTAGTAAGGTTGTTGAGATTTAAGGTCCCCGTTTTCTGATTTTTTTTTTAAATGTCAATATGCCTGCTCTCAAGAAAATTGCTATCAAACCCCTACAAACGTATTTTGAAACTTCAAAATTAAGACTACTCGAGCAACCCTGCAACATTTTTAAGCAGACATACGTGAACACATAATTCTTTCGCATTGTTTGAGCCCTCTCAAAATTCACGACTAAGGCAAAGGGCTATTTTGTTATGTTGCTATAAAAAATACTCTTCATAATTGTAACCAACCTTGTTGCCATAGAACCACCCTTCTTCAGCAAACATCTCGAACTTGGACAAATAGAATGGTATAGTCACTGTCTCAAACTCGTCGAAGCTGGCTTTTTGGTTCATGAGAGCGTACAATTCTGAAAAGAGATTCGTGAGATGTATTATCAAAAGGTCGTCATCCTGGCCTAGCGTACATCTACTGCAATTCAATATGATGCAGAAACTAGCGATTTTGATAGTTATGCATTAAAAAAATACCATTCTCTTGACACACGACCATGCAGTATCAACTAAAATTTACGTGAATTATTTTAAACAGATCACAGAATTTATATTCCGATGCTATTCGTTGGGTCAGGTAGTCTCTTCATTAATATTTTAACAATTATTCAACTTACGAAAAGTGTAAGATGGGATGTTGGACTTACGACCAGCCATCGGTTGGTAAGGTTATCACTTTACTCTCGAGAGACATTCACAATTCAGTGTATTCTTACACCTTTTTCAGAGTATATAATAATCTGAAAAAACTCGCACCTTGATGGGTGGAATTCGAACCTACACTCCACGGCTGTGAAGCAAGGATTCAACCCACTAATCCATAAGCCGTCTCAGGCTGACCGTGAAGAATCCGAATTATAAAGGCCAACCATTTTTTATCGATTGGCATCTGTTGAAGAGATGAAAAAGTATTATACCATACCAAACATCCTTTGTAGTGAATGCAGTGAAACCGAATCATTCTGCTTCACAACATATCAACTAGATGCCGGCAGGTAAGTTACTTACAATGATAATTAATCCTGCTCAATGGAGTTCATACAGATATTCTGCATTGTTTACAACTTACTGTAATGGCACTCCTGCATATGATCAACAACAGAATCCAGCTGACAATTTTGCTCATGATCCTTGCCCGGCAATCCGAACTTGTTCCCGAGATATCTAGCAATAGCCAAAGATTGTGTGAACTTCAGGTTCCCATAGTGCAGTACTGGAACGGTTCCGAAAGGTTGATCTGGAAGAAAATTATAATTTATGTTTAGCGTTTCGATTAAATATAGAAGAAGGTAGAAGTCGAATAGTGATCAATGGCACGACCAATATCCTCAATTCCCATATCACCCCAACACCGAAAGATACTTGTGGGTGTATCTGTGTGCTTATAAACGAGAGTTAAAATATAATAAAAAAGAAAAAGAATTTTATTAAAGTAATAGTGAAAGAATTAAATGAGGTTAATTATAGAAATAGGTACATAAACTCTTCATTTGCATGTATGTTTGTATTCCGTTTGTGTCTGTCTGTTATTGGTTTTTTTTTTAATTTGTTTGTTTGTAATCATATTTATTATTGTTAACCTGTTGACAGTGGACCTGATTGAAATATAAAAAAAAATTAAAAGAATTAAAAAAAATTGACCATAAGACAAGACTCTTGCATCAAAATCAAGACTACTTATTTACTCGTATAGCCGCCCCTAATTAGTATCTTGTCCTCCTTCACATGGCTAATACAGTGTAAGATGGCAGCAAGCTTCGAGCCGCGTCCCTACGAGTGACAGTCAGACAAGATCCCAACCATCAACTACATATATGTATCAATATTACTCGTTTTACGTTTATTCATTTATCGTAGACGATTATGCGGAAAACAGAACGGCGATCGTTTTAAGTACAAACATGTGCCTAAAAAAACACACATTGAATTATTATGTAGGTAGCTATTTTTAACACTAATTATAGCTATTTATATATAAGTAGTTTTTTTTTGTACCCCATACGCTTGATCTTCATAATTGTTAAATCATCATACATTGCAAATTGTTGCTATCACATACAATACATGTAACTATAAGTGCGTAGGCATAAAACACATACGGATAAAAGATCTTCGTAAACAAGTTTAGTTTTCCTCAGTTCCCCTCATACGTTCGTCTGTGACGGTTGTCAATTGTAATACCGGTCCACCGAGTATTAAATTGTTATCAGCTATTTATACTTTTGTAAGGTATGTATAAATAAATATTTAATTCCTGTGTTAACACTAACCACTTATACTAACTCACTTAGTCATTTATTTATTTATTTATTACACATGGAACAGATACAGTCACAAAAACAAACATTGACAGGTACATTAGTACGAGAATATCCATACACAAGACCAATAACATCCGTTCACAATTAGCACACACGCAAAACAAATAGATCACATTACATAGTTAAAAATATATATCTTATATCTATAAAGCATTTATGGCAGGGAAGGAGGAAGCATGGGAAGAGGAAGAAAGGAGGGAAAATGAAGGAAGCAAGGAAAGAGGAGTTAAAAACTGATATCAAGAACAATAAGATAAAATTTTAAGAGCAATTACCAATCACTAATTATTAATTATTAATCACTAATCATCAACAAAGCAACAGGACTACATTAACAACATTATAAGCACATAATCAGTGCTCAACACACAATCTGTATAGGGATGCCCTATACGCCGACAATGTACTTGCAAATAAATCAGCATGCCCTGCTCTACCTGACAGTTTTCTGTTGCAGTAAGTACATGCCCTGTTGATATATTCGTTTTGATAGGCATTAGTATTTGCTCATTTAATCTATGTCTCAATAGCATTGACATTAGTTTGAGAAATTCGCGTTTTCGTAGTCAATTATTTCACGTTATCAAGGGCCGGCACCCATCAAATATAATGCAAACAAGATATTAAGCTATTTTCTGGCTGATAACAATCATAAGATGATAAGATATGCAGGTGCTCTTATGCGAGCAATTTTTGGAGCAATAATTGCGCCAACTCGTACAAATCGTAATGATTAACATTATGTAGCAATTGTTTCGGCAATATTTAAAGCGAGACAACGATATTGAGTGCAATGAGAAAGAGAATTGTCACGATTTCGTCGACACGAATTGCTGAATATCCAATCGGTTTGTACATTTTAGTCAATTCTCTTTCTCGTTTTCTCGCAATATCATTGTCTCGCTTTCAATGTTGCCTAAATAATAATAATATTGCGATACGATCTGTACGAGTTGCCGCAATTATTGCTCCAAAAATTGCCCGTGTAAGAGCAGCTTTACACGCTCGTAGTACACCTATTATCTGTACCATCCGTCTTGACCACCGTTCTGACATTACCTGCAAGTGGAGTTTAGATTGTATTGTTGGTAGCCCTGATTGTCGAATCTTGTCGTAAGAGCTGTCAAAGGTTCCCAATATTCTCACATTGTATCTTTTAAAAGTAACCTACAATGCCGAAAATATTACAAAGCGGCGCTAGAGAAATCATTTTAAAGGCAGGATAGTTTTGCGGGTTGGAAAAAGAAAAAAATACTCCGATAATCCTTTTAAACCGCCATCACAAGTGAGAAAAAAATGTTGCCAGTTTATTCTAATAAATCGAAAATTGGCAATTTTTTTTAAACAACAGTTCTAGAATATAATTTCAAAGTAGCGAAAAAATATAACCATATCTTATTATCACATCAAGCAACACTAAACCAAGTTTGCACCAGGAGACTTCTAACGCGAAATGCACTGTACTTAAAACAATTCACTTACAACATTATTTGACAGATATTATAGGATATTACGTGGTATTTGAGGGACCAAAGTCATAAATTAAGATTGCGATTAACTAAGGTATTTAAGTACTTCAGGAGACAAGTATTTTCGATTAATTAATTACCCTTGAATAAATAATATATATATCCAAAAATAACGTGGGTTTAAAAAATGACCATGATAGAAGTAAGAACTTAATGAGTTTTCCCCATTGATTTATCTTTTATACATTTTTATTTCAGAATTTTTACAAACACCACAAAATGCCAGAAAAATACAAGATTACATATTTCAACATTCGGGGTTTGGCCGAATCCATCAGATACATCTTGGCCTACTCGGGGGCTGATTTCGAAGACAACAGGGTCCCTAGAGCCAACTGGCTAGCGCTCAAAGCCAGTGAGTATTGGAAACAAGATACATTCTTTGATGTAAAAGTACGGAAAAGCGAAATTAGTCTGTCGAAGAACATATGAATACCTGTGTCTCATCAAACACCATAAAATACTGATGTAAAGTAAGGAACCTGTATAAAGGTGGGAAGAACTATTGAACATAGAGCCCTTTCTATATCTATGAAAAATCTATGGTTGACGCCATGGGAGCTACAAACATATGATTGCGTGTCATATTGGTTGTCCACAATTGCGTGAAACCTGGTGATATTTCAGTGATTTTTGCGACTCATTATGTATAATCAGTGTGGAAATTACCTTTGGAATATAACCTATGTAATTAAATGGTAAATTAGTGTACTTTCCATCGCGAAAGAATGGCGTATACCTAGCGGAAGTGCTAAGTTATTAAATGGCGGCGCTCTTGTTTAGTCTATGGCTATATCCTTTAAGACTTCCTACCTTTATACAGGTTCCCTAATGTAAAGTGTGACGTCACTCACAAAAAGTTCCATGTCAAAATCTCAAGTGACAAAATCTCAACTGTCAAAAGGGTAACCTACTATTGACAGAATCGCAACTCAACACCGGGAAATCTGATGCCGTTGTTTTTTTTTTGTTTTGTTTTTGTGTGTAAAAAGAAAGAAACAACCTAACGAACCTAACCCAACAATATTGAAATTGGCGGCAACAGGTTTTCCGGCGATGGGTTCCGATTCTGTCAATAGTAGGTTACCCTTTTGACAGTTGAGATTATGTCATTGTGAGTTTTTGTCTGGTTACCCTCACAAAATACGGTCCAACTGTCAAGTTTGACAGCGTTTTTCCATACTATACGCTCAACTTTACAGTCAAATTTAATATCGGTGTGTTTTACTTCGTAATGTCACATAAAAGTGTGGCATAATATCATTATTTTATAAGGGGAACATAAATCAGCATGAATCTGTAAGAAAATTTGAATTAAATAAATAAATTTTACTAAAATTTGCATGAATCTGTCAGAGCTTTTTGGGCTGCACCGCTAGGGGCGCTGCATTCACTTTACACCCGTATAGTAATACACACAACTTCTGACGTTGCTACACAAAATAGTGGTAACCTTGGAAATAGAGCCATCTATGAAATTACACACCTATCGAACAGAAGTTATAAATTCATTTCTTAGTGCATGTGGCGCCTATGAACTTTAATGTAATATTGTAAGAAAACCCCATCTCCGCTCGCTAGGTTCGCTAGTGTAGCACATTGCCAATAATCAGGCAAATCTATGCGTGTTATGTGTGTGCGTAAGGTATTTGATTTCAGCTTAAAAAGCATGAAAATCGTCTAAAAATCGTGTAAATAAATAAATAATATGTAAGAATAGAAATGTGTAAGTCTCTACCAACCCTTCAAGGGATACGGTGTGATTGGCGTAAAAATAAAGACGAAACAAGCGTAAAAGGGAAAGTAAAAAGTTATAAAATTGCTTGATATCATTTTTCCAGCATTGCCGTACAAGAAGCTACCGATTCTGGAAGTTGATGGAAAGATGCTGAATCAATCTGTCTGCATCTCCAGATATTTGGGACAGAAATTTGGCTTGGAACATGAGGATATGTGGACCAGAGCTCTCCTAGAAGCCGTTGTTGACAACGTAAAGGACCTCAGTAAAAGTAAGTACTATTGGTTTTGACACATGAACCCATAAATATAATAAGAAGATTTAGGAAGAAACTCCATATCTAATTTTTGAAAATATTTAAGGGCAATATTTTAAATATTTCACAATTTTAATTTTGTGAGGATCATCAGACTTTCTACATGTCGTAGTTGAAATAACAAGCAGTTATCTCAACACATATACTGCAAAGAATGGATTTTCCATCAGGCTTATGGCTGGTTTAATGTGATCACATTATACACCATAAAGTGACCACATCAAACCAGCAGACGAACAGTCATAAGCCTGATGGAAAGTCCATCCTTTGCTGTATATGTGTTGAGATAAGCCTGATGGAAAATCCATTCTTTGCTGTATATCCGTTGAAGTTACTACTTGTTATAAAGGCCTTTTCGTTTGAACTGTATTGAATGTTCTTTTTCCAGAAAGAGCAGACATGGTGACGCTGAAAACTCCCGAAGCCATGCAGGACTTTAAGGATGCCGTGGCGGAACTCTTTAAAGAACTGGAGAAACTGGCACCGAATGGATACTTCTATGGCTCCAAGGTAATTAACAATTTTCGTTATTAAGAGTTTTATGCTATAGTGTAGATAAGGAACTCATCATGAGAAAGAAGATCATTGTTGTACCTCTTACAGTCCAACTTGATAGAGATGAATTTTCTAGATTGATAGAACCACTTTTCTTCTGCATCACCAAATTCTCCACTGCTGGCTTTACTTTATAAAAAGGATCTGGATTTGCATACGGAAATCCAAATACATTCCTGCACACTTTGCACTAGGCTTAAACACCCTGTATCGCAAAATGTGGAATACATCGCCAGCACCGAGGTTTGAACCTGGTACGTTCCGACTGCGCCAATTTACTCAATTCTATGATATTTTCTTGCAGGCAACCTGGGTGGACATCTACTTCGCCGGCATGTGCGACACCCTCGAAAGTTTCATAGGTGACTTCCTGAAGCCATTCCCTAACCTCACCAAGCTTGTGAACAACATAAGAAGTAATCCAAGGGTCAGCAGCTACTTGAAGAATAGACCCCAGCCAGAATGGGACCAACTCGCCTAATGTTAATAAGATAAGGAGCCATCAAGTTATGGTCGAAGAGCTAAGTGCCCTTTGACAATTTGAAGATATCGTACACTCATAAACTGATTAAGAATATGATTTTTACTAATAAATGTGATTGTGTCAAAAGTCAGATAAAAATCACTTCGTTTGTTCAGTCAATGTGTCATCGATGTTTCTTCTCTAAGCATTCTGTAATTATAAATTGGAGACAGAAAATCCTGGGTACCAACATTGTACAGTGCTTTGGTTACCAATACAAAATAAAATATTAATTCAATATGTTCATATTTCAGAAGGTTGTTTTTTTACGAAATAAAATGTAAAATATTTAAAGTGACAATTTTAATTATTGTATTTCTTTTAACTTCAAAATCCTTAACAATAATTTTTAGTAAGAAGTAGGTAATTCATCGAGGTGAACGATAAATTTTTCGATCAACAATTGCGGCAGCTCATACAAATTGTACTAACATTATTTCGCGATATATAGCAATTATTTCGGCAATGTTTAAAACGAGACAACGATATTGCGTGCAAACCCGAAAGAGAATTGACTGAAAAGACCGAACCGATTGGGTGTTCAGCAATTCGTGTCGTCAACGTCATGATAATTCTTTTTCGCATTTGCACGCAATAGCGTCGTCTCCCTTTAAATGTAGCCGAAATAATTGCCATATATTGCGAACCAATGTTGATCAATACGATTTGTACGAGCTGTCGCAATTATTGGTCGAAAAATTGCTCGCATTACACCTCAGACAACAACACAACATAGACCATGAACTTGACTATGCATCAGTGCTGATGTCGTAGGCAGATTGTTAAAATATATATATCGTATGGCGTTAAGAAGGCAGAGTCAGAGTTTAAGATCGTGGGAGCCCAGGTATTGAAGAGCCTCAGGAGACAGGTTGTGAATGTCCTCGATGGTACCGCTGAACTTGGTGAGTGGACACTCCGTGGTGATGTGGGTGACAGACTCCACCCCTCCACAGGGGCAATATGGGTGCTCCCTTTTGCCCCATCTATGGAGGAGGAGACCGCACCTTCCGTGTCCCGTTCTGATTCTGTTCAGGTTACACCACAAGCGGCGTGGCAAGTGGCTACCAGGTGACATTGTCGAAGGGTCCCCCACAAGTCCATCGGTGTCTATGCTGCTTTCCCTCCAAACACGTCCCCATTCGGTTTTTGTGTCTTTGGTTAAAATAAATAACGTACGTATACAAAACTAACATTGACAGAGATAAGTACTGTAAGTACTGTAAGTAGGTATATCTAGAGATCCCATCATTGAATCATAGATACCGCATACTTTACGTGTATAAGACACACGTGTGTGTGTGTGTGTGAGGGTGTGTGTGTGTGAGGGTGTGTGTGTGTGTGAGGGTGTGTGTGAGGGTGTGTGTGAGGGTGTGTGTGAGGGTGTGTGTGAGGGTGTGTGTGTGTGTGTGTGTGAGGGTGTGTGTGTGTGTGTGTGAGGGTGTGTGAGGGTGTGTGTGTGTGTAATGTTATAGGTATATTGATTATGACAACTGATTAACGATCACAAATCGTCGGTTATAGAGTAAAGATTGCTGAATCATTCAAATTCAAATCATTACAACACATTTTTTGTTTTAGCCTCACCACAAACGTCCCGAAGTTCAGTTAACGGAATCGACCGTTTGCAAAAAAGTTCCGACCAAAACCTCTTTCTGAATTCAAAATCGGGGTGACGCTGAATTCAGAGACAGGTTTTGATCGGAACTTTTTTGCAAAACGGTCGATTCCGTTAACTGAACTTCGGGACGTGTGTGGTGAGGCTAAAACGTTCTATGTTTTAATTTCTCTTATAATTATTTTTTTTATCTATTGTACACATAAAAGAGTTAAAAGGAACCGCACAGGATGAGTGGAGAAGGACCCATGGGGCTTTGCTGCAAACCAATCGTAACGATTGAAACTGAAGAAGAAAACATATTATGTATGCTTGGTCATCATCACTAGCCCGCGTTTTTCCACTGCAGAACATAGGCCTTCCCTCTCCTCCTCCACTCCTCTCGCCCCTTGTGCGATTCCTATCCACTGGGGTCCGGCAAACTTCTTAATGTCGTCCGTACATCTGGTAGGCGGTTGCCCTTAAATGCTTGCTGAATGATGAAAGGATAGCAACGAAAATATACTCGTACATGGGCGAAAACCTGGCCGTCCTAGAGACTATGTTGTGTCTTAAAATGGAGCAGTGTGGTATTCCTCTATACTCTCTACCTACCCTGCAAGGGAGATAGCGTGAGGAGATAGATAGTGGATATTGTCACTTAAGGGCATGGCACCAAGAATGACGTCACAGTCTCTTCCCACGGCATTAAGGTTCAAAAACGCGTGACAATCGCATGATAAAATGTAAAAATAGCGTTTTTTCCATTTTTTGGGGTTGATTTTGCGTCTATCAAAAATCTTTTACGGTTATTCCCTAGATTTTAACGCATATTATCAGTACAAAAAAAAACTCCGCGACTTTCGGGAAACGAGTTTCCGTCTTTCGGAAAAAAGGTCAGAGGTGTTTTTAATTTTTTTTTGCAAAATCTATACAAGATACAAAAAATCTTTTACGGTTATTCCCTAGATAAAGGTTCAATGCATCTACTCTATCTTGTTCCAAACCATATTTAGTAATGGTTGTCGAGATAGAAGGTCTCCCGTTTTTAGAAATTTTTGAAATGTCGGTATGCACTGCACACTCTTAAGTCACTTTACACGTCATTCCGATGACGTCACGTGTTGCCCCATCGAAATACGAAATGTCATAATAGACAAGCGTGTTTGCTTCACCTGAAATAGTCAAACTGCTAAGCCATCATGACGCGACGTTTTGTTAGCGGCTAAAATGATTTTGTAGGCATTCAGAGAATACGGATATTTGTAAACAAACTCAGTTCTTTTTAGGCGTCCGTTGATAGCAGTTGGTGCGTTCTGCCATCGAGTAGTTTACCCTATTGATTATTTTAAGTGTTGTTATCAATAGTATTATTTACTTTAATCACGGTATGTACAAAAATTTAAATTATTAATTTTGTCTTTATCATCTTTATTTTTTTTTTTAATTTATTTAGAGACGACCCAATTTATGTAAGTACATTATCACTAGCTTATCCAGGAGGGGGCTAGGGGGCTGAAGCCCCCTTCAAAACCATAAGTGACAGTACTTAATATACAACAAATCTAGGGGTTTCAGCCCCTTAGCCCCCCCAAAACGTTGAGTGACAGTACTTTTTACCTTGTGACGACATTCAGCCCCCCCCCCCAAATTGAATCCTGGATCCGCCACTGTACATTATTTAGTTTTTATGCCCAGTTGCCCTGTACCTGAATTTTAGATTTGATACAACCACTATTGCACACCTCATGTATTTTTTTTAAATTTTATGTCAAATAACCGATTCTCTTTAAGAGTGTGCATACCGACATTTCAAAAATTTCTAAAAACGGGAGACCTTCTGTCTCGACAACCGTTACTAAATATTCTTCGGAACAAAAAAGGGTAGATGCATTGAACCTTTATCTAGGGAATAACCGTAAAAGATTTTTGACATCTTGTATAGATTTCTCAAAAAATATTTTTAAAAACACCTCTGATCTTTTTTCCGAAAGACGGAAACTCGTTTCCCGAAAGTTGCGGAGTAAAATTTTATTTTTGTACTGATAATATGCATTAAAATCTAGGGAATAACTGTAAAAGTTTTTTGATAGACGCAAAATTAACCTCAAAAAATGGAAAAAACGCTATTTTTACCATTTTATCATGCGATTGTCACGCAATTTTATCCTTAATGCCGTGGGAAAAGACTGTGACGTCATTCCTGGTGCCATGCCCTTAACCGTAAAATATATTAGATTCTTTAAAAGCCCATATCCTAGCCGGGATTCTGCGCTATCGTTATTCAAAATATCTAGTTTGATAGTTCTCCCGTGTAAAACTGATTCCTGGTTTTAGTAACTATGCAACCTTACTAAAATATTATAGTAAATGTAAAGGTTCTCTTACACGGGCAATTTTAGAGGAATTCGGCAACTCGTATTGACCCGACTGGCGCAATTATTTCGGCGATATTTCATACTTTCAATAGTCTCTCAGCAACTCGAAGCAATTAATTGCGCAATTACTTCGGCAATAGTATCTCGTGTATGCGAACCTTATGCTGGATTTCACCAACTTTTTGAGAGAAGAATAGCGGAGATAGGATTATCATTATTTTTCTGCTATGGTGGCTCCTATCTCCGCTATGTCTAACCTAAGAAGTTGTTGAAATCCAGCATGTATGTTTGATCAGCCTCTAATTTTTTTTTATTCAATAAATTACTTTTTTTTTCAGTATTCCAAATATCACAATGCCAGAAAAATACAAACTAACATATTTCAACATCAGAGGTTTGGGCGAAGCCGTCAGATACGTTTTGGCTTACACCGGGGCTGATTTCGAAGACAATAGACTTCCCAGAGCTGATTGGCCAGCACTCAAAGAAAGTGAGTATTGAAAAAAAAACACTTATACTAGCTGTAAATCGTAAAAAAATGACGCTGTTTGCGGGGTAGACAAAGAGATCGCCAGGTTTCTCTATCCTTACACGTATAATTATTATTGTACGTTCATTCTAAGGCCAGGTTTCCACGTGCAAAAAAACTTCTGCAAGAAGTGTCCGACAGTCTGTCAGACAGTATTTTGCAGGTATGTAAACTCCGTGGTTTACTCCTGCTAGATACTGTCTGACAGACTGTCGGACACTTCTTGCAGAAGTTTTCTTGCAGGTGGGAACCCGGCCTTATGGTAGTAAATTATATTTTAATTTAGTATGCTGCTTATGACTGATTGTCGGCTGGTTTGATGTGATCACTTTACACTTAAGTAACATTCACCAATTCCAGTCCATCCAGCTGCCATGTAGAAAATCCGATGTTCTCACAAAATATAAATCGTGATTTTCAAAAATAAATAATATGCTCTAGCTAAAAAAAATCTCAAAATCTCTTGATCTCATTTTTCCAGCTTTGCCATACAAGAAGTTACCAATTCTGGAAGTCGATGGAAAGATTTTGAATCAGTCTGTGTCTATCTGCAGATATTTGGGACAGAAATTCGGCTTGGAACACGAAGATATTTGGACCAGAGCTCAACTCGAAGCCCTTGTCGCCACTTTGAAGGACGACGATAATAGTTAGTATCTAGTAGACATCTCCCCAATTAAGAGTACCACTACTACGTAGAAACTTTGTTAAAAGGGTATTTTCATTTGACAGTTATTTGTGAAATGACGATCGTAATGAAATCCCACTTTTTACAAAAAATTGCGAAATATTCATACAATTAATGAAAAATGACCAATTCTTGAAAAATTACCAATTCTTGAAAAATTACCAAATCTTGAAAAATTCCCAATTCTTGAAAAATTCCCAATTCTTGAGAAAATATTTTTTGTATGTTTGTGTCTCTGACTACAACTTATAACTTATCTTTCCTTTTTAGAAACAGGAGAATTGCTCAGAGACAGAACTCCCGAAGCCAGAAAAAAGTTTGACGAAGCTATAAAGGATTTTTTTAATCAACTGGATCTTCTAGCTTCAGAAGGATACTTTTATGGATCAAAGGTAAGAGAAGATTTTTCAGTGCTAAGTACACTAAACTTAGAAAGGTGCCTGTGTAGAAAGGTTACAGGGAACAACAACTGCGGAAACTCGTACAAATCGTATTGACTAACACTATTTCGCAATATACTATAAATAAATAAATAAACAAATCTTTATTGGCCAGAGAAAATATTCATAGTTACAAAAACAAGACAATTATAGTGTGCCAAAAGGCGGACTTATTGCAAAACCAATATCTTACAGTCAACCCGAGAAAAGAACGAAAAACTTAAATACTATAATAATAAAGTAAGTTAATACAAAGATACACATACATATAAATATACACACATAAATATAAATAATATAAATAAAAAATAAAAACATTAAATAAAAATAAATAAATACGTATGCACACAGGAGAGGGAAGAGGAAAAGGCGGGATGGGGAACAAGGGACTGCTCGTTGCAAACAGTTAGACCTGAGGTATAGCAATTATTTCGGCAATATTTAAAGCGAGACAACGACATGGCGTGCAAACGCGAAAGAGAATTGACTAAAATGACCTAACCGATTGGTCATTCAGCAATTCGTGTCGCCGACATCATGATAATTCTCATTCTTGTTTGGACGCAATATCGTTGTCTCACTTTAGATATTGCCGAAATAATTGCTATATATTGCGAAATGCGAAATAACGTTAATCAATACGATTTGTACAAGTTGCCGCGATTATTTCTTGAAAAATTACTCGTGTAAGCGCGCCTTTAGCGTCTCCCATGATCTACCTACCTATTATAAAATAACTTTAGAATAATAAACATTACAAAAAATGTATGAAATATGATTGATTCAAGTATCCCCTGTTGGATAGACAATTAGGCATTAATTATTGTACCTTAAATGTGACAGACACTATCTTAAAAGCGGACGTCAAAGGATTGTAGAGATAAAAGTGATGTGTTACTATAAAAGGTTTAAGAGTGTGCATACCGACATTTCAAAAATTTCTATAAAAACGGGAGACCTTCTATCTCGACAACCGTTACTAAATATGCTTTGGAACGAAATAGGGTAGATGCACTGAACCTTTATCTCGGGAATAACCGTAAGGGATTTTTTATAACTTGTATAGATTTCTCAAAAAAAGAAATTAAAAACACCTCTGAACTTTTTTCCGAAAGACGGAAACTCGTTTCCCGAAAGTCGCGGAGTAAAAATATTTTTTTCCACTGATACGAGTAATATGCATTAAAATCTAGGGAATAACCGTAAAAGTTTTTTGATAGACGCAAAATTAACCCCAGAAAATGGAAAAAACGCTATTTTTACCATTTTATCATGCGCTTGTCATGCGAATTTGAACCTTAATGCCGTGGGAAAAGACTGTGACGTCATTCCTGGCGCCATGCCCTTAAAAGCTGTCATGTCGAAGAATGAAATAGTGTTAACTATATGTTAACTATATTACGCGCTTAAACGTCCTATCTTAAAATTATGATTAAAATCTACAAAAAATATCTAAATCACTTACTTAAATTAGTTTTGTGACAGCCATAACAGCATACCTACCGATTACGAGTTGCCGAAATTATTGCTCGAAAAATTTCTCGTGTGAGAGCATCTTTAGAAATCACTGGATTATGCAGTATTCCTACAACAGTGTAGAAGAATTATGGAAAAACATTGTCGAGCTACGACCGACCTCTGCTGGCTTAAGTGACTTTAAACTCGAGAAACATTCGCCATTTCAGTTCACGCCGGCTGGGATTCGAACCCAGACCTTCGTCTCGCATAGTAGGGATCTTATCCAATACACCACGAGGAGCGACGGCTGTGTTGTCGAATTCAGGTCTGGGTTCGAATCCCGGCCAGGGTGAACTTAAATGGCGAATGTTTCTCGAGTGTAAAGTGATCACATAAGCCAGCCGAGGTCGGTCGTAAGCCCGAAAATGTTCATCCTTAATTCTTCTACACTGTTGTAGAAATACTGCATTGTATATACCTACTACGGAATGTAGAAACATCCAACGCTTTACAAGAATAATAATTTGTAAACACAAAAATTATTCAACTAATCACTGGATGATTTTGGGGTTAACTGGAAGAAATCGCAGTTCTGCGATAAGTTCGCCCTAGTGAACAACGTTTTATAATCTGTACTATGTCCATTTTGTATATTTATATAATAATAATAATAAATTTTTTTATTCAAAAAAGTAGTACATATTACATTTCATACATACACACAAATCAAATCAACAAGTTCTTTTAACGCACTACCTTCCCAAAAAAGTAGGTACTTGTGTATGGGAAGGGATAGCCGCCTCTAAATAATAATACATATGTGTTTGTTGTTTACTTTAAGTTCAAATAAATAAAAATAAAAAAATATTTTAATAATATTTAAGTAATTTTCCTTTCAGCCAACCTGGGTGGACATCTATTTCGCTGGAATGTGCGACACCATCGATGGTATCTTCAGTGACTTCCTGAAGCCATACCCCAACCTCACCAAGCTTGTGAACAACGTAAGAAGTAATCCAAGGGTCAGCAACTACTTAAAGAACAGACCTCCCCCAGAAGTCATGTCCCTTCACAGCAGCTGAATTTCATAGATTTTACTCGTACCTGCCACTCTTTCCCCATTAAATGTTGTGTAATTTCTTGTTAATGTTATCTTTATTTATTTATTTATCGTATGCTCATTTCTAGTACATCACATAAATTACAATATCAATTTACAACAATAGCTCATTTTTGATTGTCAGATATTAAAAATTAAAAGTATTGTTTTTTAAATAATCAGTCGCCGATTCATTTAGTGTAAAGAAATCCTCCAGGCTTCCTCCACATGCTGTAAGACAGCACTCCGACACAACATGGCTCACGGTTTGCCTCTCTGCACCGCAATCACATCTCGGAGAGTCCGACCACCCGCACTTAAAGAAGAAGTCGGCACACCTGCCGTGGCCCGTCCGGATTCTGTTCAGTGCAGTCCACATTCTTCTTGGTAGGTCAAAGCCGGGTGGTTTCTCCGCGATGCAGGGCAGGGAATGAGTTGTTGGGCTCCTAGTCTCCTCCCATCTGGCCCTCCATGCTTCCTGAACACCAAAATTGTTGTCGTGGAGGCTTTTCCCCTCTCTTAGTGGAGGTCTTCTCGATTTAAGTCTCTTTCCAGATTGAAGGTAATTGAGATCTGGCAAGGCTGGCAATTCTGGATTTTTAGTTAGCTTCGTGTACTCGTTAAGCAAGGCATGCTGTCTTCGGAGGTCATGGGGTGGGATATGACTCAAGATGGGCAGCCATTGTGTAGGGGTGGATCTCAGGGTGCCATAAACAGTGCGTAGGGTGTCATTTAACTGTACGTCCACTAAGTTGGTATGGGCGCTGTTAAGCCATACGGCGGATCCATATTCCGCTGCAGAGTGAACAAGACCGAGTGCAGATATGCGTATTTTATTAAATGTTCAGAACGAGATGCTGGCATGAGACTATTGAATTTGTTGTTTAAAATTGCTGATTGCTCAAATTGGATTATGTATTCCCGACGAAATGCTAGCAGACGTTCTACACTCTGTTAGCATTGATGTGCTTATATTTTCTTATTGCTATTCTTGATTGTTAATAGACTATAACTAAGTATGTAAATTTGACGAGTCCAAGTGCCCAAAATTAGGACCTTAGGACGATAATGAACAATAAACTGTAATTTATTCGAAAGTTTATAATATTATTGGAAGCAGTCTTCCAAATGTTTCTATAATTATGTAAGAGGACAATGGAGAAAAATATAGAGTGTTTGACAGATATAGATACAGGTATCTTCAGAAGTGATAGTATAAGAAAGATAGTAAAATAATTGTGAATACTTGTTGTTTTGTGTAGTGAATGTATGGGGTTCTATCAGAGACGAAGGGTGGATTTCTGCAGAAGGGAAGCCGGGGCTAACATTTCTTATGGGATAACGTCAGATTAGATACTATTATACCTATCATTTTTTCGAAAAGGAAAAATCCATGGGAATCATGTTCTTAGTAGGTATACAAATGTTTCATCTATTGTGTTATTTTGTTGTTTTATTTTAATAAAGAATTTTTCACTCTAAAACTGACTTTAATTTTTTGACCAGATTATCACAAACGAAAGATGGATTTCATGAAATGTGACGGAATCAAAGGATGCATCTGTAGATATAAAAAAGTCTGGCGTTCTGTACTCACTGCCTATCCCATAGGATGGCGTATTTTTTTCACGTCAAAATTAATAACAGAGGCAATAAGGTCGAAAATTACTTACCAGCTTTAAATTTGGGCCAGTCTGGAACATTGATTCTATCATCGATAAAATCCACACCGCACCAAGCGAATATGTATCTTATTGGTTCGCCGACACCTTTAACGTTGAAATATGTGAATTTGTATTCTGGCGCCATAATTTGTTTTGTTTTTGGAACACTTTTCAAATTATGAACAAAAAACTGTTTAGATTATTATTCTACTGTCAAAAGATAATCTAGAATCTTCTAGCTAGAGCACTGATGGAAACTGCTAGAAAACTTGTATCAGGATTAGATGGTTGCAAATTACTGGGTATCAGAATACGTACCCTGGGACTTTTATAGTTATTTGTTAATACATATCTAAATCTTTTATCTACTATGGAGAGATAAGTAAATTAATCAAATATACGAGTATATATATACGTCTTGATTACCTAATATATTTATTCGGTTTTATCTAAAGGCAAATAACTAAAAAAATCTATCGATATTAAATGTAGATATCATATATAATATGACTGAAGGATGTCAATGTACTGCCTGTGACTGCGGAGAGCCATTGCAATCCATCAAGCACATTGTCGATGACTGTCCTCTGAGAGCATTACCTGGACCATATGCAGATATCCACAATTCCACACCCAATGCCCTTGAATGGCTTGGAAACCTGGATGTTGCTCTGTAGGGTACATGTCTCCTGTATGTAACAGATAGCATAATTCTCTTATCTTCTGACGTTCCAGCCATACGAAATAATAATAACTGTAAGATATTGCTTTTGCAATAAGTCCGCCTTTTAGCACACTACTATTGTCTTGTTTTGTAATTAGGTAACGATGATTTCCTGGCTTATAAAGATTTATTTATTTTATTTATCAATGCGAGAAATAATTTATCTCTGCGAATTTCGCGAAAGAAGTTATTTTCTCAGAAAAACAAAGCAGATGGTTTTTCAGGAATCTATACAAGATAATATGAAAGATCTGTTACTGAAATTTACTAGAGGAAGGTTCAATGTATCCACCTTATTTTTTTACAAAGAATATTTAGATTTATGTATATTATTTAGGTTGTCGAGACACCCACTACCTTAATAAGGACTTGTCAACGCACTTCTCAGTATTATCAGCCAGAAGAGTCTACATAGTATTATCATTCATGATTGACATATTATTATAAACTCATCAGCCTTAATACTGGGAAACATTCACCTATCCAGAATCCAGATATCACGGATATCACAGGATTAGGCTCAGATATACTGCTCTATATAAAATACAACCATTGTGCCTGAAACATCAGTAGTATTTAGAAATCTTCTTACAATACTGCATGCATTAATAAGTACAGATTTTTGCATTTTTATGTACAAATTTCCCGGCAAATAATATTTTTTCAGTTGCGCTAGTGCGCCATCTATGTGAAAATGTAAGAAGCATTACAATGTATTAGGCATAGTAGATGACTCACGTAGATTTTGGAGACCATAATAAATACTTTTTATGATGCATGACCTTACTACGGATGGTATACTAAGCTACTAATGCCCGTTCAGGGTCATGAACGTTATCGAGGGACAAAAAACACATATATGAAGTGGTTCCCGGAGAAAAACCCACAAGAACATAAATAAATGTGCAACATGCTCCCCTCCCTTTACACAAGTGTCACTTTTTAAGGGAGGGTATAATGTAATTATACTTATTTAAGATAATCACTGTAGAACCTAAAAAAATGTATTGTTATTAATGTCAAAATTTCAATAAAATAAAAAAAAATAATAAAAAATCCCAAAAAAGACAAAAGCGCTTCAGAAATAGTATCCTCAACGGATAAAAACCCAAACTTTCTAATTATGGATTCCAGTGGATGGATAATTTATAAAATGTTGACTATTGTGTTGTCCGTCTCATTTTATATCCGCTTATTTATTTGTTTATTTTCTAATCTATGCTAGTTTCTAACACACTGAAAGAAATCGTATGCTAATATTTTTGAGCTTTTATCCTTTGAGCTTATTTCTAAAGGGCTTTTTTGGGGTTTATTCGTACTGACCAATTTTCCGTGGGTTTTTGTCCGGTCACGATATGATGAAGTATGTGTTATCTACGATTCAATGATAATCTCCTGGTAAGTACCTACAGTACCGAAAAGTTGGTAACATCAATACATGCAGACGCGCCTATGTACCTTCCCTATTAACATACATTGTCTATGTTTGCTTTATATATAAGTGTATACTCGTAATACAAAATCAGGGCCGCCGCAGCCATATGTGCAAAGCGTGCGGGGCGCACAGACCGCCGCGCCGATATAACTAGTCTTATGAAAATCAATTAGGAGTACGCATATTGACATTTCCAAAATTTCTAAAAACAGGAGACCTTAGATCTCGACAACCGTTACTAAATATGCTTCGGAAAAATAGAGTAGATACATTGAACCTTTATCTAGAGCAGTGATTCCCAAACTATGGTACGCGTACCACCAGTGGTACGCGACAATTATTAACGCAAGCAACTATGGCCATAAGACATACACAGTAAATAATTAGATAAAACGTTTTTAAGCCAGATATTTCCGTTCTTGTCTCGAACATGCAGCACCATTTTTCGCAATAAGAATATTGTATGTTTTTCCCATAATTAATAAATGATAATGTTGTCATAAACAGTTGTTGCAGTTTTTATTACTTTACGATTTTGTTCAAGGTTTTTTTTTAACGATTACAGTTCAGTGGTACGCTACTGATTTATAATTTCGTGTGTGGTACGCGAAATTAAAAGTTTGGGAAGCACTGATCTAGAGAATGACTGTAAAAGATTTTTTTATCTTATATAGATTTCTCAAAAAAAATGTTAATAACACCTCTGATCATTTTTCCGAAAGACAGAAACTCGTTTCCCGAAAGTCGTGAAGTAAATTTATTTTTTGTATATATAATTTGCATTAAAATCTAGGGAATAACCGTAAGAGTTTTTTGATAGACGTAAAATTAACCCCAAAAACCGTCGTGCAACTGAGTCTTATAGATTTTTTTTATTAGAGAAGTGATGAAGTGGGCGCCATTTTTAGTTTTTGAACACAGACGACGCCAGCCCTGATTATAATGATGATGACCATTGATTATAATGATCGCATATCGTTGGTTCTAGAACAAAAAATGCTGAATCATTCAAATTCAAATTATTTCAACGAGATGTTTTTTTATTCTAGAATAATATTACCCAATCATTGATATAGTTACTTTTAAAATCGGTGGAAGTTCATTCATATGCAAAAATAAAAATTAATATGGACAACTCTATGCCCACCTATGATACATTGAGTTCCAGATGTAGACATAATGCTCATATCCTCTCTACATACCCCGCACGGGAGACGACGTGAAATGATAGTTGTATAGATTACTATGAAGACGTTCACAGAGTTTCCAGTCAGAAATGGAGTTGGGCTGGTCATGTGGCCAGACCCATAGACTCTAGGTAGACAAAGAATGTCCTGGAGTGGCGACCTAGAACAGGCAGAAGAAGTGTCGGTAGGCCTCAAGCACGGTGGTCAGACGATGTAAAGCGAGTTGCGGTAGGCGGTTGGATGCGGTCTGGCCAGGATAGGGAGCTGTGGAGATCAATGGAGGAGGCATATGTTCAACCGAGGCAGTCGCCATATTGTTTATGGAGGCCGGGCCCAACTGACATTTGACGATGATTACACCATCAAAATTGTATGGGAAAAAATATTCCGTAGATCAAGTGTTTTTCACCGAGACAAGGTGTTTGCCACCGATACAAGGTGACGTCACCACTCATGGCGGTGATGGAATTCGAGGATGTAGGCTTGTACTCTACTATCGCAGGCTTCGGTTCAACAATGAACGCAGGCAGGCTGACATGATGATAGATTCCTATACAAATATTAACTTCACCACGTCAGTCCAATGACGTCACAAGTTCAGTTAAGTATTGCACCATTGAAATACGATATGTCATACTAGAAAAGCATGTTTCGTACACCTGGCATACATCAAACTGCCTAACCACCATGACACAACATTTTGTTAGCGGCTAGAATACTATTATATAAGAGAACATCGATATTAGTATCAAACAGTATACAAATTCAGTTCTTTTTGGTAGTTTGTTGTTAGCGGTTGGTGTGTTGTTGACTGTTTCAAGTGTTTCTGTAACTGATTACGACTTTATTCCCTAATGTATGTATAACAAATTAATGTATTAATTATTTTGTATCTTCTATAGACGGGGCGTTTGGGAATTGATAGATAAAAATAGTACTATCTGTATATTACATTCTGTTAGTAATAAATAAAATTCAAACGAATATATAATTCATAACAATACCTACAATATTTTTATTAAGGAAAAATGAAAACACTAAATATTTCGTTTATTTTTTTACTATATTAGCCTCCACCGGCTCGCGAGTGATTTAGTGTAATATTTAGTTTAACAAAATCCGAAAAAAATGACTTTTTAGTTCGCGACTATAGCATTCGAGGATTTGCACCCTTATCTTCGGCGATTGTGAATGAAGTAAATTTTACTATAAATAAAATAAAGTAAAATTTACTTTATTCAAAAACGCCTTAAGATGAGGGTGCAAATCCTCGAATACTAGTCGCGAACTAAAAAGTCAAATTTTGTGGATTTTAAACTAAATATTTAGTGTTTTCATTTTTTCTTTAAAATGGACTTCCAACCATGTACCGACGCGGTATTGTTAAGAGTAGGCAGATCAAATCTCGACAACCTTACTAAATATGCTTTGGGAAAAAGTAGGGTAGATACATTGAATGTTTATCTGGGGAATGACCGTAAAAGATTTTTTATATCTTGTATAGATTTCTCAAAAAAGAAATGTGAAAAACAATTCTGATCTTTTTTTCCGTAATACAGCAACTCGTTTCCCTATTTTGTATTATTTTTTTTAATTCTACGATTTATTTTTAAATTCATGGAGACAGGATTTATTAACATACTTCACAGTATTATCAGCCATAAGAGACAGATATCACAGATATCAGTGGATTAGGCTCAGCGCTGGGCCTAAAATACAAGCATTGTGCCTGAAATATCAGTATTAATATTGCAAGTACAGACTAAGAATTTAAATTTTTTGTTTTTTTATGAGAAAAATAATTTTTATGAGAATCTAATTTGTTTAAATGATTTATTAGGGATTTTGGTATTATACCTGTAGCTGATAATAAAATAAAATAAAAAATAAGTAAATACTAATGGGATTATATATACCGACCTAAGATGCCAAATATATTTTATGTCACCTGCTAATTCTGTAGGTATACATTTACGATTTTTTCTGCAACAGTTGTTTGAATGGTTAATGTAATTGGTACAGCGATGTCATTTAAGTAAGTGATATTGGTTCTTAAGTATTTGTCATATTTTTATTGTTTTTTGTTTCAGAACTCCAATTACCACAATGTCTGAAAAATATAAGATATCGTACTTCAATATCCGAGGTCTATGTGAGCCCATCAGATACATCTTGGCCTACTCCGGAGCCGATTTTGAAGACAACAGGATCGCCAGAGCCGATTGGCCGGCACTCAAAGAATGTGAGTATTGAAACAAACCACTTTCAATATAATACCATAATTCCAGGTCATTGATGAGAATGTGAGATAGATGGAAAAATGAGGTAATTATTGAGAGATGAGTGGATGTATTATTAATTTCATCCGTCATGTCCACCGTGCGGACGTTACCTGCAAGTGGAGTTTAGATTGTATTGTTGGTAGCCTTGATTCTTGTCGTAAGAGCTGTCAAAGGTTCCCAATATTCTCACATTGTATCTTTTACAAGTAACCTACAATGCCGAAAATATTACAGAGTAGCGCTAAAGAAATCATTTTAAAGAAAATATAGTTTTGCGAGTTGAAAAAAGAAAAAATACTCCAATAATCCCTTCAAGCCGCCACCACAAGTTAGAAAAACAATGTTGCCAGTTTATTCTAACAATTCAAAAATTGCCAAAATGTTTTAAACAACAGTTCTGAAATATAATTTGAAAGTAGCGAAAAAATTTAACCATATCGTATTATCATATCAAGCAACACTAAACCAAGTTTGCACCAGGGGACTTCTAACAGAGAATTGGATGTAAGTAGAGTGTTGTGACTAGGATGAAAGTGAACAAATTAAGATGGTTTGCACATACAGAGAGAATCTCTGATGAAAGAATGACAAAAAAATATACGTGTGAGAAGGCTGAATGCAACTATAGAAATGTGTGTGCGTGCGTGCGTGCGTGCGTGCGTGCGTGCGTGCGTGCGTGCGCGTGTGTGTGTCTGAGGGTGAGTCTGTGGGGGAGAGAGATCTCTCTTCCTACTCTTCAAGGGAGACGGTGTGATCGGGGTAAAAAGAGAGACGAAATAAGAGTTAAAGAGAGAGTAAAAGAAACAGGTGTTCAGCAGCTGGGTTGGCAAGGCGCTCGACTGTTAATACAGTGGGCGCAGGTTCGGTCCCCAATGCTGACTTACTCCACTTCATGAGACAGGTTTTTCAAGCTTGTAGTTGGATTTATTTCGATAAAGCCAGATTCATTTAAAAAAAGGTATATAAAATCTCTTGATCTCATTTTTCCAGCTTTGCCATACAAGAAGTTACCAGTTCTGGAAGTCGATGGAAAGGTCTTAAATCAATCTGTCTGCATCGCCAGATATTTGGCACAGAAATTCGATCTGGAGCATGAAGATATGTGGACAAGAGCTCTACTGGAAGCGGTTGTCGATAATTTGAGGGACTTGAATAAAAGTAAGTAGTGTTTTAACCACAGGTATACAGCAAAGGATGGACTTCAATCAGGCTTATGACTGATCGTCGCGTCGGCTGGTTTAATATCATCACTCTACACTTGGATAAATAAATAAATAAAAACTTTATTACACATAAATATACACACGCAAAGGGCGGATTTATCGCCTGTTGTCGATTTCTGCAAATCAACCCAAATAACATCCAAAAATTCCAGTCCATCTATCGAATCGAACCCAGACCTCCGACCTGAGAAGCCGTCATTCTACTGCTGTCCTATGATGGCTGGTTTCATAAGTGTAAAGTGATCACATTAAACCAGCCGACGATCGGTCATAAGCCCATCCTTTGCTGTATATCTGTTGAGATAATTAATTGTTATATTCAACTACGACATGTAGAAATTCTCACAAAATTTTGATTGTGATTTTCAAAAATAGTATATGGGTACCACTAGTCTTTTCTTCTGACTGTTAAACAATGGAATTCCAGCGTGTACCGTCAGTTAAAAATCTTAATATTTTCCGTCAGTTAAAAATCTTAATATTTTATTGTCATTGCCTAACCTGCAAGAGAACTGGATGCGTTTCTAAAGAGACTTTTTGGAAAAAGTTTTTTTTTGTGTTTCTGAACGACCTTATCTTGTTTTTTCTTCAGAAGTAGCAGATTTTCTCACAAAGAAAACCCCCGAAGCCAAGAAAGAGTTCGATGACGCTCTGGACGATTTATTTAAACAACTGGATCTTCTAGCAACGGAAGGATACTTTTATGGCTCAAAGGTAAGCAGAAATTTCTATAACAATAAGGGTATTTTTATAGAAGGGTATTTTTCAGAGCAAACACCCCTGCAACCTAACTTAATATATAAGCTAGATACATTGAACCTTCATCTAGTGCATTACCGTCACATGTTTTTCATATCTAGTATGAACTCCTGAAAAAAAACCTCTGATTTTTTTCAACTCCCTTCTTGAAAATCGCTGAGCATAAATTTATTTTCATATTATAAGTATGCCCCACTAAAATAAACTTCTAAAATATTACTTTTTTTTAATAAAGCGACGTTGCCCCCGAAAAACGTCAAAAATCTATCTATCTATATCTATCTATACCCTCACGCCACGTCCCTTGCGGGGTAGGCAGAGAGGACAGAGCGCCAGACATCCCTATCCTTACACACACTCTTAGCTTCCGTCACACTCATACAGTTTGTCATACACGCTCTCCGATTCCTTTTACTCAAAACGCGCCCATCCTAGAGGATCTGGTCGACATGATCGGTCCAGTCCAGTCTGGGGCGGCCGCGTTTCCTCACACCTCTTCGTTCACTCAGATATATCTTTTTTGTCATCCTTTCATCCTTCATTCTCTCAACATGCCCAAACCATCTCAGTTTGTTCACTTTCATTCTAGTTACAACACCAGTCTTGCAGTCACTCATTTCCCTAATAACCTCATTCCTTATCCTATCTCTCAGCGTTTTCCCACACATTCTTCTTAGCGACCTCATTTCCACTGCATTCATCCCGGATTCATCCTTCTTCAGCCATGTCCAATTCTCGCTTGCATACATTAGGGTTCTGTTTCTTAATAAACCGAAATTCCCTGCATGCTATTTTTAATATTTCTTCTTCTCCAGTTCCAATCGTTGCGATTGGTTTGCACCAAAGCTCAAGTCTCCTCCTCTATCATCCCTCTTTTATAGTTTTACCATACCACACCCGTTTCATAGTTTTGTTTTGTCACCATGTCTTCTTCTCTTCTTAATCTTATTCATATGTTAGGCCTAGTAGCCTGTTGTTTGAGAATTGTTATGCCCGATCCCACCAACTACCACCTAGTAAGCAGACCCCTAAGGAATTTCCATACAAAACCACAGATAATTTGAGTGATTATTATAACTGTCATAACCTTTAAGATATAAATCCATACAAAATACAGCATGCAGCTACTTAAGTGAGGGAGATTCTGGGCGGAGATATTTGGGCACCTAACTAAGTAGAGCTGCATGTTGTATTTTGTATGGATTTATATCTTCAAGGTTATGACAGTTATAATAATCACCCAAATTGTCTGTGGTTTTGTATGGAAATTCCTTAGGGGTCTGCTTCCTAGGTGGTAGTTGGTGGGATCGGGCATTAGTCTCTTGTCTCTTGCGAGGTCGACTCCCAGCTGTTTATCCAACTCTTTGGTGGTCTGCCTGGGGGTCGCCTACTTTGGTCACCATGTGTTTATTGATTTCATTCTTTTTTGCTGTAACTGTTTATTGATTTGTTGCATTTGACTTTGTAATGTTTGTTCAATATGTAACCTTGACGATTCCAAGTGCCTTAAATAAGGCCTAAGGATGAATAAAAACCAATAAACCGATAAGTTAACGATTTCCCTTATAGAAGTTATGAATGTTGTTTAAGAGTATGCATACCGACATTTCAAAAATTTCTAAAAACGGGAGACCTTATATCTCGACAACCGTTACTAAATATGCTTTGGAACAAAATAGAGTAGATGCATTGAATATTTATCTAGGGAATAACCGTAAAAGATTTTTTATATCTTGTATAGATTTCTCAAAAAAAAAAAATTGAAATACACCTCTGATCTTTTTCCGAAAGACGGAAACTCGTTTCCCGAAAGTCGCGGAGTAATTTTTTTAAGTTGTACTGATAATATGCATTAAAATCTAGGGAATAACCGTAAAAGTTTTTTGATAGACGCATAATCAACCCCGAGAAATGGAAAAAACGCTAATTTTTACCATTTTATCATGCGATTGTTCACGCGATTTTGAACCTTAATGCCGTGGGAAATGACTGTGACGTCATTCTTGGTGCCAAGCCCTGAATGTGGGTCGATTCTTTACCACCTATTACCGAATCACCCGTAAAAAACGGGTTACACCGCGCCAACCTTAAATTGTCCCACATATTTTAATATTTTACGATTCAGCATCGTTAATTCGATTTTAAACGCCATAAAAATAGTCTAGTAGACAAGTATGTCCAAACGTTAATTATGTATTGTACCTTAATGGATTTTAAAACTAAATATCGCATGTCTTATGGCGACAGACCAGAAAAGCTTAATGGAAAATCGATCGAAGTTCTATTTACAATGTTTGAGTAATTTCAGCTATTATTCTGAAACGTGTACCTACATTTTATGTATTCATTCATACATACGGTCGAAACATTTTACATATTAAGAATATTACATCACAGAACACAACACTTAATAAAACATATGAAATATAGAAACACGACATATTATTATGTACATTTGACACAATGCTAAAATTATCAAAATACTGTGAATGAATACAATGATACAAGTTTTTCAAGCTTACTGTGAAATATACAATGTGTATTTGGGTTTATTTCGATAAACCCAGATTCATTAAAAAAAAAAAAAACTACTCGTATGAAAATGTGTTCAATAGGCATATTGACATTTCAATAAAAAAATGTTTTTTGAGACCTTGGATCTCGACAACCTTATTAAATATGCTTTGAAAAAATAGGGTTGATACTTTGAACCTTTATCTAGGGAATGACCGTAAAAGATTTTCTATATCTTGAACAGATTTCTCAAAACAAATTGTAAAAAATACCTCTTTTTTCCGAAAGACAGCAACTCGTTTCCAGAAAGTCGCAGAGTTTTTTGTTGTGTATTGATAATATGCATTAAAATCTAGAGAATAACCGTAAAAGGTTTCTTTAATGAAGTGAAATTAACCACAAAAAGTTAAAAAAAAAAATTCGTGAATTTGAACCTTAACGCCGCCGCGGCAAATGACGCGTAACGTCATAGATTGTACCCCTCTCCTTAAGGTGTAACTAGCGCCACCCGTGATGCTGTGGTGACCTTGTGGCAACGCCACACATACCCGAGAAGAAAGGTAGAGTCTACCATTTGTTGAAGTGATCCCACGGAAGTAACATTTTCAAAAGTCGACACCAATATTGCATTATTTATCTTCTTCTTCTGCGTCGAAGTCCTCACTGCTGAGGGTCGTGCCCATCCTCTCTCCTTGTCCGTATTACGTTCTGTATTGTTGTCCTCCACCTCTCCCGACACACCGCCGTATGCATTGCTCCAACCACCTATGTACCTGTGGCAGCCTTGATTTGGTCAGTCCATCTTGTATCAATCTATTTATAATATTCATGTAATTTTCTTTTCAGCCAACCTGGGTAGATGTCTATTTCGCTGGCATTTGCGACACCATCGATGGATACGTCAGCGGTTTCTTGAAGCCATACCCCAACCTCGTCACCCTTGTAGAAAACATAAGAAGCACAGACAGCATCAGCAACTATTTGGCAAACAGACCTCCACCTGAAGCCATGTAACTTAATATTTAAAATCAGATTAAATTTCGCAGATTCAATATAACACCTTTTTTATAATCTCACTTTTTTTCACGCGTAAGACTTGTTTTGAATTACACGTAATTTCGGGTCGACTGTAAGATTTTGCTTTTGCAATAAGTTCGCCTTTTGGCACACTACCATTGTCTTGTTTTTGTAATTTGAACAATATTTTTTTTTTAATTTAATGCATAAAAAAATCATATACTTGTAAATTTCTTATAATGTATTCATTGTTTTTTTTTTTTAAGAAATATGTGAGATTTTCCCTGATAATCGCACAACTTACATTCGAGTATTGATACATTTTACGTGGGTAAATAATTTTATTTTTCAAATTGTGATTATGAATTTTACGAAACTTTTAGACACCCCAAGCAATCGCACCGAAGAAAAAAGGTACTTATCCATATGAAATTATTGTTTTATTAAGATTTCAATATTTTTCTCTAGCAAGTAGGATTTTTTTATTATATTTGTTGCAACCAGCGAAAATTGCAGCTGATCACCAAAGCACAAGATGTTATGTGTTCATGTTTTTAGGGTTGACTGTAAGACTTTGCTTTTGCAATAAGTCCGCCCTTTAGTATTGATTTGCCTATTGATTTTGATTTTGTAACACTCTTGACTTGTTGCTAATAAAGATTAATTTATTTATTTTACTTAAAATATATTTCAGTATTTTTAACGTAAAAAAATGCAGTGTTTTATTTTCGAAAAATCTTACCATGGTCCATGAATAGACAAACAAAATACCTACTCAAAATATGCTGTCTGAAACTAAAGAGTTCTCGAGTAAAAAAAATATTTCTGGATATAGGCAATTTACATGAGCAAAAAACGTTATAATATCGCTTCAACTTTTTCAAATTTGGCTTGAGAATGTTAGCGCGAAATAAGAATAACGTAAGCGACAATGTGAATCATACATTTTTAAAAAGAACCTGGAAACAAATTAAAAAATCTAAGACAGTCAGCTTGTTAACCTTAAAATTACCAATATTTTGTCAAAATTACATCCGAAAAACTGAACAGATAATCCTTAAGTCCCGTAAATTTCAGGCGTACTTTCGGAATTATTTTTTGTTCAAGGAATTTCCGAATATTGTAATTCTGGGACAGACAACTTGTAGTCAATACTTTCATATCACTGTCTTTAGTTTCAAGACGATGCTCTTAGCATAGATTAATAATATGCTCTTAGTATTGATGGCTAGGAAAAAAATATGGTGTCAAAGCCAATTCACAGCACATGGCCCCGTAAATATCATAGTTGCACTAGAGCGCCATCTATGCGGAGAAGTAAGAAGTACAAAGTCTAGGCATATAATTATATTACTCACTCACGTCGATTTTATGTCCCATAATGGTTGCATTCCTATTAACGGCGCGAACCATTAAATACAAAAAAAGTATTATGCGTACTTAATTAATTATGATATTAATTATGGATCACTTGGTCTAATTGCAACCACCATTAGATGTTGAACAAAAATGTATAATTATAACATTTAATAAAAACTTTATTTTCAAACGCCTGATAATGAGATTGATGAGAATCCTCGAACACTAGTCGTGTAGTCATTACGTGGATTTGCCTTAAAGTGGAGTTGGCCAGTAGGTAGTACACGTCGCCAGACGCCCAGATTCTAGATGGACCAAAAAGATTCTCGAGTGGCAACCTAGAACAAGCAAATGGAGCGTAGGAAGACCTCAGGCAAGATGGTCTGACGATGTGAACCAAATCGCAGGAAGCCAGTGGATGCAGCATGCCCAGGATAGGGATCTTGGAAAGTCAAAGGGGAGACCTGTGTCATTATCCTTTTTGGAAAAACATATTTTTAAGGATCTGGGCTTGCATACACAACCCAAATACTTTCATACACACCTTGCACTAGGCTAAAACCGTATCGCAAATTGTGAAATACATCGCCAGCGCCGTGGTTTGAACCTGGCACCTCCCGCTTGAAAGACTGCCGCCTCAACCAACTGCGCTTACTATGTACTCTAAATTTATGCGAATAATTATCCAACCCCTTGTCAAGTTACGACTCCCTCCTAGGAGATCGAGACCCATAGTTTGAGAGCCTTTAGTGTATGGGTATTAAAAAAAGACATATTTGGTGAAAAAAATTGGTTTATTGTTTCTTTTACTTTTGCATTTTTTGTGTTTTTAAATAGGATAATAAATAACCAGTCTATTGATTTTGAAATTATGGACACAAAATTAGGGAAAAACCCTAATTTTGAACTGAAAAGTGTGAAGCTATTTTTGAAAAAAGAAGAACCGCGACACAAGAACGAATTCTAAATACGAACTTTCATAAAAAAAATCTAGAACATTAGAACATTAAATTTAGAAAAAAATGAATTCAAAAATTTGAGTCATTTATAAATTATCAGGTCTATTTGGTGCTCGATGTTTTTTTTTTTATGGCGTTTTCAATTTAGAAGTCGAAGTCTGGTCTCTTGTTGATGTAAGTCTTGATGGATGGGAGTTGGAGGACCTTCTGTTGGAGATTGTACAAGTGGGTGTACTTGCCCTTAAGGAAGTCAGTTCCCCACATTCCGATCATGGAGTCGATCAGACCGGTGTACCAGATGTCAACCCAGGCGAGTTGCTGCAAAGAAAAAGGGCACAAAAATTAGGACCTACATTCCAGAAGTTGGGAAATGGATATAAGGAAAAAACAACTTCTAACGGACATTTGCCAAGTCACTTTCTGAATCAACATGTCTCGAAATTCTTAAACTAACCCCGTTTAGGGACTTATCACAACAGATATACAGCAAAGGATGGACTTTCCATCAGGCTGATCGTCGGCTGGTTTGTGAGCACTTTATACCTGAGCACTAACATTTACCAATTCCAGTCCATCCATCATCCGCGACTTGGAATGGAACCCAAACCAACCTGATACACCGGTATTTTAACCGCTGCTGTGCTACGAAGGATGGTGGATCCACTGCGGACGGGTTTGGTATATAGGAAACAATACTGCCATCTGTTTAATTCCCTATCAACTTTATTAAAGCCATTTTTAGGACAGACAGGAAAATCGTGACCTTGAAAAAGACCCCGTTAAGTTCAGAGGCATGACTTTTTGGAAATCATTGACTATTAAGTTTTCAAAATTTGCTAATGATTCGGATCGAATTGGTTCATACCTTTCCGGTGAAGTATCCACCATTGTTCTCGACGAGCTTCTCGAACTGGGTCAGGTAAACTGGGTAGATCTCAGACTCCAAGGTCTTCTTGAGAAGGGTCTTCTTGCTGATGTCGGTCTCACGGTGCCATTCGGCGACCTCTGTACAAAAAATGAAGGAATATAATTTTTTTATTATTGAGGGGGAAAATTTCACAAGTTACTGGAACGAAGTGGGGTTTTAGGATGGTTTAATTGTTAAGATTTTAAAATTTGCTAATAGAAAAAAAAACAATATCTCATTGGCTATAATTACTTTAGAAAAGTGCTTTTTAACTCAATATGTCTTTTGCCCAGTTTTCAACATATGTAACACGATTTTGAAAGGTTAGGTAGTGAAACGAAAGCCAGAGAAACCAGAAAACCAGAGAAAAGAATGCTGCTTGAAAAAATGAACTTTTTATGTATGAAAGAAATCCGGAAAGAAGATTTAGTCAATATTATTTTTTTAACATTTGATACTTCGTATTAACTGAAAAATATTGCTTTTGCTATAAATTTGACCTTTGATGCACTATCATTGTCTTGTTTTATTTTACTTGTTTTTTTTTTTTTTGTCACTCAAGATTTTTTAAAAAGAGTGTACTTACTCTCCCAGAAGTTGTAGAGGGTCTCAACGATGGCATCCATTTGAGCGTTGGTCCAGTCATCTGTGGTGTACAGGTTCAGCTTCTTGGCCAAGAAGCGGCCAATAGCCTGGGGCTGGTACAGAATCTTGGAGTCAACTTCCAACACGGGCAGGCGGCCGAATGGAACGCCTGAGAAAAGAAAATATCATTAAGTATTACATTTGAAGTAAAACCGAGAAAATGTATTTCAAATTGCGATGTTTTTTATGGTAAAACTTACTGGACTTCATGTTTGGCCATTGGGTCTTGCGGTTGACGATGACGTTCTCGTATTGGAGTCCACCATAGGCAAACATGTACCTGAGGGGTTCTCCAACACCCATGAAGTCAAAGTATGTCAACTTGTAGACTGGGGCCATTTTGAACAAAGTAAGCTTGTTTCCTCTTCAGACAAAAAGATCAATGCTTGAATTAATGGTCTTCCACTAACTGACTATACTCTCTCTTCGTCCAGTATTTATAAGTGGAGCTAATCTCACTTTTACCAATACTTTATCAATATATTGGTTCAGTATCGATTTTATTTATTTGTTATTAATAATAATTATTATAGTTAATTAATAAGTCATTGGATGTCGTCATACAAGAAATTTTAATGTTTCATTTTTATCTAAAATCTTCTCACGCGGCGACCTTATGATTCAAGCATTTTTTTAAGTGTAGGTACATGGGGTATTTGCTTAAGAAATATTTGAATAAATAATTATTTTCTTTTTTCTCATCTCCCTCCCCCATATTTATTCGGGATCAATTCTGATAGAAAAATTGGTCCATTTCATTGGTCCATTGGTCCAAAAGGACTTAATTAATTCTGGCTAGCAACCAAACGGAGGGCGGATTTGGAGGCTAAGTCAGCCGACGATTAGTCATAAGCCTGATGGAAAGTCCATCCTTTGCAGTATATCTTACATGTAAATTTCATAGAATTTCTGATAATTTTTCCATTGTTCAACCAAGAAATATGTGAAATTGGCCCTAATAATCGCATAACTTATATTAAATTTTGGTTAAATAAATAATTTTGCAGTTGCGGATGTTAAAAAATTAAACTTATGTAGACATTAAATTATTTACGAATTTTCTGATGTTGACATTTGCAAAACTTACTCTCCATTGTATCCTACTTATTTTGAATTATTCATAACTTATCTTACATTTTAAAAAGTGTTTTTTGAAAACCCCAGTGCAATCGCACCTTCTTCTTCTTTGCTCTCGCCTTTGTCCCATTTACTTGGGGTCGGCTCTCCTAGTCCTCATCCTCCAAGTCCTTCTGTTCCCAGTGCAATCGCACCATCTGTGTATTTTCTCAGGAAATAATGAAAGAAAAAAAGAACTGTTTTATTTAGATTTTTATTATTTTTCTTTAGTAATTTTTGTTGCCACCAACGATAACTGCAACGCATTATCCATAACCAATAAAGCACAAGATTTTATATGTTCATGTTTCTAGGTTTTTTTTATAAAAATGAATCTGGGTAAATTTAAATAAACCCAAATACATCTTTGTACACTTCACAGAAAGCTGAAAAGCTTGTGTTGTGATATGAAAATTCCTCATAAGATAAAACCGCATATGAAAAATCCGCCTGTGAAAAAACCGCAGTATGTAATTATCTCAGTATGAAATTAACCCAGGGTGAAATTACCTCAGTATGAAATTTGCGCAGGGTGAAAAAAACTTAGCATGAAAGAATCCCATAAGAAAATACCTCAGTACGAAAAAAACGCAGACTCTAATTTGATTCCAGTATTAATAAATTTCTATGAATATCTGTCTATCTATCTATACCCTCACGCTACGTCCCTTACAGTGCAGGCAGAGAGCACATAGCACCAGACTGACTTATTCTTACACACGCTGGTAGCCTCCGCCATATTCATGTAATTTCATTCAACACGCGCCCCGATTCCTTTTCGTCAAGATGCGTCCATCTTCTAGGATTTGTTCGACGCGATCGGTCCTGGTCAGTCTCGGGTGGCTGCCCATCCTCACACCTCTTCTCTTACTCAAATATATATGTTTCATCATCATTCAGTCTCTCAGCGTGCCCAATATGAATATCTGAAAATGAAATTATCTATCCAAAGTTTTCCAAAGAGATAGGAATATTCTTCGTATCCACCTATAGGTGATATAATATAAAAAAAAATATTCAGAAAAAACTCAGCTTCGCCAGGAAAACTCTGCTAGCAATTTAATAATTAAGAATAAGAAAGAATCCAATTCAAAATGTGCGCTTTTTTCTTATGAGCTTTATTCATAATGATGTATTTTCTTATGGGATTCTTTCATGCTAAGTTTTTTTCACCCTGCGCTAATTTCTTACTGAGTTAATTTTTTTTTAATATATTTAATGAATCTGGGTTAATCGAAATAAACCCAAATACACCTTTGTACGCTTCACAGTAAGCTTGAAAAGCTTATGTCGTGAAGTGGAGTAGGTCGGCAACGGGGATCAAACCCGCACCCACTGAATTAACAGTCGAGCGCGTTACCAACCAGGCTACCGACCACATAATTTCACCCTGAGTTAATTTCATACTGAGATAATTACATACTGTGGTCTTTTCGTAGGCGCATTTTTCATAATATGCGCATTTTTCTTATGAGGAATTTTCATATGCGCTTTTTTTCATGAGCGTTTTTTTTACCGGTCACGAGTCTGGGCATATAATTATTACTCACATCGATTCTATGTCCCATAATGGTTGGATATATAATTAACGACGCGAACCATTGAATAGAAAACAAAATATTATACATACATAAGGGCTTGGCACCAAGAATGACACAGACATCACAGACATTTCCCACGGCATTAAGGTTCAAAATCACGTGAACAAAATAATAACGTGTAAAAATAGCGTTATTTTTTCAATTTTTGGGGTTAATTTTGCGTCTATCAAAAAACTTTTACGGTTATTCCCTAGATTTTAATGCATATTATCAGTACAAAAAAATTACTCCGCGCCTTTCGGGAAACGAGTTTTCGTCTTTCAGAAAAAATATCAGGGGCGATATTCAATTTTTTTCTTTTGACAAATATATACAAGATGTAAGAAATATTTAACGGTTATTGCCTAGATAAATGTTCAATGCATCTACCCTATTTTGTTCCAAAGCATATTTAGTAACGGTTGTCGAGTATAAGGTCTCCCGTTTTTAGAAATTTTTGAAATGTCGGTATGCATACTCTTAATTAACTATGATACTAAGTGTGGATCACTTGATCTAATCGGAACCATCAATAGATGTCGAACAAAAAAATTATATAAAAATTAAAATAACTTTTATGTCAAACGCCTGATGATGAAGATGAATCCTCGAACAGTAGTCACGTGTAATTAAAGTCATTACGTGGATTTTAGAACGAAATACTATAATCTTTAATTTTGATCTGTAAAAATGGATTGATACCATGAAGCGTCGGTCGAAAATCTTAATATTATAACATGATCATAGCGAGAATGTACTGGGACAGAAGTTAATAGTAGGTGCTTTGCCAGAATGGTAAAGCAAGTATGTACTTTAATTTCCTCCAAATCTCATCAATAGAGCAGTAAGTCCCACAAATTTGTATCCATTATCCTTTTTGGCAAAATTTATTTGGAAACGGACGAAAATTTCTGTCTATGACCATTTTTCTGGATAGTCTTCCAACCTCCTGTCAAGTTATGACACCCCACAATTGGTCGAACCCCATAATTGAGAGCCTCTAGTCACAGGTATACGAGGACATGAACTGCATCACATACATATGTCGAACTGAAAAGAGCTGCGGGAGACAGAGAGGAGTGGAGAACAAGATGTAGGAATTTGCTGCAAACCAATCCGCAGGATTGAAACTAGAGAAGAAGTAGGTAGTCACTAGTGTATGGATATTAAAAGAACACATATTTGGTGAAAAAAATTGGTTTATTGTTTCTTTTACTATTGCATTTTTGATGTTTTTAAATAGGATAATAAATAACCAGTCTATTGATTTTGAAATTATGGACACAAAATTAGGGAAAAACCATTTTTCATTCTTGCTCCTTTGAACTGAAAAGTGTGAAGCTATTTTTGAAAAAAGAAGAACCGCGACACAAGAACGAATTCTAAATACGAAAATTCATAAAAAAATCTAGAATCTTAGAACATTAAATTTAGAAAAAAAATAATTCAATAATTTGAGTCATTTATAAATTATCAGATCTATTTGATGCTCGATGTTTTTTTTTATGGCGTTTTCAATTTAGAAGTCGAAGTCTGGTCTCTTGTTGATGTAAGTCTTGATGGATGGGAGTTGGAGGACCTTCTGTTGGAGATTGTACAAGTGGGTGTATTTGCCCTTAAGGAAGTCAGTTCCCCACATTCCGATCATGGAGTCGATCAGACCGGTGTACCAGATGTCAACCCAGGTGAGTTGCTGCAAAGAAAAAGAGCACAAAAATTAGGACCTAAATTCCAGAATTTGAAATTGGATATAAGATGATAATCTTAATCAATAACTTAAGCAAACTAAATATGACTTCTAAAGGACATCTTCTGAATCAACTTAATAGAACTCCATTTAAGCACTTATCACAACAAATTTATATACTGCAAAAGATGGAATTTCTATCGGACTTGTTACTGATCGTCGAAAGATTGAATTTCTATCGGACTTGTTACTGATCGTCGGCTGGTTTGTGATCACTTAATACTTAAAATCACAAACGTTCACAAATTCCAGTCCATTCATCCGCTGCGACTGGAAATCGAACCCAGACCACCCTGAGGCAACCGTTATTTTAACCGCTGTATTATAAAGGTTGGTGACTGCGAACAGGTTTGGTAATGCGGGTTAAATCCTACCATATGTTCAATTCCCTATCAACTTTTTAAAAGTCATTTTTAGGGAAGACGGGAAAATTACGACATTGAAAAAAGACCCCGTTAAGTTCAGAGGCATGACTTTTTGGAAATCATTGACTAAGTTTTCAAAATTTGCTAATGATTCGGATCGAATTGGTTCATACCTTTCCGGTGAAGTATCCACCGTTGTTCTCGACGAGCTTCTCGAACTGGGTCAGGTAAACTGGGCAGATCTCAGACTCCAAGGTCTTCTTGAGAAGGGTCTTCTTGCTGATGTCGGTCTCACGGTGCCATTCGGCGACCTCTGTTCAAAAAATGAAGGAATAATTTTTTTATTATTGGGGGGAAAATTTCACAAGTTGCTGGAACGAAGTGGGGTTTTAGGATGGTTTAATTGTTAAGATTTTAAAATATGCTAATAGAAAAAGCGTTAAGAGATATTCAAAAATTTAAGTATTTTAAGTAATTTAAGTATTTGATACTCCGGATTAACTGGAAAACTGCTTTTGCAATAAATTTGACCTTTGGCAAACTACCATTGAATTTTTTTTTCATTTTTTTTCATTATTCATGTATTTAATATCCACAAAATATATAACAAAGTAAAAAATATAAGTAAGAAACAAGTATTGGATTTTATTGCCCCACTAGGCGAAAGCCTGTTCTGGGGCATTGTTTTATGAACTGTTTTTTTTCGCTACTCAAGATTTTTTTTGAAGAATGTACTTACTCTCCCAGAAGTTGTAGAGGGTCTCAACGATGGCATCCATTTGGGCGTTGGTCCAGTCATCTGTGGTGTACAGGTTCAGCTTCTTGGCCAAGAAGCGGCCAATAGCCTGGGGCTGGTACAGAATCTTGGAGTCAACTTCCAACACTGGCAGACGGCCGAATGGAACGCCTGAAAAAAGAAAATATCATTAAGAATTACATTTGAAGTAAAAACGAGAAAATGTATTTCAAATTGCGATGTTTTTACAGTAAAACTAAGAAAATGTACTTGAAATTGCGATGCTTTTACGGTAAAACTAAGAAAATGTACTTGAAATTGCGATGTTTTTACGGTAAAACTATGAAAATGTACTTGAAATTGCGATGTTTTTAATGGTAAAACTTACTGGACTTCATGTTTGGCCATTGGGTCTTGCGGTTGACGATGACGTTCTCGTATTGGAGTCCACCATAGGCAAACATGTACCTGAGGGGTTCTCCAACACCCATGAAGTCAAAGTATGTCAACTTGTAGACTGGGGCCATTTTGAACAAAGTAAGCTTGTTTCCTCTTCAGACAAAAAGATCAATGCTTGAATTAATGGTCTTCCACTAACTGACTATACTCTCTCTTCGTCCAGTATTTATAAGTGGAGCTAATCTCACTTTTACCAATACTTTATCAATATATTGGTTCAGTATCGATTTTATTTATTTGTTATTAATAATAATTATTATAGTTAATTAATAAGTCATTGGATGTTGTCATACAAGAAATTTTAATGTTTCATTTTTATCTAAAATCTTCTCACGTGGCGACCTTATGATTCAAAACATTTTTTTTAAGTTTAGGTACATGGGGTATTTGCTTAAAAAATAACTAATGAAAAAAATAAGTATTTTCTTCGTTCTCGTCTCTGTCCTCCCATATTTATTTGAGCTTGGCATCTGCCACCAAGATAGTCTTTCTCTAGCCATGCTGTAGAAATTTGAGACCACTTCGTTTTAAGCGGTACTGCCATCACCGTCGCCAAGGAAATGTATTGAATAACAGTCTAATCTGAATAACTACAAGGCGACCTAATCTGATGGCTATCAACCAATCGGAGCGCGGGATTGGAGGTTAAGTCAGCCGACGATTAGTCATAAGCCTGACGTAAAGTTCATCCTGATCTGTTAAGATAGATTCATGTCATTCAACGACATGTAGAAAATTCAATGTTACTGAAAAAGTATATTACATATTAAAAAAAAAAGTCATATTAATTATCATGTCATTATTGTCATTATAATTGTCATGTCATATTAAAAAAAAATTGTAGTAATCCCCGATTACTAATTAGACATATTATATCTATAGTATATATATTTAAATATTTACCTAAGCTATGTATTTTTTATTATTGACCATGCGTATTCTATTGTTTTAATATCTACATAAAAAATATATTCTGTGACCCCCGTTGACATTGCAATTTTTGATAAAAACTCTCAGGTCTTAGCGACCACGTAAGTGTTTAAACATCCCAATACATTAAACATACAATAATAAATTTTTAATTAATTTGTTTGCATGATTCGATTAAATTTTTGTCAATTTTTACTGCGCCGTTTTGCGGAGCTCAAGCGCACGTTCTAAAACAGCAAAACCAACTTGCATCTAAATACACGATTTATTAAATTTGTGGGTTTTAACTAAACCCTTCCTTCTAAACCGTTCCTGCCATCCTACTACTCAGAGGTAGTTCGTTTCAAGCAAAAGCTGGCTGAGCTAAAAGGCATATCAATATATCTCGCTCTTTGACATAGTGCGGCAAGAAGGTCTCCTGTTTGAATTGATTGAAAGAATGAACTAGGGGACAAACTACAGAAAGAATACCTGGACGACCTGTGCCAGGATATGGGCTTCGACTCATATAAAGAGTTAAGAAGAACCGCACGGGAAAGGTATGAGTGGAGGAGGAGACCTGGGGCTACAAACCAATCGCAAATTCGCAACGATTGGAACTGGAGAAAAAGACGTTTTTAGACTCTGCCAACTTGTTATCAAAATATTCTGTGCATGATCAGGGGCGTTCAATTAATCCGAGAAACTCCAGGTATTTTATGTAGTATCCCATCTACCTACCTTTTATTACTTTAAATAAAAACATATTGAATCACCAAGCATGGTATGGATAGTCATCTGTCATAGTGCAATCAATAAAAGTCGCCAACCTGGACAGGTAGACGTGTTACAAATCCATCGGTATAATTGTGTATTATGAACGTCCCGAGGTACGATAAGGCAGTATATTCCATGATACACGTCATAAGGTATCAGCCCTGGAATTCGAATCCGGCACCTTCCGTTGGGAGACCCGCTCTCCTACTACAATCTATTTACTTTTTATTTTAATATATCTGTTGTTTAGCTGAGGAATAGGAAGACGTCAGATGTCATGGATCCGAAATATTCTTTTTCGATAGTGACCGCCAATGTCGGGAGGAAGGCAGGTAGAGAATAAGAAAAAAGATGTTGATCTGTGAAAAATAAATTATTGCTCTTAAAATTATGAGGTCTAACGGTCCTTCTGCCTCTTAGGTGGTCTGCTAGGTGCACCAATGTCCAGTTAGGATCTCATTGGGTGCTGTATATGGGAGCCTGACTACAACATGTCCCCTCCTTTATCATCTTCTGGATCTACTACACCGAACAATGTCCTATATTTCAGTTATATCTCTGTTTCGCCTCATCATCCACACGCTTGCCAAGCGCCGGCGTTTTTCCAGCAATGGATCCTAAGACTGTAATCTCAGATGTTCTGAGTAGCCCTTTGGTTCTTACAATGTGTCTGTGTCTCTACAGTCTATAGCATACATCACAATTATTATTGGTCGCATGCAATGCATGTCTTGTCTTGCAGTATATTCAGACCTTTACTGTCAATACGCATGTGTTTGTTAATATTCTTTCCTTCTTCTTCTTCCTGTGCCTTATCGGGTCCCCCCAACGTTGGAGATCACTCGTGCGAAAACCTCTCTGTCCTGGGATGCCCGGAGCAGATCTTCCACTCGTCTCATTTCGCTCCATTCTCTGATGTTGCGCAGCCAGGACATTTGCTTTCTACCGACTCCCCGTCTTCTTTCTATCTTGGTTTCTAATATTAGTCGGAGGAGTTATCAATTTAATTATTTACTGAAATATTTTTAGTATAAGGTGTAGCAAGCATTTCTCATTGTAATATTACTGTATTGAATAACAATCTTACTCTCTGATATTTTATAAGCAATCACGTTGCATGCAAATGCATTGAAGAAGCCGTACTCAGGAATTCAGGCTTTCAGAGGGTGGGTACGGAAGTGCATGCATAGGGAGGTAAGTTAAATGGATTAGGGGGAGAAGGTGGTAGTGATTATACAAGCCTTAAGCTTAGTATACCACGCCAAGGTCACTGGAACAAACCGATATCAATGTTTCATGATTACTGCAATAATTCTTAGTACAGATCATATAATATGAAATATGGTTTTAATACTGCTTCTATTCCATCAATCCATGATACACGTACGTATTTCGTAATTTCTCGGAAGACTTCGTATGAACTCACTTTTAATTGATAAAATTTTCGATATATTACGGTATTTGCTATGTTTATGTAGTTCCAAATATTTGCGTCTCCCAGATTTTGAACCTGGCACCTCCCGCTCGAGAAACTGCCGCCTCAAACAACTGCGCCAACCATGTGCTCTATCTTCTTCTTATCTATGTGCCCTGTCGGGTCCCCCCGATGTTAACGACCACTTGGGAGAACGCCTCTCTGTCCTGGGCAGTGCGAAACAGTTCCTCCGCAGTTCTGATCCCTATATGTGCTCTATAGATGTATTTATTTCCATTTTATATTACTTAAATTTTTAATTAATTAATTAGTTATGTATTTTGCCTTATTAAGGACCCTGTTATTAAACTTATATTCACAAGCTCTAATTTTAATAGAACCGTAAACAAAATTCCAGTACAATAACTATTGCATATTTGGCAGGCTTTTTAAAACCCTAATATCCCAATAATGGGACCAACCAATGTCTTATGATCTAGATTACTAGTTATTAAAGGACTCGTTTTGCATCTTGTTGAGACGGTGTCTGTTGAAATGCAAGTTGCCAGCGGCGTACCACAGGGATTCCATCTAGGTTCCAGTCTGTATAATTTTATTGTTTCATTGTTTTTTATTGTTCTCTATCGTCCGTAGGCCCATTCGGGCACCTGGACTCGTCAATTTTTACAATTATAGCATATTATCAAACAATAACAAAAACAATAATCATTATCAGATCAATACCAATCAGAGTGTAAAGAGCTCTGATTGACATTTCATCATACATATAATCAATTTTTCAACATATCGTCATTAATTGAACAAACTGAGCATACGATCAAACAAATCATGCAGCATTGAATAGAACGGCATACAATCAAATAAATCCATTACATGCGAGTACGTGGTTGGCGTATTTGGTTGAGGCAGCCGTCTCCCAAGCGGGAGGTGCCAGATTCAAACCCCGGCGCTGGCGATGTATTCCACACTGTGAGATACAGGCTTTTAGCCTAGTGCAAAAAAGTATTTGGGTTTGTGTATGCAAACGCGGATCCTTTTTATAAAAAAAATAATATCGTGCAGTATTATTCACTAAGGTGAACGATTTCTTCCAATTAACCCATAATAATGTTTGTTTTGCACACAAAAGAAAAAAAGAATAGCAGACATACTCATATGTGTGATATTGTTTCAAATATTATTTTCTATTGTGTTTGTGTCACCTCTGTTGATAAACTCTTTGATACTGTGTATACGTATAGTATATAATTGATAACAGGTAGAACAACACAATATTTGTTTTGTGTGCGATTAAAACAATTGTTCATTTGACATCAAATTTCATTGTGTATACTTATCACTACAAGCAAACACAAGTTTTACGATGTCTCGATATTCATTTCTTTTACGAGCACAAAATGTTACAATTCCAAATGACAGTTTGATTTAAGTCAATACCAACCCATACTATAAACCCATAAACTATTGCTGTCTGTAGGTTTTATTCCTACTATGATCCTTCTTGCTGAAAAGCCAGTGTTGGGCAAAGAAACTTCCGAAACACTATGTCGAGAGAATCTCCGTAAAAACTGGTACTTGAATAAGATGGAACCTGCAGTTTCTGCGGTGAAGAGGAGGAAACTTCTTGTCAGCTTCTAGCGGGCTGTAATAATGAAGATATGAACTTTGAGATGGAGAGACGACCTGGTCCGACATGTCGGTGCAACCTGGATGCAGTCTGCATAGGACAGGACAACATGGAGGCAGATGGAGGAGGCCTTTGTTCAGGAGTGGACGGGAATAGGCTGATGCAGAGAGAGAAGAGAGAGAGTACTTTGAACAGTCGCTAGAGGTAGAATCATTTTCCACACTAGACCTCCTTCGAGTCTTGCCCTTCGTAATCTGAGACTAGAGGGGCAACTCTAACTGGATAATCAGCATATGTGCAGAGTGGGAAGAATAGAAAAGATCTTATAACAATAGATCGTTGACAGATAAAAACTTCAGTTAGGTATAAGATAGTGTGTCATCAACAATTTCCGTCAACCGAATACATATTTAATTTATTGTAAAGCCGTATGATGGAAGGTATAGTGCATTTTTATAAACAATAAAAAATGATTCGCAAACATTATTGCAAAGTGTCTGACATTAGTATTTTTATATTCGTTAATAATTAATCATATTTGCGTAAAACAATTCAAATTATTAATTAAAAATAGTTTTTTATTAAATATTGGAAAATCGTTTTCGAAAAGTTGTTTTCCAAATCTATTTGTCGTCATTTTGTCGTCTTGGTGATATATTTTGTGTATTTTTTTGGCTAATTTCTTTGTTTCCAATGGGAGCAGTTTTGGGATCAGACACATCAGATCAATCGGATACAATTTCCAGAGACTTGGCAAAGATGTCGAATTCAGAAGTGAAACTCGGAAAGAATGGCCTGGCTGAGAGCATTCATTTCTTGATGGCATACGCTGAGAACGAACTGTCAGAGTTGAAGGAGAAAGTGGAGAAATGGCTGGAAGAGGAAGGTATGATACCTAAATATTCTTTTAAAAAATGTTTAAAAAAGTCAGTGTTTACCAACTTCTAATAGGCATGAGGGATAGTTGAGATAGGAGTCACCTAGCACAAATTTTGTATTTATTTAGCAAAAAAATAATGGCAAGTGGCTCCTATCTCCGTAATTCCTCATCTAACAAGTTGGTGAAATCCAGGCTAAGTGCTTTAATAATTTGGTGATGAACTTATATTTTACCATTAATTGGTCCCAGATCATCACAGTCTATGAGTTGTATAAAGCAGTAAAATCTCGCTCTGATTAGGAGTAAATTCATAGAACGTTCTATGTAAATCGTTGATGTTCTTGACTCTCATATATTGCAGATTGCTGTATTTGAAACCATGCCACTTTTTATACTAAAAAATGTATATTGGTTATGGTTGCTTTTGCTGCCATATTAATATCTTAAAATGTGTAGTTTTAGTGTAGGAACATTTTCACGTATATTTCACGTATATAGACAATATTTCTTTCAGACAACTCTGGTATTGATATATTTCATGGCAATAGAAATGGAATATGTGGTCAGATGCTCCACAGATGGCATATGCGGGAATCTCCTGTGGAGAACGCATATAGCTTATTTAGCATATCGAGGAGACGAGCCCTCTGAAAGCATTTCTTGCCAAATGCCCGGCAATGGCAATAGCGTGTCTCCTGATGTATAGGAAAAAATCGTTTGATCTCTTTATCTTCTGACAATGCCACCTTTGGGTGGCTGATACCAAATGATTATAGTAATTACCAAATTCTAAATATTTAACATATTTCCAGAGAAAGAGGGAAAACTGGATTGCCTCCATGGACTGGCAGTCGCAAGATGCATTGGCTCATCTCTTGGACTTCTCTCCGGAGACCACTGGATCGATGCCCAATTAGACACCATTGCCATAGTTATTTACAAAATTATTCAGAGTAAGTATGAATATGGGCAAAGACCCAACAGTAATTGTTTTAGAGCATTCATCCAGCTGGTCATTGATCCTTCAATCTAGATCTTGATGGCAACAACGAAAGCGAATTTATATCTCTGGTGCCAGTCGAGACGTACTTAGATTTTACAAAAATTCCCAAGTTATTGAAACTTTGGGATTTTGTTTATGAATACTCAGTGGAGCTACACTCGATTCATCAAACAAAATTTCCTTGTGCTAGCTAAGATCCATCGGGCATCCATAAACATCATCCCAAAGTTTCAACAACTCGGGATTTCCATTTAACTTTGTTCCACAATTGCTAGCAAAAGTATTATTAATTTTCTTCTAAAACATTTTTGTTCCACCAGAGACCCAAAAAATTTACAACGAGCCCAATGAGGCGAAAAGGGAAAAAATGAAAGCAGATTTAAAAAAGGAACTTTTGGAGACCTATTTCAAGTCTTTTGAGAAAACTGTTGAAGAGAATGGAGGCAATTTCTCGAAAAAGGTTGGTTCTGAAATATTACTCATTTGTTATAATTGAATTCTAGAAATTTGTGTGTCAAAGTCAGCCTTACTGTGGTCCAAAACTTTAAGAGTCTATTGGCCGCTTTAAATGAATTACTGATACTTTTTTATCGGTACAGTTTTTTGTCAACAGAACTGTGAGGTATATGCATTCATACCATGCAGCATTGTGTGAACTCCCTTGGGTAGGACACAAGATAGGCATTCGTTGCTAATGAGTTGGGTTTTCTTGACTTAACTGATAATTTTATGCCCAGGGCAATGCTGAACCATATCGCCGGATTCTGCTGTCAAACGTGTAAATTATGAAGTTGTTTATTGTATGCTGCAGTTCAAGAATATTTCACAATGTACCAATTTTTCGATACTACCGCCATCTGTTGTTGCTTAATGTGAATTTAGATACCTTTCGGTACTGATGTTAATGAAAAAACTGTAATGTGATTTCAACTGCACAATTCAGAACAAATCCAGTTGTAATACCACTTTGTATATCCCGATTGTTTTTTTCAGTTTTCATGGGTGGACATTTTCTTCGTTGCTGCTGTGAATGTCCTGGAGTGGTATCTTGGATTGGGACTGATAGACAACAGATTCCCATGCCTGATGAAACTTATTCAGTTTGTCTACAACATTCCTCAAATCAAGAAATACATAGATGAGAGACGAAAAGCTTTTGAGGGAGATGTCCTCCAGAAAGTTCATAATTTAAGCATTAAAAGCTAATTCTAAGAAATTGAATTATATAAACGATAGTCAGTATATAATAAAAATATACAATAATAATAAATAGTAATACAATAATAAGGTAAGAAAATATCTAATTACCTACTGCTATTACAGGCACAATGCTTGTATTTTACATAGAGCAGTTTATATCTGAGCATAATCCTGTGATATCCATGATATCTGGATAGGTGAATGTTTCCCAGTATTAGGCTGATGAGTTCATATATCAATCATGAATGATAATATGTGGACTCTTCTGCCTGATAATACTGAGAAGTGTTTTGGCAAGTCCTGCCTCCACGTTAGAATGACTAATAATATTTACATGTAGAAGACATCAGCTGAAGCTATAGACAACGAATTTCCCATCCAACATACTAAAACACTTCTACAACCAATAGAGCTGGCAGTGCTTGGAATCAGTTGCTGGAGTCAGTTGTAATAAATTGCTCCCACCACCAACTTCTTCAAGAATAGACTTGATAATTGAACATAAACACATACTAATTGGGATTTGTAGGAAATATACTGCGTGTGTATGTATGAGCACTAGGTAGTCCTGTAAGAGCACCAGCTATAGTAGTTGCAGGTTTTCACAATGATCCATATGTCATGTTTTAGTTAGTACAATCATGTGAGATAGTAAGGTCTTGCAGTGACCTTCAGGTTCCTGTTGGCAATTAATTACTAATTACATATCTACATGCTCACTGGTGACTCTACTATATTGCATATCGTGTGCGTGAGGAGGGAACTATTCCATAATCCGCTATATTTAACATCTGTCTAAATTAGCTCCATATTTCGTAGTGGTCAGTATAAAAAACAGCAATGTTTTCTCAGATTTCTCAGAACGCGTCACTTCAACTTGAAACTCGGATTCAGCGCCTCCAAAAACCATGGCTAGCCGAGGGCTTCGTAAGATTAGTGTGACGTCACGTCAGTAAGTGGTTGCCATCTTCTTCTTCTCCTTCGTCAGCCTTGATCCCTCCACTGCTGGATGTAGGCCTCTTCCATTCGTTTCCAGTCCTTTCGATCCCTCGCCTTTCTGACCCACTGTCTACCCGCTACCGAGGTCACGTCGTCCGCCCATCTTTTCTGGATTGCCATGGTGATATTAATTGAGCGTCACGGTTAGATGGTTTCGGGCCAATAGAGAGAACTATAGATTAAAAAGAAAATTGTTTTTCCTGGACATATGACACTAAATATTGAGAAGGTAAATATTATTGTAGTATAGGTATATCTGAACTACAAATCATTAGAGCTGAGTAAGTAATGCTGGATTTCACCAACTTCTTAGGTGAGGAATAGCGGAGATAGGAGCCATCTAGCTTAAATTTTGTAATAAATAATGATAGGTGGCTCCGCTATTCCTCGCGTAAAAAGTTGGTGAAATGAAAAATAAAAAATAAATCTTCTTCTCTTCTCTTCTTGTTCCTAATATAGGCCTTGTGGCCTGTTATGAAGATGGATTAGCCTCCTGCGATGTCGAATCCCAACTGTCTGAATGAATCCCAACATCTCTTAGGTGGTCTGCCCGGGAGTTGTCTGCCCTGGGGTTGGCCGTGCAATGCAATGTGAGGGAGTCTGGATGGCTCCATTCTCCTCACATGTGCAATGTGCATACCATACATGTCTTCTCCGTTGCGTGTAAAAAAAATGCTGTTGTTAAATTTAACGGACGTCTTATTGAATACTTACAGTATACTCACAATTCTATAACTAAACCATTTTACGTGCACATGAACTGTAATTTGTGCAATTACCGGAAACCGTAACTGATAACTTTACGAGCCTTGTAAGTTGTAAGTGGGAAATACACGGCTAATCTAATTTACTTACTTTCTGAACTCTTCAAAGCATCGCAAAGATGAATATCCGTTACCTAATACCAGCTTATGCTGTCCGGGGACCTTTTTTATGTTTTATGTTGTTTCTGATGCTATTGCTGTGTTATTGATTATCTTTTTCTTTCTTCCTTGCCTCTTCCCAGTTCACCTGGGGTCAGCCCTTCTGGTACGCAGTCTCCAAGTCTTTCTGTCTTGTGTCATCTCACTGGTCAGCTGCTTCTCCCTTAGGTCTTTCTCAATATTGTTCCACCAGGTGGCTTGTGGACGACCTCGACCTCTCGCTTGTGTGTGGATGTCTAGGGCTAGTCTGATCACGTGATCGTCATTTCGTCTGTTCACATGTCCATACCATCGAAGTCTACCCTCTTTCAGTTTCTCCGGGATAGGCGCGACTTGATTATGTATGTATTATTTTTCTTTTCAATAAACTAAGTTTCAATTTCAATTCAAAAGATATATTATCTTTTTTTTTCTATTTTACCCCCTCACGCCGCATCCCTTGCGGGGTAAGCAGAGAGAACAGAGCACCAGACTTTCTTTACACTCTGTTAGCATCAGTATGACGAAAAATAATTTGATTAGGTACCTACTTCAATAATCTAAGATTAGCATTGATGTGCTTATCTTTTTTTATTGCTCCTCTTGATTGTTAATAGACTATAACTACGAGTATGTGTAAAATTGACGATTCCAAGTGCCCGAAAGTAGGGCCTAAGGACGAGAATGAACAATAAACATGAGTTAATTTTGAGATAGTCAACCAATAACTATAGTTATTTAGGGCAATACGTAACCATTCTGACCTTATTTGACATGTTCCCTAACTAGATAATAATGTGAACTTAATTAAACAAATCATGACAGAATATCATACTTAGATACTATGTCTCCAGATGCTACTTAATTCAATTTAAAAGATGTGATATAATCTATACCCTCACGCCACGTCCCTTGCAGGGAAGGCAGAAGGACATAGCGCCAGACTTCCCTATCCTTACATACACTTCTAGCCTCCGTCACATTCATGCAATTTGTCATACACGCTCTCCGATTTATTTTACTCAAAACGCGTCCATCCTTGAAAATCTGGTCAATCTGTCATCCTTCATTCTCTCAACATGCCCAAATGCTGTTAAGATGAGATCACTAAGAAGAATGCGTAGAAAAAGCCTACGAGAGATAGGATAAGAAATTAAATTTGGGAGTTGAGTGACTGTAAAACGTATGTGGATACTAGAATGAACTTGAACAAGTTGATATGGTTGGGAGTGTTGGGACATGTAGAGAGGATGAATGATGAAAGTGCTGCAAGGAAGCGCGGCCGTCCAAGAACGACTTGACTCGAGCATGTCGAATTGTCGACCAGATGCTCGAGGACGGATGCGTTTTGAGTAAAAGGAATCGTATATTAACGAATACATAAAAATAAGGCATTAAAATACTATACGTCATTTGCATGTAGGTATTGCGACGGAGAAAAAAAGTTATATACTTAAGCAGTATTAAGGAAAGATTTTTTCCTTGAAAACGGAATGGTAATAAAATACTTAATTTATTCCTCACAAATGTATGGAGGTACAAAGATTATGAATTCAGAAAGAAGAATGTGCGGGAAAACGCTGAGAGATAAGATAAGGAATGAGGTTATTAGGGAAATGAGTGACTGCAAGACTGGTGTAGTGACAAGAATGAAAGTAAACAAACTAAGATGGTTTGGGCATGTTGAGAGAATGAATGATGACAGGATGACAAAAAAGATATATCTGATTTCTCAAAAAAAAAAAAACACCTCTGATCTTTTTTCCGAAAGACGGAAACTCGTTTCCCGAAAATCGCGGAGTATAATTTTTTTTAGTTGTACTGACAATATGCATTAAAATCTAGGGAATAACCGTAAGAGTTTTTTGATAGACCCAAATTTTAACCCCAAAAATTGGAAAAACGCTATTTTTAAAATATAATTATATTTGTAAAATATTATTATATACAAAAAATGGAAAAACGCTATTTTTACCATTTTATCATGCGATTGACACGCGATTTTGAACCTTAATGCCGTGGGAAAAGACTGTGACGTCATTCTTGGTGCCAGGCTCTTAAATTGATATCACTATTAAATCTGTTGAATAAAAGTAACTAGCTAACACCTGCCAAAATGACGGACTTCTTCAAAATACCCATAAACCAACGACAGATACAGAATTCACCATCCATGGGTTGTAGAAAGGCCCCCAATCTTTTTCTAACAAGTTTTTTCGAGGGTCCCGTAATCATAACAATGTTAATTGTGTGTTGTTTAATTTAGAGCTTGTGTACGTGCATACTTTGTCTATGATTTCCCAATCCTACCTATCCTAATATAAATTCCATTCCTAATTCAAATCCTTTTGTTGTCACTGAAGAAATGGAACAAATGAGTGAGTTTTTGTTTTAAAGAAGATTGAGTTTGACATTAAAAGAACATGGTTGAAAATAATTGAAGATTATAGTTCGTTGTTTTGTGAAAACCGTCGTATGTTGAATTTAGTGAGTTCCCGTAGGGGAAATGTTACGTTTATGTTATAATTGTGTTAATTCCCGTAGGGGAGAATAATAATATTGAACTGAAAGTTGAATTGAAGATAATTAAATGATCAAATCAGTGCACTGAATGACTATGAAAGAAGACCGGGAATCAGCGGCAAGGTAAGTGGCAACAAATCCTAAGTTTCTACAGTCCACTTCCAAGATCATTATTTTTCACTTACCTATCCTATTTAAATGTGCGTACATAATTTTGGTCCAATCTCGCACGGATATATGGTTTTCTTATTGGTTTTTTAGTGTACTGGAGAGAGGTCTGTATAGGTACATACCCACTTGTGGTACTTATATCGAAATAGGTCAATGAACTAATATTAATAGTTGAACAAAGATTAGAAATGGCTACTCTTTTGCAAGTAAAATTAAATAATGTATTTTTGCGAGTACAAAATACATCTAAATGTAATCACCCATGTAAAAGGGTGGCCGGTTTCGACTTAGAACGCAAAGAATGGGCAACACTGAACCGTATCAGGTCAGGTTGCAGCAGATGTGCAGCCGAGCGTCACAGGTGGGGCTACATTAGTGACCCTGCTTGTGATTGCGGTGATGCGGTGCAGACTCTACACCACATTGTGCGTGAATGCCCAACCCACAAATTTGGGGGAATGATGGAGGATCTGAACAACTTGACGACCGAGGCCAGAATGTGGCTTCGGGATCTAAATGTGATCTTATAGCGCCTGACACCATACGAATATATATATATCTAAATTGATTGAGTTTTGTGTGAATGAGGAGAAAAAGAGTTATTTTTTGGCAAGATGCGAGCGTATAGATGCGTGGCGTATTGAATTTGAAGATTTGTCTGATAAGTTGATTGATAAATATGTGGAAGAAAGCAATGATAAAAATTTGAGTGAATTGAACGATCTTGTAGAAAAATTCCATGATATTTATTTTGAAGTAACATGTTATAGGAATAAATTAATGAAAGAGAATGAAACAAGTAGTTGTCAAAAAATATATGTGAGTGACAAACCCAAGTTACATTCTATAGATATACCTAAATTTGATTCGAAGATAGAGAATTGGCCTGCATTTCACGACTTGTTTTGTTCATTAGTACATAATAATAAGGCATATACCAATGTGGAGAAATATCAATATTTGCGTTCATCAGTGAGTGGATATGCTGCGTGTTATTTGAAATTACCTATTTTAGATGAAAATTATTACTTGGCATGGAATTCATTAGTAGATCATTATCAGAATGGTCGAATTTTATTCAACCATTATATGGATACGATGTTTTCAGTTAAACCTTTAGGAAAAGAAGGACTGAAAGAATTATCTCATGTGTATCAGATATTTTATGAGAATATTGGAGCTATTTCGAATTTGAATAATAACGATATGCTTGGCCTTGTATGGGGGTATATATTTTTGAATAAGTTAGATTCGCACACACGAAGAATTGTAGAATCTAAGTTGGAATTACAGGAAATTCCTACCGTTGATAAGATTTTTGAGATTGTGAAATCTCAACTTCAAGTGTTAAAGTTTTCTGGACCAGGAGAAGCAAGTACATCTGGTGGAAGTAATGTGAATTATAAAAGTAAGACAAAATTTGTCGGAAATAATACTGTCCAAACATTGTGTTATCATTGTAAAGGGGAACACAGATTACATCAATGTAAAGAATTTTTGAAGTTGACTCCACATGAAAGGAAAAATCTGACTTCAGAGATGCGTTTATGTTTTAAGTGCTTTGGAAAGCATCTGATCAGTGCTTGTAAGTCGAAATATAATTGTGAAAAATGTGGAAAGTCTCATAATACGCTGTTACATTTTGAGCACAGCCCTGTGGTTGGAATTTGCAGTGAGATGGGGAAACGGGGTGTGGGTCAGAATGTAATTTTGGGAACAGCAGTGGGTTTTGTTTCCGGAAATGATGGGAATGGAAGACAAAGAGTTAGATGCTTATTAGACTCTGGAAGCCAAGTGACATTGATAACGAAGCGGTGTTGTCAAGGAATGGGTTTTAAAATTAGTAAGTGTGATACGACAGTAAAGACATTATCTTCAAAAATGAATATACAAGGTGTGGTCAAATGTACATTGTTTGACAAAACAGGTAATAATCGAATTGACTTAAACCCAGTCGTAGTAAATGAATTACCAATATGTTTACCTACTCATGATGTGTCGCATTGTACTCGAATGATGGTAAATAAATTGAATTTGGCCGATGAAATGTTTTGGAAATGCGATAATATTGATATAATTATAGGAGCAGACGTATATGGTAAAATATTTAATGGAAATGTAAAAGAAATTTCAAATGAATTGTTCGCATTTGCGACTATGTTTGGATATGTTATATTGGGTAAAGATAGTATTGAAAATCATAATGATGTGTTTTCATGTTTTGTTGCTACTAGTGATTTGAATGATTTAGAAGAGGATTCATCATTAGGAAATAATAGTAACATGTCATCGTCAGAATCACAATGTGTCGAATTATATAATAAATCTCATTATAGGAATGAGGAAAGAAGGTATGTGGTACCTCTATTGAAAAAAGAAAATGAAATTGTTAATTGTAATGGATCATTTGGATTCGCAATGAAAAGACTATATAATGTAGAAAGAAAATTGTCCAAGAACATAGAATTGAAAACTCAATATATGGAGTTTATGAAAGAATATGAACGTTTAGGTCATATGACTCTTGTGGATTTTCGAGGTAAATCTGATATTTATTATATCCCTCATTATTGTGTATTGAAGTTGGAAAGTGTAAGTACAAAGTTACGTGTTGTATTTGATGCAACTTCAGGCGAAAAGGACAAATCGTTAAATAAAGTTCTTCATGTAGGACCGAAGTTACAGGGAGACATTGTTGAATTGTTATTAAGATTTAGGTACTTTCGAGTTGCGTTTACAAGTGACGTTACAAAGATGTATCGTCAGATTTTGGTAGTACCAGAAGAAAGGAAATATCAGCATATTTTATGGAGAAACGATCCCTCAGAACCAGTGCAGAAATATGAATTAAATACAGTAACGTATGGTTTAACGAGTTCTCCCGTTAACGCTATTAATACTATTCATCAGCAGGTAAAGGATGAAGGTTCGAAGTATCCATTGGCGTCACAGGTTCTTTTGGAGAGTTGTTATGTGGATGATATTATTACAGGCGCAAATAATATTGAAAATGCTAAAATTATTAGGGATCAGCTGATATTATTGTTAAGATCAGGGGGTTTTGAACTGGCTAAATGGTCCAGTAATTGTTTGGATGTTGTAGAAGATGCAAATAGTGACAAAAATTCGTTGATAAGTTTTGATAAGGATAATCAAAATAGCAAAATTTTAGGCATATTGTGGAATTGTGCCACAGATGTTTTCTCATACAAAGTGAAAGTTATGAGTATTAAATACACAAAGCGGTGTATATTGTCATTGATAGCAAGTATTTATGATCCAGGAGGATGGATTTCACCCATCACATTTTTACTTAAAAGTTTTATGCAAGAATTATGGAAAAGGAAATGTGACTGGGATGATATGATTCCAGACGTGATGAAATTGAAATGGATTAAGATCGTTGAACAATTGCACATGTTAGAAAAATTTTCTTTATGTCGTTTTTTAGGAACTGATCCTAAAAGTGAGTGTTATTTTGTTGGATTTTCAGACGCTTCTGAGAGAGGATATGGTGCGGTGTGTTATTTAGTCACGGAAAATCAAGTCTCATTGGTGGATGCTAAATCGAAAGTAGCACCAGTATCAAAGATTGAAGATCGTGTTAAAGGATCATTGAAGTGTATAGAGATAGAAGCTAGTTTGAATTTGATCGTAAAGTATGATCAAAGTTTTCATTTTGCAAAGAATTTGCATGTATTACGTACGGAAAATAAATGTGAAGATTCACAGTTACAAAAATTGAATTGTTTCTTGGATAGCCGTGGTTTACTCAGAGTGGGCGGAAGATTGCGACATTCTACGCTTCCAGAAAATACAAAGTTTCCTATTTTATTGAGTAAAAATAGTGAATTGGTATCAATGATTATTAATTATTATCATGTAATGTATTTACATGTGGGTCCAAGATCTTTACAGTTTTTGATTCAAAGAAAATATTGCATAATTTTTGCTCGCAACAGAATTAAGTCATGTTTGTCTAAGTGTATTATTTGTAAGAGATTTAATGCTGCTCCCGTGCCACCGAAGATGGCTGCATTGCCAGAATATAATTTGATAGAAGTGAAAATGAATCGTCTAGATAGATGGCAACATTTATCAAGAATGTGTCAAGATTTCTGGAAAAGATGGAGTTTAGAATATTTGACATCGTTACAACAGCGCCAAAAATGGTATGATTCAAATCCTAACCAGAAGGTTGGTTCACTAGTTTTAATAAAGGAGGATGGCCTGCCTCTATTGAAATGTAAAATTGCTCGAATAATTGAAATCATGCCAGGAAAAGATGGCGTAGTCAGAGTAGTAAAAGTCGAGTCTTCAGATGGTATATTCGTAAGGCCTATAGTGAAGCTTTGTCCTTTGAATGTAGATTAAATTTGTATATAATATATTGCATGTTTAGAATTAAGATATGTTAAGAATTTAGTTTTAAGTTGATTGTTTCAGTGATGGTGGATGGGAATGATTATTGGTGTGATGAGGTTTGGATGGGATGCTAGATGAATTTTGTTTATTGTATGACGTATTTATTTGTTTCAGTTGATCATAAGCTTTGAGTAAGACGTGGTGACTTGTATTTGTACTCGTGAGAGTTTTATTATTGGTTTGTATACAATGCTAATGCATATTATGTTTTTATTGTTTTCGTTATGGGTGTCACAGTTTGCTCAACAGATCTCTTTTTAGTAACTCATTGCAAATTTTGTTAAAATTTGAGTGGGCGGTTATGTACGTGCATACTTTGTCTATGATTTCCCAATCCTACCTATCCTAATATAAATTCCATTCCTAATTCAAATCCTTTTGTTGTCACTGAAGAAATGGAACAAATGAGTGAGTTTTTGTTTTAAAGAAGATTGAGTTTGACATTAAAAGAACATGGTTGAAAATAATTGAAGATTATAGTTCGTTGTTTTGTGAAAATCGTCGTATGTTGAATTTAGTGAGTTCCCGTAGGGGAAATGTTACGTTTATGTTATAATTGTGTTAATTCCCGTAGGGGAGAATAATAATATTGAACTGAAAGTTGAATTGAAGATAATTAAATGATCAAATCAGTGCACTGAATGACTATGAAAGAAGACCGGGAATCAGCGGCAAGGTAAGTGGCAACAAATCCTAAGTTTCTACAGTCCACTTCCAAGATCATTATTTTTCACTTACCTATCCTATTTAAATGTGCGTACAGCTTGTTTTATTGAAATAACTGTGATTTTACGTTACTATAAATAAAAAATATTTTGCCTATCTTGTTAAATATTTACATGAACCAATCTGCAATAAAAATCATAATGTCATCATGCGGTCTTGTAAATAAGATTGCTCATTTAGTGATGGAAAAATAGTCTTAGTTATTTTGGTCTCCCAATAAAATAGAGACCAAAAATTATAACTAGAACTATATCAACGTTGGTGTGAAGTAAAATAATGTGTGTCCCACTGTCCCAGTGTGAATTGCACTGTCTGGGTTGCTTAAAAAATAATGAAATAAAAAGGAATTACAATCTGTCTAAAATTATTGTTTAATTCAAATTTTTATTCTTACATTTTTCTCGACATTTTCGTCTTGTCAGTCGGAACTTTGTGGTTCTCGAGTGACGAAATGACGATTTTGTTATCCGAAAAAAACACTATTGTCCCAAATGTTGCGCCACCAAAGATGGTTTCTTGCATTAAAATATATGATGCGATGACTCAAATACAAAAACCTGAATTGAGTTTAATTCTGGGTTTGCCACGGAGTATAAGAAAACGCAGTTTTCTGCTAACACGAACGTACATTTGTGTACATACTTGTTTACACGAATTAATACGTTTTCTTTCGAGACGAACTGATATGTATTCATCTAATTATTTATTCACCGGATCTCCATAAATTAAGACCAAATTCAAACCTAGACATAATCAAGACCACTTTTTACATTGTATGCACTTATTTTTCTCATCACTATAGGTTGGTACCTACTTATCACACACTCAGTATAACAATATTATGCATATTGCGTTTTTACTTTGTAAATGGCATTGGTAGATACAGATTATGTTATTTGTTATAATATTCATAACCATAAGAAATGTTCAAAGAAGAAAAAGGCTTCTATATACCTAGCATCTTCAACATACATAATTCCCTTCATAACCATGCGTGAATGTAACGCAGACCGTGACAATGTTTTCGAGTTGTTCGAATACGTATGGAATTCTAAATACTTCGAAACTAGCGTCGAAAATTATTCGACCAACTCCCGAAGTTTATATACTACCTATATTTTTTTGGGATTTTTTTAAAAACTTAAACCTACTTACATAGCTAACGTCCGCCAGCTGCCAAGATATAGAAAATGCACTGTACGAACATAGAAATACTATAATTAAGTAAAGTCCGTCAAGAAAGAAATGGTCTCGGATTAATTGAGAACTTACAATTATCTATGTAGGCAACAATGACAATGTCAAATATTGCCATTATGGTTGCGAAAATGCAGCGCCATCACCAGAAAGCATCTCCTTCTTGACAGAGTGTTAGTTATTACCAGCAGAGGCTTTTCACCTGAGACCTGATCTGAGAAATATGATGGTTCTACATGGGACAAAAAAGAATGCCAACAGTTTCAGTTTCATCGCACAAGGTCTCTGACGTCCGGAAACACCCTCATTTATCGTACATCGTCTCCATGATAGTGATATCAGAGAGCACAGCGTTAGTGATTATTCACAGGTACCAGCTAGTTATGTATTAAGTTATATACCTACATATTACATGCTTGCTACAAAAGTGTTATGTATATTATTGTATGTATGTAATACTAGTATATTCGCACAGGTATTGTACATAGGTATATCTACCTACAGCTGTAAGATTAGGAATGGCCGATAATGTAGAAATATTTATTTTATTTTTTCACAAACTGTAGTGTAGATATCTCGTTAAATAAAAATCCCACGAAAATATTAATTGCGGTCATTATTCCATGAATGTTTAAAAAAATCTTATTATATTACGACGTCAAATAGTTAGGTAATTTAATAAATGACTCAAACAAAAATACCCTTTAAAAAAGTCCCTATATTGTTTTGGCATTCTTATTTGACGACACGGCTAATAAAATGTACGATGAGCCAAAATACCATGCCCAAATCACACTAAAAAATAAAAGTGCAAACAAGCTGAGAGTCACCCATAGGGCCATGGAGCGAGCCATGCTGGGCTATGTACTTAAAGACTATAGTCTTAGAGATAGAATAAGGAACGAAGTAAACAGGAGTGTTGGATATTATTGAAACAGTCGCCACAATAAAATGGCGGTGGCCAGGTCATGTCTTCCGCAGCTCAGACAATAGATGGACAAAACGCCTCCTGTGCTGGCGTCCTAGGAGCACCCCAAGAAACCCCGGACGACCACAGCTCCGATGGAGAAATGACATCATGAAACATGCCGGTGTAACATGAATACAAATGGCCCAAGATCGTTTGGCATGGAAAGGGATGAAGGAGGCCTACGTCCAGGAGTGGGTGGTTACGGGCCGAAGAAGAAGAATCCTTTGAAATAAGTTGGCAAATCTTGCAACTGCGTTTAAAAAAAAAACATAATTAAGAAAATGTAAATAATTCGATCCATTCTATCGTGTTTGTAATAATAACCAGTATTGACCACGAATAATTTACATCCGATTCATGATAATTCAGTTACCTGCGATCGACTTAGACGAACCACACATGATTCGCTGATCAAACAAAAAGGAAAAACAGTAAACAGTAATTAAAACAAATGATAAACGTTACTGTGAAAAACTCGTGATTAAGAAAAACAACAGAAGACGTTTGGAGAACAATTGAAAAATATCGTTTTTTTGCTGACAGCAATAATTTTGTGTATATGTTGATAAACAATTTTATTGTGAAATTGTTGTTTGTTATTTTATCACGTTTCAAAATTTAATAAGAATTTTATATTTCGGTAAAATTCTTTGAGAGTTTTTTTTTTCGTTTGTGTCGCGTGTGTGTTATGTGTCTTGATATTTTTTCTTGACGGTAATTTGCGGTTAATTTACCGTGAAAATGTGACACTGTTTTCATTATTGGTTTTACTGAGATGTGTTTGAAGGAGGTCGCCAATATTACTAAACAGATTTGGTAATTATTGAGTCATAGGTAAGCATACATATTTTTTTTATTGCCATTCATTTATTAGACTGTTTAGCACTTTAGATTTCAGTAAAAACATTAATTAATTCATTCCTTCTATACCTATACTGCCCTGCTAAGTAAAAACATAGTAATTACCAAACGACAAAAATCTCAGAATCCAAGTTTCAATTTAAGGCTTGCGACCCAACGATAATTTTCCACGGCATTAAGGTTCAAAATCGCATGAACAATCTCATGAAAAATTGTAAAATTAGCGTTTTTTTCCATTTTTGGGGTTAATTTTGCGTCTATCAAAAATCTTTTACGGTTATTCCCTAGATTTTAATAAGTACATATTATCAGTACAATTTTACTCCGCGACTTTCGAGAAACGAGTTTCCGTCTTTCGGCAAAAAGATCTGTGTTTTTAATTATTTTTTTTGAGAAATCTATACAAGATATAAAAAATCTTTTATAGTTATTCTCTAGATAAAGGTTCAATGTATCTACCCTATTATTTTCCAAAGCATATTTAGTAACGGTTGTCGAGATCTAAGGTCTCCCGTTTGTAGAAATTTTTGATATGTCAGTATGCGTACTCTTAAGCGAAATTCTTGTGATTTCTTTATGGCATACAATAATAAATTAGAAAAACAAATGCGTGATGGTATGGATGGAATAAAATTATCACTCTTACGTTACTCGATCATATGTTTTTAAATGGTTAATCAATACCTACTAATTATCATCAGGTATTATTGCAATTACTACAATTAAGTACTTAGTGTGCACATGCACAATATATATGCAATATGCACAATATAACATAGACCAGGCGCTACGTGCAGTTTCGTGTACTTAATAATGAGCACCGAATACAGTTACCGCTAAGACGCAGTTACCGGCACCGCAATTACGAGAGATTTTTTGTTATTTGGGGTCTCAGGAATAATTTTTTTTTATTTTTTTTTTTATTTTATTCATTAAACAAACAGACAGTAATACAAAAAATCTTAAATCTTAAAAAATAGTAACTAGTTAAGTATACCAATAGATGTTTGTTATCAATCTTACTACAATGGCAATTATCCTCTATGTATTAATACTAATGACAGAAAGCGAATTCACACACGAAAGAAAAAGAAAAAGAAAGATAAAGAAAGATAATACAACAATACAGTATCAGTTACATTACACATGCTCAGGAATAAGAAAAGGAAAAAGGAAAAGGAAAGAGGAAAAGGAAAGTTTGTAAGAATATTTGCACTTTTCAACCGGCCACTTGCCCACACATACTTCTCAGAACCAGACCTTTGAACTTACCTTGTGTGTGTTGATGTATGTCAATTTTATTAAAAAGTATATAATATATATAATAATAATAATAATATAATAATCCAAACATAGTTGCCCGTCCTCACATCTTGCATCAGCATCAACTAGGACACCTGAATGATGGTACAATGGAATCTATCATTTTCATCTTTATAGTATTTTATTTATGCAAAGGATTTTTTTATTATTTCACTTAATAACCCAATTTCACTTTGCGATTATGATAAACTCAAAATTAAGACTGAAATAATCGTGAAAATGACTTCAATAAATTTACCACGTCAACTACCTTTGAGGGGGTGTAAAATAAATCCTTAATCCTTGATCTGTCCTCAACAATAAAATCAATTGATGGAATTCGGTCCTCATATTATGTATACGAAAGTCATCACAGCGCCTGCACTAATATGCAATATGCACAATATATATGCAATATGCATAATGTAACGATTGTTGTAATTTTATTGTTTAATGTTTATATTACTCACTCAATAACAATAATATGTAAGATTATTTTACTTCCATGTTTGATAAAAACATCAATAATGTAATCAGTTGTACTACAGGGTGACACAAAAGTCTTCTTGTCGTGATCTGTGTCAACATTTTCCTCTTCAATTTTTTCACTTTTTTTTTAATAATAATAAAATAATAAAATGTGAAAAAAATTGAAGAGGAAAATGTTGACACAGATCACGACAAGAAGACTTTTGTGTCACCCTGTAGTACAACTGATTACATTATTGATGTTTTAATGAACTGATTATATTATTGACATTCCAATCAGTTTTTCATTTCGGAGGCTTTCGTATACCTACTTATAAATTTTCATTTGGGGGGGGGGGGGGTGAGGGAGAGGCATTATCTGGACAAAAATTGCTTGAAACTGTAAGACCTTGCTACTGTTTTTAAGGGTAGTTTTTAGGGGTGGGGTTTGTCGGGGCGCTCCCTTCTGGCTAACCCTGAGCCCGCCTCTTAAAAATATTTTGCCAAGAAGTGCGGGTAAAGAGGACACTATACGCGCCTTTGCTACCCGGGGATGCGGAGGGCTTTAAACCCGTGGGAGTACCGTTTTTAAACCGTGAAAAATATATCTAGTTGACTGTAAGATATTGCTTTTGCAATAAGTCCGCCTTTTAGCACACTACCATTGTCTTGTTTTGTAACTCTCAATAACACTTGGCTTATTTATTTGTATCTCACTGTTGCTAGAGTTCGAAAAGGTTAATTTTTTTTACGTTTTTTCCTCGTCCCCAATATAAAAATAAATAAATAAGTTAATACTAAGAGAATATGTTCACTGTAAGAATAAATCAATAAACAATAATCACCTGCCATGGTCACAGTCATTTCCCGTGGCATTAAAAGGTTCACAATCGCATGATTAAATGGCAAAAACAGCGTTTTCCCATTTTTTGGGGCTAATTCTCTGCATCTTTCGGGAAACGTGTTTCTGGCTTTCGGAAAAAATATCAGAGGTGTTTTACACATTTTTTTAGAGTAGTGTATACAAGATATAAAAAATCTTTTACGGCCATTCCCTAGATAAAGGTTCAATGTATCTCTATTTTTTCCAAAGCATATTTAGAAACGGTTGTCGAGATCTAAGGTCTCCCGTTTTTAGAAATTTTTGAATTGTCAATATGCCTACTTTTAAGAAAAAAATGATAATAACTCGTACGCTAAGCATTTTATTATAAAGAATGGTAATTTTTTATCCCCATGCGATTTTTATTAATAATTAGCTATTTTTGGGACTCACCCACGCGTTTCAAATGAGGAAAAAAATGTGGGAAATAATTTTATTTATAACTGTAAGTAAATTTTTATATTTTGTGCAAACATAAACGTCAATTAGTTTCACTTAAAGTACGTCACAAAATACAGGTTCTGCCACGGTCCTGATAACCATGTGACGTCACATTTAAAAACCTTTTACGTCATAGGGACTGGGAAACACTAAATAAAAATTTATAATCTATGGAGCAGTGGGAAATAATTTAAGATTTTTTTTTATATTTTCCTTATTCTGACTCGTAAAATTTGTTTTAGATTGTGTGAGATTTTCGACCGATGTTACCTGCATTTTTTAAATTTTACAGGTAAAAAAAAAATGTTCAGTTGGCACTCTTTTCCTGTACATTTTACACTCTGAAAATCATCTGTCTTGAAGTGCAGAATAAATTGTCAGCGTGATTTGAACCCAGGACGTCACGCTTGGGAGCTTAGGGCTTTTATCCGATGAGCATATTTCCGTACGGCTTTTGTATTTTTTGGGATTTACTCATGTAGAGCAATATTCCTATGGGTTTTTCTCCGGGAACCCGTTAATTTGATGTGTAATGTGTATACCTAGTTCTAACCTTTATGAACAAATGAATTATCTTAGTGTAATATGCTATATCAATATTTACTTATTTATTTAGATACATGATCATACCATTTACATTTGTACATATATACTTACTAATACAATTTCACATTTGAACTGAACACCCCGGCGTATGACGGATTGAGGTGGTCGGTAGCCTGGTTGGTAACGCGCTCGACTGTTAATCCAGTGTGCGCGGGTTCAATCCCCGACTTACTCCACTTAACAGTCGACACAAGCTTTTCAAGCTTATAAAGGTGGTTTATTTCGATAAACCCAGATTAATTTAAATAAAAAAAAATGAGAAAGACAATGAAATTGTCATGATGTCGGCGACACGAATTGCTGAATATCCAATCGGTTTGGATATTTTAGTCAATTCTCTTTCTCATTTGCATCACGCCATATTGTTGCTTCGCTTCAATGCCTCATCCACACGCTTGGCGAGCGGCGGACCAAGGGGGTGCTCATAAGTGTAAAAGTGTAAACAGTCGGTTTTCTACATTAGCCAAGACAAACGCCCCATCCACACGCCTTTTTATTCGTGAACACCCGCTCGGCCAGGCGTTTGCCAAGCGTATTGCCGAAAAAATTATATAGGTATATTGCGAACTAATGTTAATCAATACGGTATGTACGCGAGTTTCCGCAATTATGGCTCTAAAAATTGCTCGTGTGAGAGCACCTTTAGGATGATATCTTTAGTGTTAGCTGAATAATCTTCCTTTTCCCGAATTTTCCGCATGTTAAAGTGCTATAGTCTCTCAATGTAATCATTCCCGCAGAAAAACCCATAGGAATATTGCCCACGGTGTATGAACCCCAAAAAAGACAAAAGCTTTTTAAAAATATACTCAACGGATTGAAGCCCAAACTTTCTGTAGTTGGATTCCATTAGATGAATTATTTATAAAATATTGACTACTTTATTGTATATCCCATTTTAGATCCGCTTATTTGGTACTTATTTTTTTTATTTTCTAATCTATGGTGTTTTCTAACACACTGAAAGAAATCGTATACTAATAGATACATTTTTTTTAAATCCAATTAGATTTGAGCTTCTGCCCCTTGTCCCTTCTGAAGGGTTTTTGTCTTTTTTGGGACTTATTAATGTTGTGCAATATTCCTATGAGCTTTTGTCCCTCGAGCATATTTCTGAAAAGTCTTTTTTGGGATTTATCCATGTTGTGCAATATTCTTATGGGTTTTTGTTCGGTCACGGTGTATTATTATCAATATTTATTTTATTTATCTATCCATTGTACTTACATATTAGCTGATACAATCTCAGTTCTCGGATAGATAATAATTATTGTCTTACGCCTAATCAGTTTGCTTTTGCGATTCGCGCGATTCGGTTATTCTACTATGTTTTACGGTTATCCGCTCGTCTGCGAGTGATCGTAAAATCCAAAAAGTGACGCAATATGTAGCGGTATCTAATTAACCGGTAATTTTGTGAAATTTTACGATTAGACGATTGGGTTATCGTAATTAATTACGCCGGTGATAAAGTTTACGATTTGACGTAATTTTAACAAAATTTTATGGTATAAGATCCAATTCAATTCTACAACTTTTTCGACAACCTTACTAAAAATGCTTTGGAAAAAAATAGAGTAGATACATCGAACCTTTATCTAGGGAATGACCGTAAAAGATTGCTTATGTCTTGTATAGATTTCTAAAAAAAAAATGTGTCAAACACCTCTGATCGTTTTTCCGAAAAACAGAAACTCGTTTCCAGAAAGTCGATTTTTTTTTGTATTGATAATATGCATTAAAATCTAGGGAATAACCGTAAAAGTTTTTTGACTGAAGCGAAATTAACCCCAAAAAATGGAAATAACGCTATTTTTACCATTTAATCATGCGATTGTTAGTGCGATTTTGAATCTTAATGCCTTGGGAAATTACCGTGGCGTCATAGTTGGATAGGGAGGCTTAAATTTTTGTCCCCCAGGCCCCAATAATTGTTTGTTAAATTATTATCTATGTTTTTTAGCTAACTTATTTATTTTAGAAAGCTAGTGTATAAATAATAAATATACCTAGTTATTTAAATCAGCGATAAGATTAAATATTAAGTACTTGTGAATCCTTACAATCATATTCGACCTTTCATTCATTCTAGCATCAATATTGATAAAACTGGGACAATAATAATACCTATAATATAATTAAATCAATCGATAACTTTCTTATCAACAATACCAACAAATTGATTAATTTGAAATGAGTTAGCAATGTTTAAAGAATTTCTTTTATAAATCGGTGACGCCAAAAGTGTATTTTTCAGAACAAATAAGTATCTCGTCAACCTTACTATAACCATACCTAGCATTACCTACTTGTCGCATTTTTAGTCGAAAGGTGCATAAATTAATAATGATATCAGCCGAAATACGTATTGCCTACCGGTGCACTAGCGGATTTAGGGGGGGGGGGGGCTAGGGGGATGAAGCCCCCCCCAAAACCAAGAGTGACAGTAGTATATATAGAACAAATCTAGGGGTTTCAGCCCCTTAGCCCCCCCCAAAACGTTGAGTGACAGTACTTTTAACCACGTGACGACATTCAGCAGACATAGTAGTATTTTCTGAAAATGTGGTATACCGTATTCACCCCCCCCCCCCCCTCCCGCTCGACAAATTTTTAGTCGTCAAGGTCACCAAATTTTAGACGACGACCAAAAAACGACGCATAACGATTTAAAATTTTAGGCGAGGACCAAAAAAAAAAAAAAAAGGTCGACAAAAAGAAATTTCTCGAAAAAAAATTTTACACTACTTCAGCCCCCCCCAAAATGAAATCCTGGATCCGCCACTGTACCGGTGGAAAGATAAATCACAATATCGGCGTAGTCTATTAATCACAATCCGAGGAACCGCGTTAGGGGATAGCAAAATGTTTTTTTTTTTTATTAAAATGCAGCCTTAGATGAGTGAAACAATTGGATTTTAACGTTAAAATATCTAATTATAATCACATTTTGGCACTTTGAAAATCTTAAACGTCAAATATCAACAAAAGAATACTTATTGATGTTGAAGATATTAGCTTCACACACGTTTTCATAGCATTTCATTGAAACAAATGAGTTTGAGCTGATCTAGTCAGTATGACGAAAAATAATTTGACTAGGTACTTCAATAATAATCTAAGAGGAATTCTAATTCGTGACGTAGGTAATAGATTTTATAAATGGAACGTAAATGCATGGGAATGTATCTTTGAATAAATATTCGGCTATTCATTCGGCTATGTTCCTAACCCAATATTCGGTATTGGGCTTGAGGCCGAATATACATTCGTTACAACACTATAAAAAACCCCTGAATTATTTTTATTCGGAAAATTCCGAAAAACCTACGCACGTCTATAAAATTACGTAATAGATTAAATCATAAAACGTTTTTTTTTAATACCCAAACCATAAATTTATTTGATCAAATCTTAAAAAAAAAGGGCGCAGAAATTTCGCTTGAATTCTAGAGATAATAATTTTAATTGCTTCATTAAAAAATATACGGAGGAGGAATATTATCGTAGAAGCTTAAATTTGCTTAAATAACGGAAAAAAAGTTTAATTAAAATTTGATTATATGATAGAAGGAAAACGGAGATTATAATTAACATAATGTTTGAGGTTAGTTGGAAGAGCTCACCCGTTTTGCTTTTTACCCAGGGCCGCAGCTAGAGTTAAATTTAAGGTAGGGCAGCGGTGGTTACAGGTAGGACAGAAGGTAAAATTTTTACTTGATTTGGTCAATTAATTTTAGTATTATTTGCTGTATATATATATATATGTATACTGCGTAGGCATCTAATTATTTTGGCATACAAAAATACCTTAAAATTTTGGCATATTACGACAAAACTTAAAACAATATTTTTATACTCACAAAATAGTAAGCCCATCTCTCCATACCGTTGTCTAAAATAAATTGATTTTGATTGTTCTTAAAGCTTAGACCCCAACTATGACGTCACGGTCTTTTCATGCAGCATTAAGGTTCAAAATCGCATGACCCATGAAAAATATTTTAAATAGCGTTTTTTTTTTCTTTTTGTGGTTAATTTCGCTCCATTCAAAAATCTTTAACGGTCGTTTACTGGATTAAGTTTCAATATATCTACCCTATTTTTTTCCAAAGTATAGTTAGTAAGGTTGTCGAAATCTAAGGTCTTCCGTTTTTTTTAAATATTTTTAAATGTCTATATGCTTAGTCTTTAACAGTTTTTTTTACGATTAGGTACTTATTTTAGTTAAAAGTGTACTATTTTTGTGGAAAATAAAAAATGTGTTTTATCGGAAAGTTATTTGGCGTCGATAAAAACAAAAGTTCTTCAAATACTGTAAGTTAGTGATGATGTTCTGTAAGATAAAACAGAATGAAGATCATCATAGAAAGACCAGAATCTGAACGTGAGGAGTTGGAGTTGCAGACTTCAGACGAAGAGGACGGAGATGACGAGGATCTGGACGAACATAACAATGCCTTGTTACGTGACATTATGCGATATAGGATGCTGTATGCTCAGAGACAAGGTAGAGAATTGGGCATGCGTTGACTCAGTGTTCTTTTCTGTGCTGTTTTCTTCGTGGCATATTATATTATGTGTTTGTCCTTTCTTTGTGTAATCCGGATTTGCCAACAAACTTCTCAATAATTTCAGCCAGAGAATTGTACGTCAAAGGATTAGGCACAGATATACTGGTCTACATAAAATACAAGCATTGTGTCTGAAATATCCGTATTTAGAAATCATGTAGGTATTAAATAGGTGGAGGCAGGACTTGTCAATATACTTCTCAGTATTATCAGCCAGAACAGTCTAGATATTATCATTCATGATTGATATACTATAAAATCATCAGCCTAATACTGGGAAACATTCACCTATCCAGATATCATGGATATCAAAGGATTATGTTCAGATGCGCGGGGACAAAAATACAAGCATTGTGCCTGCAATATTTAGAAATCTTTTTACAATATTGGGTGTACCGATTTTTGCATTTTTGTGTACAGATTTCCCGGTAAATCTAATTGATTTCAATAATGATTGATTAGAGATTTAGGTATTATACCTGTAGCTGATAATACTACTTAATTGGATTATACATACCTACATACCGACCTAGAATGCAAATATTTTTAATTTTGCTGCTCAGACTGTGGATTAGCATGGATTAAGATGGGTTAGTACACAATTGCATATCCCCTTTTTCGTGAATTTGAGTTATGATATACAAAATGAAAAAAAAACCTTTGGACTAAGTAACCTATTATATTTTCGATATTTTTATGTTTTTTTAGCGTTAATTGGTACAGCGATGTCAATTAATATTATTGACCTCTTTCTTATGTTATTGCAAATGTTTACAAGATCGATGAAACAAATTTGTATTCGTGCAATGAAAATGTTTACTTTAGGCAGTTATAGTTATCTCAACAGATATACAGCGAAGGATGGACTTTCCATCAGGCTTATGATGAATGCTACGTAAGTGAAAAGTGCATCACATTAAACTAGCCGACGATCAGACATAAGCCTTATGGAAAGTCCATCATTTGCTGTATATCTGTTGAGATAACTACTTGTTATACTCCAACTTGTTATGTTGTCATTGACGTAATGAAGTTCTGGACAATTTACATCCAAACCTGCATCGAACTAATCCACACCTTTTCATATTTTTGTTTTGTCACCATGTAATTATTGTTTCCATCATTTATTTTTTTCCTGTAACTTTTTATAAGTTTCCAGTTTATGCAATGTTTAATTTTTGTTCAATATGTAAACCTGACGATTCCAAGTGCCTTAAATAAGGTCTACGGATGATTTAAAACCAAGAAACCAATACGCCATGTAGAAAATGCGATGTTCTCACAAAAAATCAATCCTGTTCAAAATGAATTCTAAATGACTATATTTTTCTTTTTTCCAGCTCTTGCATCACAGCGTCCTGGCGAACAGCACCTCAGAGCCATGTGGTCTTTATTGAGTAACATTGGAGAAACCCTCAGACTGCTGGCTCCAGCTGCCCTCCTAGCCATCCTATGCGGCAGAGACTCTCCAGTTATCAAGTTCTTCCATCAGTTTGATCGAGCTCTAAGAAATGGTAAGGATTAAACTAAATAGTAAACCCCTCTCTCCAGCTGTCTTCTTACCGAAACGACGGCGTCATGCTAAGTTTTCAATTGTTGTTTAAACTAACGAGCAGTTATCTCAACAGATATACAGCAGAGGATGGACATTCCATACGGCTTATGACTCATCGTCGGCTGGCTTAATGTGACATGCAGAAAATTCCAATGTTAAACTGATGTTGTGACTAAAATAAAAGTGAACAAGTTGAGATGATTGGGGCATGTAGTAAGAATGATAAAAGGATAACAAAGTAATTATACTTGGGAGATAGAAGAGGTGTAGGGAAGTGAGGCCGTCCAAAATCCACTTGGCTCGACCAGTTTTTTAAGGACGGAGGTGTTTTGAGTAAAAGGAATCATGGCGTGTAGGAGGGGATATAATAAAATAGAATAAGCTGCAGAAAACATCAATGCTATTATTTTTATACACTGGACTTGAACCACTGACTATCAACAATCAAAATATAATTTACTTATGAAAATTTTTCTTTTTCCAGCACTATTTCCTCCCCCTAGCCAAGTGGACAATGTCCTGAAGTGGTTGAGAGAATGTCTCCCTGAAGAGAAGCGTCTCACCTCCCTGGGTGCCATATGGAATGATGGCTCAATCTTATGTGACCTCCTGAACTTGATGGTACCGGGAGCCTGCTCAGGACATAAGGGCAATGGAGCAGATCTTGCTCATGGACAGAGATTGGTGGAGCAGTATCTTGGAATACCGCCGGTAAGGATTTCACAATCTCGACAACTACTCTTAACACAGACATTTCTATGATTGGAGAGGTGAGTGACTGTAAATTAAAATGGATGTTGATGTAACTGGAAAAATCAAATACATAAGTTGAGAAAAAACTAGGTATTTATGAGGAGGAAGGTTTGGTTGAATTTTGAACATAGATTTGAAGTAAAATTGAACCAGTCTTTTTATCAGTTTTTTACAAACTTGAAAAATTTATCACTATTTTAAAGCCCTGTTTTTTGGTAGTTATGAGGCCGAAAAATGCGTTTGATCAGTGAAGATTGAAGTAAATTTAATACCCAATATAGTATACAAAAACGTATTCTATAGAAAAAAGAAGAAAAAAACTTTAAAGAGTGCTAAAGTTTTTAAGTTTTTAACCTCTCCCAAGTTGGCACAAGGGTATTTTGTTCGAAAAATTTTGTGTAGCTCTACTACTAATCACCCATAACCAACATGCCAAGTTTCAACATCTTCCAATACATCAACCAAGGATCCCATACATTTGAAACTTATGACGACTGAATTATACGAGTAATTACATACTTAGTATTGTTTATGATCGATATTCTCAAATCAAATTCTTGGAGTTGACCTCGTTAACTAGACCTTAAGTATGTAGTTAGATTAAATATAAGGAGAGCTTAGTAAAGTATTAAATGATGAAAAGTTCAAAGATTGTGTTTTTCAATTAATGAATCAATAAGAGGGATTAACTGGGAGTCAGAGAGGAAACCATTTGTCTTCGTATCTTGTGTTGACACGTTCATTTGAGCGAGAAAATTAAACGTCTGTTATTTAAGCAATACAACAAGACAGAATAAGAAGGCGAAGAAGGCGCAGAGTATATAGGTTGTACCTATATGCAAGGCCGTAGCCAGGAATTTACTTCCGGGAGGGGGTCGGGGTTTTTGATACTGCCAATTGAAATAAGTAATCGTATTTAATAAATAAAAAACAAGATTTAATGACTTCCCACCCTAGAACTGATTTTCTCGGTCTTACGAACGATACCAAACACGCCCTTTCGAGGCGCTTGGATTCCTTCATTCCAAAGCGCCTCCCACCAAGAATAGACAGAATGAAAATATATAAATAGATATGAGTTCTACTCATGAAGTTCTTTCCGTTAAGTACAAACATGACGGTATGCGGTAACTGGATCCTCTCGATCGCCTGACGTCTTCCAAGGCTTGAGCTGGACAAAATCTGACCTATCATCTAGATTTATTTTCCAACGCCCTTTCATTCGATACCACACATGACCCCACACGACCCTTGAATCTCCCTAGAACCCCCATACATATTTTTTGTCTGTGTCTGTGGAGAAGGCTGATCCATTTTTGTAAAAAATCGTATTGTCACCGAGTTTACGTACGTTTGCAAAGTTTTGTCAGAAAGAGTACTCAGGAAGTGGTTGAAAAAACCATTGCAAGATTTGCGCGCAGACAAAAGTTTAGCAAAAACACCACATGGGTGAATTTATGAATATTTCTGGGTTGACAAACGACTAGAGCCGCCAGTTTACTTTTCGTATTATAAAAATAGGTGCAAAGAATGCAGCACTTAACAAACGGCCATTTTGAGTTGCGCCGCAGGCAAAACAATTAACGAAACAATTGTGATTTAATGGATTTTCACAATAATTATTGAAAATTCATGGCATGTTTTAAAAATAATGTGACTAATTTCTCCTATGAATGAAGCGTTGGCTGAGGAATTTCGGAGGATGGGGGGTTGAACCCCTTAAACCCCTACGCCCATGAGTCCTTATACAACCTACAAGACAGGTAGTTAATTACCCAAAGTAATAATTAATACCTGAGGAGTGAAAACCCCTTGCACCCTTTCTGGGAAGATCTTTCTCTCAACGTGGAAGGCTAATTTAAATTTATGGAAGTAAGAAAAATAATAAGAAAACACAGCTTCGAGAAGCTGACGGCACTTTGCTTACTTGTCGACATTAATTTATTATTTGCGCTTTAAATTTTCTCTTTTAACGCCAAGCTTGTATTGATTCACGAAAATCAATTAAAATAAACAAAAATTTCTAGCGTACGTGCATCCGTATTTTTCAGTCCAGTCGAACGGCAAGCACTATTTCGCCAGTGTTGTCACCTATTTCTTCTTCTTCTTCTATGTGTCCAGTCGGGTCCCCCCCGACGTTGACGACCACTTGGGAGATCGCCTCTCTGTCCTGGGCAGTGCGAAACGGCTCCTCCACAGTTCTGATTCCGGTCCACTGCCGAATGTTTGTTGATAACTGCTTCCTTCCGACCCCTCTATACGGCCTTCTATCTTCCCCTTCATAGCGAGCTGGAGAATGGAGTATTTTTCTCCTCTAAGGACGTGGCCAAAATATGACGTTTTACGGAGCTTTATTTCGTCAGCTGTTTAGCAGGATTTTTTAAAATCCTTATATTTAAATAATGTCCTTTTCATTTTCAGATATTCTCTGAAGAAGACTTGTCTCAAAAGCCTATAAGCCCTTATCAAGAATGTCGCCTGAGCCACTACATGTGCCGAATAAGAGAAGTCATTGCTCAAATGTCTCCACCAGTTTCTCGAGCGGGGACCCCTCTTCTTAACATCCAGGCCTACACGTTCGACTACGTAGCAAGAGGTATGGGCATTTTCACCGCCTACAAAGACCGGAAAGCTTCCTTCTACATCTATCCAACAGCCCAACAGAGCCTCGAACCTGGGGATATATCGATACAAATCAGAGGACCAGGGACGTGTTACGGAGCGGCAGTCGTTCCAGTGATTTACGGCAAAACACACATAATCAGAAATGTCATTCTAAACTTGGGAAAGAAGCACAGTTTGTCACATCTTCCAGCTCCACTTATCCAAGGAGCTTCGTACATGCGAGACTATAATACAGACGTTCAGAGCAAATATTTTATTCCAAAGATCATAAACGAAATTGACGTAAAAATTCATGTCAGAAATGATAAGGTGAAAGTAAATTACACACCCACTTTACTTGGAGCCCACGAAATATCTTTAATAAGCAAAGGTTGTCACGTCATTGGGTCACCATTTATAGTGCATGTCGAAGTGGCTCCCGCACACAAGCAAGACAGCATCGATTATACTGATGAAGATCCTTGCGAAACACCAACGAAATCAAATCGAAAAGTTGTGTTTAGTGTTGTTGACTTCGTCACAGAAAAAATGATCCTAACCGAAGACGGACGACTCGAGAAAATATCGAACGAAGACGCAGATCTTTTACTCAAATCAAAAGGATCAACAGAGGAGTTGGAAGATAAATATCTGCAAATCAGTAAAAGACTCCGCATTTCTTCCAATCCAGATATAATAGATTACGATACAGCAGTAGACGGTAAACTAAATAGTCCTCTCGGGAAATTTAGAATAGCTGTGAGGAAAATCATTACAATGCTGACTGTATGTAGAGAATTTAAGAAGCAAGTAATAAAGATTAATTTAGGCAGAAAGCATTACAAGCAAATGCATATTTTGACGCCAGATGTTGTGAACTCGACTATATCTGAAAACTCGCGGTATAAGGAATCAGAAGAAAAGGAATTTAAGGATAAAACGCAAAACGCTTACACACTTAGACGGAGATTTAGAAGCGGCCATTCGAGCTTCAACACTACTACAGACGAGAAAAAATCCAGCGACGATATATGCGATGACGGCTGTATTTGTAATAATGATGAACAATCATCGTCGGAAAGTTTGAATTACCATTCAGAAGAATCGAAAAAAATCGTTTTAAAAACAGGAGCCTCAATAGATATAATTATATCGTCGTTCGATGATGATGACGAAATGCCAGTTCCTGAAAGTCTGCCACCTATAGACATCCTGCCAACATTGGAAGAAATGCCAGAAAGACCAAAAACACCCGTGTTTACAGTGTTGCAGTACGCAAACGAAGATACTGATATAGCCATAGTGGAGAAAGAAAAGAGAAATGTCGAAATAGATGGAGAATTTTCTTTGGATTATTACATCAATTTTGATGAAAATAGTCCAGATTCTGATACAACAAAGAAAAAATTATCAGTAGATTCTGTTGATATGGACGACGGTCGAATATCACCGTCTATAAACTTTCATATTGGTGAACCCGTGACACCAACTAGAATGATGAGTCGAACATCAATAGATCCAGACATGGAATCAATAATCTTGGCTTCGAATCTTGAAGAAGCGCTTGTGAAATACGACCTCAAATTACAAAAAAGCTTTCAAGGTCTGGAGCAGCAAAACTCCGAGGAAAGTGAATCGCCAAAATTCATGACGCCAATGAGGCAAACTCCTTTTGAAGAAATGACTGACAATGAAATATTGAAAATGTACGAAGAAGCATTCGCCATTGACGACCAGATAAAAAATAGTTTGATGGAACAGAATGGAAGGTACAACAACTTGGGTAGCTTAAACGATTTCAATGTTCAAAAAGGTGGAGTTAATATAACGAGAAAACCACACGAAGTTGAGCATTCAATTTTAATAACTCAAGACAGTCTTTCAAGTAATGACGATGACAGGGAATCAAACTTCTTCGACAGCAGCATTGATAATTTGGATTCAGCTTACATAAGCATCGATGAAGTCAACAGTTCCCCAGACACAAACAACACTCCAAGAAGCGACTTGTCTCCAAGATTGAAATTATATGCCATCGAAGAAAACAGTCGTGAGTCATGTTCAACACCCACATGGGAAATGTTGGACAACATTGAATCAGACAAAAAAGAAACGTGGCAGACTAGAATGAATGGGGAAATACAACGAGAAAAGGAATTCAATGATGCATGCAGTGGAAACTACAATACTGATGAAATAAACTCATATCCCAAAGCTTTGAGATTGTACACTCATAGAATATCGATCATAAATGAAGATGACTTAAACTCCAGTCCCCCGCAAACGTTACGCCATAATGGATATAACGAGATTCCTGGCGAAAATGTAGATAGGCAATTAAGTAAACCGCATATTGAAACAAGATACAGTCATGGAAATGACTTTTCAGCATCTGATATTAAAGCAGATGTGAAACAGTCAACAATTGGTAAAAATGTTTCTACGATTCAGAGCGCACCCTCTGAATTGAATAGAGAAAATTTAATTCAAAATTCATATCAACAAGAAAACGGACAACAAACAGAAACATATTTAAATGGAGACGTTTTTGAGAATGTAGAAAAGGATGCGAAATTATACAGTAAACGTACAGAAAAACCAAAATTTTCTAAAACGGTGTCAGAGAAAAAAGAATACTGGGACAACAAAATTAAAATATTTCAAAGCAAAGACGAAAAGAAAACTTCAGCGTTAACGAGGAAAAGACATCCTCACTTAAAAAGGAACGACTCTTTGACTAAAAAGAAAGTGAGACTTGCGAAATCACAAAACATAACAGAAATATGGAAAAATTCCTTTGAACTCAACAACGCAGATTCATCGACAAATAATCATAGCTTGGTCGCTCGATGGAGAGATTACTGGAACGAGAGAATTGAACACGTAAATAATAATCTTAATAACGAACGTTCCAAAATGCCCAGAATAAAATTTCAAAGCATGTATCACAGTGACGACAGTATGAGCACACCGGAAGACAATATGAGAAACGATGATTATTCCGCGAATGCTTTTTTAGGCTTGTCAGACGAAGCGGAAGAACTGTATCATGCTTCCAATGATAAACCTCCACGAACTAACAGTAAATATCAACCGACTCCGATCAACCTTCAGTGTGTGACTGAAAGAATCGAAAAGTTTCTCGAAAGCCTTCCTGCCATGTCGCCTGTGAACGAATTGGAAGTATCGAGGAATAATACGCCAGAAAAACTTTTCGGAGGGATCGTTTCAAAGAATGTAAACAAATTCGATCGCAACAACAATCAATTGAAAAATAAAAAACTACTGAAGGTTGAACAAGAAAAGGAGAAAATAAAGGTTGTTTGGAATGACTGTCAATCGAAGAAGAGACTAGAGGCCCTTCAACAAATTAGTACAACCAATACCCCAGATATTTTTGGCCCCAATTTTAAAAATTCTTTGGAACGTGAAATAAGAGATTCGCCAGTACCCGACGAAACAATAGTCAACAATTCAGAAAACTTGCAACAGAGTGAAAATATGGAATCTTTTCCTAAAGTGTCCGAAATCAAAGCGAAAATGGAAAGTTTCAATCAAAGCTTTGCCCATGAAGCGAGACAAAACTTTTTGAAACATAAATCGAAAACATTTGATGCATCAAAATCCGAAAAAAGAGTCAAGTTAAAAAAATGTTTATCGATGACGAAAATAGATAAAGAAGGTTCTGCGCAGTTTGACGACAACGATGAGTTGTACAAACTACCCAGTATAGCCGATTTAAAAAAAGCATTCGAAAGAAATATATCGCGCGACAATATCAATTTGAATATATCCACGGAGTCCATTCCATCGATCAAGAATCGAAAATTGAGACTTGAGAAACATCTGCAAATGGTACAACAAAATATGGTAAATAAAGAAAAAGAACAACAAACTAAAGAGACTAACTTGGACAAATCATTGACCAAATGCGAAGAATTGAAAAAGGCCGATGAAAATATTCTACGAGAAGAAGAAATTGCAGTATTCAAACCAGTGGGTGCTATTGTAAAAGCGTTTGAAAGGAAACTCTCTGTTGAACATAGCACCAAAGAAACTCAGCATTTGACCACCATGAGAAATGCGAACGAAGCTAATTCTACGAATGCAGAAAACCCAGGACGAAGCTTAGAAAGAGTTGCTGAAAAAGAAGAAGGTATTGTATTAGCAGTATTTTCTAAATAATTTAAAGATCGGCCTATAATAATTAAGACAGTATAGCTAACTCCCATTCAATTCTTTTCTTTCATGCATCCGACAATGAAGTTTTACAAAATCAGACTGGAAAGTAACCCTACTCTACATTTTTGAAGAAAAAAATACAACACTCAAACGAGACACATTTTGTTTGTATTTTTAATTGATGAATATTGAAATGTGATTAATTTTCAGGTACCAAAGACCATCGTAAGCAAGATGCCTCTCTTCTGGCAAAAGGTTTCGATCACAGCGGAGCAATAAATGCAGAATTGGATCATATCTGTGGAGGAATCCCACCGCACGATGACGAGGAAACAGAAGTTACTCCAATAATAGTGGCGGATTTGGAAGAAGTCAAATCGGATTACGAATACAAAGACAGATTTAAACAAGCGAAAAACTTTTTTCAGCAACTGGATAAAGTACAAAAAGTAAGAACCAAACCACTTAAGAAGAAACTTAACGAATGCGAATCTTTGCTCATGAGTATTGATACAAATACTAATGAATACGATAATATAAACCAAAATGTAAATGAAATGAAGACATCAACTGAAAAAACTACTCGAGATGTGCCACCTAAACCTGTACGCAAATGTCCTCGACGCTCCATGACAACTCCAGTATCAGATACTGAATACGAATTTCACAAAAGGTCTTTAGAGCAATTTGGAGGCAGTCAGCCGCGACTGAAAAAAATATCGGAGAAATTCATGGTTGAAGGATTGTTCAAAGACGTTGTGGGCGATTTACATCCATTAGGTTATGGATTTAAAGGAATTCCGCATAAAAACGCAGTCCTGGCGACGTTCCGCTCAATGGAGAGCGTAGATCAACCATCTTCGTACGAAATGACGACATCGCTAATGGAGGATTTCGCGAAGAAAAACGGAATTGTTAATGCTCAGACTTATCACACAGATTTCCCGTATCTTCCTACGACTGAACCCAACAAATACAGAGCAAGGTATGACGCAGTGGCTTCAGGTATGATCAAAAGAAAAGATCTGCTGAAAACGCAGAAAATGAGGCGATACAGTGAACCGAGTCGGCCGAGATTTATATTGGAGTATGTTGAGGAGATTTAGCAACTATAGAATATTTGTCAACGTTCGTCAATGTGTACCCGGATTTGACGTACCCCGAAAACAGTCAAGTGGTCCGCGCTTAATGGTATCAGGACAGACCACGGAAGATGCGCAGACCTTATGCATCGATGAGGGTTTTCCCCGAGCCCCAACTGTGAATGTGGTCGCCGTCAGACGATGGGCCATATAGATGAGTGTCCAATTTTTGGTTTCCAGCGCGGTCTAAATGAAATTCACGGGGTCGCTGCTGACACTGCCAATTGGCTAAGAGATTTACCTTTAAATTTGTAGTTGCCGGGTCCTATGGATTAAACCTTTTGGAATCATCTAATTCAGTAGAATTATCACATGATTAAGAATAGTTCTGTTTTTTCTTTTTTGTTGAAGTAATTGTTTTATGAGTTTCTGATATCAGATAAATTTAATAGTACACGGAAAACACATTAATCTGTTCTTAAAAACACAATAGCTTTGATTAGGAATTTAGTAATTCCCAGAACTGCCACCTATCAAAATAATCATTAAATACGGTGGTGCTAGAGTTCACCAACTTCTTAGGTGAGGAATAATAGCGGAGATAGGAGCCACGTATCGTATTTTTTCATTTAAAAAAATGTGCTAGGTGCCACCTATGCTCACCTAAAAATTTGGTGAAATCCAGCATAGATACACTTCAATTGATAAATGAAATTAATTATTTTATGTATGAATAAGCTTAAATAATTTGAAATCAGTATTAATTTATTAATTTAACTTATGTTATATTATTTTAATTCTAAGTAATTAATTTTATATTTATTTCTAATCATAAATTATCCCAATTATGTTTCTTGATTTCCTCTGCTGAAATCAAAGAGGAAATCATGTCAACAGTAAAAAATATTCCTACAATACTTAAGTGAATAATACTTTTATCTTTTAACCGAGTGGAAATCTATATTAAATTAACTAAAGTTACAAAAATACACAACAACTTTCCACATAACATAAATATTTTAACATCCAAATCGTTTGTTTTTTCTTTTTAATAATCTTGTAGGCTTTCGCAGCGTGATGAATCTATGTCTTCGTTGTTGGTTCTTCGGGTTTCCTTACTGCGTGTAGAGTGGTTGAATGACCGAGGTTTCGGCAGCGATACTACTCCCAGCAACGAAAAAAAAAAAAGTTTATTTTATAACTTTATCTAATAATTTATTTATTTATTTTGTCATTAGATATTTTAAGTATTGATGTAGACAAATACAGTATTGTATAAATAAATAATAATATATTTTATGTTTGTTATTGTTGTGCCATATTTTATATTAAAATAACAATTAAAAATTAATAAAATAAATAAATACTTAGTAGAATAAAAAAAATCTGCCATCAGATTCACCACCCATTCTAAATGTCTCTATTTAGAGTGCAACAAGGCAGTTGTTGTGTGACAAATAGTCACCATGTGTACATCCAAGTACACTCTGCCAAGAAAGGGATAGTTTTTGATAAGGGCGCTACTTGTACATTTTTGGCAACACTAGTAAAATTTCAACCGAAATGTCATTGTTGCCAGAAAACGAAATTGTTACTGAGACCATCTCTTTCTTGAGAGACTGTACAATGTATTAAACATCTGCATATATATATTTTTTAAATAAAATGAATCTGGGTTTATCGAAATAAACTCAAATACACCTTTGTACACTTCACAGTAAGCTTGAAAAGCTTGTGTCGTGAAGTGGAGGAAGTCGGTATCGGGGATCGAACCCGTGCCCACTGGATTAACAGTAGAGCGCGTTACCAACCAGGCTACCGACCACCTCAAAAAAATTTACTACGTACACATGTCCCATTGTGGAATAAGTCGGGAACTATGGATGCTTACAGAAATTTTCCATCATAGTTTTTTTTTTAATTTATTAGTTATATTCTGTTTTTTTTTAGTGTAACTGAAATATAATTGTGATACTTGAATAGATAAGTTAGAAATATTACCTATAAGTGGATTGAACAAAATAATAAAAAAATGTAAACATAATTCAGTTATGGGACTTTTATTAATAATTATCCAACCTGAAGGAATCCTTACCCATTTAAAAAAAACAGAGGGTTCATCTAGTCAGAAAAATAATTAGGTATTCAAGCAGAGGTCCGAGATTTCCTGTCAGTATTGCTACAACAGTGTAGAAGAATTAAGGATGAATATTGTCGGGCTTATATACCCTGGATGAACCGGGACAGAAGGGCAGGGCAAAGAAAGAAAGATTGTCGGGCTTATGAACGACCTCGGCTGGCTTAAGTGATCGCTTTACACTCGAGAAACATTTGCCATTTCAGTTCACCCCAGCTGGGATACGAACCCAGACCTCTGTCTCGCATAGTAGTAGTAGGGATCTTATCCACTACACCATGAGAGGCGACAGCCTAGCCGGGGTGAACTGAAATGGCGAATGTTTCTTGAGTGTAAAGCGATCACTTAAGCCAGCCGAGGTCGGTCGTAAGCCCGACAATGTTTATCCTTAATTCTTCTACACTGTTAAAGAAATACTGCATTGTATAGTATACTACAGAATGCAGGAAAATCCAACACTTTACAAGAATAATTGTAAACCAAAAATAGTTCAAATGAGATCATTTTCTATATTATTTCCTTTATTTTCTGAAGCATTATTTTACTCTGAAAATGAAATTCATCCAATAACCTCTCAAGCAGAATGGTGGAATATTGTCAGCCAGCAAGCAATGTCTGGTCGTGTTTGTCTGGCCATGTTGTAGCTAATTAGCTATATAACAATTACAAATTACAGTTTACTAATGATATTATGCGTAACACGAAATCACAGTCTAAAAATAAATCTGAACATTCCACGATAAACCACAAATCCGCCGAAAAAATGACGCATTTACAACGATTCAAAATTAGCATCACTCGGTTACCATGACAGCATAAATACATTATTGACAGACGTCATAATTATGTGTTCGTGAATTACTGTGTTCGTAAACGTAATTTCAATTTTCATTCAGGGTTGCCAGATCACTAATAACACGACAACAGATTCACAGATGTACATTATTGTACACGACAAAATATTCACCGACTTCCACGACAAAATATTCACCGACATTCGCGACGAAACTTTCACTTAGTAAATATTTTAAACATTCTGTTATTTTAAGGAATGATACAAAACGATACAAAAATTTGTAAAAGAAATACAGGCTGTGTATCGGAATTATTCTCTCCAAAACCTGAGCATGAACTGAACCGCAATATTATGCCTCTATAGCAGAATTTTGCTGTATCGAAAAAACTCTACGAAGAAGAGGCCTACGTCCAGCAGTGGAGGGAGGAAGGCTGAGGAAGAAGAAGAAAAAACTCAAATTCTTTAACTTTTTTCATTAATTTATTTAATCATGATATCGTCGCTTCAGTTCTTATTTTGGTCACAGACCATTTTTGTCAAAACTGAGTTATGAATGGGGTGATGTAGAGAATCAAATTTCACACATTTTCAGCCAAAAAACACCCGAGTTTTTTGTGTTTAACACGTACTTTTTTACATTTTTAAAATTGACATATCCAACATCGTAAAAACGTTTCAGTTCTTGTTTGGGTCACGTCTAACATCCACCAATCAGGACGCTTCGCGCTTAATTTGTATGATCTCATTGGTTTCTTGTTTGTGTGACATCCAATCAGGGAGCGGCACGGCCATTATTTCAAGCGGTCAATGTTCAATTTGAATTTCTGTTTAGTACTTTTTCAGTGTTTTCTTGTGTTATTTAATATTTTTTAAGAGTAAAAAACGTCTAAATTTTTTCCCGAAGTAAAACACATATATTTTGAAAGAATAACTGCAAGTTACATGAGTTTTAATACATATTTCGATCGATATTACAACTGAACATAAAACATCAAATAATTTATACAGCATGATCACTTTTTGTAAATAACATTTATTTTTTTATTTATATATCCCTTCACACTGCGTCCCTCGCGGGGTAGGTAGAAAAGATAAGTCATCGTGTTATCATTCATTCTTTTAACATGCCTGAACATTATTTCTTAATGAAAAATATTAGTTATCAATATTAAATATTAGGTAGGTACGTTCCCCATGGAGCATACCAGCGTTGTAGAACAGGCTCGCTCGTGCTTTTGATTTTTTTTTAAATAGTGCCCTGTAAAAAAGAGGTGCTTATAAAGTTTATTGCACAATAGGTACATAATTATTACCTACGTATCTCATTCAGTGATAAAATTTTAACAGCAGATTTTGTAGTGAAAAAAACTGAATTTGTTATTCCAGCGAATGCAATGAAAGGCAAAATATGTAAAAAAAAAAGGACCCGACTAAAGAAAAAAACAGAATTATGTAAGTTGATTAGCTTGGCCAAACATCCTAATCAACTTACATAATTCTGGTGGGAATCGGGTATCAATGAAACGCAGGACCTTTGGCAACTTTTGCAAGTTGTTTGAATATATATTATACGGAATTTAAAACACGTCTTCGTGATCATAGCGCTCTCACCTTACCAGTCGAGAAATTTTCGTCTCATAGAACTTTTCATTGACTTAATATTGCGTAAAATAATTACGACCACAAAATGCTTTTGAATGATTATCGATAGCTGATGTCGACGTATTTAGAAGCGCGGGAATGTTAAATTTGTACATTTTGATTTGTAAATTGAATTGGTACAAAACGTTATTGTAGAATAGTAAATACTGTAAACATAAAAATTTAAATGAAAATGCAATTTGCCATAAGAATAAACGTTCAACAATAACCGTTAGGATATGGTCTGGCGATCTGTCCTCTCTGCTTACCCCAAAAACCGGGTCATTTTTGACGCGTTACAGCTAGTACGAACATAATATGCAATTTATTGCTGCAGTCAACAATATGGTCATTCATAACATAATTCACAGTGGCACGCTTCTTTCTAAGTATTTAATATAATAAGAGTAACCTCACTTCATTATTCTATGTTCGCTAAATGGTTTTATGGTACCAACATAAAATTAACAATTTTCGTCCCATTTATATTGTGTTGTCTCTTTGTGTGGGCATAAGATTATTGTCATGGCTACCCCTAGATTGATTTATTAGAGTCTTTTGTTTAAAAAATGGACCTATGAGTTTAGTTATATTGTTATCTTTTCAAACTTCAAAGCATTGTGTAACGCGCTAAACTTTGTATTTGATTGACAATCGACATTGCATCGTTGTTTTTAGTACATTATGTATTATATTATATTCGGTTAAAATATACAAATTTGTAATACTTATTGTCTTGAAGATTGCAGGAAATTTAATTATACTTGAAACAACAATTGTATCCGTAACATAACTTTACAGGATTTGATATTATATATATAAGTACAGACTTTTTATTATTGTTCTGATTACGGATGAAGTCAAAGAGTAAAACTTATAAATAAAAGCAAATGTAATAGGTAATAGCTACTGGAAGACCTTCTTTCATTATAAACAGTCCCTCTGACTTTCTCCCGACATCATACAATAATCTCTGAAGTGCTCAATAATAGTAGTAGTAGTAGTAAGTACATATTATTTCACCAAGGTTTTTTTATAACAATAAAAACAATATTTCATTAAATTTTATACCAATTAATCTCGTGATATGAATTTGGATATTGTATGGAAAGATAATAATTGCGAAATGTCGCTCTGAATGGTGCATCTAATGTTCTCGAAATGAACAGTAAGGGTGAAAAAAGAAGGTACGTATTTATGTATTACACTTACGAGTAATCTTCATAATATACTCATACGAGTATAATAACAAATTCAATCGACTAAAAAAGACACCATGTATATAGAATAACCGTTGAAATGGCGTATGACCCAAACAAGAACTGAACAAATTTTAAAAGGAAGTTGTTCATATCCGCTATGCATTGGGCCACGGCCACCGAAGTGAACTGAAGTTTCGTAGATGTTGGTCATATCCACACAAGAATTAAAATAGCAGCTTAAATTGATTTTGAAATTCGGAAAAATAAATTCTATTCTATTTTTGTTATGCCCTTCTTGTTATTTATATACTTTTACATTTAAATATATGTGAAATAATTCGCATAAACACAAAAAATGCTCTCCTGTGAAGTTTGGTTAGTGGCGCGTGACCAAAATAAGAACTGAAGCGACGATATATTCTCTAATTAAGAAGAGTTTTTTATCGGCATTCCAACCATGAAGAACGAGAGATCTCTGGAATATAGAAGTTCACCTAATACGATTGACCCAAAACGAGTCTGATTGTCTAAAAAAAACGCTTGATAATAAAAAACGGTATTTTACGAACAGGTTTATCATCAGCAACTAACTTCACACCGCTCTACGTTGTATTTTGTTACGCATGCGCAGTCGTGTATTATTGTGATGTGAGGGGCGTAAAACTAAAAGTCGGCCGCCATATTGACTGTCCTTTGCCCCGTTTATTTTTCTAATATTTTGTTTTATCCTAAGAATCCTTTAGTGTTTTATAGTTGTTATAACAAACAAAGTGTTGGCAATTATATCCGTGTGCGCTGCAGATACTATTTTACAGTTTAAACTGTGGTTATTTGTTCTGTGAAATCTCTAAGACACCCTATCGGGGTGTAAGTTACAACATAACAAAATGGGCACTCGAGATGACGAATACGATTATTTATTCAAAGGTAAATCATTTTAACAATACTACTTTCATTTCCCCATATTTCTAAGTGAAAATATGCGAAATATTACGTTAATTAGGCTATGTGAAAGTGATATGTGTCTCGGTGAATTTTGATGAGATGTCAATATCGCTTATAGTAATTTCTTTTTTGTTGTTGCTTCGTTGCGTGTGAGAATAATAACTTTAATTAATGTTTAGCGTCAAGTCAACATTCGACATTACTCGTTCCTTTTATTATTTACTTAATTATCTTTAGATAAAATCTGTTGGTAATGATTTCCTTTATGATTTGTATGACTAATCATCTGACGCATAATAGGAGCAGCTGACGGCTTTGTCGAAATCTTGGGACATTTTAAAATGGAATTTCTCCATTTATTCACATGCATTTCAACGTAGTATCATTCGCAAATTAACTTATTAATCTAATACCGTGAATTGTTGTTGATTTAAGGAGAAATGGCAAAAAATAGTTCGCATATTAACATTCTTTAGAATTTGTAGTATGTGGGTTGATGAGTGTCAAAATGACAAAGGTCATAAAACCTTATACATTGTAGCAAATTATTCGTGGTATACTTTTTAGTACATTCTTTTTTACATATTGTAGTCTAGAAAGTTTATGACTAAATCGGCTTAAGCATAATTGACTTGTCAGAACTGTAATGTAAAATTTCGACCTAAAATCAAGTTTTTCCCTTTGTGTAAACTCATAAAAATATTATTATTTGCTTTTTCCATACTTATTATGTCATTTTTGGTATATTTATGGTTGGGGCCCCAATTGTACAATAGTACCAAAATATTGTAGTTTTCAAATCAAATTATTTTACAAACTCTTACTTATTAATTACTAGCTAAGTTACCCATGCTTTGCAATGACGAATTTGGTATGCGAATACCGGTTCCTCTCGATCACTTGGTGTCTTTCCGGTAGCTTGAGTTGGACAGAATAGGACTTACGATCTGAATTTCTTTTCCGAATGCCCTTTCATACGATACCACACACGACCCTTAGATCCTTTCATCAGCGAAATTTCTCAGAAGGTTCCGCATTTCCAGAAGTTTCTACAAGACAGTATTTGTCTCCAAATGGCAAAGCAATTGTGTACAAAGTTTAGTCCAAATTGCTCCAGGCGTTCCAGAGTTATGGTGGAACAAACATACATATGTCCGTTTTTATTACATGTATCAGAAAGATTAATTAGGCAAGTACTTGTAAATAAAACACCAATATGACAGACGCACTTTTTCAGTTGAACGACTTTTTTAACCTTTGACCTAAAAATATTTTAATCTCACTGTAAATATTTACTTGTTTATTTTTTCGATTAAACAAAGAACAACCCACATACAGGATTTATCGTATTGTTTTCTCGTTGAATTGTTTGCTAATTCATTACATTATTATTATGATACCATGAGACAAATCTCAGCCTAGCGCAGATCATATTCATTATCGAAATTAAAAAATTAAATTAATTGTTCACTAGGGTGAACTTGTTACAATGCTACCCTTTATTACAGTTTAACACGTACAGTCTGAGAATTTTCTCAACGAAAAGCGGCAGATATCAACATTCACATAATAACTTATGCGAACTCCCTTGGGGAGGGGAGCAGGATGGATGTTGACAGTCAAGAAAGTGTTGGTCTTTGATTAGGGCATCACATGTAGCTTTTTGGCAACACTTTTAGAATTACGATAGAAATGTCATTGTTTCCGACAAACTAAAAGTTCTAGTTCTAAAATCTACTTCTAATTTTAAATTTAATTGGAGACCATCTCTGTTTTCACAGATTACAAACTATTACTACTACTATTTATCATCACGGTGTGTGTGTAAAAAACACAATATATCACTCTGATTTTATGCAGACATGCAAATTTCTTTTTTCCAAATCATTAGGTACTCTCATAAGTTATAATCTCTGATCTCATTGCTTTTTATGGCAAGCAGAATATATCTATGGAAAATAATTATTTTCATTCAACTTGTAATAGTTCTGAACCAGGCAGGTACCTACACAGTACATAAGAGTTGTCTCTCTCAGCATTGTTTTAATTCATAGCTTCGTAGAGTAATTTCTCACATTATATTGGGTATAAACACTGAATACTGAATAGATTACCAGTGATGCTATTTCTTAATTGTGATCAGTTGTTAAGGTGTCTATCACAGGGGCCAGTTTATATTGTTATACTCCTCCCCTTTTGTAGACTTCAGACATGTGTACTTTCATCTAATATTGGTGGTATCAACTTAAAATGAATCGATACATAATTAGCAGAGCTGGGCAGAAAAGCGTTAATCGTTAATTAACGAAGTTAACATTTTGGTTAATGATTTAACGCTTTTCTCACCTCCAAAAATTTTTAACGGATTATTTAACTTCCGTTACATTTTACTTCCGTTAATTAAGTCCGTTAATATTTTATTGTTTGCATAGACATCATTCACTGGAGGCGCTGGCATTAGATAATCCAAGGGTTGTATGGGGTTACGTGTGGTTTGGATGTGGGTTGGGAGTTGGAAAAAAAATTACTTTGTTGGGATACATCGCGATAGTGTAAATGTGATAGTAGTTGTACCTATGTAGTTCTATTTCATGCCATTTAACCGCAATTTTTTTACATTAACGCTTTAACGGATTAACGTTTACTTCCGTTACATTTTTCAAAATTTAACGATTAACGAAGTTAACTTTTTAGTTAACGGATTATCGATTAACGAAGTTAACTTTTTGATTAACGGTGCCCACCTCTGATAATTAGGAATGTTTTATTATTTCACATCACGGAAATCATGTTTTTTGGAAACCATTTGATTAAACATATTCGAAAATACACCTGAATCCTAAATGTGGCATTTTTTTCCAATAATTTGCAAAGATAAAAAATATTTAACTTAGTAAAAATATTGTTTAACTGAATGTTGTCTGTTAATAGGTCAGGTGTTTCACATTCACTCCCCTTTTAAAACATAATCACATATTTTTTCACCCTTTATTTTGCAATATTAAGTGGAAAATCATTACTCAAGTTTTGAGCGGTACCGATGTAGTGATCCAGCACTCTTGTTACCCGATATGCTAAGTGGTTCATTTGCCCAGCTCTCATTAATACAGCATCAAAGGAGTCTTTTCAATAGTAAAACGAAAAGAAAAAACTGTTGGATGTGTTGACCTGAGTGCCACACACACACACACACACACACATTGTTATATTATTATCCATTGTGTGTTAGCATTATTGTCTGCACTTTGTTATTGTGTAGTTGTAGACATCATTATATTATATTCTATTAAAACTTATTCTCATTATGCTGGTAGCTCATCATGTATTCTCGTGGATTATTGAGGTTAAGAGACATTTTCTCTTAGTATTCACCAAATTTATGGAAATATCGATAGAATGCATACTCGAGAACTCGCTAGAAAGAATTTATTTGTACCTACCGTTATCATGAGTTCAGTGGCGCTTTCAGGAATTAAAAGCTGCGTTAGTAAGTTAGTAAGTAAAAGTTAGTGAAAAAACAATAATGTCACATTTGATCATTGGTAACATTAGCAAGATAATTTTTGAAAATCACAATTTATATTTTGTGAGAGCATCGGAATTTTCTACATGTTGTAGTTGAATGTCCCGATGTTCAGCATCCAGAACTGTCTGCTGACTGTAATTTGGAAAGTCCTTCGTATTCCTGGTACTATCTCAACTTATTGCCGCTGAAGGCTATTGCGGTCGACTCTTTTTGTCCTAAGATCGTATACTCTTCTATTCCTTATGTCATCTTCATCTAGTCCATTTCTCCGCAGGATCCTGTCGCATTGTGTCATCCAGGTATTCTTTGGTCTCCCTCTTGATGAATGTCCTGAATGAGAAATTGTAATTTAGAAAGTGAGGTGGTCGGTAGCCTGGTTAGTAACGCACTCGACTGTTAATCCAATGGGCGCGGGTTCAATCCCCGACTTACTCCACTTCAAAACACAAGCTTTTAAGCGTTCTGTGAAGTGTACATAGATGTATTGGGGTTTATTTAGATAAACCCAGATTCATTAAAAAAATGAAATATAAAAAAAATTCAGGAGAAATAGAGACTGTTCGAGCATTCTCATTCATTGTTCATGTTGTTTGATGTTTCATATTATTCCCGTAAGAACATTGAGAGATGAAGTTGTATATGATGGATGTCTACGTATATGTAGTAATGGGTTGCTTGTTATTGAATAATATTTATTTCTTACTGCGTAATGTACTCTGGGATATTATGAATAGACTTTTATTGATGATCAATTCACAAGGAAATCATTCAGCCATCTGAGATCAAAGGGGTCATTTCAATATATTTTTATCTACCAACTGTGTCGCGTGCCCGATAGAACTCGAGTGAAATAAATCAACAAGCATTCCATGCTGCGCCCCTTGCAGGGTAGGCAGAGAGAACATAACTCCAGACTTCCCTGTACTTGCACACACTCTGTTTCCATCGCATTCATGCAATTCTTCATACACCCTCTACGATTCATTTTTTTCGTACTCTTTTGAGTGTCCTTAAAAAGTTTGGCATTTGTGAAACTTACGTGAGACAGCATTTACTGGTTACCCCGTTATTGGGATACTCCGTGATGGTATAACAGTAGTAGTAAATTGTTAAATTTGCCTTTGTACCCAGTTGCAAACCCCTTATGATTCTTTGATGTTTAACTGATGCTCGGATACAACTTTCATCACATACATACATTCATTCATACATAACATCTCTAAAATATTATGTAGATGATTGTGTAGGTGACTGCTTATTGATGTATTGATCATAATATGCATTATATTAAAAGTATAGGGGTACAAAATACAAAGTATCTATTGGAGTACCTACATAGACGACTTATTGTTGTGGAGGTCTGCATATTATGTTATAAACAAGTTAATTTAATATTTATTTATGTCATACCTTGCCGCTAGTATCAGGTTAGACAGAGAGTACTGAGTTTCAGATTGCTTCTCATATTCATGCAATGAGTTGATCTTTCAATGTTGTGATTTTCACGGTACTGCTAAACTTACAGATTTATTATTTACTTAGAATTATGCAGTTTAGTATTAAAGTAAAAAAATAAAGAATCACTAATGATTGGGGTTAGCTGGGAGAAATCTGAATTTTGCGATGTTTACCATAGTGAACAATTTTATTTTAATTATTGCATGTCTAATATATGTTGTAAGCCCTTTGTTCACTTGAAGAATAAATAAATGATTGCTTCAGTATCCTCGATGCGGATCTTCAAAATGTAAAGGGCCTGGTTCAAATCTGAATGCTGGCAATGTATTTCACACTTCTCAATTGGGACAAGATTTTACCTTGCTCTGAAATGTTTAGAAAGGATATGTTTAATACTGGGTTTGTTTGTTTTGTTTCAGTTGTCCTGATTGGAGACTCGGGCGTCGGTAAGAGTAATCTGCTGTCGAGGTTCACTAGGAACGAATTCAACTTAGAATCTAAATCAACTATAGGAGTAGAATTTGCAACCAGAAGTATAGAGGTAAGTTTTATATCTACTGTCGTACTTATTACTTAACACCTTAGCTTACACTTAGACCCAGACTGACAAGCACCTGATGGTGCAGACAAACAGGCAACCGTTGCTAATACCGTAAGTGTCTTGGACAGGGTGGACGGGTGGTTCAGAGAAAATGATTTAATCTTAAATGTGACAAAAACGAATACTATTCCCTTCTCGCTGAGACAGTCTTCCGTGCCTGACCCCGTCACAACCTGTTTATCTCTGCGTCAGCTATCAATAGTTGATAATTGTAAGTTCTTGGGTGTTAAGATCGACAGGAAATTGCGGTGGGCACCGCACATTGAGGAGCTGGCTGGAAAATTAAACTCTGCAATATTTGCAATAAAAAAAATTAAAGAGACCTGTGGTCTAGAAGCAGCCAAGTCCATATACCATGCCTACTTTCACAGCATCATGTCGTATGGGGTGCTGTTCTGGGGCGGGGAGGAGGAGGCAAGGAGAATATTTATTTTACAAAAACGGGCAATACGGGTATTGCTAGAAATGAGACCAAGAGACAGTTGCCGAAATGCTTTTCGGGAACTGGGCATCTTAACCTTGGCCGGTGCATATATTCTCGAATGCATGACTTTTGCCCGTAAAAACTTGCCAAACACTCCCCTAAATTCGGAGCAGCACACCTATGACACTCGCCATAAAAATGATGTTCGTGCTGTCAAACATAGGCTGGCAAAGGTCAGCAAAAGCTTTGTATGCCTCAGTGTGCGGATGTACAACAAGCTGCCTGAAGATGTTAGGGCCCTGGGCATGGAGACGTTTCGCACGAGAGTGAAAAAGTATCTCGTCGATAAATCTTTTTATACAATTGACGAAATGCTAAACAGTGGAAGTAACACTCTTAGCGTTGATAATTTTTGAAAATATTTTATGTTCAGTTGACGATTTGCAAGTCAGAGCCTTTTACACACTGATTTGTAAAGATCTAAATAGTATGTCTTTCATATTTTATTTTATATTGTATTTTATTTTATTGTGTCAACTGAGTGTAATATTTTGTGATAATATTGACGAATCCAAGTGCTCCATTGGAGCCTACGGATGATGATACACAATAAACAATAAACCTCTTTGTATGCCGAGGCATGCCAGTAAAGTGCGATGCGAGGGACCTGTTGATGGTCACTGACGATGACGTTACGGCTGCTAATTTCTGGAGTGGGGTGGCCTAGTGGGTGGAAGTATACGCTCGTATCCGAAAATGAACGAAGCTATTCGCTGCATCCTTAGTTACATATTTCCTATCATGTCTATCCCATAAGTCGCATACAAGTGGAATACATAATTTCTACTTCATAAAACACAATATTTATTTCTTTTATCCACGGAGTACAGGCTTGTACATAAAAACTCACCTGAACAGCCATATCATCGGTCAGCCCACACTTGGGCAAATCAAATTTCAACCGCAGACTGCAGTTCCAACTCAGAGTGTGGTAACAAAGCCAACATTCAGAAGCATTGAAAATGACAAAAATTTAACCATATTCGGCGACCTGCGAGTCTAATCTCTTAATAGGTTAGTATTGCTGGATTTCACCAACTTTTTAGGTTAGGAGGAACGGAGATGGGATCAACATACATATGTATCATTATTTTTCATACAAAATTTGTGCTGGGTGGCTCTATTGCCGCCATTCCTCATTCCTCACCTAAAAAGTTGGTGAAATCCAGCATAAGTCTGATAATTTGTTCTGACTAACAGTATTGGAAACGTTATTCAAAGGTTAACTCAGTTTAATTACTACTCCTCATTTGTGAATCCAGACCAATTTTTGTTTCCCTGAGTTTGTCGCAAACAGGGCTGTTTTTTTCGCTTACGGAAATATTATTAAAGTATGATTATAATTTTCTGTGCTGTATGAAATATACTTATTTAAGTGCTTACCTAGACTTTCATGGCAGAACAATTTGGAGCAAGGTTACAGAAAGCATTTGGGTCAATATTATAACTATACAGCAAGGAATAAGTATGAATAGATTATTGTATTGCGTCTGTAGCCTCTATGACAAAATATGCCTTTTATATGTAGTGAATATTTTCAGCTTTATCAGAATCCATTTCACCTAGGTATGAATAAATATTGATTTCTCATTCTGTAAAATTACATGTGTCTTGCTGTATGTAGGTATCTTGTATAACATATTTTAAATAAAATATTCTTTGAAAAGTGACAATTTCTTCCGGCCAACCCCTGAAGTTGTCAGTAACTTGTTAGTTTTCTGTATTGCCGGATATAGCCTTCCCACGAATAAATATTAAATAAATTAATAAGCTTTTATAAGATTATTTTTAGAGTGGGAAATATTTAGATGATTTTTCCCATCTCGATAATTATCTAAGAAGAAAAAATAAGGGGAACAAGTTGAGATAGTTTGCACTTATGTAAAGAATGTCTGAGGATCTGTGTTATTGTTTGTAATGATGTGTCTTTTTAGAAGATTTATATCCAGAACTGCATTTGGTTTTTTTTTGTTGTGCATGATTCCAAATGCCTTATGTAAGGCCAGTGGATGATTCAGAAACAATAAAACTTTGCATGGCGGTCTATCTATCTATCTATCTATCTATCTATACCCTCACGCCACATCCCTTGCAGGGTAGGCAGAGAGGACAGAGCGCCAGACAGCCCTATCCTTACACACACTCCTAGCTTCCGTCACATTCATGCAATTAGTCATACACGCTCTCCGATTCCTTTTACTCAAAACGCGTCCATCCTTGAGGATCTGGCCGACATGATCGGACCAGGTCAGTCTCGGACGGCCGCGCTTTCTCACCCCTCTTCGCTCATTCAGATATATCTTTTTTGTCATCCTGTCATCATTCATTCTCTCAACATGCCCAAACCATCTTAGTTTGTTTACTTTCATTCTTGTCACTACACCAGTCTTGCAGTCACTCATTTCCCTAATAACCTCATTCCTTATCTTATCTCTCAGCGTTTTCCCGCACATTCTTCTTAATGACCTCATTTCTACTGCATTCAACCCTGATTCATCCTTCTTCATCCACGTCCACGTCTCACTAGCATACATCAGGGTCGGCACCAAGACAGCATTGTGCACTAGCACTTTTGCTTTCATAGACACATTGCTACTACTAACAATCGGACCGAGCGCACCATTCGTCCTAGTACCGGCCAGCTTCCTTCTTTCAATGTCTCCATCACAGCGTCCATCTCTAGTAAACAAACTTCCCAGATATACATACTCATCCACTTGCTCCAGACAGTCATTACCAACCTTTATCACACAATTTGTCCTTATTTCCTCTCTTTCGAACACTAATACTTTCGTTTTATTTACATTCATTTTCATACCATTCATATCGCAGCTTTCGTACACACAGGATACTATCCGTTGTAACTCACATTCATCATCAGCCATCAACACTAAATCATCTGCAAACATTAACGCACATACTTTCACTCCATTTAGGTCCACACCAACATTCAGCTCATTCAGAGGACGCATGCAGTAGTCGAAGAACAGGTTGAACAACCAAGGCGACATGACGCAACCCTGTTTAACCCCTTTTGTGAGAGCGAACCACTGCGACAACGCAGCATTCACCCTGACACAAGCAGAGCTCTCCGTATATAGAGACGCGATTGCGCCAATCAGTCGGTCGCTCACCCCATATTCCGACAGTACACGCCACAGTCTTTCTCGGTCCACACGATCGTATGCCTTCTCCAGATCCACGAACGCGCAGAAGAGCCTCTGGTGTTTAGCCAGAAGCTTCTCCACGACCATCCGTAGGGAGAAGATCTGATCGGTGCACCCCCTGCCACTCATGAAAGCACCCTGCACATCCCATACTTTACTTTCAGTCACTTTTCTTACTCTTTCAATCAATACCTTTCCATACAGTTTGCCCACAGAGCTCAGCAAACTGATAGCCCGATAACTGCCGCATTCCAACCTTGAGCCTTTCCCCTTGTACAAAGGGCAGATGACTGCCCTCCTCCAATCCTCAGGAGTGCAGCCACTCTCCCAGCACAAGTTGAAGAGCCTCAGGCACCACTCGAGAATCTTCGGGCCACCTTGCTTGATGAACTCTATGGCCACACAGTCATGTCCCGCAGCTTTACCATTCTTTGCTTTTTTCAATGCAAGCACAACTTCATTCATACGTATTTCCTCGTCCTCAGCAATATTTACATTCATACTATCTGCTACATTCGTCTGGTTTGTACTAGTACCACTTTCATACAATTCTTCGAAGTATTCTTTCCATCTTTCAACAACTTCTTCTCCATTCATCACTAAATCACCATTCTTATCTTTGATGCAATTCATACTGTTTTTCTCACTTCCAGATCTCTTTCTTTTTACTTCCTTCCAGAATATTTTCAAATTCTCCTCGGCGTTCCTCGATAATTTCATACATTCCTCTTCCTCAAGTTTTCTCTTTTTCTGGCAAACCATTTCTTTCACTTCTTTCCTACACGCTTTATATATATTCTTCTTTCTTTCTTTCTCACCTCCATCATCTGGTTTCGCACCAAGCACATCATTCCACGCTTTCTTTTTCCTCACTACAGCATCCTTCACCTCATCATCCCACCAGGCATCACCTTTTTTCCTTCCTACCAACGCTTCTCCACATACTTCTCTTGCACTCTTTACTAGCACCTCCTTCATAACATTCCATAGTTCACTCGTCGAGCGTTCCTCATCATCATGTACTTCTAGCCTTTCGTTAGTCAGTCTTTCATATTCATCCCTAACATTCGTCTCTTTCAGTTTTTCGACCCTGATTCTCCGGACAGGCTCCAACTTCCGAGCCCTCGAGCGCCAACCGGAGAAAAGATCAATCCTTGTTATCACAAGGAAGTGATCCGTCCACAGTCCGGCGCCCCGAAATGCCCGGGTGTCCTTTGTCGCCTTCCGGAGCTCAGAGTCCACACATACAAAGTCAATCATCGACCTTTCAATACGATCAACTCTCTCTCTTTGCCAAGTGTACTGGTGGATCTCCTTGTGTGCGAAGAATGTGTTCGCCACAAAGAGATCCAACTCCAAACATACTTCTAACACTCTTTTCCCGTTATCATTCACCCTATCATCGCCATGCAATCCCAACACTCTCTCAAAATTCTTCCTTCTGACACCGACCCAACCATTCAGATCACCTGCCAATATTACTTTTTCATTCGCTCTTCTTTTATACGCTGTCTCCCGCACTAAGTTCCAAAACTCATCCTTCTCATCATCCAAGGCATCATTCCCTGGACCGTAACCTATAATAAGGAACAGCCTGGTCATGCCTACCTTGAAACGAATCCAGATGAGTCTCGGTCCTACCAGTCCATACCCATTACGCTTCACCATACATTCAGTCATTCTTTTTGATAATATAGCACCCACTCCCTGACGTCCATGTTCATTTTCAGGCACTCCAGACCACATCTCTGCCATTCCATTCACCACATCACAATCTCTATCCTTTCTTTTCGTCTCACATAAACACAATATATCTAAGTTCCTCTCATGCAAAACATCACGCAATTCATTCATCTTACCTTCCATATCTCCTCTTATATTCCACACACCAATCCGGCATTCTGCCCTCCTCTTTGCGCCCTCCCTGGTACTTGACGCGGCGTGATGGGTGGCGAGCCTCATCGACTCCATGCGTCAAGACCACCACCTAATTTCTTACATCTTAGGACCTATAGGTCCCGTGTCTTGGTTTCCCTCCACCATGGTCACTGTATGATAAGGCAGTTATTTTATGGGATATGATAAAATGACTCATATGCTAATCACACGTACACAACACAGCATAAACACATGTTCAAACATCGTACATGCGTTGTGTTTATCAGTCTGTGAGTGATATTGACATATTATAATTCGTTAGTGTTTTGTGGAATGAGTTGATTGAGGTGATACGCAATCTGCCTGTGGGAGGTTTAGCTTTTATGTAAATGAGTTCTAAAGTGGGTGAAAATTTGTATTGTTATTAGGTCTAGAAACAATCAACATTGTTTTCAAGAAATACCTTTTTGACTGTAAGGTATTATTGTGCAATTAACTGAACCTTTGGATTTTTGTTTTCAAGTTTTGTTTGTGTCTGTATTTATTTATCGTATGGCCAACATCACGCCTATATCATTTAACATACGTTATGTCAAAGTGTAAAAAGGTTAAAACTGCCGTCCTAAGAGAGAACACAGTAAGTCGTGATTTTTGCAAAATTGAGTTATGTATGCAGAAATGATCCTTAGTACAAGACGCATCGTTCTGTCTAAGTCTCATTTCGATATTCGAACTCTATCCACTCTTTTTTGTCATTTAAAAAAAGTCAATTGCAGTAAGTCCGTTCAAGGGGGTGCCCATACTACTGCAAAACACAGTAAGACAGAGAGATACTGTGGTGTGCCATAGGATTAGAGCTCTCCTATTATACAACGCCGTATGTGGGCACAGTATGTCGCCTTACTGTACTTTTTAGTAGGAATGTATGGCGAATGGAATACATATTACTACATGAGACGACAGTATAGGATTTTGTATTGAATTATTTTGGTCTAGTAAATTATAACTTATATTACTTACTGAATGTAGCTGAAGGATTTGTGCAATCGTGTAGGTATTGTTATTAGAGATTTTAAATAATATATTAAATAAATAACAATAAATTTTGGAAATATGCAACCAGTTAAATATATTTATAGCAAGTAGCTATCTCAACAGATATACAGCAAAGGATGGACCTTCCATAAGGCTTATGACTGATCGTCGGCTGACTTGATGTGATCACACTGATCACTTTACACTTATGTAACATCCACCAATTCTCATAATAATATTCCTAAATAATTCCAATAACTACCTGTTATATTTAACTACGACATGTAGAAAATTTCGATGTTCTCTCGAAGCATGAATTGTGATTTTCTAAAATTATATTTAAAGCTCTTTTTGAATTAAGGATGAAATAAATAATATAAATAAATACTTTCGTTACATACAATTAGTAATTAAAGATGAACGGATTTTTTACTCAGCTGGTCAATGTGGTCAAGTTATATTGCTCAAATGGTCTCGTTTTGTTTACAACCTGTCTTTAACGACCTTATCTTCCTTACAATCTGTCAAAACCATTTTGGTAATAATACATCCATATGTTTTAAATTGTATAAGTGTTGTGCAATCCATGAATGTTTAGAATCCCGAGAATTATTGGCTATTTTACTATAATATCGAACACCTACTAGGATTATGAACCCGGCGAAGTACAATTAATAATTCAAAAATATTTACAAACAATCGTATCCAGTACAACAAAGAAAAGAAAAGGATGAATTTCCTTGATCACTTAGTTTTACAAGAGACTCGTAAAAAATGGAACTTATTATACTACCCAGGTACTTCACTCTTACATTAATTTCTTTTTTCATATTGTACTTTTACAATATTTGAAACCTTATATATCTCTCTAAATTTTTAAAATACCTATATTAAGTATGATTCATTAGATTGCATGACTTTCTATTTTGGAATCGATCCTCCAATGTATTTACATAATATACGAACGTAAATACAAACAAACGGATTAACTTGCCTAAAAATTTTATATTATATATTTTTATATTATTACTTATTATTATTACATAGCAAAATGGTGAAACATCTGTATTTGTTACTATGCATTTTTTTTTAATTATAGTCCATTTTGGGGCAAACCAAATTCAGTAGGTAGTCGTATTATTAACCTTCCAATTCCCATGCTTTACCTAATCATTGTATTTATATGAAATTTTGTAAACTGTGTCTATATGGAGTCCAAAGGAGGGCCCAATTGACAAAAATATTTTTTTTTACATACTTTTTTTATGGGGAAGGTGTCACCTGTAGGTGACATTGGGCACTGCAGGTACCAAAGTTAACAATACAACAAATATTTTTATTATGCAAAATTACGTGTTTGATTGACTGTAAACGATTGTGTACCATGAGATATCTTTGATATTGTGTCAATTGTACATTTTACACATTTTTTTACATTACAGTAAGGGCTGGAACATTATTTTACATAGTGGAATCCGTACCAGCAATGAATATGTAAAGGAATTCTACACCTCGGTGTTGCCCTTCTAAGCTTTCAGTGTGAACATACAGTGGTTACTGTCCACATTAGAGGCATGATTTAGCTTTTTGGAGGGTCCAGGGTGTTCTATTCATGTTTTTCGGTGGGTTTGTTTGGACGGCTATAGTCATATATAGATCCATACCACGCTGTCCAGAGGGGTTGGTATGGGTGTCCAGAGGGTTGATGTGGGTCCTCTTCCAGGATCCACTTCCTTATAATCTGTCGGTGTAAATCCCCTATTTCCAGAAGCTCAAGGCGATAAAATTAACGAAAAAGTAAAAAGAACATTGAAAACAAAGGATTCCTATATTTGGTTCAATAATGTACTTGTAGTGCCCAATGTCACCTGTGGGTGACATCACATTTTCAAATGCCTATAAAAAAAATATTTAATCAAAATTATTATTAAAAATTTGTGAAAATGCTAGATTAATCCTTTATACACCGGATTTAGAAAGAATATTTCACAATACTTAGTATTTAGACATTTTTTATTAATGATTATTTTAGTACGTAACAATAACACCACTTTTTCCGTCACGAGCTGACAAAAAATGCCAAAATGACTAGTTTAACGCTAGAAATCATAAAAAAAATATAGTCAATCAGGTTGGCATAACATTAAAGACTTATATGATCCATAAACAAAATAAAAAATACAATTCCATATATTTTAAATATTTTTTTGAAAACGTGTCACCTGTAGGTGATTAGTAGGTGAGGTGAGTCTGCATTATTAAGATGACGTAGTGTCATAAATTTTATAGGTACTATTGTTTATTAGAATGGTTTTTAATTTTGTCAGGCCGTTGACTGTAAATAATGAAATAAATAAACAAAAAATGTTATTTTAAAAGATTCTAAATTTAAACACTTTTACAATGAGTTAAGTACCATAAATAATAGTAAAGAACCTAGAATAAAAATAGACCATAAAATTGTTAAGATTATTTTTATGACGCTATTAGTTTACTTGTTTCATATTTTTTGTTGTTAAATATACACTATCTTTTATGTACTCGAATCGAATTAGGCAATTTACATTGTCCCTTTTTATGGTCCTGAGAAAGTTGTTAATGTCAATGTCTTTACAAACAATACGAAATTTTTCTATTGTTGCTAAAAAGATCTTAACAGAAATAGTTATATTCTTGTGGTTATTTTATGAAAGTTAAACTTACAATTGATAATTTAAGTCGAACCATGTAAGCTTACCCACTAGTACCTTTTTCAGAATTCATTGACGTAATAAATAATTGTGATTTATGTGACTGTTTTTAAAGTTAAAAATAAAATAAATTCCTTTTAATGTTTTTTTTATCGCCGCTCTTTTTTTATAAAACCATAAACCAATATTGTACATCACCACAGTGTATCCCAGTAAAGGTGTAACCAGCAAATGCTGAGTCTATGAAAATGTACAATATTCACAATATTTAACTACTTACTGCACTTCTTTGTTGTTTCAAACCATTTAAATCCACGTCTGTCCTAGTGAAGAGTGCAGTATCGCACTCGTACTACAATAGAGTACAGTAAGGCATAGCGATACTGCGTTGTAGTGTAGTATCTCTTCATTTCGCCCCGCTGCTATACTAAGATAGAACACAGTTCTCGTTATTTTTTATAGTACATGTAAAAAATATTATTTTTTTTAAATAAGAATGTTTACGGATCATCATTTCTTATCATTTAAAGAAATAAACATTCGAATCGGGCCAGTACTTTTTGCACAGGAGATGAAAATATACGCAAAACTTTAATCGCGTTTATCTCAAAACATGGGTAACCCGACATACTGTGTTTTTCGTTAGGACGGCAGAAAAGCGCAGGGTGAATTTTCCTCCTAATCAGAGACTTGCATCTAGATTTCTTATGTATTGTATTGCTTCGTCGCTAAGGGTGAGGAAGTCTGATGCAGGGTCAGTAAACGACTTGATTGCCATATCACGTATGAAACTTAGGACTCAAAGTGTGTAATTTGTATAGTAATGCAGCATGATGACTAATGGTTTAACAGAGCATTGGGTTCTGAATCTCAGTGATTATATATAACCATATCTGATGCATTCATTATATTCAATTGTACGCATTCTTTTATACTATTTACACATCCTACACGACCTAGTAGTTGAGCAAAGTCATAATGTAGTTTTACTCTTGAACTATGTCTCTTTTAGAATGTTCCACCTGCACATTTTTATTTTAAAAATCAGCGGATGTACGAAAAATTGATTTATTTCACGATAAAATATAATAATCTGTAATGGCTGTCTGCAAATTTTCATACGAGAATTTTCATAAACACCCCAATGCAAACGAATTTCACGTTAGAATACAATATTGAGATTGAACTTTATGACCTCCCACTTTAGACAGAGGTGCTACTTAGCAAACCTTTTGGCATCATCGTCATTTACTATGGAATCCCCGAATCCACTCTCTGCCCTATATTGTTTCACCAGTTTCTAACTGAATATTTGATTCATTCCCTCAAGTAGTGATTTTAATAGTGAGTTATTGTTCTAACTGTTGTTGGATTATGAATAATTAGTTTCCTAATTTAGGAATGTACAGTTATTACCTCCTGAGACATTACTATTGTGTTTACATAGGTAGTTGCTGTCCAATTATCATTATTATATAATATAAATCAATACAGTTCCTTCACCTGTAGGTATATTGGTGGTCAGGTGAAATATTGTTTTATTTGCCCCACTTATTATATAGGTACCTATCAACAGTATTGACTTATTTCTAGTCCCAATAGTGTCCAACTGATGTACGGTGCAAGATGACCACTTTCTCAATAAATGTCGGGGAAGGTTATAAAGTTGCTTAGTAACTCGATTTTCTAACGCACATTTCACATCATATAGCATATTGGATAAGACTCTGACTTCGCAGTCGAAGGGTACTGTGTTTGAATCCCCCTCACTCTGAGAATGAGATCTGCAATATATAAGACATACACAGCTGGTGATGGGCTGAATGATGAACGTTCCTCGAATGTAAAGCAATCTATTAAGCCAACTAATGTCTGGTTGATTGTAAGTCCGGTAGACGCCCATCTTGTTATGCGTGTGGCACTCTGTCCTCTGCCGACCCTGCAAGGGCACACCATAATCGGACAGATTGATATTGTGAGATGAATGGTTTAAACCCATGCCAGTAGTTAGACAATAATAATTTCAAAAAATAATGGTATTTCAGGAGAACACAGCAATTAATGGTAAAATTGCAATGCTAGACAGAGAAATACTTTAAGTTGTGGTGTTCATACATTATATAAAGTTATATTTGTTGCGTCCTTCATTTGATTACACAATCAAAATCAATAAATGCAAATTTAAGTTAAATGCTCGCGTCCATCTACCTACATACTACATTCCTATGCTGTGTATTACTATTGTCATATTATCACTGGGTAGGCATTATTATTATCAGCACTTACTACATGTATGTGTGCATATAATATTATGTATAATATGGACTATGAAGTTATCAGCCTTACTTACACAATGTCAATGTCGCCACATAACCTCGCCATACCTAATTACCATATAACCTAGTGTAGATATATTATGTGGATGCTCCTAACTCACTGATTAGTACACATTATGATGTATGTATACTATTTGGATATGTTGCAACGTTGGGATATAAACAAGTGGTAATTTGAAGGCAATGTTTTGTAAGTTTTGTTGAGTGTAAAAGTTAGATGCTTGACGTGTTTCTCAAGCTGCAGATTCTCCAAAAATCTCGTTGCAACATATTCTGAGTGAGTTTGACGTTATCGTATTTGCCAATGAACTAGTAATTACGCCCCTTGTTCAGACTGCAGTAATGCTCGCTTTGTAACATGTTACGTTCCACGCAAATGACGAGTCGGTCTCCAGCTTAAAAATATTGTAATCGTTTTGTTTGCATGTGCGAAATGTTTTATAGGAATGGCATTGTATACTTTTGGGAAACTGATTTTATCAAAATAAATTTGAGTTTATCAAAGTCCCAATGTGATGAAGGGGTCCAACTCTCTCCATCTTTTCTGTGGTCGGCGTCCTTCAGGGATCTCTTTCATGACAAGCTTAGGAATTCGTGTGGGGTCCGTCCTTTCAAAATGATCCCTCCAGAACCGCTTTTTTTCCTGCTCCATGTCACAATGTCGAAGTAGATATTATGCAAGTTAATGTATAATAATGCGTTGTATTGTGTTTCAGGTTGACGGTAAAACAATAAAGGCTCAGATATGGGACACAGCCGGGCAGGAGAGATACCGGGCCATCACGTCGGCGTACTACAGAGGGGCCGTGGGAGCCCTGCTGGTGTACGACATTGCAAAGCATCTCACGTATGAGAATGTGGAGCGCTGGCTGCGGGAACTTAGGGACCACGCTGATCAGAACATTGTCATCATGCTGGTGGGCAACAAATCTGACTTGCGTCACCTCAGGTAAATGCTGCTCACAAAATTCTATATGTATAATCTCTCTCCTCTCTAAATTCCTTCCCAGGATACAAGATACAGAATTCTTTTGCTTATGAATCACTTTTGATTGTCTTTTGTGATACTTTTTATAATTAGGGCAATATTTATGGTGCTCATACGGGTGGCAGATCTAACAATGCATTAATGTTTCATTGATTAATTACCTAACAATCATAAGCACACAGATGCACAGGCCATACATGATAGTACATCAATTATTCACACACAGCAAGACACAATCAACAAATAAATAATGTATACAAATGTCTGTACAGAGAAGGGAAGATATGGAGAGGATAGGGATGGGATTCAAGTGTAGATTTAACCCTCCCGCGCCTTACTGCAAACTCAGCACTTGACACGCCAATCCTGTAGATAGTGGAAATATGTCTAGCTTCAATAGATTGTTATCGTAAAGTTGGTGGTACTGCCTTCAAAATGTGTAGTGTTCAGTAATTGTATGCACCTCTGAACTGCAACTCTGAACTAGGTGTTTATTTTGCCTTGTACCAGTTGTCTATATTATAAGTGTCTATTCTTTTATGTTTGATGTTGATTTAAGCTTCTTATATTTAAAATGATAATATAATAATATTTCTGTAGTATTTCAGTTATGTAATTCCACTTTTGATTGTAATCTTATCTCGCAGTTTGTTCTGTCTTGCGATAACATTATCGTTCCATCTTCCATATCTATATTGTGTTATAAATTCTTTTCTATTATTAGGTAGTATCTCAATCTCTTTTCCGTTTCAATCAAACGCATTCACATAATTGAGATAAGCTAGCCCTGGCTACCAATGCATAATCTCATTCCTAATCGTAATCAGATATTATGACCAATAAAACGGTCTAACCATAGCTGCGACATGTGGAGATGTAATACTCACTACCACCACGAAAGCTTTCTCAAATGAGAAACTTTGTCACCTTCCTGCATTCTTTGTGGAATGTTAAAGGATGAAGTATGTATGTAGTCGGTGTGTTGATGTTTAACAATAATGCTTCTTGTGTCAGAAGTATTTTAGGTATTTTAAATATCCGTTTCCTTCATTGCGTGTATGGTTTCTGTGTACTAATAATATAAAGAAGTGATTTGTCAAGATAACCTTTGACTCTGTAATCCATTTAGGTTATATTCAACATAATACAGTATGCCCAACTGTCTGGGAATTTTTAGTAATATTTTGCCTATTTTTAATTCAGTTCTCAAATATATCCCAATAATGGGGTAAACAGCAAATATTTTACGAGTTTAAAAACGTATGCAATGTTCTCTTTGTGCAAACATTTATCTGTGCTGAAGATGTGAGAAATGTTTTATGCCAACAAAATTAAAGAATGTATGATAGATTTGTCATATAGTCTCGCTGGATCACTCCTTTGAAACTTGTGGAACTCTTCTGGATCCATAATCTTCTTTGATATCTTCCACACACCGCACTCCGGAGGTTTCCGGAGGAATGAATAGTAGACTACAGATGATGACAAGTAGTTATCTCATCCTTTGCTGTATATCCGTTGAGATAACTACTTGATATATTATCAACTACTTAATGTAGAAAATCCAATGTTTGTCACAAAGGGAGAGTTGTGATATTAAAGAATATTATAGATGATGAATTTTGTAATTAATCTTGTTTTGTGTTTCCAGATCCATTCCCACAGAGGAAGCCAAGGGATTTGCAGAGAGAAATGGCCTCAGTTTTATAGAAACTTCGGCATTAGATTCCACTAACGTAGAAACTGCTTTCCAAAATATTCTCACAGGTTAGTGACTGCTTCATTATGCATTATCGTTGTGTGACTAGAAGCCCTAGCTTTGTCGCACTTGACATATATACAATGTTTTGTTATTTTAATTGGGAGGTCTTGTGTATTATAAATATGATGTGACATGATGATGAATGGTTTAACAGAGCATTGGGTTCTGAATCTCAGTGATTATGTATAACCATATCTGATGCATTCATTATATTATTGAATTACATACTACATTCTTATATTGTTATCTACAAAACATAGACTTAATAGTTGAGTTAAATCAACTTTCACTTTAAAATTTTGCATGAGAAAGTAAAAGTCAACTTTTGCTTGTTGTGTAAGAAGGGGACTGAATATCAAAAGATATCTGCTAGACTCGCCGTGTCTTACCTTAAAAACGTTATATCAACCAAATCACAGCATTATTTGTAATTATTTTTAATGTAAAAAAACCTTACAAAAATTGAATTTTTAACTGCTATAATCTTGTAAAACATTCTCATTTATCCATGTTTTAAGTCTTTGGATGCTATCTTTAGTATTAGCTGAGTAATCTTACTTTTTCTGGAGAACTATGTATGTATTTCACTGTTGAGAGTGACTATGATACAATGAAATGCTTGCTCTGTATGAGTCTGTATAATATAGATGTTGTTTAAATTTACAGAGATCTATCGGATCGTATCACAGAAGCAGATGAGAGATCCTCCGGAGGGAGACGTTATACGGCCAGAGCGCGTAGAACCAATAGACATGAAGCCCACACAGACAGACAGCGTTAGACGCCAGTGCTGTCAGTAGGAGGCTGCTCAGGGCTGCACACCAACACATTATATACACAGGTCAGTCAGTCAATTATTCATCATTTTACATTTTTTTTAAATTTATTATTATTAATTTTTTTTGGGCAAGCAGCCTAGGCTGATGGGCCCAAATCAATGTCTGTGCTATCCGTTGTTCTGACAAAGTATCTAATCTGTTTTTAAAAACTTTCACTGACGGGTGCTTGTATCACATTTTCGGGTAAAGGTTCCACATATTCACCACTCAATTGCAAATAAAATTCTTTCTCGGATTACTGTGAAACCGTTCCTTGGTGAGCTTCATAGAATGTCGTCTCAAATGAGTATTCAGGGTTTAGATGGAGCTGATATGGGGAACATCATAGTAGCCATCTTAAAACATGTCTCGATAAGGTCACCTCTAGATCGCCTGGCTTTAAGTGTCGTGAGCCCCAGTCTGGTTACAAATTATTCTTGTAAAGCGTTATATTTTCTACATTTTAGTAGATTATTATGAAAATCACAATTTATATCTTGAGAGATCATCGGATTTTCTACATGTCGTAGTTCAATATAACAAGTATTTTGTCAGTAGTTTGTCAGGTTGGAGGTCTGGGTTCGATTCCCGGCTGCAGCAGATGGATAGACTGGAATTGGTGAATGTTACTTAAGTGTAAAATGATCACATTAAACCAGCCGATAATCGGTCGTAAGCGTGATGGAAAGTCCATCCTTTGCTGTATATCTGGGTGGAGGTCTGGGTTCGATTCCCAGTCAGGATGTAACTTAAATGGATATTTTTCTCAAACAGTTTTTGTAAAGTACATGTGAGAATCATACATATCTTGCGAGAATAGTAAAAAAAATGTCACTCGGTACTCTCTGTCTATAAAATTTGCTCTACGGTGACCTTATTAATCTCGATGCTGTGATATCTTCCAGCTAATCTTTTACATCGTTTCTTATACGTGCTTGTTGTATTGTTTCAGAAATGAGATGGTCAGCGTCGTCGGAGCTTTACGGATAGGAGAATTACTATTATCAAATGAGGGCTACTCCCAGTGTATAGTAGTTAATAATAATACATAATATTATACATACTGCAAACAATGCAATAACACAACCATACATACGTTCATTCATACATACATACATATGTATTAATACTAGTATTAATAACTCAAGCTGTATCTGTAGATGTACATACTTTATATATACACACACACACACACACGCTCGCACTATCAAAACATACAGACAGTAATACCAGGTGAAATACACCCATTCTAATGGTTCGCTTACACGAGCGACTAAATTGCGTCACAATGTAATTGATGTTGTCGTGACGTTATTGTAAATTGCCGGTGGAGCAATTTATTGCCTCGTGTAAGAGAACCTTAATGCCCGGTTCGCATTAGGCCAGAGATTTAGTCGAGTAAATAAATCTTAGTTGAAACGAGAAAATACTAGTGGTGTGAGTTATTGTGAAAGCGATATTTTGCAGTCAACCGAGTAGGTGGTGAATTAGCAACAATGCCAGATACATTCTAGGATACTAGATACGTCTGGCATTGTTACTAATTCACTACGTACTCGACTAAACGACTGGCCTTGTGTGAATCGGGCATAAACCACAAACATTAAGATATCAATCTAACTATTTGCTTGAAAAATATGACACGTTTATTCGACATTCCTCAACGCTTTCTCGTTGTCTCTCGTTTCAAGCTGTTTTTCTATGCGGTATTACTGTATCTTCTTCTTACACTAAATAATACATAAGTCTGTTTCTTATTACAACGAACCTTGAGGAGGTATTAATACTCGGATGTGGTGAAATGAAATCAATAGAGATCTGGCCTATTTGTAATTTGGCCAACGTACGATAATTTCTGCTTTCGAATGCCGAAATGTGGCAACTCAAAAAAAACTACAGATTTGGATCTGGAGTGCTGTATACATTCTTATATGATAAAGCCGTTTATAGCATTTTGCCTTTGAATGCCAGATCTGCACGATAGAAATCTGTTATTTCTCAGCTGGGCTGTGGATACTTTATGAATTATTGCAAAATATCTATGAATTCAGGGAGTCGGAGTCCCTTTTGTTTGTTGTTGGTATGATAAGGATGATAAGTCTGCATATTATGATACAATACATATTATATTATAAACATTTTATGATAAGTTATCATTTATTTAAACAACAGTCGCCTTTGTATATAGCAATGGAAGTTGATAATTATATTAACAAATGCAGTATTTGTTTCCTTTTTTTATGTGCGAATCATTTCTCTCGAAAAGATTGTTAAAAATTGTTGTAGTCTGTTTGGAATACGAAACAGATTTATATAAAGATCACCCTATTTCCATGTACTACATGAAAATAGTAATACGTACAGCTTCGTCCGATTATTGGGGACGTTTGATACTAGCGAACCTAGTGAAGAGAAATGTCATTTTTCTACAATTTCATACGTGGCACATACACGAGAAATGAGTTTATGGGAGTTCTGATGGGCCCAAATCTTATGTCTGTGCCATCCGTCGTTCTGAGAAAGTCATCCAATCTGTTTTTAAAAACTTTCACTGATGGTGCTTGTACCACATTTTCGGGTAAACGGTTCCACATATTCACCACTCTATTGCAAATAAAATTGTTTCTCGGATTACTGTGAGACCGTCCCTTGGTGAGTTTCATACAATGTCCTCTCAAATGGGTATCGGTATTCAGGGTGTACTACTATTTTGTATGTAAATGCCACAAGTTGTACGTATTACTATCGTTATATAGTATTTCCTACTAATACTAGCTCTATTTTTTTTTATCCGTTTTTTGTTTTTGGACATATGTAGACAGAATGTTGTATCTGATATATTGTAATAAATAAATATTGTTATGATAATTATGTCTATAACTGTGTAACAACAACTGGACTACTTTGTTTAACAAACGCTCGCCCTAGTGTTTGGAAACTGTTGAAATATAATAATATACACTTGTGATCATTCGAGATACTATAGTTGTTATTGTAAATTAATCATTTTAACTAAGAGTTGAACGTAAACGAAATGGAAAAATGATTCTTTATTTTGCATTTGGTCTCAAAGACGTGAAAATGAATCTATGTAGTCGATTAAGGTCCTATATGCTGTCATTCGGCTTCGGCACCCTGAATTGTTCTCTGACAATACTGAGAGAATCGTCTTGAAACTGAAGACGGTGTTGATAGATGAAAGTGTGGACAACAGATTGGCTGTTTTAGAATTACAATATTTAGATCGCCAGACATTCCTATCCTTAAACGCACTTCGTGCTTCCGTCACATTCATGCAATTCGTCGTACACACTCTACGATTCCTTTTTCTCAGAACATGTCCATCCTTGAGAATCTGGTCGACATGGTCGAGCCATGTGGTTCTTGGACGGGCGTGTTTCCTTACACCTCTTCTTTCTCCCAGGTATATTTTCTTTGTTATCTTTAATAGTAATATAAAATTTGATGAATTACACTGTTGGCTCAATTCGTAACGCTGTCTTTTAAGTCTTGCTGTTGACAATGTATCTTACACTTCCCGACACAAGTCATCGCTTACTCAAAGGGTGCTAGGAATAAGTTGGGTTTTGGTAGCCCATATTAACAAAAGAAGCATGCTAATTGTTTATTTCTACTTTATTCGCGTTGATTGCAATTTACGTTGAATTTTCTCCATCTCGTTTACGTTGAATGCTTTTTTTATATATAAAATAATATTGTATTTAAAAATATAATGTATAAATTAATAAAGAAATGTTTTTAAATTATATAAACCACACATTCGTATTAATTTTTAATTTTATTATTACGTTACAAAGTGAAACACATTGAACATCTACTGGCACATTTATAGATGTTTGGTTACGAAATATTGGATTAAATTTTACCAAATACTGCGACATAGTTAGTACTAGGGAACCTGTATAAATGTAGGTAGACTTAACCGACGAGGCCGACGCCAGTTCGTAGAGGCCATGCCCAACTGACATTTGACGATGATGACCCCATGAAAATGTATGGGAAAAAATATTCCGCAGTTGTGTTTGTCACCGAGACAAGGTGACGTCACCAATCATGGTGGTGATGTAATTCGAGGATGTAGGCTTGTACTATACTATCGCTGGCTTCGTAACGGATAAAGCCATAGACAAAACATGACTACCGCCATTGCTGTTCTTAGCCTTTCCGCTAGTTATACGCTATAGCAGTGATTCCCAAACTATGGTACGCGTACCACCAGTGGTACGCGACAATTATTAAGGTGGTACGCAGCCATGGCCATAGGACATACACAGTAAATACTTAGATAAAACGTTTTTATGAACTTACAGTGAGTGCGAATGTTATCAATAACATAAAAAATCACAGCCAAATGATCGTTGATACATTTGAAAAATATTTTAAAGCAGATTATTCGGAGTTCAATTGGATAAGGAACCCATTCGTTTCGGATCTGGATAGTGTTCGTGAAAATTTTATTTTTACGTGCACTTAAAATTAAGTACAACTGAGCCAGATATTTCCTATCTTGTCTCGAACATGCAGCACCATTTTTCGCACTAAGAATATTGTATTTTTTCCTATAATTAGTAAATGGTAATGTTGTCATAAACAGTTGTTGCAGATTTTATTACTTTACCATTTTGAAGGTTTTTTTTACGGTTACAGTTTAGTGGTACGCTACTGATTTACAATTTCGTGTGTGGTACGCGAAATTAAAAGTTTGGGAACCACTGCGCTATAGTGATGTACGCTAATTACCATTTAATTACATAGGTTTTATTTCAAAGGTAATTTCCACACTGATTATACATAATGAGTCTCAAAAATCACTGAAATATCATCAGGTTTCACGCAATTGCGGTCAACCAATATGACACGCAATCATATGTTTGTAGCTCCCATGGCGTCCACCATAGATTCGTCATAGATAGCAGAAGGGGCTCAATGTTCAATAGTTCTTCCCACATTTACATATATAGGTTCCTTAGTTAGTACATCCGCGCTTATTTATGATGCTGAATGATGCATAGAAAATGTGAGTATGGTGTCCTGTCTGCTTACGCCGCAAGGGATGCGGTGAGAATATAGAACTTCATTCGAAGAAAACGTTCATAGTGATCTGATTCTAGCTTGAAAGTTTTGATGTCCCAGTGTATATTTATAAAACTTGGTTTTACGCTACAAAAATTGTATTATACACACAATACTTTATAGATAGTTGCCTTATTTTTGCTTGTAATTTAATTATATTAACAAAGCCATAAAATAATACATAAATATAGGTATTTTCTTTTTATCAATAATTGTTGCCCTCAATTTGATTCAATCATCGTAAAAAAAGGGACTGACTGACGCAAGAATGTTACGTGTGAATTGGTAGAGCTGTGCATAAACTTTTTTACAATAAACCCATCTTTTGATGGGTAAATTTATAGACATTTGAGATGAAGATACAATCAATTTCTAAATACTGATCTTTCAGGCAAATGCTTGTATTTTAGGCCCCGAGTTGAGCCTAATCTTGCGATATCCGTGATAGCTGGATAGGTGAATATTTTCCAGTATTGATGAGTTTATATGTGCATCATGAATGATAATAAGTAGACTCTTCTAGCTGATAATACTGAGAAGTGTGTTGGCAAATCATGCCTCCATGTAAAAATACAAGATACAAAAGAATACAGAGTGTATTTCTGATGGTAGCTAATGATGAAATCTCTGGACGAAAGAGACAAATATATGCACAGCGGAACTTGAAATTTGATACTACACATACAGTAGTTATCTCAACAGATATACAGCAAAGGATGGACTGATCATTGGCTGGTTTAATATGATTACTTTACTCTTGAGAATCATTCAACAATTCCAGTCCATCGCTGTGGCCGGGAATCGAACCCAGAATTTCTGAACAGACAAATCGGTATTCTACCCGCTATGCTATGTAGGTTAGCAACTGAGGCTAGATGGAGTGTGTATATTATTGTATTACCAAGATACATTGAGATTAAGTTGGTATTTAGTCTACAGTCCGTCAAGAAAGGGATGGTCTCGAATTATTTGGGGACCACAGATTTGTTTGCTGGCAACAGTGACATTTCTATTGAAAGAACTGTTGCCGCTATGATCGCAAAAAAGCCACAAGTGGCGCCCTCATCGGGAACTTTACTGGAATTATCTTGACAGATTTTTGAGGTGACCAACTTTTTTATTACCATAACGGAAAATCCAATGTTTTCAAAAAAAATTACTGAATCTTCTATTGGTGTTGCAAAAATGCTAACAAATAATAGATTCCCACAATGCTTACGGATTTGAAAAAGGAACAATGGAATATATTCAAATTCAAAAATATTCAGTTACGGCGCTGTCAATGTCATCTTTACTCTGTGTTATGTAAAATATTAGTGAAAATATAAATATATATAATGCATAGCTATTAAATATTACATATAGATACATAAATAAATAATTTTACTCATACGCTGGCCTTAATTTAATTATGTATGTTATTTTTAATTAAAAGGAATGAAAAATATGCTGAAAAAATACTGAAAAAAAGTCATGATTGATATTCTGTCTGAGATTTTCAGGTTATGAAAACGCTTTGTGAATTTTTCAATAGATGGCTGTCAACTTTGTCCTAGGCCCTAGGCAACAGGGAAAAATTGTGCAATTTTTGCAACTGATTACTGTGTTGCAGAAATTTAAACATCCTCAAAAAAACCCAAAAAGTACGACTTTAGCGTGTGCTACATTTTTTTAGTATATTTCGTACTACGCTACAACAAAATAGGCCGAGGAACATTGAATAGTATCATGTCGCATATTTGCATCAAAAGCACTGCGCGAAAGTATACTATGACGCGAATCCGCGTCATTAGCATGCAACAAATTAAGATTTGAAACAATTTAAACAAAAATTGAAATTAGATGAAAATATTAGACAGAATACTCTAAAAGAAGTTAACCTAGATCTGGCAACTCTAGGTTATTGTTGCCATTTTTTAAAAAATGTATAGATTGCGGCAACGCTGTCACGTTATCTTAAAAAGGTTGGTTAAGATGTTTCTATTGTATGTATCATAAATAATACAATATTTAAAAAATGTGTAATTTTTAAGTTGTGCATATTTCTATTTATAGGATTTGCAATTTATTAATATATTATTTTAATTTGTATTATTAAATTAAACTTTATGTAATTATATTAATTATTATTATTTACAAAAGTTATAAAAAATAATAAAAGAAATGAAAATTATACCGAATATGTGTTTAATTTTTACAAGATTTTATTTAACTTCACGCTGTTGTTTTTTGGTTTCTTCGCAAATCCTGCAATCGATTTTTGAACCACTTCCTGACTACTTAGAGACCTGAAACTTTGCAAACATATGTAAACATTGGATCATCCTTCTCCACAGATAAAAAAGATATAAGTAAAACATTTGAGGGGATTCAAGGGTCATGTGTGGTATCGTATGAAAGGGCGAAAAGAAATTCAGATCGTAAGTCTGATGTTGTCCAGTTCAAGCCTTGGAAGACACCGAGCGATCGAGAGGATCCAGTCACCACTTACTGCCGTGTTTGGTGTCTCATGAAAGTGCTTCACGAGTAGAACTCCTATCTTTTTACAAATTTTGAATCTGTCAATTCTTGTGTCATCAAATAATAAGAAAATTTATTGCATTTTTTATTTAAAAATAAAATAATTTCATAGTTACAATGGTAATTATAATAAACAATAATAAAAATATATGATATCTTACAATTGTAATTAAATTTGTAAATACAAAAACTTAGGGTGTAACAAAATTATAATGTACGTAAACAATTTATAACAAGCGGTTATCTCAACAGATATATGTATAGCAAAGGATGGACATTCCATCAGGCTTATGACTGAATGAAGTAACATTCACCAATTCCAGTCCATCCATCTGCCGCGGCCGGGATTCAAACCCTTACAAGCCGGTATTCTACCACTGTGTTATGATGGCTGGTAGTTCAGTCGAAACCCAGCTGACGATCAGTCATAAGCCTGATGGAAAGTCCATCCTTTGCTGTATATCTGTTGAGATAACTACTTATTTTATTCAACTACAACATGTAAAAATATCCGATGCTCTCACAAAATATAAATTATGATTTTTAAAATAATTTATATTATATGGTAGGCTAGGTAGTTGGTACCTTATTTCTATTTAGTTTTCTGGTGGTCTGGGTTCTACTAAAAGAATTATAGGTACAAGTAAGATGATTACACAGATTTCATCAGTAATTTGTATGGTACCTTTATTAGTTATTTCCATAAAGTTAGGAACCTATGGATTATTTTTATAACATTAGTAAAATGTATGCGTGGTCTTAAAAAAGTTATTTTTTATGGAAAATCCCTGGGAAGATATGTTTTTTCTATAAATTAATACTGTACACTGGTAACATACCTACTTACTAATATAACTATTATTTAATTAATTAATAATATACACAATTTAATACTAAGTATGTATTTACTTAAATACAATTAATAGAATCTGGTACTCTTTCTATCAAAATTTTTCATGACTGTTTTGCATAAATGTGACTGAAATTCTTTGTTGGACAAATATTCACCATAATATTTTAGTAAGGTTGCATAGATACTAAATCTCCTATGTCCAGAAATCAATTTTACACGGAAGAACTCTCAGACTACATATATTTTGGGAAACAATATAGCAGAATCCTGGCTGGCTATTAAAAAATCGAATAACCTCTTATAAGAGAAAAATTACTTTAATTACAAAACATATCATGTGTGCACTAGTGGTTGCATTAAATCTAAAATCCAGGCGCAGGCTCGCTGGGCACAGAAGCCAATTTTTGAATAATAATTATGATTTTTGTAAGGTAAATATTTACCTAGTTATTTCTAGAGGGGGGAGTAACCAAAACAGTCCCCCCTCTGCCCATACCTATGGGCAATTTTTTTTACGAGATTCCTAATCAGATTTATATGACAGGCTTAATTACTCTATAATATCGACAGTACAATACAATTAATTAATATATAAACTAGTTAAACTTTGAAGTACATTTAATAGTTTCCGCCATGTTGATCTCCCCCAGTGACGGCCTGTGTGTGTGGGTCTGGTGCGGAACCACGAGGCGAGTTGGCTCCAGTGGCAGCTGTTCCGTCGCCCCTTTGGCTCCAATCATGTTGCTGATTCTCTTGTGATTGTCTCCGCTGCCAGCATCGCCAGCTTCTTCATCCTTTTGGAATGCTGTGTTTATGATGCCACCTTTTTCTCCAGGTTTTTCGTCACCCTCCCCTTCCTTATTTAAATGTTCCCTTTTGTGCACAGTGTACATCCATCTGTTGAAAAAATGCAAAAGAAATTAGATTCTACTTATTATACAGGTTGTTTGATAGATTAATGAAGACATGGTGTTTCCTTCCGTGTGTAAAATCTATTGAGGGGTGATAGAGGATAAAAAATTATGGAAAAAAGTTTAATAAATACATGACCAAAAATCAACAGGTTTGGAGAATTTAAGAGTATGAAAATTTCCCATTTATGTTTTGAGAGAACATTGGATTTTCTACATGTCGTAGTACTCGTAGTTGAATATAGCAAGTAGGTAGTTATTTCAACAGATCGATAACACAAAATATACAACAAAGGATGGACTTTCCATCAGACTTATTACTGATCGCCGGCTGGTTTAATGTGATCACTTTACTCATAAGTAACTTTCACCAATTCCAGTCCATCGATCTGCCGCGGCTGGGAATGCGAACGGGCACTGCGCTGGGATGGATGGACTGGAATTGCTGAGTCTTACTTAAGTGGAAAGTAATCACATTAAACCAGTCGACGATCATCAGTCGTGAGCCTTTAATGGAAAGTCCATCCTTTGCTGTATATCTGTTAAGGTAATTGTTGCTTTCTTTAGAATAATCAATATATTTTTTCTCTTACCCAAATATGACAACAGCGGGGGCCGTAAGGGCCCCCCCTAGGAGGAAGAAAGCCCCCGGCAGGGTATTGAGAGTGGCGGAGTACACAGTGGTATACATGGGCCCGTACACCAAGGGCATCATGGCCTCGCAGACTCCGAACAAGGAGTTCACTTTACCTGAAAAAAACACATAAAAAAGTCTTAGATTTTTACCATCAATTGTTCAATGTCGTGATGCGACGTTGCATGCAACCAAAATATATATATTGAGTTTGAATAACATGGCTATAAATGCATATTAACTGTATATTTGGCATTTTGTGTAAGGATATATACGTACCTATACGAGTAGATAGAGAAAATAATTCAATTTCAAGTTTAAATTTACATATTTCGATTATAAACACAAAACAGAACATATGTCAACAGAACAGATCAACACATCTGGTACTTAGAAAAAGAGGAAGATTCGGGTTGACTGTAAGATATTGCTTTTGCAATAAGTCCGCCTTTTGGCACACTGAATTGTCCTGTTTTTGTTGTTACATATATTTACTGGCCAATAAAGATTTATTTATTTATTTATTATAACATTCGGAAAGGCGCTATTCAAACTCAGTTGATATATTTTGCTCACATGCTGCGACGCCTAAAAGCGCATACACATCAGCAAAAAATCTCGTTGGAAGAGAATAAGAACGGCCTTTAAGTTTTTGTGATCGTCACACCGACCATGATATATTTTTTAAATAACAATTCACGCAACAAGATGAAAAAAGACCTTAAAATATTGCATAATTTGTTTGCTTACCAAGTTCATCGCTCGGCACTAATTTGGAGACTATTGACCTCATGGCTATGAAGGAAGTTCCGTTTAGGATCTCGACCAGAGGAGCTGAAAAAATATTAATACTTAAGTACCTACTAGTCCAAAGAATTGACCATTTTGAAACATCTACATTAAATTTTACAACATAATACAAATTTTGAATAAAGGGCTGAATTCTGGGCCTTCACTTATCGCTACATCAGAGAAAGACTGACCAGGGTTAAATAACCCTTAAAGGCAATTTAATTTGTTTTAGGATAAGGAGACATTCCGCTGAAATCCAGCATTTGGAGCTTAAAGTTCTCCTAAGCCCTAAAGTAGAGTTTGAACTAAGATAATCTAGAAATAAACATTCAGCCCTTAGTAGGAGACTAAGGAAAAATGAAAAAACTAAACTTTATTTAAAATCGCCTGAAGATGAGGTTGCAAATCCTCGAATACTAGTCGCGAACTAAAAAGTCAAATTTTGTGGATTTTAATCTAAATATTTAGTTTTTTCATTTGTCCTTTAAAATGGACTTCCACCATGTACCGACGGTCGAAAACATCGAGATTTTCATACACTGATATTATGTCGGATAAAATAATGTCTATGGGTATTGGCGAGGCCGGCTTGTGATTTCCATAAATATGAAACATATAATCTTACCCATATAAATTTGCCATGTTGTGACGGCGAAGGCGTACACGAAACTGGATAAAATCTTGCTCATGCTGGAAAGTATTCCAATAATTGCATCGTCCAACTTCATCATGTGACTGAAGACTCCGACAGAGAATAGAGTGCCTGAAAATTGTGGATAAAATTAATTGAAAGGGCGTGACAAATATTGCCTGTGATAGGCTTGGCTGGAGACCTCGTAAATCCAATGATATTTTTTGCCATTTTTTGCTATGAAATACCCATCGTAAAGTTTAATGTGGATAAAACTGCATATCTGGAAGAGAAGGCCTGTGAATCCTTTGCCCAAGATGCTGAAAGTTGTAAAAACCGTATGCATCATTGATTGCACATTTTATTGGATATCTATGCCAAGGGTGCCATCTATTCTTGAAACTTTTCCCAAGTGTTTTCGAGAAGGGAAGTTCCAATATTATCCAAAAACGTTGTGTAAGGTAGAGTTAAAAGCTCGCGACAAGAGTTCTCCATTAAAAAATTAAGATAGGTACCGTCAACTGTGTAAGCATTGCATATTCCATATTTTGGTCACTATAGCTGTAAAGCCCAATTGTTGTGGAATAAAATGTAATTCCAGAATGCCACATTGTGCAAAGGCTGGGGTGTACAATTTGAATGGGGTTGTAGAAAGAAATTAATGGTAGACGATGTTGTCAACGAAATTGAGAAATTAATGGTAGATGTTGTTGTTCAGGTCATAAATTGAAGATGGGCTCGTCATGTGGATAGAACCACAGACTCTACGTATGTGGACAAAGAAAGTTATACTCATAGAAAGACGACTTAGAACAGGCAGAAGAAATAGTGTTGGCAGGACTCAAGTAAGATGACGTCTGACGATAAATGAGTCAAGAGAGGCGGTTGGATGCGGTTTGCTCAGGACAGAAAAGATCAGAACTCTTCAAGACTGAATGGGACAACGATAGAAAGATGTTGTCTTTGTAATATTTGTTGTAAATATAAAAGTTGTTGTCGATTAAGATGCTAGTAATTGTAAGATGCTGGTTTCTAAGAAAATGTAGTAGTGTGTAGATCCTTGCAGTGAGAGTCTCCTCCAGGGAACATTAAGGGTGTTCAGAGTAGGACAGGGAGGGGAGCCCTTTCGGCGAACCTTGAGCCCTCGATCCTTTGGAAAAAAAATATTTTTGTATAAAAGACTGGATGACACAGGAGCTGAAAGTCCTGAAACATCCAGGGATGGAGGTAGGTTTACCCGCAGTGGCGGATCCAGGATTTCATTTTGGGGGGGGCTGAATTAGTGTTGCCGTTCCAAAATTTTTTTTCATCTCATTTAATTTTGTCGACCTTTTTTTTTTTTTTTTGGTCCTCGCCTAGTATTAAAAATCGTTGATAACTAAAAATTTGTCGAGCGGGGGGGGTGAATTCGGTATACCAGATTTTCAGATAATCTGAGTAGAAATACTGATTCAAAACACTAATAACGGCAACACTGGGGCTGAATGTCAACGTTTTGGGGGGGGCTAGGGGGCTGAAACCCCTAGATTTGTTGTATATATACTACTGTAACTCATGGTTTTGGGGGGGGGGGCTTCAGCCCCCTAGCTTTGTTGTATATATACTACTGTAACTCATGGTTTTGGGGGGGGGAGCTTAATTAATCAAATTAATTAAATCCGCTAGTGTTTACCCGTAATGTCTGTAATATTTAGCTAATTTTGTTATCAATACAATCACCCACTATTACAGTTTTAATTAAAAACAACTAAACATGAACGACCTTGTCCTCGGTACATTCACAGCTCATTTAATTTACCTAATCTATTTATTTCGTTAACAACATTACATGGGTAAGTATAATTATAGCAAATAGCATTGTTTTTGTCTAAATAAGTAATAGATATAAATATTTAAAATACGTTAGTACCATAAATAACATTTTTTTTTAAGATTTCGAGACTAGCAATCCGTTTCATTTCAGATTTCACGGTTTTTATTCTCGCTAACTGCATCTGTTTCTATTGTTCTTATCTATTATAGAATCTACGTTACGGATGAGTAACCAAGGAATCTATATAAAAAAACTTATGAATTACATTGTTATTTACCAATATGCAAATCTTTATAGATAGACAATTAATAAATAAAAACATTTATTGCCCAATAATAGAAATTTTCGTAAATTTTTTAGCACTTTTAAAGGTAAAAATAAGAAAATAATAAGCGGCAGGCAGGGGGGGGGTTGCGGCAAGATTTTGATAGGCAATCCTAGTGCGATGTAATACCCTATTGGTAAGCTATCATTTATACCACATTTCGATCAAAAAACAGATACGTCATAAATTAAGCAGCGGGCTCTCGGACTACCAAGATAGGACGGTGTGGAAGCAGATGGAGGAGGCCTTCGTCCAGGAGTGGACGGAAGTGGGCTGATTAGAAGAAGAGTTGAAAATAGTATACGAACGTCGACGTCACAAAATAAATAAGACATTCAAAAACACGTTCATGCCGGGACTTGAGAGATTACCTACATATTTTGCCTTAATGCACCTACTTATTTTCTTTGTGTGCAGATGAGAATATTTATTTTGAAGGGGTTTTCGGGACTGTTTTCTTTTACACAGGGTATGGTTTTACTTATTTTAAAAACAGACTTACCGACTAGATTAGTGATCATGCTGTAAGTTGAGAAGATACTAAAGTCCACTTCATTCCAGTTGAATCTGAACCGAGTGAAGAGGTAAATAACCACCATCTCGCCTGGAAATATAAACAATGCATAATTAATAATATTACTTAACTCATACTTAGTACAATGATTTACACCTCACTAATAAATTACACAATAATTGACAATTAGTAGAAATGACAATACACTGACATCGTTTTTTTTATATAAGATCCCAAATGTTATTCGTTTTTTTAATTTTTTTCGTTTTCTTCCAGGCAGCAGAAGTTATAAACACAGTTACAAACAATAAAAAACAAAAATATATAAGTAGTATCGTCTTCTAATTTCTCATCTCAGCCAGAAAAGCCTTTTCATTTCTGTTTTTTTTTTCTCTTTATTGTTACCTATCTTAAGAAATTTTACAATTTCTCTTTAATTTGAGCCAAAATCGCTATTAGAGTCTAAATCGTCTTTTAATTTCTCATTTGAGTCTGAATCGTATTTTTATTTCTCATTTGACCAAAAGGTGTAAAAGAGTGCGTACTTCTTTGCTCTAACGCACTAGGTCATACACGAGTCGCCCCTGGTTGGAGTGGAATTATTTTGCAACGCGCGGAAATTAAGTAGTATTTTAGCTACCAATCAGATTCAATAAAATTGCACATTAAATTGTACCCAGAAACATACCTAACTAAATGCAGTTTTTTTTATTATAAGAGATAATGATTTTTTTATTATTGTTGCATTGTGTGTAGTGTTGTCACGTTGTGATTTGTGATGGGATAATGGCTCTTATAACATATTACAATAGGTACTGATATCGTTTATCATATTGTAATCACAATACTAGGTAGTCCGACATACACGAGGCTCACCGCATCGGTGATTTTAATTACTACCTTATGTCAAAATTGTCACAACATTGCAGTGTTTCGCAAACTTTTTTATATCGTCACTTCAAGAATAAAAATAGGTATAAAATTATTTTCAAATTACGTACTATTTTATTTATTGACCCACAAAAAGTTGTTCAAAACGCAATAACATGACAATTAAAAACAGTAGATGTGGGTGAAATTTAGTGTCAAAGCGGTGAAAACTACTGTACTGGCTGTAAAACTCGGTTAAGATTGTATGATCACATCAGTTGACGATTTTTAAATTTTAGAAAACAACCTGGTAGAGCGGCATCTTTACCTGTTTTCACGGCATTTTTCTAGAATTAAAAAAATACGATTTTTTATTTCAGTTCTGAAAAATTATCTTAAGAGCAACAGCTCTGCGTTTTCCCCTGATTCAGATTTTTACCAGTGTAAAAAAACTGCAATTTGTTTTTAAATAAAAAAATATATTTAAGCTTGTTGAATTTACGTGTAAAACTTATCGTCAACGCAGAGATTCGAACCCGGCACCTCCAGATTGGAGGTCTACGCTCCAACCAACTACGCCAACCGTGAAATAAATCTAGTAGTTTTACAAAAAAAAATGCATACGGCGCTATTTACAATTATGAATTGAAATCGTCGCAACACCCACATTGAGAGCATTTGAAATGATCTATGGATGCACAATATAATAGGTACATAAAATGATTAATCTCTTGATCAATTTTATTGTTATCTACTTATTGTGTTTTTTTTATTCTTACGTGTCGTATGCAAGTACATAAGAGTGATTTGAAAATAACTTTATTAGAATTACCAATACCTACCTCCTGTTCAGGGGCGCCGCTAGGGAGGGGGTAGTCACCAAAATTTTGATAGAGATAAATAAATAATAATAAATTAATAAATCTTTATTAGCCACAGATCAAATATAAATAACAAATCTTATTAGACACAGAAGTATGCCAAAGGGCGGACTTATTACCAAAGCAATGTCATACAGTCAACCCGATAAAAGAAAAGAAAACTGATACATTGAAAGATATTGCATAAAAAAAGTAATTGATGATCCGGGTTGACTGTAAGATATGGCTTTTGCAATAAGTCCACTCTTTAGCACAATACCATTGTCTTGTTTTATAACACTACTATTTTTTTACACTTTACCCTACATGTTTTATAACACTTTTTAAAATAATGTATATTTTTACAAACTGTACGATATATCCCAAGTAACAAATCAGCCCCAAGAACGGTTCTAGAACCGCTCTTGGAGCTGATTTAGGAGCTAAATTATTACTGGGTATGTAAACAGGGTTTTAAAATATTAATATACGGTTAGTCCTGCCTGAAGAACGAAAAATAAATATGTACGGTCAGTCCTGAAGAAAAAATATCAATATATATAAGGTGACCATATTTTTTAAAATAAAAAGGAGGACAAGAAATGCAAAAATACCTAAAGTACAGCGGCAACAAAATTTAAAAAAATGATGTAGCATAAAAATGCGTAAATATTGCTGCAGTCGAATTTTTTTTAGGGCAGTGAAGAAGGTCGCTATGTAGTTTGGTTTACTATTTTCTTCCATAAAAGATGTGCAAAAAAAAATAGCGCCGCAGGCAAATTTTTTTATGAAACAATTGATTTTAATGGATTTTTTTACTGTAAGTAGTACTAGTTCATGGTATGATGAAAAAACGTGTAGTTTTGAGATTAAAAGATTCTAGTTTTAAAATGTTAAAAAATAAGAAAGGAGAACAAAAAAGAGGACACTTTTGGAGGGAGGACAGAACCTAGAAAAGGAGGACTGTCCTTCCAAAAGGAGGACGGTTGGTCACCTTAATATATAGTCAGTCGTGAAGAAGAAAACATTAAAATAATATAGTCTCGATGTTTTCAACCGCTGGTACTTGATGGAATGCCATTTTTAAGGAAAAAATTAAAAACTAAATAGGTAGGTATTTAGATTTAAATCCACGAAAAAAATGACTTTAGCTTTCGCGACTAGTATTCGAGGATTTGCATCCTCGTCATCAGGCGACTTTATTCACAATCGCCTGATGATGAGGGTGCGAAGCCTTGAATAGTAGTCGCGAAAGCTAAAGTCAATTTTTTCGTGGATCTAATTATTTAGTTTTTCATTTTTATCCTTAAAAATATAGGCCAGTCCTGAAAAAAAAGCATTGCTTTTGAAACGGGTAGACATTTGGTTTTAAAATAAAGTGGTTGATTAACAAATTTCGTCTATACCTACCTTTATTGTATATTTTTTATGTTTTTCCACCATACATTAACTCATAAAATATTTTACATACGGAAGACGGCACTTTGCATATAATTATAGAGTTACTGAAATAATTATAATATAAAAAATACACTTCTACCGGAATAGATACCTACATGATAATCCATTATAACTCATATACCTACTCAGTATCTTATATTGTATGCAAAAATTATGGTACATAATTGAAAAATAACTATACTGTTCCTATCAAATACCCGCACACCTATATGAATACTTATCACATAATAGATACATATGTTGTGTAGCACAAAATAATAAGTGGCTGGCAACCTACGGTACGTGTGCTGAGTGTTCATACTAGGGCAGTCATGTCAAAGATACGGCCCGCGGGCCGCATCCGGCCCCCGTGCCGCATCAATACGGCCCGCGATCAATCGATCGCGAGATTGGAATAGGTATTTATTTTTTCTTACTAAATGGTAAGGATTTACAAAAATTACTACAACATATTTTCTCATCATAATTTTCTAAAAAAAGTATGAAAATCCATCAGTTTCATAAAAAAATTGCCTGCGGCGCTATTTTGTATCACTATTTTATAAAAAAAAAATTTCATGCATATTATTGTGCAAAGTATCATATACCTATATTTTCAAATAAACAAACTACCTTCTTCACTATGTCTCACAAAAAATTTCGCCTGCGGCGCTATCTACGAGTTTTTTATGCTATATCAATCTTTAATTTTTTTGTTGATCCCCTCCTTCCTAGCTCCGAGGCAGTCGACGTCCATGTACGATAAATTAAATGTTGTAATAATTCAGTACATTTTTAAAATTTGTATCTGGCCCGCCTACACATTCTAAGTTTAATATATGGCCCTCTGCAAAATTGAGTTTGACACCCCTGTACTAGGGCGAATTCTTTAAGAGTATGCATACCGACATTTCAAAAATTTCTAAAAACGGGAGACCTTATATCTCGACAACCGTTACTAAATATATGCTTTGGAACAAAATAGGGTAGATGCATTGAACATTTATCTAGGGATTCTAGGGAATAACCGTAAAGGATTTTTGATAGACGCAAAATTAACCCCAAAAAATGGGAAAAACGCTGTTTTTACAATTTTATCATGCGATTGTTCACGCGATTTTGAACTTTAATGCTGTGGGAAATGACCGTGACATCATTGTTGGTACCAAGCCCTTAACTGCATACTTACTAAAATAAGACGTGATTTTTCCAACTATTACACAGAAAAATAAATTCAAACACGGATAAAAAAACAGCCCTCGCATTATTGTTTATGTCCTATGTCCACATTATTTTCACTAGTTTCGTAATTGGATTTCGTATATATTTGCCGTATTATCTCGCTCGCTATCGAAACATATATGGCAAATTCGTGATTGAGATTCGAACCCGATACCCTTAACTTGAATTAACGGTTCTAACCACCGTCATCATCATGACATCAGTCGCTCATCGAATGTCTTTGCAAACTGGTTGCAGATCTCTGGACGATAATCATAGCCATTGCTGACTATGTTAGTTGTAATTGAATAATTGCTGAAAACAAAGACATTTTCCACATTACTGTAACATCCTTGACAGTTCTGCATGTTGCCTTGACTTCAACACAACAGTCATGATGACTGATGACATGTCGTCGCTGTTTAGGAAATCTACCCCCACGCGTTCTAAGTTGCATCTCTGTGTTACATCATGGACAATCATATGTAATTGTTAGAAATCAGCTAAATTACAAGAGACACAATCATGGGCGTCGTCAGCCTCGGAGCTAGGGAGAATTTAAAAAATTGATGCAGCACTAAAAATGCGTAAATAGCGCCGCAGACCAATATTTTTTTTTGTGTAAGTTAGGGGTGGGGTTTGTCGGGGGGCTCCCTTCTGGCTTACCCTGAGCCCACCTCTTAAAAAGATTTTGCCAAGAAGTGCGGGTAAAGAGGACGCTATATGCGCCTGGGCTACCCGGGGATGCGGAGGGCCTTAAGCCCGTGGGAGTCCTTCAATGTTGTGAGACATAGTGAAGAAATTGTGATGTGGTTTGGTTTATCTGAAAATTTACATAACAATTTGCGCAATAATATGTATGAAAAATGGTTTTATTAAAAGTAATAAAAAAATAGCGCTGCAGGCAATTTCTTACGAAACAATTGTATTTTGATGGATTTTTTATACTAATTTTAGAAAATCTATGACGTGATGAGAAAATAGGTCGTAATAATGTGTTTTTGTGAGGTTTTATCATTAAGTATGAAAAAATATATACCTACCTATTCCAATCCTGCTCCCCCTCCCTCATTCCTGACGACGCCCATGGACAATTATATGTCATTGTTAGAAATCAGCTAAATTACAAGACATAATAAAAAATAAAAATATACATAATGTTGCAATGCTTGGTCGAGCGGTTCTTTTTGCCTTTGAAAATGTGAAAAATTGCGTCAGGAAAAGTAAGATTCTTCTTCTTCTTCTTCGTCAGCCTATTTCCGTCCACTCCTGGACGAAGGCCTCCTCCATTTGCCTCCACGTCGCTCTGTCCTGGGCTCTTTGGATCCAGTTGGTACCAACGTATTTTACCAGGTCGTCTCTCCATCGTAGTGGTGGTCTTCCTACACCCCTGGAAGTAATTCTGGGTTTCCAGGTTAGGACCCTCTTCGACCACTGATCGTCTGGATCTCTAGCCATGTGGCCTGCCCACCGCCATTTGAGATTAAGATTAAGTAAGATTACTCAGCTAATACTAAAGATATCATCCTAAGACTTAAAACATGGATAAATGACAATATGTTTTAGTGACTCTAGTAAGGTAAAGTAAGAAAATAGATTTTTGGAAATATTCTTAATAAAAAATCATTTCAAATTTCCTGAAATTTATGAACGTGCGAATAAATTCATCAGGTAAAGTTAAGATTACTCAGTTAACACTAAAGATACTCGACCTATCATCCTAAGACTTAAAACATGGATGAGTGAAAATATATTTTATTGGCTTTGATGGATGGAAATTTGATTTATGTAAATTTTCTCCGAAAAAAAAATATTTCAAAGTTACTTCTTAAGTTTACTGAAATAAAATTTGAAGAAGTTAAAGCGATAAAATAGAACAATTTTTTCCCCATAAAAATATGGACACAGTTTCAGATATCACGCTACGTAAGTATAGTAAATATACACGCATTGGTAAACAATGGTAAATCAGTTTACCATACATCATCCGGTATTAAAGTATAGTATTTATGAAAAATATTCATAAACACTATTTTCCCCACAAACATCTGATTATTGTACAATATACTTTGCGTAAATATAGGACTCATAAACAAAATTATTATAGTTTAATAAGCAGGTACTTCTGGCTTATAATTAAGGAGCCTACCTATATCCCAAAACAACTATGTATTTATTTTGTTCAACGTAAAGAAGAATACTCATTTAGTATGGAAAAAAAACCAGGACCGGCGCAAACGAAATGTAACTCAAATGATAGGTAAAAATGAGTAAATAAATACTGCATAGGGGGCATCATCGAAATCAATGCCTAAATGTTTGAAATACCTATTCTAAGTGTAAACTGTAAAGGGGTCACGTGAATGTAGGTAGCTTTAAATGCGTTTAATATGATGAGTATAGCCGTCTTTTTCTTCTTTATCAGCCTTGGTCCATCCACCTCCGCCGGGGCTGAGTTTTTTTTGGCATTCTCCTTTCAGCACAGTAAGCTAGGGAAGATACTTGGAGCCTTTATCTAGTGCAGCGGTTCCCAACCTTTTTAATCTTGTTACTCCTAAGACCTATCACGGAAACTGATTTTACCCCACTAAAAAAAATGTCAAGTGTTTGGGGTGTTCGGATGGAGGTTGACAAAAAAATTTCCATGTCGTTTTTTTTTCACCGTGTTTCCTTATTTTGTATCTAAACTTTCAAAAAATACCCAAACATACTAATTACCCCCGCCAAATAGCTGTTTTACCTCGGGGGGTAACTACCCTCAAGTTGGGAACCCATAGGATCTAATGCATACCTATACTTTGTGTGGATTTTTCCTAGGTAGTACAGAGTACAGATTTTTTAAATCTTTTTAAATAGATGTTCCTGAAACATTTTCAACTGAATTTTCTCATCGACTTAGAAATTTGGTAAAAACCCACAGTATGAAAAGATCTAGTTGGAAAACATCGTCATAAATAATACCTATATTGGGAAAACAGTCAAAGTATTAAAAGAACAAAGTCTTTTATTTCTGTGTTGCAAAAAATATAGTTATCCACGAAGTTATGGTGCAGTATTATAGTAATTGTAGTCTATAGAAAAAATGTAAAGATTTCTTCTTTGTCACACAGTTTTAGTTATTAGCGTATTTTACAATTACTCACTTATTGGTGTGGTCAATTTTTTTAAAATCCTAATCGTACCTACAAAAATCCCCAAAACCTTTAATAATAATAATGAGACTATTTTCGGCGCCGTTAAGCGATAAAATCGCCCCAAGGGCACCTTACATTTTTTTTATCACCATATCTTTCCGCAGCTTGGGATGCTGATAGAGCGGTCATCTGGTCGTCAACATGCTTTGATCCGCGAACCGATCGTTTCGGGTGCTCAGTTCGGTATTGTTGTTCATATTTTTTTTTACTACTTAAGCGTTCCCTTTCCTTTCCCTTTTTTCCATCTACCTCCCTTTGCCTTACTTCTTATTATATTTACTTATTTATTTATATGTTATTGCTTTATCGTATATATTTGTATATATTTTTACCTTTTAGATTAGTTTTCTTGAGGGTTGGCTCTAAGACATTGCAGTCCTACGATAAGCCCACCCTTTAGCCAACAAGATTGATTTGTTCTTTGAATTTTTCTCTTGTATCTGTGTTTATTTTGGCTAATAATGCACAGTCGTTGAAAATCGCATGCACAGTCGCATGATCCAATTTTAGATTATTTTTTTCAACATCCATTATTATTTTATTATCACAAACACGTGGAGACATATTACAACAGGTATATTATGTGTTATTGCGATTTAAAATGAATAATTTTCGCAATTACAATTTCCTCATTTAAAAAGCCACAACATTCAAAGGGAATTGAATATATAATTACTAATTATAGTTAAATGGGCTCCTAATAATGCTGAATACAGAGATATAGAGATATACAGGGTTATTTTAAACCACCGCACAAGGTACTTTTCGGAAATATAATGTTGAAAGTTGTAAAAAGTAAAAAAACGCTATTTTTAACTTTTGATCGTGCAATTGTCAATTTTGAACCACATTTGGAAATGACCGTGACGTCATAGTTGGGTCCCTATAGCCTTAATTAATGTTATAATTGATATGATGTACAATATATTATGACCATACGCTAAATAAATAACCTTAAGAGTACGCATACCGACATATCAAAAAATTCTAAAAACGGGAGACCTTCTATCTCGACAACCGTTACTAAATAAATGCTTTGAAACAAAATATGAAAGATGCATTGAACATTTATCTAAGGAATAACCGTAAAAGATTTTTGATAGACGCAAAATTACCCCGAAAAATTGAAAAACGCTATTTTTACCATTTTATCGTACAATTGTTCACGCGATTTTGAACCTTAATGCCGTGGAAAGTGACTGTGACGTCATTCTTGGTACCAAGCCCTTAAACACAGGTTACGAAAATTTGTCAATTTCAAAAACCTTTTATTTTCGAGAAAACTGCCTTGTACGGGTGCTTGAAATCACTCTGTATACTCATATTAACATAATGTAACAAAGTATCAAATTATATACAAATTTTGAATCATATTATTTACCATGTAAATTAAATTACATATGATTTGAGAGGATATGGCTTGTTGACAATTTACGCACGTTCGAATACATAAAAATATTTTCTGCTATATAGCGAATTCTAGATGGACCAAAAAGATTCTCGAATGACAACCCAGAACGAGCGTAGGAAGACCTCAGGCAAGGTGGTCTGATGATGTGAGGCGAATCACAGGAAGCAAGGGGATGCAGCATACCCAGGATACGGATCTGTGGAAAGTCAAATGGGAGGCCTGTGTCCAGCAGTGGCATCAAAACGGCTGAGGAGAAGAAGAATGAATGAATTTGTCTGATTTTCAGATTCACTGTTTAATGGGTCATCCATCTCGATGGCACAGATCCTGGCTTCGAAAAACGACTTCTTTAGCTTACTCCTGAGTGTGGCGACAGTATGTTCCCTGGCCTAAATCCACGGAAAGTTTGTCTTTCAGTCACAATAATCTGGTCTATATAACTGCTTCTTGGGCGACATCCCACATTACTGATCTCTACGATTCCTTCTGCTGTGGTGATGAGCAGGCCGGGGGGCCTGATATTATGGCCTATCCATCACGATCTCTGTTAGACAATCTTATTCAAGATTTGTCTTGTCTCCCCGGCCTTACTCAACACCTCGCTGTTTGTGATGCGGTCTGTCCAGTGAATCTTGAGCATGCGTCTGTAGCACCATATCTCAAAGGTTGAAAGACGTTTTTCCATGTTTCCACCAACGTTTTTATGAGATTTTTCCTGATCCTAATAATAGGGGAGAAAAAATTAAAAAAAAAATGGTTGGCTAAAATACCGAAAAATAATCTCAATAGAGGGCCGTGTACAATATATACCTACATGGTTCATCTCGACTCAGCTACCACTGCTACCAGCCTTCGTAGCATATGCATCTCAAGCATAGCATATGCATAAGTCATAAACCAAACCATAAAGTAAACCAAATTCCAGCCTTAGGTACCTATATCTAACAAACTACGGGAATAATCTCAAGTTTCACTAAATTTCAGGAGTAACTCTGAAATTATTTATCTATCTTTTATGTCCACTTTGATTACCCCGCAGTCTTCTTCTTCTCAGACGTTTTGATTCCAGTTTCGGACATAGGCCTCCCCTTTGAATTTCCTCTGACCACTCTCTTGGGAATGCTGCATCCATCTGCTTCCAGCATTCAATCAGCCATATTACGTCATTAGCAAATTGATTAAACTGCATAGGTACATTGTCAACCAGGATTGAATACGTAATGTATTTTTTTCAATGCCTGCATTTTATTATCATGTTTTTTATACATTTTTCCAACAAAACCTTAACAATGAATTTGAACAAGGTCACCCGTCATGGTTGCGACATTATTCCATTATCTATACAGATAGCTATTTAATTCATTTAATTCAGTACACACCTGGGTAACAATAAACATTATTGTGACATCAATAATAATTATTCGAGATGTAACGAATATTCGGTATTCGGCCTATTCGATCCCTTTTATTCGGTATTCGGCCGAATTTATTGTTGATTATTGTTCTCTAATCATCCGCGGGCCCCATTTAAGGCACTTGGAATCGTCAGGTTTACATATTAAACAAACATCACAAAATAAAATGCGATACATCAATTACATACAGCAAACAAGAATGAAATCAATATGCACATTGTAGCAAAACAAAAATTAAAGCAGGTGTGGATGTACATAAATTGTCCAGAACTACATTACGTCAACAATAAATAAAACTAATACAATAATTACGATGAATCAGACACCATCTCTTCAATAGAATTGTAAGATTTATCGACAAGGTACTTTTTCACCTCTCTCCGAATAGTAACCGTTAAATTAGACTAAATATCGAATACCAAAAAACAGGAGAATGAAATAATAAAAACACACAAAATTAAGGCTGTGTACCATATGTCTAGGTAAATTCATATATCGTGTCGTAATAGATTTTGTAAATATATGGTAATATATTATTTCAAAGACCATTTATTTATTACCGATAAAAATTTAGTTTTAATCTTTGATTATTGAAGTACTTAATCAAATATTCTTTCGTCATGTTTTAATGGTCAAATATTGCCAAGTTTTAGGCGATTCATTTCAGCGGGCTAATCAGGGAGCAGGTTGTACGATACTTGGAATAACGTGATTTGCACATAAAAGTTTGTATATGTGCGTTAATCAGGCCGAATAGTTTGGCCGAATATTCGGTATTCGGCTTGAGACCGAATACACTATTCTCTGCAACACTAAAATTATGCATGGATCTGGTATGCTGCATCTATTTGTTTTACATCATTGGTTTCGATTCACTAACTGTATTAATAGCTATGCAAATTTTATTTCAAATCGCGATTAGAATAGGTATTTACTTTTTCATACTAAATGATAAAAACTCTCAAAAAATCACGTTATATTCACACGTTTTCTTACAATATCATATATTTTCAAATATCAGTTTGAAAATCCATTAAAATGCAATTGTTGCATAAAAAAAATTGTGTGAAGCGAATCTCAGGAAGCAAGTGGATGCAGCATGCCTAGGATAGGGATCTGTGGAAAGTCAAAAGGGAGGCCTATGTCCAGCATTAGAATTAAAACGACTGAGAAAGATGAAGAAAGAAAAAGTGTAAAAAGGACCGAATGTCAAAAAAATATCCGCTAGATTCACTGCAACCAAATTCCAGCCTTAAGTACCTATATCTAACAAACTACGGGAATAATCTCAAGTTTCACTAAATTTCAGGAGTAACTCTGAAATTATTTATCTATCTTTTATGTCCACTTTGATTACCCCGCAGTAATTAATAAACAATAGGTAATTGATATTTCCTAATTATTTATTGTAATATAATTTCTATTACGTAATGAAATAATTAAATAATAGACCAATAACAATATAATGGCTTTGTTTATGACGGATTGACGTCCAGTAACTGTACCGCAAATCTCTACTGTTCTAAGAATTAGTCTAATGGCATATACTACACAGGCATATCTCGAAACAGAAAAATTTAGCGGTCACGAAAAACGACTTTATTGCGTTTAACATGAACATTGTATCTTTCCAGGTACTCCCCCAAGAGTATCCCTGGGGCACCCCAAAAAAATGAATATCCCCCCCCCCCCCGCTCAACATTCTTTCCTTGGTCAAGGTCAACAGTTTATTAGTCTTTCGCTTCCGCTTACTCAACAAAAATGCCCCCTGGAGCAATTTATCTTAATAATCTATACACGAATAACGCATTTCGTGTTTTTTTACAAAAAATAACGCAAAATTTCTCATATGTGAGGCGAATTTCTTATTAGATACCTACCTAGTACCTGTACAGTGTACATCTAACAATCCACGTAACAATTATTCTCCCGTTTCAATCGTTACGATTGGTTCGCAGCAAAACCCCACGTCTCCTTCTCCACTCATCCTTGTCCTGTGCGGCCCTTTTAAACTCTTTATATGTGGCGAAGTCCATATCCTGGCACAGGTCGTCTAGGTATTCTTTCCTTGGTCGTCCTCTGCAGTTTGTTCCCTCGTTCATTCCTTCAGTTAATTCAAATAGGAGACCCTCTTGACGCACTATGTGGCCGATCCATCTTAATCCCCGTTATGAATCCAAATACCCGAATGAGAATAAGCAAAAATGCAACTTACCATGAAGAGGTCCAATAACGACGCATACGACAATCATAAGCATCGTGACACGAAGTCTCCTGTTTCCTGGACCCTTCTTGAAGGTCACCAAGATTGTTTCTTTCACGTGTTCCAAGTCAAAGAAGCATTTGAGGTTCTCCACAAAACCTTTGGGCATCGGGGTTGACAGATTCTCCTGAAAATTATATTGTGTAGTCAAATGGTGCGAAAGAATTTATTACAGAGGTCAAACTAGGTTGAAATTTTGAGTCATAAAATCATAAAAATAAATAAATTAAATAAAGAAGTAGGAGAAACTAACAAGGAAGACGCCAATGGCTTCCTATTTTAAGTTCCTAAACTTACGAGTATTTTCTCATATTTCAATACCCTCAATCTTGTGGGGGACCTGATGGACTTGTGGGGGACCCTTCGACAATGCCACCTGGTAGCCACCTGCCACGCCGCTTGTGGTGTAACCTGAACAGGATCAGAACGGGACACGGAAGGTGCGGCCTTCTCCTCCATAGATGGGGCAAAAGGGAGCACCCATATTGCCCCTGTGGAGGGGTGGAGTCTGTCACCCACATCACCAGGGAGTGTCCACTCACCAGGTTCAGCGGTACCATCGAGGACATGCACAACCTGTCTCCTGAGGCTCTTCAATACCTGAGCTCCCACGATCTTAAACTCTGACTCTGCCTTCTTGACGCCATACGATATATATATACCCTCAATAAAGTAATTTGAAAACACAGACTCATGACAGCAGAAGATTTTGCTAATAATGTGCCTAAAACTACATTAAAAGAGGTATTTTTCTTTCGACACAGGTTTCCTTCACATATTCCAGAGTCTGATTAAAATTCATTAGAATATATGTCCTTTGAAAAGATTGAAAATGGACAAACATTAAAAAAAAATGGGCAGAATAATTACGTAGGTTGTCTTACCTTTGAAGATGTCAGCCTTTCTGGTTCGTCAATGAGAAAATAACCGTAACAAAAACTGATCATATACAATACTGCCGAAATACTGAACACCCCATAGAAACCAATCTGTCTCAACAACACACCACTAAGAGCCATTCCAATAGGCACTCCTAAAGAACAGAACAAATTCACAAATCCTATCCTCAAAGTTCTATTCTCTTCTGTCGTGACATCAGCAATATAACTGAAGATACCCATGAACATTGTGAACCAACCACCAGTTATACCAGGGAACAATGCTTCTGTGACACCAGCCACTTCCATGGGTAATTCATCAAAGAAATATGTGTTTATTATTAATCCAACACTTGTCAGGAATTCTCCAATTATTGGGAGAAGCATGCAAGGTTTTCTCCTGCCAACTTTGTCGCTCCAAGCTCCGAAGAAGAGTATTAACAAACAAGGAAGCGCCGACTGTATGATCGTTTTCCAGCCTTGCATCTGAGCTACCAACTGCTGGACCTCACTTTCTTGCGCTGTGTAGTTGGCAGTATCTCTCGCAGATAAGGCATCGCATACAATTTTGTCATACCTAAGATTGACTCGGCAAGCCTTTTCCAAGTTTAAATTCTGTGTGGCTAAAGATGCCAGGACGCTGGGCATAATGTAACAAGCCAACATTGGCTCAACTGTTATATTGTCTTTAAAGTTTTTTAGTTTCTCCATTACGCTTTTGTACTGTTTATTAAGAGGTTGTGAAAAGAATCCATCTTTTTTTGGTTCAGTTTTTTCATCTTTCGTCTCTAATGATTTCCCATTGCTCTTGCCGTCTTCTTCTGAACTTTTGACCGCTTCGTTTGTGACTTCCGTCATCTTGATCTGAAATAAAAGAAATGGAACTATCATTAAAATCATGGCTTAAAACATCCCTTCTTCCAACGTCGTAGTATATTAAAATTTTATTATAATAAGTGTAATACATAATATGGAAATGTAATGCCACCTTAGTACGGGCTTTGCCTAGTTGGGTGGCAAAATTGTGAATGTATTTATTATGTCTGTTTATGAAATAAAGTATTTATTATTATTATTATTATACTCCACCCATCTAATTAATAATTATTATACTCCACCCATCTTAGATGGGTGGAGTATAATAATAATAATAATAAATACTTTATTTCATAAACAGAAATAAAGTATTTAGTATTTATTATTATTATTATTATACTCCACCCATCTAATTAATAATTTATTATTATTATTATTGTGTAAGCGGTTTCTTCTCTAAACATAATTATCTTGCATGTTTTGAAAAGGTAATTCTTATTTTTAGTATTTATTAGCAGTTGTAGTATAAATGAGTTGACTCAGTTAGTTGGAGCGCGGACTTTCAAGCAGGAAGTTTAATTTCCATCATGCTGACGATGTACATATTCTACACTACACGACTCAAGCTTTCATTGTACTTTTTTCACTGTAATGTGCAAGAAAGCATTTGGGTTTGTGCGTGCAAGCCTAAATCCTTTTTTTTTAAATCAAACCTTCACTTTTATCGCTAGTTACTCAAATTTTAATGGTATAGAAGAGATTTCGATAAATAAACGAATATTCATCTATTCATCCATATATTTCATCGGTCAACAAACTTAGCCTTGTGGCAGACCCATTAATTTTTGGCATCATTATTCCATATTAGCGACGTCCATAATAAAAACACACACAATACAAGATTAGTTTTAAATGACATGCTTTCATAACAAGCCAACATTCAATAATTATTCTGTGTATAACTGTGTTTATATATACATTGATTAATGATTGGTATGGATAATGAACATCATGCATGAACCATTGTCCAATATTCTATTCATTGAACTAGACGACAAACATTGCGGAATTACTCAGGCGAACTAAGAACTAAATATAACAATATACGTACTAATCTAAAGATTTGCAATTGCAAGGAAATCGGTCGCAAATAGTACTTTGATCAAGAAATTTTGCACTTTGAGGAGCCACAAAATATACTTCGTTCGTGTAACCTACAAAATAGGAATAAAAAGAAAAAATAAATGATTGTAAGGAAAAAATGAAAAACTAAATACTAGGGACGTCCACAAAATAAGAGTACTGTTGCCCTCTCGGGCTGTGTGGACATTTTTTCCTAAGTTTGGCAATACCATGTGGTAGCAGGGACTTTCCTGAACACAACCAGCACAGGAGCACCTCTGTAACACAAAAACTCAACTTATAGTGTCCGTTTTCGTGATACATGTCGATTAAAAATCCCGCCAAGTTTGTAGTGCGCCCTGACATCCGGTTTCATTGAAAAACATTGGGTGATTTGCTTTTTACGGATCAAAGCTGCTTATTGATAAGGTGCTATGAATCGAACGAACGTGTTTAAAAGTTCTCCTGAGTTTAATGAAGTCAGAATGATTGTTTATTGAGCCTTAATCTCGATTTCGAGTCTCAAACCCCAATTTCGTTCAAAAATTCATTGCCACTATGTTTTGGAACGGAAAAGGGAACATCTCGATCAAATATCTGCTGCAGGGAACCTCGATTAATGCAGCACTACTTTGTCTGGTCCTGCATCTTTCTTCCCTGATGACTCACATGGGTGGAAAAACATCTTCAACCAATGATGGGTTGAAACAAGAGGACCTAAACTGGAAGAAAGAGATGGCGGGAAAATATTTTGAGGCGTGCGTCAAAAAGCTTTGCCACAGCTCACTACCTGCATATATCGGGATGGCGATTACATGGAAAAATACATCACATATGTGTCTACAATACCCTATATTTCTTTTCCAAATATCGTTTTTCAAAAAACAATTATAGAGTCAGTACTCTTACTTTCTGGATAACCCTCGTATTTTGATTAAAATCCACAAAAAATGACATTAGCTTTCGCGACAAGTATTCGAGGATTTGCACCCTCATCTCGAATACTAGTCGCGAATGCTAAAGTCATTTTTTGTGGATTTCAATCAAAATATTTAGTTTTTCATATTTTCCTTTGGACTTCCACCAAGTAGCGACGGTCAAAAATATGGAGATTACTAAATGATTCTATTTATATTTCAAGGCGTATTATATGAAAATATGTAGTCTAATATTTGCAATTTTTTGAGATAAACAAAATTCAACAATACATTCCTATTGTCTGTTTTATATCAAGTATTTTAATAAAAAAAATAGCCATTATCTAGTGGATGTCAAATTTAGATAAAATCATTGCATTAAAATACATGAAAAAGGTAGTCAAATAGATACGATTTAAGAATAATTCAAAGAGACAAAAAATTCAATTCATTGTTTCCACAATAATTGCAAAAACATGGATCAGTTGGATCTACGAGTATTCTATTCTATTATGTTTTACGACTATCACAGGGATGGGGAAATGGCGGCCCGCAGGCTGAATGCGTCCCGCGACGAGTTCCAATGCAGTAGCCCGATGCGATCGATGCTACTAAGTTGTATTAAATTTGGCTAGCTAATTTTTGTGTGTTGTTGCGGTTTTTGGACAACAAGGTTCATCAATCCACTCCTTTTATTAAAAAAATCGCCTGCGCCGCTAATTACTTATGTTCATTTCATTTGGAAATATCTAAAACTTAGCTGCATCCCACCTAGCATCGAATCTGGCGACGCCCATGTTAGTTACTTATTGTTTTTGGTCCAGAGATCAGACCCCCCCCCCAGTGAATGCCTTGCTTTCAATAAACCCTCATTTCTTCTTCTTCTTCAGCCCTCTGTCCTCCACTGCTGGATATAGGCCTCCTCCAACTGTTTCCACTCGTCTCTGCTCTGACCCTTCCGCATCCAGGTTCCCCCAACGATTTGGACAATGTCGTTGGTCTATCTCTTTGGTGGCCTTCCGACGCTACTTCTATCTGTCCAAGACCTCCACTTTAATATTCGTGGCGCCCATCTGGTGTCACCCTGCCTGGCCACATGTCCTGGATATTGCCACTTAAGTTTTGACACACGGCTCATGATATCGGCAACTTTGGTTGTCCGTCTATTCCCCATTACTGCCTCTCCTATATGCTGTAAATTCTTAATATGGCCCTTCTCAAATTCTATTTCCCCATCCCTGGGCTATCAACTCGTCTGCGAGTTAAATCGTCTCACGATTCGTTAATTTCTAAGACATGAGTTTTCAAGACCATAAACTTATCCATGGTTTATTCTTAATTAGTAGCGATCATCTTAATGACATATAATTGTAAACAACATTACTTATTTATTCATCAAGGATTTTTTATGGTTTTCTCAATGTCTTGAAAACAATGTCTTCGTCCCTTTTCAATGTCGAGCCTAGTCAGTAAGCAAAGAATCGTTTTGGGTGCCCCCTCATAATTTATGAGAACCATTTACTATTCTATTCTATTCCCTCAAGCCGCATTTCTTGCGGGGTAGGCCGAGAGAACATATTGCCAGAATTCCCAATCCTTACACACACTCTTTCCTCAGTCACATTAATTCATTTCGTCACACACATTCTCCGATGTCTTTAACTCAAAACACTTCAGTTCTTAAGCAAACTGGTAGACATGGTCAAGCCTAGTGATTTCTGGACGACCATGCTTCCTCTTACCTTCTCGTGCAATACATTTTTAAGTCATCCTGTCAACATTCATTCTCTAAACATGCCCAAACCATCTAATTTTATATTCACTTTCATTCTAGTCACAACACTCCCCTAATAACCTCATTATTTATCCTATCTCTCAACGTTTTTACAGTTCTTCTTATCAACGACCTCATTTCCACTGCATTCAATCCTGATTCGTCCTTCTTCAGCCATGTCCATTGTCCAAGTCTCACTAGCATAAATGAGGGTCAGAACCAAGACGGGATTGTCCACTAGCAAAATGTTTATTTTAAAACTGGGGACCCAACTAAGACGTCACGGTCATTTCTTGCGAAAAAATGTTAATAATAGTTTTTTTTTACTTTTTGGGATTAATTTCGCTCTATTCATAAAACTTTTACGGTCTTTTACCAGATTTTAATGCATATTATCACTACAAAAAATATTTTTACTCCGATTTTCTGTCTTTCGGATAAAAATCTGAGGTGTTTTTCACATTTTTTTTGACACATCGTTACAAGATATAAAATTCTTTTACGGTCATTTACTAGATAAAGGTTCAATGTGTCTACTATATTTTTCCCAAAGCATATACCTATAGCAAGGTTTTTAGAAATACATTGATATGTCAAAATGTCTACTCTTAAAATAATTTTCTAAGACCAAATTGTTCTTGAACTTGCAATTCTCTGTATGGTTTTGATCTCTCATTTTCAAGACCAGTAATTAACTGCTTATCATCACAATGTTTGTACTTGACTTCAGCATTTAATAAGACCTTATGATTGTTAGAAAATTGTGATTATAATTCTCATATCATTTTTCCCTTACACCGCGTCATGCCTTATTTAGGAATGTAGTTATATGCCGTAAACCGTGTACTTGACATAGATTTTTTTAAATGCAATGATAATGAAAAAATATGAGTTATAATAATACTGAGTAACTCATATATTTGTCACAATTTGCTGTGAAAAATCGAATTTTCTACATGTCATAGTTGAGTAACAAGTAGTTATCTCAACAGATATACAAAGGAAAATGCTAAAAAAACCAAGTCCGGCGCAAACGAAATATAACTCAAATGATAGGTAAAAACGAGTAATTAAATACTGCATAGGGGGCATCATCGAAACCAATGGCTTAATTTGTAAAATACCTCTTCTAAATTCAGGAGACAAAGCGATTGTATAAATTCAGGAATGAGTATGTTGCAACGATCTTTCAAAACTTATTATTTCTTAATTATGGAACCAAAGCTGATGAAGAAGAAGATGAAGATGGGCTACCTTATAATTGTCATATTATACGCTTATAAACCACAATTGTAACTGTTTAATGCTCTTTTTACTAATACATTCATGTGACCCCTGTAAGCTTGGAATAGGCATTTCACACATTAAGCCATTGATTCCGATGATGCCACCTATGCAGTATTTAATTACTCGTTTTTACCTATCATTTGAGTCACATTTCGTTTGCGCTGGGTTTTTTTCCATACTAAATGAGCATTCTCCTTTAAAAAATTCAAGACTGACAAATTAATCTCATATTTACCAACATTTTTGCTAAATTACACTTTTCATCTTGCAAATTGAGCGGATAACTCATGTATCGCGCAAATTTCATGGGTACCTACTTTCAAAGTTATTTTTAACACGGGGAATTTTCAAATATTGTAATTCTGGATCTGTCAAGCTGTAGTCAATACTATCATGTTTACCTGTCTTCAGTGTCAAGACGATACTTTCAGTATTGGGTGAGAAAACCATGTATCGCCAAAACCAATTGACAGCACATGCCCCCTTAATTAAACCTTTATCTAGGAAAAACCGTAAAAGATTTTTTATATCTTGTACAGATTTTTCAAAAAAAAATGTGCAAACTACCTCTGATTATTTTTCCGAAAGGCAGCAACTCGTTTCCCGAAAGTCGCGGAGACTTTTTTTCTTTGTTTTGATAATATGCATTGAAATCTAGGGAACGACCGTAAAAGTTTTTTGATTGAAGCGAAATTAACTGGGGTAAAAAAAAAACGCTATTTTTAGCATTCTATCATGCAATTGTTCATGTAATTTTGAATCTTAATGCCAAGGGAAATGATCGTGACGTCATAGTAGGTTCGCGAGTCTTAATTATCAATAACTGTTTGAGAGTTTGCCAAATAGTATATCGATAGGAAGCTATTATTGACCAATTAAGTATACTTGGCATACTAAAGTATGACCTCTAGTTTCCTAATATGTACATAATAATAATAGGTATTATATAAGTACACCATTAACATACTCTCTAAAAACATTATCATAACAAGAATTAGGTACTTCTTGAGTTACTTGTGTATCTATTTTTAGTAAACCATAATACAATACATTTTTTGCAAGTTACCGTACAAGGTTTAGTTATTAAAAATAAAAATAGTTTGTACCTACAATACGGTGTGGTTAAGTTTTAAATTAAATTTTAGATATTATTATGATTGTTCGATATTAATGTCGATAAATAGCAGTGTAAATATAATAAAGAACTCTGTTGCGAATAGAAGTATTAAACTTTTTCTTATTCATCTGCCTCTAAATTAGCTGGCAGAGATCGCAGTACTGCGATAAGCTCGTCCTAGTAAACAAATGTTATGATTTTATATTAATTGTAGTGTTTTTTTTTGTCTTGGGGGCGGAAGGGGGCGCCGTTCTAGCCATTGCCTAGGGCGCCAAGATATCTGGGGCCGGCTCTGATCTGTGCTAATATTGTATTAGTTAATACCTAGTTATGGGATATATTTTAGTTTGCAAGCCACCTGATCACATTTTTATAAACGGTTAGCGTTTGAGAATTCTCATTCTTCAGAAGTTTAAGAATCGAACATTAGTCGCGTATTCTCAAAGTCATAAAAGAAGTACATAATAAAAGTCATTACTTTCGTGGATTTTAAATTATTTAACTGTCATTCATTTTTTTTTTCTTTTAAAATGGACTTCCACCATGTATCATCGGTCAAAATCTTAGTATTAGGATAGGTATATATTATTTTGTTTACTATTTTATGAGGTGGTCGGTATAGCCTAGTTGGTAACGCGCTTGACTGTTAATCAGACGGGCACGGGTTCAATCCCCGATGCCGACTTACTCCACTTCGGGACGCAAGCTTTTCAATCTTGTGTACAAATGTGTATTTGGGTTAGCTTCGACAAACCCATATTCATTTATTAAAAAAATCAAACGGAGGCTTTGATCATTGAGGACACTTTGTGTTTGTTCTATCCAAAATACGTTCCTCGATTCGGTGATTCAACTGTCATGAATGAATGGATACTGGATAGATACCCTTTAGTTACTTAGATAATACTTTCGCAATATCCAAATGTACCTATAAGTACCTATGTATAATGTTATTCATATTAATTTAATAACAACAGTTAATATAATATGTTGGTGTTATAGTATAACTGTTATTAAGCAATTTATACCTTAATTAGTCCTCAACATTTTTTATTTTTAATTTTCATAAAAAATTAATCTGGGTTTATCGAAATAAATCCAAATACACAGTAAGCTTGAAAAGCGTGTGTCGTTAAATGGAGTAGGTCGGCATCGGGGATCGAACCCGCGCCCCCAGGATTAACAATCGAACGCGTTACCTACCAGGCTATCGACCACCTCTCACTTTTACTAAATAACAATTTATTTTAACGATTTGGTATGTAATTTTCTTAACTGATTGATGTACAGTATAAGAAGAGCATATGCTGGACTCAAAACCATCATCGGTTGGTTTAGGTGATCACTTTTACTCTACTGTGTGTTTCTTACACCTTTTTCGGAATTACATTATACTGTGAAAACACCGTTCGGAATTCGAACACAGCATCCATATATTAGGTATACATATTCGAAAATATCTCAAATTTATGTATGGTTACATTCGAAATATTGGGATATATGTAGTGGCAAAATTATTCAGCAGGGTCTTTGAAATAAAATGATTTGTTTATTTGGAAAAAAATATCAAAAACGACAAATACCAATGACAAAACCAATTTTAGCTAATTGTATAAAAAGAAGACCTAGTATCAAAAAAAATATCCACATTAAATATCCAAAAATATCACTTAAACATTTTATCAACCAAATTACAGCATTATATCTAACAAGTTACGGGAATAATCTCAAGTTTCAGTAAATATCAGAGGTAACTTTGGAATCATTTTTTATGTTTTGTAGTATGTTGTTATCAAATATTCACAATAATAAATAAATAAATTGGTATCAAAAAGGTTTTCTACCACTGACGAAATCTATGAATAGTTAAGTATTTATTTCAAATAATTATGATTTTAGAAACTAATTTGCATGATAGAGTCCATGTTTATTATAATTTTTATAATCCGCATGATTATTTCAATGACCTCGCCAGTATAGGTACATCTACCCAATAATTCCGATTACAGCAGTGGTCAATACGAGTAATTATCAGAGGTGGGCACCGTTAATCAAAAAGTTAACTTCGTTAATCTATAATCCGTTAACTAAAAAGTTAACTTCGTTAAACGTTAAAGCGTTACATTTTGAAATAAGTAACGGAAGTTAACGTTAATCCGTTAAAGCGTTAATGTAAAAAATCGCGGTTGAATGGCATGAAATGGAACTACATAAGTATAACTACTGTCACATTTACACTATCGCGATATATCCCAACAAAGTGAAATTTCTTTTCCAACTCCCAACCCACATACGATACCACACATAACCCCATACAACCCTTGGATTATCTAATGCCAGCGCCGCCAGTGGATGATGTCTATGCAAACAATCAAATATTAACGGACTTAATTAACGGAAGTTAAATAGTCCGTTAACAATTTTTGGAGGTGAGAAAAGCGTTAAATCGTTAAACAAAATGTTAACTTTGTTAATTAACGATTAACGGATTGACGCTTTTCTGCCCAGCTCTGGTAATTATACCTAAATTGAACACAACTGACAGTTGTTGAAGCATCAATTATGAATAGTACTTTTTATGTTCGATTTCCATTCATGGATGTCATTGAAATATACGTTTGGTATTTTAGTATTTTTTGCCAATCTATCAGGAAATAAATACATACCATTAAAATCTGTTAATCATATGTAGGTACTTCGTAATTGTTATAAATACTAGGTATGTTAAATTTTATTAATTAACAGTAGTTTCTATAAGAACATCTTTCACTTTACATCGTTCCTATATGACATTGACATTAGAGAATCTATTTGGTACGACTTGGGTTGGATAAGGAAACCGGTCAATTTTAAATTTTTACCCTCCCCACCTTGCTTTAAAAATATTTTTCAGACATGCGTACATACTTTGCACCGCAGCTGAAATTTTTATTGATAATGAGCTCTGAAGGGTGATATTTTCCCTTAAGGAAATGTAAAAAATATACTTAACTAATTGGTTCAAACCAGTATTATTACTAAGTAGACGAATTTTATTTTATGAAAAAAATTACACCTATTTAAATACTCATGTTTTCACAAGTAGGTCCCTACTACATATGAAAAATGAAAACATGATGGAAATAATCAAGATTGTATTCTCTTGAATGATTTTACGAAAAATAGGTACCTACTTAACTGATAAACATATTATGCAATTGATCGCGTTGAATTTATTGAGGTCCGATCGAAAAACCGGACAGCCCTTTGTCCGGTTTGTAAATTCATTATCGTCCGGACAGATGTATTAAAAACCGGACATATGGCAACCCTAGGTACGATATGAAAACAGTTGGTAATTAGTATATACCGCCTGAAATATCTCAGAATGGTGGGGTCTTGTGATCACCCTGGTGTTCCCTCAAGGAACGATAGGAGACAATAGACTACTAGTATAGTATGTAGTCGGTATATTATGTTATATGTATAACTCCATGGGCTTCGTCAGCCTCGGAGCTACGGAGGGGCAACAAAAAAATTAAAAATTGATGCACCATACAAAAATGCGTAAATAGCGTCGCAGGCGAATTTTTTTTGTCAGACGGTGAAGGACTGGTCGGTCAGTGGGAGGTCGTGATGTAGTTTGTTTATTTGAAAATTAGGTAGATATATAATAGGTACTTTGCACAATACTTAATTTTAAATAAAACTTTATTGAAAAAAATAACATTTTCAAATGGCGGGTTTATTATATTTTGTCTGCCAACCAACCACTTTTCTTCTTTTTCATTAGCCATCTTCCCTCAGTGGAGGGATATCCAGCAGTGGCTTGATATAGGCCTCTTCCAACTGCTTCCACTCGTCTCTGTTCTGACCCTTCCGCATCCAGGTTCCCCCAGCGATTTGGACAATGTCGTCGGTCCATCTCTTTATTTATTTTTTATGAAACTGATGGATTTTCATACTAATTTTAGAAATTTTTGATATGATGAAAAATGTGTAGTAGTAATGTGATTCATTTTTTCAACATAATTTCTGTGACATTCATTTTCATGTAAATTCTGTTTTAAATACAAGTATGAAATTTAACCTTACTGTAAAATAATTTTCATACCTTTTGTTGACAATCATTAGTAATTTATAATATTGTCACCCTGACACCTTGACGAGACTACGAGATGAATTTTAAATGATTTTTTATTGTAGTTATTAATGAGCCTATCTGATTAGCTGGAAGGTGAACCCAAGGGAGGCCGTTAATGAACCATCATGGTAATAATTATCATATTTATTTATAACAATAACACAATGCTGGCAACTGTGCCAAAAAATTAAGAGTACCGACCCAACTATGACGTCTCGGTAATTTCCCACGGCACTAAGGTTCAAAATCGCATGAACAATCGCATGATATTAAACCGCTCTTAATGTGTGTGTTTATTATTGTATCTTTGGCTTTGACATGGGCTACAAAATTTAGTTACTCGATTACACTGAGGTTGCATAAAGTTAGAAATAAATTATTTAGGCGTTTGTGGTAGGAAAACTTCCTTCTCAGTCCGTGTAGGGTAGGCAGTGAGAACAGAACGCCAAAGCGCCCTAATCCTTACACACACTTCTTGCTTTCGTCACATTCATACAATTTGTCATACACACTATCCGGTTTCTTTTGTTTAAAATGCGTCCGTTCTTGAGCAACTGGTCGACACGGGTCTTGGACGGACGGACGGACACCTCAATAAAAAAATAAATAAAATACTCACTATTGCGCATATCAGCACATACAATGGGCGGGCTTATTGCCAAAGGCAATTTCTGCCAGCCAACCCAAAACAGCAACTATATAGTGTGACAATTAGTACCGAAGAGTAATACTATTTAATATATAAACACGTAAGTACATTTTTTTTTTGTTTATTTAAAATTTACAAAAACATATTACATAGCATTTTGCCTAATCCTGTGGATTTTTGGCTAACTAATTAAATAGATATGTAGTATATTTTCTTTGTTATCCTTTCATCATCATCCTCTCTACATGTCCCAACCATCTCAATATGTACAATATAAATTCGAAAAAATATACCTACACATTTCCCAGAAAAGTTATAGTATCTTAGAAGTAGATGCTCCATGTATGAAATAAGTAATGTAAATAGATATACTACACAAATTTCCGGTTCATATGACGTTACTTATCACTAGGACACTTAAGTCATTAAACCTGCCAAGGTATAGGACATCCTCTGGTCTCTGGTAAGGATGTTAAGGCCACGGAGTACACACACTACAGTATACAGTATGACAGTGAACAACATTGGAGACATAAAGCTAGTCAGTAGCGGTCATACACGTTATTTATTGTATGCGACATGTATGGACTGCGTAATTAGGTTCCTAAGTTAGAAGTATCTGTCAGGAAGCAAGTATATAACATTGGTTCTGTTTCAAGATTTCAAAAGTAGACAAAATGACATTTCAAAAATGTCTTAAAACGGTAGACCTTAGATCTTGACAACCGTTACTAAATATGCCTTGGAACAAAATAGGGTAGATGCATTGAACTTTTATCTAGGGAATGACAGTAAAAGATTTTTTATATCTTGTATAGATATCTCAAAAAAAAATGTGAATAACGTCTGTGATATTTTTCCCGAAAGACAGCAACTCATTTCCCGAATGTCGCGGAGTAATTTTTTTTGTATTGATAATATGCATTAAAATCTAGGGAATGACTGTATAGTTTTTTTGAATGAAGCGAAATTAATCCTAAAAAGTTTAATAAAATATTTTAAATATTTTATCGTGCGATTGTTCGTGCTATTTTGAACCTTAAAATGCCGCGGAAAATGACTGTGACGTCATAGTTGGTCCCCTAACCTTAATATTTGTTTCTGTAATGTTGATATCGTTAATAATACATTTATGCATTATTCGTGATGCACTTTCAGTTAGTGACATAATAAACGTGCGTCACTAGCGCTTCAAACTAGCAAAAATATAATTATCAAAACTATACAAAAAACGTTTAGTCTTTTTACATAATTTACGTACCTAAGTGTAAGTATCACTATTCAAGATTTATTACAATTGCATAAATTATTAGTGTAAACGGGGCTTTTGTAACTTGGTTTCACTGTTGGTAAAAGACACAACTGTTTATTTACATTACCTAATCAATCATTAGTCATGTAACTGCTGTAACTACTGTACAATGACATTCTAATTACAGTATTTTACTGTGTTTCTCTCGTGAGTACTACTATTTGTAATCAGTACACAACTCCGCTTCGTAGACTATCCCGTCTTCTAAAGACAATTCTACCTACTTTTTTTTATATTTTTTATAATAAAAAATGATCTGATCTTGCATACATAAACCCAAATACTTTCCTGCACATTTTACACTAGGCTAAAAGCCTATATCGCAAAGTGTGGAATACATCGCCAGCGCCGGGGCTCGAACCTGGCACCTCCCGTTTGAGAGACTGCCGCCTCATCCAACTGAGCCAACCATGTACTCAATTATGTTCTTCATTATTTTAAAGATATTTTTATTCAACTTATACGAAATTCAACATGATCTTTTCTATCAATATATTGTCATTTTGTTATGTTGGTTTTGCCTTTTTAGTGGGATTTGATGCGTCGAAAGATTTCGGTCGAAAGATTTCAGTCGAAAGATTTCGGAAGGAAACGAGTTTCGGTCTTTCGGAAAAAATAATTCATAGGCCGTCTTTCACATTTTTTTTTTTGAGAAAAATATACAAGATATAAAAAATCTTTTACGGGTATTCCCTAGATAAAGGTTAAATGTATCTTCTATTTTTTATAAATAAAGTTTAAAAATGTTATTTACATAGATAGATAGATATTGAAACAGCATATTCTATCAGAGGGTATTGAATGTAAGTAAGAACAATTTGTTGCGTTGATAATATGATTATTTGATAAGACGTTAAGTATGTACCATGGGCGTCACCAAGGGGGGGGAGATACCCCCCTTGAGATTGCAATAGATATATACTTCTTCATACTAAATTATAAAAATCACATTATTAACACACATTTACCCATCATATCATAAATTTTAAGTACGAAAATCAATTAAATTGCAATTGTTTCATAAAAAATATCACTTCACACATTTTTTTAAATGAATCTGAGTTCGATATAAACCCAAATACACCTTTGTACACTTCACCGTAAGCTTGAAAAACGTAAAGTGCTCGTAAAGTGGAGTAGGTCAGCATCGGGGATCGAACCCGTTCCCACTGGATTAACGGTCGAGCGCGTTATCAACCAGGCTACCGACCACTTCAATATACCTTTAAATAATTTTGCCTGTAGCGCAATTTACTGTGGTTTCTGTATTTGAAACCAAACTACATCTTGACCTTCTACATTTAGTCACCAAAAAAAAATAGCTTGTGGCGCTAATTACCCGTTCTTCGTACCATTTAAATATTTACTTAAAATTTGTAATTATTCATGAAAATCATAATTTTTGTTTTTGTGAGACCATCGGAATTTTTCTGTCGTAGTTGAATTTAACAAGGGCCAGCCGATGATCAGTCATAAGCCTAATGGAAGGTCCATCCTTTGCTGTGTGTCTGTTGAGATAAGACTACTACTTAAATGTTGGTTGCCCCCCTTAGCTCCAAAGCTGGCGACGCCCATGATACGTACTGTACTTATTTTATTATAATTTATGGTAATTCACAACATAAGACAACACCACACGTCATACAGTGTAGAATACAGGTCCCTCTACTACAATCATACTACATAATGAAGATGCCATAAGCTCCTACACGCCACTGCGGTCAATTGGTCATTTCCTCTCTCTGCCTTGTTTGTGCCACTAGGACAACAAACGTGGGATGCAGTGGTGTAACAGTCATAATTAAAAGGGGCCATGGGTGACGAAATTTCGGGACCCAAGATTTCGTTCACACCTAGTATACATATTACTAAGGTTGCATAGGTCACAGGCGCGAAGGTACCTAAGAATGCGACTCCCATCGAGTTACCTTTTGGATAAAATGATAGGTATAATAAAAGTGTTTAATTTGACGTAATCCAATAAGAAATGTTAGCCCCGGCTTCCCTTCTGCAGAAATCCACCTTTCGCCGCTGACTGATCACCGCCACCTTGTCATTTCTCTCTTTTTATAGCCATAATGTATACGATTAATACATTCAATATTATAGGCGAGGTTGCCGTCACCATCGCTAAGGATATGTATGGAAGAACAGTTCCTTAACAGCGAGTATGACAGACCACGCATTATATTCTGTTACGAGATTTGACAGAAGTGGATATGGAGTGGGTTGTCCTATGCCATATTGCCAATCCTACAGCATGGCTAGAGAAAGACGTCGTGGCGGCGGTGCATAGGTTCAAAATCGCCTATATCCAGGAATCGTGGAATATATGGTTGGCGCAGATGGTTGGAGCGTTGCCGACGGTCTCTCAAGCGAGAGGTGCCGAGTTTGAATCTTAGTGCTGACGATGAATTTTACACTTCACGACAAATCTTTTAGCTCACTTTAAAGTGTGCAGTAAAAGTTATCTGTAGCATTTTGTCGGGCTCTGTTAACATAAGACCCTCTCATCACCACAATATAATTGAGGGTTTTAGAATAGGTTCCAAATAAAAGTATGCCCGACATACCTATTTGGGTTAAAACTTTAAATGTCAAGTATCATTTTGTTCTTTACAGGGCTCCTTAGTAAACTGTTACGCCAGTGATCACCTTGTAAGAAATATCTGGACTAATGTACGATAGAGTCACCTATGACAAGAAAATTTCATAATCTATCGGACAACCTTCATCTGGTGTAGAGTTTCACTCAAGTGATCCAATAAGCGGTCATACAATGTAGGACTTGCGTCGTGAACTCCCCACCTACAGGACACAGTATAGGCGTTCCGATGCTTTGACGAATAGATTTTGTTCGGCTGAAGTGATCAGTGGTCCAGGCAAAAGGTTCCACTCTGCCATTGGTGATTTTCGGTACTCTTCTACTATTGTAGCCCCACCCGCAGCCGAGCAAAGAAGTCATAAAATATATAATTAAGTTTTTGGTAGTGTAAAACAGTCATTTTTATAAGGGAAGAAAACTATTTTTAAAATCAAAACTGTTTTTACCGCTTTTAAAAAACAACCTAATGCCTCCGCCAGACGTGCGCGAGCCAATACAAGCTTTTGGTGTTCATGACTAAAAAGACTTGTGGATGGAAGGTTTGTCTTGACGTGTACGTAACCGACCGTTGACGCCTTTTTACGCATGAACACAAAAATATAAACAAAATTTATTGGCCAAAGAAAATGTGCATAGTTTATACGAAACAATACAATGGTAGTGTGCCAAAAGGCGGACTTATTGCAAAAGCAATATCAAAAGCAAAGATCGTGTTGGTTCGCGGGCGCCTGGCGGAGGCATAACGAATCTGACTCCGAACTGTCATTTTCCATGTTTTTTTCTCTTTTCTTTTTGGTACTGCCTCTGTCGTACAAAAATCTGGCACTTTTATTAGATTCTTTTTCTAAAATACTTTCGCTCGGCTGCGGATAGGACCACAATGAGACATGAATGCCCAATTTTCTAACGATAGACGCGATTGGACCTAATATTTCGTTCATACTTCCATAGTTACCTACCTACCTGTTCAATAATATTGGTACAGTTTTTGCAATATTACGTGGCCTCTGTTAGTGTTTTGTACTGATTTGTGTCAAGTAAAATCAGTTTTTTGGCATGTACTCACGTAGGTAAGTTGATTATAGTCATCTATATTGTTAACAACAAAACATATTGATTGGTATTGCAGTGAAGTACAGTCCACCCTCGCTTATCGACCACATTGTGATATGCGAAGCCGTCTCGATTGAATGAAAATCGCGTTTTTCCATCTACAACCGATGTCATAAACACCATGTACACATAGTAGGTCCAGTTCTCTAATTAATTAGTTGTGTACTAACTAAAAGAAGACTTGTTTTTCAATTATTTTGCTAGTAAAATAAATTTTATTATGTAAGTTAGTAATTGAATCTATTATCGCTTCAACTTTTTAAAATTTTGTACGAGATTATAATTAGTAAGAGCAAAATAAGAATAACGTAAACAACAAAATTGATTTTGCCTTATTGTAGAAAAGGGACCAAATATCAAAAAAATGTCAATGCGTCTTAGTTTAAACATTTTATCAACCAAATTACAGCATGATATCTTTCAAACTCCGGGAATAATCTCAAGTTTCAGTAAAATTCAGAGGTAACATTAGAATCATTTTTTATCGATAAAATTTACAAAAATAAATTTTCTGCCCACTAGAGTCACTAAAACATATCTTACATTTATCCATGTTTCAACTCTTAGGATGATATCTTTAGTAAGCTGAGTAATTTTACTTTTCCATAGGAAATTTGTCGCATGTTCAATAACATTACTATTCCTTCATAACATGTTGTTAAAACTTCACCTTATTTTCAAATAAACTCAATAATTTCTATGGAAAAATTAATACTGTACTATGCAGTATTTTTACAGTCGGGCTTACGACCGACCTCGGCTGACTTAAGTGAATCACTTAAGTCAGCCGAGGTCGTCGTAAGCCCGACAATTTTCATCCCTAATTCTTCTACACTGTTGTAGAAATACTGCATTTTATGGGTGTATACAACGGAATGTAGGAAAATCCAACGCCTTACAAGAATAAAAATTTGTAAATCAAAAATAATTCAAGTAATACTGTACTGTTATTAAGTAACTACCTATAATAATGTGTACGAAAATATTCGGGTACGATGCCCGATGCAAATTTTTTATTCGCATTTTTAAGATACGATAAACCTAAAGCTACCGTACCATAATACTATTAAATTGTAAGGTATATTTCACTTTAATAATATTGATATAATAATAGATATCAGATACCTGCTTACATTATTATAATAGAGTAGAGTACCTACCCAGAGATGAAAGTGAAATGAATATAGGTACATAAAGTGTTAAGTAGGTAGGCACCTACATCATACAGCTCTCTGTGAATGGAGCTAGTAGTAGTTCTATGGGTACACCATGCCATGTAATTATATTGTAGGTACACCTGTATTACCTATGGTTGCACTCAATGAAATGATATTTCACACCGGCTTACCCAACGTACAGTAAACGACAGGTAATCCGAACCTATGTAAAATAGTGAGCCGAGTTGGTGATTTAAAAATTTATTAAATTTGGCTTTTGTGTCACGTTAAATTATAGTGATAAGTACCTACAAAAATAAAGGAATTGAAGAAATAATCTTAAAGTAATGAATAAAGTCAACAAATAATTCAATGTTTTAATATTGAATTATTTGAGTATTTGTACTCTGCTTAAATCAGTAAAAAGATAACTCAGTTAACTGCCATTTATTGTGGCATAGGCATTTACGATACCATTTTCATTTAAAAAAAATCGACGGTTTCATTCTACGCATTACTGAATTATATTTATATAAATAAATAGTTTTTATTTATTTATCCTTTCTTAGATATTTTGTATTACTTTTTGAAAAAAAAAAAACTTTTACATTGAAGTAAAATTATTATACTTAATCAAATATTTTGATTTAACTTACATGCTTATATTACGTATGAATGAAGTTGTGCTTGCATTGAAAAAAGCAAAGAATGGTAAAGCTGCGGGACATGACTGTGTGGCCATAGAGTTCATCAAGCAAGGTGGCCCGAAGATTCTCGAGTGGTGCCTGAGACTCTTCAACTTGTGCTGGGAGAGTGGCTGCACTCCTGAGGATTGGAGGAGGGCAGTCATCTGCCCTTTGTACAAGGGTAAAGGCTCAAGGTTGGAATGCGGCAGTTATCGGGCTATCAGTTTGCTGAGCTCTGTGGGCAAACTGTATGGAAAGGTATTGATTGAAAGAGTAAGAAAAGTGACTGAAAGTAAAGTATGGGATGTGCAGGGTGCTTTCATGAGTGGCAGGGGGTACACCGATCAGATCTTCTCCCTACGGATGGTCGTGGAGAAGCTTCTGGCTAAACACCAGAGGCTCTTCTGCGCGTTCGTGGATCTGGAGAAGGCATACGATCGTGTGGACCGAGAAAGACTGTGGCGTGTACTGTCGGAATATGGGGTGAGCGACCGACTGATTGGCGCAATCGCGTCTCTATATACGGAGAGCTCTGCTTGTGTCAGGGTGAATGCTGCGTTGTCGCAGTGGTTCACTCTCACAAAAGGGGTTAAACAGGGTTGCGTCATGTCGCCTTGGTTGTTCAACCTGTTCTTCGACTACTGCATGCGTCCTCTGAATGAGCTGAATGTTGGTGTGGACCTAAATGGAGTGAAAGTATGTGCGTTAATGTTTGCAGATGATTTAGTGTTGATGGCTGATGATGAATGTGAGTTACAACGGATAGTATCCTGTGTGTACGAAAGCTGCGATATGAATGGTATGAAAATGAATGTAAATAAAACGAAAGTATTAGTGTTCGAAAGAGAGGAAATAAGGACAAATTGTGTGATAAAGGTTGGTAATGACTGTCTGGAGCAAGTGGATGAGTATGTATATCTGGGAAGTTTGTTTACTAGAGATGGACGCTGTGATGGAGACATTGAAAGAAGGAAGCTGGCCGGTACTAGGACGAATGGTGCGCTCGGTCCGATTGTTAGTAGTAGCAATGTGTCTATGAAAGCAAAAGTGCTAGTGCACAATGCTGTCTTGGTGCCGACCCTGATGTATGCTAGTGAGACGTGGACGTGGATGAAGAAGGATGAATCAGGGTTGAATGCAGTAGAAATGAGGTCATTAAGAAGAATGTGCGGGAAAACGCTGAGAGATAAGATAAGGAATGAGGTTATTAGGGAAATGAGTGACTGCAAGACTGGTGTAGTGACAAGAATGAAAGTAAACAAACTAAGATGGTTTGGGCATGTTGAGAGAATGAATGATGACAGGATGACAAAAAAGATATATCTGAATGAGCGAAGAGGGGTGAGAAAGCGCGGCCGTCCGAGACTGACCTGGTCCGATCATGTCGACCAGATCCTCAAGGATGGACGCGTTTTGAGTAAAAGGAATCGGAGAGCGTGTATGACTAATTGCATGAATGTGACGGAAGCTAGGAGTGTGTGTAAGGATAGGGCTGTCTGGCGCTCTGTCCTCTCTGCCTACCCTGCAAGGGATGTGGCGTGAGGGTATAGATAGATAGATAGATAGCTTATATTAAATCCGGTTTTCCTTGCATACATAAGTAGGTAGCGGTTTTTTTGGTTTTGTAAATTTCTTGTCCTGTTTAATTAACGTTTTTCTGCATCCTCCTCGTGAAAGATAAGTAATTCATACTATTATGTAAATCTAAATTCAAAAATAAAAAAAATACGGAACCAGTTAAATCAGCCTCTACTGTACCTATGTATTATTTTGTATTGTAGAATATTATTTAGAATTTGAATTTGCCTACACGAAGTCATTATTTGAATTTGAATAAAATGTTCTGTTCTATATTGCTATTGTTTTGTTCAGGTTCAGAGGCCGAACAGTTGTATGCAATTATTATAAAGATTATAATTTATGTACTCTCATTTCATAGTGACTTATTTATTTGTAATAATTAATAGCTTAAAATGAAAATTTGTTGTAGAAACTAGAACAAACTTAATTATTATATAGCCGGTATCATTTATTATTTTAAATAGAGATTTTTAATTAAGTAATAATATTTTATTTTAATTTCAATATCTATATTTATTTATATTTATTTGTATTTATTACCAAGCTTTTCATTTATCTTTATCAGTTGTTGTAATCTGCGTCTGCATTTTCGTCTTAAAATTTGAATAACTTCCCAATGTCCCAGCACCTTGAAATGTTGCACACATATTTGCTTTAGGTGACAGTTTAATATTGTATTACTGTTTTATCATAACCACGTTTCAATTGGTAAATTTTAATTAATGTAATTTTTATATAGAAATGTAAGCATGGTTCATAAAAAAATTACCACGCACATTTTTCATTAATTAATTTCAGTTTTTATTTTTATAGTGAACATTCTTATACATAGACATTTGAAATACAATTTTATAAAAAAACGTTCACCAAGGCGAGCATATCATGAAATCGCGATCTTTTTCAGTTAAAACCTGTTCTACCTGTCATTTAAATTTATTCTTTACAAACTACGACAATAATTATTAAGCATTGAGTAAGTTCAATCCCCGATGCCGACCTACTCCACTTCACGACACAAGCTTTTCAAGCTTACTGTGAAATGTACAAAGGTGTATTTGGGTTTATTTCAATAAACCAAGATTCATTAAATAAATAATCTAGGTAGTTTATTTTTTATTTTTAGTAATTTTAGGTACACTTTTGTACGCACTCAATGTTTTTATACGATATGTATCTCAATTGATTGGTTGTGCAAATATTGCCCATGTTCATTTTGTCAATAAAGTTTTTATTTATTAAAAAATACTTGGGTCCCTTTACCTCTGAGCCAACTGCCAATAAAATGTCAAAGTAAAAGTGAAACTGATAATAATGCAACAACTAATGTCATACAAATATCACCCTTATTCATATGTGTAACAAGTGCTATAATCCCATATCAATGTACCTCAGTAATGTAACATTGTGTTTGATGATTTGTTCGATATAAACAAATGAATGGGAAAACAAGTGAACATGTGAGAACAAAACAATGTAAAACAAAACAATAACAAAATGGAATGATATTTGAATTTGATTTGAATATAGAACAACTACAACATGGAATATGATTACTGGTGATTTGAATTTCATTCCTTTGCTCTGTAGCGGCATGGAGGAGGTGACTATTTAGTATGAAAAAATAAAGGCATTATTATGGGGCTTTATATTACACCGTTACAAAATATGTTATGGAAAAAAAATAGAGTAGATATAGTGAACTTTTATCCAGGGAATAAAAGATTTTTTATATCTTGTATAAATTTATCAAAAAAAATGTAAAAAACACCTCTGATCTTTTTTCCGAAAGACAGAAACTCGTTTCCCGAAAGTCGCGGAGTAAATTTTCTTTTGTATTGATAATACGCATTAAAATCTAGGGAATAACCGTTAAAGTTTTTTAATTGAAGCGAAATTAACCCAAAAAGTGGAAAAAAACGCTATTTTTACTATTTTATCATGCGATTGTTCACGCGATTTTGAACCTTAATTCCGTGGGAAATGACCATGACGTCATAGTTGGGTCGCTAGCCGCAAGTTCATAGTAAGAAAATTAATTTTGCACGCTTATTAGTATGTGCAATTCTCTATGCTGAAGTCGTTAAGGACTTGGCACCAAGAATGACGTCACAGTCATTTCCCAGGGCATTAAGGTTCACAATCGTGTGAACGATCGCATAATAAAATAGTGAAAATAGCGTTTTTTATATTTTCGGGGTTGATTTTGCGTCTATCGATAAACTTTTACGGTTATTCGCTAGATTTTAATGCACATTATCAGTACAAAAAAAATTACTCCGCGACTTTCGGGAAACGAGTTTCCGTCTTTCGGAAAATAGATCAGAGGTGTTTCTCACATTTTTTTTTGAGAAATCTATACAAGATATAAAAAATCTTTTACAGTTATTCCCTAGATAAAGGTTCAATGCATCTACCCTATTTTGTTACAAAGCATATTTAGTAACGGTTGTCGAGATATAAGGTCTCCCGTTTTTAGAAATTTTTGAAATGTCGGTAAGCATACTCTTTAAGTACATGAAATGTAGGTACAATAATTGTACATTGTTTTAACTTTTTATTTACTGAAGTTCGTGACTTTTCACGATTATTCACGGTCAGCATATAAACACATAAAACATGACATTACCACGGATATGTGTCATTAGAAAAAACAGTGTTTTATGAGTTTATGACTTATTTACTAGTTAGATTACAAGTTCGAAAACAGGAAATCCAAAGAAAATGTTTTTTCACAGCGCAACCTGTACCTGTGGTAAATATGTATGGAAATTCGCTTAAATTAGTAGTGATCTCTTGAAGTTATTGTATCATATCTTTATGAAACTAATGTTTTATTATTATGTTTTGTAAATTATTTGAAAGAGCATAAATCAGAGAAGTTTTTTCCAAATTTCTGAATCTTAAGGCAATTTTTTTCTTAAGGGAAACCCCCTTTTAAGTGGTGACTAGTTTTTTATATAACTATTTATCGAAACTTTAATCGGAAGTTTTTTAACATTATTGTTTCTTCAGATTGAAACTAATGAGTTAAATAGACTAAACACACACTCAAGTAACAAAAAATAATTACAGAACTAATGAGGTACCTTTACTCACGAAGCTATTGGGGTAAAATTTAAGTAATTTGGGGTTTTTCACTAAAAATTGAAGATCTCGAATAACTCAAGAACCGAGCGACTTTGAACTAAGGTAAGTTTGGCTCAAAAGATCCTAAATGACCTCTACTATCACCCCTGAAGATATATGCATCCATCTATCAAACATGATCCTGTATAGAGCAGTATATCTGAGCCTAATCCTGTGATATCCGTGATATCTGGATATGTGAATGTTTTTACTGATGAGTTTATATATCAATCATGAATGATAACATGCAGACTCTTCTGGGTGATAATACTGAGAAGTGTGTTGGTGTCCGGACACGTGGCAAGACAGGACAGTGTCAGATAGGCACCTAAAATCCTGAAGTGGAGGCCCTGGAAGAAAACAAAAGAGGCGTAGGTAGACCACAGAAAAGGTGTACAGATGACATTGTCCAGCTTACGGGTCGCAGATGGCAGCAGATAGCCCAAGATAGAAGACAGTGGAAGAGTTTAGAAAAGGCATATGTCCAGCAGTGGAACGCAAGTGGCTAACAGTAAGTATGTGAGTGTTGGTAAAAAGAAAAATAGAAAGTTCGCTTGTATTATATAAAAATTGATAATAAGACAGAAAGCAATGTTTATGTTAAGGATGGTATTCGTAAAATGATAAATATTTTGCAATATTATTATGAAAACTTGTAGCACGAATGTTAAAACATATTGCAGTATTGTACATGTTATTCATTCATAAAATATTAAACACTTCGCCTTATCCATGTTATTTTTTACTTCAATAATCATAACATACCTATGTTTTATATCATCGGAAAGTTGTACCTAAACTATCAGCTTTCTAGTAATACAATCATGATACTTAAAACAATACTGGCGTTTTGGTCTATCTGCTTACCCCACAAGGCAGCCATTCAGGCAGTCTGATGAAAATTCGCCTCACATTTTGTTCCTATTTTATTTAGAAAAACTCAGCCAGTACTAAAGATATCATCCTAAGACTTAAAACATGGATGAATGACAATATGTTTTAGTGGCTTTAGCAGATGTAAATTTTCATGATAAAAAATAATTCTAAAGCTACCTCTGAAATTTACTGAAACTTGAGATTACTCCCGTAATTTGTTAGATATATTATCTATCTATCTATCTATACCCTCACGCCACATCCCTTGCAGGGTAGGCAGAGAGGACAGAGCGCCAGACAGCCCTATCCTTACACACACTCCTAGCTTCCGTCACATTCATGCAATTAGTCATACACGCTCTCCGATTCCTTTTACTCAAAACGCGTCCATCCTTGAGGATCTGGTCGACATGATCGGACCAGGTCAGTCTCGGACGGCCGCGCTTTCTCACCCCTCTTCGCTCATTCAGATATATCTTTTTTGTCATCCTGTCATCATTCATTCTCTCAACATGCCCAAACCATCTTAGTTTGTTTACTTTCATTCTTGTCACTACACCAGTCTTGCAGTCACTCATTTCCCTAATAACCTCATTCCTTATCTTATCTCTCATATATATTATAATGCTGTAATTTGGTTTGTAAAATGTTTAAGAAAAGACCCAGCGGTTCTAATGTATATTTTTTTGGTATTCGGTCTCCTTTTTATACAATAAGCCAAAATTGATTTCGTCGCTTACGTTCTTCTTATTTTGCGCTTACACTCGCATACGCAATTAGAAAAAGTTTTTATTTTTTTTATTTTTATAAAAAATGAATCTGGGTTTATCGAAATAAACCCAAATACATCTTTGTACACTTCACAGAAAGCTTAAAAGCTTGTGTTGTGAAGTGGAGTAGACATGTGCGCCGGCTGCAAAAAAGCCGGCGGCGGCGCCCATGTCTAAAATTGCCGGCGGCGGCGCCACGCCGGCGGCGTGGATACAAAGTGGGGGGGAGCATTCAATTTTTTTGCATTATTGTTTTAAATGATTAAATACGCATATGTGAAAAGGATAGTGATAAAATCGATTTATTTATTTTGAAAAACTATGATTATTTCAATGACAAAGTAAAATAAAAGCCCATATTTGAAAAATAATGGAGAATTTCATTATTGCTTTTTCATGGTACTGGAGGGCAGATTAAAATAAAATAAGCCATAAAGTCAAACGCGTCAGAATGAGCCTCACTATGGGCAGTGGTGCAGTCGAACAGGTTTCTCATTTGGCAATATTTGGGCTGTTATCTAAACGATGAGTGAAATTGAAACTCTGAAATAAAGTCTAGAATTGCAATGACGAGGTCGACCTTCCACAAAATCCAAAACTCCTTGAGCATAAGCTGTAAAAACATATGTGTTGTATGTACTGTTGATTGTAGTTGAAGGATAATTTAATAAAATTATGTAATTTAATGAAACTATCTTATTTGTGATGTTACTTTAGGTGTAAAAATAAGGATAATTAATGAATAAACATAAATTATGGCGTTTTTCGTCGAAAGGTGCACAAATTAATAATGATATCAACCGAAATACGTAATGCTTACCGGTGGAAAGATAAATTACAATTTGAGAGTAGTCTGTAATCACAGTCTGAGAAACCACGTTAGGTGATAGTATTTTTTTATTATTGAAATGCAGCCTTGGATGAGCGAAATAATTGGATTTTAACGTTAAAATATTTAATTATACTCACATTTTGCCACTTTGAAGGTCGAAAACGTCAAAAATTACCAAATGAATATCGTTTTGTCAAGAGAAAGGATTCATTATCATTTCCACAGTGTTGTATTGAAACAAATGAAGTATAGCGAATCTAGTTAAGTGGAATAAAAATAATTTTGATTAGGTACTTCGATAATCAAAGGTTAAACTAATGAAAAGAGAGAACGGTTGACCGAAAAGTCGAAAGGCCGCATATTTTGGTCAGATATTCTGCCAAAATTCACGTGGTTTAAAAATTTCAGCGTGGTAAAATCGACCGGTGTCCTAAAAATCGATCAAAAAAACATAAAGTTACTTACATAAAAAAACCGTTGGTTTTTCATTTAATTTCCACCACGAAGAACCAAATTATTAATGCCCTCATCCCATCCTATTTCTTGTTTTAGAATCGAATAAGTAAGACACAGAAAATTCCCCGATTTTTTTATGCAAAACCAAATGAACGAAATATTAGGAAACCAAATGAACTAAATATTTAAGAAAATTTCATTATAGCTTTTTCATGGTACTGGAGGGTAGGTTAAAATAAACTAAGCCATGAAGTCAAACGCGTCAGAATGAGCCTCACTATGGGCAGTGGTGCAGTCGAACAGGTTTCTCATTTGGCAATATTTGGGCTGTTAGCTAAACGGTGTGTGAATTGAAACTCTGAAATAAAGTCTTGAATTGCGATGACGAGGTCGACCTTCCACGAAATCCAAAACTCCAATGTATCCAAGAACTACGGTTGAGCATAAGCTGTAAAAACATTTGTGTTATATGTGCTATTGTTTGTAGTGGATGGGTAATTTAATAAAAATATCTTATTTGTGATGTTATTTTATGTGTAAAAAAAGGATAATTAATAAATAAACATAAATTGTGGTGTTTTTCGTCGAAAATTGCATAAATTAATAATGATATCAACCAAAATACGTAATGCTTACCGGTGGAAAGATAAATTACAATTTGAGAGTAGTCTGTAATCACATTCTGAGAAACCACGTTAGGGGATAGTATTTTTTTTATTATTAAGATGCAGCCTTGGGTGAGCGAAATAATTGGATTTTAACGTTAAAATATCTAATTATATTCACATTTTGACACATTGAAGATCGTAAACGTCAAAAATTACCAAACGAATATCGTTTTGTGTCAACAGAAAAGGAGTCACTATTATTTCCACAGTGTTGTATTGAAACAAATGAAGTATAGCGAATCTAGTCAAGTGGAATAAAAATAATTTTGATTAGGTACTTCGATAATCAAAGGTTAAACTATTGAAAAGAGAGAACGGTTGACCGAAAAGCCGCATATTTTGGCCAGATATTCTGCCAAAATTCACGTGGTTTAAAAATTTCAGCGTGGTAAAATCGACTGTTGTCCTAAAAGTCGATCAGAAAAACATTAAATTACTTTCATAAAAAAACGTTTGTTTTTCATTTAATTTCCACCACGAAGAACCAAACTATTAATACCTCCATCCCATCTTTTTTTAGTATTGAATAAATAAGACACAGCAAATTCCCCGATTTTTTTTATGCAAAACCAAATGAACGAAATTGAGACGACGGAATGGGTTAACACTGCATTAGTTATTATTCGATGTCTTATATAATTACTGAATACTAGCGTCGCCACAGCTGAATACTTAAAAAAAATTTAACTGGTAAAGTACTTATTTCGATTTTTGTCTAAAGAAACACAGGATAAATACTTTTAGTTACACGGATGCCACGCCGCCGGCGTAAGCGTTTTGCCGGCGGCGGCGCGCCGACCGTGATCAGCGGCGGCGCGCCGGCGTGGCGCTCATGTCTAAAGTGGAGTAAGTCGGGGATTGAACCCGCGCCCACTGGATTAACAGTCGAGCGCGTTACCAACCAGGCTACCGACCACCTCGATAGCTCGCAGTTGAAGCGATAATAGAATGATTTTGTACTCAGAGCATACTGCCTTGAAAACTTCATGTACTTATTCAAAACAGTCAAGAACTCAAGCGCGAAACCCGAAATTAGGTATCTTAATCCCGATAAAAAAAAATAGGTACCATCTACCATTGGATAATGGTGGGTAGGTACCAGTGGCGAAGAGTGAATTTCTGTAGGAGGGAAGCCGGGACTAACATTATCATGTTAGATTAGGATTAAATCAGTAACTTTGTCATCCTGAACCGAAAAGGTAAATCGTGTTCTTACGACCCTTCATCACTGATGTGTAGTGAAAGAAGATGTGTGATGTGAAGGTATGATTAATAAATAATGGCGACCACTTGAACGTGAATGAGTAGAGGTAAACCATGAGATTTATTTTATTTTATTTTTATTTTATTACAGGTACAAGTACAAAACAGATAACAACTATAGATATAAGTAATTGAAGATTAGCTCATTCATAATTCAGCTGTCACCCACAAGCATGCACCACTGTTAAATTAAAACATATAAGTTCATTCCGGTCGTCTCACACACCCATACTCAATCTCGCTCACACACTCACCCATCGCACACGCACACATCAGATTTTACAATTTTTAGGCAGAAAAACAGAAAATAAACAAGAATATAAAAAATAAGAAGGAAGAGTTCGAGATAAGAGGATGAGGAGGGGGAAGAGGGAGGGGACAGGGTGGGATGCTCTGCATGTCAGGGAGGTAATATGGATGACGTTAGCCTAGCACGTACTTGTCGCTTGTATACCGGTCGGTAGAGTAAGTCTGAAGATGTCAATGTCTGTCAATGTATCGTCATAAAGAGATGTAAGTCTATTAACGGGTCGTCTTAGCCCTGCGTTGTTAGATGCCAAAGTTTGAAGTTGGACTTAAGGTTAAGTTAGATTAGATTATGCTGTTTGATAAAATGTTGTCGTACATTTTAAAATAAAACATCTATGAAAACTATTGAGAGGATGGAAGTTCACATCAGGTAGGTACTACCTAAAAAAACTTACGTACGTACGATTATAAATACGCCTAAAACTATAGGTATACCTACCTAATCAAATATTATATTGTAAACGTTAATAGGTAGGTATCTATAATTAAGGGCATGGCACCAGGAATGACGTCACAGTCATTTCCCACGGCATTAAGGTTCAAAATCACGTGACAATCGCATGATAAAATGGTAAAAATAGCGTTTTTTTCCATTTTTTGGGGTTAATTTTGCGTCTATCAAAAAACTTTTACGGTTATTCCCTAGATTTTAATGCATATTATCAGTACAAGAAAAAAAAAATACTCCGCGACTTTCGGGAAACGAGTTTCCGTCTTTCGGAAAAAAGGTCAGAGGTGTTTTTAAAAATTTTCTTTGAGAAATCTATACAAGATATAAAAAATCTTTTACGGTTATTCCTTAGATAAAGGTTCAATGCATCTACCCTATTTTGTTCCAAAGCATATTTAGTAACGGTTGTCGAGATAGAAGGCCTCCCGTTTTTAGAAATTTTTGAAATGTCGGTATGCACACTCTTAATATGCAAAAATGCATTTTTTATTTACAAATAGATAAGTACATAATGCATTTTCTAGAGACCTACTGTATGTTTTATGCATTCCTATATACTCGATTAGTTATTAATAATTACCTACCTATCCATCGTTTTATTGTCTGATTGTCGCTAATTTCCAATGCAAGTAATGTCATTTTGCATGAGGTACATCTGTGTAAATTATTATCTACATATTGTACTGAATGACACAAGGACAGGCACGTTTTTTTAAAAAGTATTTACTACCTACGATTACAATACAACAGTGCAACCACCTTTATTTCACCAAAATAACGAATTTGAAACAGATATACTTTCTTCACGATATGTCTCAGTGATGGGCTAACCAGCAGTGACCAAGTTACCTAAAAATACGATTCCCATCGAGTTACCTTTTGTGATTTAGGTGACAGAATAATTGGTCATTTTATGGCTGTTTTTTTCATTCTTTCTTTTCTTTTCATTCTTTTTTGCTGTAGCTGTTTATTGATTTTGACTTTGCAATGTTTGTTCAATATTTAAACCTGGCGATTCAAAGGTCTACGGGTTATTAAAAACCAATAAACCAATAAGTCCATGGTTCAATCTGACATAATTCAACCAAAAATCATAATCTCATTCTTACAAACAAATAACTATGGATTCGACACAATATCGATGTCTGCATGTCACCCCTCCTACCCCACCCCTAAACTCATATAGGTGCCGGGAGTGTCATTTTTCACCGCATCAATACCAAAAACTATGCATTCGACACTAATATCGATTTTTGTATGTCACCCCCTACCACCTGAACCCCACTCCACTATTCCCCTCTACCCCGCATCTCCACTGATGACGTTTGTACTTCTTCTCAAACAAAAATTCGTGAATCTGTGAAAAAGTACGTGAAATTCATTTTCCACCCATTGTAAAAAGGTTGTATTAAATCAGAAACCTTTCCAGGGGTGCGCACAACAACTTATTAAAGTTTCATCTCAATCGGGTGAATGGTTTAGGAATGCATAAAGGACAGACAGGCGTTCATTTTTATAGTACAAGATAAATGATTAGATATTTTATTTAGCAGGGCAGAGCCGGGAAGTAAAACTAGTAATTATGAATGTAGTGTAGATAAATAATAAATAATAAGTATTATTATGTAATGTTTTTGTATTTTGAATGTTGCAATGTTTAATAATTGTCCCGTATGGAAATACAAAATGATTACCTCTTTGGTTTAGCTATTATTTTAATTATAATTTCTAGCAAATAGTATTTACCATCACGCGATTTAAAATCAAACAGATTTAGGATCATAGAAATATGAAATGATTGCTACATTATTTCAATTGATTGACTATGAATAACATTTAAAACTGGAAAAAGGGCCGTCATTTCGGTAAGAAAGCATTAGTATGGTGAAGGGAGTCATTATTTAGTATGAAAAAATATGGACACTTAACTGCATTCCATACTAATCCTAGATAGGTACCTACCAGTGCCGAAGGGTCGTAAGAACACGATTCCCATCGAGTTACCTTTCCGGTTTAAGATGATAAAGTTACTGATTTAATTCTAATCTAACATAGTTAAATCAAAAATGTTGGTCCCGGCTTCCCTCCTACAGAAATTCACTCTTCGCCACTGCTACACACGCGGCTAGATTATGGAATAATCTTCCACTTCCTATCATACTAGCTCCAACTATTCTCTCTTTCAAAAGTAAACTGAGGCATCATTACCTTTCACAGACAATCAGTGGCGTATATAGGATTTCATTTCGGGGGGGGCCCGATCAAATATTTGACTTCGGGGGGGTTGGAGGCAACAAAAATTTGAAAATAGACGTACAGTATAAAATTATAATAGCGCCACAGGCAAAATTTTTTCGTGAATTTAAGTGAAAAGGGTCGTGTTTTGGGTTGGTATTAATATTGTGTGCATAAAATACAAAGATAATAGCGCCGCAGGCGAAATTTTTTTGAATAATGGGTGAAATGATGAACTTGAGTAACTTTCATGTTTTAAAATAAGGTTTTTTAAAGAATTGTTCAACATTTCGGGGGGGGGCCCGGGCCCCCTCGGCCCCCCCCCCCCCTATATACGCCACTGCAGACAATCCCTTGTTTCCTTTCTTGTCTTTCATCCCATCCACCTATTTATTTATATATGATCACCAACTTGTATGTATTGTGTATTTCTAATGTAATGTTGCAAGTGGTTGGTTGGCAGACATTGTCTACGGCAACAAACCCGCCATTTAAAAATATTTTTCAATAAAGATTTTATTTATTTAACGAACTGTAGGAATAACCTCAATTTTGGAATTAATCTTTATCGAGAAAATTCACATAAATCTCTTTTATCCAATTTTAGAGTCTTAGTATATCTTTAGTAGTAGCTGAGAAATCTTCTTTTTCTCGTGGCAATTTTTCACATTTTTGTGTATTATGTTATGACTTAATGTGATCACTTTGCGCCCAACTAACATTCACCAATTCGTCCATTTGCCCACCACGGCTGGGAATCGAACCTAGAACCTCATACATATCTGTTGAGATAACTACTTATTATCCAACTAGGACATGTAGAAAATATGATGTTTCATAGTAAATGAACATTAGGTATAAAAAAGTATAGTCATTCGAAAAATAATTGATATCTATGTACTTACCGAATAAGTTGTCTCTGGATAGAATTTTATCAATCAAACTACTGGACCAAATCACAATCACTTAAAAAAGTTTAAATAAATAAATAAATTATCATAAATTAAACATATTAAATTAAAATTAACTTCATCACAAAACACTATACTAAACAAAATTCGAACGAAACAGTTCTTTATTTAAAATTCAAAATAAGTTCCGAATTCAAAAATGTTCTAGTCAGTTTTATTATTCTTTCAATTTTCAATTTATTATCAAAGAATATGGCTTAGAACATTATTTATATTATATTACTTCAAATTAAATTTAAAGCCCCCAGACAGTATAAGTTTACTGGTATAAGGGGGTCAATTGTCAATTGTCAACAGGTCAAGTTTAGTTAAAATTCCGAATTTAAAAACGTTCTATTTAGGTAACAAATTTTCCCTCGCTTTTCACCGCGCGCGTAGCATAGATCATTTACTACTAAACAAGTACTCTACAACCATAGAGAATAGAGGCGAAATAATAGTTGTAATCATAGCACAGATAATGACAGTAATTGTTGCCTCTATTGCAAAGTTACCGTCGTAATAATAAAGTAACTATTTCATATTATATTTCACCAACCCGGCTGATTGCTGAACGTTTTGCTAACAGACTGTCATATTCAATACTGTTGGATCATCTTATAACGGATTACTGACTTGAATTAAAGCTCGAGACCCAACTATGACGTCACAGTCATTTCCCACGGCATTAAGGTACAAATTCGCATTATAAAATGGTAAAAATAGCATTTTTTTTTTCATTTTTGGGGTTAATTTCGCTTCAATAAAAAAACTCTTAAGGTTAATTTTGATGCATATTTAGAGTCCAAAAAACAAAATATCTCCGCGACTTTCAGGAAACGAGTTTCTGTCTTTCGGAAAAAAGATCGGAGGTGTTTATCACAATTTTTTTTGAGAAATCTATTCAAGATTTAATTTTTTTTACGGTTATTCCCTAGATAAAGGTTAAATGTATCTACCCTATTTTTTTCCAAAGCATATTTAGTAACGGTTGTCGAGATCTAAAGTCTCCTGTTTTTAGATTTTTTTTAAATGTCGATATGCCTACTCTTAACGTACATGCATGCATATATTATTATTTATGATACCTAATCACCATTGTTTCATTTATTGATTGACGCGTTGTTTGTTTATGGTAATGCCTACCCATAGATTTTATTTTTAAATTTCGAATTCGAAGAAGACCGCGAAATTCTCGAATGCGTCCTTGTTTCTTATCCAACATACCTTTTAGTTATTTTTTTATCATAATAAGTCGTGAATTAATTGCATTTTTATTATCACGATTTTATTTAACTTCATTTCAAGTTGTCTGCGTCTTCGTCTGCATGTACATTTTCCTCTTCAAATTTTAATTACTTCCCAATTTCCAAGCACCTTGAAATGTTGCACACATATTTGCTTTAAAGGTGACATATATGGGTGTAGGCAGGGGGGGGGGGGGTTTGGGGGTTAAACACCCCCCCCCCCCAGAAATTCCTCAACCAACCCACCGTTTTATACCAACATAAGAGAAACGAATCACATTATTACCACATCGTTTTTTCATCATGTCATGAATTTTCAATAATTATTGTCAAAATCCGTTAAAACACAGTCATTTCATTTTTTTTTCAAATTCATGGCATTATCGAAAATATTAGATGAGGTTTTTTTACACATTGTATGTAGTCTGACTTAATTTAGGGGGCCCCCAACTCTACGCAGCTGCTAACTTTGTGTACCGCATAATCTGCCACTGGGCGTTAGGTGGTATATGTGTTCTGTGCACTGGGCTTTTGTCTACTTTGTCTTTTGGATAATACACCACTGCTTGCATAATATTTAGAATAATTGGTGGTATTCATTGCTCAGATTTTTAAGATGTTTTCGGGTCTCTTGCATTTTCGAATATCTATTTCCACTGCCTGAAATATAGCTATATCAAACTCATGATGCATCTACATATACCTACGTGACAATTTGACGATAGAATATCGCGTAAATGACATTACACATATTGGTATGTTAATTGCTTTTACGACAGCATTAACAACTTATGCATAATAAATAGACATTTATATTTTATAAACAAAAGGCTGCATTTCAACAATACGTGGTGAACAAAACAATACGAACCAATGACGGGTTTAATTAATAAATGAAATCTGTAAGATATCACTCGGTTAAATGGTGGTCAGGTATTACAAGAATATTTACTATGATTCCTGAATTTATGCAAACGAAATATCACCTTTTTCCGAAGTTTTCAACTATATTGTAAGGAGGTAATCTACGATTGCTCATGAATTTATGCAACATCATACCCTTATTAGAACTAGGCTTTCTGTCATAGAAAATGGTGTACATTTAAAGTGGGTCTTCCAAGCCGTCGCAAACAACGCAAGTTTTTCTTCACAGCACACTATAAGCTTGTATTGTGAATATACAGGTAGCACCGAGATTCAAACCCAACACCTCCAGATTGAAAGTCCACGCTCCAACCAGCTGGGCCAATCATGAACATGTAGGTCTTATCAAGTTATATCCCTAATGAAAGTTCGTCCTAAGAAATTCAGGAGAAATGTTGGCTTTGGCAAAAGATGAGTGCTGTTTTTGAACCCACATAAATACTTAGTTTCAGACAGCCAGAAGACCCTCTTTCACTGTTTAAAAAATTTGGGGATATTAAATATAACACAGAGTAATTTTAAGGATGGCTTTAATATAAAAATGTTACATAATACATTTCACCTATTGAGTATAAATAATGTCTATAGATTATATTATTTTCTACTCGTCTTGACTTGGCACTACTGATCGATTAACTCGTTGACTGCTGATACATTTGGGATATTTGAATCTGTACAACCGATAATGAAAGACATGAAAGACGTTTTTTCGGGATAAAAAAAAAGTTGAATTTCAAAATTAAAAACGATTTTTTCAAAAAAAATACTAAATACCTATTAACCTCAATTATCACATCACGCTCAGATACCACAGAGAAACTGCTAAACACAACTACTATAGTGAAATTATTTTAAACTGTCGAACGCAGTCTTAAACGTGCGACCGAGAAGGGATGACTACCTGCTCTGCACTCTGGCATAAGTGCGAATAAAGCAGGTAGTCCTTTCTTCTCAGTCACATGTTTTATGACACTGTTCGACAGTTTAAAATAATTTCACCGTGGTATCTAATCCAAAATTTCTATCAGGGTTCATGGTTCGTTCGTGGAGCCAATTAACTCTGATTGGGGTTAGCGGCAGTGAACGGGTTAATCGATACCACAACAGATTATATCGATAGTAAAAAATATCCCAACTATTTAATCGAGTTCGAGAAAGTCAATTATGATTTGACTTCTACAAGTCGACTGTTATAATCGAGAGAGATTAATAATAATACATAACTACTTATTGCACAAGATGTAAATATTCTAAGATCGAGTAGTTATCTCAACAGATATACAGTAAAGGATGGACTTTCCATCATGCTTATGACAAAAATTGTAACATTCAGAAAAAATATTTATAAGTAAATATTTTTATATTGAAAAAAAATATTTTTAAAGAATTATATATTATTTTTATACCAAACTAGTTGGTACCATACCTCATTGGAACATAAAGATGTTACCAAGTTTTGCCACTCGGAGCAGTTTCTTTCACAAATAATATTGCTTACATATCATTAATCATTTTCATTACAGTCGGTCAAGAAAGATATGGTATCGGATTATTTCTATCTATCTATTTATACACTCACGCCGCGTCCCTTGCAGGATAGGCAGAGAGGACCGAGCGCCAGACAGCCCTATCCTCACGCACACTCCTAGCCTCCGTCACATTCATGCGATTTGTCGTACACGCTCTCCGATTCCTTTTACTCAAAACGCGTCCATCCTTGAGGATCTGGTCGACATAATCGGACCAGGTCAGTCTCAGGGGACCGCGTTTCCTCACACCTCTTCGCTCCTCAAATATCGTATTATTTAGGAAATACAATTTCGTTTGCTGGCGACAATTTCAATTGAAATTCTACAAGTGTTGCCACTATGTTTGCCAAAAAGCAATAATTGTAACACCCTCATCGAAAACCATCTCTTTCTGGACAAACTGTATATTATATTTATATTTAATTTCACTATACATATGACAGTAGCTAACAATATTACGTATTTTTAATATAAAAACATAGATTAGACAATATGACTATTGACTAGGTTGTATACAAAATGCAAATACAATATAGTATAGTAAAAAAACAAATATTTCTAAAGACATATGAGGCGTTCAATGGCAAACTCAACTATGTATCTTTTTATTGTTTCGATTGTTTATAACAAGTACTTATCTCAACAGATATACAGCAAGTGATGGACTTACGTACGGCAATTGTATCAATTCAGGAATGACTATGTTGCAACGATCTTTTAAAAATTATTTCTTAATTCAATCCAGCAGTGGAGCGACCAAAGCCTATGAAGATAAAGATGAAGACGGGCTACCTTATACTCATCATATTATACCCTTTTAAACCACAATTGTAACTGTTTAATGCTCCTCTTACTAATACATTCATGTGACCCCTGTAAAACTTCGAATAGGTATTTCACACACTAAGCCATTGATTTTGATGATGCCCCCTATGCAGTATTTATTAACTCATTTTTATCTATCTTTTGAATTACAATTTGTTTGCGCCGGGCCTGTGTTTTTTTATCCTGAGCATTCTCCTTTAATAATAAGTTTTAATTCACGAGTTAGGTTCAAATTCACATTCCAAAACTTCTTCAAACTCAACTTTAGGATGAGTCGATTTAATATGTTTCTTTAAATTAGCAACTTGTTTAAACTTTTGGTCGCAGAGTTCGCACTGGAAGGAATAAGCGTCGGTGTGAATCAACATGTGCGCCTCCAACGATACCTTGTGTAGGAATCTCTTGAAACAGACGTCGCATTCGTAAGTTTTTTGACCCGTATGCACCAATTCGTGCCTCTGAAGATGATATTTCTCATAAAAACTCCGCTTACAAATCTTACACTCGTAAGTCAGCGTACTGTGATTTATAATGTGAACATTTAAAATCTCCTCTGAATAAAATTTCTTACCGCAAAGATTACAATCGTGTTCGACAGAATCGTCGTCATCTTTGTGATAGGCGTCGTGCACTTCTAACGCGTTCATATTCCTAAACTTTACGTGACACGCATCGCATTCGTAATTTTTTTTCAAGTGCGTAAATTTGTGTTTCTTCAAATGCGTCGATCGAGAGAATCGTTTCAAACAAATGTCGCATTCGAACCGTCGTTCGCCTGTGTGACTCAGCCTGTGAGTTCTCAAACTGCTCGGTTGCGTAAATCTGACGTGACATGTCGTGCACTCGTATTTCTTTTCATCGCTGTGTCGTAATTTGTGCGTTCGTAACGCACTCGATTGCGTAAATCTAACTTCACAAATTTCACACTGGTACGGCTTAATTCCCGTGTGAATCATTAGATGCTTTTTTAAATTGGCGACGTGAGCGAAATCTTTATTACATATGTCACAAACATACGGACGTTCTTCTGTGTGTGTCGCCTTATGTTTTTTCAAGTACGTCAAATTATCAAATTTCTTTTCGCAAACGTCACACTGATAAAACATTACCCCACTGTCGTCCACTTTAGGCATTGAATATTCTTCGTCGCATTTATGTATGGATTCGTGTTTTCGTAACGTATCTAATCTCAGAAACTTGTTATTACAAACACGGCACTGATACGGCATATCGCCACTGTGAGACAATTTATGTTTTTTCAGATTATCCGATCTCGTAAACGTTTTATTGCATTCGTCGCATTTGTAAACAGATTCTCTCTCGTGAATCAACTTGTGCGAATTCAAAACGTATAATCTATTAAATTTCCGCATGCAAATATCACATTCGAAAGACTTTTCTCCTGTGTGAATTAGTTTATGTCTTCTCAAATCGCTTGATTGTATGAAAGTCTTCTTGCAAATGTTACATGCAAAAGGTCTAGGAGCGCTGTGTCCTATCTTGTGTCTGTCTAATTTCGTTACGTTGGCAAAACTCTTATTGCATTCGTCGCAAGGGAATTCTTTTGGTGGATGTTTAGGTCGAGATTTTGACTTTTTTGTCGATTTTGATGTCGATGTAGTGGCAACATTGTCATCCGCTGCGGGAATGTAATAGTTATTAGTGTCATCTTCTAATTCTTCTTCGAAATACGTTTCATATTCTTCTGTATTATGTTTGTCTTCATTTTTTGCTTCTATATGATCATTGGTAAAATCAAATTCAACCGGAATTTGTTGCATATCTTCCGCTAAATCGTTTTCTTCATCTGATAACTCTTGTTTCACGGACTGATCTTCTTCCCCGAGGTTCTCGTCTTGGTCACCGTGTTCCATTTCAGCTTTAATAATATCTTCAACACTATGAGATGTAAATATATTACTATCTCCGACAGAGTTCATTCCAGTTTACCTCTTTTTAAGTCCCAATGCGAATGACGTAATTCTGAAAAAATGAAAAGTAGTTTATCAATGTGACTTAATAACGTAAAATATTCACACAAAATTTGGTACTTCTTCTGTCTAGCACCTTACAATTCTCTATTAGTTTTTTTTTTACAATAATACAAAAAACCTTAGTAGCGTTTTTCTTTTAAAAAAACATCATTGTTGTAGGACCAACCAAAGATATGGAGTAGTATAGATTCATAACAACCAATAAAATAGGCATCAGGGTCCCACATTACTTAGTTGCACTGAAGTTGCACCCTTTCCAAGCCCTTAATTCAAGCAGCTCTGAAGTTTGTTGCGAATATCACAGCTAGCAAATAAGTGCACGCCGCTCTGCACACGCACGTTTTTACCTACAGAACAGTGATTACCTATTTCATTTGAAACATTCTTCTTCTTAGGCTTAAAAATTATTTATTACTAAGACATATGTTATTTTACTACATTATTTTTCTAGGTGGGGCAGCAAGACTGGAATAGTGCCCAAATTTTGTCATATTTCCGGGCATTATTGAACTTTTAGACCCTACAAATTGTTGTTTGGGATATGATTTTATTCAATATACCAAAGTTCTAGACAAATGCAAGAATGGGTGTACCTAACCTCAAAAATAATAGGTATTAACACTACACTTGGTCCAGTTTGCCTAACACAACGATCCAGTTGGGAATAGAATCTTAACATTGAATGTTACACCCAAGAAACGCCGATGCAATGTTTATGTTGCATTTCGACATCTCATTGGAATCCGCTAAAGATACTCTGATGAAAGAGTTAAAAGAACATTATTGTGTCCATTAAATTGAAAAAATGTAAATAAAATAAATGCACTAATATATTCTGAATGAATTATCTGCAAAAGAAGAGATGTAAAAACAAAACATTACTGAGAAAAGTCAATGTCTACGCAGAGTGCATTCAATAAAAACCACAACTAAAACACGAAATAAAACGACTAAAAATGTACTTACTGCACAGCAATTACATCGCAAACTTGACGCAGAAAATATCGCAGCGTCGTTTAGTTATCATTGAAATGATTTTATTATAAGATTTGTGAATTTTTTAATAAATAATTCGTGATAAAGCAAAACAGACGCGTCGGGTCGCGCCTGTCAAAAACAATATGTCAAATTATTTGACGGATTGATGGAGTGTTGCCATTTATCAGGTTAACGGCTTCATTGCCAACATTAAAAAATAAACTGTATTTTCCTTTTGATATTTCTACCAGCCGTTTGCTACGAAATTAGGTAGGTATATTTTTTTTCAGGTTGATATTATTCCGTTCCTTAATTTTAGGAGAATTAACCAAATAAAATTGGAGACCTAATTCTTACAAGAGTTCTTCAAAGAGTCAGAGTGAATAAACAATTATGTTTGCTTATATCGAAATCCTATATAAAAAATAGTAATCTGATGAGCTGAAGGGTAGTCTGGCTTTCCGTCCTCTTTGCTTATCCACCAAAGGATGCAGCATGAAGGGATAGATAGGAAGATGCTTGGGGGTGTTGGCACAAATTTAGAAATAAAACAATTAAACAAAGGTACTGTTTTTATTATTTTAATTAACGTAAAAAATGTTTAAAATTAACATAAAATAAATACATAATACCTACATTAAATAAAAAATATATAAACAGGTAAATTAGGTAAGTATGTGTATTTTCTAATTTTATTCATTCATAAATTTGATAAAATGTTCACCTATTATATCATATTTTTTAATAATGAAATTAACTATTTGAGATGTGTGTTGATGAGTGAGTATGTCAATCATTCAGTCAGTAGGTACACTTTGCTTTACGGATAGAGAGATGTGTATTGAAAATTGTATGAATGTGATGGAAGCAAGAAGTGTATGTAAGGATAAGAAAGTTTGGCTTTCTGTTCTCTCTGTTTACTTTGCCTCGGCCTCGAACTATGGCAACATTGTTCTACTTATTATGAGGAGTTTCTTCAATACTGACTGCTTGGAATCCTTCGTTCGTATGTCCGCTGGCATCGTTTGGACTCTTCGACGCTTCCGTTGGACCTTTATTATCCAACTCGTGATTTAGAGTCTTTGATTGTCTCTGCTTCCGTCTCACGACACAAATGACTATCAGGACTATTATAATTAGAATTAGCACCGCTATTACGATCCACAGTAGAATCCACAGACCTTGTGTTGATTCTGGATCTTGATAGTAAAGATAATCGTGTAGTGGTGAGAAATATTCGAGTAAGGCGTCTGGTGTAATTTCGCTCGTGCCAGTCGTTTTCATGATTATTTGTCGCCAGTCCATTGCTCGCCCCTGTGATTGAATGAATCTGAAAATTTAATAAACAATTATTACTATTAATTTTGGGCAAGCAGCGGTGTATCCTTGAGAGACCGGATAAGAAATGAAGATATAAGACGACGGTCAAGGGTCTCAGACGTTGCGGAAAGAATAGGGATACTGAAATGGCAGTGGGCGGGTCATGTGGCAAGGCAAAAGGACGGCAGATGGACCCTCAGAGTATTGAGCTGGAGACCCTACGAAAACAAACGAAGTCTAAGGAGACCACAAATAAGATGGGCTGATGATATCATCGAGTCGGTGGGACATGGGTGGAGGCAGAGCGCCCAAAACAGAGAATTGTGGAAGAGACTGGAAGAGGTTATATCCAGCAGTGGAAGGAAAGGGGCTGAAAAAGAAAGAAAGAAAAAGCCTAGGCTGATGAGCCCAAATCAATGTCTGTGCCATCCGTCGTTCTGATCCAATCTGTTTTTAAAAACGTTCACTGATAGTGCTTGTATCACATTTTCGGGTAAACGGTTCCACATATTCACCACTCTATTGCAAATAAAAAAAAATTTCGGATTACTGTGAAACCGTCCCTTGGTGATGAGCTTCATAGAATGTCCTCTCAAATGGGTATTGGTATTCAGGGTGCAGATGGAGCTGATATCGGGAACATCATAGTGGCCATTCATAATCTTATATGTCTCGATAAGGTCACCTCTAGATGGCCTGACTTTAAGTGTTGTGAGCCCCAGTCTGGTGAGCCTCTCCTCGTAACTTAAGTCATGTATGGATTTATATGGGAAATACTTGATGTTTTTCGCAATAATCTCAGTTTTAATTTTTTCGTTTATACGTGGTTTTTGCTTATAATGGCAGAATGTTTGTTAACTTACTGTAACCATGACCCCGCTGGAGTCTTTCCAAACAGACTGCACTGGTAGAGATATCTCTTGCTGAATATTCCCCTGGAAGGTCCTTTGGTGCAGGAAGATCCGGCTTTAGTGCTGAACCTTACGGATGACTGGTCGCAGAGGGATCGCAACATTTGATAGAAGAGGAATGGAGACAGTATATCACTGAAATCATAAAAATATTGGGTTAAATTTAGTTAATCTGTAGATGACTATATCCTACAAGCTGTGACCTGTAAAAAATACAGATTTCTTTTAAATCTAACAATTTACATCAAGGGTGGCCAACCTTTTTCAGCAGCCGGGCCAGATTCTAAAAATGAGATGGCTTACCGGGCCGCACAACCAATTTTTTTAAACAAAAAAATAGGACGTGGGGTCGTCTCTGGGGGGGGGGGGTTGGCAACAGAAATTAAAATATTGTTATGACCTAAAAAAGTAAAGTAGCGCCGCAGGCGATTTTTTTCTCGCAACAAAATGTGTGAAAAACATTTTCTAATTAAAAAGATTACCCAAAATAGCGCCGCAGGCGAAATTTTTAAGGGAAAATGGGTGAAGTGACGAATCTGATTGTCTTTCTATAACAGGCAATGCATACGGTTATATTGTAAAACGGCTTCGCGGGCCGCATCCAGACCCTCGGCGGGCGGCATGTATAATATCTCTAATTAGTAACGTATATTGATGCTTGTAGATAGTTGTTGATGAAAACCTGTGGATTTCTGTGACAGGAAAGCCGGGACTAACATTTTTTATTGCATTATCTAAAATTAGACATTATTATACCTATTATTTCATCATTTAATTAGATGTATGCAAAACCAGTGACGAATGGTCCTAAAAATACGATTCCTATTGATAAAATAATATAGGTTAAATCCTTTGATTATTGAAGTACTTAAATCAAATATTCTTTCGTCATACTGAGTCAAATCATACACAATGCAATAAAAAATGTTCGTCCCGGCATAAATAAATTATTCACCCTAATAGTTTCTACATACTGTTACTTACCTAGTTTTGTCATTTCCCATCACTATATCATAGTTGGCCGCAGGATCGTACTCTCCGTGACGATAGTCCTCTGGTGGGTCAATGCCCTCATATTTATATCTGGAACACAAGCAATTGTTTACATCAAAACAAAAGAAGATAACTGAATGCCGTTGAATAATGTCGGAAACCACAAGCACTGAATGTAAGAAATGTATTTAAGAAAACAAAAATTTGGTTTTATCATATTTTGCATTTCATCATTTGCAACATTGTTTGTGCGAGGAATAAAACTATTATCTATCTATCTGTACCCTCACACCGTGTCCCTTGAAGGGTAGGCAGAGAGGACAGTGCGCCAGACAGCCCTATCCTTACACACACTCCTTCTGAAAAGATTTCTCTACATTGTTTTTTTTAACCTTTCATTCTCTTAGGTTAAGAGAAAAAGACGAAATGTAAAAAGGTTACGATGCTTACTTCAAATCCCACCACAGTTTGTTCCATCCACCCCAGACATGTTGCTTAGATGCCTTCTGCCAACTGAAATCAGTGATGGTCATGGCATAAGCTATCTTGGGTAGGAAGTATAAGGCTTCGTACATCAGCTGGTTAATGGCTGCTTCTTCGTTTGGTCTGTTCTCAGCTCCGAACCTGAATACTTGAGTTGTCAGCAAGTTGGTGATGGCATCACGTATTACTGAAAATACATAAAACAAATTACTCACGACACTTAAAGCCAGGCGATCTAGAGGTGACCTCATCGAGACATATACGATTATGGAAAAGGAAGTTTTTTACCGCAGGTGCATGGTGGAAGTCCATTTTTAAGGTAAAATGAAATACTAAATACTTAGATTAAAATCCACAAAAAAAAGACTTTTGATTTTGCTAATAGGGAGGATTTGCACCCTCATCATCAGGCGATTGTGAATATGGCACTGGTTTGGTTTGTCCACTGCGCATGAGCTAGCGGATTGTGTCATGCACCAAATAAAACATGCATTAATCAGTTACCGCACAGTGAAAGAATCACTCATTTAACATAAATGGTTCCAAGGTTACACCTTTTTAAAATGAGGGCATTATTTTTGGATGATCCTGTATTAGCTGTTAATTTGTGAGTGACATTTTTTTGTAAATAAAATAAGCTAATGTTACCTGGGTGTGGATTTCTATATATTAGAGGCATATTGTAATATTCCATGGAATAAAACATCTTCTCAAATTCTTTGCCAAACTCAAAATCTATGGGACGATCATCACAAACATACATTCTGAAATTTAATAACAAAATATACTTACTTAGAAATACTGCATAATTTTTTTATTGGAAAAAGTAAGATTACTCAACTAATACTAAAGATATCATCCTGAAACTTAAAACATGGATAAATGAGAATATGTTTTAGTATCTCTAGTGGTTATAAAATATATTTTAATAAGTTTTCTTGATAATAAATAATTTCAAAGTTACGTCTGAAATTTACTTAAACTTGAGATTATTCTCGTAGTTTGTTAGATATTATAATGCTGTAGTTCGGTCGATAAAATGTTTAAGGTGAGACGCAGTGTCTCTAGCGGATATTTTTTTGATATTCGGTCCCCTTAATATTTTGTGCTTACATTCTCATACAAATGTTGATGTGATAATAGAACGATTTTTACAGGGCACAAAAAAACGCGACATCTCTGACAAAATTCAGGAGAGCAGACTGCGATAGTAAGGGGCATATCAGCAGAAGACCGCACTAGTATGTTGGCAACAGGGCACAAACACTTAATGTTCCCGGTAGGAGATCCAGAGGAAGATTCAAGCGCAGGTGGAGGGAAGTGGTGAGGCAGGACATGAGAGAGAGTGACGTTGTACCGGAGGATGCGCAAGATAGAGCAAAGTGGCGGCGAAACACAAGAAAAGCAGACCCCACCACCATGTGGGATTAATAATTGCTAAGGAGAAGACATAACCTCCCGAAGCAAACATTGGACTGGGAATCCTCAGGAAGGCGACGGGGTATCCCAAATACTACTTGGCGACGCTCCATGCTTGCAGAGTTGAGGGGAGCCGATCTACAATGGCCGGATGTCAAGACATGGCCCAGGACAGAGACCAATGGAGAGATGTTGTTGCCGCCCTATGCTCCCCCAGGAGTTAGAGGAATTAATAATGATGATGAAGGGGAAGAAAAAGATAAAACATGTTTCTTACATATAACTGATTCCATCGCAGAAGTCATATGATTTGGGCCGACAGTCTGATGCAGAGTAATTAGAAGCTCTGATATCAAATAAGGAGTAGCAGTCTATGGTGGTGTTGGTCATTCCCATGGAATTCTTCAGGGATTGCGACGCACTGCAGTACTCCAAGAAATTGGTGACGGTTTGTATGGACGCGGCCGAGGAACAAGGGTATGGCTTCATCTCTTCGAATAAATAAGTCCAGTCACCGCCTGTAGTACTCCCTGAAATCATAAGATTATAATTCATTGTTTTTTTATGGTACGGAAATCGACCTACTGAGGAGAACTGTAGGGTGTAGTACTACCAAATTTTCTCCACAGATGGCGCCAGTGTACACTTTTTCTTACATATATTTTCGTGCACTTGTCAATGTATATTCGGGACGGGTGTAGCAAGATTTTGATAGGCAACCCTAGTGTGATATATGACCCTTCCTGTATACCTTAATTAAATCACATTCTGACCAAAAAACAGACGGGTCATATATTGAGCTGCTGGATCTTAAGTTATCAGAGAATAGAATAGAATTTCTCTATAAAATAGAAATTCGAACACAACTATAATGATGGACTTAATGGTGAATGTTTTCTAAATGAAAAGTGATCACTAAAGCCAGTTGATGACCGCTCAATCTTACAAAGAAACCGTAATGAACTCACCTGCTAAATGTGCTGGGAGAAGCCACCCCCTATATTTATACGAATCTCTGTACTTATACTGTAAAACCCTCTGCACATATTTCCTCAGCAGCGTATACAAGGGTTGTACCGCGTCCCACAATCTCCGTACGTCATCCTTCAGATTTATATGTTCGTAAGGTTTCCTCAGCAGATCTGCACCGTCTCTCAACCCCTGGTTCTTGGCCGCCATGGCGGTGTATTGGCTCACGACTTGGTTCATGTTTGACGTGAGGTTATCTGTCCTTCTGTGCCATTCTCGCCAGTAATATAATTTCTCTTGATACGTCGTGTTTGGGTGGCGAAGTATATTCTCAATTTCTAAAAAAATACAAAAAATAGCCTGACCTCATCGCAAGAGCCTGAGTAATCTGAGAAGAACAGATAGATAGATCTATAAAGGACAAAGAAGAAGAAGATATTAGTGTCCAATCCATAGTTTTTGGTCTCAATGAAATGAATAATGACACTCCCCGCGCCTGCAAAAGTGTAGGTGTGGGGCAGGAGGGATTGTTTGGTAAAAATCGATATTAGTGTCGAACCTATAGTTTTTGGTATAGATGAAATGAATAATGACACTCCCTGCACCCGTAGGGGTGCGGTAGAAGGGGTTGTTTTGTAAAAATCGATAATAGTGGATGCAAAAATACATGTTTGTCTGACTCATTTCTATGTTTTTCGAATTTTATACATTTTTTTATGGATTTTTGTGGAGCGGCAAAGGGAACAGCTAGTTTCTAAAGAAAACTTACTCTGAATAAAGACATTCTGTTGTCTGTTGAAGAAATTAGGGACATATCTTTCTCTGTAACTCTCCTCCAAATATAGCCGGGCCACTTGTAACTGAAACAATACAAATATTGTAACTAATTTAAAGCATTTATATAAAAAAGTATTCAGTAACTGACTAGCAACTTAATTAGAAATGTTCAAATGAATATGCCATATTTATCCACTCTCTATTCCAAAATTTTCTATACATTGCACTTTTTAAGAACCACACACACAAAAATTTGATTAATTGAAATTGACCAATTGAAACGTGTTTATGATAAAACAGTAGTACAATATTAAACTCTCACCTAAAGCAAATATGTGTGCAACATTTCAAGGTGCTGGGACATTGGGAAGTTATTACAATTGAAACGTGTTTATGATAAAACAGTAGTACAATATTAAACTCTCACCTAAAGCAAATATGTGTGCAACATTTCAAGGTGCTGGGACATTGGGAAGTTATTACAATAATTGAAACGTGTTTATGATAAAACAGTAGTACAATATTAAACTCTCACCTAAAGCAAATATGTGTGCAACATTTCAAGGTGCTGGGACATTGGGAAGTTATTACAATTGAAACGTGTTTATGATAAAACAGTAGTACAATATTAAACTCTCACCTAAAGCAAATATGTGTGCAACATTTCAAGGTGCTGGGACATTGGGAAGTTACTACAATTTGAAGTGGAAAATTTAAACATGGACAACAGTTCAATAAAAATGTGGTGAAAAAAATAAAATAGTCATACCGCTTGACTTTGTGCATACTTCAATGACCCAAAGCCGACTTGACTGGCAATCAGATCCAGTTGTCTCGCTATCATTGGATCGCTGCGATCGATAATTGGATTCAGGCCTAACAATCGCCAATACCTTCCTCTGATGCTGTCGTACATGGCTGACGTACTCGCCTGGAAATGTACAAAAAAATAGTAAAGTTCTATCATTTCTATTCTACTCTCTTACACTGCATCCCTTGCGGGGTGGGCAGAGAGAACAGACCAACAGACTTAAAAAAAAAAGAATCTGAGCTTGCATACACAAATGCAAATACTTTTCTGCACACCTTGCACATATAAATCGCATTGATTATCATCATTTCGCAATATATAGAGATGTTGCGTGCAAACGAGAAAGACAATTGACTAAAACATACAAACCGATTGGATATTCAGCAATTCATGTCGCCGACATCGTGATAATAATTCTCTTTCTGTTGCCATTGTCTCGCTTTAAAAATTGCCAATATAATTGTTATTTGCCAAATAATGTTAATCAATATGATTTGTACGAGTTGCCGCAATTATTGTTCGAAAAACTGCTCGTGTAAGAACACCTTTAAACAATGTGTAATGAAAGAAAATAGGACTCACCTTGATATTAGCTTTCTCAATGTCGTACACATCACTATTATGAGAATGTATCGCATACTGATTGTCTCTACAAACTGGCATCACATCCCCTTCGTACATCTCAACAAAGGCAGACGGAATTATAGGCGGAGGCATGAACTCGCCGACCTTCTCTTTAACATTAACATTACCCAACTTATCCACGTCCTTAATCCGATCTTTCAAACCAAGGAGACCCGAATTGTTTTTGTTTTTTATTAAATCATCGTCATCACTTTCTAAAAAGTCGTGGAATCCAGCTTCGTGCAAGACATGGTGATTCGAAGGCTCTCTTAAAGATATGTTCGATGGCGGTTCGTTGAAATCGATTACAAACGAATTGTTTTCGTTTTTGTTTCGTACCGACATTTTTGGGTCGATATTCGATTTCCTATCGCTGAATTTTATCGTTGACAATTTAGTCGTGTTGTCAACTGTTTCTGTCTGTTCTGTACTGTTACTATTGCTACTGGGAGTAGTCGGTATGACGGTTTCTGTTTTATCAACATCTTCTGCTTTAGTTTCCGTTTTTCCGGTCGTCGTTTCATCCTTGCTTTCTTCTTTTCCGTCCCCCTTTTTCGCTTTCACTTCTATTTCAGGCGCTTTGACTTTAGCGCCATCTATGCTCCTCGTTTTAAATGCGATATCTTTCGTCGTAGCTTCATCTTCAGGTTTTGTTTCCTGACATATTCCACTTATCAACAGAGTGATGAACAAAACACTCAGTGACAAACGCAACTGGAATTTAAAAAGTCGCGATTAAAATTAGCATTTGCAATTACATTTATTTGATCCTTCTGTTCGAAATTGAATAATGTTGGAAAATTGTTGGTCAAAATCTTTTAGTTGCACTAATTCAAGCAATTTGAACACAATATTTAAAATGTGTCATTAAAATTTTCTGTTGAATTTTAACCTTGTACAAATGAATGTTTTCCTCCAAACTAAGGTGTTTTTAAGAAGCCAAAGTACCCGAACATATGTAATAATTGAATTGGGAAAAGTAAGATTACTCAGCTAATACTAAAGATATCATCCTAAGACTTGAAACATGGATAAATGAGTATATGTTTTAGTGACTCTAGCAGTTAGAAATATGATTTTTGTAAATTTTCTCGATAAAAATTATTCCTAAATTACGAGATGGTTTTATACTCATTCAACTAATACTTGTTAAATTGTATGTACTTATCTTAAGAGATATACAGCAAAAGAAGGACTTTCCATCAGACTTATGACTGATCATCAGCTGGTTTAATGTGATCAATTTACACCTAAATCAAATAACAAATCATATCTCAGCGGGTGCCAGCGGTACAAAATATATAGCGATTCCTTCTCACTTCATACATCAGCCTTCATGTAACAGTGGATGTTAGGCTGGGGAGGTCTAGGTTCGATTCTGGCCGCAGTAGATGAGTGGACTGGAATTGGTGAATGATACTTAAGTGTAGAGTGATCACATTAAACCAGCCGACGATCAGTCATAAGCCTGATGGAAAGTCCATCCTTTGCTGAAGATCTGTTGAGATAACTACTTGTTATTTCAACTACGACATGTAGAAAGTTAGATGTTTCTAAAAAAATATATATTGTGAAATTTCAAAAATAATTTAAAATAATCTTACCTTCATGTTGTCTTGTAGGAGACCCTATAGTTGTGTTATTTATTATCCTATTATTAAAATTTACTAATATTAAAGTATGTGGTAACCTAACAAGAGATCCTTCTCACATAACTGCTGGCTCTAGACTAAACTCAAATCATTTTTGGAATTCAGTTCGATTGATTGAATTCACAGGGTGAACACAAATTAACTCAACATAATCAGAAAGACACTTACAGAAGTTAAAATGCGTTCAACGAGCAGTGGAAAGACAAATCTTGGACATCATTCTTCGTGATAAAATTAGAAATGAGGAACGAAAGCTACCTGCATTTCAGAAAGAAAATGGCAGTGGGCGGGACACGTGGCAAGACAGGACAGTGTCAGATGGACACCTAGAATCCTGAAGTGGAGGCCCTGGGAGAACAAAAGAGGCGTAGGAAAACCACAGAAAAGGTGGACAGATGACATTGTCCAGCTTACGGGTTGTAGATGGCAGCAGATAGCCCAAGACAGTGGAAGAGTTTAGAAGAGGCCTATGTCCAGCAGTGGAACGCAAGTGACTAGCAGTAAGTAATAAGAGAAATAAATCTAGTATTTCATCACTACATACCTATAGGTACAGCAATAGTGGGGTAACCAGTGAATGTTGGGTGGTGAGCCTCATGCCTGAAAACGATGTGAACAATGTAAGCTTTCTCCCCCTCTCTCCATTAATTTTCTTTAGTTTTTAATATTATGCTAATTTTGGAGTCACATGTTCAATGTGCATTCCTTGTATATATAAATGATTCTCGTCTGTTCTCTACTCTTCTTCTTCTTCTACTTATCCGGCATTGCACCTGATTTCGGGTGGTGCTGCTTTGTGGTAGTGGGGTTTAAAACCATAACATCTACATAAAAAAATTTAGTAATAAATATGGACAAAATAAAACCCTGGATTCGGCAAAGATATTCAAACAAAATCAAATATTTTTCACATTTTTTTCCGATCACCGTACCGATACAAAAAATGCAGATGAATTAAAATATTTGCCGAGATTGCTATCAGATTATTTAGAAGAAATAATGTTGCAACAATAAAATAGTTTTCTCATAGCGTGGAAATTCAATTTACTAAATATATTGATAAGAAATATTATCAGGGAAATATCTCTCAACTATTGTGTTTGACCTTAGACTATTTGGTTAGAAAAAATAGAAACAATACAAATGACTGTATTGCTAACATTACTTGGCCCTACAATAGGGTGCATCACCTGATGTATGAAAAATTTTTTTTTCTCGAATCTCGAATAGCCCTAGTGCGGAAAAGTTGCCATTTACTAAGAGTGTTAACCACACCAAATATTAGATTCCTAGGAGTCCATCTTGAGGTTCCGCAACGACCTTGAAGTTTTGAAAAAAATGAAAATTTTCCACAAATTTCTAATATGTGCAAGGTCTTATAAAAAGCATTTTGTCTTAAGTATTTAATAATATTTTTACTTAGGAATGCTTAAAAATTATAAAACAACACTAAAACAGCAATAAATTCATTATAAACATTTGCTTTAGAATAATAATCTATATTGAAAACATACTAAAAAACATGCCTACAAAGTAAGTTACAACATTTTATAAAGAAACACTTACGAAGTAAATGGGGCGAGTGTAAACGTTTTAGGGATTGTTTCTTGTTTAAGTTTGTGCACATTATTATAAAACTATCCAAATTATACTGTTTTTAACATATCAAGTAGGTATTTTGGTGTGTATAGTTAAGTCCAAATATTGTACTGCAATCAAAATACTCTACATCGATTTTCTGAAAAAGTGTACATATTAATCGTTGCAATCGCGAAGTGATGAACCAATTGAACTTAAAAATTCACAGGATTCAGTTATTTCACCATTTAACTAAATATATAAGTGCCTTGGTTTCCATGTAATAAACAAATTAAACCATCGAACAAATCACCATACATATTTTTCTATACAGCAAAATAATCCCTCCTATTCAAGCGCATCACAATCAATAACTGTTAGATGTTAAAGTTTCTAAATTTTGTGCGATAGTCTACCGATAGTTATATCTAGTGCAAATCCAGTTTCAGGTGTAATATGTGAATCAATGAAAAATGTTCGTAGAATTTTCCAACGTTAATTTGATTATTTAATTCGACTAATTATTAATTTTATTCGAGCATCAAAAAATAATTCATAAATCTGAATGTTTCGTGGGTGTTTATACTATAAATTTATAAGGTAGGTACTCAGATACTCAATATAAAAGTCTATGGTTTATACCGGAGAGCTCAGGGCAACATGCTCTTGTACAGATACAACATAACAGACCAAAACTAGCTCTATCAGAAACATTATACCTATCACGATTAATTATTAATTCTGGTGTGTAATAAAAGCGCTATCCCGTCGAAATTATTTGAATAGTTTTCTGTTTGTAGTAGAAAATATCATATTAGGTGTTTTACGATCAGATGAATCTAATAATAAATTGCTGTCAGTAAATACCATCCAGGTGTGCTTCTTTCTATTTTCTTATGTTCATTCTTGTCACCATTGACTATTATCATTTTCATAAGACTCCTTTGGTCTTATAAGAATAGTTTTCCTTTTAATTACACGTTTAAATCTTTCGAGCACAGTCATGTGATCCTGCATTTACATAAAGCTTCATCGATAAGTTAAGAGCTAGATTAATGAAATTTACTCACCTTATGTTAGAAGCTCTCAGATGTTTATCGGCTTTTAAAAGAGTTTATACTATTTTTATACTTCAAATGAAAATTATTGATCATTGATCTAACTTTTGTTTCAAAGAGAGTTAGTGATGAAGCATTCTTCCATTAATATAAAAAAATACTGTCACCGAGTATGCATTTGGGGGTCCTGTGCTCCAAATGGAGGGTCATGGGTTCCATGTATTGATTTTTAAGTTACTATTTAATACTCATAACACTTTAATACGTGATCATAAGTAGGTAACACATTTTCTTTGAAAATTTCAAAAGTTCCTATTACTGGGCACAAAGCTGTCGAGTATACATATTATTTTTATTTTTTATGTAAAATTAACAATATATAAAACGCTATTATATGCACTTTGGGCATCTACTGCTACCTACTATCAAAGAAATGTATAAATGTTACACCTCCGCTAAGATAAAAAAAGTACGAATTTTCATCGATTTTATGGTCAATATTTTTTCAGAAAAATAAATATTTTTGCGAAAAAAACTATAAAAAAGAGTACATACACTATTTTTATTTGTTCGTAACTCAAAAAAATAATGAAAAAATTCCAAATAGTATTTGAAAATAAATTTTAAAAAAAGGTCGTTTTCATCATTTTTTCCCAACATAAATGCGCGTTGCGGAACCTCAGGACATTTTTTAATTTTTTTTTAAAGCTAATTTTTATTCATTTGAGACCCAAATGCAACCTTTTGGAACTAGGGAAGGTCGAATTTCCAAAGAAAAGGAAAACGGCCCACCCTACCCTACAAGTTCCTCCAGAGAACACAAGAACAGTGCATTATTGCCTTTTTACTTTTTGGTATGTATTTGTACAAATGACTTTGCTCGAATCCCAGATTTTCAAGAACTTAACATGTTGATAATACATGGTCATTGAAAAACATGGATCCTATTTTAAAAGGGTATATCTTTGGAACCACTCAAGTTAAATGAGTGATTCTTTCACTATATGGTAACTGACGAATGTAAGTTTTGTTTGAAGCACAATACAATAGCACATGTGCAGACTAAGTGCGTGATCGACAAAGCCAAACTAATATGCATTAAAATCTGGTGAATGATCGTAATTTTTTTTTGTATGAAGCAAAATTAACCCAAAAGGTAAAAAAAAACGCTGTTTTTTACATTTTATCATGCGACTGTTAATGCGATTTTGAACCTTAACGCTTTGGGAAATGATTTAAATTAAAATCATTTCATATTTTCACATACGTTCGTTAACTTTTATTTAAAAAACCCTGGATGAACCCAGTTTATAGTTGTCTTTAAGTATTTTTGTTCTGCACTCTCTCAAATAAAAAAAAAAATACTTTTCACTTTGTTTAATTACCAAAAAAACAAAAAACAATACGACAGAATTATACACGAGAAATAATTACAAAGAATTACATAAAAATATATGTAAAATGTAAATATGTAATAAAAATGTAAAAAAATGTCATGTATACAAATAACTGCAAATAGAATTCAACAAAAATGCATGTTTTAACATAGTTTATGAAAGAAAAATTATAAGTTAAATTGTAATTATAAATTTAATTTTTTTTAGTTGAAAAAACATTCTTGTTTCAATTTTTTTTATGAGTTATCAAAAAAACAACTGAACAGTGATTTTATTTTAAATTTTCACACAAATATGATACAAAAATATCATGTTACATTTTACAATTTATCAAACATAGTAATATCATCACCTGAGAATAACATGGTTCCAACTAGCAATCACCCAGTTAGGGTGGACTGCCTAGTAAAAAAAAACTAACAAATTTTAAGATTCAAGCGATTTAAGCTCAATTTGAAGTGTACGAACATGTATTTGGGTTTATTTTGATAAACCCAGATTTGCTTATTTTTTAAACTAAAAAATAAATAAAATTAAGGTTCCATTTAATTTTGTTCCACATTTTCATCTTGTCAGTTACAACCTTATTATTTTCAGATGACGATATGACAATTATTAATTATTTATTTTATTTATTAAGCGAAAAGCTCACGTTTTTTTTTTAACTTATACATTTCTAAAGATAAAACAAAATAAAATGTTTAACTTGTCCATATAATTAGTATGTACAGATCAAAATTAATGTTAATAATATAGAAAATTATAATAAAAAAATATATTTCATATTAAAATATAAAAAAAAAAACATGTTGTACTTTCAAAAAAAGTGAATACCCTCTTAAAAATCTAACTGAAATTAATGATAAATTAAAAATTTATGAATTTAGCAATTTTCCAAAAAAAGGTTTGGACATGTTGAGAGAATTAACGAGAAGAGAACGATAAAAAAGATATACATGAGTTAAATAAGAGATGTGAGCGATCATGTTGACCAGATTCCTCGAGGACAGATATGTTTTGAGCAAATTAAGACAAATTGCATAAATGTGACAAAAGCGAGGAGTTTGTTTAAGAGTGTGGCGCTCTGTCCTTTCTGTCAACCCCACACGAGATGTGGTATGAGGTGAAAAATTTAATTATAAGAAAATTGAAATAAAAAGCAATATTTTTAAAATGCAATAAAAATACTAAATGACAACAAAATTTACGTAACTCAACCATGTCTCATAATTATTTTAAAGGGTCTAAACATAGGCATTTTTTCAATCAGAAAATTAACGTAACTTTTTTTTTATAATTCGGCAGACCACCCAAACTGGGTGATTTGTGAACTTAAATTTCATTATTGAAACACATTTTAAGCACAAAACAGAGAAATTTTTGGGACAGTAAAAAATTGTGAATTCTTGTGTTAATAACAAAATTATTTATTACATATTACAAACTTATACTTTGTACTGGCATACAAAACCATGCTTATAATTGTAAACAAATATTTTACAAAATTTAATTATTAATTTTACAAACTCATCCATCAAATGTTACAAATTCATACAATAAATAAATATTTAGTACATACATGCTTTGTTGTATATTAACTTACGCATTAAAACAATGAAGTATTCTTTGCATATTACTCATTCATGGTATATTACAAACTCATACTTTGTAAGTTACAAAATTATAGTCTGTAAATTACAAAATCATACCTCATAAATTACATAACAATTCTTTGCATATTGCAAGCTCATTCATTTTATATTGGAAACTAACTCTTTGAATATTACAAACCCATTCTTTGCAAACTAGCTCCAAACTCATTATCTGAATAGAAGAAATTCATCCATTGCGTGTTACAAACTCATTCTTTTGATATTTCAAACTCATTATTCGTATATTACAAACTCATTCTTCCCATATTACAAAGTTACTCTTTGAATATGAAACTCATTCTTTTGATATTTCAAACTCATTATTCGTATATTACAAACTCATTCTTCCCATATTACAAAGTTACTCTTTGAATATTACAAACCCACACATTGCTTTATACAAACTCATTCACTGCATGATACAAACTCATACATTGCATGTAACAAACTCATTCTTTGTATATTACAAAATCATTCACTGTAAGTTACAAATTCATTCATTGAATGTTACAAAATTCATTACAATTAGTATACTTACACAAAATAATAATAAAAAAATTAGATTATTCAAATTAAATTTAAATTATCAATAATGTGTTGTGAAAAAATATTATTTACAAGACGAATGATATGTAGATGCAGTGAAAATCACGATATTAAAATTACCATCAATTTTGACATTTGTGATGGTGGTGAAAAGAGCGGGAAAAATGCGTAAACAAAATAATTTATATTAAAAAAAAGTACTAAATGAGGTAATAAAGTTATGTTAAGTATTAATTAAAAAATAAGTATTACTTAAATCATAATGGTAAACAATTCATTGACAATTAAATAAATTATAATATTAATTTAAAACAAATTAATAATATTACAAAATATTATTTATTACAATTAATATTATTACAAAATCTTAATATTTAAATACATTCAATATTATTGTACAATATTCAATACATTATATTTTTAATGTTAAATAAAAAACAACATTCATTTAAATTTTAAAATAACCTAACCTATTTTACAAACCTAACCTAAAATGACATTACTTCATTTTAAAATATCTTACAATCGTATCATTTTTTTCGTACAAGTCTCGCACTAATAACACTTTTCACACGTTCATTATTTTGAAAAAAGAGTATTTGTATTTTTTTGTACAAAACTTCACTTTTTGTTTGTTTGTTTATTTATTTATTCACACGTAAAATTCTCATGCGGCGCCCTCTCTTCTCTCGCGCTCCAATTCCTTCTTGTGCTTGTATCTTTTTCTTCCGATAACGACTGCTAAGATAATGATAATTAAAATGAATATACCCAGTGCGATCCATACGTAAGGCATCTGTGACTGTTGCGGCGCTTGTGCCGTATCGGTATCTCCGCTCGTTATATCGCTCGAAGACGCAGCCGGACTACCTTCATCTTTCGACACGAGATACGGATTGTTTTCGTAATTTTCTGTAGCAGCACCCGTACCTAAATGATTGCTATCCACTTCTTTTATGTTAGATTTTTCTACTAATTTTTGGTCCGTTTTGCCAATATCCTGTTTAACGTTCACTGGTTCTTCGACGTCCGTTTTTTTATCCAATTCGTCCTCCAAGTCTTCGTCTTCTTCAAGAGTCGCTTCGTCTTCATCTTCGTAATTCACTTTGTCATCAGCTTCATCATCCTCGTCTTTTATCGGCGGTTTGGAGTCGGGATCTTGCGACGAGAGAAAGTCTGCAAGCGGACGGAAGTAATCCAACATCGGTTCGGTTGATATTTCGTTGATTTTGAGCGAGTTTGATATGATGTCTTGCCATTCTTCTGAGAATCCCTTGGACATCAGTTCCCTGGGAAAAAAAAAACATCAGTATCAGAAAAAGTAAGATTACTCAGCTAATACTAAAGATATCATCATAAGACTTAAAACATGGATAAATTACAATATGTTTTTGCAATTTTGCAGTTAAAAATTTGTTTTTATATAATTCTCTCAATAAAAAATAATTCCAAAGTTAACTCTGAAATATACTGGGACTTAAGATTTTTCCCGCAGTTTGTTAGATGCTGTAATTTGGTTGATAAAATGTTTAAGGCAAGGCGCAGTGACTCTAGCATATTTTTTTTTTTTATATCAGGTTCCATTTTTATTCTTATTTAGGGCTTACACTCTCATAGAACAAGTGTTGCTCCGTGGTGAATAACTAGCATGTTAGTTACCGCCATGTATTTTTCAAACTTTTAAACCAGTGAAAATGTACGCAAATCAAATACATAGCATATTAAATTGTCAACTAAATTGCAATTGTCCACTTACTTGATTTTTGCAGGTCCCTTTGAAATGTGTCGTACAATATCTTCATTGTCCTCGTAAATATCTTCAGTCAGGTAGTTGTATACTTGGTACTTCAGAATTGTGCCCAGGAAATTACTGTAAACATACAATTTTCAAAATTTTAGAGGTTAGGTGTGTTCAATGTGAATAAGTCAAGATGGTCGGGAGACGTAGAGAGAATGAATGATAAAAGGATAACACGGAAAATATGCCTGGGAGAAAGAAGAAGCATAAGGAAACGCGGCCGTCCAAGAATCACATGGCTCGACCATGTAGACCAGATTCTCAAGGACGGACATGTTCTGACTAAAAGGAATCGTAGAGTGTGTACGGCGAATTGCATGAATGTGACGGAAGCACAAAGTGAGTGTAAGGATAGGAAAGTCTAGCAATCTGTTCTCTCTGTCTACCCTGCAAAGAATGCGGCGTGATGGACAGAATATTGAAAGACGATTACAATTACCTTAAATATGGTTTATTTGTCAGAATATTGATGTCTCCCAAGTAGTCCTTATCGGACGGAGACACTTTAGTCATATTTCTTCTCGTCTGAGCCCAGGAAGCTCCGATATGGATTGGGCCGGGGTTCTCCAAGTGCTTCAACCTCCATTTGTCTGCAGACAAGTAGTATGCTAACCTAAAAATGGAAATTCAATAAAAATTAATTAACTTACATAATTCTGGTGGAAATAAGGTATGTTTGTAACACAGGGCACATTTCACAGGGTAAATATTGTAGTACAAAGTGTTAGTAAGCAGAATGGAAAATACTACGCTAATTATACATTTAATTTACCATTAGAATAAACATACATTAATTATACATGAAAGGACAGGGTCTGGCAATCTGTTCTCTCCGTCTACCCCGCAAACAGTATCATTTTTGATGGGTTAAATACCAAAACCCCGGCCTGCTCATCACCATAGCAGAAGGAATGGTAGAGGGCAGTAATGTGGGAGGTCGCCCGAGAAGCAGTTATATGGACCAGATTATTGAGAGCGTGTGCTGTAGCACCTACATGGAAGCGAAGAGATTGACGAGTGACAGGAGGGCGTGGAAAAAAAGAACGAAAGTGCTTGGTATAAACCAATCTGAAAGATTGTAACCACATCATCATCACACCTAGTCAATAAATAAGCATTTTCTTTTACCTTGGAAGGTCTCTGAGTGCAGCAACAAGTAGGAGTGGTTCCTTAATATTGAGGCGTTCTGATGTCTTGAGTGGTAACACTTCTTCAGCATCCAACTGGTGGGAGTTCAGCAGCAACAATGATCCCAACTCCGATAATGCCACATCCAAGGCTACAAACAAATACAATGAATCAAATATTAACTTCTATTACATCGGTAACTGAGTCTACCAGTAAATGGTAGATAAACTAACAGTAACTGGTTTCGGGAGAAAACCTATCATTATCAAATGCCAATAGAATTTCAAAGTAAAATTACTCAAATATTTAGACCGATTTGAATAAGTCATGCTAATTTCAACAATTATTTAGACCAATCTGAATAAGTCGTGCTAATCTCAACAATTATTTAGACCAATCATAATAAGTCATGCTAATCTCAACAATTATTTAGACCAATCAGAATAAGTCAAAGTATTCTCGACAATTATTTAGACCAATCTGAATAATTCATGTTAATCTTATCAATTATATAGACTGATTTGAATAAGTCAGGCTAATTTCAATAATCATTTACCAATCAAAATAAGTCAAACTAATCTCAACAATTATTTAGACTGATTTGAATGAGTCACGCGAATCTTAACAATTATATAGACTGATTTGAATAAGTCAGGCTAATCTCAATCATAATTTAGACAGACCAATCAATAAGTCAGGCTAATTAGACCATTTCGAATAACTCATGCTAACCTTAGCAATTATTTAGACCGATTTGAATAAGTCGTGCTAATCCAATAGTCAAAATGGTTTACCTGAAAATCTGTTAGCCTCTCTTATAATATAGGTATTGGATCTTTGCTGCGCTTTAATTTCATTGTGTTTTGCACTCATCACATTCTCATGGACATCCAGGAGAATCGGTAGAGATCTATTCTGACAGGTGAAGACGTACACGGACGTTGCCTGGTCGCAGGAGTGGACGAGTTTCCCGGGACACGACTTGTCAAACTTGGAGTCTCTCCAGAAAGTTGCTTTCAATGGTTCCATTCCTAATCTTTGGAGCAAGGTGCTGGCTTGTTTGTAAGCATTTCTTCCGGCGATAAACTGAAAAAATAATGTGAATATTAAACATCTTAGTTTTGAATGAGAACATTCATTTGAACAAGGTACAATTACATGAAATTGCAGGCTCAATTGTCAACTTCGCTGAATGTCTTACAAATTATAATAGTAATAACAGAGGTGGTCGGTAGCTGGATTGGAAACACGCTCAATTATTAATCCGGTGAGGGTGGGTTCAATTCCGAATGCCGACTTACTCCGCTTCACGACACAAGTTTTTCTAGATTACTTACTGTGAAGAATATAAAAAGTATTGGCATTATTAACCTTTTTCTCCATGTTTTTCTCGATCTCCTGGAATACTGGGTTATTCGGTAAAGCCACTTCGACCACATTAGTCCAATCATCTCCGAACAGAGATCCTGTAAATAAATAACCCACATTAGAAAAAAAAATTAAGTACATGGCACAATTGGTAGAAGCACGGTCTGCTAATCGGGAGATGCCAGGTCCAAATCCCAGTGTTAACAATGCATTCTGCACTTCTCAACACAAGCTTTTATTAGCCCAGATCCTTTTATATAAAAAATAATAAAATAAAAAAACAAATAAAAAATTTGAGTGTACTGTAAAATATTTGACCTAAAAACTGTGTCGACATACACATGCATATGTCATGTCGTGTATTCTTTGATAAAATAATGCATGTCCTTACACCTTTCGCTAATTACTCTGAATGAATGAGTGAATATTTTATTTTCTCCACAAGCATGCGTGTTTTATGATAAAATTAAATAATAAAAAACAAAATAAAATTACATGAAATTAAACAAAAGGAATATTTAAAAAATACTAATATTATGCAAAAATAAGGATGGATAAATGAATGAACATAAATATTTATTTACTAGCTGTATTACCCGTGCTTCGCAACGGCAAAAATTGTGTATGGATCGTGAAGTAGGTCGGCAGTGGAACCCAAAATCAGTGGTACCATCATGTTTAGTCAAAGTACTGCAGAGCCGCTAAAACTCACAACAGTTTTGGTAGGTCCGCATAAAATAAACTTTTTTCTTTCAATTTGACCCCCCCCCAGCCCCCTAACTCCCTCGCCTTATTCTTGCGGATGTCGGGAGGGTGGCTATTCATCTTATTGAGGCGGAAAACTAAAAAAGGCTAAAGGCCTCACTGTGGCAGAACCCGTTGGTCGCTGGCCAAGGATTGTGGTGCACGATGTCCCACGGGACCTGACGGACGAGGTTCTCCTGAAGGAGATCTTCGTTGGTAACGTAGAGGGGAAAATGAGTGAGGCGAACTTCAGGGATTCCTGCAAAAGGGTGGCGAAGTTCGGACCAAGGGACAGGTCACACGTCGGGTCCATCCTCGCATGCACCGGTGCCGTGAGGAAGATTCTGCTAGAACAGCGGATCGTTTACGTGGGCTGGAGTTCCTGCAAAGTTAGGGACTTCATTGGAGCAACGAGGTGCCATAAGTGCCAACTTTATGGACACATACAGGCGCGTTGTGAAGCGAAGGCTCCTATGTGTGCACGTTGCGCCAAGGAGGGCCACCTGGAGAGCGAGTGTTTGACACCTCCCAGTGAAAAGCGGGTGTGCGCGTCGTGCGCCCGTTTCAAAAGGAAGGGTGACCATCCCACAGGGGATAGGGATTGCCCAGTGCACAGGGCTGCAGTGGAGAGGATGGTGGCATTGACGAGTTACAATGGCTAGTTACGTCGGCGTCACGCTTGGCCAGGTGAATCTCGGCCGTTCAAGTGCATCAGCCATCGACCTGACGAGATTCATGGCCCGGAGCTCTATTCCGATGGTGTCAGTTCAGGAGCAGTATTTTACCAGGAGGATATTGGAGGGCGCAGGTCTTCCACTGTCGGTGGTGGAGAGTGGGGAGCGGCCTATGGCCGGTTTCCTTTTTGACCACTCCAGGGTGCGACCGCTGCTCCTGGAAGGGCTTTCGGATGAGTTTCGCTGCTGTGTCTCCGTCAGGATTGGTGGTTGCGAGATTTATTTCATCAGCGTATACTTCAAATACTCGGATCCCGTGGATCCTCACCTTAGGGGTCTGGGGGTCGCCCTGGAGGCTTTGCGGGGGAGACCAGTGGTTGTGGCGGGTGACTTCAATGCGCGTTCTCCTTTATGGTACGACAGACCGGGTACTGATCGCGTGGGGAGTGGGGGCCCGGTGGCGGATTTTATATCTTCTCGCGGGCTCACTCTCCTTAATTGCGCTGGGCAACCTGCTACGTTTGCAGGACCGATGGGAGAGAGTTGCATTGATTTGACCCTCTGCACGGAATCACTTGTCTCAACGCTCTCTAATTGGAGAGTTCTGAGTGGGGCCATCTCGTGCCACCACAGACTGATCACCTGGTCGGTCGGTGGCCAGTTCGATGTGGACCCGGTCGGGCTGTGGAGCTTTCGGGGGGGCAAAGTTAATTGGGAGCTCTTTGGATTCACTTTGAAAGAGGAATTGATTGAATATGAAGACTGGATGAATGACGGTGCTGAATTAGCTGGGGAACGGTTCAATGATGCTGTGGTCAATACAGCTTCAATGGTGTTGGGGAGATGCAGGCCTGGGGGAGGTCGTGCCGCCTATTGGTGGACACCAGAACTCACGGTCTTGAAGAGGCAGTTCAAGGCTGCCGAACGTGCTTTTGGCCCTGTTAGAAGGGGTGACATTCCACGGGACTCTTACTACGGAGCACTCCTAATGGAAAGGCTTCGTAGAACTAGAGGCTCCTACCATACAGCTATGAGGCGAGCAAAGTCTTCAGCTTGGAAGGAGTGGATCACCGAGATAGGAAATTCTGACCCCTGGTCTGTGAGTCGTACGGCGACTAAGACCAGGAGATCTGCGGATCATTATCTTACCAGCATTGTGGCTGGCGGTAATGAAACTACGTGCATTGACGACACGTTGAGGGCCTTGTTAAATGGTTTGGTGCCTCTTGACTCACGGTCGAGAGATTCACCTCATCATAGTCAGTTGCGGATCCTGTCTCGTCACCCTCCGACTGGTAACATGGGTGAGGTTTTGCCAGCTACCGAGTCGGAATTGGGGATAATCGTCAAGAATTTAGGACCCAGAAAGGCTCCTGGCATTGACAGGATCAATGGTGCGGTAGTGAAGAATGTTTGGAAATTCTGTCCGGCGGAGTTTTTAGGACTGATGAATCTGTGTTTGCGGGAGGGGGTCTTTCCCAAAGTATGGAAGAAGGGTTTGCTCAAGATAATCCCTAAGGGCAATGATAAGCCACTGTCCGACCTCAAAGCGTACAGGCCGATTACGCTGCTGCCTTCCTTTGGCAAGGTCCTTGAGATCTTGGTGAGGAACCGGCTGGGGGCGGCCTTGTCGCCCGGTAGCTCTCGACAATTCGGCTTTAGTCGGGGATTATCTACCGAGCATGCTATTACTGAATGTATCCGCTGGAAGGATAATTGTAAGGAAAAATATGTTCTCGGAGTCTTTCTGGACATAGCTGGGGCTTTCGACAATGCTTGGTGGCCACTCATACTGGCCAAGCTGAAGCTACGGGGCTGCCCTGGCTGGTTGCACACCGTTGTGTGCAGCTACTTCAGCTCCCGGTCGGTGGTCATTGCGCATGCGGGACACATCGTGGAAAGAGAAGTTGACATGGGATGTCCGCAGGGCTCGGTCCTAGGACCGTTTCTGTGGAACGTCCTGTTTGATGACCTGCTGAGACTGATTCTTCCTTCGGGCACAACGACGATTGCATACGCGGATGACGCTCTTCTCTTGATAGGCGGAAACTCAAGAGCGCAGATTGAAAGTAAATTTGTTGACTCGATCACCATAATATTAGACTGGGGTAAAAGGAATAGGCTTACCTTCTCGCCGAGCAAGACCTCAGCCATGTGGATGAGGGGGAGACTGAGTCGAGCGAGGAATCCGGTTTTGCGGATGGAGGGGTATCCCGTCAGGGTTTACGACGAAGTCCGCTATCTGGGTGTCTTGCTTGACAGGGATTTCTCCTTTCTGCCCCATGTGAGGTTCTCGGCGGAAAAAGCAGCTGCCTTGTTTATGGCACTACGCAGAATCAGCAGGAGTACATGGGGACTGCGCACGGGTACTGTGAGGGCCATCTATAAAGCTACGTACGTTGCTCGAGTGACGTATGCGGCTGGGGTGTGGTCGCATAGGCTCGACGTGAGATACGTTGCTCTGGCGGTTCTGAGGGGGCAACGCCTTCCTTTACTTGCGGTCACGGGTGCCTATCGGACGGCAGCTAGCGACGGCCTCCCGGTTATCGCTGGTGTTTTGCCTGCCGATCTTGAGGTATTGGACTTTGTTGCCCGGAGGAGGATCAAGACCAATGGGTCTGCAGAACACCTCGGCATATCCGTACAAGCGGAACCCGGGGTGAGAGGATTGAATAGGGCAATCAGCGCCATACGTGATAGGACGATGGAAGTGTGGCAAGAGAGGTGGGATGCGGGGAGGACTGCTAGGAGCGTCTACAGTTTCTTCCCTGTTGTTAGTGAGAGGATGAAAAGAGGATCCCTAGCACTAAGCCACCATGCGGTGCAGTTAGTGACGGGACACGGTGAGCTGAAGGGCAAACTCTTTGAGTTGGGCCTAGCAGCGGATCCGTGGTGTGCATGTGGCACGGTTGTGCAGAGTGCGGGGCATATCCTGTGGGAGTGCCCTTTGATGACGGATGCGAGGGATGATATGATTATGGGTATGAGTGAGGACACTCCCCGACCCATTTGGTACGGGGAGGTGATGATGAATGGTCGCAATGTGGCTAAATTTGAGGAATTTGTTGGTGTGTGGGTGTCGCGCTGGGGTCTGCTCCGAGGATCGGGCTCATCCCCGGTTTGAGGGGCGCCTCAGCTAGGTACCTAAGTTGGTCAAGTCGTGCGTCGTCGATAGTCGTGAACTCGTCTGTGTTTCGTATCGTCCTTTCTCCTTGGTGGAGGTTTGGGTGGGTTTATTTTATTTGTCCCATGCGGGGAGGTTTGTTTGTTTTGATCCACACAATCGCCGGGTTGTGGCGCCTGGCGCCACGGCATTGGAACCAGTCTTTTTAGTCAAGTCCTCAGGGTCCTTTATTTTTGCTGCCCCTGGCTCGGTCGAATAGTTTTGTAATTAGTCTAAGTTATTATGTAATGTAGCTCATTATTTGTTATCATCCTTGTAGCAGGGATATTGAAGGTGTCATTCCGGACGGTGTTGCTGGGGGGTGCCCTTCTGGCTAACCCTGGGGCCGTCTGAGTAACTTTGGGCTGTAAGTGCGAATAAAAAGGCGCCTAACTGGCGCCTGTGTTATTCGGGTGTGAGGAGGGACCTTCAATTCGACCCCCCCTAGCCCCCCCTAACTCCCTACCCTTATTCCTGCGGATGTCGGGAGGGTGACTATTCATCTTATTGAGGCGGAAAACTATGGATTCGACACTAATATCACTTTTTCATTTCGATCCCCCCTAGCCCCCCCTAACTCCCTCCCCTTATTCCTGCGGATGTCGGGAGGGTGACTATTCATCTTATTGAAGCGGAAAACTATGGATTCGACACTAATATCACTTTTTCATTCCGACCCCCCCCCCCTCCTTACTCCCTCCCCTTATTCTTGCGGATGTCGGGAGGGTGACTATTCATCTTATTGAGGCGGAAAACTATGGATTCGATACTAATATCACTTTTTCATTCCGACCCCCCCCTAGCCCCCCCTAACTCCCTCCCCTTATTCTTGCGGATGTCGGGAGGGTGACTATTCATCTTATTGAGGCGGAAAACGATGGATTCGACACTAATATCACTTTTTCATTCCGACCCCCCCTAGCCCCCCCTAACTCCCTCCCCTTATTCTTGCGTATGTCGGGAGGGTGACTATTCATCTTATTGAGGCGGAAAACTATGGATTCGACACTAATATCACTTTTTCATTCCGACCCCCCCAGCCCCCCCATACCCCCCCCTCCTTATTCCTCCGGGTGTCGGAAGGGGTACCATTCATCTTTTCGGCACTAAAAGTTATATGGTTTTAAAAAAAAACGTTTTTTTTCTTGCCCCCCCCCCCCCCTTTGTGCCCCCCTCCTCATACCCCCTACCCCCATAAGAACACTCCTTGGGGCAAGCCCAACAATTTCCCAAAGTTTCATCTCAATCGGATGAACGGTTTAGGAGTCTATAAAGGATATGGTGAAAAATATTACAAACATAGGTTGGTACGAACACTACGAACTAAAATATTTATGTGGGATTATTTCACTTGGAAGCAGGTACCTACTTACAATATATTTATTTTTTGTGGTATAGCAACTTTGCATAAGATATGAATAATTGTAGAACATCGACTAACAAATATTCGGAAGCGATGATAAAGAAAAGAAAAATGTCAGATAAAGAAAAATTACTGCACCCATCTAGAGAATATGACATCTGTGCAACAGAGAAAATATATGAAATATTGGTATGACAAAAAGACAATATGAATATTTTGCCCTAGTTGTAAATTTTATTTAGTCAAATGGTAGAATTTCGAGACCAGAAAGTAAATAAAAGCCAATTTCACATTTCGCAATGCGAATAATGATAATAACACCTTTCATTAATTTAAAAACAACTTATAATTATAAAAACTGACAGCTATACTCGTACGAATTTTGGTGAACATTTTTTTGAAAAACCTTGAATTTTGATGTTTTGTGTAATGAAATATCTTATTCAAGACTACAAATTATTAAATTTTTTATATCCTATGTGTATCTTGGAAATGTTAACTAAGTCCACTCAATTAATGAACGCACAAAAATATTTCATATAAAAGATTACCCCGGAATGAATTAACTGGAAATTGTGAAAATTGGACACGAAGTACTCTCTGTTTCAAATATCTTGTTCGCTGGATTAGTAGTAATTCTATGGAAAAAATTGTATCCATGGAAACCCATGAGAGAAATGATGTGAAACGGGGAATGAAAAAAATACATCTAAACAAACAAACAAACGCACGAACTAAAATATTTATGTGGGATTTAATAAAAATAAAAATGTACTTTAAAATTAGTCTTTTTTTATATTATGCATTGTTTACTAATTAGGGTAAGCTGGCAGAGATCGCAGTACTGCGATTAGCTCTAGCTCGCTCTAGTGAACAAATGTTATAATTTTATTCTAATGTTTACATTATGTCTGTATCTTGTTCACCAAAAGTGTAAATAAATAAATTAAATAATATCTCACCTAACCACTGAGCAGGAATGGATCCATCGTCCCTCAACGATCCATTCATTTTCTCCAGTTTATTTCCCAAGAACTTGTGTAACTGTTCATAAAGAGGCTCCAACTCTTCCCACAGTTCCTGGACCTTCTTGTAGCCGTCAGGATATTCAGACAACATCTCCCAGTATTTCTCCACGCTGTCATACCCTGGAAGAAAGAATTTATTTATTTATTTATTGGGGACACACACAGAAAGTTAACAAACATACATAATGACATACACAAAATATATAATTCACATGAAATTTGAGCGAAGAGGGGTGAGGAAGCGCGGCTGCCCGAAACTGACCTGGTCCAATCATGTAGACCAGATCCTCAGGGATGGACGCGTTTTGAATAAAAGGAATCGAAGAGCGTTTATGACAAATTGCATGAATGTGATGGAGGCTAGGAGTGTGTGTAAGGATAGGGCTGTCTGGCACTCTGTCCTCTCTGCCTACCCCGCAAAGGACGCGGTGTGAGGTTGCAGTAAAGTATATTATATTTACCATTGACAGCAGAGGCATTTCTGGCGAGTGGTAAAATATCCGACTCAAATTTCTGCTCATCCGGCAACCTATTCTCCCAAGAGACCTTGGCTGATGTGAGAAGATGGCGATCTCTTGAGTCGGCGATGGTTTCCAGAAGCACTGAAAATGTAAACAATAAACATGGAATTATTTTGAGCACATGATTGGCACAGTTGGTTGGAGAGCGGACTTACAATCCAGAGGTACCGGGTTCGAACTTTTGTGTGGTGCGCAGCAAAGTAATTGAGTTTGTGTACACAAGCCCAGGTTCGTTGAAAAAACTCCCCGCGGGATCGCCAGGTTCTAGAATTGATCCCCACTCATTTTCGATATTGTTTTCAAGAGTCCTGTAAGAGCCCTCTAGTGACAGTAAATGATAAAAAAAGTCTATACATATCCTATCGTAGTTAGCAGTTATTTTAACTTCAACAAATTCTCAATAGATGGTGACAGCATACAATGACTGGTTTAATGTGAAAAAAATTTACTTCAACAAACCAATAATTTTACATTATTTGACAATAGAGAATATATGCTAGTATGTGATTCAGTGTCACCCTGCGTGCAAAGTGTTAGATTGTGTGATACTTACTAGAATATGTGCAACTTTGTGGTACATCTTGTCTGCAGTCGTATGATCCATAACTCTCAATGTCATTGATGGCACGCTCAGAATATGACACCAACTGGAACAATGACAAAAATTCGAAATAATAGGTCGGGTTCAACGTAAGCGACAATGTGAATTATACCTTTTTAAAAGAAACCTGGGAAGAAATTAATAAATCTAAATCGGTCAATTTGTTAAGATTATAATTACCAGTGTCTTGGCTAAATTATACTTTTATATCTGGAAAACTCAATGGAAAATCTTCAGATAAATAAATTTCTAAATATTGTAATTCTAAAACAGTCAATCTTTAATCCATACTTTCATCTATCACTGTCTTCAGTTTTAAGACGATTTTTTCAGTATTGGCTGAGAACAATGCAGGGCGCCGAAGCAGGATGACAGCATATACGACCTTAATACAGATAACGCTATTTTTTTAACATCAAGGCAGGTAACTACTTGGAAAATCACTTTAAATTGTAATAGATAGATACCTGGTCTAAGTGAGCTTACAAGATCTAATATATAATCCATGGAAACAATCATTCTCTTTTATCCTTTGTCTACAAATTAAAACAACGCATATATCCTGTCTGTACTTACACATACTTAGTCCTGTAATTAGGGCAATTGATAATTAAGGCGGGTAATTAGTTTGGTACTTATTCACCTACTAATTAATTATACAAGTACCTATGTACTTACCTTACTTGACTAATTCGTAATTATAATATAGGTGAACTAGAATCCATCAATGCGAACCGTACTGAGTATTTATTCAATAAAGAATATATAGTCGCGTTCACAGAAAAGATGGACAGATGACATTGTCCAGCTTACGGGTCGTAGATGGCAGCACATAGCCCAATATAGAAGACAGTGGAAGGGTTTAGAAGAGGCCTATGTCCAGCAGTGGAACGCAAGTGCCCAGCAGTAAGTAAGTCGCGTTCCAGAGTGAGATTATTGACAAGATACTCAAGGATGGACGCGTGTTGAGCGAGAGAAATCACAGACGAATGCTGTCAACGTTATGGATGCTACAAATTCACTACAGAAATGTATTGATTATATTATAGTTATAGTGAGGTGGTTGGTTGTCTGATTGGTAACGCGCTCGACTGTTAATCCAGTGGGCGCGGGCTCGATCCCCGATTCACGACACAAGCTTTTCAAGCTTACTGTGAAGTGTGCAAAGATGTATTTGGGTTCGACCCAGATTCAATCACTTCTGAAAACTGACGATTCCAAGTCTCCAAGGATGACGGACAAGAATAAGCAATTTATTAATGTTTGTAGCGCTCTGTTCTCTCTGCATACCCCGCAAGGGATCTAGCATGATAGTATAGATATTAAGCAAATACTCACAGTGTTCCATTGATTAGTTTTAAGGAGGGTATCTCCTGGTTTTCCGATGAGTTCCAACTTCCTCCTGATGGACTGTGTCTCCGTGGCTACACCCTGGACCTCAGACACCTGACTCTTGGCAAAGTCTCCAAAGGCCTTCTTGGCATCCAACTGAAACAATCAACAAAATAGAGGTTATTTAAAAAATCTAACACCATTATATTATGTGCACCTAAAATCCTGAAGTGCAGGTCCTGGGAGAACAAAAGAGGCGTAGGAAGACCACAGAAAAGGTGGACAGATGACGTTGTCCAGCTTACGGGTCGTAGATGGCAGCAGGTAGCCCAAGATAGAAGACAGTGGAAGAGTTTAGAAGAGGCCTAGGTCCAGCAGTGGAACGTAAGTGGCTAGCAGTAAGTACATAAGTATATTATGTGCCACACATTCCAAGAATTCTTTGCTTCCGTCACATTAATCAGAAATGCAATTCAATATTCTAGAATTGCGTGATCTTAACATGCGGGACTTGCAGGCATAGTGATGGGCAAAATCGAAAACTGCTGTTTATAGTGAGACCTAAATCTAGACTAGATGAAAGTAAATCAGCTTAGTTGGCTTTGAATTTTTGAGAAAATGACCAAAAGGATATACTATATGGGCGAAATAAGAGGCGTGCGAAAATGCGGCCATCCGAAACCTGAGTAAAAGGAATCGAAAAGCAAGAGGATTTATCCTGTTTATTTCGAACGGGTGATTCAATTGGTTGGAGCGAGGACATCGTCTAGAGAAACGAGACTTCCTGAGCTCCAATCTCGAAATTGATAATGCATTTTGTGTCATTGTGCAATTCATGTTGCGCCAAAAATAGAAACATTCAGAACCCATAGAACGTCATATTTTAAAATGTAATTTTGTCTCTCAAAACACTTAATAATAATTGTTGGCTCAAAGGGGAGACTTTACTATTTTTAAACAATTAATAGACACATTACCACCACGTGTGTAAACTTGAAAATGCAATAAAAGGGGGTGAAACCCTTATCTAAACGACCTTACAATTATCGTATAACGGCTGGTATGGGTGCAAATGGCGGACATATTACTTGAGTTTATTTACATCCACCAGTTAACCGCAAACCCCTCTTTACCATGCAATATAAAATATTTATAGAAACAGATACGTATTTAATTTTTTTTTATAGTTCAAGACACTCACATTCATTTTTATTAGCACTTACCAGAAATGTTGAAATAAATAAATAAAAAACGTAAGATTAACCAATTGAAGCGTGTGTATGATAAAACAGTCCTACAATTTTAAACTGTCACCTAAAGCAAATATGTGTGCAACATTTCAAGGTGCTGGGACATTGGAAAGTTATTGAAATTTAAAGAAGGAATGTAGACACAGAAAAATAAGTTAAACAAGAGAGTTGTAAAAATTTCGTAGCATTGTATACAGGGTGATTGGTTCCGCTATTCAGATATTTTGAGAGGTGATAGAGGGTGTTCTAAAACGTAGATCTGCCAAAGGGATGTCATCCCAATTCTTAAGGGTTGCGGAGTTACACCCTTTTAAAAAAATTCCACCCCCGACATCGACTACCATCACATTTCACTGAATAACTCTGATGCTATGAGTTCAAAATTAATAAAAAAAAGAAATTTTGTTTTGTAATAAAACAAGCTTTTAACTGATGTCAAAAATATTTAATAATAATAATAATAAATTTGCTAAAATTAAACACAAAAACAAAATTTCATTTTTTTTTGTTGAAAATTTTGACATCTTTTAATTTTTTCAATAAAAACTATAATTAACTAGTACTTTTTTATCTTTTAATAAATACACTAGACCCTTGTGAATAAAATTGCCGAACATTATCTATCCATATTTTGAACCAGTTTTTCAAAATCTTCGATTTTGTAAGGACATATTCAATAAAAGTTTCATCAGAAATTTATAGTTCGCTACTGACTACCTCTACGAACCTACTTAAAGAGGTAATCAGTAGCGAAGTATAAATTTCTGATGAAACTTTTATTGAATATGTACTTACAAAATCGAAGATTTTGAAGCACTGGTTCAAAATATGGATAGATAATGTTGGGCATTTTTATTCACAAGGGTCTAGTGTATTTATTAAAAGAAAAAAAAGTACTAGTTAATTATAGTTTTTATTGAAAAATAATTAAAAGATATCAAAACTTTCAACAAAAAAAAATGAAATTTTGTTTTTGTGTTTAATTTTAGCAAAGTTATTATTATTATTATTAAATATTTTTGACATCAGATAAAAGCTTGTTTTATTACAATACAAAAAAAATTTTTTTTTATTAATTTTGGACTCATAGCATCAGAGTTATTCAGTGGAATGTGATGGTGGTCGATGTCGGGGGTGGAATTTTTTTAAAAGGGTGTAACTCCGCAACCCTTAACAATTGGGATGACATCCCTTTGGCAGATCTACGTTTTAGAACACCCTCTATCACCTCTCAAAATATCTGAATAGCGGAACCAATCACCCTGTATATATGTAATATCAAGACCAATTCAATTAAGTCCGCCTTTTGGCACACTGCATTGTCTTGTTTTTGTTATTATATATATTTACTGACCAATAAAAATTTATTTATTTAATTCGATTTTTTTACGGCAATGCACCCAAGACCAATTCGATTGTCAGTCACATATTTTACAAAACCATTTTCTCAGCACTAGCAACTAGTGCTTGTATGTAATCGTATCAACATTGAACTGTGCAGTTCATAAATCATCAGTCATTCAGTCCAGTCCAGAGTGAATGAGATTCCACAGTTCACGTGAACCATACGTGAACCATACGCTAGCATCTTATACAATCATTGTATGTACATTATACATCAGTGGTCGCCAAACTGTTAAGGATCATGGGGCAGTAAATTGTTAAATTCTTCGGTATACTAAGCCCTTTTCCCTTGAAAAATCTGTTCTTTCTTTTAATAACAACCTTAGTCTAGATGACAAGAGAAGATTTTTCTAAAACAATAGGTACATAGTTACATGAAAGTTGTAAAAAAACACCAAAGAAGCCTTGAAAATTTGGCGCCGCAGGCGAATTTTTCCACGACAATGTTAATTGGAAAACTTTTATTTTTATAAGGGTTTTTTTCTATATTCCTATTCTGAAAAAAAATATGACAAACTGCATGAATGTGATAGAAGCAAGGAGTGTGTGTAAGGATAGGGTGGTCTGACGTTCTGTCCTCTCTGCCTGCCCTGCAAGAGACGGGGCGTGAGGGGATAGATAAATAAAATCTTTATTGGCCAGAGAAAATATGCATAGTTACAAAAACAAGACAATGTAGTGTACCAAAGGCGGACTTATTGCAAAAGCAATATCTTACAGTCAATCTGATTGATAGATAGGAGTGTTGCAAGATGATTCAGATGACTTTTTTGGGGTTCGTTTTCTGACCAGCACTTTGGCGACCGCTGTCTCACACAATCATTGTATGTATTCAGTATTGTAATGGGTAGTTAATTATAACTTAACTAATTATATAATTAAGTTAATTAATAAATGATTACACTTGTATATAATATAATCCACATTACAGTCCATACTCTGCACATCTCGACTCCAGTGGCCTTCTTACTGAAACATCTGGCGTACTTAAATGATAATCATATACATAATAAAGTTACGACAGTATATAAAATGTTGTGACTGAAGATGTTCATTAATTAATCTGACATTTCCTACTGCGCAATATTTTCTCGTAACGGATATTATCTTAAACCAGCAATAGCCAAAGTGATGGTCCGCGAGTTAATTTCAGTGGCATGGGCGTCGTCAGAGATTGGAATAGGTAAATATTTTTTAATACTAAATAACAAAACCTCACAAAAGATCATATTATTACGACAAATTTTCTCATCATGTCACACATTTTCTAAAATTTGTATAAAAAATCCATCAAAATACAATTATTTCTTAAAAAATTGCCTGCGGCGCTTTACTTATTATGAAAATCATTTTTCATACATATTATTGTGCAAATTCTTATGTACATTTTCAGATAAACCAAACCATATCGCGATCTTCTTCACTATGTCTCACAAAAAAATGATATCGATTTTTTAAATTTCCGTTGCTCCCTCCCCCCCCTAGCCTCGAGACTGACGACGCCCATGTTCAGTGGTACGCGGAAAGATCAGACATAATTTGAATTTTCCGTGAGCCCTAAAAGTTTGGCAACCTCTGTCTTAAACTATCAAAATGATATCAAATTATAACGTTTCATAATTTTTAAAAATAAAGTTTCCTCACTCCGCCATTTTGTAAAATATTTTCTAAATAGTCACTTTTTTCAACTTCGAGATGAGATCGCTGAGAAGAATGTGCGCAAAAACGTTGAGAGATTGGATAGCAAATGAAGTGATGTTGTGACTGAAATGAAAGTGATAAAGTTGATGGGATGGTTGGGACATGTAGAGCGGATGAATGATGAAATGATAACGAAGAAAATATACATGGGAGAACGAAGAGGTGTATGGAAGCGCGGTCGTCCAAAAATCACGTGGATTTACCATGCGCCCAAATTCTCAAAGGTCGTGTTTTGAGTGAAAGGGATCGTGGAGTGCATATGACGAATTATATGAATGTGATGGAGCCAAGACGTGTGTGTAAAGATAGGAAAGTCTGACGATCTGTTCTCTCTGCCTACCCCGCAAGGGATCCGCCGTGAGGGGACAGAATAGAATAGAACATTTTAGAGCAAAAGATTTACCTATTGAATAAAACCAAGTAATGCAACCAAGTAATGCAGGTACCTTATATGTATCTTGAATCTAGATATTAATTAATTACGTATAGACATCACTACATGAGTTACATTACGCATGACAAGAGTCCGTCACACCATTTACATATGAGTTATTCCCTTATGTCGTACATCGCAAAACCATTCATAATACGGATTCATCTTCATTAATTAATTGTACTATAACAGCCGTCGTCACACTTTTTTGGTCCAAAGCCACATAGGGCAATGTGATGTATCACGGAGGGCCGCAAAAAATAATATTTTTATAACCCAGAGAACGTATAATAGGCGAAATTTTTCTTATGAGACTGAGCGAAGAAGGTCGTGATGCAGTTTGGTTGATTTTCTTAAGATAAGAAATATAGAATACCTTACGTTTATCAAAAAGGTACCAAAATATAGCGCCGCAGACGAATTTTTTGTTGATAAAAGCAAGCAACCTACCTACATAGAAAAAGGTCGTGATATAAATCTAGTTTATTTTTCGTGCAATAAGAAACAGATTTAATAAGTAAGCTAATAAAGAATATGTAACACAAGAATAATACGTATAATCATTAGCGCCGCAGGCAATTTTTTTTTATGAAACAAATGTATTTTCACAATTGTTTTAGAATTTTTTTGATACGATGTAAAAACATGTAGCAGTAATAGTACAATTTTTTGTGAGGTTTTATCATTTAGTATGAAAATTGCGTGACCGGATAAAAACCCATATGAATATTGCTCAACATGAATAAATCCCAAAAAAGACGAAAGCCCATCAGAAATTTGCTCAAGGGACAAAAGCTCAAATCTAATTGGATTTTGAAAATGAAATTAATTGTATCTATTAAGCATACGACTTCTTTCAGTGTGTTAGAAACTAGCATAGATTAGAAAATAAACAAATAAATAAGCGGATCTGAAATGGGATAGACAATAAAATAGTCAATATTTTATAAATAATTCATCTACTAGAATCCAACTAGAAAGTTTGGGCTTTTATCCCTTGAGCAAATTTCTTAAGGGCTTTTGTCATTTTTGGGATTTATTCATGTTGAGCAATATTCTTATGGGTTATAATCCGGGAACCTGAAAATTGGTTTGCTAAGTCCCGGGCAAATAAATAAAAATAAATAAAATATTCTTTATTGCGTACATAAAATAAATCAAAGGTAGACTTATTTCATGGTTGTGTATCTTTTTTTCCACTTGGATTGAAAAAATATTTTAAAAAGTTGGCTCCATTTTTACTTTTTGACTCCATCACAGAATCCAGACATCCCCCTTTCCCCAGCCCCACTTCCTTTCACCCCGTGGTATTATCCATCCCCCCACCCCATCACTTAGAGCCCATTAGCAGATATTAGGGATAATTTATGATGTTACATTTTTTAATATTCAACAATATAATATAATACGGTTCCCGGATTATAACACATAAGAATATTGCTCAACATGAATAAATCCAAAAAATGACAAAAGCCCTTAAGAGTATGCATACCGACATTTAAAAATTTCTAAAAACGGGAGACCTTCTATCTCGACAACCATTACTATATTTGCTTTGGAACAAAAGAGGGTAGATGCATTGAACCTTAATCTAGGGAATAACCGTAAAAGATTTTTTTTATCTTGTATAGATTTCTCAAAAAAAAATATTTAAAAACACCTCTGCTCTTTTTTCCGAAAGACGGAAACTCGCTTCCCGAGAGTCGCGGAGTTAATTTTTTTTACTAGTACTGATAATATGCATTAAAATCTGGAGGTATAAAAGCCCAAACTTTCTAGTTGGATTCCAGTAGATGAATTATTTATAAAATGTTGACTATTTTATTGTCTATCCCATTTCAGATCCGCTTATTTATTTGTTTATTTTCTAATCTATGGTAGTTTCTAACACACTGAAAGAAATCGTATGCTAATAGATACAATTAATTTTATTTTCAAAATCCAATCAGATTTGAGCTTTTGTCCCTTGAGCAAATTTCTGAAGGGCTTTCATCTTTTTTGGGATTTATTCATGTTGAGCAATATTCACATGAGTTTTTATCCGGTCACGATATTATACAGACAGACCGAAACATAAATGCACTTTGTTGCCCCCTAGTAGTGTAATGGCTGGGAATTTAACATGTTGCGGAAATGATGGAAGAAAGTCGACGAAAAAAGATTTTACCAGCAATTTTTTTAAGTATTTTTATTTTTGCATACGAAAGCTCATTTTTATCACGATTTTATTTTACTTCATCTCATGTTGTTGTCTGTTGTCTACGTCTGCGATTGTTTTTTTTATATGAAGAATCTGTGTTTATCGAAATAAACCCAAATACACCTTTGTACACTTCACAGTAAGCTTGAAAAGCTTGTGTCGTGAAGTGGAGTAGGTCGGCATCGGGGATCGAACCCGCGCCTAATGGATTGTCAGTCGAGCGCGTTACCTCTTCAAATTTTGACATCCCAATATCCCAACACCTTGAAATGTTGCACACACATTTGCTTTAGGTGACAGTTTAATATTGTACTACTGTTTTATCTTAAACACGTTTCAATTGGTAGGTTTATGAGGAGAAATAAAATTAGGAGAGACAAATTAGGAAATCTTTGGGAGAAACAAATGGGATGATAAGGGAAAAATACGGGATAAAGAGGGAAAAATTGGGAGAATATAATGAGGAGAGATCAAAATTTTATGAGGAGAAATATAAGCATGCGGTTCGTAAAAAGTATTTTCTGAACCTAGTCATGGGAATAAACCCTAATACTTCTTTGTATAATAGAAAATATTCCATCACACCATCGCTCCGCAAGGTTGAGTTGAAATCCGGGCAACGTCAGGCATTACAGTTAGCAGACTTGATAAAATAATGAATATACAATGGAATGAAATTGTATCTTCCAACACAAAACAAATTATTACAGCATGTAACAATGAAAGTAAGTAATACTAAAATCCTCTAAGTATTATGTTACTTTGATACTAGCTGATATACCCGGCGCAGTGTGGTGCAGGAATGTAATTAGATAGATGAGTAAAAAATACAGATATCGATGTATGAAAATAAGCAGTAATTGTAAAGGTTTTTAAGAATCACGGTTATATTATTTCTCCATATATAAATTAAGTTAATTAAAATTTACCGACTGAAACGAGATGATATGATAAAACAGTACTACAGTACTAAACGGTCACCTAAAGCAGATGTGTGTGCAAAATTTCAAGGTGCTGGGACATTGGAAAGTTATTGAAATTTGAAAAAGAAAATTCTAACGCAGACAACTTCAATAACAAGTAAGTAAAAAAAAAAACATGCTTGAGTAGTTTTATGTACAAACCCAAATACTTTCCGGGATCGAGTATCGAATCCAGTACCTCCTGCTTAGGAGTTTCGCGCTCTAACCGTGTAGGTCCTAAATACAAATATACATACATACAAATATAATGTAAAATTATTTCAATATAGGTAGGGGTGTACAAATACATTAAAATCTTACTTTTCTTTACATAATAAGCAATTCATATTATTATTTTCTGAATAATGGGGAGATATGATACTTTTTTTGGCTATTATTAATAAAAAAAAAAATTACATTTTGAATAATTCAGGGATAAAAAACAAATATATTAAATTATGGCATACCGATCTCGGGAATATTCAGTCAAATTCAATTCTTGTATGTGTCTATGAATGAATAAAAAAATTAATAAATTAACAGATGGCGATAGTATAGATAAATAGGTCAAATGTGAAAAAATATAGGACAGAACGCCAGACGCACGCACACACGCTTACGCACAATCCTTGCTTACGCCACATTCATGGAATTTGTCACACTGCATCCACGTCCTCCTCCGATTTCTTTTAATCAAAACGCGTCCGTTCCTGAGGATCAGGTCAATATGATAGGTCCAGTCAGTCTCGGATCCTCTTATTTAACCAGAAACACAAAAAGCTATACTTTAAACCGTGACCGGACAAAATCCCATAAGAAAATTGTTCATAATGAATAAATCTCAAAAAAAGGACGAAAGCCCATAAGAAATTTGCCCAAGGGACAAAAGTCCAAAAATAATTGGATTTTGGAAATAAAATTAATTGTATCTATTAGTATATGATTTCTTTCAGTGTGTTAGAAACTACTATAGATTAGAAAATAAACAAATAAATAAGCGGATCTTAAATGGGATAGACAACAAAATAGTCAACATTTTATAAATAATTCATCTACTAAAATCTAACAAGAAAGTTTGGGATTTTATCCGTTGAGGATATTTCTGAAGGGCATTTGTCTTTTTTGGGATTTATTCATGGTGGGCAATATTCTGGAACAAAAGGAGAAGCGTCTGAAGACCTCCCAAAAGGTGGTCTGATGACCTAGTCCAGCAAGCCGGAAGAACCTGGATGCGGAGGGGGAGAAACAGAGATGAGTGGAAGGAAATGGAAGAGGCCTATGTCCAGCAGTGGAGGGAGGAAGGCTGAGGAAGAAGAAGAAGAGCAATATTCTTATGGGTTTTTCTCCGGGAACCACTTCAAACAGCGTAGTGATTTAAAACCTGAATCCGAAAGCTCTGATAAAGTTTTCTCGAAAAGTTCTGCATAAAGAAAATCAATAGAATGGTTTCTAATATGAAATAATATATCGAATGTGAATTTAATATTGGTTCTTGCATATACTATAATAATACTATTAGTGATATAAAGTAAGTAGGTATAGGTAGACATGGAGTTACATATTGGTAAGAGATACTAATGGTAACAGTTGTCGAAAAAATATTTCACCATATGATAATGGATTGTCATAGCAGATAAGCAGTGGTGCAACATTTATACGATTCTAGAAAATAAATTCTGTAAGACCTTTTTTCCTTAGAGGAGAAAAATACTCCATTCTCCAGCTCGTTATGAAGGGGAAGATAGAAGGCCGTAGAGAGGTCGGAAGGAAGCAGCTATCCTGGCTTCGAAACATTCGGCAGTGGACCGGGATCAGAACTGTGGAGGAGCTGTTTCGCACTGCCCAGAACAGAGAGGCGTTCTCCCAAGTGGTCGTCAACGTCGGGGGGACCCGACAGGACACATAGAGAAGAAAGAAGAAAGCCTTTTTGCGTGGAAAAATTTCGTCTAACATCAGGAAAACTATATTACTACTTTAATGCTGGATTTCACCAACTTCTTAGGTAAGGAATAGCGGAGATAGGAGCCACCTAGCACAATTTTTTGTATGAAAAATAATGATAAGTAGCTCCTGTCTCCGATATTCCTCACCTAAGAAGTTGGTGTAATCCAGCGTACGATAAATATTTATTTATTTACACTTTTCGAGAACAAAATACAGAAATGTGTTAATATTACAAGTAATATATATTATAAAGTTTGTTCACTAGGGCGAGCTTATGACGATGCTGCGTAAGTGAATAAAAATTGAGACCTTAATTAGACCAGTAAATAAAACGTAACGTGTGCCGTATGCAATGAAAAGTAATTTTAATTTTCTGATTTGTTGTTAGAATTATGTCTGTAATGTAATGCGGCCGCTTCACGCTCGCCGACCATCCACGTTTTTTGTGAGAATGAGTAAAAAGACGTTAACCGTCGATTGCGTATACAATCCAACACAATCACCCCATCCGCACGTCTTTTTACTCATTCACACAAAAAACGTGGAGGGTCGGCGATCATGTGGATGAGGCATTAGATCCAATTTGAATACCTGTGCCTACATTACTTTTTAAGGTACATAAATAATTAGAACCTTATTAAAAAAAAAACACAGAATTAAAAACCAACCGCTTCGGGAAGATTTTTGAAAAAAGAATCAATGTTTTTTTTTGTTTTGTCGACGCTCGTCGACACCGAGTGGGCAGCGACGCCCTGAGAGAGGTCTAATACTAACGACACGCCAAAAAATGTAAACTGTTTAGTGTAGAAAAATGCTTAGTTTTTTATTATTATTTTATCTAGTAGACATAATTTAAATCTTAGGTACGCCACTGAATTGTACCATGCTACACGTCTTATAATATTGTTATTATCCCATCCCTTATTCTATCCTAGTCCGCCTCTGTTATCCCACCCTCCTTTAGATCCACCCCCCTTGCCCCCGACTGGATGCTGCGCTAACGGGAATACAATTACATAGATACAACAGAATATTTGATAAAAAAAAATATCGATATGCCTATTTTGTAATAATATTTGCGACAATGTTCGACGCGTAGGTATAAAGGTAAAAAATAATAAAATAAAAGGAAAAAATTCTCATGATATCCTAAATTTTCTAAAATCGTTGTTATTTCTATGTTTTACAGCCATCCACTGCGAGTGGTCTTAGTCTTTGTGAAATGCCATTAATTTACAACTGTTTTATATAAAAAAGAAAAATTACGTGCTGACATCTTCTGATAAAAAAATCGACTGCGGCGCTACTTGCCTCATACGAATTCTTCAAAAAACCAAATTCGTTATTTCACCCATTTTCTAAAAGAAAAATCGCTTGCGGCGCTTTCTTTGGTTTCTTTTTTATTTAACTTAAATGACGAACGAAACGCCTCTTGTGCTGGCGCTTTAGAACATCGCAAAGAAACCCCAGACGACCCGAACTCCGCTGGAGAGATGACATTGTCAAGTTTGCAGGCGGAACATGGATGTAGAAGGCGCAGAATAGACAGAGATGGAGAGACTTGGAAGAGGCCTACGTTCAGGAGTGGACGGTTTCGGGCTGAGAAGAAGAAGAAAATAAAAAAAACATCACGACCCTCTTATCACAGAATCAAAAAATTCGCCTGCGGCGCGAAATCAATAAGAGCAGAAAGAGAGTTTCTAATATTCCATTATTTTTTTTAATGTTAAAACTCGAGAATTTAAAAATCGTGATGGTATTTTGAAATCCCGCGTAACTCCGAGTGACAACGGGTATTATTTTAAGAACTAGTATAGCCTATTTTTACAACGTACCAATGCGATAGCGAGTGAATTATCGAAAAAAAAACGTTGTTTTTTTGGAAAATTTTCGTTTCGATTGAAGATAAAATTTGTTCCGAACGCAATAATAAATCTGCTAGTTTTTCACTAGAGAATACGCGTAACTACGAATAAAAAGTAAAAACAGTATCGGAATGATTTTTTATCAACTTGCACCGAATAGGTTAATCAGTGACGTGCCAAAGGCTTTCAATTCAGGTAAGTCAATTATTTATCTACTTATTCATTTATTAAAGAAAAAAAAACATCAATATAAAACAAACTATAAATAAAATTCTTATCCTGGATTTGGATTTCACCAACTTTTTGGGTGAGGAATAGCGGAGATAGGAGCCCCCTATCATTACTTTTCATACAAAATTTGTGCTAGGTGGCTCCTATCTCCGGTATTCCTCATCTGTTTTTGTTAATTGTAGTAAAAATCACTAAATATGCTAGTTACAATCTTGTGATTCTCAGATGACCGATTTTATAAACAAGAATTCCATAAGCGTCACTTAAACTCCCGGGAACGGAACTTTGTAGGCACATTAATCAAAAAATTAAATCATAAAACGTACGAATCAAGTTATGAAAATAAGAGATTCATTAAAAATGTAGAGAAAATTAACTCAAGAGCGACTGAGTAAAGTACCTAGTACTTAAATAAAATCACTACAGAATCAACGTGCGACAAAGCAGTGGTTCTTAATCTGTGAATTTTAGTCAAGAAATCGTGACACTTAGTGGTAATACCATATACAATCTAAAATGGACACTGCGGTCTATGAAGAGACAAATTCTAGGCTTAAGTTCTAGGCTAAGCAATAATAATAAAACAGAAAAATAAAAATAAAAATAAGCGACATTATATTAGTCCATAGAAATTAATTAGATTTAGCAAATTAAACGTATTTATGATTAATTAGCACTGCAATTTTTAAACCGTCACCTAAATTACGTGCAAAATTTCAAGGTACTGGGACATTAGGATATGACTAGAAAAAGAAAATGTGGACGTTAGACTCGGATGAAGTTAGTTAGTTAGACAAATCGAAATGGCAATGGTCATCAGGTCATTTCGTTAGACGAGGAACTAACAGACTAGCAAAGCAGTTTCACGATGGAGACAATGTGAAAAAAACTGGGGAGATCGTTAAAGTAGAAAAAAAATTGAAAATTTTTCTCATCACTTACCAAATAAATTAAAGGGAGTTAAATGACAAAACAGTTTAAGAACCGCTGAGTTTCAGGCAACAAGGAAGTTAAATTACTTTTTGATACTTGGTAGTTACCCTTAATCCTGTAGGTGTTCTTCGAGTTTAAAGTTTAAGACAGTTTGAGAAGTTTAGTGCAACGTTAAACAAATAATACCTATACTTAGTTGGAAGCAAATTAATGAGATTTAGTTTAATGACAGGATTATAGAAGACATCCCTGATCATCCAGATTCCACAGGAGCTGTAGTAATTAAACTAGTAATTGTCGTCGACATCCTTGATTGCATATACATACAACATGTGACATTGTTTGTACAGGGATGTCCAAAATGAAAAATTACGTAATACGGAGCAATAATGTGTAATGTAAAACCCTAGATGCATACCTACGTATTATTATGAAAAACTACAAGGGAGTGGATATCGCCAAAATTGTAATTTTCGGAAAAAATGTCTAGGCAAGCTTACTAAATATGGATTGTAAATACATTGAACATTCCTCTAGAATGGTACATTTAAGCGTGATATATCTTTCATACTTCCGGTAAATTCCAGAAAAAAAATCACCTCCGTTTTTTTATTTTAAGGATCTGGGCTTGCATATACAAACCCAAATACTTTCATGCACACCTTGCACTAGGCTAAAAGTCTGTATCGCAAAGTGTGGAATACATCCCCAGCGCCGGGGTTTGAACCTGGCACCTCTCGCTTGAGAGACTGCCAACTCAACCAACCGCCCCGCCAAACAAAATGTATAAAACCCTATTTCCAAAACGTCATCGTGGAATTTTTAACATTATGCAATGCGACATTCGCATCAATTCGTGCGGACACGGATGCGAACATTTGGCACATCCCTGATTCCAATACACTCAGAAAATATCGCATACGTATCTTACACAAAACGAATTGTTGTAACAGCTGATACAAGTTTTGCAACTATTAAAAATCGTTCAGTAAAACTACATACTTACAGTGTAGTTGAAAATATGTAATATTAACGACACACTCATAAAAATGCAATAATTCTTTCAGCTGTTGCAGTTTTCTGCTATTAGTGCAAATTGACGTTACTACAGGAATACTGATGACGTTTATATTTTTACGAGTTATTACCATTTTATGCATTGTCTAGTTTTAACATTATATCGTCATATATGACGGGTTGTTGTACAGTGTATTCGGGTCAGAATAGTAAAAAAAAATCTGCAAAATGCTTTTGTTTTTACAGTAATTGTTCGATTGCAGTGTTTTTTTTTAATAGAATCAAGTGCCCCAAATACCAAAACGCGTTCCTGCACATTTCACAGTTATTCGAAAAGTTTTTGTTTTCAATCATGGTAAAGTGCAGAATATATCGTCAGACGCGGGATTCGAACCCAGCACCTCTGAATACTACATTTTATTTATTGATACACCAGTCACTGGTTACTCCATGCTGTGGGAAGTGCTATAATGGATTGATAGATATTGAGACATTCATCATCATCATTCATAAGAGCCCCTGGGTTGTGCAACAGCCCCCACTCTTTTTTGTTATTTTTCGAGTGTCCTGAAACATACTGGTATTCGACCACCTCTGTGGCTAATAAATATTTAGGTATATATATTTATTTATTTATTAAGATTGAATAGAGATTTTCTAAATTGTTTACGAGACGAAAGTCAAATTCAATTCTCTTAACTAGCGAAGACCCACAACTGTGGGTACTTTTCTTTGGTCAGGAAATTGAATCATGACCTAATAAGACTATTATTTTTAGGTCAGAAAAATGTACCCAAAGAAAGTATTAGCTGAATGAGTTTATTATTGACTTGGAAGGACAGTCTTTTTGAAAAACAAGTACCTATTTTCTTGAATTTAATTATGGGTAATACCTTTAATCATCATAATATTTAAAAGCGTACGTACGTTCGTTTATTTGTATATCGTATATCAGAAGTCATTGGATCCAGTAATCAGTTAAACACCAGAGAATTGGAAAAGCTCATATCATTCTCCGGTAAAGCTCTTGCCAACATTAGATCAGGCAGTCGTGAATTTTTGGTAAGACGGTTCGATAGGGCAGTGAAAAATTTAATTTTGCACAATTTTTCTCCCCACGCCCTCTCCGCCATTTTGAGAAAACCTCAAAAACTGCACTTTTTCAAATTTATGACGAAGGTGTTATTTAACAGTATTATAACAATTAAGATCGATTGTTAACAGTTGGTGAAGTGAGAGATATAGAAATCTGACCATTTTTACAATATTGTGTCAATAAATTGGCTATATTTCGAATTTGTACGGACTTGTATTGAAACAGTTGAATTATGGTATATCTGTACGTCAAATGGAATTTCAAAATCTATGGTAGCATGTTTCATATTTCATTGTCCTGGAGTTCACAAGGCAATTAAACTAGTAATGATAATAAAGTCGTTAGAAACGGCGTTGTTGATTCGACGTTTATTTTCGTTAAGAAATGTAACGGTCGTTAACTTACAACGCTAACGGAGTATTAATGTTTATTATAAGAGGAACAATGTTACGTTACGAGTAAGTCCCACTACTCGCCTCTCGTAGGAATCATAAACTTTTATACTTTGGACTTTGTCATCTCGGAAATATTATTACCCGCTATAATAGAGAGTACCTCCTTAGTTGTGTCCATAGATACAAGTAGTCTAGATCACTCATGGCCCACCCGGAGGAGAACACCATGCCCTGTGGAAAGATATGTCTATCTCGGATCGGCCTATTTAGCCATCTGAGTTGGCATAGTAGAATGGAGTTACGACGCGATCCACCATGAACCCCCAGCGCTCACAATACTCGCCCTATCGAGTTGTTGGCATACATATATCATTCAAAATAAATATCCCGTGTCTCACTTTAAAATATGTGTCATGTCACAGATACCTATATTATAATCCTTTGATACCCGTGATATCTGGATAGGTGAATGTTTTCCAGTACTAGGCTGATGAGTTTTTACAGGGTGTTTCCTTCCGTGTGTAAAAACTCTTGAGAGGTGGTAGAGGACGAAAAAAATATGGAAAAAAAAATCAACCGTTTTGGAGTTATGGCCTTTTGAAAATTTCCCATTTAGTTTTTTTTTTTTAATATCTCACAAACTATCAGCGCGTTTTTGACAAAACACAACAAAAATCATAGTAAGGATTTTAGACCTTCTACAAAGATCCTAATTTGTGACTTTTGCCCTTCAATACAGCGAATTCTTTTACACGAAAAAATATTTGACAATAAAAATTTCGTGGTACAGTACATTTTTTCAATGTCGCATCAGGCTGACTGTCAATATGCTGCATCTATTCTACATAATATCATATCTGTGGTTGTTTCCTAGAATGGTCCAAGCTAAAGTCAAATGAAAAGTTTTTTAAACTTATTTTCTTTCATTCGATTCGAAGACAACTTTTATTATTTAGAGTTATATCGTTTCAGATATTATGAAATACTAGCAACAAACCTGTCAAAAATCACGGCTACATTAACATCTCGAAAATTTCCGCAGACGACGCTTGCATACCCGCACACCTAATGTATGAAATTATGAATAATTTGGTCGGGACCACAATATTATTTCGACACTTCAAATGTTATGAATGCAATTTTTTTTCAGTATCTATTATAACTCAGTTATTGGGTACTAACTTCATTATAGGCCTAGTAACTATATCGTCAAAACTCGTATCTAAAGTTAATTATGTAATAGAAAGGCGTTTGACTTTACGATTGCAGAAAGAACAAATTCGAAATATGAATATTCTAATTTCAAAGAATACAGCAAACTTCAAGACATGTCGGGTATGCACTTAATTTTTGAGCGATGGTTTAAGCGTTGCTATCGTGAAATATTTTTAATTTCATACATATTCAAACAAGTAAAACTTAATAGTAGGCATATTGAAATTAAAAAAAAACGGGAGACCTTCGATCTCGACAACCTCACTATATATGCTTTGAAAAAAAAAATAAAGTGGATTCATTGAGCCTTTATCTAGGGAATGACCCCAAAAGATTTTTTATATATTGAATAGATTTATCAAAAAAAAGTGAAAAACACCTCTCATCTTTTTTCCGAAAGACAGCAAATCGTTTCCTAAATATTTTTTTGTTGACAATATGCATGTAAATCTAGGGAATGACCGTGAAAGTTTTTTGATTGAAGCGAAATCAGCCACAAAAAATGAAAAAAAAACGCTATTTCTAACATTTTATCATGCGATTTTGAACGTTAATGCCAAGGGAAACGACCGTGACGTCATAGTTGGGTCCCCAGCTTTAAATCTATGTGCAAAAAAATCATCACGCTACTAGATTATAATACCATCGTAATATAACGTACCCATACATACCTACCAGTGGCGATGGGTGGATTTCTGCAGAAGGGAAGCCGGGGCTAACATTTCTTATTGGATTACGTCAAATGAGACACTATTATACCTATCATTTTATCCAAAAGGAAACTCGATGGGAATCGTGTTCTTAGGTAGCTTCGCGCCTGATACCTACATATAAATTATAAGTACGACTATGATGATATATGTAGGTTTCTATGTTTATGATTATAATATAGTACTTTTATTAATAACACTAATCTATTAAAAAACATTTAAAAACACATGTTTCTATTAAACAACACCACCCCCGGGCCATAAATAAAGACGCTATGTGCGGAAGTCGTAAAAATATTATTTTATGTTACTTTATTCACAGAGATTGTAACCTGGCGTTGAACGGATTATTATAATAATTAATTTTGAAAACCCCGCTGTAGAATTGTCCGCCACTCTTTTTTGTTATTTTTTGGGTGTCCTGTATAAGGAAGGTGTTCGTAAAACTTACGAACTTACGAAAATAATATCTAGTCTTATGCCTCATCCACGTGCTGGCCGAGCTGTCACGTTTTTTGTGTGAATGAGTAAAAAGACGTGCAGACGGGGTGATTGTCTTGGATTGTATACGTAACCGACGGTTAACGCCCTTTTACTCATTCACACAAAAATAGTAAATATTTAGATAAAAATCCACAAAATTTGACTTTTTAGTTCGCGACTAGTATTCGAGGGTATTTTGCACCCTCATCTTCATCTCATATCTTTTTTGACAGACTGTGGCTGTACAAACATACATACACCCAAAGCTTTTTATGTATTTATGTATATTATTTAACATGTAAATATTATTATGCTATAAAATTAATCCTGAAAGAGAAAAAATACAACAACGTTTGAGAAAATACAGTGATTATGACATAAATAATATTTTATATAATTTCTTAATATTGGGCAGATTTCCTACCCTTTGATGATACCGAAAATATAGTTTCTTATGGGCCCGCTACAGGCTCGCGAGTCATGACGACCTTTTGGTGTTCATGAGTAAAAAGGCGTCAATGGTCAGTTACGTACACGTCAAGACAAACATTTTAATCCACACGCCTTTTTACCCATTCACGGCGAGGGTCGTTGAGGGTCGACGAGCGTCTGGCGTCAGCATTATAATCCGATATCAGTAGAATTAAAGAGAGGATAAAAAGTTTACATATATGAATGTATGGCCTAAGATCCGACTGCTAAAAATATGACCTATGTGTTTTATACATAATATAGATGTATTTCAATGTTTATTTAATTAAATTGTATTCTGTCCATGTTTTAAACATGCTCACTGTGGTTTGCTGGAAGAGATTGCCTCTCGGCAATAAGCAGGCCCATTGTGCGTATTTTTTTATATGTCAATAAAGTATTTATTATTATATAAATGTGATTCAAATGGGGTCATACATCGCCGCAGGGTTGCATAGCAAAATCTTGCCGTGTCACATAACCCACCCGGTCCCAAAATATGTCCCGCTACGCGGTTTTTGACATTTTTTAGCAATATGGTAAGAAATTCACCGAATCTCAATGTGAGTTATATAGCTTCCCAATGTTCCCATAAGGAACGATAAGGTAAGTAAATAGTTAATATAATAAATTAGGTAGAAGATTGACACTAAATAGTGTTAATTGAAATACAATGAGTCAATAATTTACTGCGCTAGGGTTCATAAACAGGGCCGCAACAAGGATACGTATAAAATGTACTTAGTCAGGGGTGACGTAAATTCATGAAATTGGCAATAAATCCGTTAGTCCCGTCAACTGAACATACGGAAGAGGATCTCTCCTTATTTAGTAATACTGAAAAATATTTTGACCCCCTCCCCCCGCCCACTATTTTTTGATATTCTTCGTGTGTCCTATAAGAGTCAGGTATTCCTAAAGCTTCACGGTTCACTTTTAGGGAATATTTCCACTAAATTTAAATCATCCAATGGTGAGCCGTCTAAACACAAAAGCGATCACCATATGTATTGTTGTACTTACATGTATTTAGGAATGGGAGAACTCCCTGATTTATAATATCGGTAATCCATGCAAACCTGAAGCGTGTAATACCTTTAGACATTTCACATTTTAAGTATTCGCAACAAGCTTTGCCACTCATTATAAATGTTTGTATCTTATACACATAGCATTCACTGGCTACCCCATCATCGGGATATAGTACCGTGATGAATTTTAGTAAGTAGTCACATTATGATTTGAGAGAACTAATCAATAATAGTATAACACGAAACTGCGGGATTTCGTTATTTTTTAAGAAATTAATCAAAAACAAATAAATGTAAATGCTCACAAACGTCGCCTCTGGTATGAGCTCATTGAATTAGTGTTATTGAATGAAATGATTACTTGATGATTGACAAACTGTCGGCCTGATGCGACATTGAACTTGTAACTCACCAAAGGACAATGTACTGCACTACGTAATTAAATCATTTGGCGGGAGGTGCCAGGTTCAAACCCCGGCGCTGGCGATGTATTTCGCACTTTGCGATATAGTCCAAGAGCCCGCTGCTTAATTTATGACGAATCTGTTTTTTGATCGAAATGTGGTATAAATGATAGCTTACCAATAGGGTATTACATCGCACTAGGGTTGCCTATCAAAATCTTGCCGCAACCCCCCCTGCCCCCCCCGAAAAGGTCCCTCTTCGCGGTCTTTCGCATTTTATAGGAATATGGTAAGAGATAGGAGAAAGTAGTCAATGAAAAAAATAATCCTCGCTAAATTCTCTACAAAAAACGTTAAGTCAATTTTTTCATAGGACTATTAGTTTTGCGATGTAATACCCTATTGGTAAGCTATCATTTCTACCACATTTCGATCAAAAAACAGATACGTCATAAATTAAGCAGCGGGCTCTTGGACTAATACGGGCTTTTACCCTAGTGCAAGGTGTGCAGAAAAGTATTTGGGTTTGAGTATGCAAGCCCAGATTCTTTCTTAAAAAAATACAAAATAACACTATGCACTTTTTGGTTGCATCTAACCTAAAATCCTCTGGGGAGGGGCCTAAATCCTAAAGGGCCGCCGGGGACAAAAGCTAGTATAAAATAGTAGTAGATCTCTAATAGTAAGTATCCCAATGTTTCTAAAAGGAACGGTACTTAATATTTGTTTCGTTGTGTTATTATTTACAATGAATATGAGATTTGATTGGAAATGATGTTAGGTCAGAGGTGAGTGAACAGTGAACGTGTCAAAGTATCAACTCAATCAGCCAATATAATAATATTATTCAGATCTACAGAATCTGTAGGTCTTTAGCACAGTATCCAGTAAATTCGACTAATAACCAATTCGACTCATTTCATACTTCTTCTTTTCTTCTTTCTCAACCGTATTAATTCCAATGATGGACATAGACCTCCCCTTTGACTTTCCACAGATCCCTATCCTGGGCACGCTGCATCCACTTGCTTCCTGCCATTCGTCTCACATCGTCAGACCATCGTGCCTGAGGTCTTCCTACGCTCCTTTTGCTGGTTCTAGGTTGCCACTCGAGAATCTTTCTGGTCCATCTAGAATCTAAGCATCTGGCAACGTGTCCTGCCCAACAATCATTTCATGCATTTCACATTATTTTAAAATTTAAACCAATAATTGCAATTATTATGATGTGAAAATCGATTTTTTCCATACATCCATACGTTTTTTAAGAAATCCACTAGAAAAAGGTACATACTAACTATTGTCTTAACATCTTACTAGCCTATTATGTACCGGTGAGCAGATATTTATCTTGAAAAACCCCCTGTTTCGAGATGAAGACTCTTAATGAGCGAGGTATCTGCCACTCATATGCGAAATTCTGGCACATCTTTGAAATTTATCACGTACCTAATCATTATCTTATCCTACATGATGTAATAAAATAACTAAATTAATTCATGTCTGTATATTCCGCTTCAAAAGGAAAGGTTGAAATCAAATACTCTTTCAATATAATTACTCGTTTCTGACGAAACCAAAACACTGAACGAGCAATATACGAGAAACCTAAGTAGAAAGCTTTTTTGTAAGCATAGGGTTGTAAATGATTATTCAAATTCATCGAGAGGTTACGAGCCCCGTTTTTTTTTATATACACTAATGAATCTGGGTTTATTTCAATAAACCCAGATTCATTAGTGTATATAAAATAAATACATCTTTGCATACTTCATAGAAAGCTTAAAAGCTTGTGTTGTGAAGTGGAGTAGGTCGGGGATCGAACCCGCGCCCACTGGATTAACAGTCGAGCGCGTTACCAACCAGGCTACCGACCACCTCCGATTTTATCAGTTTCTCGTTGTTTATCGTCCTTAGACCCTATATCGGGCACTTGGACTCGTCAGTTTTATATAATTAGATATATAACAATTAAAGTAATAGTAATAATGCACAATATCAATGCTAAAGAGTGTAAAGGGCTCTGTTAGCATTTCGTCAGTGACATAGCATGAACGGAGATAATTATACACTCGTTATTCAAGCACAATAAACAATTTATGATATACATTATACATAGTCAGTTCAATGGTGAAGTGAATGTAAATGGTTTACTCCAGCATTTCGTCGACAGAGTAAAACGATTTTTCAACGAGGTACGTTTTCACTGCTCCCCTTAATTAAGTATCACTCAGAGACTTCATTTCTTCAGGCAACCTGCTGAACAGGCGCACACTGAGGCAAACAAAACTTTCAGACAGCTTTGCCTATCAGTCGAGAGGATATACCTACTATATCCCTTCATACCAGCTTTTAGCTGTATGGGGGCCTGTCACCTTAATGAGTATTTAATTTAGTACTGTAACCATTTTTTGTAAACTGTACATATATTTCTGAATAAACTACTTATTTATTTATTTATATGACAATTTCGCCAATTACCCGTACCTTGCAGCTTGGAATAGCGCCCGGATGACTCTTCGGACGATAGACTACAATGAACAGTACCATTGGCAATGTTTATTTATTCAAAGGTACACATACAGACATAACTTAGAAATCGGCCGAAATGGAAATTATACACTACATGAAGAGTTAAAGTAACGCCCAGTTACAAGTGCACACAGTTTTATCGGTCAATATTAACAGTAAAACATAAAAATAAAATTATGACAACAAATAAAATATTAATACAGTTATCGATGTAATTATGAAAGAGTTTACATCCCTAATTCATAGAGTATTGTTACCAGATATCAAAGAGAAGAATACGCCGGGAACTTTTACAGTAGATAATAATAGCAAAATGAACCGAGGTAGACGTGTGTAGGTTAGGTTCTTATTACTTATTTTATTACAATCAAATAAAAGGTATATTGTATCATACCTACATTGTATCATATCAGACTATGTAACCTTTACTAACTGAACATGCGAAAAATAACTTTGGGAAAAGGAAGAATACTCAGCTAATACTAAAGATATCATACTATGACGTGAAACATGGATGAATGAGAATATGGTTTAGTGACTCTAGCGCTTAGAAATTTAATTATTGTAAATTTTCTCGACAAAAAAAAATATTCTTAAGTTACGTCTGAAATGGTAACCAGACAGAAACTCAAATGACAAAATCTCAACTGTCAAAAGGGTAACCTATGTACATTGACAGAATCGCAACTCATCGCCGGAAAACCTGTTGCCGCCAATTTCAATATTGTTGGGTTAGGTTCGTTAGGTTGTTTTTTTTTAAACACACAAAAAAAACAACGTCATCAGATTTTCCGGTGTTGAGTTGCGATTCTGTCAATAGTAGTTACCCTTTTGACAGTTGAGATTTTGTCACATGGAACCTGGAACCGTCTGAAATTTACTAAAATATGAGATTATTCGCGTAGTTTGTCAGATAGGTATAATGCTATAATTTGGTTGATATAATGATTAAGGTAAGACGCAGTGACTAGCGGATATTTTTTATTCGGTCCCCTTTTTCCTTGTTTTGGACTTCCACTCTCGTACGAAATTTGAAAAAGTTGTAATTTAATGTTGTGTACTCACCTGATAACATTTTTTTACAACTTTTAATGTGCATACAGCATCTCATCAATTTTATAGTTTAGATACTTATATACTGGCTTTCAACAACTTGAGGAATAGCGGAGATAGGAGCCACCTAGCACAAATTTTGCATGAAAAATAAGTGGCTCCTATATCCGCTATTCCTCACCTAAGAAGTTGCTGAAATCCAGCATTATTCTTTTTCAACGAGATGCTTTTTCAACGCACTTATTTACCTATATTATATTATTACTGTACTGTACAAATTTATCTTCTTCTATGTCCTGCCCTTCTGTCCCGGCTCATCCAGGGTCGGGCCTCTTCGTACGTAGGCGCCAGGATCTCCTGTCCTGGGTTGTCACTGTTGGGATTTTCTGCGCCGCCAGCTCCTTTTCAACATTAGACCACCATGTTACCGGAGGTCTACCCCTTCTCCTAGGTTTCGTGGGGATGCTGAGTGCCGTCTTCACGGAATAACTCTCCTCTCTACGCATGACGTGCCCGACACTGTCCGTACCATCTCAGTCTGCCCTCCCTCAGCTTTTCTGTTATCGGGGCTACCTTAAACGATCCTCTGACGTACTCAATGCGGAATTTATATCTCCAATATTATTTTTATCTGTATAGATCATTCGATTTCTAATGGATTCTATTTATTTATTTATTTATTTATTTAAACTTAAAGTAAACAACAAACACATATAAATATACAAAATGGACATAGTACAGATTATAAAAGGTTGTTTACTAGGGCGAACTTATCGCAGAACTGCGATTTCTTCCAGTTAACCCCAGGACAAAACAGAAAAAAAAGGAGTTGAACAAAAATATAGGAAAAAACAGAAAAAATTAATCAGTAAACACATACTTACAAATAATACTCAGAACCCCCTAGTGTTAATAATTCGTCAATAATATTAAATGTATTTGGAGACATTTAGTATGATTAAGTATAAGTGATGATAATTCATATACAATAAGTGACTTAATCCAATTATCTTCTCAGTGCCACGCTTATACTAGAAAAGCTTGCGTCATGGTGTGAAGTAGATATTAGTAGGGTGGGGTATAGGATACCATCATCCCATAGAGGGTAGGTCAGGATGACTAAGTATGATTAAACGATATGACAATAGAATTATATGTTTTATCATGATCTCATTTTATTAATAAAAATATATTATCTCATGTCTAGTAGGCAGATATATAGTTATTACTAAATTTCTGAAACAACAGGATGTGCTGTTATTGAATTTCATTAAGAGTATGCATACCGGCATTTCAAAAATTTCTAAAAACGGGAGACCTTATATCTCGACAAATATGCTTTGGAACAAAATAGGGTAGATGCATTGAACCTTTATCTAGGGAATAACCGTAAAATATTTTTTATACCTTGTATAGATTTCTCAAAAAAAAATGTGAAAAACGCCACTAATCTTTTTTCCGAAAGACGGAAACTTGTTTCCCGAAAGTCGCGGATTAATATTTTTTTTGCACTGATAATATGCATGTCTACGGAATTTCCATGAAAGCTTTTTGATTGAAGCGAAATTAACACCAAAAAATTGAAAATACGCAATTTTTACCATTTTATCATGCGATTTTGAACCTTAATGCCGTGGGAAATAACCGTGACGTCGTAGTTGGGTCGCAAGCTTTAAAGAGTCGACTATTTACCTACTTTAAAATAAAATAACAAAAAATTGTGTGAAAGAGTATAATGAGTAAAACATATGACAGATAAGGGGTGATTAAGTATCTGATTGACTGCTGGAAATACCTGGGCCTGGGATACTCATCACAGAGTTAATTTAATAAAAACATATCATTCGAGAAAATAATCCAAGTTGGGGGACAGAATGACACACTACAGGGATAGGCAACGATGGTTCGAGAGTGTAATTTCGAGCCTAACACTTTCTTATGGTACGAACACTGTGTGGTAGCAAATTCTGGAAATGCTGAGAAATTTTGCTGGTGAGTGGATCCAAGGGTTGTGTGGGGTCGTGTGTGGTATCCTATGAAAGAGAATTGAAAAAGAAATTCAGATCGTAAGTCATATTTTTTCAATTGACCTGGGCTCGCATAGACAAATCCAAAATACTTTCCTGCAGACTTCACAGCAAGCTAAATCCTTGTGTCGTGAAGCCCACAATACACAGTCGGCGCTGGGATTCGAACCTGGGACCTCCCCCTTGGGAAAACAGACACAATCAGAAATGAATGCTGAACTAATTAAATCACTGCGTTGCTTTTTTATCTCGTTTTCTGGATAAAATTATATTGCCCTTCAATGTTCCTATACGGAATACATGGATGACACGAGGCACACAACATAATCAAAACACTGCTTTTTCATTACTACTGAAATGGAAATATGGAGACTTTTTTACAAGGTGGTATTTAATGAAAAAAAAATGAGAAAGCCTTTCAAACTATAATAAGCGTTTTAATTAAATTTATTTTCCAATTAAAAAAATAATGTAAATAAAATCAAGCTCTAATTATAACTTAAATTAAAATAACTAAACAAATCAAATCTATTAACAATTACAATGAATATTTTAAAAATTAAAATAATTTGAATTATTCAATAAGACTTAAGTAATTAGAAATAAACTTCTAGTCTTATTTTAGTACGCACTTAATTAATTACGGTATTAGATCCATCAACCCCCCCCCCCCCCCCCCCCAATACACAAGGTCTCCTCACATTGGAGGGTAGTATAGATTTTTTTTTAAATTTATTTATGTAAATATTGTAATAATGTAGTATTCCTACAACAGTGTAGAAGAATTAAGGATGAACATTGTCGGGCTTACGACCGACCTCGGCTGGCTTAAGTGATCACTTTCCACTCGAGAAACATTCGCCATTTCAGTTCACCCCGGCTGGGATTCGAACCCAGACCTTCGTCTCGCATAGTAGGGATCATATCCACTACACCACGAAGAGCGATGGCTGTGTTGTCGAATTTCATATATATTAAGTACATATGTATTGTTGCATTTTTTACTGTTGAAGGGAGAGGGTGGTATTTTTTACACTGTTGTAGGAATACTACATTGTATATTCTACGGAATGTAGGAAATATTTAACGCTATAAATTTATAAATTAAAATAATAAATTATTGTAATAAGTATTATATGTGTATACTAGAAATATAAGATATTAGTAATTAATAAACTTGTTTGAATATTTGACTTAAACTGATCCAACGCTTGTTTTTTCTCATTGGTAAAAAGAATTCAGTTTTTTTTTTAACTGGACTCCATCAGTAAACTGTTGACGATCCCTGCCATGTCATCGATGGACGTGAAGTTTCTTATTACAGAGAAGGGGAACAAGGGATAGATAATTGAAAATATTTTAAACTGACTGACGAGAAGATACAGAAATATTCCAATTATGTTCTCGTGTTTAGGAGTCATCATCGTCTTGTGAAGTCTTCAACAAGATTAACGAATCATTCACACATAAGCACCACGGGGGCATTTTCTCAAATTTTGAGGTAACCAACGATAGGTGTGCGAGTGTACATCACACTAACTAAGGATGCACAATATATGCATATTGCAAATGTATGTCCGCGTCCCTTGCGGGACATAGCGCCGGCTTCCCACATCCATACGCACACTTCTTGCTTATGACACATTCATTCTCACCTATAACCATCTGGTTACTGCTGAATCTGCTCCCCTTTTTTCAATTTTTTTTTGTAAGTTTGTGAACGCTTGCCAGGCGTGTGGAGCCGCCATTACAATACTACGCCCCCTCCCCCCCCCAATAAACAATTGATTGCTTATGGGTTGAGGAGAGGGCAGTAATTTAATTCTTCGATATTTTTTTCTTTATTTTGTAATTCTTAATTTTTTTAGGTTTATAAAATTCTACGGGTTTTCAGTAGAGAATTGTCGTATGCGATATTCAAAAATACATATTTTGGTCTTGTCAGTTAGAATCCTGTTATTCTCGAGTGTAGGATATCCTTTATTCAGAAGAGTGCAAAGGTTGTTGTTGTATCATCATCTGGGTAGAAATGGAAATAAGATATAGAGCATAATATTTTTTCAGCTCTTATGGAATGTATGTATGATGCATACTGTAGGTGTATGATAAATGCGGACATTTCAAAGAATCATGAAGGACATTATGGTAATAATGTCTTATACATGTACTGTACATGAGAACAGGTGATATGGGGAGGCGAAAAACCGTAAGCGGTTAACGTTATCCGGATAACCGCATTTAACCGCCCTTATAACAATATCTCGCTGCCTGGGGGCACATTTTCCATTTTTGTGTTGTGCTGTATTTAATGAATTTTTTTTTTTATTTGTGTCATTTAATCAACGGTTTTTCCTCGTCAGAATCGAAAGTTGTCTACATTATGTGAACCCTCTTAGGGAGAACCCAGGATGGGCGTTCTGACGCTTACGGGTCGAAATCGGCTGGCTTGAAAGGGTAAGGGGAATGAATGAAGTAAAAAAAGCATTAAAATTAAACCGAATTTAATGCTTCTTTTTATCCGGATAATCGGACCACCGATTCGCATTAATTTTTTATTTAACCGGCTAAATACAGTCGTAACTGGTAATAAAAGATAAAATTATTTATGTTAGAGGGAGAAGTACTAAAGGAAGTAAGAGCATTTGTAATGAGGGTGATAAGGATAGCCGTATAAGAGGTAAACTGCAATTTGGAGGATAACAAGGATCCTGGAGGAAGGATATTTAAATATTTCTATCCTTTGTTTTGATATTTAAATATTATAAACATAAATAGACTATAGGCTATCTGTGGACGGACGATGCGAAGGTGACATAGAAAGAAGAAAATTAGCATGTACCAGGGTGAATGGGGCAATTGGTCCTATTATCAAAAGTCGCAACGTATCTACTATGGCAAAGATAGATCTACTATCGAAGAACAACGTGGTTTAATTATGTGGCTCAGTTGCTTAAAGACGGAAGTGTTTTGAGTAAGAGGAATCGTAGAGTGTGTATGACGAATAGCATGCATGTGACGGAAGCAAAACGTGTGTGTAAGAATAGGGAAGTCTGGCGATCTGTTCTCTCTGCCTACCCCACAAGGGAAGCGACGTGAAGGAATAGAATATATTGGAATAACTATCCCTAATATTAAACTTGAATATTGAAAAAAAGAACATTAGGGTCAAATTTTCTCATAGCTTCGTTCTATGTATCTTTTAGTGTGCCAAACATACAGCTAGTAAGTATTTATAGCCATAAGACACAATTGTATTCAGGAATTCAGTAAGATTATTGTATAATATTTACTGACTTGACAGTAGTCTAGTGTAGTACAGTGAACCAACTGTCATTTGTCATGTGGGCATGTCTATTACACAATCGTACTAGGAGCCCGCAGTGCAATCCGCACTAACTGTCTACGTCAAGAAAAAAAGCTAGCAGGTATGTATTTTTTTAATTCATGTCGCACTCCATCCGATTGGCGAGTGATCTGTGTCGAATGCAATAATGTTCGAATATTATACAATCGTTACATTTTTTTTCTTTTAAAAAAAGATCGGCTTGCATACACAAACCAAAATAATCTCCTGCACACATTGCACTAGGCATAAAGACTGCATCGTAAAGTGTAGAATACATCACCAGCACCGGGGTTCGAACCCGGCATCTCCCGCTTGGGAGACCCCCACTCCAATCAATTGTGTGATATATGTTACAATATTTCCTCCGGCTACTGAATTAAAAGTGAAATGATATTTGAATTATTTTTGTTTTACAAATTATCATTGTAAAGCGTTGTATCCCAAGCGTCCCTACTATGCGAGACGAAGGTTTGGGTTCGAATCGTTTCTCGAGTGTAAAGTGATCACTTAAGCCAGCCGAGGTCGGTCGTGAGCCCGACAATGTTCATCCTCAATTCTTCTACACTGTTGTAGGAATACTGCAAGATATTGCGACGTTTCGGCGAACCTACTGCCGCCTTGGTCATGGATTGCGACAATATTTCCTTTGGCTACTGTATTAAAAGTAAAATGACATTTATTTATTTAAGGGACACACACAGAAAGTTAACAAATATACATAATGACATACACATAAGATATAATTCACATTAACCTCCCAATTAAGAGTGTCCACAGCTTTCACGCATGGTAGGTACATTACAAATCAATCAAAGAAGTGAATATAAAACAATTAAGTACGCTGGCGCTGATACGTAGGCACCAATATATGTTTGTAGGTAAATATGCCATTAGCATCTGTAAACTGCCATTACTGTAAACTGTCATTTCACTCAACAGGGAGGGCTTGTGTATTACATTATATTACGATTATAATGTTAGGTTATGTTATGTCATGTTGAACTATTGTATTGTTGGAAGAAGCCAGGCACGTGCACTGCCCTTGTACCTACATTCTATATTATAATATTACAGCATGGATAAGCTCCTAGAACCGCCTCTGTATGTGCTATCTAATGTCTATGTAGTGTAGGGCTGACATACGTACCGGTACACCGAGACATGTCCCGGTCCGACAGTCATTTGTCCCGGTCAGACATTTGTTAATTGCTCAATAAAACTGAACAAGATTTACACCACTCCTTTTTTCCACTGACGCTCGTGTCTTATGACAAAAATTTCGACTGCGGCGCGACTTGCATGGTCATATCCACACAAAGAAAACCAAGCTTATCATTTCATCAATTTTTCTTTAAAAAAAATCACCTGTGGTGCCATTATTTCGGCTTATATTGTGAGGAAAGAATTTTTATGCCTACTGAACTGATCCACGAATATTGATATTTTTTAGAGGTTTTTTTTTGGGGAGAGGGGGTGAGGTGTCCCGGCCGGCAGTCCGACAATTGTGGCAGCCCTATGTAGTGTCTACTTAGCGTTAATAACTTAGTAGGTAATAATATTATAATAAGAATCGTCTACATGGAAAATATAAGAGGATTAGCTAGTCTTAGATTTACAGTACGGCGAACTTGGCGGTTGCCAGGGCCTAAACTACCACTAGAAGGGGCCTCAAGTCTATTTTAAATAGTCATTGTTTGAAATGACTGAATTTATTATTTAACATTTTTGAATTGTAGTTTGCTTATTCCTGTGATGATTGTATTATTGTAAAGATCTTATACCGTGTGGTGTGGTGAGATACAGGGCAATCAGCTCTAGTTCACGCACGGTTATGCTTTTAAACGTAGATGAACTATTTACATATTGATAAATGTCGCTATATTTTGAACTGAAATACCCATTTATGTTTGTATTTCCACTCAAATGACTGAATAAAGTTATCTATCTATTTGACCGGATTCTGGATTTTATGAATTTATAGATAGTCAAAAAACAAATCGAAGTTCAAAGAATAAATAAATAAATAAACTATTAAAAAACCACCTTATATCCTCCGATCCACAATGGTTGGTACTATCTAAAATATGACTAAAAGTTCTACTGCAACACATACCTATACAACTTTCATAAATTACACATTTGACAACAGCAGAATCTGGTGGGATGGGTGAACTTTCCCTGGGCATAAAGTGATCACTTAAGCCACCCAATGTCGATTCGTAAGCGTCACAATACAAGCTATTGGCCCAGTGCGAAATGCACAAGGAAATTTTAGTGCTTGTGTATACACACTTCTTCTTTTCGTGTCGGTCAACATATAGAGACTAAAGTCCCATCCGCTCCCAGAAAGCCACAATCTCCCTGACGTCATCGTCAAGGTGGGTGCGATCTGCGAACTTCTCCCAAGCACACCGTCCAGGAGCCATTGGGCATGCTAGGAGATGGTCGGTGTCCTGTATTTGTCCGCAGTCGCACGCCGCGTCCTCTGCCATTCCCCATCTCTGGAGATTCTTCCTTGTGCGACCGACCCCCGCCCTGATCCTATTGAGGGTTTTCCACATTGGCCATGGTAGGTCATGCCCTGGGGGCAGGACTTCCACTGGCACGCCAAATATGGTCCCCGGTGCACCCCTTGTCGTGTCCCTCCACAGGTGGGCTCTTGCGTTCTCTGGTGGTATACACACTACACTACATAGACCCAAATCATTTTTTTTTAATAATCACGAACATTTTTTTGTGCATACATGTTTAGAACCACTATAGCCAATTAAATTTAACAATAGATTTTCAATACTTCAATACAGCCTAAGTTTTTTTTTTTTTTTTTTTTTTTTTTAAAAAATGAATCTGGGTTTACCTAAATAAACCCAAATACATCTTTGTACACTTCACAGAAAGCTTAAAAGCTTGTGTTGTGAAGTGGAGTAAGTCGGGGATTGAACCCGCGCCCACTGGATTAACAGTCGAGCGCGTTACCAACCGGGCTACCGACCACCTCAGTTATTTCAAATATTATGTTAATACGTAGAAGCGTATATCACATTGTTTATTTATTTATTTAAATAACACAGTTACTTACCTATTGTATTTAAACTGTCGTTGTTCCCCAAATTACTCTACAATCTACAAGTCATCATGATAATATTAAAAAGCCCTGCCTTCCGTATGTCATGTTGTAAAAAAACCGACTGATCGTGTGGTGTCTTTAAAAGAAATCAAAGGAGATATTCGTAATCTCCTTCGCGAAATTCGTAATGAGAGAATTGATTCTAGTGGTGGTAATACGCAGTCAAATCTACTAAATTACCATAAATCTTTTTTTACATACATATAAAGTGAAATTGTCACCAAAAAATGCAGAGAAACTATTCTCACGAAACTATCCCGCGACCCAGCTATCGCATGATAAAATGCTAAAAATAGCGCTTTTTCCATTTTTTGCTCTTAATTTGGCTTCAATCAAAAAACTTTTAAGGTATTCCCTAGATTTTATTGCATGTCATCAATGCAAAAAAAAAACCTCCGCAACTTTCGGGAAACGAGTTGCTATTTTTCGGAAAAAAGATCAGACGTGTTTTTCACTATTTTTTTTGAGATAAAAAATCTTTTACAGTTATTCCCTAATCCCTAGATAAAGGTAAAGGATATTTAGTAAGGTTGTCCAGTTGTTGTCTCCCGTTTTTAGAAATTTAGAACATTTTTAATTAATTTTATACTCAAAGAAAAAACATAAATCGCGAAATTCTTTTAATTTCAACGGATTGAAAGTTTTGTGGTACGCTTACAATTACAATGTGCAAGTGTTCAACATAGTTTAGTCTACAATAGAACAATGTTAGATAATTCAGTAGTTGCATGCGGGGACACGTCACATAGTAACATTACTAGTATAGTTCAGTAATGGAATTGTTTCTATAGAGATGTGAATTAAAAGGGTTTTAATTCAATATAACCCAGTCTGCGGAATGTAAACAAATTATCTAGGAAGGAAATAGTACTCTAGGAAATAGAATAAATGTGGTTGTAAAGAAGGGTGGGAAAAAATACGAGTAGGTACTGAGGTTATTTTACGGGGGCAATTTTCCGAGCAATAATTGCTCAGCACTCGTTTTTTTTTAGTGTATCTGGGCTTGCATACAAAAACCCAAATACTTTCCTGCACTAGGCTAAATGCCTGTATCGCAAATTGTGGAATACATCGCCAGCGCCGGGGTTTGAACTACACCGTTCGTGACTCGAACGACTGCGCTTTTTAACACCCTCTCTTTCAGACCTACATATTATTCTCTTTGTCATTCTACCATCAGACATTGTCTCCACATTCTCAAATCATCTCAACTTGTTCACTTTCATCTTAGTCACAACACTCGTCTTACGAAACAGATAATAAAGTTAATAGTGATGTTCCTAGCTTTCTATTTTCATAGCCGTGAGGAATCTGGTAAGTTTATCATTGTAATGTATTTTAGTAGTGAATTCGTCTTGAATGCAGAGAACAATAGTTCACGTATATTGTACGTATATTATGCATCTACGTACGAGGTAAATATACATTGCACATCCCTTAAAATACAAAATGTTTATAGTCAAAATGTTAAAGCAGGCATTTTATGTATTGCCTTTGTCAATGTGTAATAGATGTATAAGTATGTTTTTTTTCATTTCTAATTGCTCTTGGTCAATCTTGTTGATTTTTTTCATAAATTTTCAACTGATGTTGTCAGAATATGTATATTTTTAAGTTTTGATTTTTTTTATTTATTTTACAGTCTGTTTTAATTTTACAGTTTTTTTTTAAGTTTACAGTTTCATTGTGTATTTTACTGTCCAAAGGCCTAACCGCCGTATAAATGAATAAATATGTGAAATCAAATAGAAGTCAGGAGAAGAATTGAAGAGATCTTTTAAAAATATTTTCCTTTGTTTTCATATTTAAATATTATAAACATAAATAGAACTAACTACTAGGGCAAAAGTACTGGTGCACGACGCCGTCCTGGTGCCAACACTGATGTATGCGAGTGAAGCATGGACATGGCTGTAGAAGAAAGAATCAGTTATAAATGCTGTCGAGGTGAGATGGCTGAGAAGAATGTGTGAAGAGAGTGGATAAGAAATCAAGTGATCGGAAAGTTCTGTGACTATAAAACGGTTTTTGTATAACTTGTAACTAGAACTTAAGTTAACAAGTTAACACGTTTGGGACATGTAGAGAGGACGAATGATGAAAAGATAACAAAGAAAGAATACTTGGGTGAAAGAAGCGTATACCCCAAAAAAACCACTTGGTTCGACCAAGTCGACCAAGTGCTTAAGGGCGGATGTGTTTTGAGTAAAAGGAATCGTAGTGACGAATTGCATGAATGTGACGGAGGCAAGAAGTGTGTTTAAGGATAGGAAAGTCTGGCGATCTGCTCTCACCGCACACCCTGCAAGGGCGTTAGGAGGATACAATACCACACTGTACACTATGTAGTATGGAATTTTACAAGACTAGAATTTTTCTTAAAGTGATGCAAATCAAACTTATTACGCATCGACCGAAGTGATAATTTTGTTTGCAACTTAACTCGATGTTAAATCAACACCACCTTTAAAACACAAACACACAGTACCAAGTACAACTATTACCACTACTGTTGTTTGTTTGTTTGTGTTATTACAGTCATAATATAATAGAAACAATGCATAACTGCTTTAGAAACACACAAACAACATGAACTAACCACCTAACGTCATTAGGTAAAATAATCGATGCAATTTCTGACACTTTAATAAACATCGATGCAGTTTATTTATGAAAATTTCATACAACGACGAGTTTTATATCTAAGGAGCTTAATCGTTCATAATGATTGAGTTGAAATTATTGTTAATCAATTAGATGTTGTGGTAAAAACACAAGACATTTTTTTGTGCAGTGGAAACTTATTTTTGGAGATGGTGGAGGGAAACCAAGACACGGGACCTATAGGTCCTAAGATGTAAGAAATTAGGTGGTGGTCTTGACGCATGGAGTCGATGAGGCTCGCCACCCATCACGCCGCGTCAAGTACCAGGGAGGGCGCAAAGAGGAGGGCAGAATGCCGGATTGGTGTGTGGAATATAAGAGGAGATATGGAAGGTAAGATGAATGAATTGCGTGATGTTTTGCATGAGAGGAACTTAGATATATTGTGTTTATGTGAGACGAAAAGAAAGGATAGAGATTGTGATGTGGTGAATGGAATGGCAGAGATGTGGTCTGGAGTGCCTGAAAATGAACATGGACGTCAGGGAGTGGGTGCTATATTATCAAAAAGAATGACTGAATGTATGGTGAAGCGTAATGGGTATGGACTGGTAGGACCGAGACTCATCTGGATTCGTTTCAAGGTAGGCATGACCAGGCTGTTCCTTATTATAGGTTACGGTCCAGGGAATGATGCCTTGGATGATGAGAAGGATGAGTTTTGGAACTTAGTGCGGGAGACAGCGGATAAAAGAAGAGCGAATGAAAAAGTAATATTGGCAGGTGATCTGAATGGTTGGGTCGGTGTCAGAAAGAAGAATTTTGAGAGAGTGTTGGGATTGCATGGCGATGATAGGGTGAATGATAACGGGAAAAGAGTGTTAGAAGTATGTTTGGAGCTGGATCTCTTTGTGGCGAACACATTCTTCGCACACAAGGAGATCCACCAGTACACTTGGCAAAGAGAGAGAGTTGATCGTATTGAAAGGTCGATGATTGACTTTGTATGTGTGGACTCTGAGCTCCGGAAGGCGACAAAGGACACCCGGGCATTTCGGGGCGCCGGACTGTGGACGGATCACTTCCTTGTGATAACAAGGATTGATCTTTTCTCCGGTTGGCGCTCGAGGGCTCGGAAGTTGGAGCCTGTCCGGAGAATCAGGGTCGAAAAACTGAAAGAGACGAATGTTAGGGATGAATATGAAAGACTGACTAACGAAAGGCTAGAAGTACATGATGATGAGGAACGCTCAACGAGTGAACTATGGAATGTTATGAAGGAGGTGCTAGTAAAGAGTGCAAGAGAAGTATGTGGAGAAGCGTTGGTAGGAAGGAAAAAAGGTGATGCGTGGTGGGATGATGAGGTGAAGGATGCTGTAGTGAGGAAAAAGAAAGCGTGGAATGATGTGCTTGGTGCGAAACTAGATGATGGAGGTGAGAAAGAAAGAAAGAAGAATATATATAAAGCGTGTAGGAAAGAAGTGAAAGAAATGGTTTGCCAGAAAAAGAGAAAACTTGAGGAAGAGGAATGTATGAAATTATCGAGGAACGCCGAGGAGAATTTGAAAATATTCTGGAAGGAAGTAAAAAGAAAGAGATCTGGAAGTGAGAAAAACAGTATGAATTGCATCAAAGATAAGAATGGTGATTTAGTGATGAATGGAGAAGAAGTTGTTGAAAGATGGAAAGAATACTTCGAAGAATTGTATGAAAGTGGTACTAGTACAAACCAGACGAATGTAGCAGATAGTATGAATGTAAATATTGCTGAGGACGAGGAAATACGTATGAATGAAGTTGTGCTTGCATTGAAAAAAGCAAAGAATGGTAAAGCTGCGGGACATGACTGTGTGGCCATAGAGTTCATCAAGCAAGGTGGCCCGAAGATTCTCGAGTGGTGCCTGAGGCTCTTCAACTTGTGCTGGGAGAGTGGCTGCACTCCTGAGGATTGGAGGAGGGCAGTCATCTGCCCTTTGTACAAGGGGAAAGGCTCAAGGTTGGAATGCGGCAGTTATCGGGCTATCAGTTTGCTGAGCTCTGTGGGCAAACTGTATGGAAAGGTATTGATTGAAAGAGTAAGAAAAGTGACTGAAAGTAAAGTATGGGATGTGCAGGGTGCTTTCATGAGTGGCAGGGGGTGCACCGATCAGATCTTCTCCCTACGGATGGTCGTGGAGAAGCTTATGGCTAAACACCAGAGGCTCTTCTGCGCGTTCGTGGATCTGGAGAAGGCATACGATCGTGTGGACCGAGAAAGACTGTGGCGTGTACTGTCGGAATATGGGGTGAGCGACCGACTGATTGGCGCAATCGCGTCTCTATATACGGAGAGCTCTGCTTGTGTCAGGGTGAATGCTGCGTTGTCGCAGTGGTTCACTCTCACAAAAGGGGTTAAACAGGGTTGCGTCATGTCGCCTTGGTTGTTCAACCTGTTCTTCGACTACTGCATGCGTCCTCTGAATGAGCTGAATGTTGGTGTGGACCTAAATGGAGTGAAAGTATGTGCGTTAATGTTTGCAGATGATTTAGTGTTGATGGCTGATGATGAATGTGAGTTACAACGGATAGTATCCTGTGTGTACGAAAGCTGCGATATGAATGGTATGAAAATGAATGTAAATAAAACGAAAGTATTAGTGTTCGAAAGAGAGGAAATAAGGACAAATTGTGTGATAAAGGTTGGTAATGACTGTCTGGAGCAAGTGGATGAGTATGTATATCTGGGAAGTTTGTTTACTAGAGATGGACGCTGTGATGGAGACATTGAAAGAAGGAAGCTGGCCGGTACTAGGACGAATGGTGCGCTCGGTCCGATTGTTAGTAGTAGCAATGTGTCTATGAAAGCAAAAGTGCTAGTGCACAATGCTGTCTTGGTGCCGACCCTGATGTATGCTAGTGAGACGTGGACGTGGATGAAGAAGGATGAATCAGGGTTGAATGCAGTAGAAATGAGGTCATTAAGAAGAATGTGCGGGAAAACGCTGAGAGATAAGATAAGGAATGAGGTTATTAGGGAAATGAGTGACTGCAAGACTGGTGTAGTGACAAGAATGAAAGTAAACAAACTAAGATGGTTTGGGCATGTTGAGAGAATGAATGATGACAGGATGACAAAAAAGATATATCTGAATGAGCGAAGAGGGGTGAGAAAGCGCGGCCGTCCGAGACTGACCTGGTCCGATCATGTCGACCAGATCCTCAAGGATGGACGCGTTTTGAGTAAAAGGAATCGGAGAGCGTGTATGACTAATTGCATGAATGTGACGGAAGCTAGGAGTGTGTGTAAGGATAGGGCTGTCTGGCGCTCTGTCCTCTCTGCCTACCCTGCAAGGGATGTGGCGTGAGGGTATAGATAGATAGATAGAAACTTATTTTTAACTGACATACCACCGCCTCCGAGAGTAGGTGCTCTAGCCGTGCTGTAACAGTTGGCAACATAGCGTAATGATCGCATAGGACCACCACTCCTGTCAAATCTCGAAACAGAATGCATACGTGGTCTACTATCATACTCGTTGTTAAGGTACTATTATTCCATACATTTCCTTAGCGACGGTGATGGCAGCCTCACCTATAATGTTCTATGTATTAATCCTACATCATGGCGTGATCATGACTATAGAAAGAGAGAAACGTCAAGGTGGCGGTGGACGTACGGTTTATCTAAAAAAAACAACTAGTTTATTTGACTAAACAAACATCAAAACAACGGATTTTGACTACTCAAAACGCGTTTTAACTAACAATGGGTTTTAACAGTAACATAGTACATGTATACAGTGAATATTATACCAGAAAACTGGCTTCAGAATGATTGAAATGATGAAAAAGTTTAGATGTTTGTGGGAAGCTGACTTCACAATCCACAAATGAGTCTGTATAAAAGCTAGTACTTTTGGTGAACAATCCGAAATCCATGGTATTTTTTTTTATCAAAGGCATCGTGATTTTTAAACATCGATCTAATTAACACCCCTATTGACCATCGGTTGTAAAACACGAGTAAACTGTTTAGCAGTGTTTATAGTATATTATATTACTGGTAGGAGTGGTAGGTAAACTAGTACGATAGTATTATTAAATTTAGACCATATGAATACAATGCAAGTGAATAAACTCATAAACTAGGATATGTAAATAGTTTACTATGTACATACTTCTATCCTACAATAAGTTAGACAACAAACTTTGATGGTACTTTGCTCTAAGACCAGAAGAAATTTGGCTGTAAAGTCTCGTCCACTGAGTAGAGGTAGCTTTGACATGGGTTCCTAAAAATAATCTTTATCCCACCATCATGGTAAGTATAATAAAAGGATCAGATCTGGGGTCGGCCGCACTATGAAGAACCCCCAGAGATAGGGAATAGCTGAGGACGCGACGAGCGACTGCGGGCAGCTGCAGGACACTGAGCACCTCCTGGCCTGTCCAATGGCTCCTGGGCGGTGCACATGGAAGAGTCTCGCAGATCGCTCCCCCTTGGACGATGACGCAGGAGAGGTTGTGGCTTTCTGGGAGCGGATGGGGATATAGTGACTGCCGACCGACATGATAAGAAGAAGACCAATAATTGACATTTCATTAAAGTGCAGGTTGTAAAACGATCTCACTAAGCCAGCCGACGATCAGTCAAATGGGAGATGGAAAGTTTATCCTTCGTGTTGTAGTTAAATTAATTCAAAGTGGCAAATGCAGTAATAAAAATGTGACCGAGAAGGGACGACTACCTGCTTTATTCGCACTTCTGCGAGAGCCATTTTGAATTAATTGGACTATAGTATATTTGTTTTATATTCACTTCTTTGATCGATTTTTAATGTACCTACCATGCGTGCATGCTGTGGTGCTGTGGACACTCTTAATTGGGAGGTTAAGGTGGATTATATCTTTCGTGTATGTCATTATGTATGTTTGTTAACTTTCTGTGTGTGTGTGTGTGTCTCTTTAATAAATAGCAAAATAAATAAAAAAAACTAGTTGTAATCGAATTAGGACATGTGGAAAATACAATGTTACACAAAAAACCAAAAAGTTAATGTCATATCATCAGGTAAGAAGAGCAAGCCAACCCGAGACCTAGCGTTTGAAAGTCCGTCCTGCAACCTACTATGCCACAATGTACAATCGTAATTCAATAGTTCAATTACCTTTATAAAACTTTATTACAAATTATCGTAGTGTTGTTAATAATAGGTGTAGCTTATCGTTGATAGTGAAGTATTGTGTTGTTAGGAACAGACTTCCGCTGTAGACTGACTACTGACTAGACATACAGACACTTGAACTTTTTATTACATATATTATCTACTATAGCTATGGACACCTAGTATACTAATAAAATATTCTTATAATACTAGAGTTTAAAGCCTTGCTAAAACAAGCAAACATAAGTGAGACACATTACAGAAGAGAGAGGTTCTCTACATTCACATAATGTAGCGTTTCGACGCATACGAGTCGTCTTATATGCACAGGTTTACCCATTTCACTAAAAATGACAAAAATTTCAATTGCCAGAGTGTTGTGCATTTGCTCGTTACCCCATAATTGTCATAATGTGATTGTATAATAAATACTTAAATAAATAAAAAATAAAAATAATTTGCATGGTTCAAACAGAGATTACTCATCTTTAAATAACATGTGCAATGTTTAAAAAAGAAAGTGTTATTCAATAATACTAGAGTGGTCTCTCGGTAATCCGGTACTTCACTACATCAAACCCGACAGTAATCCGGTGTTTTCTAACTGAAAGGCCAATGTAATGCAAACATGCAAACTAAGTATTTGCAGTGCAAAAAATCCTGTTCAGGATTCTTGGTTGTAGATTAAAATACTTCAGTTAATTTTCCACATTTTATTCTTCACTTAAGTTTCACAAGTTAAAACGTCTTAATAGTATGGCTGCCGGGCATACAGAGAGCGCACGGTAGACAAAAATTTTATCTTTGAAGCTAATTTCTTTACATATTGCGACAACTACGATACCTGTCGCCACATTGCTTCTACTTATTTCTGGGGGCTAATACAAATACTTAACAATACCTATTTAGATCTACATACATACACTCTTAAACATTATATGGATTAGTCTTCCTTAAACCCTATGAATTGATGCATATGTTTGTATGTTTATAAATTTAATAATATGTTATTACATGATATGGTGGATACAGTGTATTGTCGATGAGTTTATTACATTATATCTACTAAAATAATTATTATATGATACGGCGACCATCCAAAACCTCCTGCTTCCGGGCACATTCACTTAGAGACGAGGGGAGAACGCACTAACAACATTTTTATTAAATTGACATGAACGAATGTAAATTTCTTTACTTTTAAGTAAGAAGGCATTACAATATTATAGTCTGGACGTAGGTATTATGCAAACCGATTGAAAAAAATGTTCACTGCTAAGTACACAAAAAAGCGATATTAGTATCGAATAAATAATTATCGGTGTAAACAAGATAAATAGTTACCCTCTCGACATCCGCAGGGCTGTAGATGGTAGGGGGAGGGGGATTTGGAATGTGAAAAGCGATATTAGTGTCGAATCCATTGTTTTCGGTCTCGATAACATGAACAGCAATACTTCCGACACCAGTAGGAGTGTAAGGGGGGGGGGGGGGAGAATTGTGTCTGTTTCAGTTTGCCTCGATTGTACTCATGATGATGGGTTGTCGAGATACGCAAATGATTTTGAATGTGAATGTCGATTTTGTTTTTGTGATTGTATTATTGTTTATTGCACTGTGATCGTTATTGTGCTGTGATTATTGTAATGTACGTTTCATTGTAATTGCAGTGAGTGGCGAAAAGGCCTACAGCTGTAATGCCACTCATGTTTTGTTTTATTAGAATAAAATAAAATCGAAATAAAAAATGTGTATTGCAAGTTAACTGCAAGCAGAGTCTTTAGCAACTGCACTTGTCTAAGTTGAATCGTTACTTTCTACAGGGCAGAAAGGTGATCTGGGATTAGTGAATTTCAATAATTAGCGCCGCGTTAAACTAGCCGGCTATCAGTGCATTTGTTAATTTTCTCCTGCTTGCACCTTAGTACCTTATTCCTTTATGCCTTCAACGTTCATTTTACGATATTTTGATAATCGTACACAGTGAAGTACGTATATTGAATTACTAAGTAAATATTACCTTCTATAAATAATTATATGTATCTATATATGTAATAAATTAGTATATTATATAATGTAGCTAGCTATTCATTCATATTTTGGTTGATTACAATAATTCGGTATATAGGTTAGCTACCTAATAAGACCACACAGAAAATCCCACATAAATATTTTAGTCCGTAAATTTATTTATTCGTGTCACGTACTCCCCGTTTCACATTATTTGTCTCGAGAGTTTCCGTGGATACGAAATTTTTCCATAGAATTTCTACTAAGAATCAAGTATCCAGTGGACAAGTCATTTGTAACAGAGAGTAAAAATTATTTGAAACAGAACAATGTTCTAATTTCAAACTTGAAATTTACTGATCAAAAATATCTGCCATAGTGTCAACCATAATACCTACCAAACGTATTTAAGAGTTTTTTGTTTACTGCTACTATTTGTAAAAAAAAATGCGGTCAAACAAACAGACATTAGTTTATTTTGTTTCCGTATTATTCTTAATCCTTCTTTATAAATAAATTATGCAAGAATCTAAAATTTTCAGTCTTGGCTAAAAGTTCTTAAATGCACCTCCGTAGATGTTAAAGTTATACAAACAATGCAATTGTTCTACTTGTACACGGATAACTCAGCTAGTAGGTGAATAATTTATTTATTAAACTAAAAAAATAGACACACCTTATGAATTTATCAACAAAATATTGACCTAACAATTTAAGTGGTGTGGGAAAACATTGAAAGGATAAGAAATAAGGTTATTAGAGAGATGAGTGACTGTAAGACATTAGGGTGTTGTGACTGAATTAAAATTGAACGAGTTTATAAGATGGTTTGGGCAATTTGAGAAAATTAATGATGACAGGATGACCAAAGATATATGATGAGGAAAGTTGTCAGAGACTGACTTGGACCGACACAGTCGAGCAGACCTCAAAGTCGATTGAAAAGTGGCCATAAAATGCGCCCGTCCGCTTAACAATCGAACCCGAAACCATCAATTTACCAAACGTCTCAAAATCAAAAAAGTTTTTAATAAAAATATGACATTGCTAGCTTTACGTCTAAACCATTATGAAATGTGTGCGTTCATAAAATAAAGTGTAACAGGTGTGTTGAAAAAACATGTTTTTTTTTAGAAAAACAATTTATTTACAAACGGCCGGCCCACTAGTTGTAGTAATAGTAAAGTAGTAGAGTAATGAATTGTATAACAAAATAGTGGGATTATTGTAAAAATAGACTAAGTATAAATAATTGCCAGCATTGGAATGTTTAATGTGTATCGTATGTGAGTAAAAATATGTATTTGTAAACACTTATAAAAAAGGGTAAATAATAGTCAACAGTGCATACAAAAATTCTATTGGGGAATCGCAAAACAGCGATGGCCATATTAAAAGTATGCATACTGACATTTCAAAAATTTCTAAACTAGTTTCCCGAAAGTCGCAGAGATTTTTTTTTGTACTGATAATATGTATTAAAATCTTGGTAATAAGCGTAAAAGTTTTTTGATAGAAGCGAAATTAACACCCAAAATAAACGCTATTTTTAATTTTATCATGCGATTGTTCTCGCGATTTTGAACTTTAATGCCGTGGGAAATTACAAATAGATGGGTCAAGGGGCTTAAGATGTTTCATTTTGCAAGGCCAAAATAAAATATGTATAATTTTTGCAGTCTCTGCTTACGCCCCGATCCCCGAGTCACGGTGATGTAAACGATATAAGTATGCCAAATTTCAAGAATTTTGGATAATACTTAGAGGTTGTACACATTGATCAAATTGCACACTTCGATTTTAGAAATTTCAAGACATAAAAGTGGAGAAGGAAGAACGATATCCTCCAACCTCCAACAAACCGGCAGAACCCGGATGCCAAGGAAAAACAGAAACGAATGGCAAGAGATGGAAGAGGCTTATATCCAGCAGTGGACAGCAGAAGGCTAACAGAAGATTAAGAAAAAATAAGGTCAGATCTCCAAACGGAATACAAAGCCTATAATGCCTGTAAGCAGCCTGGGTTGCACCTAACCCGCAAACAATGGTCGACCTTAAACAGGATCCGAACTGGCCACGGTAGATGCGGATACTTGCTCCATAAATGGGGCAAGAGAGATCATCCCCTTTGTGAATGTGGCCAGATCGAGACTGTTGCTCATATAGTAGAGAGGTGTCCTGACAAGAAGTTTGCAGGGGTTCTTGAGGAAATCCACAAGGTGACGCCAAGGGCAGTAGATTACTTGCAGAATATTGACGCGGAGCTAAGACTCTTAGATAACTTGTACAATGATCGTGTGCATACGAAAGAAGAATTAAATATCGAAACATCATGATTTACCTTTTCCTCTAAGGCATTCTTGTTTCCATTGAGCAAAGAAATCTCCGCTTCAGCGATCTGTGAACATTGGTCCTCATACTCCATCTCCATGAACTCCACCATGGTGGTAATCCAGGCGTCTTCTCCATTCGTCATGCTCTCCGCAGTGGCGGCATAGCAGCTGGTGATGAAGACAGCCAGGAGACATAACGGGAGACAAGGAGGTCTGTGTCGAGAAGCCATGGTGAACTGGGAATAAAGAAAAAGAATTAGTTAAAATTAGTCTCAAATTCGGCAGCCCTTATAAAGGCCCTGTAAAGGCGCTTTTTCACGAGAAATTTTTCGAGCAATAATTGCGGCAACTCGTAAAAATCGTATCGATTAACATTATTTCGAAATATATAGAAATTATTTCGCCTATATGAAAGCGAGACAACGATATTTTTATCTCAGAATCTCCAACGTTGGGGGTACCTGCCTGATGACAACATCCTCTGTGATTGCGGAGCGACCCAGGACGACAGCCACCTACTAATATGTCCCCTGATGGGAGAGAGCTGCACCCCTGGGGACCTGATTCTAGGGAATAACAAGGCGATGTATGTTGCCGCATATTGGAGTGGCAGGGTATGACCCACCCGGACAAGTAAAGTTAGTATGTAAGTAATGAATGGAAAAGTAAACTAGTAATTTCCGAACATGTCCATTATTTACGAATGTTTTTCTTTATTACTACCCATAAAATTTATTTGTGTGTGGGACGCAACGATGCCAAGGACATTCCGCACAACACACTATTCCTCAGAGATATTTTTGGAGATCTATAAAAGCTATTATAAACATATCGATGTCAGTTGGTAGGAGTTTCTATCTACCGGTAAAATAGAAAAAAATCCGTACGTGGCTTATGCCGTATTCACACGAATGGTCACAAACTTATAATTCATTCGTAGCGATTTAAAATATTCGTAGACGCTTTAGTAACTGGGTATTTATTTGCTCAAGAAATAATGAAAGAAATAAGTACTTAATCGAAAAAAATATATTAAAAATCAAGATTTTATGGCTTCACAGCTCATATCGGTTTTTCGCGGTCCAAACGATACCAAACACGCCCTCCCGGGGCGCTTGAATTGCTTCATTCCGATGGCGCCTACCACCAAGAATTGACCGAATCAAAATTTGTGAAAATATATGAGTTCTACTCGTGATGCACTTTTGTTAGGTACCAATCACGGCGCTATACGGTTACTGGATCTTCTCGATCGCTCGGTGTCTTCAGAGGCTTGAGCTGGACAACATCAGTTGACTAATGATCTGGATGTCTTTTCCAACGCCCTTACATACGATACCACACATAAACCCACACAACCCTTAGATCTCTTCAAATGCTTTACATATTTTTTGTTTCTTGAGAAGTCTGGTCCAAAGTACAGAATCGTAATGTCATTGAGACTGGCGTTTTCTGTATTATGGCGTAAAAAACGTTAAAAGGGCCAAGCTAAGCAATAATATAAAAATATATCGGTCAGAGACGAGCCGTGTGAACAAGACATTAGGGTACATACCTACTCGTACAAGTTTTCATTATTAGTGTGGAATGTCTATTTTGAGGGATTGACCTAAGCCCATCTACTGAAAATATTTGAAGAAACTACGTAAGTAAAGTACCATACGGTAGTACATAATATAGAGATTGAAGAACAAAGGGAATAGTTCTCCATGTTATGTAATGGTTAAATTTAACATCATTTGAAGTCGGTTTCATAACGGGTGGGTGATTGATATTATTTACTTTATCTGGGATTACTTACACACTTTAAATCACTGACAGGATTGGCAAAGAGGATCTTGTGTAGTAATTTACATTTAAAACAAACGATCAGGTAAAGCCTCAAGCACCAATTTAGCTCCTAAATTTGTTCTAGAAGCGTTTTCTAGAAGAACTGTTGCAGAACCAATCTAGGAATTGAATTGTTACTTGAGAGTGGTTTAAGAAATCAAATCTGCCCTAACAAGCGTCGAATGATTTTTTTTAAAGCATGCATGGTAAAATATGAACAACGACAGAGTTAGAATTAAGTTCGCGACCCAACCCATTTCCCACAGCATTAAGGCTCAAAATCGCATGAACAATCGCACGGTAAAATGGTAAAAAGAACGTTTTTTCCATTTCTTCGGGTTAATTACGCTTCAATCAAAAATCTTTTACGGTTATTGCCTAGATGTATCAGTTCAATATATCTACTTTATTTTTTTCCAGAGCATATTTAATAAGGTTGTTGAGATCTAGGGTCTACCGTTTTTTATAAATTAATGAATTTTCAATATGCCTACTTTTAACTTTTTTTTTGTCTCGTAAAATTAATCCAATTTACAATCATAGCGGGTGATTGAACGATCCAATGTTTACATTTTATACAGACCCTAAAAATATTGGACATGCGCCAGAGCATAAAAAAACCAAATCAAATAATAATTCGACTTGGATGTTTTTGCAAAAACAAAATTCTGCGAAATTGGGCCAATCGTGCCACGTGATAGAGTGAATTTAGTTTAGTAAATAAAACAACAAAATATTGATGACATAATGGGGTTTTGAAAATAATTAATTAAATAAATAAATTCCATATTTTAGACAGTCATTTAAACAAATAAATAAGTAATCGCATAAATTTTTCAAGAACTACGCTTATATTCTTTTCCATATATTTAATTTTTTTTTTTATAAAAGATGTTTGAGGAAACGCAGCCGCCCGAGACTGGCCTGGTAAGATCATGTCGACAAGATCCACAAGGATGTGTATAACAAATTGCATGAATGTGACGGAGGCTTGGAGTGTGTGCAAGGATATGGTTGTCTGGCTTGAAAAAAAAACGGGTTTACCGAAATAAACCCAACTACATCTCTGTACACTTCACAGTGAGCCTGAAAAGCTTGTGTCATGAAGTGGAGTAAGCCAGCATCAGGGATCGAACCCGCGCCCACTCAACTGATAGCTAAAGACGATACCAACCTTGCTATACCGAACATCTCGAAAGTCATTAAAATTTACCAATTATAACGTGTTTATGATAAAACAGTAGTACAATATTAAACTGTCACCTAAAGCAAATATGTGTGCAACATTTCAAGGTGCTGGGACATTGGGGAGTTATTACAATTTGAAGAGGATAAATATAGACGCAAACAACGACAAACGAAGTTAAATAAAAGCGTGGTACTATTTTTTTCACAAGGGCGAGCTTATTGCTATTCAACACTCTCATAATTTAGGTACATACTCATTTCCAAGGTTTTGAACTAAATACATTGTATTTTACAATAATGTGAAATGTTTTGACAGCAGTTCGTGGTGGAAGTTTACTGTAATAACATTAAAATTAAACACAATATTTAGTACTTGCTAAATGTTATGATTAATTTTAACATTATTACAAAATATTAAGGGGCGATATGCGCCAAAAACAGAAAATTGTGGAAAAGACAGGAAGAGGCATATATTCAGCAGTGGGAGGAAAGGGGCTGAAAAGAAGAAGAAGAAGATATGCTCTGAGTAAAAATCGTTCATTATCGCTTCAACTTTATCAAATTTTATATGAGAAAGTGTGCCTAAAATAAGAATAACGTAAGCGACCAAATCGATTTTAGCTTATTGCGTAAAAATAGGACCGAATATCAAAAAACTATATCCGTTAGTCACTGCGTCGTAACTTTAACATTTTATCGACCAAATTACGGGAAAAATCTCACATTTCAGTAAATTTCAGGGGTAACTTTGGAATTATTTTTATCCAAAAAAATTACAAATTCTAACTTCTGTGCCCTAAAGTAACTAAAACATATTCTCATTTATCCATGTTTTAAAAGTCTTAAGCTGGACTTCAACAACTTCTTAGGATAGAGATAGGGGCCACTTTATCATTATTTTTCGTACAAAATTTGTGCTAGGTGGCTCCTATCTCCGCTATTCCTCACCTACGTAAATGGTGAAATTCAGCATTAGGATGATAATATATTTAGTATTAGCTGACTAATCTTACTTTTCCCGACGCAATTTTTCAGTCGTTCAGTCACTACACCCTTAATTTTATTGTTCTAAGTAAAACAATTGTAAGTAATTCGAAAATTCATTTAACAAAACAATTACCGGAAATCTGTAAATTCCACATGACTCCAGGGCTGTCACCTACACTTGTCAACAACTCTCAAGGTTTACGGATTTACCTGCAGTCGCTACATTCACCGCAACCCCGACGCCTCATTGTAACAATTGTAACAATTGTAACATGTAACCGTACAAATTGTACTAAATGTTAGGGATGGAACTCATTCATCGATTGTCAAAAAATATACGTCGATTTTCAAACTATCTTTTTTTCAACGGAATCCATATAGAACCCAAGATAGAGCGTCTTGGAGGGATATGGAAAAGGCCTTGGTCCCGGAGTGGACGGGAGTGGGCTGATAAGGACAGGAGAAGAAGATAATTTTTTCCCAGTGATTTCGATTTTTTCCTAGTTTTTTAAACTTCTTCTCGCGAAAAATGCCCGTCAAATGACTGACTATAGTATTTGTATATTTAAAACAGTTACAATTTCACAATTAACATAAATCCATAGAGACTACAAATCAGTATTACTCCCCCGATATGAGTAATAGCTACTAGTGTTCCAGGGAGAAACACAACAATAATGTAACAATAAAAATATCTTAGATACAGTCAATTATATCTTACTCCAACTTCTTATACGACAGAACAACATACATGAATTACAAAAACGTGAAAAATATTTTGCTTTTTAACTAAAGATTGGTTTTTGCGTAGATATGAGTTAAGGAGAATCTGATGGGCTTACATACATATACCCCAAGCTTTCCTGTACTTTTTACACTGGAATATTTCGTCAACGCCGGGATTCGAACTCGGAACCCCCCACTTGAAAGACTACAGAAATTAACGAAGCATTTTCAAGAGTTGTTCTGTTTTTCTTATATTCTACATTTCCCTCATTTATTTCGATGTAGAGAGAGCATCTATACATCGTTGGCACCCCTACTAATTCAATATTCATAGAAAACAATGTATGTTAGTTAGCGATGGAATGGAAATTAGTTTACAGAACTGAAAGCTTAATTGCTTATATGAGCTTTTAGTCTAAATACTAATAGTTGAATGTTTCTTGCAAATAATCTACAGGTGTTGTCTAATAGTGAAGTTAATTGTTTATATTATAATTTGTATACAGGGTGTTGTTTTCCGCAACTCAAAACCATTTATGGATGATACAGCACAAAATACGAAGAAAAAAATTAAATTAATGCATGACTAAATAAGTAATCGTATTTATTTTTAAAACAAGATTTTATTATTACATCTTTTTTGTCTCTGAAGGATGATCCAATTTTGTGCAGAAATATATTGTTTGCAAAGTTTCAGGTCTCTTAAGTAGTCAGGAAGTGGTTAAAAAACGATTACAAGACTTGCATTCCGACAAGTGAGGGTTCGATCCCCAATGCCGACTTACTCCGCTTCACAAGCTTTTCAAGCTTACTTTGAATGGTGAAGTGTGCAGAGATGTAATTGGGACATTTGAGTTTATTTCGATAAAGCCAAATTCTATTTTGTAATAAAAAAATATACATAATTATTCACTAGGGCGAACTTATCGCAGAGATGCAACTTGCTCCAGCCAATTCTCATCTGAAAAAAAATTTTTTTTTGATACTTAAGTATATTTTTAGTAGTAGGTACTTTCTATATTTTTATTTGCACGTGTAGAACATTCAAGATTTTTAATAAACAAAAAATAGTTTGCGCTAAAAACTATTGCCAAAAGATGGACATTCGCTTGAGAAATTGTCTTCAAACTAGCCGTAAAATAGGCAAATATATTACTGTCATTTAATTGGCAAACAAAATAGACATTAGACAACATATGGAATAACTCAGTTTTATACAGGTATTCTCACACAAGAAAATAATATGTAAAATAAATTATTTTACATATTATTAGATATATAGATAGATTATTATTTTTAGATTAGATATATAGATTATAGATATATAGATTATTATTTTAAATAATCTATATATCTATACCCTCACGCCGTGTCCCTTGCAGGGTAGGCAGAACGCCAGACAGCCCTATCCTTACACACACTCCTCGCCTCCGTCACATTCATGCAATTTGTCATACACGCTCTCCGATTCCTTTTACACAAAACGCGTCCATCCTTGAGGATCTGGTCGACATGATCGGACCATGTCAGTCGTGGGAGGCTGCGCTTCTTCACCCCTCTTCGCTCACTCAAATATATCTTTTTTGTCATCCTTTCATTCTCACAACATGCCCATACCATCTTAGTTTATTAACTTTCATTCTCGTCACAACACCGGTCTTGCAGTCACTCATTTCCCTAATAACCTCGTTCCTTATCTTATCTCTCAGCGTTTTCCCACACATTCTTCTTAACGACCTCATTTTAAAACACTCGATATTCATAATAAAAAAAATGTGAATAAAAATATATCATTTCAAAGTTATTTCTCATATTATTTATTTATTAGTCCCTTACATCACAAGCATAATAATTTATTGATGAGATTTGAACTTGGTGTTTATAGATTTGGGTGAGCAAGTCTTAATATGATTAGTATTAAGATAGTGAACCGTATGGAGTGTTGCCAAATGGCTCCCGAAATATCTCAAACAGATGTTAACGTCAGTTTGTTAACCGTTACTAACTGACGCAATGATAAAAACTACTATTTATTTATCTAACTCTATTTTATACTACAAAACAAATCGTATACAAGAATATTCAATAAATAGATAAACGTATTTTTTTTAATAACAAGATTTTATGATTTCACATAGTCGAACTGTTTTTCGCGGTCTTCCAAACTATACCAAACCCCACCCACCCCACAAATCCCACCAAGAATACTCGTAGACAAATTAAAAATTTGTAAAAAGATATGAGTTCTACTCGTGAAGCACTTTCATGAGATACCAAACATGGCGGTATGCGGTGACTGGATCCTCTCGATCGCTCGGTGTCTTCCAACGCTTGAACTGGACAAAATCTGACTTACGATCTGGATTTCTTTTCCAACGCTCTTTCATACGATACCACGCATGACCCCACACGGCCCATGGAAAACTGATTCATTTTTGAAGAGAATCGTATTGTCACTAAGTATAGGTCTCTAAGTAGTCAGGAAGTGGTGGAAAAATCGATTAGAAAGTTTGAGCAACAGATAAAAAAAATAGTAAAAACAACACAGTGAAATTAAATAAAATCTTGCAAAAATTTCGATCAAATTACAGCATAATAAAAAACTACGGGAATAATCTCAAGTTTCAGGAAATTTCAGAAGTACCTAACTATGGTATTATTTCTTATCGAGAAAAATTACAAAAATTATTTTTTTAACCACATGTTTTTAATTTTAGGATGATATCTTTAGTATTAGTTGAGTAATCTTCCTTTTCCTGACGCAAGTTTTACTGTTTAGGGCGAACTCATTGCAATTTTGCAGCTAATCAAGATATAACACATATTACAAAGCAAACAAAGTAAGGCAAATACTTTGGTTGGTTTTGAAACAAAACCAGGTTAGGGTTGCCACAATCCAATTTATTACCTACACACTACGGGTGGGAGATGAAGGGGAGATATTTGTAAGATGCGCAAAGTTGATCAAGTGTAGCTAATAGGGGAAACTAATATCATTTGCACTCCTAGGATTAGAAATTTATCAAGCACTTATAAATCCTCGTCTGTTCGTTCCCTTGCAACGATTATGTTCGATGCACTGTTACTACTTAACTACACAAGACTAACTAACTATACTGCTACTAGAGTGGAATTCATATAAGGATGCGCCGAGAATGTGGGGCACTTTGTTAAAAGGTATTTTTATAAACAGTCATTTTTAAAACTAAGGATGGAAATAAAATAATACTTTTTATAAAAATTCATGAAATAATGACGTTTATTTGAATTATCGGCGCATTCTTATACGAATTCCACTCTACCACACCACCCTTTAACGTTTTTCAAGCGAGCACAGGAAAATAACTCCACTCAGATTTTTGTTTTTACGTCATTTCTAAAGAAATGAGTTGATTTCATTAGAATCTGCACGACTTATCAGGGCGACGAAGGGCTTCTAATTTTCGGGTAGCCACGGTTCCTAGACTATTTCATCATATCTAACTCAGCAAAACGCAGTGCTATGTAGAGATATTAGAGATACATTTACATGACATTATTAGAATGGGTGGTGGTGCACCAAATTATTGAAAAAGATGTGCAATGTCTTAGGGAAGTTTTGATAACACCTAATTCTTACGGGGCCCTCGAAAAATATGAAAAAAAGAGTGGGGAGACGATTGTCCAATCCGGGGAGAAAATCTGTCTAATTTCATTGAACCGTGCAACGTCGGGTAGTACTGTACATAAATGCAAATAAGTAAGTTTCTCACTGTTGATTACTTTAACTTTAAACTAACTTATCAGTATGTTAGAGTGTTTAGTTTACCTATGTACAAACTACAAACTTACTACAAATAGAAACATTATACCTTCTTCCTACTAAAAAATAATAGCCCACCTATTAACGCTAGGATTGACTAGAAACAACATGATATCCAAGTTGGCAGGCACTAGCTGGGGATGCAAGGCGGACGTGCTGCGAACCTCGACTCTAGCTCTTGTGTACAGCACAGCGGAATACTGCGCCCCAGTATGGGCACATAGCGCACATGTCGCTGCTGTAAACACACAACTGAACAACTCAATGCGAATGGTGAGTGGCACGGTCAGGTCAACTCCGTTACCCTGGCTCCCGATCCTCTCTAACATCGCCCCCCCTGATCTACGCAGGAAGCAGATAACGTCACGGGAGATAACCAAAATGGAACGGAACCCACAACTGCCAGGTTATAATGATATTTTCTCACCCCCTCCACTCAGATTACCATCAAGGAGAGTGTTGTGGAGGGAACTGGCATCCTCTCCCCAGCTTCCTACGCTCAACGAGGATTGGCATTCCCTTTGGAATGAGGCTAATGTCCCAAATAGACACCTAATAGAAAATCCTCATGAGCGTGTACCCGGATTTGACTTGCCCCGAAAACAGTGGTCCGCGCTTAATAGAATCAGGACAGGCCACGGAAGATGCGCAGACCTTATGCATCGATGGGGGTTTTCCCCGAGCCCCGACTGTGAATGTGGCCGCCGCCAGACGATAGGCCATATAGTTGAGTGCCCAATTTTTGGTTTCGAGCGCGGTCTAACTGAAATCCACGGGGTCACTGCTGACGCTGCCAATTGGCTAAGAGATTTACCTCTAAATTTGTAATTGCCGGGTCTATTGCCATATAAGTTAAAAAAAAAAAAAAACGCTAGGATTACATTCTACGAGTATTCTATTCTATCTCCTCACGCCGCACCCCTTGCTGGGTAGGGAGAGAGAACAGATCGCCAGACTTTCTCATCTTTACATACACTTCTTGCCTCTGTCACATTCATGCAATTCGTCATACACACTCTACGATTCCTTTTACTCAAAACACGTCCGTCTTTGAGAATCTGGTCTACATGGTCGAGCTACGTGATTCTTGGACGGCCGCGCTTCCTTACTCCTCTTCTTTCTCCCAGGTATATTTTCTTTGTTATCCTTTTATTATTCATCCTCTCTACATGTCCCAACAAGGTCTCTAAGAATTGCCATAATATGGAATATTGTTACGTTAGTTAGCCAGAAGAGAAGAATGTGTGGGAAAACACGTTGAGATCAGAGAGACGAGTGACTATAAGACAGGTATTGTGACTAGAATGAAAGTGAATAAAGTAAGATGGTTTGGGCATGTTGAGAGAATGAATGACGACAAAAACATATATGTAGGTGAGCGAAGAGGTGTGAGCTAGAAAGCGCGGCTGCCCGAGACTGAGCTGACCAATCATGTAATGTCAAAAGAAATCGGAAAGCGTGTATGACAGAGGCTAGAAGTGTGTGTAAGGATAGGACTGTCTGGCGCTCTGTCCCCTCTGCCTACCCTGCGGCGTGAGGGTATAGATAGATAGATAAATAAAAGAAATCTATCTACGAGTATCTAAATCTATCAAAAAATAACTATTTATTTATTTATTTTTTTATAAGTTATTTATTTATTTAAATCCAATATCTATCTATAGAACCCTAAGTTGTAGGTATTGTGATTTAGGTTACTCGGTGTCAGAAGCTAAAGATACATAATATTAATAAAAACTGAAATAATATGGGGAATAATGACAACTAGGGTTGTATCGAGATGTCTACTAAGGCGCGAAAATAACAGTTGTAGTATTTCACACATTACCTACATTCTGTTAAATAAGTTAAATAATCCTATTGCTGAAAAAAAAATGCAAATTCAGACAGCGCACTCAATAGATACCTATAACTATTTCAAAATCGAAAGAATAGCACAGCCAAAAAATAGACGAATATCGTAGTTTGAAGAGAAGTTCTCATATTACTGATTCTCACTAGGGCACACAATAATCACCTCCCCGGCGCGGGGGCCGCCATATTAATGAGCTCGCATGAGTAGTGGTGATAATAATTATACTGTTTCGCTCAACAGTAGCACCGCTCAGATCGCTACCTACGATCGACAGTAGCGGCAGTTCAACGGTAGCGGCAGTTCAACGGTAGCGGCAGAATACTTCGTACTGTTGTTCTATACTTATAATATAAAAGATTCTATAATTGTGTTCAATTTAGTTTTAGATTAGTTATCATTTTTTACTATCACTAAGCAGTAAGCACTGTCTTTAAAATTAGCAAGTGTGAAAAAGTAAATAGCTCTATAGTGAAAATATTTTAAACTGTCGAACGCAGTCATAAAAGGTGTGACTGAGAAGGGACGTCTACCTGCTTTATTCGCACTTACGGCTCTGGCATTTTGTATGTGACCGAGACGGGACGACTACCTGCTTTATTCGCCCTTATGGCTCTAAGTGCGAATAAAGCAGGTAGTCGTTCCTTCTCAGTCACACCTTTCATGACTGCGTTCGACCAGTTTGAAATAATTTCACTTTAGTACTTTAATCGGGATGTTTTTTTGTATTATATTAGACTGTGATTCTAAAATAAATCGATAAAATCAATTCGCAGCTAATATCAAATCACAGAATGAATAATGTTTTTTGTTTACTGCTCCGTATATCCGATTAAATAATGAATACCAGCCACCCGTTACACAGAAGTATCAGATACAGATACCTATATGAGTAGTGGGTACATAATATCCTAAATGAATTAATACAAAAGGAACCATTATATTAATCCAAACCTGTCAGATCTGACTCCGTAAACTATTATTGTTATTATGTAGGTAACTGTTACAAGATACTAGCAGGGTTGCCAACTTACTGTACAATAAATATACTAGCTGTCACCCGTCGAAGTGACGTGGTTTACGAGGTATGCAGGCAGAAAAGATTGACTTCCCTATCCAATCCCCAATTCCCCCAAATCTTCTTATCAGCCCAGACCAGTCCACTCCTGGAGAAAGGCATCCTCAATCTGCATCTACACCGCTCTATCTTGGGGTCTCTGTGAGGTTTATGTATAATGTATAATAATAATTGTAGGTACTTCAATGAATTTACTTTATAAAACAAAATAAACAAATAGAGAACTCAATGTGTATTAGATAAACTTAATCTATTCTAAATATGTTGACATCTATCGATTTCGTAGGCTTGTAATGTCAATGAATACCAAAGGTCCGTACTATACATTATGAAAAAACGTGGTATTAGCAGAATAATTTTCGATGATAGTAGATAGGCGTTGCGATCGTGAAGTGTTTTGTACATATTTGAACAACTTGCATTGCCACGGCCCCGCGTCACCTTCACACCCGGTTACGACGGGAATTATGTATATTGATTATGTAGGTAACTAATACCAGATACTAACTAGGTACTGTTTAATATTCCCGAGAAAACATCCGGAGCAGTAACATATTATTAGTACTTTTAGAGAACAATGCTAGTATTATTACAACTTTTGATTTGATGTGTAATACGAAAACCTTCATATTCTCCAGAAATTGTATTACATTCTGATTTATTAATTCTAAATGTTTCAATTTAGGGTAACCTTCTTCTTCTTCTTCTTTCCCAGCCATCTCTCCATTGCCACATGCATGCCTCTTCATTTTTTTTTCAATCCTCTCTTCTGTGGGCTTTCCGGATCCACCCATTACCAGTGACGGGGACAATATCAACGGCCCATCTCGTCCTCAGCCGGCCTATTCCTCTTTTCATATCCCATGGTCTCCATCTACATCATACAAGGCAGAATAGCACATTCCTTGATAACTGAGGTTAGCTGACAGAGATCGCAGCAGTGCGATAAGCTCTCCCTAGTGACAAATAGCTTAGTATCCATTGCTTACGTTTTGTTAATATATTCCTGCACTTTGCTCATATGTGGATGAATTAGTATTTAAGTCTCTTATCTGTAAGTGTGAATTGCAACCTCGGATAAGGACACCGAAGGAATGTAATTTAGGGGTGGGGTTTTCCGGGGTCAACCTTAAGGCTAACCCTGGGCCCACCTTTTAATAAGATTTGCCTACAAGTGCGGGTAAAGAGGTCGCTATTAATGCGCCTGAGCTACCCGAGGATGTGGAAGGCCTTAAGCCCGCGGGATTTTCCTACAATGCACTTTGCTCACTTGAAATGTCAATAAAAAAATAAATATTGCGACAGCATCGATTTACATAAAAAAAAAAGAATCTGGGCTTGCATACACAAACCCAAATACTTTCCTTTGCACTAGGCTAAAAGCCTGTATCGCAAAGTGTGGAATACATCGCCAGCGCCGGAATTTGAACCTGGCACCTCCCGCTCGAGAGACTGTCGCCTCAACCAACGGCTCCAACTATGTACATGTGTGTTCGTCTTTTTTGACGGATTATTCTAGCTATACGTATTACAATACTATTACATAGAACGCTTTTATCCTGAATTGAAAAAGTAAAACAAAGTAAGTAAATACTGGAAACTGATCAATATTTTTTGTTGTTTGTGATGTGAACTGGAAAGAGAAACTTGCAAGCAAAATACTTCTAAATACCTTGAGGGTATCTGTATTCACTATACCACCAGGCGATGGAATACAATACCTGGAAATAGCTGGAAATCCACATGATGTAGGTCATGTATTCAATACACTCATTCCATTCGACTGGAAATTACAGATTCTTTCAGTAAACTCCTGGAAAAATTCTTGATGGTCGTAAGATAGTAAGGAGAATAATATGTGGGAAAACGTTTTTGAATCGTATAAAGTAGGGTTGTTACGAATGTTCGCGTTCGTATACGCGAAAGATTCGCATCATTTTAAACGTTCGCATCAACACTCGCATTCGCATCAAAAGATGCGAATGTTAAGCGAATGCGAGAGTCATATGACAGACATAAGACAGTCGAGGAAAACCCTCTCGACTGGTGGAAAACCACATTATTATTATTTTATTTTTTTTGAGATTTCTATGAAATATGAATTATTTATTATTATTAACTAAATATTCTTGTTGATTTGTTGTGTTGAAATAGTAATGTTTTTTTGTATTTGATTATGTATTTGACACTGTACCAACAAGAAATTGTTAAACGCTTTAGCCGTTGATGTGTAAATAAATAAATAAATAAATGTTATAAACATGACAAGTTGGCAGAACTTGCTCGCAAGTTACTCCCGCCTGCCAGAGTACCAAGTAAACAATTATTTAGTGCGGCCGGCCTTATATATGAGCCACTGATAATCGTCTCTTGAGCGAAAAAGCAGCCAGGCTTTATAATTTTTAAAATATAATTTGCTACTTTGAAAATTTGATTACTAATTATATGTTCAATTTGATTGTAACTTAATTAATAAAAAAAAATACGACTAAAACCAAAATATAGTGATTTTTTGTCTTTCCTGAATACTCGCATTCGCGAATGTCTAAAATATGATATTCGTAACATCCCTGGTATAAAGAATCAACAAACATAATTCTGGTGGACGTCGGGTAACGATGTAACGCAGGGCCGTGGCAACTATTAATTTTTATTGTCCCCCCCAGCTTCGAGGCTGGCAACCCTACGTACTCTGTACACGTACCTATGTATTTGATATTTAAATATTTCGCTGTATGTTTTTCTCTACACCTTTGAAGATTTCAGATAGACAGCGGCAGGAAGGAAGCAAATTTTACAGTTGATATCAATGTACCAATAATACGAATTGGATTCATAAATATTGGCATGCTTGTTTGCTGTAACAAGAAATTGAAGAATTGTTTCTTTCTACACCAGGAAGGGAATTTCTTTCAGAAAAAACAGAGACACGTGTATGTATTTTTTTATAAATAAAAATGTGTATATCAATAATGGATGTTAATCATATAATAAATAATTCTGGTGGAAGTCGGGTATGTTTGTAACGCAGAGCCCCGGCAACTTTTGTACGTTAATTTATTGATTGTTTGAAGGTTAACCTTATGGAATCACATTGTAAAATTATTTGTAAAATAAAAAAAATACTGTTTTTTACTTCCACTATTTATTTTTTGAGTCAATTCACCAGAGATCTTTCAAAGCTTATTGATTTATCTTAACGAAGAAAACCACTGAAGATAAAGCAATAATAAGCTTTGAAAGATCTCTGGTGTATTGACTCAAAAAATAAATAGTGGAAGTAAAAAACAGTGTTTTTTTATTTTACAAATATTTTTTTTTGTGCGTTGTTCGAATACATACAGAATTTAAAATTAGGCGTATTGACATTTCAAAAAACGGGAGACCTTAGATCACGACAACCTTACTAAATATGATTTGAAAAAAAAATAGAGTACATTGAACCTTTATCTAGGAAATGACCATCAAAAATTGTTTATATCTTGTATAAAATGAGTGAAAAAACCTCTGATCTTTTTGGTCGGTCAGCACAGTAGTCGGCACAGCAGTCGGCACAGTGGACCTGAAAGTCGCAGAGATATTTTTTTTTTCGTATTGATTTTTGCATTAAAATCTAGGGAATGACCGGAAAAGATTTTTGAATGAAGCCTAATTAACCATCAAAAATGGAAAAAACGTTTTTTCCCCATTTATTATGCGACTGATCGTGCGATTTTGAACATTCAGCGTCATATTTGATGGGTTACAGCTAGAAATATTATATTCTCTTTGATATAAAATATGCCTATATTTCCGATTCCAAAATTGTTATATTTTGTAAATTAGGTAAATTTGTGAATAATAAACATCGTCAATATACAATAAACATAATTTAAACAAATTGAACATTTATCATAGTAGAAGGCAAAATGTCTGTTCCCTAGATATTTGTTCTGAAATAGGTATACATTTTTTGCGACAACCACTATCTTAATGCTGACCCCACATGATCGCCGACCCTCCACGTTTTTTGTGTGAATGAGTAAAAAGACGTGCGAGCGGGGTGATTGTCTTGGATTGTATACGTAATCGACGGTTAACGTCTTTTTACTCATTCACACAAAAAACGTGGAGGTTCGGCGATCATGTGGATGAGGCATAAAAGACTGACTTGAATGGTCACGTACTGTTAAGAGTAGGTATATTGACATTCCAAAAAAATTCAAATACCGGGAGACCTTAGATCTCGACAACCTTACTAAATATGCTTTGGAAAAAATAGAGTATACATTGAACCTTTATCTAGCGAATAACCGTAAGAGATTTATTCGTCTTGTATAGATTTAAAAAAAAATGTATGCATTAAAATCTAGGGAATGACCGTAAACGTTTCTTGATTGAAGCGAAATTAACCATTTTATCATGCGATTGTTCATGCGATTTTGAACCTTAATGCCGCGGAAAATGACCGTGACGTCATAGTTGGGTCGCGAGCTTAAAAAGACAGGCTTGAATGGTCACGTTCTGTTAAAAGTCGACGGTTTCTAAAAATCGGGTCGCGACGAGGGAGTGTAAAAGTTGTAGAAACAGTGTAATATTTTATATTCACAAACGATTTTGAGACAAACAATACGTGTGGAGTGTACAGTGGACTTACAGAGACATTCATACATGTCATACAAGGAACATGTACAGAGGGTTTCTTTTTCACCCCTAAAAATTATTTATTTATTAATAATAATGAGAAATATTACAATAGTTTAAGATATTAAATACAAATATAACACAAAGAAATCATATTATCCTCAAACGGCAAAAAATGCTGGTATGAGAGGAATTTAAACCTCTATTGTAATTACTATAGCACTTACTTTGTCTCACAGTTTAAACTTGTACTCCTAATTAACAATATCTATAACACTCATTCAAATTATTACTATTTACACTTGGAATCGTCAGGTTTACATATTAAAGCTCCCCACCCAACTATGACGACACGGTCATTTCCCATGGCATTCGGGTTGACTGTAAGATATTGCATTTGCAATATGTCCGCCTTTTGGCACACTATGATTGTCTTGTTTTTATAATTAGGTATGCATATTTTTCTTTGGCCAAAAAAGATTTATTTATAGGGCAACATTCAATGCCATCTATTGAAAAATCGAGAAAGTAAAAATCAAAACCCAGTCATATTGAGTAAATTTGCTCTTCTATGTAGATATTTTTATTTAAATCACACCGTATATAAACCTATAACAGAGATATCTAGAATGTAGGTAAGTATGTTGTGTTAGAGAAAGGTTTAAGTAGAAAGGAAATTGGATTTACTTAGGGGAATAAGCAAACATCTGTGTGCATTACAGTCAAGGAAATATGGAATGGGAATAAGTAATAGTGGGTAGTATAGGATATAGTATACGTAGTATAGTATGGGATGTAGGATATGTAGGATAAGATAACATGGAAGTGTTTAGTGTAGGTATGTGTGTGATGAGAGAGGAACATGGCCTTGCAGTATAAGAAAATATCTGCAACAAAACAATAAGCAGGGGAAATATTTGGCCACCAACGCTGAGGTCAGACGGGCTAGAAATAAAAATACAGTGTATTATCTCATCATGACTGGAAAAACTGAAGGGAGTCGCGGTGTGGAAAGACAGCTGATATCCTGACTGAGAAACTTCAGAGAAAGGATCGAATCCAGAAGGTGGTCGAAACGTCAGATTCACACAATATAACTGAAAAGACTGTTTGATTTTTGAATTTCCAACACATCAGAACTTTAAAAAAATAGACGTCAGGTTACTTCGAACGGTCATGCCATGCCACTACAAAAATCATTTTTAAATTAATCAATTATGCTGAGTCAATGTACGTACATCGTTGGCGCAGTTGGTTGAGGCGGCAGTCTCTTAAGCGGGAGGTGCCAGGTTCAAACCCGGTGGCGATGTATTCCACACTTTGCGATACAGGGTTTTAGCCTAGCGCAAGGTGTGCAGGAAAGTATTTGGGTTTGTGTATGCAAACCCAGATCCTTTTTATAAAAAAAATGTTGCTGTTAAGCTGGTCCAGATGAAACTTCATCTGTCGTCGTCGTTGTTGTTGTTGGCCACAGTGTTTACATTTTGTCTCTTCAAATTTGAATAACTTCTCAATGTCCTAGCACCTTGAAATTTTGTACCTACCTACACATATTTGCTATATGTGCCATTTTATAAATTGTAGTAACTATGTACTGTATGCGTAACTAAAATTTTGCAGATAAACATTTTGCGATGGAAGCGTCCACGTGTGAATCTATAACGTTCCCATCATTATGTGTAACACTTTATCGGATATTACACAAGCTGGTAGGAAGGTAGGTCCCAGTGGCGAAGGGTGGATCTCTGTGGAAGGGAAGCCGGGGCGAAAATTTCTCATGGGATTACGTCAGATTAGACACTATTATACCTATCATGGTTTCCAAAAGGATACTCGATGGGAATCGTGTTCTTAGGTAGCATCGCGCCTGTAGGTCCTAACTACCTGAATTTAGATAAGGGAAAACAACAAAAAACTACCCACTCACATGCTACAAAGGAAAGAAAATTTGTATTAAGGCATTATCGATTGGTAGATACAACCTAACCTAAATAGGTAGATATTATCTAATGGTAATAAATCCCAGATTTTATTAAACCAAAAAATATTTACTTAGAAAATATCTGCCAAATAATACCGAGAAGATGTTAAAAAAAAAGATCATAAAACAAAAAAATACATCTAAAGAAGTTTTTTTTTTCATACTAAATGGTAACCCCCTCAGTGATACATATTGGTATTTTTAAATGAATCTTACAAAACAAGACAACAGTAGTGTGCTAAAGGGCGGACTTATTGCAAAAGCAATATCTTACAGTCTAACCGAATAAGAAGAAACAAGACTAAAAAAAAACATTTTCTTTGCGTAAACATTCAGCGAAAAATGTACGAAAGGAGGCTTGAAAAAAAATGGAATAATTTGAATTTAATTTTTATATTATGTTCTTAAACAAAAGCTTACGATTAAAAACTCAAACAAACCACTAAAGTCTACGGGTAGCTTCCTCTAAGCAGAAGTTTTCAGGCTTTCAGACTAACTGAAAGATAAATAGTACTTACATAATAAAACATCGTCTTCTTAAGAGTATGCATACCGACATTTCAAAAATTTCTAAAAATGGGAGACCTTATATCTCGACAACCGTTACTAAATATGCTTTGGAACAAAATAGGCTAGATGCATTGAACCTTTATCTAGGGAATAACCGTAAAAGATTTTTTTTATCATATATACATTTCTCAAAAAATAATAATTTAAAAACACCTCTGATCTTTTTTCCGAAAGACGGAAACTCGTTTCCCGAAAGTCGCGGACTAAAATTTTTTTTTGTACTGATATATCTATAAAAATCTAGGAAAAAACTGTAAAAATTTTTTGATAGACGCAAAATAAACCCCAAAAAAATGGAAAAAAAGCTATTTTTACCATTTTATCACGCGATTGTTCACGCGATTTTGGAAAATGACTGTGACGTCATTCCTGGTGCCAAGCCCTTAAAGAGTATTGAAGTTAGCCGAGTAATTTCTTTCGCATAATAGATGTAAGCTTTCCCATAATATCGTGAAATAATTGTTTGCATTTTAGGTACCTCAATCTAAGATACGGCAGCTCAAAACATGACCCATCTACTTTTTAAAACTCGAGACCCAACTATGACGTCACAGTCATTTACCCGCGGCATTAAGATTCAAAATCGCATGAACGACCGCATTATATAATGTTAAAAATTGCGTTTTTTCCATTTTTTGGGGTTAATTTCGCTTCAATCAAAAAACTGTTACGGGCATTCCCTAGATTTAATTACATGCAAATTATCAATAAAAAAAAATCCCGCGACTTTTGGGAAAAGAATTGCTGTCTTTCGTAAAAAAGATCAGAGGTGTTTTCACCTTTTTTTTCGAGATATCCAGAAAAACCAAACTCACCATCTACAAGACACTCCTACGGCCTGTCCTTACGTATGGTTCTGAGTGCTGGACGCTGAGTAAGAAGGATGAATCTTCCCTCCAAGTATTCGAGAGGAAAATACTCAGAAGGATATTCGGACCCATACAGGAACACGGAGCTTGGAGAGCACGCTACAATGAAGAAGTCTATAGCTTGTACAGAGAGCCCAACGTTATTCAGCAGATCAAGATAGGAAGGCTGCGTTGGGCGGGACATGTGGCAAGAATGGGTGAGGAGAGAGTTCCTAAGAAGATGCTCTACTCCAAACCCCAAGGTAGACGCAGCGTTGGCAGACCCAAGCTCAGATGGTTGGACGGAGTGCAGAAGGATGCACAAGTGGTTGGCATCAGGGACTGGAGGAGCACAGCCCAGGACAGGGAGGAATGGAGACGACAGTTGGAGGAGGCCAGGGCTCACAGCGGGCTGTAGTGCCAATGATGATGATGATACAAGATATCGCGCCAAAATTGATGCCTTTGAGATGTGGTGCTGGCGTCGCATGTTGAGGATCCCATGGACTGCAAGGAGGACGAATGACTCAGTCCTCAAAGAACTCAAAATAACGGAACGACTATCTGTGGTGTGCAGTCGCCGAGTACTGGGTTTCTTTGGTCACATCACCAGCAGAAACCGGAGAGATCCGGAAACCTGGAAAAAAATATAATCATGGGAAATGTTCCAGGCAAAAGAAGTAGAGGTAGATCTCCTGCAAGGTGGTGGGACCAGATTAAGGAAATGACTGGGAGAGACTTGTGCTTGGCGGTGCGGACTGCGGAGAATAGAGAGGACTGGAGGCGTCTTGTTTTGTCCGTGGGTAGCTCCACAAATCACGACCCTCAGCAATGAGGAAACGATGAAAGAAGAAATACAAGATATCAAAAATCTTTTACGGTTATTCCCTAGATAAAGGTTCAATGCATCCACCCTATTTTGTTCCAAAGCATATTTAGTAACGGTTGTCGAGATATAAGATCTCCCGTTTTTAGAATATTTTGAAATGTCAACCTGCTTTTTGGTTTTATATCCAATAAATTTTTTTTTTATTTATTTATTTATGCCTACCTTAATCGAAATGTGATTTAAATGATAGTTTACATATAGGGTCATACATGAATGTGGTCCCACTGCACAATTTTCGTCTTTTTTAGGAATATGGTGAAAGACAAAAATAATCCTTACGAAATTTTATTCAATTCTTTTTTTACATTTTTTCATAGGACTAGTATAGTTTACCCGCAATGGTCGGCCAAAACCCTGGACGGGATTATATATACGTAGTATCTACAGACAAAACATTTTTTTTTATTTTCATCCCAACATCCTGTATTTTATTATTAGCATCTTCACAAAAGAGAGAATGAACGAAAAAAAAAACAAGAAGTTAAAGTTTACAAGTCGAAGTTTAAACTAATTTATCAAGATCATTTTATATTCTTTGTTTTAATACTAAAACTTCTTAAATTGAATGAGAGAAAAGATTGGAGTGGGGGGAGGGTAGGGAAGGGAGGGGGAAGAGGATCAAACACTAAATATTTTCATAGAACAAAATATATAGGTACCTATCTAAAATCTTATATGTTTTTACCGAAACTTGAAATTTTCTACATGTTTTTTTTATAAAATGAATCTGGGTTCATTTCGATAATACACCTTTGTACACTTCACAGTAAGCTTAAAAAAAGCTTGTGTCGTGAAGTGGATTAGGTCGGCATCAGAGATCGAACCCGCGCCCACTGGATTAACAGTCGAGCGTGTTACCAACCAGGCTACTGACCACCTCATATACATATGAATTTTACTATTACTTATTTCTGAGTGAAAAATATTTCCCATATCTACATAATATATTCTTCAACATTGTACTTGTTTCTTTTGCGTATAAAGAAAAAGCCTACGTATAATATCTAGTAGGTGGTAGAAGGTCGTGACCGGACAAAAACCCACTAGAATAATGCTCAACATTAATTAATCTCAAAAAAGACGAAAGCTCCTAAAAAAACTTTCTCAAGGAACAAAAGCTCAAATCTATATGCATTTTGAAAATAAAATTAATCGCATCTATTAGCATACGATTTCTTTCAGTGTGTTTAAAACCAGCATAGACTAGAAAATAAACAAATAAATAAGCGAATCTAAAATGGGATAGACAATAAAATAACCAACATTTTATAAATAATTCATCAACTGGAATCCAACTAGAAAGTTTGTGCTTTTATTAGTTGAGGATATTTATTATAATTTTATTATTTGGACACAAACATTTTGTTGATAATGAATTTTTATCATACAATATTACATTTTTGTGAAGCGTCCTCGAGGTGCTACGGTACATAGATGGCGCTATAAAAATATTCAAAATATTATTTTTCTGAAGGGTCTTTTTTGGGATTTATTCATGTTGAGCAATATTCGTTTGGGTTTTCCTCCGGAAACCGGTAGAAGGTACGAGAAGGTACTTTGGTAGTATAATAAAACATCTTGATTTGAATAATTCAGCTTCAGCCCTGCAATAACTCTCCACGTCTTGTATACGGAAGCATCCAATATGCTGGAAGTTATAATATCACAACACAATACAAGCCCTACTGCCTGACGTTACATGGGGAAATTAATAGACAAAAAAACACGCAGATACACAACAAAATATATACGATAATTAGGTACATTATTTACATGGGCACCTACATAAATCTATTATAAATAAATTTTTATTAGTCAGAAAATACTCATTAAATCCCGCGACCCAACTATGACGTCACGGTCATTTCCTACGGCATTAAGGATTAAAACCGGATGAACAATCGGATGTTAAAATGGCAAAAATAGCGTTTTTTTTTCCATTTTTTGGGGTTAATTTCTCTTCAATCAAAAAACTTTTACGGCAATTAAAAAAAATCCGCGACTTTCGGAAAACGACTTTTTGTAAACTGAATTATTTTATCCACCATCCATTTTTTTTTTTTAAATTATTAACCCAATACATATTTTTGTACACTTCACAGTTAGCATGAAAATCATGCGTCGTGGAGTGGAGTAATCGGCATCGGGGATCGAACCCGCGCCTTTTGATTTACCTATTCGCTTTACTCAATGAGTGTGTGTATGTTTTTTTTTTCTGTAATTTTGTAGATACGAGTCCTTGCTTGATAAATTCTCTACATGGACTACCTGCGTACAGGTATTTGATCTTTTTCGAGCAGATTAGGTATGGTATACCTATACTGAAAGCGTGTACCTGTTTTTTTTTCTATTTCGCATTTCATACATGGGGGAGCATTCGCAAGTGTATTGCATTTTTGGAATTACTGTATCTACTGAAACTATCTGCACATATTAATGCATACACCATACACTAACGAAGAGGCAGTTTGTATGTTCGGGGTAATCTCCAAAAGCACGATACAAATCTCACTAATCCTTCATTCCGGTAGAGAACATGGCCAATTCTAAACTACTCGTAAATTACTAGTGGGTAAGTCTCTACAGGAGAAAATAAACGCATGTTGTATATAATCGTGATCGGACAAAAATTCATCAAAATATTGCTTAACTACCACATAAAAGCCCGGACGACCACAGCTCCGATGGAGATGACATCGTTAAGCATGCCGGTGCAACATGAATGCAATTGGCCCAAGATCCTTTGGTACGAAAAGGAATGGAGAAGGCCTACGTTCAGAAGTGGATGGCTACGGCCTGAAGAAGGAAACACAAATGACTACACAAAACTATCATTTATGGAGAAAACTGGGAGAAAATCATATTGTTATTTACTATGACTGGTCATATTGTAGAAATAGGTGTAAATTTTGTAACCTCCTTGGACAAGGATATTGAAGGAACGTAATTCAGGGGTGGGGTTTGCCGGGGGGCTCCCTTATGGCTAACCCTGGGCCCACCTCTTAATAATATTTTTCTAGAAGAGCGGGTAAAGAGATCGCTATTAATGCGCCTGAGCTACCCGGGGATGTGGAGAGCCTTAAGCCCGCGGGATTTTCCTTCAATATCACTGGTCAAAAATAAATAGGTATACACCGCTAGTATTTTATATTAATTTATAATTCAACTGAAATCAATATTCAATATCGTCCCCGCGGAATTTCATTAACTGAAAAAATATCAAAAAGAGAGTGCGGGGGATTATTCTGCAGCACGGGAGTCCCCACGAGGAAAATATACGTTGAAAATAAATAAATACGTAATAGATACTATTTCCAAGCTATGATCCTGCCCCACGCCTATTCATATATGTCCAGGTTAACGTTGCTTGCTCCATAGAGAGTTACTTGTATGCATTTCTGGAACGGCTCCAATACTTCGCCAATACCATTCCAGCAGCAGATCCTACAATATGGTCTATACACACTTAGGGTTGCCAAATCCAGAATCAGCATGTCCCGGATATTTCCAAAGCCATGTTCCAGAACACAAAATATACGGGACAGAAACAACTTTGAATAGCGGCGGAGACAGTTTTTTTATCAAAAGATTAAAGATTCAATTATACTATTTCCGAGGTAAAAATGCTTGTGATCAATCTGAGGACTTGCAAACCCGAGGCCACCAGTTTGTAGAAGTTGTCAAGGAGTTTACAATTTCTGCAAACTTGAGTCACTAACTGTGGGAGGGTGAGAAAGCAGGTATCAAGGTAACGTGGGGTCCGACACCTTGTTTAGGTGTTATTAGCTTATTATTTAATCTCGATGTTTTCGACCTTGGTACTTGGTGGAAGTCCATTTTATGGAAAATAAAAAACTAAATAGGTACTTATGTAGGTTAAAATCTACAATAAAAATACTTAAGCTTTCACGAATAGGAGGATTTGCACCCTCATCATCAGGCGATTGTGAATAAAGTTGTGAATAAATTGAGACAAAAAAGCGCTACTTTACAATAAACGCCGCAGGTGATTTTTTATTATCCCCTTTTATCCCACCTCTGTCCTGTGCATTCTTTCAGCTAGGCTGCCGAAAAAAATAAAAAGTGAAAAAATATATAAACATAGCATATACTGGTGAAAGAATACCCATATTACCTATACATGAATGTAAAATTGGAAATAGAGCACGATTAAAACCACAGTTCCGATATATCCGGTATTTTCGGCCGTCTGGCAACCTTATTCCAGTCCGTATACGATCTACGCCATGAAGCTACGCTTACTCGTAACAGGCGTCGTAGCTCGTAGAACTACTAGAGAGTTTCGTAGCAGCCACATGTGTCATTATCTACATAAGTACATTCCGTATACTAAATTCAATAAATCACCCGTTTCCAGTAGTTTCCGCTTCCTGTCAATTGATGAACTAACGACGAATATATTATTATTCTACGGTTCAAGTCCTGGCAACGTACGAGACAACTGAATACAAATTAATCATCAATATTTTTATATTACTGAATAAAATTTCAGGAAAGGAAAATAATAGCGTATTTTTTGCCATTTTTCATGACTGATGACCAAACATCCTATAGCTAATTTCGATATGAGAATCTATGTACCAAATAATCAAGTTCGTACCAAGTTTAGTTTCTGAGATATTCATATACTCTTTCATATTAATTAACCGTTTGTGTTGGTGAGTGAATATATCTTTCGTATATAAATATAAATAAAGTCAAAACTCACCACTATATACTGAACTTCTCTTAATTAATTATTTCTTGACTTAGAAATTCTTCATCCAAACTGCAACAAAAAGAAACAATATTATTAAATAAACAATTAGTAAACATATAGTTTTATTATGCACAAGTAGAGAGCTGTCTGCCTACCCCGCAAAGGATGAGGCGTAAGTGTATGGTTTAATATTTTGTTATAGTTATATATAGAGATAAAATTAGAAATGAGGAGATCAGACGTCGAACAAAAGTTTCCGACATCCCAGAAAGAACAGCAAAGCTAAAATGGCAGTGGGCGGGACATGTGGCAAGACAGGACAGTGTCAGATGGGCATTTAAAATTCTGAAGTGGAGGCCCTGGGAGAACAAAAGAGGCGTAGGAAGACCACAGAAAAGGTGGACAGATGACATTGTCCAGCTTACGGGTCGTAGATGGGCAGAAGATAGCCCAAGACAGAAGACGGTGGAAGAGTTTAGAAGAGGCATATGTCCAGCAGTGGAACGCAAGTGGCTAGCAGTAAGAAAGTAAGTAAGTATATGTAGTTGTATATATATTATGTTGTATAAGGGGAGTCTTCAAGTGTGTAAGAGCGAAATTGTTAAAAGAAGGAAGGACGAAAAATATGAAAACTATGCACATGGTGCGATACATAAATCTTCCAGAATATTTACAGAAACAGGGATGAATCCCACATAAATATTTTAGTTCGTTCGTTTATATCACCACTTCCCATTTAATATCATTTGTCTCATGGGTTTCCACGGATACAATTTTTTTCCATAGAATTACTACTAATCCAGCGTACAACATATTTGAAACAGAGAGTACTTCGTGTCAAAATTCCAGTTAATTCATTCCGGGGTAATCTTTTATATGAAATGGTTTTGTGCATTCATTAATTGAGTGGATTTAGTAAACATTCCCAGGATCAACATAGGATATAAATAATTTAATAATTTGTAGTCTTGAATGAGATATTTCATTACACAAAACATGGGAAAATCCTTCTTCACAGAGTATATCAAGTATGTCTGCCCGTCATGTCAATCTCAATACTAAACATACTTATTTAAAGTATTTACTGCTCCTATTTCTAAAAAAAAGTGGTCAACAATAGAGCATAATGATTTTTTATGTTTCAGTATTAAAATTAATTCTTCGTTATAAATAAATTAGGCAAAAATCTGAAATTAACGTTTTGACAAACAGTTATGAATGTACAACACCGCAGAAGTCAGCTTTTGCTATAGAGATAAAATTATGCCCTGATATGGTGTACTATCGAAGAATTAATAAAATGTAGAACACCTAATTAAACTACAATATTCAACAATACTGGGCACATATTAGGTATCTCAAAGACGAATGCAGAGAAATAACAGTAAGTAAATAGTTTGTGAATAAATGATGCCTACATTAATTTATTCATGTTTTCATAAAAATCATAATATTTTGTCATGTCTAATCTAATAGGACATACTTACTCTATGATTTCAATAAAAGTTTTTCATCTTCCATAAACAATAATACCTTATCACAATAAATATTGCAGGTACCTACCCATTAATTTGATTGTCAATCAAGGTTAATTGCCTGCACGAAACTGCATACACATGCCATAATAATAAATATTTTTAAAAATAGAACTTGAGTGAATGTATGCACATGATGTGCACTGATCTGATTTCACAAGTACACAAGTATAAAACATGTCACAACTCACAAGTAACACGGTTTTCGTAAAGAAAAAAATGAAAATGAACAGTATTAATTTCCAACATCACTAAAATAATGATTTTTTAATACATTTAACAGTTTTCAAACTTATAAGCATAACAAAACAAAGTTTTGACAATTCAACTGTCAGTGTCATCCAATAGTTACCAGTAAGATAATTTTGGTCAGTTATTAAGTAAAATATCAAAACGCAATATATTCAATATCACTTATACCTACGTGTAATCCAGTGATTTATTATATTCAAATAAGGATTTATTTATTAAATAATAATTTAGTACTACAATAAAAAAATAACAGTGATAAAAAACGCTAATGCATATTAATTCCGAATTGTCCATTTTCTATGATTTTGTCCATTTGATTTCAACGTATGGCAATTCTATTGCGTCGCCTTCATACCTTTGAGTATGTTACAACAACGTTAGTAGTTTTGTGGCTTGATGGAATGCATTTGGTATTTTTTTTAGTATTTTCGGAAGAATTCGTACTTTGTAGTATTTTCACGATTATTTAGTATGTTTTATATTTAAAACAAGAAATGATGTAAAAAATCTACCTAAAAATGTACGTGACCGTCATCAGGTTCTATTTTTTTTTTAAATCTTGAAACAATTTGATGTGTCGCAGAAGAGCCCCTCCCCCTCAATTTTTTTCTATAGCATTTTGACTTTGATCTAGGGACCATCTCCTCCCCCTCCCCGTCAACGGAACGTAATCTGGTATTTTTTTAGTATTTTTTACTTACACACTTAGTATTTTGGCTCTTCGAATTTTGTCTGAGACGGTGACCATAGACCCGTAAATAATAATGAATTAGTTCCTATTCAGAATTATATAACACAAAATCATTGAAATGCTCATTTTAGTTCCGAAATCAGCCGCTGGAGTTAGTAGTAACTTTGATTATTATTATATAAATTATATAACATATTATAATATACTTAAACCAAAACTCAAATTTTTGTAAGTGTTCGGATGCATGGAGTGATGAATTGCTTGAAAATTCATAACAATGCCAATAAGTTGTACCTAAACGTCACCATTTTTTGGAGAAAAAGCTTTTCTTAAGAGATACAATATTTCTGATAGAATCAGGTTCATAGGTTCCTTAATATGATCCAAGGGCTGTGTGGAGTCACATGTGCAATTGTATGAAAGGACGTAGGAAAATAATTAATTCAGATCTTATGTCATATTTTGTTCGGCTCCAAGCATAGGGAGTCGTCAAGTGATCGAGAGGATCCAGTCACTGCACACCGCCGTGATTGGTATCGAATTAAAGGGCATTGGAAAAGAAATCCAAATCTTAGGTCATATTTTGTCCAGCTCCAGTAATCGGGAGACGTCAGGTGATCGAGAGGATCCAGTCACCGCACACCGCCGTGTCTGGCGTCTCATGAAAGAATTTCATTAGTAGAACATAGATCTTTTTTCATATTTTGAATAGGTCCAGCCATGGCGGGAGACAACTTTGGAACGGGGGAATCCAAGTGCTTAGAGTATATAGCAACGTTATAAAAAGTGACAAATCTGAAATTTAAACACTGAGAAATTCCGGGTTGATGGTTATATACTTTATGGAGCCATTAAAACTCACTATTTTGGCTAACAGAACGCGTCTCGGGTCGTACTGTCGATTTATTTCAAATTTGCCGTTGCGAAGCACGGGTTACTCAGCTAGTAAATAATAAAGTAGCATGATTAATGACTTGTAAGACATTCTATTTGGAAGGCAACACACTCGCATACCCTTCGAGGGATGCAATATTGAGATTCACTATTCTGAATAAGGGGGTTTCATACAAGCTTTTTAGTATTTTTTTGAAGATCAGGTTTTTAAAGTGACGTGTAAAACTTCGTTAAACTCCATATTAGCCTAGAATCGTACTGCTAAAAATACGACCTACATTATGACTTAAAATATGACCTATGTCCTATATGTTATTTGATTTAAATGTGGTTTAAATTATAGGGTTGCCTATCAAAATCTTGCTCCCCTAAAAACGTCCTCCTTCTAGTAATTGTGAATACTCCCAATATGGTAAGAGATAGGAGAAAGTAGTCAATGACAAAAATAATCCTCATTAAATTCTCTGTAATCATTTAAATTCTTGGTGAATGACCCTTGTGTAAGCTGTCTTTTAAACCACATTTCGATCGAATAACAGTTAGGCCATATTTTCAGCGGCCGGATATCGGACGAATACAGAAAATTCGATGCTTTCACAAAAAATAAATTGCGACATAAAAAATATATTTTTAAACTAACTCAAACTAACTAACGAAAAAATTGCAAGTAGATATCACCAATAAGAGTGGATCGTCCAAGATTGTAATGTTTTTAAGTACCTATTTATTTATTCCAGGTACACATACAGGCATTACTTATGAATTAATTACAATATTAGTATACCACATGCAGTGTTCAAGTAACCCCCAGTTATTAGTGTACACAATTAGCTAATCGGTCAATAGTAATTACAAACAATATAATATTATCATATAAAAAAAAATATAAAAAATCCACGTTTTTCTCGGGCCCAAAGTGAACTAAAAAGAGGAAAATAACTTTTTCGGGGCTTTGTAAATCGATCAGTAAAAACGCATACCTAAAGCTACGAGTACCTCTAAAATTCTACAACTAAAAACGTGGGGCGTAATTTGGGCGTAAATGGGGTGTGTACTGTGAAGACCCGACACTACATCACCGGTAACTGGACAGACTAACCTAAAATTATTCTACAGACCAATTCTACAGTTTTTCTACCTCCGCCCCTATAATTAGATGTCGATAGTAATTAGGCTTGGATACATCCAAAATCAAGCTTGCAGATTAATTCATAAGATTTTCATACGAATGGGTAAATTTCTGAAGAAAATTTGAATGATTTTCAATTATTGTAGATTCAAATTACGCCCCACGTTTTTAGTTGTAGAATTTTAGAGGTAGCTTTATGTATGCGTTTTTACTGATCGATTTACAAAGCCCCGAAAAAGCTATTTTCCTCTTTTTAGTTCACTTTGGGCCCGAGAAAAACGTGGATTTTTTATATTTTTTTTTATATGATAATATTATTTCACTCTTTTTAGTTTTGGATTGTTAATCTTGCGATCATTTTTGTAAATCTGAAAATTTGTAATTTGATGTGAAATGATTTCTGCATCTTTTCCATAATGATGCGAACTTTTCTCATATTTGAGAATTAGCTAATTAATTATCGCATAAGCGACTAATGTACAATCATAAAATCTTTAAAATCTTGTGTTGTCATCGGAACTAAGCTTGCACAAAAAGTTTCAGCTCAATTGGATGTTAGGAAGTGGTCGAAAAATCGACGCGTTAATTTATTAATTAAGTTATTAATTATCGCATAAGCGACTAATGTACAATCATAAAATCTTTAAAATCTTGTATTGTCATCGGAACTAAGCTTGCACAAAAAGTTTCAGCTCAATTGGATGTTAGGAAGTGGTCGAAAAATCGACGCGTTAATTTATTAATTAAGTTATTAATTATCGCATAAGCGACTAATGTACAATCATAAAATCTTTAAAATCTTGTATTGTCATCGGAACTAAGCTTGCACAAAAAGTTTCAGCTCAATTGGATGTTAGGAAGTGGTCGAAAAATCGATTGCAAGATTTACAACAAACAAACATACAAGAAAGCAAGCTAAGAAAAACGTGGTAAAAAATAAAATTATATGAACAAAAATTCGAAGCAAATTGTAAAAGTCTGATTAATAAAATATTGAAATGGGAAATAAATTGATGTCAGATAATTAAAATAATTAAAAAATACAAGAGTAAATTTGAATAAAAATAATTAAAATATTAAAAGTTGGTATGAAACGACGTTATCTAGAATGTAATATTGCATCAAAACAGTGAAATAGAGTAGTTCATTTATCATTTCTATATTTGCATTCTTCCTTCACGTCAAGCCGCCCCCCATTCCGCCCCCGCCCCCCTATTGACTACTATTCCAGTGAATGGAAATGTATTGATTGATAATCTCAAGGAAGCCAAAAAGTGAAGCGACTTATGCATAGTTACCGATAAAGTAGTGAATGAAGGCATTCTATACAATGCCCAGATGTAAGGGTCTAACGTTTAAAAGCAGAGTGTCGAAACTGTTGGATGTGATCGCAAAAAGGTGAATTGGTGCGGAATTTTAAAGTGTAGAAACCCCAACCCACTGGCAACAAAATTTTGAGAGATGTTTGTGACAGATTTATGTCAAATTCTCATAGGGTTTAATTTTTTTAATGGTAAAGAATCCTAGTTGTAATGCAATTAGCACTAATTGCTCCTAAAGTCTAGTTAACTGAAGAGGTTTAAACAGGACAGGTTTAAATATCATCAAAATCGAATTGCAAGTTCTTTAAGTTGAGGAGTGTCACAAACTCCACCAAATGAGCAGTACTGAAACTTTCTAAAGGTTTCTCACCCGAAACACGCAGATAAAATGCACACGAAAAACGCCCTTATGTATATCGCCATAAGGGTCATTTTCCATAAACATTTTATCTCCGTGTTTTGAGTGAGAAAGCTTACAAAGTACCCCCCCAGTACACAACTTAGGGGCGAAGTATAGACATTGTTACGTCGAAGTTTTTTTCCGATGTATAAAGAGATCATGCTTGTAGGTAGATGGGAAATAAATAACATGTGTCTTGTTTGCGTCTCACAAAGAACGAACAAAATTGCTTTCGATTTATAAAATAATTATCTACAAAATAAAAGGAGAAACAAGGAGGTTCGTAATAATAAAATAGTAGTTTGGAGCGCTAAAGGAATGTCGACACCCAGACGTTGCATAGAATAGCTAATTTTATACACTGACGACGACTTTCACATCATAATAATATCATAAATCATTATGATTTTCTGTATTTTCAACAACAATAATAATCGCATTGGATGTCTGAGAGATGTAGTCTAATATTAGATTTTACTCTTACAATAGAAACATCAAATTCTCCTACAGTAATAAAACACGTTTTTTCTACGAATTTTAATTTATTTCGCGTAAATTGTTTTTCATGTTTATTTTGATGAAGTCTTAAGAGTGTGCATACCGACATTTCAAAAATTTTTAAAAACGGGAGACCTTATATCTCGACAACCGTTACTAAATATGCTTTGGAACAAAATAGGGTAGATGCATTGAACCCTTATCTAGCGAATAACTGTAAAAGATATTTTATATCTTGTATAGATTTCTCAAAAAAAAAATTAAAAACACCTCTGTCCTTTTTTATGAAAGACGGAAACTCGTTTCCCGAAAGTCGCGGAGTAAATTTTTTTTTTGTACTGATAATATGCGTTAAAATCTAGGGAATAACCGTAAAAGTTTTTTGATAGACGCAAAATTAACCCCAAAAATTGGAAATAAACGCTATTTTTACCATTTTATCGTGCGATTGTCACGCGATTTTGAACCTTAATGCCGTGGGAAAAGACTGTGACGTTATTCTTGGTGCCATGCCCTTAAGTGAAATTGGCACTGACTCCTAACAGAGACACGCTGTCTGTTAAATTCTGATAGAAAATATAATGTTTTAAGTTTTCTTGAAAGACATATTACTTGAAAACATAAATAGCTAACTAGACTGTGACATTATTTAAATAAGAAAAACACATATTGACGTAATTTGTAAAGGTTCGTTTACACGAGCAACCATGGGCGTCGTCAGTGGTGGCAGCCCTAGTGATTGGAACAGGTATATATTTTTTCATACTAAACGATAAAACCTTACAAAAGTCACATTACTACCACACATTTTATCATCATATCATAAATTTTCTAAAATTAGCATGTAAATATATTAGTTTCACAAATAATTTGTTTGTGGCGCTATTTTTTGTTACTTTTTTTTTTTTTATAAAAAAACATTTATAATACACATAATTCTAGGAAGAATTATATATTTTTTCAAAGGAATAAACCAAATCACGACTTTCTTCACTATGTCTCACAAAAAAATTTCGCCTGCGGCGTTATTTATGATATATGATTTTTTTGCTCCAGTTGGGGCAATTAAGTAGAGATATTAGTGGAGCAATTATTTCGGCAATATTTATTCCATTTCTTCATGTCGGCGACACGAATTGATGAATATCAAATCGGTTTGGGAATTCAAGTCAATTCCCTGTCTCGTTTTCACTCAATATCGTTGCCTCGCTTTAAATATTGCCGAAATAATTTCTCCATTAATTTCTCCATGTTGATCAATACGAGTTGCTGCAATTATTGCTCGAAAAATTGCCCGTGTAAAAGAGCATCTTTACATGAAAACATAATTTTATTTATTTATTTATTTAAACTTAAAGTAAACAACAAACACATATAAATATACAAAATGGACATAGTACAGATTATAAAACGTTGTTCACTAGGGCGAACTTATTGCAGAACTGCGATTTCTTCCAGTTAACCCCAGGACAAAACAGAAAAAAAGGAGTTGAACAAAAATATAGGAAAAAACAGAAAAAAGAAATTGAATAAAAAAATATATACGAAGTAGAAAATATATACATACATACATATGTGAGATAAAAAACAAATAAAAACGGAATAAAAAAAATAATAAACAAGATACAGAATAATAATGAAATGGTTTGATTGGCAGAAATTTCCATTTGGGTATAAGCCCGCCGGCGCCGTTTGCATGTTTCATATAAGTAATAAAGATTGTTTTATCTTATTTTATTTATTTTAATATATTATTTTCTATTCGTATATCAAAGACAGTAGATACAGCAAAACACATCACCATCACAGCTTTAAAATGAACATTCTGCGAATGCGTTTAGAGTTTAGAGAGAATGCAAATATAGAATGTTATGTCGCCGCCACACGCTAGCGAGCGACAAGTTTTTTGTGCACATGAGTGAAAAGGCGTGTGGATGGAACGTTAGTCTTGGCTCGTGTACGTAACCGACCGTTGACGCCTTTTTACTCGTGAACACAAAAATCTTGTGGACGCTCGCAAGCGTGTGGCGGCAATATTTCGAATCAGAACGTTTTCAAACTTTATTGAAGTTTTTTTTTTCAAAACGTTTCTCAAATATTTTCTTTCAAATAATGTGACATTAATATTCACCAATCATCTTTGTCTTCCTAGAAGAAAAATAACTTTTTCCATTAATCAAATACTCAAAACTTTCGCCTTTATATATATACTTAATCTTTAGTTTTTTCCACTAAAAACTTCATAAATTCGATAGGACTATTGTCATTCATGAATGGAGAGCGTCCGTCCTTGGCTTAAGGTATTACGTCACGGTCATTTCTCACGGCATTAAGGTTCAAAATCGCATGAACAATCGCATGATAAAATGGTAAAAATAGCGTTTTTTTTCCATTTTTTGGGACTAATTTCGCTTCATTCAAAAAACTTTTACGGTTATTCCCTAAATTTTAATGCATATTATCTATACAAAGAAAAAAATTCTGCGACATTCGGGAAACGAGTTTCTGTCTTTCGGAAAAATGATCAAGGGTGTTTTTCATATATATTTTTTGAGAAATCTATACAACATATAAAAAATATTTTACGGTTATTCCCTAGATAAAGGTTCAATGTATCTACTATATTTTTTTCCAAAGCATATTTAGTAACGGTTGTCGAGATCTAAGGTCTCCCCTTTTTAGAAATTTTTGAAATGTCAGTATCGTACTCATAAAACAAGCAAATAGTAAATTAGATTAGCAATTATGTTTGCGATGTTTATTCATATTTGACATCCATGTCATAGTGTATTAATGTTTAAATAAATACATCAATCAGTCTTAGATATTATAATAATTATAATTATTATGCAAATTACATGTAATATATATTAATTTCAATTATCCTACATTACTTAAGTAATGTATTCGCTATGTAATTATATTTTATAGGTTTGTATGTTATTTCAATTTAATCAGTTTCTATGCAAATGTTATGTGTTAGATTCTAAATGTTTCCTGTAAAGTTAGTGTAGGAGTCTTATGCTGGATTTATTTTACTTTTTAAATAAATAAATAAATAAATAAAATCTTTATTGATAAGAAAACATATCTTCCAAATGGCGGGTTTATTGCCGTAGGCAATGTCTGCCAAACAACCACTTGTGACATTCATTTGATATAGACATTACATACAAGTGTATAAAAAATAAGAAAAAATATAAATAAATATGAAAATAATAATAATATATAGAATACTTATACATACATAAAAATACATACATAAATAGATATGTGGATGGGATGAAGGACAAGGAAGGAACCACGGGATTGTCAGTTAGATGGATTATTTATGGAAAGGTAATGATGCCTCAGTTTACTTTTGAAAGAGAGAATAGTTGGAGCTAGTCTGATATTATATAATTTTGCAATGGCTGCGCTTTCAACAAACTTAATTACTTCAACCATTATATAGTCTCTCAACTGATGTACAATGAAAGATGGGCATCTGCTGAACGGTGAACGTTTCTCAAGGGTAAAGTGATCACCTAAACCGACCGACGATTGTTCGTAAGTCCAGCATGCCCATCTTATACTGTACATCAGTTGAGAGACTACTCACGATATCGGCATCTTTGGTAAAATGTTTATTAGAATTTGTTCATTTCTAATAAACATTTTTTAGACTGTCTTGAAATGTTATATTATTTGTTGTAATAGAATACAATATATTATTGACTCCTTTCAAAAGATTCTGTTTGTGCCTGGAACTGTTTGATATTCAGTAATACAACTTGTACCTCGGGTAACCTTTCTCTGTGTTTAGTCTTGTTTTCATCTTATCAAAAAAAAAACTTTTATTTTGACTGTATACACGTGATCGGGCCCTACGCGTAATAGAATTTGAAATCACTGTTACTTTTTTACGCACTTCGTGGTTTTAAAATCACAGCAGTGAAAAGTCGCTTAATGGTATAAAGTTTCGCATACGTGAGGCAATAAATTGCTCCACTACCGGCAATTTAGCGTCACAATGACGTCACGACAACATCAAGTATACTGGGTCATAAATTAGTATTACCTAGCTGCACTTTTTTTATTTTATATCCTGTTCCTTTTAGTTAAGGTTAGCTAAAATTGACCACCGTATAACAATGAGCTCGCTCTAGTGAACAATTGATTACTGTCTAATCAAAGACCTACTTAAGTATAAAGGTTCGCTTACACGAGGCGAAAAATTGCTCCACTACCGGCAATTTTGCGTCACAACGACGCAATATACTTGTTGTCGTGAAGTCATTGTGGCACGAAATTGCCGGTACTGAAGCAATTCAGTTGCTCGTGTGAGCGAACCCTTAGGTATTCAAAAACTGTTCCAAAAAGGGGAGATGGTTAATATTTTGCTTTTTAATTATATTATGAATCACAGTCACTATTCACTGGTATTTTTAATAGCAGCTATCAAAATTCACCTACTGCTCTCAGCAACCCTACGTGATTCCCATTTTTGAAAGCTTTAGGTAGCTACATTTTCTTATTATTTGTATTAATAATACTGAAAAGGAAAACCTACGAAGCAAATACAGAAATAAATAAAGAAATAAACTTTGTTTATTGAATATTAATGTGTTTGTTTTTATTTGATATTTGGGACTTTCACACTACGTCACTGAAATGATAACATTTTCGTTACGACTATGTCTACTACGACTATTACACTGTTACAACTTTTTCGCCCTTTAAGTCCCCTGTGGAACACAGAGATGTTGATTTTCTTCTGCTTATCTTGTGTAATGCGATGGGTGAGTGTGTGAGCGAGATTGAGTATTAATATATTGGAAATATTATTAGCCTATGTCACCCGCTAGCTTCTAAGGTTTCTAAAGAGGTATAACATGATATAATTGGATGTTTGTATAAGCCCTGAAAGGCTACCGTAGAAAAACAAATGACTATCCTATTTATATATTGTATAGATTATTTGGGGGAACATTAGAAATAGTTATAATTACAAATGTTCACTAGGGCGAACTTTCCAGCTAACCCAAGTGAAAAACAAAGTGAGTCCGCGTTTACTGTACGTATTTTGACCACCCAGAATTACTGCAAGGAACATTAAAGGGCTAAATAGTAGTCAGTAGGTACCTGGGAGGACCTCTTGATATCATGCCCTCTAGTGTACTTCTTTCAACCTTAGCGGTAACGTCGCGTCGTCCGCATATTATCAATAGGTACTATCCCAAGCAGGGCCTCTTAAGGGGCGATATACTCTCAGTAAAAATCGGTCTATCAACACTTCCATTTTTTTTCAAATTTATATGGAGTGTAAGCGCAAAATGAACATAAAATCAATTTTGGCTTATTGTATAAAAAGGAGACCTAATATAAAAAAACAAATCGCTAGAGTCACTGTGTTATACATCAAACATTTTATCAGGCAAATTGCCGCATTATGTCTCACAAACTACAGGAATAATTTCAAGTTTCAGTAAATTTCAGAGGTTACAAAAGTTGAATTTCTACCCACTAGAGTCACTAAAACGTATCTTACATTTATCCATGTTTCAAGTCTTAGGATGATATCTTTAGTATTAGCTGAGTTAGTCATCCTTTTCCTGGCGCAGCTTTTCTCATTTTTATTTCAGTGGCTCCTTAATATCCGATAATTAATATTCATATCAGGAGGGTTTTATCATTCATGGAGCCTCCTTTATTATGCCATCCCCTTATCCCCACTCCAACCCCCTCTGCCACTCATTACAGCCGTCAGATGATCACAATCATGAGACGAGATGGATCTTCAATCATCAATGAATAATATATTAAAGCCATCATTTACGGAGGTGTCGAGAAGTTATAAGAAAACTTAGAAAAAGGATATTAGGAGTATGCATACCGACCTTTTAAAAATTTCCAAAAACGGGAGACCTTATATCTCGACAACCGTTACTAAATATGCTTTGGAACAAAACAGAGTAGATGCATTGAACCTTTATCTAGGGAATAACCGTAAAATATTTTTTATTTCTTGTATAGATATCTCAAAAAAAAAAATTGAAAACACCTCTGATCTTTTTTCGGAAAGACTCGTTTCTCGAAAGTCACGGAGTATTATTTTTTCGTGCTGATAATTTGCATTAAAATCTAGGGCATAACCGTAACAGTTTTTTGATACACGCAAAATTAACCCCATATAATGAAAAAAACGCTATTTTCACCATTTTATCATGCGATTGTTCACGCGATTTTGAACCTTAATGCCGTGGGAAATGACTGTGACGTCATTCTTGGTGCCAAGCCCTTAAAAAAAGGATATTAAAATTTGAAAGTATGTCAAAACTATATCATTCCTCTCACCCCGCATCCCTTGCGGAACGGGCAAGGAAGTTTCCTTATTAATAGTAGTAGTAAAAAGGACATAAATATGTAATAAAAACTAAATCCATTATAATAAAAAGGCTGTTAGTTTTGGCACTTACTGTTTTCTATAGAAATACAATGTTACACACAAGTTTCACTTTTGAATCAAAGTAACTAGGATTTTTTCAGCACGCTTTCATTTTTTTAATAAAAAATGACAAAATACACCTTGTAAACTTCACAGTAAGCTTGAAAAGCTTGTGTTGTGGAGTGGAATAGGTCGGCATCGGGGATTGAACCCGCGCCCACTGGATTAGTCACGCGCGTTACGAACCAGGCTACCGAAAGTGTGTGTTAGAAAAATGGGACAATTTATGAACCCTGGTTTTCATCCAATAGAAACTCATTTAGTGATATTGTACAAGCCAAACAAACCGTAACTAGCGCCGCAGGCGACAATTTTGTAATAAATCATAAGTAGGTATACCTAGATAAAAAAAGTCGTGATTTCCCTACCCACCCCCCCTCCCCTTTGCTGATGTATTTTTTCCAGTTGATTTCTGAATAACTTAACGAATTGTTATATAGATTCTCCAAGGGGTGGAACCATGTTTCAATATTCCAGTATTATTGTATGGAGTGGATTCTCTGATTAATTCAATCATTAGTTTCCCTGGATAGCTCTATAAAGATTTACATCCATCAGTCAATTCTCCGAAGTCCGAATACATTAAGTTTGTTTTCGTAGTCGATATGAATATATTATTATGATCAGATATGTGAGTCAAATTTTTGGCCAGTACCTACCTCTAATCTAGCATTATCTGAAAAGCATTCATTGCAGGAACGTAGCTAGGGGGAGGGCATTCCTCTTACTCAAAACGCGTTAATTTTTTTTTTGTAAATGAATCTGGGTTCTTTGAAATAAAACCAAATACATCTTTGTACACTTCACAGAAAGCTTAAAAACTTGTGTTGTGAAGTGGAGTAAGTCGGGGATTGAACCCGCGCCCACTGGATTAACAGTCGAGCGCGTTACCAACCAGGCTACCGACCACCTCAGGTCCACTTACACGAGTAGTTACGCGCTGTAAAAAGAATATTTGGGGTTACCTGCCTGATGACAACATCCTCTGTGACTGCGGAGCGACCCAGGACGACAGCCACCTACTAATATGTCCCCTGATGAGAGAGAGAGCTGCACCCCTGGGGACCTGATTCTAGGGAATGACAAGGCGATGTATGTCGCCGCATATTGGAGTGGCAGGGTATGACCCACCCGGACACGTAAAGTAAGTAATAACCTGATTTCATATAATATCTTTCTATGTTTTCCAAGATATTTATGTAAGTGAATACTTAAAGTATGTTAGGGAGGTATAGAAAACTTCAAACAAAAAGAAAATATTGTTTAATGTATGTATATTGTTACACCATCCATTACAGTAATGAGGCGCTCGCAGCTCCATCATAACACCTTCAATGTTGAGTGGGAGAACTATACTTTACTATGTATATACAGCTGAAACAATAAAGTTACACGCCAAAGCAGTAAAACAGTGATTTGCGAGACGCGTATAGTGTTTAGTGTATTCATATCAAACCACATCTGAAGAAACAAATACAGGGCTGGAAATAATGAGGCATTCACATACCAACTACAGCAGGGCTTTTAATCTACACATATTCTATGCACCTACTTAAAACAATTTGCTTACACTGTCGACTATTCAGAAAAGCATTTGATTTTGAAGAGGTGGGATGTGACTGTTGTGGATCGAAGTTACGATTACGATCCCAAAAAGAACGTTAAATTTCTTAATATATCCGCGGCTGGCAAAAAAAGTCAATGTGCACTATTCGAGACCCATGATTTAACCATACAAATACTCTCATAGCAGCTATGCTCAGCATGAGCTCTAATGTGCACCTGAGAGGACATCACCTGAAGCTATAGACACTAGCGGATCCAGGGGGGCTAGGGGGCTGAAGCCCACTCCAAAACCATGAGTGACAGTACTTTATATACAACAAATCTAGGGGTTTCAGCCCTTTAGCCCCCCCCCCCCAAAACGTTGAGTGACAGTACTTTTTACCAAGTAACGACATTCAGCCCCCCCCCCCAAAATTGAATCCTGGATCCGCCACTGGCTATAGGCAACATTATACCTACACATCCAACATACCAAAACACAAACACAACCAATAGAGCTGGCAGTTGTACCTACCAACTCCTGACATACAAGAGTACAAGGGATATAAGCATATAAACACATACTAACTGGGATTTGTAGGAGATATACTGTGTGTGTATGTATGAGCACTAGGTAGTCCTGTGAGATACTACCAGCTATGTTCACCATGAGCTCTAATGTGCACCTGAGAGGACATCAACTGAAGCTATAGACAACATTATACCTACACATACAACACACCAAAACACACACACAACCAATAGAGCTGGCAGTGTGAGGAATCACCACCACCAACTCCTTCAAGAATACACTGGATAATTTAATATAAATGAGATTTGGGTCAAATCTGCGAAAGCTGCCTAAATACCAAACAATCTTCTTCTTATCGTGTCGGTCAGCACTCATTAGATTCCCCTCCGCTCCCAGAAAGCCACAACCTCTCCTGCGTCATCGTCCAAGGGGGAGCGATCTGCGAGACTCTCCCATGTGCACCGCCTCGGAGCCATTGGGCAGGCCAGGAGGTGCTCAGTGTCCAAACAATAATAATAACAGATTCCTAGCTTAATGATTCCATGCCTTATTACTGATGGTATTTTTGCCAAGAAAACTTGTGGGAAAACGATATTTAAATTTCGCCATTTCCGTTTATAAGTTTCACCACAATATTCCTTGAGAAATATGATAACACAGCATTGTATACACAACATTGCACGTAGATACATTTTTATACCATAAAGTATAGACATCTCTGTAGATAGGTATAGTATTGCAAGATGCAATAAATTACAAAGGAAATCTTTGTGTTGTGCTAAATACTGTGTTATGTTATAATATCAGTCAGTAAACGTACATACAATAGACCTACTAGGTATATACGTATATTAATTATTGTGTGGTGATGCACAGCGAAGAATAACAATGCCTTGTATTTATCTTCGTTTTAAAGTGGGGTAGTAAAGAGATCTTAAACAAACTATACCTTCCAGGATGCTGGGTTATACAATACAAACACAATTTATAGTACGTAGGACGTAAGTATACCTACATACTCGTGTATAAGAGAAGAATCTCTTTTGTACAGTATGAATAACAAATGCGAACGTAATAGGGAGGAAAAATTATGAGTAAAATTTTTATGGAATATTGCAGTACATGACTCTCGATCAGCAGGGCAGTACGTTTGCATAATATACCACAGTGAGTTGAGGGCTTGGCACCAGAAATGACGTCACAGTCATTTCCCACGGCATTTAGGTTCAAAATCGCGTGAACAATCGCATGATAAAATGGTAAAAATAGCGTTTTTTTCACTTTTTGGGGTTAATTTTACGTCTATCAAAAAACTTTTACGGTTATTCCCTAGATTTTAATGCATATTATCAGTTCATAAAAAAAAATTACCCCGCGACATTCGGGAAACGAGTTTCCGTCTTTCGGAAAAAAGATCAGAGGTGTTTTTCATTATTTTTTTTTTGAGAAATCTATACAAGATATAAAAAATCTTTTACGGTTATTCCTTAGATAAAGGTTCAATGCATCTACCCTATTTTGTTCCAAAGCGGTTGTCGAGATATAAGGTCTCCCGTTTTTAAAAATTTATGATATGTCGGTGTGCACACTCTTAATGGAATATTGCAGTAAATGACTCGATCAGCAGGGCAGTACGTTTGCTTAATAGACCACAGTGAGTTAACGCGCGAAAAATTGCGTAGGGAAAAGGAAGATTACTCAGCTAATACTAAAGATATCATCCTAAGACTTAATACATGGATAAATGAGAATATGTTTTAGTGACTCTAGCAGTCAAATATTTGAATTTTACGTTTAGTTACGTTATTCTTATTTTGCACAAACATAAAAAGATTGAAAATTTTAAAGCGGTAATAGAACAATTTGCACTTAGAGCATATAGGTATCGCCCTTTAATGAACTTTACCAAACACCAAAGAACTCTACCCTATAGTGGGTATTGCCCCTCCCGCAACTAGAAGGCATGTTGCAGCAGAAATTGAACGAGGCAAACAGCGAGCTGACCCAAGACACCCAATGTACGGTTCCCAGACACGTCATTGCAGATTAAAGTCGAGGAGAAGCTTTATGGAGACGACACTCCCGATAGAAGGCCCCCCGGAGGCCCGCCGGGTGCACCTCTGACGAGAAAGTACTGGGCCCACACAGTTACCTCCAATGGAGGGAATGGCAGCTGGTCACAGCCTGTCGTACCCAACATGGAGGTCACTCAAACGACTGAAGGTGTCTCCCGTTGTTACAGCAACCTCAAAAAATGATGTTACAGAGAGGAAGACACCTGTGAGTGTGGTGCCAAACAGGACCACAGTCACCTGTTTTCATGTCCCCAAATAGGTGCGACATGCACGCCCAAGTAGCGCTACTGGCGAACACCAGGGCTATCCGGGTGGCTAAATATTGGGGGTTACAAATTTGATGGTGCTCCGGACACGGAAAGTAAGTAAGTATGAACTTTCACACGTACTGCATTCCTAAAAATACTGACGTATGGATGGTGGATATCATAATTCGATTTGTAAACTCTACAACGTTATAATAAAATGTAGTATTTTATAACTACAATCTACACAGTACGTACGCAGATATCCTTGCAACGTGCATGTAATTCATGAACAAATTACCGACGCTTTGATCTCTGCATCGTGTGATTAGATTATGTCTGGTATGTTACACACGAAGCAAGGATCAATGAGAGACTCAACCACAAACCAAAGTAGACTATACCATACTGAACGCGACCGGACAAAAACCCATAAGAATATTGCTCAACATGAATAAATCTAAAAAAATACAAAAGCACTTTAGAAATATGCTCAAGGGACAAAAGCTCAAATCTAACTGGATTTTGAAAATATAATTAATTGTATTAATTAGCATACGATTTCTTTCAGTGTGTTAGAAACAACCATAGATTAGAAAATAAACACATAAATAAGCGGATCTAAAATGAGATAGGCAATAAAATAGTCAACATTTCATAAATAACTACTTAAATCCAACTAGAAGGTTTGGGCTTTTATCCGTTGAGGATATTTTCTAGAAGGCTTTTTTCTTTTTTGGGATTTAATCATGTTGAGCAATATTACTAGAGACCCAGACGATAAGTGGTCGAAGAGGGTCTTAACCTGGAAACCCAGAACGACTACCAGGGGTGTAGGAAGACCACCACTACGATGGAGAGACGACCTAGTAAAATACGTGGGTACGAACTGGATACAGAGAGCCCAGGATAGAGCGGCGTCGAAGCAGACGGAGGAGGCCTTCGTCCAGGAATGGACGGGAGTATTATTGTTTTATTGTTTTCTATCGTCCGTAGGCCCATTCGGGCACCTGGACTCGTCAATTTTTACAGATAATATGCAATTTTACAATTAACAATAACATAATCATTATCAGATCAATGCCAATCAGAGTGTAAAGGGCTCTGATTGAAATTTCGTCATACATAAAATCAATTATTCAACATATCGTCAATGGAGTAAAATACTTTTTTTAATACGCTGACAAAGAAGAAGAGCATTATTCTTATGGGTTTTCGTCCGGGAACCTATACTGAATGGTATGTTAAAAATGCATTTAATAAATAATATACTTGTAGCTTTATGTTTGTTAAGGGCTTGGCACAAAAAATGACGTCACAGTAATTTTTCACGGCATTAAGGTTCAAAATCGCGTGAACAATCGCATGATAAAATGGTAAAAATAGGGTTTTTTCCATTTTTTGAGGTTAATTTTGCGTGTATCAAAAAACTTTTACGGTTATTCCCTAGATTTTAATGCATGTTATCAATACAAAAAAAAATTACTCCGTGACTTTCGGGATACGAGTTTCCGTTTTTCGGAAAAAAAGATCAGAGGTGTTTTTCAAATATTTTTTTTTGAGAAATCTATAAGTACAAGATATTAAAAATCTTTTACGGTTATTCCCTAGATAAATGTTCAATGCATCTACCCTATTTTATTCCAAAGCATATTCAACGCATCTACCCTATTTTATTCCAAAGCATATTTAGTAACGGTTGTCGAGATAGAAGGTCTCCCGTTTTTAAAAAAAATTGAAATGTCGGTATGCATACTCTTAATAAATAATACACTTGTAACTTTATGTTCATTAACAATTATTTACATAAATATGTATGTAAAGTAATACTACATTTATTGCACAATTAATTATATGTGCATCTACGACACTTCAAGGTCAAATCAATTAAAAAAAACGCTTGCTGTTCGTATGTGCTGTCGTAACAATTTTCCATCGATGCATCGACAATAATGCCAGTATGTTGTTAAAAGTGGTGCCAGCATAGATTTTTATTTGTGCGCAAATCTTGTATTCGATTTTTCAACCACTTCCCGACTACTTAGATACCTGAAACTTTGCAAACGTACGTAAACTCGGTGACAATACGTTTCTGTAGAACATTGGATCAGCCTACTCCAGGGACAAAAAAGTTGTAAGGCATTTCAGGAAATCCAAGGGTCGTGTGGGGTCATTCGTGGTATCGTATGATTGGAAAAGAAATACAGATCGTTCTTTCTCGTTTGCACGCAATATCGTTGTATCGCTTTAAATATTGCCGAAATAATTGCTATATATATTGCGAAATAATGTTAATCAGTACGATTTGTACGAGTCGCCGAAATTGTCGCTCGTGTAAGAGCACCTTTAGGCTATAAATGACGGCTTTTTTTCCATCTACAACGTTTACCAACTAACCATGATTATTCCACGTATCAAAAGAACTCCGACAAAATAGCGAACAATTAATAATTTCGTATACTTACATTAAAGTGTTATTTATTTTCATCATTTTTCAAGGGGTGCCTCAGGCGCCTTACAACAAACTAAAAAATGCTAGAAGACAAAAAAAATCATGAACCCTTCGCATTGTCTCAAACTACCTACTTATAAAGAAAGAAACGAGCATTTAAACATTTGATTCTCCATCCATTTCAACTGTGACATTCAGGATTTCTATGTCCTATTATATTATTGAAAAACTTCCTAACTTAACTTGAAGCTTTTGTGGCTGAGTAAAGTTTTTCTATTTAATAATTGAAATTATAAAAATATGTCCCTTTTTTTCCTATACCCACAAAATTATATAGAAAATGGAAAAGATATGTTTAATAGGGTGATGCGCACTTGTATGGGAAAAAACAAACTTTGCCATTCGTCTCTCGAGTATTTTTTTTTGTTTCCTTTCGGGTTTCCGGGGGCTAGGTCAATCAACCAAAATTAACACGCAGTAAGGAAACCCAAAGAAAAATACTCAAGAGATGGATTCAGTAAATGTGTAAAATTTGTGTGGTTTCAGGTCCGTGCTAATCAGAAAATGTAACGATTAGTACAACTTCCTCACTTGACTTTAAATTATTGTTTTAGCTTTTGTGTATTATTTTGCATAACAAATTACATAGTTTTTTTTACTTACTTTTCAAAATGGGCATTATTTGGGAAAAAAAATAACGACATTGCGACGGTACTTAGTACTTACATAACATTGAAATACCAAAATGTCTCCATACAACTTTCTATTCTTGTCCCCATATTGTTTATTGTTGTTAATCGTCCTATCGGGCACTTGGATTCGTCAGTTTTACATAATTAGACATACATAATAATTAAATGGAATATACCATAGCAGATACTATGCACAATATCAATGCTAAAGAGTGTAAAGGTCTCTGATAGAGTTTCGTCAGAGGCATAGCATTAAAGAGAGCATATTTTCCAAACATCGCTCAACTGGATTTCTCAAAAAAAAATTGCTCCGCCCTAATGTCTAAGGATGTGGTGTTTGAGGAGATGGAGATAGGAGGAAGGAGGATATAAGAAAGAGGACATTTTAATAGACGGAAAAATGATCGGTCAGCATATTTCTATAAACCCGTCCCAGACACGCTTTCACACATACTTTGCATGATGGGAAATGATAAGAGAAATATAATAAAAGAATATGAAAAATCTTCAAAGAGAGAAGAAATTTCACGTAGTATGACTGGATTTATCTACAACGTAGTTATCATTTTAACAATTATATAGTCTCTCAACTGGTGTACAGTGTAAGATAGGCATGCCGGACTTACGACCAACCATCGGTTGGCTTAGGTGATCACTATACTCTCGATAACATTATAGACCCGGCACTTACAACATACCAAAAATACTGTATTACAACAAAAATATTGTATTGATATTTATAACTTTATCTATTGTAACTTTCCAAAGGCCTTGTGGCCGTCAAAACCGTAAATAAATAAATACAGGACTACTGGACCTTTTGCATAGAAAATGTATTCATTTACTGAGCTACAGGGATAATATTTAATACCCATTAATTAGTTAAGGTCGAAAAATTATAAAGTCGCTTCCCTAGGTTTATAGGACACTTGAAAACAATAATAATATTAATACACCAATCCATAACAATAATTCCAATGACCGAGCTTATAGCCGTGAGAAAATATCTACCAGATAATCCTAACAAATACAAGTTAAAAATAAGTAATCGTAAATAAAGAATCACATCCAGATTGTATACTAATTCATTTTTCTAGATCCGTTTTTCGCAGTCTTCCAAACGATACAGTTCCGGGTCGCTTGGGTTCCTTCATTCCGATGACGCCTTCCACCTAAAATTGTCAGATTCAAAATTTGTAATAAGATATGAGTTCTGCTCGTGAAGCACTTTCGTGTGTACGGTGTACGGTGACTGGATCCTCTCAATCGCTCGGTGTATTCCGAGGATAGAGCTGGATAACATCTGACTTAAGAGTGTGCAAACCGACATTTCAAAAATTTCTAAAAACGGGAGACCTTCTATCTCGAGAACCGTTACTATGTTTGCTTTGGAACAAAAAAGGGTAGATGCATTGAACCTCTATCTAGGGAATAACCGTAAAAGATTTTTTATATCTTTTATAGATTTCTCAAAAAAAAATATAAACACCTTTGACCTTTTTCCGAAAGACGGATATTCGTTTCCCGAAAGTCGCGGAGAATTTTTTTTCTTGTACTGATAATATGCACTACAATCTAGAGAATAACCATAAAAGTTTTTTGATAGACGCAAAATTAACCACAAAAAATGGAAAAAAACGCTTTTTTTACCATTTTATCATGCGATTGTCACGTGATTTTGAACCTTAATGCCGCGGGAAAAGACTGTGACGTCATTCCTGGTGCCATGCCTTTAAAAAGTAAAATTTTGTAAAAAGTGTGGAGGCTCTATTCTACAGCGACGTCATTCAACTGGGAGGGCTTGCGTATTATAATTCTGATAGTATATTACAATATACTCGTACAGTAGGAGTCGAAAGTTTGTGAACTGAAGCGATGGACGATGTGATGGTATTATAAAGTAGGTCAGGAAGAGAGGAGAGAATGCAAATACAAATAATACGTAATATGGAAAAATTACTTGAGGAAACTAAACAAACGTTAGAATGAAAATATCGCTGTGAATTTTTAGCACCAAATAAACTAAAGAATAAGTTGAATGCACAGCGGTATACTTTTTAAACATGAGTCGCAAATCTTTTCTTGTGGGATAACATTGAGAGTTCAGATAAGCTATTCGTAATCTCGATGTTTTCGACCGTTGGTACATGGTGGAAGTCCACTTTAAAGGAAAAATGAAAAAAAAAACGAAATATTTAGATTAAAATCCCAAAAAAATTACTTTATTCAAAATCGCCTTAAGATGAGGGTGTAAATCCTCGAATACTAGTCGCGAAAGCAAGTCATTTTTTGTGGATTTTTATCTAAATATTTAGTTATTTCTTTTTTTTCCTTAATAATGTACTTCCACCAAGTACCAACGGTCGAAAACATCGAGATTATCACATTGGATTACACTTCTCCAGAGACAAAAAATCAAAGAATGTGACGCAAGAAGAAGTGTGCATGAGGTTAGGGCAGTCTGGCTTTTTGTGATCCCTGATTACACCGGAAAAAAAGGCGGGATGAGGGTAATAGATGTAAAGCGTTACCTGCGACAGGTGTTCAGATTAGCATATCAATATATGCAGAACACACGCACACCCCGGCACAGTTTAATTAGATACTCTGCAGATTTCCTAAACTGATGACAGATCTTTTATAAGAAATTTCCTCTAATCAACCTCGTCCATTTACGTCCAATAACAATATGACGTAAATGAAACGACAGTCCAACGATATATTTTTTTGGGAAAGCTCATTTTAAAATATCCCGAACAAATGGTTGGCGACTCACGAATCATATGTTTATGCGACAGTAGGAGATTGCTAGAAGAGGAGAAAGAATCACGTATAGAATTATACTAACAATATAAATAAAGGTGAGATTTGATGTTTGTATGTTCATGGTAATCTCTGAAACTACGATCCTTAGATTTCGATATGCTGTTCATAGTTTCTTCATACTTTTAGTATGTAGTTTAGTTTTATTATGTATGTATTAAAAGATCGGCAAATTATTGTGATTTTGGCCAACCATATACCACATTCCGTCCGCAAATAAAGTCCTCTGAAGGCCAGCAAATAAAAACTGGAATGTTCAGCAATTAATTGCGGAAATGGACAGCGCGAAATGTACTTTATCAGCAGAATAGATAATTTAGTGACGATAGATCCAATATAGTAACGAATTAAGGGCGTACCGAGTAAAATTTTTGAAATATTAATAATAAAGTTATTTGTTTTTTATCTCACATATGTATGTATGTATATATTTTCTACTTCGTATATTTTTTTTTATTCAATTTCTATTTTATGTTTTTTCCTATATTTTTGTTCAACTCCTTTTTTTCTGTTTTGTCCTGGGGTTAACTGGAAGAAATCGCAGTTCTGCGATAAGTTCGCCCTAGTGAACAACGTTTTATAATCTGTACTATGTCCATTTTGTATATTTATATGTGTTTGTTGTTTACTTTAAGTTTAAATAAAAAAAAAAATAAGGCGTTCTTTTTTCAATTAGTTAGTAGTAAATTAGATTTGGAACACACTTACTTTATTCACAATCGCCCGATGATGAGGGTGCAAATCCTCGAATACTAGTCGCGTAATCTAAAGTCACTTTTTGAGAAATTTAAACTAAATATTTAGTCTTTCATTTTTATTTACCTTACACTTATTTTAAATTCAAAGAATTGTTATGTGAGTCAGATTTAATGCTGGAACGGTTAGCAATCAACAGTCAAATTAGGAAGGTGTCGTACCGCTTTGAAGCAGTAGGTATGGATCTTATTATTCTGCTAACCGGTTAATATTTTTACTGAGAAGATGTGCTTTGATTGCTGTTAAATTTTGTTTTGCATAATTCTTCTAATCTTTGAAAAGATGTATTGGGTATAAAATGCTAGTTAGAAAATATCTTGCAATTTAGCACACAATAATACTCAGTAGTAAAAATAAGAACAGACACGATATATGCAATAATAAGCATTTATAAATATTAAAACTAAAAGATACATTTTTCTATTTATTTTTCCGGATACGTGCATTGAAGCAAACAAAAGAGTTTAAAATGTTCTCAATAATTTGTACCATACTGTGAATTTGGTAATAATTTCAAATCTCTTCAATATTATTGAAATGAAAACGCAGTAGGTATTTAGTATCTTCCACAGACATTGGATTAATTAAATAGGCGACTAGTTTTAGAAAAAAAAAAATGTTTTGGCCTAAAGGACACGGAAGTGTCCGAAAACTAGTCGCCTGTTTAATAAATTCAAAGTCTGTAAAGATACTAAAAATTGTGTTTCATTTTAATAATACTACTATTATAGTATCCACTTTCACCCAGAACCTTTGGTCAAAACATTCAACATTCTCTATGTCTCCCTCCGATGCCGATGCATGCCCCAAAAAAATTATCTGCGTTCACAAACTGAGTAAGTGAAAAGCTTGTGTCGTGAAGTGCATTAGAATACATCGTCAGCACTGAGATTCGAACCCGGCTACTCCTGACTAGAAGTCCGCGCTCCAACCAACCGTGCCAACCATGTACCTATTAGCATTAATTAGTTTTCAGAGACGCGTTTATCTGGCATTCTCTGTACATGCCCAGCCCATCTCAATCTGAGAAGTTTTAGGACTACTTAGGAACCAGAGCCGAAGAGTCGATTTCTGCTGAAGGGAAGCCGGGACTAACATTTCTTATTGGATTAGGTCAGATTAGACATTATTATACCTATAATTATACCATTATTATAACCTGGGGTTAACTGGAAGAAATCGCAGTTCTGCGATAAGTTCGCCCTAGTGAACAACGTTTTATAATCTGTACTATGTCCATTTTTTATATTTATATGTGTTTGTTGTTACTTTAAGTTTAAATAAATAAATAAATATATAATTTTATCCCAAAGGTTACTAGATGGGAATCGTGTTCTTAGTTGGCTTCGCGCCTGCAAGGAACCCAGGGGGGTTACACAGCTTTCCCATTCCCAAGTGGAATTTCAGGGACATGCCTCTTTTAGGGGCGCCATTAATCATTCGGATCACACGCACCAATTACTTTTATCCCATTGTTTTCACGTGCAAGTCATCCAGATATATCCTGAATCATCCACGTTATACAATATACCATTACCAAATTGGAAACTGAAAAATTCGCGATCGTGATAAAACGAATTTATTCGTGAATTTCGAGTTTTTTACGCGAATTACGAATTTTTCTCATTTTCAAAGCTCCCGACCCAACTCTGACGTCACCATTTCCCACGGCATTAAGGTTCAAAACCGTGGAACAATCGCATGATAAAATTGTAAAAATAACGTTTACCATTTTTTGGGGTTAATTTCGCTTTGATTCCCTACATAAAGGTTCAATGTATCTATAAAGTATATTTAGTAACAGTTATCGTGATCTAAGGTCTCCCGTTTCAGAAATTTTTGATATGTCAATATGCATACTCTTAAAGGTGTAACGTGGATTTCTGTAGTATTTATGTAAATTTTGGTCTCTAGTTTGAAAAAAAAAACTGTTATGACTGATGGCTGGTGGTAAGTCCAGTATGTCCATCTTACACTGTACATTAGTTGAGAGACTACATAATTGTTGAAATGATAAATACATTGTAGATAAACCCAGTCATACTTAGTAAAAAATTCTCCCTCTTCCCAAAGTTTCCATAACTTCGGAATTTTTGCAAGGTTCCCATACATGAGAAACCTATGACGACTGGGTTATGTATGTACTACATACATAACCATAGTCACTATGTATAGGGTCCTTAAAAAGAGTAAAAAAATATATATAAAAACAAAATGCCTACTGTTGTAAATCAAACAATTGAAGCTTAATAGATCACCAAGTTCATGAAAGAACGAAGTCCAAAAATTTTGTCTTTCCATATTGAAATATTTTAAGGCGGCAACTGGTGTGAACTAGCTTTGGTGCCATAAATTTCTCTTAACCAATACTGAGAGAATCGTCTTGAAACTGAAGACAGTGATAGATGAAAGTATGGACTACAGGTCGGCTGTCCTAGAATTACGGTATTTGGAAATTATTTGAACAAAAAAATATTCCGAAAGTGCCCCTGAAATTTACGGGAATCAAGGATTATTCGTTCAGTTTTAGAGGTGTAACAGTGTAATTTAGCCAAAATACTGGTAATTGTAATGTTAACAAGTTGGCTGTCGTAGATTTTTTAATTTGTTCCCAGGCTCTTCTTAAAAAGGTAAAATTCACGTTATTCTCATTTCGCGCTAACATTCTCATACAAAATTTGAAAAAGTTTAAGCGAAAATAGAACGATTTTTGCTCAGTGCATATTAAGTCCTTAGGTGTGAGATAAGACAAAGAAAAACGTATATTTAATAACATATCTATCACTGTAATTGTATATTTGAGTGAAAGAGAGTGTTAAGTCTATGTGTGTCGTGTGAGTGTAAATGTCAAAAAGTAGGGTAAATAAATAGTCATCGTCGCGCTGTACGGTCACGCACGGCCTAACTTAGTGGGGCTCATGCTCAGTTGGGTAAATAAAACAATAATTTGACAAAAAGTGCTTGCTTTTGAAGAGACTAAAAGGATGTTGAAAGGTGTGCGCTTGATAAAAAATATAATACCTAATTTAGAAAATATTGGACTTGGTTCATTTTTGAAATGGTACAAAGATTGTGCACTTTTTCGGTCAGTGATCTTTTCGTATTTAAACCTAACACAAAGAGATACAAATGTTTTACGGATAGACGAATGTCGATACTAAAAAGGTTTTTTTTATCAGAAAGAAAAAGGTTTTAATAATAATGAATATAGATTTATTTATTTATTTATTTACGGCGCAAGCCTTTAACATTAACAATAGTTTTGTACAAGTACAATACAAACAACAACAAAATAGGCCAGTGTAAAAACATCAGAAAAGGGGGTATAGCGTAAATAATTCTCGGAAAGCTGGAAACTGTTTTAATCTCTTCACTAACATACAAAGAAGGTTTCTTGAAGTTTGCACCAAATTTGCGCTTGTGCTAACTGCAGGGTGACCCAAAAACCGAAAAATTTTTGTACTTTTTTCAGTTTTTCACTAATAACTTCTGAACGGTGCTTTCTATGAAAATATTGTTTTCTTATAAACTAAAGTACGTGATATTCTGCGTCGTTTGAGCATAAATACTCTTTTGTACATCAAAAAACAATTATGATACAGACACTGCCAATTACATATTAATTTTCTCAACAAATTGAAATATCCCTATTTTTCTCTTTTAATGTCGAATAACTCCTCAGTTAAGATATTTACGGCAATATTTCACTAAACATATTTAAAGGTGGGTTAATTTTCACTAACTTGAGATTAAAACTTTACACCTACAGCGCATAGTTTAAGATGCACAGGTGTTTAAAGAGAGACGAGTGAAATAAATAAATTTATTAAATGATAGATTTAGATATGTAAAATCAAAGATAATTTGAATTTAACTCTTTTATTTTGTTAACCTATAGTTTCTCAAGTAAAATCCAAATTTTCAATACTGTTACGCTACTGCATAACATTTTATATCGAAAAGAGTATTTTTTTTACCTTCGTTGGTTTTATTAAAATATCTCCTAAACGGGTAGTGTTAGGAAAAAAATGTTTATATCAAAATTTATCTACAATATTTTTTCTATATTATAATTGAAAAATAATTTCTTTAACTTAAATACTAAGTGAGGCAGAATTGATTAAAAATGGTATATAAAAAATAAGTTCATACATGTCGTCATTTTTTGCTAAATTACTCCTAAACCAAGCGGTATAGCATAAATTCATTAAATTTAATTGAAAGGTACATAAATTTTCTATATATTAAGTATAATAAAATTAATTTGAGAGTTATAATAAAAAAGTACTAGATGTTGAAACTTGGTTTTGTATAGAGGCACGTTGCTACGCAGGAACATTTTGTATGGGAAGCGTGGATTTATTTTACAAAATATTGATATTGATCATATAGTACTTTTTTATTATAACTCCCAAATAAATTTTATTATACTTGTTTTATAGGAAATTTATTTAGCTTTAAATTTAATTTTACGAATTGGTGCTACACCGCTTGGTCAGGGAGTTATTTAACAAAAAGTGACGACATGTATGAACTTATTTTTTATATACCATTTTTAATCAATTCTGTCTCACTTAGTATTTAAGTTAAAGAAATTATTTTTCAATTATAATATAGAAAATTATTGTAGATAGATTTTGAGATAAACATTTTTTTCCTAACACTACCCGTTTAGGAGATATTTTAATAAAACCAACGAAGGTAAAAAAATACTCTTTTCGATATAAAATGTTATGCAGTGGCGTAACAGTATTGAAAATTTGGATTTTACTTGAGAAACTATAGGTTAACAAAATAAAAGAGTAAAATTCAAATTATCTTTGCTTTTACATATCTAAATCTATCATTTAATAAATTTCTTTATTTCACTCGTCTCTCTTGCAACACCTGTAAATCCTAAACTATGCACTGTAGGTGTGAAGTTTTAATCTCAAGTTAGAAAAAATTGACCCACCATTAAATATTTTTAGTAAAATATTGCCGTAAATACCTGATTTCAGGAGATATTCAACAACAAAAGAGAAAAATAAGAATATTTCAATTTGTTGAGAAAATTAATATGTAATTGCCAGTGTCTGTATCATAATTATTTTTTGATATACAAAAGAGTATTTATGCTCAAACGACGCAGAATATCACGTACTTTAATTTATAAGAAAACAATATTTTCCTAGAAAGTATCGTTTAGAAGTTATTAGTGAAAAACTGAAAAAAGTACGAAAATGTTTCGGTTTTTGGGTCACCCTGTAGTTAGCACAAGCACAAATTTGGTGCAAACTTCAAGAAACCTTCTTTGGATGTTTATGAAGAGATTAAAACAGTTTCCAGCTTTCCGAGAATTATTTACGCTATAAATCTCGTTTTACTGGGCTAAAAATAAGTTACTTAATGTAGGTACATCTGAAACATTGACAAAACAAAAAAAACATAAAATATCAGATCTAAAGTACATGAGAAATTCTTTGTATAGACCAATTTGCAGGCACAGACAGCCGACAATAATAACTATTAATATTTACAGTATATAGATATATGTTTCACAATTTTGACTTCAGCAATGATTTGTATGTATTGAGTGTACAGTTGAAAATATCTATATTATTCAGATACGTATTCCCTAAACTATGTAGTCTGTGTATAACAGTATTGCAAATATAGTTTGTAGCGTTATTGTCACAATAAAAGGTGTCCTTTAAGCGAGTAATCCGCTGAGGTACTCGCAACTTAATCAATTCAAGAAGGTCAGGGCCGCCAAAGGCTGAGTTTATTATTTTGTACAAAAAAATTAAATCATTAACAATTCTTCTATTTGACAAAGTGTCCAGGTTTAGATAACTATGGAGATATTCGTAATTAAGTTCGCTTCTAGGGATTCCCAGCTTATAATTAATAAAACGTAAAAACTTGGATCTGGATCCGTTCAATGTTATCTATGTGTACATTATAATTGGGCGACCAAATTTGAGAGTCATATTCCAGCAAACTGCGAACCAAAGATGTGTACAAAAGAGTTATGACATTTACATTATTAAACCTATTCACCGTTCGTAACATAAAACCTAGAGTTTTCATTGCTTTTGCGGTGATATCAGATATGTGAGCTATGAAAGACAATTTGACGTCAAATATGACACCCAAATCCGGCACTTCGCTAACAATTTCCAGTCTTACATTATTAATGTGATATTCAAAAGCTATTTTATTTTTCTTTCTTCCAAACTGTATGACCTGACACTTGGATATATTCAAAAAAAGTTTGTTCTTTTCACACCATTCGCTAAGACGATTTATGTTACATTGGAGGGTTTGACAGTCATCCACACTAGTTATTGGTCTAAATATTTTTAAATCGTCTGCAAACAACAAAAATTTTACATCACTGAATTTATCGGTTATGTCGTTTATGAAAATTAGAAACAGTATTGGACCAAAATGGCTGCCTTGCGGTAAGCCACTGGTAGCTGCAAAATTTCGGGAAAGACAGTCTTGAATTTTAACCTTTAAAGTTCTAAACGATAAATAAGTCTTAAACCATTTTAACAGGACACCACCCACTCCCATCTTGGACATTTTGCATAGTTTTAACGCACCTACTTTTTATTTATAGACTCGAAAAATCGATCGAGTTGGGGGATTTGAAAATAGTACCTACTCCATCACACCGTATCTCTTGCTTAGTAGGCAGAGAGTATAAAACGCCACACACAATTCTATCCTCACATACATCTTTTGCTTCCATCTCGTCCACGCTCTGCGGTTTCTCCCACTTAACACGCGTCTGTCCTTAGGTAGGTAACTTATGTTTCGCCTGAGAACGCTTACAGAGTACTAGGTACCCTGAAAGTGGTGGGCTGAAAAAAAATATGCATATTTGGTTCAACATTTTGCCACCTGCATTTGCCACAATACTCATTCCCTGGCGTAGCCGCAGACGAGTATCATTTAAGAAGTACATACGGAATTCGAAAGTATTGAATTATGCCTTGGAGAACATAACCTAAACACTTATTACCAACAATACCAACATTTCATAGATAAGTAATCACCAAAGAGTTTGTTTAACAGTATAGATCTAGTGTATGAAATGGCGCCCTGAAGTTAAATTGGTGACCTCCAATAGATTATTATTGCTCAATACAAGGAACATCTCACGATTAAAAAGGTGTGTAAATGTTTATTTATTTATATGAAGCGGTCGGTAGCCTGGTTGGTAACGTGCTCAACTTTTAATCCAGTGGGCGCGGGTTCGATCCCCGATGTCGACTTACTTCACTTCACGACGCAAGCTTTTCAAGCTTACTGTAAAGTGTACAAAGGTGTAGGTATTTGGGTTTATTTCGATAAACCCAGATTAATTAAAAAAAACTTTTGGTGAACAAGATACAGAGACATGAAAACATTACAAATATAAATCACAACAATTGTTCACTAGGGCGAGCTTATCACAGTGCTGCGATCTTACCAGCTAACCCCTGTTGCATCAAATAAATTGTTCCTGAAGCAGATTTTAAATTTTTAAAAGGAGGAAATTCGAACAGTTTTTCATGACTCATAGAAATTACCGATGTTTTTTCGTTGGTTAAGCCATTTTCTATTTGTGTTGCAGACGTGATAGTGCATCTGTTTATAACTTCTGCATCATTTGACTTCCACGATGTCGCATACAGTTAATCTATATATGAAAAAATAATTCCGTAAGTGTTCGCATAACTCCCGCATTTTAAGATTGATTGCTGTGAAAATTCACAAAAACTCTCGTTCCGATCTGCTTTGAATTTTCGTACACTTAAGAAACATTCGCCATTTCAGTTCACCCCTGCTGGGATTCGAACCCAGACCTTCGTCTCGCATAGTAGGGATCATATCCTCTACACCACTACACCACATATTTTTTTTCACGATTTCTATGTTACTATTTTTTTAATTTTCCCATATTATTTTGTAACATACTCATTGTAACTCTATAACATAAAAAACTCCATGGCAGAAGATACATTATGTCAATCTTAAAAGTGATATTTAGCAGATGTCTGACAAGTACTATTATAAATATAATATGAACAATATATCCATAAGATGTGTAGGGTCCACCTAAACATACATAATTACATGTAATCAACAGATATATGTAATGAATACAGGTCCTGGTACTTACTCAGAGGATTACATCGATCAAAGATGTTGTCATTGTTTTAATTAGACATGAAATATCTTTACTAAATGTGTCATCTAATGATTTCGTTAAAAAAAAATGAGAATAGAATTGACTGAAAGATTATGCATGGATTTTCTTTATATTAAGGAATCTAGGCTTGCATACACAAACCCAAATACTTTTCTGCACATCTTGCACTAGGCTAAAAGCCTGTATCGCAAACTGTGGAATATATCGCCATCAGCACCGGGGTTTGAACTTGGCACCTCCCGCTTGAGAGACTGCCGCCTCAACCAACTGCGCCAACCATGTAGTCGTATACAACTGCGACAACCATGTACGAAATATATGTATAATTTTTTTCATCCAATGATTTAAAAAAAAAAGAGAATAGAATTGATTTAAACATTATGTATGTACGTAAATAAAAAAATGAGATTCAAAATAGGAGACCGTTGAGAAGAATATATGGGAAAACACTGAAAGACAGAATAATAAATGAGATTATTGGAGCACAATCACTAATAAACTTAAGCGGTTTAGGCATGTTGAGGGAATGAGCGATGACGGGATATATTATATGAATGAAAAAAGAGGAGCGAGACTGACCATCCGAGTCGACCACGAGAAAGAAGAGACCGTCGAGAAAAAGAATCGGAGAGCGTGAATGATAATTTGCATAAGTATGCTAGAAAGGATATGGTAGTTTGGAGTTATGTCCTTTCTGCCTACCCCGCAAGACACGTGATTTAAGGGGGAAGGTAGATAGACCAATTTGTATAAAATCAGAGACAAAGAAAAATTATGTCAATTTTACAAGTAAATCGCAGGTAACCATTCATTTCTATGTTCGTCAAAGATTTTAATATAGCAAAGGTTTGGAAGTCTCTATTTTAAATGGTTAAACGTTTGATATTATAAAACTAAAAACATCCTTCATTAAACCCGTAGCTATTAGAGAAACCTTGACATATTACTCTGAAGGATGGAATCCCCCTTATTATTTTGACAAAACAACCTCATGTTTATATAAATAATATAAACAGAATACTGAAGTTAGTAGTATAAAGTTTTCAATCTTTAAACTATCCAAAACTGTGGTTTTAACTTATTCTCATTTTTCCTGTCACTCTCCCAAGTTACTGCTGCTGAAGGCTATTTTATCAAACCTAGTATTTAAGACATATGTGGATACCAGTGGCGAAGAGTGGATTTCTGCAGAAGGGAAGCCGGGGCTGACATTTCTTATTGGGTCACGTCAGATTTGACAATATTTTACCTATAATTTTATCCAAAGGGTAACTCGATGGGAATCGTGTTCTTAGGTAGCTTCGCGCCTGGTGGATACATATGTGGATGAATTAGTATTTAAGTCTCTTATCTGTAAATGTGAATTGTAACCTCCTTGGATAAGGACACTGAAGGAATGTAATTTGGGGGTGGGGTTTGCCGGGGGGCTCCCTTCAGGCTAAACCTGGGCCCACCTCTTAATAATATTTGCCTAGAAATGCGGGTAAAGAGGTCGCTATAAATGCGCCTGAGCTACCCGGGGATGTGGAGGGCCTTAAGTTCGCGGGATTTTCCTTCAATGCTGAAGGCTTTTGGAGTCGGCTTTCCTCGTCCTAAGGTTGTATACTCTTCTATTCCTCATATCATCTTCATCTAGGCCATTTCTCCGCAGGATCCTGTCGCATTGTGTCATCCAGGTATCGTTTTGGTCTCCCACTTGTTAGATGTCGAATTACAGAAAAAAAACTAAAGAACGCGAGCCAAAAACTGTAGTTTTCTTTTGAGTTTATAACAACAAATGAATATGGATGATATTTAAAAATGGCATAATTTTGCCAAAGATAGAAAAACACGATATTCAAAAATATAAAAATTTAGCTTACAGAAAAACAAATTAATATCGATGTAATTTAAAAATAGAATAATTTTGCCTTGAGAATAACAAATGAACATGGAATCTTTCGGATAAAGAAGTCCAATATTTGTTGAATTGACTGTTTAATTGTGTTCAGAAAATAAAAAAAATGTCCTGTCCACCTAAACAGGTCCGGTTTTTGGAAAAATTATATAATTTAATGAGGTATGGAGTACGGACCCCGCAGAGAGGCAGACAGGGATGGGGAAGGGTTGAAAATGGGATAATAATTTACTTGGAAGAAAAGGGGATGGTTGAGACCCGTAGGTCTCTTTCAAAACAGCTTTTGATGTGCGGGAGGGACCACACTCTACACACAGTCGGCAATTCAACCATTTGTCTAGTCCGTATTTATCTTGTATGTAAGTTATTAGATACCACTGACCCAACGAATTTCTATGAAGCCTCCACTATTAAGGGCCATGGTACATGGAGACCCGAAAACGTTCTGCCAGGGATTAGCTGGTAGAGATCGCAGCACTGCGATATGCTCGCCCTAGCCAACAAATGGTGTGATTTATATTTGCAATGTTAAAAAATCTCTGTATTTTGTTCACCAAAAGTGTAGATAAATAAATAAAAATCAAGGCTGGAAAGAAAGAAAAAAAAATAACAAAGACCTGGAAGAAAGAAGAAATGTAAGAATGCGGCCGTTCAAGAACCACATGGCTTGACCACATGGAAGTGTTTTGAGTAAAAGGAATGCATGGATGTGACGGAACAAAATAAGCGTGTGTACATATAGGAAAGTCTGGCAATCTGTTCTCTCTGCCTACCCCGCAAGGGCCGCGGCATTAGGGGATAGACTATAATAAAAAAGTAAGATTACTCAGCTAATACTAAAGGTATCATCCTTAAACTTAAAACATTGATAAATGAGAATATGTTTTAGTGACTTTAGCAGGTAAAAAATTGATATACAGTATATGTACGTTTTCTAGAGAAAAAATAATTCCAAAGTTATCTCTGAAATTCACTGAAGCTTGTGATTATTCCCGTAGTTTGTTAGATATAATGCTGTAATTTGGTTGATAAAATGTTTAAGGACTCTAGCAGATATTTTTTTTTATATTTGGTCCACTTTTTATACAATAAGCCAAAATCTATTTCATTGCTTACGAAATTCTTATTTTGCGCTTACACTCTCACACAAAATTTGAAAAAGTTGAAGCGATAATAAATAAATAAATAAATCTTTATTGGCCAGTAAATATAAATAACAACAAAAACAAGAAAATGCAGTGTGCCAAAAGGCGGACTTATTGCAAAAGCAATATCTTACAGTCAACCCAATTTTTTAGAATAGAACGATTTTTACTCAGAGTATCGCGCCCCTTAATAGGAGAATGAAATTAATTAAAGACAAGCATTATAGAGAACCATTTACAGCTACTCTCAAATTAACAAGACCTTAATGAATTTGAGTTATTATAGGAAATTTTTCAACATCATTCATTATAGGCTCTTCCAGGCTCAAAGGGTTTTCCATATTTTAAATAATATAGAGGAACCCAACTATGACATCAAGGTCATTTCCCGCAGCGTTAATGTTCAAAATCACATGAATAATCGCATGATGAAATTATAAAAATTGCTTTTTATTTACTTTTTGGGGTTAATTTCACTTTATCCAAAAAAGCTTTAACGGTCATTTCCTAGACTTTAATGCATATTATCAATCCAAAAAAAATCTGCGACTTTCGGGAAACGAGTTGCTATCTTTAAGGAAACAGATCAGAGGTGTTTTACACATTTTTTGTTTCAATGTATCTACCCTATTTTTTACCAAAGCATACTTAGTAACGTTGTCGAAATCTATGGTTACCCGTTTTTTTGAAATTTTCTAAAATGTCAATATGCCTACCTACTCTTAGAGTATGCATACCGACATTTCAAAAATTTCATAAAACGGGAGTCCATTGATCTCGACAACCGTTACTAAATATGCTTTGGAAAAAAAAAAAAAAGTAGATACATTGAACCTTTATCTAGGGAATGACCGTAAAATATTTTTTTATATCTTGTATAGGTTTCTCAAAAGAAAATTGTGAATAAACACCTCTGATCTTTTTCCGAAAGGCAGTAACTCGTTTCCCGAAAGTCGCGGAGATTTTTTTTTGTTTTGATAATATGCATTAATATCAAGGGAATGACCGTAAAAGTTTTTAATTGAAGCGAAATTAACCCCAAAAAATTAAAAAACGCATTTTTTAACAATTTTACTATGCGACTGTTCATGCGATTTTAAACCGTAACGCGGCGCCGCGGGAAATGACCGTGCCGTCATAGTTGGGTCTCCAGTCTTAAAGGATGCTAGGAAACTCAAAAAGTAGTTATCACTGAATAGATAAAACGGATTTTGAAAAATCGTAAACTTACCTTCCTTGATGTCCTGTAAGGGGTGATTTGTAGGTGTATTAATCTGAAAATAAGGAGTCAATTTGTTAGAAAAATATTAATTAATAAATAAATCTTTATTAGCGATGAAAAGGACTAATATGGACTAATATTTACTGCGATTTAGATTTATTTCAATAACCACATATTAATTATAAAAAATGTTTTATTTCAATATGGTAAAAATATTCTAATTAAAAATGAATATCGAAGTATGTTTCTTTTTCAAAACAACACAGAATAAATATCAATTACAGGATGTACCCACGCACGCTAAATAATTAAAGAAAATCAATTAAAAATATAATTACGTTAAGCCCGGGAAAGGGTAGATTCCGTTGTGATAAACAAAACAATAAAAAAACGTACATCATCTGTTTCCCTGAAATACCAGCCAAAGTACAATGAAAAAATGCGAAAAAGATTTTAGGGGAATAAAAAATTCAAAGGCAATTTGCCTTTGTTACTTTTGTCTCAAACAATATGCTGTAATAACTACACTCCGTGCGCAGTAAACGTGTCTTCGAATTACAATTTGAGATACCTAATTCGAGAGCATACGCTCTCCTGTATACACATTTCCTGTAACTCTATAATTTCGTTGATATTGTTGGTTCAAATAAAAGTCAAATGAATAAATGAATGGCAGTTCCTAGTTAGTTCTGTACTCGGTTTTATTTGTAGTATTTGTAATTATTAGTAATTACTAATAGATACCATGGCATCATCGAAATTTTAATGTCAAGAAAAGATTACACAAAGTTTAGTTGCAATTTAAATTCAAACATGATATAAAAATAAGAAAAAAAATGTCCAAGGCGGGAGTATTGCAGGGACAATATTTTACCGTTACCTCCCTCTACCCTTTATCGATACTTTTTCGAGTACTCTAATAATAATAACAGTTAGGTGTTCATAAAACTTCCATAAGACATTTCCCATATTTTTATTGCACCGGATTTTCGGGTGATGCTGCCACGAATAATGGGTAATGATTCGCGCCACCCATCTGAATGTCATATGTTATTTACAAAAGAAGAAAGAATGATTCTATTGCCTCACGACTGAATTGCGTAAGCGATTACAATCTGCTCAATTTATGCTATGTAATTGTGAACCATCTCAGTACGGGCTATGCCTAGTTAGGTGTTTCCAATTATAATTATTTTTCTAATGTAAAATTGAAGAAAATAAAGTGTTATTAATATTATAATTCAATCAAGTAACGATTTATATGCCGGTATTTCAGTCTTCGTTCAACGCAATTCAAATAGAATCAAATGTTGTGGAGATAATCGGTGTTATCGTGTAAAGTTTCCAGTGGCGGTGGGAGTTTGATAAAAATAATACAGGAATGAATGAATCCCTTCTCGGAACATGAGTGACTGTAATATTCATCAGTGGCGAATGACATCGCAAAATAATGTAGCGTCCGAGCTAATCGGAGCGACAATGGTACAATGGGAATTGGGAGGGTTTGACACAAAGAGACGCATATCCAAATGGAAGTGGAACATGATTCCATGACAAATACATTCTCTCCATCTATGCATACAGTAAAATGCTTGTTAATGTTTTTATAGTCCAGGAAAACTGCATTTTTACCAGAAAATTTGTGGGATAGTTTTGATTTTTAACTATTCTATATGTGTTCCGGGGTGCTGAATCCGAATCTGAGGTTTGCAACAAAAATTCGTGACGCAAATTTGAAAAAAGCAAAAAAAGTAGAAAATACCGTTTTCGCTTTTTGTTTGTAATTCATATAGATGGATATTTTTTTCTATTTTAAATTATTGAACCATTTATATAATTAATTAGTTAGGGTTAGCTGGTAAAAATTTCCATTAGGCAATATACACGCCCGCATTTTGACATACGAATATTATTAAATTTGTTCAGTCAACAATATTTTATTTTATATATTTTGCCATAAGGATGCGGTTGAATCTTTCCGCCTACCCCGCAAGGAATGCGGTTTGAAGGGATGGAAATATGGAATATAAAAAAAAACGCTGTTGAATAATTTTGTCACTACAGTGAAATTATTTTAAACTGTCGAACGCAGTCACAAAACGTTTGACCGAGAAGGGACGACTACCTGTTTTAAAGCAGGTAGTGAAATCATGAAGTCACCAATTTGGCGGGCTTTTTTTAAATCTTGGTAAAGATAAATCGCGAAATTTTCATTCCTCTACATATTAGTCTCATAAGTCGTAATAATATTAAAATGAATAGGAGCACTTCCAAATGTTTTGTTTAGTCTGTTTCTGACATCTCGCGCGAGGCTGTATGATGGATGAGAGGATGCGGGGAAGAAGGACGTGGGTACGGGCATAATGATCATAATACGTGGAAAGTGGCCAACAGTTGGGACGAAAAAAAGATGGAAATTAATACGCTGTGCCAAAACTTATACCAAGGTTAAAAATCCTGCTAAACATCAGACGACAATACTGGCAAAACAATTGTACCTAATTATGCCTCGAGACCCAACTATGACGTCACGGTCATTTCCCACGGCATTAAGATTCAAAATCGCTGACGATATTGTAAAAATAGCGTTGTTTCCATTTTTTGGAGTTAATTTCGCTAGATTGTAATGTATATTATTGTCAATATATAAAAAATATCTGCGTGACGTTCGGGAAATGAGTTTCTGTCTTCCAGAAAAAAGATCAGAGGTGTTTTTCACATTTTTTATCGAGATGTCTATAAAAGGTATAAAAAATCTTTTACGGTTATTCTCTAAACAAAGGTTCAATGTATCTACTCTATTTTCTCCAAAGCGTATTTAGTAACGGTTGTCGATATCTAAGGTCTCCCGTTTATAGAAATTTTTGAAATGTCATGTGCCTACTTTTAAAAAGCCGGATTTATTTCAGTTTCACATTAGATCCAATTCTGTAACTAATTAAGTTCGTACTAACTAAAATATCAATCATTTCAAATAAAAATAAATTTAAAACAAACTTATTTTGGATCGAATATTACAGAATTGGACCTATCATAAACGCTGTACCCATAGTAACTTTTGAATCGATATTCTCCGAAGAGAAATAATTTCCCTGGACTGTATGGCAATCATATTTCAATAAACACAACACTAAATCGAATCGAAATGAAATGAATCGAATATTATTAATACAGGTACAATCACTCCATATTTTCATATTAATAGAAAATAGTGATGAAAACGCTCCAGGTTGTTCCGGGTCACACATAATAATATGAACAAAATAAGTATGAAGTTACTTCACAAAAAAATATAAGTATGAAATTTATTTTTCTTTCGTCTCATTTGTATTCAATGTCTGTAAGTGTGCCTTGTCAATAAATACAGCTCTATTTTAAAATGGAATAGCTTTGGAACCATTTAAGTTAAATGAGTGATTCTTTCACTGTATGATAACTAATGAACGTAAATTTTGTTTGATGTATGATACAATGCGCAAGCGCATGCGTTGACTCATTTATCGTAAACGGTTCCAAAGTTATTCTATTTTAAAATAGGGGCATTCTTTTTCGATGACTCTGTATATAAAAAATAAACTTTTTATTCAAGAAGAGAATTTTATTATTGCTGACCAATCAAGTTAGACACATAATTATAAACAAACTAACAAGGAACAAACCAACTGGGTAATGGCTATCAACCAATTTAAGCACTGCATTGGAGATTATTAGAGGTTACCTATAAGAATGTATTCAGGAATAGCTTCAGTTGATTATAATTAAATTAATTAAAATGTACCAATTGAAACGTGTTTATGATAAAACAGTAGTACAATATTAAACTGTCACCTAAAGCAAATATGTGTGCAACATTTCAAGGTGCTGGGACATTGGGAAGTTATTTAAATTTTGTAGAAAAAAAAACACAGTCACCCGGAATAATAAGAAGACGTAGGCCACCCTATTCGGAATAATGATGTATTTGGATAATCGTATCCGGTAATGTGCTCCAACAATTATTATTATACCCAGTAATGTGCAATCACTAATCAGGGATTGCAAACATTTTAGGGTCTAACCTAATTTTTTGATGGGCAAGTAAATTGATTGTGATGTGAAATGAAAAACATTGTCAACATCGAAATGCGATCCCAGGACCTCTCATTTAGACAAAGGTAGTGCTCCAATTAACTGAACTGTACTGAAACTATTTTAAACTGTCGAACGCAGTCATAAAACGTGTGACCGAGAAGGGACGATTACCTGCTTAATTCCCACTTATGCCAGAGTCTTACTTCGTAAAACTTTCATTAGACATATGTATGTGTGTATTTTCAAACAGCCAACGATCTTATATTCCTTTAGACATTTCGCATGCAAAAAAGCGCAGTTGAAAATTAATGTAAAAATTCAGCTGCATCACTGTTTGAAAATGTTTGCAACACCTGACATTTGAGAGTGCGATTGAATATTTTACAGTCTTGAACTCTCCTGCAGTGTAGGTAGTTGCTACATATAGTGAGAATAGTAAATCATTATTTTATAGTTCACTTTACGGCTTCTCTATTATAATATTATGGTGCAATATTAAACTTAACTTATTCCCTATTATTCAAATGACAATATAATCGGAACGCGGGTAATAAAAAGGTTGACAATCTGTGTAACAGTTCCAATACTTCATATTATTAAGTCCTATATTGTTCCATTTGGGAACATACGAAAAGATATTGACAACCTTACCAAATATGCTATAGAAAAAATAGGATTGATACATTGAACCTTTATCTAGGGAATAACCGTAAAAGATTTTTTATATATCTTGTATAATTTCTCAAAAAAAATATGCAAAAAACATCTCTGATTTTTTTCCCGAATGACAGAAACTCGTAAAAGTTTTTTTATTGAAGCGAAATTAACCCCAAAAGATTTAAAAAAAAACGCTATTTCAACATTTTGTTCACGCGATTTTGAACTTTAATGCCGTGGGAAATCACCGTGACGTCATAGTTAGGTCGCGAGCCTTAAAATCAATTATTATTTTTTTATGGAGAAATTAAAAGCGCGGTTCTAAAACAAATGTGAATTTCGAATTCAACATCCTTTTTTTGTATTTTTTTATCCACTCGTCTGCGAGTGATCTCTTCTACATCCTTATTCTATGCCTATTTCATTCGCATTCCCTAGATTTTTTCACAATAAATAATCCTTTTTTTCAAACCTCCCCTAACAAATACAATTAATACATTATAGTCCGAGAGCCCGCTGCTTAATTTATGACGTATCTGTTTTTTGATCGAAATGTGGTACAAATGATAGCTTACCAATAGGGTTTTACATCGCACTAGGGTTGCCTATCAAAATCTTGCCGCAACCCCCCCTGCCCCCCCCGAAAAGGTCCCTCTTCGCGGTTTTTCGCATTTTGTAGGAATATGGTAAGAGATAGAAGAAAGTAGTCAATGACAAAAATAATCCTTGCTAAATTCTCTACAAAAAATGTTGAGTCAATTTTTTCATAGGACTAGTAGTTTACCCGTAATGGCCGGTCGAAAAACAGGATATTTTTTGATAAAAAAAAAAAAAAAAAAAAAAATTTTCTTTAACTTTCTTCCACCCATTATCACTAATATTTTATGGAAAAAAATATTTGGCCTGCGGCGCTATATCGCTGGTTATTTTATGAAAAACTAAATTTTAAAAATTTTCGTCACTGAGTTTTATTGCAATAACTCCTAAATTAATTAATGTATGAAAATAAGTTATAGCTCGTTTTGTAGCTAAGATTATGGAAATTAATTCGTTCTTTGACTATTTTCCTGTAGCTCTTATCAATTTTCAACCAATTTAGTTTAAATTCATTTTTTTAGTTTTTTAAATGAATTTCGGTTTTGGACCGGCTATTGCGGGTAAACTGCTAGTTCTATGAAAAAATTGACATAACATTTTTTGTAGAGAATTTAGCAAGGATTATTTTTGTCATTGACTACTTTCTCCTATCTCTTACCATATTCCTATAAAATGCGAAAAACCGCGAAGAGGGACCTTTTCGGGGGGGGCAGGGGGGGTTGCGGCAAGATTTTGATAGGCAACCCTAGTGCGATGTAATACCCTATTAGTAAGCTATCATTTATACCACATTTCGATCAAAAAACAGATACGTCATAAATTAAGCAGCGGGCTCTTGGACTATTATCCACCATAAATATTTTTTGTAGATACAGAGTTATTTCAATGAACGTTCCTCCTACTAAATGTCCAGAATTTTTAATTATACATGGACGATGAAACTGTGAATCAACGTACGATAACTACAAAATTAAATATTTTATGAAAAAAAAAATAGTCGATAAACCTGGACCCTTATTAAGTATGCCAGTGAGACTTGGGCATGACTGAAGAAGGATAATTCGGGGTTGAATGCAGTGAAGTTAGATCGTTAGTTTAATCAGTGAAACATTGAGAGATAAGATGAAGCATGAGGATAATGGCAGTGGACTGAGCATATGGCTCGATAGGAGGATACTAGGTGGGCACCCAGAATCCTACAGTGGAGGCCCTGGAGCAAAAGTAGAAGCGTCGGAAGACCTCCCAAAAGGTGGTCTGCTGACCAAGGAGTGGATATTTTCTGCACTTACCTGGGTAATTTTATGAGGAGTGTCGCCTCCAACCTAGGAGTTTTTAATTAATAGACTTTCACATATTACTTGTATTAACATGTACTTGGTATTGATCCTTTTTTTCGTTGTATAATGACATCGTTGTTTGTTGGTATTTTTGCAAGCACTGATTGGCTTTAGTTAGTTTAATATTGTTATATTTTTTGGGCAGCCTTTGTTGTTGGTGTACGCTGCGGGCGCCCTTAATCGGAGAGTCGGAATGTGATGTTTTTATTTTTTGTATGATAATGTATTGATGTGTTGTTGATGTCTGTGTGGGTGTCACAAATAAATATCGACACGATATATTTGAGGAGAATTTTGTGGTTAAAAGGTACTCATTACTTAATGGAAAAGTTCCACAATGTGTTTTAATTTGTTCTAGAAACCGGCAAATTGATATTCGTATTAAACGGGGCAAAAATAATCACCAATTTAGTTTATTTTAATTTTGTAGTTACGGCAGTTGTCTTTATGGGCCAAATAATGAATGGTTTTAAAACTTTATCAATTAATTATTAGTATTTTTAAACAAAGTTGGAGAACTCCCCGAATATATTTTATTAAAGGGTGAACTTTGTGGGGCGAAATAAAGCACATATTTTACAATTTTTAAAAAATATATCAAGTATTTATATAAAATATATTTATAGACTTACTTTAATGTTCGACTGAGACTTCTAATACATAATAAGGTAACATCTAATCCCCGTTCAGAATTATAAGAGATTTGACGATACAGATACTAGGGATATAATGTTGGTTGTAGGAGTACATGATTGGCGCAGTTGGTTGAGGCGGTAGTCTCTGAAGCGGGAGGTGCCAGGTTCAAATCCCGGCGCTGGCGATGTGTTCCACACTTTGCGATACAGGCTTTTAACCTAGTGCAAGGTGTGTAGGAAGGTATTTGGGTTTGTGCATGCAACCCCAGATCCTTTTTTAAAAAAAAAGTCGAGTACCCAACTACCATACTTACTGAAAAAAATAGAAAGATTTCGTGCACACAATGTGGGGGTAGTTTTCTAAATAATTAAACTAATAAGGTTCCATCTGTGTGTAAAATATATCAGTGTTTGAAATTTTGATCTCTTTTTTCTCAACATTTTGGTATTGCCAGTTAGAACGTTGTTATTCTCGAATGACGAAATGACAATAAAAAAGTACTCATCTACTTCTAAAGATGGGTGTTTTTACGACCTTTCATTAAAAAAGTTAATTACAGGTTAACTTTCGAAATTGAAAAAAACCATCAGGATGACATTAAAATGAAATCAGTTCATTTGGAAACAAAAGCAATCGGCGTTTTTAATTAAATGAGGTTTAAAAACAATTGCGATTTCTGTATTTCTGTGAAAACTTATTTAAAAAAAAATCTAGAACTTGTATGCCGCATTTCACCAACTTTTTAGGCGAGAAATAGCGGAGATAGGAGCCACTTATCATTATTTTTCATACAAAATTTGTGCTATGTGGCTCCTATTTCCGCTATTCCTCACCCAAAAAGTTGGTGAAATCCAGCATAAATATCTGTAAATTTGACCACATTAAACCAGCCCACGATTAGCCTGATGGAATGTCCATCCTTTGCTGTATATCTGTTGAGATAACTACTTGTTTTGAAAATACACCTGGGAGAAAGAAGAGGTGTATAGCGCGGCCGTCCAAGAATCACGGGGCTTACCTTCAGATTCTCAAGGGCAGACGTGTTTTGGGTAAAAAGAATCGTAGAGTATGTATGAACGCATGAATGTGACGGAAGCACTAAATGTGTGCAAGGATAGGAAAGTTCTCTGCCTACCCCGCAAGGGATCCGGCATAAGTGTATAGAATAGAAGAGAACTTTTATAGAGTTTTTGTTTAAAGGAAAACACATGTTCGTAATTAGAAAATTTCGCCTGCGGCGCCAATCAAACGTGGTTGGACATAAGGTTATTCACAAGATGTTCTTAATATGCGTCGAGATGGAAGTACTCGTACATACTCGTAAATCCACAGCGGAAATATATCTTTATTTTACAATAAGCCATTGTATTCGAACCCGAACAATAAAGTCATGAAAGAGTGGAATTGACCAAACCACCATAAGGATTCGTGATAACGACACCAATTTTATTGGAGCGGTGTATAGAGCGGAGGAATCGCTTGAGTAAGCTTGGCGGAAAGACGGTAACCAGACAGAAACTCAAATGACAAAATCTCAACTGTCAAAAGGGTAACCTACTATTGACAGAATCGCAAATAATCGCCGGAAAACCTGTTGCCGCCAATTTCAATATTGTTGGGTTAGGTTCGTTAGTTTGTTTTTTTTTTACACACAAAAACAAAACAAAAAAAAACAACGGCATCAGATTTTCCGGTGCTAAATTGCGATTCTGTCAATAGTAGGTTACCCATTTTGACATGTGCGTTTTTGTCACTTGAGATTTTGTCATGGAACCGAAAAAAATTGGTCAAAACATTGCAGATGAGTGATGTGTGAATTGTTAAAACAATCATACAATCACGGCATTCAGACAAATTAGGGTAACCAGTGAAAGGAGTGCGTGTGTGAGTAACCATTTTATGGATTGGTGCGTACCCTTATTATAGGTCAGCTGCCTCAACGCACCTCATAACAAGGACATTTAGAGTGAGTGGTGAACCTCAGTACTGAACTTTATTTCGTCACAATTTACAAGGATTTAGATCAAGACAATTTAGTACGGATTATTTTTGTCATTGACCATTTTCTCCAATCTCTTGCCATATTCCTAAAACAATCAAATAACCGCGAAGGGGTCCTTTTCGGGAGGGGCAAGGGAAATTGCGGCAAGATTTTGATAGGGAACCCTATTGCGATCTATGACCCTATGTGTAAGCCATCATTTAAACCACAGTTTGATCAAAAAACAATTAGGTCATATTTTTACCGGCCACATCTCCACAACTCTCAAATGTCAAAAACCCACACAGATCATGCACTAGATAAAAATTCAAAGTATCTTCCCTATTTTTTACATTAGGTTCTATGAACCGGTGCGCGGTGTTCTGAAATTTATCTTTGCAAATAATAATTATTATTTCCCTACGTTTTTAGGAGAATTTAATTTGGACTTCGCTAATTGCAGGTAATGAAAAAACATGTTATGCTCTTTGAACCTTTTTTCTGATGGGATAAATTACCAGGACATTACGCTTAATAGTCCAACTTTACCTGCTGATGCTAAATCACCTACCGGGAGTTTCCCTAACACAATTTATTTAGCAACCCTCCTGTTAAATCGTCATGAGGACATAAAATCATAATTTCGATTCCCTAAATATTGCAATATTGAAATCTCCCATATAAATAAAACAAATAAATAAATGAATCTGGGTGTATCGAAATATATAAATAAACATTTATTAGCCAATCGTCAAAAGTTACAAAACAAGACAATAGTAGTGTGCTAAAGGGCGGACTTATTGCAAAACCAATATCTTACAGTCAACCCAAAAACCTACATCTTTGTACACTTCACAGAAAGCTTGAAAGGCTTGTGTCGTCGATATCTGGGATTGATCCCGCGCCCACCGGATTAACAGTCAAGCGCGTTACCAACCAGGCTACGGTCCACCTCAACTTTTTTTTATTCTTGTTTATATTTATTTATCAAACAAAATTTACTTGTGCTAAGTTGGAGAGGGGCGAAAAACTAGAAATTTTTAGCACTTTTTTTTAGTTTTTCGCTTATATCTTCCAATCCATACGTTTTTGTGCACTAAATGTAATTAAGAAGTTGTAGAGCGCTAAATTTTCTTCAATTATTCCTGGTCAAACTTATTTTTAGACCCCATGGGACCGAGATATAGAGCTTTAGAAATAGTGCCAAATTTTTCAAATTCGTAAAGGCTGTTTTTTAGGTATTTCTTCTTCCTTCTCAGCCGCTATAATTCCAATGCTGGACTTAGGCCTCCCCTTTGAATTTTCAAAGATCCCTATCCTGGGCATGTTGCATCCACTTGGATCTTCAATTTTGGAACATTTTTAATGAAATGGAGATCACCCAGTCCAAATTGGAAAGCGGTGGACCAGAGTAATAAAATCGTTATTCGCTGTAAATAAACCAGTGTTTCATTCAACAGAAGCGTCAGATTTAGTAGAATAGAAATATCGGAACATAAAAATATTTGGGGTTTGGGACCCAAGTCATTAGTATCATGTTTATGGTCGTTGAATCGGAAGGACACTAAACCCTAAATTCCATTCAATTATCCATTAAAAGAATGTTTTAATATTGAACATAAGCAGACTCCATGTTCTGTTTAATCGTTTTACGCTTGTTAAAATAAAGTACGCTCATAGTCTCTAGCAAAATAACAAGGTCGTAAGATAAAAATGTATGGATTTATGTGCGGTCGTCAAAGAAATAAGATAACGACATTACGAAGTATATTTTTTTTATTATTTTAGTCTTTTTTTATATGCAAAAGAATCAAATACTTACCTGCGCACTTCACAGTAAGCTCAATACTTATGTTCTGAAATGTATAATATATCGTCAATACCGAGAGTTGAACACGGAACCTTCAGATTAAATCCGCGCTCCAACCATGTGCTTTTTACATGTTTTTACGTTTAATGAAGTCAGTTTAACTAAGGAACTATTTTTTATACAAAGGATCTAGGCTTTTATACACAAACCCAAATAATTTCCTGCATACTTTGCACAAGGCTAACAGCCTGTAACGCAACGTTAACATGGCACCGTCCGCTTGAGAGACGAGTAGAGACGAGAGAGTGAGTAGTGATGTGGTCTTTGTACCACGAGTGCTTCGACTTATTTCTAGTTAGTCTTACTCGTTTAACGTATTTTCAACAATTTTAAGTAACGCAATAATGACGATGAACGAGGGGGGACTACAACGAATACCTCAATAGAAGTTAGAAGCGGTATTATGTCGGGAAATTTATGGAAAATTTGTCAAACTGGTTGTCAGATTGAATTGTCCATAAAGTATGTACTACGGTACTTACTGACAAAATGGATGCCATTATATTTGACATCTAACAATGAAAGTTTTTAAATAAGGCGTCCAACGACCTGACCGGGATTTGAACCCGGAAATCAACTTACGCCACAGTTAAAAACATTTCGCAAAACTACTAGTCCGAGAGCCCGCTGCTTAATTTATGACGTATCTGTTTTTTGATCGAAATGTGGTATAAATGATAGCTTACCAATAGGGTATTACATCGCACTAGGGTTGCCTATCAAAATCTTGCCGCAACCCCTCCTGCCCCCCCCCCCGAAAAGGTCCCTCTTCGCGGTTTTTCGCATTTTATAGGAATATGGTAAGATATAGGAGAAAGTAGTCAATGACAAAAATAATCCTTGCTAAATTTTCTACAAAAAATAGACAATTTTTTCGTAGAACTAGCAGTTTACCCGCAATGGCCGGTCCAAAACCGAAATTCATTTATAATACCAAAAAAATGTATTTAAACTAAATTGGTTGAAAATTGATAAGAGCTACAGGAAAATAGTCAGAAAACGAATTAATTACCATAGTCTTAGCTACAAAACGAGCTATAACTTATTTTCATACATCGAATAATTTCGGACGAATCAATGCCACACAATGCCTCATCCACATGCTCGCCGAACCTCCACGTTTTTTTGTGTGAATGAGTAAAAAGACGTTAACCGTCGAATACGTAAACAATCCAAGACAATCACCCCGTCCGCACGTCTTTTTACTCATTCACACAAAAACCGTGGAGTGTCGGCGAGCATGTGGATGAGGCATAACAACTTTGAAAAGCAATTATTTAAAATCATAATTGCGTATTTTGATTATCTGAATATTTCGCTCCAACAATAAAAGTGCTAATGTCTGTTAATTAAAAAAACTCTTAAAATAAGATAGCAACAGAATGCCTTAAGGGGGAAGGGTAAGTAATAATAATACTAAAGGACGCTTAAATAAAACGCTTAGCATTCTACTAAGTGTCTACTTAATGAAATAATTTTTAAATATCCACCCCCCCCCAATTTTGTGGAACTAGGGTTGGAAGGAAAAATTATTATTAATAATTATCAAGAAAATTATCCATCAATATTGCAAAAGTCAAACATGTCGATGCGTTTTTCATTTTTAAATGACTGATATTTTTAAGTATTGTATCATTAGTACCAAATAAAAAATATAAAAAATTATAAAAAATGAAAATAAAATAATTTTGAAACAAGAAGAATGGCAACTACTAACTTTTGAGGACATTATTGGATAAATATCGGATAATTATCAGGATAATTTTATTGTAACTTTATTTTATTCTATTGATTCATAAAGTTATAAATACAAAATATAAATAGCTTAAAAATTAACAATTACCAACTACAATATTTTTTCCTAACAACTATAAAAGTACACATTCAGACGTCATTACCTTTCATTCATTCATTCATTCATACGCACAGGTTGTCACGCTACCAAGGCAATTGTTTTTCTATCAAATAAAGACTTATAACATCTCACTCGAAAAGTCGAGAGAGTGGCAGCCCTCCTGATATCTAATGGCAGATTATTGAACAGTCTAAACCCCGTATAAAACAGACTGTTCTCAGTGGCCGATAGTCTTGCCAATTGGAGGCGGAACAAATTATCAATGGATATAATTATCTTGATAATTTCCAACCCTGTATGAAACCCCTACACAGGGAGAGAGGGAGCTGGGATTGAGGGGGTAAGCAAGGAAATTCCGCAATGGATGTATTAAAAATTTATCCTCACTATTTAGGTAAAACAGGAAAACATATCCATTACCAGGGCCCTACTAAAACATGCCTACAGATACAACATTTTAATGTCACAATTTTTCGCAATATTATGTAGCAAACGACCGGGTTGCGGCCAATGAACTCTGCATACTAATACTGCTGGAACCACCCTTCAGCCCAAAAAATAGGTGGTAAGTGTAGCCGGATTGGTAACGCGCTTGACTGTTAATCAGATGGTGCGGGTTCGTTCCCGATCTCAACTTACTCCACGTCACGACACAAGCTTTTCAAGCTTACTGTAAAGTGTATGATGTATTTGGGTTTATTTCGAGAGTAAGAGACAAATATATCCCCCATTAAAATTTCTTTAAAAAAATGGAAATCACCATGCTAGTAATTAGGTTAGAAAGCAGTTAGGTTAGCTAGGTAAGAAAATCTAAATGCCAAATCTCATTCTAAGCTACGCCTGGTGTTCGAGATATTGGTACACTCTAAAATACTTTCAACCCTCTTTTTCACCCCCATAAGGGTGTAATTTCCAAATATCCTTCCTTTGGTAGAAGGTTTTTCATTGAAACCTATCGCTTTTAAAAATTTCACTTCTATACGATTAGTCGTTTGGGCTGTGTGTTAATGAGTCAGGCAGTCAGTCAGTCAGGCATTTTCGTATACTTATATATAGAGATTTTAATGGTTGTGAAAAAATGACATTAGTTGAAGAGTCACTGTGCCTAATAGATTTAATTAACCCCATGAACAAACAACCAAAGTCAAATTGTACTAACAAATATTACTTAGATTATATCTTTACAATTTTCTAAAGTAAATAATCCATTTAAACTTAAGAGACTTTGTTTTGTTACAAAAAATAACAAATAAATACTTACAATAATTTTCATTGTAATTTGTAATTTATTTACAGTGGTGAATTTCAAAGATAAGATTACAAACAGGTGTATATTACATTATGTCACTCTAAGACCATTACTAAATGGCAACCTAGAACAAGCAAAAGGAGCGTAGGAAGACCTCAGGCAAGGTGGTCTGACGATGTGAGGCGAATCGCAGGAAGCAAGTGGATTCAGCATGCCCAGGATAGGGATCTGTGAAAAGTCAAAGGGGAGGCCTAGGTCCAGGATCGGAATTAAAACGGCTAAGGCTACACACTCTACAATTCCTATTACTCAGAAAGCATCTGTCCTTGAGAATCTGGTCTACATGGTCAAGCCATGTGGTTCTTGAACGGCCGCGCTAGAATTAAATTAAAGGTGGGTGTTGTTATAAATATGAAAGTGAATAACTTGAGATAGTTTGAGCACGTTGACAGAATAAATGATAAAAGAATAACTAAAAATATGTCTGAAAAAGAAGACAAAAAAAAGTGGGGGCATCAGAGACCGACTGATCCTAAAGGAAGGGATGACGAATTGCATGAATGTGACAGAATCAAGGGGCATGTGTAGAATTAACTAGTCCTCTGAATTAACTAGTTCTGTCCTCTCTGCCTGCTCCAAAAGGGACACACCATGAGGGAATAGATATAAATAGTCAAAAATTCAATTAGGATGATGATCAGTTTAATTTTGCTATAAAAATTCTTTCCTAAAATAATCAGTTAACTACTTAAGACAGTAATACTGGTGTTGGCCTTGAAATAGTCGCGACTTTATGTCATAAATTAGAACATGTGTTGGACAAAGAATTTATAATGTTCTAATATAAAAAATAATATTACTAGTACGAAGGAGATGTGAATAAGTTACTTAAATAAATTAACTATATCCATCTAATTATTCAAGCGAGCCCACGCCTTAAAATGCCGTAAAATGACTGATCGCTACGCTACACATTTCCATCCTTACAAACATCCGTTACCTTCATCGCGTTCAGACTATTCGTCACAAAAAAGGTAAAAAGGGTATACAAGGTTCTCCCGAAAATACTAATAAAGATAGCCACATACTATCGTTCTTTATACCTACTCTATCGTAATGTTTTTCCAGACATTTTCCCCAACAACCTTCAAATGTTTTTAAATCATGATCGTGTTTTTCAGCTATCTCCAAGTCTCGTTAGCGTTCTTAATGGGTTACCTGGAAGAGCGAAATATTTTCGGATATGTGTTTTTTTCCCCCATTACATCAATTGATTTTGTAGCCACACACACATATAAAGGAAAGCACCTCCTGGCCTGAGTACCTCCTGGCCTGCCCAATGGCTCCTGGGCGGTGCACATGGGAGAGTCTCGCAGATCGCTCCCCCTTGGAAGATGACGCAGGAGAGATTGTAGCTTTCTGGGAGCGGATGAGGATATAGCGAGTGCCGACCGACACGATAAGAAGATACACATAAAGGAAGAATGTATCCGCCCTATGATAACGTATAGATTGGAAACAGCAACATTGACAGCCAACACCATGGAAAAATTGAAATGTGTAAAGCGGTCTATGGAAACGCGCAAATGCTTCGCATAAATCTGGAGGATGGAATGATAAACATTGATTGAATCAAATGCCGGACAAAGCTTACTGATGTGATGGACCGTAGTGCCAAATCAAAACGGCAATGGCAGGATGTGGTGCCAGACAAGGAAAGGATAGGTGGGCATCTGGAATTTTAAGATTGGTGGACCATGGGGTGAAAAAATAGGAATCGTTCCACCCCAAAAGAGATGGAACGAATAGTAACAATTTGGGGAGACCTCCATCCAACAAAGTAGAAATGGCTAGAGACGAAAAAGAAACTATAAGAAACTTGGAAGGAGTGTTCGCTGCAAGAATAAATAAATAAAATAATGTTAGACTCATTTTAAAGTGTTGTGTCCATTCAGACTCGGTCAACACTTGACATTAACAAGATACATGATGATTAAAAAGATAATTTATATGTGAAATGCTGTTAATCGCTTTAGTTTTTTTAAAGCATAACGGTCTAATACACATCGGGACACAATTAATAACAATCTACCTATACATATTATCGTTATACATAACACATTGTATTATAAAAACAAGTTTAAAGTATGTAGCTTAAGTTCTAATACTAGTCAAAGAAAAACGCGTGGACTACCACAAGGAACCAGTTTGGGTCCAGTCGCTAATACGAACATGAACATTAAATAAGTTAAGATAGGCAGAATCACATAAAGACATGCCTCGTTGAGTGTTAGAATTGCAAATTAATGCCTATTTTTACGCACAAAAGACAAAAATATTTTAATGAGAACGACCATTGTAAAAGTGGTCAAAGGGTCAAGAATGTATCTCAAATATTCTAGCGTAGCGTCGTTAACTCATGGATTTGTTCAATATTCTCTTCTAACTTCTTGATGGGACAACTTAGTATTACCAACTGTCTTGATCTGGCCTTTTTTCATATTTTGTTGAGGAGACGCACATACCCATATCTCCCGTGATTAGTACGGACGATTTGCATTTGCTGTCGTGCCCGCTGATGCGGATGGCATGCAATATGGAGGACTTAAAAATGGCAAATCACAAAGCGATATCTGTCGCTGCACATTGGAGTGGCAAGGTCTAGAGTCCGGACCCGTAAAGTAAGTAAGTACGGATCCTCTTATTTCGGAATGAGCATAAATGTGGGGCAAGTCGAAGTCAGGTTGTCTAGCTGTGAGATCTAGTACGAATCCCGGAAATTCCGCGCGTTCTGAAATACCTGTTTTTAGATAACACATTTTCTTATCAACCGGCGTTCCTCCAACAAGCATAATAGTTTCCTTAATTTCGGTGTTTCTATTACACATTTGAAGATTGTGTTAAATCGTGGTTTCTTCGACGCATACAAACACTAATTTTCAGTGATTATGGTCTCACGACACTTTAAGCCAAGCGATCTAGAGGTGACCTTATCGTGACATATAAGATTATGAATGGCTACTATGATGTTCCCGATATCAGCTCCATTTACATCCTGAATACCAATACCCATTTGAGAGGACATTCTATGAAGCTCACCAAGGAACGGTTTCACAGTAATCTCAGAAAGAATTTTATTTGCAATAGAATGGTCAATATGTGGAACCGTTTACCCGACAATATGATACAAGCACCATCGGTGAATGTTTTTAAAAACAGATTGGATGACTTTCTTAGAACGACGGATAGCAAAGACATTGATTTGGGCCCATCAGCCTAGGCTGCTTGCCCAAAATTATTAATAACAATTATGAATTGAAATTACAAGAAGTTAAATGCATTTGGGGCAAACATGATAATAGTACATTTATAAACACCTGAATACCTAATTAAAAAAACAAACGGATATTTTGATATGACATTAATTACTACTTATTTGCTGATTAAATATTTCAATAGATCAAAGATCAAGCGACGTAATTCTTATACAAATATCAATAAGTACACGAAATAACAGTGAATAATCAATGAAAAATGTACGATTTAGAATACGCATACTGACGTTTCAAAAATTTCTAAAAACGGGAGACCTTGGATCTCGACAACCGTTACTAAATATGCTTTGAAAAAAATAGAGTAGATACATTGAACCTTTATCTAGGGAATAACCGTAAATGATTTTTTATATCTGGTATAGATTTCTCAAAAAAAAAATGTGTAAAACACCTCTGATCTTTTTTCCGAAAGACTGAAACTTGTATCGCAAAAGTCGTGTAGAATTTTTTTTTGCCTACTGATAATATGCATTAAAATCTAGGGAATAACCGTAAAAGTTTTTTGATTGAAGCGAAATTAAAAAAAAAACGCTGTTTTTACCATTTTATCATACGTTTTTGAACCTTAATGCCGTGGGAAATGACCGTGACGTCGTAGTTGGGTCGGGAGCCTTAATGCAAAACAGCTACCTACTACTTTTTACTTCGATTATATCGATGAGTGATTCTAAAGGTCGCCGCTTATCGTCAGTAGATAATAATACGTATTCCTACTGACGAACCGACGTAATCAAACGTGATTACAAATAATTCGAGGAATCTCTAAATCAATACATTTATAATTATCAAAACAGAGCGAATTATGTAATTTATTGCAATCGTTATGTTTGGGTGTGAATCACTAATGTAATTGAATCACATATAAAATACTAGAATTGAATGCACTGGAAATGAGATCGTTGAGAAGAATTTGAGGGAAAAGACTGAGCGATCGGATAAGAAGTAACTGTCAAACTGATGAGAATGGATTAGATGGTGTGGACATGTTGAGGGAATGAATGATGACTAAAAATATGTATATAGAAATATAAGTGAAAGAAGAGGCGTAAGGAAACTCAGCCGTCCAAGAACCACATCGCTTGATCATGTAGACCAGATTCTCAAGAAATACGGACGTGTTCTGAATAAAAGGAACCGTAGAATGTGTATGACGAATTGCATGAATGTGACGAAAGCAATAATTGTGTGTGTAAGGATAAGAAAGACTGGAGATTTGATGCGGCGCGAGGGGATAGAATAGAATAGAAAATGATGAATCTTTGTGCAACAAATTTAAAAATATTATCAAAATGTTGCGAGAAACTATCATTAACATATCGTTTAAAACTAAACCTGTGCCTGGGGACCTTATTATTATTAAGTCCGTAAAAGAAAATGTGAAGACAAGACCGTAGCATCAGAGATAATCGATTAAAAGATCAATAAGTCAAAGTTATTGATTAATAAATAATCCGATATTACTAAAGAGAATCACCTCCGTGTCAAATTAGAGGCATGTCAAGATACGACGTGTTGGCAGGGTTGCCAGATGTCCAGTTTAGCACCGGACAGTCCGGTATTTCAGCACCGTGTACGGTATGACAAATATGAAAATACTGAAGTGCGAGTGGTTCAGTATTTTTTTTCTTAACTCATTTTTTCAATTGACTCAATAATTCAAGTCAGGAAGCAATTGTTGATGCCTTGTTTGCCAATTCACCATTTTCAGGTTAAGAATTATGCATTCGATCTGCATATTTTTAGTATTTCTATTCTATTCTATTCTATACCCTCACGCCACCTCCCTTGCGGGGTAGGCAGAGAGAACGGATCGCCAGACTTTCCTATCCTGACACACACTTCGGGCTTCCGTCACATTCATGCAATTCCTCATACATACTCTCCGGTTACTTTTACTCAAAACACGTCCGTCCTTGAGTATCTGGTCAACATGGTCCAGCCATGTGGTTCTTGGACGGCCGCGTTTCCTTACACCTCCTCTTTCACCCAGGTAAATTTTCTTCGTCATTCTTTCATCGTTCATTCTCTCCACATGACCCAACCATCTCAACTTGTTCACTTTCATTTTATTCACAACATCCTTTTTACTTGTATATATTTTAAAAAAGGAAAAAGGATGTTAGTATTTCTACCATTATAAAATAAATAAAAAACAAATCTTTATTTAAAAAAGAAATATTTTCAAAAAGCGGGTTTATTGATGTCTGTCAACCAACCACTTTCTGGTATTTTTTTAAAGTTTACATACAAAATAACTAATTACGTTAAAAAAATGAAGGTTCGCATTTTGCCAGTTCGCATAATTATCGATATAAAATTTATTCTACCCCCCAAGCTACATATGAATGAATGAATGATTATTTATTTTCTTGATAAGTACAAAATACAAAAGAACAAAAAATCTGCCATAATAATTATGTAAAGATAAAATAAAATATATACAAGTAAAGATGAAATAAAATAAAAAATAAAAAGAACGAAAATAAAATAAAACTACAATCATGGTTAATGTGCACAGGAAAGCAGGGGTCATATTCATCATCGAAAATTATACTGTAACTTAACTTATATGTTCGGTAACTTTGCCGATCTCATCTGGCAACCCTACACGTTGGTCTCCCGAGGCACCTTTTATGTGTAAGATTATTTGGACGCGCGTGGTCTCCCATGGCTGTCTATTCTCATCAAACATCAAACAAATTGTAACTAATCTGTCATTACGATAACGACGTACTCGGAACTGTCAGCATACAACTGTTTGGGAAAATTAATCGCTTCACTTTCCAAAACATCGCTGCACCGTGTTAGTTGGAAGAAATTGTAACAATAAATTTAAACAAATGAATGAACCCGAATGATACCCACCGTGTTTGGTAGAATCAAATGAGATTTTGTAATAACAGTTTTTCCTTCTCACAACCGAAATGCACCTACAACGTATGTAAATTGTGCAAACTCCCTTGGGGAGGATGCAGGATGGGCGTTCCGAGTCCGACGTTTACGAATCGGCATTTGCTGGCTTCAGTGATCATTTTAGGCCCAGGGCAACGTCGTTCACCAATTCCGCTAGATCCTGCTCAGCTGTGTGTAATGAAAATTTGATAACAAACTGATTGAGGGAATAATGCCATCATGTCATAACCAACCATCCATCCATCATACGAGTAGCGTTGGCCACAATGTGCTGTATAACCTGGTCTGCCGAATAACAGAAAATCAGAAAATGAGCCCAAATCAGTTTTGGACTAAAAAGAGTGGACTCCGGGAATTGACAATGCCTGTCCGCTACGTAACATAAAGTAATAAATCCAGATTCTACCAAAATTACCCACCTATGTAAAAACATGGATTTCGACCTGTCGATCATTAGCATAACATGTATTGTGCCTAAATAAAGTGAAAATTTAAATTATTGATCGTGACCTGACAAAAACCCATAAGAACATTGCTCAACATGAATAAATCCCAAAAAAGACAAAAGCCCTTTAGAAATTTGCTCAAGTGACTAAAGCTCAAATCTAACTGGATTTTGAAAATAAAATTAATTGTGTCAATTAGCATATGATTTCTTTCAGTGTGTTGAAAACTACCATATATTTAAAAATAAAAATAAAAAATGAGCGGATCTAAAATAGGATGGACAATAAAAAAGTCAACATTTTATAAAAAAAATCCTCTACTGGAATCCAACTAGAAAGTTTGGGGTTTTATCCGTTTAGGATATTTCTGAAGAACTTTGTGTTTTTACGGATTTATTCATGTTGAGCGATACTCTTATGGCTTTTTCTCCTGGAACCATTATTGATATTCTCCTTTGATAAAAATGAAATGTATAATTACAACCATATACGTTACAAAGCATTTATTATAGACGTGTGAAGAAATGTTACCATATAATGTTCCAAGCGTGTGGCGAGTTAGAAATTAATTTTATTATGGTAATAAATTTGAATAAAATGTATGCCTAGGTGTGAATTGTAGTAACTAAACTATGTATGTAAGTATATTAAACATAACATGTGTACGTGCATATTTTGTCTATGATTTCCTAATCCTACCTATCCTAATATAAATTCCATTGCTAATTCAAATCCTTTTGTTGTCACTGAAGAAATGGAACAAAGGAGTGAGTTTTTGTTTTGAAGAAGATTGAGTTTGACATTGAAAGAACATGGTTGAAAATAATTGAAGATTATTGTTCGTTGTTTTGTGAAAATCGTCGTATGTTGAATTTAGTGAATTCCCGTAGGGGAAATGTTACGTTTATGTTATAATTGTGTTAATTCCCGTAGGGGAGAATAATAATATTGAACTGAAAGTTGAATTGAAGATAATTAAATGATCAAATCAGTGCACTGAATGACTATGAAAGAAGACCGGGAATCAGCGGCAAGGTAAGTGGCAACAAATCCTAAGTTTCTACAGTCCACTTCCAACATCATTAATTTTCACTTACCTATCCTATTTAAATGTGCGTACAACATGTAACACTACGTAAAACTGACTCGAAACTATGGCAATTTGAATACGCTATATACTGAGATACGAACCCGGGCCTCCTACTTGAAGCACGTTTTTTTTCAGCATATAAAAATAAGCCAATAAAAATATTCCCATGGTTTGGCTTCCGCACAACCATCGCGGTCTATACGCTTAGAATAAGTTGAATAAGATTCAAGCCGAAGAAAAGCCCTACGGCTATCGCTTTGGTAAGAAGACAATGGTAAGGACAGAGGGAGTCACTATTTAGTAAGAAACGATATGAGTCTTAACTAGTACGCACCATCCAGATACATGAAACTAACGTAGATATGCATGGTGGGTAATAGAGTTGTATTTTCATTCTCTATCAGTTTTTAATTTTATGATTCTACAGTTTCTTGCTCTCCAAACTTGCCCATCCTTCACAATTTGCTCGAAGCTGTTGAACCACGTCAATCATCCTTCCTTAAAATTTTCTTTAGTCATTCTTTCTATAGTACAAACCTACCCACAAAAACGAGTACAATAGCAACTTTTCTATAACTATTGGTAAGTACCAACTGGTAACATATTATATTTTATGCTTACTTATACGAGTAGGTACCTACTTACCAAAAACGGTCCATCAACCAGAGATTTATGGGCCGTGAAAAACCAATAATATAAACGCACGCACGTTCCCGCTTTGTGAAAATAATCATTCGATTGTGTAATTCTTGGTACACTCTTTTGGAAGCCCTATACCAAAGTTTCTCAAACTTCATCCAATAAACACGATATGTTAGATCACCGCCTTCTAGAGTAGGTATTTTAGCCATGCTGTAACACTTGGCAACATAGCAAAATGATCAAACAGGACCATTACTGCTGTCAAATCTCCTAACAGAATATAATACGTGGTCCATCATACTCGTTGTTAAGGGACTGTTAGTACTTTTTTGTTTATGTTTTTACTTTGTCAAGCTTTGGATAATAAATAAATGAAAAAAAAGATGGTTTGGACATGTTTAAAGAATGAATGAGGACAGGACGACAAAAAAATGTGCGTGAAAGAAGAGGCGTGCTGAGTAAACTCGGCCCTCTCCTACACTGACTTGGACCGATAATGTCGACCAGACGCTCAGGGACGGCCGCGTTTCGAGTAAAAGAAATCGGATGGCATGTATCAAAATTTACAAAATTTATAACCAGTCGGCCTAAAAGCTTATTGCTTTTTCGGCGTCTGGCGTTAGATTACTAATAAATGTGACGGAATTTAGAAATGTGAGCGGTCTGGCGTTCATTTCTCTCTACCTACCTTCCAAGGGATGCGGCGTGGGAGGATACATAGAAAAATTGAAACACGTTAAATTTGCTGTATACTTTTGAGAACCACAGATTAAAATCACAATTGAAGGACCAAACCAAAGCAATAATTTGATACTTGTATTATATTTGTATTTCCATCTATACTGAATGTGTATACCGAACCTACCTACATTTAACAATGGGGAGTCGCGAATTGATTTGTCCAGACCACAATATATCAATATTATCGCGGGAGATTTTTCTATCAATTCGTCTATTTGACGTAACGTTTGTATCTTACACGGATGAGTGAATTTTCGCCAGATGTGACCAGAAATCAATTAGCTGCATGTAGTTATCTAAACAGATACACAGCCAAAGGATGGACTTTAAGTCAGGCTTATGACTGATCGTCAGATGGTTAAATGTGATGACTTTACATTTAAGTAACATTCGCCAATTCCATCTGTCGCGGCCGGTAATTGAACCCAGACATCCTGCCTAACGCACTGATATTCTATCAGCTGTGTCATATTGTCAATAATAATTTTTGTTATTTCAACTACAACATGTAGAAAATCCGATGTTTCTCGCAAAATAAAAATTGTCATATTCAAATAACAACTGAATAACAGAATCAATCTAACGTTAATTTTATTTTACTTATTTATTTACACTTAAGTGAATAATTCGATATGTCACAATGTCACAGTAATATAAGCACACAATCAGACAAATCAACTCATTCACTAGGGCGAACTTTATCCAATGCTGCTATTTCTTCCAGTAAACCCATAATAATTTAAACCATTCGTAAGCCTCATATATTATCGAATCGTCATGTTTACAAATTTGAGAAAAAAAGAATAGTACATTTATGAATTAACAAATAACAGCTCCAAAAGAAAAAAAACCTTCAACAACTTTGTTCACTTGAAGAATAAATAAATAATACTCGGAATCGTCATGTTTACAAATTTGAGAAAAAAAGAATAGTACATTTATGAATTAACAAATAACAGCTCCAAAAGAAAAAAAACCTTCAACAACTTTGTTCACTTGAAGAATAAATAAAATAAAATTCACAGCCTTGAGGCTTTTCACTTCAAAAACAAATGAAAGAATGTGAAACAAAATTTCTAGATGCCGGTATACTTTTTTCTTGAGCACAACAATGACAAATGTAAAAATATTTGAAATGACACTTCTATATATTTGTCATTCCGTGTGACCACTCAATATCTACAACTGGGTTCTGATTCTGAATATAGCAATAAATTCAGGCGAAATGGGATTAAACTTTGCATTCGTAATTCTGTCTGGTGTGTAATAAAATAAAATATACAAAATCAGTAATGATGGATAGATACCGATATGTTTATCGTTTTCTCAGTTGGTTGGGGCACCATCCCTGCTTCAAGCAGCAGTACTATTATCAACGATTAAAAAGCCTAAATATTTGGTTCGTTCTGTCGAAATTCAGTTAGTAGTTTGCGATAGGTATATTGTCAAAAAACCCGAATGAGAAATATGCATACTAAATCATTCAAAAAGGTAGCGCCCCAGGCGAATTTTTAGATGAAACAGTTTACTTTTCAATGAGATTTAACGGACTTTCATAATAAGTATATAGGTCGGGCTGGGACTGCCCGGTGATAGTTAGGCCACTGTCTCACCACCCAGTCTGACACGGAGATATACGATGCTTACCCGGAGCCTGGAGAACACCATTAAAACCAGTGGACTCCGGGTCGAACCCGGAGAGGTAATAGCCATAGTCGGAACCCATATCCTGGCACAGGTCGTCCAGGTATTCTTTCCTTGGTCGTCCTCTGTAGTTTGTCCCTTCGTTTTCTCTCTCTCTTCTCTGCACCATATCCCATTTATCTGGGGTCGGCGGCTCGGATCCTCTCTCTCCATCTGCTCCGATCAAAGCAGTCTTCTGGAGTAAGCTCCAGGTGTTCCATGTCCCCTCTGATGGTCTCCTCAAGGGACTTCTTCGGCCGTCCTCTGTAAATTGTCCCCTCGTTCATTCCTTCAATTAATTCAAAGGGGAGACCCTCTTGACGCACTATGTGGCCGATCAGGCGCGTCTATCTACTATTGCATTATAAAAGAACTTAAACAAGTTGTGCACCTTGTGTAAATGATTATTGTCTGTTGAGTTTACTCATATGCCTTACAATCCCTACATAAACCATCAGTACAATTGAACATAAGGTTCATTATACAGTTGTGGCATTATTCTGTGACCACATTTTTTTTTTGTTACCATTACCATTACCACATTGTCCTCCCTTCAAGAATACAATCGGACGTTACCTCAATACAAACATATGTGCACTATTCAATATTATGAGTTTACTAGTGGGTACCCGTGAAAATTATTCACGGAATTTGCCTTTTTATACGAACTACTCATACTGCCACTCTACCACGCCCTTTAAAGTTCTTCGAAGGAACATATCAGAGAGGGTCTTACCTACTTTCCATACTAATTCTGCATACGTACCTACTTCTACTATAGGCACCTACAGTAAGTATTATTACTAAAAGAATTCGAATTGCATTCTCTGTCAATAATTATACATGTATGGTATGTATGTAGTACTTTTGCGCGAAAAATATTTTCATTTATAATTTCATTAGTAGGTGCAATTCGAAATTTCAAAATTTCATTCATAAAAATTTACGTCGAGACGTATTGGTCAACTAATATTTTTTGACCGAGTTAAAGCGCTGATGGCATAGTGAATTCAAAAAATTCCATACATTCTAACAAAAAAACTGATATTAATTCGATTAATTACATCGTGCATTCGTGCCTATTCGATTTCACCTAGCTCTGCGAATATTCGACACAAAAAGTGAGACTTCGACGAATTTTTATAGCCATCCATGAACGCGTCGCTGTTTTAAATTTACATACATATTAACAGACATAATTTTATTTCTGCTGTTTTCTTTACTTTTTTTGTACTCTTGTATGTATCTGTAAATAATTGTAAATGTGTTTCCATCCTTGGACAAGGACACTGAAGGAATGTAAGTTAGGGGTGGGGTTTGTCGGGGGTCTCCCATCTGGCTAACCCTGAGCCCACCTCTTAAAAATATTTTGCCACGAAGTGCGGGTAAAGAGGACGCTATATGCGCCTGTGCTACCCGGAGATGCGGAGGCCCTTAAACCCGTTGGAGTCCTTCAATGTATATTAATAGACCTTGCAAAACTTGCCAAAGGGCCATCGTTACAAACATACCTGACTAGGATAATACCAGTATTATGTAATGGAATGAGTATTGTATGCAGTGGATAGAGGCTTACATAAGTAGAGAGTAATGACTTTATTTACTCAGGCATACAATGTTATTATAGGTTATACTTACAATAAAATATAATATGTATACAATAACACAAAGTGATCGTCACAACATTGCATCACGTAGAAAACTGGCGTTGATATTTGCGAGCAGGCATATTGACTTTTCAAAAATTTCATAAAACGGGGACCTTATAGATCTCGACAACCTTACTAAATATGCTTTATAAAAACATAGGGTAGATACATTGAACCTTTATCTAAGATGACCGTAACAGGTTTTTTGTCTTGTATAGATTTAAAAAAAAATGTAAATAATGCCTTCGATCTTTTTTCCGAAGGACGGCAACTCGATTCCCGAAAGTCGCAAGGATTTTTATTTGTATTTGTAATATATGTTAAAATCTAGGGAATGACCGTAAAAGTTTTTTGATCGAAGCGATAATGAGATGGTTGGAATTTGCAAAAAGGATGACCTGATGACCGATGAAATGATAACAACGAAAATAAACATGGGTGAAAGAAAAGGTTATGGAAAGCCAAGCGCATTATATTCACAACTTGTCTCCTGAGACTTCAATACCTGGAGCCTGAGTCAGACCACGAAACGTGATGGAAACGTTGGCGTTTTACGCGTTGTTGCCATGGTGATATCGTCATTTCCATGGTAATAAGTTAATAACACTGATAACAATATCACCATGATATCTTTGACGACATTGTCACCATGGAAACAACGCGTAAAGCGCCAACGTTTCCGTCATGTTTCGTGTTTTGACTCAGGCCCCAAAGCTCTCACCTTCCTAATCTCTGATTCTCGTGTCTCCAATGCCACACGAATTTTTTATACATTTTTTCTCAATCTAGGAGCTCCTTCTTCAAACACATAACTCTCTATACAAATATTCCAATTTTCCCCACATTGCCATGGAGATAATATAATGTATTATTAAATTTTATACCAATTTTTTCGTGGAATAACGTCTTTTTGATGCCATATTTTATTTGATATTTTCTCAAATTACCTATTGTAATAGAGATCGATTATTCTTTTTCTTAATAAATCGTAATCATAGTAATCAGAGCAGCAGTTTCCGAGGGTTTTTAACCGAGAGGAGCATCTCTGGTGAACCTTGACACATAAAGAAGAAAAATTGCCTTGGAGTGGATGATATCAGAGCTGACAATCAAACAAGTAAGAACTCAAATACTAGTTCAGGTGCCAAAGAGATAAATTGTGTACTTATCTCAGCAGATACAAAGCAAAGTGTTAACTCCCATGGGGCTTATTACTTAAGCGTAATGTGATCGCATTAAACGAGCCGACGATCAGTCATAAGCCTATCCATCGCTGCATACCTATCTGTTGGAGTGAGTACATAGTTTTTCTCTTGGCTGGCTTTTCTGGCACCCGTAATAGTATGTAGGTAATTTTAAATTTGGCTTGTCATATTGGCTTGTCATGATGTAGTCCCAGTCGCAGGAAGAAACTGGCTGAGCAAAGCCCAAAGTAGAAGAAATTGGAAAACGTTAGAAGAGACCTATATGCAGCAGTGGAGGGACGGCTGAGGAAAAAGAAGATATTTAACTACGACATGTAGAAGAACCTAAGTTCTCACAAAAAAATAAATTACGTAGTTTCAAGTTTGAGACAATACCAGCAACACGGGACTACTGTAGGTGCAACTTATTAGACTGGACTAGACAATAGAGTAACCTATTCAGTCTGGGAATAAGGAATGGTAAAAATGTCCCGGTGGTCAACGACCACATTTAAAATTAATCCACGTGTCTGTCTCCAGACCACGTGAGAAGATAAAATCTTTCACTTATGCATTCAAGAAACATCTAGGACATATGAACGCTGATTTAAATACCTCGACTAATTCGCGATGTCAACCTCCAAGAGCAGTCGCGAATGAGAGAGAATCGCTTGACCTACGTCATGTTCTAAAAAAGTACATGGTTCGAATCCCGGCGCTGACGATGTATTCTGCACTTCACGAGTCGATTTAAGACTTCTACATATGTGGACGAATTAGTATTTAAGTCTTTTATGTGAATTGTAACCTCCTTGGATAAGGACACTAAAGGAATGTAATTAAGGGGTTGGGTTTGCCGGCTGGCTCCCTTAAGGCTAACCCTGGGCCCACCTCTTAATAAGATTTGCCTGGAAGTGCGGATAAAGAGGTCATTATTAATGCGCCTGAGCTACCCGGGGATGTGGAGGGCCATAAGCCCGTCAATCCTTCAATTCATGAGTCACGACACAAGCTTTTAGCTTACTGTGAAGTGTGCAGAAAAGTATTTGGGTTTGTGTATGCAAGCCCAGATCCTTTAAAAAAACACGTAGGTAAGCTTGTATTCTAATGAAACATGGCAGTGTGTAGATCCTTGCTGAATCTCAAGGAACATTAAGAGTCCCAACCCCTAAGAAAACGACTAAGTTTTAGTGGGAGGAGTTTGTTGATAGGAAATATAAAATAGATCCAAGCTAGATCGCCAAGGAAGACCACCAAAGAGATGGATCGACATTTTTGGACCTCGTAAGAGACTAACCCCTCTTAAATAACACGCCAATGAGCATCCAAGAAGTTAAACCAGGTTAGGTTAGATTCTAATGAAACTATCGTGAACCTAGGAATTCGTAAATCCAGAAACGCGAATACTCCAGGTTGACAATGCTTAAATCTGAAATGAAAATGATTGTGAACAACAGCTACTAACCTGATGAATATATAACGTTAGGTTTCATAATGAGTATCAAAATATATTACCAAAATTTCTAACACACGTACACAGACCATAAACATTAAAATTTGACTTCTCACGATGTGTGACAATGAACCCGCAACGATTCTAGCGTGACAGTTTTTTCAACAACCAATTAGTAAATCTAAAATTACAGCGATGATATTATCTTTGAACACAGGGAAAATTAATGTAAAAACATTAACAATGGCATTCATTGTATCGCCATGGGCAGAAGAAAATCATTATGAATTCAAAACCATACACTTCTCAAATTACTACAAATATCCTGACTGGGGTTCTGGTTAATGAACCGTTCATGGATCATCTTACAAAATGCACTCTCCTTTTTTGAAGATTTCGTTACTTTGACATGGACTTCCGAAAGTAATAATTAAGGAAAAGAGTTGCTTGACTCATCACTGGCTGAAACAATTGTGGATAAATTATGGTGTAAAAATAAGATTACAGAACATGTGAGTTACAGACATCAAATTCTATGTTACGTCTAAATAAAATTGAAGTATGACAACCAAATTATACGGTTGGCGCAGTTGGCTGGAGGGCGGACGTCTAATCTGGGGGTTCCGGGTTAGTATCTTGGTGGTGAAGATGTATTCTGCAATTCACGCCATAAGCTTTTTGGTAACTGTAGGAAAGTATTTGGGTTATGGGTTATGGGTATACCCGTACAAGCTTAGATCATTTGAGGGATTGACCCAAATTCAGGTTGTACGAAGAAGTAATACGAAAAAGAGATAAATGATAGAAAATATTACAAAAAAAAAAACAAGAAATCATATAGGCTAAAATAAAGGAAATGTAGCATAAAGGCTTAGAATGATTCAGAAGAATTACAAGGTCGGTAATCAAACATTAAAATTAAAACAATATACTTACGAGAACGTAAGAATATTAGCCTTTTAACATATCTACACGTCTTGCAACTACCTAGAGAGGTAAACATTACCATTGTACATATTATAAGGTAGTTTATTGCGATTTCCTTTACCAAATTCTAAGAAATTGCCTCTTTTAAATGAAGTTATGCTTTTCAAGGTCAGCTGAGTTAAGATGATCGTAGTATTTGTAATCCACTAGTTTATACCTAAGATAATGACTCTGCCAGCGTTAATACTAGTTACAAAGGAATTAAGTCATCGGGCCATGTGTGTTTGTAAGATAAATTCTAGAGCACTTCTCCCACCATTAACGCCAATCCCCAAACATCTTGATGTTTGGGGATTTCAAGAAACAAGATGATTCATACAAAATAAAAAAAAGCGTATTGAAATTGTAAAGGGTTCATAAAGGAAGAATCAAATTCCAGGCAAGTTAGAATGAAAATAAAAATTAAGATGATCTAAATAAAAACAAGACTATTGTGTGGTGCTACTATATTTTGGTATTCGCAGCTACGCGTTTCAGTTTCTTTCAGTTTATTGGACCATTTTCAAACTCTTTTTAAAATTCTCATTCATTTTATGTTTAGTTTTCTTTTAAAGACATACCTAATCTGAACAAAATTAAATTGTCAAAGGAATTCCCAACTAGTACAACCTGTACTTGGGTCAATCCCACAAGCATTCACAACAGTGGAAAATTAAATTAAATAAATGAAAAAAAAAAACAAAACAAAATAAAAGAGATTCTATCGGAAAAAAGATTAAGACGTAAAAAAACAATATTTGAAGAGCATTGCGATCGACTCACAACATGTTGATAAACAATTGTTGGAATAATTAAAATTGACAATAGAGTCATAGTAAGCATCAACAAAATTAATTTATGTAAGCCCACACAGAGGCCGACAGATATACTCGTACACAAACTGTGAACTAAAAACTATTACAGCTGATCAGATGTGCATAAATAGTTCAAAACAAAGTATTTTGATGAATTATAAATCAATCATTCACCGTAGATCTTTGCTGAAAAAATGAGTTTCAGAGCAAAAGGAAGAAACAACGACGTTGCAAAAATCGTTCTGGGCTGGTATTGAAAGGCTGGAAGAGCCAAGGCTCGCCTTACTAAAGAAGAGGCATCTCCTTCTTCTTGAAATGCCACATCAGGTTCTTGACATAGGCTTTCCTGTACTGCGCTAGCCGGACCAACTATCCTATCCTCTTGATTCCGGTCTATTCTCTGATGTTTCTTGGCCAGAACGTCTGCCGCTTTCCCACACCTCGACTACCCTAAATTTTTCCTTCAAATCTTATTTTTCTTTGCGGACAATGAGTCCTCAATATGCCATTTATCTCATATCTGTATTGGACAATGATTTTCTTTCTATTCTAGCCTCTCGCAATAGTTCGGTAGGAGATTTGGGATATTTGAGAAATCCATGAGGTGACGCCAAGGGAAACTGAATACCTGAGAAATCTGACTCCCAGATCGTTTGCACAATGGTCGTATTCGCATACGAAAGAAGAAGTAGCAGTAGCTTTGTAGATTTTCACGGTCCTTGGTAATCTCTTCCCCCTTTTTCTCGGGTGTACCGTGTGTAGGAATTTCTGGTATTTCTACATTAGTCCTGAAGATGACCTCAGCAAGCGGGCCGAAATCTCGACAACCTACACACGGTACACCCGAGAAGAATGGAGAAGAGATCGGTTCAGTAGCAGTCCGAGGGATGGACATTGGGCGAGATATCTCCCCAAACTGTAGAATTAGTGTGGATGTTGCGTTGTGTGGGAGGTGCGCTAATTCTGTGCGCAAATTTACGCTGCTATTCCACGCCCGACTCTCGGAATACCAGAAATTCTCAAGACGCTCGTCAATGAGCATTTAATGTGGCTTTAGGGCAAAGAGCGTAGGTTAAAATGCTCACACCATGTATTTATGTCATGATTACATGGCCATCATAACAGATACTCAATATTTTGTCAAGTCTAACTTGTATTTCTTTGGGTGCGTACTGTTTGTCTTGCAAATACTTGAAGATCGTAATCAGTAGAGGTATATTAGTTGCTATATAATGAGTATCATGAATCTCTCTCTAGACCAGCGGTCCCTAAATGGTGTTCCGCGGAACCCCAGGGTTCCGCGAAGGGTCACAGGGGTTCCAAAAATTCGAGGGATTGTCGTAGGAAATGCTGAAACTTTTGGTGATTTAAACGACTTTTGGATGGGACTAAAATATGAATACCCTGCAGTTGCTGAGAAGGCTATCATGGTTTTATTACCATTTGTGTTGCCTTACTGATATTAGACTGGCTTTTCAGCTTATGCTTAAACCAAAAACAAGTTTAGCACTAAACTAGATGGCGCCCCAGATCTCCGTATTCAATTGTCGGACATTAAACCTAATTTCAGGGCCATTATAAGTAAAAGTGGGAAAAAAATCATTCTTCACATTAAATAGCCTGATGAGGTAGTCGGTAGCCTGGTTGGTAACACGCTCAACTGTTAATCCAATGGGCGCGGGTTTAATCCCCGACTTACCTGACTTCACAACATAAGCTTTCTGTGAAGTGTACAAAGATGTATTTGGGTTTATTTCGATAAACCCAGATTCATTTTTTTTAATACCTATGTGCAGTAAAGATTTTTAACAAAAAAACACAGTTTTTCTTTTGAAGTTGAACGCAACATACAAACGTGTCATGAGTGTTAATTTTTTGTTGTCGAAATAGGGCTCCCCAAAACAAGTTAAATCAATTAGGGTTCCGTGGCCAAAAAGAATTGGGAATCTCTCTGTAGACAACCTGTTGTGTGGGTCAGGCTAATAGTGTATACTGTATAAGTTACACACTTGTTATTTGGGTGTAACCTGCGTAGGTACCTCTTATTCTTACATCACCTCACAATAGACAACACTTCTAACTAAATATTATAACATATTATATTACAAGAGATGTAAATAGGGACGTATGAGACACCGAAATTTTTTTCACCATTTTCATATTATCATGTTTCTAGAGATATCCATTAATTATGACGGAATCAAGCTAGTTTGGAAAAGAGACAAAGCAGCAGGCGCGAAGCTACCTAAGAACACGATTCCCATCGAGTTACCTTTTGGAAAAAACGATGGGTATAATAGTGTCTAATCTGACGTAACCCAATAAGAAATGTTAGCCCCGGCTTCCCTTCTGCAGAATTTCACCATTCGCCACTACAAAGCAGTCAGGTTCTGCTTGCTTCGTGAAATGGAATGATGGAAGTTCAAAAGAAAGAAGCAATTTTTATAAGGTGTGCTTTCAATGGAGCATCTTCTTCTATTTCTTCAGCCTTCTCCTGCCCACTCCTGGTCGAAGGCCTCCTCCATCTGCTTCCACACTGACAAGGTCGTCTTTCCATCGTAATGGTGGTCTTCCTACGCTTCTGAAAGTCGTTCTAGGCTTCCAGGTTAAGACCCTCTTCAACCACTTATCATCTGGGTCTCCAGCCATGTGACCTGCCCACCGCCATTTGAGAGATGCGATGCAGCATCAATTGGTGTGTATTCTCATGTTCAGTTCGGACTTGTACAAACATAGTGATTACGAAATATTCGATGCTCGAAGCAATAATTGACATCACTATCCATATTTTTATATTTAATACACATTGTAATGTGGAAGAGCATACCTTGATCATTAATCATCGTAAATAATTTGAGTTGTCATTGCAAAACATATGATAGGTACGTGACTCTCTGTATTCCTATTAGGGACACTATACAGCGTGTATTGTGTAGTGGGTCTTCTTATATTTACATAATCGGTTCAACTGAGTACAATAATCCATACAAAGAAGTTATCACAACTGTTTGAATAGAATTAAGTACACACATAATAACACACTATTTGTGAACTACCTGTTTATTCCATGTCGGTTAGCATTACAAGAACAAGAAGAATATTACACTTAAGCCAGCCAAGGCCGACTCGTCAGCGTCGGAACACCCATCCTGCTTCTTCCCCAAGGGAGTTCACATAACGCTGCATAATGTGAATGAAGATGTCTCTCGTCTCTGTTGAGGAAAAAACTTCATCTTCGTAATTCCGTCTGTGCAAGTACAGATAAATCTGGTTCCATAACTTTAGGTATGTCTCAAATATTACAAAATGTTTTTATTTATTTCACAGTGGGCTATGGTCAATTGACCGAGGTATTTTGAAAACGGTCGAATTCTTTCGAAGTAGAGTCTGTAGCTTGCCAACAGATGCAGATACTTAATGCGCATACGCGGAACTGTAAGATTCTTAAAGTAGGTACATTATTCCAAAGAGTATGAAAAGAAAATTATAGGTTGTGGGCAGAAATGGCTGGAAGAGGCTCATTGTTGAATCGCAGTGGTAAGCCGTAATTCACTATAGACATCACGTCCAATAAGAGTTCCAGGACAGTATTAATCAAGCTCATTATTTCGTGAATTTTTATAAAAAGAGTTATTTCATTTCGATCATAATTTAACACGTGACTGCCCTTTTAACAAAGTCCCTATTACAATATTTTGGAATTCTTATTTGATGTGAAGTCTGCTTATTTTTTTATTAATATGGAGACGAGGCACAATAAAGATATTGCTATTCAAAATAGTAACGTATTTTATTTTTATTAGTATAACAAATTTGCGTATACACGACCAACAATAGACATGTCAGAAACAGCTTCGTCATGGTAACGGACACAATATTATAGAAATTTTATTTATTTACAGCTAAAGTCGTGAGAAAGGAGAATGCTCATTTAGTATGGAAAAAACACAGGCCCGGCGCAAACGAAATGTAACTCAAATGATAGGTAAAAATGAGTAATTAAATACTGCATAGGTGGTATCATCGAAATCAGTGGCTAAATGTGTGAAATACATATTCAGTCACCTAGAATCCTGAAGTGACAGCCCTGGGACAACAAAAGAGGCGTAGGAAGACCACAGAAAAGGTGGACAGATGACATTGTCCAGCTTTAGGGTCGAAGATGGCAGCAGATAGACAGAAGACAGTGAAAAAGTTTAGATGAGGCCTATGTTCAGCAGTAGAACGCAAGTGGCTAGCACAGAAAAACATTGAAAATGATTGTCTACTCATATAACAATGCATTAAAATCCAGGATTTGGGAAAAAAAAACTTGGACAAATTAAAATATTTGCTATCAATCGACGTCATGGATCGTACAGCAAGACTTAAATGGCAATGGGCAGGGCACATAGCAAGAGAAGACGAAAAAAGATGGATACCCAGACTCGTAAAGTGGAGGCCATGGGAAAACAGAAGAGGTGTCGGAAGGCCCCAGAAAAGATGGGCGGACGACGTGACCTTGGTAGCGGGTATTCAGTGGGTCAGAAAGGCAAGGGATAGAAAAGACTGGAAACAAATGGGAGAGGCCTATATCCAGCAGTGGAGGGATCAAGGCTGACGAAGAAAAGAAAGAAAGCTATCAATTATAATAATAAAAATCTTTTCATATATATCAAGATATAGAAATCGGATATACATCATAATACATACGAATCAATGATATATATCGGCGAACCCTGCCTGGTACCCTTGTATTCTTTTTATGAACGTTATAGGGTAGTTAGCTAGAATAGTGAGTCCTCGATTATGTATGTGAATATTATCAGTGAATTATCACAGGTATAATTTGAAGGTGATCAGATCACAGATAAATTTGTTATATAATCCATACCAATGAAGCGACGAAATCACATTGGTATTCAAATTCCACATAATCCACTGGTGACCTTCGGCTTATAGACAGCGATTAGGAACATTTTTTTCAATAAAAAAAGATCATAGATAATACTATGTTCATAAAAAAAATATGGAAATTACAGAGGCGTGCTTAGAGTTTTTATTACAAATTTCAAGTCATTTAAATTTAAATCGTTTCAAAACGAAAGTTTTTATAATAGTCCAAGAGCCCGCTGCTTAATTTATGACGTATCTGTTTTTTGATCGAAATGTGGTACAAATGATAGCTTACCAATAGGGTTTTACATCGCACTAGGGTTGCCTATCAAAATCTTGCCGCAACCCCTCCTGCCCCCCCCGAAAAGGTCCCTCTTCGCGGTTTTTCGCATTTTATAGGAATATGGTAAGAGATAGGAGAAAGTAGTCAATGACAAAAATAATCCTTGCTAAATTCTCTACAAAAAATGTCAAGTCAATTTTTTCGTAATGGCCGGTCCAAAACCGAAATTCATTTAAAAAACTAAAAAAATAAATTTAAACTAAATTGGTTGAAAATTGATAAGAGCTACAGGAAAATCGTATAAGAACGAATTAATTACCATAGTTTTAGCTACAAAACGAGCTATAACTTATTTTCAGACATCTAATAATTTAGGAATTATTGCAATAAAACTCAGTGACGAAAATTCTTAAAATTTAGTTTTTCATACAATAACCAGCGATATAGCGCCGCAGGCCAAATATTTTTTTCCATAAAATGTTAGTGATAATGGGTGGAAGAAAGTTAAAGAAAAAAAATCAAAAAAATCTTTTTTTTTTTTCAAAAAATATCCTGTTTTTTGACCGGCCATTACGGGTAAACTACTAGTCCTATGAAAAAATTGACTCTACATTTTTTGTAGAGAATTTAGCAAGGATTATTTTTGTCATTGACTACTTTCTTCTATCTCTTACCATATTCCTACAAAATGCGAAAAACCGCGAAGAGGGACCTTTTCGGGGGGGGCAGGGGGGGTTGCGGCAAGATTTTGATAGGCAACCCTAGTGCGATGTAAAACGCTATTGGTAAGCTATCATTTGTACCACATTTCGATCAAAAAACAGATACGTCATAAATTAAGCAGCGGGCTCTCGGACTATAAGCAATTTACGAATTTAATGTGATTGTTCAAACCGTGATGAAAGCAAACAAGTTAGGATGGTGTGGACGTATGGAAAGAATGTCTGAATGACAACGAGAATATTTGTTACTTTTTACCTTGCTTGCTTTGTTTTACACTCAGTAACATTTACAACGACGAAATTTAAACCAAAATTAATGCACACAAAATCACATTGTTTGCTCCTGGGACATGGGACAAAAATGATCATAGCGAGGCTCTCCCGGGACAGAATTTGATAGCATTTTTGAAAAGAATGATAAGGCAGGTATGCATTTTCATTTTCGGCTAGTCTCATCAGTGCCTCTTGGACCAAGTCCCACATATTTTTGCTTATAGTTTTTTTATGTTTCACGGATTAGCGGTTTTGGCTGCGTGTTGATGAGTCAGTCAGTCATCAACCAGAACATTCGCCTTTATATATTAACTTTAAAGAATGATCTAGGCTTGTGTACACAAACCCAAATACTTTCCTGCACACTTCACAGCACGCTTAAAGCTTGTGTCGTGTATATACATCGCTAGCACTGAGATTCAAACCCGGCACCTCTTGATTAGAAATCCGCGCTCCAACCAACTGTACCAACCATGTATTAACAATGAAATGCTGAAGACAATAATTCGCTATCTTATCTAGAAGCAGGGTCATCAGTCACATTCATACAAAAATAATCAGTAATCAAAGTCGAAATGTTGTCGATATCTGAATGGACTATAGTCAAATTTGATGATTAGAAATTACAATATTGGCTAACCCTTCAATTTACTACTCGCGGCTATTTTGACAAACAACAATGGAGAACTAATAGTCCGTCCCATGTAATAATATCGCTATAACATTAGATAGACATAGAGATAGTTTTATAACTATGGAATTGAATGAGTAATTGTGGATTTCACCAGCTTCTTACGTGAGGAATAGCGAAGATACTCGTAGGAGCCACTTATAATTATTTTTTAAACAAAATTTGTGCTAGGTGGCTCCTAGCTCCGCTATTCCTCACATAAAAAGTTGGTGAAATCCAACATTATTATTTCAACTGGAGTCTGTCTACATTTCTGAACTACAATTTCGTTTGCTGATAACAATAATACTATCCCCCGTTTTCACCAACTTTTACCTAAGAAGGAGACTCCTAAGAAATTTCCATACAAAAACGGAGATAATATTCTATTTATTGACACGCAGGCCTACCAACCACACCCTAATTCCATACAAAATGCAACACGCAACTCACCTACGTTAGGTGCCCAAATATCTCTGCCCAGGCTAGGTGAGTTGCGTGTTGCATTTTGTATGGAATTAGGGTGTGGTTGGTAGGCCTGCGTGTCAATAAATAGAATATTATCTCTGTTTTTGTATGGAAATTTCTTAGGGGTCTCCTTCTTAGGTAAAAGTTGGTGAAAACGGGGGTATTTCTATTAAATTTCTACAAGAGTGCTGCCACTATGGTTGCCAAAAAGCTACAACTAGCGCCCTCATCGAAAACCGTATCCTTCGTGACAGACTCGTGTATGTATACAATAAAACACGTCCTGCCCTGTTCCGTTGAGAAAGAAATCACTAGATGTCGCCAGTGGATTATGCGTCCATATTTAAAATTTATATTTTAAAAAAAGTAGGTACCTAGCACCATGCTAATCGTAAAAGAAACTTTTTAAGAACCGCGCTTGCCTATATTTATCTATACTTATATTTTTTTATTATTCAAAACTTTCCAATTGAAACGTGTTTATGATAAAACGCTACTTCAATTTTAAACTGTTACATAAAGCAAACATGTGTGTAAATTTCGAGTTGTTGGGACATTGTAACGTTATTAAAATTTGAAGAGGAAAAAACTATACGCAGAAAACGACAGAAAGCCATTTAAAAAAAGCGTTGTAAAAAATAAGGAAGAAAGTGCTAAATGACTGAGCATGCGTAAGAGTCAATTACTACAATGAAATTTAAATGAAGCAATTAGATATTCATTTTTTTCTAATCAATCGATCTTCTATTGTTTCTTAATAACAAATTCTCAAACAATACAGTTCCAGACAATGGGTGATCTATTGTAGATATTCAATAAGCTGTTTACGTATTCAGTAATAGAACTACGATTTAACATCCGTTTATTGTACCTATTTGACTATTTACAATGTATTATTCATTCATATGTATTCCTAGGCGTCAAAACGTCGCTCTGCTTAGTAACTAAGTACCTAATGAATAAATAATGAATGACCGAAGTACCAAACCACGGAACAAACTAGGCGTTTGGAAAATTATTCGAATTGATGTTAGTGCCTCTAACATTCTCGACACACAAAACATTTTTTTACAAGATTTTATTTAACTTCATCTGTCGTTGTTGTTGTCTGCGTCTACATTTTCCAACTTCAAATTTTAATAACTTCCCAATGTCCCAGCACCTTGAAATGTTGCACACATATTTGCTTTAGGTGACAGTTTAATATTGTACTACTGTTTTATCATAAACACGTTTCAATTGTAATAACTTCCCAATGTCCCAGCACCTTGAAATGTTGCACACATATTTGCTTTAGGTGACAGTTTAATATTGTACTACTGTTTTATCATAAACACGTTTCAATTGTAATAACTTCCCAATGTCCCAGCACCTTGAAATGTTGCACACATATTTGCTTTAGGTGACAGTTTAATATTGTACTACTGTTTTATCATAAACACGTTTCAATTGTAATAACTTCCCAATGTCCCAGCACCTTGAAATGTTGCACACATATTTGCTTTAGGTGACAGTTTAATATTGTACTACTGTTTTATCATAATCACTCAATTGATAAATTTTAAATGATTTAATATATATATGTGGAATTTATTTAACTTTTAAGAGACATGTATATATGTATTTATTTGTATAAAAACTAAATTAGCTAATTAAAATTTACCAATTGAAACGTGTGTTATGGTAAAACAGCACTACAATATTAAACTGTCACCTAAAACAAATATGTGTGCAACATTTCAAGGTGCTGATGGGACATTGGGGAGTTATTAAAATTCGAAGCTGAAAAATTAGATTCAGACAACAACAAAGACAGATAAAATTTAAAAAATCGTGGCGAAAACAAACATAATATAATTAAATGAGTAATGATAAATACTGCGTCCCTTGCTTCTTGGAATATTCACCTCGTACGTTTTGCCGACAACAAATTGATAGGTCCCATCCATCGTTTGTAATTTCGCCAAGGAAATGCCTCATTTTCAATTACGTAGGTAAATTACTATTGAATATCGCAAATAACTCTATCTATACTTGTATATATTTCTTATATCAATTTCCTTTAATATATCTGCAATGCAACAATTTAACGTCTTCTGTAGTACATTACGAATCGTGACCGGACAAAAACCCATAAGAATGCTTGAATTATTTTTCATTTACAAATTTTATTCTTGTGGTAAATAAATATGATACTTGGTTGTCTCTCCTGCCATTAGCCAAGGTGATTGTGAAGTACGTTGTTCGGCTTGACAATAGATGGCGGGTGTGTTAAAAATACCACCCTCTCCCTTCAACAGGAAGAAATACAACAATACATGGGTACTTAATGTACATGAAATTCGACAGCACAGCCGTCTGATATGATCCCTACTATGCGAGACGAACATCTGGGTTCGAATCCCAGCCGGGGTGAACTGAAATGGCGAATGTTTCTCGAGTGTAAAGTGATCACTTAATCCAGCCGAGGTCGGTCGTAAGCCCGACAATGTTCATCCTTAATTCTTCTACACTGTTGTGGGAATACTACACCCCTAATAATATTGCTCAACATGAATAAATCCCAAAAAAGACTATTGCTGGGTTTCATAAACTCTTTAGGTGAGGAATAGTGGAGGTAGGAGCCACTTATCATCATTTTCCGTACAAAAATTGTGCTGGGTGACTCCTATCCCTGCTATCCCCATTCCTCAATTTCAATTCATTTTCAAAATTCTTTTTATTTTTCTTCGATATTTTACACATTCAAATATGGTTCCTTAAAACTATACATATTTCGAGATACCTCTCCAATAGAGACAAGTCTCGTGTGTGGGGAGGGATAAATACACTATAATGTAAAATATTTTTGTTTAATTTCGAAAAATGCCTTTCAAAATGTCTACATACTATAATCCAAACGCTTCGTTCATCCGAACAGGGTATAAATTTTCGGTGTTCGGATTATAGAGGCTCCGCTGTATTTCTAAATAAAGTAAATAGGATTTATACTTAGTCAACATTTTATAAATAATTCATCTACTGGAATCCAACTAGAAAGTTTGGGCTTTTGTCCGTTGAGAATATTTCTAAAGGGCATTTGTCTTTTTGGGGTTTATTCGTGTTCCGCAATATTCTTATGGGTTTTTCTCCGGGAACCATTATGAATACCTATATTCTCTAAATATCTATCCTCACGCCACTTCCTTCGCCCACAGGCCACAACCCACAAACATATGACACAACCACGATAATGGAAATGCCAAATTCACGTAGAAAACCAAAAATACCTAAGCCACGCTTTAACTGCTGCAGGTCCTTCGGTCTGGAACGAACTTCCTATAAACATTAGACAGGCACAGACTCATACTCAGTCCAAGATCAAATTTAAAGTCGGACCTATTTCAAAAAGATATCCAAAATTAAATCATGTGTTTCACATTGATATTTCAAAAGATTTTTTTTTGACACCTTACATTTTGAAAACCTTACCAAATATGCTTCGGAAAAAAAATAGGGCAGATACATTAAACCTTTATCTAGGGAATGACCGTAAAAAAAAATATCTTTTTAAAATATCAAAAAAATATTGTACAAAACACCTCTCATTTTTTTCCAAGGGTTGCATTTTTTTTCCAATTGTCAAAAAGAAATTATTATATTGTACTGATAATATGCATTTTTTTTAAATGGAGCAAAATTAACCCCAAAAAGTAAAAAAAAACGCTATTTTTAACATCAGTTTTTGGACGGTCGCGTTTCCTTACACACCTAATCTTTTACACGCGTATTTGATTTTATTCCATTATGCATAGTTATCATAAAATGCTAATATGTGCAAACCAAAAAACAAGGTTTACGCATTATGAAGTACCATAGAACATAGTCCAATCAGTTTCAGACAGAAACTGTGACGTCACAATTTTTAATAATAATTAGTCACCGAAAAACAAAAAAATTATTATGAAAAGATGTGCCGTTGTATCCAAATAACAAATGCTATTACATAATTAAAACAAAAAGTGTTATTATTCACAGAAAAAAGTTTATAAATAATTTATGTAAAATTGTTTTCAAACATCGATGACGACATTATACGCTATAAACTGTAATGGCAATAACTGCCCCCCAGTTTTTTTTTTATTTTATTTATTTAAACTTTAAGTGAACAACAAATACATATAAATATAAAAAATGGACATAGTACAGATTATAAATCGTTGTTCACTAGAGCGAACTTATCGCAGAACTGCGATTTCTTCCAGTTAAAACCCCAGGAAAAAACGGAAAAAAAGAAATTGAATAAAAATATAGGAAAAAACAGAAAAAAGAAATTGAGTAAAAAATATACGAAGTATAAAATATATACATACATACATATGTGAGAAAAAAATAAATAAAAAAATAATAAACAAGAAACAGAATGCATACATACATAAAAACATATATTTAGTTATTAGTTTGAAATGTCAATATGCCTACTCTTAACGTGGCAACAAAAGCTAATATAAAAAGTGGTATGCTTTTAAAAAAAGCAATTTAGGTAAAACGTTTATTTTTTTTTTCAATTTACTCCGAATCGGTCCATAATCAGATAACTGTTTTAGATACTAGACGACTCCTTTGAAAGATGACAATAATTTGACATATGACATGAGGAACGTTCCATCTCTTATAATATTTCGATTTTCCCTCTTTACGTGGTCAAATATGACAGATCTTACATATCGAACAATAGTATAGTTTTTTTCCCGTTCAAAAAAAGAATATTTTTATTCTGACATTGAAACGCCGTAGACCGTCACTCGATAAAAAATACGCACAAAAACGCGTTATTTGATTAACATAAATTAATTCTTATTTTTTTATTTATTATAAACAATAATTGAGAAATCATGTCGTAACGATTTTGTTATGTATAATTAAATTAATAGGTATACATTATAATATGTATAATTTGCATATCAGATTATAATAGTCCAAGAGCCCGCTGCTTAATTTATGACGTATCTGTTTTTTGATCGAAATGTGGTATAAACGATAGCTTACCAATAGGGTATTACATCGCACTAGGGTTGCCTATCAAAATCTTGCCGCAACCCCCCCTGCCCCCCCCGAAAAGGTCCCTCTTCGCGGTTTTTCGCATTTTATAGGAATATGGTAAGAGATAGGAGACTGTAGTCAATGACAAAAATAATCCTTGCTAAATTCTCTACAAAAAATATTAAGTCAATTTTTTCGTAGAACTAGCGGTTTACCCGCAATGGCTGGTCCAAAACCGAAATTCATTTAAAATACAAAAAAAATGTATTTAAACTAAATTGGTTGAAAATTGATAAGAGCTACAGGAAAATAGTCTGAGAACGAATTAATCACCATAGTCTTAGCTACAAAACTAGCTATAACTTATTTTCATACATTTAATAATTTCGGAGTTATTACAATAAAACTCAGTGACGAAAATTCTTAAAATTTAGTTTTTCATAAAATAACCAGTGATATAGCGCCGCAGGCCACAATTTTTTTTCCATAAAATGTTAGTAATAATGGGTGGAAGAATTTGAAAGAAAAAAAATCAAACTTTTTTTTTTATTTTTTCAAAAAATATCCTGTTTTTTGACCGGTTATTACGGGTAAACTATTAGTTCTATGAAAAAATTGACTTAACATTTTTTGTAGAGAATTTAGCAAGGATAAATTTTGTCTTTGACTACTTTCTCCTATCTCTTACCATATTCCTATAAAATGCGAAAAACCGCGAAGAGGGACCTTTTCGGGGGGGGGCAGGGGGGGTTGCGGCAAGATTTTGATAGGCAACCCTAGTGCGATGTAATACCCTATTGGTAAGCTATCGTTTATACCACATTTCGATCAAAAAACAGATACGTCATAAATTAAGCAGCGGGCTCTCGGACTAATAAGTAATGATTATTGTTACAAATTACAATGTCAAAGTTGCAGTGCGCTTGCGCATTGTTTCTTGACATTAATGACTAATTACACATGGCGGCGGCACAAACCAGCGGCGTCTTTTGTTTTATTTGTACAACATCATACGTAATGTACAAATTTTTGCGGTTTTCCATTTGTTTTTGTTTTTATTTTTCGCAATGTATGAGGCGGATGTCGCAATCGTAGCTGAACATGGAAAAAAATGCATCGGGAAAAGGAAGATTTCTCAGTTTATACTAAAGATATCATCCCAATTCTTAAAACAGGGATAAATGACAATATGTTTTAGTGACTCTAGCAGTTAAAAATTAGATTTTTCTAAATTTGCAATTAAAAAGTAATTCTAAAGTTACCTCTGAAATTGACTGAAACATGAGATTATTCCCGTAGTTTGTTAGATGCAATGCTGATAAAATTTGTTGATAAAATTATATTAACAATGGTTGATAAAATTATTAAGGTAAGTGACTCTCATACAAAAAGGAAAAACATCACACGTCGACTCTCCAATTAAGGGCGTCCGCAGCATACACCAACAACAAAGGCTGTCAAAAAAAGCTAACTAAAGCCAATCAGTGCTCGCAAAAATACCACCAAACAACGAATACAACAAAAAAAGAAACAATTCCAAGTATTTTGCGCTTACACTATCATACAAGATTTTAAATAGTTTAAGCGATAATAGAACGATTTTTACTAAGAGTATCTCGCACCTGGACAGCAAATGCTTGCAATGAATACACGGGTTAAACGTTTATTCGGAGGTTAGCTATGTATTTTATCAGGGGAATAAACAGGTATGGTTGGTTAACGTTGGACGTAGGTTAACGAAATAAGCCGTTCGTGGTTCATCATCCAAGGATTAAAGATAATTGGATGAAGACTTCCAATACGATAAATAACTAAACCACGGATTATCTCATAATCCGGCGAATTAATTAAAAGGGTATTATTACAGTGTGATTACAATATAATCATCATACGGTTGATTTATCACTTTCTACAAAGTTATCAATTATTAGCCAGGTAAAAAAAATTGAATAGGTAATTTGTAGAATAAGTAAAAAAGTTTTGCATAATAATAAAAATCAAATTTGCACCCAAAAGAAAACATGACCTTTTTTATTAATTTTCATTATTTATTATACAGCAATAAATGTTAGATACTTACAATTTGTCATAAAATCCTATTTCCTCTGGCAGTTAACACTTTATTCCACAATCTGAAAAAGAAAAGAAAGGTACGATTAGTATTGTGGCAGAAATATACAGAAAATGCGGTAGTATCTCTAATTTTTGTTTTAATTATAGTCAAGAGCATCACAGATCGCATTTTTAGCGTCTTGCGCATAAGCCAACGCCAACATACACACGCAGAGTTGTGCAAGAAACTCGTTAGGCTACAAAATAAATTTCGCGGTACGCCACTGTGCGTACGAAGTACAAAGGTCAGACCTCTCGATAACTTTGTCAATTAATTGAATTAATCTGTCTCCTGGTTTCACCAGGTCGACCAGATTCTCACAGAGGTAGTCGGTACCTGGGTTACTAACGCATTCGACTTGAAACGATCCCCGATGCCAACTTACACCACTTCACGACACTAGCTTTTTCGCTTACTGTAAAGTGTACAAATATGTATTTGGGTTTATTTCGATTCATTAAGCAAAAACATAATAATCGCCTTTTCATATGTCACTTTTTCATTCGCTACCACCATCTATGGGAATTTTCTTAAAATCTATTCCTATGGTAGTTAGTGTTTACTCTATGGGCATCTATACGAATTTCCATAAAACTGATGCAAAATGCTCTCCAAATACATTGGAAGATTCGAGGTGTTGAGATGGTCGGTAGCCTGGTTAGTAACGCGCTCGACTGTTAATCCGGCGGGTTCAATCTCCTTTACAAGCTTTTCAAGCTTACTGTGTAGTGTACAAAGATATGTTTGAATTTATTTGGATAAAAACCCAGAATCATTAAAAAAAACTCAAAATACATAGGAGGATTGACGAAGTTGTCCGTAATTTTGTAAGGATTACAGCTAGTTAATAACAAAGTTGTTGGCATATCAACAGTGCACTGTGCATTCAGTTAGTTCAGGACGGTGCATTCTCATAAAACTGTCTGCATTCTTATCTTCATGTTTACCTGGTGATACCATAACACAAAATGTCTTATCTGTTACTGTTAGTGTTAGCATTATAATATTTATAATAATATCCAATGTATGTATAATATTATCTGTTATAATGAAACCTTAACTGTCTGTACGCTCCGTTTGGAAAATAATCAATAGATGTCGTTGACCACATTCAAATTTATTTATTTATTCTTTAAGTGAACAAAGTAAACATACAAACTTACAAAATAATGGACATAGTACAGATTATAAATCAGCGTTCACTAGGGCGAACTTGAACCTTTATCTAGTGAATCACCGTAAAAGATTTTTTTATATCTTGCATAGATTTATCAAAAAAATGAGAAAAACACCTCCGATATTTTTCCCGAAAAACAGTAATTCGTTTCCCGAAAGTCGCAAGATAAACAGGAGTGGAAAGGCTTGGAGGAGGCCTGCGTTCAGGAGTGGACGGTTTCGGACTGAGAATAAGAAGGAGAAGATTGATAATATGTATTAAAATCTAGGGAATGACCGTAAAGTTTTTTTTAATGAAACGAAATTAACCCCAGAAAGTTAAAAAAAACGTTATTTTTTACCTACATTTTGTATGTAGATAGCAAAGTCAAGATTGTTTTTAAAAATCATAAGGGAATTTAAAAACACGTCATAACGTATAATAACCAAATTCTTAAACTGATAATAAACAAGATGAGAATCTTTATTACTTTATTCTGTAGATAGTACCTATCTACTTAGGACAATAACAGATTCTTCGTCTCAAGAATTTTATCATTGGGTGAAAAATGAAAAGATAAAATTTTATGTAAATTGTTTAACAAAGATTAAGATAAGACGGAGGTATGCATGATGAAGAACGCATGATGAAGAACGCATGTGTGTGGGGTCATAATAATATAATGTGGTACTCAAATACCAAACATAAACACAGTATAATCGTAGATAAACTCAACACCTAGACGTACTAGCGGATCCAGGGGGTGGGCTAGGGGGCTGAAGCCCCCCCCAAAACAGTACTTTACTTTATATACAACAGTCTTTTGTAGACAGTACTTTATATACAACAAATCTAGGGGTTTCAGCCCCTTAGCCCCCCCCCCCAAAAATGTTGAGTGACAGTACTTTTTACCATGTGACGACATTCAGCCCCCCCCCCCAAATTAAATCCTGGATCCGCCACTGCCTAGACGTAATTGTTTGAATTAATGTGTAAGAACCGAAATGGATACCCCAATGAGTCCAATGACTCTAATTTTACAAGATTTAATTTAACTGGAAGAAATCGCAGTTCTGCGATAAGTTCGCCCTAGTGAACAGCGATTTATAATCTGTAATATGTCCATTCTTCACATTTATAAGTATTTGTTGTTCACTTACAGATTAAATAAATAACTGCACTGTGGTGTTTTTTGTCTGTGTAAAAATCTTGCAATCGATTTTTCAATCACGTCATGACAACTTACTGCTAGCCACTTGCGTTCCACCGCCGAACATAGGCCTCTTCTAAACTCTTCCACTGCCTTCTAACTTGGGCTATCTGCTGCCATCTACGACCCGAAAGCCGGACAATGAGGACAAGGTCCCGGGTTCAAATCCGGCGCTGACGATATATACTGCACTTGACGACACAGTCTTTTAGCATACTGTGAAATGTGCAGAAAAGTATTTGGATTTGTGAATACAAGCCCAGATCCTTTTTATAAAAAAAACCTGCATGAATTTTTGAGGTTGAACCAAGTAATTTTGCACAATTTTCTGAATAAGTCACGAGCTTGCCCGAGTGTTAAACCCTCGGCACGCCATTCTTAGCTTAAGTGAGCCCATTTCCATTCAAATGTGCGAATTAGCTTTAGGTACAGTAAGAGAAAACATTACTACGGTAAATAACCTAACTGAAAGTGTATACTTAGCCTACCTACTTCGCACAACAGCAAAAGCTGCATAATTTTCTAATAAAGAATAGTAATAACATTATTCAATAACAATAATACACACTACGAAAAAATGTAGAGATTCACTAATATTACTATGCCATTTTCCCGTGGCGCTATTGTCGCATATAAAATACGCCTACAAGAGTTTTTTTTTCGAAAGAGAAGACGATTGCGTTGTTTTGTTACTCCAAAAATAGATATTAGTGTCGAATCCATAGATTTCGTTTTTTTGTTGTTTTTTTTTAAGGGTATTTAGTAGAGGTTTGTCACAGCCCACATTTTCCTATCTCTTACTTAAAAATGCGAAAAACAGCGTAGGGGGCCTATTCTAGGAAAAAGCGTGGTAATATTTTCCTAGGCAACCCTATGTCGATGTATTGCCCTATGTGTAAACTTTCGTTCAAATCACATTTCTTGTAAAAAAATGATAGGTCATATTTTGGCGGCCGGATCTTAAGTAGTCTAAAATACTACTTGCCTAGAATCTACTTATTTTTAAGACACTGATAATAAGTTAATCAAAATAATGTTCTGAGATTTATGACATAATGTTGGCGTTATACTATCACCTCCATTCAGTGGCGTATAATAAGTTTTCATTTGGGGGGGAAGGGGCGATATAGTATTTGACTTTGGGGTAGGGGGGAGGGTTGTTTATTGTTGTGAATCGTCCCTAGGCCATTTGCAGGCATTTGGACTCGTCAAAGTTACATGTTGACAGTAATATAGGTATACAAATAGAGATAAAACAATAAATATACTGGGAAATTCAATGCCAAATAGAGTGTAAAAGGCTCTATTGACACTTCGTCATGGTCGTAAAACTAAGTACATATTCTACATTCTACAACACTCAATAAGCACATACAAATAAAATTAACAAAGAGATAATAATTATGGTAAGAAACTAAACCTGACCACACAATCTGAATAATAGCGCCGCAGGCGAAATTTTTCGAGGCGAGTTATGGTATTAAAATTGTTAATTAAAGGTAAATATTGTAATTGTGGTGTACAAAAACTACAAATAAAGAAAGAAAAAATAACGCCGCAAGCATATTTTTTTTCTTTTATGAATCTGGTTGTCTTTCTAAATGTTTTAAAATAACCTTTATTATATAATTGTTTTACATTTCGGGGGTTAAGGGGGGGGGGCTCTATATATACGCCCTTGCTTCCATTTGACGTTTTATTTATATAGCCTCGTCAATAAATATATTTTATGTAGGTAAATAAATAAATAAATAAGCCTAACACTAGACATATTATTGTATGGAATTTACATATTATGCATTGCATATTCAGGTATAAATTTCCTATTTTGATGCCAAGATAAAATATCAATAAAACCCACACGTGATCATATAAATTACCTTAACTTAGGCGGTTAAGAGAATTGAGATGTCTAAATCTAGAATATCTAGATATATCTGTGTCTATCTGTAAAATATTTACGAAATATATGGTAACTAGATAAATCCGTGGTACAGAGCATTTTCTATATCTTGGCAGCCGGCGGAGGTTAGCTGCAAGTCCAGTTCAAGATTGTATTGTTGGTCATAAGAGCTGTCAAAGGTCCGCAATATTCTCACATTGTATCTCTTGCAAGTGATCTACAATGCCGAAAATATTACAGAGCGGCGCTAGAGAAATCATTTTAAAGGCAAGATAGTTTTGCGAGACGGAAAAATAAAAAAATACTCCAAATCCCTTTAAACCGCCACCACAAGTTTGAATAACAAAGTTGCCAGTTTATTCTAACAATCCAAAAATTGGCTGGTTTGCTACTGTTTTTTTGCTACTGACAAATACAATTTGTCAGTAGCAAAAAAATGTAACCATATCTCCCTATCACATCAAGCAACAGTATACCAAGTTTGCTCCGTGAGACTTCTGAAATAAAATCTCAAAAAAAAAACTTTTTTTAACGTCAATATGTCTACATTGTCTACTCTTAAAATCAGAAGACTATCTAAGACAAAATTTACATGATATTCAGAATGGGTGGCGATGGTTATCGCCAGTAAAGATATGAGATACCTCAAGGAAGCTTTACAAATACCTGACTTTTGCAGGACACTCGAAAAAATATAAAAGCGTGGGGGGTCTGTTCAATTCCACTACTGTATAAAACGATTATGTAAATTAAGTAAATAAAAGATAATTGAAACGAGGTAGCTAGGTGGGTAGAGGTATTTTGTGTTATTGTGGTTACCTACTGTGTATGTAAATTCTAATATGTGATGTAGTTGGTTCCATAGCGCAGCTGTCACTTACACAGGACATGGAATTTTCTCCTGAAATGCGACATGAATAAATTGGTAGTTGAGAGCACAACATCTCAGGCGCGCAATCATTGGTATCGTACGCCTCATCAATTTAACTGAAAAAAGTTTTTTTTTTCGATGGGGTCATACAGCTTCCTGGAGATTTTATTTATGAAACGCGGGGGAAACTATCTAAAATTCTATGTGCATGATATCGTTCCATTATCTTAATTTTTTTTTATTTTTTAGTGAGGGGAAAAAGGGACCGAAAATATTTAAAAAAGCGCTGTAGTCACTGCGTCTTACCTTAAACATTTTATCAACCAAATTACAATATTGTAGGCATCTAAAAAAACTACGGGAATGATCTCAAGTTTCAGTGAATTACAGAGGTAATTTTGAAATTATTTTATACATACTATCTAGAAAATATACAAAAATCAAATGACTAACGCTAAATATTTATCCATGGTTTAAGTACTAGGATGATATCTTTAATACAAGAAAAGTAATCTTACTTTTCCGACGCAATTTATCGTATAATTTTAATTGCAGACCTTATTTAACGCCCGCGTTGAGCCTAATCCTGTGATATCCGTGATATCTGGATAGGTGAATGATTCCCAGGCTGATGAGTTCATAAATCAATCGTGAAAGATAACATGTAGACTCTTCTGGCTGATAATAATGAGAAGTGTGTTGGCAAGTTTCTTCTTCTTCCGCTTCAGAGTAAAAAAGTGTCTTCCGTGACGAAAATTTTTCGTTCTTACCAACACCGACAACAAATTTCATGCATGTATGTTGCAGATACCGCTGGTTGAGCACCTCTGTGAGCCACTCTATTATATTCTTGTTGCAGTATATATTACATATATTTTTTTATTATTTCCATCTCTTTATACTCTTCTTCTTCCTCCTCGTCATCATTGTATATTCTCGCATGCGAGTACCTACCTATTTATTATTATACCTACATACTTACTTTATTATTACATGTATAATATAAATGAGTGAGATAAAAGATGATTGTTTCCTTTATACTGCATACTTTGAGGGTTGATTGAAGGGAGTAGAATTGAAACACGCGAAAAAGTGGGTTGGAAAAAGTGGTACTGCTTTATTTAGATTTCTATTACCTATACAACAATTGTCTATTGTATGCAAAAATCTGTTTTTTTTTGTGAACATAAAATTACACCGAGCAACATTACAGCGTTAGCCTTTGCGTTGCTCGGTGTAAACAATCAAACATCATGACATTATTATTATTTTTTATTATTTTATTAGATGGGGTGTATTATGTACTGCGACCTATAAGATCTATTGTACTCCCCCTACTTTGCCCATCTGGTAACTACCCAGTTAGAGCAGCCCCTCTAGTCCTAGGCGTCTTACGAAGTTCAGCACTCGGAGGAGGTCTAGGGTGGGAAGTGATTCCACCTCTATCTGGTGCTTGCCCAAAGTTCTCAACCTCATATATCTTACAGCATCGCAGTCTGCCAGAAGATTGTGGGGAGTTTCCTCCTCCTCCTCACAGAATCTGCATGTGCCGTCCTCTTCAAGTCCCAGTTTACGGAGATGCTCCCTCATCATGACATTATATATCACAAACAAATTCAACTACAACAATACTACACTTACAAATAACAATGACACTATACTATCTCAGATGCTGTTTCACATGTCTGGTGAACTCATTATAAGTTACCCCAAACATGTCGACCCACTGTGCCAGTTCATTCAAATAGCGGACCGCCCTGCTGACCGGTGCATTAACCATAACGTTGGTTCTTGTACCCTGTAAAACATGTAAGGAGATACACTTTATTCAAAACCGAGCAACCCCGGGTATTTTAATTAATAAATACTATAATTTAGTAAGCATGTAAATAAATATATTACATCACGCTTGAATGCCACCGGAATTGATGGTTTGTTATAAAAAATAAACATAAAAAATATTTTATTGAATACAAATAAACAATTTGTAAAGGACATCCTGATGATGACTCCATTTCCTGATGAGAGCGGAGGGGGGACGGGGGGAGGGACATTTGGACACTGTAGTAATAAAAACAATAAAATATACAGTAGGTAGGTACTTTATTATCCAAGTCTTGTAATCTTTCTAGAAAACGATGGGTGCGGTCACCAAATTTACTTTGCAAGAAATCGCTGGACAGCTTCGGCTTTGTGAATGTTTTGGATTAAGAGCAATTTCGTTTAAGATTAAAAACTCAATAAACGGGAGACCATAGATCTATAACCTTACTAAATGTGCTTTGGAAAAAAATAGAGTAGATACATTGAACCTTTATCTAGGGAATAACCGTAAAACATTTTTTATATCTTGTATGGATTTCTAAAAAAATATGATAAACACCTCTGATCTTTTTTTCTGAAAGACAGAAACTCGTTTCCTGACAGTCACAGAGATGTTTTTTTGTATTGATAATATGCATTAAAGACAGCAACTTGTTTCCCGAAAGTCGTGGTGAAAAATGATTTTTTTTTGTGTTTTTTGTTGTGTGTACTACATAATATGTTAAATTTCTCACACGACTTTTCTGGAAGAAATCGTTGTATAGTGATAAGCTCGCCCTAGTGAGCAATACTCATTATTACAGACGTGAATTTTTCTCGTTATTTTATATATTTTTCTATGAAATGTTCTCTTGAAGAATAAATAAACAAATAAAAAACTCAAGTCAATTGCAAACTTAAACAGAATAAGTACACAGAAAGTAAAATGTCCACCAAAATTTTCTTGGAAATATCAAAGTAGGTAAATAAAATACTTTACTTATTCGAGTAAGTATTCCAAATCCTTATGTAAAGTTACCGGAAATGTATGAGATCCGTCATTGTATAAAATTTCTAGGAAATGTATACAATGGCTAAATTCGGCAGGAAATTTGTGAAATAAATTTCATATTTTGTAATTTTTTGCAAGTACTTCTTATAAATTACATTTAATTTATTAATCTAATATTATATTATACACATTTTACTACGAATTATGAAAGTAGACACATTTTTTAAACAGGAATCTGAAATATATCAAATTATGTAATTTTATAGGTTATTCGGTATTATGATGTTTTTATTCTCGATTTTATCTAAGTGCCAGCTTACCCGAAATACATTATAAGATTTTTAGGTGCTGTATGGCCGTGGTCGAATGGGATTTATTTTCATTTCAAATCCCATTCGACCACGGCCTCACAGTCCGGAAAACCACAGTCAAACTTGTGACTCTGGCCGTGAAAAACTTCGAACTTGTATAAGATTTTGAGTTATTAAAACATATATTTCCTAAGAAAAGTATGAATTTATTTATTTATTTTCATAAACGGCGTAAGCCTTTAATAATGCTATTACAATAAACAACAGATCACATATGTATATGACATGAACAAAAAATATGCGTAAACAATAAATCAAATCAACCTAGGCAATCTTCAGTCAACAACTACACAATATTAAAGAACTAAAGAACCTGTGACAAATTATTTCACACATTACCTAAATTTACCCTGCATTCTATGCATTCCCTTGATTTCTATACAATTCCTAAGTTTCATACGCTTCCGGTAGCATAGATATCGTTAATAATACGGAAATGGATACTTAAGTAAGAAGTTTTTTTAAGGTAGGTAAGTACTTCATGAAATATTATGGCGCTTGTTAAAAATCAATAAGTTTAGTTCGACATATCGCATTACTTTTTCCTGGAAATTTGATATAGAAAAGTATTTTTTTTATAATCCGATCGCACAAATATATTTCTTAAGTACTTTTTATCGAAAATTATGAAAAGGATTTATGGTATGTTTAACAAACTGCGAATAGCTCAAAGAAAAATGGAGAGAATAATGTTGGGCATTAAACTGCAAGACAGGAAGAGGAATGACTGGATACGCAGCCAAACTTAAAGTGACTGATGTGGTTCAGAGGATAGCGGTGCAGAAGTGGAGATGGGCGGGACACATTGCAAGAATGCAGGACAACAGATGAACGAGGAGACTGCTGGAGTGGAGACCAAAGGGCGATAAAAGACCATAAAGGCGACCACCTACCAGATTACCCCCTGAGTGCGACTGTGGGGCGAAAAGGCAGACTATGGGCCACATTGTGACTGATGAGTGTGACCTTCGTACATATGAAGGGAGCTTCGATGACTTCCTATACCTGAATGAGCCAGCGACTGAATATATAAAGAACGTTCAATTTAATTTCTGACGACCAAGCTTGCTTGCGAAATTTATTATTGCCCAATGTCCAAACTTGAAACTTTTTGCTTTGTGGCATGTGATATACTTCTTTTGACCGTACGATAAATAAATAAATTATGGTAAACGAACAATAACAGCGAACGCCACCAGGTAAGTACATAACGCTAGTAGAATTATCTGTCAGTAAGTACTGACTACTATGAGTAATATCATAATCTAATCATACACAAATAACAATTTGTACAACGTGTAACTTTATTATAGGTACCTACCTCTCCACAGTACCTACTTATATATATGTGCAGTGAAGCGTGTGCCGAACAAAGGTCCACGTTCTAAAATAACGGAACTCCGAACTAGCAAAACAATGGAATACCTAGTTCCCCTAGCCCTAGACCTAAATATACGTGTATGAACGGTTTTTTTTTGCTAATCGAAACCGAATACGTTAGTATTTTTACGTATTTATTAATAAACAGTTGATGTGTCAAAAAGGGTGGAAGTCAAATTGCATGAATGTGACGGAAGCTTGAAGTGTGTGTATAGATAGGAAAGTCTAGCGATATGTTCTCTCTGCCTACCCCGAAAAGGATACGGCGTGAGGGAATGGAGAGATAGACTTAAAGTTAACAAAATACAGAAAAATGTTACATAACGAGTAATATTTAAGCCAAAATATCTGTTCACTAGGGCGAGCTTATCGCAGTGCTGCGATCTCTGCCAGCTGAGTATGGGATGTAGTTTTTTTTTATAGAAAGAATCTGGGCTTGCATACATACACAAACCCAAATACTTTCCTGGCACACTTCCACTAGGCTAAAAGCCTGTATCGCAAAGTGTAGAATACATCGCCAGCACAGGGGTTCGAACGTGGCACCTCCCATTTGAGAGACTGCCACGTCAACCAACTGCGCCAACCATGTACTCGTATAATGAATTAGTTAATTCACATAAAAGTATTTTTCATACTTAATAGTAACCACCTCTCTCCACACCGCTGTGTTCTTAATTTTGTTTAGTTTTGAATGTTATTCATGTTCTATTAATGCGTAATAAGATAGTACTCATACTTCTTTGAAAATAAACAAAAAAATTAAGTAGGTACTTATAATAATTTTTATCAATCATGAGTCATAAACTAAATACAGTTTACACTTTAATGGGACACTCAAAACACCTTTACGATGTTGACAAAACAATGTCGAAAAAAACAATACATCGCGAATAAAACAAAAACAATAGAATTTAAATCTCAAAGAATACTTTCACACTTGCATGTTAATTAAGAAATCTGATTGTGCACTCAAAGTCAACATTTATTTTCAAAAAGGTGTTAATCATTAACATTGTGTGCAGTCTGACGGATAAGTAAATGGTATAGATGTGTTGATACATTCTACCAAAATTATGTGCTTGGATTAAAAGTTTCTCGTCCATTCAATCCACAATCGAATTTACTTTATGACTTAATTATTTCTTTGTTATATTTTGATGTGAAGTCAAAGGTTCAGAATCGATAACATAATTTCCGTGAAGCAAAGTCATATTTTCTGTACGTAACATATCATATCACTGTGTAAGACAACATTTTGGGTACCTGTTACCTGCTAAAATTGTTATTAATATAATAACTTATTATTGATAGGTCTCTATTTACTGAAAAAAAGTATGATTTTCCTTTAAATTGTGCGCAAAAGAGGTTTGTCTTAACTTTGAAAACAGCGGTCCACATAAATAAGTTTTGCAGCCACGGTAAAATATTCTGTTTCAAATAACAATTTTTAAAAAATGCAAATACGCGTTGAGGTAATGTTTTTAATTCAGATCTAAACGTAAATGACTCAATCATCGTTTTTAGAGTAAGAGTTTTTTTTTTTAATGATTCTGGGTTTATCGAAATAAACACAAATACATAATTGTACAATGTACACTTTACAGTGAACTATAGAAAAATTGAACCGTCAAGTGGGGTAAGTCGATAACGGGAATCGAACTTCGAAGCTAGCTACTGACCATCTGATAATAATTTAATAAATATGTAGAGTATTAAGCTAACAATTGAATAACAAAAGTTGTCATTATCGCCATATTTTTATGACGACAATGAAGAAGTCTGCGATTCATGACGAGTTACAGCTAGTAATAACAATAGTATCGATGAGTCATATTGAATAATATAATTATATGCAAATTAAATTAGTAATATTATAATAATCATTCATTGTTCTATCATAGAACAGAATAGAATAGGATAGAGTAGAAGAATACATTAAAAGATGACCATATTGGTTCCGTAGCGAGGCGTCCCGCAGGGCTCTGTCTTGGGTCCATTAAAAAAAGCACATTTTGTCATTGTACAGTAATCGCACATTACAACCATATTTAAATATGACAAAAATGGTTTGATTATGCATTTAAAACGAATTTAGCGGTAAATCTATGCCCATTTAGGTGGCAAACGTTATGTTATGTCATATTTTGATTAATTGGGAATATGAATTCGACGCACAAACAACGTGTATTATCAGGATTGAGAAAAGCCATGGACTAAAAATAGATATGTCCATAATGTAGCATTATGTGAACTCCCTTGGAGCGAAAGTAGGATGGGGGTTCCGACACTAAACGATATAACGAAAGGTACACTGAGAGATATACAAAATATTGTTCTATTCTATTCTATGCGGGGTAGGCAGAGAGAACTGATCGCCAGATTTTCCAATCCTAACACACCCTTCGTGCTTCTGTCACATTCATGCAATTCGTCATATACACAGTCTACAAATCCTTTTGCTCACAACACGTCCGTTTTTGAGAATCTGGTGAACATGTTCAAGCCATGTGGTTCTTGGACGACCGCGTTTCCTTACACCTCTTTTTCTCCCAGGTGTGTTTTCTTTGTTATCATTTCATCGTTCATTATCTCTACATGTCCCAACCATCTCCACTAGTTCACTTTCGTTTTAGTCACAACATCCGTTTTACATTCACTTAATTCTAATCACTTCATTTCTTCTCCTATCTCTCACCATTTTTTTTAAATGAATCTGGGTTTATTTCAATACACCTTTGTACACTTCACAGTAAGCTTGAATAGCTTGTGTCGTGAAGTGGAGTAGGTCAGCATCGGAGATCGAACCCGCATCCTCTGGCTTAACAGTCGAGCGCGTTACCAACCAAGCTACCGACCACCATTATTTTAGTAAAACAAACTTACACGAAGAACCTTCGCTATAAAACAATATTTCCTAGTTTGAGAAGTCACTATTATTAATCCACACGCTCGTATAGGGTCGTGAAGGCTCGGTGTTCATGAGTAGAAAGGCGTCAACGGTCGGTTACGTACACGTCAAGACAAACATTTTCAACCACACGCCTTTTTACTCATTCACGGCGAGGTCGTCGAGGGTCGGCGAGCGTCTGGCGCCAGCATAACAAGTTTTCACATATTTCTTTCATCAAAGTAATTTTTGATATGAAATATTTTTCATAATATTTGATAGGCGCAACAGCATATAAATCTGTCTATAGAAACTAATAAATTATTATTGCGTAAGACTGGGGCACAAGATTAAAAGAAAATCGTATTTATGAAAATAAATCACTTAGCTGAAAGTCTAAATCAAAGATCACTTGAAAATTATTGCCAATAAATAATTTTATTTATGTACTAAAGATTGAATGCTGATCTATTTCATATGAAAAATTATTAGGGATGTGTACGATCGATTAATTCAAACACTATTTAAAACTTCGATAGCCTATGTGTGTCTAAATGTCTCTACTCATTGTAAAACTATATTGACTATGTATAAAATTATGCGCTATTTTCTTTTATAATTTAATTTCGAATGACGATTTTTCCATGTTTCCAAGCCACGAATATTGAAGTGGAGGCTTTGGACAGATAGAAGGAGCGTCAGAAGGCCACCAAAGAGATGGAGCGACGACATTGTCCAAATCGCTGGAGGAACCTGGATACGGAAGGGTCAGAGCAGAGACGAGTGGAAACAGTTGGAAGAGGCCTATATATAGCAGTGGAGGGAAGAAGGCTAATGAAGAAGAAGAAGAAGAGGAAGATTCCAAGTTTCCTGATGCACCTAGGGATGAAAAGCCAAAAATATAATAGCCAATAATATCTATCTATACCCGCACGCCACGTTCCTTGCAGAGTAGGCAGAGAGGGCAGAGTGCCAGACAGCCCTTTACTTAAAAAAAAAACTTACACATGTTCCTAGCCTCCGTACCCGCTTGGCCTCCGGCCACATCTTGCGCCACGAGGTTCTCTTACAAGACTGGAGGGAATGGTTGAGAGGACAAACCATAGAGGGGGCCCTCAACGGCAGTACCTGGACCAGGTGTACGAAGACATGACCACATAATTCTGTCGAGCTGAAGAGAGTTGCAGAAGACATGGAATTCGAGATGCAAAACGTTATTGCAAGCAAATCCGCAAGATTGAGGCTGGAAAAGAAGTAAGGGCTCGATGCTTCGATAGTCTTAACCATTCCTAATTAAAATACAAATAGTTGGGCAACAGAACTATAATGTGTTTACTCATAAACATGTAAAGGCGTCAGGCATTTGATTGTGTATAAATAGTTCATGATAACATTATACAATGCACACACAACGATTAAAAGCAAATATTTTGTTAAATACAGATAGCAATAATCAATAGTTTATAGAAACTATTTCATAACCGCATAGTAAACATTCCTCAACACGCTCACGCTGCAACAGTTAACAATCTTACATTATTTATTACTTGTTGCATACGTAGGATAATGTTTAACCACATTTTTATCTAACATACTCTAAGAATCAGTTGTTCGTAGAACTCACACGTGAAATTTCTTATCTTTTTCAGCAATGCAGTTTTGGAGGGTTGACTGTAAGATAAGTCTACCCCTTAGCACAGTACTGTCTTCTTGTTTTTGCAACTAAATATTGTTGGGCTATAATAAAGATTTATTTATTTATGTCCCCCACCCATTCTGAATGGTGTGAAAAACGAAAAGAATGTGTGATTTAATACTCTCAAAGCATATACTACTATATATCCCAATATTGGGGAAGCTAGTGATTGCACACACAACATTCTCTTTGCGCCAACATGTAGGTATATGTATGACATTCTGAATGGGTGGTGAACCTCATTGATAAACATCTTATGGCAGTTTTACGTACCTATAGTCGACTCACAGGACACTCGAAAAATATCTAAAAAGAGTTGGGATGGGGCAATTCTACTACCCGGGGATTGGCCACTATTGGGATATCCTGTGATTGTGTTGTAGTGGTAATAGTACACCAGGGAATTTCTTGATGTGCCATGAACATCTAAACTTCAAGATTTGTTTGAAACAGTTCAATCTGCGTCTATCAACTCAATCTACTTCAATAACTCTGAGATTAGTTGAAATACAAAGTATCATTTGGTACGCGAACACGACGATACAATATCAACATAGAGTCAAGATGATTCGTGAATCACGACAACCGTTTCATTCAGTACTCCAGTCTCCAGTACATACATACGCGGAGAGACTTAGGAACTAACTGGTAAGTTAACGATCATCTTGCAAACAGCACAGCAAACTCTCGATGCCACGCTGGTGGAGATTATCGTTGAATATGGCATTGGAAAGACCACGAGTTAGACGTTAAGATAGTGAGAACTCAGGTATTGAAGTGCCTCAGGAGATAAGTTGTGAATGTCTTTTATTGTGCCACTGAACCTAGTGAATAAACATTCTTCGGCAATGTGGTAAACGGACTCCACCCTAACACAGGGGCAGTTGTTGAGTTATCGCTGAAGTATATGAATAAGTTGGGCATAATTAGCGCACAAAAAGTAGCCAAAGATTGAAGTGTACACAATGATCTACGGAAGAAAAATGCTCGGTGTAGGTCTCAGGGGCAGAATATGAAACGAGGAAATCAGACGGAGAACCCAAGCTGTGGACGTCATGGATTATATAGCTAGACTGAAATGGTAATGGTCAGGGTACATAGGAAGACAAGATAATAGCAGGTGGACACCAGTACTTATAAAATGAAATGAAGACCTTGGGCAAAGTAAATCGAGGTGTCAGAGGACCGCAGAAGAGATGGGTAGACGGCGTAACCTCGAAAGTGGATGAAAAATGCGAGTGTCAGAAAAGAATGAAAACTTTTGAAAGAGGACGAACTAGGGCTGAAAAGAAGATGCTTGGCAGCGTTTGCTGGAGCGAGGATCTTTCGTGTTCAAATTGTAGACCCTAGAAATGAGGATCTTTCCCAAGAGGTATGAGTTGATGCATCTGAAATATCCAGAGGTGGATTTGAGTTTGAATGATGGTCTTCCTGAAAGTCAAAAATCCTAATATCTGGACAGCTTTAACGTTCGCATATATGGGAACGCGAAAATCTTTGAACAGTACCTTCCAAAACCACTCCGCTAGAAATGTCTGCGGAGTTTTTGCGGCTAGGCTCTAGTAAAGGTCGTACCTGACTATGTACTTAATGATTATGTAATACGCCGACAGACACAGATGTAGTACGTTAAACGGCGCAATTGTAGCAATTCTTACAACATAATAATAATACAACATCAGCTAATGACTGGATACGTCATACCAAGGTAATTACATCTTATTATCGAATCAAAACAACCGCGAGACAAACGGAAAAAAACGTGTAGGTATCTCGACTTAATATAGACTAAGATCAACCTCCATTAGACTTATGTATGATCGTCAGCTGGATTAACAGTGTGATCACTCTGGGCCTTATTAAAGAGGATCCAGTACCAAGGGGACATGTGGAAAAGAACCCAGATACCCAGACAGCTTAAGAAATGACGTTATCAAAGAGATGAGTAATTGTAAGACAGGCGTGTTAAGTAGAATGAAAGTAAAAAACTTATGATGATTCGGGCACGTTGAGAGAATGAATGATGACAGGATGACAAAAAAGGTATATATGAGTAAAAGAAAAGGTATGAGGAATCGTGGCCGTCCAAGAACCGCATGGCTTGACCATGCAGATCAGATTATTAAGGACGGACGTGTTCTGTGTAAAGGAAATCAGAGAGCGTTTACGACAAATTACATTGTTGGCGCAGTTGGTTGAGACGGCAGTCTCTCAAGCGGGAGGTACCAGGTTCAAACACCGGCGGTGGCGATGTATTCCACACTTTGCGAAACAGGCTTTTAGCCTAGTGCAAAGTGCGCAGGAAAGGATTTGGGTTTGTGTATCCAAACCCAGATACTTGATGTGAAAAGAAAGAGAACCCAGAAAAAAATGCATGAATGTGACGGAGACAAGGAGTGTGTGAAAGGATAGGGCGGTCTGACGTTCTGTTCTCTCTGCCTACCCTGCAAAGAACACGGCTCGAGGGGATAGATAGATAAGCACGTAAATTTTTATCGCAAGACAGGACGGTAATTTGCATTGAAATTACATAAAAATGAACAGTAAATATTACAGTCTGGTGTAAAAGGAATTAATATGTAAAGAGTAAATAATGGTTTAGTAAAATCTCCTTAAAACCAATAACGGTAATTACACTACTAAACAAACCTTATAACATAATCCAAATATTTGTCTTGCTTTATCCACACAATTACGGAATATACGAGTATGATACTAGAATCCCGAGTCCGAGCGTTTTGTAATCCCGAATATCTCGATAAAAGAAAATCCATGGATAATACCGGGATTTTTTCCTTCAAAGTCGAGATAGCCCCCTGAAATTAGGGAACAAGGGTGTACACATAACTGCAAATGACAACACACGGCTTGGAGGAACAAGGTTACATCTGTATCAATAAGTCTTGTTATTGAATTTGGATTAACTCATGAATTTAGCAGCATTTTGTGTTCAATCGTTACGTGTTCTTTTGTTTTTTTTTTTAATTAAAAAAACATTTTCTTTCTTTTATTCATAAGACGTTGTTATATTTATTATTTACAAAGTTATCAAAACGTATAATATATGTTTTTTTTTTTGTTAATTTTACTTATAGATTATGTTGTTTTGAATTATTCACTCAAAAAGTTTTACAAAGACATTTCTACTTCTACCCTTTTATTAGTATCAGATCACGACATATAATTGTTTTTCCATCTTTCACATCCAATATATTAATCACCAACATGCTTAAACAATTCAACCAACTTCCCTGGGGCCTGAAAAAACGAAAACGCTAGCATTGCATATAGTAATAACGAAATCACCATGGAAACCACGAGTAAAACGTTAACGTTTCCAGCATTTTTCGTGTCTGGCTCAGACCCCACATCTCGATAAATTCGTAACGTAATACCGGGATTATTAAATTTCCAGATGCTGGAAATCTCGAAATCCCGCACGGGATAACGTGCTCCATCCACAATCCCCCGTATAATGAGTTGCTCCCCCTTATCCCGAATACATAAAATATATATTACAACAATGTGGGTACATAAGCGGCCGGCTATTCATAATAAATATCCTACTAGAAATTTGCATAGAGACCAGGGTTACCAGATGAGGTCAGACAAATTACCAAAAACAGGATGAAAACAAAAAAAAACATATAATGAGTCTATTCTATCCCTCACTCCGCATTCCTTGCGGGGTAGGCAGAAAGAAAAGATCGCCAGATTCATACAATTTGTCACACACACTCTACGATTCCTTTCACTCAGAAGACGTCTGTCCTTGAGAATCTGGTCTTCATGGTCAAGCCGTGTGGTTCTTGGACGGCCGCGCTTCCTAAACACCTCTTCTTTCTCCCAGGTGTATTTTCATTGTTATCCTTTCATCATTCATTCTCTCTACATGTCCCAACCATCTCAATTGTTCACTTTCATTCTTGTCACAGCATCCGTTTTGCATTCACTCAACTCTACTTATCTTCTTATCCTATCACTCAACGTTTTTCCACACATTCTTCTCAGCGATCTCACCTCGACAGATTTACACCTGATTCGTCCTTCTTCAGCCAAGTCCAAACCGAACACAGGGCTGAAACACGGAACGATTCGTTAAAATACCGAACACCTGGCGACCCTGCTAAAGACCCACAGAGGGGGTGGCCGTTAATCTTTTGAAATAACTGGTCAAGACTATTATTCTCTCAATACGATCCTCATCATGAAATATTACAACCAAAAATTTAATGACAGTCAAATAATAAAAGGTCTATGTATTTATTACGGAGAAATTTAGTCGGGCCTTTCATAAAGGCTGGCTGATATTTCGATCAGGAATATTTTGTCCCAAACTCCACTTCTTTACGATCTTTGTGGCCCTGTTTATGACCCTGTTGACTGCGAGACCCTCGGAGAATATAAAATTTTAAGAACATTTTCTTTTTATATAAAAAAAGGATCTGGGCTTACATACACAAACCCAAATACCTCACTGCACACCGTGCACTCTAGGCTGAAAGCCTGTATCGCAAAGTGTGGAATACATCGCCAGCGCCGGGGTTTGAACCTGACACCTCCCGTTTAAAAGACTGCCGCCTCAACCAACTGCGCCAACCATGTACTCTTAATTAATTAATCAAGATTTTATGACTTCTTATCCTAGATCCGTTTTTCGCGGTTTCCAAACGATACCAAGCACGCCGTCCCGGGGTGCTTGGGTTCCTTCATTCCAATGGCGCCTCCCACCAAGAATAGACAGAACCAAAATTTATAAAAAGGTATGAGTTCTATTCGTGAAGCACTTTCGTGAGATACCAAACACGGCGGTATGCGGTGACTGGATCCTCTCGATCGCTCGGTGTCTTCCAAGGCTTGAGCTTGACAAAATTTGACTTACAATCTGGATTTCTTTTCCAATGCACTTTCATGCGATACCACACATGACCCCACACGACCCTTGGATCCCCCTGAAATTACATCTTCTTTGTCTCTGGACTAATGTTGGACTAATGTAGTAGTCCTGAAGATGGCCTCAGCAAGTAGGCTGAAAGCTCGATAAAATCGACAATCTACACACGGTACACCCGAAAAGAATGGAGAAGAGGTTAACAAGGACCGTGAAACTCTACATAGCTATCCAAAAATCCAGCTATCCAGCAAAATCTCTGTTCACTCCCTATTTGATTCCTCCAAATCTTAGAGGTCTAGGGCAGTTATTCTGAATACTACCCGTCATTAGCCTCATCATAAAACAGTCAAGTAGTATTTTGGTCTGTGTCTGACATTGTCAGTCCATCGTGAATATAAAAACGACTGTTCTCTGAAATAGAATTGCCCATCTTAATTGAATTTGTTGTGATAATTAAGTCTTTGGATCTATTCCAATCCTATGTATGTTGTAATGGTATAAAGACTATACTTATAATTAGTAATTTTACCGTCTGCCTTAGATCAAGAAAGTCTAATATTGGATTATTACTACTCCATTGAGATGGTCATCGTTTAAAATTAGATTAGTTCCAATAAAAAAAGTACATTACGCAATGGACTGTAGTCAACTTGATTAATTGTCTAGCAAATTATAGACTTATCCATTTTTTCGAACTCACCTAAAGGTTCGCTTACACGAGCAACTAAATTGCTCCACTCGGGGCGATTCTGGTCGAGAATGACTTCACGAGACAATTTTTTAGCTTACTATTAAGTATGCAGGAAATTATTTCGGCTTGAAAAGGCCATTATTCTCGGGTGTACTGTGTGTAGGTTGTCGATGTTATCGAGCTTTCAGCCTACTTGCTGGGGCCATCTTCAGGACTACTACATTAGTAACTAACAACATCAACAACCTACACACGGTACACCCGAGAAGAATGGAGAAGAGAGATTTTGCTGGTCTTCAGAACATCCGGAATTCACCTGAGTGCCCACTGACTTCCATGGCATCGATTCCGAGCCCGGTTTTCAAAAGTCCTTAAAATGAATTTTAAGTGGACATGCGAAAAACTGCGACGAGAAAAAGAAGATTACTCAGCTAATACTAAAGATATCATCCTGAGGCTTAAAACATGGATAAATGAGAACATGTTTTAGTGATTCTATAAATTTGATTTTTGTAAATATTCTCATCAAAAAATAATTCCAAAGTTAACACTGAAATTTACTGAAACTTATAATTATTCGGGTCAGTTGATATCGTGACAGTGTGCTGGTTGGACGTCTGTGTTGCTGTGTTAGCTGAATTACGTGAGCGTATCAATACTTTTATATTTCAAAACTTCATTATTAATTTTTATTTTAAAAAGTCGAGCTGACTCTTTTTGTTTATTAGAAATTTTTAGTTTATTTTTTTGTGTTTTGTATTTTTTTTTTTTGTCAAATAAGACTTCGTCAACGGGATGGACATCGATCCGCCCCTGAACACTCCGGACCCTCCCATTCCTCCTCCTCCTCCTGATCCTCCGGATTCGCGTAAACGAAGATTGGTGGACGAGGAGGGCGAGACGTCGAAAAATGTTAACGCTAAACAATTGTTTACCATGCCTCTTAGGGAACATTTTTATTCTCAAAAATCATACGGGCCGTTCAGCGTATATGTTCAAATGTGCGAAGAGGGGAAACCCATTTATCCCATGAGTTTCGGGAAATTCCTGCATTCGAAAAAAATCCCTAATGTCGTCAACGGATCGGTTAAGGCGGAGGGACGCTACAAGATAGCAATGGAATTCGCAAGTGCACTGTCGGCAAATTCATTTATAAAGTCAATTTATTTAACGTCAAATGGAACGTACAAGGCGTTTATACCCTCCCACAATGTCACCCGAATGGGTGTCATAAGAGGGGTACCAACTGACGTGAATGAAGAAGAGATTCTGGAATCAATCTCGGATTCTAATCCGGACATGAGCCCAGTAACCAAAATCAGACGTATTAATTATAAGGATGTGTCATCTGGAGAAACGGTATGGAAACCATCTCGGTCATTGGTTTTGACCTTCGAGGGTCAGTCAGTGCCGTCGCATCTATATATTTTTTACAATTCTTTTACTGTAGAAACATACTGCTACCCCACTGTACAATGCTTCAACTGTTGCAAGTTTGGGCATGCAAAAAATATCTGTCGTTCACCCTCAAAATGTTACACCTGTGGAGGTAGCCACACACCAAATGATTGCACAGCACAAGATGCGAAATGTTTTTATTGTAAGGGGCCACATAGGGCTATTAGTCAATCCTGCCCTGAGTACTTAAGGCAAAAGGCAATTAAACAAACTATGGCTTGCAGAAACATTTCATATATCCAAGCAGCTTCTTTCCATCCTCAGTCTTTTGACAGTTATGCAAGAGTAACTGCAAAGATGGCACCCCCCAAGTCTACTAACTCTCCTACTTTTAACAGCTATGCAAATGCAACTGCCAAAACTATGTCATTTGATCCCTCTCTCGCTCCTTCTAACTCATCCAACTCTGTACCTGCTCCTTCTAATCCTTCTAGCTCTAAGCGCTCTACTACGCGAGGTAAATTCACATATAAAACTCCCAACGCGTCACTTCGTCCTTCTTTTACTCGAGCTGAGTACGAATCTTTGCTGTACTTCCCAAACGGAACTACTCCTTCACCGTCTCCAAATGGTTGCGCTCTGACAGACAGTCCCACTCCCAATAGTAATGAAATCAATCCCAACCAAACTGACAAGCTTCAAAGCAAGTTGGTTTCCGACAATACAGAATTTCTTAAAAACATCATAAATATACTGATTGAAACTCTTTCCTCTTCTGAAAATCAATTACCGTCCAACGCTGCTCCATTAATCTCATCTCTTCAACACTTTATCTCTCAAAATGGCTTTACAACATCCTAATAATCACTATTTCTCAATCCTACAGTGGAATAGCCGAACCGCTGTTTCAAACTGGCATGAATTAAGACAACTAATCAAATCCTACAATATCAACATTGCAGCTGTTTCTGAGACATGGTTCCCTCCTGGGTCTCATTTCGAAATCCATGGCTTTTCCTGCCTTCGACAGGATAGACTGGATGGTAAAGGAGGAGCTGCCCTATTCATTGATTCCAAGTTTCCTTTCACTCAAATTAATTTACCTTATAACATTAACTTTCAAGTGGTGGCTGCCCAAATCTACGATATCACTTTTGTTTCCATATACATTCCACCGAAGAAGACTTTCGACCTAGTATACTGGAACAGTATAGCAAATTCTTTCACAAAACATTTGATCTTTCTGGGTGACTTCAATGCTCACGCTAATATGTGGGGTTGTGCTTTTACTGACCACTCTGGAAGAAATGTTCTGGAGTATGTGGATTTACATAACTTGTGTATTCTAAATAACGGGCAACCCACAATAATAACGCTCCCTAACCATAGACCCAGCGCAGTTGATCTCTCTATCTGTTCGGCTAGTTTGGCGCCTTCGATCGAGTGGACAGTTCTGGATGATACTCATTCAAGCAATCACTTTCCCATCATAATACGTTTAGGGAAAAACCATACTCCAAAAGTAAATCCCAGAGGTACTCGCACTTACAACTTGAGTAAGGCAAATTGGGCAGAATTCCGAAAAACTCTGGATTCTTCCTCTGAGCATTACGAATGCTCAATAGACCCCAGTAATATCAACAGAGCTGCGGAAGATATCCACGAAATTGTTGTTTCAGCAGCTGAAAGGTTTATCGCAAAAAATAGTAATAAACCTAAAAGAAATAAAAATCCACCTTGGTGGGACAAGGAATGTGATGAAGTTGTAAAGGAAAGAAAACAGATGCTTAAAAGGTACAACAAAGATATGACATTTGATAACTACATCCTGGCGAAGAACTCACAAGCCAAGGCCAAACGTATTATGAAAAAGAAAAAAAGGCAGGGATGGTATAATTTTTGTTCCAGCCTATCGCCGAATACACCACAATCAGAAGTCTGGAGATCAATTAAGAGATTTAGGGGTTCTGGAAAGCCCCATGGAAGTGCCAATCTGAGAGAAGAACTGATTTCTGATTTTTCTAATAAAATAGTGCCATCATATGTTCCGCATCTTTCAGAAATTCCATCTTTGTTTTCAAATCCATCGGATAATAAATCACACTGGTCCTATCCTTTTACTATTGATGAACTAATGATGGTCATACAGTCTTCTGGAGATTCAGCTCCGGGACACGATGGCATCTCTTATGCACTTATTAGCAACTTTCCTGAGAGCCTCCTTTCTTTATTACTCAGACTGTACAATGCAATTCTGAACTCTGGAATGATTCCGGCTCAGTGGAAAGTCCAAGTCATTATTCCTATCCTAAAGCCGGGTAAGGATGCATGGTTGGCATCCTCGTATCGTCCTGTTGCCCTTTCCTGTTGCTTCCTGAAGATATTCGAACGTATGGTGAAGACACGATTAGAGTGGTACGTAGAGAATGGTTCCTTGCTACCTCCATGGCAGTATGGATTTCGACGAGGGTTGTCTTGTTTGGACGGACTTGGCGTGTTGACAACGGAGGTCAGATCGGCATTCTGTGGGAAATCGAATATTGTTGCCGCTTTTCTCGATATATCTAGTGCCTACGACAATGTCTCATTGACGGTATTGAAACAGAAACTTTCGAAAATGGGATTACCAGACAATTTTTCTCAACTCTTAATTAACATTATGGCGGAGCGCTGCGTTCGTTTAGATTGCCCTGAGGGAGTAATTCACAGGAAAGTTTTCCGAGGATTACCTCAAGGATCAGCCTTGAGCCCGATTCTCTTCAATATTTATACAGCGGATTTGCAGGAAATCGACACAACACCATGTGAAATAATTCAATTCGCGGATGACTTTGTGTTATACTGCGAGAACAGGAATATATCGGTTGCTGCCGAGAACTTGCAGAGAGTTTTATCAAGACTGAATGAATGGCTGTCTGCCAGTGCGCTTAGTCTGTCCCCTTCTAAAAGCAACATCGTTATATTTTCTAGGAAGCATAAACTCCCGAAGGTGTCCGTGAAGGTGAACGGTACAGATATTCCGATACAAAAGTCTGTTAAATTTTTGGGAGTATTTTTTAACCGCAAGTTGTCTTGGAATGAACATATAGAATATACTATCACAAAGTGTGAAAAAAGCATGAACGTCCTCAGGGCGGTATCGAGAGTATGGTGGGGTTGTAACCCAGCAAGCATGAGAATTTTATATTTTGCTTTGGTACGCAGCCACTTGGATTATGGATGCCAGCTCCTGGATCCTTTGCCCACCTACTTGAATGAAAAACTACAGCGTGTCCAATCCAAATGCTTAAGACTAATACTAGGAGCAATGAAATCATCCCCGGTGAACGCCTTGCAGGTGGAGTGTGCTGAGATGCCTTTGCTGTTTCGTAGAGAATTTCTCTCATTTAAGTTTATCCTAAAAATGCAAAACTCGAACCACCCCTTGCTTAGTAAGCTTTCGTCTCTAGTTGAGGTAATCGCTGGACCCTCCAGGGCGAAGGATGCTAGTGCTCCATTTTTGTGCACCGCTATAACAGAGAGAACAACACTCCTTCCATCTTGTAATGCGTCAAATATGCCAGTATTTTCGGTGCCGTTCGAGGCCATAATGTTCCGACCGCAGATCTCTGAGTCAATGGGTTTAAATAGAACTGCTTCTGGGTGGAGCCAGGCAATGGTCAATGCGATGTTTGACTCAGAAATCGATTCTAGATGGAATGATTTCACCCCCGTGTTTACTGATGGCTCAAAATCGATTGGGGGATGGTGTGGGGCAGCATTTTGCATCCCTAAATTTGGTTTGGAAAGGAAAATTACTCTTCCCAGGAATTCGTCGGTGTTCTCAGCAGAGTGCATTGCACTAAGGGAGGCATTGACAGAAATTTCAAAGATAAAGCTATATAAGGCAGTAATATTTACCGATTCCCTTAGCCTTGTTCATAAATTAAAAAACATCAAACAGGATCCTCGAGATGCGACATTCTGGGCAATCAAGCAAGCGTTGTTTGATCTCGCTCAGAGTCATTTTACAATACATATTGCGTGGATCCCAGCCCATGTCGGGATCGTAGGTAATGAAATGGTCGATCAATTGGCTAAGGATGCTTGTCACTCGGGTACTCCAGTTGAGAAATTTGCCCCTCCAGCATTACAGATGCTGGTAGGAATCCGTAAAAAGATAGGAGATAGATGGTTTTCTGAGTGGCAATCTTCACCTAAAGGTAATCATTACAAAAATATACAAGAAAAAATTATATCGTCCCCGTGGTTCCTACATTGCAGACTGTCCAAGGTCGATATATCGTTATTGTGCCGAATGCGAATAGGACATTGTTGCACAGCTTCCCACTTATATAAAATTAAAGTGATCGAGTCTCCAAAATGCAGGTGCGGTGATGAGGAGGAATCCCTAAACCACATCTTCTTTGAGTGTCCTCTCCTCGATCGGGACGAATTAATTAGCGAATTAATGAATGTGACGCCGTTTCCGACTAGTATTCAGTCACTGTTGGCAAGTGGAGATATTGTTATTATGAGAAGTATAGTTAGATTCCTAAAATACAATGAAAATTTTTTGTAGAGAATATGTAAGCTTATACCTATTTAGAGCAAAGAAATAATACTATATATAAGTAAAAAGTTTAAAAAATATATATACAGAAAAATAATCTAAAATCCATTGTTCGATCGAAATAATCAGCTCGGTTTATATTATGACCGTGCGCTGTACAAGTATAATGTAGTATCGTTGCAATTTTGAGTATAGAAATATTGCTACCGCGCCGCACAGCTCCTACTGAGGGCTGTTGCAGGTATGTACTATGGCTGTATCACTCGGCATCGGGTGGAATGCCGTACAATAAAAAAAAAAAAAAAAAAATTATTCGGGTGTACATTCAATTTGTATGAATGTGACAACTGTATGTCTGTAGTCATATACAACACCATCGAAAACAGCAGTCTGTTGATTTTGCGTAAATTGGTGGAAATTTTCCTATTGTAAAACTACACATTGTAATATATTAACACGGCAACAAAAGCAGCCATAACCCATGTATTTTTTTAATATAAAAAGTGACTTGCTTTTAAATACTGCAATACATGAGAGTCAAGAACAGCATTGTGGCTAAACTGTTTTTTCAGTTTAATCTGAATCAGTCTGAGATCAGATTGCTGTTTTTGATACTGACTATATTTACGACAAAAATTAAATAGTACCAATTTTTAATTCGTATAATTTTAATGAAAATCTAATCTTCGTAACAGACGGTGAAATTGAAAGACAGTTAAAAATGGCTTTAAATTTAGCGAATAAGATTTCATTAGTAATATCTGTAAATTGATTCAAAACTTTTAGAATGAAATTAACCAAACTGTCAAATCTATACATATTATTAAATGGGTAACTGCTGTGTGTCCTATTGCAAAAAAAAAACAATAAAAGTAGTAGGCAACACTCATCAATCTTTTAAAATCTACGCGTATAGGTATTAAAAAAAACCGTCAACAGGATCAGATCTGGGGTCGGCCGCACTAGGAAGAACCTCTAGAGATAGACAATAGCTGAGGACGCGACGTGCGACTGCGGACAGCTGCAGGACACTTAGCACCTCCTGGCCTGCCCAATGGCTCCTGGGCGGTGCACATGGGAGAGCCTCTTATATCGCTCCCCCTTGGAAGATGACGCAGGACTTGTTGTGGCTTTCTGGGAGCGGATGGGGATATAGCGAGTGCCGAGACACATTCATGAATAAAAAACGACCTTAATTATTTTGAACACGTGATAGTTCAAATATTCACTTTTGTATAATTAATTTTAGCGAGCTTTAGACACTAGTCTACAAAAACAGTATTTTATGATTGAGTCTATTAAAAACTTTAATAATGAAATTTTCGAAACTTTGCTAAATATTTCAAGACAGCAATAATATTTTTAACAAAGAGATCGGTATGTATAATATTCACAGGATGTCTATATACTTTAGTAATCATTGTAATCAATCAATTCTTTGTCACATTAACGATTCAAATAAATTAAATTTGCCAGTAAATCATGAACAAATAAATAAATAAATAATAAATTACATAAACACGCAATCTGTACATAATTTTTTTGTTTTGGTTGGTTGGCAGATATTGCCCATGGCAATAAACCCGCCATTTGTTTAATGCATGTCATTACTTCAATAAAGTTTTTATTTATTTATTTAAATCAGTAATTATTCGTACTTGCAATATTGTAAGAAGACTTCTAAATATGTAGTGATATTTCAGGCACAATGGCTGTATTTTATTTAGAGCAGTATATCTGAGCCTAATCCTGTTTTACTTTACGGTGTTAAGGCGTGGACACTAAAAGTCAACATAATGAACCGCCTTGAGGCGTTTGAAATGTGGATCCACCGTAGAATGCTAAGAATACCTTGGACCGACATGGTAACCAACACTGAAGTACAGGGTGGACCATTAGTCCTTGCACTTTTGAAATGGCCCTAAAATTAAAATTACAGTTGGTATTTATTTTTTTTTTGCTAAGAAGAACAACAATAAACGGGAAATTCTTTTTCTAAACACAATATCACCAAGATGTCCGCTATCTTGCCGCTGACGTTCCTCAAATCTGGATATGATTTTTTTCTAAAAAAATCGGCCCTAAGCGTGAAGTATTGACAATTTCCTCTCGAATATTCAATTTTGGTTGATGTATTGTCACTGATTTATTCACATAGACCTGACTTTTGAAATAACATCATAAAAAAACAGGTGGGATTAAATCCGGGCTGTTGAGAAGTCATGGAATATCTCTATAGAGTAGTGTGAGAGAAGTTCCAGAACAAAATAATCTCGCGGAGAGGAGATATTCCATGGCCTTCCCGCAGCCCGGACCCAACCCCAGCTATTTTTTTTATGGGTTTATCTCAAAAATAGGGTCTACGTAAATAAACTAGCGATAATAATCCAACTGAAAGCAAATATTCAAGAGGAAATCTGGTTTTGAAATTTTCGATACATACCTACGCTTTGTATAGAAAAGTTTAAAAAAATTAGGGGTCAGGTATGAGGAGGGCCAGCAGCAAGATGGAGGACATCTTGATGATACAGTGTTTACTAAATGAATTTCCCAGCTATTGTTGTTCTTATTAATAAATTATTTTTTAAATACAAACTGTATTTTTATTTTTATGGCCATTTCAAAAGTGCAAAGACTTTTGGTCCACCCTTTATTACGTATAGCAAATACCAATAGACAATTGTCCAACACAATAAAGCTCCGTAAAACATCATATTTTGGCCATGTCCTTAGAGGAGAAAAATACTCCATTCTCCAGCTCGTTATGAAGGGGACGATAGAAGGCCGTAGAGGGGTCGGAAGGAAGCAGCTTTCCCGGCTTCGAAACATTCGGCAGTGGACCGGAATCAGGACTGTGGAGGAGCTTTTTCGCACTGCCCAGGACAGAGAGGCGTTCTCCCAAGTGGTCGTCAATGTCTGGGGGACCCGACAGGACACACAGGGAAGAAGAAGAATCCTGTGATATCCGTGATATCTGGATAGATGAATGTTTCCCAGTATTAGGCTGATGAATTCATATATCAATCGTGAATGATAATATGTACACTTTTCTACATCATAATACTGAGAAGTGTGTTGGCAAGTCCTGCCAGAAAAGATGATTACATTGGTCTAATTGTTTATTAATGATTATATTTATACAACTACATCCCACGTTCCTTGAATGTCCTTCAGTTGTGTTTTGGCTCCCTGTCCAATGATGTGCTAATCTGTGTGCAATATAATCTTGGCACAATATCGCTGCATTTCACACACGCCATTTAGTGAATTCTCTCAAATACTTAATTACCCTATACACAGAAAATCATAAAACATTCGTCAAATATACCTACCTACTCGTAATATTTATAAAGCTGAGGTACTTGAAAATTTCATTTAGTTCCATTTGAGCCAGAGATGACCCATTTTACATGACAAAGTTTTTTTAATGGGATTTTTAAATAAATAAATAAAATAATCTTTATTGTATATAGAAACATACAAAGGGCGGGCTTATTGCCGAATGGCAATTTCTGCCAGCCAACCCATAACAGAAACCGCAATGAGACACAACTAATTATAAATTTAGTACCGAAAGGGTAATTAAATACATAAATATATTATACATATATAAATATATACATAAATGGGATTTGGGATCGGATGGGGTATGGGGTATGGGAGGGATGCTGGGTTCAGGAGGGACGGGTAGTGGGATTTGAAATAGAAAGGTAATGCTGCTTCAGTCTACTCTTGAAAGCGGAAATAGTTGGTGCGAGTCTGATGGATAATGGAAGGTCATTCCACAATCGCCTGTACACTGTACAGCGAAAGAATTAGTGTAGTGTAGAATTATTTTTCAAATGAGATTTTTTCATACTGTGGTGTTCTCACCCTGGGCTTACTTCGTAGGCGCATTTTTAATACGATATTTATTCGACGAAACTACTTTAAAAAGAAAATAGTCTTTTAACAAAGTGTCTACATTATCTGGCACTCTTATATGATTCATACTTTACCTAGCTACTCATATTATAAGTACAAACATAAAATTACGACACTGCGTTCGGTCCTGACATTCTGCTTCACTGAATTTTATTACCCTCGGAGTGCCGCCTTTCTTCCCGTAGTTTCAGTAGAATCTTCTAAACAGGGCCTGCATCAGTAATCGATTCTAGTGTGCAACTGTTTTCGAACGCCTGAAAGTTTATTTTAATTTTTCTACTCCTTCAAATTTCATGTTTAGCATTACTTTAAGTATATTTATCTCCTCACGCCGCGCCCTTTACGGCCTAGGCATGGTCACATTCATGCAATTTGTCATATACAGGGTGTTTGATAGATGGATACAGATATCAAACATCCTGTATACTACCTCCGATTTATTTTACTTAAAATGCTGCCATCTAGATCCAGCACGCAGTATCTTGTCGACATTTTTAAAATAAATATATATAAAAAAAGATAAGTGTCTCCTTCGCTATTCCTCACCTAAAAAGTTTGTGAAATCCAGCAACAGACTTTTTACACACAAACATTTTTTTACTGCTCTGAACACCCTCAATGTTCTTTGGAGGACACTCGTTGCAAGGATCTACATACACACTACTACGATTTCTTACCACTTATAATCAGTTTAAAATAGTATAAACAACAATTTTGTAATACGAAAAGGTGTAACCTTGAATCGGCCCTGTAATTTGTACAGTTGGCGGGCGTATTGTGTATGCGTATGTGCAGCAAGGTACATTATCGTGTGTAAGTAAGTCGTACTCTTCTGCTAGTGTTGCATAATAAACACGCCGTATATTATATTCAAATGTCATCCATAAGTTCACTATTATAAGATTTATAATCGCATTCTTGCTTCACCCGCTACATCACGAAACGTCACTAAAATAACATAATACCAGTGGCGTAACTAGGGGGGGGCGGAGGGGGCGGTCCGTCCCGGGCGGCGCATTTCAGGGGGCGGCAAAATGGCACAACATATAAATGAACGTCTTGATAAAACACACAAATTAAAAAAAAAATCTAAAATTATTATGAAAGTCTATTAAATTACTATAATTTTCATAAAAAAAATTGCCTGCGGCGCTAATTAATCCTGTTCGCGTCTTAGGTACATATTATTTATAGGCGCTAAAATAAGATAGATTTTCGATATCTTAAAAGGCTAAAATTTCGTTACTTCCCTTTCGTTACTTTAGATAACCAGGATCATCTTTTCACCATTTGTCCAAAAAATTTTGCCTGCGGCGCTTTTTTTGATATTTTTAATCTTTTTTTGTGATATGTACTTATTTTTTTATACTTTTATTTAAAGAAAGTAAACAAAACTACAACATGACCTTCATTTTCATTTAGTTTTATGAAAAAAATTTCGACTGCGGCGCTATTTACGTGCTTTATTAAAATTTTAGTTGCTCTCGCCTAGCTTAAAAACTGCAGTCACCAATGTGTAGGTATGTACTTGTATAGTTACTTAGGGGGTTGGGTGGGGCGGCATTTTCAGAGTCCGCCCCGGGCGGCACTTATGCTAGTTACGCCACTGCATAATACGCAGTCAGGTAAAGAGGGGATGGGTGTGAAAGTAGCAGAAAAATAACAAGAACGTAACAGCGAAAAAGAACAACTGTCTTATGTGACTTAAATATTTTTTAAATCTTTCAGATCGCCACAAATTGTGATAATTGTAAGATGTAAGTTTATATTTCAGTATAAGAATTATTTTTTATCAACATCAAACACATAATCAGCTAAACGTACGAACGTCTAATTCTAATCCATGTTCAGAGTAATTCGTCGCATGGATCACCATGGATACGTGATTTAGCAATAGACATACTAGGGATGTAATAGAGTACCCAAGTGCCAAGGTATAATAAATATTCTATACCGAAAAATTCCACAAGACTTCGTGCACAGTTTGTCTTTGACCCTACGTTTAAAAAAAATTGAATGTTACAAGTTGCAAACTTAAATACATAAGCATTTATAAATCATTTCGTAAACGACAGATGGTGCTTTATTTGGATTTTTTTTACCTTCCAATTAATGAATTAGTTATCTTGCCTTCAGGACCCTATTGAAAAACGTAGGCTATTATATCAATATTGACTCCAGTTTAGATTAATAATGACGTAAATAAATAAATAAAATTAAATCACATTAATTCGATATGTGAATTTATCGCAACAAAAAAGTAGCAGCGACTTCCAAATTAAATCACGTCTAATAAAGAAACTACACGTCATATTGTATTGTAGAATTATGATTTTGAAACACGTCGTAAAATATTTTTTTTGAAGACGCAACGTTCCCCTTGACTCAACAACGCTGCATTCCGTTTTGTAAGAATTTCCCCGCTTCAGGAATTTCATATATATTTTCCACCCATCCATCCATACCACCAACCAAGATACCACAGTGTAATGGCTATATCCCACGGAAGGTGAATCCTGCTTCGTCCGTAGATTCGCATGCCGTGGGAAGGAGTGAGTCCGTGAATCTACAGACTTTTTCATAGCGATTTGTATGGCGGTACGTAATATCGCAGACGTGCACGGATCGTGGGAAATAGGTTGCCTGTGAATCCGCGGACACGCCTTGATGAATCCAGATGAATCCGTCTAATCCATAGCGTTTGGATAACTTGCAATACAAGTGTTGAATCCAATAAACATATACGTAGATATTTCTTTAGGAAACATCCCAAACAGACAGTTTTTTTCATTTTATTTCTTCTTCTCTATTTTAAAATGTATTTTAATTAAAATTAAACTTTTTTTTCAATTATTTCAATGTTAATTTATAGTTTGATAATTACAAAATGTGTAATATAATTATGTGTGTGTGTGTGTGTGTGTGTGTGTGTGTGTGTGTGTGTGTGTGTGTGTGTGTGTGTGTGTGTGTGTGTGTGTGTGTGTGTGTGTGTGTGTGTTGATTCTCACAAAATAAAAAACGTTTTATTAAAAAATATAATTATGTATATATTTATGTACCTATTAGCTTATTACGTTACTTCATTTTCTATAGTATAACTATTAAACGTAATACATATATATTCCATTTGTCGCCGTCCACAAGTTTTTTGTGTATATGAGTAAAAAGGCGTGTGGATGGAACGTTTATCTTGGCTCGTTTGCGTAACAGACCGTTGACGCCTTTTTACTCATGAACGCAAAAAACTCGTAGACGCTCGCAAGCGTGTGGCGGCGACATTAACTTTTACTTAAAGTATTATACCGAATCGGTAGGTATTACCTATATAATTGGCACCAGGAATGACGTCACAGTCTTTTCCCACGGCATTAAGGTTCAAAATCGCGTGACAATCGCATGATAAAATGGTAAAAATAGCGTTTTTTTTTTTTTTTTTGAGGTTAATTTTGCGTCTATCAAAAAACTTTTACGGTTATTCCCTAGGTTTTAATGCATATTATCAGTACAAAAAAAATTTTACTCAACGACTTTCAGGAAACGAGTATCCGTCTTTCGGAAAAAAGATCAGAGGTGTTTTCCATTGTTTTTTGAGAATCTATACAAGATATAAAAAATCTTTTACGGTTATATAAAGGTGCAATGCATCTACCCTATTTTGTTCCAAAGTATAATTAATAACGGTTGTCGAGATAGAAGGTCTCCCGTTTTTAGAAATTTTTGAAATGTCGGTATGCATACTCTTAACATTACTTACTGTAAATTAATACTGATTCAAAAGTTATTCATAGGTACAAAAATACATAATACAAGAATATGATACTAAATTGATAACATGTAGCTACCTACATTAACTGAAAATAACGTGTTGTAATTTTTGCTAGTCGGGTAATTTGTATATTTTTGTAACAATTTTACAATAAAAATAATTATTATTCGATATATTTTCGGATATATATTCACTAACAACGAGGGTTGTCAACCGTACTAGAGTATAATAATAATATTGAAAGTGAGTTGCAAGAAATATATGGATCGCAAAATACTATATATTTTTTTTTTGGCAACAACTAAGAAAATATCAACCAAATCCGCTTCACTTGTAAAATTTAAACGTAGTTTAAGAATTATACATTGCCTGCAGTTTTCGACTGACGAATGAGTGTGTAATTTACATTAATTTGAAAATTGAGAAAACCACACTTTTCTAGCAAATAAAAATATTATAAAATTCAAGCAGTTCATAAAATGACAGTTTTTATTTAAATAGATAAGTAGATATTTATTTATTTATTGCACATGGAACAGATACAGTCACAAAAACAAACATTGGCAGGTACATTAATACAAAAATATCAATACACAAGACCAATTACATCCGTTCACAATTAGCACACACGCAAAACAAATAGATTACATTACATAGTTAAAAATATATATCTTATATCTATAAAACATTTATGGTAGGGAAGGAGGAAGCATGGGAAGAGGAAGAAGAAGAGGAAGAAAGGAGGGGACAATGAAGGAAGCAACAAAAAAAGAGTTAAGAACTGATATCAAGAACAATAAGATAATGTGTATGTTTTCTTTTATTTTCATAAAATTATCGAATTACACCCTGATACATATTTGTAAACTTCATAACAAGCTTAAAAGCTTGTGTCGTGAAGTGGGGTATGTCGGCATCGAGGATCGAGCGCGTTAGCAACCAGGCTTCCAATAACTTTTTAAAATTACTTATTGATGCAGATGGAATAATCAGCTGAAAAAATGTTGACAACCCTACTTACATGTTTCAGCGCGTGTATACACAACGGTTTCCGAAGAAAAACCCATAGGAGTATTTACGATGATGTAGTATGAACCCCAAAAAACACAAAAACCCTTCAGAAATATGACGTACTTAATGTAGTTCTGGACAATTTACATCCAGACCTGCATTAAATTGTACCACAAATGTGTTATAGTTTTGTATTGTCTATGTGTTTATTGCTTTCATTCTTTTTTGTTGTGTTTATTGATTTATTGCATTTGATTTTGTGTTTGTAAACCTGACGATTCCAAGTGCCTTAAATATGGTCTACAGATGATTAAAAACCAATAAAAAATCCTCAAATAATAAAAGCTTAAACTTTTTAGTTGGATTTCAGTAGATGAATTATTTATAAAATGTTGAAATCATTGTCTATCCCATTTTAGATCCGCTTGCTTATTCGTATTTTTTAATCTATTCTAGTTCCTAATATAATTTACTCGAATACTAATCGATACAATTAATTTTATTTACAAAATTCAATTAAATTTGTGCTTTTATCCCTAAAAAAAATCCTGTGTGGCTTTTGTACGACTTTTGTGGGGTTTATTTATTTTGAGCAATATGCTTATGGGTTTCGTACTGTTACAATATACAACGAGAGTGAGGGAGACAGACATACCCGCATAATTCGAAAAATAAAATCAAAATAAATAATGTATAAATTTAGATTCCCCAGTTGCCATAGAGTGGGGAACATTATATTTTCTTATTATTTATTGAATTAATTTTTCTGGAATTTTGTTACATCGAATTATAAGTCCATGTGGTGCATTTTATCAGTATGATGCCAATCTTTCAAATGTCTCCCTTCAAAAATTATGTACCTAATCTATTAGTCTAAATAACACACGAATGATAAAGAAATTATTATTTTATTTAAAATGAAAAAAAGTTTAAGGTACCAATCATTATATTTTTCTAATACCACGGACCTGAAACAGCACAATTTTTGCACTGATACTGGGCCGGTATTCTTTTATTCTGATAATATCGACATTAATAATATTAAAAATAAATAAATAAATTATTTAATGGGTTCTCTAATTTCCAGTTATGGTAGACATTTTTTCCCGTACAAATAAAATATAATGTACACCCCGACACATAATGCGCCCGCTACACGCTCGCGAGTCACCGCGACCTTTTGGTGTTCATGAGTAAAAAGGGGTGCGGATGGATCGTTTATCTTGACATGTACGTAACCGACCGTTGACGCCTTTTTACTCATGAACACCAAAAGGTCGTGGTGACTCGCGAGCGTGTAGCGGGCCCATAACGGGACTGAAAGAGATTAGCAGCTAATTTGAGAAAAACCGGTGTTGAAAAATAACGCGTGATACAAGATACAAAAACTCCGTGTGACAAACTTTAAAAAATATCACCCACAAACAAGTTTAATTAATGCCGCAGGCAATGCTTTCTTTTATTTTTTTTTTTACTAAATTACAATTAATATTGGTGTAAAGACAATAATTTATTCTCGTACCTGATCGATCTAATTTTTAAACACAAAAACAGAATTAGTATATATTCAACAGTATGACAGAGATAATTATTATTATCTATTTATTATATTATCTATTTATTTATTTATTGCTTCAACGGACTCAAGATATTTTCAAAATTTACAACGTTAAAGTTAAAAAGTTAAAAATATTAATACAATGAATTATTATATTATTATAAAAATAGGGAACTATTTCCCCATACCCCGTGCACGAAATCATCCATCCGGAAGGGATTAATCCAGATTCGCGTACGAATCCGGATTCGTACGCGAATCTGGATTAATCCCTTCCGGATGGATGATTTCGTGCACGGGGTATGGGGAAATAGTTCCCTATTTTTATAATAATATAATAATTCATTGTATTAATATTTTTAACTTTTTAACTTTAACGTTGTAAATTTTGAAAATATCTTGAGTCCGTTGAAGCAATAAATAAATATATATATAATATAATAAATAGATAATAATAATTATCTCTGTCATACTGTTGAATATATACTAATTCTGTTTTTGTGTTTAAAAATTAGATCGATCAGGTACGAGAATAAATTATTGTCTTTACACCAATATTAATTGTAATTTAGTAAAAAAAAAAATATGAAAGCATTGCCTGCGGCATTAATTAAACTTGTTTGTGGGTGATATTTTTTAAAGTTTGTCACACGGAGTTTTTGTATCTTGTATCACGCGTTATTTTTCAACACCGGTTTTTCTCAAATTAGCTGCTAATCTCTCTCAGTCCCGTTATGGGCCCGCTACACGCTCGCGAGTCACCACGACCTTTTGGTGTTCATGAGTAAAAAGGCGTCAACGGTCGGTTACGTACATGTCAAGACAAACGATCCATCCGCACCCCTTTTTACTCATGAACACCAAAAGGTCGCGGTGACTCGCGAGCGTGTAGCGGGCGCATTATGTGTCGGGGTGTACATTATATTTATTTTGTACGGGAAAAAATGTCTGCCATAACTGGAAATTAGAGAACCCATTAAATAATTTATTTATTTATTTTTAATATTATTAATGTCGATATTATCAGAATAAAAGAATACCGGCCCAGTAACAGTGCAAAAATTGTGCTTTTTCAGGTCCGTGGTATTAGAAAAATATAATGATTGGTACCTTAAACTTTTTTTCATTTTAAATAAAATTATAATTTCTTTATCCTTCGTGTGTTATTTAGACTAATAGATTAGGTACATAATTTTTGAAGGGAGACATTTGAAAGATTGGCATCATACTGATAAAATGCACCACATGGACTTATAATTCGATGTAACAAAATTCCAGAAAAATTAATTCAATAAATAATAAGAAAATATAATGTTCCCCACTCTATGGCAACTGGGGAATCTAAATTTATACATTATTTATTTTGATTTTTATTTTTCGAATCATGCGGGTATCTGCATCTCTTTCACTCTCGTTGTATATTGTAACAGTACGAAACCCATAAGCATATTGCTCAAAATAAATAAACCCCACAAAAGCCGTACAAAAGCCACACAGGATTTTTTTTAGGGATAAAAGCACAAATCTAATTGAATTTTGTAAATAAAATTAATTGTATCGATTAGTATTCGAGTAAATTATATTTGGAACTAGAATAGATTAAAAAATACGAATAAGCAAGCGGATCTAAAATGGGATAGACATTAGACAATGATTTCAACATTTTATAAATAATTCATCTACTGAAATCCAACTAAAAAGTTTAAGCTTTTATTATTTGAGGATTTTTTATTGGTTTTTAATCATCTGTAGACCATATTTAGGGCACTTGGAATCGTCAGGTTTACAAACACAAAATCAAATGCAATAAATCAATAAACACAACAAAAAAGAATGAAAGCAATAAACACATAGACAATACAAAACTATAACACATTTGTGGTACAATTTAATGCAGGTCTGGATGTAAATTGTCCAGAACTACATTAAGTACGTCATATTTCTGAAGGGTTTTTGTGTTTTTTGGGGTTCATACTACATCATCGTAAATACTCCTATGGGTTTTTCTTCGGAAACCGTTGTGTATACACGCGCTGAAACATGTAAGTAGGGTTGTCAACATTTTTTCAGCTGATTATTCCATCTGCATCAATAAGTAATTTTAAAAAGTTATCGGAAGCCTGGTTGCTAACGCGCTCGATCCTCGATGCCGACATACCCCACTTCACGACACAAGCTTTTAAGCTTGTTATGAAGTGTACAAATATGTATCAGGGTGTAATTCGATAATTTTATGAAAATAAAAGAAAACATACACATTATCTTATTGTTCTTGACATCAGTTCTTAACTCTTTTTTTGTTGCTTCCTTCATTATCCCCTCCTTTCTTCCTCTTCTTCTTCCTCTTCCCATGCTTCCTCCTTCCCTACCATAAATGTTTTATAGATATAAGATATATATTTTTAACTATGTTTTGTAATCTATTTGTTTTGCGTGTGTGCTAATTGTGAACGGATGTAATTGGTCTTGTGTATTGATATTTTTGTATTAATGTACCTGCCAATGTTTGTTTTTGTGACTGTATCTGTTCCATGTGCAATAAATAAATAAATATCTACTTGTCTATTTAAATAAAAACTGTCATTTTATGAACTGCTTGAATTTTATAATATTTTTATTTGCTAGAAAAGTGTGGTTTTCTCAATTTTCAAATTAATGTAAATTACACACTCATTCGTCAGTCGAAAACTGCAGGCAATGATATAATTCTTAAACTGCGTTTAAATTTTACAAGTGAAGCGGATTTGGTTGATATTTTCTTAGTTTTAATGTTGCCAAAAAAAAATATATAGTATTTTGCGATCCATATATTTCTTGCAACTCATTTTCAATATTATTATTATACTCTAGTACGGTTGACAACCCTCGTTGTTAGTAAATATATATCCGAAAATATATCGAATAATAATTATTTTTATTGTAAAATTGTTACAAAAATATACAAATTACCCGACTAGCAAAAATTACAACACGTTATTTTCAGTTAATGTAGGTAGCTACATGTTATCAATTTAGTATCATATTCTTGTATTATGTATTTTTGTACCTATGAATAACTTTTGAATCAGTATTAATTTACAGTAAGTAATGTTAAGAGTATGCATACCGACATATCAAAAATTTCTAAGAACGGGAGACCTTCTATCTCAACAACCGTTATTAATTATGCTTTGGAACAAAATAGGGTAGATGCATTGAACCTTTATATAACCGTATATAACCGTAAAAGATTTTTTATATCTTGTATAGATTTCTCAAAAAAAAATGGAAAAAACCTCTGATCTTTTTTCCGAAAGACGGAAACTCGTTTCCTGAAAGTCGTTGAGTAAAATTTTTTTTTGTACTGATAATATGCATTAAAACCTAGGGAATAACCGTAAAAGTTTTTTGATAGACGCAAAATTAACCTCAAAAAATTAAAAAAACGCTATTTTTACCATTTTATCATGCGATTGTCACGCGATTTTGAACCTTAATGCCGTGGGAAAAGACTGTGACGTCATTCCTGGTGCCAATTATATAGGTAATACCTACCGATTCGGTATAATACTTGAAGTAAAGGTTAATGTCGCCGCCACACGCTTGCGAGCGTCTACGAGTTTTTTGCGTTCATGAGTAAAAAGGCGTCAACGGTCTGTTACGTAAACGAGCCAAGACAAACGTTCCATCCACACGCCTTTTTACTCATATACACAAAAAACTTGTGGGCGGCGACAAATGGAATATATATGTATTACGTTTAATAGTTATACTATAGAAAATGAAGTAACGTAATAAGCTAATAGGTACCTACATAAATATATACATAATTATATTTTTTAATAAAACGTTTTTTATTTTGTGAGAATCAACACACACACACACACACACACACACACACACACACACACACTCACACCCACACACACACACACCCTCACACACACACACACACACACACACACACACACACACACACACACTCACACCCACACACACACACACCCTCACACACACACACACACACACACACACACACACACACACACACACACACACACACTCACACCCACACACACACACCCTCACACACACACACACACACACACACACACACACACACACACACACACACACACACACACACACACACACACACACACACTCACTCACACACACACATACACACACACACACACACACACACACACACACACACACACACACACACACTCACACACACACACACACTCACACCCACACACACACACACCCTCACACACACACACACACACACACACACACACACACACACACACACACACACACTCACACCCACACACACACACACCCTCACACACACACACCCACACACACACACACCCTCACACACACACACACACACACACACACACACACACACACACACACACACACACACACACTCACACCCACACACACACACACACACACACACACACACACACACACACACACACACACACACTCACTCACACACACACATACACACACACACACACACACACACACACACACACACACACACACACACACACACACACACACACACACTCACACACACACACACACACACATAATTATATTACACATTTTGTAATTATCAAACTATAAATTTACATTAAAATAATTGAAAAAAAAGTTTAATTTTAATTAAAATACATTTTAAAATAGAAAAGAAGAAATAAAATTAAAAAAACTGTCTGTTTGGGATGTTTCCTAAAGAAATATCTACGTATATGTATATTGGATTCAACACTTGTATTGCAAGTTATCCAAACGCTATGGATTAGACGGATTCATCTGGATTCATCAAGGCGTGTCCGCGGATTCACAGGCAACCTATTTCCCACGATCCGTGCACGTCTGCGATATCACGTACCGCCATACAAATCGCTATGAAAAAGTCTGTAGATTCACGGACTCACTCCTTCCCACGGCATGCGAATCTACGGACGAAGCAGGATTCACCTTCCGTGGGATATAGCCATAAGACGAACACCATGTGTATCCATCCACGGAAAAAAATGTTTGTTCGCTGTTCGCTTTAATGGTACTTGTTCAGGTATAGGAAAAATATTCTACTCTATCCTCTCACGCCGCATCCCTTGCAGAGTAGGCAGAGAGAACAGATCGCCAGACTTTCCTATCCTTACACACACACTTCGTGCTTCCATAATTTTCATTCATAATTTAAATATTTTTTTTAAAAGGCAATCCACCCGACAGCGAGTGATTTATACCCGTCACATTCATTCAATTCGTCATACACACTCTACGATTCCTTTTACTCAGATCACGTCCGTCCTTGAGAATCTGGTCTACATGGTCGAGTAATGTGGTTCTTGAACGACCGTGCTTCCTTACACCTCTTCTTTCTCCCAGGTATATTTTCTTTGTTATTCCTTCATCATGCATTCTATCTACATGTTTCAACCATCTCAGCTTTTTCAATGATAATTCTACTTACTGGCAGTACTATACATAGAATGTACAATATACATAGATTTTTCAGAGTCAGAAACACCTCAATTTACTCATTTCTATTATCAACGCGAAACACACGGGATTCTCAAGGTGTTTCAAGGCTCCTGATACATTCATTCTTTAAGAGAGTGCGATATCTTTAATCTATAATGATCCTCCTTCCTTTAAAGAGATCCCTATTACACTAAACCGCTTAAGACTCCTATTACGCCTAATTGACGAGTGCTGGTCAATTGAAACATTTAGCAAATCAGGTGAAAGGGCGCCGGATATTTACCCCAATCTTGCCACATGATGGACCGTTAAATACTTTTAAATAAATTAAATGTTGCGAAAAATTGGATAAAAAAATGTTTGCATTGTTTGAGGGAAGGTCATCGAATGTGAAAAATCTGACCTATTGACGCGGTTCATTTCAGGTTAAATTATTTTTCAACTAAATTAGAGCTTTGTGTCAATAAGACATTATCGCAAAAGTGATCAAATTGAACCAGGAGATGACCAGTCATAAGTCTGATGGAAAGTCCATCTTTCACTTCATATCTGTTGAGATACCTAATTACCTAACTACTTGTTATCTAAAAAATCTGTGTTTCTTTGATCAGTCTTTGAAAACAGTGTTCTACATAGGGCTACCACCTTTCAAAGAGGATAGGGCCGTAGATTTCGAAAAAAAAAAAGATTTTTTATTCGACATTTTTTTTTTGAGGAATCGTTTATTTACCATATTTAAATTGAGTGAGTTAAAATTCAATGCGAACAGTGTTGCTAGATAGAACCCGCTTGATTTTAAAATCTATTTAAATTTGGTGTCCCCTTTATCAGATTTTTTTTTGTGAGACTGAACAATGAAGGTCGTGGTCTAAACTGATTTATTTTCTATAAAAAGAAATAATAATGCCAGACGCAGGCGAATTTTTTTAAGAAACAGTTTAATTTTTAATGAGATTTAACGGATTTTCATAATACGTAGGTCGGCAGAGGACTCCCCGGTGATAGTCAAGCCACTGTCTCACCACCCGGTCTGATCCGGAGATATACGATGCTAATCCGGAGCCCGGAGAACACCATTCAAACCCGTAGATAGACTCCGGGTCCAACCCGGAGAGGTGGCTGCCCTAGTTCTACATAATATTATATTTCAATTGTATTGGAATAGAACCCTCTAGTAATAAAGTTAAGACATAACCCCATTCCATATATTGGGATGTGGGATGCGGATGTGACATGTGGTCCTTATTACCCACACGTACCAACGTACTCCCTTCCTACCCCACAAATAGCTTCGCTGTTACAATTAAACCGGAGATTCTGCACAATTATTGCAAACTCAGAACAAAATACAGAACATTTACATCCACTAGCCAAATGTACCCAACATCTAGATTTTTCCAATATTTTTTAATATCGCATTTTTCATTTTTTAAGAAACATCGGATTTTCTACATCTCGTAGTTATCTCAAGGATGGACTGGAATTGGTGAATGTTACTTAAGAGTACGCATACTGAATTTTAAAAATTTCTAAAAACGTGAGACCTTAGATCTCGACAACCGTTACGAAATATGCTTTGGAAAAAATAGAGTAGATACATTGAACCTTTATCTAAAGAATGACGGTAAAAGATTTTGTATATCTTGTATAGATTTTTCAAAAAAAAAATGTGAAAAACACCTCTGATCTTTTTTCCGACGACAGACAGAAACTCGTTTCCCGAAAGTCGCATAGATTTTTTTGTATATTAATATGCATTAAAATCTAGGGAATAACCGCAAAAGTGTTTTGATTGAAGCGAAATTAACCCCGAAAAGTTAAAAAAACGCTATTTTCAGCATTTTATCGTGAGATTGTTCGTACAATTTTGAACTTAAATGCCGCGGGAAATGACTGTGACAACATTCTTGGTACCAATTTAATTCGTAAAAAGTTTTTTTACAGCATTGCTTATTCTTATTATAGCTCAGTCCTTTTGCAGCACGAAGTCGGCAAAATTAATAACAGATGGGACTCTATGCAGTATGATACCTTAGGGTGGGATGTTTCAGAATATCAGGCGTCCCCCCCGCCACACCTGACGCGTCACCCCCCTGGCCCCCCGAATAGGTCCCCCTACGTGGTTTTCATCTATTTATCAAAAAATTGTAACAGATAGAAGGAAAATGTTAAGGACAAAAATAGTCCTTAATAAATTCTCTACAAAATAGGTAAAGCACATTTTTTGATAGGACTAGTAATTTACCCGCAATAGCCGGTGAAAGTATCGTAATTTTTTAATAAGAACCAAATTTTTTTTATTTTACTCAAATTGCTGAAAATTCATAAGAGCTACAAGAAAATGGTCAAAGAATGAATTAATTGCTATAGTTTTAGCTATAAAATGAGCTATTATTTATTTTTGCACGGCTCATAGTTTTTGAGTTATAACATAAAATTCCAATGACAGAAGTCTTAAAAATGGAACTTTTCATACAATTTGTATTGAAATGCTGTGATATTAAAATTTAGGTTACGCCTGTTTTTCACAAGTATGTGAAAGATAAAAAATGTATTGGAGTATGACTGGATTTTGTAAGTATTTTAAGGTATAATTCTTTAGAAGTTCAATACACTTTTGCCAGCCATATTTCAAAGCCGTATCCCAGTTTTGCAGAAGGATTCGTCAAGATCATTAAAGAAGAAAATTTAGTGTATGTCTGTGTAAGATACGAGGTTCGGCTGAACACTTCGTAGCCCTGAGAAAAAAATGTACAGACCAGTTTAAGTTCATTATTGATATAGATAATTTAAACTTCATTAGGGCTATTTACAAAATTTGAGATCGATAGGACGACGCTGGCACTCTTGGCACCATTTTTATTTCAACGTGTTTGACATTTTTGTGAAAATGTGAAATTGTCAGCTGCGATCCGTGATAAAATATTATTTTATCTAAGGTCATAGACCGACACGAACCATAAAAGAAATATCGGGTTCATTAATGGAGTCTGTTCCATCATATGCCATGATTAGAAAGTAAGTGCCAGATTTTGAATGGGCACAGCAAGGTGTCAAACACAACCCTTGAAGCGGAAAGCAATAAAATGCAGTAGTTCTGGAGAACGTCGATAAAGACATGGATTAATTTTTCAAAGATCGCGGAATTATTAGTTAGGTGATAGCAGAGATTCCAGTGATCTGATTTTAATCAGTAGTGTTCATCTTAACTTCAGAACAGGACTTGTACAAACCCTCGAATCGCCGGGTGCCAATGCTTTTGACCCATATCCTAACCTTGAGGAATCCTTCTGGAAAACTGGGATAATGGCTTTGAAACATGACTGGCAAAAGTGCATTCAACTTCGAAAGGATTATATCTTGAAATACTAAAAAGACCCAATCATACTCCAATACATTTTTTATCTTTCACATGCTTGTGAAAAACAGGCTTAACCTAAATTTTAATATCACAGCATTTCAATACAAATTGTATGAAAAGTTCCATTTTTAAGACTTCTGTCATTGGAATTTTATGTTATAACTCAAAAACTATGAGCCGTGCAAAAATAAATAATAGCTCATTTTATAGCTAAAACTATAGCAATTAATTCATTCTTTGACCATTTTCTTGTAGCTCTTATGAATTTTCAGCAATTTGAGTAAAATAAAAAAAATTTGGTTCTTATTAAAAAATTACGATACTTTCACCGGCTATTGCGGGTAAATTACTAGTCCTATCAAAAAATGTGCTTTACCTATTTTGTAGAGAATTTATTAAGGACTATTTTTGTCCTTAACATTTTCCTTCTATCTGTTACAGTTTTTTGATAAATAGAGGAAAACCACGTAGGGGGACCTATTCGGGGGGCCAGGGGGGTGACGCGTCAGGTGTGGCGGGGGGGACGCCTGATATTCTGAAACACCTCACCCTAAGGTATCATACTGCATAGAGTCCCATCTGTTATTAATTTTGCCAACTTCCCCATACATTGATTTCCTAAAGTGACTGAACTATTATTGTCATCACTGTGTCAAACTACGTTCACTTGAAGAATTAATTCTTAAATAAATATGTATGGCCACAGCAGTTTTCCTTGATTTTGAATGTTATGCACATTCTATCGATTGTAATAGCATACTTACCATCGAATTTTCAAATTGTATTTGGCATTAAATCGTGACCTTGTAAATAAAATATTCTGATTGTTTTACGTAAAAATAAATCAATAATGATAAATTCGCGAATAAATAAAAGTCCTTCCTCAAAAGTTCTGCGAAATTATCAAGGTTAGCAATTATAATTCTGTTTGGTGGTCGGACAAATCGGATTGTAAAATAAATAAATCAGACGGAATGAAATAATACTGGACGTTATTACTCAATTAATCAACAAAATATTATAGGAGAAAATCAAGATATTAATTATCTACCTACCTATAATAATGCTTCTCAAATTGTGTGCCAGGCGCGACAAAACACTCTTTGTACTTAGGTAGTATAGCAGTGGCGGAGGATAATCTTTTTTAGTAGTGAACCCGGAACATTGAAGGACTCCCACGGGCTTAAAGACCTCCGCATCCCCAGGTAGAAAAGGTACAGTACATATAGCGTCCTCTTTACTCGCACTTCAAACTACAACAATTACATCCTACAAAAAAAGAAGATGGGCGGTAGCCTGGTTGGTAACGCACTCGACTGTTAATCCAGTGGGAGCGGGTTCGATCCCCGATGCCGACCTACTCCACTTCACGACACAAGCTGTTCAAGCATTCTTTGAAGTGTACAACAAAGGTGTATTTGTTTGTTTTGTTATACTCTTTAGTGTTATACTTTTAAGAATGTTATATAATATATTTTAAATGTTGAAAAATGATATCCCCTCATACCAACAATCTCTTTAGCTGACTGGGGATATTTTATTTTCAAATTGTCTTCTTTGTATTATTTTGTGCTGTATTGTGTAATGTTGTAAATTGTAACAATCAAGGATGAATAAAACTTTACTTTTACTTTACACCCAGATTCATTTTTTTAAAATTAATAATAATAATAAATAATAAAAAAAAATACAACACACTGACAATACACAATAGTTTGGGAACCAATGGACTACAGTAATATAGCAATTATCATCCTTTGACAGTAACACAATTCAATAAATTTTAATGTTTACTGAAAATGAAAGCAAAATTGGTAACTACCGAAATACCTACATAATGTTATATAATAGGTAGGTCCCAATTATTTACTACCAACCAAACTGACAAAATTAATCATCAGTGAAGCAAACCCTCCCCACGGAGTAACCACATTTAATGGAACCGCCACTGTTTTATTTTTCAATGACATCGATGTTAGAAAATTCTAACAACATTTCATATTTTTTGGTCCGAACATTTGGAATATTTTTATGCCTCATCCACATGCTGTCCGACCTTCCACGAGTCCCGCGCGAATGAGTAAAAAGGCGTTAACCGTCGGTTACGTATACAGTTCAAGACAATCACCTCGTCCGTACGTCCTTTTACTCATTCATACAAAACTCGTGGAGGGATGCCGAGCGTGAAGCGGCCGCATTATAGCGCCATCTATTATCTTATATGTGCCGGAGCACCTCGAGGACGCTTCACAAAAAAATAACATTAAAAGTACGCATACTGGCAATTCAAAAATTTCTAAGAACGGGAGACTAATGATATGCATTAAAATCTAGGGAATAACCGTAAATGTTTTTCGATTGAATCGAAATTAACCGCAAAAAATGTAAAAAACGCCATTTTTACTATTTTATCATGCGATTGTTCACGCGATTTTGAACCTTAATGCCGTGGGAAATGACTGTGACGTAATTCTTGGTACCAAGCCCTTAAAAATACGATTCCCATCGAGTCACTTTTTAAATCTAATCTGACACACTTAATTCAGTAAAAAAAAATATCCCTAGTTTTCCTTCTACAGATATCCTCTCTTCGCCACTGCTACCCACTTAGGTACTTCAAAATGCATAAAAATACTATGTGCATATTTAAAAGCGAAAAAGTCACCCCATTGCAAGAATGTCTTTGGAAATGTCGAGTAGACCGGGGCACGATGATTGGGGGGTAATATCTGTCAGATGCAGCAGCCAGGGAGGTGGGGGCCGTAGGGGGCATCGGAACAAGATGAGGTAATTGGAGTCAATTGGCTGTGGCTAATGAAAAATCTATACCACCATTGATTACGCTGGAGTTATGATTACATGGTCATAAAATGGTGGCACACAACAGTCAAAATAATACGTCACATACAGTAAGCATTCCGTTTTACGATTGTTCGACTTGCGGATAATCAAGATGGTTTTGGAAATTATTTTTTTTTAATAAAGAAAGGATCTGGGCTTGCATACACAAACCCAAATACTTTTCTGCACACCTTGTACTAGGCTAAAAGCCTGTATCGCAAAGAGTGGAATACATCGCCAGCGCCGGGGTTTGAACCTGGCACCTCCCGCTTGAGAGACTGCCGCCTCAACCAACTACTCCAACCATGTACTCTCTGAATTAATAGAAATAAACCCAAATACATTTTTATCTAGAGTAAGTCGGCATCGGGGATCGAACCCACACCCACCGGCCCACCAGTCGAGCGGGCTACTAACCCGGCTATTTACCACCTGAAAGTTACACGATGAGCGGTGGGTTTTCGTGATTATGCCCTGACAATGTAAAATAAACATAGTATTTGTTTAATTATAGCATAATTTTGGCCAAAAATTTGTCCGATCTAAAATTAGATTTTTTACTTTAATGTTATTCGTCTTTTTAACATTGTATGTGCCTAAAGTCATGTGGAGAGAATGAACGACGAAAGGATAGCAAAGAAAATATACCTGGGAGAAAAAAGAGGTGTAAGGAAACGGAGCCGTCCAAGAACCACATGGCTTGACCATGTAGATCAGATTCTCAAGGACGGAAGTGCTTTGAGTAAAAAGAAATCGGAAAGCGTGTAAACAAAACGCATGAATGTAACGGAAACACGAAGAGTGTGTAAGGATAGGAAGGTTTAGCGATTTGCTCTCTCTGCCTGCCACGCAAAAACGCAGCGAGAAGGAATAGAATAAAACAATTCTTGCGTAATATCGACCAAAATAAGTTTTTTTTTATTTTTATTTTTTTAAGACTGTATAAGGTACCTACATTACAAATCTGTGTACAGCTAAGAATGACAAATTTAAGTCTTCAGTCAAATTCCGTTTATAGAAGGTCGACTGTACGTACATTAAGGTAGTCGACTGTGGGTGGAAATGGCAATTAGGTACATATGTATTATATTATGTAGATAGATATATTATATGGGGGTTAGGACTGACAGATGAAACTAATTTGAGGGTAGGGCGGAATGAATTTCTTCCAGAGAATTCCCAATTTGAAAGGACAACAACTATAATTGTAATTATTACAGACTGCCAGCTGAAATATCAAGATTCAATTCGTAGTCTTAAAGTCAATTAACCCGAAATCATTCCAAGTTTTCTCCGTGAAAATTTACCAACAATTCCATACCAACCTTTGTCACCTACCAATTTTCAAACACTTTATAATTTGCACTTTATAACCCGTCAAAAATGACGCCGTTTGCAGGGTAGGCAGAGAGAACAGATCGACAGACTTTCCTATCCTTACACACACTTCTTGCCTCTGTCACATTCATGCAATTCGTCATACACACTCTTCGATCCCTTTTACTCAAACCACGTCCGTCTTTGAGAATCTGGCCTACATGGTCAACCTTCGCGATTTGGACGACCGCGCTTTCTTACACCTCTTCTTTCTCCCAAGTATATTTTCTTCGTTATCCTTTCATCATTCATCCTCTCTACATGTCCCAACCATCTCAACTTGTTCACTTTTATTCTAATCACAACATCCGTTTTACATTCACTCAACTCTCTCGTCCCTTCATTTCTTATCTATGGACGTTCATTCTAATGAAAAATTAAATTTTTATTTAGCATAGTATTTTCTATTCTAGGTACCTACATAATACTAAAATTTTGTTCTACAATATTTACCAACTCAATTTATAAATCAAAATGCGCAAATTTAACATTTAAAGGAGCTCGACATCTATCGACGAAAATCATTTTGATGGCTCAAAATGTCAAAGGTAACACCAAAGGTTTTGGACAAATGGTTAGGTAGGTACGCAATATTATGTCAATGGAAAAACGTGCTTGGAGACGAATAATTTTCGACTCCATTCGAAAGCGTCGCGTTCGAAAAGTGTTTTAAATTACATACATACTCGTACATATTTGAACAACTTAGTTGCCAAGGTCGTGCGTTACATTCAAACCCGGTTTCCATGAGAATTATGTAATTTGATAAGGAGTTAGAGTAAATCTGCGTTCTGCTAAGAGTACATAATTTTAAACGTAGTTATTTCAACTCTTTATTCCCCAAGGAAAGAAAATTTAAATATAGGTACTTTAACTACGTTCAATGTTGCCTGCCAGATGTTAAATTTCAATTTACAAGTAGGTAATAGCTAGTTTATTAAAGAAAAAGATTTAGTGATGCGAGAAACCTTGAAAGAAAGGAGCAGTAACGATATATCTAGAACTAGTAGCAGTGACAAACTATTAAGTAGCTATTCTTCTCATTTTTATTATTTTTAAATAACACACGGCGCAAGGCCATTATAATATGTACATAAATGAAGTTAACAGATATTACAGGAAAGAAGTACATGAAAAAAACATGGTAAAAAGCAAAGTTTCAACACCACTCGTTCATACATATCACACACATACAAAGATAACAGCAAAATAAAGATACGCTATGAAAGTATAAGGATGATTGAGGTGGCCGGTAGCCTGGTTGGTAACGCACTCGACTGTTAATCCGGCGGGCGCGGGTTCAATCCCCGATGCCGACTTACTCCACTTCACAACACAAGCTTTCTGTGAAGTGAACAAAGATGTGTTTGGGTTTATTTCGATAAACCCACATTCATTTTATAAAAAAAGCATAGTAGTAGTAAAGAAATAGAAAGAGAGTGTACAAAGCATGATAAAGTTAAACATTAATCAGCATTCGCAAAATAATCGTATCCCACACATACAGAAAATAAGAGCAAAATTTTCACAACAAGATAACGACAGCAAGCGTTTCAGGTATTAGAAAAAAAACGCGTGGCGAAAACGCTACCAGCTATAATACCAGTCACTGTTTTTATTTTTTGTAAAATAAGAAAATAGCAGTGAATGTTATTTTAATTTGCGTCTAACAGTCAACCAGCTCCATCTACTCTCTTATAATGTATTTAAGTGACGGATGGAAGTAAAATATTAATATTTTTTGTAAAAAATGTATGCTTCAGAAGTTTCCTGCTTATAAAATGTTGAGATTAGATTCATACTTATTTAAATGTTATTGGGTACGCTTAAGGTGCACTTACACGGGCAATTTTTCGAGCAATAATTGCGGCATTATTTAAAGCGAGACAACGATATTGAGTGCAAACGAGAAAGAGAATTGACTAAAATTTCCAAACCGACTGGATATTCAGACATTTCGAATTAGGTCCGTCGGGACGGAATCAAATAACGGAATAATTTCTGTGGGGATCCCCGAGTTGTAGAATTGGCCTCCACTCTTTTTTTTGATATTTTTTCGAGTGTCATGTAAAACTTCCCATAAGGTAATTCTCATCTTTTTTAGCGATGCGGTACTATTGTAAAGGGCGGACTTATTGCAAAAAGCAATATCTTACAGTCAACCCGCAATGACGGTGTACAAATAATATGTACATGTTGGCGTGAAAAGAATGATATTTTTATACATACCTACACAGCATTCACTGGTTACCCCATTATTGGAATATTCCGTGATATTATAGCAGTAGCTGCAGATCAACCAATTAAGTTCGTAAACCGAGGTACCACTGTAGGTATGTAATAGTATGTATGTATATGTATATTTATTATTAGTATTTCTTTGCCTTCAACTTGCTTTTGTCTCAGGCTCAGGTGTGTGTATCGCCACATCTGTACAAACAATCAATCTATATTTATTTGTACAAGGACGCATCGTATAATACACGTCACAATATGACGAGTGAGTCAAAATTACGAAAAATGAAACTGTATGAAACTGATCACCGACCGGTGTTACTTATTTATTTAGTCTTTAAGTCAGGGGTTTCAAACCCCGTGGCCGCGGGCACTATGGCGCCCGCGGAACGATTCGTATGTGCCCGTTACTATTCGACTGAGACAGAATTTTTTCATAAACATTAATTAAAAATGTGAATTATTTTTATTTATTTGTTAGAGTTTTAATTTTTTTGAGTGCCTAGGTTTATTGAATACGTTTACCATAGATATTCGTCTAGGTGTAGGTAAGTACCAAAGACTCAATATACAGCAGAGCCTCTATAATCCGAACACCGAAAATTTATACCCTGTTCGCACTAGCGGATTTAGGGGGGGGGGGGCTTCAGCCCCCTAGCCCCCCCCAAAACCATGGATTACAGTAGTACATATAGAACAAATGTAGGGATTTCAGCCCCTTAGCCCCCCCCCAAAATGTTGAGTGACGTTTCTAGTGCCTTGAGTACTAAACTGAAAATGTAGTATAGTGAATGCAATTCACCCCCCCCCCCCCGCTCGACAAAATTTTAGGCGTCAAGGTCAACAAATTTTAGACGACGACCTAAAAAAAAAAAAGGTCATCAGTTGATTACGGCAGGATTCAAAATTCAAAAATAAAGGTCAACAAAAAAATTCTCGGGAAAATTTTCAGCCCCCCCCCAAAATTAAATCCTGGATCCGCCACTGCCTGTTCGGATTTACGAAGCGTTCGGATTATAGTTAGTTGACATTTTGGAAGGCATTTTTCGATTCGATTTTGTATGTATGTTAGATACAAGGCTATTAATCACACTTTTTTAAGGAATCCCAAAATAGTTCTTTGACGAGTAGTCTTTAACGACTTAAAAAATGTTTTTTCCCTTAATTTACTGGCACTGCAAAGACAGAGACTGTGAGAAACGGCGGTTGCTGGGGTTCGGATCATCGAGGCTCTGCTGTATATGTCTTTGGTAGGTACTAATAATCTGATTTTTTAGGACATGTGTACGGCAATGTATGGGATTTCGATAGAGAGCGATTTTGGATGTGTGAGGCCGGCCTTACAACGATCTCTGCATAATACCCAGTTATGTTATGATACAACATACCGGATTATGATCAGCGGTAACAGATAAGTAAAAAAACAGTGTTGTCATTGTTAATCTTAAATTAATATCAATCTTAGGATATGAACATGAAACAATACGTTATTAAGTAAGTATATGAGTTTGTATTATGTACTAACATAACAGCTAAGTAATAATTATAAAAACATTAATTACAACAACTTTCAAAAATGAACCAAGGCATTATGTTTAATATAGTATTGTCTTACTAGGTATATAGGTAATGAGTATTTTGCAATAGGTGCCATACACATTGTATTAAATAAAATACCTATTAAGAGTAAGCATACCGACATTTCAAAAATTTCTAAAAACGGGGGACCTTCTATCTCAACAACCGTTTTTAAATATGCTTTGGAACAAATGAGGGTAGATGCATTGAACCTTTGTCTAGGGAATAACGATTTTTTATATCTTGTATAGATTTTTCAAAAAAAAAACACCTCTGACCTTTTTTTCCGAAAGACGGAATCTCGTTTCCCGAAAGTCGCGGAGTAAAATTTTTGGTACTATTGTACAAATGGGGCCCCAACCATAAATATACCAAAAAGTGACATATGAAGTATGGAAAAAGCAAATAATTCGCTAGCAATATTGTTGAGTTAGGTTGTTTTTTTTTTTTGTTTTTTTGCGAGGAAAAAAAAAAAAAACCTAACAAACCTAACTCAACAATATTGATATTTTATCTATAGTAGGGGCCCCACCCCAATTGTACAATAGTACCAATTTTTTTTGTACTGATGATATGCATAAAAATCTAGGGAAAAAACGTAAAAGTTTTTTGATAGACGCAAAATTAACCCCAAAAAATGGAAAAAACGCTATTTTGACCATTTTTCAGTTCCAAGTTCACGCGATTTTGAACCTTAATGCCGTGGGAAATGACTGTGAAGTCATTCCTGGTGCCATGCCCTTAATTTTTTTAAAAAAAGCAGTATGGATACAGCAACGGTTCCCAACCTTTCAAGTGTTGTTACTGCTAGGACCTATCATGGAAAATATGCCTAGTTTTTTTTGTAAAAAGTTCCGACCAAGGCTGTTGAATTTGAAGGCTAAGATATCTAGGAAACGAAGTACGAGTTTACTAAATTCTTAAAAAAACATACCCTGTTTGCGAGCTCGGTCCCACCCGCAGCCGAGCCAAGCGAAAATGACGTTTTTTACACTTATTTAACAATTTTTACTAATAGGGCCATAATAGTGTAATCTTTCCGGCCGGGGTTCCCTACCTGTGGGTAATTACCCCCCCCCCCCCATATTTTACAGCTACTCGGCGGGTTTTATTTATTTATTTATTTAACAGCTATTTTTCTTTTTCTTATTTTTCCACTTGGCATAAAAAATAGCTAAAAAATTACCGCTTTTAGCGATGGTTATTTAAACAAAATAAACTTGACAAAAACTGTGGCCCCAATAGAGCAGTAGTTCCAAGTTCCAACGTTATTATCTCTGTTTTTTTGGTATATATATGCATAAAAAATTGTATAATAATTGGAGATTTGAAGGCAGGCAAGAAATGACTGTAGGTATACAAATTAACATTTTTACAATATTATGACAGAACTGTACTTATGTGTGATTTAAAAACACAATAAGATGTCAAAAGTCCACACTTTTCAGTAATTCAAATAAATTTACAACAGTACCTATTAATATAATTAACAATCGTACAACGCCGATACTTCTAGAAAACAACAATAAGTGAGGTTATGTATCAAAAAACTCAAGTGGTACTCACATTAAATTTTAGCGCTAAAAACACACCAAGAAACTTTTTTCACCTGTTTAAAATGTTGTCTTGAACACAAAACAAATACAATTATATATTAAAATTAATATTCATATATTTGCTTTAATAATAACTGTAAAATTCATTAATTAAATACACAATTAAAAATTATAATTGCACAAAACGCCGTCCTTCAACCAAACGTCAAATCGGACAACATTGACGGATAAAGTTCGTAAATCAACAGGTATTTATTATTAAAAGAAAATTGATTAAAAACACAGAATCTGAATTATATTTGTTATAAAATGTATTAAAAATTATATTAAACACAATTATAATTCACAAAATATGAATACAGTGAAAAGAATTTAGAAATTTCACTCGATTTTTTGCATGTATTTTAGTTCGACATTTCAACACGCGCGACGTACGAGCACAAACACACGTCCGACGCTTCGAATTCAACTAAATTTTTTTCTTGTAGTTTGTAAATTTAGCTTTAGCGGGAATATCTAGAACGAGACAGACTATTCGCGTTTATCATTGTATAGTATGGTATTAGAAAGAGATAGTAATAATATATACAATGTTTGGTCAAAGTTTACCTCTGTATCTATTTTTTTGATAATTTACATTTTTTTTTAGTTTTTTTTTTTACCTGTGTGTTTTAAAAACAAACATAACATAATAATGTATAAGTAACATTTTCTCTGTCCATGAATTTACGATGACATTCGGAATGGGTGGCGAACACCTTTGCAGGACTCTTGAAAAAATGCAAAAAAAGTTGGGGCTATTCTATTGCGAGATATGACAATTGACAATTTTAAAAAAATGATACTTACGACTAAAAAAATAATTTTTTTAAGAAACGCCGGACCTATTGTAAAAAGCCAGACTTTTCACATTAACACGCACTTCTTGCTTCCGTCACATTCTAACAATTCGTCATATTTAGGTACACTCTTTTACTTTATTTTACGTTTTTAATTTTTTATTTATTTTTCTACAAAGGCCTTCCGTTTCCTCTATTCCACTCCTTAAGGCTGGCCACAAACGTCCCGAAGTTCAGTTCCGGAATCGACCGTTTTGCAAAAAGGTTCCGACCAAAACCTCTTTCTGAATTTAAAATCGGGGTGACGCTGAATTCAGAGAGAGGTTTTGATCGGAACTTTTTTGCAAAACGGTCGATTCCGGAACTGAACTTCGGGAGCGTGTGTGGCCAGCCTAAGTCCTTATAAGTCCTTCACTCCTCCCACACAAATTATCTATAAAAAATTTAGAACATTTTCAAAAATTGCCGCCAATTTAATTTTTAAAAACATATAAACAGCCAACGCCATCTATCGTAATATTTAGAATCTACTACAATAAAATTTTAGCAAAACATTGAACCAAAAAAAAGGAATTGTCACTAGAGATAATTATAACCATTCCATGTCATGTTCTATAAAGCTTATATCTCGGTTACATAGATGGCGGTAAGTTCGATTTTATCATTGAAGTACCTAATCAAATTATTTTTCGTCATACTGATTTTCTTTTGATAGAAACATGAAAATAGTTCTGATTTTTTAATTACCTAATTATTTCATTATCCATAAGATTACCATTCTATAAAGATATCGTCCTTAGACTGAAAACATAGATAAATGAGAATATGGATAGAAATTTGATTTTTGTAAATTTTCTCGATAACAAATACCTACAAGATTTTAATTTTACCTCTGAAATTTACTGGAACATGAGATTATTCCCGTAATTTGTTAGATATAATGCTGTCATTTTGTAAAATTTCAAAAAGCTGAAGCGATAATAGAACGATTTTTGCCCTTTGGTCACATACATTTTTGTTCATTTTGTAACTACATATCTATCTATCTTATATGAATAACTAAGCAAATACATAGATAGTGTCTAATCTAATCAACCAATATTTTTCCAATCCCTTCAAATAACAAATTACTTATTTTAATAAAAAAATATCTACATTAATAATTATTGTCTAAAGTTGTCAAGTGACCAAATAATTCGTTCCGGAGAGGCCAGTTTTTTCCCAATTTTTTCAATTTTTGGATGAAATTTGATAGTGAGTTTTATAAATTTTTATTAATTAATACCTATGTTATTGTTCATGTATAAGTATATTAAATAATAAATAATAATAAAAATAATTTATATTTTTGCGAGACGTAGTGGAGAAGGTCATGATGCGGTTTGTATGAAAAATACTTTTTTATGAAACTGATGGATTTTCATACTGATTTTATAAAATTTATGATATGATGAAAAAATGAGAATCACGTAAGCGTCAAAATTGATTTTGGCCCCTTGTATAAAAAGTGGGCTGAATAAAAAAAAAGCCATTAGGATCACTGAGTCTTACCATAAACATTTAGTCAACCAAATGACAGCATTATATCTCACAAACTATGGGAATAATCTCAAGTTTCAGTAAATTTCACGGATAACATTGGAAATATTTTTTATCGAGAGAATTTACAAAAATACAATTTCTTACCGCTAGAGTCACTAAAACATATTCTCATTTATCCATGTTTAAAATCTTAGGATGATATCTTTAGTATTAGCTGAGTAATCTTACTTTTCCCAAAGAAATTTTTCGTATGTTCAGGTCTAAAAAATTCATTGAATATTTTTTTCCAGATCGCAATGGGTGATCAACCTCCAATGGATCCTTACTATCATGGTGGAAGTCAAGTCCCTCTGCCAGGAGATTTCGGAGGCCCTCACCAAGCGCAACCAATACCCGGCTTTCCACCGAATTACCCGGCACAACCGATGCCCGGCTTTCCATCGAATTACCCGGCGCAACCGATGCCCGGTTTTCCAGCGACTTGCCCACCTCAACAATTGCCTGGTTTTCCACAATACCCACCGCATTATCCAACACCACACGATAATCCACAATAAATAGATAACCCGATTGAAGATAATTATAGTCTATCAAGAAAGACATGGTCGATTGCAATGCATGTAGCATTTTGGCAACATCAGTGGCAACGCTTGTAAAACTTCAATATTCAAATAATTAAGGCTGGGGACCCACCTACGTCGTCATGCTCATTTCCCGCGGCATTGAGGATCGATTTTTTGTAATATGCCTACTTTTAATTGTGACCAACACACAAAATCGTAGTTCCAAATTAATCCGAGGCGGTATCATTCTTGATAGACTATAATTAAAGTTCCACAATTATATATTTTTTGTCATCCTTCTTTCTCTCAACATGCCCAAACCATCCTAGTTTATTCACTTTCATTCTCGTCACAATACCCGTCTTGCAGTTATAACTGGAAGGCAATAACAATTATAACTGGAAGAAAGTGCAGTTTTGCGATAAGTTCGCCCTAGTGAAAAATTATGTATGATATATTATATATGCCCAATTGTATTGTATGCACACTGGAAGAATAAACGAAATAAATTATTTTTTGTTAATTATTTATTTAATGAATTTTTTAATACCTATGTTTAATAGTTGCATGTTTATAAAAACTAAAAAGGTATAAATGAATAGTGTATTTTTTCAGATTTATCACCAAATTTTTTTTTGGTTTTACGTATATTTAATCACCAAGACTTCGTAGTTCTGCTTGGCTATTTCTTGTCCTCCAAACGATATGTAGCAACATCTGTGGGATCCATGGACCTGCAAAATTCAAGTTATTTGATTGTTCATGTGAATAAGATCTCTATTCTATTCTATTCTATTATACTTTACGGCTATCTACTCATCTGCGAGTGATCTCAGCCATCTTTCAAGTTGGAATGGTATTAAGTTCAACGAAAAAAAATATGTGAAGCAAAAGGTGAACGCATGCAGAAAGTCAAACTATATGTAGTATAAAATTCTCTGACGGATAAATTTGAAGCCGAAGTAAACACATTATCATATTATCATTATCTTCACCCGAAACAACATCGCTGGAATGAGTGTTCAATAGTACAAATATATAAGTGGATTCATACAACATCAATAGGTAAGAGAATAAGATATCTTTCAATTCAACCTGTGGAGAGCGCTCTGACGTTCTGTCATCTCTGCCTACCCCGCAAATGACGTGGCACTAGGGGGTATAGATAGGTAGGTAATTAATTGCTCGAAAAATTGCCCGAGTCAGAGACTCAAGTAACCAGAATTGCGCTTGGTTACCTTTCCTGGTGTGATTGATCTCTCATGGTTAGCTCGTCCTACAAATAAAGTCTCTCCGCTCTTGGTGTGTCCAGCAGCCACAGCTCCTGGAGGTATGTTTCCATAAGATGCAGGCACCCATGTTACATTAGGAGTTTGTTTGCAGTACAGCTGGAAATTACAGAAATGTCAGAAAGATATCGAGGACGGACTTTTACATACAAAAACTACTTCGCCCTGAAGGTGGCAGTAGTATCGCTGCCGAAAGCTCGGTTATTCAACCACTCTACACGCAGTAAGGAAACCCGAAGATCCAACAACAAAGATAGGGATTCATCATGCTGCGAAAGCCTACAAGATTATTCAGGTTTATGTTAGTGTTAATTACCTCAATATTAGTAACTTGAACTTCTCTTCCATTGTATGGAATATAGGCAACTCTATGTCTCGGTATGACTTTGCACGGTACCACTTCTCCATCGTAATTAGCTCTGCCGACGTAAATGGGACTGTTGTCGTGTCCTTCGTGCCCAGCTTGGACAGCCTTGTGCAAGAGATGATCGCAATGGTGGACGGATGTGGAGATCCAAGTGAACGGCTCTGCAAAAAAACACGGAAAAAAATCAAACATCCACAGTGGGTAAATTCTGCATCGTCAAAAACTCAGAGACTTTTATAGCACATCAATGATTTCTAATTTCCAAAAATTCTGTAGCTGGCGATTTTATCTTTTATAGTTAATAATCTGTACCTTCACGCCACGTCCCTTGCAGGGTTGGCGGAGAAGACAGAGCGCCAGATAGCCCTAATATCCTTACACACACTCCTAGCTTCCGTCACATTCATGCAATCTGTCATACACGCTCTCCGATTCATTTTACTCAAAACGCGTCCATCCTTGAAGATCTGGGTCACATGATCGGAGCAGCCCATCACGCCGGGCGACCGCGTTTCCTCACACCTCTTCATTCGATCAAATATATATTTTTTGTCATCCTGTCTAGACATCTCAGCAATAGACACCTTATCATTGGGAATCTGCCAAAATGAAAACATAGCTAGCTTTTTCTAGGGTCCTTATTTTGTAGAATTTTGATTTGGAATATTTTATCTTGATACACGCATTACACCAGCTCCAAACTATTGTTTTATAGTATTTGGCTCCAAAGTTCTTGGAGTTAGAAACTAGAATCAGGAAGCATTGGAATACTGTACACAGATACATGGGTTTATTTTGCCAAAATTTATTAACAAAGGACAAATGAAGGCAAGGACGAATAATGGATAAAGCATGTAAAGGAAATATGGAAGTTTGCAGGAAAATCTTGCGTGCAATCCCAAATCCTTTTAACCAAAACATGTTAGCCCTCAAAGACAAGAGACATCGACTGAAAATAGTGGGATCGATTTTGAATGTCGATTATTTTTAATCACAAACGTCAAACAAACAATATTTTTACGGGGCCGAAGAGTAGTATGAAAACAAACGAACAAAACAATATACCAACAAACACCGCACCATTGTCCAGAAGGATAAAACATTGCAACCGAGCTGATGGGCAAACTGCAAACAAAAAAATAAACTATTCGACCAATACGAAAGACAAAAACTGATACACACAAAACAAAAAACTACGAATACCTGACGCGAAAGACTACAAACAAATAGATACAAAGACAGGCAAGATTTGTAAGGATTCGATCCTCCGATTATAATCTACGATCTTTGAATGATTGATCAGTACCTTGGGATGATGGTCCTGAGGTATCTACTACTGGTGCTGAAGGTATGGTTGGGTATACTTGATTGACATGGTGATGGTGCACGTGAATTGGTCGACGACCGCGAGATGCTGATTGGTTTCCTGAGCCACCCATGCCAAACGTGATACCCACGTTAATTTTCTTGTTTCCTACATTCATAAAAATGAAAAGATGATTTTTATAGCGCCGTTTTTGACACCCACCACAAAGGCGCTTTGTTAACCTAATACTGATATAACTAATTAACATCAAAGGATTTCTTAAATAAGTGTGTTTTTAGCTGGTTCATGAACTGAGTCACAGTCTGTCCCTGCCTAATGGCGAAATAATTGCTGTATATTGCGAAATAATGTAAATCAATACGATTTGTACGAGTTGCCGCAATTATTGTGGCGAGAATGAAAGTGTACAAATTAAGACGATAGGATGATAAAAAAAGTTAATGTTGCTTAAAGAGGGTGGTGCTAAAAAATGTGGCCGTCCAAGGATAATCTGAATTGTTCATAACGATCAGATAGCCTTCAGGAATGGTGTGTACTAAGTAAAAGATATAGAGGGGGGTGTACGATTATTTTCTGTCTCTTAGGCTAATACCAAGCATGGACCGTTCATGGATCGCTGTGTGCATTTGAGCTTTTCTGCGTTTCTTATATTAAGGGCCATGGTCTATAATGCATATGAAGTCACTAAATAAGAGACAGAATATGAAATGATGATATTAGGAACAGAACCAAGAAGAAGTATGACGAATTGCATAAACGTGACTGAAGCAAGGAGTGTGTGTAAGAATAGGGCAAAGTTCTGTTATATGTGACTATCCCACAAGGGACGCAGTATTTCAATATTATGTTTAGAAAACAAGACAAATTACCATATCCCGACATGTTTGTTAATAATTACACTTTGTTTCACAGCACGATAATACAACACACTCAGGATTTATGCTGAACGTAGTTTATCCATTTGATTGAAGGAAAATAAAACACAATTTCACAGGTCGACTTAGGTAGGCATACAGTCCACATTATTGATAACACTTTATCATACTTTGTCATGATAAATTACCCGGTGATGTACGTCTACAAAACTAAAATATTAGGTTCTAAAATGTATATTTTCTGTTTGTTCTTTCTAATACATCATATCCCCTCTCGCCACGTCCCTTAGAGAGCAGATCGCCAGACTTTCCTATCCTTACAGACACATGAAACAGGTTAATAGCGCCTCAGGCGCTATTAACTTTTTTTATATCGGAAATACCTCGATATTGCAAAAAAGGGGTAGGTAATGGAATATCTCATTAGAAGAGTTAAAAATCATAAAACAATATTTTCTTATAATTACAGATATTATTAGTAAATAGTTTCCTACCAAAATCATGGCATGGATCCTATCCAGATTTTCAAAATATCGAGTCTTCATCTCACCTAATGCAAATACCCCAGGCACGTCAATAAGTTGTGAAAAACAATCAACATTACCTATAGATATCATGTAAATATTAATTAATTAAATAGTGAATAAATCGATGTATAAAATAATACCTTAGCAATAAGTACTCATCAAGTATTATCTTTTATTTAATACTTGGATTCTGTGATTAGATACCACGTAGCCACTGCTTTTATCATTTCAAGTGTGCTGCAATAATGTCTCATACTTACGTGGAAATACCTTGTATATTTGCTTATTTCATTCTTCATGTGAATAATAAACATGCCAAGATCTTTAAAATCTAAACATGACGGAAGCTAGGAGTGTATGAACATTGTTTCTTGATTTTCGGGTAAACCGTGTGAAGATAAACTTGATCGACGTTTCGACACTCCTACTGGTGTCTTCCTCTGTGGATCCTCCCCACCGTGAAAACCTTCAACATTTACTAGGAGTGTATGAAGTATGAAAGTATAGATGTGTGTGTCAATCTGTCCTCTCTGCCTGCCCTCAAGATGGTACATAGTATATGTTATGGGTAAGATTGTCACGACGAGGTAATATGAGAGACTTTAAAACATTTTCGGATACGTCGTTATTGAGTTTAGTATTGCGAGCTTTCACACTGGGGTCGCCATCTTCAGGCAAGGCATACGTGTCCACAGTCCACCAACTAAGGGTTTGGCGTATACTGACTAGATTTTTTCGTCAGTCGACCACTTCTTCGTAGAGTACGCAATCGCCTAAAGATGAAGGTGAAAATCCTCGAATACTAGTCGTGAAATCAATCAATTTTGTGGATTTTAATCTAAATAAGTACCTATTGAGTTTTTTTTCATTTTTCCTTTAAAATGGACTTCCACCATGTACCGACGGTAGAAAACATCGTGAATTAGAAGACAGAAAGTGCCATTCCTGAAAGTGTTAATTAAAATTCATAGGTATTTGTGTAAAAAAACCCAATTATAACATACCTAATAAATTATTTATTAAAACTAGATGATAAGATAACTTAATTAAATTAAATAATTAAAGCTTATCAATTTTATTTGTTTCCTCGTAATTTGGCTACCCTGCTTCAACCAAAGTTGGGTCCATGACTGTTTTCGTCCCCTCCGCCTCCAAAGTTTGGTCCCATACTATTGTCAAATCCACCCCCTCCGAAATTAGGTCCTTGGCTATTGAAGCCCGGACCATCACTTAGTGCACCACCATCTCCGAAGCCCGGACTTAGTGCACCGCCATCGCCAAAGACTGGGGCTCCACTGATCACTCCGCCACCACCGCCGCCAAAGTTTGGTCCCTGACTGTTTACCATGCCTTCGTCATCTTCGCAACATATGCACGGCTGAAAAACATGTAAAATATAAATTAGTAAGGTTTAAAAAATATTACTTTTGTGAAAGATACTCGTATCTTCATTCAAATAATGTAGTGTAACGTATTGGCTACTTTTAGATAAACGCATATTGGGTAAAATGATGTTGTAGGTTTTCGCAGCATGGTATATATATTCTTCCTTTAACGTTATTCGGGTGTTGGCCGCGTGTCTTTTGATCTTCTCTAGCTTTCGGCAGTGATACTTCTGCCATCTTCAGGATGAAGTAGATTTTTCTATGTAAACGTCCGTCGAGTCATCAGTAATTTACTGCCGCAGCGTGAGCAGTGGTGTGTTGAAGGACTTACTACACACGACTCGTTAGAGAATCAATTGAGATATATAAACATCCACATAACATCAACAGAGGAGACGGCTTACAAATCAAAACATCGTGGAAACCAATACTACAACGCAATACACGAACAACACTTACTACACCACAAGACACATCGCAGAACGATCATCATAACACTCACACGTCATCATAACATCGCAACTCAACACACAGCTGCTCACGCTGCGGCAGTAACACTCACACATCACAATAACTTTACCCTTCAACACACCACTGCTCACGCTGCGGCAGTAAATTACTGATGACTCGACGGACGTTTACATAGAAAAATCTACTTCATCCTGAAGATGGCAGAAGTATCGCTGCCGAAAGCTAGAGAAGATCAAAAGACACGCGGCCAACACCCGAATAACCTTAAAGGAAGAATATGCATATTGGGTACTTTTAGTAAATATATTGGATGCTTTTAGGGAAACATATTGACTACTCTTAGGGAAACAGGTTGGCTACTTTTAAAGAAATATATTAGCTAATTTTAAAGAAATATATTAGCTACATCTAAGGAAACCTATTCTCTAATTTTAGGAAAACACATTGACTACTCTTAGGGAAACATATTGGCTAATTTTATGGTAACATACTGGCTACTATTAGGGAAACATATTGTCTACTTTTAAGGAAACACATTGGCTACTTTTACTCCTTGTTTCGTATAACTTGGCCACTGGCTACATAGTAATTCTATACAAAAAGTGTGACAAGACGGATGAAACGAAATGTAGATAAACGCATGACTACTCTTAGGGAAACATGTTGGCTACTTTTAGGGAAATATATTAGCTACATTTAAGGAAACCTATTGGCTACTTTTAGGGAAACATATTGGCTACTTTTAAGTAAACATATAGGACACTTTATAAAAAGATATTGTCTTCTTTTAGGTAAACAAATCGGCTATTTTAGGGACAAGAATTAGATAATTTTAAAGAAACATATTATCTACTTTTAGTTAAAAATATATACTACTTTTATATATTGGTTACTTTTAACTGCTTTTAGATAAACACATGACTACTCTTAAGGAAACATGTTGGCTGCTTTTAAGGAAATATATTAACTACATTTAAGGAAACCTATTGGCTACTTTTAAGTAAATATATTGGCTTCTTTTAGGGAAACATATTGTCTACTTTTAAGGAAACATATTGGCTACTTTTAGATAAACACATGACTACTCTTAGGGAAACATGTTGGCTACTTTTAGGGAAATATATTAGCTACATTTAAGGAAACCTATTGGCTACTTTTAGGGAACATATTGGTATATTAATACAATCAGAACCATAAGTATGTTGACGGCTAAAAGTACTCAACTACTCAAGGTAGGTATTATATTAAGTTAATAATCTGACATACCTACTAGATAACGATAAATCACGGGTAATTAAGGTATACAAAATATTGCAAGCAATATTTTCATCGTTGAAATTTTATTATTTATGATTATATAAAAATAGTTATCTCAACAGCGAAGAATAGACATCAAACGTATGACTGATCGTCTTCTGGTTTAATGTGATCACTTTACACTTACACTAGTGGCCAAAGGAATGGACACTCTTTCAAAATATATGAAATTTCCCATTTGGTGTATTTTTTTTAATAATAATAACTATATTTATAGGGTTTCCAATATTGATTATTATTTGTTGATATGTTTGGATAAAATAAAACTAAAAATTTAAGTACAGTTTATAATTTTAATACAAAAATAAATAATATAATAAAAAAATAGCAAATTATGATAAATGTTCGTTAAACAGTTTACTACACATGTTGTTATGAAAACTGATAATAATAAAAAAAACACTTAATATTTTGTTGGATATCCACGATTTTCTATTACAGCTTTAATTCTGCGAGGCATTGAGTCCACTAAATTGGCCAAATCTTCAGTATTGATGACCCGAAACCATGATTTCACGATGGCCTCGATTAATTGCCTCTTGTTTCCAGGTTTCTCTTTCCTCACGAGTTTTTTCAGCCGAGACCAAAGGTTTTCAATAGGATTGAGATCTGGACTGTTTCCAGGCCACTTCAAAACATTTATTTTTTTAGTTCCAAACCAATTTTTTACACTTTTTGCCGTATGGCATGGAGCACTGTCCTGCTGGAACACACAAGTTTCTACTTGGCCGTCAAACAAATCGTCAATTGATGGAAGCAGTTTACTTTCCAATATGTCTTCCTGGTATTTTTTAGCATTTAAAATGCCATCCACAATATGGAGACGTCCTACAGCATTTCGGCTCATGCATCCCCACACCATGACACTTATGGGATGCTTCATTGTCACCAATGTGCACTCAGGTAAGAGATCTTCACCGGGCCTCCTTCTGACATAATTGATTCCATCACTTCCAAAAATGGAAATCTTGCTTTCGTCGCTCCAGATGACTTTTGCCCAATCTTCATTTGTCCACTCCATGTGTTCTTTGGCCCAAATCAGACGATTCTTTCTTTGTTTTTCGTTCAGGTATGGCTTTTTTCTGGGTCTTCTAGCTTTTAAGCCATTTTCCACCAGTCTTCGGCGAATTGTTCGTGCACTAACTGAAACTCCAGCGGCGTCCAAATCATTTTTGATTGCAGAAGAAGTTGATCTTCGGTCCTTCAGTGCAAGTCTCACTATCATCCTGTCATCGTTGGCAGTTGTTTTTCTCACTTTTCCTTGTTTTGGTAGATTTTGAAAGGTATTAGTGACCTTGAACCTTTCACACACTTTCCTTACTCCAGACTTGGTAACCCCATCTCCCAACTTTTTAGCAATGGCCATGTACGAATAGCCTTCTTCTCGTAACGTGACCGCTTTACATCTTTTTGTAGGAGACCAATATCCTTTCGCCATTTTAAATAAAAATATTATTTAAAAAAAAACACACCGACAGCTTCACGAAAATTTCGAATTTACAGCACAATTCTTCAAGCTCAACTAAATGACTACAAAATAGAGTCCAGTATTTATACTTTTTTAAAAATATGGATAAGGATACTAAATAATAGTGTAATTAACTATTGTTCATCAAAATAAAGAGATTAATATTCACAAAAAGTACTAAAATAATTAATGATTCACCTTTTACTAGAGAAAGCCATTAGCAGAGCCGATGACTCATTTTTGACACCTATTGACTAATATTCCTGTATTATATTAAAAATTAATAATAGTATTTAAAAAAAATGCAAATTTCTATAGGAGAAACAATTAGTGACGTGGTTTAAACATAAAAATCACTAATTGAAATGACTAAGTACATGATATATCCACTTTCCTAAGAAAAGTGCAAAAAAATATAAGGGTGTCCATTCCTTTGGCCACTAGTGTAAGTAACATTCACCAATTCCAGTCCATCCATCCTCCACAACCAGAACTTCTAACCTAAAACACAGATATTCTATCACTGTGCTACGCAGGCGATTTAGGCATAATGAAAGGGATCTCTTCTGTTTTAACTGTCCATTCTTTACTGTATATCTGTTGAGATAACTTTTTCATTTTTTCATTTCATTTCATTTATTTATTATCCAAAGCTTTACAAAGTAAAAACATAAACATAAACAAAGAAGTACTGGATTTTATTGCCCCACTAGGCGATAGCCTGTTCCGGGGCAATACTAACCACAACATAATAGCTCAAGGTTACATGTATATGTACAAAAATAAATAACATAGCGACAGAATACTGAGCGATAAACGATTCAAGAGATTTGTATAGTGATGATGGTGCAATGGTTGAGGATTTGTTTATAAGGTTATTTTATTAGGACACAGGTGTACGAATATATTGTACAACCGTGAGAGATCATCAAGTTGACCATGTAGGGACCAAAGGAGATGAAAAAACAATGTTATTCAACTCGTTATTCAACTAACACACGTAGAAAATCTGTCGTTTCACAGTCAATTGTGCAAAAATTGAATAAAAGCAATCACTACATACCCTAAAACATTCCCAAACTGCTATTAGACACATAGTATGAAATACTCTAATTAAATTGTGTGTGTTGGATTATCTAAACCGTGTAAAGGACTGACTCAAATACTCAGATTATATTTTAAACGTGTAATATTTTATCAGACAATCTGTTTATCTTTCAGGTAGAACAATCAACGAATATTTTCGTTTGCACGTCAATATTTTGTTGTTAGGTTCGCGGAAAAAGTAGAAAATACGCGAAATTACCTACGTTATTTTAATATTTTTATGTGTGTTTATGCGGATGCGGGATTCGCCAACACACTTCTCAGTATTATTAACCAGAAAAGTCTACGTATTCATGATTAATATATTTAAACTCATCAGCCTAATACTGGGAAACATTCACCAATCCAGATATTATGGATATCGAAGGATTAGGCTCAGATATACTGCTCTATATAAAATACAAGCATTGTGCCTGAAATATCAGTATTTAGAAATCGTCTTACAATATTGCACTAATTACCTATGTTTGCATTTTTATGTTCAGATTTGCCGGTAAATCTAATTTGTTTAAATTATTGATTAGTGATTTTGATTTTGGTATTATACCTGTAGCTGATAATACTAATTGGATTATACATACCGACCTAGGATGCCAACTATTTTCTAAAGTTTATTTTTATTATAGGTACCGTAAATAAACAGGCAAAAACATTGAATTTCATATTATGAATAAAGGAGAATGCTAAAAAAAAACCCAGGCCCCGCGCAAACGAAATGTAACTTAAATGATAGGTAAAAATGAGTAATTAAATACTGCATAGGTGGCATCATCGAAATCAATGGCTTAATGGGTGAAATACCTATTCGAAGTTTTACAGGGATCCCACGAATATATAGGAAAAGGAGTATTAAACAGTTACAATTGAGATTCAAAAGTATAAAATATGATAAATATAAGGTAGCCCGTCTTCTTCTTCTACATCATCATCAGCCTTGGTCCCCCACTGCTATATGGAACTAAGGAATAATATTGTTTAAAAGCTCTTTCAACCTAAGATTCCTGAAATTATGCAATCTCTGTGTCTCGTGAATTTCAAATAAGTAGGTATTTCACGCATTTAGCCATCGATTTCGATGATGCCACCCGTGCAGTATTTATTAACTCGTTTTCACCTATCATTTGAGTCATGTTGCGTTTGCGCCGGACATATTTATTTTTTACATAATTCATGAGTATTGTCCTTTGAGCCTACATCCGGCAGTGGAGGGACCAAGGCTGATGAAGAAGAAGAAAAATCAGACGGGCTACCTTACACTCATCATATTATATGCTTTTTAATCGCAATTGTAACTGTTTAATGCTCCTTTTATTATATATTCGTGTGACCTCCGTAAAACTTCGAATAGGTATTTCACCCCTTAAGCCATTGATTTCGACGATGCCCCCTATGCAGTATTTAATAACTAATTATTACCTATCATTTGAGTTACATTTCGTTTGCGCCTGGCCTGGGTTTTTATTCCATACAAAATGAGCATTCTCCTTTATATTATTATCTTCCAAGACTTGGATGACAAGAAAATTGGATGTTTCGACGGACCATTGCGGGTAAACTGCTAGTCCTACCAAAAATAATTATAGAGCATTTTTGTAGATAATTAAATAAGGATTAATTCTGTCATTGACTATTTTCTCCTATCTTTTACCATATCGCTTAGAAATAAAAGATAATATAAAAAAACGTAGGGTGCCCTGTTTGGCGGGGCAGGGGGGGGGACACATCAGGTCGGGGAGGTATAGACACTCGATTTTTTAAACAGCACGTCCATACTAGCTGCATAGGTTTCAAAACTTTACAAATTTTGCCGACTTTCCCATGCATTAAGATGCTGGAATGACTTATCTATATTTTAGAGGGGGGGCATAGAAAATTGATGTGTGTATATATATGTACATGGTAGTTGCTGGTTACCCCTATACTGAGAGATACCCTGATGGTACAGAAGTAGCATAGTGAAATTTTTATTGCAAAAGGATATCATTTATGCACTTCAGCTGTGTTCGCCTACGTATACCTGTGAGCATTTTTTGCTAACTTTGGGGCTTCATAACTCCTGAACCAGGCCAAAAGCACTAATTATTTTTTGATATTGTATTAATATCTACAGAAAGATGATTTTGTGAAAATATGAAAGTTTTTCACTCAGTCCCTTTTGAGATATTTAAACTCAAAAACCGTATTTTTGCCGTCCAGTGTTATATTTCGAATGCTCTACGGAAAAACTGGATTAGTTCCCAAAATTCATATTGCCATCAAAGATAGTGCTAAGTAGTATTTATTCAGAAAAGAAAAAAACTGTGGTAAAAAACTGTTTATTCATTATTTTTTTTACTGCCAAAAAGTAACAAATTTCTAGAATCAAATATTTTTTACATATCTATTTTGGGGCCCTTCTGAAATATTTACCAAAAAAATTTTTGTTGTAAATTATTTAGTTTATTTTATCTTCTATACAATACATTTCGAATTGTCTTGATATCTGTATAAATAACAAAGTTAGAGAAGATCTTGCAAAGGACGATTTTGTCAAATTTGAAATTTTCAAATGGCCGCCAAGAAAAAACTATGAGTCCAAAAAAAATTTTTTTAATGGATTTGTACTCACAAAATACACGAGAGTCCCCCTATAAAAAATAAAGAAAATCAAAAATGTCGAGCAACAAAAATAATTAATTTTGGATGGTTAAATTTGGACCGACCCTTTATTCACACATACAAAGAATATAAAAAAACATATAAAAAATAAAGACTAGATTATCTTAAAAATTAGGTCCTTGACTGTTGTCTGGATTATCTGAACCAAAATTGGGTCCCTGATCAAAGCCTCCTCCTCCCATATTTGGCCCTTGATCACTTCCTCCAAAGTTTGGCCCCTGGCCATCTCCACCACCACCACCGCCGCCAAGATTTGGCCCTTGGCTGTTGTCCATATTGTCACCTCCGAAGTTTGGTCCTTGATCCATGGTAGGTTTTTATGGTAAACAAAGTACTGAAATAAATAAAAGAAAATATTTAAATAATTAATAGCAAAAAAACTTTTCTTGTCCATATAAAAAATATTCAAACGTGTTTATGATAAAACAGTAGTACAATATTAAACTGTCACCTAAAGCAAATATGTGTGCAACATTTCAAGGTGCTGGGACATTGGGAAGTTATTACAATTGAAACGTGTTTATGATAAAACAGTAGTACAATATTAAACTGTCACCTAAAGCTAATATGTGTGCAACATTTCAATGTGCTGGGAAATTGGGAAGTTATTACAATTGAAACGTGTTTATGATAAAACAGTAGTACAATATTAAACTGTCACCTAAAGCAAATATGTGTGCAACATTTCAATGTGCTGGGACATTGGGAAGTTATTACAATTGAAACGTGTTTATGATAAAACAGTAGTACAATATTAAACTGTCACCTAAAGCAAATATGTGTGCAACATTTCAAGGTGCTGGGACATTGGGAAGTTATTACAATTTGGAGAGGAAAATTTAGTCTCAGATACCAAGAACAGCAAAACAACAGATGAATTAAATAAAAAAAAGAATGGTAATAACAACAACAAAAATATACAAGTCAATTGAATAGCTTAAACAAAAAAGAAAAAAAAATGCGAAGTAGTTAAACCATGATATTTATTTGCTCATTTATTCTTTAAATGAACAGTATATGAAACAATATAATAAATGAACAATGATATTGCAATATTGTGCAATATAAACTTGCGCAATATTATTGCTCTAAAAAAATATTTATTAATTACAGCATAAATAAAGCAAAAGGAAAAACATTTATATGAATTAAAGATAAATAAATAAATAAAAAAGATAAAAAAATACATTGTTTATAATTGGGGTTAGCTGGCAGAGATCGTAGCATTATATGAGCTCGCCCTAGTGAACAAATGTTTTTTTTAATACTTATAAAATCTGGTTTTAAATAACAGAATCTGTTTTTTTTATCGAAGTTAACCCAAATACATATTTGTACCTACACTTCACAGTTATCTTGAAAAGCTTGTGTTGTGAAATGGAGTAACTTGGTATCGGAGATCGAACTCGCGCCCACTGGATTAACAGTCGAGGGCATTGCCAATCCAGCTACCGAACACCTCAATATTTTACTACATCTCTGTATTTTGTTTTTTTATTTTTTATTTAAACTTAAAGTAAACAACAAACACATAGTATAAATATAAAAAATGGACATAGTACAGATTATAAAACGTTGTTCACTAGGGCGAACTTATCGCAGAACTGTGATTTCTTCCAGTTAACCCCAATTGTTCACCAATACTGTAAATAAATAAATAAATAAATAAATCTCACCTGCTAAATAATGTTAATATGGCAGGAGTTCTGTTGTGTCTGAAATTGGATTTGATGATGTGGACTGATTCTCGTGTAGTTTTAATATTTTTTGGCTGATTAGATTAGAACCACTTGTCCATTTTATCAGAGATTTGGAATTGTATGATTAATCCTACATACGTGTTTACAAACATATCTGCGACGTAATTTTATAAGATATAACATATCATTTGTAACCCGTCAAAAAATGACGCTGTTTGCGGGGTAAGCAGAGAGAACAGATCACCAAACCTTACACGTATAATTATTGTACGTTTACTCACGTATTCTTATGGTTAATTAAGAGTATGTATATTTACATTTCAAAAATTTCTAAAAATGGGAGACCTTATATCCCGACAACCTTAACTAAATATGCTTTTGAAAAAAAATAGAGAACATTGAACCTTTATCTAGGGAATAACCGTAAAATATTTATTATATCTTGTACAGATTTCTCAAAAAAAATATATATATATAAACACCCCTAGCTGATCTTTTTTCCGAAAGACAGAAACTCGTCTTCCGAATGTCGCGGAGCAAAATATATATTTTTTTGTATAGATAATATGCATTAAAATCCAGAGGATGAACGTAAAGTTTTTTGATTGAAGCGAAATTAACCTCCAAAAAAAGGAAAAAAAGGCGAATTTTACCATTTTATCATACCATTGTTCATGCGATTTTGAACCTTAATGCCGCGGAAAACAACCGTGACGTCATAGTTGGGTCGCGAGCCTTAATGATAAAATGTATTGCGATGTTACAATCAGAAATATTGTTCATCAATTTCATGATACATCAGGCGACGAGTGCTGAACAAATTGAGATAACGATTACTTTAATACCGAGTGACTAACAAAACAAAGATAAGGGGATGATTAATAAAATAATATATAAGCATATTTCACTGCTTGTCGATTGCTTGACGAAACATGCATTAATATGTCATTTAGACAAGAAATGTGTTTTCGACATCTATTGATGCGGTCATCTTGATAACATTGAACGAATTGCGTTGCTATAACATAATAAGTTGCTATATGTGAGTAATCAAAGATTGAAATGAATGATTTGAAACCCTTATAGCAAACCTGAAAAAATGCGACATTTAGAAGAAGGTTTCCGAATAAGCAATAAATGAAAACATTTGTTTTTATTGGAAGAAATAGGCAAAATTGATATTTACCGAAATAACCGCGCTATAAATATAAATTAATCAATAAAAAGACGTTTTGAGGCTGAAAGACGATTTCTCTTTTCAGAGGGGGGCGAAAAACTTGTCGATAGATAGTCGATATTCTATTGAAGAGATGTTGTCTGACTCAGTGAATTCGTCGTAATTGTTGTTTTATTATTATTGATTGTTGACTAAATGCAGTTCTGGACAATTTACATCCAGACCTGCATTGAACCAAACCACCTGCTATAATTTCGTATTGTCACCATTCACCATGTATTTATTGATTTCATTCTTCTTTGCAGTAACTGTTTATTGATTTATTGAATTTGATTTTTAATGATTGTTTCAATACGATTCCAAGTGCCTTACATAAGGCCAACGGATGATTAAGATACAATACATCGTTGGTCCATTTCATTGAAAGAAAAAATCTTCAATAAAACGGACCAAACTATTTAGATATTTTAATAACATTGAAAGTTTACAGAGGTTGCCTATATTCAGGAGTAGATTTAAGTTATTATGCAAATCTGAAACAACAAAATTCATCAAAATTTAAACGTGTTTATGATAAAACAGTCTACAATCACCTAAACCAAATGTGGGCAAAATTTCAAGGTGCTGGGACATTGGGAAGTCATTACAATTTGAAATAAGTAGGATTTGGAACCACTGACCAGTTTATGATGATTGTAAACTGGTATCTATTATGTTGTTTTATTAATTGTTTATCAAGCACTGGAATTTTATCTTTACTGATGTTAGTTGTCAGTATTACAATAAGTTTACAAAAGACAACGTGGTGAGTTTAGATCTGTTGAACTAATTCATATTGAATTGTTTTGAAACTGACAACTGAGAATGTTCAAGTGATAACTAAATAACAGCAGATGGATGTACTGGAATTGGTTAATGTTACCTTAGTGTAAAGTGATCTCATTAAACCAGCCGACGATTAGTCATAAGCCTGATGTAAAGTCAATCCTTTACTGTATATCCGTTGTCCGTTGAGATAACTACTTGTTATTTCAACTACGATAAGTTTTTACATGTTTGTGATATTCAAAATAACCAATTTCCTTAGCCCCTGAAGTTTAGCTGTATTTGTAAGGTCATGTGTTTGTTTAAATTATCATTCTGGGCTTGGAGGCCGTGATCTGTTTATTGCTCACTTGAAAACCCAATAGGCAACGCTGTGACCAATAGACCACGGCTTCCGAGGATCAGTCAAATAAATAGTTTATGATTGCAGGCCTCCGTGAAAGCCTCCGTAGTTATGTTGAATTTTAAATATTGTTATGAATGTAATGACCATTTTCAGATTAGTAAGACCTCAGAATAAAAATTACGATACTAATAACTACTCATTTTTAAGGTACCCCCAACATGAATTCACAAGGACCAAACTGGGGCAGCAATTATCCGGGAGGTAACAACAATAACCCACAAGGACCTAATTGGGGAAATAATGGACCAAATTGGGGAAACAATGGACCAAACTGGGGACATGGTGACAATGGTGAATTAACTCAACAAGGGCCAAATTGGGGAGGCCACTTTCCAGGTGGTGATGTAAACAATTCGCATGGACCAAATTGGGGAGGTAACAATAACTCGCAAGGACCGAACTGGGGCGGTATTAATCCAGGAAATAACTCACACGGACCAAACTGGAACAATAATCCACAAGGACCAAACTGGGGTAGTCCTTACCAGGGAAATAATTCACATGGACCGAACTTTTGATACCTCGTATTCCTGATTTATTCTGAGAGCTTCACTTCAACTCATTAGATATTATGTTTGTTGCTATTGCTATTTTCACTTCATTTTCTGACTATTTTTCAAAATAATCCCAAATATTTTTTTTATTTTTTTTAAATATTATTTAATATTTATGTTAATTTATTTATGTTACATTGTTAAATTATTACAACATTATTCTTCTTTTTTGCCCTTGCTTTTCTTCTATTTATTTGAAATCGGCTCTCCTCATCCTCCAAGTCCTTCAGTCTGCCGTTCGCATCCTCCGAAAAACACCTTATGACCTCTTTAAGATGTTTTGTAATTGTAGACATCCAAGTGGTTGAGGCCTGTCTTCTCGATCCATTGTCTTTTTTATCTTAATATCCTACGGTAGTCTCATAATGTAGCTGAATCTATTTAGTCACCTTTTCGCCAATGGCCACTGCTTTGAAATTACCACGGATAGAGACATTTTTGACCCTATCCAACTTTGTAGCATTCTCATTTGATTGGTCTGGAGTCTGGTATAGCTGATTTTTAGGGCCCAGCACTCAGATGAGTATGTCAATGTTATTTTATTATTATTTCGTATGGCTTCTGCCACCGTTGGGCGGCAACGCCAGAAGATAAGAGAATTATGCTATCTGTTACATACAGGAGACATGTACCCTACAGAGCAACATACAGGCTTCCAAGCCATTCAAGGGCATTGTGGATATCTGCATATGGTCCAGGGAATGCTCTATTAAATATTATATTAAAATGTTATTAAATAAGTATAATATTTCAACTGACTATGATTTATTTTACTTATAGTATTTTCATTTTATGGAATACAAATTGGATTTCCTACATTCCAAAATTGCCCTATGAACAAGTTCACCATTCAGCGGTTTTGGGTATTTATTATAGAGATGTACCGACTAGTCGCGAAAGCCGACTATCCGGTCTAAGATGCCTACTATTAGAAAGACCACCTTTTGATCGTCTATTCCTATTGGATCACCAAAATTATCTTGTTTTTAAATCTAAATCCTCGACCTCAAAAAAAAAAAAACAACGGAATCCAACGGACCTGAGAGACTTTGGAGGAACAAGACTTTGGAAGTAAAATGCATCTTATTATTGCATCAAACATTGCTTGAATGATAAGGTCGATCAGGTTATCTAGACGAATCGATAAAAAATATTACTTATCGATTTTGTTTTTTCACGAAACTACATACTTATATAATTTTTATTACATTTTGGAAGATCCCAGACAAGATTAAAAAATATATACTTAAATCGATTTTTATATCTCTATTAAAAAAAATATATTCTTATCACTATACGTAGTACTGTTTTTCGTTTATATATTATTATATTTATACATAATTTATCAGTAAAATTAATCTTTTTAAATTTTTTATCAGGAATTAAAAAATATTTAAGTCTTTAAAAGATTAAACTCTTTCAATGTCGAAATGGCGAAATATAAGTATCTTGAATACAGTCCTTTTTTTTAATTTTCATGGTTTTTTAATGCTCATACTTTTCTTGTCAATTTACTTCAAGATAAGCACAGAGCGACGGAAAGCCATCACCTCCTTAGGTGAATCATAAAATAATTTAAAATATCTTTAAGATATAGATATATTAAGTAAGTAAATAGATTAGCTTAATACATTTATTTATATTAGATATTTCTTATATTAATCATACTCCACACCCACGAAGGAGTGGCAAGGGATAGGTATACCTATTATCATTTTCGTAATCTCTAAAATACTTTATTTATTTATATGGAATTCCTACGAAAGAATGTACATACTAAACCTATAATAGAAATCCTTTATCATTCTGTGGCGAGTCGAAACGTGGATATTTTCTTAGATTTTAACACTTTGTTATTTAAAATCCCACTCTGGTTTTGACACAATAATTTAATACTTTTTAAGCTAAGTTTTTTTTTTAATTAGGCAGTCCACGCTAACTGGGTAATTTGTGAAGCTAAGGTATTGCTAAGTAAAAAATCGATAGCAAGATTTGCGCACAGACCGAAAAATAAAAGTAACAAGCACAGAGAATTGACTAGTTAACCCATTATTGTGAACCGTGATGGTTTGCAGTTGATAAAGGTGGTTATGTATGAATATTATTTCATAGAAACCTTAGGCTAGACATTTTTTTAGTGAATCTGGGTTTATCGAAATAAACCCAAATACATATTTGCACACTTCACAGAAAGCTTAAAAGCTTGTGTTGTAAAGTAGAGTAAGTCGGGGATGGAACCCGCGCCCACTGGAACAGTCGAGCGCGTTACCAACCAGGCTACCGACCACCCACCTTACTTACTACAGTGTGTCAAGAAAGGTATGGTCTCGAATTATTCAGGAACTAAAAATTATTTTCTGGCAAAAATGACTTTTCTACTAAAATCCTACAAGTGTTACCACTATGGTTAAAAGTCTATCTTAATCTTTATAGTCTATCTTTATCTTAAAAGCCCTTGCCAAAGACTATCTGTTTCTTAGCAGACACTGTGCTACTGGGAAGGGGTGGCTGAAAGAAAATGTTTTTAACAAAAAATACTATATTTAAACAATATGTACATAAAAACAATTCGTTAATTAATTACAAGTGTCATTGAGCGGCTGTTGTGGTGTCAGCTTTAAGCTGGACGAATCATTATCTAATAAATTAGTCAATAACCAATACTTCGTAGTCTCTGGAAGCCAGCTCCTGTCCTCCAAAGGGGAAGTAACAGCTTCCGTGGCTCGGGTGGATCTGCAAGACAAAAATCTCATTTAATAAATATCAAGTCTTAATCAGAACATGGTATGCATAAATCATGGTGTCTTCACTCAAGGATATTTCCTTTCCTAGTCCTTTCAATCATAGTCCATTGAATCATAATACTTTCAATCAAGGAAATTCCAAATGATGGCCTCTTCATACTTGAAGCGAGGAAATTGTAAATAATGGTGCCTTCGCAATGGAAATTTTTGCAGTTTTCAAATACTGTTGTGGTTGTGATGCCAGATTTTTGATTCTAGGAATTACATTCCAATTTTGGGATTCGGCTATTCTGATTCAAAATTATGACGTTTTCTGTATTTTAAAGAATAATGTGAATTACCTTTCCTGGAATTATGGCACCATTACGATGCACTCTTCCCATGTACAAAGGTTCGCCGTCCCCCGTTTGTCCAGCGATGAATGCACCTGGAGGTACTTCGCCATTTCCTGACCAGACCCATCTGATATTGTTCTTCACAAGCACCTGGAAATAAATTATACCTTTGGAACAATTTTAAACGTAAATCACTAAAAATAGTATGGTCAGCTTTTTTTAGAATAATTTAGATAAGTACTACTCTAGGCTTTCGGTAGGTCAGGTTTATAAAGCAAAAAACTTAAATCGTTATTGTAAAAACAGAATTAATTGTTGGAAAGTATCTACTGGAGATGGAGACAAATGAGGGCTATACAAGAAATGGAAGCTGCAGGGCTCGTGAAAAAGAAGAAAAATCTACTAGAAGACAACATACTGAGCCAAGACAACAATGTGATCACTAGACATGAAAGCAAGATATAGAAGTGCTCTCACGCGAGCAGTTTTTCAAACATTCATTTTGGAAACTCGTATTGATTAACATTATTTCGCAATATTATAGCAATTATTTCGGAAACGCGAGACCACGATATTGCGTGCGAACGCGAAAAAGAATTGGTTTCCATGCGATAGGATATTCAGCGATTCGTGTCGCCGACATCGTGATAATTCTCTTTCTCGTTTGCACCCAATATCGATGTCTCGCTTAAAATATTGGCGAAATAATTGCTATATATTGCGAAATAATGTTAATCAATACGATTTGTACGAGTTTACGCAATTATTGCTCGAAAAATTGCTCGTGGAAGATCATCCTTAGAGTCTACAAATGATATTATCAATTATCTGAGGGTCTTTAGAATTAAAGCATGAATACATCGAGGAAGTTAGTACAAAGAGTTTGAGGTAAGAGGTCATTCTGATTCTAGAATTCTTCAAGAAAATCTATAGACAATGTGGGCAAACGATTAGCAAATTCAATCATAGTTACCTCAAATTCTTCCACAGGGACCTCCATACTGCCGAATGGTATCATAGCCATTCCTTTACTTGGGATAACTTTGGCAGGAATTAAATCTCCTTCATGGTTTGCCCTACCAGCATAAATAGGACTTCCATCGATATCTCTTCCTACAAGCAAAGCTCCAGGAATATCACATTCTGAGGGATTGGCTGGGACCCAACGTAAAGCTGAAACAGAAACGAATCTGTCAATTATTATCGACATTCTTCTTCTCCAGTTTCAATCGTTACGATTGGAATGCAGCAAAGGCATATGTCTCCTATTTCACTCATTCTGTCCTGTGCGGTTCTATTTAACTTTTTATATTTTAAGTCGAAGTCCATATCCTGGCACAGGTCGTCCAGGTATTCTTTCCTTGGTCGACCTCTGTAGTTTGCCCCCCTGTTCATTCCTTTAATTAATTCAAATAGGAGACCTTCTTAACGCACTACGTGGCCAATCCATCTGGCACCCCTTTCTCCTATTGCATTGAGCAATTAACATTAAAATCAATAATGAGCCGAAGGCATAATAATGATTGTAATAGTTAGCAACCGTGGAACAATCAAACTTCACAATGCCAGAATAAAATGAAGACCATCACCCCTATTAAGCAACTTCCAAGGCCACTAAACCATTCAAGGGCATTAGGGTGGCATAACGAGTGGTTATCTCAACAGATGAATTGGTCCTACAGGAGAATTTTAGAAAATTCCTCGAGGGATCACATAACGAACGAAGAAGTTCTCAACGAAATCAAAGGAGGTCTTCCTCCTGCGCAAGAAAGACGTGTCAGATGGATTGGCCACACAGTGCGCCAAGAGGGTCTCCTATTTGAATTAATTGAAGGAATGAACGAGGGTACAAACTTCAGAGGACGACCAAGGAAAGAGTACCTGGACGACCTGTGCCAGGATATGGGGTTCGACTCATATATAGAGTTAAAAAGAACCGCACAGGACAGGGATGAGTGGAGAAGGAGACATAAGGCTTTGCTGCAAACCAATCGTAACGATTGAAACAACTGAAGAAAATGTAGGGTGGCATTGTGAATATTTGTAGGTATAAAGGTCAAACGCATTGATACAAAATATAAGATTTTATAAATATCAGGTAGAGAAAGAAGAAATTTAGATACGTTTTAAAGATATAATTCTTTATATGGCATATATATCTTCTACTGGCAGTAGCAAAAACATATCACAAAAAACGATAGAAGGAATTTCGTACACAATAAAAAATGCAGCATAAAACTTACCTTCCATATTGACACTTAACAATGTTGCAGCGACACTTGCCTTACTTCTTAAAATAAACACCAGATGTAGTTCTACACACACTGATGATGTGTGCCTTATTGTTTATCAGTCTCGTCACCTCTTTATCTTTACAAGAGATATTATCATTCTCTTATATCTTATATAGATACAGTCTACATACAATTAAATGGAATGGATATATTTAGATGTTTCTAGGTAAACAATATTCATACGGTCGTTTGAATAACACGTAATACTTTAAACATATTGAGAAATATGGTGATTGGACCAATTGATACCGGGAAGGGCATAGGTGTGTTTGATAAGAATGATCTAATTAATTGTAATATTTGACTAATAAAGTAATCAGCCGATAAAAGGTAGAAAGATATTGGTATTATGAACTATGGACTTCGAATATTGAATCATTATCTTCAGATTTCGTCGCTGGGCTAGTTGGTCAATTTCAAACGTGCGCAATATAAGATAGAAAGTGCCGATGTTATACTGATTGAGTCAGTTGTGCCGCTCGAGGCCAGTAGTTTCCTTTGTTGATTCCGTGCCTCAAAACCTATTGAAAAACTAAATGTTAGCCCTGGTTTTTCCAATGCTGGAACCCTTTTCTAAACGCTTTCATTCTTTTCTATCATTGGCCACCCTCTACCCAAGGTTGCGTCGTCTAAAAACATCTTCAGTGAATCAAAATATGAATATATTTTACTATACAAAAAGATTTTTGATAAATTTTTCTTACATATCTCTAAGTAAAAGTAAAAACCTCATTTTTGTTACTATTTAGAATACCATGCTGATAGTTGGAATACCAAGTATTCCCAAAATTTCTTGGTATTAACAAGCAGAATATGAATAATATATTTTTTTTACCAGATATTTCCAGCAATTGTTTGTTTAGAAATATGAATGAAAACACTATCATTAAAGATTTAACATGGGACTTAAAACGGTTCCCTGAGGCACTCCCTGTATAATAAAACCATTTTATAAACATTCATATTGTGTCATATCTTTGGTCACGTAGATCATAGAATTTATCCAAAGTCAAAAAATCTTATATTTAAATAGGAAAATAAAATGTTTTGCAACAAATATCTTAAAAAATATTTTAATATAAAAAAATAGGTCAGGTGGTACAAAAATGTATTTGAAATGTCATAACAATGTTGATAGGAATATTATGGGTTTGGCAGCTCATTCGACCACCAACACTTCGTAGTCGTGAGAGTTCTTTTCTTGCCCGTCGAAAGGATAGTAGCAGCATCCGTGGCTGCCATGGATCTGGAAGGAGAAATTTCAAATCAATAAGCTTCATCTTTAATCATAAACTCAAACTAATTGTTAAAAAAGGTTAAGCTTATCCTTTTCACATTTTAGCAACCATTGTCAAATGTCAGAAGGACGAGTTGTTTATAGCAGTTAAGAAAATATGAACAGGACTTAATGATATTTTTTTTGAGAGCAACAGCACTATCGGAGAGCAAAATGTCTAAACAATATGTTTTTGTTTAAAAATGTTTATGTTATCAAAGTGCTATTGGAAAACACTGATTTGGAACTAGTTTTCTGTTTTAACTCCAGGGAGTCTGACGAGATGACGCTTTTTGAGATAGCAAGTATCTGTCAAATAATTATATTGTTCATCTGTACTAAAAGTCTAAAAGTCACCAGCACTCTGTATCAAGCTTCTAACAATGGTTAGTGCGTCATTTTGTTTGCGGTCCTTGTGCCTTCCAGATACTGTATTGTCAGAAACCCATTACAGACGGAACTATCTTGAAAGAAAGAAAAGAACCACGGCTAAAAATGATTACCTTTCCTGGTGTGACGGCACCGTCATGACTAACACGTCCCAAATACAGGGGCTCTCCATCACTGGTGTTTCCAATAGCGACGGCATTTGGGGGAACCTGACCACCGCTGGACCAAACCCATTTCATCTGTTTGTGTACAAGGACCTGAAATCACAAATAAGTAAAAAAATATATTCAAGATATACAATTATGTCCAAAAATATGTAAGGAAGGACCAAATCACCGAACAGAGTTAAAAGTTAACAGTTCGTGGTAAGATTGTCATCGAGAGACGCTACAATTTTTATAAAGATATTTTCTGTTAGGACAATCCAGAAATCATTCTGGCTAAAAACAAGGAAATTGATCAAGGAGGTCCTGTTTTTTTCATGTAGGTATGACTTTAAACACAAGCTGAACTTTTTTAACTAATTTTAGGATTTAAATTTATTTATTTTAAGAAGCTAGTAGTTGTTGCAGGTTTTCACGATGATCAATATGTAGATTTGTTTTTCGGGTTAATCGTATAGTGATCAGGTGCTCCAACGTTTCGGTCACTACACGATTAACCCGAAAAACCAAACCTATATTTAAAACCTAAGTTTGCCATAGGAAACTTTACCAGAAATTTTAGGCCATCAAACAGCAATTACTAAATAGAAATGATTTATAAATCGTAATACAACAAGAACAAATACCTATGACCAGTTTTTTATGGGTAATATTTTAAACTAAAACATTTCATAGAACGAACATGTTAATATATACAGTTATTTACAATGCCTCCACAACCCAATTTTTTAGTAAATTTTGGTGTACCATATCAAAATTCTACAGCCAAGCCCCGTGAATTAATACACAGTGAGCTAAAGCTACTAAGTGTGACACTTATGCATATTATGATATCTACCCCAGAAAAACATGGACTGCAACAACACCATGAATCATCGGGCGGTGGTGCTGCTACTTCAACAAGGACCTAAACGAAAGATCGTGAAATTGTAGTGAGACAATCATTAAATCCAAATTCAAAATAATTTAGAAATAATGTTGTTACACAATTAAGGTTCAATTAGTGATTATTCTTGAGAAGCAAGAATCAGAGATTTAGGGAGATGGATAAAAATTTTGGGAGAAGGATAAAAAGGTAGTCCCCATTAACTAGGATAGAATCCATTAGCTACATTACTGGAAATTACGATTTGGTAAGTTTTAGTAACTATTGGTAAGAAATGTTAATTGTTTTTCAAAAGTTGTTAAGATCTAATTTTTCACTTCTAACTCTGTGCCCAACTAGAAATAAAAATTGCTGGATAACATTGGAGCTGGCGATGGTGAAACGTCTGAGAGTGGAGCTGGGCTTAAAGAGCCGCAGTTCAAACAATATAGTAGTAGCATTTAAGGACATTAAATTTGCTATTGATCTTTATCATAGGTTCTTTAGCACCTACAATGTCCAACAATTCCAGTTGCCATGATGTAATTAAAAAAATGCAATTATTATTACCTCAAATTGATCCTTGACAATTTCTTCTCCATTGTAAGCAACGTATGCCACACACTTGTCTGGCATTACTTTAGCTGGGAGAACATCCCCGTTGTGGTAAGCGCGGCCAGCGTAGATTGCAGTTCCATCTTGATCTCTTCCAACCAGCATGGCTCCGGGGAATGAGCAACTTGAGGAGCTGGCTCCGACCCAATGGTATGCTGATTGAGAAATAATTTAAACTAGTAAAATACCGAATATTTACAAATCATACCAAAAACGTATAAAAGTATAAGGAGAGTTATTCTGTGAAGACAGCCCTCAACACACTCATGAAACCTGGGGGAAAGGATAGGCCTACGGTAACATGGAGGACGAATGTTGAAAGGGAGTTAAGATAGGCCATAATATCAGGCACCCTGGCCTGCTCATCACCACAACAGAAGGAATGGTAGAGGGCAGTAATGTCAGAGGTTGCCCAAGAAGCAGTTATATCAACCAGATTATTGAGAAAGAAGCACCTACTCGGAAGTGAAGAGATTGGCGAGTGACAGAAGAGATTGGCGAGTGAGAAAAAACTGGAACGCTCGGTACAAATCTACATGATTTTGACGACATCGTCATCAGGCAGTCAGATATGAAAATTGCATTGGCGTTTTCTCGTTAACTCAACCAATACTGAGAGAATCGTCTCAAGTTTCAAAACTGGAGATAGGGATAAATGAAAGTATTATCTGCAACTTGACTGTTCTAAAATGACAATACTTGGCATCTTGTGGCTAAAGTCACATTTGTTCTCACCACCTAAACTATGTCTAATGGTTCCGATGGAGACATCCATGGGACCGGGAATGAGGGTGGAGACTTTGCTGAGACCTTATCTGATTTTCCATCGAATAAACAGGATTATTTTTAATTTGAAGGTTACTGAATAATCCACCAAGCTTAACCTGTAATCTATTGATTTGATCAATTATTGTGTAACAGACATTTTTAAATTAATCCAAAAACGATTATGACTCATTTTTTATTAAATAAAAGTGGTTGACATTAAGTGTTCAAAAAGGCATTCAGATAAGATTAGACTGCCAATCCTAAAAATTTGATCAGGCGAGTAAAATTACTGATAGCAAAATTAATTCAAAATATGAAAAAAATGATAATTATAATTAAGTAATTTACAAGATAAAAGTTTATATAATTAACTATATTTTGGGATTAAATAATTTAACTTACATAGCTAGATAATCAAAATTAAATATCTTTGCATAAGGCATGATTGCATAACTGCAATTGTACACTATTCCCTGGTGTCCCCACATTGTGGTTAATATCTATATATCTACCCCTTCCCGACGCGTTCCTTGCAGGTTAGGTAGGGAGGACAGAATGCCAGACGACCTCGTCCTTACACACACTCCTAACTTCCGTCACATTCATGCAATTTGGCAATCTGCCCTCATCCTCGTGCCCGCTCCAGTTTTTGACGCGGTGTGATGGGTGGCGAGCCTCATCGCAGAAATTTGCATATGGGTCGAAAATTAAAAATTAAATTCAAGAATTATGCGGGTGCCTAATTCTTCTGCAAAAGCTTAAAGAAATTATTCTCATTGATCAGCATTTGACATATGAATAATTTTAGCAGCATTAAGGAAAATTAAAAAATTAAGTAATGAACAAATCTACGATTTTATTTCTAAAGAAAGTGTTGAATTAGATGGATTAAAAATATTTCAGGATAATAAATAATCTATATACATAAAACACCAAACACCTTTAGAACAAACAGTATAACATGAAATTAAAAAAAATATGAAAAATTCTACATCTACTTTTGCATCGTTGAATTAAAAATGTTTCATGGGTAACTTAAATTGTGGAGGTTGAAGCCGGCAGGAGGTGGCGCAGCACCATTCGCTTGTTGATTGTCTGCCAAATGTGGATACGACAAAAGGAAATTCCCAATATTTATGGATGTAGGATTATGGACCGGCATTGGATAACCGGGCTGAACATTTTGGTTAAAATTTATCCCTGGGTTATACATTTCATAAGTCGATGGGACGTTTGCGATTGGACCTGGCATGCCAGGCTCATAGTTTTTATACTCTTTCGGTACGTCTACATCAAATATCTGATGCAAGTCAAAACTTGGATCGTAATTTTCATACTCTGTGGGAACAGTCACTTGGTTCTCGATTTCATCCGCTTCTGGTAAATAAAATCCAGGATCATAGTTTTCATATTCAGTTGGGACTTGTATCTGATCAAGAAATTCATCAGGATTTGGTATAGTTATGCCTGATTCATAATTGCTGTACTCGGTTGGTACATCTGCGAGATTAGCAAATTCTTCTGCATCAATCACTAAAAATCCAGGGTCATAATTATCGTAGATGACTGGAACTCTAATGTCTTCAATTTTCAATGTATCCATCATATTTTGCAGTTGAAATCCCGGATCATAGTTTGGATAATTCATTGGCGTATCGTATCTTGGACGATGCAGGGTGAAACCTGGATCGTAATTATTATAGACCCATGGGGCAGCCATCATTTTGGGACCTAAACGAAATATTCAGTTTAAATATGAACATATTACTATTGCTAATTAAATCTACAGCAGGTGTTTGGTGTTTTTAACAGCGGAATTACAAACATTTTGATAATCGACTCGCATCGTTCCGCTTATCTCAAACAGCCCTAAATTACCGACAATTCCACGGCACGCGTTTGACAAACAACATAGTCTAATTTAAAAAAAAAAACGTTTTGTTTTTCGTTTTGTTTTTCGAATCAATTTGGTTCTTAATTTGTTGAAGATTTGGGAATTTGTTAATGTGAGTATGCTTTTTAAAAACCATCTACTATTTTATTTTTGATGACTGTTTTGTTTATTTGTTGTCTTTTGTTGTGTTGTTTTGTTTTTATCATATTGTCTATTGTCTGCTGTTTTGTTTTTATTGCATTTACTCTGTTTTTGTTTTTCTGTTTTTACTCGACACTATTGGGCAATAATTGGCGAGAATGAATGAAATGGAAATATAATGAAATCGTGGAAATAAATGATAGTTTGATGAACAAAAAATATGTCTTCTTTACCTACAAACGGATGACTGTAATCCATACTTGTTTTTAGTAACACTTAGTTGCACACTTAGAAATGGCTTTCAACAGTGCTAGAGACAACAGTGCTAATCTAAAGTGCTTTTGAAACTAGAGTGCTTGTCATCATGTGATAACTACTCCGCCTCCAATGATAAGCTTTGTGTCATAATTTTATGACTATACTACTTGAAATAAAGTAGGCATGACGAATGTTTTATAGCAGGGATTTACAAAGAAAAAGATAATTTCACATTAAGAGATAATAAATAAGAAAGTAGTGCTGGCCAAATTAGTTTCACACAAATCGACATTTGAAGTAATGTTGGCCAAAATATTTTCATAAAAAATCATATTATGAAGTTGGCCAAAGTGATTTCATAAAAAATCATATAAAGTGATGTTGGCCAAAGTAATTTCATACAAAATCATGTGGCCAAAGTAATTTCAGCTTATGAAATTACTTTATATGTAATACTGGCCAAATTAACCCTATTTCAAGTAAGGATTGTACTACCATTGAATGTTACAACAACTATTAAAATGAAAGGGGTGAGGAAATTATATAGAATTGATAGATGTAACGTACCGGCGTCAAAAGAGTAAAACAAAACTGAGGATCCATTTCCATGTTGTTCGTTCTTCGGGTTGTGCCATACTGGTACTGCCATCTTCACCCTGAAGATGGCAGTAGTATCGCTGCCGAAAGCTCGGTTACTTCACCACTCGATCTGCAGTGAAAACCGAAGAACGAACAACATGGAAATGGATTCATCACGCTGCGAAAGCCTACAAGAAAATTAAGGATGTGAGAGCAAAAGTAATTAACTAACAAGAATAGATAGGTACCTAAAGTGAGTTAACATTTTTTCATAAGTTTTCGTAATGATTTGCTTTCGTCACTAAGTGCAGAATTCGAACCGTTTTCAAACGCAGGTGGTGAACCAAGCAACTGAGCCAATCATCTAGTTACCTTTCGTTAATGAAAATACCCCTTGTTCAAACATACTTATCGTTTTACACAACATTGGTTGTACACATATAATTATTTCATTATATAATTTAGGGTTATCGCATATCTACCCGTTCGCAATAAATCAATAAATACAAAATAAATTTTCTTATCTTGATAAGTGCCACGTATATTTTTTTTTATCAAATACTCGTCGCCTAGTAAATTTGGATATTAATTTATTGATTAAACAAAACATTACATAACACAATCGATCATGTATTTCTCAATTTTGTAATAAATAGAGCTCACTAGGGCGAGCGTGGAAACGTAATAATCACGTCATGTACTAAATGTTTAGAAATCGACGTTTAGAACTTGTCTCAGATTGTGACATAGATGCATAATATCAATCTTAGTCATATTTTGCATGAGATTTCACATAATCATGCACATTGAATAGACCCTACATTTAACTTACTCTGCGTACACAACAATTGACTCTTTGTATTGTATCGATTTGTTTTTGTATAAATTCATGTTCAGTGTCTATCCGTGTGCTTTGTGAATAAATAAATAAAAATAAAATAAAAATATCACAGAGATGCATAATATCCATTTCTGTCATATGAGATATCCCACTACACGCGGCATACCGCCTAAAATATTAAATCTCACATTGTTATAGAGATGCATAGTATCAATATCTGTCATATACCACGACTAATCTAGATCTCACATAGACGCAAAATGTACATCTTAATCATAATTATGCCGTGTGAAATAATAGACAGGAGCGGTAATAACTAGCACTTTATCACAAAACTTAAAATCCACGATGTAGAGTTTGGTTTTACGTGCTTGTAGGCCGTGGTCTTGTGTGGGTTGATGTTCCCGATGTTTCCTGACACACTTCTACCCCTGAAGATGTCTCCCACAGCGCGGGGCGAAACGTCGGGAACATCAACCCACCAAAGACCACGTCCTCCAAGCCCGGAAAACGAAACTCTACATCGTGACACTGGCCGTGAAAGCCCTCGTACATTTATCTTAAAATCCAACTTTGTCACTCAATTAATAAATTATGGCCAAATTTCTATAATATCTCTCAGCCCTGATAATTAGTAAGTATAAATAATGACAAAATGTAAGCATATACGGTTGTCTCTTTTATGTGTTAATATATTTGTATATGTATGATAGAGACAATACTATTGTTTCAATACTGTAGTTTATTTTATCACACAATGCAAATACTAAAGGTACTTTGTATACAATAAAATATCATATTTACATAAAATGTGTGCATTGCAATTGTTCATAGGCGTCGCCAGCTTCGGAGCTATGGGGTAACGCGTAAATAGCGCCACAGGCGAAATTTTTCTGTCATAAGAGATAAGCATGTTCCATAAAAAGTTCGTTATTTTCTTCGCCGTTCTTCCTTTTTCTTTTTTTGTTTTTGTTTATTATATTATGGGCAAAATGTGAAGTGTGAGTAGGTAATATGTTAATCATTGTAAAAAAAATGTTGTTGTGACAGAATGATTCCGTTTCACAAAAATAAAATAAAATAAAATATTTTTTTTTTAAATAAAAGACATAGCTATCTATGGCCGCAGGCATTTTTTTGTTACGAAACTATTGTATTTTAATAAATTTTTATACTAATTTTAGAAAATTTATAATATGATGAGAGAACGTGTGCTAGTAATGTGCTTTTTGTGAGGTTTTATCATTTAGTATGTAAAATTATATACCTATTCCAATATCTAGAGGGGGCAGCAACCTCCCCTGCCCCCCTTACGACACCTATGCAAGTGAATAATATTCTACGAAATGTACGTATGTAGATGATGTATTGGATATGTTCTCAATAGACGCATCCGCCAATATGAATCACAAAATTCTCTATAACGGACGCGTGTTGAGTAAAAGGAACCGTCAACATCGATGAAAATATTATTTTGAAAATATTGGAAGCATTGACAGTATGTAGTTGAAAGGATATGGAAGTTTTTTTAATAGGCCAGGGTTGACTGTAAGATATTGTTTTTGGAATAAGTCCGCCTTTTGGCACACTACTATTGTCTTGTTTTGTAACTTTATTTGTGCTAATAAATATTTATTTCTCTTATAAAAAAAATATGCTTAGACAACATTATCGGAAATTGCGTCTCAATCGAATAAATTTATTTATTATAATAAAAAGTCCGTTTGCTTTGATAGTTATTTCCCATAGAATAGAAGATATAAGTATTTTTTTCAAAAGTAGTGTGTTTAGATTATCTACAACAAATGGCGGTAAGAATTCGAAAAAAAAATTTAAGCATGAGTGATTTTTATTATTTAAGATATTTTTTTACAACATTTTTTTTAAATACTGATTTAAAAAAAATTCAGGGATCTATGGAAGATATGAAACATCTGTTACGGTCGTCCATTAGAGAAATATACATACAAATATATACATATTATATATTACATACATACATACAAAAAATAAAAATAAAATAATTTGTAGAGGATGGAATGAAGGATAAGGAAGGAATCAAGGGAGGTGAGAGTTGGATGGATTATTCATTGATGTCTTAATCTTAACATATAATGATATAAAAAATATTTGTACCTGCGTGTAAAAAATTCTTCAGGCAACCGAATTCAAAAAGTGTCAAAAACTCACCGTTTTCCATTTTATCGTTTGTTTGATGTGGTCGTCTCTCTGGAGTCTCAGCACAGCACAGAATGTAATAGATCGATAAGAGTTGACATTACCTAGAACTGTACGTTGATACTCATCTATTTGTATGTATTTGATATGTTTGTACATTGATTGTGACAGAGATATCTTTTTGGAGATAAAACGCTGTGCTCTTAGACAGTGGAGGACCGGCCAGGTAACCAGCTTGTCCGTCTTTATTTATTTATTTATTGAGGCGCTCACAGAGGATTGACAGATATACATAAATTAAAAACATCAAACCCAAATTTCCGGTCAACCCCCCAATTACGAGCGTCCACAGCATGCATGTATTATACAGATATATTATATTAAGTGACAACAGTTTAACTTATTAAAATTACAAATAACAAAACTGAGCAAAAGGTATAATAAGCGATCAGACATAAACTAGACAAATAAGTATGTATTGTATGTGCATATATGTCTTAATAGATTACATAGTAAATGAAGTGTAGGGAGACCACAAAGGAGATGGGCCGATGATATCATCGAGTCGGTGGGATGTGGGTGGAGGCAGAGTGCCCAAAACAGAGAATTGTTGAAGAGACATGAAGAGGCCTATATCCAGCAGTGGAGGGAAAGGGGCTGAAGAGAAGAAGTAGAAGTACACAAATTGAAGTGTACAAAGCGGGTCATGGAAAGGCATTTGAGCCTGAGCGTGAGCCTTCGAGATAAAACCAGAAATCAGTGTTGCCAAAATCCATAAAAATACAATTTTACATACAAAATTGTATTGTAATTGACTGCGGCGCTAATTATACCTGCGAAATTGCTGCGAAGCAGAACTCTTGTTTTACAAATTTTGAATCTGTCAATTCTTAGTGAAAAGCGCCATTGGAATGAAGGAACCCAAGCACCCCGTAAGGGCGTTCTTGGTTGGTCGTGAAAAACGGATTTGGGATGTGAAGTCATGAAATCTTGGTTTTATATTTTTATACGATTACTTGTTAAAGCCAGTCCGCCACTGCACGTAGCCACTTATGCAACTATCAATGTCCACAGATATATTATAAGCATAGAGAAAGCAAACAAGTTAGTGACTGAAAAAAATTGTAGACTACACCTACAAAATGCAAGTTTAAGAAGTGTATTCTACGAGATTTAGAGACTAGTTCTGAGGTAAAAATAGCGGATGAGAAAAACAATGCAACTACATACATAACTTTCTCAGGCATTCCAATATGATAAGAACCCGCTCTACTGAAATATATTATAACTAGTTACGAGTATATTGGCATTGTTATCTGATAAGATCCAGTAAATTCGAGAGATTTTTTGTCCAGAAAATTTACAATAATCGTATTCCAAACCACTAGAGTCACTAAAACATATTCCCATTTATACATGTGTCAAGTCTTAGGATGTTATCTTTGAGTAATCTTATTATTTTTCCTGACCCATATTTTCGAATGTTCAGCTATTATTAATTAAATTCACTCGAAGCGTCAAGCAAAAGGAGCGTAGCTTCCTACTAGCTTCCTACGCTCCTTTTGCTCCGTCTTCACCTCAGGCAAGATCGTCGCACGATGTGAGTCGAATCGCAGGATACAAGTGGTTGCAGCGTGCCCAGGATAGGGATCTGTGGAAAGTCAAAGGGGAGGCCTATGTCCAACATTGGAATTAAAATGTCTGAGAAAGAAGAAGATGAAGCATAACGTAACAGTCAATTAATTTGTTACTTAAGTCTGTTGAATGTTTTGCTTTATCATCTTTGTATACTCATATGTATTTTTTATTTCATTACTACTACTATGCTTATGCTTTCATATATCTATATTTATTTTTCTATTATCTCTCTATGTGTGTGATATGTATGAACGAGTGCTTTTGAATGTTTGTTTTTTACGATACTTTTTTTTTCATATACTCATTTCATTTTTCATGCTGTAATGTCTGTTAACTTTATGTTTTTATTTAAAATAAATAAAATTAATTAATTTTCATTGATCTATAGTAATTTTATATCTGTGGTTAATCACAGATAAGTCATCTTATCTCCTAGTTCATGCTCATCAAGTGTTTTGACTATTTTATCTAAATTATAACTAGGGACCCAACTATGACGTCACGGTCGGCGTTAAGGTTCAAATCGCATGATGAAAAGTTAAAAGTAGTGTTTTTTTTTTACTTTTTCGAGTTAATTTCGCTTCATTCATAAAACTTTTACGGTCATTCCCTGGATTTTCAATACAAAAAATACCAATACACAAGAAATTCTCTCCGACTTTCGGGAAACTAGTTGCTGTCTTTCGAAAAGATCAGAGGTGTTTTTCTCATTTATTTTTTAAATCTATAAGTACTTACAAGATATAAAAAAACTTTTTCGGTTATTCCCTAGATAAAGGTTCAATGTATCTACCCCATTTTTCCAAAACATATTGTTGTCGAGATCTAAAGCCTCGCGTTTTTTTGAAACGTCAATATGCCTACTCTTAAATCACTCCAACTAAAATGACTAAAAATCAATGTGTATTGATTAAATTAAATTAAATTTTATTTGGTAATTTTTTTTGTAAAACCAAAAATTTTGTGAAAAATCTGTAAAAAGAGCAATTTTTCACGTTCTTTCTGGGATTTCTCAGAACGCATCACACTTACGAGGTCGTAAAGTTGAAACTCGGATTCAGCGCCCTCAAAAACATATAAGACGATTGAAAAAAAGACTTCTATATTTTTTTCCTGGATTTTCCACCACATTACTGAGTAAACTCCTTTCGGGAACAAAAGAGAGGAGAATGGTTCCATTAAAAATAAAATCCACTATCGTTTCAAATAACTTTATTATCATCCTCATCTTCGTCACTTTTTATGGAACAATAACTGGCTATCTGGATCACAGCAGCCACGAGACTCAGAAGCAGGAAGAACTCTGGCATCCATGAGATTGTCTTGGAGTAGATGTGGTGAGTCAGGGGAATCACTCCAAAGGCGAGGACTTTATCCAGAATCGCCGTGATGGAGTTCAGTTTACCTGGAAAAGAAAAAAATCGTAATGCACTAATCCTCGGTAAAACGGGGTGGCCTTGTGACACGAGGGGTGAGATTGTGGCACACCAGTGGCGTATATAGGTTTTCATTTTGGGGGGGCTGATACATTATTTGACTTTGAGGAGAGGAGGAATGAAAACTAAATCTGGCTATTAAATCTGAATAATAGCGCCGCAAGCAAAATTTTTCGTGAAGGTGAGTGAAAAAGGTCGTGTTTTGGTGTTAAAATTGTGATGTAAAGGTTAAATTGCAGTTGTGGTGTAGAAATAAAGCTACAAAAAATGAAAGAATAGCGCCGCAGGCTATTTTTTTGAAAAATGGGCGTAGTATAAACCTGGGTGTCTAAATGTTTTCAAATAACGTTTTTTATATAATTGTTTTACACTTTGGGAATTTTTGCAAATTAATTAAACTCTTGACTAGTTCGAAAATGAAAAAATGTAAAAGTCCAGATGCTATTAATTGAAAAAAAAAATGGTGCATCGAGGCGTTCGACAAAAAGATTTTTGCGCGAAGAAAGCATTTTTATTTGAATCATATATCATGAATTACTATTCAAAAAATATGTGTTCTCTAACCTTGTTCGTTGGCTACGATCTGTTTATTCAAAACAGGTTTTTCTGCTATCAGAACAGCTCGACTAAATATTCCCATCAGCGGACCTGGAACAGCAATCATTATAATTAATTAATTGATTTCAGATATACTTAAATTATTTTATTTATTTGAACTGGATTAGAAATAAGGAAATCAGACGAAGAACCCAAGTTGTCGACGTCATGGATCGTACAGCAAGACTCAAATGGCAATGGGCAGGGCACATAGAAATACAAGATTAGAATAGATGGACTCCCAGACTCGTAAAGTGGAGGCCATGGGAAAATAGAAGAGGTGTCGGAAGGCCCCAGAAAAGATGGGCGGACGACGTGACCTCGGTAGCGGGTAGACAGTGGGTCAGAAAGGCGAGGGATCGAAAGGACTGGAAACGAATGGAAGAGGCCTACATCCAGCAGTGGAGGGACCAAGGCTGACGAAGAAGAAGAAGAAGATTTGAACTGGATTTATCTGGATTTCCTCAACAGAAACGAACGAGACATCTTCATTCACATAATGTAGCGTTATGTGAATGAAGATGCCTCTTGTTTCTGTTGAGAAAAAAACTGTAATTTATTTATTTATTTGGACACATGGAACAGACACAGTCACAATACAAATTTTGACAGGTACATTGGTAAAAAAGGGAGGTCACCAAAGAGATGGACCGACGACATTGTCCAAATCACTGGAGGAACCTGGATGCGGAAGGGTCAGAGCAGAGACGAGTGGAAACAGTTGGAAGAGGCCCAGCAGAGGAAGGAAAAAGGCTAATGAAGAAGAAGAAGAAGTGATGCAAAAGATACATAGCCAAGTAAATCGTTCTCCAAATATCTGAGGGCATCTAAGCAAGGCCTTAAACTTACACAAGAACACCATCCAAGACTGCGAACTGATGATCAACATGGCAGACCCAAGGAACTGTGAGATTCCTCCGATCAACCCAATTGTCTCGTCATTTAGTTTCAGCTCATGTTTCAAGATTTTGATAATCAGAATTGTGCCTGAAAATGGTTTAACGAAAAATTTTAATTCGATCCCTTTTTCTGCAAAAGATTCATTAAAACCTTTTGATAACAATAAAGCATTTTCTAGGAAAAGTCCTTGAATTTTGATTGATGAGCGGATTCGAGTGTTGCATGAATGAAAATAGTCTAGTCCAAACAATCACAAAGCAGTCTCTCGATGTAAAGTTGTGACATAGTCTGGATTTCTTTCATTCTGTATGTTTTTAGGGGTTCTGAATCCGAATCAGAGGTTTTCCAACAAAATTTCGTGACGGAGCATGGGGAAATTTTTTATTTTCTGGGGATTTTTTTTATCAGAACTCAAAAACTTTTTAAAGTTATCTTTCTACGCAAAATTTACTACATATTTGCCATAAAATTTTTTTCTCTAAAATAAATAGCAACGGAGCTGTCAAGATCCAAAAAATGGCCAAATGTTCGTATTGTTTTAAATTGTGAGAATCGAAAATGTATGGAGAAAGTTAACCTTGTTACCTTTATAACCAATTTTTAACAATTATTCTTTAAATTCATGAGACATATTTTACCTCGTTGGAATCAGAAAACATACTAAAATTTTCAGGATAAAATAAATAAAAATACAAATAAATCTTTACTGACCGAAGAAAAATACGCATAGTTAAAAAAAAGACAATGTTAGTGTGCCAAAAGGCGGACTTATTGGAAAAGCAATATCTTATAGTCAACCTGAAATATAGTGAATTGTTTAGGCTAAAGCCAATAATTGTAGTCTGTTGTCTATTGATATAAAATTGATTTCCTTACCAATGAAATGGGAGACGCCTCTAACTGCGCTGAATACGCCATATTCCACTTCCGTCCATTGGAATTTGAACCTTAAATACAGGTATAGTAAGGTGATTTCAGCTGAAAATCGTGTGAAAACAAACTGAGAAAATATGAAAACAATGGAATGTTTAGAAATTCTTATCAGAAATATTGAGGAATGCCAATTCAGAGGTGGTCGGTAGCCTGGTTGGTAACGCGCTCGACTGTTCATCCAGTGGGCGCGGGTTCAATCCCCGACTTACTCCACCTCACATCACAAGCTTTTAAGCTTTCTGTGAAGTGTACAAAGATGTATTTGGGTTTATTTCGATAAACCCAGATTCATTTATATTAAAAAAAAAAATTAGAACACTAAAACTTTGTTTCACTTACAACTCTGTTCCCTCACGCTGCATCCCTTGCGGGGTAGGAGAGGGAACAGATCGGCAGACTTTTATCTCCTCACACACACATTTTGCTTTCGTCACATTCTTGCAAATCGTCATACACACTCTACGATACCTTTTTTACGCACTTACAGCTGGTTCGCTATAAGTGCAGCCGGCTGCCAAGATAGAGGAAACGATCTGTAGATACTAACACCGTCAACGAAATTTTAAAGTAAAAATTTCTATTTATTTATTTCTATTTATTCTTCTGAAAAAGTGTTATGCTGGCGCCAGATGTTGGCCGAGCTTCCACAAGTTTTGTGTAAATGAGTAAAAAGACGTGCGGACGGGGTTATTTGTCTTGGATTGTAACCGACGGTTAACGCCTTTTTACTCATGAGCACAAAAAATGTGGTCACTCGGCCAGCATGTGGATGAGGCCTTAATGGTAACAATACTAACTTGCAAATGTAATAGTCGTGGTGGCAGGCACCATAACCATGAGAATGACATTTCTCCTTCTGAAACCTTCCCTCTTCTTAAACATACACTTCAGGGACTCTATAGGAAGCTTGAGATCCAAGACTGGAGGGACCTTCTCCGAAATGTTGACATCATTCACCTTCCAATAAGCGTAAAGGAACGAAGTCAACTGGAAAAAATTGACAATGCTCTATCATCAAAATTTAACTAGCTTGCAGGAAACCAAGGCTCGTTCGCCAGATATATCTTTCAGCATTAGGCACAGCATCGTGTATGCAGCATCCTGAACTAAGACTGCTAGTCATTCGTGGAAGAGGAATAAACAATCAAAAAAGCTAAGGAAAATCTCTCACCTCTAGAACTATGGAAATGGAAAAGACTCCCACAAATCCAAGATTCCTTAACAAGAGTGGTGCCAGGAGTGATCCTAATATTGTAGAAGCTGATATTGCAGCGCTGTTGGATCCCATTACACTAGTGGCACATCTTCCCGTTCTATAGCATACCTGGAAATTAGTAATATTTCCAGAAAATAATCAAGATATTTCCATAAGACAAGTGATTCAAAAAAGTTCTCCCATTTTCAAATGAATCCATGCTTAAAGGGCAATGGGCAAAAATATATGGAACCCGGATCAAAAGACTCCACTGACGAGACTAGGGGGATATATACAAAATAATATTATATGGTCCTGGGATTTGGGATAAAAACTACAAAAGCGAGAATCTCCTGTGACAGAATTTCATAATATTTTGACAGAATAATACGATAAATAATATATGTACTTTCATTTCCGCCTCGTCTCATGGGTGGAGTTTCTTGGTCCACTTTTTCCCATTGTCTTTTGACGCATCTGTCATTCTTTAAACTGTGTAGACACTCTGATCAGTCTATATACCCACTACTGGTGGTGATTCCAGAGATTGTTGCCAACCTTTGGCAGGAGCGACACGAAAAGAACGGAATTTGAAACGAGTAATATCGAAAAATTATATACCTACATCTCCTAAATAACTAAACGTCGCCATCATGAGTAAAGGATTACTTCCACCGATAGACAGTGGCAATACTTCGATGTAAACAGCCCAAATAGCAGGGGTGTTGGGGAAGGCTTGGAGAATCAATAGCCCGAGAGATGTAGCCATCATGCCGACTATAGGCAGCATGATTACCGGTCTCCTCCTGCCACTTGCATCACTCCAAGGTCCGAGGAAGAGGAGAACAATGCAAGTAATGACTCCTCCGGCGAAATTACTGCCAACCAGTAGAGAGGCGACGTACTGTTGGCTTTGCATCTAGAACACAAAATATGTAAATGCATGTACATGATTTTAATTTTAATATGAGGTCAAATAGGTGTTGGAAGGAGGCAAATTTCCTGGCTCTACAATATACGTGACTGGACTGGTATAAGGATTTTTGAAAAGCTGTTTCAAGCAGGAACGGTTTCTCTCGGGTGATAATCAACATTGGGGACACGTAACATGACACCAAAAGAAGAAGGTTTAGGCCCTGAACTTTAGGGACTAGAGGCCTATAAAAAGAAGAATTTGCTCAAGATTTACCTCAATTTTCGTCCTGTTTGGTCCAGTAGAATTAAAGCAGGCATCTTGAGTGTAGCCGAGGTCCACAGTGCACGCGTGCCGAAGGAAGAGATTCTGGAAAGTCGTGAAACCCATCGTCAGCGAAATAATGGCCCCAAACCACAGAGGTTCCATTGTTATGGACGACCAAATGGATTGTGGTCTGATAGAGTTGTCACTGTTCCTTCTGAAAAATACCACTGAAATTTTTAGTTCGATAAAGTACGAATACCTATCATAAGACCAATTGCCACCTACGGCGTAGAGACCAGAGCAGACACAACACGAACAAAATCTCTCTTAAGAACTTCCGAGATGAAGACGTTAAGATGCATAACCGGAAACACACTGAGGGATAGGATAAGAAACAGAAATTATGAGGATGTGTAGTACGGAAGACATCGTCAGATGCGGAAGACAAAAATACGATACTGGAATGGGCATGTAAATAGAATGCAAGACAACAGACTATCGTGCTTCATGGTAACCCAAACGGAAGACCAGCAGGAAGACCCCCAAAACGATGGCGTGACAGCTGGGAGTCCATGTCACAAGAGGCAACAGAGCAGCATAAAGAGATCCTCGGATCTCTATGAAGAAGAATAAGAGGTTCGATAAATCCTTGTTCAAGACATCCTGATGGTAAGAAATGATTCAGTGATGAATTCATGGATGTACGATCCAGAAAAAAAGTCTTATTTTAGTTAGTGCGCACTTAATTAATTAGTTACATAACTGATCCTAATATTTCCATACCTGCCATTTCCCCTTAGTGAGATAATATCTTCATTCAAATTATTCATCTCCATTTTTCTCACAGTCTAATTCTCAGTGATTTAATTAGAGTAAATAAATTATTTAAATTAGAAAACCGAATTCCTCGACAGACTCACTTGTGCTCTAGACCTTATCAAATTAAAGATCTTAAAATATCAAAATGTGTATATTACATTTCTACAGTGTACTCTCGATTACCTGAAATTCTCTGTATTTGGGAGATCACCCCGATCACCAATAATTCTGAATTTTGTCCGCACATTGACTACAGCTGACTCAGACTCTTCTTTTCCTTGACATTGTTTTTCCCAGATGGTGGTGGGGTTTGCCTTTCTGATTTTTCGCCATCAGTCTTGTGTATCCTCTGGTACAGAGTCGTTCTCTCTCATGTCCTACCTGACCACCTCACGCCACCTGCGCATGAGTCTTCCTCTGGACCTTCTACTACAGTATTTGTGTCCTGTTTGTCGGAAATGTCGCGCTTAGTTGGACTCCCACAGATGTAGGAGTTTCGGATTCTGTGAAGCCTTGTGACTTGTGACTCTCACTTCTTCGCCTCTCTTGGTATTGGTACTTATGTATCTGTCTATTCTTATGGATAGTCTGGAAGTCTGGATAAACCAAGATAAGGTTATAACATACATACTGTATGCTGCGAATAAGCTAGAACTTCTTGTATCTCCTACGTCATCGTAATAATATATTATTTTTGATTTGTTTGCTTTTTACTGTATTTAATATTTACTTACCTATCTGTCGTTGTTTCGTATTTTGATAATCAGGAGTAACATAAAAGTTAGTCGACAATAATTATCTAAAATAAATTCACACATTCATGGCTAGACATCTAGATTTCAGAAACTTGACTTCAGGGAATGAATCGAGATAAGCGTAGAAATAATATATTTTTATGATCAATCAGCTAATCAGAATACAATTGTCGTGCAAAGAACAATTTGACAACAACTATCCAGCCCGGTTGTTTTGGTTATGTTCTTGCTTAATGTGTGCTTAAATAAATAAATAAATAAATAAAGGAGATATTTACGGCATTCAGTTCTCAAATGGCAGAAGACCACTTTATTTCGTTAAAGCAATTGTCAAATAAGATATCACATCTAGAGTTGAGTTAGACCGGAGAGACAAGACAAATCTTGAATAACATTGCTAAACAGCGAGTACGATGGAGAGTCCATAACACCAGGCACCCCGGCCTGCTCCATAGCGGAAGAAATGGTAGGGGGCAATAATGTGAGAGGTGGCCCAAGAAGCAGTTATATGGAGCAGATTATTGAGAGCGTGCGCTGTAGCACCTACACGGAAGTGAACAGATTGGCGAATGACAGGACGGCGTGGTGGGAAAGAACTAAAATTCTTGGTACAAACCAATCTACATTATTGTAACCACATCATCACCATTCACAAATTCCCTCACACCAATTCAGTCAATTATAATTATGAGTCTTCAAACTTTTAGAATTGCCTCGCGAGATTATTTACTCTTTACAGAACTCATGAAAAACATAATTATTTCATTATTAGGTTGACAACCAAATTTGTTCTTTATTCATCCACCCATTGCATTGAAGCATAAAAATGCGCAAAATCTAACACCTTGGAGATATAATAAACCACATGGATGACATTCAAACAGGCGTTCCTGTGCCATCCAAGGGTTAGTGGCAACTAGGGAATCCAGAGATGTATCATCCGCAAACATTACAATAAAATCATCCTCATCAGTCAGCAACACTGTTAGGCAGACCATTGATATAAATAAGAAACAATAACGGGCCCAGTAGTGACCCCTGTGGCATTCCAAATCCAAATGCAGTAGGAGCCGTTGTAGATTTAACATTGTTGATTTCTGTTAGATGGCATCTAGTTTCAAGGTATGTGTGAAAGAATGGTTTTTCCTTATCTCGTACCCCGTAAATATCTAGTTTTCTATTTAGAACCGAGTGATTCATCAATCCCGTCAATCCCGCGGGCTTCCGGGATCGCGACTGGATTCCCTAGTGGCAACCCTTAAATAAATTAAAATGGTAATGTTGAAAAAAAAGGATGAAAAAAGTAAAATAAGATTTCTTTATTTACAGAACAAAAATAAATCACAGAACAAATAAATAAATGAAAAATAAAAGGATGAATTGAGTCAATCAAATGCTTATGAAATAACAAGCAGTTATCTCAACGGATGTACAGCAATGAAATGGACTTTCCATCAGGCCTATGACTGAACGTCGCACATAGGAGTATTTGTCCTAAAAAGGTGATCAAAAGTCCGAAATAACAAACTGCAAAATTCCAGGAAGCGGCCGCTACCTGGCGTGAGGCAAATGACAACGGAACAATAGTCCGCCATGTTTATTGGACAAGCGGCATTCTTTGCTACGTGAATCAGTCGGCTTTTAAGCACTCTGCTGATCGCACGTACTAACGCTAACTTACGATACGAAACCAACGCTCGACATTTATAAGTATTTTGTGTCAAGTGTAGTGAACTGTGACAATCTCTACAATGGATATTGTAGAACCAGGTATGAACATCTAAAATAATATACTGATTTCCGTGTTACGGTGCAAGCTTTTTTTATTTAATTTTTTTTTGTAACTGAATATATTTAGTATTATTTTTTACATACTTTCTATGTTGCGGAGCTGTTTTGTTTTATTTCCGGACCTTTCCCGACATTAATTTCTTTTACATCTTATTGTGTGATCATTTCTCTTAAATTAATTATTAAATTCAGCTGCCAGAATGTGCCTAAAATATATATTTTAAATCGTAAAGTTTGCCGTGGGAATGCAAAGCAAACTTATTTTTTGCCGTTATTTTCACTGATCTAAGCTTTATCTTGTTATAGGTTCTTCTGGTTTCAACTTCATGACAAGAGAAGCTGTCTATCGTTTGACTAAACAATGTGATGAAAAGGATTTTGCGAAAAAATTGGATTTAATTGAAAGAAATATTATAAATAGACCAACATTCCCTGTCCAGAAAACACAACAATTTATGCAAACATTTTCGCGGCTTAAGTCTGAGATGAAGTCTAAATGGCAAGCTGCTAACCGTACTGAGAATGTATTTTTACAAAAAAATCACAAATGGTTGCAAGGAACTCTTGAAATACCGGTGAAATCCACATCAAATGTAGGTCGTCCGGAGAAAGATTTCGACGAGTTAACAGATTGCAGTAAACGTCGCAAAACAACACATTTGAGAAAGGAAAATGAGGCAGAAGTTCTTTTGTATGCTGGTCAAATGGCGCTTCGAGGATCCGGAAATGTGAGTGGAGCGCAAGTTGTAAAGGATATCATGTCATCGCCATCACGTGGTGATAAATATCGAAAAGCGTTTAGAAAGAGTAAAACACCGCCAAAGTCAACAAAATTAACACCAACACAAGCCTTATCTATGTTTGTGGAGGCTTCTCTGTCAAGAAAACAATACGAAATTATCAGAGAAAGTTCAAAACAACTATACCCGTGTTATTCGATTCTTCAGAGAGCGAAACAAGATTGTTATCCTGACACTCATGCATACAGAATCACTGAAACGCTTGCGGAAATTAAATTACAAGCATTATTAGATCACACAGCTAAACGACTCATTACTTATCTGGAAGAAGTATTGACATCACTGACACAAGAAGAATTGGCGTGCTTAGAACTGACTTATAAATGGGGTTGTGATGGATTTTGGAGGTCATATCTACTGGTCACAAGATTGACGTAGATAAATTTGCCGAGTATTGTCGAGATACAGCTAAACTCTATGTAGAATTATATGGGTGGCATCCTATGTCACCCACCCTTCACAAAGTCCTAATTCATGGCCCAACAGTCATCCAACATGCGCTTTTGCCTATAGGGGCTCTATCAGAAGAAGCAGCAGAGGCTAGAAACAAACATTTCCGCCAGTATAGGGAACATTATTCGAGAAAGTTTGACCGGATCCAATGCAATATGGATGTGATTAACAGACTTTTGTTAACATCAGACCCATTTTTAAGCTGTAATAGGCCTAAACCTAAAAAAAAATCCAAACCTTTTAGGTCAGAGACCATCAAAATGTTAGTTCCATGGAATCCAGATACACAAGACGCAGATGAGACTGACAAAGAAACCGATGAAGGGTCAGATTAAGAAGGATGGGATGCTTCTTCAGATTAATTTTAATTATTATTGTTTAAAAAAAATAAAAACTTAATAAATAAAAAAAATCCTTTTATTTATTGCTTTTTCTGAGCATATCACCATTGTTATGATATCGTTACCTTCAATTTTAATTGTTATAGTTGTATAACTTTAAATAGCACGGAAATAAAACGAATGAAACATATTTAGAATTTTGATCGACTTTTTGGGTCAAATACTCCTCTGTGCGTCGGCTGGTTTAATGTGAGCATTCACCAATTCCAGTCCATCCATCTGCCTCGGCCGGGATTCGAACCCAGACCTCCAGCCTAACACGCCGGTACCTGTTGTGTCACGAAGGCTGATGAACGAATCGAATAAGAAAACGTCGTCCATCCTTTGCTGTAGATGGGTGGAGATAACTACTTGTTATTAAATTTCAACTACGACCCGATATGTCTCACAAAATAAAAATTGTGATATTCAAAATTCCTTCATTCCCTAATTGACCAACTGACTGAGATATTTCCTTTTTCTCTCCAAGTTCTGAACTCTAATCCTCTCCAGGGCACACAGTCTATAGACGACGATGTAGCAGATGATAGTCAGGCCACTGCCGAACACACTGACAAACATGAAACAGCTCGGGAAGAATGCCAAAGTCTTGGAGTAGATGAAGTTGCTGACTGGCACCGTAGTGAATGTAAACAACATTTCCAGAATTGATACCACACTGTATATTTTACCTGGAATGATAGATAGATCTTGTAGGCTTTCGCAGCGTGATGAATCCATATCTTCGTTTTTGGTTCTTCGGGTTTCCTTACTGAGTGTAGAATAACCATTCTAGCTAGAAGAACTCGAAGAACCAACAACGAAGATATGGATAGATGTGGAGATAGAAGTGGAGGCCTTGGACAGATAGAAGGAGCGTCGGAAGGCCACCAAAGAGATGGACTGACGACATTGTCCAAATCGCTGGAGGAGCCTGGATGCGGAAGGGTCAGAACAGAGACGAGTGGAAACAGACGGAAGAGGCCTTTATCCAGCAGTGGAGGGAAAAAGGCTGATGAATAAAAAGAAGAAGATTGTAGATATCAAGTTTGTAGACTGAATCCAAAGGCTATACACATCAGAGCTGAGCCAGGCTGGCATGACATGGGCAGAAAAGCCCGGAAAAACTGAGTGACAACCACATGCTCCACATAGGGACCGGACGTATGTATGTATACGTAATAAACATAATATTCCAAACAAATGTGAAAGGTGTTGTGATCTTCGTTTCCTTGATACGACCGAATGCCGAATAAGTGGACTGGTGATTTGGTACTAATTAGTAATTGAGTGGACTGTCACCTTGTTCATACTGGCTGATGTATTTGTTAATGATGGGTCGTTCCACTGTAATTGCACCACTGCTGAGGATTCCAAATAAAGAAGCTGAAATTTCATGAATGATTAAAATATATTTCTGAGAAAAGAATAGAATTTAATGAAGAAATTAAAGAGGCAATAAAATGTTATACAAACTGGCATAAAGCATCCATGTTTTGTTAATATTCATAAATACAATGGCATCAGTCAACTCAGAAACACCGCCAATGAGACCAATCACTTCGTCTTCGAAATTCAATACTTTTTTGAAGATGTTTACAATTAGTAATATTCCTGAAACATAAAAATTTGCAAAACCATTTAGAAATAATGTACATATGATCATTTTGAATATCACAATTTTTATTTTGTGATAAACGTCGGATTTTACGGATACGAGAACGTAGTTGAAATAACAAGTAGTTATCTCAACGGATTTTATATCCGTTGAGATAACATTGCTTTATGCAAAGGATGGACTTTCCATCGGGCTTATGACTGATCGTCGGCTGGTTTAATTTGATCACTTTACACTTAAGTAACATTGAACAATTCGATCCATCTGCCGGGGCCGGGCCGCACATTAAACCAACCGACGGACGATCCGTCATAAGCCTGATTGAAAGTCCATCCTTTGCTGTATATCCGTCGCCACAACTACTTGAGAATGTATGATGGGTGTCATATGGCATTGGAAAGGCTAGAGTCAGAGATTGAGAGCGTGAGAACTCAGGTATTGAAGCGCTTCAGGAGACAAGTTGTGAATGTCAGAAGACAATAGAAATTTACATGAAAAGATGTAGTCATGAGAATTGAAAATATTTTTAGACAGTTCCTTCTTACCGATTGAATTCACAGTTTGCCTCATTGTCAGCAGACTCCCGTAGTCCTTCTCCGACCAACTGAATGTGTTCCTCAGATACAAATAACGCATGGCCGTTTCATCTAAAATTGAATGAAAATGACGTTTTAAGTTTTACATATGAGGGTATCCTCAAGGGGTCGTTTTGGGTCCTATTTTCCAGCAAGGGAATTTAAGTTGTGTTGTAACAAGTGGTAAAATTGAGTCCAAGTGCCCGAATGGGCCTACGGACGATAGAGAACAATAAGTCTGGGTGTTCCTCAGGGTCTCATTTTAGGTCCTATTTTCCAATAAGAAATTTTAAATTGTGTTGTAACGTGGCCTAAGTTAGGGTGTCCTCAAGGTATCATTTTGAGCCCTCCAAATTTTACAGCAAACAATATTTTAAATTGTGATTAAGCATGACTTTTTGCTGTAGACTATCAAAAAGTGGACCAAAAATAGATAGAGGACCCAGAAAAGCATCATCAATTATCACGTTGCCACGTCACGAAGCAGTAAAATGTGTTCAAAATTGAAAAAGTAATTGGACTAACAGGACTTGAAGCAGCCAAATATTCCGAGTGGTGGTGTTAAAAGCAATTAATTAACCAACAACAATAGCTAGAAATGGTCTCTTGAAGTATGTTTATAAGAATAAAGTCGATCTTACTTGCAGCAATGATAGTATTGGCTGATGGTATGATCATCATGAATAGGATAATACTTCTTTTGTAACCGTCCCTCTTTTTCACAATACATTGCAACGCTTTCATAGGCAACGTAATGTCAAATATACTCGCAGTGTTTTTGGTCACATTCACGTCTTTAACTCGAAAGCAAATGTATATCACGGAAACACACTGAAAACATAAAAATATTTAACGCATCAACACCGTATTTGGTAATTAGTGCTGGAATTACTTACAGGTCGAGGTCATCAAGAAAGATTGGACTAGCTTGCCAACAAGTATTGGTGAGAATCAATCAGCAATTATTATCATCGATATTTGGTCAAAAATTACCTTTTTCAATCTGGTAATCATGGCAATAATAATATTTGTATCCATGAGTCGAAATATTGTTCAAATATACGAGTCATAGAAAAAGGATGCCCCATTTTCAAATGGGATAACTTTGGAACCATTTACGGTAAATGAGTAATTCTTTCAATATAAAGTAACTAATTAATGTAAATTTTGTTTGCTGTATCATAAAATCCGTTAGCGCATGCGGAAGATGGCTGTAGATTTGCTTCTAATGCGCTAACACATTTTATTATGCATCGAATAAAATTTACATTAATTAGTTAGCGTGCAGTGAAAGAATCACTCATTTAACATTAATGGTTCAAAAGTTGTTCAATTTAAAATGGGGACATTATTTTTCGATGACCATGTGTTCTGAAGACCCTTCGCAAAATATATGGAAAATATTTGTACCTGAAAAACGATAACCAGTAAAACGAGTCCAGTGTAGCCAACATAGTCGTTAAGCATTGGGGAAAAGAAACAACCTGTGACGAACGAAATGTACATGAAGAAACCATTTCTCCCCATCACTATGGTAGCACACCTTTTAGTTTTGTAACAAATCTGCAAAAAGGGCAAAACAAGGAAACAGTGTACAATAAGTCTTTTGCAAATTCTTTGGCCAAGGGTTTCTTTTCGATCAATGCTCGGTGTGATCAAAGTAATTAGAATAATTAGAATACGGCAAAATAATTAGAAAAAACTAATTCAAAATGTTTGCAGTTGAAACCAATGGACAATGGGCCAAAGTGGTCCAAGTGCCTCAAGTGACGAGACTGATCAAATCGAAAATCTCCCAGGACAGAATTTTGTCAAAACGATAACCCAAGTATGTATTTATTTCATTTACTGAAAATCTCGTCAGTAAACTCTTGGACCAAGTTCCAAACATTTTTGCCTATTGTCCTTATTAACTGATTAACTAAACACTTTTATTGAAAATCTACATTTTTATTGGTAGAAATTAAATCTGAGACTAGCTAAATAAGCTTTAAGATTTTGGCAACCATCGAAACGCTGCTCTCAAGAGTTCTAAACTCGAATTAAAGCACGAAGCTTAGTAGGCGCAATAATAGAGCAGAGAAAGGAAGAAAATTAAGCATAAATTCTAGGTTAAGAAGTAAAATGACTCACATCTCCCAAATAACTGTAAGCAGCCAGCAAAGTGAGAGCACCTCCAAACGCCAATGGAATGGCTTTCATATAGATGACCCAAGCAACTGAGAGACTTCGCAGAGCAAGTGCACTCAGCACCCCCGCTGTGGAAGCAAGGTTACTTGCAGCAGCCAAGAGTAACAGGGGTTTCCTCTTTCCGGTGCAGTCGCTCCAAGGACCCAGAAATATCACTGTGATGCAGGATATTAACCCATTTATAATGCCGCTAGTCACGGAAATCGATGATACGATCTGTTGAGCTTTTTTCTGGAAAAGATTGAAAATATAAAACTGGTACAATAGACCGGTGTTTTAACGTTAAAAAAGGGGGTATAGCGTAGATAATTGTCGGAAAGCTGGAAACTGTTTTAATCTCTTCATTAACAAGCAAAGAAGGTTTCCTGAAGTTTGCACCAATTTTACGCTTGTGCTAAGTACAAGGTGTCCCAAAAACAAAAAAAAAGTTGAACTTTTTTCAGTTTTTCATTAATAACTCCTAAAGGAAGCATTCTAGACAAATTGTGTTCTCCTGTGAATTAAAGTAAATGAAATTCTCCGTCTACTGAGTATAAATACTACTCTCTACTTTGAAAAATAACTGAGAAACAGCGATTTAAAATTGTAATGTTTTTCTCAACATATGACAATTTTCTTATTTTTCTTGAATCGTTGTTGAATATCTTCTAATCCAAGCTACTTACAGCAAATTTTAGTACATATGATTCAATGGCCGGTTAATTCTCTATAAACTGGCATTAAAATTTTACCTCTATATTAAATTGTTTAGGATGTAGAGGTATTTAAAGAGAGACGAGTGAAATAGAGAAATTTATTAAATGATAGATTACAATATGTGAAAGGTAAGGAAGACTTAATTTTGCGGCTCTCTCTTATTAACGTACATTTTTTTTAGTTAAAAACCCAAATTTCGCTATTGATACGCCACTGTGTAACAACTTATATCGAAAAGACTATTTTTTTTACCTTCATCAGTTTTACTAATATAACTCCTGAACGGTTGATGTTAGGGAAAAGATATTTTACTCAAAATATAACTAAAATTAATTTACTATAACTTGATTTCAAAATTAACTCTGTAACTTAAATAATAACTGAGTTACAGTATTTGAAAAAAAGCATTACTAAAAAAATTAAATTGCCTCGGCTATTTTTGTTGAATAACTTCTGAACCGTGATATAGAGAAAAAGCTCAAGAGATTTAAATATAAGGTAAATAAATTTTCTATAACACAAGCGTAATAAAATAACTTTAAAAGTTATAGTAAGAAAGTTATGGATGATCAAAGTCAATATTTTGTGTAGCCATTCGACGCTTGTTTAGATATATTTCATACTATATGGCAAACGTCGAATGGTTACACAAAATATTGACTTTGATCATCCATAACTTTCTTAACTATAACTTTTAAAGTTATTTTATTACGCTTGTGTTATAGAAAATTTATTTACCTTATATTTAAATCTCTTGAACTTTTTCTCTATATCACGGTTTAGGAGTTATTCAACAAAAATAGCCGAGGCAATTTAATTTTTTTAGTAATGCTTTTTTTCAAATACTGTAACTCAGTTATTATTTAAGTTACAGAGTTAATTTTGAAATCAAGTTATAGTAAATAAGTTTTAGTTAAATTTTGAGTAAAATATCTTTTCCCTTACATCAACCGTTCAGGAGTTATATTAGTAAAACTGATGAAGGTAAAAAAATAGTCTTTTCAATATAAGTTGTTACACAGTGGCGTATCAATAGCGAAATTTCGGTTTTTAACTAAAAAAAAATGTACGTTAGTAAGAAAGAGCCGCAAAATTAAGTCTATTTTACCTTTCACATACCGAAATATATCGTTTAAAAAAATTATCAATTTCACTCGTCTGTCTTTAAATACCTCTACATCCTAAACCATTTAATATAGAGGTAAAATTTTAATGATAGTTTGTAGAAAATTAACCGGAAATTGAATCATATGTACTAAAATTTGCTGTAAGTAGCATAGATTAAAAGATATTCAACAACGATTCAAGAAAATTAAGAGATTTGTCATTTGTTGACAAAAACATCACAATTTTAAATCGCTGTTTCTCAGTTATTTTTCAAAGTAGAGAGTAGTATTTATGCTCAGTAGACGAAGAATTTTATCTACTTTAATTCACAGGAGAACACAATTTGTCTAGAATGCTTCCTTTAGGAGTTATTAATGAAAAACTGAAAAAAGTTCAACTTTTTTTTTTTTTGGGACACCCTGTACTTAGCACAAGCGTAAAATTGGTGCAAACTTCAGGAAACCTTCTTTGCTTGTTAATGAAGAGATTAAAACAGTTTCCAGCTTTCCGACAATTATCTACGCTACAAAGCTAAATTTCCTGGGCTACAATGCATTCAGTAAATTTGAATTAATGTTTGTCTTTGGTATTAGTTTTGCAGAAAAGAAGATAGTAGAAGTAAACGAAAATAGTATTTTTATGATAAGTACTCTAGAACTTTAGAACCCAATGTGCTCTTTCATTTCTGGTTCATGTTGGTTCGGTGTAGGTCAATAGGTCATACATAATCAGTCAATAGTTTAAAAAGATAGGTTTAAACAAACACTGGTTTAATAAGTTATTGAACTGTAAATACTGGGTGAAAATTTGATGTAAAATTGACATTGATAAAATATACCAAAAAATCCTCGGCGGCTGCGAATGGAATTGCTAAGGTTCAGGCTTACCTTATTCATAAAAAAGATAATACCTAATTTTATTTAAGAAATAATGTCAGAAGACTAATAATTGGTATTGGTTCAATAAACAGAGATTCTATACAAAACAAAATGAAGAGATCTCTAGAAAATATAACTTAATATTACCATCCTTGAATTTAACATGGGACAACGTTAATTTCTCTCTTAAAATTTAGTCTTTTTCATTTCTTACCTCAATCAATGGATCTAAAGCTGAAGTCATGTCACAAGAATTCTGCGAGAGCTGCAAATCTATCAGGCATGCCCTTTCAATGTAGATGTTTTTGAAGATCACAATGTCTATAGCCATGGGAATCATGATTGTAAACCATAGTGGTTCCAGTGTGATGTTTTTGAGAAAAGATTTGGATTCTGGACAAGTTTCATCTTGAAGTCTACAAAAGAAAAATAACAGTAGCTAAAACATTGTCTACAAAAAAATATAAAATACTTCCTGAAACTATATAAAAGCAATGAACAAGAATGATAATGGTTTCGGTATTCCTCTGTTTTTTCTTTCACTGAGTCAGACAACATCTCTTTAATGGAATTGTAGAATCTATCGACAAGGTACCTTTTCAACTCTCTCCGAAAGGTGACATAGACGAAATAAATAAAATAAATAAAAAAAACAGCTTACTTAGTATTTTCCTGTAATCCAATAACCTCTTCGATTCTAGATGTGCTTTCCATTGGAACACTTAGATAAGACGGGAAAAAATATATATAAAAGATTATGAGTTCTACTCGTGAAGCACTTTCGTGGGATACCAAACACGGCGGTATAAGGTGACTGATCCTCTCGAAGCTTGAGCTAGACAAAATCTGACTTACGATCTGGATTTATTTTCCAGCGCCTTTTCATACGATACCACATATGACCCCACACGACCCTTGGATCCCCATCAAACGCTTTACATCTTTTCTCTCTCTGGAGTAAGCTGATCCAATTTGGTACAGAATTGTATTGCCACCGATTTTACGTACGTTTGCAAAGTTTCAGGTCTCTAAGTAGTCAGAAATTGGTTGAAAATTAGATTACAAGATTCGCGCACAGACATAAAAAACGACAAACACCGTGAGTTAAAATATAAAATCTTGTAAAAACATTAATATCTCTACATCATGCCTTTCAAATAAAAACAGTCAGCAAATTCTACATCAGCTATAGCATCAGTTTTTTTTACCTTATCTATCATTAAACGTAGTAGATCTCAAATATTTACTTTTGTTATTTACATATTTTATATTTAATTATATAATTTTAATGTTGTTTTTTTTGCCGCCATGTTTTCATAAAATACCTACATTGTAAGAATTATGATTTTTATCTAGATTTCTTGAGACATTTCAAACACAAGATTAATCTTCACACATGTTATTCATCTTTTAAAGTCGCTAGTTCATGCCCTAATTTTGTTGTATAAAATCCAGTTTTCTTGGTAAATTGTAGTCCGATATAAACTTTCCTAAGTGTGTTATCTTTATGTGCATTCTGCTTTTTGAAAAGGTTTATACAATGGTGCAGTGTGCTATTGGGCACGTGGAGAGAATGAATGAGGAGAGAGTGCCAAATAAAATCCTCGATACAAAGCCACAAGGTAGGCGTAGCGTTGGAAGACCAAACTCCGTTGGATGGATGGAGTTTAGAAGGATGTGGATGCTGTTGGCATTAGGGACTAGAGGAGTGCATGCCAAGATAGAGGAAGATGGAGGCGAACGCTGGTGGAGGCCAAGGCTCATAACGGGCTGTAGAGCCACTGATGATAATGATGCAGTGTGATGATCCAAAATTATGATTGTCCTTCGTAATTCAGAATTGAATCTTCACCATTCTTACCATTAATCTCCTCAAGACTTGACTCAAGTCAAGCAAGACTTAGTCAATTTGAAAACAACATGCAGGAGTCGTGCGAAGTAATATTTTCAAATTATTGGAGTGCCGCAGGGGTTGGTTCTAGGACCCATGTTTTAAATAAAAAGTTCTATGTATTTGAAAACTGGTACTAAAATTATTAAGTATGTATAGGTAAAAATAGATAGGTCAATGAAAAATAAATACCACAATATTATTTCAAAGAATACTTAGTTTATTGTTAAAGTAACTTAAATTCTAGTTGCTTATAAATTAATATTGCTGACGATTATTTCGCCCTTTATGAGTATTGTAATTGAATTATTTTATGTTTCTGGGATGATTTGTAAATCTTAATTGAATACAGTGATGGTTTAATAATGCCAAGACACCTTGCCAAATAGTTCGATTTGGACTTCCACTATTGGAATGCAAAAATTATACAATTGTTGAAAACCAATGTAACCTTCTGAAAAGAAACTTAAAAATACACAATATCACAAAACAATAAAGTTATGATTCTATTAAATTATTATAATATTATCATAGACTATAAGTACCTAGATGGCGTACTCAATGCTAGTAGTGAAGTTAACTGGTGCCTACAAACTATCAAATCGTATACAGAATTTTGACATTTCGTAGACAACGTTTTCAAAATTTTGTTCTCACAGTTAAAAACTGTATTTACTGTAAACCGTAAAAACTGTGATAACTGAACATTATAGAGATTGTACACTGAATTATTTTGCTTTCCATGGACACGTTAAAATTTTAAAGTATCTTACCATAGAATAAGGAATGCTCTATCATTACAATTAGGTTCCTAACTTTATGGTACTTACCCCCGTTTTCACCGACTATAGCTATTCCTGCTCCTAACTGGGTGGCTATCCTACCTACCAAAAAATCCTACCTAATTTACGTTTCACCAACATATTTCCACTTAATTGGGACAAATCCAGCTAGGAAGATTTTTATTTGTAGGGTTGCTACATGTAAAACAAATTGATCAAAAGTAGTTATTTTTTTTAAGCAATGCTTACTTTATAGAGTAAATAATACAACTTAAACACAGGGGTTGTATTTGAAAAATATTTAAATATTAAATACCATTACAAAAATAATTTACAGTCGTTAAATAACCGCGTATTTTTATTTTTCATATTTCACACAAATATTATTACCTAATGGCAACACTAGACTTTGAGATTGACTTAATATCGCATGCGCGTTTAGGGTACGTGGTAAAATGAAAATGGCGCCTAACAGTAAACATTGTTTGTATGCAAAGTGTCATGTTATGATATTGTGTTCCGTTGTGTTCTAGGACTGTTTTGGAGTTATAAAATAACCCCAGGTCGGAAAAAAACACTACCTGATTGATAAAATTCAATGTGGCGGCCGATTACGTAGTTGGGTGAAGTTTAATATGACAGATCTTACCGTTAGGTGCCCAATTCTCGTTGCCTAAGATAAGTGGGATTCCTAGCCGTTAGGTAGGTATTTTCGCGTGGTGAAACGCAAATTTGGGCTATGTGACTTTTATCTCTGCTATTCCTCACCTAACCAGTTGGTGAAAACGGGGGTTAGAATCATTATGGAAGATAGTTGGGCGTGATACAAAGAATAAAATTGTACAATCCGGGAAAAAATGTGGTCTTTGGTGTTTTTGGTGGATAATTTGCAAGATAACTATCAAGTAACTTCAGGGGGAAAATTGACTATCAAGAAAGATATGGTTTTGTAGATTTTTGGCAAGAAGGGAAGAATTTCAAAAGAAATGTCATTGTAGCCAGCAAACAAAAATTTACTCGTCAAATAATCAGAGACCATATTTTTTTGACAGACTTTACAATATTTACAGTTATTTTATCAAGGCACTTCTTGAAAAAACATCACAAAAAACAGCACAGCGGTAGAATACCGGCTTGTCAGGTTGGAAGTCTGGGTTCGATTCCCGGCCGCGGCAGATGGATGGACTTCTGGAATTGGTGAATGTTACTTAAGTGAAAAGTGGTGACATTAAACCAGCCGACGATCGGTCACAAACCTGGTGGAAAGTCCATCCTTTGCTGTATATCTGTTGAGATAACTACTTGTTATAATAATTCTAATTATTCCTAGTAGAGTTCTTCACGCCTTTTCCGACTCATATTTCTGTTCCACTCCATTTGCTTCGAGAATTCCGTTTGTTTTATGCAGCTCTCCCGTCTTTTCCAACTCTTTCGTTTTTTCTTCATTCGGATCCTTTGGCAGTCTGCAAACTATTCCATAACACACTATCTGTACGAGACAGGCAACAATACTAATGACGAGGAAACAACTTGGGAATATTTTGAGTGTCCAGTTGTAGATGTAATTGGATAACGGCACTATGATAAATGAAACACATTTCTCGAGAACAGCGGTGATACTGCTGATTTTACCTGCAAAAATAAAAACAATTATTTCTATTAGGACACTAGACAACTTTAAAGACAACAATACTAATTTGACAGATATAAACGTCAATATTGCTACAAGCATTTTTTTTTTGGATACATTTCCGCGTTTTGAGGTGGTCGGTAATCTGGTTGGTAACGAGCTCGACTGTTAATCCAGTGGGCGCTGGGTTCGATTCGTTCCGACCCACTCCACTTCACGACACAAGCTTTTCAAGCTTACTGTGAAGTGTACAAAGGTGTATTTGAGTTTATTTCGATAAACCTAATAAATAAATTGTTTATTTTTCTTTTCATTTTATTCAATATGTTAATACAATGTGACACCCCACTAGGCCATGGCCTGTCTCGGGGTGTCAAAAATTACAACTCAACTAGACTCAACGATATGATTGTCTTACCTTGCTCAGAAGCAGTAATCTGCTTATTTAGGACAGGTCTCTCAGCTATCATCACTCCTCTGCTGAAAGCCACTAGGATTGTTGCTGAAATAATAAAAGAAAATGCTTGAATATCAAGGGGTGTGGAGCATGTGAAAAATTGCGTCAGGAAAAGTAAGATTACTCAGCTAATACTAAAGATATCATCCTAAGACTTAAAATATAGATGAATGAGAATATGTTTTAGTGACTGGTTAGAAATTTGATTATTTAAACTTAAGATTTCTCCGATAGTTTATTTGATGTAATTTGGTTGATAAAATGTTTAAGGTGAAACGCAGTGATTCTAGAGGATATTTTTTGATAGTAAGTCGCTTTTTTATAAATATAAGCCAGAATCGATTGAGTCTCTTGAACTCAGAGCATATCGCCAAGAGTTGATCATTATACTATTAAAAAGTATGATTAACAATACCAATGTGTAATTTAACTTACAAGCAAATACCATCCAAGACCGGAAACTGAACAGCAGTACAATAGTAGCTGCGAGTTGAGACAGAGCTCCAATTAGTCCAATGTATTCATCTCTCATTTTCATCGTCCTTTTAAACAAATATACAATGGCGAAGTTACCTGAAAATTACATACATTTTATTAAATCTTAGTAGTATTAAGTAATCTGCAAGACAGGACAGCATTAGATTGACATACATATTGTTAAAATGGAGAACATAAAAGAGGTGTCCGAAGGCCGTAAAAAAGATGGGCCGACGACATAACCTCAGTAGCGAGGATAGACAATGGATCAGATTTACACTTTTCATTAGAATAGGCCCTGAATTTTCCTCCGCACCCCCCCGCTCTCAATTTTTTTATCCAATAAAAAATGCACAATTTTGAATGAATACTGGGACTTTGGGACTTTTATCAAATGAGATTTAACATTTCATGGATAGGAAACCAGTAGGAAAGTCTATTTCATCTACAAGTGACTTGTTTGTTGTTTCGAGCGAGGGAACGCCGCCCTCCGAAGGCTGCCGCTCATAGTCCCAGACCTTTTGACAAATTCGGCCTTGATCAGAACGGCTAGTGAAAGAGAATAAGGAGAGGTTTGGAAAAGGCCTATGTCCAGCAGTGGATAGAGCAGGGCTGTAGAAGAAGATTCAGTTATTAGGTAGGTTTGGTTCAATGTCTTTTCGAAATCCGTAGATTGGTAGAAGGTACAGTAATGCCACAAGATATAATCTAATTAAGGTTCTCCAAGGTATTCCAACTCGGTGAATTTCGTGATCCTTTTGGATCCGGGACAGCATTGACCACTTTTCAGACTCTGCTGTCTTTGATTGTCAGACTCTTTGCATCAAAATTTATGAAAGGTAATTACCAATGACCAAGACTGTGCTCTTCACGGCAGAATATATTCCAAATTCCACTTCGTTCCAGCCAAATTTGTTCCTGGTGTAGAGGTATGTGATAGCATGCTCATCTGAAAGAAGATAATAAATCTAGGTCAGTCACAAATCAATCCATTGTCCTCATCACAATAAGGAAGTAAAATTTACCGATAAAAACACAGATAAGAGATCAATAAAAATCAAAACAGAAATCAAGTACATAGCAAGAACGAAAACACAAAAATAAACAGTGTGACACAAATACATTAATTTGGGATAGATTTTGTACTATGCTAGCCTAGTAATCAAATTGAGATTACATCGACAGTTCAAAGCGGAGAGATCCAGGAAATTGACCAAAGTTGAGATCTCTCACTATAGTTCACACATTAACAATTTCAGTTAATTCATTTCATGCCATTGGCTTCCAGTTAGTGAGCCATCCACTTATTCACCTGATATGGAATTGTCAGGTTTTTAACTCATCTTTAAAAGTTCAAAAAACACCTCAGCAGGAAAAGATTTGACTCAGATAATGGTGTTTTGGCGATAGTGGAGCACCATTTTTAAGACCTGGACGAATTCTTCTATAAAACTAGCTTTGAAACATCGCTGTCAAAAGTGCATTCAACTTTCAAGAGATTAAAAAAGTTCCAATTATAAAAAAGTATTTTTTTCCAGGGCTGCGAAGTTTCAGCCGATTCTTCGTAAATCTATGGTGGATGCCCATAATATGTAATCAAAATAACAAATAAACTAACTTATAAACGTGACAGAATGAGAACATGGTACCAGCACCATGAGCAGCACAATGAGTCTCCTGTGTCCTTCCCTCTTCTTGAAGATACACTTCAGAGATTGCCATGGGAGTGTCAGGTCCAGGATGCTTGGAACCTTCTTGGCGATGTTGACATCCTTCACCATCATGATGGCGTAAATCAGAGAAGTTGACTGAAACAACACAAAATGTATTATTTACAATGTGGTATCCTGCAGCTGCACAACACCAAAGAACATATCAGGATGGAGAGCGTGGATGACCAATTTCGGCCGGCGCAAGACAGGGAGGATTTTGCCGGAGTAATGGCTAACGTCGGGGAGACCTGACAGGGCATCAGTAGTCATCATCGTCACTGGCTTTACAGTCCACTGTGAGCCTTAAGACCTCCTCCAGAATTCTTCGCCATGGCCATCCATGGGGTAGACCCCATCCATCGCCCGCACCTTCCAGTTTGTTATTCCAATTGACAAGGAGTCAGTAGACGAGAATATTTTCCACCTTTCTTCAGACAAAGATCTTAAGAAGCCTAAAGAAGTCTGATGACTCAGCATTTTTGTTGTACAAATATCAGCAGGTAGCATTAACATTAAACAATTATTAACATCAGACGTAAAAACATTAAAATAGTATCTAGAAACTTAATTATACTAGACTTTGCTTCTTTACATTAGGTTTAGTCATTTGATACTGTTGGCAGATATTTCATTACGAAAAGACGTAGTCACGCTTTTCTGCTTTACCTTGAAAGATAAAAAAACTTCAGTAAAGATCACTTCTACTTTTTCCAAAGGAGAATGCTCATTTAGTATGAAAAAAAAAACACAGGCCCGGCGCAAACGAAATGTATCTCAAATGATAGGTAAAAATGAGTAATTAAATACTGTATAGGGGGCATCATCGTAATCAATGGCTTATATGAAATACCTGGAAATAAATGGGGTCATATGAATCTATTAGTAAAAGGAGCATAGAACAGTTACAATTTCGGTTTAAAAGCGTATAATATGATGAGTACAAGGAAGCCCCTCTTCATCTTCTTTATCAGCCTTGGTCCCTCCACTGCTGGATGGAATTAAGAAATAATATTTTTTAAAAGATCGTTGGAACATACACACTCCTGAATTTATATAATCTCTGTGTCTTCTGAATTTCGAATAGGTATTTCACACATTTAGCCATTGATTTCAATGATGCCTCATATGCAGTATTTAATTACTCATTTTTACCAATCATTTGAGTTAGGTACATTTTGTTTGCGCCGGGCCTGGGTTTTTCCTCTGGGACATAAAAATTAAATTTGATACAATGCATCGTGCAACTGATAAAACACCCAAAACTAGACCATGGCTACTTAACACTTGACCTTATACACATCTCTTGTTATCTGTTTTGATATTGAATTTGTCCAAAACTAAGAAAAATATATTAAAAACGAAGGTTGAATGAACTGTTATCAAATAATACAAGAAGATTCTTCTATGCAGTCAGTAGATAAGAGCGAGTGCAATATGCTTTGATTGTTCTAGTACTGACTATAAAGAAATTTTGAATTCCGAATATTTGTATAGAAAAGTTCTTTCTTATTATAGTTCTTTCTTATTAATTATCTTATCAATAGATGGCGGTATCGTACAACCTAAGGTACAATGTGAAATATTTCGTTACAAGAAAAGCAAATATTTTAAAAAATAAACTTTTCCTACGGTAACGGTAAATTAATCCCAGTTCAGAGTTATTCATCTCAAGGATCAACATGGCGAGATTTGACGATAGAGTTACTAGGGATAAAATCAAGTATGGAACTGTCAAGTTTTAAATCCTAATAAATTTTTAGTTATTGCTAAAAAAATACGAGTCAGTAAAATGAAATTAAATCACATAAACCTATTTTTTGCGTTCCATTATCATTGAACTGCCACTACCACACACAATTGGCGCTAGGTGGCACAACTAGCAATCGGATTAAATTGGAACTACAATTTTATGACATTTCTAATACAAGTTCTGCCATTATTGATGCCAAAGAGTTACATATGGCGACCTCATCGAAAAAACATAATATCTTTCTTGGTGGACTGAAACTTGTGAATGTTGATGATTTTTTTTACCTCCATGAGAAGCGAAAGAGAGAACATTCCCACGAAGCCTACATATCTGTAGAGCACAGGAGCCAACAGAGATCCAACTACAATAAAAAGAGTGATGAATGCTGTGTTGTTGCCCATCACAGTTGTGGTGCAGCGCCCTGTCTTGTAGCAAATCTAGAAAGTAAACCCTCGATTAGTTTCCATAAATAAATTAATCTTCATTTGCCAAGGAGATTAGATTCCGTAAATAAAATAAAAAAATAAATCTTCATTGGCAAAAGAAAAATATGCATAGTTACAAAAACAAGACAGTGTGCCATAAGGCGGGCTTATTGCAAAAGCAATATCTTGCATTCAACCCGAGAAAAGAAAGAAAAACTTAAATACTATAAACAAAAATAAAGTAAATAAATATATAGATACATATACATAAAATATATACATATATAATACACACATACAGACATGAATACATGCCAATAGATAACAAGAGAAATAAAAAAATAATAAACATTTAATAAAAATAAATAAATACATATACAATTATATATTATACACACAGGAGAGGGAATAGGAAAGGGTGGGATAGGGAACAAGGGACTGCTCGCTGTGAACAGTTGGACCTGAGGTCGACGACACAGAGGAGAAGAAGCCGGTAAGATAATGGAATTTGAGTGAGTTTATAAACTTTATAACTAATTTACTTACATCGCCCAAGTAACTGAAGGAAGCCATCACCAGAAGAGTGAAATTCCCTCCCAAGCACAGTGGGATGACTTCTGCGTATATAACCCAAACAGTGCTGAGATGTGGGAACGCCTGCATGACTAACAAGCTGGCTGAGCATAAGAGCATCCCAATTAAAGGTAAAATTATGAGAGGTTTCCGCCGTCCACTGTTGTCACTCCAAGGACCCAGGAAGACCAGAACCACACTGGTGATCAAACCACCAATAAAACCACTCAAAACTGAGAGTGATGTGACGATCTTCTGCGCTTCCATCTGAAATAGTATAAATATTAATGTATACTTCTAAAAACACTCCAATATTTCGTTCTTCATGAGGCCTACTGTATCCATTTTTAGAAATAGGTCTCTGAAATATCTCCCCATACCTGTCTTTTTGTTTGCTTTAGTTATTCCCAAAATGAGGAGGCCATACCTCGACAACTTATCACAATTAAAAAGTGTGGATAGGGTGTTTTGGTTAGCTTGTGTGGCTTGCAAGCACTTGTGGGCGATTCGATCGAGTGTCAGTTTTTTTCACAAATCAAAAGAAAGTTTGCGACAAGCGCTTGCGAAGACGTGTTTACACGTTTGCACGTTTGTTGAGGTTGGAGTCTAAGTGTGTGGCCCCGGTATGAATAGAGAAATTCGAGTAAATATCTGTATTAAAAAATTACCTACTTCAACAATTGTTGAACATTTCGCATTTCACAAAATTTCGAGAGATGGCGTATAAAACTGTAGGTATATTGTGAAATTACTTTTAAAGTTACACAGTTTTTTCTTTCTAATAGTGAGAAATTTACTCACTTCTATATGTGGAGGGGCATGTCCCCCATGACTATAACATTCTTCGTAAGAATATCCCAAATCCACCAGGCAGGCTCTCTCCAGAAAGAGGTTCTTGAAAGCGACGAAACCCATACTGAAGGAAACTGTTACTCCAAACCACATTGGTTCTAGGGTCATGCCAGAAAGTAGACCATTCTTCTTCTTTTCTTCATTTTTCTCCTCTTCGACGTCTGCTTTCGGATCCCTGAATCACAGATTATAAGGTTAACTAAATTATGGAGCAATGTAAAAAAAAATACCGGGGATTAATGAAAATTGAGAAGCTCGCCCTAGTGAACATTTCATTTACACTTTATTGTGCTGTTAACTTAAATAATAAATAAATTCCCCTTTTTTTTTCAAAAATAACTACATCAGGTATTTCGCAGTATATGTATTCAGCAGAAGCGACGAGTAAATTTCTGTAGAAGGGAAGCCGAGACTAACATTTTTTATTCCATTATATCAGAGATTAAGTTTTTTTTAGTTTATCATCCTAAATCAAAAAGGTGACTCAGTGGGACTCGCATTCTTAGGACCCTTCGTCGCTGATATTCAGATACATTTGTCTAATACAAAGAAAGAAGAAATTTTTACTAAGTATGACTGGGTTTATCTACAACGTAGTTATCATTTTAACAACTATGCAGTCTCTCATCTTAACTGCTCCATAGGTTGAAACCAACCGATGGCGATGGCTGGTCAAAAGTGCGGCATGCCCATCTTACACTGTTCGTTAGTTAAGAGACTGCATAATAATTGTTAAAACTTTTATCTATGGCAACTAGGCATTAATCTGTACTGATTTTCGGGACACCCAAATATAATATTTAATGAAAAAAAAAGGGTGGAAACTACCTATATTCTACCTCTACGCTATTTCTTTGCGTTATAAATTGTTTTTAAATATTCTTGTGAGATTTCGCGACGTGAATACTCTATGGAAACATAGGTTGAATGGAGGTATACTATGTTTTGTACGTATTTATATATGTATGTATTTACTATTTATGTATTCAATTATTGTTAAGTAAAGAAGCCTGTTTTTACTAAGTTTAGAATTAGTTTCGTCTCTGTTGACTGGCAAAATTGGCCTTTGGCAATGAGCCCGCCCTTTGTATGTTTCAAATATGCATATATCAAATATATTTTATTTATCTTATTTTATATTTTTAAGGGGTTTTTCAGTATGGGTGTTTTTTAGAATCGGTGCTTACATAATCTTCAGGATGAAGTATGCAAGGAAAAACCCCCAAAAAACATCTATTCGATAGATAATTTTACTTACATTTTTTCTTTATTCTCTGAACTTAAACATGGAATTTGTTCGGGAATATCTTCCACATCTATCGATTCCATTTTCTGCACGATTTATATCCTTTCACTATTTGTTTAGTTTGATAAAAATAAAAAAAATCCCTTAATCACTATTTAAGTACATGAAATGCGTTTTTTTCCAATTCACACAAAAACACATATAAAAAAAAATTGAAAATAAGACTTATTTAACTAATTTACAAAAATGACAAAAAAATCACAAAATATTCCCAAATTCGTTTAAAAAATCACTTCAGAACATAAAATCCATAAAAAATGCGGAAAACGAAAATAAACACTAAATTAATTGTCATCTAAAAAGTGTCACTACTGAAATTTTTAGTTCCACTTCCGATCAATGGTCTCCGGAGACAATCGAGTGACCAATGTCGTATGCAGTGTGGAGACAAACTGTTGTTAATAATAAAGTAATTCATTTATCAATAGGGATTTTGTAATCTCAGTCACACCATTTCATTGCTAAGACTTTAAGAGTAATATTTTCTTACGCATTAGTCTACAACAAACATTAGATTTTATTGTTTACATACTGAAAGATAGAATAATTAGGGTTGCCTGATATTCCGGTTTGTCACCGGATTTATGCCTCATGTTCCGATGTCCCGAACGAAGCTTTCGAGAAGTCTAAAAGTCGCGGATTTAATTTGTTTTAGTGTATCCGGAAAAATATCTATTTTCATCATTTTCTGGTATTTTTTAAAAGCTAACATACAAAACAAGGAATAAAGTTGGTTAAATATTTCCACCCCCGCTCATTATTTAAAAAACCACCCTTCTGTATGGTGTTTTTTTTATTATTGTACTCACAGATTATAAATAAATAAATAAAATAAAATAAAATAATCTTTATTGTACAGAAACATACAAACGGTGGGCTTATTGCCAAATGGCAATTTCTGCCAGCCAACTCATGACAGAAACCAAAATCAATTATGACTATGTATTTATCTTAAAATTGACTAGCTAGAACCAGAGCATAGCAGGAAGGGGAGGGGTGGGGTGGTGCACTTTTTAGGGGAGTCATTTTTGGGAAAAATTTCAAAAATCCATTAAATATGCTTCATTAAAAACTCGAAAAAAAATCGTCTGTGGCGCTTTTTTGTTTCTTTTTATACCATATCAATATCAAACTTTTAGTTGTCCTACTCCAGCCTAGAATTCTTCATAATTCTTGAAAATTTTCGAGAATTTTGGATTAATATGCCAAAATAAGGGGGGCGGCGGATTGACATTCGCCCCGGGCGGCAGAAACCCACGTTACGCCACTGGTTAGAACCCTATTATTATCAGATGGCGACATCGTAATGATGGTAGAACAACGTCAGATCTGCAAAATACACAAGAAAACGTATTTATTTATTTATTTATCTTATGTAGTCTTATGAACATTATTTAATAGCGTATTTATTACAAAATATACCCATATACTTAGTTAATTGTACTTATATGATGGATACCTATTAAGTACCTATTTTAGCACATGTTAAGTGTATGCATACCGACATTCCAAAAATTTCTAAAAACGGGAGACCTTATATCTCGACAACCGTTACTAAATATGCTTTGGAACAAAACAAAGGCAGATGCATTGAACATTTATCTAGGGAATGACCGTAAAAGATTTTTTATATCTTGTATAGATTTCTCAAAATAAATATTAATAAAACACCTTCGATAATTTTTCCGAAAGACGGAAACTCGTTTCCTGAAAGCCGCGGTGTAAAAATTTTTTTTTGTACTGATAATATGCATTAAAATCTAGGGAATAACCGTAAAAGTTTTTTAATAGACTCAAAATTAAGCCCAAAAAATGAAAAAAACGCTGATTTTACCATTTTATCATGCGATTGTCACGCGATTTTAAACCTTAATGCCGTGGGAAATGACTGTGACGTCATTCTTGGTGCTAAGGAACATAGATAAAGGTGGTAAGAACTATTGAACATTGAGCCCCTTCTCTATCTAGCCCTTAATGATTACGTTTTGAGAGAGGTTTTGGGAGGAGCCGACAGGGCACGTGAAGAAGAAGAAGAAAAAGAATGACTTCAAAACTTATCTTAGTTGATAATTTATTTATTTATTTACTTTTGTCACAATTAGTGCATTACCTACCCATATTATTTTATCTTGATAAATACTTTGTACCTACTGTTATTTATTTCAAGTATTTTGTTAGTATCATAAATTATATTTATTTATTTATTTACACTTCAAGTTAACAAACTACAGGAATATGTATCAAATCCTCAACAATTGCACCATCATCACCATACAAATCTCTTTGATCGTTTGCTTATCACTCAGTATTCTGTCACTGTTTTATTTATTTTTTGTGCATACATGTAACCTTGAGCTATTATGTTGTGGTTAGTATTGCCCCGGAACAGGCTATCGCCTAGTGGGGCAATAAAATTCAGCACTTTTTGTTTGAATTTTTACTTTGTAAAGCTTTGGATTACAAATAAATGAAATGAAAAAATGAAAATGTTAACACAACAACTAATAGGTGTTATAACATTTGTTCACTAGGGCGAGCTTATTAGAGATTTCTACCAGCTAACACGCCAAAGTACATGGCTGGCGCAGTTGGTTGAGGCTAAAAGGAACCTATACGTTGAGGCGGCTGTCTCTCAAGTGGAAGGTGCCAGGTTCAAACTCCGGCGCTCACGATGTATTCCACGCTATTTACTAAACATGCTTTGGAAAAAATAGGTTAAGTAGATACATTGAATGTAAATGGGAAACTACGGAATGACTGTAAAAGATATTTTTTATATATCTTGCATAGATTACTTAAAAAAATGTGAAAAACGCCTCCTAATTTGGCTCCTAGAATTAATAGTTAATTAAGTTCGCCCTAGTGAACAACGATTTATAATCTGTACTATGTCCATTTGTTATATTTATATGTATTTGTTGTTCACCTAAAGTTTAAATAAATAAATAAATAAAATAGTAGTTTGTTTAAAAAAAAGTGGAAAAATTCACTTCTGACCTTTCTACATTTGAGACTCCATAGCAACCAACTGAGCCATGAATCTACCTAATACCTACTTAAATAATAAAGATTTCATCTACAAGAAAACATTTTTGATTACCTCTAATTGTTGTCTGTTGTGAACGCTCGGTATATTTTCTTCAGCTAGATTGGATTGGAATATTGAAAATTAACATTCCATAAATTTCAAATAACAATTTGAATTTTTCCGTTCGAATGAAAATCTCTCCCAATTGGTGCAGACTCCATCCCTTGATTATTAAACCACGCCTCTTTATATCGCAGGGGTTCTCAAATAAAATAATATTAGTCCCTATGTGGTGACATAAAATTATAATTAAGTAGTTATAGTATATATCTAACCCAAAGGATTTTTATAATAATTACTTATTTATTTATTTACCCTTTTTGTGAACAAAATACAAAGATATGTTTACATTACAATTATAAATTATACCATTTATTCACTAGGGCGAGCTTATCACGATGCTGCGATCTCTGGCAGCTAACCCAAATTTTTATGTATGTTTTAAACTAAATGTACTTACCTATATAAAATATGATACAGAGTAAGCCTGTTTGTTTTTTAAAACAAGTGAACAAATAAAAAAAAATTGAGTATGTCTAATATAATTTATTGCAATGTTTAAAAAATGTTCAAGATTCTCTTTCTTGACCAACTACACTTTTTCAGTGTAATTTATTAGAAGTTTCGGTACCCATTCAATTTATATCCAGACCTGTATTGACCTAATCCATACCTGTTTTACAGTTTTGTTTTGTCACCATGTGTTTATTGATTTCATAATTTTTTCCTGTATCTGTTTATTAATTTGCTGCATTCGACATTATAATGCTCGTTTAATATGTAAACCTGACGATTCCAAGTGCCTCAAATAAGGCCTACGGATGATTAAAAACCAATAAACCCCTTATTTATGTTGCATTGAAAACCCCTGCCTATCATTTTCTCCCCTACAACAATTAAGTAACATCTCACTTATCATCCCTCCCACAGGATCATACTGTGCCATCTCTTTCTGTCCACCCTCATTCAGAACACGTCAGAAGGAGAGGGGGCGAGTGAATCACCTCCGTGGATATTAAAATTTACAATATATGTATTTGTTGGGATTCTATCTGGGAATATTAAAATGATGTCCTGATGGATTCTACCTCTGTGTAAACTGATGGACAGGTAATCAGTCTGTGTGTGTATCTTACGTGGACAATACATTGGAAAGAGTTGACCTATGGTTGATTAAAAATGTTAGAGTAAACAATACAAATCATAGATAATTTATGCAAGTAAAAAATACAAAACATAGTTCGTTTAAATTTAGAGAGTGAATAAAAACAATACTAAGTATTAGATTATACAATAGAATTAATCATAGTTAATTTATGCAAGTAAACAATAAAAACCATAGTTTGTTTAAATTTAAAGTGTGAATAAAAACAATACAATATACAGATTATTTGTGCATCTTGGTGTAAACAATACATTAGAAAGAGTTGACCATAAGTGATACAAAATATTGAAGTAAACAATACAATGGACAGATAGTTAATCTATTTAAATAGTGTGAACAATACCGACGTCAGAAAGAATTGGGCGACTAGAAAAAATATTTTTGTGTCGGTTTAAGTAGGTACCTATCTTACGAGGACACTGGACTATCCATTAGAAAGATTTGACTCAATCTAATAAAAATATGATACTAAATGTAATTTACACAATACAAATGATAGATAATTTGGGTAATGTACAAATACTGAACAATACATTGCAGAGAGTTGGATGATTAGAATAAATTTGTGTGATACAAAATATTAAAGTAAACAATAAATCATAGTTAATTTCTGCAAAATAAATAATGTAAACAAAACATTAGAAAGAACAGGGCGATTAGAATCGATTGAATGAGTGATACAACAATAACTCTTCGTTACGCAAATAAAGTGAACAATACAACCTAGGTAGGAAAGATTAGTGTGATTGGGTTAGCTGGAAGTTATTGGAACCTAATTGTTCATTGTTGTTTACCGTCCTTAGACCCATATCGGGCACTTGGGCTCTTCAGTTTTACACAATTAGACATAAATGGGATATACATACAGCAGATATTATGCACAATATCAATGCTAAAGAGTGTAAAGGGCTCTGTTTGCATTTCCTCAGAGAGAGTGACATAGTATGAAGCAAGATAATTACATAATTCAAGCACAATAAATAATTTATGATACGTATTCAACTGGTTTGTCAGGTTCATTTAATAAAAAAAAAACATGAAGCTTCGTGAATTATCACGGGTAGGTACAAACTAGTGTGTGTAATTATTTGTCTAAAACATCTTAATAGATTAGAGAATTAAATTATAAAATACAAATGTTAGTTTAATTAAATTCACGTGTATGGTAAAAAAGAATGCGTACATTGTGGTACTACGTAAATTGTGTGAGAGTTGGAAAAATCGTTCAACAAAATACTAGCCGTAGAATAAAATCACACAACAATTAAGAGTATCCATATTGACATTTCAAAAAATTCTAAAAACGGGAGACCTTAGATCTCTACAACCTTACTAAATATGCTTTGGAAAAAATACAGTAGATACATTGAACCTTTATCTAGGGAATAACCATAAAATATTTTTTATATCTTGTATAGATTTCGTAAAAAAAACTGTGAAAACACCTCTGCTCTTTTATCCGAAAGACAGAAACTCGTTTCCCGAACTGCGCAGAGATCTTTTTTGTATTGATAATATGCATTAAAATCTAGGGAATAACCGCAAAAGTTCTTTGATTGAAGCGAAATTAACCCCAAAAAAATGGGAAAATCGCTATTTTTACCATTTTATCATGCGATTGTTCATGCTGTTTTGAATCTTAATGCCGTAGGAAATTACCGTGACGTCCTTAGTTGGGTCGGGAGCTAAGGCTTGTTGATATTAAGATATCAGCCTTAGAATAAAATCATGCAACAAATACTAGCCGTTCAGTACAATGCAGTTTGTAGTAGAAAATATAAAAGCGTTCTTGGTTCCTGGTCTCTGTTCATCTTTTGTAGATAAACATGTTTACCTATGATAGATAAAATGTATCTATTTTTGCGTGATAAATTCGCCCATTGTTACGTTACATCTGTTTTAATTATCTGCAATAACTTACTTATCTATCTTATGGCTCCCGACCCAATTATGACGTCACGGTCATTTCCCACGGCATTAAGGTTCAAAATCGCGTGACAATCGCATGGAAAAATGGTAAAACCAGCATTTTTTTTTATATTTTGGGGTTAATTTCGCTTCAATCAAAAAACTTTTTCGGTTATTCCCCAGATTTTAATGCATATATTATCAATACAAAAAACAAATTCTCCGCGACTTTCGGGAAACGAGTTTCTGCCTTTCGGAAAAAAGATCAGAGGTGTTTTTCACATTTTTTTTTTTGAGAAATCTATTCAAGATATATAAAAAATCTTTTGTAGTAATTCTCTAGGTTCAATGTATCTACTCTATTTTTTCCAAAGCATATTAAGTAACGTTTGTCGAGATCTAAGGTCTCCCGTTTTTAAAATTTTTTGAAATCTCAATATGCGTATTCTTATGTACAAGAAAAATTTAATAAAGTAAATAGGTACAAATAGATAAAAATTGTTAATTATTCAGTAATGTTGAATTAGTGCCGAAGAAATGAAATCAATTTTAATCAATAAAGGACAAGTGAATGAAAGTGTCGAAAACATGGATCAACAAATTATAAAACCAAAGACCATCAAATGTCAGGACCCCAGGAGTTCTTTGATAGTCCCAACACCATCATCACCTCGGGAATTCTTTGCGAGAATCTACGGACATTTAGAAACAAATAACGATAGTAAAACAAACAATGACAATAGTAAAATAGTAGATAACAAAACAAATAGTAGATTAAGTGCTAATCAAACAGTAGAGAATGACTTCAGTGATAGTAATAATTCCATATCTTCATCAGACGTGGAAGTAAATGATGATGAAGATCAACATTTCAATAGGCAGCGGTGGAACAAATCCAGGACTTCAGAAGGTTCTTCAAATGATGCTGTATTAGGGAGACTACCGGCGCCAGATATTGGACAAACTGGCCCGATCGTAGCAGGAATTCCTGGGCACCCGTACTGGTTTCCGACTTTGCCGTTTCATGCAGGATTATCAGCTTTCTGTGAGTATACTAAACATGTATTGATATTTTATTGTAGGTAATATAAATCTAAATTGCTGGATTTCACCAACTTTTTAGGTGAGGGCTAACTGAGATATGAGCCACCTAGCACAAATTTTGTATAAAAATTTATAATAGGTGACTCCTATCTCCGCTATTCCTCACCTAAGAAATTGGTGAAATCCAGAATATGTCCCCTAATTAATTGTATCAAAATCTTGGGCTTCTTAAAATAATATAATACTCGTAGATACACGGCTGGGTTCATTTATTGACATACTATGTTTTTTGTGGAGGCATGACTTTGCCAACACACTTCTCAGTATTATCAGCCAGAAGAGTTTACATATTATCATTCATGATTGACATATAAACTCATCAGCCTAATACTGGGAAAAATTCACCTATCCAGATATCACGGATATTACAGGATTAGGCTCAGATGCGCGGGGCCTAAAATACAAGCATTGTGCCTGAAATATCAGTATTTAGGAATCGTCTTACAATATTGCAAGTATTAATAATGACCGATTTTTGCATTTTTATGTATAAATTTTCCGGTAAATCTAATTTTTTTAAATTGTTTATTAGCGATTTTGGTATTATACCTGTAGCTGATAATACTAATGGGATTATATATACCGACCTAGAATGCCAAATATTTTTTATTTCACCTGCTAATTCTGTATATTTACGAATTTTTTCTGCGACGGTTGTTTGAATATTAAATGTATTTGGTACAGCGATGTCAATTAAATAAGTGATTTTAGTTTGTTTGTTATGTAAAACTACATCGGGTCTATTATGATGTATTGTTCTATCTGTTATAATTGTTTTATCATAATAGAGCCTATAATTTTGATCTTCTAAAACCGATTCCGGGTTGTATTTATAATATGGAATTATATTGTGTATGCTTTAGTGGGTACAAATGGTTGATTTTTTAATTATGTATACAGGGATGTAGATACGTAGGTAGTTAGTCAATATTCTGAGGTATTTCCTACTGCATTTAATATATCTAAGAATGATTTACTTAGACTATATATTTATCATTACACTTGACAATATGCAAACAGTTTGTCTGCTAATAAATTTAATTGTATTATACCTATATAGTGATATTTATTCTTTGATAATAAATGATATTATGGTTTCACAAAAGTATAAATTATCTCATAGAACATCATAATATAATTATGTATGTGTTACAGTTAAAGCTTAAACAGCAGCTATAAATGTATGCATTCACTAGTCAAAACTACTGTGGATTTGTTAAAGCCACCAATAGGATTTTTTTAAAAGGATCTGGGCATGCATACACAAACCCAAATACTTTCCCGCACACCTTGCACTAGACTTAAAGCCTGTATCGCAAAGTGTGGAATACGTCGCCATCGCCGGTGTTTGAACCTGGCACTTCCCGCTCGAGAGACTGCCGCCTTAACCGAGGTTAAATAGTAAACCTAGTTAACGTAAGGTTAAAAAACCTAGGAGTTGTAGGTTTTTGTCTGAAGATTTTTTTGAAAAGGCTGTGGACGGTGTCCTCTTAGTGGTACAGCACAGGGGACGCTTGATGATTATGAATATTCTTAATATTATTTTTATCGTGCTTTTGAAAGAGCTTTTAATTTGAATGGGAGTTATCTGCAAAGCTTTCAATCAAATAGATCTTCTTGTAAAGATTATCATATTCTCTTCATAAAGCTTCATTTCAATATTCATTTCATTTAGTCCGAGAGCCCGCTGCTTAATTTATGACGTATCTGTTTTTTGATCGAAATGTGGTATAAACGATAGCTTACCAATAGGGTATTACATCGCACTAGGGTTGCCTATCAAAATCCTGCCGCAAACCCCCCTGCCCCCCCGAAAAGGTCCCTCTTCGCGGTTTTTCGCATTTTATAGGAATATGGTAGGAGATAGGAGAAAGCAGTCAATGACAAAAATAATCCTTGCTAAATTCTCTACAAAAAACGTTAAATCATTTTTTTCATAGGACTAGTAGTTTACCCGTAATGGCCGGTCAAAAAACAGGATATTTTTTGAAAAAATAAAAAAAAAAGTTTGTTTTTTTTTCTTTCACATTCTTCCACCCATTATTACTAACATTTTATGGAAAAAAAATTTGGCCTGCGGCGCTATATCACTGGTTACTTTATCAAAAACTAAATTTTAAAAATTTTCGTCACTGAGTTTTATTGCAATAACTCCGAAATTATTAGATGTATGAAAATAAATTATAGCTCGTTTTATAGCTAAGACTACGGTAATTAATTCGTTCTTTGACTATTTTCCTGTAGCTCTTATCAATTTCCAACCAATTTAGTTTAAATACATTTTTTTTGTATTTTAAATGAATTTCGGTTTTGGACCGGCCATTGCGGGTAAACTGCTAGTTCTACGAAAAAACTGACTTAGCATTTTTTGTAGAGAATTTAGCAAGGATTATTTTTGTCATTGACTACTTTCTCCTATCTCTTACCATATTCCTATAAAATGCGAAAAACCGCGAAGAGGGACCTTTTCGGGGGGGGCAGGGGGGGTTGCGGCAAGATTTTGATAGGCAACCCTAGTGCGATGTAATACCCTATTGGTAAGCTATCATTTATACCACATTTCGATCAAAAAACAGATACGTCATAAATTAAGCAGCGGGCTCTTGGACTAATTTATGAAACAAACGAATAAATAATAATCTTATTTGCTTCTTAATATTTCTATTACAATTTTTAATCTTAAAGTGACATCTTTTAGAATTTATTTAGAAGAAGCCGGCAAAGCCCATCTTCATAAAAATCAAAATAATTTTAAATAGGTATATTTATTATTTGTACCAACTATGACGTCACGCGATATTTCCGCGACGTTAAGGTTCAAAATCGCATGAAAAATCGCATGATCAAATGCTAAACATAGCGTCTTTTTAACTTTTTGAGGTTAATTTCTTCTTCTTTAAAAAAATTTACAGTCGTCATTCCCTAGATTTAGAATACAAAAAAAATCTCTACGACTTTCAGTAAACGAATTGCTGTCTTTCGAAAAAAATTCAAGAGTGTTTTTCACTTTTTTTTTAGAAATCTATACAAGATATAAAAATCGTTTACGGTAATTCACTAGACAGAGGTTCAATGTATCTACCCAATTTTGTTCCAAAGCAATTATTTAGTAAGGTTGTCGGGATCTAAGGCCTCCCGTTTCTAGAAATTTTTGAAATGTAGTCAGTAGGTATATCTAATCTTAAAGTATTTGACGGAAGACATCAATACTTTCTACACACATTTACCTAAGCTGTTACCTGCCTCCCTGATGGATTTGAGAGTACCTATTCACTTTATTGAATACAAATCTGTTTACAGCACATCTTAATATAGGTACTCTATAGTATACTCGTTACATATAAGAGATAAGAAAATAATCATACATAATCTTATATCTATTTATTCACACACAGTATTTATAAATAATATAATGATAATCAGATTATCGGAAAATGTATTCCAGCATGCCTATCTTTTGTTTTGGAGAATGGAAATGGAGAAGGAAAGGGAAAAATTAGTGCCACGGGCGAAATTTTTTCAAGTTTTTGGGGAAACAAATGTAATGTACTTAATAGATTTTTTAATTTTTTCCCAAAAAATGCCGCCCCCCTAAAAAGTGCCGCCCGGGCGGACCGTTCCCCCCACCTCCCACGCCGAGAAAGAGAGAGCCTAAGAAAAATAGTATAATAACTTAGTAAAACAGTAATGCCCAATCCCACCAACTTTTACCTAGGAAGGAGAGCCCTAAGAAATTTCCATACAAAAACAGGGATAATATTCTATTTATTGAATAAAGAACTGCTTCCAGCATCACCAGAATCATCCAAATGCAACATGCAACGTTAGGTGCCCAAATATCTCCGCACAGACTAGGTGAAATGCATGTTGCATTTCGTATGGATTTAGGCTCTGATGATGCTAAAAGCTAATGTTCTTTATTCAATAAATAGAATATTATCTCTGTGTATTGTACGGAAATTTCTTAGGGCTCTTCTTCCTAGGTAAAAGTTGGTGGGATTGGGCATTACTCTTTTACTAATTAAGTGGCTCCGTAGTCCGTACTAACTAAAATAAGACGTTCTTTTTTTTCAATTATTTCTTAGTTAAATAAATTTAAGATATATGTACTTACTTATTTTTGTTCAAAAAGTTGTAGAATTGGACCCCGAAAAATTAGAGGCATTTTTCTTCTAAAAACGTTAAAACCAAAAAACATGAATAAATTTATCACAAAATTTATTCTGCCGTTAAGTATCTTTTTTGTAACAAATGACGACGATAATAATAACAGTTAGATATTATTATTATTATTGTAATAATAAATAATAATAATGATAACAATAGGTAAGTCCTAAGTAAGTTTATTTACTCACAATATTTCCACGTGGTCACCTCCCTGAGAGGATGAATATTGGATTGGCTAATGGTTCTCAACATTTATTTATTTCTCTCGCTATTCCATTAAGTACTTACTTACTGCTAGCCACTCGCCTTCCACTGCTGGACATAGGCCTCTTTTAGAACTCTTCCACTGACTTCTGTAAACCTTAAAAAAACTCTTCCAATGTCTTCTATCTTGGACTATCTGCTGCCATCTACGACCCGTAAGTTGGACAATGCCATCTGGCCACCTTTTCTGTGGTCTTCCTGCGTCTCTTCTTGTTCTTCCAAGCCTTCCACTTTAGGATTCTAGGTAAACATCTGATTGGCAGTGGCTAATTGGCGTTTTTTGTTCTCTCTGCGGTGGAAGGAGTTTGGGGCTGCCGCTTAGGACAAAGTGGAGACATTAATGTAAAGGTCATATGAAATAAAACATGTTGTTCAGGCAAGGTTTATTGGCACACTGAATTAATATCACAAATGCATGATTTTTATACGTATCAATACAGTATCCATAATTTCAATTGTTTTAAAGTTGCCATATCTAGGAAATATATACCCGAACATGGCTAAACCATATTTTATCTTTTTAACAATGAGGGGCTGGGAAAGTGATGGGGTATAAAGCGGTGTGTTAGGATTAGTGGAATTATGCTAATCCTCGCTTTCCAGAAAGTCGGATGGACTGTAAGATATTACTTTTGCAATAAGTCCGCCTTTTAGCTCACTACTATTGTTTTATTTGTAACGCTGCATGATTTTTTGTCTATTCAGGATTTATTTAATGTCCAGTTTTCTCCCCTTCAATTTCTTTTCTCTCTGCAATAGTGTAATATTTTTTCATGAAACTTTGATTTTCGACTAGGTTACATGTTGAGAAGCTGTGATGGTTTCTACATGACGCTAAATGTACGGAGTTTCCGCCAGCCCAGGATCCTCCTCCTTTTCCAACTCCAATAAGCCTATTGTTATTGTCATCATCTCTTCAGGAGTCTCCCACTCCCACCCTGGGGACTGGGGACTGCAGAGGGAGGGACGCCTCTTCTATACACTCCTCGAGGACAGGGACGAACTGGAAATTAACACAGAGGGAGAAGTCAAATAAAAAAATAGACTACGAGGTTGGCGCAGTTGGTTGAGGCGGCAGTCTCTCGAGCGGGAGGTGTCAGGTTCAAACCCCCGGCGCTGGCGATGTATTCCACACTTTGCGATACAAGCTTTTAGGCTAGGAGAGTATTTATTTTTGCGTACCTATGCAAGAAAAACATAAAAAAAAACAATGCGTCAGGAGCATATACTGCTTTGCAGGGTCGGTCATCATACATTTACAGTTTTTATTCACAGTTTTTCCATTTTTTTTAGTTAGATATGAAATCGTGTATTAATTTTTTAAAATAAAATAATTTATTTTTTAATTTTTTTATTTTATTCATTAAACAAACAGACAGTAATACAAAAAATCTTAAATCTTAAAAATAGTAACTAGTTAAGTATACCAATAGATGTTTGTTATCAATCTTACTACAATGGCAATTATCCTCTATGCGTTAATACCAATGAAAGAAAGCGAATCTACACACGAAAGAAAAAGAAAAAGAAAGATAAAGAAAGATAATACAACAATATAGTATCAGTTACATTACATATGCTCAGGAATAGGAAAAGGAAAAAGGAAAAGGAAAGAGGAAAAGGAAAGTTTGTAAGAATATTTGCACTTTTCAACCGGCCACTTGCCCACACATACTTCTCAGAACCAGACCTTTGAACTTACCTTGTGTGTGTTGATGTATGTCAATTTTATTAAAGAAAGCATTGTAATTACCACAGGCACGTCGGATGTATGAATTTTGTACATAATTGGTGCTGCACTGAGGTAACCTGAATGTCAGGGTTGATCTCGTCCTTCTTGTGGGACAATTGAACCCAACCTCCTCGAGCAGCCCACTGGAGTCAACAACATTATTAAGTAACTTATATAAATAGATCATATCCGACACATACGACACATTATATCCTAATTACAAAATAGCCATCAAAATATGACCCATACTTGATAAAATCGTTGCTGAAAACTTTCGTTTTCATGCAAACGTATGGCATTAATTATTATTTATCGTTTTTTCACTATAGGCGTAACCAATAGGTTTAAATGTCCCGTTTTGATCAGACGCTTCTCAATTACTGTCCTCCTTAGCGATTAGTAGGTAACTGGTAATTTTTTTTTTTTTTAAATGATTAGGTACTATGGAATAAATATCTATTTATTTATTTCCAATCATACACGGCTTCTTAGGCCATTAGTACAAAATACATCATATAGTAACAATAAAAAGGTAAATCAAAACATATATAAACCAAAAACATTGCAACACACATATGTGCATCCAAAACCTGTGATGAAACTGGGTACATATTGTATTCAAATTGAGAAATACATGAAACATGTCATATAAAATAAGAAGGACACTAACGCAAATATCAAATCATTCATAAAATATAAAATAAATTAGTCAATGATCATATAAAATATATCCGCTATATACCCACATTTAAAAGAAAATCATTCATAATATTCAAACAAAAAAATAAAATAGTTACAAAAAAATCACATGAAATAAATCAGACCTACATATAAAAAATAAAATAATTCAATCATGATCTTGACATAGAAAATAAAATACCCAGTCCCAATATATTCACATAAAACAAATCAGGTACCACCTAGATACAAAAAAAAAACATTCACAATCCTGAAACAGACAATAAAAATAGTCATAACAAAATCACATAAAACAAATCAGCCATACACATTAAAAAAATATTAGTTTATAAATATTTTTCCAAGTACCTCCCATCCCATAAAAGTTAAACAAGCGTAATATAAACTGAATAACTGAATGAAAATGGGATTACCACATCTCGCTTGGGCGCGTCCCATTGCGGTAAAACTCCGCAACTCCAAAACACTCCACGTATTTAACTCACTCTCTCACTAAGTCCACAGTTACGATAATTTGACAATAATACTCCCACGTACAAGCAAACACTGACTAACGAACGAAAACGCCACGCCTTGTCATCTGATATAGTACGATATCACTAGGGCTGCCACCTTTGTAAGAGCGTAGGCCCGAAGATTTCCGAATTTGTAATTGTAATTTGTAAAATTTTTTTTTGGTCGTCACCATATTTACTAACCCGGAGATATAGTATGCTGACCCGGAGCCCCGGTCTTTCTATGGGAAAGTTTTTTTTAGTCATGATAAAAATTTCTGACCCGGCCGGAGATACACTATGCTAACCCGGAGCCCGGAGAACACCACTGAAACCCGAATTCTCCGGGTCAAAACCGGAGAGGTGGTAGCCCTAGATATCACGCAACAAAACGCTTGTCCTGAATTACGCTAAATGAAAAATTGAAATGAATAAATGAAGGTTTCTCTGTTTTTATTCATTTGATAATAATTAATCTATCATGGAGTGATCTTCAACAAATTTTGAAAATCATTATTTATGTTTTTTCTGAGAACATCGGAATTTTCTACACGTCACGCAGCAAAGGATGGACCTTCCATCAGGCTTATGACTAATCGTCGTCTGACTTAATGTGATCACTTTAAACTTTCTGGTCCATCCACCTGCCGCGGCCTGGAATCGAACCCAGATCTTTATGCGGAAATGGTATCGAAGCTATTATTATTATTTTCCTTCTCGGTTGTTGCCCTCAGGGTCACGTTCTGTATCCGTTAAAATTCACTAGGCGATTCGCTCGATTGTTTATGGTTCTATTGTTCGCCGTTCTATCATCAGTGCGTTTCACTCGGTTGTGCGAGTCAACGTGTTCTATGTGCACAGTTGACACGCTCGGTTGTTGCGAATAACACTCAACAAAATTGTTGGGTGACATTCGCTCGCCATAGATAATAGAATGGTCCGCACGTGCAGTTCACTCACTCTTATTAACACGCGATATGTCTATCCCTTTCTACCAAAGAAGAGTATAGCGATATCGCTATCTCGATGTATATCTATCAACTCACTCTTATTAGTATTCTCGTATCTCTATCTCTGTTTGACAATTCCAATTGGAACAATCACCCAAATGCGTTCTGCTTCGCGCGATAATCGCTCGTTCACTCGCCGAGTGAAAATTAACGGATACAGAACGTGACCCAGGTGTAGGACCTGGTACTACGGGTACAGGGTAACGGAGCGCACTCAAGTTACCCTGTAGTATTGTGATGATGGTTGTGGTGTTTTATTATTGTGGAGTTTGGAGGAACTGTCTCACTATTGAACATGTGTTGATGATGACTGTCTTCTGTATGTCTGTAACTATTTGTCGTCTCAGGTCCAGTATTTGTAGTCTGTTGTTGATGTTAGCGGGTATGACTCCTGTGCTTGAAAGTATTATGGGGACTATTGTTACGTTATTCTGTGACCATTGGTTCTTAATTTGTTCCGCTAATGTGATGTACTTTTGTATCTTTTCTGTATGTTTTTGGTCTAGGTTTGATGTGTTGGGTACGGATATTTCAATAAGGTATGTGTGTTTGTTCGTTTTGTCGATTAGCGTGATGTCTGGTCTGTTATGTAGGTTTGTTCTGTCTGTTATGATGTCTCTGTTCCAGTACAATTTGTGGGTTTCATTGTCGAGTACTGCCTGTGGTGCGTATTTGTACCAGGGTGGTGGACTGTCTATTAATTTATGTTTTTTAGCGATGGCAATGTGGATCTGTTTGCAAACGTTGTCGTGTCTCGCCGTGTATTCTGTTGGTGCTAGTGTGGGGCATCCGCCTGTTATATGCTCTATTGTTTCCTTTTGTGTTTTACATCTTCTGCAAGCGTCGTTGGTTACTGTTGTGTCTTTGATAATGTATTTGGCATAGTTCTTTGTTTTTATGACTCTGTCTTGGATTGCTATCATGAAACCTTCTGTTTCTGCATTATTATTATTATTGCTAATAATTCATAATTAAATAATTCCGTTTCAATGTGTGTCCTGCAAATCTTCGCTTTTCGTCATTTCGTTCGCTCAACGTCCGCATATTGCAGTAGGCGTGTACATAATTCATTACTTAGTTGACGAATTGTTTGTCAAAAGCTAAATATCCATGAACAATTTAATTTCATTTTTATTACGTTTTTGGAGATTTTATGTTTAATTGTTCATTTAAAAAGAACTATCTAAAATTAAAATATGGTTTATTTCTTTATTTTGTATTTTTAAATAGTGATTTTTAAGTATTTTTTAATCTGGATAACTACGAATTTATATATTAAATTACATATTATATTATTGAAAAATGTTTACCTTTTTGGCGGCCAATTTCAATTTCATCCGGTCAAACCCCGCAAGCATAATTCCATAATTCGTTCCATAATTCCAAGTCCCATAATTCCATTCGGAGATAGCTTTAATTTCTACCCCGAAAGGGACTCATGTAAAAAAAAAATATTTAAAAGTGTCCCATATGTAGTAAGAATTGCCCCACCTATTTCAAGAATTATTGTCCCATCTAGTGTACGAAATATGTCCCATCGGTAATAAAAAAAAATGTCTCTGTAGCTTACTTTACTTTCTTAAAACGACCGTGAGAAATTTTTCATCTTAAAGAATTAAGGTCCCATAGTTAAAAGAGTACGAAATAGCGGGTATTTATGATGTTTGATAAAAACCCAGATTCACTATTTGATTGATAAAAAGTCTCATTTTTTCAAAATGTCCCGTCTTTAGTAAATGTGTCCCATTACGGGAAACATAGTCGTACCATTGTATGGATATATGAGAATAATCATTACGATACAATTAACAAGAAAATGTGTCCCATTTTAGTAAAATGTCCCATCATTAGAAAATGTGTTCCATTTCAGATAACATACTATGAATATTAGAATTATTATTGTGATATAGGCGTGATGTTGGCCATACGATAAATAAATTATTATGATACAATAATAAAAACGCATACAGTAATTGGATTGCAATTATTGTTTGTATTTATTGTGTGTGTTAATAAATCAATGCAAATTTAATTACATGATGACTGACTGCACTAAACTTTATGAACGCGCCAGTGGTCTAATACGGCTTATAGACACCACGCCACTGCAACATATATATGTATTATTATCATCAAATAATAGTCTAACCACCCAATAGACATTAGAGGCAAAAAACAGAGGGAAGTGGAGAGATATGAGGGAGGCCTATGTCCTGAAATTAAAGATGCAGGGCTCATGAAGAAGAAGAAAATATTAAGTATAATAATAAAAAATGAAACACAGTATTTATTACCTCCCACAGACTTTGCATTGATCAAAAAGGCGACTAGTTTACGGAAACTTGCCTATCTTTCATCTCACTTTGTATTCTCAACGCTCAACGAAGGACAGGGAAGTATCCGTAAACTACTAGTCGCCCGTTTAATAAACCAAAATCTATGAGAGATAATAAAATTATGTTTTTCATTTTAATAGATTCACTGCACTGCACTTTCTCCAAGAACCTTCGTTGAAAAAAGACTGGCTTATCACATACGTAATATCTTACAGCCCAACCCAATACTTTTCCGCATACTAGAAAAGCTTGAGATTCGAACCCAGCACCTCCATAATGACATTCTTATAAAAATATTTGTTACAGAAAATTAAACAGATAGGTATGATATACAGAGTGTAATGTTGAATGAATCTCACCGTGTAAAAGTAAGTGGGATTATGTAGGGTGTATTGTTGTCCAAGGGATATGTGGGCAATATGGGGGTGGGCAATATGGGTAATATAGGTAATGGGTATGTGCATGGGAAATGACATATGGTTCTATAAATAAGTATTCTGTAGTACTATAATAATCAGATTTAATTGTCCAAATATAACAAACTAGGTACTTACCTTAATTCCTCTATGGGTGCCTTTAATATTTCGCCCCTTATTTATTTTTTTTAAGGAAATCATAAGGTTTCCTCACATAAATTGACTGATGCTATATTATATATGATCAAAATTCGTGTAAAATCTGACTCAGCTATGACATTTCATCATCACCAGTTGCCCACTGCAGGACATAGGCCTCCCCCCTCCTCCTCCACTTCTCCCGCTCCTGTGCGATTCCCATTCACTGTGGTCCGGCAAACCTCTTGATATCGTCCAAAAAGCCTGTATCGCGTAGTGTGGAAAACATCGCCAGCGCCGGGGTTTGAGCCTGACACTTCCCGCTCGAGAGACTGCCGCCTCAACCAACTGCGTCAACCGTGTCTTCGATTTTTTAAATCTAAAACAAAGTCTTTAATTTTAAAATTTGGGCCCTGTTTTTTAAAGGGTAGGTATAATTAATTTGTCGCTTCCGTTATTCATATTTCGCGCTTACACTCTCATACAAAAATTGAAAAGTTGATGCGATGATAGAACGATTTTTAATCCGAGCAAATGACCCTTTAAAGGCCTATATGCACTGAGCAAAAATCGTTCTATTTTGGTGTCATTTTTCAAATTTTGTACGAGTATGTTAGCGCAAAATAAGAATAACGTAAGCGACAAAGTGAATTATACCTTTTTAAAAGAAACCTGGGAAGAAATCTAAAACGGTCAATTTGTCAAGATTATAATTACCAGTATTTTGGAAAAATCTTCAGATTCCGTAAATTTCAGGGGTAGTTTCGGAATATTTTTTTATTCAAGGAATTTCCAAATACTGTAATTCTAAAACAGCCGATCTGTATTCCATACTTTCATCTATCACTGTCTCCAGTTTCAAGACGATTCTCTCAGTACTGGCTGAGAACAATTCAGGGCGCCAAAGCCGAATGACAGCATATAGGATCGTAATATCGCGACATATGGTCAAGTAATATGGCTGATTTTATGGTTATAAATATTGTAAGGTATCTGATACAATGACTGTGGGAATAATAGCATCAGTGAACAGATAGATAGGAAGTTGTGTCAAGTGAGCAAATGAACATCATGAGGATGTAGCGAATAATTGACATTATAATGAACACCTAATGACTCAATTAATAAAAAAATCTACAGAGATTCACTTCACATACTCCCGTAAGGATTCACTTACCATCGGGGGAACATCCTTTTGATGAAGTGCTATGAAAAACAACAAAAAATATCCGTGGTAAAATAAATATTTAAAAATTATTGAAGGAATACCTACATTTTTTTAACTACGCCAACTTTTTCTGATATCAGAATTTCCCACAGTCCAATTTTGTAACTTTTTGAACTAAAATAAGTGTGTTTTAAATTTATTTTCTTCTTCCTCAGCCATCCCTCCACTGCTGGATATAGGCCTCTTCTAACGTTTTCCATTTTTATCTACTTTGAGCTTTGCTCAACCAGATACTTCCTGCGACTGGGACTACATCCTCTACCCATCTTTTTTTAAGTCATCCTACTGGTCTTAAGTTTTCCCATGGTCGCCATGTTAGGATTCTGGGTGCCCATCTCTCATTTCTCTGTCTCGCAACGTGTTATTTTACTGTGTAATAATTGAAAAAAAGCTCTTCTTATTTTAGTTAGTACACACTTAATTCGACACAGATTGGACCTAGAGTATGGTGATTTCTCACATGTATAGGTTCATCAGGTTTCTTTGTTTTTTCAATATTCATTTTTTTGTTTTTAACAGGAATAAGCTAAAATTTTAAGCAATTAGATGACATTTGTTCAGTAAGGCGAGCTTATCGCACAATTTTGTGGATAATTTCTGCCACTCAACCCAGCTCGTTTCAAATCTAGGCGAACATTGCATTCGGTAAATCACTTTTTTAATACATATTTCAGGTAGGTATTTCAATTTATTAGCTTTTCCCCATGTATCATATTAATTTATATACTTACCTACTCCTAATATAGGAAATTGATATTATATTCCCTTTAATTTCCATAATCTTCATACACGGTAGTTCTTCCATGATCAAATAACCATATCCCCATATCCTTACATAGGTACCGTTTAAATAATTATTAAAAAGGTTCTCTTAGGTCAGCATTGCGCATCACTATAGAGTTACAATACCGACAGTGCAGGACCGAGTAAATAAATAAATATTTTTGTTTTTAAATTATAAAAGTATTATCCAAATAAGATTTATTTGGATAATACTTTTATAATTTAAAAACTTATCTTGTTACAAAAGAAGACAATATTTCTGCTTTTTTTTCTCTTTTAAAAAATGAATCTGAGTTCATCGAAATAAATCCAAATACATATTTGTACACTTCACAAGAAGCTTGTAAAGCTTGTGTCGTGAAGTGGAGTAAGTCGGCATCGGGTATTTAACCCGCGACCACCAGATTAACGGAGTCGAGGGCGTTACCAACCCGGCTACCGACCACATTTCATCAGTGAAATATTTATACTTAAATGAAATACTGAAGTTACACAATATGTAAGTGAGCCACCTTAGTACGGGCTTTGCCTAGTTAGGTGGCAAAAATATTTTTTTTTTATGTAAATCTAAGAGAAAACTTTTTTACTCTTATTATTATTATACTTACGTTTTTTGTAAGACTGTCTGTGCTCTAGAAAATAAAATAAAATAAAAAAAAATAAAAAAAATGGAATAAAACTAATAGAGCTCTTTTAAATGTTCTAAATCATAAAAAAATAAAATGTTTTAAAGCTTTTAAATGTACAGTAAAGTAGTTAGGTAAGTATATTTAAATGTACGTAAGTAATTAAATTTGATTTGGGATATACCTAAATTATTATAGGTATGGAACCGGAATTTATCTGCATTGCACAGACGGAAATACATTACAGTTTTTTTTCTTGTTTTTTTCCTCATCAGAGACGAGAACTTATTCATAATCCGGCTCCGGCACCGGTGTTATCCTGTGTCCTGTGGTAATAATACTTACTGAAGATATTAATATCATAATTCCTACCTGTGTAATATTAAATTAAAATATGACCCTAACAATATGTCACCTTAGTGTATCAAATGTCAAATTGTAAGGAAGTGATTTTTAAAATCAATATTAATTTTAGTCATAAGGGGGCTACTACCATACACCGTTTTCTGAAAACTTTCAATGCATGTTTTGAAATATCTTGTACAGTCTGTCAAGTCAATAAAGAGATGGTCTTTTGGTTTTAATTTGGTACTACAATTATATGTGCTGGCAACACTGACGCTTATATTAAAATTGTTCAAGCGTTGCTTTGCTATACTTACAAGATGCTGGGACATTGGGAGGTTATTAGAATTTGAAGAGGAAAATGTAGACGCAGATAACAAGAACAACGACAGACGAAGTTAAAAAAATGTATGGTGAATCCAAAAATATTAGACTGAATTTTCTTTTTTATAAAATCTTTGTACACTACAAAGTGAGCTTGACAAGCTTGTGTCGTGAAGTGGAGTAAGTCGGCATCGGGGGTCGGGGATCGAACCCGCGCTCACTGTATTGACACTTGAGCGAGTTTGCAACCCATATAGCGACACTCTCAAAATTTAAAAAAAAACTCAAAAATTTTCAATTCTGATAATTCGGCCAGCTAACCCCAACTCACACCATAAAATAAAAACAGCGAACATTTTTTGCGAATAACCCTCTCAAGGAAATGCTATTGCTACCCCTAAATAATAATAATTGTTTGGATAAAGTGCATAAGTAGTTATGGCTATTATGTGATGAATAATTTAGGGTATGAGTGAATGGATGAACAGATTAGTAATGTATTACAATAGGTAGGGTACTTAGTAGTAAAATGTTATGATTGACAATATTAGATACAACCCCTGATGATGCACGCAACGATGGCCGAAACCGAAACACCATCACAATTATGGGCAGTGTCTACTATACAGAGTGTTTGGTCGCATTAACATTATTTTTTTATTTATTTTTTAACTAGCTTTTATCCCCGGCGGACGTGCGCCCAGGCTTAAGTTTTAATGCAACCACTATTGCAAACATGTTGTTTTGTAGTTATAACTCAACAGATACACAACAAATTCCATTAGGATTATAGATCAGTCATAGGTCCATCCTTTGTTGTGTATCTGTTGAGATGTAACTACTTGTTATATTAAACTAAGACATGTAGAAAATTCCGATGGTCTCACAAAACATAAATTGTGATTTTCAAAATAATGTTTATTTGTAATAAAAGTTTTTTTTTCTCTTTAACCGTGAGAGCCATTCGAGTTTTTAATAGCCTAATGCCTATATAGCTAGCCTGGATTCCGGTCACTCGAAAAAGTATCAATAAAGAGTGGAGGGATTAGAAAAACATAGGTGACCTAATATACCTAATCTCATCAGTGGAGGCCTTTGCCCACTGTCATTTATCCGACTGGATATCGGAATGTAATAAAACACTCTGTATTGATTAAAAAGGGATGTAGATTGTATTGAGATTAGCCCTCTTTATTTCACTCAGGTATTGTGTGGAGACGTGGGGGTGAAATACTCAAATGAATAAATAAAAGTGGTTTTATTTGTTAAGTATTTATCATCAATATTTATTTAGATAAGATTGCAGATATGATTATTCACCATTATATTAGAGAATTGTGGCGATGGCTAATGTCAGGGGTGGCAACTTAATAAGACCGTGTAACTTGGCAACCATTGGTCAATGATCTCTCAGTCACTTTTATGTTATGTTCAAATTATCTTTGGGTGATTTTTCGCGGTCGTACACGAAAAGTTAGCCAAGAATACTTGAGCAACTTCTAGAAAATAGGTACATTATAGCAAAATTAATTCAAAGTGGCGAACGCAGTAATAAAAATGTGATCGCGTAAGGACGACTATCTGCTTTATTCGCACTTATGAATCTGGCATAAGTGCGAATAAAGCAAGTAGTCGTCCCTTCTCGTTCACATTTTCATGACTGCGTTCGTCACTTATAATTAATTCCACTATAGTTTCTTATTAAATCGTTAAAAGTAATTCATACTGACAATACTGGTTCCCGGAGAAAACCGATAACAATATGGCTCAACATGCATAAATCCCAAAAAAGACAAAAGCCCTTCAGAAATATCCTCAACGGATAAAAGCCCAAAATTTCTAACTAGATTCCAGTATATGAATTATTTATGTTGACTATTTTATTATCTTTCCCATTTTTGATCCTCTTATTTATTTATTTATTTTCTAATCTATGCTAGTTTCTAACGCACTGAAAGAAATCGTATGCTAATAGATACCTACAATTAATTTTATTTACAAAATCCAGCTAGATTTGAGCTTTTGTCCCTTGAACACATTTCTAAAGGGCTTTTGTCTTTTTTGGGATTTGTTCGTGTTGAGCAATATTCGTATTTTGGTCCGGTCACGATTTTACTCATATCTCTGGTTCTAAATCAAATTCATGCATTTTTTTCATACATATTTTCAAAACTTTAATCAGGGTTGAACATGTGTGCGTGAGTAATTATATTTATCAAATCTATTTACTGTAATTATTAAACATTTATTAAATTGATTATAAATTGGATGCAGTAGGTGTTTGCGTGTTAAGGTTAGGGTCGCATCACACACCTGAGATATGAGGAACTCATAATATTACAAACATGACCATACTATTATGGGGTAGCATGATGAACTGTACAATAACAATTTGTATCAGGAATGGATGCATTAATCATGCTAGGATGCATATCAAACTAGCATGCGCATTAGAGTGCCACTTCGTCTTAAAGTGTTTTTAATAGATTAATGCTGAATTTCACCACCTTTTTAGGTGAGGAATAGCGGAGATAGGAGGCACCTAGCATAAATTTCGTATGAAAAATAGTGATAAATGGCTCCTATCTCCTAAAAATAAAAAAACAATAAAACTATTCCTCACCTAAGAAGTTGGTGAAATCCAGCATAATATAAATAGCGAAACTAAACTATTTACATTCTAGCCAGTGGCGTATATAGGTTTTAATTTCGGGGGGGGGGGGCGACCTAGTATTTTACTTTTTGGGGGGGGGGACAAAGCCTGAGCACTCTTGTCAACGACGAATTTTTTTTTCGTGGAGCAATGATAGTTTGAGTGACAATGATAGTTTTTAGGGAGGTATTAAAATTGATGTGCACAAAAATTCGATTAAAAAAAATAGCGCCCCAAGCGAATGTGTTGTGAAAAATGTCTCCCATCTCACAAATCTCTCATGTTCCTCATCTGGCCTCATCAGCGTTTTGCCTGTTCTATGATGCTTGTAAAATACAAAATACGTTAGAATTCCTGACTGATTTAATCCAAATTCGTTTACCAAAAAACAATAAAGGATAAAACAAAAAATTAAAGATATTTGTATATATATATTAAGTTATGTATGATACATGGGCGTCGCCAGCCTCGGAGCTGGGGGGAGGGGGGGACAAAAATTTAAAAACTTGGTATAGCATATAAAATCCATAAATAGCGATTTTTTTGTGAGACATAATGAAGAAGGTCGTGATACTCGTATGGTTTGATTTATTTGAAAATGTGTTTGATATTTTGCACAATAATCTGTGAAAAATGTTTTTTACGGAAAAATATAAAAAAGTATCGCCGCAGCCGCAGGCATTTTTTTATAAAATAATAGTATGTTGATGGGTTTTCAAACACATTTTTAGAGAAATTATGATATGATGTGAAAATGTGTGGTAATAATGTGATTTTTGTGAGGTTTTATCATGAAAAAATATATACCTATTCTAATCTCTAGGGGGGCAGCTCCCCCCCCCCACCGACAACCCCCATGAGGTTATGTATGATATAGTATTGTTGCTATTACCTATAAACATCAGACATTGTTAGCAAATAACAATGAAATAAAATGATCTTCCCCTAATGATGGACCAAGTTGTATCTAAACTAAATAGAAGCACTAATTAATTGTTTTGTAATATAATAATACATGTTTAGTGAGACTATCACGCCATCTTTTGATTAATATTGTTTGCAAACTAAACAATTAAATTGAACAAATGATATGAGAATATAATAATAATAATATACTTTAATTTAAGACAGAAAATATAGGTCAAAACCGAAATTTGCCAACATAATCATATTTTTCCTGTTGGTTCCAGTTTTTTTATAGACAAAGTGAAATAACTGAAAAAATGTGTAGGAACACCGCCACCTTGACATTCCTCTCTTTCTCTAGCCATGATGTAGGATTAATACATAAAACGTTATAGTCGAAGTTGCCGTCACTGTCGCTAAGGAAATGCACGGAATAATAGTTCTTTAACAACGAGTATGATGGACCACGTATTATATTCTGTTAGGAGATTGGATTGGAGTGGTGGTCTTGTTTGATCATTATATGCTATATGTTGCCAACTGTTACAGCAACTAGAGTACCTACTCTATGAGGTGGTGGTAGGAATAATGGAACTTAGCGGAAGTAAGAAGTGGAAGTAAGCAGAAGGCGACACGAAATTCTCAGAAAACTCAAAACTCTTCGTTTTATGTGCTAAATAAAATAAGTGCAGTGAACGAAATATTAAAACGATATCGAAAAACAGATTCATAATCGAAACCAACACCATATAATATACACTTTGTCTAATTATTTCATTCATTTTCAGTGTCCAGAAGGAGAAGGGCCGGTGCGAGACCAAGAAGACAACGAACAACCTTCAGTGCTGCACAGACATTGAGGTTAGAAGTGGAGTTCCGCAGGGCTGAATACGTGGCCCGCGCCAGGAGATTAGAACTCGCGTCTGCCTTGAGACTCAGTGAAACCCAAGTGAAGATATGGTTCCAGAATAGAAGAGCAAAGGATAAAAGGATTGAGAAGGCACAACTTGATCAGCATTATAGGTAAGAAGTTAAACAATTTGAAGACAATTAAGGGGCTATTAAATATACCTTAAGAAGTTAAACAACTTGAAGACACTTAAGGGAGCCACCAGACACTTAACGGAGGCTCCCTGATACCAGGCGACCTCAGGGTGATTCTTTGCCTTACCTCTACATGCGGGGCTCTGTAGGGGCGGACCTTTATTTCCCTAGCTTCTCGTGGGATTAGAAATGGAAAACAAAATCAAAAAAATTATTGACGAAACAAAAAAGATGGCTGTGGAGGATGCACCTGGCACCTCCGCAGTAGAGATGGACGTGGAGAGCACTGCTGGTACCTCCACAGAGAAATGTAGTGGTGTGGAGGATACGCCTGGTACCTCCACATCATTGGTCAAAGGGGACGTTAGGTCACATGACCAAGAACTGTTGCCGCAACCGGAGGGTAGGAGTCCTATTGGGAACTACCTTTCGAGAGCGGCAAGAGCTGTGAAGGATGCATCTGGCACCTCCACAGAGAAGACGGATGTGGAGGGTACTTCTGGTACCTCCACAGAGAACAAGAATGATGTTGAGGGTACACCCGGTACCTCTACATCATTGGTCAAAGGGGACACAAGGTCACAATACCAAGAACCAAAGCCGCAACCGGAGGCCAAGAAGCCTTGGATCCACCTCTCGGGATCGGCAAAGAAACGTTTGAATAAGCTGATTGCGGATGGCAGGAGCAGAGAGGAGGCACTGACCATCTGCAAGAAATCTTGTGGGAACAATTCGGAGAGGCGAGTGGAGACGAGGCCTAGCAAGAGGCCGCGCTCCACGGATGAATCTCCGAAGGAAAAACCAAACAAAGTTCGGAGGCAAGGAGACACTTCAGGTCCCTCCTTCAGAGACATGGCCTGCTCTATAAGAGTAGCCATACAAGACCTGAATAGGAGTCTCAGGGACGAGGAAATGAGGCTGATAACGGACTCAATTCTTCGGAAAGTTGACGAAATCTCGGGCAGCGGAATGGGCCCAAGATTTCTGGCGACTCACTTCCGTACGGGTTGGCTGACTGTGGTGTGCTGCGACGAACGCAGCAAGGCATGGTTGGTCGACTGCGTCGGTGGTCTAAAGCCATTTGACGGGGCATGTCTTCGGGCCATCAACGAACGAGACATGCCCAAACCGAACATCGGGACGGCGTGGATTCCGGGCCCTCTAATGGAGAGTCCTGCTGAACCGGTTGGACGTTCAGAATGCAGGTCTGAACTGTATGGGGTGGAGAATTCTCCACAAAATCACCCATGAGGGAAAGGGGCAAATTGTGACCTTTTCTTTTGACAATGTCGCCCTCGAGGCACTGGGGAGAATTCAATTCAGACCCATCTTCGGGTTCGGAGCCATTCATATACGTGTGAGAGCTCAGACTGGCGTGGAGCTGACCCCAGGGCTATTGGATGTGAGGGCCGAGACCTCCGCAGAGGCGAGTGCTAGGGATCCAAAGGGACCCGAATGCTCTGTCGACGCGGTTGGGACTGAGCCCCTGCCTGGGCCCAGTGGAGAAGCGACCACAGCCGAAGACGGACCCGTGCCTGAGCCAGCAGCTCCAAAAAAAGGGGTGCTGCTCAGGCAACAACAAGTACCAGCGCCAACTAGAGAGGATCCCAGGGAACTCCCCAGTAAAAGGCGCAACAGAAGCTCGCGGAGGAAGAGAGGTGCTCAACGGCCCTCTCACGCCGTGGAGCGACAAGAAAAATCCCAACCCCCTCCCCACATCTAAAAAAAATGTCTCCACAAAAAATAACTCCTTTTCCTAATTCCTCCCCAAATCTCCCTCCTAATCTCCCTCCCCTGCCAATACTCCCACCCAACCACAAAAAAATCAAGGCACGTTTAAGATAATTCAAATAAACCTCCAGCATGCGAAGGCTTCCTCCGCATTACTCTCCGAAAAAATACTAAGGGAGAAACTGGACATCGCCTTGATACAAGAACCGTGGATCATCAAGAACACGGTAACAGGACTTAGCACTGCAGGGAGGGTCTTATACGCCACTAATGGCACTAGACCAAGAGCCTGTATTCTATTTGCCAAAAACATAAAATTTATGCCCATACCGGAAATCTGCACGGATGACCTGGTAGCAGCATATGTAACTTTCCCAGGACAGGCAACCCAAAGAATAGTAATATGTTCGGTGTACATGCCATGGGAAAAGGAAGACCCAACGTTGCAATTAGCTCCTGTAGTGGATTACTGCCGAGACCAGGGAGCTCAGCTGATCCTAGGTTGTGACAGTAATTCCCATCACACTACATGGGGCAGCACGGATACGAATCATAGAGGTGAATTACTATATGATTACCTCTTGACGCACAAACTACACACACTCAATCGTGGCGCTACACCAACTTTTGTCACAAGAGCGCGAGAAGAGGTATTAGATATCACTGTCTGTGTGGAGTCACTAATGGACCACACACGACAGTGGCATGTCTGTCGAGACATAACTATGTCAGACCACAGATACATCAGATTCGACGTCCTAGTTAATAAAGCTAGAGAAATCGAAACTTATCGAAATCCTAGAGCCACTAACTGGGATGGCTATAGGCACCAGTTAGAGGGAGACATAAAAATGATAACTAAAACCGTTAGATCAGTCGAGCAAATTGAATCGGCGGTAGGGGATCTTAACTCTTGTATGCTGAATGCATACAATGACAATTGTCCCCTAAAAACCACCAATACTAACCGCAAGGTCCCTTGGTGGAATTCAAACTTGAATTCACTAAGGAAAGAATCCCGGAGACTCTTTAACAGAGCAAAAATTAACGGAGACTGGGAGTCATACAGGCAATCTCTTACAGAATTCAATCGAGAATTAAGGAAAGCCAAAAGACTGTCTTGGAGGAGGTTTTGCGAAGAGATTAATGGTCCTTCGCATGTGGCCAAGATCCACAAGATACTGTCAAAGGCACCTCCTACCTATCTCTGATTATTAAGGAAAACCGATGGGACATTTACCGAGAATGTGGAGGAGACCCTGGGGCTTATGGCACAGGTTCACTTCCCAGGCTCGAATATCATATCTGAATCGGACACTCTACAATCACAGATCACCAGTAAGTCCAAACCGGACATTGAGGACTGGAGAAGAGCGTCAGAGATTTTCAGACCTAACCAGGTTTTGTGGGCTATGGACAGCTTCCAACCATACAAATCTGAAGGGGAAGATGGCATATTCCCTGCCTTGCTGCAGCAGGGTGCGAAGAGTATCCTACCTGTAGTTATCAAAATCTTCAGAGCAAGCTTTGCATGGGGATACATACCGACGGATTGGACTAGGGTTAGGGTAACATATATACCCAAAGCTGGTGATAAAGATAAGTCACAGCCTAAATCCTACAGGCCAATTAGCCTTACCTCTTTTATGCTCAAAGCAATGGAGAAAGTGCTAAATCTATACATAAGGGAGAAATATCTCACGATAAATCCCCTGCATACTAGACAACATGCCTATCAAACGGGCAAGTCTACCGAATCCGCTCTGATCGAATTAACCGACAGACTGGAGAAGGCCATAGAGGACAAGGAAATTGCCCTATGCGCCTTCCTAGATATTGAGGGTGCTTTTGATAACACCTCAACGGATGTCATACTTAAAGCCATGAGAGAAAGAAGCATCGATCAAACGACACTAAACTGGATCGAAGCGATGCTGTCAAATAGGACCGTCAAAACGACACTATTAGACAAAACATTAGCTGTACGAATAGCGAGAGGATGTCCCCAAGGAGGTGTCTTATCACCCTTGGAATGGTCCATCGTAGTCGACAGTCTTTTATGGAAGCTAAATAATGCTTATTTCAACACACAGGGCTATGCAGACGACTTGGTCATCACGGTTGTAGGAAAATTCCAAGGCACCGTATCCAGTCAGATGCAAAGGGCCCTGAGATTGGTGGAAACCTGGTGCAAAGACTACGGTCTTTCGGTGAACGCCAATAAAACTATCATAGTCCCCTTTACCAACAAGAGAAAGCTGGATGAACTTAAAGCTCCAACTCTCTTTGGTAAAACAATAACATTTTCCAAAGAAGTCAAGTATCTAGGCGTAATCCTGGATAAGCGACTGACGTGGAACCCCCACTTGGAGTACATCACCAAGAAAGCCAAAATAGCTTTAGGTAGCAGCTTCAGAATAGCTGGGTTAAAATGGGGCCTACAGCCGAAGCAAGCCCTTTGGCTTTACGCAGCCATGGTCAGGCCAATGGTCACCTACGGCTGCGTAGCATGGCACAAAAAAACCCAGCAGAAGACGTGCGTAAATGACCTGAACAAGGTTCAGAGACTTGCGTGTCTCCTCACAACGGGCGCCATGTCCTCAACACCCACGACCGCGCTAGAGGCGATGCTGTGCCTAGTGCCTCTACATGTACATGTGCAGATGGAGGCTCGCATGGCGTTTCTTCGGGCGGCGGCGGGTGGCAGGAACAACTGGCGTTCCAACGTATTCAGAGGATTGAATTCGGACCTCTACAAAGCTCCCATCATGGGCATGCCTTCGGACACCATGAATGTGGCATACAGCTTTGTCAAACACTACACAATAGAAATACTCGAGAGAGAGACATGGAGAGAGAATGATCCCTACTCCTTTCGAGATGGAGACATTGTATGGTACACGGATGGCTCCAAGAAAGATGGCCGGGCAGGGTCGGGAGTCTTTGGTGCGCGCCCTAGGTTGAAGAAATCAACCAGTCTGTGTGAGTACGCCACTGTATTTCAGGCAGAAATGAGCGCTATTATTGAATGTGCTTATTTGAACCTTCACCGATCATATCACAACAAAAAGATCTACATCCTCTCCGACAGTCAGGCAGCACTAAAAGCTCTTGAATCGGTAGAGGTGAGATCCAAATTAACCCTGGAATGCATACGGGTCCTGAATAGCCTCGGTGCAAAAAACACAGTGAGGCTGGTCTGGGTACCTGGGCATTGTGGAATCATGGGCAACGAAGAGGCCGATGAACTTGCCAGAATTGGCGCAGAAAGACCCGCAGTGGGCCCTGAACCTATTTGCGGATTACCGCGTAACACTCTCAGAGCCAGCCTCAAGAGCTGGACCAAAGACCAGAGCAATGAAATCTGGGCAAACAGCACAGGGTTGAAACATGCGAAGGAACTAATTACAGAGTACTCGCAGAAGTTCACCACCGAAGCTCTCAAGCTTTCCAAAAACCAAATAAGGATCCTAACCAGGACCTTGACTGGACACTGCAGACTGCGGAAACACATGTTCAAAATTGGACTCTCGGACACCCCAGTCTGTAGATTCTGTTCAGAGGACAACGAAACACCTATTCACATTCTCTGCAACTGTGACGCACTCGCTCACAAAAGAAGTCGCTCTCTTGGAGGGCCCCTGCTGGACTCCGAGAAGGCAAGACTACTCGCACCAAGACAGATCGTGAGCTACATGAGACACATCGGCCTTGAGGACGAGTTGTAACATTGAAGGGTGTCACAATAGACCTACTCTGGTCGCAGTGACGCAGGGGACATGCGGTCCCCTGACCTAACAAAGGAAAAAAAAAAAAAAAAGGGAGCCATTAAATACCCTAAACAACTCTGTCAATTCTGTTTTGTCCGGAATGGATAATATCTCCATGAAATCTGGTTAAATCTCTATCATAATAATTCTCACGAGAGACCAAAGTCAGGGATTAAGTTCGTGAGAGCTCAGGGTTTCAAGTGCTTCAGGAGGCAAGTTGTGGATGTCTTCCAATGTGCCGTTGAAGATAGGAATCTGACATTTCTCCACAATACCTATGGTTACAGACTCCACAGTTCAGATTGTTCTACTTACCCCAGTAGCGTAGCGTGGGGGGGGCGGGCCGCCCCGGGCGGCACTTTTCAAGGGGCGGCATTTTCGGGATTTTCTTTTAAACAATCTCGGCTAGTGTACACAAACCCAAATACTTTCCTGTAAACCTTGCACTAGGCTAATTTCACAAATCTGCCGCCCCTGGGCTACCGGCAGATTTCAGAATATACAATGGACGGGGGGAGGTATTTTGAAAAGAAAATGACTGCATCGTAACAAGCAAAGTTCCTGCGTCTGTTCTTGTGTTTAAACTTTCATCTGTCTCTGTCAGTTTTTCGAGAGTAACTGCCGCCCCTAGACTGTCGGCCTAGGGGCGTGAAATGTACTGGCATTCCCTTGGAATCCAGTCTAGGGAGCTTCTAAGATTCGTTCCAAGTGTGGGCAGTCGTGGAAATAAATAACACAATTTCACACAATAACTTCTATTAAACGACAATAATTACAATGTTTGTAGGCCTATGCTATGTCTGCCTTCAGCTGAGTCTAAAACCAGAATGAGAATTGTCCCCACCTTCAGAAAAACCTTCCACCAAATTACCCACTCCTATATAAATCCCGCATCGCCATCTGTGTTCAAATCTTCCAACCGCTTATTGCCAACAATTCACTATTCGACCTGTAGCAGTTAGCAAAGTCTCACACCTATTTTGTTTCTCCCAGTTGACCACAGATGGCAGTACATCACACTTCCCAACTTACTTCAAGAAAATCTCAAATTTTCTGATTTACCTACTAAACATTTAAACAATTTCAATACCTAAACTCAGCTGTGTCCTATCTAACATATTACATTACACTTATATATATGATTCATTTGATTCAATTACACTTTTAAAACTATGACAACTTAAACAATACAATTTCATTTCCATTTGACTACTCCATATCTCTGTGGAAGCTATACTGGCCGTAGTCCCCGTGGTCATAATCAGCGCCGAGTTCCCCCTCGAAGTCTCTCATCTCGGGCTACCTGCAAAGACACAGAAACAGCTGGTTTAGACACTTTGCCAAAGAAAGTGTCCGCCGCTGCCTCCAAGCCTTCGCAAATCAGACCTCGGGCAGACGGACGGACAAATTGTACTTACCCCCTCAACCATTCTCTCCCCACGACACTCTCACAAAGTGATATTTGACTCACATGTCGCTTCCAAATATTTCCAGAAGCCACTCTTACCAAGTACACTCTTTTGGACAACCTTTTATAGACTCTAGCCTTCACCAAATGTTTATCAGAACTATGTAAATCTTTTGTCCATACAAGCTCATCAAACATGAATTTATTCTGGTAACCGTGATAACTTTGTTGTTTTGTTACTAATTTATTCACCCCACTTAACTTATCTTTCGACTTTTTCCTCCAAATGTCAGATTGCCAATTCCTATTGTTACTGACTTCACTCGTATTATTATTATCGACAGTAGATTCCCTTTTTACCACATTTTCGTTACCTACAGTAGATTCCCTTTTTACCACATTTTCGTTACCTACATTATCGATTCCTACAAAAGAAATGTCAAAATTTTTCATGAAATCTCTACCAAACAAAATGTGTGACCCATTTACGACAACAATAAGGTCTAATGTTTTTTTCAAAGTTTTATGTCTAATTTTCACAGTGATTTCTCCCCTAACCTGCAAAGATTTTCCAGCGTAACCCTGTACTCTCCCTGTGTAAGCACGTAAAGGTACTTGACTGAAATATTTTGCATACACACTGCTGGGTAAAACTGATTTACCAGCCCCTGTATCTAATAACCCACATACCACTTTATTCTCTATTTCACATGTTAATTTATACGGATTTTCTTCAGAAAAGTGGTCTATCACGTTTAATTCTACTTGATTCACCTTATTTTCTACATTTCTCCTACAATTTCTCGCGAAATGCCCAATATTGTTGCACTTATAACACCTAAAATTTTCCCCTCTATTTTTCTCTTTCCTATAAAGAGGTGATGGAGTTCGTGACCTGTTATATTTTCTCTCGCTACTAACACTTCGTCTCCTCTCAAAATGTTCCCTTTTAAACCGTTCCTTCGAGTTTGACCCTTGGTGTGAAAAATTTTCCTCGCCATTCACATTTGCGACAATATTTTCCGGATTCCTTCTATTTATACTACTTTCGTATAATACCGCCAGTTTCAAACATTCGGAAAACTCTTTTCCTTCACATTCCAAAATTAATTTCTCTTTGATCTGAATGTTTCTTATACCTATTATAAATATATCACGTAATACTTCTAACAAAAATTTCCCAAAGTTACAATCACTTGATAATTTCTTCAACCTCGCTGCCCATTCTTGTAAAGATTCATATCCTGACTGTTTCGCATTATAAAAATTACTTCTACATTCTAACTTACATACATTTTCCTTACAATACGTATCCAGTAATGCAATTAACTGTTCAGTTTTTAATTCATCTACGCTCTGTGGCGACGCCAGATCCACTAACAATGAAAATGTCTCTGAGGAAAGATAGGAGCAGAATAGCGCAACTGTCCTCCCGTCATTTAGGGCCCTTGCCTTATCATCATATAATCTCAAAGATTGTCTAAACCTCAAAATGAATATCTCCCACCTGTCTGTCTTGTGATCGAAAGACAGTGAAGGATCCCTCGACAGTGAATATGCCACGGAGGCCTGGGGCTCCGACTTTACAACCCCTGGTTTAGAATCAGGCATTTTTACACAATTTTCTAAACTAAACTATACTAAAAAAAACTATTGCAATTACAAACAACTCAAACTACTTATCTTCGACTCTGCAGACGACAATAACTCCTGTGACCCACAGATCTTCCGGAGTTCTGTGGCTGCTTCTACTGACGTGGATGATGTTCCCTCAGTCTTCCATCTTCTCTGGATGGGTACCTGCTTCCCTCTGTGGATGTTTAGTCCCCCGTCTTCCGTCCGTCTCTGGATGGGTAACCGCCTCCGATTCTGGTCTCCACAAGTTCTTGCCCAGCTTCTTGGAACACCAACACCGCCCTTGGCTTCTGGTTTGATGTCCTCACCAGGTTTCTCTGGTCCCTGACCCCTTGTAGACCGCTCAGCTGCCAAGACAACACCTCCGCACAACCGAAGAAAAATCTTCTTGTGACAACAAGAAAATTTTCACCTTTGCCCACACAAATTTACTGCGCCATGAAATGTACTGGCATTCCCTTGGAATCCAGTCTAGGGAGCTTCTAAGATTCGTTCCAAGTGTGGGCAGTCGTGGAAATAAATAACACAATTTCACACAATAACTTCTATTAAACGACAATAATTACAATGTTTGTAGGCCTATGCTATGTCTGCCTTCAGCTGAGTCTAAAACCAGAATGAGAATTGTCCCCACCTTCAGAAAAACCTTCCACCAAATTACCCACTCCTATATAAATCCCGCATCGCCATCTGTGTTCAAATCTTCCAACCGCTTATTGCCAACAATTCACTATTCGACCTGTAGCAGTTAGCAAAGTCTCACACCTATTTTGTTTCTCCCAGTTGACCACAGATGGCAGTACATCACAGGGCGGCAGATTTCAGAATTTGCAAAGACGGGGCGGCATTTTTCAAAAAAGGCTGCAACTGGAGAGTATTCATAACTCAAAAATAATATTCTTCTCATTATTAGCCAATTCAGACGGCGGATTACCCCCCAGAACAAGTGATAGCACTTTATATAAAACTAGTTTCCGAAGAATCACATTATTACTAAGTACATCGTTTTCTCATCATGTCATGAATTTTCTAAAACTACCTACTACATTGTTTGGTAAAAAAAATTCGCCTGCGGCGCTAATTAAATATGCTGCGTTTATCCTATCACTTAGCCGATTTCTCTATAAAAATTTCGCCTGCGGCGCATTATGCCAGCCCTGTCATATAATCTAGAATTATATTTTACTTGCGGCCCGTCGCTCATTTATAATTTCAAATGATCCTTCATCCAAAAAGTTTTAGGTTCAATATTTAAGCGGGTTAAGATTATTATTTCACACATTTTCTAAAAAAAATTTCGCCTGCGGCGCAATTCTGGGTTACGTTTATTTTAAGGAAATAAATCAAACGACCTTGACTACATGACCCTTTTCACTCAGTCTCAAAAAAAGTCGCCTGCGGCGCTGTTCACATTTGTAATACCACAAGGTCATATTTGTATGAAAAAAATGAAAAAAAGAATGAGTTTTTTTATGGGGGGGGGGCGGCAAATTTTGCTTCCGCCCCGGGCGGCACAAACCCACGCTACGCCACTGACTTACCCCACTTTCCATGTCCAGTTGCCAGTTCTAATTCGATTCGGTTCATATTAGGTATATTATCCGAATATAATTCAATGTTTTATATTTAAGCAAAGGCTTAAGATAAAAAATCTTATGATTACGAATTACGATGATATTTCAATTGTCGTTTGGCCTCCACAGATTTCAGTAGCACGAATCACCATGATGGGGACCAAGTGCAATATTACTTATCTATCTTTAAGAGTCATTATTCTTATCTTGAAAATAATCTAATTTCATTATTTGCTAACTTTAATAAAATACCTACTCATACCGTGAACATTAAAAAAAATGCAAAATTGAGATACTGAATTTGCAACACACTAAATATCTCCCAAAGTCCAAAGTCAAGGTAATTTATGAAAAAATACTTTATGGCCTAAGATGCGGCCGCCAGTATCTGTTTTTTAATCGTAAAATGTTCACACATAAGTAGTTGCGTCACCCCTAATCGCCCCCCGAATAGGTCTCCCGACGCGGTTTTTAGGATTATTTAGGAATATGATAATGGATAATGATTATTTTGGAGAAAGTTGTCAATGACAAAAACGATCCTTACTAAATTCTCTACAAAAAAAAAGTTCCCTACATTTTTTCATTGGACTAGCCGAGGCCGTCGTAAATAGCTACTAACAGTATTAACATGCAGACCGGGTCTACGTGACATAAGCTGATGACGTTACATATCGTGGTAAGAAAATGTATGAGAAGAAATATTCCATATACAAGGTGTTTATCACCAGGACGAGTGTGACATCACGATAGTGGGTAGTTGCTATAATGATGTTATTTGAACTTCCAGGCCTAGATATCGCGATAGCCTCTTACTAGCAGTTTGCCCGCAATGTTTAAATTATTGTTCCTATTGTAAAAATAATTATTCTCCATTTCCAGGCAACTTGCTGCGACCACTGGCCTAGTTCCCGGCTACTATCCCCGCCCTTGCGCCATCTGCGTGTACAGAGGCGAAACGACGTGTCCTCATCATCTGACACCCCCAGTGATTCTACCATCGGCCCCAGGAGGTGTGAATCCTCCACTTGTGGGACAACTGCCACAAACTATGAGTCCATCTAGCAGCGCTGGGGATGAAAGAAGCAACAATAATAATAGCTATCAGAAACAGACGCTTAGCTAAGGTTATTCCTTTTTTTTAGGGTAGAATATTACGATTAAATAAGGACTTCTTCATTAAATACTTGGAGTCAGGACAGGCCGAACCAGACAATCAAGACTTTATAATCTCTTCTCGGATGTACCGTGTGTAGATTGTCGAGCTTTCGACCTACATTGCCGAGACCATCTTCATCAGGACAAATGTTGAGTTGATGAGGAACGGTGTCAAAGCTAGGGAGAGAGATGAAGGTCGCCGGAAAAACCGAAGAATCCTCAACTCCTTCGAAAAACAAATCCTGAAACCGCGTATATGTATAACGAAAATACCTTCTTCTTTCTCAGCCGTTTTGATTCCAATGCTGGACATAGATCTCCCCTTTGACTATCCAGTATCCACAGATCCCTATCCTGGGCATGCTGCATCCACTTGCTTCCTGCGATTCGCCTCACATCGTCAGACCATTTTGCCTGACGAGGTCTTCCTACGCTCATTTTGCTTGTTCTAGGTTGCCACTCGAGAATCTTTTTGACCCATCTAGAATCTGAGCGTCTGGCAACGTGTCCTGCCCAACTCCATTTTAAGGCAGCTGCTCGTTTTACCACGTCGGTGACGAAAATACCTATCTCTAAATATGTATAACTCTTGGAAGAATAAAGACAATACTCAGCTAGTCACTAATTAGTATTATGATTAACCGAGTTACTAATACTTACTAATTTTATACTTGTACATATTATATGTTGATAACTCGCACTACTCCTGAATTTATACTAAGTACCTATTTACGCCGTACGCGTGCATTGCAAATTTTGATAGTGAAAAAGCAGTAGTAATCTGGTGAAATTAAACACAAAGCAGTCTTTCGATGGAAAGTTGTGGGGTAGTAGGGATTTCTTTCATTCTATACGTATTTTGGGGTGCTGAATCCGAGGTTTGCCAACAAAATTTCGTGACGGAACATGGCGAAAAATTGGTAAAATGGCGAAAATATTCGTTTTCTGGCGATTTCTTTATAAGAACTCGAAAACTGACAACTTTCGTAAGTTATTTTTCTACGCAAAATTAAAGTACGTAAAATTTACTACAAAATTGCGATATAAAATTTTTCTCTAAAATAAAAATAGGAACGGAGCTGTCAAGGTCCAAAAAATGGCCAAATCTTCTTATTGTTTTACATTACGGGAATCGAAAATGTATTGAAAAAGTTTACCTTGTTGCCTTCATAAGCAAATTTCGACAATTATTCTTTAAATTCACGAGTCATATTTTACCTCGTTGGAATCAGAAAACACAAAGAAAGCTATTAAACAAATTTTTATTTAAAAATACCGTGAAATATTTGAGCTAGACATGTTTAAATAATTTTATTTAAAAATATAGTAATTTGTTTAGGCTTAAAATGTTTAAACCTTTTTAGCTTAAACACTTCCCTATATTTTTAAATAAAATTTATCCTGAAACCTTTCTCCATATTTACTGATTCCAACGAGGTAAAATATGTATCATAAATCTGATGAATAATTGTCAAAATTTGGTGATAATTCGAACAAGGTGACCTATTCTCCATACATTTTCCATTTTCACAATTTAAAATAACAAGAAAATTTGGCCAATATTTGGAGCTTGACAGCTCCGCTGCTAGTTATTTTAGAAAAAAATATATATACCAAATTTGTAGGAAATTTTATGTGCTTTCATTCTGCTAAAAAGATGACCCACAAAAAGTTGATGGTTTTTAAGTTCAAATCCAGAATTCGCCAGGAAATGTAAATATTCGCCATTTTACCAATTTTTCGCCATGTTCCGTCACGAAATTTTGTTGGCAAACCTCGGATTCGGATTCAGCACCCCAAAATACGTATAGAATGAAAGAAAAACAGACTACCCCACAACTTTCCACCGAGAAATCTAAAAGCACCGTATTATAGGTATTTGCATTAGAAATATCTAGAGCAGGTAATTATTTAGTAGGTACCTAATATAGAGCTAATTTTTATTTAGGTAGGCATTGAAAACACTTTAAATTATAGTATTGCTATAATAAGGTACATTTTGTATGAATGTGTACCATATACCTACTAAAATACTATTAACTAGTAGTATGTAGATTTAGAACTAGACTAGATAAATCTATATGTATCTACTCATTATATTAGGTAGATGTATAGTGCAAGAATAAAAAATCTTGAGACAATTAAAATATCTTTCATTTCGACATTCCTCCTTTGACTGCCGGATAAATTTATTTTAAATAAATTATGGTGAAAAAACAAATTGCAAATTATTCATGATTGAAGGAATTACAATAGCTGATCTCTCTTGTTACTATAAGAATGAGAAAATTACTTTCTTAACCTGACCAGTCTCCCCACAAAAACGTATTCATGTACGCCTCTATGATAAATTAAGTATGGGTTGTAATAAAAACAACATTCACTGTTCCATTAACTTTATTGAACAATCTTCATCTTGCGATTAATCGGCCCCACTAGAGATGCATTGTAATTATTCACTCAAGATGATTTCAATAGGGAACTTGCACTAGTGAGGAATATAGACGAAAATACATTAATTCGGTAGAATAAAGGTCAAATATCAATTCTACGTTGATTAAAACCCTAAAATATTTTTATTCAATTTTAAATTCGATAAATAAAATCACGAATTCTCAGCATCCCCTTAAACGCCACGCCATTGGTCAATCTGTCTGTGACGTCACGTAGTCCATGTTTGTTTTGACGGGATACCAAAATGTATGAGGTTTCTTGGCCGCGTAGTATTTGAGTTTGTTTTCTGACTGTTTTCGAATTATATTATAGCTTAATTTAATATAAAGTATTTCAGAGGAAGACAGTCGAATATTTTGTAGTGCCAGAGTGAACAAAGACAACTAATACGACGCCCAATAAAGCTTTTTATTGATACCGGCAGATCCCGCTAAGGCTAAGTGGAAAAAATGGCATTGTGCAACGAAACTAATCTAGAAACAAACCTTTATCGAATTTAACTTTTAGGTCATGTTTGTGAGGTTAATTTTAATGAAAGTACCTACCTAACTACCTATTCATGGGCGTCGCCAGGTTCGAAGATAGGTGGGAGGAACAAAAAATTTAATATAAAAAAAGTATAAGGACTGAATAGGGTCATGTTGTAGTTTGGTATGGAAATCGATTTTTTGTCAAAAAAAAAACATTAAAAATAGCGCCGCAAGCGAAATTTTTATTGGAATAGTTGAAACTGAATGGGTTATCTAATAATTTTAGAAAATTGAATCATGAAGAGAAAACGATGTCGTATATTAAGGTTATTTTGGTGAGGTTTTGTCATTCAATGAGTGAAAGTAGATATACAATATATACCCAAATACAATTTTTTCTATGGGAGGGCAGCTCTCCCTCCCCCCGACGACGCCCATGGAAGTACCTACATTTCGTTTCATCTTACTTGTCACACTTTTTCTATAGAATTACTATGTAGCCAGTGGCCAAGTTATTTGAAACCAGGAGTATTTACGTACGTTTCGTATAACTCAATTATTTGTATTTTTTTTTTAAATTAAGCAGTTGGGCTTTCCTACTACCTTAAGAAAAAAATTACGGTATATTCTACTATAGTAATCTTTTTCATACACTTAAATATGTGAGTATTTTGTACTTCAAACGAATGTCACAAGTGGTTGGTTGGTAGACATTGACTACGGCAATAAAGCCGCCATTTGAAAAATATATATTTTTTCAATAAATATTTATTTATTAATTAATTTCAATATTTACATAACATAATATATTAACGATATCATTACGTCGTTACCGGTTACAGGTTACTCTCTCGAACACGCGTTCGAGAGAGGAGCATCCCATATGAATAAAACAAAAACTGAAATTCAAAAACATCCTAAATATTATTTATATATACATTTAGCAGATGGAACGCTAAAAACCGACTTAAAACTATCACTAACTTGAAAAAATTAACATAAACATACCGAACTCTACGTTGACCCAAACACATATAGACCTCGTGACGTCATCAATACGGCGTCGTACGGCGTCTTTGAAAGTAGCGTTTTCGCGGGAATTCAAAACTTCAAATTTCAAAGTGCTGTAAAATAGCCATTAGGCGACGTATCGAAAAAATAAAAATTGGTATGTGTTTCTAATGACATTTTTTATGATTCTGGATAATAAAAAAAAAGTGTGCAAGTTCCCTATTATACTTTTGTAATAAGAAAATCATTCAAGTCAGAATGTAATCAAAAATCTTGGTATACTTCACCCCCCTATAATACAGTTTGATGGACGCCCTTATTTTTCAAATTGTGAATTCAAAGCTAATAAAATTGCTACCAAGAGAGCCATCTATGGCTGCATCGAGATAACAAAATAAGAGTTGAACTAAACAAAATGCGGAACCCAAGATTAAGCACCTTAGCCTTTTTCACAACCATATCCGCGCCGATCCTGATAATCACCGATCAGGACAACACCCATCTACGTAGATAGGTGTTGTCCTGATCCGGCACAACACCCAGCTCCCCACCTCAGCCTTCTCCACCAAAGTACCTATCGAGAGCTCTGTCTAAAGAGCCCCCCCCCCCGAATATTTCGGAAAAGCGCTATTTCACAGGAGAAAATAAACTGATTTCACACCCGACTTTTTAACTTTCCCTTCCCATCCAGCGTTTTTCCGTTTATTCCCATTTGACCAACTGTTTGTTCAACCAGTTGAACAAATGGGACTCATTTTTTCCCATTTGACCAACCGCTCGGTTGAACAACTGGGAATCAATATTTTTGTAGGATTTTCTTCCCGTCTGACCAACCAACCTTCAGTATGGAGAAATTACAACATATTTATGATATATTTATATTGATTTTCGTGACGTTTCTTACCTACCTGCATACATACATACCCATAACTTTATACATAGGTATATCTTGTATGAAAATGTTCGTAGGTAAGTATATAAGATGTTTTAGCTATTTTTTTATCATATTTAAAGGTAAAGGTATCTAAGAAAATAATGTTATAAAAAATACCTACCTATATAATTCTCCAATAATACATTGCTGCGTCCACACTAGCGCGACATCTAATCATATACAGTATGTTCCAGAATGATATTAAACAAATGTATTAATAAATAGGTATGTGGATATAATTATAAAATCGCAATAGTTGCTCCGTTCACACAATGGCGACATACAGGGTGTTCCTCAAAGATATTAAACAAAATGTAAGCATGGGCGTCGTAGGGGGTAGGGGGGGCAGTTGCCCCCCCCCTAGAGATTGGAATGGGTATATATTTTTTCATACTAAATGATAAAACCTCACTTAAAATCACATTATTACCACACGTTTTCCCATCACATCATAATTTTTCTAAAAATGAGTTTGAAAATCTATCAAAATAGGGACAATTATATCATGAAAAAATTACCTGCTCCTTTTTTTTCATAAAAAACATTCTTCATACATATAATTGTGCAAAATATCATACACATTTTCAAATAAACCATACCATATCACGACCTAAAATTATAGTGAATAAGTTGAGATGGTTGGGACATGTGGAGAGAATGAACGATGAAAGGATGACAAGGAAAATTTACCTGGGTGAAAGAAAAGGTGTAAGGAACGCGGCCGTCCAAAAACCACATGGCTGGACCATGTTGACCAGATCCTCAAGGACGGACTTGTTTTGAGTAAAAGTAATCCTAGAATGTGTATGAGGAATTGCATGAATGTGACGGGAGCCAGAAGTGTGTGTAAGGATAGGAAAGTCTGGCGATCCGTTCTCTCTGCCAACCCCGCAAGGGAGGTGGCGTGAGGGTATAGTATAGTATATCACGACCTCCTTCTTATGAAAAAATATATATCTCTAGGGGGGGAGGGCAACTGCCCCCCCTACCCCCTACGACGCCCATGCTTACATTTTGTTTAATATCTTTGAGGAACACCCTGTATGTCGCCATTGTGTGAACGGAGCAACTATTGCGATTTTATAATTATATCCACATACCTATTTATTAATACATTTGTTTAATATCATTCTGGAACATACTGTATATGATTAGATGTCGCGCTAGTGTGGACGCAGCAATGTATTATTGGAGAATTATATAGGTAGGTATTTTTTATAACATTATTTTCTTAGATACCTTTACCTTTAAATATGATAAAAAAATAGCTAAAACATCTTATATACTTACCTACGAACATTTTCATACAAGATATACCTATGTATAAAGTTATGGGTATGTATGTATGCAGGTAGGTAAGAAACGTCACGAAAATCAATATAAATATATCATAAATATGTTGTAATTTCTCCATACTGAAGGTTGGTTGGTCAGACGGGAAGAAAATCCTACAAAAATATTGATTCCCAGTTGTTCAACCGAGCGGTTGGTCAAATGGGAAAAAATGAGTCCCATTTGTTCAACTGGTTGAACAAACGGTTGGTCAAATGGGAATAAACGCGTTTTTCCGCCTCCCCATAGTTTTCAAAATGCAGGTGTTTGTGATCAATGGCATAACCTGGGAGCAATTGGATATTCAGGAAATGAGGGAAAATGAAAAAAATTCTAATTCAATTTGTAGTTTTTATTTGTAAAAAAATAAATAAAAAAAAATCAGTCTTCATACTCATTATCACAGATCATTTTTTTTTAAACAATCACGCAAGCAAATGAAATGTGATACATCAATGCACCACACAATTTGCATTACCATCCAAGTCTTCAATCATTTCAAAACACCATTGACAAAACACCACACACTAGGCTTGCTCCTTACTGGAAATTCAACTTCGCACAGGACACTAGCACGATTCAGATCATCTTCATTCATGCATTTCACCTAATTTCTTTCATCTTAACACAACAAACATTAATTTCGCTTCAACTCAGACTAATCCAATCGTCCACAGTCTCATAAACTGAAAAATACACAGAGCAACTAAATAATTTAGGCTGTCCACACACGTCCCGAAGTTCAGATAACTGAATCGACCGAAAAAAAATCTGTCCAAAACCTCTTTCCGAATTCAAAATCGGGGCAACATTGAATTCAGAGAGGTTTTGGTCGGAGCTTTTTTGCAAACGGTCGATTCAGTTAACTGAACTTCCTGATTTGTGTGGAGAGCCTTATACTTACATAGAGGACATAAAAACCTGAAGTTCTCCTGTAGAATAAAATGTTAAAGAGGGTTGCGTCACAAATTAAAATCAAGATTAAATTATGTATTTTGTTCGCTCTCCTGTCTTCTAACATCTTCTGAATTCTGATGTGCTACCTGAGCAACTATATGAGCTTATCCTGGTGCTAGTATAACTTGTCCTGGAGATGCTATCTGTCTGATAAACTTGCAACTACATCACACGTATGTATTATTATAACAGTAATTCTTCTGCCTGCCACTTTCTATCTCCTGTGCAGTGGATAAGTTAATGCTGTACTCTGTAGTTAGTGTACTCACCTCACTCACTAGTAATTACATAATTCTACATGTATTATATTCTATGTGTTGTGTCTCTCTCTCTCTGTTCCGACTATTTCTACATCTTCCTCTAGACATTATTAAACTCCAAATGTGGGACAATAGAATGGAAATGAAGGATGATATAATTTACAAGACATTCAATTAATAGTTTGGCTATCCTGAGATCTCGTTCAGATATTCTTTATTATTCTGTTTTATATAAATTATTAAGTATGTAGGCGTAGAAACCAATATGTAAAATACAATATAACATTTCAGATAAATCTAGTCTCCCTACACAATATTACTCAATGAATTACGAGGGTCGTGGGATGAGGCTATCCTATATTCCACTTAACATTTTCCAAATCTTACATTTAATAATAATAACTATACTTAATGATAATAAATAATAATAATATGCTACCAACTACTGTCTACTGACAAAATAGTTTGTAATTTTGTGTTTTCAAATACTCTGCCTGTACTGTTAATATAATATGTAGGTACGTAATTAACTTAAGACTATGTTTGTTAATTTCCCCGAGAGCTAACTACTCAATAACCCACGAGTGGAATACTAACAGATTACATAAAATAGTTCCTGTTTGTTATATAGAGTAAGGTATATAAAGTAGTAGTAGTAATAATACATTGAACTAAGGACACATACATACACTAATTATTATATAATCTATGCATAATATAAGATATCATGGTTGGTTGGTATGTATTATATTATGTATGGACAGGTCGAATGTTTATAAGATCACAATCATATCTGCTTAGCTTATTAGACTAACATCAAATCAATATATTGTATTATTTAGTATTGTATAGTAATATGCAGTATAACATAACACTAACTTATCATCTATTCTGAGAGTGATGTAGTAATACACATACACTAGAGATGTACTAGGACTATCACACTATCACTAGGGCTGTCTACTTGTAGAAGATAACATGTATTCAATAGACGGAAGTATGTTGGATGATGGTCATAGTATATAGAGCTGAGCTGAACTAATCAGATAATGTTCTGTCTGTCTATATAATCCACTGCCCTATACACTGACACTGTACTGCCTGCCTGCCTGCATCGTGTGACACTACTAGTCTCTAGAGCGAACCGGACCTACAGAAATCCAATAACAAAACACTGTTAGATCATTATATCACATACTGACTACTACTGATGTAGTACACAGTCACCCTGCCTGCACTCTCCTCTCTCTCTGGGCCTCACATCACACACACACACACCACACTGTAAGCAATGTATTACATGGTCTACTTACGTGATCTTCCTCAGAATCTCCTCCCGGGGCCTCCCTGTCCCCCTCCATAGCCCCCACCACCACCGCCGCCGCCACCTCCTCCCTGTGCGTATGGTGTAGATCTATTTTGGTTGAAGGTGTTTCTCACTGGTCCTCCTCCGTAGTTCTGTTGGTAGCCACCCCCCTGGAAGTCTTGGCTGGCGCCCCCGCTCCAGCCACCCCCTTGCCCGCTTCCGTAACCCCCACCGCCGCCTCCCTGACCTCCCCAGGAGCCACCGCCTCCGTTACCATTATCCCATGGGTTCATGTTCCATCCCCCCTGGTTGTACCCTTGTCCACCACTGTTCCAGTCCCCGTTGTTCTGAGGGCCACGGCCTCCGGGTCCTCCCCATCCCCCACCGCCCCCTCCTCCGTTGCCTCCCATGCCACGGCCCCCACCCCCGCCGCCCCCTCTACCTCCCCCCATGCCACGGCCCCCTCCGCCGCCGCCACCCCCCATACCCATGCCTCCCCCGCCGCCTCCCCTCTCCATCTCCTGTTTAGAGATTGCTTTCTTCACATCGATGGTCTTGCCACACACAGTATGAACATGCTGCACTGCTAGTAAAACAAACCAAGCATTACAATACTATTAGATACACTAGTAAACCTACACACACAGTGTAATACAATGGAATGGAATGGGATATGAGAGATGATATGTGAGTGTAGCCACTTTCTATAATTGCTAATGAAACATTATCAAAAACAAAATTCAAGTCTGTAGCATTTGATTTGTGCAGCATAAAACGATATTTTGACGACTGATCTAGTCAAAATATAGCTGGACTGCAACATAATCCTATAGTAACTAATTTACTATATGAGATCAATATCATAAATTTATCCAATTACTAATTCATGAATTGTTTGTAATAAAATTAATGTATTGACTCCTCTGTAAGACAATTGTTTCGTATGAAATAAATAAAAGTACCGATATGTAATGATACTAACAGCAAATCTTATCCACGGGATCATAGTCATCAAACTCCACGAAGCCGAATCCCCTCTTCTTGCCAGTGTCCTTGTCTGTCACAATACTGATCTGTCTGACATCACCAAACTGCTTGAAGTACTCCCGGAGGCTGTCTTCATCGTGGTCGTCTCTCAGACCGCCCACAAACAGTTTCTTCACCGTGGCTCCAGCCTCGGGACGCTTGATGTCTTGACGTGGTACGGCACGTTTTGGTTCTACGACCCTGAAAACAAAGCAGAAACAAAATTGTACAACTTGAAGGGTCTTGTATCCCATCTCTATCCTCTCCACTATTCAATTACATGGATGGATGACTGAAACATGTATTTATCTATCCCTTGTTGGATAAGCAGAGAGAGAGAGAGAACTATTGTTATAATGCATATTGTTTGATTGTGGCAAGGCTGTGTATTGAATAGGAATGTAATATGATCCATTTCAACATAGCGAGCTCAGGCCTTTGTTTAATCTCCACAGGAAAGGGAAATCATGATCGGCATACAGGGCCGGCATGAGGCAAATCTGTGGCTAACATTCATCACACACAACATACTAACTAGGCACTCTTACTAAACAATAATATAGTCGTCCATTTTTCAAACAGACGTAACTTGATTTTTGATTTGAAGTGAATTAATCTATTGAATCACACTGCAAAGCTACAACACACATTTTGCAAAAAGTATTGTTTTTAATAAGATTTTAACAGAAATTAGAAAAATATATTTACTATATTGTGAATTTTTAAGATTAAAATTTTGGCACACTTTATCGAATGCAGTCTCACATGAAACCAATAAAATCAAGTTAGGTTTGTTTGAATAATTGATCACAATATGAATAGCAGAAAAGTATAATTGTAAGTATAATTGATCATAATAGACTAGATTGTATTATTTACCTCCCGTCCACCCTGTGTGGCCTGGCATTCTGTGCGTCATCCACCATCTGTGCCTGGGAGTATGTGATGAAGCCAAACCCTCGGGACCTCTTGGTCTTGGGGTCCTTCATGACCACCACATCCACAATCTCCCCCCACTTCTCAAAGTGGGACTTGAGGGAATCATCGGTGGTCCTGTAGTCCAAACCACCGATGAACAGTTTGCGCATATGCTCGGGTTCACTCTGCAACAAATCAACAATTCCGTTAGAATAATCTCTAATACCTTAAACTCTAGAAAGCACTTAAGTAAATCGGAACTATTACACTATTTCGGCCCCACTCAAAGACAACCTTATTTAGTAGTTTCTTAAAACACGATAAACTTTTGACAGGAGTGCCATTACTGGACGAAAACATCTTAAATTAAAATTTAATTTTAAAAAACACATTTCTGACTTTCTGTGCACTTGTCCGGCCCCACCTGCAGTCGAGCCGAGTGAAATAATACCATATCTTAAGTTATATGTACTTTCCAGGCTTACAGGCCGTGGTCGGTCGCTTGGGAATCCAAATACTAATGCATTGTCCAAATTTAAATCATATAAGATATTATGCAAGTTCATCCAGTCTATCCCTTGTTGGATAAGCAGAGAGAGAACTATTGTTATAATGCATATTGTTTGATTGTGGCAAGGCTGTGTATTGAATAGGAATGTAATATGATCCATTTCAACATAGCGAGCTCAGGCCTTTGTTTAATCTCCACAGGAAAGGGAAATCATGATCAGCATACAGGGCCGGCATGAGGCAAATCTGTGGCTAACATTCAACACACACAACTGTACCAAAATATTGTATAGTACTATGTTTCAGTAGGTCAATTTTTTTGCTGTGCCGAAATAACATTTTTAATTATATATTTGAGAAGAGACAAACAAAGCAAGTATCCCCTAACAATAAATATTTATTTACCACACCCTAAAGGTCCAATTCCGCTGAGGTGAAGCTTAGGCAACATGCTACGAGTCGAATGTGATTGCCCAAACGCAACCGCCATCTTTTGATATAAGTAGCATGCCACAAGTTCGGTGTTGCCTCGGTGGAATTGGGCCTTTGTAGACATTCAGAACAGGTGGCAAACACCATTAGGTGCTACAGTTCATTGAACTCTTATGAGAAAGAGTAGGATTCAAACATCTCCCTAACCTTAAAACGACATGGTGGAACCAGACTTTTATATTAGCTAGTACTAAATATAAAAGTCTACGGGTGGAACTCTCGTTTTGAGGGCATTACAAAGACATTCCAGTCATAGGCGTGACCTGGGTACATTATAAGTGAGAATTTTGCATGTTTGTGCGTGACTATATAAGTAGGTCACGCAATATCGAAGCCACGTGTATATTATTATATTTCCCCAACGTATTTATTTTCTCAGCAACCTGCGCGTCCAATTGTTGGATATCGTCATTCGTGAAGGGCAAACAAATGCAACGCCGACAAGATGGCCTCCCAACAGCGCCATCTTGCCACGAGGCACTTTCCAAATCAATAATCCGCGCTTACAAGTTAAACTATCACAAATTGATAAGGAAAATCACAAACACACGTCAATTATTTGATTACTAGTGGCTTTAGAATCGCATTGCGTACGTTAACTTTACAAACCGCGAGACATTTAGAAAGTTCAAGCATGGCGACCGACGCCATGAGAGAAATTTTATCAAGCCACGACTACAAAATCCCTAAAATAATACTTTTTGAGACACTCGTGTAGCTTTAAAACAACAAATCTACGACATTTATCAGATGTATAAATGAAATGGCGCTCGTAAAACAAAAACATCCAAACGCGGCGCACAACACAAGATGGGCCACGGAAAACGAGATGGCAAACGGTCCAACTGAAATTATCGCAAATATCATCATCCTGCTTCATACATTTCCGTAATTAAAACATAAATACAATACAAATGTTGATAAACTTACAAAATCCCCGTCATTCCCGTTGTCTCTCTTCATTTTTGTTGTAGTTTACGTGGCGACAAACCGGAGAAAAAAGCGAGCGTGCCGCGAGCTGACAACGACACCCGGCAAATGGAAGGAAAAATTGAACGCAACAAGCCAAGCCGGGAAATTCGTCAGTTTAATGTTGCCGCTGTGTTAAAAAATTATAGCCGCTATGAACTAAAAACAATATTTTTTAGAACAAATAATAATTCAGAGCAAATTTGATATTATAAAATATATAGTTATTATATTTGTAATCCATTTTCAACAATAAAATCTAACATTTGTTATTCCAATATAAATTACGTCTTTCATTATTACTCAAAACTATCATTTTTTTTATTTCTAACAACACTTTAAGAATAACGGAAACAAACATTTTTATGAACGCAGCCATTTCTAAATCAAGATGAAATTTGTAATTTGTTGAGAAATATTTAAATCTATAATATGTAAAGAAAATATTATTTTAATAAATAATAAATACTTTTTAATTCATTTATTTTTATCTGATTCTTTTATGCACACATTTTTTGTAATCCGAATATTTTCATAGTCATGAAAATGTCTCAACAGTAAACATAAAGTTTGTTATACACAGGGTCTAATCTCCGTGGATGGTTGATTCTTTTTTGGATATATATATATATTTTTTTATAGTGGAGGATTTAGGTTTTTTCAGGGGAGTACAAGAGGTTTCATCAAATTAAAGAGTTATGATTAGTGCCGGCTTTGAGAAGCATGGTTTCCCAAATTTCACCCAAAACTTAGAAAAACCGCATTTTCGAGTTTCATTAGCGCTGAAAGTGAATTTAACAAAAGTCTTATTCTTTTCTTCTTTCTCAGCCGTTTTGATTCCAATGCTGGAAATAGGCCTCCCCTTTGACTTTCCACAGATCCCTATCCTGGGCATGCAAAAATGCAAAAAGGTAATTTCAGTAAAATGGTCAAAACTGCTCAGAGTTATTAATAAGAATTGAATTTCAAGAAAAAAAAAATTTTTCACTGCCATAAATTTTAGTTAATTAATTTTGTTCTTTGAACAACTAGCTTTAGATTCCTGAATTTAAGGAACCGACAATAAACGTACCCTTACAGGTCCAACAACATAAAATAATTATTAAAATAATTCTATTTGTCATATTGGTACTCCTTTTCTAGAAATCTTCTTTATCAACATTTACAGTGATACCAGTATGACGTCTACTTTCTCCACTTTGACGATATAATAAAATTATTTTATGGAATAAATATTATTATTTTTCTTACACTCTGGGCCACCTCTGGGCAGCACAGATATTAAATGAAAATTCATACGTTAATGGAACAATTATTTTTCTGCTTCGTTTATGCGACGTTAATGTTGTTCAGTGAGATCAGGATAGAAGTTACTTTCTAGTAACTTGAAAATAAAATCTTATTTGTATGAAATTTTAGCTAACAGCAACACTGAAAAAATTTGACATTGACATTTAGTTTTATTTCTTCATATGACTTTGCTAACTTTACTTTTCGTCCTCATGTTTGAGAATTGAATTGAGATTTTCGGATTCGTTAATCGTTTCAAGTTTTAAGAATCCGGCTGCATGGTAATTCTATCGATATTATTCTATACAACAAATAATTTGCTTGAAGGTGAAGTGTGGACATCCATCAAGGTATAATTCTTGCAATTATTGTATAGTTTGAAAGTCACCCTCTGTCCCAATGTTATATTTGTTTATTTTTATGCAAATAGGGAGACAATATTGTCATATTGCACTCATACAATGTGAGATGACATCTTTGTAAGGTTAATGTCAACAATGTCAAGATTTTTCAACAATGCTATCTTATGTAAATTTGTCCTTCATTGTGCAATTGTAACAATTATGATTCTATGACTTGCTTGAAAGGTAATGTACAATATATGTACTAAATATACACGTATTTTGAGTACTATTTCAGTGTTCTAGCCCCCCTTAAGGTCAAGCTTATTTTGTTTTAAAAAAATACCATGTTTAGCACCTTTTTAAAACATGATAAACTTTTGACAGGAGTTACATGTCAAGTCTAAAACATCGTAAATTGACAATTTAAAAAAAAAACATATCCTGACTTTCTGTGCGCTCGTCTAGTCCCACCCTCAGTCGAGCCGAGTGAAATAAAACCGTTTTAGGGCTTTTTTTAAATAAAAAAAATCTTTATTGACAAAAGTGGGGCCGCAGCACTGAAATAGTGACCGTATTTTGCATAAGTCTTATCACACGAAACTTTTAGGGACAACCTGTGGTCAAAACATTCAACATACAGGATACAGATGTTTATTATATTTGTGTTTTGTTTTTGTTGCAGAGAGAATGTTGAGTCGTGGTGCATTCTTAAAAAAATACATATCGAGCGGTTGTCACATATGACTATTGGAAAGGAGCGTATCTATGAATTGCTTTAAATGGGATAAAAACCTCTGCGACTATTCTGAAGAAGACAAAACGCAACCGAGCAAACCAGATACATCCGCCATGATTTCGCCCGTTCAACTTTCCACGTCTTGTCCGTCCACTAGCACCGTTCCGCCGTTCTTATCGTCGGAATATCCACTTACAACGGACAGAGTATATTCTATTGAGACGATCGTCAGCACCCACATAACTCCCATGGCTCCCTATAAACATACGAGACGTCACTCTTCTCCGAGGTCATCTCCGGAGTTTACGAAGAAATTTGCAAAAGAAAATAGGTATTGGGAAAAAGTTCGTAAACCGAAAGCGAATAACTCAACCCTTAATGGAATATCGTTTGTCGTAATGTCTTATAATATATTGGCTCAGACGTTACTCGAAGATCACAGTTACCTTTATAGAAACATACCCAAAGATTTGCTCGAATGGAATAATCGATGGAAGAGATTAAAAGACGAAATCGTTCAGCAGAATCCGAATATTATCTGTTTGCAAGAAGTAGAAACGACTTATTTGAATTATATTGGATTATTTCTAGATTCTCTGGGATATAAAGGAATATTTAAACAGAAAACGGGAGATAAAGTCGATGGTTGTGCCATATTTTTCAAGTCCAAAGAGTTTGATATCGTGGATTATCAGAGTGTAGAATTCAGACAGCCTGGAATTTCTCTACTCAATAGAGATAATATTGGAATGATGGTTAAATTGGTTTCTAAGTCTAATAAAGAATTACAGTTTGTGGTTTGTACGACACATTTATTGTATAATCCGAAGAGAACTGACGTAAGAGTAGCGCAGATGCAATTATTTTTAGCGGAAATTGACAGGTTTTCTTATCAAGAAAATACCAAAAATGGGAAAAGCGATCACTTACCGGTCATCATGACGGGAGATTTGAATTCGTTTCCCAATACGCCCGTCACAAACTTAATAGATCACGGCAATATTGACATGGACAGAGGTTTCGCCAATCTGTACGACGTTGCAATCACAAACGCGTGTCAACATCTGGAAATTTATTTGGAACGATTGCAAAACACTTCGTTACCGAACGCCGCGTCGTCCATGTTGTATCATTCTGAAGTTCAGAAGGATTATAAAAAACCTTTGATCGAACAAAGATATTCTTTCGAGGAGTATCGACACTTGTTTCAAAATGATTTCATAAGACACCATCTGAATTTCACGTCTGCGTACGATTATGTTAAGGAGAACGGGCAAACCGAAGCGACGACATATCAAAATAATTGGGTGACTGTGGATTATATATATTACAGTAGTTCTAGGTTATTCGGACAATTCGAAGTGACTGAACGTTATAGATTACCGACAAACGATGAATGTAAAGATGTAGTAGGAATACCAAATAATGTTTATGGTTCCGATCATTTTGCCTTAGCTGTTAAGTTTATTTTGACTCCGTGCAATTCGGAGGACGAAAAGACGACTAAATCGTCATTATGAGATTCTATTTTGTAAACCTTCTCGATATGTTAGACAATTAATGTAAACATTTTTGTACAAACTAAATTTTAACATAACGAATAGTAATGTCAACAGATATACAGCAAAGGATGATTGAGTTACTTCTTGTTATCCGACTGTGATGTGGAAAATCAGATATTTTACAAAAAATAATATCGACGTTCGACATGCAATACCACGAATATGATGTATATTCAACTTTCAAGAGACGATAAAATATCGTGAACATAGTCGATGGGAAATGAGTAACTGCAAGACTGGTGTTGTGACGAGAATGAAAGTGAATAAACTAAGATGGTTTGGGCATGCTGAGAGAATGAAAGATGACAGGATGACAAAAAAGATATACATATTTGAGTGAGCGTAGAGGGGTGAAACGCGGCCGCTCTAGACGAACCTGGTCCGATCATGTTGACCAGATCCTCAAGGATGGACACGTTTTAGTAAAAGGAATTGGAGAGCATGTATGACAAATTGCATGAATGTGACGGAGGCTAGGAGTGTGTAAGGATAGGGCTGTCTGACGCTCTGTTCTCTCTGCCTACCCAGCAAGGGATGCGGCGTGAGGGTATAGATAGACATAGTCGATGTTCCGTATGATGTTTTAAATTATAGCTATATTTACAAATTGGATAATTTTTGGTCATTAAAAATATATTTTCATAAAAATTGACACTTTCGCGGTATTTCATGCTGAATGACGATATACAGGGTGATTGGTTCCGCTATTCAGATATTTTGAGAGGTGATAGAGGGTGTTCTAAAACGTAGATCTGCCAAAGGGATGTCATCCCAATTCTTAAGGGTTGCGGAGTTACACCCTTTTAAAAAAATTCCACCCCCGACATCGACTACCATCACATTTCACTGAATAACTCTGATGCTATGAGTCCAAAATTAATAAAAAAAAGAAATTTTGTCTTGTAATAAAACAAGCTTTTAATTGATGTCAAAAATATTTAATAATAGTAATAATAACTTTGCTAAAATTAAACACAAAAACAAAATTTCATTTTTTTTTTGTTGAAAATTTTGACATCTTTTAATTTTTTTTCAATAAAAACTATAATTAACTAGTACTTTTTTTTCTTTTAATAAATACACTAGACCCTTGTGAATAAAAATGCTGAACATTATCTATCCAAAAAATTAAAAGATGTCAAAATTTTCAACAAAAAAAAATGAAATTTTGTTTTTGTGTTTAATTTTAGCAAAGTTATTATTGTTATTATTAAATATTTTTGACATCAATTAAAAGCTTGTTTTATTACAAGACAAAATTTCTTTTTTTTATTAATTTTGGACTCGATAGTATCGGAGTTATTCAGTGAAATGTGATGGTAGTCGATGTCGGGGGTGGATTTTTTTTAAAAGGGTGTAACTCCGCAACCCTTAAGAATTGGGATGACATCCCTTTGGCAGATCTACGTTTCAGAACACCCTCTATCACCTCTCAAAATATCTGAATAGCGGAACCAATCACCCTGTATACGAGTGATTAGTGAACTTATAAAAAATGGTTTTAATATGATATGAATTGGGTTTCTAATTGAAAATTCTTACGCATAATATTTTTGGAATGAATGTACGTACTATATATTCTTTTATTGTCTGTTTATTATTGTTGATTTATTGATTTGAATGTTGTTTAGTTTATTGACTGTTTAATTAAATATATATTAAACAATTTTTTTTGCTAATATTCGTTCTTTAACATGTCTTTCAATCATAATTAAATACAAAAGCCCTCTCGATTGAATGAAATCTTGGATTCTTGGCTTCCTTCAATCATGATGAACATCAGCAATCTATAACAGTAATTGATTTTAGCAGGTAAGAAAAAGGAAACACATTTGATGGGTGTTCTTGGACAGTCATGTTTCCCTATACCTCTTCACCCATCATCACCATCAATGGCTCTACAGCCCGTTGTGGGACTTGGCCTCCTCCATCTCTCTGTATCCTGGCATGCACTCCTCCAGTCCCTAATGCCAACAGCATCCACATCCTTCTGCACTCCATCCATCCAACGGAGTTTGGGTCGTCCAACACTACGCCTACTTTGTGGCCTTGTATGGAGGATTTTCTTAGGCACTCTCTCCTCATTCATTCTGTCCACGTGCCCAGCCCACCTTAGTCTTCCTATTTTGATATGTTTTATAATGTTGGGCTCCTCATACAGGTTGTAGACTTCTTCGTTGTTTTAATGCTTTCACCACTCGTCTTCTCTGAATGTTCAAATCATCTCAAATAGCGTTCGCTTTCATTCTAGTTAAAACAAACAGGTAGGTATAAATAAGAAGAAGAATGACCTGACTTTATTGAACCATTCGATCATAAATTTGAACAAGAGAGACTTGTGGAAAATCAGGCATACCTAGGATTTAATGAACAAGCCTGGCTTCCGATCTTGTGTGGAGGTTCATCAGTTGAGCTGCTATCTTCGTCCAGTTCACATATTATTGAGAGATATTTTTATGGTAAGTATTCTATGGAATATGCCTACCTTTATCTTAGAATATACATACCTCTATTTATTTATTTGCCATAGGAGCACATACAGACATCACATATATACATAAATACACAATACAATACAACACTAAATAAGTTGGTGATTTCATATGATGCCCTATTACATGCGCTCACATTTAGGTTAGAACCTCTATCTTAGAATGTACCTAACTCTATCTTAGAATATACCTACCTCTATCTTAGAATATACCTACCTCTATCTTAGAATATACCTTACTCTATCTTAGAATATACCTACCTCTATCTTAGAATATACCTACCTCTATCTTAGAATATACCTACCTCTATCTCAGAATATACCTACCTCTGTCTTAGAATATACCTACCTCTATCTTAGAATATACCTACCTCTATCTTAGAATATACCTACCTCTATCTTAGAATATACTGATTAAAAAATAATAATAAAATTAAAATTATTAATATTTTTGTACCTCTATCTTAGATATACCTTCCTACCTAACTGTATCTTAGATGAGAATAAACCTACCTACCTAACTTTATCTTAGATTAGAATATACCTACCTTCATCTTAAGAATATACCAAACTTTATATAAGAATATACCTACCTCTATCTTAGAATATACCTACCTTCATTTTAAGAATACACCAAACTTTATATAATAATGTACATACCTCTATCTTAGAATATACCTTTATAGTATAAGAAAGTAGAATATACCCACCTTTAATTTAGAAATTAGAATATAGGTATGTATTTAGCTACTTTTATCTTAGAATGTACCTATCATCATCATGTCAGCCACCCTGCGTCCATTGTCAAACATATTCCTTTTATAAATTTAAAAAAAAATGCAGTAGGACTCGAATTGGATTTAAGAAACAGTTTCAAAACTTTCGTAACTAAAATTCTTTGATTATTGAAGTACTTAATCAAATATTCTTTCGTCATACTGCTACAATTCCGTGAAGAAAAATAATACTTTAATCCAAAATACAATTAGGCATTTAAAATTAATTATTGTTTTCTGCTTGGTTCATTTTAGTTATATTTCCCTTACGTAACAAACTCTTACATCCTGATTTGCGTAACCATTTTCGTTATCTTTCTTTAAATCTACGATAATTAGATACTATGAACTAAGAAAGAAAATTATGTGGAAAATTGGGGTGCGTAAGAATGCCTGCGCAGTGGTCTACCCTTCAGTAATGGCACTCGTTCGGGTAATTTCGGATTTCTCCGGAAGTGTTCGCGGTGGTGGAATGAGGGTAAGCTGAGGGAGGTTTTGAGACGCGGTCAATCGGTTAAAATATGTGGAAATTTGATATATTTATCGAGAAATAACGCGTGAAATAAATAACATAAAATTACCAATCAATCATTTGAATGAATGTGTTTTGTTTCGTGCTGTGATTGTTATTGTAAAATTCTTTGAATAAATTAAAACATAAAAAGTGTAAGTGTATTAAAAATTTGGTATTGTTTTGTCAATGGATTCCGTAACAATCAAGGACTTTGCGCATACACACGTAAGACACACTTCACTATTGTATTTTTAAAACCTTATTCTTGCATTTTTGTGTTAAACAAGCATAAAATAACTTAAAGATATTTACAATGCATCTTTCTGTAATGTCAGCATTATATTATTTTGTGAAGAAACCAGTAAAATATGTGCATTTTTAGGTTAGCTCTGTTACGTTGACTATGCTGAATTGTAGGCGGAACTATGTCAAACAATAAAACAGTATAGTTCCGTAGAAAGACGCTGTATTTTATTTTGTATAATTTTGATGTTTTTCTTGTGAAAATCGTCGTCAAATTTAAGATTGGTGTAATGATGGTAGTATAAAATCAGGAGTAATGCATTACCATTGAAAATGTATTACAAATTACATTGTTTCCTGTTTTTCCCTTACCCTTTCTGCTTTTATTTCAGTACTTTTATAGTGATTATAGAATCACGTACCTTTTACGACTATATTTGGGTATTTACTTACATATTATTGGATATCGATTAGCCATTGCAATGATATAAATATTTTATATATTACCGGAAATGTATGAAATTTAGGAATTGTATAATATACAAATCCTAAGAAATGTATACAATGCCGGGACAATATAGGAAATGTGTGAAATAATTTGTCACAGGTTCTTTAATTCATACTTTTCTTAGGAAATATTTGTTTTAATAACTCAAAAACTTATTATTTTCTTCGGGTAGGTTGGCACACAGGTAAAATCGAGAATAAAAAACGCAATCAAACCGAAGTACCTATTTATTTTTGCAGGTAAACTGGAGTCGCACTTAAAATTACACAATTTGATATATTTGCGATTCCTGTTTTAAAATGTATGAAATCCCTAGTAAATTGTATTTAAATATATTTCATTAATAATTTTAAATATATTTCATTAATAATTTTAAATATATTTCATTAATACATAATATATTAGAATAATGTATAAAATATTTTATTTATAATACAAACAAATTACAAAAAAATAAATTTATTTCACACATTTCTTGCCGACTTTAGGCATTGTATACATTCCTAGGAATTGTATACAATGACGGATTTCCAGTAACATTATGACCAATTTGTGTGCATCTAAAACACTTTCCTAGTTAAAGTTAGGTGTAAATGTGTAAATACTTCATACACAGTACTCTAACTGTAAGGCTCTGGGTTTCCACCTGCAAGAAAACTTCTGCAGGAAGTGTCCAACAGTCTGTCAGATACTACGTATACGATAACTACGGAGTTTACACCTGCAAGATACTATCTGACAGACTGTCGAACACTTCTTGCAGAAGTTTTCTTGCAGGTGGAAACCTGGCTTAACAATAAAATGATATAAAAGAAAAATCGCCTTCTTGATCTTACTGCATAAGTATGCTACATTTAAAATTACACACGCAAACTTCGTCAAACGAAATGTAAAAAATACATGCCCTATTGAACTAAAATGCAAGTGTAATAAATTTTTACATGCAATCTTACGTTACATTTTCTGTCTGCTATTTATTTATTTGTGTCGTATTTGTTTTTCAGGAGGGATATTTCATAGACAAGGAGGTATGAAAAACCCTTTGGAAAATGGATAACAACACATCCGAAGTGATGTCGTACGGCATGCTTGGTAAGTTAGAATTACATATATTTTAAAAACCATTTTTTTTTCGTGATGCATACTGCATACATCTCTGGTGTAAATGTAGGATTCATAACCTAGGGTAAAAAGCGTCCGATATTTTTCAGGAGACTTCGTGTCCATTCGGTTGTAATTGAATTAACTCATCGAACCAGGAAATCATTTTTTGATATATGGGACATATTTGGTTTCAAATTTCTACTTGTAGCCCAGTAAAACGAGATTTATAGCGTAAATAATTCTCGGAAAGCTGGAAACTATTTTAATCTCTTCATAAACATCCAAAGAAGGTTTTTTGAAGTTTGCATCAAATTTGCGCTTGTGCTAAGATTTGCATATATTACACCTATTTAAAATAACTTTGGAATAAAATCCATAGACACTTTTGATTTTATATACCTATAGTTTTACATGCTTTTATGGTTATAGGTATTGCAATTATAGGTACCTATTATTGATATGAAACTTCCAGTCACTCATGCCATGTCCCCTATTCATTCAATGGACTGCAATTATATCATTAATCATCCTACTATGCTTGCTCGTAGCCGAGATCCGGCCGCTAAAGATATGACCTATCTGTTTTTTGATCGAAATGTGGTTTAAATGATAGGTTGCACAATGCACATTAGGGTCATATACATCGCACTAGGGTTGCCTATCAAAATCTTGCCGCAACCCCCCTCCCCCCAAAGCATGAGATAGGAGAAAGTAGTCAATGACAAAAATAATCTTTACTAAATTTTCTACCTACAAAAAATGTTCTATAGGTACATTTTTTCGTAGGACGAGTAGTTTACCCAGATTGGCCGGTCAAAATACCGGATATTTTTTGGTAAACAAAAAAAATAATTTTCATTATTCGGACCTTTTCGGGGCAGGGAGGGGGGGAGGCAGCAAGATTTTGATAGGCAACCCTAGTGCGATGTACCTATGACCTTACTCGTGTGTGCAAGCTATCATTTAAACCACATTTCGATCAAAAAATAGATAGGTCATATTTTTAGCGGTCGAATTTCGAGCTATTGGTAATTCTGCGATATTCAAACTGAAGAAAAAAAAAGTTGTCTTACTTTATAGAGAAAATTTTTTGGGAAAAGTAAGATTACTCAGCTAATATCCTAAGACCCAAAACGTAGATAAATGATACTTAATAATATTCTAATATTTTCGACCGACGGTACGCGGTGGCCGTCCATTTTTATCTTTAAAAATGAGAATATGTGTGTGTGAATATGAAACTTTATGATGACTGTACCCTGTACCTACTACATTGTACAACCCTTTACTAGATTACAGATTAAATCAAACACGTTCTGTAAAAATGTGTTTCAATGTTAACTCCTTCAGTATTAAGTAATGTAAATCATTGTGTTCTGTAAGTATTACCGTGACCGGACAAAAACCCATAAGAATATTGCTCAACATGAATAAATCCCAAAAAAGACAAAATCTCTTTGGAAATATTATGCTCAAGGGACAAAAACTCAATTCAAATTGGAATTTGAAAATAAAGTTGATTGTATCTATGAATATTCGATTTCTTTCAGTGTGTTAAAAACTAGCATAGATTAGAAAATAAACAAATAAGTAAGCGGATCTAAAATGGGATAGACAATAAAATAGTCAACATTTTATAAATAATTCAGCTACTGGAATCCAATTAGAAAGTTTGGGCTTTTATCCGTTGAGGATATTTTTTTTAAGAAAAGGATCTAGGCTTGCATACACAAGTCCTAATACTTTCCTGCTTACCTTGCACTAGGCTAAAAGCCCGTATCGCAAAGTGTGTAATGCATCGCCACCGCCGGCGTTCAAACCTGACACCTCCCGCTTGAGACTGCCGCCTCAACCAACTGCGCCCATCATGTACTCAATTTTATTTCTTTTGGGTTTTCGTCTTTTTGGGTTTTATTCACGCTAAACAATGTTCTTTTGGGTTTTTCTCCGGGAACCAAGTATTATATATTGTTCTATACTCGGACCTGGAGTTCAGCATTAGGTATGGCTTCCGCTGGCCGCTTTTCCGACGCCTCTCCACACACAAACATGATCTAATCTTGAAGAAAACGTCTCGAATAAAATGTCGCCTAAGGCAAGTGTGAATAAGGATGGATATTCCCTGCCAATGCGATGGACTGAATGGTCTCTGTCGGTTATTGTGAGAATGTTGAATGATTATAATGTGAGAAGGCAGAGCTGCATTAATCATTTCTAACTGTCTGTATTAATTAATAAATTAATAGGTGCTGTTTTTTTTAAGAAATGAATCTGGGTTTATCGAAATAAACCCAAATACACTAAGCTTGCTAATACGTAAGCTTGAAAAGCTTGTTTTGTGAAGTGGAGTAGGTCGGCAACGGGGATTTAACCCACGCACACTTTAACAGTCGAGGGCGTTACCAACCAAGGCTACCCACCACCTAATGTCGGTATAATTTTCCGAAAAATTTTGATATTTTTTGTACTTACATTTAATTCATTGTAATGTCAATTTTACAACTTTTGAGAAAAAATATAAAGAAATTTAGACAATGGATAATATTTTTATGCAAAAATATTTAAGACAATTGAATAAAACATTTTTTTTTGCAAAAAATGGCCCATTACGAAATTACTGCAAATTCTAGAATCCTTTGAAAATATACTTTAATCCCATAAAGCACAATTAGCTTGCAGCAAACGTACCCAGGCTGCTTTTACAAGCCTGCAAATCTGCGTGCCAAATGAGCAGCAAGTTTTCAATGGCTTTGCTAGTTTACCTGCTACAAGCATTCTGTAAACTTGCATTTCGCTTGTTGCAAGTTTGCACTAGCAGCATGTGACTTATTTAAGTTTGCTACAAACTTACATATTGCTTTGAGGTGGGATCAAAGAACATCATTTTTTTTCTTTTTTTTTGTATAGAAAAGGATCTGGGTTTGCATACCCAAACCCAAATACTTTCCTGCACATCTTGCACTAGGCTAAAAAGCCTGTATCGCAAAGTGTGGAATACATCGCCGGGGTTTGAACTTGGCACCTCCCGCTTAAGAGACTCCCACCTCAACCAACTGCGCCACCCATGTACTCAACGACCTACCATTTACTTGTTGACTATTATATAAATATCCTCTCGATTATTCACTATTCCTATTCGCCTCTGTCCCTCGACCATGATCTGGACGGCATGGGTTTAATTTAAATATAACTCGATGAATACCACGTGATCAGGAGACGGCTATTATTACTTTGTTTGTGTGTTGGTTGGGGCTCCTCCAGTCAACAACTTAACCTATTCAATATTCATCTGTAAGTCTTCAGCGTGGCAGCTACTTTATACGTAATATTATATTTCACGCCGTCACATTTAAAAATAGCCATAAACAATATCTACCCACGTCAGTAAAGTATTAATCGCTCCCGCGTTTTTTCATATTATTAAGAATCACATTTCCCGCGTCGTCGTGTTGCAATTGACAAAATGGCTGCCGCGTACTTACGGCAAGATGGCGGATCACGTTGTTTGTTTACGAATTGTATTTCTATCAGTTGCGGCAAAAGGAAACTCCTTTTTTTAATGAGTGTTTCAAAGTGACACTTTATGGAATATAGCGCCAATAAGATTGTGAACAGATATAGTGCTAATTAAAGTGGCAGTGTAATTTTAATGTAAAGTGATAAATTTTTGTGTAAAGTTTGTAAGTGTTAAATTTGCAAATGCTTAAACTGAAAGTATCATCTAAGTTTCAAGTGATATTTAAATTTCCAAGTGACGTAAAGGTATCTTGGATATCCCAGCATTATAAAAATATATTTTCTTCTAAGTAAAGGTATTCAATGGAAGCAAAAAATGGAAGGGTGTGACGTTTTGGAAAATTTAAGCAAAAAAATGATTAATTAATTTTTTTTAATGCTATAAGTTATAAAAATATTTGGATCATCCAAGTAGAGAACACTTTTCATTTTATACCTACCTTAATTCGTTTAAAACTCTCTCCTCCATTTATTTTTATTATCATTTTAAAGCCAATAACTTTAATAGCCGATACCATTAGTTGCGCCACATAGAACAGACAATAAATCAAACTGAAAAGCGAATTGATTGTAAAAATTTACTTCTGTCATTTTGATAGGACAGATACCTTTTTTCGATTATTGCATTTACAATAAGCCCTTTTAATTTCATGTTTATTAATTAAGTCCATTAGAGTTAAATATAAAATTAGTTATGAACTTTCATATATGTACCTAAGCATCACTCGCATCATCATCCCGCCAACTCAATCTAAAAAGTAGCGGAGATTCGTTAATTCAGTCACTGCTACTTTCTGTTAAAAACTAGTTTAGAAATTACGGGTCACTGAGTCACAGTCTAATGTAGAGATAGTTACTCAATAACGGAGTAACTGGTGAATGAATTCTAGTGAAATGAATAGTGTTTGTTATTAATAGGTACAAGAACGAAGAACGTTCAGAATACATAAAATAATATCTAGGTGTCTCCTTCTTATCATATTCCTTCCTCTTTTTGTCTATATTTTACTTTTTTTATAAATGTTTCTCTTTATAATTATTCTCATTATTTATTCTTTTTTTTTTTCATTTTTAAAAATGAAGCTAGGTTTATCGAAATAAACCCAAATACATATTTGTACACTTCACAGTAAGCTTGAAGAGCTTGTGTCGTGAAGTTAAGTACGTCGGTATCGTGGATAGAACCCGCGCCCACAGGATGAACAGTCGAGCGCGTTATCAACCAGGTTATCGACCACCTCATTTCCCTTTCTATAGTTGGTATTTGTGACCCACCATTCTTTCTTTCAAAAAGCATCTGCATTGAGTCTTTGTGGTGTTTTCCACTGGACATTCTACTACAGTTAGTGCGAAGCGGATTAAGAGCTTCTAGTTTGATACCAGTATAATATTATACTCTTCTATCACTCAAATATCATGTTATTTTTTACTGTTAATTTCTACAACACAAATCACAGTGATTTTGCTTTCTTTCTACTTCCTACTACCAATAACAATTGTGTGTTTGAAACTGCTGCAAGAATAGCATCGGTCAACTACTGCAAAGTACTTATTAACCTTTAAAGTCTCTAATTAACAGTGGACGCAGTATGTGCAGTAATATCTCATACTGTTTTGATACCATTGTATGTAATGTATGATGGGATGAGAGTCATAAGGAACATGCGGCTATTCTGGGATAACATCTGTTTCTTGGCCAAAGGATTAATAATGCTATATTATGGTGAACTCATTATTATATAGAGTATATAGACACAAGACAGATACATATAGGCACACTGTATACTAAATATTTAACGTACATTGTATCATATTGTACCTATACACATTACACATAATGTAACTATATTCGATTACACAGTTTCAGTTAGGGATTTGAGAATTGTGACGAATCACTGAAAATATCAATTACGTCTATACCTTGCAGTATTCCTACAACAGTGTAGAAGAATTAAGGGTGAACATTGTCGGGCTTACGACCGACCTCGGCCGGCTTAAGTGATCACTTTACATTCGAGAAACATTCGCCATTTCAATTCACCCCGGCTGGGATGGGGGATGGTTAAAATGTGTAAAGTGATCACTTAAGCCAGCCGAGGTCGGTCGTAAGTCCGAGAATGTTCATCCTTAGTTCTTCTACACTGTTGTAAAAATACTGCTTTATATATAATGAGGTTATCAGAGAGATGGCTGATGACGAACGTGTTCTGAGTGAAAGGAATCGTAGAGTGCGTATGACGAATTGCATGGATGTGCGGCTTGAGGGGATAGGATAGAATAGTTCGACTGAAAGATGGGTGACTAGAATGAAAATGAACAAGTTTAGACGATTTGGACATGTTGAGAGAATAAACTATGATCGCATTACTAAAAAGATATTTGCGTGAACAAAGAGGCGTAAGGCTGAGGATGTGTGGTCGTGTCTAAGAGATTGGACCTCTAGATCATGTCTAAGAGATTATTGTGAATGTATGGATGTAGGTATCCCACAAAGGAACTGAGAGAGTGAAATTATTATATTACAACGATTTATTACAAAAACATTTGAGTCATATAAACGTGCATAAATTGTGACAAAACATAAAAAAAAGTTATGCGGGAGAAAAGAGTAATCGATGCAATCATTTGTGAGAAAAGAAATCAGTTTTCATGTGGCAAGTACTTAGGTATATGAAAACAGTTATTCTTTTAAAAATCTTGGAAAAAAGTCATATTGTCATCTTTAACAAACCTCTGCCAAGTATAAACCATTCGCAGATGAAAGAGACATTACGTATGATATTTTAATGAGATTGCTGTATATGGAGTTACGCATTTGGCTGTGTTTTTATAGAGTGCATTAGCCCCATAAACAGAGTATTTAAGTTTATTATGAACATAAATGATGCAAATGGCAATTACATTGCTCACAGCTGTGGTTTGCATTTTGCACATGCAGCAGCCAAATTATTATGAAGAGTGTAAGAAAATCACTGGATTTATACCAAATTAAAGGGTGTGTGTAAGAATAAGACATTCTGTCATCTCTGCCTATCCTCCAAGGAACGCAATGTGAGAGATAGTGATAAAGTAAAACATGTTTAAGAACACTTTCGAGTAGGAAAGTCGACAAAATTCTCAAGGATGCTCGCGTACTGAGTAAAAGGAACTGCCGATCGTAGGTACTTATATGTATTAAGCATCAATGAATATCTTAGGTGTATAGGGATTTGGATAGTGTGATAGCGATTTGTCGTCTCTGACTACCCAGTAAGGGATTACGGTTGAGGGGATAGATCCTATAGGCATTAAAACAGCTAATACTCTATCTATAGTAAGATCATCACAATCCTAGCTTTGCCATAGACTATATAATATATCCAATATTTTAACGGTTTACAAAATAATTATCATGTTCTTATTTTTGTGCGTATGGAGTGCAGATTGGAAAGATGAAATTCATGAATATGATGATTTTGTTATCATTGTGTAGATTATTGTTATCAATCCCATTTACCTAATTATTCCATGTAGGAATAGATAATACATATTTTTATAGTTCTGTTTTGTTGTTTTATCAATCTTGTTTATGTATTTATCAGATCAGATTAAGTCAAGCATTTTTATTTGTAGAATCGTTTGGTTAAACTGTTGTGCATTCTTGTTTCCCTCTTGTGTCTGAATAGTATAGTTAGGTAGTGTAGATTTTCAGCTAAAGTGGCTATTGGTACGTTTCTCCATTTTCAGCTAAGTGGCTAATGGTACGTTTCTCCATTCTGTTAATTATTAACAAAATGTTATCACACAGCATTCTCACTATCAACATCAATTCAATCATTTTGTTATACGTATTATCCATTCTTTACTTTCAAGGCGAAAAATTCAATGAATTTCTATTCTCTCTAAATCTAAACTGAAATCACAAGGTTTTTGACCGTCGGTTATTAGTGGAAGTCCATTTTTAAGATAAAAATGAAAGACCACGTCTTCTTCTTTCTCATCTGTTTTAATTCCAATGCTGGACATAGGCCTCCCCTCTTACTTTCCACAGATCCTTATCCTGGTCATGCTGCATCCACTTGCTTCCTGCGATTCGCCTCACATTATCAGACCATCTTGCCCGAGGTCTTCCTACGATCCTTTTGCTATGTATTTAATTTAAAATCCACATTAGTGAGTTTAATTACAGGCGGCTAGTGTTTGACGATTTGCACCCTCATCGTCAGGAGATTGATAAAACTTTATTCAAAATTGCTTAATGATGAGGATGTGCAAATCCTCGAGCACTAGTTGCGTAATTTAAAGTCATTATTAATGTGGATTTTAAACTAAATATTTAATTTTAACTCAACTGAAAAGGTTCCACGTTCCTATAAAAAATATTGACAAAAAACATACTTACATCCATATTTTCAGCGTTCTATAAAATACGAGTAATAAATTGAAGGTACGTTTATATCAAACTGACCTAAAAATATTTCGGAGTGTTTTTGTGACTTTTTACCAAACTAAGTGAAGACTTAAGGTCTGTGAATAATGAGTGCCTTGTGCTGTGGCGCGATATGATCGCCCTCCTCATGTGCATCATAATGAAGATCCTGGAGTGTTCTTCTAGAAGGAAGGGACGGGGGAGTCCCGTGAGATGCGAGTGTAAGGCGGGAAGAAGAAGAAGGAGCGGTCCCAGGCCGAGTAGGCCTCGAGGGGGTAAGTTTATATAGTCACAAAATTCGAATTTAGAATTCGTTCTATTTTTTAAACATTACGTATTGAAAAAAATGTTGTCTATGCTCAAAGTAAAAACGGGACGTTCAAATAGCGTCACCATGGCGACCACCGACTATCGTGACGTCACACTAACTTGGTCTTTGGAATATTCTTCCCCACACATTTTCTCACCACGATATGTGACGTCATCAACTTGTTGTATTATCGCTTCAACCATGCTTCAACCTCTTGTGTCAAATTTGGAATGAAAATGGAAGTTCAAAATAAGAATAATTTATGCGAAATAATCGATTTTGGCTTATTGTATAAAAAGGAGATCAAATATCAAGAAAATATCCACCAGAGTCACTGCGTGTTATTTTAAAAATTTTATCAACCAAATTACAACGTTATATCTAATAAACTACGGAAATAATCTCAAGTTTTTAATAAATGTCAGAGGTAACTTTAGAATTACTTTATTATCGAGAAAATTTAGAAAAATCATACTTGAAATAACTATAGTCCCTTAAAAATATTCTAATTTATCTACGTTTTAAGTTTTAGGCTGATATCTTTAGTATTAGCTGAGTAATCTTACTTTTCTCAACGCAATTTTCCATTTTCGTCACAAAAGTGACAGTGAACCATTTTGTAAAATAGCGCCAAAAGAAAACTACGCGTAAACTATGTCCCTCTACCGGCAAACAATGCAATTGTTTTGCGACGCGATATGCGACGAACTTCACAACATTCAGTATTTACTGCGCACGTGAGGAGGTGGACGTTTGTCAAATTGTTCGGCTGATCTTGTTATGTTATATTTTTATTATTTCTACAAAAATACAACGTGATTTATTAATCCTCAACTCTAAAATTGCGTAATTGACTTCCTAATTGTTTAATTTCGTTGCAAAATATCTAAAATCTAATCGTTTGTGTCATAATACGTAATTATAATTTGGCGTATGAATGTAATCTGACAGTTCGAGAAGAAAGTGAAATAGGTTTATTATTGTAATTATCGTTCAAAATATAATACAATCATTGAAATGTGATTGTTTTTGTGTGGTTTTGTTTATATTGTTGTGGTAAATTGTGTTGTTTGTACATGGAATAGTGAAATTAGCAGTATTTTGCAATGTATTATGTGATGTGCCAAAATGTTACGCAGTTTTTGCGTTGACTGAACGAAGCAATATGAGGATTAAGAATTCTAACAGAGATCAGCTAAACGGTAAGATGATAATGGATTATTCAATATTTCTAATTGGGAATCAACTCGAAACTTAATCGATTCGATTAGGGTGTAAATTGAATTAGGTAATGTAAGATTACCATGAGAATACCTTGCAAATTTTGTTTTTGTATCCATGGAGTAGTTCGATAACATGGAAAATGGAAAACACTGGTTGTCTCTTAGAATATTTTTCAGAAGACTATCGTTGTAACACGCCCGACTGTTAATCCAGTAGGCGCGGGTTCTATACCCGATGCCGACTTACTCCACTTCACGACACAAGCTTTTCAAGCTTACTGTGAAGTGTACAAATGTGTATTAGGGTTTATTTTGATAAACCCAGATTTGTTTTAAAAAAATATATTTATAGTACGGATAAGTACAGGTACATCTACATATGTTGTGATTACAAATATAACATTTGTTCACTAGGGCGAGCTTATCGCAATGCTGCGATCTCTGCCAGCTAACCCCCGTTTATATAGTTGTATTGTAATGGTTTGGTTTCTAAATTCTGTAATTACCTAGTCAATAATCACCTACCATATTTAAATTAGCGTTTAAAATTACCATATTATACATAATAAAACTTTCCTATGCAAATTCGCTGTGAATTTTAATTACCATTGCATAATTCGACGAAGATGAAGATATACCATTGATATTTTTCTCGGCATTATTTCCCTATTATTGTGGTTCCATCCACAACCGAGCGAAACATGTCATAAGAGATTTTAAAGTTTTTTTTTAATGTTGACCTACGACCCACTCGCACTCGAGCCAAACGAAAAAAACATTAGATTGATTCCTCCATCATTGCTTACAGCTTCCATCTCATCTTGCAGTAGATTTTCGTATTCCAAGCCTAATGCAGGCTTCATACGCTTGCTGAGCCTCGACAGGCGTTCACAAGTTCAGAGGCGTGTGGATGGGGCGTTTGTCTTGGTTCGTGTGGGTTGTGAACTGTCGTTTACTATACAAATCAATGGAAGTTTGCGGCAGGCACTTGCGAAGCATAAGTTGTTTGTGAACGCCTGCCGAGCGTGCGGAGCCAACGTAATAATTTCAGCTTGTACTTTTGGTTTTTATCTCAGCATTGATGAGTAGGTACCAGTGGCACAGGGTGGATTTCTGCAGAGGGAAAGCCGGGGCTAACATTTCTTATGGGATTACGTCAGATTTGACACTATTATACCTATCATTTTTTCCAAAAGGTAACTCGATGGGAATCGTGTTCTTAGGCTGGTAGGTACCCTCTATTAACTACTGTTACTAAGTAAGTACCTTCTATAATTATATAAGTTATTGGTTAGAGGGCCATCTGGCTTATGTATTTATGTTGTATTTTTATTTATTTCCCCAACATCTAATGTTAGACATGAAAAAACTTCTGTTTCATAATAATGTTAAGAGATGTCGGGATATTATGTTACTGTGGTTAATTTATATAAGTGTTTTTTTTTTAAATAAGCGCTTGTTGTAGACCGCTTTTGGTTAACCAATGTGCAATGTGCAAGCTGTAGCTAACTGGGTATAATAATAATTGTTCAGTCTTCAATTTCAGGCACAATGCTTGTATTTTAGACCCCGCGTTGAGCCTTATCCTGTGATATCTGGATAGGTGAATGTTTCCCAGTATTGGGCTGATGAGTTTCATATATGAATCATGAATGATAATATGTATGTACACTCTTCTGACTGATAATACTGAGAAGTGTGTTGGCTACTTTCGTGTGCGAATACGACCATTTTACAAATGATCTAACAACCTAGTACCTATAAATAAAGTATTCTATTTTGATTATCTTCTTCAAAAAACTCCTACAATCCAATACTATCTTATCTATATATAATTTATTAAACCTATGTAGCTACTAAAGAAAAAAATAATCCACTCCATTTCTACATTTCTCACTATGTGTGAGATAAACCTAATCTGGAGCTAAACATGGCCCTAGGAAGGGGGGGGGAGTTTGGACCCCCCCTTCCTACGGCTATGCCCTGGAAATTCCTCAACCAACCCATAGTTTTATATCGTTTTTTTATTGTGTTATGAATCCATTACATCACAGTTGTTTCACTAAAAAGTTTAGCCTGCGGCGCTTTTTCTGCGTTTGAGTTCCATTTGTCAATATCAACATTTTTGTTGTTTCCCCTAGTTCTAGCACCTAGCTCCCTCCCTCGAAGCTGACGACGCCCATGGTTGTTACTTACTGTCTCTACCACATATGAATATGAACTTATAAGTCTGTGGAGAATAAATTGTCGACATTGAGATTCGAATCCGGCACCCCTCGTTTCTTCTTATCTTTGTCATCACCGCATTTTGCCTTAGAATATTTTCAAATTAAAACTTTTCACATTTTAGATGTGTGATTCTTTTAAATTTTCGTAATCATTATATTCCTAGGTCATTCGTGTTAATTGGATGCCCTATTTTACATTATTGCCTATCATTGAATTTTACATACAGATACGGGTGTTGTGTTACCCAACCCAACCCAATGCAACATGTAACCCCGAAGCCCCGAATATTATTGTGTTTACAATACATAGGTATAGGTATGTGTATAGTATAGATGTGTAGTACCTATTGTCTCCTTGCCTAGCACTAAACAGCTGCAGTATTGATAATAATTTTCACCTTTTGTATTTAGGCTCGAATACGTACCCACCTTCTAACACTGATGAATGGGGGTGAATATGGGCTCATCAACTCTCACCCACGTATTATGGATGTGTTTCTGATATAGTCTCTTCCATTGTATCCCTAATGGGATTACAGGAAAGTTTGTGGATACTGTGATGTATACAATATAGGGTATGGATGTATGGATGGGTGGACTATCAACTTGCCCACATTGTTTCCATGGATTTATTGTATAATAGTGTAGCCTCCTGACATTTAATTAGGTAATGAAATGATATAGTAAGAGTATAGTGATGGGGACATGATATAATTATAATAGGTACCTACTAAGATTGTTATTGTGTCTGCGTAATCCAACTTTTTATATGTGTATTTGTGTTAGTGAATAGACTGGGGCTTTCTTATCAATAGGTGCACTCTGATGTACAAGTATTCAAAAGGATTCGAATCTCGGGCTTACGATGTACCTAGGTATATTTATTTATTTACACTTTTGGTGAACAAGATACAGAGACTTATAACGGTATTTATGTACCCCATATAAAATTTAGATTACCTAATTAAAATGTACCAATTGAAACGTGTTTATGATAAAACAGTAGTACAATACGAAACTGTCACCTAAAGCAAATATGTGTGCAACATTTCAAGGTGCTGGGACATTGGGAAGTTTTTAAAATTTAGTAAATGTATAGACGAAAGCAGCAACAAGGACAGACGAAGTTAATAAAGCGTGGTGATGATAGATCATCATTGAAAAACAATTTGATTGTAGGTATGTTATTTATGAATCAATAAAATTATTGAATCATCGCGAATGATCAACAATTACGATTCATCGAATCGATAAACAATATACTATTTCATATACACCTACTGTATTGTCATATGATTAGGTATACTATGTACTATCATTATTCGCTCTTTTTATTGCCACATCAATCAATACATTCATTACAATCTCAGATGTTTTATTGTTATTTACTATCCGATGTATGGAAACTGGCAACATTAAGAATCTTCCGAGTCAATAGGTACAAGTTAATTACATAAGTATAAATGGCAATCTCAACAGATACAGCGAAGGATGAACTTTCCACGAGGCTTGTGACTGATCGTCGTCTGGCTTAATGTGATCACTTTACACTTATGTAACATTTACCAATTGGAGATTAAAGTTCATCCATCCACCGCGGCCGGATATCGAACCCAACTCTAACCTGATACCGGTATTCTACCCGCTGTGTTGTGTAGGCTAGCCGCGACTGAAGCAAGATGGAAGGGTAGATATTGTACTATCTGCTTCTATTGGGATTGGTTTGATATTTATTTCGTGCATACGAATCAACCATAATTTTGACTCCGGTAACATTGAGTTTTTACTGAGCTATTTGTATGGCAGATGGCGGTAGGGATTCAGCCAAATTTTATCACATGTTTAATTAGATTGGGTATAAATTTATGTTGCCAATTTTTGTCGGCACTTTTTAATTATCATCAATATTCTGAATTCTTTATTGTATCAGAATTCAGAATATTGATAATGTAACCTACAATACAATATAGTAGAAAAGTTAATGGGTACCTACCCTCAGGGGGTGGAAAACACAGATGACTCATGCTTTAGGGACCGCACAACAATATACGCCCTAGAACTTGGTTTTCCCTTATTCACCCTTCGCCTAAACCCCACCAGCACCCCCTGATACGCACTTACAATAAGGGTCGATAAATTTAGGCAACCATCTGAAAGAGCGCAACTCATTTACACGACCGAATCTTGCGTTTCTTACTTTTATCTTCCCCCCTTATTATCATGTGCCTACGAATTTTCCCATTTTTACTTACTTCCGCGTTGTAGGAGTAACACTTTTTGACATTGAATTTTCTCTTCTCTAGTTACGTCTTGAGAGGATCACATTTCGGACACTTTGTAGAAAAATCGTTACGTTGTTTACTCCCTTTGATATTATCTTTATATTTTGATTGATACGTTTTTACGTATGTGTCATAATTTTTATTGTGTTATAGTTTTTCCATCATTTTCACTTTCAAGTTATTCATTTAAAAGAGTACGCATACTGACATATCAAAAATTTCTATAAACGGGAGACCTTAGTATCTCGCGTAATGATAATATGCATTAAAATCTAGTGAATAACCGTAAAAGTTTTTTGATTGCAGCGAAATTAACCCCAAAAAATGAAAAAAAAACGCTATTTTTAACATTTAATCATGCGATTGTTCATGCGATTTTGAACCTTAATGCCGTGGGAAATGACCGTGACATCATAGTTGGGTCGCGAGCCTTAAGTATCCATACGTCTTTTTGTTTACGAGCTTGTGAATGTTTATCAGTTTAATGTGCGGTTGTCGTGTGAAATTTTTAATGTGCTTTAAAGCTGTTATAAGCTTCAGAAGAAGAGCTTAATGTGCTTATTGTTATAAGAGGGTGTTTATTTGCTCTGGAAGAGTTGAACAAAGGTCAGTGCATAGTTTCGGTAGAATTATTGTTTCTTTTCTTCTAATTTCAATATAGAGCTTGATAGCTCCTTTACTATTCATCGTCATATTATATTCGTAGGAAATTTTTGGATAACATTTTTTTCTCTAAATTGCTGTATGATATCAAAAGTAGGATTTTTTTTAAAGATTTTTTTTTATGGAATGGCGAATTTCTCCAATGGCGAAATTTCTGTTGATCTGACCACATGATACATCAGCAATATTTGCTATTAGAGCCATTTTCAAAAATTTTGTACCGTAACTCACACGCAATAAAAATGTGACTCAACTGATTCGTGACATACCTGCAAAAAATGTAACTCACGAGCATTGTAAGGGAGCATTTACACATGATTAAATAAAAAATTATAATCTTTTTTATTTTTCCTTGTTTATTTTATACAACAATAGAAATACAAAAACAAACAAATGTAGCATCTCACCCTTCTCACTAAACAACAAAGCTACCCATTTATCAGTGGGTTGAAACTTAACCTATAAATATTTGAGGAACAAAATTTCACACACAGTTTTTACACCAAGATCAATTATTATTATCAAAAAATGTGTACTTCAACATTTATTACATTTCATCAGTGCTGTGCCTCAAGTTTTGAATTTAGGAAAGATGTAGGTACCTACACTTATTTTTCTGCAAATTTGTGTGAAATGCTCTTCTTTATATGCATAATACCCCACTTTTTTGTTATTTATTTATTTATCTATCCAAGGTTACCATACAGATATCACTTATAATTCAATTCCGATAAATAAATACATAATAAATAATCGTACACTTCATAGTACACTAGAAATATTTGTATTATGAGTGGAGTAGATCGACAGTGCAAATAGAACCCCTGCCCGTTTGTTTGACAGGTTGAGGATACCTCAAATAAGACTGTAGACCACCTCATGGCACATAAAATATGGGTTTCATATTCATCAATGCACCATGCAATTACACAGGTGTAAACCTAACTTTATTCCTCTCAATCGTAACTCACAAGTTGTGAGTTACATTTCGTAACTCACAGGAGAGTGTAATTCGTGAGAAACATAAACTTTTTTCACTACCATCTTAAAATTATTGTTGATTCAAATAAACTAAACACACATTTCAATATATGTTAGATAACTCTATGGTATGATAACAATTATAAATAAAATATAACTTAACTTCTTTTAGTATTTACCGTCACTTCACATGAATTTTTATTGTGCAAATCGACCCGCGCTGAGTTATAACAACAACAGAACGGTCACTAAGTAAAAAATAGCAGGAAATTTCGGGTGGTTTGACACATACGGTGTTGCTAGAGCAGGGAAATATTGTTTTTGGGACAAATTTACTATAAAATATAGTCAAAACTTCCGTTACATCCTTTGAGTAACTCACAGGTAAGAAAACGCGGACATAGATATAATGTATTTTTTTAAGTACATAAAAAAACGAAACTTCGGTATTGAGCGAAATTATAATAAAACATATATATTTCTAAGAAATGCAACAGAAATTCCAGTTTGAAAATGTTTATTTTAGAGTCAACAACCAATTCATTCAGCCAAGGTGGAGAAAGGACATGTTTAATTTGTATGGGACGTGTAGGATGATTAAATTTCAAATCATAACTTTATGTATTATTTAATCAATATTATACAATATTAACTGCTAGAGTTGTAGTAGTAGGTTTAAAGTTACGGGTAAACGAAATAAACCTTTGAAAAAATGAGCAACTTTTCTATAAAAAGAATTTCTTTTTGTTGGACAAGAATTTCATCGAAATGTACAGTTTTTTTTAAAAATGCTCATTATGAATCTTGTACATAGTGCATTCATAATGCCTACACAATTCTTCTTCTTCTTCCTCTTGCATTATTGTATTAGGTCGGGTGACCTGTTTGTGACGGCGGGCTGTCCTGGGATGAGGAGGTCCAACTGTCCTTCCATCTCTTCTACCAGTGGAGTTTTCCGTTTTGACTATCTTTGCCAGTATGGTGTCACCCATTCGGTCGACATGGTCCATCCAGAAGCGTCTTCTTCTTCTTCTCCTATACAGTGCAATTATATTAAATCTTATATATGTGTTTGTTATTACTTACTTATATATAATGAACTATAATAATTTTATGTAAATTTCTACTGCTTGATATAGAATTTGCATCATAATTGTCGATTGAATCTATAAACTTATATATAATATTGTGTTATTGTGATTATATAATAGTACACATACTTATATAACTATGTAATTAACCTAGAGTTGTATTATTCTACAACTCTGATGTCGTAAACGAAGCCCTCCAAGTGTATATCTACAGAGTATAGCTGTTCTAGCTACTCGAGTTTTTAATTAAAAGTAAGAGAGTGTAAAGTGCATATCTAATACGCAACTATGTTCTATATATAGGTATGTAGTAAACTGTTTTACCTACATTCCACAAAGGTGTAACTAATACGTACTAAGGGAATCAATCGTGTATGAACTTCTAACATTGACATTTCTTTAAGGTTATTTATTAGATACACATTATTGAGGTTTGCTGGCGGAGTTCGCAGCATTGCGATAAGCTCGCCCTAGTAAACAAATGTTATAATTTATACATATATAATGTTAAAATATCTGTGTATTTTGTTGAAATTACTGCTATGTTAATGTCTGTTAAGTTTTCTCGTATTTCATGTTTATTTTTGAAATTTAAAGCGATATTTCACACGCCTTGAATTTTAAGGTTCAAAAGATGAGACATATTTAGACAATAAAGAAAGTTTGGGACAGTACGTCATCATCATAATTGGTAGGTACCTAACGTAACAAAAAATAAATACCTACCAGCTAAGGTTATTTTAAAACGTCTACCTTCTCATTTCGGCGAATCTGTCCTCCTGCTAGCTGTGACGCAGTCGTCTCATCCCAGTACGATTCCTCCTCAAAGCAGGGGGTTTTCAGGGAAACCGGCCCGTCGGAGAAAGGGTTGGATGAAAGAGATTTTATTTATATACTGTCGCAGGAGTGTGGGATAGTCCTATATTGTATATTTATCTATACAGGACCATGGGCGTCGCCAGCCTCGGAGGTAGGGGGGGAGGGGCAACAAAAATTTGAAAAATTTATTACTTAAGTATAAAAAAACGCATAAATAGCAGAATAGAAATAATATTTTTTTGTGAGACATTGTGAAGAAAGTCGTGATGTGGTTTGTTTATTTGAAAATGTATATAATACTTGGCACAATAATATCTATGAAAGTGTTTTTTATGACAAAAAGGAACAAAAAAAGCGCCGCAGTCAATTTTTTGTAATGAAAATGATACGATTTTAATACTAATTTTAGAAAATTTATGATATAATCAGAAAATGTGTGGTAGTAATGTGAAATTTTATGAGATTTTATCATTTAGTATGAAAAAATATATACAGTAGAAGTCCGATAATCCGGCACGTTCGGGACCGGCTCGGTGCCGGATTACCGAATATTCCGGTCTATCGGGCGGTGCCCTTCTTTTTAGTGTAGGTACTTTGTTTTTTTAACTACATACATACGTAAATCGTAATTATAAGAACAATTAGGTTAATAATTAAACTAAGTACAAATACAGTATGCAAATACAACAAAGTTTATTTTACATTAATTTCATATAATGTTTCAAAAAAAGTCACGAATGTCTTTTTGTTTTCTTGACTTTTGGCGTTAAGTATAAAATTTATTTCTAATGATATGGAAATCAATAATTTATGAAGCACTGTAGCCTCAGCAAAAGAGATCCGGAGCGATGCCGGACTATCGGGCATTCCGGACTGTTGGATGCCGGACTAATGGACTTCTACTGTACCTATTCCAATCTCTAGGGGGGGGCAGCTGCCCCCCCATGACGACGCCCATGTACAGGACCATCATGCGTTGTGGTGTTGACGTTGCTGGTCTTAACTAAACAAACATCTGTCACGTTGACATGTAATTCCACACGATATTGGATTGCCAGCAGATGTAATTAATCACAGAATATATTATATCTATTTATCTACCTCCTCATGCTGCATCCCTTGCGGGGTAGCCAGAGGACAGAACACCAGTTCGATCCATGACTATTTATCTATGACTTGTGTAGGTGCCTACTTATTTTACATTCATTCCTAGTTTGGTGTTTTCTTCAGAGTGTCTACGCTGCCCTACGCTTAACACACATGTTTGGCTTCTTCACATTAGATTATTCTGAATATATACAGTAACTTATACACCTTCCACAGTCCAGACTATATAGGCGATAGCTCTACAATATAGATTACTTACGTGGTGTAAGATTATACGGGATTATTAATTGCTTTCTAGACTAAGGGTAGAAAGTTTTCGGCGAACATCGGGTCGATTACGAATAACGAAATTCTTTGTGGGACAACCACATTTTTTTGACCGAATGTTTCGTGGTGGAAGTTCATTGTATCTATAATATTGATGAGATAGAATACCCAATACAACACTATACTATAATGCCCTTACGCCGCATCCCTTGCGGGGTAGGCAGGGAGAACAAAACGCCACACTGCCCTATCCTTACACACTCCTTGCGTCACGTTCGTGTTATTAGTCATATACCTACTCACGTCTATTCCTTTGACTCAGTACACACCTGTCCTTGAGTATCTATCTGCTCGAAATGATCTATCCAGAGTTTCTATAAACACCCCCTCATTCGGCATCATACACTGTCATCACTGATTCTTTCAATGTTTCCAAACCATCGTAAATTTGTTCACTTTCATTCTCTCCACAACACCAGTCTTCCAATCGCTCATATCTCCAATTATCTCTAGATACCCAATACTCGTCAGAACAAATACCTAATACGTTGGATCGTATTATGAATTCGAGTTTAGGTGTGTATGTAAGTTTACAAGCACGTATAAATAAATGAATTTTGATATGAAATTCAGTAGCTGTGTATTAATATTTGTTTTCCATTTCGATTAATCCCTCTGTAGACGTGCAATTTGTGTGTGGGATTACTGAAGATAATGAGTTATTGTACCTAATAATAATATTTGTCAAGAGTTCGGGGAAACCATACCTACGCCGGCCCTGTCTCGTCCAGTCCGGTCTACAACGATGACGTGAGTAGCTTAGCTTAGGGGATTGGTATGAAGTTAATATTCAAATCCACCCATGTGTTATAGAACTAGGGTTGAATGGTAGGTTTTTTAATTCAAAACATCCAATACTTATACTTTTATTGCCCAATCCCACCAACTACTATCTAGGAAGGAGAGCCCTAAGAAATTTCCATATAAAAACAGAGATAATATTCTATTTATTTAGGTATATAGTGTGAGTCCTGCAATAATTCCACATGAAATGCAACATGCAGCTCATATATTCTGGGCGGAGATATTTGGGCACCTAACGTAGGTGAGTTGCATGTTGCATTTCATATGGAATTATTGCAGGACTCACACTCTATTGCTAAATAAATAGAATATTATCTCTGTTTTTGTATGGAAATTTCTTAGGGCTCTCCTTCCTAGATAGTATAGTTGGTGGGATTGGGGATATGTATTTTTGCGAATTACCTACTGTCTATTTTTAGTTTCTATTTATAAGTCTCAACTTCCCTTCAATCCTCGGTTGCCTACAGTATTATCCGTCCGGTGTTTGTGTTATAAGAATTATTATCATAATGTTGATTATTCCGAACATACAGATAATAATATTAAATTGAATAGGTATTATTGTTGCAATGTACACTGGGACCTCTCATTACGGGTGATTCCGAAACGAATTGTATAAAAAATCGAATAACACGCCAATGCATTACTCTGTATCACTAGTTCCGCAATAAGAGAAATGCTAATAACATAGGAAACTGTTGAATCAAATAAGAGTGTCAAAGCAAAGTAGGAACTTTGTTTAAAGAGTATTTTTATTGTAGAGTCATTTGTTAAATTTATGTCGAAATAACACTTTTTATAAAAATTCGCGAAATAATGCCCTTGATTAATATTTTCATGGCATTCTTATTTGACAGGATTTCTACATTGAGACGCATCTTCGATCAAAGATAATTTTGTCACTTTATTCATCAAATTTAGACAGCCAAAACAAATGTCATTGACAGCTTTCTAGTAAGAAAGAATAAGTGTGTATTGATTTATCTTCTTTAAGAATTTATTTAAGATTGGTGGTATCTTTGAATTTGAGAGTATTTTTTTGCGGGGTAGAACGCATTATCGTATTCTACACTATCTTTAATTTACACGGCAAAAGCTGTTTCGCTTTACGAGTGTTTCACACTACGAGCAAGATTTTGGAACGCATTATACTCATTAGTTATGAGAGGTTCCACTGTATTTCGATTAGGTATTCACCTATCTACATAGAATCAGCGGAAACCGCCAACTGTTTTGGAATGTTAAACAATAAACACAGCCATATGGAATATTACTTGCACATTAGTACAGTAGTTTAGAGTGCGAATCTAGCGAGAGGGAGGTAATGGATTCTGAGTTGTATTCTGAGCTTCATACAAGATAAGAAAAGTGTTTAGATGATTAAAGTTATTCCAAGAGATATACAGCAAAGGATGGACTTTCCATCAAGCTTATCACTGTACACTCAAGTAATATTCACCAATTCCAGTTCTTCAACGGCCGGGAATCGAACCCAGACCTCCAGTAGCCTGACAAACCGGTATTTTACCGCTGTGCTGTGAAGAAACGTAATAATATATTGTACCCCAGCCTCCATTGAGATTATTTCTTTGGTATTTCAAGTTATAAGTTTTTGGGTTTGTGTATGCAAGTCCAGACCCTTTCAGATACTTACAGTTTTTCCAGGCAGTTTTCTTTCGAGTCAACCCCGGGGCCAGTTTGAATCCGATGTATTCGGTTTCTATTTAGGATCGTTGTCTAACCATTTGATCAGCATGTGCGTTCCTTTGCTGACTATTTTCAATTCGTGGATTTCGAAGGTACAATTTTATATTATTCAACTGCATGGCATATAGTTTCACATGTATTCAATGTTCGTAGTTCGTACGTATATATTGAGTACAGATTACCTACAGACTACAGTGGCCACTCGATATTTTCCGCTCGCCGATATAATCTCCGTGCATTGTTTTACATTTCTAAAGAGTTTGCTGAAGATTAATCTTTCCTAGTTGTACCTCTACCTCTATCTATAGTAATACTGCTTAATGTGGCGTGCCACGCAGTGTTATATTGTTCTACAGCTAGTACTGTAACTGTTTCCTGTAGCGAGTCGTTTCCTTGTATTGTTGTGCTTTGTGAAAAAAAGCATGGAGGTTTTTTTTTAGCCAGTACCTCTCTACAAAACTGGAAATTGTTCTAAAGTACGTTGTGGATAGTTTGGTAATGGAAAATGGGTCATTTATGCTGGATTCACCAACTTCTTAGATGAGGAATAGCGGAGATAGGAGCCACCTAGCACAAATTTTGTATGAAAAATAATGATAAGTGGCTTCTATCTCCGCTATGCCTCACCTACAAAGTTGGTGAAATCCAGCAAAGTCTACATATTATCATTCCCGATCAATATGAAACTCATCAGCCCAATACTGGGAAACATTCACCTATCCAGATATCATGGATATCAAAGGATTAGGCTCAGATGAGCGGGGCCTAAAATACAAGCATTGTGCCTAAAATATCCGAATTTCTCCAAATCCCCATTATTTCGTCGATTCGAATTACCTCTACTACCGATAACTATTTTTTTTATGTTCTTGTTGATAATAATGTCAGAGTATCAAAGAGCTTTTGTCGAAATTTTGAATCATATTCGTCACATAGATCAACTTTGTCATTTGTGTTGAAGTTTACTATCACGAGTGCAATAAAATTCAGTGCTTTTATTAAATACGTGAGAACTATCTTCGTGCTTTACGAAGGAGAGACAGAAAACGATTGTAATATAGACATTTTACGAGCTTATTGCTGCTTGCTTTGAATCTGACGTTATTTCATATTCCTGCGCTTTTGAATCGATCCCCATAGGCAAAACGATGAGCATTACCATAGAGTCACGTCCAGAGATGGTTGCTTGAGTCGAGCGACCTTATTTTCCCTAAGCTATTTCCCCTAAGTTTGAACTTAATATTGCTGTCTTAAAAATGGAATATTTTGTCAAAAAAAAGGGAGATTGTTAATTACATTCCGTAATACAAGTATAAAAAATTGGCTATATAGATTGTAGACTACCGACATCTACCCTACGTATGTCTTTGTAAAAGGTCTTTGTTCGGGAGTCGAAAAGATTGTTGGTGCGTATGCTAAATAGTAAATACCAACCCAATCACAATGGATTGGAGATGCCGGTTCAATCCTGCATCGATCGCCAGGATAAGTAGCACAGCGCAAGAAAATCGGTGTTTCAGGCGAGTGGTTCCTGGTTCGAACTAGAATAGATGAATGTCGCGTGATTGTAAAGTGATGACATTAACCCAGCCGAAGATCAGTCTTGATGCAAGGTCCTTCCTCTCATCTCCTCTTAGCGATACCTTTGAATCACCTGGGGTGGCAAACGGCCGATAGTGGCAAACGGTTTTACATGCCAGTTTTTACGCCTAGTTTCTTCTCCAGGATAACGACTTATTTATTTTCATCTGTGCTTCTCTTAAAGCCGCTTTAAATATATTTGAAAATTTTTGGATCAATGTACGCTTAATATCAAATGAGTACATTTTGTCCTGTTTTCCTTTTATTGTCAAAAACTGTACGGTAGGTACTTTATTTTTTATTGAAGTTCTTCCTCGCTAGCACGGCGCCAGTTGAGGCGGCCCTCGTGTCTGGTGGTGTATGTTTTGCTTCGGTTGTTGTGAGAGTTATGGTATTGCACACGTCGCCTGTACATATAACTTGTATGTACGGTGTCAGCAAATAATCACACGAGAAAAAATCTCACTAAAAAAATCACAAATGGAAAAAATCTCATGCCTAAATATCACAAGAAGAAATTTTTATTCTTTCTTAATGATTTATTGGACACTGTAATTTATATTTTATACCTTTTTGTTTATTGTTTTTTAATCATCCGTAGGCCTTATTTAAGGCCCATAATCATCAGGTTAACATATTGAAACGAACATTACAAAATCAAATGCAATAAATCGATAGACAGTTAGATATTAAATCAATAAATAGGTACATATGGTGACAATATAAAATTATAAAAAGAGGTGTGGTTTTACGTAATCTGGTTAAATTTAATGATCTATCTAATCTACCATTGTAAAAATTATATATTTTATCAATATTAATGTGGCAACCAAATTGCATTTAATAAATTTCGAATAAAAATTAAAAATGCGTTGCTTATTTCTTCTTGTGATATTTTTGGATGCGAGAATTCTTCCAAATGAGATTTTTTTCCGTGAGATTCCTTTCATGTTTTTTTATATGAGATTTCTTTCATGTGTGGGATTTTTTCCGTAATATTTTTTCCTGTGTGATTCTATCATGTAACCTACCTAGTACCTACATAGTATTCACGTGTGTTCTTCCACTTCGAACTTGACATGTTTGTCTGTTGTTGTTTTCGTTTTTCTGTTTTCCAGGATTGCGTCTGATGATGTGGCGATTCACTCGCCTATTTATAGAAATATCTTACCGTCTGTTTAATTTTAGATTTGCTTCAAGTAATTGATATATAAGTATTTCAATTTCAATTTATTAATCGTTAATACAGTTTCTAATTCATCCATTTTTGTACATACATACATCTTCTTCCCCTTTTATCCTTGGTTGGGTCGGAGGCTCAAAGCATTTGTGTATATTCACCAGAGGCCCCTGTCACTTGCCGTTTCCAGGATGTCTGGCCACTCCAACCACAGTCTCTCCTCGCACATCTTTGTCTTCTGCTTCTCCTCTTCGTAGAGAGGTCTCAGCTGAGGTGGCGCGTACACGTCATTCAGATGCCAGAGGAGCGGCTTCCGTTAAAAGGTCTGGGGGCCGAGGGTGCAGGCAGAAGACCGGTGGGCTGCCCTGCCTGCCGGTGGGCTGCCCCAGATTACCCCTGTGGGGTAATCTGGATTTCTTTCATTCTTTTCATTGGGGTGCTGAATTCGAAGTTTGTTGACAAAATTTGCTGACGGAACATGGCGATAATTGGTAAAAATGGGGAAAATTGTCTTATTCTGCCGAATTTTTTGTTTAGAACTTGAAAACTGACAACTTTTTAATGTTATCTAAGCAAAATGAAAGTATGTAAAATTTCCTACAAAAGAGAATGCTCATTTAGTATGAAAGAAAAAGAATTCTGGGGGGAGGGGGTTGGACCCCAAAACCCCTTCCCTGCCTACGGCCATGTAGCTTACACGAGGATGGACAAAGTTCAAGGAACGATTAACTCCCTGCAGTAATAATGACTGATCTTATTACTGGGAATAATTTGGCTTTTGTTGAATATAAGTAAGTTAGTATTGTTGGTAGATAAGGGACTCAATATATCACTAAACAAGCTTGTATTGCGTGTAATTATGTAGGTAGGTATTATATTATGGATGGAGTTCTTGGAATCCAAGAGGCAAGTTGCCAAATTCGTCTCATTCGAGATTCTTTTTTAACTTTTTTTATTATACCCAGTCACACTCGTCCATGTCCACGAGTTGTTCAGAGCGATGTTAACATTGTTGAAACAACTTTTTGTGAAGAACATACCATGCTATATTTTGTAAGATATTTTCAATAAAAAAAACAGCTTTTACCATACCAGCAAAGGATACGATGAAGAGTAAATTTCCTTAGTACCTATAACTGGGTTTATCTGCAAAGTATTTATCGTTTATCAATTAAGCAGTCTCTCAATACTTTACTACTCTAATACTTTCTCATCTCTCCAAAAGATGGCAGTGAAATGTTGGCCTTTGTAATTGAGTTTCTTCGCGGTTAGCCTTAGACGGCTTGCGTATCAGTGTGTAGAATCCTTGCTTCAAAGCCATGGGTTGTAAGTTCGAATCCCACCCAAGGTACGAATTTTTCAGAGTATATCTTAATGGAACCAATTACATTCCACGAATTGTCCTCTCCCATGTTTGCACATACTGTTATGATATTAAGCATAGACTATATGTAGCTATATTCATGTAGAACATAACACTGCATTCATGCACCCTTGAGTGTCTGCACGACCAATTAACCCATAGATACTGTATACTACGTATATTATACTATGTAATGTTGCCTGTGGTATTATTTTGTTCAATTATTATCATTGACCGTCTATCTCCGTCGCGTCTCCTTGAAACAGATTCAAGAACAATTCATTGTAGGTATGCAATGTTTATCTCAATGCATTCGTTCCATGTGCTAATTTTTTGTTCCTCTATGTTAATCAGTTTCACCTAATCTTTGGCTCAAAATGAATTGGTCTTTTGTATATCGTGGTCCGCATTCGGTTATCTAATTGTTGATGATGTTTTATGTACAGAATTACCTTTCCTGGAGTCCAACAGAAGGTGCTGGAGTTGTTTAGGGCAAGTATGTCTCCCCTTGTCAAGTCACTATATTTCGAGGCATTCGATTCCAGAATATTTCAATGGAATATTGTGGACTTTAACTTTTGTCTAGTCTCTTTAACAATCTATATTTCTGAAGCTGAACTATTGTATTAACGAATCATGAATGTGGGGATAGCTATGAATGTATTCTTTCTCCTTAACATTAAAAGTGGTATGCTCAAGCCAACATAGTTCGCGGACGAATATCCATAAGATGGTCGGACCAAGTGAAGGAGCTAGGCTCCAGGGACAGCATTTGTAAAAGCAGTGCGTCGGGCAAAAACAGACCAGAGTGGGCCAGACTGTTAAAATATGTACCTTTACCTACTGTGTTAAAATCACGGTCCTCAGAACTGAGGGACTAATTTGGAACAAGAAGAAGATGGGCGAGGTCTGAAGCGTAGACTCTTGAACGAACAATACTGTTCATGAACATTTTTGGTAAGGTCCTTACTTAAGTTCTTTTTTAGAAGAAACAGTTCGTCAAGGAGGCATCAATTTGACCTGATATTAAATGCGTATCACGCCTTCAATCATTGGAAGTGTTTTATTTTTATTATCGTTCACTGAATGACGAATAATAAGCACGCAATTTCTTCTATACGTGTCTGTCTACCTTCGTGTTTCATATTTGGTTATAGGCTGCTAATTTCCTGAAAGCTTTCCTCTTCTTGTTTAGGCTATGATGATATTTTAATACTGCTTTGGTAATACCAAAAGCTTTACAGTGCTCAGGCGCCGAATGTCTCGGACACGTCTCTCCGAACACGCGACGTCTTGAATAAATTACTATTTATTAACAACATTATTTTTGGCACTTGAAATGAATTAAATTAGGAGCGTGAAGATAATTTTGCTATAGGTTACTTTGCTATAGTTAGAGTCATTGAAGACTCACTTTCTGAAGTTGAAGGTAGCGTCCAAATGAAACCTTTGTAAGATTTTTTAATGTCTTACTTTTGTAAATAATTATAAATATGTTTCGTATAATTATAAATCGTTATGAGGCTCTTCAATACCTGAGCTCCCACGATCTTAAACTCTTGACTCTGCCTTCTTAACGCCATACGATGTATATAATATGTTTCCATCCTTGGACTAGGACACTGAAGGAATGTAAGTTAGAGGTGGGGTTTGTCGGGGAGCTCCCTTCTGGCTAACCCTGAGCCCACCTCTTAAAAATAGTTTGCCAATAAGTGTGGGTAAAGAGGACGCTATATACGCCTGTGCTACCCTGGGATGCGGATGGCCTTAAGCCCGTGGGAGTCCTTCAATGTGTTTTCTTCGCTCCCTTCATCTTTCTTCTCCGAGTTCCGCCACCTTTTTTGACATAAAGTTGCTTTTAATACGACGTCTGCAAGTATTTTGACGTCATTCTTGACTGCGTTTTGGGATTGTGGGTAATGAGTCATTTAAAGCTACTGCTGTTATGATAGTGTGATAAGTTTTATCAATTTTCTCCGAAACAACCGCAAACTCAAACTGAATCAATGTACGTGTATGCCCATGTTATTTTGGCCCCAATTTGATGTAATCTTGTAACATACATGAAACCTTTTTGTAGACTGTATAGATCGTCGTGGGTTTCAAAAATCAACACTCTTTATTATAACCACTTTTTTCTAATTAATCTATTATATTACCTGTCTCAATTTCTGTGACTCAATTTTCACTCGAAATCATCTCAAGAGCGGCATTTCTATTGAAATCTAAATCTCTCATAATTGTTCAAAAAGTTGTGGGTTGCTGAAAGTAGATTTTGTGTCCATTTTCTTGACACCAGCAACACTCGATTCGATAATCTTAATAGAAATTAATTAACATACATGTGTTCCAGTTTTTTTTTATTGTGGTCTTATTGTTCGGAATTTGTTGAACCTGTCTAAATCAACAGATTTAATAGCAATTGTGGGCGAAACTTAAAAGTAAGCATATTGATATTTAAAAAATAAAAATGAAATTTCGAAACCCTGTATCTCGACAATCTTATTAAATATGCTTTGGGAAAAAATAGAGCAGATACTTTGAACCTTTATCTGGAGAACGACCCTAAAAAATATATATCTTGCATAGATTTCTTAAAAAAGTTGTGAAAAACACCTTTGATTTTTTTTTCGCAAATTTTGAATAATTTTTTTTGTCAAGTTAGTATGAATGACCTTAAAAGTTTTTTTGAACGAAACGAAATTAACTCCAAAAAGTAAAAAAAAAACGCTATTTTTATTAATTTTATAATTAGAAAATTAATGATGCAGGAAACGACCGTGACGTCATAATTGAGTCCCTAGCTTTAATAACATTAAACCTGTGTTATTCGTTCCAAAGAGAGAATTAATAACATTCAGTATTGATCTAAGAAGCATGGAATATTTTTCTTATCCATTGAATATCTTATTTGGGCATCTCATAGAAATATACTACAGAGTACTTCAATGTTCTCTCTATTATATTTATGTGTTCCGTATATGGAATCGGTAATAAATCATAATACATTTTTATGATTGATGAAATGTTGTAGGTATTTATTGAATTGGTAGAATACAAGATTACAGACAGCTTCTCTCAAGTACTAGACGCCATCTATAGCTCCCGCATAATTTACTATACTTTCTGATTATACCATCGTGTGTCATCTAGTTTTATAGCTTTCTATTTTGTTTTTATCTGTGGTATAATCTGAGTCGCACATTATACGCATTAGTCTGTGGAAAATTGTTTTGAATGATGTGTTTTTCGATTATGCCTGTAATCTTTAGCCATACCATTTCGCACAAAAATAAGGCGACTAAAATTACCAACGATTTCGGTTCAATATGTAGTATTTGTACAGAACCTTACAGTGATACACAGCTTGAGTTAGACCTTAACATTAAGGGTAAACCCACCTCCACCCCTGGATGTTTCAGGAGCTTTAGCTCCTATATCATCCAGTTGAGTTAGACCTGCCCCGCAAACAATGATCGACTTTAAATTTAATAGGGTCCGAACTGGTCACACTAGATGCGGGTACTTGCTCCATAAACGGGGCAAGAGGAGCTCTTTGTGAATGTGACCAGATCGAGACTGTCGACCATATAGTAGAGAGGTGTCCTCACAATAACTTTTTAGGGATTCTTGAGGTGACGCCAAGGGCAATAGACTACTTGAAGAATATTGAAGCGGAGCTTTGAAGAATGCGGAGTAGGTATACCATTGAAAGTTGTTTACAATATAATATCTTTGCCTTTAGATCCTCACTTCTATTTCCTGTTAATTATTAATTGGTCGACCATTTAACAATATCTTGTTGCAGCGCACCATTTCCTCCACCCTCGGGCGTCGTCTGAACTGAATTCATTGCCAACCTCGTCTCAACCTTTATCTCTGATCTTTCTGGTAGCAATTATAATATTATTTACTGCTTCTGCAGGTGTTTCTTTAGAAACACCATCCATTTTGACTTTGCGCGTTTGTGTAATTAAAACTATTCTTCGTTTACACTTCCGTATCAAATTGCATACGATACCTTCGTTGTTCTACCTACAATAGTAACACTATTACTTCTCTTTGACTTGCGTAGTGGACCTATTGTCCTTTTGCTCATTATGTACCAACTAGTTTTACTAGATTGTTCGATTTCTGCTCTGATGCCCCCGGCCTTTCTAAGGACATCAGAATTATGCTTCTGGAACGTATCTTCTTTCAGTTTTTCAGCCGTCGTCACCCGCTACGGTCATGATAATAATTGTTGTCTTTGTATTTTGCTGTGATGTAGTTTTGACTTATTTGATTGTTTCATTGAATCGTTTATTGATCGTGTTCGGCAAGCCGTGAAATATTTCCTGTCCTACCTCAATTTGAAGAATAATTACCTTTTATTGTCGATGACTTATTGTTCGACTTCTGATAGTGACATCGGATTGTGTTGCACAGTGCTCAGCGCGTTGTCATTCGGATTCATCGTATTACCAAAGGTATTGTTATCATTATTATGTAAATTATTATGTTTGGTATGACTGTGGTTGTTTTTGTTGTGAATCACAGATTATTGTACTTGTTTTGTACATGAGTCACATTGTCGCTAAATGTCTACCATCTACGAAAGGAGAATGCTCATTTAGTATGAAAAAAAAACAGGCCCGACGTAAACGAAATGTAACTCAAACGATAGGTAAAAATGAATTATTAAATACTGCGTAGGGGGCATCATCGAAATCAATGGCAAAATGTGTGAAATACCTATTCAAAGTTTTACAGGGGTCACATGAATGTATTAGTAAAATGAACATTGAACAGTTACAATTGCGGTTTAATAGCGTACAATATTACGAGTATCTTCGTCTTTGATTTCGGTGATGCCACCTATGCAGTATTTGATTACTCCTTTTTACCTATCATTTGAGTTACGTTTCTTTGAGTTTTTTTAGTATTCTCCTTTGTACTCACCAATCTAATTACCTGCTGACTAATTTTCACTGTTTTTATGATTTAGTGTATGACATCTTTTGCCGTAATCATTTGAATCTTTTCTCATCAGATGATAGAGCGAATAGACTAAAGTAAGTAGTACATGGATCATTTTGAGATTTCTTGTGTACATTTTTGATCAAGGAAAGTGCCTTAATAGCCACTTAGAAAATAGTATTCGGGATCTCTAGTACACGTAAGATGTTTCTCATAAAATATTCACAGTTCAACTACTCTATTTGGTTGTTTTCCCCCGACCCTATTTGACCTTGAGAGGAACCCATACAGACGATAACTGTTTCTTACCCTTAATGGGGTTTTCCTAGCGTAATGTACTGCCGTCCTAGGTAATAACTGGTAATAACTAATATGTCTATGGTAATAACCACGTATAAGTAAAAATACTGAAACTGAGATAATTGCGAATGGGGTTACAGCTTACGGTTAGGAAAATATGTATTACCTGGAAATTCGGTCTCGTGGAAATTTCTTGATTTTAACAAGTCTATCAAAATTTTAACAGACGATTTAGCTATGACCTTTTATGTTTTTGTTAACGAGTGAAGATTATACATTCCTGTGTTGGCTAACAAATAGCATTTAAGATCAATTTGACATCTAATATCATTTCCTGTTTTTCCCGCGTGGTCTTCTTCGACTTGTTGACTTCATTATCAGCGCTCTTTCCATTCGCCAATCTGAACGTCGCCCTATCATATTTTTCGGGCACTGAAACACAGATCTCAAAACCGGGACATGTCCCCGTCGGCGTATACCATAGAATTTTATATTAAGTATCTACATAGATGGCGTACTCAATGTAAATAGTGAAGTAAATTGGTGCCTACAAACTGTCAAATCGTATGTAGAATTTTGACATTTCGTGGACAACTTAGTATAATAGTCTATGGCGTATACCGATACTTATGACAGCCCTATGGTAGTGTTGTTGCGTACGTCGATTACTAAGCCGATAATGGCTAATATAGTTTTATTTTACACACGATTAGTCTCATATAATATATGAATAATGAGTTCAGCTGAATAGTGTATTGTTGTTTTATATTGCATTGGTTCACTGATTTAGAAGGTTGGACCTTTTTCTGTCGACGCATTACTTCTACATATAATCATTTCTTAATAACACTCCAGTAATCTTCATGTCGGGTCGTGTTGTATGCTTGGATTGATATTGGAGACACGGTGCAATAAATTATGCTGAACAAGGGTTACATGTCAAGTCAGTAACGCCCCCAACCTAAATTTATCGTAATTACAACTATACGGGGACAGTCTATGTACTTTGGAAACATCGAGTTCATTTACATCGTTTGTTCTGTCATATTTTCCATAATAGGGAGCAACCAGCCACAGATATTGAACCCTTGTTAAAATGATGCAGGATACATCACAGCAAAGGAATTTTATGCCGTAAAGCCCTGAGACGTCAGTAATAAAGAATAAAGTCTTCTTCTTTATCTTGTTCTAGATCATTGATCTGTTTGTGAACGGATGCCTTCCTCTTGGGATGTGGAACACTATCCTTCCCTTCTTTGGCGATCTGCCAGGCTGACGTTGTCCCACGGGTGTGTTATGGGTAACGATATGTCTGCCCTCGTCCATTCTGTCCACGTGGTCTCTCCAATATCGTCGCCTACCAAGAATAAAGTAAAATAAATATAATGGACATATGACCAGACAAGATGACATTAGAAGGGCATCCAGAATCTTTCAAAGAAGGTCCTGGATAAAGAGCGATATTTTTGAACACTTGTAAATGTGGTCTGACGATATTGTCCAACAAGCCGGCAGAATCTGGATGCAAAGGTGGAAAAACAGAGGGGATGGAAGAGGCCTACATCCGCCAGTGGAGAGAGGAGGGCTAGTACAAGAAGAAGAAATTTAATGTCGAGATTTTCGCTGTTAATTATCGTAGCAAATTTGTAAAATTAATGTCGCACGTTAATCTTCAATAATCATACTTAATTTTGATATAAGTGGCCATACAATAAATACATTATTCGTGCTTTGTGAGTTTATTAATAAATTGTAAATAATTTTAAATATGGCAACATTAGTCATCGCGACACTAGCGTTTTTTTCGACAGTTCTAGCGACTGGATTCGTCATAAGGTAATTAGGGATGTAAAAAATAAAGAGAAACATTCCAGACATTCATGTGTTGAAGCAATTAATTTTAGTTGGTAGTACTCAGATATTATGACATCTATTACATTAATGTATTCATTAAAAGTATTGTCGTTTGGGGGCGCGTCGGTCGCGTGGTTTGCTTTATTGTTTTAATTATCTGTGTTCACAATTGTCTTTTCTTCCATTACGGGGTTGTGGTGAGGACTTCTACCAACATGATTTCATTGTAATATTGTACCGTGAAAGAAGAGTTTTCTTCTCCGTGGGCATAAAAACTAAACCTCATATCGTTCCGTAAAATTCATGGCCCTTTGCACTAATACAAATATTGTAATCTTAAAAACCATCTGGATTAAGGTATGAAAGGTATAGTTTGCTGATATTGTAGTTTTATATCAAAAGGGGGCTGGCGCCTTAGGAATTATGAGTCATCGTGTGTAAGAGGGCTCGGCTATGCATTTAGTTATACCAAACTGTATTGTATTTATTATCCTACTCGCGCCCTTTACTGTTCTATAGTATCCCTTCATCACACCTTAGTTCGAAGACTCCCCTTAATTATATGTCTATCTGTGTATTGTCACATGTCACAGTAGCTGTGTAAATAACACTTGAACGTATACGAGTAATGATGCCACAAGTAGGTAGGTTCGTAGACCAAACTCTCGAGGAGTTAACGCAGAATATGTATGTATGATGAATCTGTATTAATTTAACGAAAGCAAGTAGTGCGTGTAAAGACAGGATCGTCAAGAATTTTATCCTCTCTGTCTAACCGGCAAAGTATAGTACCTACCTACATGATAGTAGGATGATAAATTACCTATTTGGTTTATCTATCACTCCGGCAAAAGCAAGCGATAATTATAGAATCCGGCTCGAAGGACCATTTTATCGATACTGGTCCTCTGAGCCGGATTAATTCATTATGAAAAGAATCAGGGCTTGTATACACAGACCCTAATACTTTTCCCACTCTTCATGGTAAGCTAAAAGGTGTCGTGAAGTCTGATTATATCGCCAGTACGGAGGGAGGTTCGAACTCGGCACGTCCAGATCATGCAGAAGTCCACTTTTTATCTTAGTTCTGAGGGCAGTAAAAACTGCTTTTTCGTTGTCCTCATCTCCGGTATTATGTGCTTTTATGCGCAGGTTTACATTTAAACCAATTGCTCCGACTCGGTGACCTGCTTACTAAATAGCATTGCGTTTCTAATTCATAGATTGTGATTCTAATGCATAGATTGTGTTGATTCCTGTGGGATTGTAGTAATCTGTGTTGAAAACATCTGTAAAATGGTCGTTAACCCGCATTAGACTCTTTTTTAGTACTTACACTTGACTCTACTTTCTTTCCATGTCTTGCTTTATATGTGTCGCAGTTGATACAATAATTCCTTCCCCTAAAATTCCATCGTCTCCAACCCTCTTACATTATCCACGGCAGACGTGGGGATTCAAAGAAGTACAATCCGACCGAAGGTATATTACATAGATGGGGAGAGTCCTAATACACCAACGAGTACTTTAGAGTCCTCTACTACTCGGCTAAGTAATTCGCCATGTCTGCGATTCCCTGCCGAGTTTTATATTGCCATATCCTGTCGCTTTAATAACATTATGCTTATTAAATATTTTGTACGCGAGTAATCGGTTATTGCTTATTATCTTTCTATTATTAACGACTGGATTGTTTCAGTATAAAAATGCTAAATTTCTTATTCTAGATATTATAATGCTGTATTTTGGTTGATAAAACGGTTAAGATAAGAGGCATTAGCAGTGACTCTAGCAGATATTTTTATTGACATTCGGTATCCTTTTTATACAATTAACCAAAATCGATTTGGTCGCTTACGTTATTCTTATTTTGCGTTTCCACTCTTATACAAAATTTTAAAAAGTTGAAGCTGTAGTATAACGATTTTTACTCATAGCAAGCGAAGTTCGTTTAACTATCAGTTATTTTCCCTGTATGTCAATTTGATCAGCCTTGGTTCTTCTGTGGGTCTTCTATTTCCCTCTAAGAGATTTCACATCATTAAAGTGATTGCCGATGAAGTTTTCAATAGAATGAAGAAATGTGGATAGAATTTCTTTTCTAGCCAACACGCGAGGGTGAAATTTATAAACTGTATACCAACTTACTAAGTTCACTTGGGCTATGAATCCATAGACATTATTATTACATAGACAACTTGATTACTTTTCAATATTATGCACCCTTCTTGTTGCAAACCACTCTCTTCTTACTTAGTTTCTTAGTTTATTCACTGAAGACGCAAGCGGTTGAGTATCTTGTACGAGAAAATGGAGTAATGGAAATGTTTTATTTACAAAGTTCTCAATCGATCTCAGTATTTACGAGCTCTAGCTTGCAGTTGCTTGCTTACTTAATACTTAGTTACATTGGTTTCTACGCTGATTCATCGCAAGTAAGATTTATTGCTTTAAAGTGCATTGTACCTATTTATCGCATTCCTTTTAAATTCTCTAGATTAACGAGTTTCCACTTGAATAATTGTATCTACTGTCGACTGATTGATTTCCTAACGAAAAATTATTGTTAAAATACTGCTACCAACTTTATTACGAAGATTCTAGTTTCAATTGAGTACGCAGTTGGCGCAGTTGGTTAGCAGGAGTACATCTAATCTGTCGGATTCGAATCTCAGTGTTGATGATGTATTCTGCATTTCACGACGCAAGCTTATAGCGTACTGTGAATTGTTCAGGACAGTATTTCTGGATTTGTGTCCATAAGCCCAAATCCTTTTTTTTACGTGCTTTTAATTCGCTTCATATGTCATTGTTATTGCTGTTGCCTGCATCTACATATTCCTCTTCAAATTTAAATAACTTCCCAATGTCCCAGCACCTTGAAATGTTGCACACATATTTGCTTTAGGTGACAGTTTAATATTGTACTACTGTTTTATCATAAACACGTTTCAATTGGTAAATTTTGTCAATTTTATTTTAATATGGAGAAATATAAGCGTCGTTCTCAAATCGTTTTTTACGTGTAATTGAACTAAAAAGTTTTTGGCACATTTTCCGCCTTATTCCACGCTTCAAGCTATTTTCTTTATTCCAAACTGACTTGCATTTAGTAAACAGCTTACCGACGTAAATATGCATGCAGCAATGTCAGAAGTACTTAGATACTTTTATACAATTTACCACCTCGAAGTCGGCACGAGTCGGCTGAATTATTATTCCTATTATTGCCCCTTTTTTCCTCCTCCCGTATTTGGCACACGGTTATTCCGAATCAATAAGACTTACCTACCAGCGATTTCAAATTCTCCTGCCGCGTTTAGTGCTGTCTGCTAACTTCCAGCATTAAAAAAAGCGGCCGAGTCTCCTTATTTGGAAACTTGCCCGAAACGGACGGTTCTATACATATACGAGACATGTCCATATTATTGTTGTTGATGTTGGGAAAGAATTACACAGGAAAAAATAGCACAGAATAAATCTCAAATGAAAGAAATGCTGCATTCAAAAAGAAGAGAAGAAATAACACATTATTATTCAAATTTAATCAAAATGTGATGTTTAAGATGCTGTAATTGATATTTATGGTTAAATTTAATGATCTTTCTAATTACAGTTTTCTCCTCAACAGTGACGAGAGGCATCTTAATTCACATAATGTAGCCTTATGTGAACTCTCTTGGGGAGGAAGCAGCATGGGTGTTCCGACGCTTACGAGTCGGCATTGGTTGACTTAAGTTATCACTTTATGTCAGGGCAACGTTCACCCATTGCACCACATCCTGCTGTCAATCGTGTAATAAACTTAAAAATGTGTTATTTCCTCTTGATGTGATATTTTTGCATGTGAGATTTCTTCCATGTAATATTTATTCCATGAGATTTTTCCCGTGATATTTTTCCCTGTGTTATTTTATTACGTGACCGTTGTTATTTAGTGCTATTATGAAAGGGCCGCAATTTGTTTTGGGAAGGTGGTCCATTGTTAATCAGATTGGAATGCGACTTATTCTACTGACATCTGTATGCCTCATTGTTGGTATTTATTTACGTACTTTAACGTTACTGTTATTTGATATTGTGACTTCAATCTTTCTGACATGTTATATTCTCTGTTCACTGAACTTTGTATTATTTTCAGAACCATATTTGGAAGCGTTTCGGTAGGTATTCCATCCTTTTACCTACACTGGTTTTGGGCTTTGAAAATTGTCATAATCGTTTTGAACATGCGTCGGGAGAAGAAGATTACTCATCTAATACCAAAGATATCATCCCAAGACTTAAAACATGGATAAATGAGAATATGTTTTAGTGACTCTGGCAGTTAGAAATTTGATTTTTGTAAATTTTCTGGGTAAAAAATAATTTCAAATTTACCTCTGACACTTGAGACTCAAAATGAACTCACTGAATATTTGGTCCCCATCTAGTGACTTTATTATTCAACAGGATCCTGAAGGCGAAATAAATGCCTTCTTAAATTATTGAAATTTGCATAAAACGAAATCTTGGATCTTCTTCTCCAGTTTCAATCGTTACGATTGGTTTGCAGCAAAGCACCATGTCTCCTTCTCCACTCATCCTGTGCGGTTCTTTTTAATTCTTTATATGAGTCGAAGCCCATATCCTGGCACAGGTCGTCCAGGTATTTTTTCCTTGGCATTCCTTCAATTAATTCAAATAGGACACCCTCTTGACGTCACTGTGTGGCCGATCCATCTGGGCTCTTGCAGATGAATCTTGGATAAGACTAGCTTATTTTATGTAATGTTTCTAATTAACTATTAAAAAACAGTAAACATTAATACGCCAAAACAATTTCGTACCTGCTAATACAGAGCCGAAAGCGATAAAATGAATTTTTAATTAGCGGTGATACAAATACCGCCCCCAACTCATTGTCCTTATTGAGATTAGATCTCTTTCGCTGATTATCCTTTACGGTTCGTTCTTGTTTGTTTCTGCAATTACCTACTATCTTGTACACCATCAATGTGTATTACCACTTTTGTATGTTTTATGGGTAATAATTAGCTCCACTCCATTTTTGTACCCGTTTTATGATACGATCCTCATTGGAGATATTATGGATACAGTGTATTTTTGCATGAACATTTCTGCTGACAAATTTCAATACCGTGTAGCCCTAAGGAAAAGATGTACTGGGGACCCAATTGTGACGCCAGGGACATTTCCCGCGGCTAAATCGCATAAACAACCGTATGATAAAATCTTAAGAATTCCGTTTTTTTTTTTTACTTTTTTGGGGTTAATTTCTCTTCATTCATTAAAAAATCTTTTACGGTCATTCACAATGTATCTACCCTATTTTTTCCAAAGCATATTATGTAAGATTTTCTAGATCTAGGGTCTCTATTTTTTTATATATTAATATGCCTACTTTTAAGGCAAGACGCTGTGCCTTGTAGTTGTAACGTTTTACCATTGATCGACCGAATTTTTAATCTTCTAAAGAATTGCTTACGTAGGATTTTAATGATAGTTTATGATACAACAATTTGAAGGTGAATCATAATATTTGTATAAATAAGATATTTCGTAATAATAATTATTATGTGTATTGTCTATATAAATATTGATTATTCGCCAAGTGTTTGTACAATTTCATATTTTGTCCTCATCTTTTTATATTTGAGTACATGGTTGGCGCAGTTGGTTGATGCGGCAGTCTCTCAAGCGGGAGGTGCCAGGTTCAAACCCCGGCGGTGGCGATGTATTCCATACTTTGCGATACAGGCTAGTGCAAGGTGTGCAGGAAAGTATTTGGGTTTGTGTATGCAAGCCCAGATCCTTTAAAAAAAATAGGTACCTATAACAGTGCTCACTAACTAATGTTTTAGTTGTCAGCATTTAGTTTGATAAAATGAACTTATGAAGAAGATGTAAAAACTTTCAAAAAACCAATAAGTACCTACTATTTAATCTTCTCATATCAGAACGGTCTTACTGTGATATTCGTATGAAGAAATTCGTCTGATTCGACTTAAATTTAAGAAATTGCGTCTTCTTCGCCTGTTCTTAGATCTGGCAAACTGTTTGGTTTAGGATACACTCATTCTTGTCAAACTGTAATCCAACTGTCCCTCCATCGTGTTGGCGGTCTTCAGGGTGACACTAAAATCTGCCGGGATTTCATTGGTGTCGACATGTGGGATTCTGACTTCGACCATCCTATTTTCGTGATCTCTCCAGAACTAAAGCCGATCCCTCCAGAACTAAAGCGAAAACGCTATTTCGATTCCCAATATTTATACATTTATTACCTCAAACATTTTCACCAAGGCGACAATTGCAAGCTGATTATGAATTTCTAAAGTGTTGACTGTTGACACCAAAACATTAGATTGATATACCTAGATTTTTTGTCATGTTGGCGTGTCGTATCTAAATTGATCTACCTACTTATTTTCAATTAAAAATGCTATAAATTACTTGTTTAATTAATGAAATTCTTGAGGTAAATTGTTTTCGATTGAACAGCAGGTTGATAATATGCAAAGATTGCGAAATATTCTTGCATATTAATTTCACTTGTACAATAATGCGTCTGTGCTATATGCACAATGCGCCTTGGTGTAGTTTGGTATTTAATTTCTTAATCTTAATTAACTTGTGTGGAACCTTGGATTACCGATTAAGTACCGCAGTTAACCTCAACCACGCTCTGTACTGTTTTATAGACAGACGGTAGAGACGTAACATATTATGTACGTACATTACCCGCCCCCTGTCGTACTATGTACCAACTATAATGGTATGATTGTACTAGATTATGTATTATGATTCAATTCAGTACAATATAATGTAGAGTTTCCTATAATGTATCAGTAATCTGCCATCTAAAGTAAGAACAGCGTATTAGCAAAAAAGTTAAAATTGAGATGATAAAACCGACGTGAATACAGTTCACAACTGTCTCGATGACAAACACTTAAAATATGATAGGTACTTGTAATATTTCTCCCCCCCCCTACGATTGCTTCCCACAGGTTATGACGTCATCATTTTCTTTTGTCGCTTAGTCGAGACCTGTGTTCTTCACTGAGGTAATCGCGAAAAATATCGTATTTTGCCCATGTAATTCCGTGTAAATATCCATTATAAAATACGGATTGCGTTTACATTTGTGATGAAATTAGTACATTTGTGATTGAAACGAATGCATCTCAGATTGATATAATATCAATTTCGATAAAAAAACGCTAAATATCTAATGTTGTCTTATACATTGTTCTTACTTAGGGCGGCAGTGATAATGATACCTAGTAATTATTGCTCATTTCAATATGCGTCTCATACAATTTATGATTATGTTATTATGACACGCCTAGAAATTGGCGAGATACTTATAGCATAGCTGGAATCAATGTTAATGACTATGGGCATTGTTTTATTTTATTTGGAGGCTACGGGGCAACTTATCGTGGTTATAATTGATTTACTTACTATAAATTCGACAAATGCTAATTCGACTAATAATAGCGAAAATTCGCAATATTTTTTTGGCGAACCTCGCATTCGGATTCAGCATCCCAAAAAACGCATGGAATGAAAGAAATCCAGACTACCCCACAACTTTCCATCGAGAAATGCATCAAGACTGGACTACTATTTAATTTATCGATTGCATCATTTTATAATAGAAATGTCATTCCTTCGATAATACCACTAAGTTATCATCGATTTCAGTAACATTTCCTTGATACAACTCTCCCGCCATCTAGCTGACAATGTTCAGGATATTGTATTATTATTCATATGCCACCCTGAACAGACATATTATGTATTACACTGTATAACGACATGTGTTTCTATTTTAAGAAGACATCTCCATATTATGATTAATACAGCAGGCTTCCAGTTTCCCGGAATGCAACACTGCGTTCCATTTTCGATAATAAATTATTGATCGTTACTTACTTTGTTGATGCATTTGCAGTTTTTTTATCAGTCATACATACAATTACTGCTTTAACGAATTCTGTGAGTACTGCGACACTATTGTTTGTTAATTGTATGCTTTATTTATTAGTCTTGCTTTTTTATTTTATACTCGTATTGTAATTTATTATTTTTGGTCTATCTTTTGATTCTGTTTTAATCTCACTTTATTTTATTTATTATTATTATTTTTTTTTTGTTTTATATTTTTTATTTTATTATTATTATATTTTACTCTTTGTATTTCTTTACTATCTTTACTAACTAACTAATATCTATCTTCTTTATTATTTTTTATTGCTTCATGTGTGTGTGTGTTCTCCCTCAAAGCACGAGCATTGCTCAAGGGGTGATTTTAATTATATTTGTTATTTTTTTTTCAATTATGTTATAATATGTACTTTATTGATGAGATGAATAAAAAAATTATTAGTATTATTATTTATTCTAGTTAAGGCCCTCCACTCGTTTGCGAGTGATCTTAGGCCGAATTGGAAGAAGAAAAAGTACAAAGACAAAAGTGTATAAAATTTAAAAATATCATCAAGTCATAAAATGAGAATGAATGATTCAATGAAAGAATGAATGAATCAATGAAAGAATGAATCAATGAAAGAATGAATGAATGAAATAATGAATACACATTCCAAAATTTTTCTTCACTAACTAACTGGAATATTTTGCAATGCACACATATTCTGTTTGTACGAATTTTCTACATTTTGCTACATTCGTTTTCAGTTTAGGCTTCATTTTGAAATGTTTAAACGGACAATAGATCCAGTTCTGTAAAATTAATTCAAGACGTTCTTTTTTCAATTATTTTATTGTAAAACAAATTTCTTTTGGTTCAAATATTTATAGAATTGGACCCATTATGTGACAATATTTTTTCCGTAATAAAATAAATAGTACTTATATTTTTGTCATTATTATCTTACACAATAGATTCAATTTAAAATACAAATCTCTGGATTTCGATAGGTTAGGTCATGTCATTGTAAAACGTAAGCCTGTCCACAATCCGGCATGAGTATCTCTCGTATAATTGGTAGTTTACTGTATTCGATATTAATTCTCTTTTGGAGCGGATACACTGCAGCTCTTTTAAACGAAAGTGTTGGATATTTATAAAGACACTAGTGTTTAATGACCTGGTAAACCGGGTAGAAAATTGGCGCAATAGAGGTTAAGTTTCAATATTTATTTATTTTTATTTATTTAACAATATTTATTTATTTAACATAAAATACATTTACAATTTACAATTATTAAATACATGGTAAGAATATGATTAGCAATGATCTTATTACTCCCCGGATATGAGTATATTACTCGTGTTCCGAGGAGGATCTCAAAAGCAATGCAATACATACATATATGCATACATACATATACATACATATACACATACATACAATGGAAAATAAACAATTACAAATTACAAACACACAACACAACAGCAGAATGACAACATAAAAACAAATATTCAAAATAACATATAATAGGACTATTTAATTTCAGACTTTATTTTAGACTTAAATTTGAGATAGTCTGTGCAGCCTCCGTGATATCTATTATGGCCGCCCAAGGCGTTGTACCATTTCACCCCCAGGAAGGAGTAATGATGTTGCAGTTGTACTACGGTTTCGTTCACGGTTCTATTAAAAAAAATAGCTTCATCTAGGGATATAAATATTCATTAGGGTCCGAAAGGGAAATTAATTACCTTATTTATTAAAAGGCAGGTAGGTCTGTACCTATTAAAACATAATTAAAAAATTTCATCTGAGGATTTAATTTATTTATTTATGCAGGAACATGTTAAAAAAATAGAGCAATAAGAATCCATAGCGTATGTTCACTAGGGCGAACTTATCGCATTGCTGAGATCTCTTTTAGCTAACGCCAGTGTCCATTATACGGTATTATTTCTTAAACCCGTCTCCGGTGGTCGTAATATTTATTTTGATGAATTGCATGAATGTGACGGAAGAAAGCAGTACGTATAAGCAGTGTAAGGATAGGGTAGTGTGGCGTTCTGCTCTCTTTGCCTATCCGGGGGGCGTGGTATAAGAGACAGTCAATATGCATACTTCTTTTTTTTTTAATGTGAATATGGAAGAGTAAGTTCTTACGCTGGCTTCTTACGGTCGGTGAATTTGGATTTGTACGATCTGTGCACGTCTGCGATATTACGTACCACCATACAAATCGCTATGAAAGCGTCTGTAGGTTCACGGACGCACCCCTTCCCACGGCGTATGAATCCACGTAAAAATCCAATTTCACAGACGGTAGGAAGCCAGTGTAACGTATTAAAAAAACACAATAGGATATACATACAAAAAACTTTTTATTATGTTATAATGATTATATAATATACAAATATTGGTTTGATACAATACACACACATGTCTATTTATTTTTTTATTATTTATTCAACTCTCAATATGTATTTATTCCAATTCTTTTTATTTCATATTCATACAGACATAGTCTCATCCGGTCTGTTTTATTGTCTAGCCGTTTCCTATTTACTTTATGTTAAATGATTCTATACTTACATTTTTTTTACAATTTATTTTCTAACCCGATCGTACACTTCGTCTTTTTTCGTCTACAGATTTAGATCAGTCTTCCGATGCCCTTGGGAGGCTTATTGTTCTCCGACACAATATGGTAAATAGACCCGTACAATGTAGTGAGCTTCCACCTTGAACCCCCGATCGAAACACTTAACCTATTCATGACTATAATCATATTGAGTCAAGGAGCAGTCTTGAAGAAAACAAGAATGGCTCATTCAGCAGAATACCTGAATACATATGAGTTCGGCGATATAAATCAGATGTATATCAATAGCTGGAGGAACCTGGATGCGGAAGGGTCAGAACAGACACGAGTGGAAAAAGATGGAAGAGGCCTATATCCAGCAGTGGAGGGAAGAAAGCTGATGATGAAGAAGAAGATATCAATAGCTTAGATGGTTTGGGCATTTTGAGAGAATGAATGATGACGGGATGACCAAAAATATGTAGATGAAATAAGAGCTGTGAGGGAGCGCGGCCGTCCGAGACTGACCTGGACCGATCATGTCGACCGGGTTCTCGAAGATACAGAAAAAAAACTTCGATTTTCGGGAAACGAGTTGCTGTGTTTCGGAAAAAAGTTCAGAGGTGTTTTTCATATTTTTTTTTTGAGAAATCTATACAAGATATGAAAAATCTTTTACGGTTATTCCCTAGTTGTTCAATGTATCTACCCTATCTTTTCCAAAGCATATTTAGTATACGGTTGTCGAGATCTAAGGTCTTCCGTTTTTTTCAAGTTTTTTGAAATGTCGGTATGCTTACTTTTAATAGTACGAACTACGTTTTCAACGTCAATGAAACTTGTACTGATAGAATGACGTGGGTAAAATTTTATCCACAGTGTATAGGTTTCTATACCTAGGGTGTATCTTTAGGTTTCAGTCAAAGCCAAGGGTGTGGAAGGTGATGTAGATAAGGCACGAAGCTGTATTCTGCTCCATCTATCATAACGAGTGTTTGAACAAGAAGAATAAAACGTATCATGACGTATTTACAGCCAACCTCTTTGCTGCGAATTATTTGCTTTTTGCCTGAAAGAATATCACCTAATAATGGCATAGGATCCTACCGCTAAAAATGATTAATCTGTTTTTTAACTGAAGTACGTAATCTAAATTAAAGTTTATTGATAGGGTCGTACATGGCCACAGGGTTGTATATAGCAAAATCTTGCCGCATCACCCCCTCGTTCCCCGAGTTGCCCCACCCCCCACAGTTTTCAATTTTTAGGAATATTGTATTGCCTCATCCACACGCTTGCCGAGCGTCGAAAAGTTTTGTATTTCCAAGTAAAAAGGCGTTAACGGTCTGTTACCTACGCGAACCCAGACAAATGCACCATCCACACGACTTTTTAGTCGTGAACACAAAACTTGTCGACGCTCGGCAAGCGTGTGGCGCCGGCATAAGAGAGTGAATAATAACAAATTATCCTTACTAAATTTTGTACCTACCAAACATTTTCTACACATTTTTTCATAAGACTTAGGTCTACCTGTTTACCCGCAACGGCCAGCCGATATAAAATACCGATTTGTTTTGGCTACACAAAGGCTGTTTTTAGAAATGTGTGTAAATTTTCACTGCATAGCTTTTCGCAGTATGTTTCTGAAAATATCGAAATGACAAAATTTTTCAGTTGGTTCGTCTGAATCATATGTGGTTCAGTTTTTGTTTGTTTTATCAATCTCGATTAGTCGAATTAAATTTACTTTTTAAACTCGTGTTGATAAGTTTTATTGCTTGTTTAGTTTTTATTTTCAATTTTATACGACTAATCTAATCGTAGTTTGAAGTTAACACGTCGTAACATTGGTTTACTGTTGCTATGAACCATTTTTATCGTTCGGAGATTCTATTTTGGACATAGAAACAGCGAATCGTTCAATTTCCACTGCGCAACACAATAGGCTCTTTGGCGACATATTTTTCGGTAGTTTTTCATTGATTGAAGTTCCGGAAACTCTTCCTATTTACGATTTCTTCCAGGTTATTTAAAGGGTGATGTTCTCTGACTAAAAATCTATTATTGCTTCAACTTCTGCAGAGGCTAATGCTAATTAAACTCAGGCCCGGCGCAAACGAAATGTAACTCAAATGATAGGTAAAAATGAGTAATTGAATACTGCATAGGTGGTATCATCGAAATCAAGGCTAAATGTGTGAAATACCTAATCGAAGTTTTACAGGGGTCACATGAATGTATTAGTAAAAGGAGCATTAAACAGTTTCAATTGCGTTTTGAAAGCGTAATATATGATAAGTACAAGGTAGCCCGTCTTTTTCTTCATCATCAGCCTTCGTCGACAGTCAGGCCATCAGCTAGATCGATGGAATTAGTCCCTACTTTTTGATTATGAATTATTGTCTCGTCGTTTTTATAATGATAATCATTGACAATTGTACTAACTATTGTTTTTCTCTTTCTTTTTCAGGTGAGTAACAGCGACACAACACTAATAATTGGTGTATTATTGCGTCGGCCATCCTACGACCAATTTTGAAATGAGCACAATCAGCTGATGTGAGCTGATGACTAAATGTCATTCCAGGAAACAAACGCTTGAGGATGTTGCTCGTTGTTAGTGAGTAGACCGACTACGGTATGATTAAACAATGAACATAATGGTGCAATTATTATCTCTTTATGCGGTTTTAATTCTCTTGAACTAACAACCACTTGTTCTTCTGTAGTTCAACTAGTACTTGATCTAATTACAACTATCGTCTGTCGTTGAACCAACCTAATTCTGATGCCTCAACTTATGTATTCACCCTGCAGGAAACTGTCTACTAATTTGTTTTCGATACTGGGTCGACCACTGATTAAAACTTTTACTCGAAAGAGTTAAAGTTTAGGTATCTATCTATCTATATATCCTCACGCCGCGCCGTTAAATTGTGGGGTAGGCAGAGGAGACAGAACGTCCTATCCTTACACACATTCTTTGCTTCCGTCGCATTCATGCATTTTGCTATACACGTATTGCGTAAAAGACTCAAAACGCGTTTAGTCTTTGAGGATCTGTTCGACATGGTAGGTCCAGGTCATTCTCGGACGTCCACCCTTCCTTACACTCCTTCGTTCACCCAGCATATACCCGTGTCTTTTTAGTCATCCATTCTCTCAACATGTATATTCACTTTTCGTTCTAGCCCCAACACCTGTCTTGCAGTCATTCATCTCTCTAATAACCTCATTCCTTATCACTTATCTAAGTGTTTTCTCACACATTCTCCAAAACCCTCCCTCAATAAGAAAAAATAGTACCTTGCGATCAATTTTGTGTCTAAAACGATCGCTGAATTTGCGCCATAAAGATATTCGTTTGCATCTACTGGCGAATGACCGTTGATGACCTGTGAAATGCATTATTCATTTTTCGTCATCGTTCCTATGTTCTGACCTTTGTACATTCGCTTCAGTTTATATTGTGTCTATACGAGAAGATTATCGTACTATTGTATCTAGGACATTTTTGTTTGTCTTGATATCGTTTTTGTACTCTTTTTTTGTACAATTATCTCTAATAGTAAACGAAAGCGGCTGACTAACTGAATGACTGACTGATATACTGACATACTCACTCATTAACGCAGAGCCCAAACGGCTAATCCTAGAGAAGTGAGTTTTGAACAGAGATAGGTTTTAATACAAAACCTTCTACCAAGAAGGGGTTGTTGTAAATTCCGCCCCTAAGGGAGTGAAAAATAGGGTTGAAAGTTTTTATGAGTATACAAATATCTCGGAAACCAGACATGCTACAAACTTGAGATTTGGCACATATATTCTCATATCAAAATTAGTAATAGGGTGTTTGGCTATTTTTTTTCAAATTTTTATTAAAAGGGATGAAAATGGACTTAAGTGAAAGGGATTATTTTTCAATGTCTCTTAATAAGCTAAAAATTAGTTTTATAGGAATTTCCGAAAAACGGTTTCTTTAGAAAGGACCAAAATATGTTATTCCGGGCAACACAGCTAGTCTACTATAACGATATTATCTTTGTTGCTTTGATATCGTGTGTTGTCTGTTGGTCAATATTTACTTGTGAATCTACTTGCAACTGTTCTGTTGAGTAAATCGTTTGGAATTTAGATTATATCATTGCTTGAAGTACATTTTGTAGCGTTATTCATAGTTTGGTTTGAATATTTGTGTTGTGGACAAGCGTTTGTAAATACAAATCAGTCTAATCTAGTTTGTCTATAACGTTGATTGTATGTTCTAACAATTAATACACTACGGTATATTCTGTCTATTATTTGATAGGTGCTGTTTGCTTTAAACAGTATAGGTGATAATGTGTTATCACTCGCTGTCAATGTCCTTTCAATATACGTATTCAATCGCTGTCATTCTTTTATCTCATCAACTTGATTTTTATAATTTGATTTCGTGCGCATTATGATTGTACAGTGTACATGCTTGGCAGTCAGTACTAGATGTCTCCCCTGTTAGTCACATTAATTTACTTTGTGCCATGTAATACTTGACGTGAATACTGGCCGGAAATGTTTACTCTCTGCTCACTGTTCGATTATATGAACTCATCGTGCAAAAATTCCTTGTAAAATTTGGCCACTTGATAGAAAATCCTCATGAGCGTGTACCCGGATTTGGCTTGCCCCGAAAACAGTGGTCCGCGCCAAATAGAATCAGGACAAACCATAGAAGATGCGCAGACTTACTGCGGACTCGGGGTTTCCCGCAAGTCCCGGCTGTGAGTGTGGTCGCCACCAGACGAAGAGCCATGTTGTTCAGTGTCCAATTTTTGGTTTCCAGCGCGGTCTAACTGAAATTCACGGGGTCACCGCTGATGCTGCCAATTGACTAAGAGATTTACCTTTAAATTTCTAGCTGCCGAGGCTTATGTTTTGTCATATCCATTAAAAAAACCGCGCCAATATTATTCTCCCTGGATTAATTGACAAAATGCTGATTGGAACCTTTAAAGGTTTAAAATCCGATCAACATTGATCTTGAATCATATTTTCCGCTATTACTGTCCTCTACTCCCTCACTGTTAAATTATGGGGTCTATTTGTAATTTATTGTGTGGTTTTTTTTGAGTAAATTCGTCATGACGATTCCAAGTGTCCGGATGGACTTGAGGACGGAGAGACACAACAAACATTTTTAACGATACAAGTCATTTTATGACAACTGTAGTGGGTGGATTTAGCTTTGCGATTTCCGCATATTCTATTGAGTAACGTGAAAGTACGAAATCTAATAAACTTATCTTAGGTACTTATTTCGTTCCCATATCCACATTGGGTCTAGTTAAAAGAATTTATTTATTGATGGATGATTAACTTTATGGAAGGACATTGTAAAATTATTTGTAAAAATAAAACACTGTTTTTTACTTCCACTATTTATTTTGAGTACATACACCATATGGTGGAAATAGTGTAAGTAAATAGTGGAAGTAAAAAACAGTGTTTTATTTTTACAAATAATTTTACTAGTTAAAAGATTTTCCTAACATTCATGGGACAAAACGCCACACATTTTCTTTTATCCCCGACCTTTCAGTATTGTAGCACATTTTAGATAAAATTATACCCGTATTTACATTTTTTCGGTCGAAACAATTTCTCCCAATAGTATTTTTTTTCCACAAGGCATTTATCCCAAAAGAGACATTATTTGGAACAGACTTTTTCATAATAAAGCTACCTAATAAAGTTGTTGCGGAAAAAAACAGAATCCGGACTTTAATAACAGAATTGTGTTCAATAAAATGTTCTGATCTAATAAAGCCGATGTATTTTACGTGTTGTACAATTATATGTATGTACACTGAGAAAACAGGCATTGTGAATTTATGCGGAATTCCTCACATTTTATTCGGAATTCAAGATAAAAAGGGGATTGCAGTTCTTACTTATAAGTTATCAGGAAGCGGCGGCCTGTTATAATATTAGGCCGCCGCTTCCTGATAACTTCACAGTACGTACTGATATACTATACATTCTCATACGAATAAGTTGACATTTCTTCTTGTTAATTTCACAGTACGTACTGATATACTATACATTCTCATACGAATAAGTTGACATTTCTTCCTGTTAATTTCACAGTACGTACTGATATACTATACATTCTCATACGAATAAGTTGACATTTCTTCCTGTTAATTTCACAGTACGTACTGATATACTATACGTTCTCATACGAATAAGTTGACATTTCTTCCTGATAACTTTACAGTAAGTACTTATAGGTTATTCGCTCTCATACGAATAAGATAGCAAGTCTTCCTGATAATTTGACGGTAGGTGTCAATAGATTATTCGCTCTCATACGAATGCTTTATTAAGTTTTCTTGATAGTTTGTTAGTATTGCGCTAATAATTTATGCGTGCTGTCATGTTAATTATGTTCTACTTACTGATAACCTCTAAGAAGCGGAAGCCCTAATATTCTATCATACTTACTGATAGAATATTGGGGTTTCAAGGTGTGGTTTATCAGCAAATAGAAGGTAACTAACACAACAGCATCGCATAAAGGATTTTAGAAAAATATAACAGAATAATAAGAATATAGGTAAGTACATAATAAGTGCTTGTTTTTTTAATTGGTGAAGGTATGTGTTTCGATTTTGAGGTGACATGAAATATAAAAGCAAATATTAAAGTTACAATTATTTGAATTTATTTTCATTAAAAACAAAGAAAAATAAATACACGTATATAATATATAAAACTATGTACACGATTATATACAATACTACTGCACCCCATAAGCAACTGAACGCTTGAGCGGGGTGAATATACCTACACACATAATGGTCCTTGGTGTATAAATATTTTCATATCAACCTTATATACCAAGCATATAATACACCTATATACAAGGTATATAATACCTAAAATACATTTAATATAGTCGTTGGTACATAAATACTAGCAAATTGAGCTTATATACCAAGCATATAATACACCTATATACAAGGTATATAATACCTAAAATACATTTAATATAGTAGTTGGTACATAAATACTAGCAAATTGAGCTTATATACCTAACATATAATACACCTATACACAAGGTATATAACACCTAAAATACGTATTGTTATGTAGTCCTTGGTATATAAATATGTACTAGTAAATCGACCTTATATACCTATCATATTACACTCATACATAGAAGGTAGATGCATAACTAACATTAAATGAATAAAAAAATTAAGTATGTAAAATAAATAAACAAAATATTTCACAACGCAATCTCTGCCAACCAGCTTTAAGTATGGTGATTGCGTCCTTGTCAAAATCCAACAATAGTGGGTTATGTATCCTCTGGAAGAAAGAGATAACAATATGAATTAGTTGGTTATATACTTAGGTAAGGTTAAGTAAATTCTCATAGAGGTTCTTAAACACAGATACAAAATAAAATACACACAATACTGACCTTCTGGAGCTGGATAAAGCGATGCTGCTAAAGCATTCATTCCATCATATAAGTATCGTAGACGACCATACTCTCTGCCCAGAGACTCTCGTACGAGTCTGCACTTTTCAATTTAAAATCATTTCGTGGTTTTTCCTCTGCAAGAAACATATAACACGAATTAGATACGTTTAATTAGATAGGCGCGTTTTGAGTAAAAGGAATCGGAGTGCGTGTATGACAAACTGTATGAGTGTGACGGAAGCTAAGAGTGTGTGTAAGGATAGGGATGTCTGGCGCTCTGTCCTCTCTGCCTACCCTGCAAGGGACGTGGCGTGAGGGTATAGTAGTAGTAGACACGTTATATAGGGTTACACTATGTATATATACATATAAGTAATTTTTTATAAAGGTCCTTAAACACACACACAAATTAAAAAAAGAAACACACAAAACTCACCTTCTGACGAGCTGAATAATGAGATGCTACAGCCTTCAAGGGATAAAACCAAACACTAAACTTCTTAAAAAATCCCAATATATGGTATAAAGTACATAAATTATGTACATTCACTGCACAGTGCACACGAAGACGACCGATAGATCGAGAAAAAACGATAGAATGAATACTGCGGGGAACAAACACAAGAATAATATTTGGTTATGCGTATATCATGATAATGTTGCCTGATAAACTATGATGAAAATGGCATAATATAGTATTAGGAAATACGTCACTAAAACATAACATTTCCTGTACGAATAATTTTACAAGAAATCCCGATAATTCATCGTTACGGATCGACATAATATTAGTCTTGTCATGATAAAAAGTAGGTAAGAACAATTTGCAATACAGTTATCATGACGTACTGATAAAATAACACGACATACTAATAATGATGAAGTATTCGGAAATCATTATTGTATTTTTATTAGTAATCGCCCGAATACAACATTCGTCTTCCACATTTTGGACGCATACATTATTATTATAATGTTATTTTATGCGGAACGTAATGATATAATATGATGCTGACTGGATAGATTATCGTGATAGTGATATTTTATTAATCAGACTTGATAATTCATCATGAGGACAAAAATACAATTTTCTCCGTGTATGTTTCTTTATTTGGCGCAGTGAGTCCGTCCCTACAACCTTTATTGCCCGATTTATATTAAATGTAGGCATACTGACATTTAAAAAAAATCTAAAAACTAAAAACGGAAGACCTTCAATCTCGACAACCTTACTCAATATGCTTTGGAAAAAATATAGTAGATATATTGAACCTTTATCTAAGGAATGACCGTAAAAGATTTTTTGTATCTTATATGGATTTCTAAAAAAATGTGAATGTAATGTCACAAGTGGTTGGTTGGCAGAAATTGCCTTTGGCAATAAACCCGCCATTTGGAAGATATGTTTTCTTTTCAATAAAGTTTTTATTTATTTAATATTTGATCTTTTTCCGAAAGACAGAAACTCGTCTCCCGAAAGTCTCATAGATTTTTTTTTGTATTGATAATATGCATTAAAATCTAGGGAATAACCGTAAAAGTTTTTTTATTGAAGCGAAATTAACCCCAAAAAATGAAAAAAAAATGCTAATTTTAAAATTTTGGCATGCGATTGTTCGTGCGATTTTGAACCTTGGTGCCGTGGGAAATGAGCGTGACGTCATAGTTGGGTCTCGATTTTTAACAGCCCAAACATAATGTTATCATGTATTCATTTTTATGTTCTTTCATTGAGAGTCAACACTTCGATTCTCTACCATAGTATGTAACTTAATCTTCTTCCATTTTAGTCGTATCTTTACGAGTATATTGAGTTTATTCGATATTGTCAATAACAGCTATTCGGATGACATTTTTATCTGCAACACTTTGTACCTTGATTTTGATGTCGCGTTTATAATCCCTTACAATATTACTGTCAAGTCGCTTTTTAGTATCTTGTTCTCATTTTATTTTGATGAACCAGTAAGTAGTTCTCTTATGATTACGACTTGTAAAGATATGGACGACCACTTACTGTTTCATGTTCATATTCGACATAAACCTACATATTTAGGTAGATTATTCATCACTGTGGTGGGTAGGGCACTTGGAGATTATGAATGAGGAGAGAGTGCTAAAGAAAATCCTCCACACAAGGCCACAAGGTAGGCGTAGTGTTGGAAGACCCAAACTCCGTTGGATGGATGGAGTGCGGAAGGATGTGGATGCTGTTGGCATTAGGGACTGGAGGAGTGCATGCCAGGATAGAGGGAGATGGAGGCGAACATTGGAGGAGACCAAGGCTCACAACGGGCTGTGGAGCCACTGATGATGACGATGATTCATCATTCCGAATTTAGTTATACAATTTTCTATTATATACTATCCCCTCACGAGGCGATCACCATTGCATTGAGACTGAGAGGCGGTAGATAAAAAGCGCTGGTTGTTTTGTCGACTGCGCAGCCATTCTACGCATGCGCTAACGCGTTATATCGTGCATCGAACAAAATTTGCATTAATTAGTTTTCATGCAGTGGAAGAATCACTCATTTAACGCAAATGGTTCTAAAGTTATTCCATTTTAAAATAGGGGCATTCTTTTTCGATGACCGTGTGTTTTGCATTTTGGTTTTCTTCCCAGCGATTTCATCCAGCTTGCTGGAAGATTCCTCGAGTCTAAACGCATGTTGAATATTTATCAATGCACTCGTTTCACAAAGTTTATTCCTTTGGTTTACGAGAATGTTTTTCCTTCTATCCAACTTGTAGTGCGTGTTATGTCAGACAATTTATTCATGAATGCATGCATGTTCATGTTGTGTGCTGAAATGATTTTGAACATGAAATTCATTCAAAAGTTTTACATTTTATTTTGTCTTCGCATGAGGAAAAGTAAAGTTAATACTAAATTGAACTTAGCAAACACGGTATAAATTATGTGATTTTTATGCATTTATTCAAACGTCTAATACCCTTTCGACTTAGGTAATTTTTCTGATGATTGGACCTCGTATAGAATTTGAACGTACCAATTAATTTATTTTGATTTATGTTGTACCTGTGTTCTTCTTTTTTCAGGTCGGTCTCTCTGTGCCAAAATAGTGGCCCCCTTGAAAATATCTCACTAAGGCGATCCTTTCTGACCTGTTCTTTGCCAATTCTGTACTTCTTGAAGCATCTTTCTAATTTATTTTGATTTATGTTGTACCTGTGTTCTTCTTTATTCAGGTTGGTCTCTCTGTGCCTAAATAGTGGCCCCCTTGAAAATATCTCACTAAGGCGATCCCTTCTGACCTGTTCTTTGCCAATTCTGTACTTCTTGAAGCATCTTTCTAATTTGTTTTGATTTATGTTGTACCTGTGTTCTTCTTTATTCAGGTTGGTCTCTCTGTGCCAAAATAGTGCCCCCCTTGAAAATATCTCACTAAGTCGATCCTCTTTCACCTGTTCTTTGCCAATTCTGTACTTCTTGAAGCATCTTTCCCAGAACCTTTCTTGCGTAATCTGTCATTCTGGCCGTCCTCTCGTCTTGCACTTGTCGATTTATTTAAATCTATCTATACTCTCACGCCGCGTCTCTTGCAGGGTAGGGAGAGAGGACAGAATGCCAGAATACCCTATCCTTACACACGCTCCTGGCCTCTGTTACATTCACGCAATTTGTCATACACGCTCTCCTATTCCTTTTACTCAAAACGCGTCCATCATTGAGGATTTGGTCGACATGATCGGACCAGGATAGTCTCCTTACACCTCTTCGCTCACTCAAATACTTTGTCTTTTTTGTCATCCTTCATTCTCATCACTTTCATTCTCGTCACAACACCAGTCTTGCAGTCACTCATTTCCCTAATGACGAAAAGTCATTCAGAATTTAATATAAAGAATCGAAAGATGTCATAACAGCGTTTCCAGCATTCTCTGCTATTTCTTCGTAAAAAGTCATGATTATATTAAAAATTCTCTTTCAAGCAGACTAAAATTTGATGCAATCATGTATCTTCGTATAAATATTTTCGCCTTTTGAACTGACTGGTGAAATTTGGACATTCGTGTTGTATTTTTATCGGTGCTACAATTATCACATCATCAATCATACTTTCGACTCCACCTCCTCAATTATTTTTTCAACAGCGCCGATCCATATTCGTTAAATCGATTAGTGATAATTTTTCAATGTTGTAGTTATCGATCTCTCGTTCTCAGAATGTTGCCCTCATTAATAAAAAAATGGCAAAAATAAGGTTTAGTTTCTCTAAGATTTACATTAATTTTGCCAGGAGAACATAAGATGTAAAGAGATGAACCATATTTTTTTAGTTAGATTCTTCTACATGTAATTGCAAAATTGTGTTATAGTTTCTTCAATATTTATACTAATTTTACCAGGAGAACATACGATTTAAAGAGGTGAACCGTGTTTTTTTTAGTTAGATTCTTCGATTCATCTTTAACAAAGCCGATATGTTCTTTGATAGCGTGCTCATTGCCTACTCACGCAGAACATTGTATCAGGGAAGCATGTTGGTACATTAGTAGTGACTATAATAGTGAGTGTATTGTTAATCTTATTTAGTACCTCCGCGCTAATAATTTGCTCAATGTGAACTCTCACGCTATGCTTACCTTTTGTATGATAATGAAGCTCTTGTATGTTTTCACATCATTTTCTATATACCTCCCTACTACCTACTAATGTAATGTAGTATTATAATACACCTCTTAGAGCCGCATGTGCTCCTAGTAATGGGACTTTAATATCAGTTCAAAGTAGGGTGGTGTTGTAAGTGTTATTTTGTCTTCTTAGCGCTGAATATATTGTGTTACATAAATTCTGTAAATGTTACCACTTTTCTCATATGTTTCGTGGATACATTCTTGTCTTTTTGAGTTTTACAGACTGCTATTTTGTACTAGACTGGGTTTGAAACAGACATTTTTCAAAATTGGACGTTCTTGTCAATAAAATCGCTCTTACAGCGCTTTTTATTGCCAGTCATTTTATATCTGCCGACCTATACAACAATAATGTTTTGAAATAAACGCGGCCAAGGATGTTAACAGTAATGCGGCCCCTTCGTTATCTTAAAAGGGTTTAAATTGTTCCCATTTAGTCACCTTTAAAGCGTATGACATCCTACATTACTTTTTACATCGTGTCCTCATTGGTTGTCTTGTGGGTATGGGACCCATGTGACAATTATTAATAGTATTACCATTTAATTTGTTCTTGACATTGATAATTTTTCTTTATCTTTTCTGGTCTGATGAGTTTCATCCACAACACTTGTATTTCGACATTTTATGCTGAGATCTCACATTTGAAATTTAAGTGCAATTTCGTCCTCATGGCCAAAGACTTTGACGTTTATAAGGAAACGAGGTCCGAAGACTAGATAACATAAAATTAGGCAGTGGATTCGTTCCCGACCAAAACCGCCTAGACATAGAGCGTTCACTTGCTCCACACTGAGAAGACTTCTACTTCATTAGCCTTCTTTCCTCTACTGCTGGATATAGGCCTCTTCCAACTGTTTCCACTCGTCTCTCTCTGCTCTGGCCTTCCTTATCCAGGTTCTCCGAGCGATTTGGACAATGTCGTCGGTCCATCTCATTCGCTGGGAAGACATGTGGGTGTATTACGTGCTCTGCAATCAATATTTTGTAAAGGTGTGTTATACACAAGAAATTATATGGTTCATTCTGAAAATATATGCAAGTCCCAGTTGATCCTTTTAAATTGAACGAAGAGAAACGTATTTTATACATTTGTGAAATCCAATATTTATTTGCCGTACATATAAAGGGATTCGATCCATTAGAAGTTTTCCATTTACCTCTAAGGAAAGCTTCTTTATTTTATCGAGAGAGATATGGGTTCCAATAATCTGATTTGACACTTTGCGAATTGAAATTTTTAGGTGGGTCAATTTGTGCGATGACTTTTGACTTCTGAAGGTGTGGAAAAACGTTAAGAGATAGGATATGAAATCAAGTGATGAGAGAATTGAGTGAATGTATAAAATGTATGTTATGACTAGATTAAACGTGAACAAGCTGAGATGGTTGGGTCATGTGGAGAGAATGAACGGTGAAAGGATAACAAACAAAGATGACCAAGATGTGTGTGTGTGAGGATAGGAAAGTCTGACGATCTGTTCTCTCTGCCTACCCCGCAAACGATGCGACATGAGGGAATAAAATATAACTTTCAACTTCTCAATATTCAATTCATATCCGAGAGCGCCTGACTGACTGACTGACATACTCACTCATCAACGCAGAGCACAAACGGCTAGTCCTAGAGAAGTGAAATTTCGAAGATAGATAGGGTTTAATTCAAAATCTTCCACTAGGGAGTGATTTTTAGAAATTCCGCCCCTAAGGGGGTGAAAAATAGGGTTAAATGTTTTCTATGTTTCAAATGAAATTTCACTTATTACCTACTTTAAATTTATTAGTATTTTGCGTCTATCATTTTTAATCAATATTGGATTCGCGTCTTGATTGAAAGTTATTAATAATTTTAATCAAAGTTCTAGCCGCTGTTGTTGTGTCTTTGATAGTCTCAGTCGCTCTTTGAGTCGTCGAATCTGTGAAGAAAATTATATTATTGGTCGTAATTATAATTATTGAGCGACTGAGCGCAATTAATTACAAAAACAGATGCTGTTGAGATGAGTGATGACGCGTATTCGACAGCGTGACCGAATACCAAAATATATGACTCTTGCCTAATATGAAACTGTTTGATGGATTAACAACATTCGGCGAACTCGTGTTGTTCTTTTTAGAGTCGTGAATCTCATCAGTCATCGTATATTGGTGGATGATCTATCTACAGCAAGCATATATGCTTGAAGATATGTCTTATTATTAAAATGTAGTTGGGCAGGACACGTTGCCAGACGCTCAGATTCTAGATGGACCAAAAAGATTCTCGAGTGGCAACCTAGAATAAGCAAAAGCGTAGGAAGACCTCAGGCAAGATGGTCTGACAATGTGAGGCGAATCGCAGGAAGCAAGTGGATGCAGCATGCCCAGGATAAGAATCTGTGGAAAGTCAAAGGGGAGGCCTATGTCCAGCTTTAGAATTAAAATGGCTGAGAAAAAAGAAGAAGATGTCTTATAAGAGAAACATTGGAAGAATTGTGACATCCATAATTTTGATAATTCTTTTTCGCTTCGCAGTTTCAAGTTTCCTGATCGGGGCAAAGGATGCTTCACCATTGCATAACATTGGTCTTATCCCTCCAGTTCTAAGTATATTCAGAGACGGAGTAAAATAAATAAAGGTGAACTAATTGAGATTGTTAAGACATGTAGAGATAATGAATGATGTGTTCACTAAATGTACAACGACAGACATATTTTGAGAAAAATTAATCATAGCGTATCTAAGGATAGGAAAGTCTGGGATTTTGTCCTATCTACCTACCCCGTAAGAGATGCAGGAAAAAAAATAACTATACCACAACATTTTCATTACTATTATACACGCTCTAGTGGTAGAGATTTATGAGATAGCTTATTCCTTGCACGAAATTCTGGCTGATAGTTTACTTAAATATTTACCTTCATACAGATACGTTATATTTATATCTCACTACTTTATTGATTCGTTTTCAATACGTTTCTACTCAGCAGATCTGTCACTGTAATTACACTTGTCAGGTCAGGGAATTTGTAACAAGAATTTGAAAGACTCTTTTAATAATAATGTTTCCAACTATTACTTTTCAAGATGTTCTCGAGAGAGATCTGTCTACTATTTTTCGTTTATCTGCTTTTTTTATTACTTGAAAACGACTCAATAACTTCGTTATCAAATGTTCGGATAACTTTTTCAATTCCCACTGGATTTGAGATGAAATAACATCATTGGTTTTCTTACTCATCACTCTATCTATCCGATACCATTCAAGTTTTCTCAGAAGGTTTCTAGGTTTTAATACAATATGGGATGATAAGCGATATTTGCTCCAATCCCAGGGGTGATATGTTAGTTCTGCTTTGATCACTTATTTTCTTAATCTGCCCCCTTCCTATCTCCCAAAAATACATCAACATAAAACATGAACAAATATTGTGTAGAATTTGAGTATCGAAGTACCTTATGTAAAAATTTTGGTTTCAATTTCAATGATTCGTGAAAACTTTTTTAAAGAACGAAATGGAAATCTGGTAGGCAGTAAGAAATCACTTTTTCTTCCTCAGCCTGATGTAGCCTGAACGTAAGCTGTCGCTTTCAGTACGAAACGATTTTGGACTATTTGTATGCATACTGTTCTGGCATGTTCTTTACTTCTTCGACGTTGACTACAGCTTCGAATGCAATACCAAATTACGATTTATTTGCAAATAGTCTCTGAACAGGTGTGATCAAAATCTAAGATGAAGCATGTCGAATCGCAAGAAGCATTTTGTTGGAATACGCCAGGGCACGTTTGTGTGCCTCATTTTGAATGTATCATCAAAATATTACTAGACACTCATAATAAATCAGATCTCTACTACGGACTGTATTGTTGTGCCTAAATTTGATTAAATTGCTTACATATTGTATTAATTAACATTCTACTAGCAGTTGGCTGTTCTTGGAGCAATCGTCGGCGTTCATAAATTCATATACGAGAACGTTAAATTATTACAATTTGAATTGTACTACGAGTGACCTTCTTACGGATGATTCAATGATTTCAATGTGATATCATGCATACTACAATCATATGGCGGATATGTACCGAGCAATATTATATTCGTCTGTTTTATTATTCAGATGTAACTCTAGATAATATGTCATGTATGAATAATACATATTACTTAATTCGTTTCTTGGAGGGGACTCCTAGCAACACCAACGTGTTTTTATACAGTCTCTTTAGATTTTGAATCATAGACGATTCTACCTTATCACCTCGATTGACAATGATGTTTTTTGTGTCGTTTTGAAACTTCGTGACTTCTTCTTAGCAAAAAAATCATTTGTCTCACGAGCTACGTCTAAGAATGCTTCAGACTTGAGCATACTAGCCTAGCCATGGGTCAGATTTGCTATTCTATTTCCCGTAAGACACTGTAATATATTAGCATATCGACAACACATTAGGTATTTAAAATTAAGAAGTCCAAATTTGATCAGAAAGCGTTGGCGTTTGCTATTGCCTCTTGGCAGCAGGACTTCCCGGAGTCGATCTTTTTTTTAGACCATACAGTAAAGGGGGTGAGTCCCTCTTGTTTTGCTATTAAGCCTCTTGGCAAAAGAAATTAATGTTAATGTACGGTAACAACATATGTTTATTAGTGCGACGTACAAAACTATGAAGTGTGCACTACTACTTCTACTTTTTTATTTATTTAAAATTAAAGTGAACAACAAATACATATAAATATAAAAAATGGACACAGTACAGATTATAAATCGTTGTTCATTAGGGCGAACTTATCGCAGAACTGCGATTTCTTCCAGTTAACCCCAGGAAAAAACAGAAAATAATCGTTGTTAAAACAAATTTAAAGTACTGCATAGTAAGTATTTAATTTAATATGGTTTGTGTATACAAGCCCAGATTCTTGTTTTTAAAAAAAAAAGCGAGCCGGCGAATGGCGAAGAGAAATTAAAGAAGTTGGAAAATATGCCCACAGCATTTATTGGTTGCCCCATTAGTAATAGCCCAAGTAGGATATTAGTAGCAGCAGAGATACTGAGAAACAGATGCGCCAATTTGTGTGTAGAAGTGACATTTGAAATTGCGTGATTTTTGACAATTTTCAACTCACATTTCGTGTCAGAGATGGTAGCCCTTTTCAACGATCCTAATCATGATGAATCGTCAATTAAAATAAATAACCAATCTGTGGTCTCTTCTGAACGACTATCGCGTCATTTTAATGTTCGGTCGTCCGCCCATGCCCGTTCTAATTATACCATACGTCAAATATAAATGGTGATGCACACCGGCGTGCAGTTGGTCACTTGGTGCAGTGCTTGGCATATTACTACGTGTATTATTTTGTTGTATTGTATGAGAACGTTGCAGTTTGTATCCAAGTTTCACCGGCGTTGACCCATTTCGTTGGACGGTAGAGGACGCGTGAATTATACATACGTTCATACACTATTCTATATTTAAACATTCGGCAGATTTTCTTTTGTTTTTCACTCTTTTACTTTGATAACGACGAATTTTTAAGTAGGTGCCAAGATATTTTATGCAATATTTTGTCCCATATCGTAGGATTCGTAGGAAAACAAGAGCATTTTATCTGCATGTATTGGGCCACCAAAGAGATGGACCGACGACATTGTCCAAATTGTTGGAGGAACCTGGATGAGGAAGGCTCAAGAGACGAGTGAAAACAGTTGAAAGAGGCCTATATCCAGCAGTGGAGGGAAGAAGGCTGATGAAGAAGAAAGAAGTATTGGAAATATTTGAAAACTTATAGATCGAGTGACTGTAAGATGGGTGTACAGACTAGAGTGAATGTGTGTAAGCTTATATGGTTTGGGCATTTTGAGAGAATAAATGATGATCAGGTGACAAATAAAATGTTAATGGATGAAAGAAAGTGTGGCCGTCCGAAACTGACCTGGATCGAGCAGTTCGAGTGCTGGACGCGTTTTGAGTAAAGGGAATCGGAGAGCGTATTATGCCAAATGAATGACAGAAGCATGAATTGTGTATAAGGGTAGGACGGTCTGATGTTACATTCTCTGGCTACCATGCAAGAAAAAAGAAAAATCCATGAATTGACGCCTAGCTCTATCTTGGTGCAAAAGGAAGGTATAAGGATTTGACATGTTTTGTACCAGATCTCATATTTTTTATTGGAATTTGTATGCTTATGAAATTCAGATAGTTGATTTCTCAAAAGAGACAAATTGACGGAAGAATGGAACTATTCAGGTAATTCTGTTTATAATTTTGTCAGCAAAATTTCCCAGCACAGTATTCATCGCCTTCTTAGCTTCTCAACGGCGAGATTTACACGTTTAGCACATTATGAATATTCCGAGCACGTTCTCTTTATCCTGGAAACTAGAGTCTGTAAAGTGACTGTATATAAAGAGACCATATCTGTATATATTGCAATAACTAGTCGAGGTACCCTTGCTTCACCACGACAAGAGATTGTCTGAGCGCTTGGATTCCCTCGTTTCGATGGCGTCTCCACCGTGATATGTCCGATTCAAAATTGGACAAAAGATCTGTGCTCTACTCGTGAAGCTCTTTTAACCCAAGATCCTCTTTGATTATTCAGTGTATCCCTGGGCCCACCTCTTAATAAGATTTGCCTAGAAGTGCGGGTAAAGAGTTCGCTATTAATGCGCCTGAGCTAACCATGTGGAGGGCTTTAAGCCCGCGGGATTTTCCTTTAGTGATTACTCAGTGTCTCCTGATGGCCTGTCCTGGATAAAATATGACTGTCGACCTCAATTTGATTTCCAACACCCTTCGATACGATAACACAAATGACCCCCATAGAACCCTTTGGATCTCCTCAGCTCTAAAATTTCTCATAAGGTTCTGGATTTCCAGAAGTCTACCAGATAGCATTCGTTTCAAGGTAGCAAGGAATTCTTGAGGCAAGTTCGGTAGAAATCGCTCCAGGCACCGCCACCTTGACATTCTCTTTTTCTCTAGCCATGATCTAGGATAAATACATAAAACTTTATAGGCGAGGTTGCCGTCACCTTCGCTAAGAAAATGTATGGAATAACAGTCCCTTTACAACGAGTATGATGGACCACGTATTATATTCTGTTGGGAGATTTGACAGGAGTGGTGGTCCTGTTTGATCATTATGCTATGTTGCCAACTGTTACAGCACGGTTAGAGTACCTACTCTAGGAGGCGTTCCGTGGTTATAGTGGAACATACACACGTACAGCCATTTATATTATTATCTATGGGTATGTAATAATAGCAATACAAAGTGTAGTGTCCGTGATCTCACGACACAACTAGGGGTGGGAAGTCAGCATAATACAAATTTATTACCCACTTCCAGTTTTCCACTTCTCTGTGACACACTTAACCAACTCCTTGATTAGGAAACAAACTATTCTAATTACTTTAAAGTTTCTTCTACGAAGCTCTTCCAGTCGCCTAGTTTTTCCAATTTGCTTCATCCTATTTAACTTTGATATTACTAATACCCAGAATTTTATCTCTAGACCTAGAATAATGAGTAAATAGGAAAATTTTGGTTTCTGTGCCTTGCTGTGGTGAAATTTTCTTCTTAAAGTGTACAGATACATATGTGTTTGGGTTCATTTCGACAAACCCAGATCCATTTTTTTATTTACAAAATAAATAAATAAAATAACAAACAGTTCCGTAGTCAAAACTCCGTAACAAATTCGTCGTCTGACTTGGTTGATCAATAGTTACGTTGGTCTTCACTTAATTCTTAGAATATTGTAATCTGATAAGTTTTGTTCAGATGTTCCATTGGCATCTTGTTACCCTTGTTTCCATCCATTTTGTTTCAAAAAAGCTTTTTTTTTCTATTAGATAATCATCAAAAGAAGTAAAAATGTTTATTTTAAAATTAGTCAGATACAGTTTACAAAGGTAGTCCTTGGGGCGGGATTTACTCAGGCTGTCGTTCCTAAATCCCCAGGGAGGATAATTATTTCCTTCATTACTAGTACAGAAGTTAATATAATTACCTACGATTTTTCCTGGAACTCATTACTTCGTACGGCCTTCATCCCGTAGTTTAAAGAATTTCCCATCGTTATAATAATTATTTTCTTCCTCGCAGCAAACTTTCCTTTCCTGGAATCGCCTTTGCTAGATAATATCTCACGTCAGTGAACAAATCCCCCTCGAGTTTTTTGTTATTACGATCAAGGAAAGAGTCGTTTTTTGTACTAGGAAGATGTAATCAGTAATGTACATATTGTTTTTAATCTCCTGCAGAATTTTCAGGTTAAGTCCGATAAGAGCTTAGCAATAATATTTATTGTGCTTGAATAACGTTTTACTTATATTTGTTTTAGTTTTCATCTCCATTTTCTAAACAAACGCCACACAGTTAAAGACACTCAGATATTGACAAGTTGTCTCCTTGGAAGCCCTTCAATATTAGCTCTCATGACTTAATCTTTGACTCCAGTCTCTCTATATATACTCTCGTGCTACGTCCTTTGCGGGGTAGGCACAGAGGACAGAGCGCCAGACTGCCCTATCCTTACACACACTCCTTGCCTTTGTATCATTCATGCAGTTTGTCTTACGTAAATGTGTATAAAAAATGTGCATAAAAAAAGATAAGATACGAAAATTCCGTGACCCAAATCCTTGTTTGGAATCTAAAACAATGTCATTTGGATTTTGATAACAATGGTCTCCCAAGCACTCTTTCATCCTCAAATTGTGAATTGTGAGACACCTTGTTTACGCAAAGGTCTGCCAAATGTCGCAGATGATTGTAAGTGCGTGTACATCATATAGTGCATTGTTTTAATGTTCGCAGATTTATTCAGAGGAATTGAAGGCGTTTCAGGCAGATTGCCAGCGTCGTGATATTCAAAATACGGCAGGTAGAAACAGCGTTGGTGTGATCAGAATTGCAAGAACCTATAGTCATTTCCTGGACCGACGTCCATTCACTATTATCATATCGGTATATCCCGTTGGGGTTACCAGTGAATGCTGTCTGTATTAAAAATACGTCTGTATTAAATTAAATTTTCTCTGCGCAAATATTTATATATGACGTTCTGAATGGCTTGCGAAGCTACTACTATCTCGGAATGTCCTAGTAGTGGGGTAATCAATAATTGATGTGACATTCGGAATGAGTTGCTTACCAGAAAGGCCTGAAATATCCTATGGAAGCTTTACGAGCATTTCTTACTCCAAATATCAACAAAAGAATAGGGGTCCAATTCTGCAACTCGGGGTCCCACAAGGTTCGTGTACTGTCCCCTATCTCAGTGTAGAAGATATGTCTATATTGTCTACACATTCTGACGTGCTCAATTTTTTAGAGAAGAAAATGTTGAAGTACTCTTTTATTAAAAAGTTCAAGTCTTGTGACAAGATACTACAAAGAAACTATTTACTGAGCATTAATAAGGGTGAGAAATGTTTACAGACGGATGCCAGGTAATCTTTAGAAGCCATCCGGAATTCGTGGAGTCTTTATGAAAAGTGAAAAGAATATCTTAGGAGTGAAGCGATCCTTACAAAAGGATCCATTACTTATATCAACAGGATACCGAAGCCGAGTATTTGATCATATAGAACCTAATATTCCTTGTATTCAATATCAGTTGTTGTATGCTTTGTGGAGTTATCGCTGATAAGTATACTCTCCGCTTTACCGGCATTTACCAATTTTTCAAATTTCTCCCATTTCCCGTCACAATACCTCCCATTTAAGAGGCGATTCGCTCTGAGTAAAAATCGTTCCATTATAGATTCAACTTTTTCTGATTTTGTATGAGAGAATAACGTAAGCGACAAAATCGATAAAAAGTGGACTGTATATCAAAAAATATAAATATGTAATGTCAGCGTGTTTTAACTAAAACATTTTATCAACCAAATCATAGTATTATATTTAAGAAACTACGGAAATAATCTGAAGTTGCAGTAAATTAGAGAGGTAACTTTGTTTTTTTTTTTATTACCAACAGAATTTGCTAAAATAAAATTCGTAACCGCTAAAGTCACTAAAAGATATTGTCATTTATCCATGTGTTAAGTCTCAGGATGATATCTTTAGTAGTATAAGGTAGCTGAGTAATCTTACTTTTCCCGACGCTGGTTTTTCTTGTGTGTTCGTTATGTTGGGTAACCAGACAGAATCTCACAATGACTAAATCTCAACTGCCAAAAGGGTAACCTACTATTGACAGAATCGCAACTCAACACCGGAAAACCTGTTGCCGACAATTTCAATATTGTTGGGTTAGGTTCGTTAGGTTGTTTTTTTTTTGCACACAAAAACAAAACAAAAAAAAACAACTGCATCAGATTTCCCGGTGTTGAGTTGCGATTCTGTCAATAGTAGGTTACCCTTTTGACATGTGAGATTTTGTCACTTGAGATTTTGACATGGAACCGTTATGTTGCTAGATTGATGAAATTAGTACTTTTTGATTAACAATTATTGTCACATTAAGAACACTTATTTTTGTCCTTATGAGTCTTTTTTTATAAATAATAATTGTACTATTGATTGTTTTTTTCTTTCTTTTTCAGGTGAGTAACAGGGACACAGCATTAATAATTGGATATTAGGACAACCATCCTACGACCAATTTTGTGATGAGCCCAGTCAGCTGATGACTAAATGTCATACCAGGAAACAGTCTTATTATTTGAGTAATCTTCATTGTTACGACGCAATTTTTCGCATTTCTATCATACGGCCTCTTATACGCTCGCGATAAAAGGTTTATTATATTATTACGTACCTATCGTGTGGTTCCATGTAGATGTCTCCAACTTTCTAACCGCCGCCTCCTCCATATCCTCCTGGGTTTTGTATACTATTTTCTCTCCCTTGCAATATTATTATTATTAACATCGATTGTCGGGGGTTGAAGTGTTTCCATGACTACGGTGGCAGTATCATCAGCCGTACTTACTCCAACAATCCTACTTTCTATGTTACTGCACCGTACATACCTTCGGGCATACTGTGATACTGAGTAGGTAGGCACCTTCTGAAAGGAGAGATAGGCATCTAGTACTTCACAAAGCTTCTAAGCGAAGAAGGCATTTCACTTCCCCGGAGAATTTAGAGCAGAAAATATTATTACCTTTTGTTTTTTTCTTTACATTCCTACTGAAATGCATTTGTCTCAAATCGCAAGATAGCTACTACGTATTAAAAAATTGTCCTGCGGATTGGCGTATTTTCACAGTTTTTTTTTGCCCACTTTGAGGTGTTTATTAACAAAAGCACCCCAAAGTGTTGTAGTTTTGTAAATAACGAAACAACGGTTTCATCTGTGTGTAAGCGCAGTTGGTTGAGGCGGCAGTCTCTCGAACAGGAGGTGCCAGGTTCAAACCCCGGCTCTGGCGATGTATTCTACACTTTGCGATACAGGCTTTTAGCTTAGTGCAAGGTGTGCAGGAAAGTATTTGGGTTTGTGTATACAAGCCCAGATCCTTAAAAAAAAAATGAGTGTTTGAACATTTTCATCTCATCTTTACCACGCTTTTATTTTATTTCGTCTGTCGTTGTCCCAATGTCCCAGCAGCACCTTGATATTTTTCGCACATATTTGCTTTAGGTGACACTTTAAATTATTGTTCTACTGTTTTATCATAAGCCCGTTTCAGTCAGTAAAATTGAGTGCATTTCATTTTAATATGGAAGAATATAAGCGTGACTCTCATGTTTTGATAAAATATCTTGGTTGACAATTACTTCGTTTTCAACTCTCGGTGAAAACTTATTTTTTCTCAAAATTTCTCAAGTAAACATAATATTAGTTTTCGATACATCGAAATCCTGTTGACCTTGAACATATTCTGGGAAATTCTATTAAACTTTTTGTCGATAGATAATATGTTTGAAACCTTTTAACATATAATACCAAATTTGCTGAACTTGTATTTGTTTAGGCTGCGAAGTTTACATTTCAAACCGAAGCAGACGTCTGGGATATCAAGTAATTAACAAATGTAGATAAGCCTGTTTTTGACAACTAATTCATAGATCCATATGTTCATATGTCCATATGTTGTCGACACTGTAGACACTATTTAATGCTTTACTCGCAAGTTTTTAATTTCGCTTCATATTCATACTATGTTCTTTTACGTTTATTTTAATTAAGAGTATGCATACCGATATTTCAGAAAATTCTAAAAACGGGAGACCTTATATCTCGACAACCGTTACTAAATGTGCTTTGGAACAAAATAGGGTATATGCATTAAACATTTATCTAGAAAATAACCGTAAAAGATTTTTTATATCTTGTATAGAGAGCTAAAAAAAGATCTTTTTTTCTAAAGGCGGAAACTCGTTTCCCGAAAGTCGCGGAGTAATTTTTTTTGTACTGATAATATGCATTAAAATGTAGAGAATAACCGTACAGTTTTTTGACAGACGCAAAATTAATCCCAAAAAATGGATAAAACGCTATTTTTACCATTTTATCATGCGATTGTTCACGCGATTTTGAACCTTATTGCCGTGGGAAACAGACTGTGACGTCATTCTTGGTACCAAGGCTTTAATTATAAGGCTAATATGACATATGGCTCGACAGTAGGGCGCTAGATGGGCATCCAGAATTCTCCAATAGAGGCTGTCAAACTAGAAGTGTCAGAAAACCATCCCAAAGGTGGTCTGATGACATAGTTCAGCAAGCCGGAAGACCTGGATGCGTAGGAAACAGAGATGAATGGATGAAAATGGAAGCAGTGGAGGGAAGAGAATTGAAGAAGAAGAAGATGGCTAATTAATTCAATAGATTCCTCTAAAAATGTTGCGAGTTAGATTGCTATATACAAAAAAACCCTCGCAAAAAAAATGTAATCAAGTTTTGGCCTACAATGTTATGGGGGGTGAGAGAATAGGGGAGTTTTTCATGATCAATTAGACCTTGTAGCAGAATCGTTACTTACATACAATATGTACGTTGGAGCTACACAATATTTCGGAAGATTTAGTACAAGCTGTAAAACTGTCTTAATGCGCTATTAATTTTTCACTACGTTGCTTTTTTTTTGACGTGGGTGAACGTTAATTTAATAAGTGAAATACGTTTTTTCATCGATGCTTTGCCTTAGATTATCTTGAGGTTCTATGGTCGTACCTGTATTGATTTCATTATAGGCTTTTTTCTTTTAAGTTTCTACTTAAAGGATTTTTGTTTTAATCGTAGCATTGTTTTATCTACCGCAATTTTAAATCTCCCTTTTTTATTTCAGAGAAGTTTTTGTGGCTTATTTTTTCATCATGTTTTTTAATGAAACTGGGCTTTTCTTCCCTTTCTCTGGAATGCCAAATTTATTGACTGGCGTAGTATAAAGTCGCTAGTCTTAAGTGGCGCTGGGCTGGGCATGTTTTTAAAATGGAAATGGCCACCAAGAACATGCCGAATAAGACCCCAGACAAGGTCGTCTAACTATGTAAAGAATGCTCCGGAGGGAGATGGATGCAGTGTGCCTAGGGCAGTGAGCTGTGGAAGACTATAGGGGAGGTTATATCCAACAATAGATTTAAGAGATTGAGGAAGAAAAAAAGGGCTGTATTTTTGTTATATTATTGCAGATAGTACCTGCAGACTACGAATGGACCATCTCGCCTTTGGGTGTAACCTTTTTTTTATTATTAGCTCTCCTCTTCAACGCTTGAACATGTGCTTTTATTGGAGCGTCCACATTTTTGATGTCTTAATAATAATACAAACATTCGGTAACGTTTGCCAAATAAACAATCGTAATATTGATTAACTTGGCACGAATGTTATACTCGAATTCATCGTTGGATTATAGGTTTGAATTATTGAGTATTACGATACGCAATAGATTTGATTGGATAATAATATAGATCTGAGTTCCACTTTTACTTTCAATCTTCAACAATGAGTCAACAACTTGTATTATTTTGATCCACCGTTGATACGATTCGTATTATTTGTATTGTTATTTTGTTCTATTGATAAGTAAATAGATTTCGTTTCATTTTATTGTTGTTGGCTCTTTCATCATACGGTAGCATTTTGATTGTCTTCTTTTTAATATTGTTTTCGATATTCAAATTTTTTATAGACTTTTGTTTTCTGTTTTGTTATTTTGTTTTCATAATATTATGTTTGTCTATTTTGATCTTTCGATTGATTCTTAATAAATTCATTGCGTAACGTTTTATCTGTTTTGCTTCTAGCTGTAGTTATTACGTTTCTCTTCAAACTTGTTACATCGTAATTAGTACTTTCAATTTCATCTTTTGTGGTTACCTTTCAATCTGTTTTCATTTTTTTTTATTTGTCATCCGGTTTTATCGCCGTTTTTGTCCGACCATTGATTTCTTGTTTTCACCACGCTTTTATTTAACTTTATCTGTCGTTGTCTGCGTTTATAAGTTCCTCTTCAAATTTTAATAAATTTCTAATATCCCAGCATCTTAAAATTTTGCACACATATTTGCTTTAGATGATCCTTCATTCTCTCAACATGCCCAAACCATCTTAGTGTATTCACTTTCATTCTAGTTACAACACCAGTCTTGCAGTCACTAATTTCCCAAATAACCTCATTCCTTATCTTATCTCAGCGTATTACCGCACATTCTTCTTAACGACCTCATTTCCACTGGATTCAACTTTATATTTGATGTATCTATTATACTTATTTTGGGTTGAATTGAAAACAATATTAGAGCAAAAATACTTAAACAATCCCGATGTTTCTAAAGAGCAGTAATTACTTTTGGGTCCATCACAGAGAATTCCGCTTTGGTTAGCTTAATTACCACCAGCATAATATTTTACTGCATTTTACACTGCAGAGCTAGTGTTAAAACAATCCACAGCATTTTGTTATAAAATATCTCACCTTTTTATTCAATTTTCTATGTGAGTGTTATTTTCATCGATTCTAATATTATTTTGCAGACTAGCAAATATTTCGTTTGCAATGTTTGCATGTTGGTTGACGAGTCAATATTTGAAAATTTTGACCCGAATTGGGTATATCAAGTATGTCGGGTTGACTGTAAGATATTGCTTTTGAAATAAGTCCGCCTTTTAGCATACTACTATTGTCTTGTTTTGTAACCACTTATAATTTTTATGCTTATAAATAAACGTGTGTGGAAATATCGTCTCAGATTTCCACTGAACTAGAAAATACAGCAAAAGATTCCACTCTTTTTACCACGTTTTTATTTAACTTCATCCGTTGTTGTTGTTTTTGTCTGCGCTTACATGTTCTTCTTCAAATTTTAATTGTTATCGTAAGTTGTTGCCTGCGTCTACATTGTGCAGTACAAACTTTAAGTGTTGTCTTGAGTCTTGTGTTGCCTGGGTCTATATTTTCTCCTTCAAATTTTAATGTCTACATCATGTCCCAGCACCTTGAAATTTTGTACACATATTTGCTTTAGGTGACTATTTAAAATTGTACTACTGTTTTGTCATAAATACGTTTTAATTGGTAAATTTCAATTCATTTATATGGAGAAATATAAGCATAAAAAAAAATAAAAAGTTTTTTACGAATACATTTTTATTTTATTATGTCACTTGAAAAATGTTTCAAAATACGCATGTCTGCACATATTTCAAAGCAATCACAGTTTTTATCTTTGATAGCATACGTTCAGTATAATTGTGTGTACATTATCTCAATCAAATAACGTACATACAGAATGCATTGCACCTGTTTGTGTAAGATATCAACTGTACCAAATACTTATTAGTTTGTATCACACAGTATTCTGATACTTGTTTTGTTTACATAAGATAATATGTATGGAAGTATGAGACTGTTTGTTTTATTCCAATCTTGTCTCACCATATATGTGGAGATGTAGTTGTGTTCATACTAACTTATCTTCAATTCAAACATGTGTCGAACTATATTAGTTTATCGTTTCGCAATGAACATTGCTAAGGCTTGCGTTGTCATTAATTATTTCTCAGAATTGTCAAGTGCACTATTATTATGCCGTGAGATGTCGATTCTAGTATTGCCTCCACGTTTTGCTGATAAATAGTGAGTATCCTGTACGAATGGGGTAGTCAAAATTGAATGATGTGTAATTTAACCTGCTAACATTGTTTTCTTCCATACTAATTTTAAGTTCTTCCTCAGTTCACTCCTGGACGAAGACCTCCTCCATCTGCTTTCACTCCGCTCTATCCTGGGCTCTCTGGATCCAGTTGACACCATGCAACGTACTTGAGTAGGTCGTCTCTCCATCGTAGTGGTGGTTTTCCTACGCTCCTGGTAGTCGTTCTGGGTTTCCAGGTTAAGACCCTATTCGTCCAGTCACCACCGCTCCCCAAACCGCTGTCTTCATACCGAAACGACTGCGTCAGGAGTGTCAGGACTTTTCTTAGTTTTGAATATTGTGCATGTACTGTCAGTTGTAATGATAAAACCTTCCAATTTCTATGGTTTGATAGCACGATGCCTTTTCTTATTTACTGTTAGCCACTTGCGTTCCACTGCTGGACATAAAACTCTTCCATACTATTCCAATCATATATTTTATGTCTTGGGCTATCTGCTGCCATCTACGACCCATAAGCTGGACAATGTCATCTGTCCACCTCTTATTCGGTCTTCCTACGCCTCTTTTGTTGTCCCACTTTGGATATTTAGGTATCCATGTAACAAAATGCCCTTGCCCCTACTCTTTAGTGATTATTTTCTGGCTCAACAACTTAGTTTAGATTTTGTGCATACATATATAGATTATTCATCTACCTATGTAATATTGGTTTTTCCAGGTTATAAAAATCCATATGTTTTCGTACTGTAATAATAATTACAGCAATTCTGCGATGCATTCTCGTGCCAATTTTTCTTACGAAAAATAGCAGCGTTTGTTCTAAATATAGAGAGCGCTCTCTCGTGCAAAACAAATGAAGAGGTAATAAGACATACAATGCGGAAAACACGCTGAGCTGAAAGTTCAATAAACATCTTGTGTGCTGTATGACCAGGGTCAGGGAATGTCATGACCCTAGAGACTCGAAAATATGCGCGCCCTTAACGATCCTAAAACTGAAAAATATTCTTGTTCTTTATGATACTAAAAACTTGAAAATATGCATAGCCTTTATGACCCTAAAAACTCGAAAATATGAACGTCTTTTACTAGTCTAAAAACCTATAGTTATGATTTTTTTTACTGTCCTAATTTATACCTGAAAACATAGCGCTTTTTGCAAAATTCTGGCAAATTTTATGTCACTATTTTGAATAAATTTGACGTTTTCCTGAAATCTGTATGATCTTTTTTATGCTGGTATGAGTAATTGAGTATACGCTCTTTTTCCGTCTTTGTTTATATTATAATCCACTTCATTTTCATGATAGGTTCAATTCTGTAACTACCAGGCGCGAAGCTACCTAAGAACACGATTCCCATCGAGTTACCTTTTGGAAAAAAATATAGGTATAATAGTGTCTAATCTGACGTAATCCCATAAGAAATGTTAGCCCCGGCTTTCCTTGTGCAGAAATCCACCCTTCATCACTGGTAACTACATATAATGAAGTGCGTATTAACTAAAATAAGACCTTTTTTCTCCATTAGGTATTTCATAGTAAATAAAATTTCAAAAAGCTTGTTTTACTTCCAAAAGATACAGAGTTGTATTATACGCAGGAATACATTTACCCAATAGGGATATAACATAACCAACTCTGTAATTTACCTACAATTTTTGAAAAGATGGAAAAAAAAGTATTCCAACGGTAATAATGTATAAGAGTGGTCCAATTAGGCCTCCTTACAAATCATTCTCAGTTGAATGGACGGGTATATTAAAAAGAACTGCCTGCTTTTTTCCTCTTTTTCCAGTCTTTTTAAAAGAAGCCTCGTCGTCGCTTTGCTTAATACAAATGCTCGTCACGTACTGGCGTATTAAGCAGTAGAGTATTTTATTATTGAGTTCCATATCGTCACAGCTGACCCAAATCGCTGGATGTTTGGCCTTTACGTCAGAACCAGATATTATTATATAGAGGGGCTGTCGGGTGCTAAGCCATCCAGTCTGTGCACATAACATGGCTTACATCACGTCCAGGAACTATTTAAATATGTGCCTCTGTCTAGGAATAATATTTCTAATATCGAATCTCTGCGTTCTAAATAGCCTGGATCCAGTTTTTTTATCGTTTTGTTTGCCTGGAATTAAAAAACAAATGACTTCAACAAAGGATCTGGCTTGCATATGTATTTGAACCTTGATACTTTCGGAGATACGCTTCAGATTAAGATTAATTAATGATTTTGTCTTGAAGCACAGAATACATCGTTCAGATAGGCAGCTTCTACCAAACTTGCTACCATCAATTAATATCCAAGGCGACATCTGCGTGGATTTTGTCTTCCACCAATCCATCGATCAGACTTTGAATTCTCTTGGATCGTTGTTGGGCAACACTTTTTTCGAAGTCTCTGACCCTGATATACTTGTACCTGCATAAAAAATATTTGTACGCCGTTTAAACTTGCATATAAAATATAGACATTGCGTTATGTGGGGAAATAAGGTCATTAGCGACGACTAATTAAAATTCTATACAAAGTTTTGATGGCCTAAGTAGTATAATATAGTAATGAATTAAAATGTAGTACATTATTTGTAATACAATAGAAGTCAATATAAACAATGAAATGAACAGAAACAATAGTTGGAGAATGTAGCCAGGTAGATATAAATTACAACACATAGTACAACAGTCTTAGTCCAGGCAAAATAAACTCAACGGAGCTCTTCGGTGGAAAGTTGTGGGGTAGTCTGGATTTATTTCATTCTATATTTTTTTCGGGGTGCTGAATTTGAATCCGAGGTTTGCCAACAAAATTTCGTGACGGAATAATTAGTAAATTGGCGAATATTGTCATTTTCTGGCGAATTTTGGGTTAGAATTTGAAAACTATCAACTTTTGTAGGTTCTGTCTATTAAGCAGAATGAAAGAACATAAAATTTTCTACATATTTAGCATATACTTTTTTACTCTAAAATAGTAAATACTCGTAGCAGCGGAACTGTCAAGCTCCAAAAACTGTCCAAATTTTCCTGTTATTTTAATTTGTGAGAATGGAAAATGTATGGAGAATAGGTCACCTTGTCAGCACGCCAAAAACGTGTAGAATGAAAGAAATCCAGAGTACCCCAGAACTTTCCATCGAGAAATGTATTTAGACTGGACTCTCTATCAATTCATACAGTATAAATAGTCTTTGTATAATTATAGGTTTGAGCATTTTGGAAGCGACTAATGGTATTATCAGGTAATGCCAGTACGCCTTTAGGGCTCGCTACCCATTCTGAACGTCTTTATTTGTGATGGCACTGGATATTTTCTCCACAGTCTATTCTGCCGTCATAAGCAAGAACGGCGGCTAAGCCGGCTTTAGGTATTTTTTTTTTTTATTTAAACTTAAAGTAAACAACAAACACATATAAATATACAAAATGGACATAGTACAGATTATAAAACGTTGTTCACTAGGGCGAACTTTTCGCAGAACTGCGATTTCTTCCAGTTAACCCAGTTTTTTCCAGTTATTTTGAGTTTTTTTTTATCGAAATGAGTATTTCAACGAGTCTATACATATGTATGGAATTATGGGAAATATTTGATGTTTTTCGCGATTATCTCAGTTTCAACTTTTTTAATTATACGCTGGTTTTGCTTATGACAGCTACTGCTTTGTGATCAACCCTGTCGATCGAGAAATTGAACCTTCGAGTACGTATGCGAGATGGCGCTTTAAATCAAGCATATAATCCAGCCCTCAATATGGTAGGTATATTATGTACATTGTGTACCTACATACATATTATTAATTTCATCCGTCTTGTCCACCGTGCGGACGTTTCCTGCAAGTGGAGTTTAGATTGTATTGTTGGTAGCTCTGATTGTCGAATCTTGTCATCAGAGCTGTCAAAGGTTCCCAATATTCTCACATTGTATCTTTTACAAGTAAACCTACAATGCCTACAAAAAACCTACAAATATTACAGGGTAGCGCTGGAGAAATCATTTTAAAGAAAAGATAGTTTTGCGAGTTGGAAAAAGAAAAAAATACTCCAATAATCCCTTCAAGCCGCCATCACAAGTTAGAAAAACAATGTTGCCAGTTTATTCTAACAATTCGAAAATTGGCAAATTGTTTTAAACAACAGTTCGGAAATATAATTTGAAAGTAGCGAAAAAATTTAACCATATCGCATTATCACATCAAGCAACACTAAACCAAGTTTGCACCAGGGGACTTCTTACAGAGAATAGTCTGTACCTGTACAGTGTACATAATTTGGAATGCAGATTATGTGCGCGTGCGCATAGTGCATACATATAATATCCTTATAGATAAGTAGCAGTAATCACGATTCAAATAAAGAGAAATTAACAGGTACACCGAAATAACAGTTAAATTCCTTGTAACAATGTGAGTCGCGTAACTAATATTAATAACAGTCTGTCTGCTGAGTTGTCTGTTTTGTAAGCATGATTTGATATGATTACTGTGAAATTACATACAATACCTATTGAGTTTAAGTATACTAGCTGTGACCAGGCAAAACTGACGGCATTCTTCAGGACGATTATTCATTTGTTTCTTGAGTTTACGTCAGTTAAAAAAAATGGTACTAAGAACCACGCTTGATAAAAATTACATTAATTGAAATATGTTTATGATAAAACAGTAGTACAATATTAAACTGTCACCTAAAGCAAATATGTGTTCAAAGTTTCAAGGTGCTGAGACGTTGGGAAGTTATTAAAATTTGATGTGGAAAATGTATACTCAGATAAGAGACACAATAAAAGCGTCTAAAGAGTTAGATAGGTGTGTAATCTTACGTGTGGTCTGTGCACATTGTGCCAGTGAGATTGATAATATACTTACATAATTATTATATTCTTATGAACATGTGAGTAAGATAAGAACCTAACCTACACACCACAACAATGCATCGCGTAAAGGACGAGTCACACCAACCACAATAACGGTTTTATCATTACTTATAATATAACACCCACACACCATTCCATACAACACAATGTAACTACCAAGAATACTACATAAGATGTATTATTTTATCTATTATCGCATTACTGGTATTATTTATTTAATAAGATTATATTATGTAAAGAAGATTAAACATAGTAAATCACACCTATATATGGGATAGGAGGATTACTATAAGAATAGAAAAATCACTTTATACTCTAACATCATCATTCATAGGCCCCAAGCATCTGAGCCTAATCCCTAATGATATCTGGACACTCTGATTGGCATTGATCTGATAATGATTATTGTTTTTGTTATTGTTTGTCATATGCTATAATTGTAAAAATTGACGAGTCCAGTGCCCGAATCGGCCTACGGACGATAGAAAACAATAAAACAATAGGTGAATGTTTCCCAGTATTAGGCTAATGAAATTAATGATAATATGTAGACCTTTCTGACTGATGAGGTTACCCCAAAATTAAGGCATTGTTTTGTTTTTAAAAATAAGCGTAGAGGGGTCCCGCAGGCGATTTTTTTATTTGTATGACAGAAAATTTTGTGTTAGAAAATCTACAAGCTGTTGACTGTTTTCATCAGCTGTCATCGACATTCGAGGTTGCTATCAAATGTACAATTAACTATATTGGTACAACAAATCTATCAAAATTAATGCGTCTAGCTAATTGTTTATTAAATCTACTCAGCAAAATTCATACAAGACAGCAAATTACTTAATTTAATTACAGGAAATATGTGTATTATTAATATTTGCTACGTAGACATACAAACTATGTTGTTAATAATTTCAGAACAACGTGCTAATTAATGAATACATTGCAGACTAGTAGTACGAGTATGTATATGATGTTGTATGCAAAAGCAGCGAGAGTTAGGCGCCTAAAGTTTGTTGGAGTATATTAGTATGAATCCTCTCTGAGAATCGCAGTATGTTGTTATTAGCATCTCAAACAATGCCTTGTTATATAGAATTGTTGTTCCACGATCCTATACACACATGAGTAGAGACCGGATTTCTATGCATTTGCATATTTTGACAATTTATTCAAGATTTTGCATATTTCGACCAAAATGTACTGATCGTGCATATTTGGGTTTATTTTCTAAAATTTTAACTCTATTTGTAAAATTTTTACCTTTTCAAAAACAAAAATGTTGGTGTCTGGCTGAAAATGTAGTAGGTAAGTAATGCAATTTAATAAGAAAATAAGTACACAATCATTTTTTTTTTAAACAAGATTTTTTGACATCTCATCCTAGAACTGTTTTTCGCGGTCTTTCAAACAATACCAAACATAAATTAAATAGAAATAAAACCTTGTAACAGCGGTAATTTTTAATATTTATTTAAATTTATATTTTGGTACTTTTTGGTGAATTTGTGATGCATATTTCCACGCATATTTCATCCATTTTATGTTGCATATAATCCGGTCTCTACACATGAGAGTGCTGAGAGAACAGTTGATATAAGTAGTATGGATGGATAGACATACGCGTATTGTATCGAGGAGTTTGTATTATAAGATTATATCAAAGTTAGCAGCACTCGTGCTAGCAGATATACAACGTATGGCCAATGGCTTTTAAATCTTCTGCAAAACGTGGCGCCACTCGTTAGCAGATGTTAGACGTGTTATGGAATCGAACATTCCATGATTTGCCCAGCCATTTCATAAAATTGTGACATTTACAACAACAATTATATCACGTAGATTAGAGACTTGCATCGCTCCAAGATATTTAGAATTTCAGAGCATATAAAAGTATAACCGTTCTCGTGTGACTGGACAACCTTGGAGGAAACGAAGAATAGGGACAAAGAGAGGACATTCTGGTGACCTATGCCCCTTGTTCACACCCAGGAAGTTGTGGTCACTGTGGCACAGTGGCGAAGGGTGGATTCCTGCAGAAGGGAAGCCGGGGCTAACATTTCTTATGGGATTACGTCAGATTAGACACTATTACACGTATATTTTTTCCAATAGGTAACTCGATGGGAATCGTGTTCTTAGGTAGCTTCGCGCCTGCTGTGGCATCACATGGCATCCATAGATTCTGATGGTTTAACAAGGAAAACCTCAATATATCATTTATCGTCACTAACACGAAGAAGCTTGGTTCCTTACTGAGAAAAAGTGTGTGAGATAAAATTTTATGTAATATTATTTAAAATGAATAAAATATAATTAATTTTCAGGCACACAAAAGAATCAAAAACAGAATAATGAGCAGGAGAGAAAATTCAGTTGCAAAATGCCGCAGGGTATACCTAAATCCACGACCTCATCGTAGTCTGAAAACAACAAGGCAAATTGAATTATACATACATCAAAGAGAAACGTACCCAAAACTTATTAAATGTAATTGTTTTTATTAATTGTTAATTCCAATAAATAGCAGGTTATGTAGACAATTAGACTAAATAATACGAGTTTGTTTATTTCTTTATTAATTGTTCTCTTATCATCCGTAAGCCTCATTTAAGGCACTTGGAATCGTCAGGTTTACAAACATTACAACATTAAGTGCGATAAATAAATAAACAGTTACAGCAAAAAAATAATGAAATCAATAAATACATGGTGACTGGAGATGATACAAAATTATAACAGGTGTGGTTTAGTTCAATGTAGGTCTGGATGTAAATTGTCCAGAACTACATTACGTCAATTATTGAGAACGCTTGGTATTTAAGATTATTTTATTATTATTAATTTATTGCAAATGCTTTAGTATATTACATTATTTGATTGTTTGGTTTATTTATATTTTTGATGTTTTAATATTATTGAAAGCACCCGCTTCATGTACGACTAACTTCCGAAATTATTTCTTTTTAAATCTATATTTTGTGGAAGTTTTTGTGGTTTTTGTGGTTTTTATGTAGATGAATCCAGACATTTGGTATTGATTTTTATAAATATTTAGTATTATTATTATTATTTTTATGTTTCATCAGTGTGTGTGTACTCAGTGTACTGTCATGCTCTGAAAGGGAAATTATTGTGTGTTATTTTATGGATTGTTTGTTTTTATTAATATTGTTTCACTTACATATTTGATCTGAGAAACTTTTTTTGTAGATATTATTGTTTGCAACGATTTGTGTAGATGCTGTTAATGATATGAATTGATGATTTATATTTTTTGTTAAAGGCTTCGGCCGTATATGAATAAATAAATAAATAAATAAATGACAACAGGATTTGAGAGAGAAATCAGTACTTAAAACAGATACATATTGATGACAGAAAGCCGATAGAATAAAAACGAAAAGCAGGCAGCCGACCATCAGATGGAGCGGCGAGATAGTGAGGGAAGCTGGAACCACTTGGAAAAGGGTGCCCATGGACAGAAAGAGACCTTTGCCCAGATTTAGATGGAGACAGTATACCAAAGAATATTATGATTTTAAAACAAACTAACATATAGAGTTCTACTGACAAGTGATAGGCATTTTTAATATAAAGCGTATTTGGGCTTGTATCCACAAACCCAAATACTTTAATTTATACTTCACAGTAAGCTTAAAGCTTATGTCGCGAATTCCGGAATACATCGTCAGCACCCGGATAGGAACCCAACACCTCCGACTTGAAAATCTTGCTCTCCAACCAACTACGTCAACGATGTACTGAAATATATTTTTCTACATACATTGTAGTTAAAATTTCTATGTAGCACAATACCGCATTCGAAGATTAAGCGATAGTACTAGGTATATGAAATCATAAATTAGCAGATACAGTGAAATACAATGCAGGAAAATGTATATATCTTGGTTAACATGCAAACTAGTATGAGTATAATGTACTGAAGATAAAACTATGCATATTCACATATAAACATTTCATATACAAAAAAATGTTGGCACGTCTGTGTAAGTAAATTCGTGAACTGTAAACATCGCAGAAATAAAACATGTCCATGTTTTTATTGTAGGCAAAATACTGAGGAAAATAACGCGAAATTATTGACGAAAATAGCCACGAAAACGTATGGACGTTTCTGGTGGGCATTGATTCCTAGAATATAAGAATGTGTGTACAAATTGTGAATGAAAAGTTGAAAAATAATGTCTGGAAGATCTCGATTAAAATGAACTTGACACGATTGAAAATTAATTTGAAACTCTATGAATCAGATTATACGGATATATTTTTGGAGATATATTCGATGGAATATTCATTCAGTGTAGTGGCAGGGAAATGTAGTAGAAAAATCTGCAGAAGTGGCAAAAAACATGACATTTCTTGTGAGTTGTGAGTGTGGTGCTGTACTGCTCAGAATGCTGGTGGATCGAATGATTGGGGATTATAAGACACAGGTACAGCATTGGAGCCCGTGGAATCAGAGTGGTGAGTCAATGGGTGAATGTAGACTAACCGATTAAGACACTGAATGTGAGAAAATGAAGGGTAACTTGATTTCACAAAGTCAAAGGTCTGATTCCTGACTTCTTCTTCTTCTTCTCTTCTTATTAGCCCACTCCTGTCCACTTCTGGAGGAAGACCTCCTCCATCTGCTACCACACCGCTCTATCTTGGGCTATCTGGATGCAGTTGACACGTCGTCAGGTCGTCTTTGTGGTCTTCCATTGCTTCTGGCAGGTTTCCAGGTTATGTCTTGAGCAAACACCCAGGTAGTGCGGATCGCACTTCTGACTTCAAGTACATTATCGAGATTCGAACCTATCGATTAGACGCGTTCAAATTCGATTGATCCCTTCTCCCTAAAGTGTCTTCTTTGATCTTTGCATTATTTCGGTTAACACTGATAGTCGACCTTGAACTTTGCCATTTGTATTTTCTGCTTACAGACACTAAGCATACATAATTATATCCATCTATCTGTTATATGGTATGGTATTATGGCATAATGGCAAAGGTAACGTGGCAGGTAAGTTATATTAATAGAGGGTATCTATTATTTATTTACTCTGTAAATCATTCATTATTCTGTTTATTTATTAGCGTGTTTGCATTATCATTTACCATTGTTATTCTACAAATAATTACTCAAATTAGTTTGTCTTTATTACTTTATTAGCACGCTTTTATTCAACTTCATCTCTTGTTGTCTGTGTTCGTTTTCCTAGTCAAATTTCCAGTATTGCAGCACTTTTATACATATAAATATTTGATTTAACTACGTACTTACATCTCTCATTGTTTGTGTGTACATTTTCTTCTTCAAATTTTAATAACTTCCTAATGACCCAGCACCTTGAAATGTTGCACACATATTTGTTTTAGATGACAGTTTAATATTGTACTACTGTTTTATCATAAACACGTTTCAACTGGTAAATTTTATAATTGATTTAATTTTTAGAAAGAGGCGTGGGTCTGGGAAAAAATACGATTAAGTACATAATTTTTACACTCTCGAACACAAATACATCCTATGTTTCCAAGATTTGAACCTAAAGATACCTATTTTTTTTTATAAATAACATACCTACTGTATCCCCTGTAATATGCCCACCATTCGCGTTAATATCCACAACAAAAGAATATTTAATATATGGTAATAGATCTACTAACTATATTATGTTTTTTAGGGTTTTTCCGTTATTGCAGTAACTTCTCATCTACATTGTTTTTTAAATTTTATGCGACTTTTTTCCTTATCACCTTCATAATAATTATTAACTCTTCTTATTGTTTTTCTTGGGAACCTGTAAAACCCAACGATGGTGGCCTTTGTTCATCTCTATGTTGCTTAATAATTACGATGTTTTATAAATCTTTTTCGACATGCGTGTGGGTGTTGCGCAAATGAAGCATTTAGTCATCCTCGTATTATGATTCATTTCATAACAGGTTCAATCGAGTGGAGCGTTACTTTTTTGTAGGCTTTCGCAGCGTAATAAATCCATCTTCTTTTGGTCTTTTATAAATATACTAACACGACTTAATGTTTCTCTTGCGGGGTAGGCAGAAAATAGACCAGAAGTTGAGACTGCTGTATACACCCTTTTTTACTTCCCTTACATTCGTACAACTCTTAAAATCTAACCAAAAATCCAACAGGCTCAGGCAAAATATTATGTCTACACCTTCTAAAAAAATAATAAAATCTATATAACTAAAGGAAAATCGTTTTTTTTGTAAGTGTTCGCATAACTACCGCATTTTACGATGGATTGCTGTAAAAATTCACATAAACACTTCTACCGATCCGCTTCAGGTTTTGACGGCGCCATTTTAGAAAAAAAAAAAACAACTTATTTTAAGAGATATTTAACTTTGAAATCGAAATCGGAGGCAGTACCAAAACAAGGCGGCCATGTTGTTCATGACAAACGTCACGCCACAGTTGACAGACCGGGCTATACGCATGTGCCTGACGCATGCGCTAAGCCGACAATTAGTATCAACCTTGATTAACATTGGTAAGTTTTCTTAATTCCACAATATGTCAACATTTTACATATAGTGGTTGCGAACCAGGGTATTTTATACAAATTTACGGAAGTAGCCGAGTCGCAAACCTATAAATTTAATTGTGCGGAATGGGTAGTTTTTTCCCGGGCATCGCCGGGTAGCTCAGCTAGTAAATAAATGAAGTACAAGCTGTACGATTCCGCTTAATCAAAACAACAACTACATGAATAATGAAGTATTCAACGAAAATCCGCATATTTATTAAAAACACGAGAAAAAATAGAGAAAAAAGTTAATTTTGTGAGATTTGATTCAAATGCCAAACACAATAGTGAAGCACCTGGGGAATCGGTAGGATATTGAGCTATAAATAACAGAAATGTTTGGATAAATTTAAACAGAGATGTGTTTTCAGAATCAGATTGGTATATCTTGTACGTATCCAACAGACGGTGTATTGGGAAACCATGCCAATCAAACTCCAGCCATATCCAGCGTACCAAACATTCGTCAAACTACAATATGTCAAATTACAATAATTCTGGTGAAAACCAGATATGTTTGTAACGCAGAGCCGTGGGTAACTTATGCAAGTTGTTCCAATTTCAAATATACATACATGGGATTTAAAACACTTCGCGATCTCAACGTCGTCAGCTACGGTGAAAAAGTATTCGGCTAATACCACTTTTGCCTAATACAATACACATCGTTTGTCCACAACCTTTGGGGTTAATTCACGTTAAGAGCCTACAATATGTTTGGAGCTAACTCATCGATAGATGACGAGGTCTTTTGTGTTGAATTTGCACATTTGGATTTATAAATTGAATTGGTAAATATTGTAATACAAAATGTTAATAAAAATGTAATTTATCACAAAATTGTACGTAAAATGGTGTCTAAAGGTCTGTCTGCGGAAGTGTGGGGATCCTTTAGCTACCACGCATACCGCGTCATTTCTGACAGGTTACCGCTAGTACAACTATATTGCGATACAATCTCTACTGCTGCCTGTGATGGGTCTTTCGTCTGGTTCTGGCACAGTTCCAGGCAGTTCCAGACAAAAACACAATGCTGTAAATGTCTGCTCTATTACCACTAGTTTATATACGATATCTACGTACGACTATTTCCCGTACTGGAGAGAGAGCCAGAAACACGAAATATTAATATCATTAAACCGGCTATGAACCCCAGTAATATGCCTACCCTTTCGTCCCTCTTTCCTGTACCTTAAGAGTAGGCATATCGTGATTAAAAAAAGAGGGGACATGGAACACCTGGAGCTTACTCCAGAAGACTGCCTCGATCGGGGCAGATGGAGAGAGAGGGTCCGAGCCGCCGACCTCAAATAAATGGGATATGGTGCAGAAAAGAGAATATCGCGATTAAAAAAAATATTTTTTTAGGCCTTGGATTTCGACCATCTTACTAAATATGCTTTGGAAAGAAATAGGGTAAATACATTGAACCTTTATCTAGGGAATGACCGTAACAGACGTTTCATATCTTGTATGGGTTTCCAAAAAAAAAAAAAAAATGTGAAAATACCTCTGAAATTGTCTTCCAAAGACAGCAACTCGTTTCCCCAAAAATCGCAAAGAGAAAAATATTTTTCCAGGAAAAAACTCTAAAAAGCCAAATAAAAACGCGATTTTTAATATTTGGTCATGAGATTGTGCATGCGATTTTGAACCTTAACGCCCCAAGAAACGAAACATCGTACTCCTCCTCTTCATCGTTCCTTTTTTTGAAAATGGGGAGGCACATGCAGCATTTTTTACTGGTTACTCCATTATGGGGATATCTTTGTGGTGTTTATGATACCCTGAAGTTGGAGTTGACAGAAAACATTTTCTTTCTCGTGACATCTTCTGACAAACTACCAAACTGAAGCCATTTCATGTAATACTGCTGTGGGCTTATAAAAAATGGGAGAAACGTTACTTAGTTTAAGATAAAAAATGTTGAGTATTTCTGAGCATTGGAGAACTATTGCGGAATTGGAGGATGGCGCCACACAATGGCAACAATGAAACAACTCATAAAACACTAAACATTTAGACAAACATACGATACATAACATAATAATATATAACATATGCTACAGAATCTAATGAGTGGAACCGGAAAAATAATAAGGAATACCAACGAATATTTGGCTTCAATCGTATCAGTGGGCAAAATGAAATTTGAAATTCAGGGGGCAGTCTCGACTTCAAAACTTTGAATTACATTAGTTGATATATTCGTGAATGATTTAAAAAAGTCTAGTTGACACTAGTTGACACACCGCAATGTGAGTAATTTCGGGGTTAGCGCACTTGGACCAAAACACAAATTTTGCAACCTCCACACATCATACGATTAGATCCATATAAATCCTCTCATCCATATTTTAATAGAGATGTTTCACATTGTAATCATACGAACTCCACAACCCACGTTTCATACTTTGTATAGTTGTCTTAAGGTCCTATATGCTGTCATTGGGCTTCAGCGCCCTGAATTGTACTCAGCCAATACTGAGGGAATCGTCTTGAAACTGAACACAGTGATAGATGAAGGTATGGACTACAGATCGGCTGTTTTAGAATTACACGATTTGGAAATTCCTTGAATTAAAAAAAATGTTCTTAAAGTACCCCTAAAATTAACGGGATCTGAAGATTTTCCGTTCAGTTTTTCAGATATAAAAGTATAATTTAGCCAAAATACTGATAATTGTAATCTTAATAAATCGGCTGCTTTAGATTTTTAAATTTCTTCCCAGGTTTCTTTTGAAAAGGTATAATTCACTTTGTCGTTTACGTTATTCTTATTGAGTGCTAACATTCCCATACAAAATTTGAAAAAGTTGAAGTTCAAATAGAACAATTTTTGCTCAGTCCATATGCCCCCTTAATATATGAATTCAGACCGTAAAAACACGGTCCGGCTTCTGTTTAGGAGTAATGCGTCATTCCACAACATGCTGTATATAGTGTGTATGTATAAAGTAATACATAATATCCTCTATCATCAAATTTATGGAGCACGCTAATGAACGATATTATATTATGTATTAACTTTTCGTTGTTTGCCGTTTGCGAATAAAATTTTAGCTGAGTTGTTGGGTGTTATCGATGGAGAAATTTACGCTATTGAGCATTAAATTTACTTTAATTTAGCAGTTCGGAAGTTATCTGCAAGTGACATATCACATGATTGTGATGTTGGTAGCCCTTATTGTCAAGTCTTGTCAAAATATCCTAATTTTTGACATTGCATTATTCACATTATTCAGAATTGGAGGAATATCTCACGGGCTTAAGGCCCTCCACATCCCCGGGTAGCTCAGGCGCATTAATAGCGACCACTTTACCCGCACTTCTAGCAAAATATTATTAAGAGGTGGGCCCTTATTCAGAAGAAGATTCAGGCGCGACCACGTGGAGAGAATTGACAATGACAGACTTCCACGCGAGGTGGCTAATAACATCCCAGATGGCAACCGCCAACCAGGAGGACCAGCAAATAGGTGGCCAGACAGTTGGAGTTTGCTGTCCTCCCTGTCCCGCGATACCTCACATTAACCCTGGCCCTTGGCCAAAAAAGCGTGACGACCGCTAATCTAGTGTATTTGGATTTGACAGCCTTCGCTAGCAATCCAAAAACAAGCAAAGTTTATTTATGACGGAAGGTAAATAAAACAGTTGACACGATGCTTAAGGCTTGGGGAACAAAACCTGGTCCTCGGTTCAGTTCCCAGTGTCAATAACTACTACTTTTTTCTGTGCTACCTGAGGGCTGTTTGTCTTGGAAGAGTGAAAACAATGAATAGCAATTTAATACATATATTTACAAATAAAAAAAAACTTAAAGCTAGGTACTTACTCTATGATGCTATATAATAAACACTACACACTAATTGTCCGAAATTGTCTATGTACGTACATACACCACACGAATTACGCAATTACGAACACTGACGCCACGTCCCTCGAGGGTGGAAAAGGCGCACAGCCCTTCCGATACTCCAACGGTGATGGCAGGACACAGGCCTGCGAAGATCTCGGCGGTGATGATAGAGAGGCTGTCCAGCCCTCCCTATGACGGCGTGATGATGTGAGGGAGCGAAGGCCCTCCCGTGAGATGTGAGAACGCGGTCCTCACGTTATGATGCGAGGTGTAAGGCGTATAATGTGAATTTACGCAACTCGAGATAATCACACCTATAGTAGATAATAATGGTAACACTCAATAACCAGTTCGTCCACAATGAATTAGATAATGAGTAATAATAGTTTGCGCACTCAATGAATTAATTGACAATTCAGTTCGTTCACTCAATACAATAAACACAGTCTCTGTGATGTGACGAATCACGCAATGAAACAATATGCACACAGAATAAGTACACGCTCGCCGAGGCGAGGCTTGGATACAGAATTAAATGTCCATTCTTTTGACTTTGCGATTACAATTTTTTTTCGACTGTTTGTGACAAGAGCTCAAGGAAGACCAACTGAAAAACAACCATGCAAGGATCTTACCTGAAGACTATTCTTATCTGTATGCACTTACATATCTACCCTGAAACCAATTATTTAAACAATGAACCCCAAATATTACAATAGACCCCTATACCGTTATATGTACCTGATCGTGTTGTTAGCCTAATGGAAAATTCTTAGAAAGTTGTCAGACAATTAGGACCCCCAAAACAATACATCTACCCGTCTGCCTACTTAACAATAGAAATGGAATGCATACAGCTACCTGACTTCGTTACAAACAAATTATTTTGAAGCAAAATAATTCAAAATATAACTAAAATATTTTTTTGGCAATGACTAACAACTAGCTATATATCAAACGCTCCCTCCTCTTTTGGCAAAAAAATATTTGTTGCTGGTTAATCTAAATTGTGAACAATGGGAAAACTTATGGACTATTTACAAACTTAATCTATCTAACTACTCTTAATCTAAACATACAGCTTCATTTGAAAGGGCGCCAGGATATTTTTAGGATAAATATCCAAACCTTGGAATGACCCCAGCTAGATAATACAAAATAATGAAAACCTACACTACAGAACTTACATCTAGGACATCTTACAGCTAATACAAGAGATTAATAAAACAATGCATGAGTCACGCTTCCATGCGCCGAAGGTGAGGACGACATTTCACCCTACGGCGTTTCCAGTCCCTCTGGATAACCTCACTGTCTATGTACCCCCTAGCTACGTCTGAACTCCTCACGAAGTGAGATAAATCCTCAAGTGTCCCCTCATATTCAACTATTACGTCACACTTAGGGTATACATCCACTGATGTATCATCCCTGCTAGGCTGATACGTGGCGAGTAAACAGCAGAGAAGGTTGCAGTCGGCCACACTCATTCTCTCAGTCACAGCATCCTTATTCAACCTACATCTATCACTATCATCTATCACATCTACGATCGTACCCTCATACGCACTCTCTCTGTCTTTCTCTTCGCTAGCAATCGTTTCCTCTGTCAGGCACTCAGCTTCGCTATCATTCGTCTCCTTGGATTCTACATTCATCTTCTCTACAGACGTACACACACCATGCTCAGCTGGTTGGTGAGGGAGGTCCTCTACTCGAACCTCCGAGATTGGCAACGCGTCCTCTCCCTGACACACCACCACTGAACAGGAGTTTTCTGTCACTCCATTCCGAATGCAACCCTCGTCTGTCGCTGTATCGCTCGATACACCTACGCTAACTACCTCGACGTAATTCACCACACTCGACTCATTATCCTGTTCTTCAGGATGTTGGAAAGCAATTCCAGGCGCTGGTGAGTCACCCCGTACTCTCTCTACCTCCCCGCCAACTGAGTTACTTCTGGAAAAACGATTTCTATGCTGTCTATCCTCCCAAGTTCTACCTTTGCGTAATCCTGAGTCGGTCCTATTCCGATCTATCGCGATCTCAGGTCGCCTGAGTTTAAATTACTCGATCGTGTGTAATTGTGATAGTCATATCCCCTCTCTTCGTGCCTATCATAGACTGTTTTGAACTCAATGTCCATTCTCATTACAATTTTATAAACCTCGTCAAATGAGTAATCCCCTGCAAACAATAGATTCCTATACCTGCGAGACATCAATCTAACAAACGTCATACACTCCTTGTTGATATCCCAATCCCCAAATAATCGTTGAAAGAGGGCTTTCTTCCTCTGAAGGAATATACAGCCAAGTTCATTGACCTCCTGTCTATTCCCATATAGATGAGCAACCAGTGACCCATATTGGTTTTCGACCCCATGTGCTAATAAGAATACTCCCTTAAACCAATCCCAATCTATTATTCCAATATCCCTACCAATTTCTACCTCCCAAAATTCCCTTGCCTTTCCAATTAGTCTCTTATAAGCTTCCCGTACCTTCCCTTGCTCACTATACTTTTCCTTTGCAAAGAATTCTTCGCCTTCACGAATAAAATTCTCTGCAGACTCCTCTGGTCTCCCCGAATATTGCCCCAACCACTCAGCTCGCGCATGACAGCACGCATGAGAGAAGTGTACTGTTTCTTTCGCCCCAGTTTTCTCTACGTCTACACCACCCACACTATCAGGCTGTGACTCTGTAGTCACGCTGGTATCTCTACCCTTGCCATCCTCAACCTTGCGGTTCGCAAAGAAGCGCAACAAAACCAACCCCAACACTCCTCCAAAACAAAACTCAAGCAGAACAGAAAACATCTCGAACAAAGCAAAAGTTAGTTTATCTCAGGGTTATGAATCCTCCCAGCACACTTACTGGAAATAGCCACACGTTGGCGAGCCAGATTGACACGATGCTTAAGGCTTGGGGAACAAAACCTGGTCCTCGGTTCAGTTCCCAGTGTCAATAACTACTACTTTTTTCTGTGCTACCTGAGGGCTGTTTGTCTTGGAAGAGTGAAAACAATGAATAGCAATTTAATACATATATTTACAAATAAAAAAAAACTTAAAGCTAGGTACTTACTCTATGATGCTATATAATAAACACTACACACTAATTGTCCGAAATTGTCTATGTACGTACATACACCACACGAATTACGCAATTACGAACACTGACGCCACGTCCCTCGAGGGTGGAAAAGGCGCACAGCCCTTCCGATACTCCAACGGTGATGGCAGGACACAGGCCTGCGAAGATCTCGGCGGTGATGATAGAGAGGCTGTCCAGCCCTCCCTATGACGGCGTGATGATGTGAGGGAGCGAAGGCCCTCCCGTGAGATGTGAGAACGCGGTCCTCACGTTATGATGCGAGGTGTAAGGCGTATAATGTGAATTTACGCAACTCGAGATAATCACACCTATAGTAGATAATAATGGTAACACTCAATAACCAGTTCGTCCACAATGAATTAGATAATGAGTAATAATAGTTTGCGCACTCAATGAATTAATTGACAATTCAGTTCGTTCACTCAATACAATAAACACAGTCTCTGTGATGTGACGAATCACGCAATGAAACAATATGCACACAGAATAAGTACACGCTCGCCGAGGCGAGGCTTGGATACAGAATTAAATGTCCATTCTTTTGACTTTGCGATTACAATTTTTTTTCGACTGTTTGTGACAAGAGCTCAAGGAAGACCAACTGAAAAACAACCATGCAAGGATCTTACCTGAAGACTATTCTTATCTGTATGCACTTACATATCTACCCTGAAACCAATTATTTAAACAATGAACCCCAAATATTACAATAGACCCCTATACCGTTATATGTACCTGATCGTGTTGTTAGCCTAATGGAAAATTCTTAGAAAGTTGTCAGACAATTAGGACCCCCAAAACAATACATCTACCCGTCTGCCTACTTAACAATAGAAATGGAATGCATACAGCTACCTGACTTCGTTACAAACAAATTATTTTGAAGCAAAATAATTCAAAATATAACTAAAATATTTTTTTGGCAATGACTAACAACTAGCTATATATCACAGTGTTTTCTCTGTAAGTTCAGTGATTTTTTTTACCTTCACACATTCGAATAACAGTAGCATTCCATTTCATGTTTTTTTTTTTAATTCTGAGGATCTGGGCATGCATACACAAACTCAAATACTTTCCTGCACACCTTACACTAGGCTAAAAGCCTGTATCGCAAAGTGTGGAACACATCGCCAGCGCCCGGGTTTGAATTAAATCTCGTAAGAGTACTCTAGCTTGATGCTATGTTTGATTATTCGGTCCATCCGTAATAATTCTGGTTTATTTCCCTTGACAAATACACGATTCTCCCCCAATCCTCTGCCTCTGTACGAGTAATATTATTTACCACACAATATAATATTTTATTCACTTGGTTTGAGATGAATGTGGTGTGTTTTTCGGTACAGGATGAGAGCCTACGGCAATATACATTCGTACATGGTTTACCTTCGTAATACATGTTAGTACTTTATGTGTGGTGAGTGTATGTTATGTACAAAGATGAATAATTGTTATTTATTGTTCACCTGTGTGTGGGTGGTTGGATCTCTGTATGGCTGAATCAGACTACACTTGGAAATGTATTATTGCTTGATGTGTTTTACTTGTAGTAATGTTCTTTTTAGTATATTAGGAATTCTGGTGTCATTAATCTAACACTTAGCATTGCTTATTCCATGTATTTGTCATCTGGGGTATGACAAAGTCGTACAAGCAATTGCACTTCGGTTTTGGATTGCAATTATAGTGATTTGATTTTATAATAGTTTGAGAATATTGAGAGAATGAATGAGGACAGGATGACTAAAAGAATATATGTGGGGAAACAAGGAGGTGTGAGGAAGCCTGGTCCATAAATTCAATGGAAATGAGATTGTTGAGGAGAATGTGTGAGAAAACGTTGGGTGTGGTGACTAAAATGGTGAATAAGTTTAGATGGTTCGGGCGTGTTGAGAGAATGAATGATGACAGAATGAGGGGTGGCGTGGGAAGAGACCGACCTGGACCGATCACGTCCACTATACATCCTCAAAGACGGATACGTTTTCAGTGAAAGAAATAGGACAGCATGTATAACAAATTGCATGAATGTAACGGAAGCAACGAGTATGTTTCGGTCTGGTTTTCTTGTCCTCTTTGCCTACCCACAAGGGACGAGAAATAGGTGGATAATTGTTATGATTATAAATCTACACTTTAGTCCTTGTTATTTGAGTAATTTAGTGGCTTACTATTAAAAAACCAATAACTTAACAGTGATAATACGATATAATTTGGATGTATAGGTGTGTGTGTGGGAAGGCAATAATCTTTTTAAATTAAACTATTTATTACTTGATATATATTACTTGATAATGAACACTACAAAGTTAAATTAATTAATTATTATTGGTTAATTAATCGGTTAATTGGTGTAATTATAATTTAAATTCAATTGAGTGGCATGAGAATCGATCAATGTTATCGCCTTGTTTGTCGGCAGTTATATCTCTACAGGCGATTGGGTATATGACTTAAAACATTGTAATAAAATATATACGTAGTAGTCGAAGGTGTTTGCAGTGTCTGCTTATAGCTACCTGAACATGATTCGAGGACTCGAAAGCCAGTGATAATAATATCGTATTCTAGGTTCCTCTGATATCAGAGAGTAGGAATGTCATGTTATGAGAACACATCGCTCAAAACAGCTCTGAATTGTAGGGGCCTTGTGACATCCGTCTTTTCCTAAGGACTAAATAATATATAATAGTAGTAGTAGAGATGGAGTTGGGAAGGACACGTTGCCAGACGCTCAGATTCTAGATGGACCAAAAAAATTCTGGAGTGGCAACCTAGAGCAAGCAAAATGAGCGTAGGAAGACCTCAGGCAAGATGGTCTGACGATGTGAGGCGAATCGCAGTCGTCAAAGGGAAGGCCTATGTCCAGCATTGGAATTAAAACGGCTGAGAAAGAAGAAGAAATAGTATATACAATTATTATGTATTCTATGGTAGTATTCAATACTTCTCGACACAAGCATTTTGCTTGCTGTTAAAGTGTTTTTTGATACATAGACCTCAAAAAATAGTCAGGCCCCTGGTTTATATCCAGATAATTTCTGCAGTCAACAATAAAGTGGTCTTAAAATTCTCAAACCTTCAAGACGAAGCTATACAATGGGAAATAGTAAATCGTAGAAAATGTGTATAGGGTTTGGATTATTCAATGGTAGAATAGATTACTCTTTGTTTTTACATAAATAATTAATTTCAATGACTTGATAGAGAATATAATATTACAATGACGTTCATATAATATAATGATCGTACTTAGTAATTATTGTATGCAATATTATAATTACATATTGTATTTTGCTAATTAGGTATTGGTATAGTGTCTGGTGACTTTGTGTTAGGAACAGCTGTTCAACTGAGCTGGGAATACATAGCTTATACATTTGTCATACTGCATATGGAGTTGCAGATGTATAATAACTGTTGATAGCTATGATATAATTCATCATGACTCCTCTATACATCACGCACATCTATGTTTGTTTTGTACGAACATTTACTATTTGTGTTTGGTATAGGTAATGTGCAAAATGCAGGAATTAATCAGAATGTCTAAGTGTTTAGGTTTGTATGATCATTTCAGTTCTACCCGCGCAGTTGAAATGGTAAGGGGCCATACACCTTGTACATTTTAGGCTCATGGTTGGACCGCGCTCGCAGTTGCATTTGTCGTACTGCAACACCATGTTGAATAGCCCCGGTAAAATGTGATAACTCGCGACGACCAATCACGATTAGATTATGATTGCAAGCGATTATTGCACCTATTGACTCAAGCAGTTGCAGCAGCAGATGGTTGTTTAAAAAGTTAAATATTTGTGTGAAGTAATGCAGAAACAACTGGAAAACACCTGCACAATTCAATAATGTTAAATTCTTAGGTTATCACTAATTAGCGGCCAATTTTTATCACTTTGGAATGCAGTTATAAGAGTAATCGGTAAAGAAAGAAATCTGCGTTATGGCCTATGTATACTATATAGAAGAACTCGAAGTATATAATTTTTAGTCATTTTACGAAATGCCTGATATGACGCTATGCCTACAACATTTCTATTACAGTGTAGTATTATGTACATTATTATGATGTAGTAGGCAAGGAATAAATTGGCCAATATTGCACTTTGTCATTATACAATACATACAGCACATCATCAAATAGTTTCAATTAGCCCAATCATCTGCTGTGGAATGTGACCACATATTCTATTCATTTAGGTTCACATTATTACGTGTTATCATAAAATATATGAACGGTACATAACTATAATAAATTGTAAAAGGTTTTCACGGCAAACATTTGACATGATTTGAAGATTTGTTTTTTTTTCGGGTTTAATCGTGTGAAGATCTGATGATCCGACGTTCACAATCCGTCAGTTTTGGCAACCAACCCAACCAAGGCGGCAGTAGGTTCGCCGAAACGTCGGATCATCAGATCTTCACACGATTAAACCCGAAAAAACAAATCTACATATGGATCATCGTGAAAACCTGCAACTACCATTTGACATGATTGCTTGATTTTCGGTACCAGTGCGAGTTAACTTTTCGGTTTAGTATGATAAAATTATAGGTCCAATCTAACATATTCAATCAAAAATGTTTATCCCGGCTTCCCTCCTACAGAAATGCACTCTTCGCCACTGGGCCCAGGTATTAGACATTTTATCGATAAGTAAGTACTAGGACTTTTATTAATCTCTGTCATTTATTCGTCTTTCTCTGGGTTTAGTAATCCTCTTTGATAGAGATTACGTTGTTACTGTAAAATGCGTTTGATGAATGCGACCATGCGACAGTAAAGAGATTATATATTACTAGAGGGTACCTACCCGTGAAAATCACGGAGGCTTGCTTAAATATGTTTTTGTATAACCACCTATTACTATTCCACCCTTCAAAGTTCCTCGAGTAAACACAGGAAGATCACAAGGCTCCGTCTCTTCCCCGTCTCTCCAATATCGTCATGAAAGTTGTAAGACCAGATTCATATTGTCGACTTTTTTAGTTACCCACCCCTGAAAGCCACAAAACTCCTCTTACATGTCTATCTACATACATACATAGGTACTTTACACACATAGAGATGGTGGGTACTTTAAATAGTTCGATTTGCAATCTTTACGTGTGTAGGTACCTGGTACGTACCATATAGTATGTATGAGAATTCGATTTTCATTTTCTACTACGTTGTATAAAATGGTACTTACTTGATTATTTCCACGAAAGAAATATTTCAAAACTATTTTCATTCATAATTTCATTAGTAGGTACGGTTGCATTCGATATTTCAAATTATTCATTCATAAAAGTTTCAAAAAGTGAGACTTGACGAAAATATCTAGACACCAACAAAGGCGTCGCTGCTTTAAATTTACATACATATTCATTGAACTTGCAAAATTTTCCAATGGGCAAGCGTTACATACCTACATGGCTTGGATAATATGAGTTTGTAATGGAATGTGAATGCGATCAAAGTGTCGTAGTAACTTATGTAGAGCGATGACAGCGGCATCTGTGTTTGTGGTGTTGAATAACACAACTATGTAAAAGAATGTTGCTTGTGTGTGGGAATAATGCTAGGTTTATCAATTGTCTTGCCTAGTATTATCAACTTACATAATTCTCGTTGAAACCGGGTGCAAGTGAATGTAATGCAGGACTGTGGAAACTTACGCAAGTTGTTCGAACATAAATAAATAAATAAAACTTTATTGGCCAGAAAATATATGTAACAACAAAAACAAAACAAGATAATACAGTGTGCCAAAAGGCGGACTTATTGCAAAAGCAATATCTTACAGTCAACCCGAAGCAATATCTTACAGTCAACCCGAACATACCTATACGGAATTCAAAACATTTGTGAAGTCGAAAATTATTCGCCTACTACCACACTTTTTCATTGACATTACGAGCCTACGAAATTGTTTGAGTATAGTTATCGACAGATGTCGCCATTTAATCATTATTGATGTTACTTTACTGTTAATGTGAGTAATGCTCGTTTCCGGGGTGGATCACAACAGCAGTGAAACGATAAAAATATCGTACAATTAATTACACGCAACTCCAACGCCTTATACCTACAATACAGTAAGTCTTGTGCTGGGGGATTGGGGAGTTGTTAAAATTTGAAGAGTAAAATGCAGGACGACGCAGACAATAACAACGACAGATGAATTTAATATAAGATTGTTGGTAATAAAAATTCTTCATTGACACGGATTAAAAGGGTGCTGCAGATCGCTAGTATACTATAATGTTGGTACGTAAATCTATAGTGACGGTAAGCTATCAACATTCAACAAGTTACATACATTTTATATCATATTGAGATGTCAGACGTATACACACACATACAGTAAGAGATGGTTTAATACATATTAACCATGCATCTACTACATTCTTCAAGAGATTATAGCGACGTGAAATAGTTCAGCTCTAGATCCCATATAATCACACCATGAAATTTTTATAAGTAGGAATTAGATTGTTATGGATTGGAATTTGTCATCATGCATGCTTGATGACATGTTTATTATACGTACATACATATATACAATTATACATATCCAAGTTTTCTATTCTATTCTATCCCCTCACGCCGCATCCCTTGGGGGGTAGGGAGAGGGAACAGACCGCCAGACCTTCCTATCCTTACACGCACTTCGGGCTTCCGTCACATTCATGCAATTCGTCATACACACTCTACGATTCCTTTTACTCAGAGCACGTCCGTCCTCGAGAATCTGGTCGACATGGTCAAACCATGTCGACGAGATGTAAGGTGTCAGTCAAAAAATAAAATCAGACCAAAAATGTAAGGTGCCCTTGGGGCGATTTTATCGCTAAACGGCGCCCAAAATAGCCCAATTATTTATTTATTAATTAATATTAATTTTAATTAATTTTAAATTTAATTAAATTATTTATTATTTTTTTGCGATACAGGCTAGGTGTGCAAGAACGTATTTGGGTATGTGTAATGTGTATCCTTTTTTAATACTAAAAATCTTTGAATAAAATTTCTGCATTCCTTCGCGTGCGATTTGAAACTCACTTGAAACTCGAAAAAAATAGATGTTGCCGTATAAAATCGAGTGTGAGATGATATCGTGACGGATACGAAGTGAGATCGTAGTAGAAGTGGGATTACAAGTGCCTCTCCTTATCCTTACTACATCAATACAGTTGTTGTTGAATTACTGAGTAATTGTATATTGGAGTTGAAGATGTCGCCTACACAGTGTGCACATCACAATATTACCTACATTATTCTACGTTAGTGTATTATAATTACTAGATACCGGATTATGTGCAATTGCATATTCATTTACATATGCATATTTTGCCAATTTATACAGGGTTTTACATATTTTGAACGAAATCTACTGATCGTGCATATTTGGGTTTATTTTATAAAATTTTAACTGTATTTTGGTTAAAAATATAGTACCTAGGTAAATAACTAATTTATTAAAAAAAACAAGTACCTAACCGTAATTTTTCTTTTAAAAACAAGATTTTATGACTTCGCATCGTAGAACCGTGTTTCGCGGTCTTCCAAACGATAAATAAATAAATAAATCATTATTGGCCAGTAAATATATATAACAACAAAAACAAGACAATGCAGTGTGCCAAAAGGCGGACTTATTGCAAAAGCAATATCTTACAGTCGATACCAAACATAAAGGAAATAAATAATTTGTTGTATTTATTTGAAATATAATGTTGCATATTTTGATACTTTTTGTTGATTTTGTTGCATATTTCGAGCATTTATGATATATTCATGCATATTTCATCAATTTTAAATTGCATATAATCTAATAATTACTATATTCTAGTCGACTGTTAGACTGATTTACTATGACTTGAGGTCCAGCCCACACGATAGCCTCAAATCATAAGACATATCGTATTTATTAACTGTTTTGCCAATGGCTTTACAACACAAACTGGGAATATATTACTTCATTAGTATTCACTCGGGTATTCGTAAAATAAGACATTCTTTTTCAATTGGGGTTAACTGGAAGAAATCGCAGTTCTGCGATAAGTTCTCCCTAGTAAACAACGATTTATAATCTGTACTATGTCCATTTTTTATGTTTTTTTTTGTTCACTTAAGGAATAAATAAATAAATAATTATGTTCTCCACCCATTATGAATGTCGCATTAATTTTGCGCACAGAGAATGTTGTGTGTTTTTAACACATTCAGCATTTAAAAGTAGGCATATTGACATTTAAAAAAAAATAGATTTTTGAGATCTTCAATCTCGACAACCTCACTAAATAATATGCTTTGGTGAAAAATGGGATAGATATATTGAATCTTTATCTAGTGATTGACCTTAAAAGATTTTTTATATCTTGTATAGATTTCTAAGAAAAAGTGTGAAAAACTCTTAATTTTTTTCCCGAAAGTCATAAAGAAAAAATATTACCCTATTTATAATATGCATTTAAATCTAGTGAATGACTGTATTTTTTTAATGAAGCGAAATTAACCAAGCCGCGTTCCTTGTGATGTAGGCAGAGAGAACAGATCACCAGACTTTCCTATCCGTAAACACACTATTTGCTTTCGTTTCATTTGTCTAATTTACACTCTAAGATTTCGTTCGCTCAAAACACGTCTATCCTTGAGCAACCGGTCGAGGTTACTTTACGATTAATTATTGTATAATTGTGCCACCACTGCTTGCAATAAGCAGTATTTTACTATGTATGATAATTACATGCACATTGGCGCATACAGTTTACCCGGCGCGGCGCACACACGGACAAAGTACTACATTACGACGACAAAAATATTAAATATGATTTTGATTGATATTCTGATCAGGAATATTTTATAAAGACGTTATTTAACAATTATCTTTCATAAAACATACATTTGGGGTAGATGGGGGTATAGCGGTCACTCATCGTTTTCCAATTAGAAAATAAAATAATTTATTTCATATTATTTATGTATTCTGTTTGAATTACTTAGCTTATTATTCTACATCTGTATCGGCGTCATCGTCCTGATCATTAATACCCTTATCAGGCATCTGATCACCTCTAACTTAAACATCACCACCACAAAAACTAGGAGCTGGCTCGTCACCACTATCTCCAAACAGTTTACACGATTTACCAAAAAGGTGGAAAAAGTAGGAAAAGTTATTTACTTTTCCACATAGAGTATAAGATATTTTACCAAACTGTTAAAAAATAATCGCAATACTCTGCAATACTCCTTTGTATAACTCTAGCCGAAGTTAATATTTCAATATTTTCTTATAACAGAACAAGCGTTTATTAAAATACAATTTATTTCTACTACATGCAACTGTTTTATAAAATAAAAATTTCAAATCAAAGTACATACCTGACGCTTCAATATCCACTTTAAAAAGTTTAAATATTTTGATCTGGAGAAGTAATACGAACATTACAAGTCCGTCAATTATCAAGCGTAATTATTCGGTATCGGTCGTGAGAATGTTAAGACGACTTTACGCGTGTGTGCAGGCGATTCTGTTGGATTGACAACAAAAATTGGTATGCAGTATTATGGAATGGTTTATAAAAAATGTTTTTAAAGAATTTCTGCTTGGTGTGAAGAAAGTGTATTTCCGATTTTTGTCGCCGTAATACGGCATTTTGTCCGTGTGTGCGGCGCACGGATTATTTACAGATGTTGTTTGCAATGCAACTGCAATTTGTATAGTAGGTAGTCTAATAAGTAATAACCGCCTGTAAAATATGTCGATTAACTGCGCCATACTCGCCTGAATGTTGACATAGGCTATGCAATCATAATTTGCAATCAAGGTCTCGCAGTAAAACAGTAAAACATATTTACTCACACTCCACAGGCATATATGAAATGAATAACGTTCAAAACTAAAGAATAATTTTATCTATTTAATTTTATTTTAATGTTTACATATTATGTCTGTATCTTGTTCACCAAAAGTTTAAATAAATAAATAAAATTCCAGGGTTAGCTGGTGGAGATCGCAACGTTGCGATAAGCTCGTCCTAGTAAACAAATGTTATAATTTGTTAACATATTTCCGTATGGAGAGAGGAGATCACTATTTTAAAGTATGAAAAATATGGGGACTTTGACGACGTTCCTTACTAATTCTGCATACGTACCATAAAATGCGTACGTGGATATAATAATTCTAATGATATTTTTTGTACATGGACAGGTACAAAGAGACAACTAAACATGTTTTTAGAGTTTTTAAATAAACAAGATAAAAACATTCAGTTCACATTGGAAATAGAAGACGACAAGAAGACCTTGAACTTTTTAGACATGTCAATATCAATTTTAGAAAATAAATTCTCATTCAAAATATTCAGAAAGCAATCATACACTGACACAATTATCCACTCAACATCATGTCACCCCATAAGCCATAAAATGGCGGCTTTCCATTCAATGTTTCATAGACTTTTAAGCATACCAATGTCTCAAGATAACTTCAAAGAAGAATTAGACACGATTTATCAGATCGGGAAAAATAATGGTTACAAAGTAGAAGAACTTCAAAAAATTCTTCACAAGAAACAGAAAATAATAATGACACATAAATACATATACCCAAAAGTACCTACAAATAAACCAGAAGAAAAAATTTGGAGGAGAATAGCCTATTTAGGAAATATTACAGAAAACACGATAAAACAAACGAGAAACACTAGAGTTAAAGCAGCGTTCTACACAACTAATAACCTGGGAAAGAGAATTTTTAATCCAAAAGACAAAACTAATCAATTGGACCGCAGTGGAGTATACAAAATTCAATGCAACGACTGCCCATGTATTTATATTGGACAGAGTGGCCGCAAAATTACAACAAGATTTGAAGAACATCAAAAGGCAACCAGAAACTTCTCCATCAACTCTGAAATAGGAGATCACTCTAGAGAAACCGGTCACAAGTTCAGTATAGATAACGTCACCATCTTACATCAAGCTGAAAAAGGACACAAATTAAACATTCTGGAGTGCATTGAAATTAAGAAACATCGGAATCAAAATTCAGTTAACCTTTTAAATCAACAAATTCCACCGTTACAATGTCCTCTTACAGATATTCTTATTAAAACACATACTTTGTCTCAATAATAAGTTAAGTGAAGATATTAACATCAAATAGTTTCATTGTCTTATTTATTAGTAATGATGTTGTCGCTCTATAATTTCAATAATGTCATCTGAAAAACCCATAATTATTAATGTTTTGAATTACTACCTGCTCAATGATAGGAACAACTCTTTGTAGTAGTTTCTAGATTCCTATTGTTTTCACTAATGACATACCTACTACAGTGTAGCCCACCCTCTATCTTACTACCCCCCGCCCCCCAGATCCTTAGACAATGTAAGTTAAACCTGTCTGTCAGTTTAGTTCATAGCAGGCTGAGTCAACTCTGGTTTTAGTACTTGCCAACAAGCATATTGTGTAGTTGGTAATACATCGCTGGACTTTTCGATGATAATCATGGTATTGCCTGGGCAGCTCAGCGGGGAATGCGTAAGGGATATATATCGCATCTCTTCACTCTTTCACGATCTTATGGGATTTGTATGACAGACGCAAAAAATAGAATTACTGATTATGAAAATTATTCCGAAATCTTAACATTACAGTGAATATTAAGAACATAAATGTATTATTATGTTATCATGCAATATTTTTATTAGTGAATTAATATTTATTTCTTTTTAAGAAACCAGATTTCGAGAAATATTATACAAGTCTTTTACATTTTGCAAGCTGGCAATACAACACCAATGCCGTTTGTAAACAACACGCGGCCATATTTTTTAGTGTTTCTGTCGCGTCGCCTTTCCAAAATTTGTTTCGTGATCGTTATTATTACATTGTTTTGAACTAGGTTTGTGTAAAATATAAACTTCTTTTTTGTGTTTTTGCGAGACATGTATGATTCGTTATTTCGGGATCCTGTGTTTGGGAGAAATATACGTACTCGTTTGTGTGTGAGAAATGGAGACTAATTCTATGATGGAGACTTGTTCTATATTCAATTATTGTCGAGACCAGAGACTCGTGTAACTTGTTTTGTGTTATAGTTTTGTGAGAAATATTCTGGATTTCACAAACTTTAGGTTCGGAAAAGCCATCTGTGACAAATTTTGTACGAGAAATGTTGACACGCGACTGCAATCTTTACTTACTGAAATTCCTCAATCAAAAAGTTGGTGAAACGCTCTGATAGACTCATTATTTCGTATTATTTTTGTTAATGGTTCTTTTGAACATCTTTTTTAATTGTCTCTACGTAATGTTTATACAATATGTGTGTATTATTTACTTACAATAAATGCCAATGTCATACTACCTACTGCTGCATTTTAATTCTTTGGTTATTATACTTATTTCCAAATGGTTAGTGCGCATTAATGATTAAATAGTTGTATTGTAGTGTAAAAATGGGATATATGATATGGATATGTCCCGCTTTTGTATTAGAGTACAACTATTTTTAATCGCTAATGCGTATTGATCCATATAAAACCTCAATAATCGATTTATCAAGGCGCCATTGTTTATGTGGGCAAGAAATGAATGAGAGAGAAAGCTAGATGAGATCTGTCATTTTCGTGTTTGCATATATTTTCTATGAAGTTGGCATTCTTCTCTCGTTAGAGAGTATATGTGTTCTGTGGTTCATAGATAACCACTGATGATGAAGCATTAGCTTCGAAAGATCTTTGGTATATGTACTCCAAATAAATAGTGGAAGTAAAAAACAGTGTTTTATTTTTACAAATAATTTACAATGGCCTTCCATAAAGTTAATCTTCCATCAATAAATAAATTATAATAATTCTATTTGCAAACTCTATAATCTCATTGCTGAGAAAGATGTGAAATGTCTTATGGGATTTTTACGAAAATTTATCTTTTACAGGACACTCAAAATATCAAAAAAATAGAGGTGGGGTATTCTTCAACCCGAGGATCCCACAGGAGTATTTTTTCGATTTATGTTTTAAATTTCAAATTGACTAATGTGATATTTTTTTGTTTTTTCCAGGCGGGCAGCCCCTGTCCCCCCGCAAGCAGCCTCCGCTGGAGGGCCACCCGCCCCCGGCGGGCGCGCCCCCCTCCTCCCCGCTGCTAGGGGGGGATTCAGCTCCACTACCCCTGGGCAACAATAATGATGCTGACTTCACGCACGACAACTCTGACTACCAGTGGTTCCTTGACTACAAGTAAGTTACCGATATTTCTTAGTGTAAATTTGGAGATATTAATAATTCCTCGAAAAAAAGATACCTTGGGAGAATAAGGCGTCAGAAGAACCCAAAAGAGATGGTCCGACGACATAGCCGCTGTGGGGAAAAAACTGGCTACAAGCAGCAAACAACAGAAAGGAATGCAGGAGTATGGAAGATGCCTATATCCAGCAATGGAGGACAGAGGGCTGAAGAAGAAGAAGAAGAATTACTTACGACAGCCTATCCACTATCTATCTATTCCCTCATACCGCTTACCTTGCGAGATAGGCAGAGACAACGGAATACCAGAACATTCTGGTTTCAATTCCCAGCCATGGCGGATGGATGGACTGTAATTGGTGAATGTTACTTAAGTGTAAAGTGATCACATTAAACCAGCCGACGATCAGTCATAAGCCTGATGGAAAGTCCATCCTTCGCTGCATACCCTTTTCCTTCTGCGACTATGTCCTTATTGCTGAGGTTCGTGACCATCTACTCTCCTTGCCCATATCACGTCTTGGATTATCGTCCTCTACCTCTCCCGACACACCCAATGAAGTATATTTGTTATTTGTCTGGAAACATCTTATTAATATTGTGACTGTAATTTCAGCTACCGAGACAGTTCGTGTCAGCACGCTTCAGTATTGTCGTCCCTGTCCAGCTCGTACCGAGGCCTGGGGGGGTGCTACGAGGAGCTCGCCAGAGACCTGGATGCCAACTTGGCCGAGGCGGACATGGAGAGCTTCCGCACCAGAGACATACACGCCCTTCTCTCACAACTTCCCGCCGGACATCTCATGCATGATGTAAGTATCACAATAATGCCTCCAGAACTGGAAGGTTCATGGGTGATTGGGTCAAAAATACAGCTATTGGCCATGTAATAATATCTCTAATACTGTCTAAAACAGTTCTTTTTATTAGCCCAAAAGCCACATTTCTCTCAATATACAACCCGACCGTACTCATGTAAATTTTAAGATTTCCAAGTCACTGACTTTCCTGAACTAAAATTTGTCCAGTCATTGTGATATTTTTATGTGAATAGATTTTTTTTAAAAGGATCTGGGCTTGCATACACATACCCAAATACTTTCCTACACACCTTGCGATCGACTTAAAGCCTGTATCGCAAAGTGTGGAATACATCGCCAGCACTGGGGTTCAACTTGTCCCGCTTGAGAGACTGCCGCCTCAACCGACTGTTTTTATTTTTGAACTTTGCCATCAGATGCAAGACTGCCCTATCCTTACACGCTCTGTTTGCTTCCAGTAACATTCATGCAATTTGTCGCACATGCTCTCCAGTTTCTTTTACTCAAAACATTTCTGTCCTTGAAATTCAGTCCAGGTCAGTCTCGGACAGCCATTCATTCTCACGCCTCTTCTTTCACTCATACATATCTCATCCTAACATTAATCATTCTCTCAACACGCCCAAACCATATAAGCTGTTATTTTTAGACTGCTATTTTCAAATATTGTTTCAGAATGGCTGATAGTTGTATTCTCCAATATTTTTTTAGAGCTTTTTTTATGCAATTTGTTGCACATTTCGATTATTACATTCGACTGAAAGGTGGTGATAGTAAATTTCTGAATATTTTACTAAAAATTTCTTTTTTTATGTTAATTATTTAAACCAAGAGAAAAAATGTCCTTTTTGTCCATTCTCACCCAGGACTTGGAGAAATGTATTTTGTATTGTTTAGAAAATGGTGATGTATATTTTTCAGACAAATCGTCAGGGGGAGATGTTTGCGAGCGTAAGCAGCTCCTTAATGGAGAAATTCTGCTTGGACTCTTCCTTCAGTCCCCACACTAGTTCTCAGGTACATTGCCATGACGCCATGTCTCCACTAGTGGAATGCTCGTATCACCATCATGTATTACATCATCATGTCATCATATAGTAGTAGAGGCGTCATTCATTCAGTCATCGTAGTGCATCCCCTGACTTAGCCGAGTGTTGAACCAAATAATGTTGACTTATAAAGTCACCTTATCGTGACATATGTGTAGACAATATACTACAATTATTTACGCAAGGCACACACATTCTATAAACTGAAATAGTATGGAATCAAGGTAGCGAAGTTGATATATCTGTTTCAAAACTAATGAATAAACTCGAGGTGGTCGGTAGCCTGGTTCAGTCCCCGATGTCGACCTACTCTACTTCACGACACAAGCTTTGGGTCTATTTCGATAAATAAAATACATAAAAAAAATATGTATTCTATTCTCTTCTGTTCCATCCCCTCAATATTCTATTATTCTCATCTCATCCTTAATAATCCTCTTCTTCTTCTTTCTCAGCCGTTTTAATTCCAATGCTGGACATAGGCCTCCCCTTTGACTTTCCACAGATCCCTGTCCTGGGTATGCTGCATCCACTTGCTTTCTGTGATTCGCCTCACATCGTCAGACCATCTTGCCTAAGGTCTTTCACTCACTCACTTATATTTTCTTTTTATCCTGTCCTCAATCATTCTCTCAACATCTCCAAACCATCTAATCTTATTCCCTTTCATTCCAGTCGCTACACCCATCTTGCAGTCACTCACCTTTCTAAGTTTTAAGTTTTCCCACACATTCTTCTTTACCTTCTCATTTTCACTGCATTCAACTCTAATTCATTCTCTGAACATGCATTTAAAAAAATAATTGGTTATACAAAATATTTGCGCAGTTTTGTGACACAGGATTATTTGGTTCAACGACTGATTTCAATCGAATCATCATACATATAGTGCAGTAACGAGAGCAAATTTAATGGCATTTTCAGGAAAAAAATACAGTAGTCTACTTCCCTTTCATACTTTACGTATTTGGGGGCGCTGAATTCGAATTTCAACTTTGCCACCTCGTAAATGTGATGCGTTCTGAGATATTCGAGAAAAACTCAGAAGAAAACGTTCTTTTTAGAGACTTTCGCTCATAACTCGAAAAGTATACATTTTAGAGAAAAGAATCTCGAGACAAGAATAAACTAGAGTAAATTTCCTACAAATAGCGATGATATTATTTTTTCTGAAATAAACCGCTTACGCGCTACTATGCGCTAAAAAAGGGCATAAATTCCACTCTTTTTAAAAAAATATTTTCTCTTTTAATTTATTGACTATAACTCAAAATATATAGACTTTTTTGGAAAAAATTGTTGTACAAAAATAAAGTACACTATATTTTCTACAATTAATGCTACGAAGGTTTCTGAGACAGACTAACCTCTAAGACGTTAGAGCGCATTGAAGTTCACTTTAGTACATTAGAATAAAATTCTTCATTATTTAAAATGGATATATAACATTAAAAAAAATAAAAAAATCTACTAAACTTCCTTGATGCTATAAATGCAAGGCTGAAATTTTTATATTTTAATATTTTCTACCCCTCAATGGCGATGGGTTGGTAGAAATTTGAGAATTCCTTAGAAACAAAAGCTCATTCTCCAGTTTTCTGTCCATAATGTGAAAATTAAAAACAATAGGGACAATTATACTTAGACAAAAATAAAGTACATTTTATTATCTATGAACTACCTTAATAACTTTTTTTATTAAAATAGACGATTCAGCAGCCAGAGTCCGTTAAAAATTGTCCATATCTCGAAAATATTCTAAAATCTCTACTTATTTTGGTTTACCGCCTGCAAATAAGAAACTAAACATTGTTAAGAAATAAAATATGAAAATTCATCAAATTTCCTACAAATTGTGTCTCTTGCGTTTTCGCCCTGGCGAACTGGTTCGATGTTAAGAAGCATCGAAATTTGGTATAGCGTGTCATATTAATTAAGCGTTGATAATACGAACTACTACTATGGTACGTGTGTTACATACCATAGTCGTAGTTCGTATTATCAACGCTTAATTAATATGACACGCTATACCAAATTTCGATGCTTTTTAACAGCGAACCAGTTCGCCTGTTCGAAAACGCAAGAGACATAATTTGTAGGAAATTTAATGAATTTTCATATTTTGTTTCTTAAAAACGTTTAGTTTCTTATTTGCAGGCGGTAAACCAAAATAAGTAGAGATTTTAGAATATTTTCGAGATATGGACAATTTTTAACGGACTCTGGCTGCTGAATCGTCTATTTGAATAAAAAAAGTTATTAAGGTAGTTCATAGATAATAAAATGTACTTTATTTTTGTCTAAGTATAATTGTCCCAATTGTTTTTAATTTTCACATTATGGACAGAAAACTGGAGAATGAGCTTTTGTTTCTAAGGAATTCTCAAATTTCTACCAACCCATCGCTATTGAGGGGTAGCAAATATTAAAATATAAAAATTTCAGCCTTGCATTTATAGCATTAAGGAAGTTTAGTAGATCTTTTTATTTTTTTTAATGTTATATATCCATTTTAAATAATGAAGAATTTTATTCTAATGTACTAAAGTGAACTTCAATGCGCTCTAACGTAATAGAGGTTAGTCTGTCTCAGAAACCTTCGTAGCATTAATTGTAGAAAATATAGTGTACTTTATTTTTGTACAACAATTTTTTCCAAAAAAGTCTATATATTTTGAGTTATAGTCAATAAATTAAAAGAGAAAATATTTTTTTGAAAAGAGTGGAATTTATGCTCTTTTTTAGCGCATAGTAGCGCGTAAGCGGTTTATTTTAGAAAAAATAATATCATCGCTATTTGTAGGAAATTTACTCTAGTTTATTCTTGTCTCGAGATTCTTTTCTCTAAAATGTATACTTTTCGAGTTATGAGCGAAAGTCTCTAAAAAGAACGTTTTCTTCTGAGTTTTTCTCGAATATCTCAGAACGCATCACATTTACGAGGTGGCAAAGTTGAAATTCGAATTCAGCGCCCCCAAATACGTAAAGTATGAAAGGGAAGTAGACTACTGTATTTATTTCTCCGCGAAAACACCATATGACTAGACTAATAGTATTTAAATCAAAAAACATAGCATGTTTTTTTATATTGGAGTGAGTAGGTACTTTTACTTAACAACATACCGTAATGATTTTAACATAGGTGTAGTGAATATCGCATACTGAATCTAATTTGTGTAAAATTATCAATTAGCAACATAGTCAATGTATTAATTTTTTTATTTCATCTAGTTCAAGGTTTCATTGATCTAAATCGCCATGTAAAAAAACTCATAATTCATTCATTTATCAATTTTTTCTAGAGGTTTTTGTTTTTGTAGTGTTTTTTTTTGTAGAAATGCAACTATCATGTTTAGTTTTTATTACCATAGATAAGTTATATGATGAAAATAATATGTATTCTGTTAATTTTTTTATTATCTCATAAATTACACAACATATGAAATTGATTAATACAGTGCACCGAAGTACTCAACTTCACAACACAAGTTTTTCAAGCTTACTGTGACTTGTACAAAGATGTAGGTATTTAGATTTATTTCGATAAACCAGATCCATTTAAAAAAAATGTGTAGTGAGTGAGCTGTTGAGATGAGATCGCTGAGAAGAATGTGTGGAGAGATAGGGTAAGAAATGAAGTGATCAGAGAGTTGAGTGACTGTATGACAGATGTTGTGACTAGAATGAATGTGAATAAGTGGAGATGGTTAGGACATGTAGAGAGAATGAATGATGAAAGAACAATGAAAAAATATATACATGGGAGAAAGTACAAGTGTAAGGAAGCACGCCCATTCGTGTAGACCATGCAGACCAGATCCTCAAGGATGGACGTGTGCTGAGTAAAAGGAATCGTAGAGTGTGTACGACGAATTACATGAATGTGACAGAAGTAAGAAGTGTGTATAAGAATGGAGAAGTCTAGGGTTCTGATATCTCTGCCTACCCCGCAAGGGACGCAGCATGACAGCAGGGACAGAATAGAATAGAAAATATGACACTTTTTGATTGTTATTTGTTAAACCAGTGACATCCCACATTTTTGGACATAGCATTATATCTCTCAAATTGTTGTAATGGTTCTCTTTTAACAATACACAGGTACTTAATGTACATGAAATTCGACAATACAGCCGTCGCTCTTCGTGGTGTAGTGGATATGATCCCTACTAAGCGAGACGAAGGTATGGGTTCGAATCCCAGCCGGGGTGAACTGAAATGGCGAATGTTTCTCGAGTGTAAAGTGATCACTTAAACCAGCCAAGGTCGGTCGTAAGCCCGACAATGTTCATCCTTAATTCTTCTATACTGTTGTGGGAATACTTCAATGTATTTACTACGGCTGTAGAAAAAATCCAACGCTTTACAAGAATAAAAATTTGTAATTCTAATAAAAATAATTCAGGTTCTCTTTAAATTTAGGTTTATTACCCTCCTACGCCAAGTCACAAAAGAGAAACTGAATTTTACTTATTAAAAAGTGATTGTACTAAATGTCCAATTGCAATAAAAAATGCTCCACATATGCAGATTATAAACTATAGGTAATTTGCATACTGTTAATTCAATTCTAATGTCCTCTAATCTAACGGACAGCTACATATTGATTACTTTTTTTCATATGCCAAACTACTATTCCAAAATAGGATATTGTTATAATAGGAATCATTTGTAATAAATAAAATATGATATACTCGTATGTAGGTGTATTACATTTTTAATGATTTTTTATCCGAATGACGGGTTTATTGAAGTAGGCAATGTCTGCCAAACAACCACTTGTGGCATTACAGTAGTAGGGTTAGCTGGCAGAGATCGCAGCACTGCAATAAGCTCGCACTATTTAACAAATATTATGTTTTATATCCGTAGTGTTAACTTATTACAAAATATTTTACACATACCCAATTGCAGCGCCGGCTACACACGCTTGGCAGTCATTCACAAACTCCCTTCAGAAACAAGTGACAAACGTGTGGGTGCTTCGCAAGCGCTCGCCGCAAGCTGTCATCGATTTGTATAGAAACCGAACGCTCACAAGTGTTCACAAACGGATACAAGCCAAGACAAACGCCGCATCCACACGCTTGTGAATTGTGAACACTTTGTCGAGGCTCGACTAGTGTGTGGAGCTGGAGCATGAGAAAAAGAAACAAATTAAAAAAGTTAAAATAATAATACAAGATATACCACTGACATCTATTGAATAAATCTCAAAGCATTTTCAACCATATTTGTAACAATATCGTATCGCATTCAGCTAAGCGTTCACATTAAATTTGTTCTTGTTCAATAGATTGGTTCGTTAATGTATGGTTCAGATCAGTATGTACAGTATTGTCTTCATTTGTGTGTATGTATATTGTGTCTGAATAGACAAGGAATGAGTGTAGTACATATGTTGATTAGTCTATCGTTTGGGTCAGGAAGTAGGAAATGGGACACATTTAGGCACAACTGATAAGGTGTTAGATAATTAGGTACTTACATACAACCACCCACACTCTAATATCATCTGTTCTTGCTAATAGTATTTGGATAAATTCATCTAATTTTATTTATAAACCTCTGTTTTAGTTTAAATTGGGATTGTCTTTCTGATACAATCATTAAACCATGCAACACATTTTGCGTAATTGCCCCATACGTGCTTACCCCGGTACCATTGACAGTGCTGCCTGTCCCCTGAGCTCCTCCAGTGGCTGGAGGCGCTGGATGTCAGACTTTAACGATGTGACAATACTTCGACGTTGCCAAACGATAAATAAATTAAATTAAACAAATTTGAGCAGTTTAGTGGATTTAATATTTGAATGTTTTTTAAGAACAACTTGGACAGACATTACACTTGAGCTGGACAAAATCAGACTTTGTCAAAATCTGACCAGATCCTCAAAGATGAATGTGTTTTAAGTACTAGAAATCAGAGAGTGTGTTTGACAAATTGCACGAATGTGATGGAACCGAGGAGTGTATGTAAGGATAGGGTGGTCTGTCCTCTCTGCCTACCCTGCAAGGGAGGTGGCGTGATGGTATAGTATAGTATGTAAATGTCCTTGTATATTATTTATATCTTTCAATCAATTAAATTCCTCCATTCATCTCAACACTATAGTCTATTATCATGGACTCCCCTTTCATACTTGCCTATCAATAACACTAACTTCCCAGTTCCCCTACATACATTCATCCATACATACAGAAGTCACAAATAATACATACTACTAATATTATACAATAGTACTGTGTTTATAAGTAGTATAATGTATGTACCATTCCTCAGAACTAATGATTCAATAAAGACTTCACAAGTGTCCCAACTGATCTGGGACTTATAACTAACACATTCACATAAATACATATTCAGACACACACATTCACAGTTTAATTATTAGACAGCCAGACAACACTTACTTGTGGAACGAAGAGTTAGGAGGAATAAGGGCTTAACTATCGTATTGATAATAATATTGTTTTTGTTGAGAGAGTAATGAGCTAATGTGAATTTATAGTTAATAAAAACCGCTTGACTCTACTGTGACACGATTCTCAGATGGATCCTCCCATGTCACATCTCTTACAGTGTAGGCATGGAGAACTGAGCAACAGATTGCCTTAATACTACTGTGCATGTTTCTTGTTCAGTGCAGTTTGTCTTACCTGCACATTTTGTGACTCATTTAGTTTATGGCGCCCTTGAGGTGGATGTATCCAGAAAATGGCGCTTAATAATAATTTAATGTTATCCAACATTAAATTATTATATCAAAACACACCCATTCTTATGAATCTTGTTTGCTTTGCCGATTCACAATAAATAAATAAATAAATCATTATTAGCCAAAAATCATGCAGAGCTACAAAACATGACAATAGTGTGCTAAAGGCCAAACTTATTGCAAAAGAAATATCTTACAGTCCATACATTATTCTTGGATTATCGCATTTCTTTTACATGTATGTGAGAAAATATCTACGTAAAAAGACTCGCCAACAAAACAATCCAAAACTGTCATTTTTCGTAAAATATTTTTACTCATTCGACAAATTAAACATAAAACAAAAACGTCACTTAATCATTTCTTCCCGACACCTTCTCTCCACAATTTATGATTGAAGTAAGTACATAGATATCACATTAATAACTGGAGCAGTACTACAGTCCAGTATAATAATAACTGATGCATTGAATGAACTACCTACCATACTGTCTGTTTATGAATCATTTCCTTCAGAACGCTTGCTCCATCTGTACACACACACTCCGTAACTAATCGTATATCTGTGTTCTCATAGGAGTGGTCTCACAAATAATAGAGCAGTATTTTCAGTAATTTGCTTCAAAAAACACTATTTTGTAGCAATTGAAGTGGATCTAACTAAAATCATTCCATCTCTTTGTTTAATTACATCTGTTTCGTAACGTTTTTTAAATCTTTAAATGTAACAAGTGCCATAGTGAATCGTTAATTGAAATAGTATTAACGTTTTGTTCCGGAATATACATTTTTTTCTTAGCATCATGTTTTGTCATTTTAAGTAGATCTAAATAATATCTCTCTATATCTGTCTATCTTATGTTTTTTTAATCTTTAAATGTAACAAGTGCCGTAGTGAATCGGTTATTGAAACATTAAAGTTTTGTTCCTCAGTGTAATTTTTTTCTTTGCGTCATATTTTGAGTTTGGAACGTTTTCCAATTTGTCATTTCAAGTAGATCTAACTAAAGTCTTGCTATCTCTTTCTGTCTAATGTTTATTAGATATTTAAATGTAACAATTAAGTGCCATAGTGAATAACGGAAACTTTTAACGTTTCGTTTCTGAGTGTACATTTTTGTTTTGTTTCATATTTTGATTTTAAACAATTTTTATTCATCAAAAATTTTCTAATGTTTGAACAATTTGCTATTCATTTTTCCATAGAAACAACATTTGTTCAGTTTAAAGTGGTAGCTATTGATAAAAAGAGGACAACAAATATGAATAGCAATTATGTTCCATTGAGATGATTGGGCCATTCAACTCTCGAGTTATTACATTTTGTTTGGTGTAGTTTTCAATTGTTTTGTAATGTTTTCATTGATGAGTTGTGTTTTGTTGTGTTGTTTTGTGTTTTTAAATCCAAATAAACAGTTGTATTTTGTGATTTCTTGACTCTGTAGTGAATTTTAGTGATTTGTTTTTGAACAAGATGGGTGTGTGTGACGGTTTTGAAACAGAGGTTTGTAATTTTTACGATGATACAAGGAATTTTGAATCAATGTTTATTTATAGTGATGTCATAAGTTTTATTAGGTACTAGCTGAGTTACCTGTGCTTTGCAACGGCACGGTGTCTCCCGATGGTTTCAGCTGAACAAAATTTGATTAAGATCTGAACCTTAGATCCTCTCATCATCATCTTGGGACCTCTCAGCAAAAGCTTTTTTTCATTTAAAAATGACGCCGTTAAAACATAAAGCAAATCGGTATGAAAGTTTTTGTGAATTTTCACAGCAATACATCGTTATATGCGGGAGTTATGTAAACAGTTACAAAAAAACCGACTTTGTTTTATAGATATAGATTTAGTGATATCATAAGTTTAATAGGGAACCTACTCATGGTGTTATTTTCATCCTTATCAATATTATACGTTTGAACTTTACTAAGTAGACAATATGTCTGTCATCTTCTGTATCATATTATAACTCTTGTATAGTTCCTTTTCGATAACAGAGGGATGCAACTGTGTTAGGTATTATTACTGATTTAAATAACACTATTAACTGCTTGGGAATTTCGGGCAATGCATACAGTTAAAAGTAGGCATATTGACATTTCGAGAATTTCTAAAAACGGGAGATCTTAGATCTCGAAAACCTTACCAAATATGCTTTGGAAAAAAATAGAGTAGATATATTGAACCTTTATCTAGGGAATGACCGTAAAAAAAAATATATCTTGTGTAGATTTTTCAACAAAAATGTGAAAAACACCTCTGATCCTTTTTTCGGACAGCAATTCGTTTCCCGAAAGTCGCAGAGAATTCTTTTTTGTATGTTTTTGTAAAAAAATATACCACAAGGGACAAATTCATATCTGCGTATTCAATGTGGTGGGAAATGTCAGTTTACGTATTAACAGGAAACTGTGGTATTGTGAACGTATGAAACATCGTGGAATCAAACGTATGTACGTCACTTTCATACTACACTATTTTAATCACAATTGATAACCCCGGGGGATCCCCGGTTTGTAGAGTAGGCCCCCCAATCTTTTTTGTCATTTATTTAAGTGTCCTGTAAAATTATTTTAGGTATATCTAATGAAATTTCATTTTAAACACGCCTTTCCCTGTTGACAATCTTTTAAAAATCTCAAGGCTAGTAGCTTACTACAATTTTATACAATCAATTGTCTCTCAAATACTTAACAAGTAGTTATATCTCAACAGATATACAGCAAAGGATGGACTTTCCATCAGGCTTATGACTGATTGTCAGGTTGGAGGTCTGGGTTCGATTCCCGGACGCGGCAGATGATGGATGGACTGGAATTGGTGAATGTTACTTAAGTGTAAAGTGATCACATTAAGCCAGCCGATGATCAGTAACCCTGATGGAAGGTCCATGCTTTGCTGTATATCTGTTGAGATATAACTACTTGTTAAATTCAACTACGACATGTAGAAAAATTCCGATGGTCTCACAAAATATAAATTGTGATTTTCATAAAGTCTCAAATACTTGTCCAGTTTATTTTCAAACACATTAACACTTGGAGCATTAACAAAACCACCAGGCAATATGTTCCACGTTTCAGCAACACAGTTTGGAATCTATATGACTTTATATGATTTTACATGACATGTTTTTCCAGGGTGAGGAGTCTTCCGTGGGCTCAATAAACACGATGTCCCTCTGCAAGTCGGAGCTGCTGTTCTCTCCCGTCCGCGAGGGCGTGGAGGCGACGCACTTCTCCGTGGACAGCCTGGACTGCGACGGACTGGACAGCGATATCATCCTCACCTGCCGAGCCAACAAGCACAACTACACCATCGCATTCGAAGGCAGCACCACCATGTACTCTGAGGATAGCGACTGTCAGGACCCACCTCATGGTATGTATTTAAATAAGTAAATCTTGCCCTCGAATGGCTTGGAAGCCTGGATGTTGCTCTGTAGGGTACATGTCTCCTGTATGTAACAGACAGCATAATTCTCTTATCTTCTACTGTAAGAATGGTGTTGTAATTAGAATGAAAGTGAATAAACTAAGATGGTTTTGGCATATTGAGAGAATGAAGGATGACAAGAAACATATATTTGAGCGAACGAAGTGGTGTGAGGAAACGCGGCCGCCCGAGACTGGCGATTATGTCAACCAGATCCTCAAGGATGGATGCGTTTTGAGTGAAAGGAATTGGAAAGCGTGTATGACAGATTGCATGAATGTGATGGAAGCTAGGAGTGTGTGTAAGGATAGGGCTGTCTGGCGCTTTGTCCTCTCTGAGGGTATAGATAGATAGATCTAAGTAGATAAATCTTTTTAAAATTAATTGTTTGTTTTTAATGAGTTCCTCGAATTTCAGACAAAGCAGACATGGACGGCATGAGATACAGTCGGCAGGGCACGGACGAGGCCAACAATCCTCTCCACAGGTCCTTCCGACTGTCCCGACCCACAGAGACCTCTATGGCAAACAGTGACACTACGTGGAGTAAATTAAGAAGCCGATCACAACTGAAGAGGTTAGAGTTTTAAAATATTCTCAAACATGTGTAGTCAAATATTGTTAACGGTAGTAGACCTGGTTTATATATTTTTCGCCTTTCTGTTACAGACATCCATCAGGCAACAATAATACACAGACAACTTCAATGGAAAGCAGTGGTCCCTTGAGGAGCCTGAGTGCTCCGGATCTTAGGGACGAAGCTTCCCAATTAGACGACACTCGAGTAGAAACGCACGCTGCTGCAAATAGGTTGAACCCTATCGATTATATAAAAGCCTACAATAACCATTGTTCCAATAACTCCTTAGGAAGTCAGCTGTCCGAGGGAATGAGCTCGTCGGGCGATAGTCGAGGCCCGAACAACAATCAGAAACCACACAACTTTAATCTAGTCAAATTGTTTATGAAACAGAAGAGTATGAGTAATGATCGGATAATCGGGTTGGATAATTCCTCGGAATGTTGGCCCAACAGTTCGGAAGGTGGTGACAGTGGCGATTCGTTCAGTACGGATTCCAAACACAACAGAGCGAATAGGTTTGTCACCAAAATGAATCTCAGTAGCGATAAGGATTATCAGAGCGATGATTGCGAAGTTCCGCCGCCGAAGGATGCGACCAAAAATACCAAAAAATGGGTGGACGACAGTGAAACAGAGCCGTATCCTGTATGTACGTTTGAAGATAGTTTGGTAGACGGAGCAACCAATACAGAAAACAATAGTAAAAGAACTCACGACTTTATTATCGAAGAAGATGAAGTGTCGGATAAGTCCGACCCTGATCATGATAAGAATATTTATGCTACAGTTAACAAAGCTCCTCAAATGAGGTTCAACGTGAATAATAACAACAGCTTTGGATCAAACACAGGCAGCCCCATTAGAATTCGAGGAAATGCAACAACACAAACAAAGAAATCTATAAGTTCCAGTACTAACAGTGGAAGTATGTCGAGTTATTCAGATTCGGAAGGAACTCAGGTGACGAGAATGCCGAGGCTCACGACCAAAGATCAGTTTGATAACAAGGCGACTTCCACGCAGTTTAATACATCTGATGTCAGCGATAAAAGCATGCAGACCTCTTACCTTACCAGTCAGAGTTCTCGCGATCGTGTCAAAGTCGTCGAGAAATCGTTCTTAGATCATTTAAAAGCCGGCGATAGTCAGAAGCCTGTATATGTTTTGTATCCCGATTACACTCTTCCAAATCTGGATTTCATTTCCAAAGAGCAGGAAGAAAGAGTTTTCTTGAAACCCGTAAAATTCAATCCAAATTACGAAGCAAATAAGAGATATCCCAAAGCAGGTATGGGGAAGAGACCGTTTTCGTGTAACGATGTCGAAGGCTTGAGGAGGAAAGGGTTCACGCACATCAGAGATTGGGACTCGTTGACTTTCTTGTTACCATTAGAATACAGACAGATTCTGGCTGAAATGCCGGAAGTCGTCCAACAAATGAAAGACCGAGAAGATGAAATATTGAGGCGAGAAGAGAAACCGTTATTCTTCGTCTCGCCACAAGTCAAACACAAGACAAGACCAGCCAGCTGCGACTGTACCTCACTTATGGGTAACCATGGAACCAACGTATCCTCGAGTTCGAGTACGGCGACTCAACCTTCATCGGGGTATAGAGGGTCGTCGACAATGCTCACGGATTCTTCGGCACAAAACAGTCCCGCCCCTGCTCCGGGATTTAATCCACTATTCGTGTATAAGTACGACAGTGCCACGAGCTCAGAAAACAGCTTCATGAACGAAAAACATAGAGCGGGTTTGATGGGGGCTCCCCCACTACCAAAACGTTCCATATCATTAGCAGAACAAACCAAAGTTGCCATTAACGGGAAAGTCATCGACATGGCACCTCCCAGACCACCGCTACCAAAGAGTATTTTAAGGAAATCCATAGACAAAGTTCGTAAGACACCCCCAGCTACCACGAAACGTTACAGTATGTTCGAAATGGAAGATCATTTGCAAGATAACGTGACTTGTATGAATATTCAGACGGATCAGAAATTGATGAAACGTCGATCGTTGCAAGAACCGTACTATTTACTCAAGAACAATTCTATCGTAGAAATGAAGAAAAATAATGATTTAGCCGCTAAGAGATTCTCACAACAGTTTTTGGACGCTACGGAGAAAGACATCGACGATACCGAGTTCTTCCACGACGAAGGCGTCGGTACTGAGAGTAGTTTGGAATCTGGAAAGTCGCACGACACGAGACCGCCGACACCACCTCTTCCGAAATCAAATTCCAAAGTTTCAGACCCGAATCCGTACATCTTCCCGACATCGCTGACGTATCCGGTTGTCACGAGCGCAGAGTTGCAACAGTTGGAAGAGTTTTTGAAGCACAGCGGGATTACTTGCAACGATATGGACGATTGGGACAATTGCCACATGCAGAAGGTTAAGAACCAAGTCAGCAAGTTCCTGACGATGAAGAAGTCTGACGATGATTCGTTGGACTCGAGTTGCAGCAGCGGCCACAGTAAGAAGTCGGTGAGTTTCGCCGAGAAGGGCGAGAAGAAGTCTGGCGAGGGTTTGAAGGTTCTGGATGACATCAAGTTGAGCACGCCGCCTAATTCTCCCAACGTTTCCGCCGCACAGAGGCACTATCAGGTAAGATTCTGCCGATTTTTTAAAGATTTCCTTGTGAGTAAAGTGTGAGTGTTCTGAACGATTTGATATGTTTATGTTATTCTGTTATTCTGTTGAATATCACAGCAGAATGAAAGTAGACAAGTTGAGGTGGTTAGGTTTGGTGGAGAGGATGAATGATGAAATGATAGTATATGGGGTTGAATATGAAAGAAGAGATTGGAGAGGCTAGAGCCAGAGATTAAGGCTGTGAGAGCTCAGGTATTGAAGTGTGGCTGTCGATCACAGTGACCAGGTTCTCAAAGACAGTTTTGAGTGAATCTTTGGGTATACACCCAAAGATTAATGTGACAGAAGTAAGAAATGTGTGTAAGGGTATGGAAGTCTAGCTCTCTTATCTCTCTGCCTACCACACAAGGAATGCATTGAGAAGGGATAGAGTAAATTCGTACTTATTAAAATACTGTATTTCACTCGTGTTTCAGGCCAAGAATTTGGCTGAGATTCCAATATGTGAAGAGGGAGAATCCAGTCCTGAGGGGTACGCCAGTCCTGCAATGATGCACAGACCTACTGCCAGTGAAATTGCTCACAAAAAAGGTATGATATAATCTAACTATTGCTGGATTACACCGTGAGGAATAGTTACAACTTAAAAAAAAATTGCAACTAAGATGCATATGCTGGGTTTCACCAACTCCTTGGGTGAAGAATAGCGGAGATAGGAGCCATCTAGCACAAATTTTGTATGAAAAATAATGACCTCAGAAAACTTCGAATAGGTATTTCACACATTTAGCCATTGATTTCGATGATGCCCCCTATGCGGTATTTAATTACTCATTTTTACGTATCATTTGAGTTACATTTCGTTTGTACGGGGCCTGAGTTTCTTCTCTATACTAAATGAGCATTTTGCTTCCATTTTCTTCCAAAGCCAGTATGAAATATTTTCTTGTTTTTTTTTCCAGTTTTAATATCAGCCGTGCAAGATGCAGTGGATTTGCTGATCCAGGAAGGCACTGGCTCTGCCAGGACTGTAGTGGGGGTCCTGTGTCCTGCCCTCTACACACTCATGAGTGACGGACTAAGGGAGACTATAGACACATCGTTTGGGCCTGCCACCAACACAGTGTGGCAAGTCATTGAGGCTTCCGCTAGACAAGGTATGCTACTTATTTTATAAGACCTGGATAGCTCATGTCGAAATCGAAATTATGCTTTTCTAAACTGATTTGTAGCTACTTGTTATGTGTTACTATTTTATTAAGGTGCTCTTACACGAGCAATTTTTCAAGCAATAATTGCGGCAACTCGTACAAACCGTACTGATCAACATTATTTCCCAATATTAAGCAATTATTTCCGTAGTATTAAAGCAAGACAACGATATCGAGTGCAAACGAGAAAGAAAATTGGCATAAATCTCTGAATGTCCAACCAGTGTGCAATCAAAATCATTGTCTCGCTTTAAATATTGCTGAAATAATTGCTATATATTGCTAAATAATGTTAATACGAGTTGCCGCAATTATCGCTCGAATAATTGCCTAGAAGTTTATGCACTTTCCATAATTTTTCCCGTAGCATACTACGTACTTTTGATTTTTTTCGTTTTGCTAATTAGATTACTGTCCTTTATTTTTCAGGTCCCATTACCAAGTCCTTGAACGAGCTAGTGATGAGAATCAACAGTGAAGATGCCCTCTCCGAGAGTGTTCTCAAGTTCAATGCCTTCGTCATGGGATTACTCAAGTATGTATTGTAAAATATACCAACAGATATACATCAAAGGATGGACTTTCCATAAGACTTATGAATAATCATCAGCTGGTTTAATGTGATCACTTTTAAGTAACGTTCACCAATTCCAGTCCATCTATCTGCCGTGGCCAGGAATCGAACCAAAACCTCCAGCCTAACACACCAGTATTCTGTCCGCTGTGTCATGAAGGCTGATGAACGAAGCGAGAAGGAAACACTGTATTATATTTCATTCCTGATGAAAAGTCCATCCTTTGCTGTATATCTGTCGAGATAACTACTTGTTATATTCAACTACGACATGTAGAAAATCCGATGTTTCTCACAACAGATAAAATCAAGAAATTCTAAAAAATGTTATTTTGATTTCAGTGTGAGATCTCTGGATGCGTTTGTGTCGTACCTCATGACTCGCGAGTCGATCCTCCGCCGTCACTACACGGCCGCTTCCATCTTGCGTGTCGCGTCTGGACAATCCCTGCAGGGTCCTCTGACGCCACTCACCAACATCCCCTTCACTCTGGACATTCTGTGGCAGCTCCGGGATATGCATCGCAGCTTTAAGAGAATGGAAGACCTTATGTCCAATCAGGTAACATTTTTTTTTTAAATTGACTGTTTCATAACGTTTTTTTAAGAATGATGATTTGAGTATGTTCATCTTGGATTATATGCAACTCAAATATGCATCTAAAAGTGAACATAAAACATTTGGACTTGTCAAAAAAAATGGAATCAAAAACTAAAATATGCAGATAAAATTTTTGTGTAGTACTAAAATATGCAGTTTAGTATTTTGCGGTAAAAATATGCATCTATAATGTGAAATTATAGCACTTGGACTCATCAGTTTCAAAAAATAACAAAAAAAAAATGTAATCAAAAACTAAAATATGCAGATAAAATTTTAACACAATACTAAAATATGCATCTCAATTTAATATTTTACTTGAATTATATTTGTTATAACATAAGAATTAAAAAAAAAAAAAGATTTTTTAACACAATATTTGTGATACATTTGCATATAATCCAGCGTTAGTATTTTGTTCATTAGCAGTGCAAATTTAGAAGCAAGATTTTGTAAAACTGCCTAATATTTATTTAGCATCAATACATATTTTACGTAACACATATTAGTTTGTTTCCATTTTTAATTTTCTCCCGAATCCCGCATGCTTTTACTTGCTACAAACATTTTACATTTGTTTTATTTTTAGTGTCATTTAATTTTAATGAGCAGGAAAATATATGGGTTTGTGCACACAAGCCCAGATACTTTTTTTTGTCATAAGCATAATACAGTGTTTTTAAGAGTTATTTGAATGATCGAATTATAATATCTTTGATTGCTACTAACAAAACTAACTCGATACTTTTATCTCCCAATTATTAATGCTGCCAATCCAGTCGTCTTCTAACACAATGTCATCAATCGGACATCTCTCCAAGACACAAATCAACCTCCTCAAACTCATACACTCGCTACACTTGAGCGCCACCAACGCTTCGAGCGACGATCAGAGAGAGACTTCCGCACAGGGGAGCGTAATCATGAGAAACAAAGCGCAAAAGAACGACCCGATGCCGGATATTTTGGACAATTCCGGAACTGTGAAAACGACTACATGGGTCGAAAGAGCTCGGCCGAGATCTTGCGTAAATCCTACGCTGAATCTTTTGGGCGCCGAATGCCCGAATAACAGTGGCACTAATTCGACGTACGACCCTACTACGAGACGTTGGTCTGGCGTTCAGTTGGGATCTAAATTGATGCAGGCGTTTGACAGATTGGCGTTCTGCGACAACAGTGATGATTATACGGACAGTTTGGAGAATGAAGACAAATCGAAACATCACTCGGATAAAGATTCGAGCGAATACAAGACGGAAGAGGTGATTACAACTACTAATATGAAGTTTTATTCGTGTTTTTTTCTTTTGTTGAAGCACTTTCTTTTTATTACAGATTCGGATAATATATGAGGTTGCTTTTGTTTTTATTTTAGAGAGCAAATTAGAGACAAAAAATGCTATAAAAATTTACGTGCGTAAGTCATTCTCACAATCAGATAATTGATATTATATCGAAAAAATAAATTGCATAAGCCATTCTCTCAACTAGATAATAATGTATCTAGAAGAATAACATGCGTAAGTCATTCTCTCAAATAGATAATGAATATTATAGCTAAAAAAATAATATGCGCAAGTAATTCTCTCAACTAGATAATTAATATTATAGTACTTACTTACTTTCCGTGTCCGGAACACTATCAAATTTTGTATCTCCAATGTTCGGCCACCCGGACACCCCCGGCATTCGCCAGTTGTGCGTCCTCGGGTTAAAAATTAATATGCGTAAGTCATGCTCTCAACTAGATAATAATTATTATAATATCTACAGGATGCTCTGTTTATTACCTTTATTTTTTATCTAGAGAGATATGATGAAATAAAGCCAAAGTTTCCTCATATATTATAAATTGTGATATAATAAGCACAGATATTTTTTCTATATGGAATGTACACACTTCGTATAATTTGTAACTAACATATGAGTACGTATAAAAAAATTAAGTAAGTTTTCAAATATTTGTAAGGTTATAGGTTCTAGAACTTTCCTATTGATGCTGCTAGATGTATGTCCCGCTTAGATAAAATTTTACTGAATATGAGAAAAAAAAATTGCTAAAAACAGTAAAAAAGTTTAATTTTCATTTGTCGTCTTTAAAATTAAATTGCCTAATCGAAGAACCAAGGTTCTCTTAAGAATGTTGATCGGAATTGTCAATGAGATTTCTCGAGTTTGCAAACAAGTGAAAATTAATTGTGCGTTTTTAGCATATTTTTGTCCCATATTTTCACTGTTTAAATACACAAACTTTACAATTGCTGAAAATGCAAAGCTTAATAGTAAGTTCCAACCATATTACATGTCCCATAAATCACCATATCGCTAATTTGTACCATCGTATAAGCATAGCTTTGTTTCCTATGGCAGCACATGCTTAAACCTCTCATTATTATTTGTATTCATTGTGTGACATTAAAAACATTGGTAAATCAGGTGGGACAGTTATGTAAACGGGACGTTATTCTTTTTTTTTTCAGAAAATCTTACCAGAGATTATTTTTATGTGTATGGGATTTTTTTTATTCCTATTTACTCAATAAGGGACATTTGCTAATTGTGGGACGTTATGTGATTGTACTTTTATAAAATTTGCAGATGTTTCATACCATTCATTGAATGTGTATAGAAGCAAAATTTTATGCTTGTTCATGGGAAAGTAAAACGTTCCGTTTTGAGAAAAAAAAAACATTTTATTGGAACTAATTTTAACTCAATGTTTTTTATAGTCAAGTTTTGTATTTGTCCCATTTTAGTAAAAATCCCGTTTTGAGAAAAAAAAATTGGAATCAAATTTTAATTTTTTAAATATTATTTCAGTCAAATTCGTCCTCGAGCGAATGGGTCGAGCACAACGGTGGTAAATTCCGCCGTCTGCAGCGTCGCTGGGAGATGCTGAGCGGCCAGGAGGGCAGTCCCCACAGACAGCCATCGGAGTCACAGCAGTCGGCCGGATCCCCCGCCACTACCCCCGGATCGCAAGGGTCCACGCCGGGATCTACGAGCGGCAAGTCCAGGATACCTCGACCGGTCACTTCACCTGTCAGACCGGCCACTACACCTCCCAATACTGTGTCACCAGTCAAAAGGTAAGTTGGGTGGGGCATGTAGAGAGGATGAATGATGAAAGGATAACAAAGAAAATATACCTGGGACAGGTGTAAGGAAGCGCGGCCGTATAAGTACCACATGGCTTGACCATGTAGACCAGATTCTCGAAAAGGAATCGTAGAATGTGTATATCGAATTGCATGAATGTGACGGAAGCTTGAAGTGTGTGTAAGAATAGGAAGGTCTGGTGATCTGTTCTCTCTGCCTACCCTGCAAGGGATGCTGCGTGAGGGAATAGAATAGAATAAAAATTACAATATTCTAATTGCTTTTGTGTTTCTAGGGGCATTCCAGTGGCGGTCGGTAATAAGAAGACCACCTCCCCGAGCTCAAGTCAGAAGGCCCCCCTGCCCCCCACAGGGAAGTCAGTGCAGGGAGCCACACCTACACATAAGAAGACACCTACCAGGTACAGTAAAATTTAAATAATTTCATTACGAATGCAGTCGAAATGAGGTCGTTCAGAAGAATGTGTGGGAGAGGTTAATTATGATTATGTGAATGAAATGCTTGCTGGACTGATCATGTCGACCCGATTCTCAAGGACAGAAACGTTTTGAGTAGACGAAATCGGAGAATGTGACGGAAGGTGACGGAAGTATGAAGTGTGTCTAAGAATACGCTGGTTTGTGTGTTCTGTCCTCTCCGCTTGTCCCGAAGAGGACGTTACATGAGAGGATGTATGATATAATTTCATAGCAAGAAGTTTATAATTCGAAATATTTCCAAAGAAAATTTTTGCAAATTGAATTTACTTCCTAATTTGCAGGGTGAGTCGTGTGGAGTCTTGTTACTCGGGGCCCCCCGCCCCCCGGCCCTCCTCACTGCCCTACAGGCGCGCCCCGCCCCCCTCCCCCTCCCCCGCCGCCACACGACCCACCAGGAGGGCAGTGTCCTCAGACCAGCCCAGACATAATGTGGCAGCCAAACACACTACTACGCAATCCAACAAGTGAGTACTATTTTATGATTCATTCATTCATCAGGTGATTCCTACCCGGATTCTGGGAGTATCATTCATCTCATCAACACCAAAAACTATGGATTTAACACTAATATAGATTTCTGCATCCCACTCTGTCTGCCCCACCCTTAGATTCCAACGAGTGCTGGTAGTGTTAGTATCCATCTCATCAACACCAAAAACTATGGATTCGCCCTAGCTCATTGCCCAGTCTGACCCGGAGATATACGATGTTTAGCCGTAGCCCGGATAGGCAGCATTCAAACCCCTAGACTCTGGGTCAGACCTGGAGAGGTGGCAGCCCTAGTGGAAAAGATTTTGGATTTGTTGATATTATAATGTATGTTTTTCAGGATGGTCCGCACTCTGTGGCATCGCCTGCCTTCCGATTCCGGCCACCTGGCTTTCAACGAAGGTGAGCGTCTCCGTCTTGTGCTGGAGGTAGACTCCCAGTGGCTGCTGTGCTGCCGAGGCCAGCAGAAGGGGTTGGTGCCGCGCAGTGCCGTCATACCAGTGCCAGACACGGCCTTACAAAGGTTCTAACCCATGCTTAAACCATCCAACACTAACAACTAGGACCCACATTGATATACAAAACATTGCCGTAACTAAATATGTATAAATATTATTTTTAACTTATGGCAATATTTAGTCACTCATTATTTAGTGTGTATGAATGAAGAACAGGATTTGTTAAAATTCGATATTTATCATAAATATTTATCCGATATTTATCATAAATATTTATATGATGTTTATCATAAATGTCTGATAAATCATGATTTTTACCAGTCGTATATATCGTGGTATTAACGATATATATCGTGATATTTACCAGTGATATATATCGTGGTATTTATCAATGATCTATATCAGTGCACCCTGTTGAAGCATTAGTTCTAATGTTTGTGTGAGTATCCTCCTAGTATTGTTATTTTGGGTTCTAGACGAAAAATATCATTGAGTATTCGCGGTAAATACTGGCGACATTAATAGTTCTAAATTGGAGATCTGATTTTTTATTAATTGCCACACATAAATGTTGCCGTGTGTGGTATAAATTTAAAATTTGACAGATCGTCCAGAGATTCTCAACATGTTGTGTTATTTTATTTTTATGTACTCAGTGGTGTTGCCATATCGATGTCTCTCCTACATTCCTAACGAAAATTAATAAACGAACGAATGTTTTTTTTTTTTTTTAAATAAAAACTAACGAATTCATACAGAGTGTTTGGTATGAAAAATATTAAACGCATGTTTTTATTGTAACACGAAAAATGCATGAAATAATTTACAAAATACTCATTTTGTTTCTTTTATATTATATGAATGTGATATGTGAAATATTAACATTAATTTAAATTACTGGCAATGTATGCATTAAACTATTTATTAACACTGACAACACTTGAAAAACTAAAGAATGCTCGTAAAATAATAAATGAATTTAATAAAAACAAAATCAAATGCTTGCATGATTGACTGTAAATAAAAACATTTTAACGATTTTTAAAAATGGAATAAAAAAATTGCATAAAACAAACGAATTATATATAACAGTATGACGTTTTCTACTGCTTTTTGCATGATTGTCTCGTATATATTCAACGATATATATCATCAATTGTTTTTACACGACTTTTAAAAATATGTTTTTGACGTTTCAGGTTTTGTTAGTGTTAAAACAAAAGTATTTATCCAAAAAAACAGTGTTATTTTGTTTCAATTAAGAGAAAAACAAAGTGATGAGTGATTTTTTTGTGAAAAAAGACACAAATTGTATGAATATCTAGTTATAGTACGTACTATTTAATATTTTAGTTCGTAGGTGGTTTAAGAAATCTCTTTATTCCGAAGGATGAATTAGATACATTATTTGTATGTACTACTATTTATTGTGATTTTTTATGAATGTTACGAAAACCTAACTGTTTATTTCATAGTTTTTTCTTTTTGTTATTATTAAAGCAATTTTTAAGGGGTTCGATAAATCGGATATTTATCATGATAAATAGGTATACTTAAATCATAAATATCGTGATATATATATCAATGAAAAATATCATGATATACAATATCAGTGATAAATATCATGATATATATCAGTGATAAATATTATGATATATATCAATTATAAATATCGTGATATATATCATGATATATATCAGTGATAAATATTATGATATATACCGGTGATAAATATTATGATCAATGATAAATATCAGCGAACCCTGATTTTTATGTTGACAGCTTAAAGCTTAATAAATAATTTAAAAAAAACACAGGGGTTATACTAGTTGATTTGTTGTACGAAAATAAATAAATAAATTATGAAAAAAATATAAATTTAAACAATTTTATATAATTGGATCTCAGTTAATTGGTAATGCATTTATTATCATTTGTAAAATTTGTTTTTAAGATTTTTACGTCAAATCAAACAACAGACCCCGAGTATTATTATTGATAACAAATTAAGCATTTAACATATATATATGAAATGGCGACGTTTCATATATATCTTGTAAATTATTTTTAAATGTTTAACCATTGTTTTATATATATTTTATATTATATTCAATATTTAAGATATTTTACTGATTAAATTGTGTAAAAAATATTAATAACATGTTTATATAGCTTTATTATATAAGTACATTTACATTTCTTACTATTCATATCTTTAAAAAAGTTTGGGAACCTTATGAGAGACGACGTAAAAAAATGGATGCCGCCGCAAAAAAAAAATGCAATCATTTTTAAATTTAAACCAATCAGCAAACAGCAGCTTATTTTGAATTTTTATTCTATCTTTAAAACGACAGAACATCATATTGAAATGTTCTATTTTTAAATTTGGCATCCATGTTTGATTATATATAATCTTTGAGCTTCTTTTACATTTTACATTTGTGTCATTTTGACGTTTTATAATTCTAGTCTTGTCTGTTTAGGTTTCCTTTAAATGCAAAATGTAAAATATATTAAAACGGATATAAATATTATTTTTTATTTGCGTGACATTTATCTGTCTTCTTAATTCTCACGTAATATATATATATTAATATATATAAGTATATTTTTATACTTAAGAGCGCATCAGTGTGAATGTAACATAAATTATTAAGTATAAATAAATAGAATAAAATAAATAAATAAATAAAAAACAAAAGGCCACACAACAATACTATTATAATAATAATAAAAATAAAGAAAACCTTTGAGAACCACAGAACCTTAGAATAAAATAATTTAAATTTGATATTAGAAAAGTCATAGATAAAATAATTGATAAGATAATATTGTTACCAGTATAAATAAAATGAAAACTATTATTAATCCGTGGATGATATTTTTTAGACCTGGCAATGATTGTGGAATAAATTAAACGTGTATTAGTGTTACTATTTACATATTGTTGCCGTGAAGATGAATCGAGGCAAGACGCATAATTTGAGATGTCCCGAGAAAAACGGTGTAGAAATTTTGTTGCCACAAGTAAAAATATATGACATATTCTTCAAAAATATTTTAAAAAGATGTAACATATTTATGTCATTTTCTCTCTTTCTCTTCATTTTCTCAAAATGTGGCTTGGCCCGGTTCAACTCCACTATTTCTCAAAATGTGGCTTGGCTCGGTTCAGCCGCTCAGTAACTCATATATGACTTGGGCCGATTCAGTTCCCCAGTTTCTCGAAATGTGGCTTAGCTCGGTCCAACTCAGCTATTTCTCGAAATGTTGCTTAGCTCGGTTCAGCTCAGCTATTTCTCGAAATGTGGCTTAGCTCGGTTCGTCTCCACGGCAGCGATATACCAACCTAATGATATACTTAATAAGATTATTGTTGCTTGATTGTAGTAGAGATGTGTTGCCAGCGTAGTGGTGACTGCATACTACGTACGTATTATATTACTAGCTGTTTGTTATATATTACATTATACGTACACTGTTAGACATAATACATTGTTTTGGTAGTCACTTTGTAGTCATAGTGTGTTTCTAGATGGAACATTACAGAGTCAGTTATATTATCACTTGTTTTAATATCTTTTATAAGAGTATTCGTTATCACTACGATTAGATTTTTATTAGAAAAGTCAACGCTTGTAACAAAATTTGTACCGAATTTGAAGAATTGGATGCTAACTTGGTCCAGGACACCTTCAATGAGTGATTGTAAGACGGGGGTAGTGACTGGAATGAAAGCGAACGAGGTTAGATGGTTTGGACGTGTTGAGAGAATGAATGATGAGTGGGTGACTAAAATGATGTGGTAAAAATATATGGGTAACATGGATTAACTGTGTCGACCGGATTCTCGAGGGTGAATGCATTTTGAGTAAAAGGAATCAGAGAGCGTGTATGACAAATTGCATGAATTTGACTGAATAAAAAGTGTGTATAAGGATTGGGAAATTCGGCATTACATTATCTTTGTCTTCCGTGCAAGAGATGCAGCGTGACAGTCACGTTTTTTTACACCCCCTCTTTCAGTCAGATACATCCTTTTCGTCGTCCTGTCATCACTAATTCTTTCATCATATTCAAACCATCTTAACCCTGATAGACTTTTAGGTTATTTCACTGTTTCAAGAGACTTTTCTAATATAATCTAAAGACTAAGTGAATGCGATAAGATACAGCCTCCATGGATAACATTAGCGACTCGAGATGTAGGAAATACAATATACTAGCGTAATACATAAATACATAGGGAAGGCGAGATGGACTGTACTATTACTGTTTATATTTCATACATACTTCACTCTTGTATATAATTCTCTCTCCCCATAACAACACATGGCTTCAGGTATAATTCATTTTGGTTGTAGGATATTTATTCTGTAATATTACGGTTGAGTTGTATAAACGCAAAGTACTGCAGGTATTATCCAACAATCCATTTAATGTAAACTGCAGGTATTATCCAACAATCCATTTGATGTATACTGCAGGTATTATCCAACAATCCATTTGATGTAAACTGCAAGTATTATCCAACAATCCGTTTATTGTAAACTGCAGGTATTATCCAACAATCCGTTTATTGTAAACTGCAGGTATTATCCAACAAACCATTTAATGAAAACTGCAGGTATTGTGACTCAACGATCCATTTGGTGTAAACTGCAGGTATTATTATCCAACAATACATTTGATGTAAACTGCAGGTATTATTATCAAACAATACATTTGGTGTAAACTGCAGGTATTATTACCCAACAATCCATTTAATGTAAACTGCAGGTATTATCAAACAATACATTTCATGTAAAGTGCATGTATTATCCAACAATCCATTTAAAATAAACTGCAGGTATTATTATCCATTTGATGTAAACTGCAGGTATTATCCAAAAATCCATTTAATGGAAACTTTAGGTATTATTATCAAACAATACATTTGGTGTAAACTGCAGGTATTATCCAACATAGAAAAGTTTGATATAGGTATGATACACCTTTTTTACATTTATACAACTCAATTGTAATATTTTTCCCTTGTATACATTTTATATTCATATTTACACTTTATTCTAACATCTTACAGTTTATATTTCTTACACGAGGTGGTATGTGTCGGGTATATTTTGTGGGATACCTCGGATTTCAGCCGTTAAATCCTCACTATTGCTTTCTTATTTCAATGTATAAATATTTTCTTTTGGTGAAGGGTAAAACGAAAAGAAAAGTATTTACTGAATACATATACGACTTTAATCACATTATTTTTTTGCATAATGTATAAACAAATCTATCCCACATATAGTATCGTTCTGGATACCCCATTTTAATATAATATTGGTAAAGGCACTTTTGTCACTTATGCACACATTATTTGCACATATTTTTTAACGTTAAATCACGCTAATACGCACGCTGCATGCATAAACCTATCCAAACATCGTTCCTACTGAAAAAAATGTGTGTAACGGGTCCTGCAAAACGCTGTTAAAGAGTGGAATACTATCGAAAAACACATTCCTTCTTGTAATATTGCCTCACGACTAACACGCATGATTGCATGAGGCCTTATCCGCACGCCTATCCTTATTTTTGGAGGTTATGTGTAGCGCCGTAACTTGGTGTAAGGGAGGTTTATGAGTTTAACTCTGCTTCACACTTGCTAATTGCATGCAGCCTCTCCATTTTTCCCATCCTCTGGCGTAATCTTCCTGCCAAGATGTTAATTTTGTGGGATATAGTACAAATCGTTAGGTTTTGTAGCGTAATTTAGTGATAGTGCCATGTAAAATAGTGTAAGTGCGTAATTATACAAAGATCTACCTTCCTTATTCCGTTTTTACTTTTACGATGTTCAAAATGTAGCATTTTTTTGTTTAATGAAAAGCGTAAGCAAGTATGTGGGTTAACTTGTTTTACTACCAATTTAACAAAATGTACCAGACAAAATGACCTATTGTTAGATATCATAATATACGGAATTGGCGTATGTGGGTTAATACATAATTATGACGAATTCAACAAAATCACCTAACGTTAGGAAGTGTTTCCGGAGAAAACTTATGGGGTAACCCATTTTTACTACCGATTTAGTAAAATTAACCAGAAAAAGTGGCCTATTTTTAGGAAGCAATCCTGGGTTAACGTATTTTTACTACCAATACAAAATATACCAGGAAAAGTGGGATAACCCTTTTTACTACCAGTTTGATAAGACTAGTCAAAATGACCAATCCTTTGAAGCGACTGTGGGGTAACTCCTTTTTATGACCGATTCAACAAAATATACCCGACAAAGCTACCCAATGTAAGAAATACATATTCTGTGATGTTAGATATCGCCATTCAAATACCTAATATATATTCATATATTAAAATAAGCCATTAACCATTTCTTCTCATTTTGAGTTCAAAAACCCCATGTTAGGTTATTTAGTGTCGCAAGGCTTTTGTGATTGTACACGCTGCTTATGTTCAACATAGTGAATAAATAAATAAATAAAATAATATCATTATTCTATAAATATAGGCGTATGTATACCTACTCATTCATTTATTATTCTAATTATTTATTTTTTACTCTATTTAATAATATGTATATTCTAAAATAAATAGATAAACAATAAGAGAAAATCTCTCCGTCAAAAGCTTACAATTCATTTTTTTTTTTTAACTTCTTTTTTCAATACAATTTTTATTTGATTTCAATTTTAAGTGAACAAAATTCAAGAATTTGTTAATATTTCAATTAATCATTTGTTCACTAGGGCGAGCTTATCGCAGTACTGCGATTTCCACCAGCTAACCCCAATAACGTTAAATTCAATTACAATCGGAAAATTTTGCCAATTTTTATTCTATTGAAAAATTTTCACAGCATTCTTTCATAAAATGGAGTAAATTCTGAAAAAAAAGACTTTTTCTCTTCGTAACTTACCTCTGTCTTATTTTCTATAAAATAAATTGTCATTTTATCGAATGGTTACGAGCAAAAAGGTCGTATCTGCATTAGTAGTTGCACGCCAAAATAGACATTATTCACTTTGTGTATTAATGTCTATTTTCTGTATCAATACAGTCGCGGTTATACCCTTTTTCTCGTGTTTCGACTTATATGTTTATTTATTTGTATCGTATGTTAGTTGTCTGTGGCTTTTTGTCTCAACTATTTTGTTTATTATTTTAAGGTATGATGTTGCGTAAATGTGGCCTTTGTATGAAGAAATTAGTAAAGATATACTTAGCTGATTGTATTTGTTAATATCCTGTAGTATCTTACTCTTCCACTTGCGTTTTTTACATTAATTTATCATTTAATTCAAGAATTTTTCATATTTTTCATTAAAAACCTTCATATTATAAAAGATAGCAATCATTTTTACTGAGCAAGTATAAGCAATTCTAAATCATTCATAAGAAGCCGCCATTTTTACTATTACCTACCGCCATCTTGTTAATTTTTTGACAGCTCCTGTCAAAATGGTCCATTCTTTGTAAACTCTACTCTTTTTCACAATATTATTAACGATTGTCGATAACTGATTGCTAATAGTTGAATTAAATCAATAAAGAAGACATGCGCAATGTTTTAAAATGTCTATTATTTCATTTGAAATAAAAGTTAGGTTATAATTTCGTCTTTCAAAGCAATATTTATGAAAAAAACTTGAATTAAATGATAACAAACGTAGAAATTTACTATCACTAAATATAAAATATTGTTGTATGAAGCATTACCAGCTGAAAATAATACCTAATATTAGCTATTCATAAGAAAACATCTCTCTGATTAACGTAAAATAGTGTAAAAACAAAATACTACATAGAAACAAAAATCATTCTTTATTTGAATATCACAGTATTGTTTTTTTATTCATATTCTATTGTTTTGCTATTCTTTCTGTTTACTGTAACATTGTTCTGTTTATCTTTTCACATTGTCACATTTATATATTAATTGTAGTAGAACTTATAATAATTTATAATATTTGTTTACTTTTAAATGCAGCGTGACCAAAGTGTTTTTCTTTTTTATTGTTTTGTGTATTTTTTATGGCGAACGATCGAACATTCTCACTTCTACGATTCCGATTTATTTTTTCGATTTTATATATTTTTTTTATTATTTTTACTTACTTATATATATTTGATACTTATATATCTCTTATGATTTCATTTACTTTTTTTTCTTTTGAGTTATTTTTGTATTATTAACTATATAATTGTAAATGTTCCAATTTTGTTGAATATTTATTGTTTTAAGTGCCATATATATATGTGAATTATTATCATTACTTATATATATATTGTATTGTATTATTATATATAAATATAAACTTTGTAATATTGTAACAGAATAAAACTAACATGAAGTATTTACGATGTTTTTCAATTCAGAAATCTCTCCCTTTTGGTGGATTCGCCAATAAAATAAAGCGTCTACAGATTTTAGAATTATTTTTGTTTTACAAATTATCCTTGTAAAGCGTTGGATTTTTCTACATTCCGTAGTGTATACAATGCAGTTTGTTCAACTAGTGGTACTCTTTTTTTACAAGATTTTATCAAATTTAACTTCGAAAATCCAGATCGTAACTCAGATGTTGTCCAGCTCAAACCTTGGAAGACACCCAGCGATCGAGAGGATCCAGTCACCGCATCCCGCCGTATTTGGTATCTCACGAAAGTGCTTCACGAGTAGAATTCATATCTTTTAGCAAATTTGGAATCTATTAATTCTTGGTCGTGGGAGGCGCCATCGGAATGAAGGAACCCAAGCACCCCGGGAAGGCGTAAATAAATTAATTAATTAAATGTAGGGAATCTAAACAAATATATTATTTTGAATTGTCTTTATTGTATTATACTTTCACTACGTACAACAAACTTTTTGATAAAACCTTACAATATTAGGTACTTATAAAATATAAGACAAGTTGAAAAACATAAAAATGTGTCAAAAAGAATTTTCATTTAGTATGGAAAGAAAACCCAGGTGCAGCGCAAATGAAATGTAACTCAAATAATAAGTAAAAATGAGTAATTAAATACTGCGTAGGAGGCATCATCGAAATCAATGGCTAAATGTGTGAAATACCCATTCAAAATTCAGGAGATAGAGAGATTGTATAAATTCAGGAGTGCGTATGTTGCAACCATATTTTAAAAGTTATTTCCATCCAGCAGTGGAGGGTCCAAGGCTGATGAAAAAGAAGATGGGCTACCTTATACTCATATTATACGACAGGCTGTTCCCGAAAGATATTGAACAAAATGTAGGTATAACAATATGTGGAATGTGGATATGATTATAAATAATACGCAATGATTAATGCGTTTATACCATAATGAATCGGAATTATGTGAGTCAATTTAAATATTTCAGGTAAATGTTTACTAGGGCGAGCTGATAATCGGAATTAACTAAAATTGAATATTTTTTGTAAACGTTCACTAGGGCGAACTGATATTTTTTTATTTTTATAATATCATTTTAATTATTTCTTTATGAATTATATATACTCGTACATAATTTTCTCTTTGTCTGTTTCTAATTTTTTATATGATTTTTAAATGCTGTATTATTCTTTTGACTACCCAGGATTTGTAATTAGGTAATATTTGAGTCTTCGCTGGTTTATTTGCTGATGATATTGTAATTGTTTATATCATATGTATTAACTGTATGCTCTCTTAAGATTAATAAAAAAATAAAATAAATAAGTAAATAAAATATAAAAAAAAAATTGAACCTAAGTATGCAAATTGAAGGTATGATCTGAGGGGACCAATTGTCGGGGGGGGGGGGGGGGGACGAACTGTCCATATATATTATCATGCATACTTATATTTTGTACTTTATATTGTGTAAATATATTTTTGCAACACTCTGTATATGATTAAATGGCTAAACCCAACAATTATTCCGGATTTGGTCAGGCATTATTATGTAGTACTTACATTATGGAAATCTGTTTTTGTAGCAGCCTGTATATGATTGTATGTCGCACTAGTGTGAACATAGCAATTACTGCGGATTTATATTACATATTTTTTTACATCTCGTATACCTATAGACCATTAATTGCGATACAAAATAACTGAAACCTCTTATACAGAGTGTCCCAGGAAGTACGACCAAGCGGAATTCCAGTGATAGAAAACCTCAATACCTATCGATTTAACCCCCATGTATGTTCAGCGATTTTTTTGTAGTTTTCGAGTTATGAATTTTTTTCGTATTTTTTCGGCAAACCCTGACTTACAAGACATTATTGGTCACAGAGACGTCAGTTTTTGATACTAAATATTATTTTTACTAAATAATATAGTACATATGTAGTTTTAGAAAATTCATAACATTCTTCGAAAAACTAGTTGTGTATAAAGTACTGTCACTCATGGTTTGGGGGGGGGGGCTTCAGCGCCCTAGCCACCCCTGGGTCCGCTAGTGATTTGAGTTACGTTTCATTTGCACCGAATGTTTTTTTAGCGTTTATTATTTTTATAGGGGTGCGACAATACGCCACTGTGTTGCGTTATGACTGCTTATTATTATTATTACTATTTCAAATCAATTTTATAATCACAAAAGTATACAAAAAATTCTCAGCTCTATATAATACATTTATATAAAAAAAATACAAAAACATTAAAACTAGCTTTAAAAAAAATATATATATATAAAATTTTAAACATATTATACAGAACTAAAAACTACCTAAATACTATTGGGTGTCCCCCTCTCCCATGAAGTGCACAAAAATGCACGATCATGGGAGAGTTTAAGAGCTATAGAGAGAGAAACCTTCTAACAATCCTGCAAGATGACAGCAGGACAGCCTTCTGCATGGCGTATCGAAGCCCACCATGCAATCCAAGCTTCTCAAGATTTACTTTGAGACTCTTAGGAATGACACCGTTTGTGGATATCACCATAGGAATGATGACAGTGGAAGGTGTTCTCCACATCTCCTTAATTTCATGAGCAAGATCAAGATATTTAGTAATCTTGTCTTGCTCAGCCTTATGAAGATTTTCATCATATGGTATAGTGATATCCACAATATATGTATTTTTTTCCCTACGATCAACCAATACAATATCCGGCCGATTAGCTGAAATTGTGCGATCGGTTTGTATTGGTCGATCCCAATACAACTTAACAATGCTATTTTCAAGCACCGACAACGGTTGATATTTGTAGTATTCAATTTCGTCATCGAGTAAACCATATTTCAAAGCCAATCTTTGGTGAACTATTTTGGCAACCTGGTCATGTCTCTGCAAATATTCAGTGCCACACAAAAGAGAACACCCCGACATAATATGTCGTAATGTCTCTCCCATCTGACCACAAGCCCTACATTTATCAATTATATTTGGTTGTTTCATAATGAATTTTGCATAATTATTTGTTACAATGACTTGATCCTGTATTGCACAAACAAAACCTTCGGTTTCACCAAATAGATCACCAAACCTTAACCAATTGATAGAGTCTTCAAAACACACATTTGTAGATGTCAGAACTTGGTGAAAACGGCCATGAAGAGATTTACTTTTCCATATATCTACTCGATCTTCAACTGACATTGTCGGTAGTGAAGCACCAGGATTCGAAAGACATAAAGGTGTGTACCTCAAATCACAATCTATCAAGTCCTCATAGCCAACTTTACGCCTATGAGTTACACAAAAAATCTTTTTAAAGACTCTACCTAATTATTATGTTAATTCTTTAAATTGAGTAATCCTCTGCCACCTTTTTTGCGAGGAAGGTAAAGTCTCATCATGGAGGATCTAGGGTGATGAATTGGATATCTTGTGATTGAAGTACGCACCTTTCTGTCTTTATTACTATTATTATTATCCTCATTAGCATATCGATTAGTATTTATTTCCTCTGATTTCCTCAAAATACCATCATAAATCATTATACTGGTATAAATTATACAATAGACTAGTGGGTCCCGTGAACACTATATTCACGAAATTTGTCATTTCTTATTAACTAACTACTCATACTGCCACTCTACCACGCCCTTCCAAAGTTCTTCCAAGGAACATATCAGAGAGGGTCTTGTTCTTACCTACTTTCCATACTAATTCTACACACGTACCTACTATAGGTACCTATGTACAGTAAGTATGATTATACTAAAGAATTCGAATTGTATTCTCTATCAATAATATAATAGGTAGGTATGTATGCACGTAGTACTTTTTCGCGGAAAATTATGTTCATTCATAACTTCATTAGTAGGTACACTTCTAAATTTCAATTTTCGCGGAAAATAATTTTCATTCATTATTTCATTAGTAGGTACATTCGATATTTCAAAATCTCATTCATAAAAAGTTAGATTTCGACGAAAATTTCTAGCTATCAACAATGGCGTCGCTGCTTTCAATTTACATACATATTCATGGAACTTGCAAAATTTTCCAATGGGCAAGCGTTACATACCTACATGAGTTGGATAATACGAGTATTATGTAATGGAATACTCGTACCTACGCTACATTTTCAGAACAAAGTCTATATATATCTAGTGCATATTCTTAATATAGGAGTCAATATTCTTTGTACCATTTACCAGTAAGCATCACCGATAGTTCATATTAATGTAAGTCATTATTAATTAATTTATTTAAAACAATGTTAAAAAAACGGTTCATTTTATTGATCCGGACATGTGTAATTTTTTGTACCTGTGACGTACGTTTTTCTTATGATTAAATAAACCTTTATTCATGGAAATAGTAATTTTACTACGAAATAGAAATGACAGCATAATTTTTTTTTAATTGTGACTGTTTAAAGATAAATTATGAAATTGTACTTTTTATGTGTAAGAAATAGGACATACTAGCTGAGCTACCCGGCGATGCCCGGGAAAAAACTACCCATTCCAATTAAATTTATAGGTTTGCGATTCGGCTACTTCTGTAAATTTGTATAAAATACCCTGGTTCGCAACCACTATGTGTAAAATGTTGCCATAATGTGGAATTAAGAAAACTTACCCATGTTAATCTAAGGTTGATACTAATTTTCGGCTTTGCGCATGCATCAGGCAATCATCTGCACATGCGTATAGCTCGGTCTGTCTGCTGTGGCGTGACGTTTGTCATGTCATGACCAACATAGCCGCCTTGTTTTGGTACAACCTCCGTATTTCGATTTCAAAGTTAAATATCTCTTAAAATAAGTTTTTTTTTTCAAAAATGGCGCCGTCAAAACCTGAAGCGGATGGGTAGAAGTGTTTATGTGAATTTTCACAGCAATCCATCGTAAAATGCGGGAGTTATGCGAACACTTACAAAAAACACGACTTTCCTTTAGTTATACAGATTTAAAAAAAATGCGACTATTTCCTTTAAAAAAATATTATTTATTCATAAACAAATTAATTCAATGCCTTTTTGTCAGGGGTACAGAAAATTTGACAATGTCCGAAAGAGGTTTTAATCTAGATTTAAGCATAGAAAATTTCTAATATACAGAAAATTAAAGATTCTGTTCTCTCCTTGCAGATAATAGAAAGTACCGTATAAAATTCACGCGAGACGGGATCGGAACGTAAAAGAAGTGAGAATACAAAGTACCAATCCACTGTTTGATCGTATTTTCCACAAAAACGAAATTGATTTAATAAATTAAAAAATAATGATAAATTAATAAAGAAATTGATTAAATAAATTTAAAAATATAATAAGAAATTACTAAATAAATTTAAAAATAATAATAATAAATAAATAAATATTTTGTATAAATAAATTTAAAAATAATAAATAGAGAGAAAAATGTTAAATTTGACAAATAGAATATCGTGGTTTGCTTTAGTATTAGTCATAATTAATATAAAAAATAACAATGCCAGTGGTGCCGAAGGATTGGAGAATTATTCAGTCTACTATGGAGTGTGTCTTCAGGCAAAAGCAAACAATCTTAAGATTGTGTCTAATTGTCTGGAACAGTTGTCAAGTATTGGATCAGGAATTCAAAGAAGAGATCGATGGGCGTTGAAGTGTAAGACTTTTCATATAATTTTCAGAATATACAATATTAGAGTATATAGTTGGTGCATTTGGTTGAGGCGGCGGTCTCTCAAGAGGGAGGTGCCAGGTTCAAACCTCGGCGCTGGCGATGTATTCCACACTTTGCGATACGGGCTTTTAGACTAGTGCAAGGTGTGCAGAAAAGTATTTGGGTTTGTGTATGCAAGCCCATATCCTTTTTATATATAAAAAAAATAAACTGATATGTAATCCAGTGTAGATGCATTTCTCGATGGAAAGCTGTGGGAAAGTCTGGATTTCTTTCATTCTATACGTTTTTTGGGGGTGCTGAATCCGAATCCGAGGTTTGCCAACAAAATTTCGTGACGAAACATGGCAAAAATGCACAAAATGGCGAACAATGCGAAAAATTGCGAAAACATAAATTTTCTGGAGATTTTTTATTATAACTCAAAAACTTTTGAATCTTATCTTTCTACGCAAAATGAAAGTACGTAAAATTTGGTGCACAATTTTTAATAATTAATAGAAACGGAGCTGCCTAGCACCAAAACTAGCCAAATTTTGTATTATTTTAAATAGTAAGAATCGAAAATGTATGTAGAAAGTGCACCTTGTTACATTGATAACCAAATTTTAACAATTATACTTTATATTTATGAGACATATTTTACTTCGTTGGAACCAGCAAACATGACGAAAGATTTCGGTATAAATTTTATTTATAAATGCTGAAAAATGTTTCTAGCCTAACAATTCTCTATGTTTTTAAATAGAAATGTTGTTCCGTCAGGAAATTTTGTTGGCAAACCTCGTAAAATGGAATGAAAGAAATCCAGAGTACCCCACAACCTTCCATCGAGGGGGTGCTTTGTGTTTATTCGCACTGGACTAATTATTTTTAATAATCTCTATTTTTATTTTGTGAGATACATCGGATTTTCTACTGAAATGTATTGAAATAATAAGTAGTTATCTCAACGGATATACAGCAAAGTATGGACTTTCCATCAGGCTTATGACTGATCATAATACCAAACCATATCTCAACGGGTGGCGGTACTAGTATTTAATTTCTAGCGTTTCCTTCTCGCTTCGTTCATCAGCCTTCAGGACACAGCGGGTAGAGTGTCGGTGTGTTAGGCTGGAGCCTGGGTTCGATTCCCGGTCGCGGCAAATGGATGGACTGGAATTGGTGGATGTCACTTAGTGTAAAGCGATGATATTAAACCAACCGACGGTCAGTAACAAGCCTGATGGAAAGTCCATACTTTGCTGTATATCCGTCGAGATAACTGGATCTAGAATGATATTTTGTAGTGTTGGATGCGTCTGGAGCTCCTGAAACCAAATTACACTGGGGAAATAGGTTCTGGCTAGGTTCTAGAAGACAATGTCATGCCGCGGCTGAGTTAAGACAAATACCAGTGTCTCCATCCGCAAGAACCTTCACAGAAACAAACCAAACCATTTCACCATTTCCCGTTGAATATTATGCGATCTATTTTCATCACAATTCAACAATGCAAAGCGCCATCAACAGTGATATCAATGAGGTAAAACAATCTTTTTATTATTATGTTAGCCTGGTGGCCTGTTGTTTGGGAGTTGTAAGCCTGCTTTAATCCCACAGAAATATTTTAGTCCGTGAATTTATTTATTCGTATCACGTACTCTCCTTTGCCTCATGGCTTTCCGTGGATTCGAAATTTTTCCATAGGATTACTACAGTACTAAGAATCAAGTATCCAGTGAACAAGATATTTGTATTGATCAGTAATGTTCTAATTTCAAACTTGATATTTACTGAAGCAAAAATATTTGACATATAGTGTCAATCATAGCTACTACCACACATATTTAGGAGTGTTTACTGCTGCTATTTGTAAGATCCCGTAAATTTCAGGGGTAGCTAAGGATTACTTTTTTTATTTAAGGAATTTCCAAATATTGTGATTCTAAAACTGCCAATCTGTAGTCCATACTTTCATCTATCACTGTCTTCAGTTTCAAGACGATTCCCTCAGTATTGGCTGAGAACAATTCAGGGCGCCGAGCCGAATGACAGCATATAGGACCTCAACATTTACCAGCTCCAGTCCATCTATCTACTCATCCACCAGGTAGGAGGTCTAGGTTCGATTCCCGGCCGCGGCAGATAGATGAACTGGAATTGGTAAACGTTACTTTAGACAATCATCGAAGTCCATCATTTGCTGTATATCTGTTGTGTTACTACGTGTTAAATTTGGTTTCAGTTTATTATAAATATGCGGCTTTGTTTGCCATCATCTTGTACAGAACAGGAAGTGTATTCTTTGGTCCAGGAATATTTCAATACCAACAAATTAATTATACAAAGATTATACAACATGGAATGTAAAATGGACAGCGTCAAAAAGATGACAAATGATTATTCATGGATGAAGGAGAGACGATTTAAAGTTTTTACGTAAGTTTCACGTAAAGAAACTCAGGCCCGGCGCAAACTAAATGTAACTCAAATGATAGGCAAAAATGAGCTAAAACTGCGTAGGGGGCATCATCGAAATCAATGGCTAAATGTGTGAAATACCCAATCAAAATTCAGGAGTGCGTAAACGATCTTTTAAAAATTCATTGTTATTTCTTAGTTCCATCCAGCAGTGGAGGGACCAAGGCTGATAAAGAAGAAGACGGGCTACCTTATACTTATCATATTATACGCTTTTAAACAGCAATTGTAACTGTTTAATGCTCCTTTTAATAATACATTCATGTGACCCCTGTAAAACTTTTTAAAGGTATTTCACACATTTCACCATTGATTTCGATGATGCCACCTATGCATTATTCAATTACTCATTTTTTCCTATTATTTGAGTTACATTTCGTTTGCGCTGGGCCTATTTTATTTTAGTATTTCCGCTGTATTCTGACTCGTCATTTTCTCTACTCGATTAACTGTTTTAGATGTTCAATTGGGTCCTTGGTACTTTTATCGATATTTGCCACATTGTATGACATTGGAAGAAGTGCAGATTCCGAACACCACGGACACGAACCATGTACGTATTGTATAATAAACGGAGCTGCAATTTTTTTGAAGATAGTAAAAATGAATAAATCATATTTATGATATTCTAATTAATTAAAATAATGTTTGGAGTTGGGCTGGTCATGTGGACAAAGAAAGTTCTGGAGTGGTGACCTAGAACAGGCAGAAGAGTTGTTGGTAGGCCTCAAGCACGGTGGTCGGACGATGTAAGACGAGTTGCAGGAGGCGGTTGGATGCGGTCTGCCCGCGATAAGGAGCTGTGGAGATCAATGGGGGGAGGCTTATGTTCAACAATGGACGCAGGGGGCTGACATGATGATGCCGATTGCTTTCATTTTCACGTTTTTACAAGATTTTATTTAACTTTGCTGTGGTGTTTTTGCTAGATTTTTTTTGACTGTGTACAAATTTTGTAAACGATTTTTCAACCACTTCCTGACTACTTAGAGACCTGAAAATTTGCTTTCTCCAAGGGCAAAAAAGATGTAAGGGTTTTAGGGGGAAACAAGCGTCGCGTGAGGTCATGTTTGGTATCGTATGAAAGGGCATTGGAAAATAAATCTAGATTGTAAATCAGATTTTGCCCAGCTCAAGCTTCGGAAGACTCCGAGCGATCGAGAGGATCCAGTCATCACATACCGTCGTGTTTGGTACGAGTATCTCACGAAAGTGCTTCACGAGTAGAACTCATATCTTTTTACAAATTTTGATTCTGTCTATTCTTGGTGGTAGGGGCCATTGGAATGAAGGAACCCAAGCGCCTCGGAAGGGCGTGTTTGGTATCGTTTGAAAAGGATGTGAAGTCAAAAAGACTTGTTTTTAAAAAAAAACTTATTTTAGTTATTATTTTAGCGAATAATGAAGCAGATGCGAATAAAAAGGCAGAATCCCCGAATTTTTTTTATGAGAAGTTGATCCAGTGCTTCAGTTTATATAAAAATGCTAGAACTTTGTTTGATACAAATGTTCGAAAGGGGACCGAAAATTTCAAACCGATATTTGGTTTTAGGTAAATATGTCACTAATTTGATATTTAAATACAATATTTATATACAGAGTGATTGGTTCCGTGTATCAGATATTTGGAGAGGTGATAGAGGATGAAACAATATGAAAAAAAGTTAAGAGGATGCATATCCAAAAATGAACCGTTTTGGAGATATGGCGTTTTAAAAATCTTTCCCCACAAAAAAAAACCACAAATATGGGTCTTAATCGAAAGCCAAAATTGTTTTTTATAATTTGTGTTTATTTGGTAAAAATAGAGTCAGTAGTTTGAGAGATACAGGCTAAAAACCTAAACGAGAAATTTTCATACTCTTCAATTTTAAAAACGCCATATCTCCAAAACGATTGATTTTTGGATATGCATCCCACCCTCTCACTACCAGAATATAATAAAAGGGTAATATAATTTTTTTGACTGTGGATTTAATATTTATATATTTTTATATGAATTTAGAAAAAAAAAACATTTTTTACCGTTGAGGACTTCGCCCCATGCCCTCCACGGAGGACACTGGTAGTTATTTACTGGTAAAACATATTTAGTCATAGACAATAAACATTTTTAATATGTTTACCATGGATTTAGTATGAGAATTTGATATAAATGAAATTTATTTATTTTATCTTCGTGTCCTCCACCAGGGACAGTGCTAATGAGAGGGTAACTATTTTTCATCCTCTATCACCTCTAGGGCTGCCACCTCTCCGGGTTTGACCCGGATTTTACTGGTTATGATGGTGTTCTCCGGGCTCCGGGTTAGCATCGTATATCTCCAGGTCAGACTGGGTGGTGAGACAGAGTGGCTTAACTATCACCGGGCAGTCCCCACCTGACCTATATTATGAAAATCCGTTAAATCTCATTAAAAATTAAACTGTTTCATCAAAAAATTCGTCTGCGGCGCTACCTATTTCATGGATTTAGTGTTATTATTTATTTTTATAGAAAATAAATCTGTTAACACCACGCCTTCTTTGCTCAATCTCGAAAAAAACAAATCCTCCTGCGGCGCTATTTACGAGTTTTTCTTCAACATTTGTAGATACTTCAATAAAAAACACGTTTTATATCTGAATGAGCGAAGAGGGGCGAGAAAACGCGGCCGCCCGAGACTGACCTGGTCCGATCATGTCGACCAGATCCTCAAGGATGGACGCGTTTTGAGTAAAAGGAATCGGAGAGCGTGTATGACTAATTGCACGAATGTGACGGAAGCTAGGAGTGTGTGTAAGGATAGGGCTGTCTGGCGCTCTGTCCTCTCTGCCTACCCTGCAAGGGATGTGGCGTGAGGGTATAGATAGATAGATAGATAGAAAAATACAATTTTCACGAAATCTCCGGGCCTACCCTCTTTGAAAGGTGGCAGCCCTAATCACCTCTCCAAATATCTGACATACAGAACCAATCACCCTGTAGTCTTATTATTTGACATACCTATTATGTTGTACAGATTCTTTCTGAGCTCCTGGATAATCATGTACCACTCAGTGTTGTATACAGGCGATGCAACTCACAACGTCGTATCAGGACTCATAGCGACTGAAGACGGGCTGACGATGCCTATGTATTGCGCTGCGATGTTCATAGTAGACTCATTCATCACACTCAGGTAATAAAAAAAACACTTCTTCTTCTTCTTATCAGCCCCTTTCCCTCCACCTCTTCCTGTGCAGTCTTCCACAATTGTCTATTTTGGGCAATTTGTTTCCACCCATGTTCCGTAATGGAGGGAATGACCGAGGGGACAACTCACAGAGGGCGACCCCGACAGGAATATATGGAGCAGGTTCTCCAGGATATGAGCTGCTCCTCATACTTGGAGCTGAAGCGTTGTGCGGAGGACCGGGGGGAGTGGAAAGCGAGGTGTTCTTTGCTGCAAACAAATCCATTGGATTGAAACCTGAGAAGAAGAAGATATTCCACCGACTCGATGATATCATCGGCCCATCTCCTTTGTGGTCTCCCTACACTTCGTTTACTTCGAAGGATCTCCAGCTCGGTACTCTGGGGGTCCATGTGCCGTCCTTCACACTGCCATTTCAGTGTCCCTACTCTCTCCGCAATGTCTGAGACCCTTGACCGTCGTCTTATATCTTCATCTAAAAAAAACACTACATTATTTTATATAACATTAGCTCAAGAAATGTAACTTTACCACAAGTCCTGGATTTATAGATTACCAGCTGTAGCCTGCGCGCTTTGCTACGCCACAGACATCTGTAAATCCATGAAAAAGTATGAAATCCACTTATTTGTTTAACAGCTCCCCCCTCCCTGAACTCTTGCTGGTGTCAGAAGTATTACTATTTATCTTATCTACACGGAAAACTATGGATTCGACACTAATATCGCTTTTTGATTTCCATCCCCCCTACCCCGCCCCTTATTCCTGCGGATGTTGGGAGTGTTTCCATTCATCTTATTGACGTGAAAAACTATGTATTCGACACTAATATCACTTTTTTCGCCCCCCCCCTCCCCACTTTTTCCTGCGGATGTAGAGAGGGTTACTATTCATATTTTCGACACCAAAAGCTATATGGATTTGACAAAAATCGTATTTTTGTCCCCTCCTTCTTGCCTCCCTCGTACCCTCCCTGGGGAAAGCACAACAATTTTCCAAAGTTTCATCTCAATCGGATGAACGGTACCACAAGGAAAATGCAGTCTATTTTATAGTATAGATAGTGCTGAAGCAGCCATGGAATAAAAATCTGTTTTTTTTAATCATTGATATTTTTAGTTTCACCTTTTCCCCTTTTTCCTTTTCTTGGATCTGTTTCGTTCACCCCTTCCCCATTTGCATTCTTGCAGGGTCTAATTGTCTTTTAATGTTGTGTCCATGTTCTGTGTGTATGTTTGTGTGTGTGTGTTTCTGTGTGTGCGTGTCTGTGTGTGGATTGTGTGTGTGAGGGAGTGAGTATCTGTGTGCATCCCTTATTAATTTATCGTACATACATCATTGAATATCATTTTACCTGATTTGTTCTTTTTGTCTATACATACATACTTAGATTATATATAATTCTATGCATACATATAATATTTCTTTACTTATAACTAGTTTCTTAAATTTAATTTGTTTTAACTTAGAAATGTTTTTCTGGTAAAATTGACGGGCCTTCACTGGTTTGCTTTCTGTTTTTGTTTAATTGTTGATATGTGCTGTTATAACTGTTTGTGCCCATGTGATTAAATAAATAAATAAATAAATAAATCTTTATTGGCCAGTAAATACAGGGGTCGGCACTCGAAGTGTTACCAACTTCACGCCGGTGTAGCTGGGTGTAGCAAGCAAACGGCTAATGACAGCGCGCTCATGTTTTGACATGCGTAAGTCTATTATATTGTTTACAAGTCTACGCAAGCAAATCGTTTTATGCCGCCGTTAAAAGAAATTATCGACATGGAAGTCAAACGCAACAGTGGTATGTAACAGGAACCCGATATACCTACATGGGAGATTTTTTTTACTAAGTATCATTTAACTTCGCAAGCAGGTCTATAATATAATTGTGATAATTTAATTTCAGCGGTTTTCTGATGGGCTATTTTTTTCTTGATACGGAAAGAAAGAGAATTGAAAGTAAAGTTCCTGAGCGAAGCATGATGAAGAAGTTATTCCTAATCGTATATGAAATATTCAGCAGATTCTTGAGGTAATTTAATAGAAGTATTAGTAAGCATATTATAATAAAGGGTTTTTATTTACAACAAGTAATTATCTTAACAGATATACAGCAATGGATGGACTTTCCATCAGGCTTATCACTAAGGTGACCAACCGTCCTCCTTTTGGAAGGACAGTCCTCCTTTTCTAGGTTCTGTCCTCCCTCCAAAAATGTCCTCCTTTTTTACTTTTAACATTTTAAAACTAATCTGTTAATCTCAAAATCACACGTTTTTTCATCATACCATGAATAAACTTATTCAATTTGTTTCCTAAAAAAATTTGCCTGCGGCGCTAATTTTACCTTTGCCTTTTGTGTATATGTAATTTGATATGTGTTATGACAAATATTTCACCTGCGGCGCTATTTTCTGGATACATCCTTTATTGAAAACATTTTCAAGAAAATAAATCCAACAACATAGCAACATTCTTCACTGTCCCAAAAAAATATCGTCTGCGGCGCTATTTGCGCTTTTTTTGTCCTCCTTTTTATTTTTAAAAATATGGTCACCTTATTATCACTGATCATCAATGAACCACACAAGGTTCAAAATCGCATGAACAATCCATGATAAAATGGTAAAAATAGTTTTTTTCCAATTTTGGGGTTAATTTCGCTTCAATCAAAAAACTTTTACAGTCATTAGCTAGATTTTAATGCATATTATCAATAAATCGAATTTTTTCCGTGACTTTCGGGAAATGAGTTGCTATCTTTCGGGAAAAAGATCACATTTTTTTTTTTAAATCTATACAAGTTATAAAAAATCTTTTACGGTCATTCTCTAGATAACGGTTCAAGATATCTACTTTATTTTTTTCTAAAGCATATTTAGTAAGGTTGTCGAATTTAAGGTCTCCCGTTTATAGAAATTTTTGAAATGTCAATATGCTTAAATCAACGGTTTTTTATTACGGTTTTTTCTTGCCCTTATAAGTAGTGGTTCACGTGACTTCTTCTTTTATTTTCAGGTTAACTCCCACATACATGGTGGCATTAGGTTTTACAGAATTCCTTACAAAATGGAGACACAGGGAAACGTTTTCTTGGATTGCTGAAAGGCACGATGTCAACTGTCCAAAATACTGGTGGAGTAATCTTCTATACATCGGAAATATGTTCCCTAGATTGGAGTTATGTATGGGATGGTCGTGGTATCTAAATGTCGACATGCAGATATTTATAATATGCTTTGCTGTCATAGTTTTTGCATCATCGTAAGTAAATATCAATTTATATACAAGAGTGCCTGACTGAGTGACTGACATACTCACTCATCAACGCAGAGCCCAAACGGCTAATCCTCTTTGAAGACAGATAGGTTTTAATTCAAAACCTTCCCCTTCCCCACTTTGGGCTTCCGTCACACTCATGCAATTCGTCATACACACACTATGATTCCTTTCACTCAGAACGCGTTCGTCCTTGAGAATCTGGTCTACATGGTCGAGCCATGTGCTTCTGGGACGGCTGCGCTTCCTTTCACCTCTTCTTTCACCCAGCTATATTTTCTTTGTTATTCTTTCGTCATTCATTCTCTCTACATGTCCCAATCATCTCAACTTGTTAACTTTCATTTTAGTCACAACATCCGTTTTACATTCAATCAACTCTCTAATCACTTGATTTCTTATCCTATCTCTCCATACATTCTTCTCAGCGATCTCATCTCGACAGCATTTATACCTGATTCTTCCTTCTTCGGCCATGTCCATGTCTCACTTGACTTGCATACATAAGCGTTGGCACCAGGGCGGCGACAATATTTACCTATTCAATATATTCATATGTTATAATAAGATAAGAACTTTGTTCCAGAAACGTAAGAACCATGGTCAGCATTTTCACGTTTCTTCTCCTAGTGTCAAACTTATTTACTAGTTATGTTGGATACACAGGAGGATATAAATTATTGTAAGTAGTATTTAATTAAAAATAGGTGCTGGTAATAGAAACACTGTCACAATATCCACATACTTTATTAACCATACCTTCACATCACACATCGTCTTCACCTCTTCTTTCACTACGCACGCGGCTAGATTATGGAATAATCTTCCACTTCCTATCAGACTAGCTCCAACTATTCTCTCCTTCAAGAGTAAACTGAAGCATCATTACCTTTCCATGAACAATCCATCCAACTCTCAACTCCCGTGATTCCTTTCTTGTCCTTCATTCCATCCTCCACAACCTATTTTATTTTATACATATTTATATTTTTTTGCATGTTCTTTTGGTTTCCATACTTTCCTACGTAACTACATATGTATATAATTATTAATCTCATTTTATTGTCACAAGTGGTTGGTTGGACCCGCCATTTGGTGTAATGTTTTATATCCAATAAATATGTTTTTTTTATTTATTTACTTACCTTTAATTCCCAATGTTTCCAGTTTGGATAACCACAGGAAATTCTTTGAAATCATCTATCAAGCACCATGGGTTAGACTCGGTCCATACATTGTAGGAATTTTTTCGGGACATCTATTAAGGAATTGGAATGGAGAGTTGAAAATCACTAAGGTTTGAAAATTATTTCATTACAATCTTCTTCTCCAGTTTCAATCGTTACGATTGGTTTGCAGAAAAACCCCATGTCTCCTTCTCCACTCATCACTGTCCTGTGCGGTTCTTTTTAACTCTTTATATTATGAGTTGAAGCCCATATCCTGGCACAGGTCGTCCAGGAATTCTTTCCTTGGTCGTCCTCTGTAGTTTGTCCCCTCATTCATTCCTTCAATTAATTCAAATAGGAGACCCTCTTGACGCACTATGTGGTCGATCCATCTGGCACGTCTTTCTGCTATTGCATTGAGCAGGTCCTATCTTCCTCCTTTGATTTTGTTGAGAACTTCTTCGTTCCTTGTATTTACATTGTTTTTTTTTTAAGAAATGGATTACGTTGGGTTGGCTGCTGTGTCTCAGCATCTTTGGTGTACTAACGTTAGGATTTAATGACAAAGATATTAGTTTGATAAACAGCGCCCTTTATGTTGGATGGAGTAAAACCTTCTGGTCTCTGGCGACGGCTTGGTGTCTTGTGGCTTGCATATCGAATAATGGAGGTATGTAAAGTTTTTTTTATAATTTCTACTGTTTCTACTGTTTTCTTTTCTTTTTTGTACTCGTGTATGTATCTGCAAATAATTGTAAATATGTTTCCATCCTTAGACAAGGACACTGAAGGAATGTAAGTTAGGGGTGGGGTTTGTCGGGGGGCTCCCTTCTGGCTAACCCTGAGCCCACCTCTTAAAAAGATTTTGCCAAGAAGTGCGGGTAAAGAGGACGCTATATGCGCCTGTGCTACCCGGGGATGCGCAGGGCCTTAAGCCCGTGGGAGTCCTTCAATGAAAAAAATGTAAAGTTTTATGTAGTATTTAATGACGTTTCTATATACTTATAGTGTACAGGCGGGTCATGGAAAAAGATGGACCCTGTTTTAAAAAGGTATAACTTTGGAACCATTTACGTTAAATGAGTGATTCTTTCACTGTATGATAACTGATCGACAAAAATGCAATAGCACATGCGCAGCATAACTGCGCAGTCAACAAAGCCAATCGGCGATATTTATCCACCACCTTCCAATATAATGTTGATTGTGCAATGGAAATCAGAGTGCGTTCATTTTTTTGCAATCTAGAATTCTTGTTTTTGGAATCTGGTGAAGCAATTTGTTTTTTTGGGTTCCTGATTCAAGAATGGCGCATACATTCAACATTTTCTTTCGATCTTTTTGGTCGGTCAGTCGAATGTGTTGACTTTGTCAACCAAGTCAAAACTTTGCAAATGAAATATCGTATGCTTACTATTGTACGGTCACCACTATATTGTAAATTGGAAGGTGGTAGACGAATGGTGCTTATTAGCTTTGTCGACTGCGCAGCCATTCTGGGCATGCGCTAACATATTTTATCATACATTAAACAAAACCTATATAAATTAGTTACCAAACAGTGAAAGAATCACTCATTTAACATGAATGGTTTCATAGTAATACTTTTTTAAAATAGGGTCATTCTTTTTCGATAAACCGTATAAGTTCACATAAGTTTGTTGTTTTGATTTCTTATTGACCATAGACTTTTATATAAAGTACCCTAGATGGCATACTCAATGCTGGTAGTGAAGTAAACTGGCGCTCACAAACTGTCAAATCGTATGGAGAATGTTGTCATTTCGTAGGCAACCTTTTCGAAATTTTGTTTTTATAGTTAAAACTGTATTAGTTAAAACGTTATTTAGGAATTAAGCGATAGCTTTAAAGATGTTTTAGTTTTTATTATTGATATCTTGTTAATAATGTGAGTTTTGCGACTCTAAAATACCAAAAAGTGCCGAGCGTGAAATTGCGTCACTTACTTTCTATTTAAAATACATGGAGTCAGACGTCTAGGGTGCTTAATATAAAAGTTTATGATATTGACTAAAGTAAGATTCTTTCCTTCCTTAGGCCTGCTGGGTCGCCTGTTATCCTTGAGGCTATGGATTCCACTCTCCAGAGTGACCTACAGCGCTTATCTGATCCATCCCACAATAATCATGTTGTTCTCGTCTTTCAAAGAATCTGCCTGGGAACTGTCATCGCTGATGTCAGTAAGTCAATATTTTTGTAATCTCAAGGGTTTTGACCGTCCGTCGGTACATGGTGGAAGTCCATTTTCAAGGGCTTGGTGCCAAGAATGACGTCACAGTCATTTCCTACGGCATTATAAGGTTCAAAATCGCATGATAAAATGGTAAAAATAGCGTTTAGTCCATTTTTTTGGGGTTAGTTTTGCGTCTATCAAAAATCTTTTACGGTTATTCCCTAGATAAATGTTCACTGCATCTACTCTATTTTGTTCCAAAGCACATTTAGTAACGGTTGTCTAGATATAAGGTCTTCCGTTTTTAGAAATTTTTGAAATGTCGGTGTGCATACTCTTAAGATAAGAATGAAAACTAAATATTTAGTTTTAAAATACACATTAATTTATAGTACGCATACTGACATTTCGGAAAATTCTAAAATCTGGGGATCTCGACAACCGTTACTAAATATGTCTTGAAAAAAAAAAATAGAGTAGATACATTGAACCTTTATCTAGGAAATGGTAAAATGTTTTTTAACTCTTAGTATAGATTTCTCAAAAAAATGTGTAAAACGCCTCTGATATGTTTCCCGAAAGTCGCGCATTTTATTATTTTTTTTTTTGATAATATGCATTAAAATCTAGGGAATAACCGTAAAAGTTTTTTGATTGAAGCGAAATTAACCCTTAAAATGAAAAAAAACGCTATTTTTACCAATACCGTATCTAAGGTCTATCGTTTTTAGATTTTTTTTAAATGTCATATGCCTACTCTTAACTAATTTAATTGCATTGTTGTTTTTGATTTCAGATTATCGATGGTCTAGGATTCGTCGTGGTCAGTTTTGCATGTTCAATTGTCTTTTCACTGCTTTTTGAGTCACCATTGGTTGGCGTCAGCAAGATCATTCTGGAAGGTGGGAAGAAAAGTGCCAATAAACCAACTAATACCAACGATGACCATTGTGATGCGAAGGATAAAAAGAGTTAAAGAATTTAAGCGTTTGTAGCAGAAAAATACAAAAAACTATTAACAATTATGTAGTCTCTCAACTAACGAACAGTCTAAGATGGTATCTTCTCCATTCTTCTCGGATGTACCGTGTGTAGTTGTCGAGCTTTTGGCCTACTTGCTGAGGCCATCTTCAGGACTAATGTAGTATTCAGTCATTAGTCCTGAAGATTCTAATTCCAAGTGATTATTTATGACTTGCATTAATTTTTGACCTTGTTTGTTGTATTCAATGATTTGCTTCAATTTTCTGCCTGACTTCCATAATTTGACTAAACATTGTTTTGACTGCATATTGCTACTGATTACCTTGACTTCATTTTGTTTTTCTTTTTTTGTTTTTCTTTTTTGCACTGACTGTTGACATACAATTTCTCTAATTACCTGAACTCTCATTATAATATTGTTTTATCTGTATTGACTAGTTGTGTACACATGTAATAGGGCATCGCTTGAACTTGATCTGTGTTGTTTTTTGTTTGATTTGTGTTTACATGTGGGTGATGTCTGTTTGTGTGCCATGAATAAATAAATAAAAGATGGCCTCAGCAAAAAGGTTCAACAACATCGACAATCTACACAGGGTACACCCGAGAAGAATGGAGAAGATATTAACAAGGACCGTGAAAATCAACAAAGACGGGCTTGCTGGACTTACGATCACCCATCGACAGCCATCATAGTTCGAGAGGATCCAGTCACCGCATACCGCCGTGTTTGGTATCTCACGAAAGTGCTTCACGAGTGGAACTCGTATATTTTTACAAATTTTGAATCTATCAATTCTTGGTGGGAGGCGCCGTCGGAATGAAGGAACCCATAGCACCCCGGGAGGGCGTTAATAATTAAATAAATTAATTAAATATAGGGAATCTAAACAAATACATTATTTTTAATTGTCTTTATTGTATACTTAATACTTTCACTACATACAACAAACTTTTTGATAAAACCTTACAATGTTAGGCACTTACAAAATACGAGTATAAGACAAGTTGAAAAACATAAAAATGTGTCAAAAAGAGAATTTTCATTTAGTATGGAAAAAAACCCAGGCGCAGCGCAATCGAAATGTAACTCAAATGATAGGTAAAAACGAGTAATTAAATACTGCATAGGGGCATCAACGAAATCAATAACTAAGTGTGTGAAATACATATTTAAAATTCAGGAGATGGAGAGATTATATAAATTCAGGAGTGCGTATGTTGCAACGACCTTTTAATAACAATTATTTCTTAGTTCCATCCAGCAGTGGAGGGACTAAAGCTGATGAAGAAGAAGACGGGCTTCCTTATACTTATCATATTATATGCTTTTAAACTGCAATTGTAACTGTTTAATGCTCCTCTTACTAATACATTGGTGTGACCCCTGTGAACTTCGAATAGGTATTTCACACATTTAGCCGTTGATTTTGATAATGCCACCTATGCAGTGTATTTAATTACTCATTTTTACCTATCATTTGAGTTACATTTTGTTTGCACCGGGCCTGGGATTTTCTTAGCATTCTCGTTTGAGGTTAAAATGTATTCTTGTTTATTAAAGTACTCCTTAAGATAAAAAGATCTCTAAATTTTAATTTTAATGAATGAATTATTAATAGAAAAACTGCCAAGTTAAAATCAAATATTCAGGCACAGAAAAATATAGTTATTTGTAATTGTTGCAAGTTATAATTTTATTAGTTATAATTTAATTCATGTTCTGCTGTCACGAAATATACGAGACATATAGAGACTACACTGGCCAGCGAAAATATAATGAGCTGTCAAGCCGGCCAGTGTATAAATACAAATAAATATAACAAAAAACAAACGGCGGCCACTTGAGACGTGCTTTAGAAATAACACTACAAATAATCTGATTAGTAGTGATTATTAAAAAATGATAAATGTGGACTCAAGCCTAAGTATTTTGACCTAGTTATATATGGTCACAAATGACTCAAACCTAAGTATTTTGACCTAGTTATCACATAAACCCAAGTATTTTGAACTAGTTATCTGTGGTCACAAATGAATCAAAGCTAAGTATTTTATCCAAGTAATACGTGGTCACAAATAACTCAAACCTAAGTATTTTGACCAAGTTATCTCTGGTCACAAATGACATTATTCTAAGTATTTTGATGAAATTCACGCAACAAACTATTTTTAGAGCAATGTGGTCCTAAGAAAAACTACTATAATGGTAATTTCCTAAAATTTAATAGATTCTGGTGCACATCTACTGAGTAATGCTACAGAAAAGTTGTGACAAATAATATTTGTTTAGAATTATACCTAAATTATTTCATATTTTAATGTTCATAAAGTTACTTGATAAAGTTAGTGTAGATTTTTGATAAAAGTACGTATAGTTTTTTGACACTTGTAATTTTATGAGATACTATACGTAAAGAAATGAGGTAAGATTAAGAATTCGTAGAAATGGTGAAATTTGCTTCTTATATAAATACATTTTTTTCGTATTCTTACAATTAACTTTTTTATAAAGTGGTGCAAAATTAAGATCGAAATGAGAATGTTGCATTGACCAATGGGAGTGTCTTAAATTGTTCTAATTTTAAATTTAAGTCATGTGTTGCCTCAATATTCTTTTGTCTTTTACATATAAATGGCAACATTGTACTATTTTTTAAAATTAAGTGCACTTGCGTACAAAATGTGATCAAAATAATAGTTGACTGAATTATTTTTTTAAAATATTTTTGGACAAAAGTCCGTCTTTTGCCATATATCTATAGAGAGATAACTACCTGTTATCCAACTATGCCGAAAATTTGATTTGAAAATAAACCCAAATTCATTATACACTTCACCGTAAACTAGAGAAGCTTGTGTCGTGAAGTGGAGTACGTCGGCATCGGGGATCGAACCCGCTCTCTCTCGATTAAGCACGTCACCAACCATAAATGTGACATTCATAAAATATATTTTTTACACAATATTTATTTTTGCTTAAGATTTGTGATGTCTTTACCTGGCTTTAAAACGAACAATCTACATTCTACAGTTATGAGTGAATCCTATTTAAACAATAATTTCAATATGTCGTGTATGTATGATTGGACGACAGTTTATTCCCCGACAATTTGTCCCCCGACAGTTCGTCCCCCGTCAGTTTGTATCTTGGACAGTTTATTTTTTTAGATATACCTAAATTATTTTAGGTATTGAACCGGATTTATCTGCATTGCACAAACGGAAATACATTACAGTTTTTTCCATTGTACTCGTAATTAACCAGAAGACAAACTGTCGGAGGGACAAACTCTCGGGGGACAGACTGTCAGAACGACGACTGTCGTGGGACGAATCATCGGGGGACAATCTGTCGGATTTTCGGTGCACCGTATGTATAAATTCTAACCTAAAAATGTATGAGATTATTTTTTTCCATTTTGTTTTACATAATAATTTCAATAACAACGAAATGGCGGACGTTCAATTGTAGCAGATCCATTCCTCGGTGTTTGACATTTCCTGGGGGACAGATATCTGGAACGATTCACTGGCTCGCGGGCAGTCCTGGGTCTGTGAGGTCTGTCGTTGGATCGCCGTGATGACATCATACTGGTGTCCATTATCGAACGAGGTCCGGAATCTTTATTGTAATCCATGTCGTGAAGGGAGAGATAGTCGTACAGGCCCTAAACGAAAAGAAATTGTATGAATTATTAAGAACAATAAGTGAAAAACATATTTCAATGATGTTTAGTAAAGAAAGTTAGGTTAGGTTAGAAAACTCAGATATGAGTCATACATTGTCATAAAGAGCAATCCGATCTTGGACTGATTTGGAGCAATTAATAAAAAATACTATTCTTGACTCTCATGTATTGCGGATTGCTCTATTTGACACCAACTCAATTTTGGATTAAAAATTTATTTAGGTTGTTGTTGCCTTTGTTGTCACGTTAATATCTTAGAATGTGTTTATTTACAATTTTAAAACTACACATTTTAAGATATTAATATGGCAACAAAAGCAGCCATAACTCATATAAATCTTTAGTATAAAAAGCGACTTGGTGTCAAATATAGCAATCTGCAATATGTGAGTCAATAATAGCAATTTAGATAAAACATTCTTTCAATTTGCTCCAAATTCGTCCGAGATCAGATAGCTCTTTTTTGATATTATACGACTGTTTTATAGAAAGCAATGAAATTAGAAATGATTGTGAAAATTAGTATTTAAGAAAAGAAATAAGTTACATTCCACGGGGATTGATTTTAGAGTGATAGCTGAAAATTAAGAAAATAAATACATTAAAATGATAGTTGGGACATGCAGAGAGAATTAATGATGAAAGGATGACAAAGAAAATATACCTGGGAGAAAGAAGGGGTGTAAGGAAGCACGGCCGTCAAAGAACCACGTGGTTTGACCATATAGACCAGATTCTTAAGGACGGACGTGTTGTGGTGAGTAAAAGGAATCTTAGAGTGTGTATGACAAATTGTATGAATGTGACGGAAGCAAGGAGTGTGTAAGGAAAGGATCCGTTCTCTCTGCCTACCCCGCAAGGGATGCGGCTTGAGAGGATGGAATAGAATAGAATAGTCAATAGAAGATTAAAATAAAATAAATAAATGAAAACTTTACCTTTTTTTGTTGTAGAATAAAAATATATTCAGCGGTTCAGGTTTCTTCCTTCAGTTGAATTTTTTTTGTGATTGCAACATTATATTGTCAATAAATCATAGACTTTTATATTAAGTACCCTAGATGGCCCATCACCGCTAGTAGTGAAATAAACTGGTGCCTACAAACTGTCAAATCGTGTGGAGAATTTTGACATATCGTATGCAACCTTTCTGAAATTTTGTTCTCATACTAGTTAAAGACTGTATTAGTTATAACGTTATTTATAGTTTTAAAAATGTTTTAGTTTTTATTATTGATATCTTGTTATTAGTGTGAGTTTTGAGACTCTTTAAACACAAAAATGTACCGAGTGTGAAATTGCGTCACTTTCTTTCTATTGAAAATACATGGAGTCAGACGTCTGGGGTACTTAATATAAAAGTCTATAAAATAAATAGAAATAATAAAATAGATAATAGGGTTGTCTTTAGACTATGGCAACACTGTAACAGCAACTTAATACAATAACATTGTATGTGCGTGAGTGCCTCGTCTACTGTGCCTTCGGCAAAATATAATAATACTTGTAGAAGGTGGAAAATCAAATTTAAATAATGGCAACACATGAAAAAGGACATTACAAACGTTATACAAAAAAATTACGAAGAACAAATATGTATGTAGAGTGGAATTCGTATAAGAATTCGCCGAGAACACAAATAATGTGGGGCACTTTGTTAAAAGGTATTTTTATAAGCAGTCATTTTATAAACTAAGGATCGAAATAAAATAATACTTTTATAATAATACTTTAAAAATTCACGAAATAATGACGTTTATTTGAATTCTCCGCGCATTCTTATACCCCTGTCATTGTGTTGATCCGTTAGTTCGTCGGGTTGTTTTTTTAAAGCGCTTAAAAGGTTTTTAAGACAAGCGACTCTACTGCATAAAAAACCCTGTTTGGCGCTTTTAAAATTAAAATAACCTAACAAACTAATGGATCAATGTAATGAAGGGGTAGTGCTGCATTGTTTTTTGTTCAATTTACTTTAGCAACTTTAGTAAAAAAACTGTTTTAACTTATATAGGATATTTTTTTCGCTTAAATAGAACGTAGGTACAGCAGGGTTAACTGTCAAATGAGCTGTCATACTGCGTTCACTGTTTGACACTTATATTTTCGGTATTCTCTGGAAAATCAGTGTTGTTTATTGTTTAAGGCTACCCACAAACGCACTGACATTCAGTTAACTGAATCAGCCGTTTGCAAAAAGGCTCCGACTAAAACCTCTCTCTCAATTCAGTGTAACTCTGATTATGAATTCAGGGAGAGGTTTTGGGCGGAGCTTTTTTGCAAACGGTCGATTCCGTTAACTGAATGTTAGAACGTCTGTGGGTAACCCTTATTGTCAGTATACTCCGCCAAATTAGCGCTGTTTAAACGTGAGTCTAAAGATGATGATTTATCAGAGTATACTGATAATAAATGTCAACCAGTATGACAACTCGTCTGACAGTTAACCCTGCGGTACCTAAGTTCTTGTATAAGCAAAAAAAATACCCATTCTAATTTGACAATTTTCAAACAGGGGAATACCAAAAAGTTCAGGCCTTTTTCACGTGTCGCCGCAACAGACAAAACAATATTTTCAAAAAAATACAAAGTGCTTATTTGAATATTTTAAAACAAATTTATTGATGTATATAATGTTAAAGAGTTACAGCAATACATAGTACAATAATTAATTATTATAATCAATAATAAATCTTCACACCAACACATCCCTAGTCTAAGTGATGAATAGTTATAATATATTAGTAATTAATTGTCTATTTTAGAAAGGGACCAAAAAAGGTGGGCCAACTTAGACAGACTTACTTAAAATGCATATAACTTTGGTATTTTCACTTTTTTTTAAAACTATAGAGTATTATAAAATTAAAACTGTCCAGCGAAGAGGCTGTCATGCCAGCTGGTGTAACAGCCGTGACAGCAAAATTTGTGAACTTTTGAGAATTGCTTGCTGACCGAATGTTTTTTTTTAAATATCATAGGTACTTATAGGAAAAAGGATGTCATTTATGTAATATTTCACAATGAAATAAAAAAAATACATATAAAATAAGTCAGTGCAAGTTGGCCCACCCTGTATTTTGCAAAAACAGTTACGCAAAAATTTTGTTACGTTTTTCATTATACGATATTATTTTTAAAAATCATCGAGTCCCTCTTTAAAATAGACAATACAATCCATCACATAATAATATGACAATAATTATTCTCATCAAATATTATAACAATACGATGATAGGTAGGTAAACATGGATGTAATATATTTTTATATCTGGTAACATTGACGATAATCGTGTTCCATTTTCCAATTCAAATTCAAAAAGAGAATGTTTCAAATGTCATTCAGGTTTTAAATTATGGTCCCGTGATAACGAATAATATGATTTGTTTAAAAAAAAAGTAATATTTACTTAGTTTTTTCCTGCGTTGCAATTGAAAAGATAAAAAAAAAAACAAAATAGTACTACAATAACAAAGTAAGTAATGAACGATAATATTTGATCACCGATATAAGTAGTATAGATTTACATCTTACAATAAGAAGTGCAGCACGTCAGACACTATTCTAGATAGATGCTCTGAAGTTGCTGCAAACCAACCGCAAATGTATGAGCACTGAACCTGTGAATAACGCCGCAACCCTACAAAATAAATACAATACTTTCTAATCGTCAAGTTTGCCACAATGCCACAAATTCTTGCAATTTAATAATGATATTTTTCCTCCCACCTTTCTCCCCTGAATTTTAACGTGACACACGATAATCACAGACTACCAGTGAAGCATACGTTTGTCTCATTCTCGTAAAGCATTTTTTGTAGCAGTTAAAGTGAGATAGCATGATCATACCCGCTTAAAGATGTCGCATCTATTCTAGTCATTTCTCTGTAAAAAGTTAACAGTTACAGACGTTAAAAAGACATTTTGATTGTATTTTGTTTTAACAAAATGGCGGAAATGGAACTTCAAAGTTACCTTTACAATAGTAGGGGATGACATATAGATTAATAAATATTAATATAATTAATTATTATAGTAAGTATAATATTAAATCCTTAATCCTAATAAATTATTTATTTATTTATTTATTAGACAATGGTGATTAAATGCAACACTACAAAGCTTGCAGGTCATTGCCGCTCCTAATAATAAGAATAATAATTAAATTACATAACCTAAAAATAACTACAATATTTGAAAAATAAAAAATACTCTTCTTCTTTTTTTTATTTATCATCATGAGTCTATATTACTATAATATTTATTTATTTATTTATCACTCTCAGATTATTTAATCTCTGATTCTTGATGTTTTCAGTCGCTCATTTATAAAAAAAACACAACACTGGTACAATTTCTTTTTTTTCCTTTTTACTTCGCACGGCTCTGCACAAAAGAAAAAATTACAATAATATATATTATTTTTGTTAATTTCAGTGAAATATAAATATACACAACATCCATATTATTGTTTATTTTTTTTAATATATATAATCTAAGGTTATATTTTTTTATTAATTTATACATTAACGTAAAATATCAAAAAATTGGCAAACGAATTCTTAATTTTTTACTTAAATAAAAAAAATATTTTTAAATTCAAAATAAATTAACTGCGTACGTTTTTTATTAATTTAAATATATAAATTAAGCATTATTCCCTTAAATGAAAAAAGCTCGCTAACGTTATTAAATGCCTTATATGCATATGGAACACAAAATTCAAAAGAAAAATGAATAATTTGAAATTAAACAGAATTCTGGAATATGTTCTATATTCTTTTTTAAAATAAATTTGACTTCAAGCCATGGAATAGTTTAAATATGACATTTTTAGGTTAGATTTCCATTGAGATATGACGTCTAAAGATATGATTTTCTACGAATAAATAAATAATTATGATTTACGATCAAGGGGAGTTAACATTTATAAAATTATTTAATTGAAAACAATAACAAAAAATGGAGGTACGCATTTAATAGTAGGTACGTATTTTGCAGATTCGACAATGAATTTTACCAACATAGGTTAGACTTAATTAGAATTAGTAAAGATAAGAAATGGTATAAATATAAAATTTTGTTTTATGTAGACCGCTGTCCAAAGTAAGAACTCCATTTTAACCAAAAAAATCATGTAATTTTTTTTATCGAAATGACATGTTTTTTTACATGTTTCTTACTTTTAACAGCAGTAGATTGGTGAATTTTATGACTAAATTTCTTATAAAAATGGAATGAATATAAAAATTTAACAAATTTGTTTAATCAATATGCTGATTGACCCAATAATGTCGTACAAAAGACATAATATGATATAAGTGATTACCTCAGACTAAGGATAGTATAGACGGGGCGACAGGTGTTCAAAATTTCCCGCACTTTTTTTGTTAGAAAAGTGCGGGTTTTTCATAGCCAAGTTTTTCAATAGCCAAAAGACATTTGGCTATGAAAAAGGCAGACTGGAATTGCTAGGAATTCCATTCATTCAAATCGTTAGGTTGGCAACCTTGTGACAATACATAGCGACAACATAATAATGACATTCCTCCTCCCAATCCCCCGCTCTGCCTCAAATTTACTGGGACAGAGTACAATCTTCATCAGCTAGTGAAATGTATATTTGTCTCTTTCCCACAGTGTATTTTTAGTAGTTGTTAAAGGGAGATAGTACGAGTTTACTTATGCAGGGCTCAACCGTGTCAACTCTATACTATATTACTCTGAGATGATTACGGCATTTTGTGGGTATTCAAATACATCACATAGATTCAATATTTATTTGTATTATCATATACTGATGGTGAGTACTTATTTTGGTCACAAAATGAACATTGTAGGTCCTCCAGGCTTAGAAAAAACATTTTTTTGGGTCAAATCAATCAATGACTTCAATTTTAAGAACATTTAAAAACTGTGGTAATGTATATTTGCAACATGCACTGACACTCTGTGAAAATCAAACCGCAAACTCATCAACGCATGCATTTGGTTAAGTTTATAAATGTTACCGAATATATCTATGAAATCTAGGAATTGCATACAATTCTTAGGAAATGTATACAATGCTGGGTCAATTTAGGAAATGTATGAAATAATTTGTCAGAGGTTCTTTAATACGTACTTTTCTTAGGAAATGTATGTTTTAATAACTCAAAAACTTATTATTTTTTCGGGTAAGCTAGCACATAGATAAAACCGAGAATAAAAAACGTAGGTAATCAAACCGAAGAACCTATTTATTTTTTCAGGTAAACTGGAGTCGCACTTATTTAGATTTTACAACATAATATCTCTTTAAAAAAGCTTTTTTTTTTCAAAAATGGCGACGTTAAAACCGAAAGTAGATCGGTAGGAAATTTTTTGTGAATTTTCACTGCAATCCATCGTAAAATGCGCTAGTTTTACGAAGACTTACAAAAAAACGGGCTTTATTTTATTATATAGATTACATTAATACATAATATGCTAGATGAATTTAAAAAATATCATTTATAAAACAAGAAATGAAAATGAAATTTCACACATTCCCTGCCGATTTTACCTATACCTTTCCTAGGATTTACCGATACCTTTCCTATGAATTGTATGCAGTTCCTAGATTTCATAACACAAATACCATTAAATAATAACATAACAATTATAATCATATTTATACAGATGGGGTTAGTATACATTTCCAATCTCCACAAATAAACATAATACAAATGAATTCAACAATAATACTAAATTTGTTAGGTTAGGTTGTTGTTTTTGGTATGTAATGTTAGGTTAGGTAGTCCATATTGTATTTTTTGTATATTCAGCTTAACTCTCCCGATTCAGGTTCACATCTGACGAAGGTAGAGGACTCTGAGAATAGTTAAATACAAAACAAATCACAATTCGTAAAAAAAACATGCAAATTTTGACATACTTATGACCCTTTCTACCGCAATCAAAACAGCAAAATATATATTATTTACAGTTATTTCCACAACAGAGACGAGAGGCATTTTCATTCATATAATGTAACGTTTTGTGAACTCCTTTGGGTAGGAAGTAGGATGGGTGTTCCGACGCTTACGAGTCGGCTTTGGCTATAGTGATCACTTTATGCCCAGGGAAACGTTCACCCATTCCACCATGATTCCACCACATGTCAATTGTGTAATTTTTGAAAGTTGTATATATGACACGAAGGCTAGAAAAAAGTTATTCCTTTTTTTGGTGGTTTAAAATTATATGGTAGGACATCAGAGAGTACAAAAATAATGATTGCGGTAGAGGAAACACGTTACAGATATTATACAATTAATTTATTTCCATAAAAACAGTGTTGTTATTAACTTCAAAATACTCGCCAAGGCAGCACCAATCTAAATACAATTGTTAATCCACATTCCCCAAGACAAACCAAACTAAACCGTCACTTCTTTTTTCTTTTCAAAATGAATATTTGGTGATTTTCTTTACCTGAATGCCTTTTTATTAAAGAAATCTTTTTATGGTGTGTCCTTTTTTTATAAGAATTTATTTCTAGTAAAATGTGTAAAGATATTCGTTCTGCAAAAAAGTGTAAATTGGGGAAATTTGTTAATTATTAAACATACCTACAATCTAAATAAAAACTTATTAATTTGTGTTAAGAATTTACATATTTTTTGTCAATTAATATGAAACACATTTCAAATTATGAATGGTGTTTTTGATATTTTTTGGTTAAATAATGCATGATGTCTTTGAAAAATGATAAACTAAAATTAATTACTTAATGTTTTCTTTTCTTAAATGAATCTGGGTATATCGAAATAAACCCAAATACACATTTGTGCACTTCACAGTAAGCTTGAAAAGCTTGTGTCGCGAAGTGGGTCGGCATCGGCGATCGAACCCGCGCCCACTGGATTAACAGTCGAGCGCGTTACCAACCAGGCTGCCGACCACCTCTTGTTGTTGAATGTTATTTTGTAAAATCCGTAGTATTGGATTTTGTGCATTTAAATTTAATTTTGTTATCAATTGCTTAAATTTATATGCGCACAGTAAAACATCAATATTTAATGAACTACCTTCTTCAGAAGTCATGTCATAACAGAGGGAAAAATAACTCCTAAAAATACATAATTAGAAATGTGTCCTTTTGAAAATGCTGTATAATACGCGTAGTACTGTAAAAGTCTGGTGTTTTTAAAAGTTAAAACTTCGACAAGATATCTAACATATTTTTCAGCGATGCGGCTTAGGACCCAAATTCAAACAAATTAATCTAGCAGCGAGCAAGTCTCACTGCAAGACGGAGAATACACAGATGGGGGCCTGGTTTTGTGGTGAAGATAATGGGACATGAAAAGAGGAATATAATGGCATTGCTGCCCTCAGCAAATGCTAGAAAGCGTTTCTCATCAGGCAAATTTGAAGATGTAGAGGTTGTATAGATTCAGGAGCAATCCAAATACCAAACTAAAACAGCAACGTACAATATATTAGGTGGACTTTCCGGGCTTGGAGGCCGTGGTCGAATGGTATATCGTGGCCCTTATGCCCGGAAAATTCACCTGATTATTTATTTTTCTCTATCTTTCGCTTTTCCCTTATGTACCTATAGTATTTTTTATTTATTTTTTCACATAATAGTGTACGTATCTATGCATTCTGTTTCTTATTTTTTTTCTGCTATTTTTATTTTTTATATATGATCTTACTTTATATGTTTTTTATTCTATTTCCCTTTTTTCGCAAATCGCAATTCCGTGATAAGTTCGCCCTAGTGAACAATGATTTATAATCTGTACTATGTGTACATTGGAAGAGTCCGCTAAAATTGATGTTTTACTGTCATACATTATCAAAACAGTTCAAGTTCTACTAACCTCGCAAGGCGTGTGTGATGTTGCGCCGGCAATTTGCTTCAAGTACTCCTTGTCTTCGAATATCTTCTTCTCTCCGCCTCCAGGTTTGTGCTTTACATTGTCTAGGGATCCCACTTTACTTTGTGCCTTTATTTCCAACTTTTGATTTTCAATCTGTTAAATATTTATTACGCAAATTCACATTTCGTCATAAATTTAAAAAAAATGTGTACACATTCAAGCAATCTTTTGCTGTTCAGTTGTCCCGTAAAACGCCACCCAGCAGATATGGGATATGAGTTTTTGAACTTTTTAGCGACCATAAGGAACCTATATAAAGGTGGGAAGAACTCATGGAAGAACTATTGAACATTGAGTATTGATTATCTATGACAAATCATGGTGGCCGCCATTTTCGCTGTAAACATATGATTGCGTGTGTCATGTTGATTGTCCACAATCGCATTAAACCTGGTGATTTTTGCGACTCAGTATGTATAATCAGTGTGGAAATTACCTTTGGAATATAACCTATGTAATTAAATGGAAAATTAGCGTACTTTACATCGAGAAAAAATGGTGTGTACCTAGCAGGCGCGAAGCTACCTAAAAACACGATTCCCATCGAGTTACCTTTTGGAAAAAATAATAGGTATAATGGTGTCTAATTTGACGTAATCCCATAAGAAGTGTTAGTCCCGGCTTCCCTTCTGCAGAAATCCACCCTTCGCCGCTGGTACCTAGCGGAAATGCTAGAAGCGAAAATGGCGGCGGTCAATTTTTGTCTACGGCTTTATCCGTTAACTTTTTCTACGTTTATATAGGTTCCCTAAGCGATCACGCTAGTTTTATTTAAAGCGCTAAAAAGGCTTTTCCTTCTGACCCAACTGCAAGTACCTTTTTCGCACTTAAAAAAACCTCTCTAGCGCTTTTAAAAAACTAACCTAACAGTCCAACATTCATTTTGTGCGTTGGTCTATTCATGCCCCATGTCTGCTAGGTAATGTGTGTGTTGTCCCCTTGTACACCATAGATCAAGAAACTCAAAGAGCAGAAGAAAAAATCATCCAATCTGCCAAGAAAAAGTCGTTGTTCTAGGATTCATTTGGCTCTACATTAAAGAACGGGCAAAAAAAAATGGACCAGAAATTGGAAGGGCAAGAACCGGATCCTTAATCTTTGATTTATCCCCAACAATAATCAATTGATGAAATTCGGTCCTCATATTATGCAAACGAAACTCCTATCAGTCTATATGTATTAACAGATTTGTTTATGAGAGATATATGGTTCAATGAGTTTCAGTCTATCGTGTATAGGGGGTTTAAAATATGTGGAATAATGTATATAAAACGGTGAATTGTAAAGGATTTTTGAATAATTTGTATTGAAGTGTTGGATCGTGTCACAATCATTTTGTAACTAACCTATAGTGACAGTATTGTATCGTACAGACAACATTGAAATGAAGTGATAGTGCCGGGACATGCTTTAAATTTCTGAAATGAATCATTATGTTCATATTTTGATATTAATAGTGCTTAAAATATAATAAGATTTGAATTATTAAAAATGTATTGCATTGTCAACAAAGACATAGGTAGTATAGATTAATAATACGAAAAGCATCAGTTCCCACAATATTCAGCAGCTCGGAAGTTGCTGCAAGCCGCCCGCAAATTGTAGCACACGTGAAGTTAGCTGCAAAGATTACCAAAACTGCTAGAAACTCAATTTTTTCTATTCGTTAAGTTGGCAAACTGTGAAAACAATTGCTGTCAAATATATTAATGTCATTTTTGTTCCCACCGTCCTCCCTTTCGCCCTTTTATCGTGACAGATTGTAAACGTAGACAACCTCTGAATCTTTTATTTGTCTCTTTCTCGTAAATAAATTTCAGCAGTCGTTAAAGGCAGATGGCATGAGTGTAAAATACTACCTATATCTATGGTTGTGAAACTAACATAACCTTAAAATATTTGACAGATTTAAAATGAATTCATTCCTCTTTGACTTTGTCATAAGAAACAGTTCAATTGTTTGACGTATGTTTATTGTATAATGCATGTTCTAAATTTAAACATTTTATCTATGAATTCAACACACATGCTTCTACGCAATTAGACATTCCTTGTAGTTTTTTTTTATAATCCCGGCACTAACCTTCAATGACAATGGCATTGGTATTGGTTTGTTCGAAGCTCTTCTCCACCTTCCCAAAGGCCAAATAACAAACTAGAAAACAATAAGCAATGACACATATTCGCAACATTTGTGTGGTGGTGTATTGGGAAAACACAACTCATATACAAATTCTTTGCATTGGACCACAGCCACCTAGACAATCTTTCTCTAGCCATGCTGTAGAAATTTGAGACCACTTCATTTTTAACGTCCATCACCGTCGCTAAGTAAATGTATGGAATAACAGTCCCTTAACAACAAGTATGATGGACCACGTATTATATTCTGTTACGAAATTTGACAGGAGTGGTGGTCCGATTTGATAATTTTGCTATGTTGCCAACTGTTACAGCATGGCTAGAGTACCTACTCTAGGAGGCGGTGATTGGACAAAACAAAACAACAGTATTTACTACAAATACAGTGTCATTGGTTTAAAACAAATCAAAACAACTTGTGTTTTATACATGTTTTTGCCATTTTATAACAAAAAAGCCACAACACTTTGCATATTTTTTGTATATAACTCAATAATTGTGCGAATTGTGGAAATATACAATTGTGTATAATTAAAAAAAGGAAACTAAATAAAGATACTCCAAACATAAATAAATAAATAAAATACAATTAAAACCAAAAACCCTCATTTTTCTTTACTACTCACATCTTTCTTCACATCCTTTTGGTTTGAGCTCTAAATTGAAAGTAAATAATGATGAAAATTAAATAAAAACACATAAAACACAAATGATCAACTTTGACAAAACAAAAGAAAAAAACAATAAAACGGAATTTAAATAAAATTTAAAAAAAGAATGTCAATTTTAAAATAATAGCAATCTACTTACGAATCTATTCTGTGGAATTTTAAATGTTTTCTAATTTTGAATTTGTGTGTTTATGTTTTTCTGTACATTACTTAAAAATACGTTTCTAATTTTTGCCTACCAAATTTAAAAAAATCCTAACTAATTTTGCCTCCAATTTTACTACAATTTTGACCAAAATCTGTACAATTTTCATATTTTTAAGGTGCATTTCGAATCAAAAATAAACTGATTAAGAAAAATTTACTGTTCTATTGTGTTTTTTTTATCAAATGATTACAAATTTCTAAAAATTGTGTTTTTTTAGAATTAGTCTTTTGTACCTCGATTGCTTGAAAAATTTTGAATTTGGACCCCCAGGGAGAAGGCTGAAAATAGGAAATTGTTAGTTTAAGATACCTTAACGTCTCCGCCTCCTGGCTTGTGGGTGATATTGACTGTCGAAGCCACTTTTGGTTTTGCCTTCTCTTTGAAATCCAATTTGACGGATTCTATTTTTTTGTCACCACCCCCGGGTCTGTGATTTGCATTTTCCAACGAACCAATTTTTGATTTCGCGTTCCATTGCAGTTTCTTTTGTTGAATCTGAAATGCGAAACAAACAAATTTAGATTTTGGACAGCAAATTCGTTGAATCTTCATACAAATCTAACAGGCAAAATAGCTGAACATGCAAATAGTTGCGTCGGGAAATAGTAAGATTACTAAGCTAATACTAAAGATATCATTCTGAGACTTGATAACATGGATAAATGACAATATGTTTTAGTGGCTCTAGTGGTTAGAAATTTGATTTTTATAAATTTTCTTTATAAAAAATGATTCCAAGTGACCTCTGAAATTTACTGAAAGTTGAGATTATTCACATAGTTTGTTAGATATGGTGCTGTAATTTGGTTGACAAAATATTAAAGGTAAGGCGCAGTGACTAGCGGATATATTTCGATATTAAATGAATTTTTGGTAATAGATTTCGTCGCTTGCATTATTATTATTTTTCGCTCACACTCTTATGCAAAATTTGGAAAAGTTGAAGCGATAATGGAACGATTTTTCCTCAGAGCATAACGACCTATAATATGACATTCAAACTCTATTTTAGTAAAATAATCTTCCACAAACCTTTTTATCTCCGCCTCCAGGCATATAAGTATCATTCTTAGCAGCTATTCTCGGTGTGACGTTACCAAACTCCAGCTTCCTGTTTTCAATCTTCACCTTCCCTCCGCCTGGTTTGTGTGTGGCGTTCTCCAGGGAACCAATCTTGGACTTGACGGCTCTGATGTTTGGCGACGGGGCGGCTCCAACTTGAATTTGATTCATAGGGACTTCTACATGCACACAAAGTGAACGGTTTATCTTAATATTAAATCGGGTGCTGAATGACCAAGTGAGGCTCCGTCAAACTTCAGAAAAATGAGAACCAAAGATTTTAAAGTAAAAACTACAACTAGAACCAAAGAAACAAAAATTAAAACTATAACTAGAACCAAAGGAAATACAGTATAAACTGTAATGAACATAGAACTCAAATAAAGAGGCCCTCGAAATGTGAAACTAAATATGAAAAAAACTTAAAGATAAGAACAATAAGTCTACGAAGTTTATTCTGTACGAAGCGAATCATAAAAGACTTTAATTACTCTCGTCAAATGTTCACAATTTTCTATTAACATTATAAATTTATGAGACCAATCGGACAGTGACTTGTTCCATCGAGAGTAAAATCTCTGAAATTGACAAATATTAGACAAGTGAACATTCAGAAATTAGCTACAGACACGTAGGAACGTCCACAAATACAAGGATTATTGAAATTCTAGCTGAAAAAATATATAAACCAATAATGACTTTTATAGACATACTTTTAGGTTGTTGTTTGTCAAAAGAAGTGTTGCTAGTTGTGGAGTCTGGCGTGTTGGGTGTGTGGGGAGTCTTTCCAGTGCTGGGACTGCGAACTACACGAGGACCTGCCGAGGCTGGCTGGTTGTTCTTCAGTCCTGGAATCTTTGAAGGACTCTTCTTACCAGGAGAACCGGGAGATCCATTCATGTGATCCTGAAAATTGGATTATTGTTTAGTAAATTGACATATCTCTGCTTGAAACTGTCTGAATTTTAAAACAAATTTGATATAAACAATAACTCAGCATCTGATGCAAAAAAGTGTAACATTGACAAAATAAATTAAATAGGCGCGAAATCTACGTGGTGCCGTTTAAGAAGAGTACCGGTTGAGGTGCCGTGAGAGTTAAGAAGTACTATTTCTAAGGCTTCTCGACTTTGTGACCTAAATGGCATTTCTTGACTATTGGATTCATTAATTGAATGAATATTACTTTAACGCATCTGCTATGTTAATGTAGTGGGTTTTTTTATTGAAATAAAACAATCAGATTGAGAAACTCCTTCAGTATTCAAAGTATCGCGGTGTGGTCTTATACTGAAGATTTGTATAATTAATTGAGCTATGGATACTTACATTTCCCTGTGTAGATTCATCGACTCCGCTATCATTGTCTCCCTCTGAAAAAGACAATAAACATAATATTAGTTTGGGATCCAGAAAGCTAGAAAGAGACCACACTTAACTTTGAACCAATTATTATATTAAGATCTGTCTTACAAACATGTCTAAAAATTGGCTCAAAATAAGTAACTAGAAACCATCCTATTCTACTTTGAAATCATCACATTAAAGCTAATATTATGTCTAATGAACAAAAATTCTACCTCGTGTTTTCTGAGCAGACGTAACTTTCCTTGCAACGGGTTTCCTCTCTGTACTACCACCCGTAATGGGGGTAGCAAAATCTGTAGGTTTATTACCAGCCCTAGATCCAGGCCTCTCGAATTCTTCCTGTTTTCCTTTAGCTGGTTCTTCCCTGTGCTCTGGAGTTTTAGACAAAACAGAAGGTGGTCGAATAGGGGTGTCGGTTTTAAATGGTTGTGGCATTTTTTGATCTGGAGACGAATCCGTTCGTGAGAGGGACGGAGAACGATCCAAAGACGGAGGGACTGGACTATGTCCATTCTCTGGGTAGGATCCTTTCATTTGTAATCCATTCTGCTGTTGTGGAGAAATGGAGTGCGCACGGATCTGATTAATATCATCATCGTGTCTCATGCCGTTGGGAGATGGAGACGGTTTAGGTGGATAGCTCTTCCTTTCATCTCCGTCTAAAGATCCCATTATGGATTCTGTCATGTTGGATCCCGATAATCGAGATTCAGGTCTATGCTCTGACGAATCTGACCTGATACTCTCCTTGGATCCCTTGTTAATATCTTCCCTGGACATTCGAGTGAGACCAACATTGAGAGGTGATTCTTTCTTTTCAAACGAAGCCACACCTTCTTTGATGAAGGCCAACCCAGGTTTTTGAGCTAATGGTTCATCAGGTCGTCCGCCCAGTGTGCTCGCTATAGATCTTCGCTTATCTTCTTCGTGTAGAGGACCTGTGGGTAAGGCTCCAGGTGGACCTGCAATACTGTAACTCCTGTTCTTAACTGCTGCGGCAATAGCTTCTGAATCCATCGGTACTTGAGGATTCGGAATCTGCTGAGGGTTGATAGCAGCGAGTGATCCTTGGCGAGAGATTTGCCCCAAAGGCGGAGCTGGTGGGCGTGTTTGTGGTTGTGGATTTGGATATGGTGGTGCTTGATTTCTGGGAGGTCCTCTAGGACCTAGTTGTCCTTGTTGTGGTTGAGGTGGACCAGTGAATTGTGGTGGCTGTTGTCCCGGGTAAACTTGTTGAGGAGGAGGTCTCTGAGGAGGGTACTGTACCGGGTTGAGGTTCAAAGGTCTTGCCTGTGCTTGAACCCCAGGTGGAACGTTAGTAATTTGTCCTGGTGGTATGGGACGTGGTTGTGGTTGTAGCGTATTAGGTGGTGGAGGTCTAAAGTTCTGCGGTGGTTGTGTGGTGTTGGGTATCGGGGGGCGTTGTTGAGGTAAGGGGCCTCCCGGCTGTACTGGGCGCGGGGGGCCCTGAACTGGAGCGAACTGTGGTCTTGGTGCTGATGGTGGTCGAGAAACAGTGCCCGCCTTTGAGAAATAAATACAATAGGTAATTAGAATTTCTATTATTCAGACACCTAGATAATATTTCATTCAACGAATACCTACTTAAATATTTAATACAAGTTTTTGTATGAATCCGAAGGTTCTATAGGCAGTGAATGATGGGAAATAAAGCCTTATACAGGGTAGATAATATATCGCATTGGGGAGGTATCAAATTGTATTACAATATTGTGGAAATAGGTTCCATGTAAACATGTAATTTGGTAAAAGTTTCATTCAGCCTAAAATTCAGGTTATTTGGGTCAAATTTTCACAACACGAAGGCAATATTTTCTTCTTAAACATGACATTGCAGTAAAATTGCATTTCGGAATCCCATTTTGATTGTCTAATAAAGAATTTAATGTGCAACGAACGAATTCAACATTACAAAGTATTATGTAATTAGACAGAGCTTTTTAGGTAACTTTTAAAAAGCTCTTTAAATAAAACAAAGATAGTTTAATTAACTTGATTGTAATAGTGATAAGAACAATTAAAACATGTTTTAAAGTTTCTATTTGAACATTTCAAATACAACACCGTTGTTAATTATATTTAAATTGTGTAATTTTAAAACAGTAATTGAGACTTAGTTAATAATATTTAAACTTAAAACCTAACAGCAAGTTTAAATGGAGTCGCAAAATGTGAACTGTTTACGAAAGCTCAAAGGTATATCTTGAATTAATTTATTATAACCACTTTTAAAATGCAAAGAAAGAAATTTACAATTCTAATGTAAATACAAATTATAACTCAAAGAAAATAGTTTAAGTCAGTCAAATTATGCTACGTTTTTTATAGCAAAGTATATAGCAGAATAGAGCAAAAGAGAAATGGCAAACTGTCTTTTAAATTTGTCTAAGGTCCAAAACTCAGCAATTTTCTAAGACTCTTCTTTTGGATTCAACTCGGCGACAGTTGGGCTTAAAGTTCTGGAGCTGATTTTAAATGAAGTCAAATCCGCTCTATAATTTAGAAATTGTAATTAAAGCGCTATCAAACGGCTAGAAATGATCTCGGGAGTAAGAAAAAAAATACTGAAATTAATCTTCCAAAAGGCGATTTTTTCTTTTGGTAATATTTTTATTTTATTTCATTGTTTTGTATTATATATTTTGTCAATAATATTATTTTTTTGATATACTTAAATCAAAATCTGTAGAACCGTGCACTTTTGAAATAAATGTCTAATAAATATCGCAGCATTTTGCAAAAATAACACTAGTTTACCAAAAAAAACATCCATATTTTTCAGTCCCTGTCCCTACTCATGGGTTTTGAAAAAATCACAGCGATTTATGGATGATAGAAAGTAGCTGATACCTAATGACCGTAACATTACTAATAGTTTTGTATTTTATTAATGTTTTTTTGAAAAGTTTACGAAACCTATAAGATTGTGAAAAAAATGACTTGTGCATTGACTGAAATGAAAAACCTTACCACATTGGCGGGTTCTTGTCCGGTTTCGTATGTAGACATCTTTTGAAATATTTCAAAACATCAAAACGATCATGCAGAGAAATGAATCTTGAAAAAAATATCTTCTTATTTGAAAAACACAAGTATTTTTCAAATAATCACATGCGCTTTTCGGAAATTATAACAAAAATATAGAAATTCTTCAATCCTGATTGACTTTATCTAGAAAAATAGTAGATTTTTTTAGTTATGCTATTTTCACGTGTTTATTCAATTGTATTTTATTTCAGTGCACATGACAACTAATGAATAACATCTAAATTATGGAAAGTGTTGGTGTCGTGAGAATTATGATGTTTTGCTTTTGTGCTTGCACTGTATAGGTTATATCTAAAAATAAATTGAATATTTACAAAATTTCTGTGTTTTTAATTTAAAAATGTGTTGTAACTATAACTACTGTGTTTTAACTAAATATACATATAGGTAGATATTAGACTCAAATTTTAATTTTTATCTCTTAAAAATTAATCTGAGTTTACAGAAATTAACCAGTAAGTTAGAAAAGCTTGTATCATGAAGTGGAGTAAGTCGGTATCGGGGTTAAATTCGCGATAACTGAATTAACAGTCAGTAATTCCGTAAGTAATTCAGTTCATACTAACCTAGAATAAGACATTTTTTTTCAATTATTTCATAGTACCTAAAGTAAATTCAAAACATATTTATTTAAGTTAAAAAAGTTATAAAATTGGTCCTATTCAGAAGTTATCTCAACAGATATACAGCGAAGAATGGACTTTCCATCAGGCTTACTGATGATCGGCTGGTTTAATGTGATCGCTATACACTTCAGTTACATTCACCAATTCCGGTTTATCCTTTACCTAATTATTAAGCCGATGAGCCAAACATCTTTTTTGATTACCTAGCATCGAATTTTCATTTTTTTATTTATATGACTAGATGAACAGAAAAATCAATACGGTTTCAGAATTTCAGAACAAGAGTGCATCTACCCTTTTGTTATTTATTGCCTCTCGGTCATAACATGTAACATGTACCCTATTCCATTCAGAAAATATTGCACTGTTAAGACCGACACGCCATCTGTGGAACTGAAATGATATCTGAGGTTATTGGCCGAACATATAGCAATGTTATTTGTCAACTGTATGTAAAATTACTCATAAAGATCGCGATAGCGATGGAAGTTTATGTTGCTAACATTTCCTATTGAAGGTCACATTGTAGAATATTAATTAATCTAAAAAAACAGTGTTTTAACTAACTACTGTGTTTTTTTTTAAGTCATGGTTTCAACCCTTATGTATGATAGTGAGACTTGGACGTTTTGTTGTTTATTGTATTCAATCATACGTAGGCCCGAGTCAATTTTTACATATCATAAACAAACTATCAATACAAAACACTTGAACAAGTTATAGTCCGAGAGCCCGCTGCTTAAATTATGACGTATCTGTTTTTTGATTGAAATGTGGTATAAATGATAGCTTACCAATAGGGTATTACATCTCACTAGGGTTGCCTATCAAAATCTTGTCGCAACCCCCCCTGCCCCCCCCCCCCGAAAAGGTCTGGCTTAACATTTTTTATATAGAATTTAGCAAGGATTATTTTTGTCATTGACTACTTTCTCCTATCTCTTACCATATTCCTATAAAATGCGAAAAACCGCGAAAAGGGACCTTTTCGGGGGGGGGGCAGGGGGGCGGAGATTATACTATTTACTCGTTTTTTATGTTATATCAATTTTTAAAATTTCTGTTGCCCGCCCCTAGTTCCGAGGTTTGTGACGCCCATGCTACGATCGTCTGCAATATCACGGACTGTGTGAAGCCACCTTTATGGTGATTGTATACATACAATGTACATGTACACTAATATACTTTGTTCACTTTGACAATAAAGAAAATTGCGAAGAAAACGTCTAAATGTCTACATTGAATGAGTTGTTATAAAAATTTAAATAGCCCCGTTGAAGTAGTGAGTCTAAAGTATGATGGAAATTTGTAAATAAAACATGAGTAAATACTTAATATTATTTAGAACTGTATTGAGCCAGACACGGAGAGGTACGGATTATTAGCAATCCATTGTACGACCTAGACACACACACACACACTGATATGCCAAGACATTATACAACTAGCTGTGTCCCGTCAAAATTACGGCCTTTTCAGAATCCATTATTACGAAATGTACATAATGCCTGTTCACTTTGGTCCCAAATAGTTCTAGGCCCGCGTAATATTATCATGAAAGCCGGGTCTAATCCATCAGGTCTAGATATGAAGCTGATGACATCACACAAGATGGAAAGACATTTATGGGGGAAAATATTCCATAGACCAAGTGCTTTTCACCAGGACAAGGTGACGTCACGATAGTTGATGTTTGCCATGGTGATGTTATTTGATTTTGAAAATTATTATAATTCCATTTGACATAGATATGATATAATTAAATTGTTTCCATACAAGTCCGTACAAATTCAACATGACGCCAATTAACGAGCAGAACACTGTCAAAATGTCAGATTTTTATATCTCTCACTTCACCAACTGTCAACAATCATTCTTAATTGTTATAATATTGTTAAATAACACCTTTTACATCCATTAAAGACAATATTATTGTGTTAATCTTTTAATATCACCAAATTATTTCATGTTTCTATTTTTTCTTTATAGAAGGTTCTCGAAAATAGGAAACAGTCATGTTTATTTTAGTACCTATTTACTAAAAAATCTGGCAAGAGGCTAAACAAAAAGTTACGTACAATGAATGCAAAATTACATCCACTCAAATTATGTCAAGTTCATTTCTATAGATTTTCACAACATTAAAGTTTTATTTATTCAAAATCCTTTCATTTCGTTTTGCCACATTGAGCTTTGGGCTCGACGACTTTGTATTTGATTGAAGTAATAAAATTGTATGTCAGGTATTTTGTACGTTGGATAAAATAAATCGTCAATTTAAAATGTTTTGTTAAGTATTTTAAGTAGTACGCTTTCAAAATTTTGTAGTTAGGATATTTGTCTTATCATTAAACGTATAGATTGATTGATAGGCCTATAATTAACATAAGAATCTACTGACTATTTATCAAAGGAAAAATAGGAAGAAATAATCTCAGCATTGCGAAAGTTCGCCCTAGTGAACAAGTTAATACCATTTATAAGATTACTACGGTAAAATAAGTAATTAATCATATATATTTTTTTTAAATAACAAGATTTAAATACTTCACATTCCAAACGATACCAAACACGCCTCACGGGTCCTTAGGTTCCTTCATTCCAATGGCGCTTCCAACCAAAATATGCAGATTCAAAATTTGTAAAAAGATATGAGTTCTACTCGTAAAGCACTTTCGTGAGATACCAAACACGGCGGTATGCGGTGACTGGATCCTCTCCATCGATCGGTGTCTTCTGAGGTTTGATCTGGACAACATCTGATCCTTTGCACCACCTGATCGGTCCATCTTATAGGTGAGCGTCCACTTGCTCTTCGTCCCTACTACAGTTAATTTCTCGACACTTTCTTTCCCTCTTCGAGCTGTATGACCAAAAAACTGGAGAAATCGTTAAATAAAATCTTGTGAAAATAGTCCAACAGGTATATATATTTTGTTAGACTATCGGAATATATTTTATTGTATGCCGAAATCGTGTAAATTTCCCGGGAGGATTCCAATTTGCAGATAGGTACAGTACTGGATACCGCCAGGCAATTGGTATTGGCGTATGTCTCGCGGCGAAGTATAATAGGCGCAGGTTTACTAAATCTAATTAAGGATATAGTCCAAGAGCCCGCTGCTAAAATTATGACGTATCTGTTTTTTTTGTCCGACCATTACAGGTTAACTACTAGTTCTACAAAAAAATGCTACAAACATTTTTTGTAGAGAATTTAGCAAGGATTATTTTTGTGATTGACCACTTTCTCCTATTTCTTACCATATTCCTATAAAATGCGAAAAACCGCGAAGGGGACCTTTTCGGGGGGGGGGGGGCAGGGGGGGTTGCGGCATGATTTTGATAGGCAACCCTAGTGCGATGTAATACCCTATTGGTAAGTTATCATTTAAACCACATTTCTATTAAATAACAGATACGTCATAATTTTAGCAGTGGGCTCTTGGACTAATATATCACGTACCGATATCAAATCACTGTAATACAAATTGACTTTTCACGTACAGATTCATTTCATTTACAATCGAAAAGCACGGGAAAGCTTAACAATACATTTGAAGCGATTATTTTTCGAAGCTTTGACACCGTCGGCATACAATATTGCCACAGATGTAGAGTTTCCAAATCGAATTATTTTATTCATCGTTCGCACGTTAGTATTTTGACGTTTGTACATGGTACCTTCAGCAACTTACGGCAATATGAGGCAACTAAGTGGAGCAATTATTTCATAATATTTATTCTTTATTTTTTCATGTCGGCGACACGAATTGCTGGATATTCAATCGGTTCGGAAATTTCAGTCAATTTTCTTTCTCGTTTGCACTCAATATCGCCAATATATCAATGGAGTCCATTAACTACAATGTCGAAGAATGTCGGCTTAATAGGTTCAGCGGCACAATGGAAGACATTCACAACTTGTCTCCTGAGGCACTTAATACCTGAACTCTCACGATCTTAATCTCTGACTCTGGTCTCTCCAATGCCATACGATATACATCCTCAATATCGTTGTCTCGTTTTAAATATTGCCGAAACAATCGCTTGACATCGCCCCATCAATTATTTATTGTTGATAAATACGAGTCGCCGCAAAGATGCCCGTGTAAGAGCACCTTTAGAATGTCTCTTTGTGTGAAAAATGTGTGTGTCTTGCGTTCTTTTCTCTTTGTTCATCCTATAAGGGATGTATGTTTATGAATAAATTACCAGGTTATTACAGTGATGATGCAAACTTGCATCATTATAAGTAATACTAACTTGGTAGAAAACAGCTGCTGGGCAATATTACTTAACGATTCTATGTACTGAAACTGATGAATAAAAAATGTATGTAGTATGTTGATACCTTAGTAGGGTAGTCTTTCGATCAATAAAGTTATAAAAATAGATATATTGCATACTACTTACTCGTAATTGTTGAGGGCTTTATAAAAACATAACACTATATCGACTAGCTGGTAGCCATCTTACAATTAAATGTCTATCTATGTATCTATCTATCTATACCCTCACGCCACATCCCTTGCAGGGCAGGCAGAGAGAACAGAGAGCCAGACATCCCTATCCTTACAAACACTCTTAGCATCCGTCACACTCATACAGTTTGTCATACACGCTCTCCGATTCCTTTTACTCAAAACGCGCCCATCCTTGAGGATCTGGTCGACATGATCGGACCAGTCCAGTCTCGGGCGGCCGCGCTTCCTCACACCTCTTCGTTCACTCAGATATATCTTTTTTGTCATCCTGTCATCCTTCTTTCTCTCAACATTCCCAAACCATCTTAGTTTGTTATAACGTGCAATTACCTATGCAATTACCTATCGAATTATTAAATATTCGATAGATAATTGTAAAAAACGTTTGAAGAACTAGGCTTATATTTCTCCATATAAAATTTAACTAAGGTCTTAAGGCGCCGAAGCTGGATGAGAATCCGGATGACAATCCGGCTTTGCCGCCGGTACGTACCCAAAAGTGCGCAAAATTTGTAGTAAATTTCACGTACTTTCATTTTGCTTATAGAAAGATACTCGTAACTTACAAAAGTTGTCAGTGTTTGAGTTCTAATAAAGAGATCGCCAGAAAATGAAAATTTTAGCCATTTTTTGTATTTTTCGCCATGTTCCGTCACGAAATTTTGTTGGCAAACCTCGGATTCGGATTCAGCATCCCAAAACAAGTATAGAATGAAAGAAATCCCGACTACCCCACAATTTTCCATCGAGGAACTGCTTTGTGTTTAATTTCACTGGATTATTTCTCGCTTATGTTATTCTTATTTTGAACTTACACTCTCATACAAAAATCGGAAAGTAAATGAAGCAATAGATAGATTTTTTTCAAAACGGATTGCCTCTTAATCTTACTTATCTATTTCCTCACCCCTCGTCATTTTTAGGGTAGGCAGAGACGATTGGATGGCATACTATATAGCTCCACAATGCAATGCTTTCAATAAGCTCAGATTAATGAAATTTTAATGTGGTAATTTTTTGAAGCTACAGAAAAATGATACTCATAATATTGGGTGTGTATTTAATAATATTTAACTACCCCCTTACACCCTTTGTTCATCACACCCTCTTAAAATAAAATTAGCCATCAATCAACCGTCTATATTTAACCTAAACTCACCCCAATGTCCATACATTGCCTCTAGATAACATACCATAGAGATTGGACAAGGTAGAGGGGGTTGACAACATGCGCAGTATCAAGCTTTATAAACTAACATCTTTGTATGGTGTGGTCACGTGGGGTTAGGCAAAATATCTGTCATCGTGACAGTAGTATACAATTCCGTAGATTCGGTAACAATATAATTCTGTATCAAATTGGATCATTGAAGGAAAATCCCGCGGGCTTAAGGCCCCCCATATCCCCGGGTAGCTCAGGCGCATTAATAGAGACCTCTTTACCGACACTTCTAGGCAAATCTTATTAAGAGGTGGGCCCAGGGTTAGCCTTAAGGGAGCCCCCCGGCAAACCCCACCCCCAAATTACATTCCTTTTAATGTAATAATAATCATAGTGTGTTTGTAAAAAGTTTTAGAATTAATTTGTAAACATTAGTACTTAAAACTTGTACATAATATGTAGATGTAATTAGTATTTAAGTCTCTTATTTGTAAGAAATGAATTAAATTGGATCAGTGTACTCCAGAGACAAAATGTATGTAAAGCTTTTGAGGGGTGTCCAAGGGTTGTGTGGGGTAATGTATGTTACCCCAGAAAAAGCGCTGGGATAAAAATCCAGATCGTAAGTTTTGATTCTGTCTAATCTAGGTGGGAGGCGTCTTCGGAATGAAAGAATCCAATTACTTATTTTATTTTAAAAATCGGCTCTAATGTAATTGTTTCATAGATAGTACTATAAAGATTAATGTTGATATTAATCTAGGTATTATAGAGCTATGCCATGGATAACGCGGATTGTGGACACACCCTGAAAATAATCATTAGTAGACAACTGAAATTAGGAGTGGCGTCTAATAATATCCGGGTAATGGGACTAGTATGTACGTTGTACGTAGTATTCTTATAATTACTACTAAATTCAAATTGCGTATGACGAAAGACCAATGAACGTATTATATTTTTGTTTAAAGGTGATAAGCTCTGAGTAAAAATCATTCCATTATCCCTTCAACTTTTTCCAATTCATTCCGTAAGAGTAACGGAAAAATAAGAGTAGCTAATTAAAGGCTCCTGACCCAACTAGGACGTCACGGTCATTTGCCACGGCATTAAGGTTCAAAATCACGTGAATAAATGGTAAAAATAGCCTTTTTTCTATCTTTTGGGGTTAATTTAGCTTCAATCAAAAACTTTTACGGTTAATCCTTAGATTTTATAGCATATTATCAATGCTAAAAAAAATCCACGACTTTCGGGAAACGAGTTTTTGTCTTTCGATCAGAGGTGTTTTTCACATTTACGGTTGTCGAGATCTAAGGTCTCCGTTTTTAGGATTTTTGAAAAGTCAATATGCTGTACTCTTAACTAGTTTTCAGCAAGGCGGTTCGCCATCCATAATGAGATCATAACAATATTTCTACAATTCCCACAACTGACCCATCTAAAACTTCAAAACAACCCCTACAACTATCATTGAACATAAACAATAGTAAAAAATACGGCGTAGTTTTTCAATATAGTGGCTCCATTTTCCTACATGACTCATAGCTTAATGACATCATAGTATATAAACACTATGTATGTATGTATTATGTAGATATGTATACAAAAACACACACATGCGCAATAGCCATGTTTTTAATATTAATGAAATCACCTTTACCAAGAGAGCTTTGCAAGCTTTTATTCCAATAAAGCTGAGGGCACTTTTTCACCGCGCTCTTTTCTCAGGTAAAAACGTCTTATATTTATGTGGATTTAGAGCAATTTAAAATACCAAAACTATATAAGGGAGGACCATTAATCTTTGCACTTTTGAAATGGCCCTCAAAACAAAAATACAGTTTGTATTCAATTTTTTTTTCATTATTAAGAACAACAATAAATGGGAAATTCATTTTCTAAACACAATATCATCAAGGTGTTCGTCATCTTGCCGCTGGCCCTCTTCAAATGTGCCCCTTAATTTTTTTAAACTTTTGACACAGAGAGTAGGAATATTTAGGAAACTTCAAAAAACCAGATTTCCTCTCGAATATTTGATTTGAACGTCAGCGGCATGATGGCTGACATCTTGGTGATATTGTTTTTAGAAAATGAATTTCCCATTTCTCGTATTCTAGTTCTAAGGGCTTGGCGCCAGGAATGACGTCACAGTCATTTCCCACGGCAATAGGGTTCAAAATCGCGTGACCAATCGCATGATAAAATGTTAAAAATAGCATTTTTTCAATTTTTTGGGGTTAATTTTGCGTCTATCAAAAAACTTTTACGGTTGTTCCCTAGATTTTATTGCATATTATCAGTACAAAAAGAAAATACTTCGCGACTTTCGGGAAACGAGTTTCCGTCTTTCGGAAAAAAGATCAGAGGTGTTTTTCACAATTTTTTTTAGCAATCAATACAGGATATAAAAAATCTTTTACGGTTATTCCCTAGATAAAGGTTCAATGTATTTACTGTATTTTTTTCCAAAGCATATTTATTAAAGTCGTCGAAAATGTCAATGTACCTACATACTTTTAAGTATTAATTTAAAAAGTTATAGAATCGGCCCTAATAAGGTACAAAAAAACGAAGAATGAAAACTGGAATATGGAAGGAATGAGAAAATAGGTATATTTTGGTTCCTACCTACCAGGGAGTGAATCATCCTATAGGCCGTAGGGAGGTGAAGGGCAAGAGATAGGGAGGGGTGAATGAGACATTGAACAAAGGAATAGACGACCCTTTACCGAAGATGAAGGAATTTAAAGGAATCGTATATTTAAAAAGGCTTGAATTTAGCTTAAATGGGATAATGATTGTATTTTTTTTTGATTTTAGTGAAAATCCTGGGTTTGTGAAAAAAAGTATTGACAATCTCAAAAGCCATATCATGGGGTAATAATTCCAGTAAATGTCGTAGTGTTTTTGGAAAAAAGTTTTGACAGGTTTCACTTGGCATCCTAAAAATAAGCAAAATCTATTTATAATCATCATGAGGTGGTCGGTAGACGGGTTGGTATAAAGCTGTTAATTGCTGAATTTATTGCGAAATAATATTAATCAATACGATTTGTACGAGTTGCCGCAATGATTCCTCGTGTAAGAACACCTTTGGAGCATAATCATTTCCTGGATAAAGGTTCAATGTATCTACCCTATTTTTTAGAAAAGCATATTTAGTAATGACATTGTCCAGCTTACGGGTCATAGATGGCAGCAGATAGTCCAAGATAGAAGACAGTGGAAGAGTTTAGAAGAGGCCTATGTCCAGCAGTGGAACGCAAGTGGCTAGCAGTATATATTTAGTAACGGTTGTCTAGATCTAAGGTCTCCCGTTTTTAGAATTTTTTAAAATGTCGATATGCGTAATGTTATGCGTTAAAACCCTTATATTGGAATGTCATACATTCACAGTCTTTCACACAAATGTCTGAACCTAACAAAATATCCCCATCCCATATAAAATATACCTAGGCTTAAGTAACACTGGTCTACTTTACAATTCAATTTATTCGTGAATTTTCCCTCATGAATGAACACAATGTAATCCACTTTCACCTCAAACCGTCGTAAATAATATGTAACAACTACATTTAGTACAAGAAGTACACAATAATACCTACATGTACAATAATACAGGGTGTTTGATAGATGGATACAGATATCTTCAGGAGTGATAGTAGAGGTCATTTAGCATCTTTTGAGCCAAACTTAGCTTAGTCAAAAGTCGCACGGTTCTCGAGATATTCGAGATTTTAACTTTTTTTCGAAATACCCCGAATTACTCAAGTTTTAGTCCGATAGCATCGTAAGTAATTGAACGGAAACAGTAAATTGAAAGGAAATGTGTTTTTCACTATGCAACTGTACTTGTAGTAAATTTGTATGGAAATTTGCTTAAATTAGAGGTGATCTATTTATGTTTTTGTATCATAGATTTATGAAACTAATGTTTTTTATAATGTTTTGTATTTCATCTGAAAGAGCATAAACCAGAGAAGTTTTTTCCAGATTTCTGAATCTTTGAACATTTTTTTTCTTATCTAAAATCCTCTCCAAAGTCGTAACTTGTTTTTGAAATATCTCTTTCTCGAAACTTTAATCTGATATTTTTTTAACATAATTGTTTTTCAGGTTCAAACTTATGATTTAAATAGACTAAACACATATTCAGGTAACAAAAAAGAATGATAGAACTAAGTAGGTACCTTTACTTACGATGCTATCGGGCTAAAACTTGAGTAATTCGGGGTATTTCGAAAAAAAAAAAAAATCTCGAATATTTCGAGAACCGTGCGACTTTTGACTAAGCTAAGTTTGGCTCAAAAGATGCTAAATGACCTCTACTATCACTCCTGAAGATATCTGTATCCATCTATCAAACACCCTGTATAAATGTACAATGTACGTGTACACAAAAGCTCCGGCCTTTCAATTCATAAAACACGTATGGAAAATTAGTTTTAGGACGTAATCAAGGTCACTTTGAAAATACGGCCAAGTATAGCCAATATAACAATACATTTTTTTTGTAATTATTTTGTAAATCACAATTTTTGTTTTGTGAGAACATCCAGATTTTCTACATGTCGTAGTTGAATATAAAAAGTAGTTACCTCAACAGATATACAGCAAATGATGGACTTTACATCAGGAGTACTATATTATATACACGTTCCTTTACGACTCAGCTACCAGCCATCATAGCACAGCGGTAGAATACCGGCTCGTCAGGTTGGAGGTCTGGGCTCGATTCCCGATCGCGGCAGATGGATGGACTGCTAGAATTGGTGAATGTTACTTAAGTGTATAGTGATCACATTAAACCAGCCGATGATCCGTCATAAGCTTGATGGAAAGTCCATCCTTTGCTGAATATCTGTTAAAAGATAACTACTTGTCATTTTTTATGACAGGTTGCACGAAATTTGTATACTGTTCCATCTTTCAGTCTACTGTTTTGAACCCAAATATTTTTTTACAAGGATTTCCAGGATCTCTCGACAAGCCAATATATTTGAGTCCAAATTTCCATTAATTAGAAATTTAAGTTTCTCCTACAGTCTGTCAAAAAAATTTTGGTTTTCGATGAGGGCGCTACGTGTAGCTTTTTGGCAACCATGGGCATCGCCAACTTCCGAGCTAGAGCTTCAAAAAGTGAGAAATTGATATATTTACGACTGCATGGTGCAGGGGGTGGGTGATGGCGAGAGAGCATGGAAAGGCGAATTACTTCACCTCAAGAATTTGAGGTCGCAGGTTCATATCCAGCTATAAAACAATATTATTTGTTTCAGCTAAAAACAATATTGTGTTAAGGGGTTGGCACCAAGAATGACGTCACAGTCATTTACCACGGCATTAAGGTTCAAAATCGCGTGAACAATCGCATGATCAAATGGTAAAAACAGCGTTTTTTCAATTTTTTGGGGTTAATGTTGAGTCTACCAAAAAACTTTTACGATTATTCCCTAGATTTTAATTTATATTATCAGTACGGAAAATAAATTTTACTCCGCGACCTTCGGGAAACAAGTTTCCGTCTTTCGGAAAAAAGATCAGAGGTGTTTTTCACAATTGTTTTTGAGAAACCTATACAAGATATAAAAAAATCTTTTACGGTTATTCCCTCAATGCATCTACCCTAATTTGTTGCAAAGAATATTTAGTTAAGGTTGTCGAGATATAAAGTCTCCCGTTTTATGAAATTTTCGAAATGTCGGTATGCATACTCTTAATATTTCAATAGGCTTATGTGTTTACAGTCTACACGCATGACTGATGCCCTTCAAAGTTTTGAGGGTCGTGTCGTAGCTTTGTTTTAACAAATCACTTCACACCTGAATTCTACAATCTACCTACTAGGTACTTATTTTATATTACCAACTAAAGCTCTATATAAAGCTCATATTTTACTTCATTCCGTTTATTTTTTTGTTTAACTGTGCGCAATCTTTTTAACGATTTTTCAATCACTTTCAGAATACTTAGAGACCTGAATCTTTGCAAACGTACCTAAACTCGGTGACAATTCGATTCTGTGCAAGAATGGATCAGCATTCTCCAGAGACAAAAAAGTTGTAAGGCGTTTCAGGGGATTCAAAGGTCGTGTGGGGTCATGTGTGGTATCGTATGAAAGGGCGTTGAAAAATAATTCCAGATCTTAAGTCAGGTGTTGTCCAGCTCAAGCCTCGGAAGACACCGAGCGCTCGAGAGGATCCAGTCACTGCATACTGCCGTGTTTGGTATCTCTAAGAAAGCGCTTCACGAGTAGAAGTTACATCTTTTTGCACGTTTTGGGTCTGTCAATTCTTGGTGGGAGGCGCAATCGGAATGAAGTAACCCAAGTACTTCGGAAGGGCGTGTTTGTTATCGTTTGGAAGACCGTTAGACCGATCTAGGGTGTGAGTCATAAAATCTTGGTTTAAAAATATACTATTACTTATTTAACACTAACACCAAATGAAACGAGAAGATAATCAACTATTTTTAGGAAGTACCGTCAGAGGTGAATAATTAACTTAGTACCCCAATACTAATTAATCTTCATTATTTATTTATTAAGGTAAATGAAATGGGGTTCTGTCAATCGACACTATCTATCTATTTATCTGTCCTTCATGTCGCGTCTCTTGTGGGGTAGGCATAGAGGACAGACTACCAGAATATATGTATTATCATTACATTTAAACACCGTCAAATTTATGCCATTAGTTCTACATTTTCGTCGGTTGCTTTTTTCGGTAGAATCTGTGGTTGATATAGTCGAGCCAGGCCAGTTTTGAACGGCCACGCTTCCTAACACTTGGAAAAGAGATTTTAGTTGGGGTTAGCTGGCAGAGATCGCAGCATTGCGATAAGCTTGCCCTAGTGAACAAATGTTATGAATTATATTTGCAATGTTAACATATCTCTGTATTTTGTTCACCAAAAGTGTAAATGAATTAATAAATAAATATGTTTTATTACAAAAACTTTCTAGTAAGGAAGGATTTTGAGGAAATTCCGGCCCTGAGGGAGTAAAAAATTGGGTTGAATGTATTTTAAAGTGTGTACGAATATCTCGAAAACTAGACGTGATACGAACTTGACATTTGGAATATAGATTCTCCTATTGAAATTAGCAATAGGGTTGTTTCTTGGTTTTTCGGGTGAGCCGTGTGTAGATAAACTTGATCGACTTTTCGGCACTCCTACTGGTGTTTTCCTCTGCGGACACCAGTAGAAGTGTCGAAACGTCGATCATGTTTATCTATACGCGGTTCACCCGAAAAACCAAGAAAAAATGTCAATCGCACACCGTGAAAACCATCGACATTTACTATAAGTAATAGGTTAATTTGGACGTTTTTCCATAATTTATAAACTGGAAAGATCACGTGTATTGTGTTTGTAATGTGTTGCGTAGTATGTATGTATGTAAGTACAGGACATCGCATGTTACGGAGTTATCGATATAATATTTTAACAGTTCCACGACCGCATCATAACTTATATTAATATTAGTAGGTATTGCAATACAATCTAGATTTACGTTAGTTCGCTGTACGGATTATCAACTTACACATTTTTGTTACACGTATAATAAGAGCCTAAATATACAACACATTTGTTAGTATTATTATTTTTTTATTTATTTACACTTTTGGTGAACAAAATACAACATCAAAAACTTGTTTACTAGGGAGAGCTTATCGCAATGATCTCTGCCAGCTAACCCCATTTTTTGTTATAGGGATCTAAACAATTGTATTGCAAGATTAGACAGAAACTGTTTTTAGCCCCCACTATCTAAGAGTACAATTAACAAAATACCCCAAAAAGGATACTTTTGTAAATGACGAGAATGAGGTTCCATCTGTGTTTAAAATATTAATATGAGTGTTTGAGACTTTGATCTCACTTTTCTCAGCATTTTGATCAGTTAGAACCTTTTCATTCTCAAGAGATGTAGGTATGTATCACTTTCACTATTTACCAGTTAAGGTTAGGCGCATTTTCCTTGTTTATGAAAAAACGAATATCGAAGCACGTCTCAAAAGTTAAAATTGCGTGTAGACTTAATTTACATTTGGTGTATGTTTCTATAGAAAACAACGTAAAGAAAATGAAAACAACTTATAAGGGAGCCTATTAACATTCGCACGAACATAAAAGTGAGATTGAAATATTATTAGTTTAGTTGAAGAAACTTGGGTCAATTATATAAATTCACCCGATGCATGAAATGCGTGTCATATGGATGGAACAATAGGGGACTCGGAATAGTACCCTTAGGCACACTTGAACCTTGTACTATTTATGTCTGTTTTTTAGATATTTTAGTACACAAATTGTTGTTGAATCGTCCGTAGGACTTATTTAAGGCACTTGGGATCGGCAGTTTTACATAATGAATTAATTTAGAAAATTAACTGCAGCCAATCAGCAAATAAACCAGTTACAATAAAAAAAAAAGAGATCCCCGATGCCGACCTACTCCACTTCAAGACACAATCTTTTCAAGCTTATTGTGAAGTGTACAAAGGTGTATTTGGGTTTATTTCAATAAACCCAGAATCATTAAAAAAATAGAAATCGAATAATACACGGTGATATACAAGATTATAAAAATAGGATGGAGTTTCTATAAGGCTATATATCTGTTGAGATAACCACTTGGAAAGCAGTAACACCATGAAATTGTGCAAAAGTTTAAATTGCGATAGCGCTAAATAATCAAAATTGTAAACATGACATCAAAATGGCGTATAAGCGATTCATGATATACAATAGGGTTTATACTAAATGGCGTCAATTATATTAACTTGAACTCATCATTGTCTATCATACTTTACAATATCATCATTTGTAGACTGAACTTACATATTCCAAGGTCATAACCAAAATGGCACCGTAGTAATGTTCTGAATAATTTCAAGAATAATCAAGTATGCTAGCGAAGTTCTCAACAGAGACAAACAAATTATTGTAGAGTGCTTCATAAATCATTCTAAGGGAGGAAAGGTGTACCACCATAACCAAATTGTCTACTTATAATAGTTACTGCTAATTCATTCGTTCGTTAATATTAATTTGATGATACTAAATTCAAGATACAAAATAATAACGTAATGAATTATTAATTCAAAATAATCTTGCTAGGATTTATGAATATTTCGCAACCAAAAAAACATTAAAAATTAGATTTATCAGAAATCTAACCTAACCTTACTAGTAACTAAACATGTTATATTTTTTTGTCAAGGAAAATCAAATTACTGAAAAATCTAAAAAGGTCATGCCCTATACAAGATATTGCTTTTGTAATAAGTCCACCTTTTGGCACACTACCATTGTCTTGTTTTTGTAAATATGCATTTGTTTATTTATTATTTATGATCTAGGCTTTTGAAAAATTAAATTAAATAAGTATCTATTCTGCTTCACAAAATCATCCCAAAAATGGCTATTTTCTACTAATGATTATTATTTACTGCCATCAAAATTCATTCGTTTTTCAAAAAATATTAAACATATCAACGTTAAATTGAGAGTTCCTTAAATAAATAATAATTGGTATAGTGCAAAATATAAAAACATTTAGTTTATTCTACCTAGTTTCGAAACTGCAGACATTTTAAATGCATAAATTTTAAGAATTTTCGTTTATACGCAACAATCTTATTATCCACAATATGAACCAAATAGGCGGACCAAAATAGTGTATTTTTTTCCCGTAGAAAGTGATCACTTAAACCGATCGTAAGCCCGGGGAAAGTCTATCTGTCACTTTAGGTACCTAATATGTTTTAGGTACAGTGTTATTAACTACAAAATGTTGCAGAAAATTCATTGGCGAAAAACGTAATAATATTCAATTTGTTCTGTTCTGTCTGGAGTAACGTCCCCCCGTGGAAGCAACCAAATGTCAAAATCACCTCATTTAAAAATGGAACTGTCCTTTCTTAGAAATAGTTAGCAATCAGAGGAGGTAGAGGTGTCACAAAGTTTCTTGACTCGGGTCATTAATAAAATAAACTTTGCAATGTCAAGATTTCCTATCGGGGCGACCGTGGCGCGGTGTAATAGTATGAATAATAATTTCGCAGACGTCTTATGTAAGAATATTATGCTATAGTATTAAGACACGTACATATCATTGTAAGTATACCATTTAACAGTTTTTTTTGCATGTTTGGCATGCCTTTAAACAAGAAGTGGCAAATATTAGTACATGCTTGGCGCTTGGCGCAGTTGGTTGAGGCGGCAGTCGCTCAAGCGGGACGTACCAGGTTCAAACCCCAGGCTTTTAGCCTTATAGTGCAAGGTGTGCGTATTTGGGTTTGTGTATGCAAGCCCAAATTCTCTTCATAAAAAAAAATATACAAAAATAAGTTAGTAGGTAATTGCAAAAAACTTATATTTCTTCATATAAAAATTAAAATAACTAAAATTGACCAATTGAAACGTGTGTTATGATAAAACAGTAGTACAATATTAAACTGTCACCTAAAGCAAATATGTGTGCAACATTTCAAGGTGCTGGGACATTGGGAAGTTATTACAATTTGAAGAGGAAAATGTACAGGCAGACAACAAAAACAGTTGAAGTCAAATTGAAATGTAGTAAGACGTAATTTCTGCGTAGTAATAAGAAATGGCTTTCAAAAGTTTTTTTTAAAGAAATATTTTTTCTCAGAAAAATATTGCATGTCTATTTTAAAACTGATTCGAACATCATTTTTTTATATCATTATGTAAATAATTTGATATAAACTATAAGTACATATAGAAATACTTTATTTTAATATAATTTATTACGTCTAATGGCTATATCCCACGGTCCGTGAATCCTGCTTCGTCCGTAGATTCGCATGCCGTGGGAAGGAGTGAGTCCGTGAATCTACAGACTTTTTCATAGCGATTTGTATGGCGGTACGTGATATCGCAGACGTGCACGGATCGTGGGAAATAGGTTGCCTGTGAATCTGCGGACACGCCTTGATGAATCCAGATGAATCCGTCTAATCCATAGCGTTTGGATAACTTGCAATACAAGTGTTGAATCCAATATACATATACGTAGATATTTCTTTAGGAAACATCCCAAACAGACAGTTTTTTTCATTTTATTTCTTCTTTTCTATTTTAAAATGTATTTTAATTAAAATTAAACTTTTTTTTCAATTATTTCAATGTTAATTTATAGTTTGATAATTACAAAATGTGTAATATAATTATGTGTGTGTGTGTGAGGGTGTGTGTGTGTGTGTGTGTGTGTGTGTGTGTGTGTGTGTGTGTGTGTGAGGGTGTGTGTGTGTGTGTGTGTGTGTGTGTGTGTGTGTGTGTGTGTGTGTGTGTGTGTGTGTGTGTGTGTGAGGGTGTGTGTGTGTGTGTGTGTGTGTGTGTGTGTGTGAGGGTGTGTGTGTGTGTGTGTGTGTGTGTGTGTGTGTGTGTGTGTGTGTGAGAGAGAGGGTGTGTGTGTGTGTGAGGGTGTGTGTGTGTGTGTGTGTGTGTGTGTGTGTGTGTGTGTGTGTGTGTGTGTGTGTGTGTGTGTGTGTGTGTGTGTGTGTGTGTGTGTGTGAGGGTGTGTGTGTGTGTGTGTGTGTGTGTGTGTATGTGTGTGAGTGTGTGTGTGTGTGTGTGTGTGTTGATTCTCACAAAATAAAAAACGTTTTATTAAAAAATATAATTATGTATATATTTATGTAGGTACCTATTAGCTTATTACGTTACTTCATTTTCTATAGTATAACTATTAAACGTAATACATATATATTCCATTTGTCGCCGCCCACAAGTTTTTTGTGTATATGAGTAAAAAGGCGTGTGGATGGAACGTTTGTCTTGGCTCGTTTACGTAACAGACCGTTGACGCCTTTTTACACATGAACGCAAAAAACTCGTAGACGCTCGCAAGCGTGTGGCGGCGACATTAACTTTTACTTAAAGTATTATACCGAATCGGTAGGTATTACCTATATAATTGGCACCAGGAATGTCGTCACAGTCTTTTCCCACGGCATTAAGGTTCAAAATCGCGTGACAATCGCATGATAAAATGGTAAAAATAGCGTTTTTTTAATTTTTTGAGGTTAATTTTGCGTCTATCAAAAAACTTTTACGGTTATTCCCTAGGTTTTAATGCATATTATCAGTACAAAAAAAATTTTACTCAACGACTTTCAGGAAACGAGTTTCCGTCTTTCGGAAAAAAGATCAGAGGTGTTTTCCATTTTTTTTTTGAGAAATCTATACAAGATATAAAAAATCTTTTACGGTTATATACGGTTATATAAAGGTTCAATGCATCTACCCTATTTTGTTCCAAAGCATAATTAATAACGGTTGTCGAGATAGAAGGTCTCCCGTTTTTAGAAATTTTTGAAATGTCGGTATGCATACTCTTAACATTACTTACTGTAAATTAATACTGATTCAAAAGTTATTCATAGGTACAAAAATACATAATACAAGAATATGATACTAAATTGATAACATGTAGCTACCTACATTAACTGAAAATAACGTGTTGTAATTTTTGCTAGTCGGGTAATTTGTATATTTTTGTAACAATTTTACAATAAAAATAATTATTATTCGATATATTTTCGGATATATATTCACTAACAACGAGGGTTGTCAACCGTACTAGAGTATAATAATAATATTGAAAGTGAGTTGCAAGAAATATATGGATCGCAAAATACTATATATTTTTTTTTTGGCAACATTAAAACTAAGAAAATATCAACCAAATCCGCTTCACTTGTAAAATTTAAACGCAGTTTAAGAATTATATCATTGCCTGCAGTTTTCGACTGACGAATGAGTGTGTAATTTACATTAATTTGAAAATTGAGAAAACCACACTTTTCTAGCAAATAAAAATATTATAAAATTCAAGCAGTTCATAAAATGACAGTTTTTATTTAAATAGATAAGTAGATATTTATTTATTTATTGCACATGGAACAGATACAGTCACAAAAACAAACATTGGCAGGTACATTAATACAAAAATATCAATACACAAGACCAATTACATCCGTTCACAATTAGCACACACGCAAAACAAATAGATTACATTACATAGTTAAAAATATATATCTTATATCTATAAAACATTTATGGTAGGGAAGGAGGAAGCATGGGAAGAGGAAGAAAGGAGGGGATAATGAAGGAAGCAACAAAAAAAGAGTTAAGAACTGATATCAAGAACAATAAGATAATGTGTATGTTTTCTTTTATTTTCATAAAATTATCGAATTACACCCTGATACATATTTGTACACTTCATAACAAGCTTAAAAGCTTGTGTCGTGAAGTGGGGTATGTCGGCATCGAGGATCGAGCGCGTTAGCAACCAGGCTTCCGATAACTTTTTAAAATTACTTATTGATGCAGATGGAATAATCAGCTGAAAAAATGTTGACAACCCTACTTACATGTTTCAGCGCGTGTATACACAACGGTTTCCGAAGAAAAACCCATAGGAGTATTTACGATGATGTAGTATGAACCCCAAAAAACACAAAAACCCTTCAGAAATATGACGTACTTAATGTAGTTCTGGACAATTTACATCCAGACCTGCATTAAATTGTACCACAAATTTGTTATAGTTTTGTATTGTCTATGTGTTTATTGCTTTCATTCTTTTTTGTTGTGTTTATTGATTTATTGCATTTGATTTTGTGTTTGTAAACCTGACGATTCCAAGTGCCTTAAATATGGTCTACAGATGATTAAAAACCAATAAAAAATCCTCAAATAATAAAAGCTTAAACTTTTTAGTTGGATTTCAGTAGATGAATTATTTATAAAATGTTGAAATCATTGTCTATCCCATTTTAGATCCGCTTGCTTATTCGTATTTTTTAATCTATTCTAGTTCCAAATATAATTTACTCGAATACTAATCGATACAATTAATTTTATTTACAAAATTCAATTAGATTTGTGCTTTTATCCCTAAAAAAAATCCTGTGTGGCTTTTGTACGGCTTTTGTGGGGTTTATTTATTTTGAGCAATATGCTTATGGGTTTCGTACTGTTACAATATACAACGAGAGTGAAAGAGATGCAGACACCCGCATGATTCGAAAAATAAAAATCAAAATAAATAATGTATAAATTTAGATTCCCCAGTTGCCTTAGAGTGGGGAACATTATATTTTCTTATTATTTATTGAATTCATTTTTCTGGAATTTTGTTACATCGAATTATAAGTCCATGTGGTGCATTTTATCAGTATGATGCCAATCTTTCAAATGTCTCCCTTCAAAAATTATGTACCTAATCTATTAGTCTAAATAACACACGAATGATAAAGAAATTATAATTTTATTTAAAATGAAAAAAAGTTTAAGGTACCAATCATTATATTTTTCTAATACCACGGACCTGAAACAGCACAATTTTTGCACTGTTACTGGGCCGGTATTCTTTTATTCTGATAATATCGACATTAATAATATTAAAAATAAATAAATAAATTATTTAATGGGTTCTCTAATTTCCAGTTATGGCAGTCATTTTTTCCCGTACAAAATAAATATAATGTACACCCCGACACATAATGCGCCCGCTACACGCTCGCGAGTCACCGCGACCTTTTGGTGTTCATGAGTAAAAAGGGGTGCGGATGGATCGTTTGTCTTGACATGTACGTAACCGACCGTTAACGCCTTTTTACTCATGAACACCAAAAGGTCGTGGTGACTCGCGAGCGTGTAGCGGGCCCATAACGGGACTGAGAGAGATTAGCAGCTAATTTGAGAAAAACCGGTGTTGAAAAATAACGCGTGATACAAGATACAAAAACTCCGTGTGACAAACTTTAAAAAATATCACCCACAAACAAGTTTAATTAATGCCGCAGGCAATGCTTTCTTTTATTATTTTTTTACTAAATTACAATTAATATTGGTGTAAAGACAATAATTTATTCTCGTACCTGATCGATCTAATTTTTAAACACAAAAACAGAATTAGTATATATTCAACAGTATGACAGAGATAATTATTATTATCTATTTATTATATTATATATTTATTTATTTATTGCTTCAACGGACTCAAGATATTTTCAAAATTTACAACGTTAAAGTTAAAAATATTAATACAATGAATTATTATATTATTATAAAAATAGGGAACTATTTCCCCATACCCCGTGCACGAAATCATCCATCCGGAAGGGATTAATCCAGATTCGCGTACGAATCCGGATTCACTTGTCGTGGGAAGGCACCCTAACAGATAGATTCTGATTCGATAAAAAAATAAAGCACGCAATCTGGGAAGAAAAATCGTGAGTAGGTCCCCTCTAATAATGCGGCTGTCAAAAAGTTTAATAAAAGAAAAACCTCTGTGACATGTCGAACAAATGCGTAAAAATCATTTCATTTTGAAAATTTACAAAAGTTTGTTTATCCCAATATTATATTCATCTATCTATTTATACCCTCACGACACGTCCCTTGCAGGGTGGGCAGAAAGGACAACGCTCCAGACAACCCTATCCTTACACACACTCCCAGCTTCCATCACATTCATGCAATCTGTCATACACGCTTTCCGATTCCTTTTACTCAAAATGCGTCCATCCATATATTCTGTATATTTATCCCCTCAGGGCGAGTCCCTGGCAGGTTAGGCAGAGACGAGTGTAATATAAAAATAAGCTACATTTTCCTATTCGAATTTTACTAGCTTTTCAATGTCCCGGCACCTTGAAATTTTGCACATATATTTTTCAGATTTCTGTAAACTAAAGCTGCACCTGAATACAAGCAACCTCTGTAACATTTCAATGGGTTGGCTGGCAGAAATAGCCATTAGGCAATAATTCCGTTGGTACGAATTAATAAATTCTTTTTTATTGTAAAGGTCCAATCTTAGGAGTTGATGGACTGGAATTGGTGAATGTTACTTAAAAGTAAAGTGATCACATTAAGCAGTCATAAGCCTGATGGAAAGTCCATCCTTTGCTGTATATCTGTTGAGCTAATTACTGGATATTTTTATATTTGAAGGAGATTGTATTGATAAATGTTAATTAATTAAAATTTTATAATAAAAAATATAAGCTTGATTCTTAAAAACTTTTTTCGAACTACTTATTTGCTTCATAAACGAGACTTTGATTTGACAGTAAAAGCGTGACAGGAGCTTTATAAGTTTAGGGTTTTTTTGTTTCTCAATTAAACTTTTAATAGAAAACAATTTAACATTTTCCCATGTGTATGAAAAGGCTAAAAACTTTTTACACTATCAGAAACAAAAGTTTTTTTCGGCCTTGCTGGTGAAAAAAATTGGGTTGGTAATGATTTTTATTTACGAAGTCACAAAAAGGGTTTAAAGGCATACTACCTACTACAAGCAGGGAAAAATTTGACAGTTCGCGAAACTTTTTGAAAATTTGGACTACATCTAAAGACACAATTGTGTAAGTATTTTTTTATTACGAAATCCAAGCACCAAAGAGTCAACTTCCCGGCCCGCGGCAGATGGATGGACTGGAATCGATGAGTGTTGCTTAAGTGCAAAGTGTTCAAATTAAACCAAGCGATGATCGGTCATAAGCCTGATGAAAAATACATCCTTTGTTACATATGTCACCGGCAAAAGCCGATTTCTGGGCAAACTAGTTTGTCCTAGGCCAAACCCGTAGATAAACTGATTTGGCTCAGGCCAAACTAATTTGGCTTGGTCAAACGCTTAGGACAAACCGATTTGGTCGAAGATGCACAGGACAGAGCCGAGTGGCGGCGGAAGACAAGAGTGGCAGACCCCACCATCATGTGGGAATAATAAATGAGGTCTAGGACAAACTAGTTTGTCCTGAAATCGGGTTTGGCCGGTGACACATATTGTCCAAATTGTTTTAAAACGTATCGTATGAAAGAAAATGGAGCGAATGATACGTGTTGCCACGAAGGGTATACCTGCTACTTACATAACCAAACTTCATACCTAATATCAAAATACATAATTCTGGTCGAAACCGTGTATGAATTAAACGCAAGACCATGGCGACTGGCAACTTCTTCAAGTCGTTCGGATATTTTTTAATATACCTCTTGCTGTTTTATTCTAGCATGCTATTCTGTTGCTGTTCCCCAGTTATCGGCATTGAAATTAATTTAATTTTTTAAAATCATTTTTCATTTCATTTGTTTTGCAAGGAAAATAGTAATTATACACTGTTCTTTTCTTTTCATTTTCTTGTTATATACCATGTAATGTGCACTATGATTTTATATTTTTCTTTTCTTTTGTATAACTGTTTTAAAGGCATTAACGCCGTTAATAATTTAAATGAATAAATATGTACAGAATTTAAAACATTTCAGCGCATCGCTGCGCCTTCAGCTATAATCGAAAATGATTCGGCTAGTACCATATTTTTTCCATCAACATTACGTGTTTAGAGTAGTTATAGATAGACGTCGACTTCTTTAGGATGCGCGGTTTCAATTAATTGCAAATTGTACATGGTAAACTAATGCTCCATTATGTATTTTTTTTATAAATAAATTTGGTAAATATTGTAGTGCAAATATTATCAAGAGTAAGAGGAAGAATAGAAAATACTATGCCAAATATAAATTTAATTTACCATTAGACTGTACGTACAATAAACATACGTGTAAGGATAGGGTAGTCTGCCCCGCAAATCGCGTCATTATTGACAGGTTAAAGCTAGTGCATCTATAATACCTGTTATTAATAAAATAACAGTAAGTATAACAAATAGCATACCTAATAACGCATAAGGGATAATACCTAGTATCTTTTATTGTTATTACTACTACTTCTTATTGGCAACTGGTATTTTGGTAGTCTGTTGATTTAAGCCCATGACCTAGTGACATAATTATTATTGCGTACCTACTTATTTATCTGTTCCCATCACTAGAATATCCTGTCTCATGTATATTAGAGAAGATGGAAATATGAATATTTAAATCAGTGATTCATTTGTCACAGTGATTTTTCACAATTCACATTGTATAATATTTCTTTTCGAATCTACACCCACCGTAACCCATGTAGTATCTATGAACAGTACAGATCGCCAATAGTTTATGATGTGGGGGAACCTTGCTAAAATTCCCAAGTTATTGAAACTTTGGGATTTCGTTTATGGATGCCCGGTGGAGCTACACTAAATTTTTCGAACCAAATTTCCTTCTGCTTACTTGGGGAGGGGTGAAAAACTGCAAAACTTTTGGCGCGTATGGGCATTTGTTAACAAAATCCCAAAGTTTCAAAAACTTGGGATTTTTTTTTCTAAATTGGGCCGATACCATACCATACCTTTATACTTATTGTGATAATACATTAAATCACAATTTAGAAACAATGCCTGCGGCGAAAATTCTTTAGTAGCACATCTGCATTATAATTTCAGTCGCAACTCAGTGACTTATGATATTGTAGCGTTGTATACATACCCACCGTTAAAAATTCATGCAAAATATGCAAAAAGAAATCACAACAACTGCTACATTTTTAATATGTTACTGCCACTTTTCTATTGTGATACGAGACACGACTAACGGGAAATAACTGCACCCCTGTGATTTATCAGATAACTTGATACTATCATCTACCTAACAACTAACACAATACTGTAACAGTTTCTAAGTTATGACAGTAATATGATGAATCGCACGTCACGCAATATGGAGATATCGTATTTTGAATAATCGCTGCACGTTTGATCGTAATATAAAATATATGCACACGTAAGGTTTTGAAAATACTGCGTCAACACACTGCTGTCTAAATTCAAAACAATGCAAATGTTTCTCGACCTAGAAATTTCGTTGCACGAAACTAAAGTTTTAAAATTAAATATGTATTATTATGAGAGTAAACACAACAGGCAGCTGTCATTTGCACAAGGTACACACATAGTTAATAAAAATCCACGTATTAACATGGGTTTATGTTCATAAAACGCCGCATAGTTACCCCATCCCACTCGACACTGGACCTAGGAAGTCCCAATAAATATTTTTAAACGTTACTTTTTTATGTTTTGTTTAGTGTCCTGTAAAAATCGTTTTATTCTAAAACTTCCATAAGACGATTTTCATCGTTTTCAGCAAAGGCGTTCGCCACCCATTCTGAATATCGTAAGTATAAATATTTGCATGCATGTGTTTAGCAATATCGAGCAAAGATGGACGTCTTTTAGACAAAATAAATCGGAAAGCGCTTATGACAAAATGTATGAATGTGACGGAGACTATGAGTGTGTGTAAGGATAGGGCTGTCTGGCGCTCTGTCCTCTTTGCCTGCCCTGCAAGGGACGCGGCGTGAGTGGATAGATAGATAGAACACTAAGTATTTTTATTATTAGTACTATTACTACAATATTCCACTCCCCGGCATTTCAGCTTTTAAACTTTTGCGCCAAAGAATGAATATTATTTATTTATTTACACTTTTGGTGAACAAAATACAGAAATATGTTAACATTAAAATTATGCATTTGACCACTAGGGCGAACTTATCGCAACGCTGCCATCTCTGCTAGCTAACCCCGATTACACTACAATAATTATGAATGAATTACAATTTAGTTGTTTAAAGATTTTCACGATGATCCATATGTAGATTTGTTTTTCTGGTTTATCGTGTAGTGATGATGCTCACAATCCGTGACCAAGGCGGCAGTAGGTTCGCCGAAACGTCGGAGCATCTGTTCACTGCACGATAAATCCGAAAAACAAATCTACATATGGATGAACTACGTTTTGCGCTAATTATTGTTTTATTGTTTTCTATCGTCCGTAGGCCCATTCGGGCACCTAGACTCGTCAATTTTTACAATTATAGCGTATATACATACATACTTACAAACTAACAGTTTCAGGTGTAGTAAGTTACGTAAGTACCTGGCATTGCATGCATAACCCAATTAACTGTTTGTTTTCACTCAAACATCATCATTATTCATACACTAACTTCACAACGCAACACATAGGGATGATATACCAGTAGAGGTATATCAACAAACTTGAACATACACGAACCTTATACAATTATATTGGGCCTGTAGGTGTTATCATTAGGTACATGAAATTTCGTTCTACGTATGTTATACTGAAAATTTTGTAAATTACGTTTTGCGTTTCATTTTATTAAAAAGTTCTGAGTATACCTGAACTTTAAATTTATTTTATATCTATATGTATCTATCTGGATATATTTAATATGACATATATATAAAGAATTTGTTGGCTGCATTGACTTGTGTCTGTGATCTGAAAAAATGGAAATATTGCGATACTCTCTGGTTGGCAGTATATAAGTATGTTTTTGTATTTAGCATAAGTAAAATTGTAACCTCACATTGTGTGGCACAAAGGTGTTTTACACTGTAATGCCACACAATGTTATTACTATCAAAATAAATAAATAATCTATTTGAATTAGGTACCTACTACAATATTAAAGATGCGAAAACAAAAGTTTTTTCGGGTTTGGTCGGTGGGTAGGTTTCGGGTCACGAATAAAAATGATATGTAACCGCAAGTGTGAAAAATTCAGAGCTCAAATCTAGAAGTTGACCATAATTGGGTTATAAAATTCCTTGTAGACAAAAATAAATAGCGTCGAAAAATAATGAGTGTCGCAGCATCACCCGAAAATCGGGTGCAAAGCCGTAATAAGTAAAGAAGAAAATAAAAAAAATAATGAGTGATTAAATTTAAAACGTAGGGTAAAAAAATCCTATAGTTACATCTACTCTACAGCTGTGTCGGAAATTTTTACGTGTATGTGTATAATACATGTATGTATATTTACAAAACTATTATCAAAATACCGGTGAAAGTTTGTAAAAGTAATGTACTACTTACAGAATAACCTACGTTGTTTTGCAAAAATTCCGAGTTGTGAGGGTTGAAAAAATTGTGAGTTATTGAGAAATTTCTAGAAAACACATTGAAATGGCGACAAAATTACCAGCGGTGTTTGTGAAACGCTTAAATAGTGTTACTTTTACTGAAAAAAACTAATGTTTTTAATAATATTTTGCAGGAAAATTGCACAATTTGATAAAAAAAATTGTGAGTTATTAGAGAATTCTAGAAAACACCTTAAATGGCGACAAAATTACCAGCGTGTTAGTGAAATGCAATTTTACTTTTATTGAAAAAACTAACATTTTAATGAAATAAGGACAATAAAACATGTATGGGTGAATGAATAATTGATGTGATAATAATAAAATAAAATAAAAAAAACACTTACCAACCAGGCGAAAACTTATATAATATTAGAAAAAAATTGAGTTATTTGATATTTTTGCTCGAAAACTCTGATAAATGTGCGTTCTTTTGTATGTTTTGGGTTTTTTGTATTAATAAATATGGTATGTATTCACTTTTTCTAACATTTGAAGGTATCTATGCAAACACAGTAACACAGCGAGCGCCTGAATGTATGCAACTACACTGACCGTTATGTTCCGTGTATTGCTTTCACAGGCGCGGCTAGACGGGAAAATAACATTTTCCAAAACAGGGAAGGCGTGGAAATGAGAAAATCGTAAAAATCGACATTTTAACTAATTTTACAAAATGAGAAGTTTTACCAACGCCTCCTAGAGTAGGTACTCTAGCCGTGCTGTAACAGTTGGCAACATAGCATAATGATCGAATAGGACGGTAACCAGACAGAAACTCAAATGACAAAATCTCAACTGTCAAAAGGGTAACCTACTATTGACAGAATCGCAACTCATCGCCGGAAAACCTGTTGCCGCCAATTTCAATATTGCTGGGTTAGGTTCGTTAGGTTGTTGGTTTTTTTTACATACAAAAACAAAACAAAAAAAAACAACGGCATCAGATTTCCTGGTGTTGACTTGCGATTCTGTCAATAGTAGGTTACCCTTTTGACAGTTGAGATTTTGTCACTTGAGATTTTGACATGGAACCGAATAGGACCATCACCCCTGTCAAATCTCCTAACAGGAAATAATACGTGGACCGTCATACTCGTTGTTAAGGGACTGTTATTCCATACATTTCCTTAGCGACGATGACGGCAACCTCGCCTATAATGTTTTATGTATTAATCCTACATCATGGCTAGAGAAAGAGAGAAATGTCAAGGTGGCGGTGATTTTACCCATAATGGAATGGCAAGGTTTGATCCAGCCGGACACGTTAAGGAAGTAAGTAAGTATAAAGCTAAAAAAATATATTTAACTACTTCTTTAAAAATATTTTATTTCTATAAAAGGATCTAATTCTTTCATGCACACCTTGCACTAGGCTAAAAGTCTGTATCGCAAAGTGTGGAATACATCGCCAGCGCAGGGGTTTGAACCTGGTAAACCATAAACCATATCTGGATGGTATAGACTTAGAATTAGTATGGAGTGTAGTTAGTAAGTTCCTATATTTTTTCATATTAAATGGCATCAGGTCTATATCCTTTTTATCTTTTTTCAAAAGTCCTACACTGTTCTTTCAATCTCTCTTCAGGAAAACCACCCGGACTCAAGTAACACCTAATCCCTACACTATCGCAGTTTAAATTGATTTTCTGAAAAGACGAAAATATCATTACGTGCCACCCATGCATGATACATGTCAAGAATGTCGTCGGCCATATTGTGGACGCATGCGCCTTAGGGTGGCGGCGTCTGGCATAACAGGCACCACGCTTAGGTGGTATGTTCCGCCACGTAGGTACCTCAGACTTCACAATAACAAGCTGCCATCACCCAAGTACCTCAAAGTACCTCTCATTCACCCAGTCTCTCTCCAGTAATGTCAATCCTTGCTTCAGTATAGCAATTAACTGAGACTTTAAGAGATCCGAAAATAGGAATGGCAGACAGTTTTATGTCTGTGGAAATGTTTTCACCTGCTTCTAGTAATATCTACCAACATAGCATCACTCCATACATATTCTATACGACAAATAGTACTGTATATTTACAGGTGATGCCGGCCCTACAATGTGAAGTTAAAAAATGTGACCTTCTAGGGCTGCCGCGGTCCGCTTGGTAGCGAAAAAACCCATTTATTTTCTGCCATCCATTTCTATTTTCAAAATACCTTCCAAACGGTTGGTTTTACAGAAAAAATCATATGTTTCAAATATCATCTACGGTAAATTTGCCGGTTCCACGACATAATGTCCACAGACAAAATGTCTCCCAACAGAATGTCTCCGGACAAAATGTTTACAGACAAAATGTTTACCCGACAAAATGTTCACACGACAAAATGTTGACAGGCAAAATGTTTACGCGACAAAATATTCTATTCTATAGAATAGAATAGAATAGAATAGAACATTTTTATAGAATAGAATAGAATAGAACATTTTGTCGCGTAAACATTTTGCCTGTCAACATTTTGTCGTGTGAACATTTTGTCGGGTAAAAAAAAATGTTTACGGACAAAATGTCTCCCGACAAAATGTTACCGTAAGAAAATGTCCCCACGACAAAATGTTTACAGACAATATTAACTGGAATATTTTTTTAGGGAAATTATGTTTTTCGGTGCATTGTTTTATTAACATGGCTAATATTGTGACTACCCACTCTACTAGACCGTTGAAGATTTTATTTACTATATTACTTATTAAAAAGATAGGCGAATCCTTGATAGCAGAAGAATCTGATCTATCGAAAATCTCGTATCATTGTAACACATCGAACATCGCAATCATTATTACTTTTAATAAAATCGAGTATCGGAAAACGCAATTTCTCTAAAAATACATTTTGGTCAACATTATCTCTGTAAACATTTTGTCGTGGGGACATTTTGTCGGGAGACATTTTGTCTGTAAACATTTTGTCTTGTAAACATTTTGTCGGGTAAACATTTTGTCGTGTGAACATTTTGTCCGGAGACATTCTGTCGGGAGACGTTTTGTCTGTAGACCATATGTCGTGTCACCAATTTTGCCATTGAATGAGCTCTAAACTAATTATGAAACTGGAAATATTCCTCACTGAACAATTACAGCATGTCAATAGGCGGGCTTATTGCCTAATAATAATTTCTACCAACCCAAAAAATGTCTGTGAAACACATACCTCTACACCCTTTATTTTGTAATCCTATCATCACTGATTCTTTCAACGTGCCCAAACCATCATCTAATCTTATTCACTTTCATTACAGCCCCTCTACCAGTCCTACAATCGGTCATTTCTTATACGATCCACCAAAGTTTCCCTACATATTCTCCTTAACGACCTCAGTCCTTCAAAATAATCATTTTTCTCTAAATATTGTCGACTGCTTCAGCAGGTCTTTGAACGCCATTAATTTACCTACATTCTACGCAGCTATTTTTCTAAGGTGAAATAATTTCCCATGTTTACTGTTGACGGATTTCCTGTTTCTAAATATTTTACTGTTTATTTTCCATACCACAATATAATTAATTCAGATCCCCTTCTGATAAAATAGTAACAATAGTATTTTAATGTTTATGGTATTTGGAGGACATTGCCCTAATAGCCCGAGATCCGACCGCTAAAAATATGACCTATCTGTTTTTTGATCGAAATGTGGTATAAATGATAGCTTACACGTAGAGTGATGGGCGTCGCCAGCTTCTGAGCTAGGAGGGGCAACAAAAATTTAAGTACTTTTATAGTACACCTACAAAAAACGCGTAAATAGCGCCGCAGACGAAATTTCTTTGGGTGCCTAAATGAAGAAGGTCAAGATGTAGGTTGGTATCGAATACAGAAATCATAGTAAATAGCACCGCAGGCCAATTTCTTTTAAGAAAAATGGGTGAAGTGTGTCGAAAGTACGAAGTGTGTTTACGGAATTACGGATAGGAAAGTCTGGCGATCTGTTCTCTCTACCCACCCCGCAAGGGACGTGACATGAGGGAATAGAATCTTTGGCTCAAATTAGAGTTGTCATTCAGGTACGCAATTAGTAAGGATGACGTATACAGACTATATAGTTTTCATAGGAGGTTGTAACTAAGAAATACATAATTAAAACAACTACGTGTGAAGGTTGTAGGTGATTACAACTGAAAGGGTTAGGTCAGGCAGTGACAGAGGAAGACAGGTGGTGGCTAGAGACAGCTGGGGAGGGTAGAATGAGAGGACAAAGGGATGTATGTGTAGGGTAGGTATAATATTAGAAGCCTTATCATACGTGACATGTTAGTCTACCCTTGGACGGCGAGTTTCAGCTTAATATGTACAACTTACAAGACATTCATAGCAATATATGCATGATGTATACAGGTGTTTGATAGATGGATACGTATATCTTCAGGGGTGATAGTAGAGGTTATTTAGGATTCCGTTCTTTCTTCTACAGTTATCGTTACGATTGGTTTGCAGCTAAGCCCCATGTCTCCTTCTCCACTCATCCCTGTCCTGTGCGTTCTTTATAGCTCTTTATATAAGTCGAAGCCCATATCCTGGCACAGGTCGTCCAGGTGTTCTTTCCTTGGTCGTCCTCTGTAGTTTGTCCCCTCGTTCATTCCTTAAATTAATTCAAATAGGAGACCCTCTTGACGCACTATGTGGCCGATCCATCTGGCACGTCTTTCTGTTATTGCATTGATCAGGTGTCTTCCTCCTTTGATTTTCTTGAGAACCTGTTCGTTTTGTCTTAGGAAAGGTAAATCCACATATGTAGATCATGGTTTCAAGTATCTTCCCTAATTTTAACCATGTATCAGTTCACTGAAATTAATCCCGAACAATTGCTTAAGTTCTTCTGCATATAGGCCTTTAATGTGATGATTTCAAAGCTTAGAAACTAACTTAAAATTCAACCCTTTTTTATATCTTACCCATAATTTTTTTTCAATTAAAAAGTTGCAATGTTGACCATCAGTCACCTGAAACAATAAAAATACAAAAATTAACAACAAATATTATATTATTCCTCGGTTTGTGTAGGCTCCTACTTTTTTTAGATTTTTTCCGAATGTCCTGTAGTAGTCAGGTATTCGTCCAAAAAAGGAATGAAGTTCCCAAGCCAATCTGATGAATGTCATATACTCGTACTTATAAAAAAATCTGCACAAAGAGAAAATTGTATGTGTTTTTACAAACATACCGACAGCATTTGCTGGTTACCCCATTGCTGTGATTGTATGTGAGTAGTAGTTCTATTATTCTTTACGGCTATCCACTCGTCTGCGAGTGATCTCAGTCAATAGAAGTTATGTTACATTCTAAAGAAAAGTGAGCACTATCTTTTACCACATTCCTAAAAAATAAGGAAAATAGCGTAGGGGGACCTATTCGGGGAGGAGGGAGGTTGTGGCAAGATTTTGATGGGCACCAACCCTTTGTGAAATGTAGGGACAAACTATCATTTAAGAGTAGGAATATCGTGTATAGGTTTCTCAAAAAAAAACGTGAAAAACACCTCTGATCTTTTTCCGAAAGATAGCAACTCGTTTCCCGAAAGTCGAAAAAAAGTTGAATTGATTTTTGAATTGAATTGATTTTATTGGAATAATATAATACAAATTATTGATTTAACCTAACATGAATATAAGACAGTACATTATGATTTGTAACTCCCCAGTCAGCAGTGTAAACCGCTGGTATGAGGGGAGTGAAACAATTAATTCTATATAAACAAAGTGAGACTTAAAACTAGTAAAGTAAAGTAATGTTCACTGTATTACACAAAAAAGAAAAAAAGTCACAAAGAAAAAATGAAACAATTGGAGCACTGATTCACACGTTATGGTCACTTATTTTTAGAGTCTTTACAAATTTCTTCACATCCCTCTTAAAAACGTAAGGGCTTTTGCAGGTCTTCAACCGGTCTGGCAAACTGTTATATATTTTCACAGATGAGTGAAGAAATCCATATCGCATTCTATTCGTCCTCGGGAGATCTGTCCTTAATTGGTTGTTATGTCTCGTGTTGTAATTGTGTACGTCAGCGTTAGTAGTCAGTTTCAGTCCTGTTTTAATTAAACCATTTTTTATCTTGTGAAGGTGTTTTGACTTTTCAACAAAAATAAGTTCTTCTAATTTTAACATTCCTGTAATTTCGTAAAGGTCTGTAGTTCTCGTCAGTCTATGTAGTCGAAAGATAATTTTAAGAGCCTTAAACCACATTTCGATTTAAAAACAGATAGGTCATATATGCCCGGATCTTAAGCTATTACGACGCAATTTTCGTTCAGGTACACCATACCCTTTTAACAATTATTTCAATGAATCTTACACTTAAAATTTCAGTTTTTCCGATACTTTCAGGTACTTAAGTATTCTTAAATTAAGCATTGGATATGCTGTATTATATGAATTAAATTTCGGCATGAAGAGAATCGATTACAGGCGCTCAGCTGGTTGCCATGGAAACTGGAATACGGGTTAGGATTCCAGCCCTCTATACTGCAGAGTATAGTCACTATACATCCTACAGCCCACAGTGGGCGGGAGGGCGGAGATTTGTTGATAGTGTAGCGTGAATTAGGATTTAGGATGAAACAAAACAGCTGATGTTCACTTAACTGTTGATTCGGAAGATATTGTCTTCAATTTGTCGTTGGATCTATTATTTATTTATTCCTATCGTGGTGGACAGAGAGGTCAGAGTACTACGCCATACAATCTTTAATACACTACGCACAATTCTGACTCATTAATGCTGGATTTCACCAACTTTTTAGGTGAGGAACAGCGGAAATTGGAGCCACCTAGCACAAATTTTGTATGAAAAATAATGATGTGGCTCCTATCTCCGCTATTTCTCACATAACAAGTTGGTGAAATCCAGCATTAGATTCGCGACCTAACTAAGACGTCACGGTCATTTCCTACGGCATTAAGGTTCAAAATCGCGTGAACGATCGCATGATAAAATGGTAAAAATACCGTTTTATTACACTTTTTGAGGTTCACTTCGCTTCGATCAAAAACTTTTACGGTCATTTCCTAGATAAAAGTTCAATGTACCTATCTACTGTATTTTTTTTCCAAAGCACAATTAGTAAGGTTGTTGAGATCTAAGGTATCCCGTTTTTAGAAATCTTATGAAATGTCAATATGCATACTCTTAATATGTCGTTGAATGTTTAATCTATTTATCCCTATCGTGGTAGACAGAGAGGTCAGAGTACTACACCATACAATCTTGCATGCGTTCAGAAGCCCCGGATCAGAGACAATAGGTAACAATCGTGAGCGTCGCCAGCTTCGAAATAAGGCTCTTAAATAACTCTTAAATAACGCTCTTAAATAACAGGCTATCAGGCCTCTACATTAAGATTAAGAAGAAGAAGATTTCTCCTACGTATAAAACGGTGGATTGCCTGAGAAATTTCGAGGTGGGGGGGGGTTTGACCCCCAAAAATGTTTCTCACTAAAAATAAAAATGTGGAATTCAAAAGATATATCAGAAATATGTTCAGAAATAGAGAATAAAGAATCTATATTTCTGACTGGGTGCTACTTTTTGATTACTTGAATACAGTCCTTTTTAAGAATGGTACAATAAATTCTGGTGTACCCAGCGTATGTCGATATGTCTATAGATAAGCATGCTTGATACGTCAGTAATAATACAATAAGCAAGTATGTATGTATGTATGTTCGTTTCGTTCATGCCCTTCTTGTGATGCCTGATATTATTAAGAATTCTGACAATCAATATTGCTAGCGTGTTTCGTACCAGATACGCGCTGTTCAAACTCTTTCTCCGCCTATACATCATACCAGTGGTTCTCCAATATACTATATTACCTGCTGTAAGATTAAACTTCACTGTATCGTTAATTCATATTGATTTCACTACACAGTTAAAGTACAGAGTATTTAAATTTGATTTGAATTAACTTGGAACGTTTACTTAAGGGTTTATATGCACTGAGCAAAAATCTTTCTATATTCGCTTCAATTTTTTCAAATTTTGTATAAGAATGTTAAGGCGAAATGAGAATAACGTACGCGACAATGTGGATTTTACCTTTTTAAGAAGAGCCTGGGAACAAATAAATAAAAAACAGCCAATTTGTTAAGATTATAATTAATAGTATTTTGGCTAAATTATTCTTTTATATCTGAAAAACTGAATGGAAAATCTTCAGATCCCCTAAATTTTAGGGGTACTTTAGGAATATTTTTTTATTCAAAGAATATCCAAATATTGTAATTTCAAAACAGTCAATCTGTATTCCATACTTTTATCTATCACTGTCTTCAGTTTCAAGAAGATTCTCTCAGTATTGGCTGAGAACAATTCAAGGCGCCGAAGCCGGATGACAGCATATAGGACCTTAACATATGATGAGGACTGGTCACTTATAACATAAAGCAATCAGCTGATTGACCGCTCTGAAATGACACATTATATTTTGATTTCTCTTGCTAATTCAAGACTTCGCATTCAAGCAATTCAAGCGTTAAGTTTTTTTACAATTGCCGGCTAACCTATTTTATGGTAAGAAGTTTGAGAAGCATAAAGCTTAAAATTTATTTCCAAGCAGATATTACAATAGAGATAAATAGAATCATAAAATCAGCAATACAATACAATATTCTAGTATATAATATACTAAATATATTTTACAATATTACTTATACTTTGTACTATTTTTATTGTTATGTATTTATTTATTTATTTGAACATTTATTCCCTTTACGATTTATAACATATAACAAGTATATCGAATGTATTATATGTAACTAGGGACTGGAAAAAATCGGTGTTATTTTTCGGGAAATGTGGTAATATTTTTTGCAAAAAAGGGTGTTATTTTCATTTATATCATTAATGTGCACAATTTTGCAGGTTTTAATACAAGAATATTAAAAAAAGTTGATCGTGAACAATATTTTATACAAAAATCTCTAAATAAAAATATTTGAGAAAAACAAAAAACGCATATTGCAAGATTTTTTCAGGGTTCTTCTAACTTTCAAAGCCACTTTCCTTTTGATAATGTTTCAATTACGATGTTTTCCAAAATAAATGTCGAAATTCGCGTCAACTATGGGAAAGTTCGCGATACTTCTGCAAAAGAATACTGAAATTCGCATTAGATGCGTAAAAAACACGAAATTCGCGTTTAAATTCGTTTTATCGCGAAATTTTCCAATCTCTATATATAACTAATAAACAATAATGGTAATGATATCGCAAAGTCATTTTGATCGAATGTATGTAAACACATTTAATAACTCATAAAAACTTTCCCAAATACATAATGATACGCGCTAAAGTTACTGTTAGTGAAATGTTTGTGACTGAATTTACTGAATTCGTTTGGATAATAATTCATTCTTATGCCTATATAGGGGTTAATTTCACTTCAATAAAAAAACTTTTACGGTTATTCCCTAGATTTAAATGGATATTATCAATACAAAAAAAAATCCGTGGCTTCCGGGAAACGAGTTTCTGTTTTTCGGAAAAAAAGATCAGAGGTGTTTTCACATTTTTTTTTGAGAAATCTATACAAGATATATAAAATCTTTTACGGTCATTCTCTGGATATAGGTTCAATGTATCTACTCTATTTTTTCCAAAGCACAATAAGTAATGGTTATCGAAATTTTTGAAACGTCAATAAACATACCTTAATTTCAACGGTTTATTAATAAAAAAAATGACAGGTACAAAATTAAAAATTATCTCACATTTTTATACATATTTTTTAAACCTTTATTATGACTTAATTCACTATTTAAATAAATAAAATAAAATAAAACACAGTTTTACTTCCACTAACGTATTTATTTAATTATAACGTTTTCAAACCTAATGGTTCATCAGTGTTAGTAGTTAAGTCACTGAAGATGAACCGTTAGGTTTGAAAACGTTATAATTAAATAAATACGTTAGTGGAAGTAAAACTGTGTTTTATTTTATTTTATTTATTTAAATAGTGAATTGAGTTAAAACGTCCTTCCACAAAGTTACAATCTCCAACTTAGAAAAGCCTTATTATGGTTATTTATTTTTCTGATTTACCCCTGATTAAAAAAGCTAGTTAAATATGATAAATAAATGGATAACACGTTCACGTGTTACGAGAACTTTAATAATTTTATGGAGGTGTAACAGGCACAATATTATATTTTATTTATATTAATTTCTGTAAAGTATTTGGTTATATGACAACTGTTATGGTTATGTTCTACGAGACACGTGGATGTGGAAGTTCAAGGGCATCAGAGGTGGTGTAATTTCAATTATTTTTCTAGTGGCTTACCTGCCAGTGACGACGCTTATTATTATTATTTACTCAGGTTGCCTTTTAGCATCTAAGGGTCAGCTGGAAGGTCCAACCCTTAACGCACACGCTTATATTAATCCATAAAAATTTAGTCAACTAAAATTTATTAATTGAAAAGTGTTTATTTTCAACAAGTCTTCTTCTTATTGCGGCCTTAAACCCGCACACCCAGCTCATCCACCATCAGTCATAGGGCTGCCTCCGAGTCCTCCGTCGAAGGAATATAGGGGGCATTGCTCCATTATGTGGTCCATGCTCTGAGTCTCCCCGCATGGAGAGGTGGGGGAATCAGCCATCTCTCACTGGTGTAGGTTTGCTGCCGAGCAGCCGACTCATGTCCTGAATCGGTTAAGCCTGCACCATCTTAGTAGAGAGAACCCGGGCTGTGTTGTTGAGTTAGGTCGGTCACCAGCTGATGTCCTCTGGGGATATCTGCTGTTTCCTACAGATCTCACCATCGTTCTATTATATTGCAGTCCTTTGGGTTCTCGTAAATCAGCCAGAAGGGGTGTCGTGGCTTGAGTCGTGGGGGGGGTCGTCAATGTCGCTATGTATAGTATTTTCTGAAAATGGGTTTTTCTTTGGTGAATCTGTTTTGTTTGGTACGTCGATTGACAGCGGCCGCACATCACCGCACATGATCCGCTAGTGTAGAGCGATGATGATATCAATCATTGTTAATCAAAGTTTGCAACATTAATTCAAGGTTCTTCCTACCTTGTGAATGCGGCGTACATTCCACCCTACACTACATACTGATGAGATATTTTTTGTGATGAGGAAATTGCGTGTTGCATGGTGACAGGATTTAAAGAAGTTATGTTGTATCTATAATGGTGTCGGCCTGTGGGTAATGTGGGTTGTGGGGTCACATCAGGAAATAATACGGCGCGGGTTACAAGGTCATCATCAATAATACATCATTATTATTTATTATTATTATTATCGGAAGATAATAACAATAATATTTTGGTGAGAGTTCAGAAAGTATACGTTTTTTTTGTGTGTGCAAGTTTGCATTATTTTCGGGTATAAGTTTAACCTTTAACACCAAAATCATCATAATATTTTAACAACGTTGCATAGATACTTAATCGCTTATGTCCAGGAATCAGTTTCACAAGGGAGAACTCTCAGACTACACATTTTGATTAACGATAGTGCAGAATCCTGGCTAGGACAAATGTGGGCTATTAAAAATCAAATATCTACCTATAACGGTTAAGTAGAAAAATGACTAATAGGGTACTTGCATTTTTTTTTATCGTTCTAAAAATTTATTATATCGATAGTTCTACTTACTAGAATTACAAATAAAATTAAATTATGTAATTTAAATTTACCGTTAATTTATAATAATTAATTGAAAATGTTAATTTGACGAGTTTTTCTATGGTGCTCTGAAACGAGCGGCCATTGTTTATGAGTTTAACGTGATTGTGACGTCACGACTCGATGAAATTCATAGAAAGAAATTTGATTGTTTGTGGGTTATGTATGGAGAAATTGGGGAAAGTGACGTCACAATATGGCGGCCAGTCAAAAACCTGTTTTTGCGCTAGAATCGAATATGAGACTTTATTTTATAAATATATCCACAAAGACAGAGAATTAAAATCTCAAATTTTCGGAAAACCTTAATTTATAGTTAATGTACCGAAAACTAAAATAAAAAAAAAACATGCAGGACCCTATTACAAAACAACATGACGTCACGGTAGTTTCCCACGGCATTAAGGTTCAAAATCACATGATCAAACGCTAACAACATCGTCTCTTTAAATTTTTCGGGTTAATTTCGCTTCATTAAAAAAAATACTGTCATTCCCTAAATTTTATTGCACATTATTAATACGAAATCTTTGCAACTTTCGGAAAAAAATTTACAGTCTTTCGAAAAAAGATCAGAGGTGTTTATCACTATTTTTTGTTTTGAGAAATCTATACAAAATATAAAAAATATTTTACCGTTATTCCCTAGATAAGGGTTCAATGTATCTACTCTATTTTTTTTCCAAATAATATTTTGTCTAGATCTAAAATCTAAGGCCTCCCCCCTTTTTTTTTTTTTTGGAAATGTCAACATGCCTACTTTTAAGACTGTGTGCTATATAGTTTGTCAAATCATACTGTATGACCTGCAAAAACATCTTGGCTTAGAAGTCTAGGTTTTTTTTTATTCATTTTTTATATCAAAATATGAATCTATGTTTTCTAGGTTATTTATTTGTCAGGGCAAAATCGGGCATCTGTAATAGTAATAAAATATTGTTGTTATTATAATGTATCGGTTTTGTTATTTTATTGTTATGGCTAAAGTTCCTAATACTTAATATAGATGCTGTCTTAATAATATCGTAATTACCGGGACCCGTGTAGCTAAATATGTAAAATTTTATGAAAATTGGGGTTAGCTGGAAGAAATCGCAGCACCGCTATTGCAGATTATCAGCTAGCCCTGGTGAACCAAATCGAAGAAGGTCGGTACTCAATAGACTCCAGGCAAGGTGGTTTGACGATATTAGGAAATGTGCCGGAGGTGGATGGATGCAGTGTGCTCAAGACAGGGAGTTGTGGAGGACCAAAGGGGCCTATATCCGACAATGAATCTGAGAGGAAAATTCCCTCTGGATATTACTGTGTTTAAAGCTTGCCATCCAACTATGACGCCATGGTCGATGGTCATTTCCCGCGGCATTAAGGTTCAAAATCGCATGAACAACCGCACGACAAAATGTTGAAAATTCAGTTTTTTTTTTAATTATTGGGATTAATTAAAAAGAACTTTACGGTCATTCCCTAGATTTTAATGCATATTATCAATACAAAAAATATCCACGACTTTCGGGAAATGAGTTCCTGTCTTTCGGAAAAAAGATCGGATGTGTATTTCACATATTTTTTTTGAGAAATCTATACAACCGATAAAAAATCTTTTACGGTCATTCTATAGATAAAGGTTCAATGTATCTACTCTATTATTTTTTTCAAAGCATATTTAGTAGCTAACGGTTGTCGAGATCTAAGGTCTCCCGCATAGAATTATAATAATCTAAGGTCTCCCGTTTTAAGAAATTTTTGAAACGTCAGTATACTTACTTAAACTTACTTACTTAACTCTTTTAAACTCGGTTTATAGATTTCATTTATATGCGACGGTAATAGACTATCAAAAGAATACTATAATATGATTATTATTATTGGTGTCGAAATAACTACCAGTTTAATAAAGGGCATTATTGATATTTGTTTTGACTTAACTTATTAATAAAATAAAACCTACGACGCAATAACACATGTAGCTAGAATAAAACACAATGGAAAGATACAGAAAATCAATCAAGGTCATATAAATATTCCATTGAACAACCCTTTTCGCGTGATAGAAACTTTCTAGAAAATTGTTATTTTTCAACAAGCATTCGAAGGGGTGGAAAAATTGGACATCACCGCCATCTATGGGAATTCATCAAAAATAAAATTATGAAGAAATGGTTTGCGACGAAAATAATTATGATGGAAGTAAAAATGAGAACAGTGGAAGTAAATTTGAATGAAAATGATTATGATTTTTTTCAACAGGTGGCAGTAAACACTTCGAAATATTCGAAGTGTTTTGAATTTAAAGAACAGCTCAGTCGAATGCAATATTGTTTTTGTTTTTATATTGGGGTCGGGGTGTTTTTTATGAGGTCGCTAAGTCAAAGATGTGTTGCGAAGTCACGTTTTGGTTTCTTTAATCCTTAATATCCTACGATACCCACCGATATTAGTTTCATATTAAATTCCCCTAGATTCTTCAAATAAAAAAAATGTAAATATGCAGTACATAATAGTATGTAGGTAATAAAATAATTAAAATATATTAGGTCCAATTCTGTAATTAACCAACATTGATGTATGCAAGTGAGACATGGACATGGCTTAAGAAGAATGAATCAAGCATAAATGCTGTCGAGATGGAATCGTTGAGAAGAATGTGTGGAAAAACGTTGAGAGATAGGATAAGAAACGAAGTGATTAGAGAGTTGAATGTAAAACGGATGTTGTTACTAAATAAATGTGAACAAGTTGAGATGGTCGGGACATGTGGAGAGAATGAACAATCAAAGGTGTGTTGTAAGGAAACGCGGCCATCCAAGAACCACATGGCTGGACCATGTTGACCAGATCCTCAAGGACGGACGTGTTTTGAGTAAAAGTAATCGTAGAGTGTGTTTAAGGAATTGCATGAATTTGACGGAAGCCCGAAGTGTGTGTAAGGATAGGAAAGTCTAGCGATATTTTCTCTCTGCCTAAACCGCAAGGGAGGTGGCGTGAGGGTATAGTATAGTATAATTAATTAAGTGGGGACTACCTAAAATAGGACGTTCATCAATTATTTCATTGAATTATTTTGTATTAGTCCCCTTATGGATTCATAATAAATAGTGACCCCATCTCTTCATAACGCTGGCTTCCTACCAAAACCCAGGGATCAGGACTTTTTCAAGTTTTGAAAGTTATGCGTGTTTTACCGATTGTAATAAATAATATTGGAATAAAATGCGGACGCAGACAACGACAGATGAAGGTGTGGCAAAAAAAATATAAGCAATATAAAATATGACAAAAAAAATACTATTACTTTATCCCAACTTCCCCTTTTGTAAGAAATACTTCATCGTAGGTAATAAAATATCAAATTTATATGCAACACGTCATAAAAAAATATTAAAGAAAATAATGTAGATACGACATTATGCGGGGCAACCCTCTCAGAGGGCAATGAACCGAATCCATTATAACCACGTGGTGTGGTCGAGAGGGAGGGAGACACTCTATAGGGAGGATTAATAAGAGGAAGAGGGTGCGATACATGTTAATATACTTCCTGGACATTATGTACTAACTCGATTTTTTCTTAAAAAATCATATTACGTTTTGACTTTGAATTTAAATAAGAGTTTGTTGATGGTTCAATTGGTCAGCTGTTTGATATAAATGAAGGGCCAGGTTCAAATCTTAGCGTTAAGTTTACATCTCATACTATAATTTAATCTAAATAATACAAATAGGTCACATTCCAAATAATCGCTACTTTAGCTGGCATTACGGGTAAACTGCTAGTCCTATGGAAAAATGTTCCATACATTTTTTGAAGAAAAGTTAGTAAGGATTATTTCTGTCATTGACCACTTTCTCCTATCTCTTACCAAATTCCTAAAAAATGCAAAAACCCCATAGGGGGACCTACTCGGGGGCAAGATTTTGCTAGACCACCTTCCATTTGGGACCTTGACATTACCTAAATTATTTTAATTGTACACTCAGGTTACCTCATTTTACAATACTGCAGTTTTTGACAATTAAAAATTTAAATAAAAATATTTTTATCGCGTTTTTTTTTTAAATAACAATTTTGTATTTTTGTGAGACCATCGGAATTTTCTACATATCGTAGTTGAATAAAACTTATTTATATATAATATACCTAAGTGTAAAGTGATCACATTAAGCCAGCCGACGATCAGTAATGAGCCTGATGGAAGGTCCATCCTTTGCTGTGTATCTGTTGAGATATAACTATTTCTTTCTTTTATTATTGAGATATGCCTAACTATTTATTATGAGGTGGTTGATAGCCTGGTTGGTAACGCGCTCGACTGTTAATCCGGTGGGCGCAGGTTCAATCCCCGACTAACTCCACTTCACAACACAAGCTTTTCAGCTTTCAGCTGTCTCTGTTCAGCAATCCCCGACTTACTCCACTTCACAACACAAGCTTTTCCAGCAAGGTTTATTTCGATAAACCCAGATTCATTTTTATAAAAGAAAAAAAAAAACGGGTTTTCAGGAAAGATACACAATCCTGAAAAATCTTGAAAGTAAATTTTCAGGAATACTTGCATGCTTAACTTGAAATTAAATTATATCAAAAGCTCTTAAAGTGAAATATTTCAACATACGCGTATTAGTAACAGGCTACAGGACCGTTGGTTGGGATGAGAATTAGTTATTGATCAGATCACGTTCCTGCGGGGGTGGTGGAGAGGACAGAGAGAGAGTAGAGGCTGTATGGTGTATAGTATGTACCTACTACACGTGATGCTGCGGAAATATTGCTCCTATCTCCCGTACTATCGCGTAATTAATATTTCAGCGTACTAAATCTATTAATTAACTCTGAACTCTGAAGGTAATTTTTCAAGTAAAAATTTTATATCAAGTGGGATCCCAGGTTGAGGCGGCAGTCTCTCGAGAGGGAGGTGCCAGGTTCAAACCCCGGCGCTGGTTCCACACTTTGCGATACAGGCTTTTAGGCTAGTGCAAGGTGTGCAGGCAAGTACCTATTTGGGCTTGTGTTGACACCATTTTTTTATTTATACTTTAAGCGAAAATTGCATACATCATAAAAAGAAGATGAGTAATATACATTTACAATAATAATAAGTAATGCTCACTAGGGCGAGCTTACCACTTATAGTGATCTCTCCCAACTAACCCGATCATAACATCACGGTATTTACCAATAATGAGGTAGCCAGCAAATCTCACGTCTGTACTGTATAAGTGTATTAGTGTATATACAATTGCAACATTCTATTTGTGCAAATATTTTTGTGACATTCAGAATGGGTGGCGAACATCATTGATAAAAAAGCTCTTGTGGAAGTTTTACACCTGACATAGAACACTTGATAAAGCAGGTTGGTGTCGATAATGTGTAGTTGTTGTCAGTGTCTACATTTTCCTCTTAAAATTTTACTAACTTCCCAATGTCCCAGCACCTTGAAATGTTGCACACATATTTGCTTTAGGTGACAGTTTAATATTGTACTACTGTTTTATCATAAACACGTTTCAATTGGTAAATTTATATTAACATAAATTTTATATTAACATCAAGTATTTAGTACTTTTTTATAGGGAAATTAATTTCACTGCATTGCTCATGTACACAGATAACATATTACCTCTAGAGATGACATCACTATATTTTCAGAGTGGTGTTACATCTGTTATCTATGTAATTACTGTATATAACTTCACATCAATGTATGTTGATTGTACCATATTACATTATATGGTTATTAGGTGTATTTATAGTGTGTGTATAGTGAGTGGGGGCTGGTCCGTCTATTCGTAAATCATACAATCAATGGTCACACATATTATGCACCCAAAATAATCATACACACTTATTGTCAAAATTAAAAAAAAATAATGAAAAAAGACTGGGTCTTGAAAATTGTAACAGTGCAGTAAGACTCATGGGGCTGTCTGGCGCTCTGTCCTCTCTGCCTACCCTACAAGGGACGTGGCGTGAGGGTATAGATAGATAGATAGAGCAGTAAGACTTCTGAAGAAAACTACAAGCATTGTTTACGCCAACACGAAAATCATCAACAAACATTATAACAAATGGGGGGTTTATTGCTGTAGGCAAATGTCTGCCAACCAACCATTTGTGGCAATAAATTGTAGGTACACATACTTATGAAAGTGTGGAAACCAAAAACAAGATGCACAAAAATAATATACATATACATGCAAAATATAAAATAGGTGGTAGAGGATGGGATGAAGGACAAGAAAGGAATCAAGGGAGTTGAGAGTTGGATAGATCCATCCATTTTATCATCCAATAAGATAATAAGAAAAAAAAAACTTGCGTCCCCCACTTCGACAAACACAACATGAGAGATGTCCTTACGCAATAAAAAAACATTAAAATGTTGACCTCATCCATACAACAACACTCATACTATTTTAAACTATGTGTTAATGTGTTGTACAATGTACCTACATAGTAATCTAATGTATGTAATGTCCACTACAATGTAGGGAGTGTGGGAGTCTGTGATCATTATATGGATGAGACTCATCTAGTACCTATTGTCTCATTCACATAATGACTTTTGTCACTCCATCTATACACTTTACTATCTCTATGGACTATAGAGCATCAATCTGTCCATCTATTAGATATGACATCTATGGGGATAAGCGGCCATCGTTTATATCGCATGCATTATTTTAATGAATATTTTGGTTGATGGATGTAGGTACTGCTACTGATGTAGATGGAGGACGGATGAGTATTGAGTGGGAGAAATCGTAAAGCGAGAGTAATTAGAGAGATGAGTGTATCTACGTGTTGTAACTATGTATGTATACTAGGATGAAAGTGAACAAGTTGAGATAATTTGGGCATATGGAGAGAATGCCTGTGGACAGATTGCATTCCTACAAAAGAGGTGAAATGTTTGAGTACATGGTTATTGGCCCAGTTGGTTGGAGCACGAATTCTAATCGGGAGGTTCCATGTTCGCTTCTCGGTACTGACGATGTTTTCTGCACTTAACAACACAAGCTTTTAGCTTACTGTGGAGTGTATGCAGAAAAGTATGTAGGTATGTGTACACAATTCCATCAGATAAAAACAATTGGCTCATGGGAGTTTTAAAAATAGCTGACTTTTACAGGACGCACGAAAAAATACCAAAAAAGAGTGGGGACCTATTCTACAACACACGAATACCACGAAGAAAGAGTAGAATACAGTAAACATACTGAACTTATGGACCAAAGCACCATTCTGTAGCACCAAAAATAGTCATGTATGTTGTCTTGCAAAATAATACACAGGTATAAACAAATTGTATATAGATTAGTTATATTGATAAATAATGTAATTAGCAGGTAATTACTCTCACATGAATAGGTATCTCTTACAAGTCTTTTTATCTAGGTAGGTACAATCTATACAAACTGTTTTTATCTCAACTCTATAAAAGTCTCGAATACGAGTACACTGAATTGCCAATAGAATCCCATACATAATGGAGAGTGATTGTATGTGAAATCTTATGCCCAAATACAGTAACTTGAAAGGTATTTGTTCAATAGATATGTTAAGTTGCGTTAGTACACATTATATCAGATATATCTTTACCTAAGTACATGGGCGACGTCACGAGGGGCAAGGGGGGCAGGGGGCAGCTGTCCCCCTAAGAGATTAGAGTAGGTATATATACTAAGATAATACCTCACAAAAAATCACATTATTACTACACGTTTTTTCATCATTTCATAAATTTTCAAAACAGTGTGAAAATCCATTAAAATGCAATTGTTTTATAAAAAAATGTGCCTGCGGCGCTACTAACACGGTCTTTTGCTTCTTAAATTAATAGCCGTATGGATCACCTACTAAAAAAAGTCGCCAGGTTCCATAACTTCACACATTTTTCTTTAAAAAATTAAAGCAGATACGTGTACAAAATTTAAAAGTGCTGGGACATTTAAAATTTGAAGAGGAAAATGTAGACTTAGATCTCAGACACAAATAACAACGACAAGCGTGGTAAAAACGCTTAAATTAAAATGACTTCAATAAACCCTATCTTCTTCTTCTTCTTCCAAATCGGTCCCTCAATGCTGAGGATCGTGACCTTCATGCGGTACTTCTCGCAGTAGGCTGGCCCACCCTGGTCTGTCTTCAGCTCGCCGCGATGATTCTGCAAACGTCGTTCCAGTAGTGGCATCCATCACCTGGTCGGACCATCTCATTGGTATACGTCCGCGACTTCTCCTGCCTTCAACTCGGCCAGTCATTATTATGTTTTATAAATTGTCTGGCTCCCGTCTTACAATGTTTCAGCAAGCAATCTCCTCAGACACTCTGCAGACAAACGAGTTGTAATGTGTAGCTCAGATGAGATTGACGCATTCGTTCTTCTTTCTATCCATGGTATTCGGAGGAGCTTCCTCCAACACCACCCTATATGAACCCTGTATAACCCTATATTCATATGTAAATATTGCAGGTCAATGCGTACCTGTGAGTAGGTACCTACATATATCCATTGAACTGATATAATTGTGCAAGATTTGTTTACATGTACCTGCATACTTACCTAACGATCTACTATTGACGCAGTATGTTATTATGGAGATAGTAAAGTGGTATATAGTACTTAGCATGTCACTCTTACTATCATCACAGTATGTAACTGATTCTAGATTCTAACAGCTGTTTTACATATGTAAATTATACCATAATAAACAAGTAAACCAGTCGCATAATCTAACGTAGATCTACGATATGGCTATTTAGTAGTGAAAATTATTATCACCGTTGACAGTTCAAAGACTTGTCAATGACTTTAAAACATCAACTTTTATTTACATGCTTAATTTTATTTATTTATACTTTTGGTGAACAAAATAGAGTTAACATTACAAATATAAATCACAACATTTGTTCACTAGGGCGAGCTTATCGCAATGCTGCGACCTCTGCCAGCCAACCCCATTTTCATGTATCGTGTTACTCAAAAGTAGGTACTTACACATTAATTCATCTATCCCATTATACCGAGTTTCTTTCGGGGGAAAGCAAAGAGGACAGAACGTTACACGCCCTATCCATAAACTGCATAAACATTATCTTTACTTCCGACACTTTCATACAATTTGTCACACACGCTCTCCGATTCCTTTACTCAAAACGAGTCCATACTTGACGATCTGATTGATGGTAATATCAGTCCAAGACGATGATGATAAAACAGTGCTACAATATTAAACTGTCACCTAAAGCAAATATGTGTGCAACATTTCAAGGTGCTGGGACACTGGGAAGTTATTTTGGGTTGGCTAGAAGAGTTCTCTGTACAGTGATAAGCTCGCACTAGTGAGTTTTACCATTATTACAAATGTGTTCCTAGTTCCTATACAATACTATCTTTACAAGTTGTTCTGTATGTGATGTTCAATTGAAGAATAAATAAATGATAGGTATGTACCTAACCTATTATAAATAACTAAAAATGAAGTAAATATAGATGCAAACAACAACGACGGATGAAGTTAAATAAAAGCGTGTCATAGATAAAATTCGTCTGTCTGGTCGATTACAAGATATTTTTTAAATTGAAAAATAAGCTACTGAATTATCGTGATGATAATTCATTGTTAGTTTTAAAGAGGGGCGGAGAACAGCTTTTATTATACAATTTATTGAAGATTAAGATAATAGAGTAATGTGGTGTTTGGAGGTTGGAGGTGTTAAGACTGTTAAGTTATAACATCAGTTTAATGGATAGTAATTATTGTTTATTAACAAGATTAGACTGTTATACACAAGGTCAACATTTTGTGGGATTACAGTAGAAGTCCATTAGTCCGGCATCCAACAGTCCGGAATGCCCGATAGTCCGACATCGCTCCGGATCTCTTTTGCTGAGGTTAGTACTAGCTACAGTGCTTCAGAAATTATTGATTTCCATATCATTATAAATAAATTTTATACTAAACGCCAAAAGTCAAGAAAACAAAAAGACATTCGTGACTTTTTTTGAAACATTATATGAAATGTAAAATATACTTTGTTGTATTTGCATACTGTATTTGTAGTTTAATTATTATTAACCTAATTGTTCTTATAATTACATGTAGTTAAAAAAGCAAAGTACCTACACTAAAAAGAAGAGGCACCGCCCGACAGACCGGAATTTTCGATAGTCCGGCACCGAACCGGTCCCGAACGTGCCGGATTATCGGACTTCTACTTTACAAATAAAACTACCCATAGATTTATTGAGAGTTGCTGTCAAATATCAAAGTCCGGGAAGCATCATTTTTGGGTCCTGTGCTCAGGGGAGAAAAATATAAATTACCAACTCCATCTGATCATTATGGGCAAAATAGAGGGTCGTAGAGGGGTTGGAAGAAGGCAGATTTCTTGGCTCCGCAATAGATGAGACTGGACTGGAATAAGGAGTTCTGAAGAGCTGTTTGGTGGTGCCCAGGACAGGAGCACTTTCTCTCGAGTGATAGTCAACGTTAGGGGGACCTGACACGACACCGGAAGAGGAAGAAGAAGAAGATAGATTTATTGGATAATTTTTCCGAAAATGCATTAAATCTAGGAATGTATTCAATGCCGAGTCAGTTTAGGAAACGTGAGAAATAATTTGACACGGGTTCTTTAATTAATACTTTTCTTATTAACTCAAAAACTTATTATTTTTTCAGGTAAGCTGGCACATACATAAAATCGAGAATGAAAACGTCAAGAATCAAGAACCTATTTATTTTTGCAGGTTAATTAGAGTCGCACTTAAAATTACTTTATTTAATTTGATATATTTCAAACTCATTGTTAAAAATGTACGAAATTCCTAGTAAAATGTGTATAATATATTCCTAAGTACACAATATATTAGATCAACATAAAAAATATAATTTATAATACAAAAAAAATATATACAAAAATTGAAATTTAATCACACAATGGCGATTTTAGGCATTGTATACATATCCTAGCAATTGTATAGAATGACGGATTTCATACATTTCCAGTAACAGATATACAAGCGAGAGATATCTGTAAGGATGTAAGTGTGTCGTACTCTGTCCTGTCTGCCTACCCCGCGAAAGATACGGCATAATGAGGTATGTAGATTGATAGATAGCAATAATTGGGGTTTAAGTAAATGAAAAATATATAGAATCGACAAGTAGTTATCTCACCAGATATACAGCAAAGGATGGACTTTCTTCAGGCTTAACTTATGACCGATCGTCAGGTGGCTTGCCGCTTAAGTTTTAGGAAGGAATGTGCTTGATTGGTCCTAATTAACGAAGTTCTTTTCTTGTAATGGATTGGTCCAATTCGGGGCCTGTTATGCAATTCAGGAATGAAGAATAAGAACGGTATATCAGAGAAGACAAGATACAAACAAATATTTCCCTAGCCATATTATTCAAATCAGATTTGATACCTACCTACTTGATTCATAATGTAGGTGAGTAGGGACAATACTGTTTTATTTGTAGGTACACTATAATCGTACCTGAAACCCCCAGAGCGATTCGCACTAACTAGCTATTTGTTCGAAAATAATTAAAGAGTTAGTAGTTGTAAAGCTAGTACCTAAGTAGTTGTAAAGAATTACTCATATATTATATTTCCCATATTATAAGAACTAAATTAATTAAAATTATCCATTTTATTAAGAATTAATTAAGATTAATACTAATTTATGTTCCCTTTAAAAAACAAAAATATTATGTTTTTTTTACTCTTTTACGAGGGATTACATGCCGATATTTGACTTTAAAAATCTATCTATTGAGATAATATCAATCTGTGGTATTAGAACGTAATCTGATTTTATTAAGACGACTAGTCACACACGTACGGAAGTTTAAAATCTAACATTCAGTTAACTGTCTGTTAGTTAGAACGTGTGCGATGGCTCTAAAACTTCGCTATTAAGGGTTTGGCACCAACTATGAGGTCACAGTCATTTCCCACGGCAATAAGGTTCAAAATCGCGTGAACAATCGCACGATAAAATGGTAAAAATAGCGTTTTTTCCATTTTTTGGGCTAAATTGGGCGTCTATCAAAAAACTTTTACGGTTATTCCCTAGATAAATATTCAATGTATCTACCCTATTTTGTCCCAAAGCATATTTAGTAACGGTTGTCGAGATATATGGTCTCCCGTTTTTTAAAATTTTTGAAATGTCGGTATGCATACTCTTAACCGACAATTTACAATTCGATTCACTGGGGAGGGCTTGTGTATTATAATCATGATAGTTAGTTGAATCTGATTTACATTAGTTCCGGAGTAACGGACTGGGATACATTTAGTAAAGATACTTGACGGATTGGTATTCGGCATAAGTGCATATGTTGTAATAGTTTAACCATGTGTACAATTACTGTAGATATGCATGCATCCATGGGGGTCGCCAGCCTCGGAGCTAGGGGGGGCAACAAAATTAAAAATATATATATAAAGCATACAAAACGCGTAAATTACGCCGCGGGCGAATTTTATTGTGAGACACATTGAAGAAGATGGTAATGTTGTATTGTTTCTTTGAAAAGGTAGTTTAAGGTAAGTACATAATAATTCGCACAATAATATGTATGACAATGTTTTGTACAAAAAGTAATAAAAAAAATGGCGCCTCATGCATTTTTTTATTTTAGAAAATTTATGATATGATGACAAAATGTGTGATAATAATGTGATTTTTAGTGAGGTTTTATCATTTAATATGAAAAAATATATATCTATTCCAATCTCTTCGGGGGGGTGCAACTGCCCCCCTGGCGACGCCTATGTCTCTTTATAATGCATTCTTATTTACATTATTATAATGCGCATACACATAACCTCATTACAGATTATACAAATACTAATAAATAAAATAAAATGGGCATTCCATGTAAAATGTAAGAAAATACCAACACAGATATATTCGAGATCAAACATTAGGTCCAATTCTGTTAAACGTAAGTGAGTAAGTACCTACTTACTAAAATAAGACATTCTTTTTTCAATTATTTCACAGTAAAATAAATTAAAAATATGATTATTTTAGTTCGAAAAGTTTCAAAACTGGAGTGGAACTTTCTAAAACTTTCTCACCCGAAACGCGCATATAAAATGCTAGCTAAAAACGCCCTTATGATGTATGTATATCGCTGTAAAGGTCATTTTCCATAAACATTTTATCTGCGTGTTTTGGGTGAGAAAGGTTACAAAGTACCACCCTTGTGGACCTAACAGACCTAACTAACATGTGATTTTAAGGCATCGCCAGATACAGAATTTTGACAGTTCTTTTGACCAGATTTTTAGCAACGTTATGTACGGAAGAAAGATTAGGATATGATTCATTTTCGTTTATTTTGAAACTGTAATCAACTTACCGTACATACAAACAACAAACAAGACATATATAATACTTATGTACATAGATAATTAATAACACGAACTAGTTCGTACATACCCGGAAAAAATACAGGAAGATAAAATGAAACAGTTTTTTTCAGATACTCTGAGAGACTGCAAGACGGGTGTTGTGGCTAGAATGAGAGTGAACATGTCGAGATGATTGGGACATGTAGAGAGGATAAACAAAAAATATTAAAAAATAGTGGGAACTAATTATACAACCCGGAGAGTTCAGGGGTAGTGGAGTTAAAAGATGGCATATTGACATTAAAAATGAAGAGATTTTTGAGACCTTAAATCTCGACAACCTTACTAAATATGCTTTGGAAAAAAAATAGAGTAGATACATTGAACCTTTATCTAGGGAATGACCGTATAATATTTTTATATCTTGTATAAAATTCTCAAAAAAAATTGTGGAAAACACCTCTGAACATTATTTCGAAGGACAGCAACTCGTTTCCCCAAAGTCTCAGAGAATGATTTTTTGTATTGATAATATGCATTAAAATCTAGGGAATGACCGTAAAAGTTTTGTATCAATCAAAAAAGTGTAAGACAAACGTACGTAAAGTACAAACAAATAAAGTGTAAGTACAAACGAGACCGTAAAAGTTTTGTATCAATCATAAGATAGTAAAAACTTTGAGACAGATATACATTAGAGTTTTACTATAGTGGATTAATACAAAATAGATCTTGGCAAACAAAAATATTGTACGTAGTCTATTTTTACTATTGGCTCAGTTCTATTTTATTATATTCAATGCTCTGTACTTCTTCTACCCGGTGTCTTAACTATACTATCTTATCTAACAGAACATTCAATAATGCATTTCTTTAAAAAAACTTAGCTATCAAGAGTCATACTTATTGTATTTCTCCATTTAAATTATATTTCTCCATATAAATTGTATTCACTAAAATTTACCAATTGAAATGTGTTTATGATAAAACAGTAGTACAATATTAAACTGTCACCTAAAGCAAATATGTGTGCAACATTTCAAGGTGCTGGGACATTGGGAAGTTAATAACATTAATTTGAAGAACCTGGGACTAACCACAATGAAGGAAAAAAGAGTGAGGGGTGATCTCATTGAGACATTATTATGACTGTCCTGAGCTGCCCAACATCTACACTCGCAATCAAAATGAACACTTGCGTAGCCATAGCCTGAAGCTCAATAGAAGTGTGTTTGCTCAGAATCCGCATAAACACTTCCTAGTTCCTACATAAGTAACAGAGTTGTCACTAGCGGATCCAGGGGGGGGCTAGGGGGCTGAAGCCCCCTCCAAAATCATGAGTGACAATACTTTATATACAACAAATGTGGAGGTTTCAGCCCCTTAGCCCCCCTCAAAACAGACACCTAATACCATGTGACGGCATTCAGCCCCCCCCAAAATTGAATCCTGGATCCGCCACTGAGAGTTGTGGACACTTGGAACAGGCTGCCCCCGGATCTGGTTGTTGCTGAGGGTGCGAATAGTTTTAAGAATGGGCTTGACAAATTGCTGTGATATAATAAACTTTTGGGATCAAGCATATCAGCTTTATAGCTGCCTGCTTGACTGCAACAATGATTATAATAATAAAATGCTACATATTGTAAAATTTCTCAGTGTTATTGGAATGCTAAAATTGGAAAATATTTCAAACACTTTCGATTGTACACAATAAACAACGTAGAATTTAATGTATTTAAAATTATAATATGAGCGCCGGATATCATATCCATTCATCTTATAATAATACAATCAATCAATATATCGTTACCTGAGAATAACAATCTTCCAACAATCCAACTGACAAGACCAAAATGTTGAGATAATAAATGAAATCAAAGTTTCAAACATATCTTTACAGACTTTACACACAAAACTTTACCTTATAATACGAGTAGTATCGTTTTTTACAAAAATGCACCACTTTAGGGAGTTTTTGTCGGTTAAAAACATTTTCACCCACAAAATCGAAATTTTAAAGCCTATAAAACACGCCGGAGACTTAAATTACATACATAGGTACCTGACTGTGTAGGTCTGTGTACGCATGTGTGTGTGCGTGTGTGAGAGAGAGAGGGAAAGAAAGAGAGGGTTAGGGTGTGTTTGTTTGTGTGTGTGTAAAAGTAGGATAAATTGCTAACGTCGCGCTAGGGTTGGTAGGAAGAGCTTGCCAATAGGCGATAATATCTTCCATCACATATTCTGTAGTGTTATATGTCAACAGACTTCAACAAACGGCTTCTATTTTAGACTACCTTGGAAAGGGCTCGTGCTCAGTTAGGTAGACAACATTATATGCTATGTTGTCATACTTAGTAAATACCTATTACATATAAATAAATGAAATGAAAAAATCGGTAGATAGAACATTGTCATTCTCACATAACGATATGTGTATCGGAAGTAATCACAGTATATAGTAGGTATATATATGACTGATATATAGTAGGTATATGTATACATATGACTAAACGTATAAGTACTATATGTCCACATATGGTACAAGATATAATTACCGATTTTACTTTGTAAATACATAATTGCTTTATCTCATCCACGCCCATATTATATTAGTTTAGTATAATCCAAATTTGTACTTCTTGATGTATTGATCAGAGATAGGCAACCAATGTAATTGGTGCATTCCATGGATTGGTGAAAACTTACTAACAGATGACGCATTTTGCTAAAATTAATCATAGGAAAGCCTGACTCTCTGTTCTCTATGCCTACTCCGAAAGGGAAAAGATTGAGGGGACAGAATAGAAAAAATATATATAAGTATAAAAATAGGTCAAAGACAAATAGACATACTTACTTAGAATAAAGATTTAACAAATTTTACAGGTTTTCAAGCTTTATCGATGATGTTTTAAAGTTGGTATGAAATGAATACTTAATATTTAAACGTTGTGCTTAGAGGTGCAACGAATATTCGGTTACTATTCGGTATTCGGCCTATTTGGCCTCTTTTCGGAGTATTTGGTATTCGGCCGAATAATAGAAATTTTGTATGGGAATGTACCTTTGCGTATGTAATATCAAATTATTTATCTCCGATATAAATTTCAGTTTTTAACGGTCAAAATATATTGGCAAGGTTTAGGCCATTTATTTCAGCGGGCCAGTCAGAGAGCAGGATGTGCGATACTTGGAATAATGTGATTTGCGCGTCTAAATATATACGTGCGATAACCAGGCCGAATAGTTTGGCCGAATATTCGGTATTCGGCTTGAGGTCGAATATACCGATTCGTTGCAAAACTAGTTAACTGTAGTTGCAGTAGTAGTAAAAGAGATCGAAGTCACTTTTCTAACTAAAGGTTGACACCTCCTTCATAATTGCTACCAACAACAATAATTATCTCATATAAATTATATCAGTACTTACAAGTTGTTTTGGTCTAAGCGAGTACTAGAACATATGATATGAGTTTCACACGTTACATAAGAACGACATTTGGGTATTCGGAAGTATCGAATATGGTACATAGTACATGTTAAGTAATAAGTAACTATAGTATATACAAACACACCTCAAATAGGTATATTATTTTATCTAATACCCTAAAGTACATGTTGACATATTCTATGGAATTTAAAGAACAGTATGAAGACTCTAAATTTGCACTTTGTGTGTATAGTAATAATTTGGCTATTTGAAGGAAAATTCCGCGGGCTTAAGGCCCTCCACATCCTCGGGTAGCTCAGGCGCATTAATAGCGACCTCTTTACCCGCACTTCTAGGCAAATCTCATTAAGAGGTGGGCCCAGGGTTAGCCTTAAGGGAGCTCCCCGGCAAACCCCACCCCTAAATTACGTTCCTTCAGTGTCCTTATCCAAGGAGGTTACAATTCATTACTTCCAAATAAGAGACTTAAATACTAATTACATCTACATTTGGCTAAGTGTAGATGTGGTTCTACAGACGCATGCTCAAGATTCACTGGACAGACCACATCACAAACAGCGAGGTGTTGAGTAAGGCCGGAGAGACAAGACAAATCTTGAATAAGATTGCACAACAGAGAGCGCGATGGATAGGCCATAACATCAGACACCCCGGCCTGCTCATCAGTATAGCAGAAGGAATGGTAGAGGGCAGTAATGTGAGAGGTCGCCCAACATGCAGTTATATGGACCAGATTATTGAGAGCGTAAGCTGTAGCACCTACCTACACGGAAGTGAAGAGATTGGCGAGTGACAGGACGGCGTGGAGAGAAAGAACTAAAATGCTTGGTAGAAACCAATCGTCATGATTGTAACCACATAAGGGCATGGCACCAGGAATGACGTCACAGACATTTCCCACGGCATTAAGGTTCAAAATCGCGTGACAATCGCATGATAAAATGGTAAAAATAGCGTTTTTTTTCCATTTTTCAGGGTTAATTTTGCGTCTAAGAAAAAACTTTTACGGTTATTCCCTAGATTTTGATGCATATTATCAGTACAAAAAAAATTTTTACTCCGCGACTTTCGGGAAACGAGTTTCCGTCTTTCGGAAAAAAGTACAGAAGTGTTTTAAAAATATTTTTTTGAGAAATCTATACAAAATAAAAAAAAATCTTTTACGGTTATTCCCTAGATAAAGGTTCAAAGCATCTACCCTATTTTGTTCCGAAGCATATATATTTAGTAACGGTTGTCGAGATATAAGGTCTCCCGGTTTTAGAAATTTTTGAAATCTAGGTATGCAGTATGCACACTCTTAAATGTAGAAGCTGTAGATTATGGATTAGTGACTTCAAATATCAAACAGTTAGGATAGATTGACTGATGATAGGTTATGTTATGTACATTGTATGGTAATGACCGTATCCGTGACAAATGAAGCGTATCATAGACTAATACATATACCCATGGGCGTCACCAGCCTCGGAACTAGAGCGGGGAATCAATTTTTTTTTAAATTATAATGTACAAAAAGCGCGTAAATAGCTCCGCAGGCAAATTTTTTCTTGTGAGATATAGTGAAGAAGGTCGTGACGTGTTTTGTTTATTTGAAAATGTATATAATACCTCGCACAATAATATGTATAACAAAAGGCTTTCTATAAAAAGTAGTAAGTATAAAATAGCACCGCAGGCAATTTTTTTTATGAAACTGATGGATTTTTATACTAATTTTAGAAAAATTATGATATGATGAGAAAATGTGTGGTAGTAATGTGATTTTTTGTGAGGTTTTATCATTTAGTATGGAAAAATATATACCTATTCCAATCTCTGCCCCCCCCCATGACGCCCATGTATATACCTACACCTACTTAATCGACTCGTAACCTATATCCATACTTACATACAAAGTATTTATTTTCAGTAAGCCTAATTCGTAATTTACCGAAAATCAGTCTCCAGAAAATAATTAGGTAGTTATCTCAACAGATATACCTACAGCAAAAGATGGACTTTCCATCAGGCTTATGACTGATCGTCGGCTGGTTTAATGTGATCACTTTACACTTAAGTAACATTCCCCAGCAAACATAAAAGGTTGTAATTTGGAGTTAATTACCTTTATTATGTCACTGATACTTTGGTAACCTCACCTAAATCGGAAATAAAAACCTTGATTTGATGTTCATTTTAACCTAAATGGGGAACGGAAGCACGTGCCTATGACGTCGAATGGAGGTAATCTAAGAAACTCTAACCAGACATTTTTCGACCAATTTGGTTGACTTCACCAGTGTGAGGTAAATTTCACACGAACTTTACCAATTTATCGACCTGTTTAGGAAATTATGACCTAATGAGCGCATGCGCGCATAATAGAACAAATAACCTTCATTATTTTATTATTTTATCACACGCATCCATTTAGGTTATAATACTTTGACAATGGCGTTTATAATATTCGTCAAACTGCATAAGCACTTTTTTATCACTGATTTTACGTGCGTATATAACAAAAATGACGTGCGGTGCAAATCTAATCGTATATTATGATGATTGGAGATCGAAAAATACTAACGGGCCCTAAAAATATTGAGAAATAAGGAAATACAATAATAATCGTATTATTTTTATACGTCTTAAAAATTCTTCAAATTGAATTTTAAGCATGCAAAATTGTTAGAAACATTGATTTATAATGTTTGCTCACCTTAGTTTTGATAATTGAGCATTAATAAGGGCATAAATAGTAATCATAACATGTCAATTATTCCGCCAAGCTAAAACGACAAATGGCGTCCACTCTTAGAAAGAGATACGACTTCTATTCGTCAAATAAGTCATGAAAACCAGTAATTCTCGGCTATCAAGAATCTTTTTCCTACTTTAGTGATAGAATCTACAAAGTTACCGACCATGATGTCTAATGTAGGTCATCCAAGGTTACCACTGTCAGATAATCGAGCGTCACGTGATATCTAGTGATGTGTTAAGCCGCGTTTTATAATAACCTATTGTGTTTTCTGTTTCAAGTCTGTATTGTACGATTTTTATTTACTGTTTTTTGTCCATATTGTGTGTTAACATACTTAAATATTAATTGTGAATCCTTTGTCTGTTGTTACTGTGTATTGTATTGATATTTTTTAACTTTTTTTGTATTGTAACTTTTCAAAGGCCTTGTGGCCGTCAAAACAATAAATAAATAAATAAATAAATAAAACCATAGAAAAAAATTCTCAAAAAACATAAAATCCAGTAGAACAATTCAGTGACGCACCTAGGGTAGCCGGTGCCCGAAGCAAACTATTTAATTTCCCCCAACCCCCTTTTAATAATACACACCACGATTATACAAATCAAAATAATTATTAACGAAAATTATTTAAATTTTCGCTAGGGCGATTGAATATTTAGGTTAAGGGCGAGCTGATGATTAAAATAAAGTCATCGGCTCGCCCTAGTGAATAAAATTCTGAAATAATTATATTTTCTCACTTAATTTAGATCATCAGCTCGCCCTAGTAAATGTTCACAAAAAAATATTAAATTTATATTAATTTCGATTATTAGCTCGCCCTAGTGAATATTTACTTGAAATATTTTAATTAAAACACTTAATTTTAATCATCAGCTCGCCCTAGTAGACATTAACCTAAATATTTATATTTACCTACTTGATTTTGTGTCTTTAACTCGCCCTAGCGAAATAAATAATTTTCAAATATTTTAGTTAAATTTTCACTAGCGCAAGTTGATAATTGAAATTAATTGAAATTTCACATTTTTTGTAAACATTCACTAGGGCTAGCTGATGATCTAAATTAAATGAGTAAATTTAAATATTTCAATATATTTTCACCAGGGCGAACTGATGATTAAAATTAAGTGTTTTAATTTAAATATTTCAGGTAAATGTTCACTAGGGCGAGCTGATGACATAAAATCAAGTAGGTTAATTTAAATATTCAGATTAATGTTCACTAAGGCGAGCTAATATTCGAAATTAATAAAAAAAAATATTTGTTAACATTTACTAGGGCGAGCTGATGATCTAAATTAAGTGAGAAAATATAATTATTTCCGTAAATTATTCACTAGGGCGAGCCGATGATCGAAATTAGGTGAGTAAAATACATATTACATATTTAAGGGCACCACCACTATATACAAATATAAATAAGTAGGTGTGTTGTGAATCATGCGCACCTGCGCACCTGTCGCTGGTTACCGCTCATCGTGGTAAATATCGTGATCGTACGGTATGAATCCACATACTATTAAGATTTGCCCATCTCTATTGTCCGCACACACCAACATTATACGGTAGGTATGTATCATATTTCATCATGGCGTCACAATTATAAAAAGAAACTCCATATTCGTCAAAATATCCTGTGCTACCAAAATACTTCCAAAATATAACTAGAATTGGAACACTTATGTGAAACTATAACCTCTAGGTTAAATTTAGAAGCAAATCCTACCATAAAGACATTATAATATTATTGTCCGTAACCTATTGGTGTTCAAAATGACCAATAAGTCATACCTAACCTACAAAACACAACAGATACCGAGAACGCGATCAGCTGATCAATGGCCGCCATTTTGTGGGACTTGTTGGTCGAAATTTTGTCTCAAATGAAGTAAAACAAACTTCATAAGGGTCATAAATTAGACTAGTAAGTTTTTTTTCCAATTGGTTGATTATATGGTTATAATTTCGACGCAGAAACGATTATTACAACCAATTAGTAGGAATAGCTCAGTGGTTAATTAGAGAGGTAAATACCACGTCTTTTTAGAACTTTTATTCTACCTAGTGGCTATTTGTTCTTTATGGTTGGGAAATAAGTAAAAACGATGTTCTTTTTTCTTTGTATTCACCATTAGAGTCAAAACTTCTGAAAAGTTTAAAATGTCAGAAAATATTACGAAATTTTACACCAAAATAAGTTAATCTGCCATTAGACCAGAATTATTGACTTCGCAATGTTTGCTGGGTCATTAGTTCGCCAGTTTTAGATGCAATTTCAATTTCATCAATTTTGCAACGTAGGTATTTAATGGATCAATTTCATCAATTTTGCAACATATTTAATGGGAAATATACGCATATAGAAAAGCTTGCATTGTAAGGTAGAGTAAGACGGCATCGAGGATCAAGCCTAAAAGTCCATCCAATCGATAGATGAAGTCGTTTTCTATCAGCTACTAATATATCGATGTGTTAAATTGCTAATTGTGAATGTAAAACGGATGTTGTGACTAGAATGAGAGTGAACAAAATGAGATGGTTGAGACATGTATAATGAATGACCTTCATCATGTAGACCAGATTCTCAAAGACGGACGTGGTCAGAGTAAAAGGAATCGTAGACCGTGTTTGACAAATTGAAGAATGTGACGGAAGCACGAAGTGCGTTTAAGGATAGGAAAGTCTCGCGATCTGTGCTCTCTACCTAGCCTGCAAGGGATATGACGCGAGGGGATAACATAAAATAGCTATAATAGAATTCGTTTGTTCATTCACTGATTTGCACTGGGCTAAAAATAGTCCGAGAGCCCGCTGCTTAATTTATGACGTATCTGTTTTTTGATCGAAATGTGGTACAAATGATAGCTTACCAATAGGGTTTTACATCGCACTAGGGTTGCCTATCAAAATCTTGCCGCAACCCCCCCTGCCCCCCCCGAAAAGGTCCCTCTTCGCGGTTTTTCGCATTTTGTAGGAATATGGTAAGAGATAGAAGAAAGTAGTCAATGACAAAAATAATCCTTGCTAAATTCTCTACAAAAAATGTTTAGTCAATTTTTTCATAGGACTAGTAGTTTACCCGTAATGGCCGGTCGAAAAACAGGATATTTTTTGAAAATAAAAAAAAATTTTTGATTTTTTTTCTTTAACTTTCTTCCACCCATTATCACTAACATTTTATGGAAAAAAATATTTGGCCTGCGGCGGTATATCGCTGGTTATTTTATGAAAAACTAAATTTTAAGAATTTTCGTCACTGAGTTTTATTGCAATAATTCCTAAATTAATTGATGTATGAAAATAAGTTATAGCTCGTTTTGTAGCTAAGACTATGGTAATTAATTCGTTCCTTGACTATTTTCCTGTAGCTCTTATCAATTTTCAACCAATTTAGTTTAAATTAATTTTTTTAGTTTTTTAAATGAATTTCGGTTTTGGACCGGCTATTGCGGGTAAACTGCTAGTTGTACGAAAAAATTGACATAACATTTTTTGTAGAGAATTTAGCAAGGATTATTTTTGTCATTGACTATTTTCTCTTATCTCTTACCATATTCCTATAAAATACGAAAAACCGCGAAGAGGGTCCTTTTCGGGGGGGGCAGGAGGGGTTGCGGCAAGATTTTGATAGGCAACCCTAGTGCGATGTAAAACCCTATTGGTAAGCTATCATTTGTACCACATTTCGATCAAAAAGCAGATACGTCATAAATTAAGCAGCGGGCTCTTGGACTAAAAGCTAGTTACAATATTTTTATAACTTCATATGACACTTAATGTAAAATGGCATTGTATATCAAGTTTCACCGTTGTTTAGTAAGCTGTAAACAAGTACCTACCTAGATGTTATCATATCATGATACTACAAGTTACCCATGGAGCTGGTATAAATAGAAGTTAGACAATGGTCTCTCTGGTGAGTAGAAACTGGTTGCGACCTATTATGGCTAATAATACATCGTGTACCTACATCTAACCTTACTCTTTCAACCATACAATGCTGTGGGTATTGTGCCTTTTCTATTTGATTAGAAATAACAAAATAATGTAATAAATATTATGTCAACATAACAAGTAATAGATGTCAAAAAAAAAATGTTCACTAGGGCGAGCTCATCGCAGTACTGCGATCTCTGCCAACTAACCCCGAGTTTCTGTGACGTTTTTGATATGCATACCAAGCCCGCGGCTTCGCTCGCGGGATAATTTTGGTAGTCGAGCAGAATGGTAAGATCTCCAGATTGCCCTATTTGACTTCCGTTAGATTCATAAAAAATCTTTTTATACATGCCTTACAGTTCTTTTTATTCAAAACCAGTCCGTAGGGTTGAGAATCTGGTGAGAATTCTCCTATGGTTTCCGTGAGTGCCATTATTCATTTTATCGACACCGAAAACTATGGGTTCGACATTAATATCGATTTATTTCACCCCCTTTTACCACACACCTTTAATTTTTTACGAAACTTTACGAAATAATGATCTTGGTTTACATTGTCGTAAAATTCTGCATACTATCTCAATGTGTAAAGTGTACACTTCTATTCAAGGTGGTAAGTTTTCTAAGTGATGGACTTAGAACAATAGTGTGAGACTCTAAAGTACTCCACATATGTACGAATGTATGTATTGTACCTTATTTGTATTATAAAAGTAAATGCTGTGAGATCTGTTTATTACATTATGTTACTTATATAGATTGCAATATAAATACACACGAATACATAGTAATATAGTAAATAAGTTTATCTGTTTTTTATACATAGGGTAAACTGCTAGTCCTATCAAAAAAACGAATGGATATTTTTTTGTAGATAATTTAGTAAGGACTATTTTTGTCACAATCTGGTGGCAGTGATGCGGGGGATGTACGGTCCCCTGACCTAAAAAAGGACTATTTTTATCATTGACTACTTTCTCCTATCTCTTACCGTGTTCTTAAAAATGCGGAGGGGAACATATTCGGGGTGCCAGGGGGTGATGCGACAAGATTATGCGGGGACACTGTGTAAACGACCCTACGTGAAAACTTTCATTTAAAAATCTGATAAGTCATATTTTTAACGGTCGGATTTTAGGCACTTGTGATAAACAGCCAAAAGTATTGTCAGTTGGCGACTCCGTTTAAAATATGTATCCAGTTCATCATCTGTGAATACAGTCGTCTATGTATTTAAGTGCAAAATATCTGTATTTTGATATCACACAAAAAAGGTGGTTGCAAATGTTGCGTCCACTCCTCAATAGATGGCGTTAGCATCCAAAATTAGGTTAATTGTGAAATCGTTTCCAGCTGCAGCATATATACAACTTTCAAAAATTACACGATTGACACCAGGATGTGATGGAATGGGTGAACGTTGCCCTGGGCCTAAAGGGATCACTTAAGCCAGCCAAAGCCGACTCGTAAGCGTCGGAACACCCATCCTGCTTCCTCCCTAAGGGAGTCCGCATAACGCTGCATTATGTGTATGAAGATGCCTCTCGTCTCTGTTGAGGAAAACAACTTAATATCTGTATTTAGTATTTTGCATTTGACATTCAATACTATCAAATGTACTGAAATAATTAGGTAGGTATATTATGACCATTGCTTGTGAATGAGGGTAGTTACTAGTTAGAAGTTAGGGGTAGGTATACCCTCCAGGAATTGGTGCCTGGCACATTGCATTCTTACAGTACTTACTGGATAAAACATGAAACATTGTGTACCTAGCTATTACTTAAGTGATACCTAATTGTAACCAAATGTACTACTAACTGAACTTATTATTGTCATAGTCGCGAGTTCTATAAATGCAAGATAACTTAGGTATCTGATAAAAATTAAAATCCTAAACTATATGTAAGTACTTACATTGAGATTTTCCTCAACGAAGAAGGGAGGTATCAACATTCACATAACGTTATTATGTGAACTCCCTTGGGGAGGGAGCAGGATGGATGTTCCGATGCTTACGAGTCGGCTTTGGCTGGCTTAGGTGATCACTTTATGCTCAGAGCAACGTTCACCCTTCACTTCCGCCTTCGTTGAGGATAATCTCAATGTGAAATAATGCCAAAATAATTTGGGTATATCCCTCTTACATGTAAGTACCTACTAAAAAAAATAAACGTATAAAAAATTATATTTATTACTTTATATCCTAGAACTGTTTTTCGCGGTCTTCCAAACGACACTAAACACGCTCTTCCGAGGCGCTTGTAAGCCTTCATTCCATTGGCGCCTCCCACCAAAAACAGACAGAATAAAAATTTGTAAAAAAAATATGGGTTCTACTCGTGAAGCACTTTCGTGAGATACCAAACACGGAGGGATGCGGTGACTGGATCCTCTCGATCGCTCGGTGTCTTCCGCCAAGGCTTGAGCTGGACAACATCTGACTTACGATCTGGATTTAGTTTCCAACGCTCTTTCATACGATGCCCCACATGACCCTTGGATTCCCTTCAAACGCTTTACATATTTTTTTGTCTCTGGAGAAAGGTGATCTATTTTTGCACAAAATTGTATTGTCACCGAGTTTACGTACGAAGTGGTTGAAAAATTGATTACAAGATTTGCGAACAGACAAAAAAAACTAAAAAACAAAGAGTGCAGTGAAGTTAAATAAAATTTCCTAATAAAACAATACTCTCCATATTTATTTTACGGGTCTAGTCAGTTCAAATTACACCTGAATTAACAACATTGCCTCTAACGCAATACATTTGAATAAAAGTAGCAATCCTTGATAGAGTTCTAGAAACTTGTACAACTCGTACCTGAAAGTAATGGTTTCGTGTTAATCAGGAAATTGACTTTAACCCTCACCCCCTCCCTCGACCCTCAACCCCTTCACTTTAGAGAGGGGGTTGTAAATAATGTCATCAGTAAATTACCCCAAACCGTTTCACCCTTTAATGTTCCTTTAAGTAACACAAGCAAACGTATCAGTAATGTTATTTAACACCACGCTTATATTAACTTCATCTGCCGTTTCTGAAACGTTGTCCGCGTCCACATTTTGCTCTCCAAATTTTAATAACTACCCAATGCCCAGCACCTTGAAATGTTGCACACATATTTGCTTTAGGTGACAGTTTAATATTGTACTACTGTTTTATCATAAACACGTTTCTATTGATAAATTTTCATAAATTTATATTTTATATGGAATACTATTGAATATTTTTAAAACATCATACTGAGATTTTATTGGTGTCTTATTTTTAATGCAGGTACAAAAATGGGAATGAGATTCATTTTTAAAAATGCTTAATCATTGACCCAATTTTATAGACAAGAAAGAATTCTGGTAATCTATTCCTATGTTTTTATTTCACAAAACACCTCACAGTAAGCAAAATATCGGTCGAGTGGTGCAGAAGTGAAAAATATATTATTAACAACACTGAGATTCGAACCAATGACCAGTTGTTTACGCAGAAAACGAATGAGTCAATGACGATTTCGATTCAACATATTTTTACTTTTTATATTAACATCTCTGTCGCCGTCTGTGTTCACTTTTATTCTTCAAATTTTAATAACTTCTCAATGTCCCAGCACCTTGAAATGTTGCACACATATTTGCTTTAGGTGACTTTGAGTTTAATATTGTAGTACTGTTTTTGTCTTCCTATTCGAAAATATGCCAGCCAACGATCTGTCATAAGCCTGATGGAAGGTCCATCCTTTGCTGTGTATCTGTTGAGATAACTACTTGTTACACTCATTTTCGACGATCTGTCATAAGCCTGATGGAAGGTCCATCCTTTGCTGTGCATCTGTTGAGATAACTACTTGTTATACACTTATTTTCGTTCAATGGGCTTATATAATCGAATCTATATTCAGAGATTCGAACCACGATATCGATTTCCGATCGAAGTAACTTAATCACTGTGTGTGTGGTAAGCTACCATTAAATCATTAAATTAAATTTGAAATTTATTGGTAAAGTTAGTTCTGACTTCCAACCAAATAAGACAGACATATACAGAAAATAATTACACCAGTAACGTGTGTGGGGTAATTGCTAATTGCTTTTCAACTCATCAATTTATATCGGAATTAGTGAATTCAGTTAATGGACTCGATATTGAATTGAAATTGACGTTTCCAACAGCTGTTTCTGCCACGGTAATATCCATCGTCGGATTAATAATCAATTGACTTCTGACTTTTGCGGAGGATTTAAATATCGACTTTATCCTTGTGTGCCATTCATGTGTCCAAGTTGGTAAATTTGCCAATTGAAACGTGTTTTTGACAAGATGGATCGGCCACATAGTGCGTCAAGGGGGTCACCTATTTGAATTAATTGAAGGAATGAACGAGGGGACAAACTACAGAGGACGACCAAGGAAAGAATACCTGGACCACCTGTGCCAGGATATGGGCTTCGACTCAGATAAAGAGTTAAAAAGAACCGCACGGGACGGGGAAGGGTGGAGAAGGAGACATGGGGCTTTGCTGCAAATCAATCGTCACGATCTATACTGGAGAAGAAGACTTTATTATTGGGATATACAGTGATGGCAAAATAGAAATAGTATGTATTAGAATTAGTATGTATTCTACTGTTTTCTTTACTTTTTTTGTACTCATGTATGTATCTGTAAATAATTGTAAATATGTTTCCATCCTTGGACAAGGAAACTGAAGGAATATAAGATGCACTGAAAAAAATAATTTGTTAATAATAACCAAAAATTTGGTTATTAATAACCAAATTATTGTGACATCCGAACTGTTAAGTTACGATAAACAAACATTTTGTTGGTAGGCTACTCAAATTGTTTCATAACTGGTTACAAAAAAAATGGGGTCTGTAGCAAAAGTTAAGTTCTTTTAACAAAACATTTTTTTTTATTACAACAAAAATATATGCTGCTATCGCAAAACTATTTTGTTAAAAATTATCAAATTGTTTCGTTGCCATCTGATTTACATTTTGTTATTTGCAATGAAAAAGTTTGGTTGGGATTCTCAACTTTTCTTATACCATGACAAAATCATTTATATAGTAGTAATCAAACCGTTTTGATAAATATATTGCTGTTCTTTTGTTGCATTTACTGAAGTCTTTAGTTCTTTTACCCAAACTGTTTTGATACTTACGCTGCTGGTCCTTTGTTGCATTTATTGAAGTCTTTAGTTCTTTTACCCAAACTGTTTTGATACTTACGCTGCTGTTCCTTTGTTGCATTTATTGAAGTGTTTAGCTATGTGTCCCAAACTGTTTTGATACTTGCAATACTCTTTTTTTGTTGCATTTACTTAAGTGTTTAGTTCTTTTACCTATTTTGTAATGCGCCAAAAGTAGTAAATAATAAAGTATACAGGTAAAAATGTGGATTTAGGAAAACTCATTGTTATGTATAACTTATCATTATTTATTAAATTATCATATAATTTATTAATAATATGGAAAAAAGTGATTTAAAAAAGTTCTTGTATTGAGAGAGTAGACATAAAAATACAAACATAAAAAAAATATGCATTTCAACAACAGCCAATTTGATAAACGCTCTTTTGTTGAGTTCGAAGACAAAAATTGAAACAAATAAAATAGCAAACTTAATAGAGTCGATAAAATAAATGCTACTGTTTTGAAACATATAAAAATAACAAATATAAACAATGAATGCTCTTATGTTGAGCAAAGAGATAAAAATTGAAACAAATAAAATAGCAAACTTAATAGAGTCGATAAAATAAATGCTACTGTTTTGAAACATATAAAAATAGCAAATATAAACAATGAATGCTCTTATGTTGAGCAAAGAGATAAAAATTGAAACAAATAAAATAGCAAACTTAATAGAGTCGATAAAATAAATGCTACTGTTTTGAAACATATAAAAATAGCAAATATAAACAATGAATGCTCTTATGTTGAGCAAAGAGATAAAAATTGAAACAAATAAAATAGCAAACTTAATAGAGTCGATAAAATAAATGCTACTGTTTTGAAACATATAAAAATAGCAAATATAAACAATGAATGTTCTTATGTTGAGCAAAGAGATAAAAATTGAAACAAATAAAATAGCAAACTTAATAGAGTCGATAAAATAAATGCTACTGTTTTGAAACATATAAAAATAGCAAATATAAACAATGAATGCTCTAATGTTGCAAATAAATAATAAAATAGCAAATTTAAACAACAATGAATGCTCTTGTGTTGAGCTTAAAGATAAAATTTTTAACATATAAAAATAGCAAATGTAAACAACAATTAATGCTCTTTATTATATTATGTATTACGAGTTATTACATTATGTTATTATGTTGATTGTTATTGTCTATTTGGTTTTTTTCTATGTAAATTAATTATAATTTTCGAAAGCCCGAGACAGGCCATGGCCTGGTGGGGTGTCACATTGTATTAACATATTGTAAAGAATAAAAATAAGACGTATTATTACATAATATTCTAAACCGCAGGGGACGCGGTATGAGGATATATTATAGTAGTACTGATGAACATTTTCACTGTCTTGAAGTAAATATATATATCAAATCAATTTTATAGTACAGACCTTTGTGTTACATATATTTTACCGTTTGATACTGTATTCATATGATTAGGCGTGTGAGATATTAAACAATCTTGGAAAATAAAATGTTCATTACTTTTAATATCTCGTAATTTAACTTCAAAACAATAAAAATGTTCGTCAAAACAAATTGTTTCTAACGATAAACATTCGAAAATTACTCTATTTACATTATAAACAAAGATATTTTGTACAGACATAAAATTTATATCACCTAGATCTCCAATATCCTCAATGAGAATCGAGCCAGGTTTATAAAGTGTACCTTTAACCTTTGCCCACGATACACGAACAAGTGCATCAGTCGAATCAAGATTTAATGAAGTAATGATTTGACTACGTTTATGTTCCGTAATTCGTTTCGAAGGTCCCGTACTAACAGTTTCCTCTAGAAAGCCTTTCAGGAATATCTCATTAAGTTGTAACTGATGTTTAATGGCGAGTGTTAATGTAATATTTCGTCTATTGCATGAGGTGCGAGCAGCCATTTTAGGCAGTCTATGTTTAGCCTCATATCGCATAGACCAAAAGTTATTTGGTGGACCAAACTTTAACATCATTAAAGGATAATGAATAAGGAAATGAAACTTTGGTTTGAGAGAGTTTCCACTTAATGTTACATATAACTCATTGAGTTCAGATATCAAGCATTTTAATAGGTCACAGGTTCCTTTGTCAACAAATGGAGAAAACACCAGGTCAACAACTTTTCTTAAGGTAATATACATTTTCCAGTAAGAATCACCAGTTGGAATAAAATCACCAATTAGTAAATTTAAATATCTTACAAATGTCAACATCTCCGATGCAGAAAGTCTGATATTACCCTTAGAAATGTGTTCAATACTTAAAAGACAAGGCTTGCTGCTCTTGTCAGGTCCAAAGTCAAAACACGAAATTCTGTCATTCAAAATATGTAATGAGAAATACTTTAAATCACGAATATATTTCAGAAGCAAAAAAGAGACTACATATTTAGCAACACCTTCGAGTATATCATGCATTGCATCAACACCCACCTGATCAAATAAATTAAAATCTTTGACAGCCAGCCATACGCATCTTTCTTTAATACCAAAGTCATTACTTTCTAAATGTGTCTCATACTCAATTGTGTCACGAAGCAGTTCACTATCTTCGTAATATTGATTTCTTAATACTTGTTTGTGCACTTTACAGATACGACATGGATAGTTACTAGAAAATGATTCATGAAAACCAGTGATGGAGTGTATTCCGAGGTTATCTCCTAGAATAAGAGCTAGGCGGAAATGCAGTTTACCCCTAAAGGAAGGAACATTTATTTCTACTCCACTTTCTCGTAAAAAATTTAGTTCGTCTATTAGAGGCTGAAAAATAACATTATTCCCAAATTCGTTTCTATCGGACGAATGAAATAACAAAGCTAGAAATATATTAGATAAAATAGATGCACGCTCTGGAGGAATACAACCTATAGAAATATAAACAGCCCCTAATTTGTGAACACCAGAATGACTCCCAAGGGGATTTCCACTTTCAAAATCATCAAAAAACAAAAACAAGGGTAGAATTTTGTCGTCTCTGTAATTTTTATATTCATTTGCCCAAAAGTTTCCCTGCACAAAATTTGAAATAGGCCTGTCATCTTCAATGTCATGCATAAGACTGTTCATATACTTTAAAGTTTCGTCCAAAACATCATTAATGGAAAAAAATTTTTGCAATACGTGCCTCAGAGGAATAAATTGTAGAGTACATTTCACTGTTTCATTTATCATCGCGCCGTGTTTGTAAGTGTTACACATTCTTTCACCTATTGTAATTTCTTGTGGTGGTATATAAGTACCTTCAGATTTAAAATACTCAAGTCGCTTGAAATCTGTATTGATATTATTTAGCTGTAATTGCAAAATATCTGTACACTTCTGTTTAAATGAAACTACATCAAATTTATGGTGACTCGACATTGACATCTCAGCAAACGTCTTTTCGATACTTTCAGGCACACTTTCTCCAATATATTTACTCATCCCATCTACTACATCCTGGACAATTTTCCGAGGTATCAGAGGGTTTGCATATAATGACGAAAGAAAAAGTGTGAGAGTATGATGTCTATTGAATACTGGTTTCAATGAAGAAATTTTCGGATTGCTATGCAATACAGTACTATTAGAATAATCAGGTGTAGAAATAAAAGCACCATCGGCAGGTGAAATAATTACACTCTCTGAACAATCCGTGTTACTTTGGCGTGTGTGGCATTTAATTAAATGTTTACGAAATGTATTTTTTAGGTGAAATGTACGTGAACAGCCATCATCCACACAATGATAAACGGTAAAACTATTATGGTGGTTAGTAAAATGTTGAAACAACATTTTAATGTTTTCTAAAATCTTTAGGCATATAAAACACGTCGGCATTTTGATTTACCTAATTACTATTTTTTTCAATACCAAGTTCACTTAGAAGGACGTTAACTGTTGTGTAAACTGTATCATATTTTGTGCTCATATTGTACATTGCGGTCTGAATAAATTGCCAAATATTTGCAGACTCTGCTGGATATTTGGCATTCAAAACAAATAATATTTTAAAACATGCATCCACCGCTGAAACAATATTGCTTACCATATATTTTGTGTCGTTTACTATCACATATCTTGCAGAAATTTCTTTTATGGTAGGTCCTACTATAATGATGTATGGCTGTAGAGTTAAGCCCAAATCTGATATTTTTCTTTTCCTCCGTGTAATGGATTCCTCCAGATCTGCTGAACTCTATAAGTGAGTAATAAACCCTTCAAGAGATTCCAGCTTTGAGGGTTTCCACTGAGGCTTGCTTTTTGTTTTTCTTATTGTTGATGTGGTCATGAGGAAAGGAATTGAAATAAAAGCAGCTATGTGGCAACTTTCATCGTCAGTTTCTAAAAAAAATAATTAAGAATAAAATTATTCTTCATATCATATCATAATAGTAATATTATTCTCATAAATTTTCCTAATGGTGTAATCCTGTAATTTTTTTACAAACTCACCATCAAGGTTATTAAAAATCTCTTTTAAAACAATATCAGGTCGCTTCTTCGCCAAAGTAATAAGTTTTTGTCTGTACAGAGGCCAATTCTCAACCAGTTTATTGTCGTATTTTGAATATAATGATTTAAAATCTTCCAATATCTGCAAAAAAAAAATAAGTTCAATAAATAAATTTATTCGTAAGTTAGGAGGAGGCTAAATCTTGAATACAGACCACAAAGCGTACACTAAGAAGAAGACGAAGCTAGTTATTTAGAATAAATATGCTTCATAATGCATTATTTCTCTTTTTTTACTTTTCTACATTATTCCTCTGTTTGAGACAGAAAAGATACACAAATTATTCGTATTTATTCTTTTGCTTTTATGTGTTTAGAAATTGAATGTATATGGATTTAATAATGTGAACTAATTAAAAACTCTTACCAGATATAGACCGCTTGGCTGCTTGAGTGGTTTGAAGGTGTTGAAATATTCGATGATACTAATTTCTGAAGATAATTGCTGCCGTTTTTTACAAGTTATCTCCCATTTGGATTGGACACTTAGCCAAGGATCGCAAGAATTTTTCAGCCATAAAATGGCTTCGTCGATATCTTCTTCTGAGAATTCTTTTAGTTTTTCTACATCATCGGATTGTATGGACCGTGGGGAGGTTGCTGCACTTCTGCCTCTAATAATACCCGATTTTAAATATTCTCTCCTTCTACTTCGGTAACAATCTAGTAATTTTCCTTTTGCACTTCTTCTATGTTTTGAATAGCAGGCGAACGGGATGAAATACACCGAGGGACTTTCCTTTTTAAAAACTTCAGTTACACTATTGGCTAATTTGAAAAAACGGTTACTTGAAATTTTTTTATCTGGGTCATTTTTTAATTCATTAGTGATAATAATGTTGCACAGCTTCCGTCTGGCACTATTGTCTAGTAATCCGTTATAGTCCAAGAGCCCATCGTTGAAATCATGACGGATGTGTTTTTTGATCGAAATGTGGTTTAAAAGAATGTTTAGACATAATATAATACATTGCCATAGGGTTGCCTAGCAAAATCTTGCCGCGAGTACCTTTACCATGATGATTATTGACACCAATTTTGAAGCGAATTGCACCCATCTGTTTTTTAAGTAAAATTAGCACCATCGGAAAGAGGCCGATTTGAAGACATAGAAAAACATGGGTTGCCTGTCCTCAGTCTGCCGCAACCCTAGGCAACCCAGGCCCAAAGATGCCATTTTTCGAAGTAAAATGCACCCATCTGTTTTTTACACGAGTGACACATCAAATTGAAGCTACTGTCTTCCCCGATACGATGGTATAGGGTTGCCTACCTAAAACCTGCCGCAAATTAGGGTTGCCTGCATTTGAATGATGATATTTGAATGATGATGACCTAGTGAAAATGTGGTGGCATATCCAGGAAAATATTATATTTGTTTTTTTCTTGATCATTTCTTATGTTTTTTGGGGTGCTGAATCCGAATTTTAACTTTGCAAGCTTCTAACTATGATGGTTTTCGCGAAAAATACGAAAAACAAAGAGAAAATTGTTTTTCTTAGAGACTTTTTTTATAACTCGAAAAGTATGCACTTTAGAGCAAAAAATGTTAGGACAAAAATAATCTTCAATAAATTTTCTATAAATTTTATTACGTGACATTTTTTCGTCAGACCAATGGTTTAGGAGCTATTACCCTTTAAAACTTTATGAAAATCAGAAAATTGTTCCAACTTTGCACTTTATTTAGATTTCTGCCTACAATAAAAAAACTGCATACTTTTAAAGAATGAATTATAAAATAAAAATGAATTCTCTACGATTATGCTTTTGGGTACTTTACGCTAAGATGCACCATTTAAGAGATAAAGAGTGTTAAAGTTTGATATTATAATTCAAAATATGAATTTTCATAGATGAAGTAGATTAGAAGTTTCTGGTTGTCACATCATTACCAATACATACAAAGGTGTATTAGCGCCAGTATATACAATCAGCTAGCGAAGTTTTATAAACAGTCATGACACTACGTAATAAGAGTAATATCATTTGAGAGTCATTTGTTAAATTATGATGAAAATAAAATAACACTTTTTATAAAAAATAATTATATTCACGTCAAATTGTATCCAAGGCGAAGTTAGTAGATACATTAACATTATACAAGCACATGGAGGTGTGATAAAAAAATACCGCAAATAAATAAAATTATTAATTATTTTATGAATGTTAATTATGGATGAATAAACATAAAACTGAGGAATTTAGGGGGGGGCGGTTGAATTTCACTCCGCTCGGCTGCGGGTGGAGCCGTGCGCGATAAGAACCTTATTTGCCCTTGACTATTTTTAGCTATACTCTTCCAGTCCCATGTTGCAACTTTGCTGGTAATATTTTCTGTAGGTACTTGGCATCACCCGCAGCCGAGTGAGAAAAGTTACAGCAAAATAACAGGCCTGTCAACCTAGAAAAACTCTTTTAATAACTCGGTAATATTTACTGTAGGTACTTGGCATCACCCGCAGCCGAGTGAAAAAAGTTATAGCAAAATAACAGGCCTGTCAAATTAAAGAAACTTGTGTTGTGAAGTGGAGTAGGTCGGGGTCGGGGTAAATATTACCGAGAAATATTATTATTTTGCTATAACTTTTTCACTCGGCTGCGGGTGATGCCAAGTACCTACAGTAAATATTACCGAGTTATGAAAAGAGTTTCTCTAATTTGACAGGCCTGTTATTTTGCTATAACTTTTTTCACTCGGCTGCGGGTGATGCCAAGTACCTACAGTAAATATTACCGAGTTATTAAAAGAGTTTTTCTAGGTTGACAGGCCCGTTATTTTGCTATAACCTTTTTTACTCGGCTGCGGGTGATGCCAAGTACCTACAGAAAATATTACCAGCAAAGTTGCAACATGGGACTGGAAGAGTATAGCTAAAAATAGTCAAGGGCAAATAAGGTTCTTATCGCGCACGGCTCCACCCGCAGCCGAGCGGAGTGAAATTCAACCGCCCCCCCTTAATTCCTCAGTTTTATGTTTTTTCATCCATAATTAACATCCATAAAATAATAAATAATTTTATTAATTTGCGGTATTTTTTTATCACACCTCCATGTGCTTGTATAATGTTAATGTATCTACTAACTTCGCCTTGGATACAATTTGACGTGAATATAATTATTTTTTATAAAAAGTGTTATTTTATTTTCATCATAATTTAACAAATGACTCTCAAATGATATTACTCTTATTACGTAGTGTCATGACTGTTTATAAAACTTCGCTAGCTGATTGTATATACTGGCGCTAATACACCTTTGTATGTATTGGTAATGATGTGACAACCAGAAACTTCTAATCTACTTCATCTATGAAAATTCATATTTTGAATTATAATATCAAACTTTAACACTCTTTATCTCTTAAATGGTGCATCTTAGCGTAAAGTACCCAAAAGCATAATCGTAGAGAATTCATTTTTATTTTATAATTCATTCTTTAAAAGTATGCAGTTTTTTTATTGTAGGCAGAAATCTAAATAAAGTGCAAAGTTGGAACAATTTTCTGATTTTCATAAAGTTTTAAAGGGTAATAGCTCCTAAACCATTGGTCTGACGAAAAAATGTCACGTGATAAAATTTATAGAAAATTTATTGAAGATTATTTTTGTCCTAACATTTTTTGCTCTAAAGTGCATACTTTTCGAGTTATAAAAAAAGTCTCTAAGAAAAACAATTTTCTCTTTGTTTTTCGTATTTTTCGCGAAAACCATCATAGTTAGAAGCTTGCAAAGTTAAAATTCGGATTCAGCACCCCAAAAAACATAAGAAATGATCAAGAAAAAAACAAATATAATATTTTCCTGGATATGCCACCACATTTTCACTAGGTCATCATCATTCAAATATCATCATTCAAATGCAGGCAACCCTAATTTGCGGCAGGTTTTAGGTAGGCAACCCTATACCATCGTATCGGGGAAGACAGTAGCTTCAATTTGATGTGTCACTCGTGTAAAAAACAGATGGGTGCATTTTACTTCGAAAAATGGCATCTTTGGGCCTGGGTTGCCTAGGGTTGCGGCAGACTGAGGACAGGCAACCCATGTTTTTCTATGTCTTCAAATCGGCCTCTTTCCGATGGTGCTAATTTTACTTAAAAAACAGATGGGTGCAATTCGCTTCAAAATTGGTGTCAATAATCATCATGGTAAAGGTACTCGCGGCAAGATTTTGCTAGGCAACCCTATGGCAATGTATTATATTATGTCTAAACATTCTTTTAAACCACATTTCGATCAAAAAACACATCCGTCATGATTTCAACGATGGGCTCTTGGACTATTAGTTTGATACATCAAGAGGAGAGCCTGCCCCTCGTTAGATGTACTTAGCAAGTCGTGCAATTCCTGAAAACATTTAGGAATTTGTAATAAATTTGTATTTGAATACATCGCTACTATCATTGTAAGTATTATTTTGATAAAAAAAATAACTAGGAGTTCTATTAAACACAAAGATTTCACTTACAGATTTTCGATCCTCTAATATTATGATATCATTATTAAATATCGGATCGATAACAAAATCCAGTGTTTTTTGGGTGAATTCATGAGATTCTTCTGATACGGATGTCTGAAAAGAAAATAAAGTGCGTGTTGGAATAAAAATGAAATATGGAATATAATTAAAAATGGCTTGATATAGTTAAGGATATTCTAGTTACTTTAACAAGAAAAAGGTTCGGTGATAAAACATTGTTGTGCCTCCTTTTTAACTTTATATTAACAATTATATGATAAAAAAGGGTTCAAGTAGATAAATTCAAAATACTTATGTAGGTAAGTACATTACTTACTGTTGAGTGATGTAAACTTTTTAAAACTTTAATTTGTGCAGATAATTTGGCGCGATGGCCTATTGTGGGTATCAACTCTTTTATATCTTCTTCACTTAAAAGAAGAAGAGTGTCCACATCAATGTCCTGCTCTGGAAGAAAAACACCATGAATCTAAAACTGAGTAATTATTACTCTTTACCACTCTTGGAATTTGCGTAGATATGCAAGTACACAAAACAAATACACTAGGGTTAAATATTAGATGCAGAGATATGTATTAGAGGAAATAGAAATAAGTTCACCTTATAGTGATATATTAAACATCTCGTGTATATTATTAACACTACCTTAATTTTTGTTATAACAATAAACTATTAAAAATTAACTTGGTACTTACCAACAAATTTTTCAAAGTATGATGATAGACCCCAAGAGGTCAAGTAATCTTTTAGTGTGTTTAATTCGTCGAACATTTTGTCGAACAAAACATAAACAAAAACTCACTTGAACGTTAAACAAACTTTAATAATGACGGTTTATGATACACACTGCGCGGTAAGTCACCGCGCAGCGTTTGACGCCACTCAGTACCGAACGGATTTGGGAAGAACTAACCGTATCAAAATATTTGCGAAACCAAGCAAAATGTTTTTATACGAGTACGAAATTGTTCATTGAAATACCAATTTACAATTGAGTAGTTATTAACAAAACATTTGGGTTATTAATAACAAATATTTTGGAATACCGAACATAACATCTTAGCAAGACGTGTTCAAACATTTCGGCAACATTATAAAAATTATGTTAGCTATTTTTAATAACCTTATTTAGTTACTAATAACCAAATATTTTAGAAGATATTTTCTAAAATATTTTGAGTAACGATACAATCAATTTAGCAATACACACAAAATCGAATTTGATATCCCAACGGAACTATATAGGAATACTAACAAAAAGGTTGATAGATATTAACTAAAAAAAATCACACAAACATATTTTGTATCTGTTTCTAAAAAAAATTGTTATTATAACCGAACTTCGGTTACCAGCACAATAAATTTGGTAAAACATAGTTTTACAAAACAGGTATAGTAAATTATTTTTTTGAGTGTGGGGGTGGAGTTTATCCGGGGGCTCCCTTCTGGCTTACCCAGAGCCCACGTCTGAAAAATATTTTGCCAAGAAGTGCGGGTAAAGAGGACGCTATACGCGCCTGTGCTACCCGGGGATGCGGAGGGCCTTAAGCCCGTGGGAGTCCTTCAGTGTATGTACCTATTATAATTTATTGGTTTGTTGGGTAGGTATCTGATGGTTATGTGAGGATTATCCACAAAACACGAGGGAAATCTAACAAGTGCAAGCTTATTATGTTTATGAGACGTAGGTTATAAAATATAACTAGGTATCTTCATAATCTCTTTACATAATCGCATCAATATTTCAATAATACACCTACATCCATAAGTAGTTGGTATATATAGGTAGCATAGTGTTTTATAGAGTAGAGTATTGACATAGTACTGAGGCTACAGAAATAGGTGATATCATTCCCAATATGGTCGAAAGTTACATACTGACATTTCAAAAATTTCTAAAAAAGGGAGACCCTAGGTCTTGACAACCTTACTAAATACGCTTTGGAACAAATAGAGTAGATACATTGAACCTTTATCTGGGGAATAACTATAAAAGATTTTTTATATCTTGTATAGATTTCTCTAAAAAAATGTGTAAAACATCTCTGATCTTTTTTCCGAAAGACAGAAACTCGATTCCCGAAACTCGCAGAGCTTTTTTTTTGTATTGTTAATATGCATTAAAATCTAAGGAATGACCGTAAGTTTTTTGATTGAAGCGAAATTAACCCAAAATAAAACTCTATTTTTATGTATTTTTTGGATATTGCTTTTGCAATAAGTCCGCCTTTTGGCACACTGCATTGTTTTGTTTTTGTTGTTACATATATTTACTGGCCAATAAAGTTTTATTTATTTATTTTTAACATTTTATCATGCGACTGTTCATTCGATTTTGAACCTTAATCCGTGAAATGACCGTTGGGTCCCAATGAAACGCATATACATACATACTCGTATACCATACTGTGTACCTACATTGTTGACTAGACCAGCGGTTCCTAAATTGTGTTCCGCGGAAGGGTCACAGGGGTTCCGAGAGTTTTGTCGTAGTAAAGGCTGAAATTTCATCCTTCACATTAAATATCAAACATGTAATAAAATAAAATAAAAACATGTTTTTTTTTGTCGAACATAACATACAAACGTGTCATGCGTGTTAAAATGTAATTTTTGTCAATTTGCTTTTTTGTTGTCGAGATAGGGTTCCCCCAAAAATAGGTAGATAGATTAGGGTTCCGTAGCCAAAAAGAATTGGGAACCGCTGGATTAGACTAATCAAGCGACAGGAACTGAACAGCTCGCATTCATCAACGACCAGAAATCACAAACCATTGTACGACGTACCTACGCTAAGTTAACATGCATTTTGTCATTAGAAAATCTAATTATTTATTTATTTGTTCTTTTCTAATTATTATCAATTATTTATTCTATTATAATTATTATGATTTATTTTATTCTGTTATTTTATTTTTTGTACGTTTTAATACCTGTAGGTATTTGTTTTTTATTACTCTCTAGGAACTACAACCACATTGAAATGTCATAGGGTTCTGATCCAAGACCAATGGTTGCCAACTAATGGACAACCTTAATGAAGAGATGACCCTACTGCTAAACTACGGTATCAACCATCACCAACCAGCTATATACTTACAAACAAAATATTATATTACTAGCTGTATTTCCCGTGCTTCGCAACGGCTAAAATTGTGTACGGGTGGTGAAGTTACATCGTCTTAGAATTAAATACCTGCAATGTAATAAATTTTGGCATATAGGAAGGAATATATTTGTTTTACCTAGTAAAATTATTTTTTATGTATATAGGATTCTGCTCAATTCAAATTTCACAAAAAGATAGTAAAAAAAAGAAGAAAAAAGCGTTGGGTATAGAGTGGGATCGAACTCGTACCCTCGCATCGCATAACACTCAATTTAAGTTAAGTACGCTAGCCCCTACACCACGCGAGTCAAAACAGATGACGACAGAAAGCGCCGCGGAGCAAATGTCAAAACTATTTTTTAATTATTATAGACACATTTTTAGTCATACAGAAGTATTTGTAGAGCAAAAACATTGTATAAAAATAATCCTTAGATGTATATCCTAGTTCTAGATTATGTAACGACGCAAACAAATTTAAAAACCATATTAACGGGACTACTTTAAATGGCTTCTTTCATTTTCATACTAACTTGATAGAATTCAGTATCTTGGGAAAATTGATAATTTTACCAAACCACGATACAAATCATATATTTTAATAGCCTATGTTGAAGCCGAGATTCCATTTGTAAGTTTATTTAATAGATGAATGTCTAAAATCGTCTGGTATTAGAGTTTACTTTGGACGCGAATCGTCAATTTTTTCAGATTCTTTCCCGGGTCATTTATAATTCATAGATGGCGGTAGTGATGTTTTATAAAATCAGAAATGAAATAAAAAATCATTATAAATCAATAATTCCCTTTGTTGGACATATTTTTATCCAAAATATCAATACAATCTCGTGCAAAGTCAGTGGCGTATACGAATATCTACTTTTTGTATTGTACGTATATAATTAAAACAAAATTAAATTAGGTGCAATGCGAAATGTTTTTTGTAAACAGTATATATACACGTTTCAAAATAACGTTCTGATGTGATTGTGACGGCGTTTTGTCAAATACTCAACGCTGCCGAAAATCCACAATTATTAAGGAGATTTTAGGTATAGACGAAATTATAAAGTCACAAGAAATGTGTATGTACCTACATTTCGGTGTCAGGAAATAATCATACAAGAAAAAATATCGCGGTAGAAAACCTCACGGAAAAAATCCCACATGTAAGAAATCTCACATGCAAAAATAATTAATTATTTATAAGACAATATCTATCTACTAATTATTTATATAAGACACTATAATTGATATTTTATAGTTAAATTTAGTGATCTATCTAATCTACCTTTATAAAAATTATAAAATTTATCAATATCAATGTGACAACCAAATTGTACGATAAATTTCGAATAAAAATAAAGACGTGTTTTCATGTGATATTTTTGCATGTGAGATTTCTTCCATATAAGATTTTTTCAATGTGAGATTATTTTGATGAGAATTTTTCTCCTGACATTTTTTCCTGCGTGATTTTATCATGTAACTCGACATTTCCTACCGTTTACTCAAAAAAATGACGTGCCAAATGAGAGGGGATGGATGGATGCGGATGGTTAGAATGTAATAACTCCGAAAAAAAAACTCATCAATTTTAATATCATCATCTATAATAATAACAAAACTTCGCAGTTTCTCATTTTGGAATGATAAATTACCCCACATTTAAGGTGTCAAAACTCGTATATAATAATAACTATAACAAATGAAATGAGATTTTACAAAAAAATACGATTTTTGGCGGGATACCTAACCTACAAAAATTTAAGCAAATGAATGCGGCGTGACTTGCGAAAAAAATGAATGAAAGTCATCGATTTATCGAAAACTAATAAAATGGTAGGTATACATATATTCGTAATTTAGGTTAGTTGGAAGAGATCATTCTATAGCGAAAAGTTCGCCCTAGTGAACATTGCTTATTATTATTCAATATTATTATTTTTGTGTATTTACATTTCATATACATACACGGTATTAATAGTATGCATACCGTCATTTCAAAAAATTCAAAAAACGGGAGACCTTAGATCTCAACAACCTTACAAAATATGTTTTGGAAAAAAATACAGTAGATACATTGAACCTTTATCTAGGGAATGACTGTAAAAGATTTTTTATATCTTGTATAGATTTCTCAAAAAAAAATTGTGATAAACACATATCTTTTTTCCGGAAGACAGCAACTCGTTTCCCGAAAGTCGCAGAGAAATTATTTTTTGTATTACAAAAAAATATGCGTTTTAAAATCTAGGGAATGACCATAATTTTTTTTAAGAAAGCGAAATAAACCCGTAAAACTAAAAATAAAACGCTATTTTTAACATTTTATCATCATGCGATTTTCATGCTATTTTGAAGCTTAACGCGAGACGTCATAGTTGGGTCCCGAATTTTAACATTTCCTACAAAATACCCACTACAAAATTTTTCAAAAATAAACTCTCAAATATACTACAAAAGTTCATACCGCAATTCACGACCTTCGGCAATGAGGAACGACGGCAAATAAAACAATTAACAATATTTCCGTATTAATCTAGATAATAAGTTACTCGGTGGCACAGTGGTGAGAGAAATTTCTCTGCGAGTTCGTTATACTAATTACAATGACCCGCGTGGGAACTTTGAGAGAGAGAATGAATAGGTATAATGAAAATAAATGGATAATACACCCATAGAATATATCTGTAGCATTTACTATAGAAGAAATAATAGCAGGTAGTTATTGGTATGGAATGTAAATATACTGAACCATGCTGGCTAATTGCTTTCTTTAATTAATTGGTTTAGGTGTATAGGTTATTTCACGTGTATTTATTCCGAAGACAATCAATTGTGTAGGTACACATCTAAGTGTCACAACAAATAGTATGTTCGACCTTAAGCCGAATACCGAATATTCGGCCAGGAGCATGGCCGAATATTTTTATTACAATTTCCATATCCATACCATTTTCATTTCCACAACAACCAAGGCGACATGACGCAACCCTGTTTAACCCCTTTTGTGAGAGTGAACCACTGCGACAAGCAGAGCTCTCCGAGAATCAACTGGTCGCTCACCCCATATTCCGACAGCACACGCCAGTCTTTCTCGGTCCACAACCTTCTTTAGATCCACAAACGCGCAGAAGAGTCTCTAGGTTTAGCCAGAAGCTTCTCCACGACCATCCGTAGGGAGAAAATCGTGCTTCACGTGAAATCGAAACGGGTACAAAGTAAGATCGTAAAAGGAATGAAATTACAAAGTACCATTCCTGAAAAAAGTTATACGATTGCCCTTTTTAAAGTTCACCAGTGCGACATTTCGAGTTCACTGAATCTTGTAAGTATGACAGACTATAGGGAGACGTTGGCCTAATATCCCTAATCGCCACAAGTCTCCGAGTCGTCAGTGTTACTAAGTAATATGGGTGTGATGTGACAGACAATGATGGTACTAGAATATTAGGAGTAATGTCTTATACAAGTCATGGCCTAATCACCATCAGGAACTGGGAACGTTTGAGTTTGTCGGCCTATATTGCCACTAAGAACATAATATACCTAATACAGAGTATATCAGTCATCAGTGTAATCACTATTAAACAAAATAAGACGCGTTTTATGAAGGCGATATTTCAAAAAGAAAGTTGACAGATGCCAGAATGAGCGACGCAATTGGTTCTTTTGTCAAAGTGTGTTTTTCTATACCTCCTATGTTTGGGGGTGACTAAACGAATATGCGAAAAATTGCGTCGGAAACAGTGAGGATCACAGGAGGAGATGTCATCCTAAGACTTAAAACTTTGATAAATGAGAATATGTTTTAGTGACTCTAGCGTGTAGAAATCTGACTATTGTAAATTTTGTAGATAAAAAAAAAAAAAAAAATCACCACTGAAATTTACTGAAACTTGAGATTATTCCCATAGTTTGTTAGATATAATGATGTAATTGAGATCCCGTAAATTTCAGGGGTACTTTCGGAATATTATTTTATTCAAGGAATTTCCAAATATTGTAATTCTAAAACAGCCAATCTGTAGTACATACTTTCATCTATCACTGTCTTCAGTTTCAAGACGATTCTCTAAGTATTGGCTGACAAACATTCAGGGCGCCGAAGCCGGATGACAGCATATAGGACCTTAAGACAATTTTCTGATTAACATCTTCCTAGGGAATATTGCACTCTGTATTATATTGTATAAATAGCTATTGCAATAACATACAATACAATATATTGTAATGTTGTTGTTTTGGCAGAAGTAATATAGGAACTGAATTATTTCAGAATAGATCCGAGGAAGTGAATTAAGTAGCAGAACCGACAACTAGTTTGATATACCCGACCAGTAGACTCGTTAATATAATATGTGTAGTAGTAATATTGTTTATGTTGTCCCCAATATGATAATGACATACTATTGTACTATGAGTACTATTGAGTACTTGAAGTACTAATTGGTAATCGCATTGACTATTAGTATTGCTAATATGAAGTGTGAAAATAGCTTATTGTTATAACATAGTCGTGAATACTTTTGTTATTTATTTACTTTGTCGTTTGACAAATGTTCTGCCAAAATAAACTACAGTTTTTGCAGTTTTAAACAGTTAGTGATTGGTTTTTGTACTCAATGTTTATGGATTTACATACTATAATAAACCTAAACAGATATTCTTTTTTGTTGTTGTAAAAACGTATAGGTACTTAAATAATAATTGTGCATTTATTTTTCTTAATTAATACCATTGTAATAGAATAAAAATTGACAAGTTTGATCTTTCCACTGCTGGATATATAGGCCTCCTCCAAACACTCCCACTCTTTTCTATCACTCACCTTTCCCACTGGCTACCAAAGTTACATTGTCTGGGGGTCCACTCACTACCGGATCCAGGGGGGGGGCTAGGGGGCTGAAGCCCCCTCCAAAACCACGAGTGACAGTACTTTATATATAACTAGTTTCCGAAGAATCACATTATTACCACATCGTTTTCTTATCATGTCATGAATTTTCTAGAACTACAATACTGGGTCCACCTATTATCATTTTGTTTTGCCATGTGCCCTGTCCATTGCTATTTCAATCTATCTGTACGTGAACGCTTTTTGGCGACATTTTTGTGCGATGGATATTATATCTTATCATTATCAATATCATTCTATATTTTTATCTTAATTATCGTAAAACCTGTACCAAAATGATAATGGATCATCTAGATATCAATTATCTATAATATTTATCAACAAACATAATACCTAGTTATCTCATACGTCCATACATTAGCTTAACCATGACTTTGATAGTTACCCATTAGAAAGATGTTTGACATGCATTTCTATAACATCATGTTTTTTCAATGTGGTGTAACCAGCGAATACGCATCTAAGTTTACATTTACTTACCAAACATTTCATAATTTACTTTTTGCAGTGTGCATGTGCGACGGATGAGTGTGTGAGCGAGACTGGGTATGTGTATAAGGTGTTCGGATGCTTGATGCGGGTGACGGCTGAACCACGAATTTTGAACTAATCTTTTTACTTAGGTTACCTACATAGCAGTGACAAGGGTCCTAAGAACATGATTCCCTTTGAGTTGCCTTTTCGGTTTAGGATGATAAAATTATAGGTTTAATCTAACACAATTCAATCAAAAATGTTAGTCCCGGCTTCCCTCCTACAGAAATTCACTCTTCGCCACTGCTACATAGCTGTTGTCTGTTTTATGCTTTTGAGTGCAAAATATTTTTAAAAATTAAAAGATGCACTATCTAATATATGCGTGTGGTGTGTGCACACTGCACTGTAGACAACTCTACCTCGATTTTCAGAAGGATGGTGAACCTTTTTGCTGAACATAATGAGATGGTAGCTTTGTAGATTTTTACGGTCCTTGTTAATATCTTCTCCATTCTTCTCGGGTGTACCGTGTAGGTTGTCGATGTTGTCGAGCTTTCGGCCCACTTGCTGAGGCCATCATCATCTTCAGAACTAATGTGGTAGCTACTACATTAGTCCTGAAGATGCCCTCAGCAAGTGGGCCGAAAGAGACAAGACAACCTACACACGGTACACCCGAGAAGAATGGAGAAGATATAATGAGATGGTATTTACCAGAGCTGGGCAGAAAAGCGTTAATCCGTTAATCGTTAATTAACGAAGTTAACATTTTGGTTAACGATTTAACGCTTTTCTCACCTCCGAAAATTGTTAACGGATTATTTAACTTCCGTTACATTTTACTTCCGTTAATTTAGTCCGTTAATATTTGATTGTTTGCATAGACATCATAGGGAATCCAAGGGTTGTATTGGGTTATGTGCGTGGTATCGTATGCTGTTGGGCGTTGGAAAAGAAATTCAGATCGAAAGTCAAATTTTGTCCAGCTCAAGCCATCGGGAAAGTGAGCGGCCGAGATTGTCGAGAGGATCCAGTCACCACAGACCGCCGTGTTTGGTGTCTCATGAAAGTTTATGGATGTATTCAAATAATAATTAATTATTATATTCAGGGGGAGCAATCTATGGGGAGGTGGCAGCTTAGAGACTGGAATACGACGTATATACTTTTTCATACTAAATTATACAACCTCACAAAAATCACATTTCTACCACATCCCATCGTATCAAAAATTTTCAAAAATTTACCATAAATCCATTAAAATGTTAATGTTTCTTTAAAACAAATTGCCTGAACATATTTTTATTTCAAATAGGTTTATGTTTATGTTTTTTATTAATATGTATATTTTATTTCACGAACATAAACTAGATTTATATAACGACCTCTTTTATGTACATGCTTTTGTCTTGTGGCAAAATATTTCCGTGCCCCGCTAGTTTTTGGTCCATTTCTAATGGAAAACATTTTTAATACATATTAATTTGCAGCATATTTTATGCATTTTTATTTCATCAAAATAAATCAAACTACATAACGACCTTCTATGTCCCCACCTCAAAAAAAAAATCGGCTGCGGCGCCTTTCAAACACTGACGCTAGCGACGTCCATGGGCGAGTGTAATAAAAAATGTACCTAGGTGTTTATAAAAAGACATTTTACTTATTTTCGAGAATGAGACTCGCCACCCATTATGTATGTTTTATTTCTTGTAGGCACATTGTATTTGTGTACCCACTTTGTTGGGATACATCGTGATAGTGTGATAGTAGTGGTACTTATGTAGTTCTATTTTATGCCACTCAACCTCGATTTTTTAGATTAACGCTTTAACGGATTAACGTTAACTTCCGTTACATTTTTCAAAATGTAACGCTTTAACGATTAACGAAGTTAACTTTTTAGTTAACGGATTAACGATTAACGAAGTTAACTTTTTGATTAACGGTGCCCACCACTGGTATTTACTATTTGTCTTTTTCAATTTCCAGAACTTTACAGGACACTCGAAAACAATATATATTATGATCCACTTGGGGAGCGGACATGGCAGAAGAAAAAGCATACTTTTCATTATTGTCGCGTAGTCAAGAACAATTTCGTTGTATTTTATGATGTCGCATGCTTCGCTTAATTATTAAAGAGATTCGTTATTTCTGACATTAAATGAAAATTGTAATAAAATTAATATTAGATATTCAATTAAAATTAGAAACATTAAAATGATTCGTGACAGAGAGCTTCTGTGACAGGCGAGCATAATAAAGTTTGACAGTTATCATTTTAAAAGTTTTAATTGAATTACTATTGTTGTATTTATTAATTGTTTAAGTAAACTAATATAAAACAATAAATCACAATAAAATAATTGTTTTTATAAACGAAATACGACAATATTTAAGCTAGTAAAATTGTCTGCAAAATTATTGTGAATTTAAATTTAGGTTTGTTTTTAATGGAGATAGATCATTGCTTGTACAACGTTATTAATTATTATTGAATAATGCCACGAGATACATAATATGAGGTAACCAGCGACAGATGTACAAGTGTGCTATGTGATTTTTTCATGAACACGACACATTATTCGTGTGTTTGACCACAAAACTACCTAATTAATAGACATCCGTTGAATTAATGATGAAAGGATAACAAAGAATATATACCTGGAAAAAATAAAGGGTGTGAGAAAACGCGGCCGTCCAAGAACCACATATGGCTTGACCATGTAGATCAGTTTCTCAGGGACGGACGTGTTCTGAGCAAAAGGATTTAATTTCATTTTAAAGTCTACACTTTCTAAAAAACACCTTTTGCAAGATGATGTTTTGAGTAAAAGGAATAGTAGAGTGTGTATGACGAATTGCATGAATGTGACGGAAGCACGAAGTGTGTGTGAGGACAGATACATATTGTAAGGCTCGTAATGTGAGAACCTCCAGAAATGGGGAATAGCTGAGAACGCGACGTGCTACTGCGGGCAGCTGCAGGACACTGAGCACCTCCTGGCGTGCCCAATGGCTCCTGGGCGGTGCACATGGGAGAGCCTCGCAGATCTCTCTCCCTTGGAAAATGACGCAGGAGAGTTTGTGGCTTTCTGGGAGCGGATGGGGGTTAGTGAGTGCCGACCAACACGATAAGAAGAAAAGTGGTATAAGAAGACCCGAAATATATGTTGAAGTATCTTACCTGTATTATGGTGGGACAGCTGCCTATCCTGGATTACTGGGGATGCCCGGACGTCAGTCATTGTGTCCTGCAAAGCTGCGACCTTTCTTCAAAATATAACTTCAACTCCTCAAACAAACCACACCAAAATCACTGCACTTTTTATCACTGTGACCTCTGTACAAATCAGCTGATTTAACAGCTCTTTTTAATTGGGTATTAACTGACACTGATCACTGATAATTTTCACAGATTAATTTGTAACGATCGATACGTTTTCTTTATTTTTATCACCTGTTTTTTTATAGCCTTGAAAATCAAGATTTTATTAATTTATTTAAATACTCATTTATTAACAACTATGTAATTGATAAAATATTGTAAAATATTTTCCTGTTTTTAGTCTAAAAATACTAAAATGAATAGTTTTATCTGATTAAGCAAAGAACACGTCCGCTCTGTATGGAACTCATATTCAAAATGATCTTATATAGGTAAGGTAGTTAATTGGCAAAAACTGCAATACATTCTTATATAGGTAAGGTATTTGAGAAAATTCGTAAAATCATTTTTATAGCTCGAAACAGTCGCGACCCAACTATGACGTCACGGTCATTTGCCGCGGCATTAAGGTTCAAAATCGCATGAACAATTGCATGATAAAATTTCGGTTCAATCAAAAAACTTTTACGGTCATTCCCTAGATTTTAATGCATGTTATCATTAGAAAATAAAAATTTCTCCGTGACTTTCGGAAAAAAAGATCAGAGGTGTTTTTCTCATTTTTTTTTTGAGAAATCTATACAAGATATAATAAAATCTTTGTCGTTTACTAGATAAAGGTTCAATGTATCTACTCTATTTTTTTCCAAAGCATATTTAGTAATGGTTGTCGAGATCTAAGGTCTCCCGTTTTTAGAAATTGTAGAAATGTCAATATGCATACCTTAATGTGGAAGATAGATTCGTGACTCCATCATAGGAAAATAATGAACATCAAACTACAAGAGTGATTACTGAGGGATATTTTCATATTATATCTTGACAATACAGTCTTGATTGATATTTTCCTCCATTTTCCTACACAATACAATAGAATCTTCCCTTTTCTTCTCATATTTCCTTTGTTGACCCAAAGGGGAGATGTGTTTAATATCACTCACACTCAAACACACTCACAACAGTACATTAGTAGTCTATTACTACCCGACTATCCCCTAATATTTCTAACTTGCTAATGTTTCGATGTTTTCACCGCAAAACATCGAGAATTGACTACCTAGTGAAACACTACAGTGTGTCTTGAATGAATTATAAAGTTGCCAACGAACACGTCGATTCATCGAAAGTAAAGTTTTTAGATATTTTAAAAATATTTATTAGAGCATTTTGAAAAACAGAATGACAAAAACCGTGTGTCTCAAAGTTTATTCCAAAACTCCGCGTTCTGCCAACCTACTGTTTATTGTTCTCTAATCATCCGTAGGTCCTATTTAAGACACTCGGAATCGTCACGTTTACATATTAAACAAACAATATAAAATGCGATACATCAATAAACAGTTACGGCAGAAAATAATGAAATCAATAAACACATGGTCACAAAACAAAACTTAAAGCAGGTGTGGTTTAGTTCAATGCAGGTCTGGATGTAAATTGTCCAGAACTACATTACGCCATTGACAACAGAAATTGAGAGAGAAATCAGTATAAGACACAAGTTTTTCAAGCTTACTGTAAAGTGTACAAAGACAACCCAGATTCATTAAAAAATACATCGATGTCTCAATTTTGATGACACATCTTAGAGAACGATATTATTCGATGCTATTATGAAAAGTGAATTATTCCTATTCACCGCAAGTTAGTGTTTGTGGGGTGTTTTTGTGCATTAGTATGATGTTCAGCTGAAGTGGTTTTGGAAACAAAGAGTAAATATTTAGTAGGTATTGTTGTTTGTGGTGGCATGTGGAGAGGAGGGGAAGTTTGGAGTAATGACTAATCGATATTTAAGTACCGAAAAATGACATGAAAATTGTAAGGATATCAATCTTGGAGTAATTTATGAACACAACTAAAAAACTTGTTAGGAACCACTCTTACATTAATTCTCCACATAGAACTTAATTGAAACGTGTTTATGATAAAACAGTAGTACAATATTAAACTGTCACCTAAAGCAAATATGTGTGCAACATTTCAAAGTGCTGGGACATTGGGAAGTTATTAAAATTTGAACAGGTAAATGTAGATTCAGAACGCAGAAAACAGATGAAATTAAATAAAAGCATGGTAAAAAGGATTTGAGCTTGCATGCTTTTTGTTGTTCCCAATACTTTCCTAGACATTTTTAGTGAGCTTAAAGCGTTAGTCGTGAAGTTCACAATAATACATTGCCAGCGCCGGGATTCGAACCCAGTACCTCTAGCTTGGGAGTCCCCAATTATCAATCTTCACTTTTGATTATTATAACAATCTATCTGTATCCTCCCGCCGCGTCTCTTGCAGGATTTTTTTATTTGTCACATACCCTCTACGATTTCTTTTAGTCAAAACGCAACCATCCTTGAGAATTTGGATGCACGTTCTTATCTAATTCATCTAGAAAATTGACTAAAAAATAAAATCGTTGTGATCAATGATATCTTTGTCTTAATATGTTAAGAATTACGATGGACGAATTTGGCGCAGTTGGTTGAGGCGGCAGACTCTCAAGCGAGAGGTGCCAGGTTCAAACCCCGGCGCTGGCGATGTATTCCACACATTGCGATACAGGCTTTTAACCTAGTGCAAAGTGTGCAGGAAAGTATTTGGGTTTGTGTTTGCAAGCCCAGATCCTATCATAAAAAAAAATTAAAGATCTATAGTTCCGGGCATCCGGCATAATATATCCTTTCGTTGATTACAATCTAATGGCATTGTTTCTCCATTGAATGACTCCATCACCAGTAGTAAGACAACACACCCATCACTTCGTCTTGCTCGGTTCACATGTAATATTGTGGGTGTGACCAAGTCTACGACAAAATCTATAACAAATATTCTCGCTTCATAAATTCATATAAGTGCTGCACGAATATAGTTTATTTGGGAACTTTTCGGAACCAAACAATGGATTTTATGTTTATGACCACACGACAATCATTTACATGGTCGTCCTAGACTCGCCTGGACCGATCATGTCGACAAGATTCCGAGGATGGACGCGTTTTTAGAAAAATATACCTACCGGAGACCGATTATTTTTATTTTATTTATTTCTTAATTTACTTACTTACACTTTTGGTGAACAATATACATCAGAGACATGTAAACATTACAAATATAAATCACAACATTTGTTTACTAGGGCGAGCTAATCGCAGGGCTGCGATCTCTGCCAGCTAACTAAGATTACGACTATTACATGAAGCAATGTGTGCAAGGATTGGGCGGTCTGTCCTCTCTGCCCGCCCCGCAAGGGATGCGTCGTGAGGGGGTTAGATAGATAACAATTAATATTGCACTTACCTATTTCTAAGATCACTCGCATACGAGTAGATAGCCGCAAAACCCACAGTGTTTCGCTAATTATTATTAGCATTCATTACTTATGTAGTAAACAGTGCAACTAACTCAGGTATACATTAAATTTATTCACATGTTAATTAACATTATGTATGTATGTGCTTAGATGTTTGTGTGTTTATGTGCATACTTGCATAATCACTCTAATGCTTGTTTTGTACAAGTTTAAAACAATTTGCATACGAGTACATTATGCATAATTTAGTTCACACGGTTAGCAAATAAATGACATTATGTTCCGTATGTTCATTGTTAAATAATATATACGAGTAGTATTTGTAAATATAATTTGTCTAAATAGTATACCAACCAGTGGCAAAAAGTAGATTTCTGCAAAAGGGAAGCCGGGGATAACATTTCTTATGGGATTACGTCAGATAAGACACTATTATACCTATCATTTTCTCCAAAAGGTAACTCGATGGGAATCGTGTTCTTAGGTAGCTTCGCGCCTGATACCTACCTACCTATTAAAAATAACTAAGTATACTTTTTTATGAACCACGCTCATTGGTCCATTCCATTACAAGAAAGAGAACTTCACTAATTCTGATCAATCAAGTTATAGACTAAAAGAAGCGGTAGGTTGATAGCTATCTAAATCTACATTAATATAATGTAGCATTATGTGAACTCCCTTGGTGAGGAAGCAGGATATGTGTTTCGACGCTTACAAGTCGGCTTTGGCTGGCTTAAGTGATCACTTTACAATTTATTGTTTACTGTGACTTTTCTATGTTTTGTTTATAATTGTATAACAGCACACTGGACGGCTAAATGGCGATGAGCTGTCGAGCCGGCCGGTGCCATATTATGTCCAAATAAATAAATCGCTCATTCGTTTCGACCATAAAAAACGTACAGTAGGTATGTATGACGAATTGCACAAATGTGACAGAAGCAATAAGTGTGTGTAAGGATAGGGCGGAAGTCTAGCAATCTGTTCTCTATGCCTATCTCGCAAGGGATGTGGTGTGATAGGATAGAATTGAACATTCGTTTTGACCTTAGACAATGTAATAAATTAGAAATGTCACTAAAATTAAACTAAAATTAAATAGCGATTTGACGATAAAAGCGACAGTGTTATGCAATATAGCCACAACTAAAATAACATCACTATCAACAGATTACATAATTCTGGTGTAAATCTGGTACCTATGTTTGTAACGGAGGACTGTGGCAACTTATGCGAGTCGTTCGAATATATACGAAATTTAAAACACATCTTCACTTATAGTCAAAAACATTCGGCTAATACAATTTTTATTGACAAAATTGAGTAACATGAACACTAGTCTACAAAATGTTTTGAATGGTTATCGATAGAAGTCGACATTTTTAGAAGTTGCGGGCTTAGAAGGGAGGGAATGTTTAATTTGTACATTTTGATTTATAAATCGAATTGGTAAATATTGTACCTCGTACAAGAAGCATTCAAGAAGAATAAAAAATGCTATACTTACAAAATAAAAATTTAATGTACCATAAGTATGTACCTACGTACAATAATTGCAGGTAGATACGTGTAATGATAGGGAATTATTCTGGCATTGTGTTCTCTCTACCCATCCCGAAAATCGCGTCATTTTTGACGTGTTTCAGTTAGTATTCTAATATTAATATGCCTACTTGTAGGTCAAGGAGAGGTACACTGATGAATGTTAATATGTTCATATACCTGTAAGTATATACCTGTATGTATCTATTCTATTATTTGGTTTAGGAATTATGATTGTTATTCTGACTCTATGACTTGTTCGCCTTGGTACATCGTCCATGAATTACCTCATTTGTCATACAATATTTTTAGCACAGATGACCCAACCAAAAATGCATCACAAATATGGTTTCTTTATATTACTATGGCTATTGTTATAATAATTGGGTATAGAATAGCGCAAAATGTCGCGATGAGCGCGATGGATAGGCCATAACATCAGGCACCTAAGCCTGCTCATCACTATAGCAGAAGGAATGGTAGAGGGTAGTAATGTGAGAGGTCGCCCGAGAAGCAGTTATAAAGGATGGACTTTTCATCAGGCTTATGACTGATTGTCGGCTGGCTTAATGTGATCACTTTACACTTAAGTAACATTCACGAATTCCAGTCTGCTGCAGCCGGGAATCGAACCGGTGAATTTTACTTAAGTGTAAAGTGATCATATTAAGCCAGCCGACGATCAATCATAAGCCTGATGTAAAGTCCATCCTTTGCTGTATATCTGTTGAGATATAACTACTCGTTATATTCGACTACGACGTATAGAAAATCCCGATGTTATTGATTAAAAAATATTTTTTTAGAAATACACTCGTAATAATTGATTGATCTGATAAAATAAGATATAAAAATACTAACAAATATTAGGTATATAGATATAATTTAAGATAGAATATTGGAAGCAAAGTAATTTAGAATCCGCGATTAAAATATTAGATCGTTTGAGTTTATCAACTATACGAGTACATTATGTGTCTTTGGTGTGTAGTGTTTTTGTATCTACAGTGACAGAGTGCCAACTTACTATCAATATAATTACTATCGTTGATTTCAACGACTTCACTGACCTTTCGTAATCCATCCCACTATCCCAGCAGAATAGACCGATGACTCTACAAGAAATTTGGCACACTTCAATTAGGTTGGGTTCCGTACATTTCGCAACTTTCTGCATATCTCCTCTTTTTTCTTTGAATGATTATTGAATTAACCAATGTTTATTCATTAATTATCAATGATAATTAATCAATCCTTAAAATGTATTGTAACTACATAACAATACATTTTTGAAATAAAGTTCATTTGAGTTAGAGAAAAGAAAAGGTCCTAAAACTATACCCTGGAGTACACCCGATGGTGGGTCAAATATGTATTAATTTTCTTCTTATCTTCGTTAGTATTTAACTTATTTCAAACAAGGAATTATTACGGTGGAGATCGGTGACGAATTGGACCACGACCAATTCATCTTTTAGTACAAAATAGAAAAAAAAACTAGAAGTGATTCTATAGCAACCACGTTTTTTTTTATAAAAAAGAATCTGGGCTTGCCTGCATAAACCTTTCAGCACACTTTGCACTAGGCTAAAAGCCTGTATCGCAAAGTGCGGAATACATCGCTAGCGCCGGGGTTTGAACCTGGCACCTCCCGCTTGACAGACTGCTGACTAACCATGTACTGAGTTTCTTTACTTATTTACTTTCGAAGAACTTATAATAGTTCTGTGATTGATTCATAATTTGGCGTTTCTCATCATCAAAACAGTAGGTATCTTGGAAGTAGGTGTTATCTATTATATCATAGTTATAGACTATCTATATATAGGAACATCAACAAAACATTACAAAACAATACCGGCATACATAATATATTAAGTTGTACCTTAATGACAATGTTTACCTGTAGATATGTATGTACTTATTCCAAATGTTGCGCATATATTATGTCACAAACATAATCTATAAGTAGGCTTTGCTATTAAACTACTATTTAAAGGCCTAAAAATTTGAACTCAAGTGTTTCGATAGATATTACCGAGTGAAATGGCATTTATAAAGGACAAAAGTGGAACTTACTGTCGTTAATAAGGCGGAGGGCAACGAACTGGGCACTGGAAGGACCGAGAAAGAGAGGACGTCCAAACAAGTCCCTTGAGGAGACCATCAGAGGGGAAATGGAACACCTGGAGCTTACTGCAGAAGACTGCCTCGTTCCGGGAAAATGCGGAGAGGGAGTATCCGAGCCACCGACCCCAAATAATTGGGATATGGCATGGAGAAGAGAATAAGGCGTACCTATATTAAATGACTTGAATTACGAAGTACCACTCCTGCTTGTTATACTTACGAGTACCTCCAACTATTTTTTTGTACATATTCGAACATTTTTTAACTTTATCTGTTCATTCTTCAGTAACGTTCTGAAAATTTTCTCGAAATGACCGTCCGATTTGCTACCATTGACTGTATTCTAAAAAAACCAAAAGAAAAGTGATGAAATTTAGATCAAGACATCAATGTTTAGGTTTTTGTAAACAAGCCGTTTGAAAAACACTGTTAGATGTTTACATTGTGTACATACCTGTCCACAAATGAAGAGTTTTGCATCACTTGTTTACACCTTGCTAATTGCTTCTTTATTTATAACCCAACCTAGTGATTATCAACAATGTCAAGTCTGAAACACATGACTGCAACCTGTTACATATCTCCTTGTATTTAATCAGTTGTGCAAATATGTTTACACAGTTTCGTACATTAAATACGTGAATGTTCTATATATTGTGTAGTACATAATCATTAATTATGCTTAAAAGATGCCGCGAAATTGTAAGGAGATAAACAATGTAACAAAATTAAGAGGGGCCCTAATAACTGAACATGTGAAAAATTGCGTGGGTAAAAGTAAGATTACTCAGCTAATACTAAAGATATCATCCTAAGACTTAAAACATGGATAAATGAGAATATGTTTTAGTGACTCTAGCTGATAGAAATCCGATTTTAGTATATTTTCTTGATAAAAAATCATTCTAAAATTACCTCTGAAATTTATTGAAACTTGAGATTATTCCCGTAGTTTGTTAGATATATATGGTTATTCTGAAAAGTTCTATTATTGGATTGCCGTCCATCCAATTGCAATGCATACCTGGCTTCGAAATTCTAATCGCTATGCAATAGCTCTTGTTTTGGTTATTCTGAAATGACGATTAGATAGTCTATGGTCAATCAATTGGAATTCACTAAAATCTGCGTGGACAAGGCGTGGACCCGTCTATATTCTATGGCGTATCTGTCATTGTAAATGTCAAAGTGGTGTCAACAATGGCGCCAAATAGCGCGGAGAAGCTTTCGTTGTTTCGATTTTATGATAAGTGAATGTTATTCTCCTTTACAGATGTTTACTTTCGTTCAGTTATTTAACTTTTATGGTACTCGTATCCTTCGTCGTGCGTTGCATACTACGTCTACACCAGTGACGGAAATACTGATTAAAATAATTTCGAATGTCAGTGCGAATGTTAAAATCAATGGAAGACAAGAGTGTATAGTTACTAGTTAATTGTTAGGTATTGTTAAACACGACAGATTTCTATGAATCTATCTTCTGTGATCGCAGGTTTTGTCTATTTGTTGGCATGTTCTATAATTTTTTATTATGCAGGTGCATACTTCTCGCCAGCGAGTGTGAGTGTTCTGTGGTACATACTAGATCCTACATACACACATATACGTGCAACAAAATTTGGTTGACATAACCTAGAAATATACGCGCAACATACGCGTCGTTGGTCAGTATAAAATAGACTTTTCAGATTCGAGAAGTTCCTTATGGATAAAAATTGTCAAAGTTTCATACTTTTGTGCCATTTTTAATAGAAAAAGTGTACCAAAAACATATTAAAACAGCCTATTGCAATCCAGTCAACACCTTCAAAGCACTTGACGAGAATTCTAATGATTGGATCATAATTCTAATAGCCCGGCAATAGTCAATCCAATAGGATGCGCGTTCAGAATAACCATCTGTTAAGATTCCAATTGCCGCCATCTTGAATTGACTTGATTCTAATCAGTCAATCGCTTGCATTCATTTCAGAATAACCATAATAATGCTGTAATTTGGTTGATAAAATGTTTAAGGCAAGACGCAGTGACTCTAGTGGATATTTTTTTGATATTCGGTCCCCTTTTTATACAATAAGCCAAAAAATTATCTTGCACTCTCATACAAAAATTGAAAAGTTTAAGCGAACGACTTCTACTGAAAAAAAATGTATGAACAGTGTTAGGGATGTTAAATACATTCTGTCAAATAAGTATCGGGAGTTGATCATTAATTCTGATTTCAAAGTTCGATTCGAAAATCCTTTTCTGCCGCTAAATTGGCACAACTTTTATCTATAATGGCGCGGAGTTTGAATGCCATCTGTCATTTAGTTTGTTTACAGTGCTCGATTTTGTTAGTTCATCTCAAGGGTGTTCTGCGATTTTTAGAATGGATAAAAACATCGAGTTTTATCAAGCAAAGATTTTGTCTCAAATTTTGCATCACAAATGGAATTTCGTGTTTCGAGTCGCTGAAAATGTTGCAGAGAGCTTACGGTGAATCGAATTTATCAAAAATACGTGCATATGAGTGGTACAAGTCATTCAAAAGCGTTCGAGATGTAGTGGACGATTTGTCTCTTTCCGGTCGGCTATCAACATCTTCAACTGAAGTCAAGATCTGTTTTCTTTGACTATCGCGGCGTTGTGCACTCGGAATTCTTGCCAGAAAGTCAGACGGTAAATAAAGAATGTTATGTGAGCGATATGCGGGATTTGAGAGAGAAAATTCTTCAAAAAGACCAGATTTGTGGAAACGGAACTCCTGGATTTTGAAACCACGACAACGCGCCATCGCACAAGACCATCATTGTAAACGAATTTTTGGCCAAAAACTCAACAAATACCATGGAACAACCACCATGTTCACCAGATATGGCTCCGGTCGACTTATTTCACTTTTCAAAAATCAATTTACCACTTCGAGGCACCCGTTTTCAGTCGATAGAAGACATAAAAGAAAAATTCGCGGCGAGATCTGAAGTCGATGCCGGAAAACGCGTATAATTTTTTTTTTTTGGGTAATTGAATTATTCGCTGGCATACGTGTATTATTTCGGAAGGGGCCTACTTTGAAGATGATACAATAAATTTGGAAGAATAACTAACATTTTGCGCGTTATTGACCAATTCCCGGTACTTTCTTGACAGAGTAGTATATCTTGTTCATAAGTACTCTATAATTCCCGAGTACTTAGTATCTACGTGGTACTCGGGAACATGCGTATTTCAACGGGAAGGATACGGCGCCGCGCCCTAGGGGACACAACGACGCGACCCGTATAAAGTACCAACTTTTACCGTAGACTTTTACACGCAGTAATCCAAGACATACGTAGTGTAATAGAAAACTACCCTCAACCATTACACAATAGTAATCACAGTAATGGATAAACATCTCCCCATAATACGTCTATCCCTTTCTACTAGGTACTACGACATATCACTTTCCCTTTCGTTAATTGTTATATTCCCAGCAGACATTGCAGTACCTACTTTCATACTACGTACGTAGCTACCTCTATTATTATATTGTTTGTATCTAGTAGCGGGACCTTCGAGAATTTATATAAAGGCCCGGTCCCAGTGACGTTTGAACGCAATTTATGGTGAAGTATCTAAATACTCGTAGTATGGAGGAATAGCGATTAAGTCTAGCGACCCAACTATGACGTCACGGTCATTTTCCACGGCATTAAAGTTTAGAATCGCATGAACAATTGCATGCGATTGTAAATGGTAAAGATACAGTTTTTTCATTTTTTGGGGTTAATGTCGCTTCAATCACAAAACTTTTGCGGTCACTCCCTAGATTTTAATGCATATTATCAATACAAAAAAAAATCTCCGCGACTTTCGGGAAACGAGTTTCTGTCTTTCGGAAAAAAGATCAAAGGTGTTTTTCACATACATTTTGGAGAAATCCATACAAGAAAAAAATTTACGGTTATTCCGTAGATAAAGGTTCAATGCATCTACTCTATTTTTTCTAAAGCATATTTAGTAACGGTTGTCGAGATCTAAGGTCTCCCGTTTTTATAAATTTTTGAAATGTCAATAAGTACTTTTACTTTTAATTTAAATATCAACATTACATAAACACATATTGACAGTTTTTTTTTAAATAGTAATCATATCATTACTAATATAATATAATTCACAAAAACAGATTTCATACAGGTATTTCTAATAACGATTTATGATGGAACACAGTGTCAGGGCCTGGTTTCACGATGGCTTCGGCATTGTTTGCACATGAGACAAAAACAAAAGCCGAACGGGAAAAACAAAAAGAACATGTTCTAAAATTTGAATCATTAATTAGAATTACAGTATTGTTTCCAAATTCAAATACAATTAGCGCGTAGAATGGAAAGTTTCGTTTTTTTAATGAGGTGCTTATTGAATTTGGTATTATTTGTTTAATAGTGAACTCTTTTTAGGGTAGGCGGTGAGAAAATATGGCTTATTAGATGAATAATAAGTATTTATGATAAATTTTTGGTTTTTAGTAGTCACGTCAAGGGAGAAAATAAAAAGTTCAGCCAATGCGATTCACCACCCATTCTGAATGCTTCTTATTTAGGGTGAAACGACAAATTTTGTGATGATGTACATTAATGTGCAGTGCAATCTTTGAAAACATATATCACACCAGCATACCTATCGCTGGCTACCCCTTTTTTGTGGAGAAGTGCCGCGGTTTTCTTTGTATGATAAATCGTATAAATTTTTGTATATATTAATATGTAAAGCTGTTTTATGTGCTTAGTTCTTATTTGGTATAAAAATACTATAATCTAGTTAGACAATTATTGTTGTATTGTAATCCAGTAAATCCCCTTTTTAATCCGACAAAACAAACAAACAATAAACCTTCTTACCTAGTTCTTTTTTTGAGTTTCCAAAAAATACTAGATCTTCTAGTATGCGGTATTTTTTCTCACACACCTAACGCACAAATGTACGGAAAATATTTTACAATACTTTAAGTATTTTTATAAAACAAACGTTACCAAAAAACAATTTTTGAAATCACTGAAGAAATCACAATCTGCGGACCGCCCACTTCTGCGACGCGCCGTTTTAAAACTGAAACAAAAATGTTTTGGAACGCGCGGCTACTGTAGTCGCACATGCGCAGTAGCATCGTGACATTTTCGCGCCTAATCCGAACGAACACGATGTGAGCCGAAGTTTAGGCGTCGCGTTTTCACGTTGTTTTCCTTGAGTTGTTGTACCTTCAATATTTGCGTCGCATTTTTGGCGGGTTTTTCAATTACATTATCAATTTTCTATGACTGTTTGAGTATAAACGAAATTTTTAGGTTAGGCTCCTAAATTTCCGTTTTCACAAATTATTCTTGCTCAAGAAATAATGAAAGAAAAACGGAAAGTAACTATTCATCTACACATTTTTTTTTTCTTTTTTTGTTTTATTTTTTAATACCTGTGCAAAAGCTACCTCTAAAAAACACTATTGCAAGTACATCTACTGATACTTGACGAGATAGCAAATTATTCCTGAATTTATGCAATAATTATGTCCTGTGTGCAATACAGAACTGTGACTGAATTTTAACAGAATTATGCCTGAAATTATGCTCTAGTAATGTCGTGAATGTACGACATTATTATTGCATAAATCCAGGAATATTTATCTATTGCACACAGGACAATATTGTATAAATTCAGACATTGTTCTCTATTGCACACAGAACGTTATTGTAGCATAAATTCAGGCTCATTTCTCTGTTACACACAGGACATTATTATTATATTGCATAGATTCAGATTCAGGCATAGTTTACTACACAGGACATCAATGCATAAAATCAAGCATAATTCTATGCTGCACACAGGATATTATTATTGAATAATTTCAGGCATAATTGACTATTGCCCACAGCAAATTTTTATTGTATAAATTCAGACATTGTTCTCTATTGCACACAGGACATTATTATTGCGTAAATTCAGGCACATTTCTCTACTGCATACAATATATTATTACTGCATATAGTGCATATAATCAGGTAAATTGTCTACTGCACACAGGGCACTATTGTTCCATAAATTCAGGCACCTTTCTCTATTGCACGCAGGAGATTATTAATGCATAAATTCAGTCACAATTCTCTATTGGACACAGGACATTACTATTTCATAAATTCAGGCATATTTATCTACTGCACACAGGACAATAATATTGCATAGATTCAGATTCAGGCATAATTCACTACACAGGATATTATTATTGCATAGATTCAGATTCAGGTATAGTTCACTACACAGGACATCAATGCATAAAATCAAGCATAATTCTATGCTGCATACAGGATATTATTATTGAATAATTTCAGGCATAATTGACTATTGCCCACAGCACATTTTTATTGTATTAATTCAGACATTGTTCTTTATTGCACACAGGACATTATTATTGCATAAATTCAGTCACAATTCTCTATTGCACACAGGAAATTACTATTGCATAAATTCAGGTCAAAGAGATAACATATTAAGTACTAATATATTATGTCGCTGATTCAGGCATATTTATCTACTGCACACAGGACAATAATATTGCACAGATTCGGGCCTAATTCTCTATTCCATACAGGAGACTATTTCTGCATATATTCAGGAAAAAATCTTGCACACAGGACATTGTTGGTGCATAAATTCAGGCAAAGTGCTCTACTGCACGCAGTGCATAGAATTCTACATTACTCCTCCGCTTTCGGAATTCCTTATATAACGCTATTTTAACGTTTTCAAATTCAGTGCAAAACTTGCCTGGTTGTTGGTTAATATTGCAATAGACCCGCAATTTTTGTATAGATTTCCATTGCATCTACAATGTCTTTTCTGCCTCGAGTCTCTTACAGGGTATGAAATTATTCAATTGTTCATTACAACGCATACCTAAATTAACGTGTACGGCGTACCATACCGGCGTAAAGACATTTCTATGCTGTAATGCCGGTAGATGTTAGTAATAAAGAATAAAATAGAATTTAATAGTTCGTGCAGGAAATGAGTTACATGTGCCAAAAATGTCTCCACTCTTCTTCTGAGTTATGCGGTAGTGTAGATTTATTGTTTGCAGAGACGCCAACTGTCCAATACATACCTTGTATATATTTTGTGCATACTGTTGTACCACCACATAGCATGGTAATGGTATAGCTCAGTGATGGGGTAACCAGAAAATAATCTTGTTGTCTTTCTCAGCGAGATAAATCCATCTCTTGAATGTTTTTCCGGGTTTTCCCACTGCGTGTGTTGTTTTGATTGATTTGAGCTTTCGATACCCTTACTGGTACACTTCTTCCTGAAGATAAGATAGTACCAGAAACGGTTTCAAAAGCTCGAATCAAACAAAACAACATACGCAGTCGGAAAAAACACTCGACAGATAATCAAAAAATGATGGACCTATGTGTAAAAACACGCAATATTCTCCTTGCCCAAACTTGCGCAAATGTACCCTTCAGAATTGTCAGCAATATTCATTGGTGAAAACGATGCGCAAGTTAGAGAGCGTGTATGACAATCTTCTTCTTTCGTATGCGAACGACCTTTTACAGAGTATTTGATAATCAAAGCCCTACATCAATATTTCCCAAGAATGCTTTCTGCATGAATGTGACGGAATCAAGGAGTGTGTGAAAAGGGATAGATAGCTAGATATTTAAGATTCATTTTGCTCTTCAGTCGGGGTTTTTTTATATTCTATCATCGTTGTCATTGAAACATCATTATTGGAAAGATTTATTTATAAAATAATATGTATTATTATCTTTTTCGTTGACAATAAGAAATAATAAATAAATAAATAATAACAAAAAAAAGAAATTAATTATAAATGTCTCGAATGTTGATGAGACAATCTGTAAATTATATTATTATCATTATTTTACAATTAATAAATACATTTAATAATTATAATAAAAAGAAATAAATTGTCATAAAGGTTGGAAATTTGTAAAAACTATTTCTTTATTTATTTATGTATTTACATTACAATGTAACCATGTGACATATAGGTGTCCAATGAGAAATGCCGAAAGTCATTATCATAAATGATACGTCATTATCACGAATGATAAATTACTATCACGAATGATAAATCGTTATCATAATGGTAAATTATTCTTAAAAAAACGATGAAACGATTAAATGGTAAAAATTGTTCTCATAACAAACGAAAATAACGATGTTAAAAATAAAATATATCAAATAACATATTGTTGTTAATCGAGGCCCCGATAATGTTGGTAAAACTGTACAGTCTTGAATGTTATACGAGATAACGATGGCACCAGATGGCGTTAGTTGTTGTGGTGGATAAACAAGATGGCCGCCATCCAACAGCTGTTTGTTGACGTTTGTGATGTTGATGTGTTGTTGAAATGTAGTTTGATGGTATAATTTGTATAAAAGGATGTTGTTACGATGGTGAAGTATTATTCTTCTGGTTGTTCGACTTCTCCTGGTTTTTTCCAGCCGTCACACATCTTCCGGAGGAAAGCTGAAAACAAATGGATTGTATTATTATCTTCCTAATTTTGATTCTTATGACATGCAAATAACTCTGAGTTATGTATGTAACATGTAACAGGCAAATTCTCTCATATCCAGACGCTGTATCTTCCTTGTAAAGGATTTCAAATTTCGCTTCAATCAAAAACTTTTACGGTTATTCTCTAGATTTTAATGCATATTATCAATACAAAAAAAAATATCCGCCGCGATTTTTGGGAAACGTGTTTCTGTCTTTCTGAAAAAAGATCTGAGGTGTTTTTCACATATTTTTAGATATAAAAAATCTTTTACGGTTATTCTCTAGATAAAGGTTCAATGTATCTATTCTTTTTTTATTGTACTTATTTTTATTGTATCTATTTTTTCCAAAGCATTTTTAGTAACGGTTGTCTAGATCTAAGGTCTCCCGTTTTTAAATATAGCGTACTCATAAAGCAAAAATAGCTTAGAAATGAAAAATATTTTGAATGTCTAAAACAATTTCAATCTAGAATTTCTCAAAAATAATCTTTGTAAGTTATACGAAAAGTAATACAGATTCTGAATCGGAAATCAAATATTACGTTTGGTAAGCTTTTGGGTAATATAGATATTGGAGCTTTGCCAAATAGACTCAATATAACTAGAAATAATATTTCAGAGCTTAAAGCTATGCTGATAGCTTTCCAAGATTATATTTTTAAAGCTAACTACGTAATAGATTTTATAGAGTGATTACTGGTTAACTTACGTACGAAAGCACGAATTCTTTTAAACAAGTAACTGAGAAAACTTTTTTAAGTACCGCTCTTTATTTTTTCCTATTAAAAATTAAATGAATTAAAATTTACCAATCGAAACGTGTTTATAATAAAACAGTAGTACAATATTAAACTGTCAGCTAAAGCAAATATGTGTGCAACATTTCAAGGTGCTGGAACATTATTAAAATTTTAAAAGGAAAATTTAGACGCAGAAACATCAATTATAACGACAGATGAAGTCAAATAACTAAAAATATATAGGGAAACTAAAATTTTTCTCTATTTCTAATTAAAAGCAATTTTTATTGTGTCTACAATAGTTCCAATACCACGTTAATTTTGGTGTAACAGCTAATTGAAAACTCACATAGGTTAGTAAAATTATAGCTAGAAGCTATTTTTCAAACTATTTTTATTTTTCAATTTTGATGAAAAATTGCTTCACTATAGAAGTCCACTTAGATATATTAGCAAAAATTCGAGCTATAGAAGCTGGTTGGCTAAAAAAACAAATGGACAGAGATTTGGCAAACTATTTTGGCAAATCTAAAGAATCTAAATTAGAAAAGTATGGTAGTTCAAATAATATAAGCCAATTAATATAATAAGCCAGTAATAGAAACAAAATATTGAAAACAGAAATATTTTCAAGGCAGATCGTGTTTATCAAAAATGATAAATTATCTGCCCACCTCGCAAGGAATGCGTCGTGAGACGATAGAATAGAATATAATGTTAAAAAACAAATATATAAAGATAAAAAAAGAAGATACAGACAGATGTTTGAAGAGCGGTTAGTAAAGCATAAAGTACTAAAGATAAAAATAGAAACAATAAAATAAAAGAGATAAAAAATAAATAATAATGAAAAAGATATAAAAATAAATAATAATAAAAAAGATATAAAAATAAATAATAATAAAAAAATAAATATAAAGATACAGAACAACATAGCAGCAGAAGTTCTTCAAGCGTTGCACAATTTTCTTCAAATTTAAATGAATACTTACGAAAATCTTACAAACTAAAACTGATGTCGCCTAAATGTGTTGGAAATTACGCCATCATCTTCTTGAGGAAGGCTGTGAACAAAGAATAGGACAAGGGCGTGCAATGAGTTAAAGAAATGCAGGTCAAAATAATACTAGTGTGTGTGGTAGGGTCAATCAAGGTAATACAAATATGTGGTAGGGTCATTCAAGGTAATATAAAAATGTGGTAGGGTCGTTGAAGGTAATAGAAATGTTCGTGGTTGATTTTGGTAGGTCATTCAAGGTAATAATAATATATGTGTTGGTGTGCGTTGGGGTTATTCAAAGTAAAAGAAGTGTTTGTGGTAGGGTCATTCAAGGTAACACAAGTGTTTGTGGTATGGTCATTCAAGGCAATACAAAATACTATAGGAATCAGAATGGGCAAAAATATATATTATGATACCACAAATTTCGATTACAACATTAAAGGATTTTGCCACAAAATGATTTTTTGATATACAGTCCCTGCTCAGTATATTATACTCAAAAATGGACAATATTCGCGTCATTTTTTTATTGCTAAAAATATTTGAAACAATACAATATATTAAATTGATTTTGTCTTTCAATCGTAGCATTGTTAAATCAAAAGTTATACACAGAATGAAAAAAGTCAATAAAAGTCTCTTGAGTATAATAAATGAGCAGGGATTGTACTAGGTTCAATGTTGGCTAATATTAGAAGGGGCCTAAGTTTGCAAAATTCGATGATTGGGTGATGGTTAATGTTGGACTTACTGTAAACAACATTTGAGAGAATGTCATGATTATTTATTACTGGGATGTTGACAATGATTTGGGATGATCTTTCTGGATCTGGCGATGCCATTTGTCTAAATTTAATGTGGATAGGTCGGGGCACAACAATATACATTTTAACAACTGGTCCAAATTATTCGAGTTATTTTTAACATTCAGGGAATTCGACTTGTTATTTTCTGAGATTCAAGGGCGTCATTCATGGTTCATTTATTAAATGTGACATTTTGTGGGGTTCGGGGTTTTTGAAATGGGGGCCAAAACCATTTTTACTTGCCTTTCTTGTTGATTGGGTCATCTGATTTGATCAGGTGCGACCATTTTGCTAGAGCTAAAAATGTCTAATTTTCAATGTTTAAAATTGCGGACATTTCAATGTTTATAATACTCACGAGCATATGGGATCATGCCATCGTCATCCTCTGGGTCCATGCAGTCTTTTACGACTTCGTCAACTTGTGCGTCGTCAAGTTTCTCACCTGGAAAAGTTAATCCATCGTCAGCATTCAACAAAACTAGTAACAAAAGTAATTAAGGGTTGATATTTCGGGGCATCGAAATTGGGATGGGAAGATAGTTCGAAAACAGAGTAAACGTATTTTAGGCTGAAAATAATTGATCATTTTTAGTCTAAGCAATTCTTTATATTTTTAAATAATTTTTACCCCGAAAACTTTCGTCATGACGGCCGATTCCAACGAGGTAAAATATGTCTCATAAATATAAAGAGTAATTGTTAAAATTTGGTTATAAAGGTAACAAGGGCTTGGACCTAAGGAACCTATGACCCAGCATTAGATTTTTTTTATTATAAGCTCCTTTTGAAGTAAAACAGGAATATCTTTTTTTGTAAAGAGTACTTTATCAAGTTTTGTACCTTTTTAAAAACAACACTAAATGAGGTAGTTTTTAAAATATTTTGCCAGCTTAGTGTGATACAATGTTTTTACAGTGTAAAGGAGTCAAAAATTTCTAATAAAAAACTCGAGAGCCGGATACGATATTCTTTTTTTCAAAATTGTGAAAAAATTGGTTTTATTTTGGACTATAATCAAATAGCTGGATTATTCAGGTTAACGAATCAAAAATTATAATCCTAGAATATTGAATTTTGTGACCGTGGCGGTCGAAAAACTGATCAAAGGTGTCGAATTTCACGAAAAATTAAAAAGTGCCGATATCTCGAGAATGAGCGATTTTTTACTATAGTCATATTTCGATTTTCTGGTAGGTTTTGAACTGGTTTATCACCCCTCCACGGGATGACGTTGATTTACGGGACACCCTGTAGAAATGAGGGTCAGACAACATTAAACGTGTTGCGTGTGATTGGATACAGAGGGCGCAGGACAGCGATATATGGAGGAGTACGGGGGAGGCCTATGTTCAGCAGTGGACAGAGATGGCTGGATAAGTAAGTAATTAAGTAGCTTACCAAGAGAAAGGAGTGTATGTGTCAACTCAGCGGCAAGCATAAGTCCATTCTCTTCCTTGTCGTAGAGTTTCAAGCACTCAAGGAAGTCCTCGTAACATCCCTGATCTTTGTCTTTCTTTATTTGACTGAAGATGGGGAGGAATTCATCGATCTGCGAAACAAAACACGTCAGAATCAGCATTTATTTAGTTAAACTTTTGGTAAAAAAAAATACTAATACAATTGAGGTGGTCGGTAGCCCGGTTGGTAACGCGCTCGACTGTTAATCCAGTGGACGCGGGTTTGATCCCCGACCTACTCTACTTCACAACACAAGCTTTTAAGCTTTCTGTGAAGTGTACAACGAAGTGTATTTGGGTTTATTTCGATAAACCCAGATACATTTAAAAAAAAGTTAATACCTACATATTATAAATATAATTACAATTTTTTCCTCAACAGAGACGAGAGGCATCTTCATACACATAATTTAGCGTTATGTGAACTCCCTTGGGGAGGAATCAGGATGAGTGTCCCGACGCTTACCAGTCGGCTTAGGCTGGCTTAAGTGATCACTTTATGCCAAGGGGAACGTTCACCCATTTCACAACATCCTGCTGTCAATCGTGTAATTTTGTCGAGCACGTTACCGAACACGTGTCTTTTATAAAAAGATCTGGGTTTGCACACACAAACCCAAATACTTTCCTGCACACCTTGCACTAGGCTAAAAGCCTGTATCGCAAAGTGTGGAATACATCGCCAGCGTCGGGGTTTGAACCTGGCACCTCCCGCTCGGGAGACTGCCACCTCAACCAACTGCGCCAACCATGTACTCATTATCTCTTCTACTTCGGCTATGCACTCTCTAATGCCAAAATTAAAAAAAAAAGTGCCATGATCAAAAGACTTCAGGGGTGGTATTTTCTAAGCTCTCTCATCCGAAACACGCAGATAAAATGCAGACTAAAAACGCCATTATGTACGAGTATATTGCTTAAGGGCATGGCACCAGGAATGACGTCACAGTCATTTCCCACGGCATTAAGGTTCAAAATTGCGTGAACAATCGCATGATAAAATTGTAAAAATAGCGTTTCTTCCATTTTTTGGGGTTAATTTTGCGTCAATCAAAAAACTTACGGTTTTTCCTTAGATTTTAATGTACATAATAAATATATTATCAGTACAAAAAAAAATTTACTCCGCGACTTTCGCGGAAAAAAGATCAGAGGTGTTTTTATACTATTTTTTTTGAGACATCTGTACAAGATATAAAAAATCTTTTACGGTTATTCCCTAGATAAATGTTCAATGCATCTACTCTATTTTGTTCCAAAGCATATTTAGTAACGGTTGTCGAGATATAAGGTCTCCCGTTTTTAGAAATTTTTGAAATGTGGGTATGCATACTCTTAAGGGTCATTTTCCACAAACATTTTATCTGCGTGTTTCGGGTGACAAAGCTTAAATTTTGCGACACTCTGGCGAAATTGCGAAGAATTTATATAATTGGGAATATGCGTACCTTCAACTTCTTCTCTCCTCTCTTCTTGGTGCCTCCCACCTTCTCGATGGTGGCATTGGTGGGGTTGGTGTTCAGAGCGCGGAGCACATCGCCAAGGTTGTAGGCGTCGACTTGACCGTCGCCTGTGGAGTCGTAGATGGAGAAGACAAAAGTGGCCCCTGGAAAGACAGCACACATTATTAATACTTTCAATTCCAACAATTATGCAGTTTCTCAACTAATGTGCAGTGTAAGCAGAGCCGTAGACAGGAATTCATTTCGGGGGGGGGGGGGTAGGACTTCGGGCTCTGGACCAGAGATAATTAGTAACAAGTACGCGTGTAACACCTTATAAACAAATCCTCAACCATTGCACCATCATCACTATACAGATCTTTTTAATCGTTTGCTTATCATTCAGTATTTTGTCACTATTTTATTTATTTTTTGTACATACATGTAACCTTGAGCAATAGCTATACAATAATAATATTGTGGTTAGTATTGCCCCAGAACAGGCCTAGTAGGGCAATAAAATCCAGTACTTTTTTATGTATGTTTTTACTTCGTAAAATGCTTTGAATAATAAATAAATGAAACGAAAATGAAATAGCGCCGAAGGCGAAATCTTTTCCGAAAATGGGTAAATTAAAGAACCTGGCTGATTTCAATAGTAAGGCATTTGGATATATTTCTGGGTCACAACATGATAAATGACTAGCACCGCAGGCGAAAATTTTATCTTAAGAAGGTAGATCAAGCAGAATCGTTTAAAAGTAGTTTATTTTTTGTGAACGAACCCTCGCATTAATTAGATTAGCGTCGCAGGCGAAAATTTTTAATGAAACAACTGTGATTTAAGGGATTTTCACAATATTTTTTTAAAATTCATGACATGATGTAAAAACGATGTGGTAATAATGTGATTCATTTCTCCTATGTATAAAATGGTGGGTTGGCTGGGAGTTAACAGAAAACTGCGTACTTATAAACAGTGGCGGATCCAGGATTCAATTTTGTGGGGGGCTGAATGTCTTCACATGGTAAAAAGTACTGTCGCTCAACGTTTTGGGGGGGGGGCTAAGAGGCTGAAACCCCTAGATTTGTTGTATATAAAGTACTGTCACTCATGGTTTGGGGGGGGGGGGGGGGCTTCAGCCCCCTAGCCCCTCCCCTGAATCCGCTAGTGCTTATAAACTTAAACTGCGTACTAAGTTATATTTTTCTTTTCTCGGGTTGACTGTAAGATATTGCGTTAGCAATAGGTCCGCCTTTTGGCACACGATCGTCTTATTTTTGTAATTATTATGCATTTTTGTTTTGGCCAATAAAGATTTATTTATTTACTTTCGCGAATTTCGACCCGTGAGCTTCAAGAGTAAATTATCTACAATCATCATTGATAATTTGATGCATTTCTAAGCGCCTAAGTTCATTTGGTCATTAACCCTTCGATTTTAGAGCAGTCGATTGCATCAGTGAATTAAATGTGACGGGTAATTATAGGTAAGCTAATCCGGCAACAGAACTGAACATATAGAATGTATTGGATACATACGGCGGATACAAGATAATATTGTAACGTAATTGTTGAGAGCTATTTTTCGTTTGGTGGATGTTTGGTACTCTGCCAGGATGGACGTCATTTTAGAGATCAAATAAGCGATGTTATTCTTATCTTGTTTTAATAGTATGTCTCTACACAATTATACATCATTATCTAAACACTACTCTCAATACATCTTTATTTTTTCATTTCCGAGAGATATAAGTGTCGACACAATAGTTTTGAGCCCAACGAGCCAAACCAGAATAAAGATTGCTTTTTTAAAAAAGAAAAAACTTACGTAGCCTACGACTATGGCTAAGTAGGCCGAAACGCGTAACTCATAATTAAATTTAATCATTCGAAAACTCTATGTTTTTTCTTCATTAATAAACAATTAGAATTAAAATTGAGTTTTACAGAGCCACCTCTCAAACAATATATGAAGATTGCTTATTTTTCTGAACTAAAAATTGCCCTCCAAGATTACAGAAGACAGACTCTAAAATTTAGAACTCTTGCTAATTTCCAGTTGGGCCACATAACGTAATGATACCAGCTTTAATTGAGCCGAAACGCATTGGCTGAACTGTGCCATATGGCTTTACTTATGACTGAGCCATATGGCAATAGATTTGAATGACGTGAAATGGATTCGCTTTAAAGGCACCACTTCAACATAGAGTAAACACTGGAATATCGGTTTAGCATAAACCATAAAGTATAAGTTTAGGATGAACCATGAAGTATCAGTCTAGGATGAACCATGAAGTATCAGTCTAGGATGAACCATAAAATATTGGTTTAGCATAAATCATAGTTTAGGATGAATCATGAAGTATCAGTCTAGGATGAACCATATAATACTGGTTTAGAATTAACCATAAAGTATAAGTTTTGAATGAACCATGATGTATCGGTCTAGGATTAACCATAAAGTTTAGGATGAACCGCAAAGCATCGGCTTTTTGTAATATTAATATCGTGTTGATAGCATGTAAACGTCAAAAGGAATTGGCAATCGTCACTTATTATCATATGAATACTGATGACGAAAGATATTTGATAGACTCTCTATGTTCCCGAAAGGAACTGTTAGTGTATGAAAGTAAGGTAAAATGTCAACCTTGACATTGAATTTAAATCGTGTTAATTTTTTAATAAAACGTATAAAAATGTAAACAAAATTAATAAAAAAACGTTTTAAAAATCGATGAATAATTTATTTGGGTAAATAGGGCAAGCGAAATTATTGTATTCGACTATTAATTTGTGATAAAAATGTTTTTATGTTTGAGCCACGACTCTAGTTGTCAAAGTTCATTATAATGTGGGTCGGGCCACCTCCCATTGATTGCATAACGCATAACATTCATAAAAAAAAAACAATTAAATATTTCTAACATGTGTGCTTTCGGTGTAAAAAAATAGGACACACGAGAAAAATGCAGTAAAGAAAATAATAATATTAAAATATGTTGGGGTCTAAATATAGCGCTCCGGTTACCCCTTCCCGCGACGCCCCCCAAGTTCGTCCCGACGCCCAGCGTCTTCGAGAGAGCTTCGTGGTTACGACAGCTTCCCATATAAGACCGTGGAAGGCTAAACTTAGATCATACTTCACACACATACAAGTAGAAGTTCGATTCCTAGTCGACAACTACATTAACGTTGTAATGTTAACCAGAATACTTCAACAGGTGATTCAGATACCGACGAATCGTCACTAAACAGCGCAATAGAGATCCCTTCAAGTCCATCATGCAATATAATATTACGAAAAATACTCAAAACAATACTTTTTGTACACAGAATCCAAGTTTTCAATGTAATGTCATTAAAGAATTAAGTATTGTTTATAAAAATTTGAGATTGTATGAAAAATACGCGTTGTTAACCATACTAAAAATGTTAATATTGTACTACTATGAATATATGACAATTGGTTGTGTAACACATTTTACGCAGTTATCAAAATGTATTGTAAAATATTAAAGGTTATCAAAAGTATTTTATACACGATTTGTAAATGTATTGTTTGCTAAAAACATCCAAAAGTATTGTAATGTACAATAAGTTTCAAAGTTTCAAGTTATCAAAATGTATTGCTAGATACTAAATGTTAAGAGAAGGACTTTGTACACGATTTGTAAATGTATTGTTTGCTAAAAATATCCAAAAGTATTGTAATGTACAAAAAGTTTTTAAATGTATTGTAGGTTGAGGAAAGTTATCAAAATGTATTGTAAGGTTGAAATATTTCAAAAAGTATTCTAGATTTCGAGTAATGCAAAGTAACGTAAAGTACAATAAGTATTCAGAAGTACTGTCATGTTATACCTAGACAGTTATCAAAAAGTATTGTTCTTCTAAAAGTTATCAAAAGTGCTGTCATACTAAAATATTTCTTAACCGGAACACTTTCCATGATATAGACAGTTATCAAAAAGTATTGTTCAACTAAAAGTTTTCAAAAGTACTATCATACTAAAAAGTTTCATAACTTATGTTATATACATAACTTATAATAAATTTTATGTTTCTTAAGAGTTTGTTCACTTTACAACATAAAAATAATTAGAAAAAAAAACACTTACTTTCAACATCCTTTGCGCTAAGGTCGGTCTGAAAACAAGAAAAAGAAAAGGAAATCCGTTACATTTTGTATTTTTCAAATTCATTTAAGAAATATTTATACTAATTTCAATAAAACACAAAAAAAATACACGGGCGTCATTTCGCTCGTTTGATTTCATTGTAACATGATAGTAAAAAAAAAAAACAAAAGTACAATAAAATTCGAAATTTGAAAAAAAAAACACAAAATAGAAGCGACTAAACTAGTGATGGGAAAACATAACGTAACGAAGTTATATTCGTATAAGGCGCGAGACACACATTTGTAAAGCGGAACACACGTAACTATGAATTGGTATCAAATTACAATGAGCGATTTTTTAATTTTGAGTTTCCAGTATCGGAACGCGTTCACATAAGCTGGTTCCCCTCCGTTGCAACACTCGTTTTTGAACTTATTATTTTTTGGCACTATTTTATTATTATTTGCGTTTATTTTATGATTTGGCGGCATTTTAATCACTCACCATGGCTCGCGTTCAATATTTTCCTCCCTCAAGTTATCACGCAGGAATACGAACTACAAGTGGGGCTGCGGAGTAACTCGCCGCGGAGTTTTATTCGAGTTAGATGGCGCTCTTGTCTGGTTATTTGAGATTTGGCCCAGGAATCCGCTTCGACTTCTATTTTGAGAACGACTACCAACAAATTATATCTCACTCCACGATACCAATTATTAAAATACAGTCCATTTGTAAGAGCGAGTCGGATATAATTCCCAAAGTTGTGTCCTTCGTTTTAATTTCTAATGCCACATCCCTTGCGGTGTAGGCAGGGAGAACCGTTCGCCAAACATTTTATTTTATTTTATTACAAATACAAGCACAAAATAAATTACAACTATAGATATAAGTATATACTCGTAACATGAAGAAAGACGATTAGTTCATTCATAATTCAGCTGTCACCCCCAACCATGCGCCACAGTTAAAGTAAAACATATAAGTTCATTCCATAACATTGCAATTCCTCTACACATTTCTTGCTTCCGTTACATTCATGCAATTCATTATACACACTCTACGATTCTCTTTACTCAAAACACGTCCGTCCTTGAGAATCTGATCGACTTGGTCAAGCCACGATGTTCTTGTACGGCTGCGCTCCCTTACACATCTTCTTTCTCCCAGGTATATTTTCTTTGTTATCCTTTCGTCATTCGTCCTCTATACATGTCCCAACCATCTCAACCTGTTCGCCTTTCATTCTAGTTACAACATCCGTTTTAGATTCACTCAACTCTAATAACTTCATTTCTAATTCTATCTCTCAACGTTTTCCCACACATTCTTCTTAGCGTTCTCATCTCGACATTCTAGTAATATGCGATTAAAACAAAATTGCATTGTCTCAAAATTTTACTTTTTTTTGTGCTCAACTATTTTCAATTGGGGTCCCACCCTAAATAACTAAAAAATCGTTCACAATAAAAACTAGTAAACTACATTTAACTACATATAAATTGCTCCACCTGATCATTATGGGCGAAATAGAGGGTCGTAGAGGGGTTGGAAGAAGGCAGATTTCTTGGCTCCGCAATATACGAGACTGGACTGGAATGAGGAGTGCTGAAGAGCTGTTTAGAGCTGCCCAGGACAGGAGCACTTTCTCTCGAGTGATAGTCAACGTTGGGGGGACCTAACACGACACCGGAAGAAGAAGAAACTACATTTATTTAGATATTACGATGTATTCAACAAAACTATAATTGAGTTGTTACATTATTGTAATCTCTGCGCGTAATCTAAATATCTCTATAATGAATCATCCGCAAGGTGTTTTGAGTTATGACATTCTTTGACGCATGTGGGATAAAATCTTGTTAGCGATCTCAATAAATGAAATAATTACGTTCACTAAATATATTTTTGATTATTATTTTTTTAATACGCGGAGGCATGATTTTGCCAATACACTTCTCAGTATTATCAGCCAGAAGAGTCTACATAATAAGATCATTCATGATTGACATATAAACTCATCTATCCAGATAAATTCACCTATCCAGATATCACGGATATCACAGGATTAAGCTCAACCCGGGGCCTAAAATACAAGCATTGTGCCTGAAATATCAGTATTTAGAAATCGTCTTACAATATTGCAAGTATTAATAATTACCGATTTTTACATTGTTATGTATAAATTTGCAATTAAATTGTTGCAATATATTATTATAAAACAATGTATGATACTCAAAATATTCTCCATCATAAAGAAGAAAAAAAGTTGTTCTACGAGTATATTCAAATTATTCTCCAATAGCTTTATATTTCTTTGTTTCTATGTTTTATCCTTTGAGAAAAATTGGTTCCATATTCAAATTTCAAACCATTCTCCGTCATAAATTTTAAGAAGTGGTTCTATATTTAAATCATTCTCTTTTGTAAAGTAAAGAATACAGTTCGATATTCAAAATATTCTCCATCATAAAGTAGAAATAGAGGTGGTCGGTAGCCTGGTTGGTAACGCGCTCGACTGTTAATCCAGTGGGCGCGGGTTCAATCCCCGACCTACTCCACTTCACAACACAAGCTTTTAAGCTTTCTGTGAAGTGTGCGAAGATGTATTTGGGTTTATTTCGATAAACCCAGATTCATTTTTATTAAAAAAAAAGTCATTATAGCGGTAGAATACCGGCTTGTCAGGTTGGAGGTCTGGTTCGATTCCCGGCCGCGGCAGATGGATGGACTGGAATTGGTGAATGTTACTTAAGTTTAAAGTGATCACATTAAGCCAGCCGACGATCAGTCATAAGCCTGATGGAATGTCCATCCTTTGCTGTGTATATGTTGAGATATAACTACTAGAAATAGTAAATTAAATCGTTCTCCAAAGTAGAAAAAGTAGTCTCATATTGGGGGATGACTGTAAGATATTGCTTTTGAAATAAGTCCACCATTTGGCATACAACTATTGTCTTGTTTTGTAACTCTTAATGATTTTTGGCTAGTAAAGATTTATTTATTTATGTTCAAAGCATTTTCCACCATAAACAACTAATAATGCAGTTTGGTATTCAGACCATTCTCTATCACAAAGTAAAAAACAATGTTTGACATTGAAATCAGTCCAAGTAGAAGCTTCTACGAGTATATCTATAGGTTTATTATTGAGGTGTGTATTGTTTGTTGTTTAGTTTGAAGAAGGGATGTAAAGATGGACATAAGGGTTGTTTTCATAACCGGAGGGTGAAGACAGAACATTAAAATCTACTAAAGTATTATATATGACGCCTTCATGGGCGTCGTCAGGGGGGCAGCTGCCCCGTCCCATAGAGATTGGAAGAGGTATATATTTTTTAATACTAAATGATAGAACCTCACAAAAAATCCCAATATTTCCATACTTACATTTTCATATCACATCATAAATTTTCATAAAAATCCATCAAAATACAATTGTTTCATAAACAAAATTGCCTGCGGCGCTATTTTTATCCTTTCTTATATAAAACATTTTTCATACATATTATTGTGCTAAGTACTACATACATTTATATAATATTGTAATGTTTACACATTTCTCTAATTTGTTAATTTAAAGTGTAAATAAATATTTGTTGCACACGCACACACCTGTTGCCATACTAAATTACCCCACATTGTAAAAACATTGTGATGATATGTGTATGGGTGATGGAGTTTCCGGAGAAAAGCTCATAAGAGTATTGCTCAACATGAATAAATCTCAAAAAATACCCTTCAGAAATATCCTCTACGGATAAAAGCCCAAACTTTCTAGTTAGATTCCATTAGATGAATTATTTATAAAATGTTGACTATTTTATTGTCTATCTCATTTTAGATCCGCTTATTTATTTGTTTATTTTCTAATCTAAGTTTCTATCGCATTCTAATAGATACAATTAATTATATTATCAAAATTTACCTAGATTTGAGCTTCTGTCCTTTTAGCATATTTCTAAAGAGTTTTGTGCCCAATCCCACCAACTTTTACTTAGGAAGGAGAGCCCTAAGAAATTTCCATACAAAAACAGAGATAATTTTCTATTTATTGAATAAAGAACATCAGCTTCCAGCTAGACCACAGCCTAATTCCATATGAAATGCAACATGCAGCTCACCTGCTCTGGCCGGAGATATTTGGGCACCTAACGTAGCTAGGTGAGCTACAATTCAATATTCAATAAATATAATATTATCTCTGTTTTTGTATGGAAATTTCTTAGGGCTCTCCTTCCTAGGTAAAAGTTGGTGGGATTGGGCATTGGTCTTTGATGTTGAGCAATATTCTTATGGGTTTTTGTCCGGTCACGGGGTGATGGATGGGGAACATTTTTATGGACAAACAACCCCATCTAATGTATGTTCAGTTAATATATTAAATGCTGGGTAGATGTATGATGTGATAATGTGTTTATTGTCCATCCAAACATACAACAAGGTGTGTCCGAACATAACAAATTTTGTTGTCATACGATATCACTTTACTATGTATATTAGTACTGTGTTATATAGATACATACATACACCATACTTTCACCTTATAATCAATCACCCCTCCCATATTGAAAACCATGTCAAAGTTGTTGTACTTATATTGTTTTTCTTAGAATTGATTCACGATATTACTGAGAACAAAGGCATTGCTGGGCATTTCTTTAAGGGACATTGTACCAAATGTTCGTATCAGAGAGAAAAGCAAAGTAACCGATGTGGCGGAAAGGGTCGGTAGTCTTAAATGCAGCTGGGCAGGACACGTTGCCAGGTGCCAAGACTCCCGGTGGACCGATAAGAAGATAATAGAATGGCGGCCAAGCACAAGCCGAAGAAGCGTCGGTAGACCCCAGGCAAGGTGGTCCGATGATATCAGGAAATGTGCCGGTGGTGGATGGATGCAGTGTGCCTAAGACAGGGAGCTGTGGAGGAGCAAAGGGGAGGCCTACTATGTCCAACAATGGACCTGAGTGGCTGCAGAAGAAGAAGATGTTGCTATATACGCACATAAATACATGTACCTTTTGTTATATTTTAAGCTAATTTTTCTGAACTTATTTGTATTTCTTTCAATTCATTCAAAAGTTAAGACCGCGATCTCAATTTTATAGGAGTCCGTAGTATTATGAACACTTGAACAGAATTCCTTAACGCCTAACACTACACACAGTGCGTAGAGATTTAAGTAAAATCTACTAAAATACCTACATTGTTAAGAGTTTCATACATACCTGCTATGTGTGTTACTACGAGTATATTGTGTTTTCAGTGAATGAGTATGTTGGACCGAAATAGAACTCTTGCTATACTAACTTATACTACACTACAAGATTGTATAATATTGTAAAACATTGAAATTATTATACGTCTACCTAACTGTTGTCTATGCTGTTACGGATTCTTAGCATTCTGTATGGAATAAAAACAGATTTTTGCATAAAAGATGTCCATCTTACACTGTACATATCTAAATTGGTTCAGAATGTTTTCGTTTCTTGCCCAGCCATCTCTCTACTGCTGGACGAATGCATCATCTACAATACTGTCTTTATGTTACTAAATGTGCTTTGGAAAAATAGAGCAGATACATTGAACCTTTATCTGGGGAATAACCGTAAAATATTTTTTTTATATCTAGTATAGATTTCTCACAAAAACACCTTTGATCTTTTTTCCGAAAGACAGAAGCTCGTTTGCTGAAAGTCAGAGAGTTTTTTTGTACTGATAATATGCGTTAAAATCTAGGGAATAACCGTGAAAGTTTTTTCATTGAAGCGAAATTAACCCCAAAAAATGAAAAAAAAAAAGCTATTTTTACCATTTTATCATGCGATTATTCACTCGATTTTGAACCTTAATCCCTTGGGAAATGACCGTGACGTCACAGTTGGGTCGCAAGCCTATATCACCAAAATATGTATCTTTTTTCACCAAGAGTTTGCACTGGGTCAATATGAACCTATCTGCATAAAGTTTTATACATATCTTTAAAACTAGGTAAGAAAGTAGGTATGTCTATTTTTACCTATAGTTATTAGTTATTATAGCTGTGCCCACGCGATGCGGCGTTCAGATTGTGTTTCTCGTTTTAAATTCAGAACAGAGAACATAAATTTAAAATACTCCAATTTCAAAATAATCAGTATGTAGATGAATCACACCATAATGTAGAAAGAATGAAGGACATTATGACATAATTAATCCAGTTGACATGGTTAGGAAATGTGGAGAGAATGAATGATGGAAGGATAACATTATTTACTTGATGGAAGGATAACATTATAAACAAGACAATTAATAGTAGTTCAAAAGGTGGACCTCTCTAAGACAAAAATATCGCTCCGCCAGATTATTTCAAGGACAGTCTGACGTAATATTCTGGGGTTAGCTGGCAGAGATCGAAGCACTGGGATAGCTCGCCCTAGTGAACAAAACCTACCCCATGTGGAGCGTGACGAGAAGGAATTAAATAGACACATAAAAAAACAGTCAAAATGAAAAACTAGCAAAAAACTGGTAAGTTTACGAATTGTAAACTTACTTTTGAAGAAAAAATGCTGATTTAAAAAAAAGAACGCATAATAAACGAATACGTTCGTTTTTCAAATTGAATTCTCGTATTCTGCGTTCTATATTGTGCCACGTAATCAGCTGATTGTTGTGTTGTATTGATGGAAATTTAGGGCAAGCAAGATGGCCCCCGGGTAGGTACGTCACGTAAGTACTTCCTCTCAACCGTCACCATGGCAACCGACATCGTAGGGAGGCTGAAAGAGGGCCAGAGGGGGGCGGAGGGGAAGCCAAGGGAAGAGGGGACTATCGATCTTCAGTGTTGTCATACAGAAATATATGTCTATTGGCGGGAAATATGAAAATTGTTTTTGACAGAGAATTGTAAATCTTGAATATTAAAAACTAGGTGCACCCTGCGCGCCTCTTTACGCCACGGCCACAGACACTCCTGCGGGTGTCGGAAATGTTACTATTAATCCTATCGAAACTGAAAGTTATGGAATCGACGCTAATATCCCCGTTATTGTTTTCTTAGAAGCAAATAAAATACATATTATTTTGGACGAGTATTTTCTCATGTTTTTCACATTTAATTGAGCACTGATTTATATCGGCTCAACAACCACGTCCAAATGTTTCTTTCAAAGGAGGAAATTATTGTGTGTATAAGTACAATGTACATTCGCGCATCGGTCGCTGGTTACCCCAAACTGGGCGAGCGAGAGAGAGAGAACCAGGTGTTAACGTTCCGGTTTATTCACTAGGGCGAGTTTATCTCAGGATATCTGCCAGCTAACCCCAATAACCTAAATAATATAAAAATCATAGAAAATCAAAAAATACACAAAAATAAAAATCCGGTATACATGTCAGGAAAGGGAGGAGGGAAGGAAAAGAAAGGATGAAAGTGATAATGTTACGGGGTTAGTGAGAGATGATACTTCCTAAGATGACAAGATGTATTTTTTGATATTATTATACCACTTTTTTGCGTACTTTTTTTTTTAAATCAACAATTCTAACAGTTGGTGCATCTGTTGTCGAGCTCATGCGTGCGCAGAATCACATGCAAACCAACCCTCCGCCCCCTGAAGCGAGAGATGTTGTACCGGGAAAATCCTTCGCTCATTCAAGTCATAACTGTAATAAGGGATGAACTACCCCTTCAAAGTCACACGCTGTAACGAGCAATATTACGTGACAAATACTAGAACATATTTTTATACAAATATACTAGTTTAATCTATTTAAATATACCAAAAAATATACTAAAAAAATGTGTTGTGTTAACAGATAAACAAAACAGGTGAGTGTGACAAAAATATTGCATTTTTTTCGCACATTTATTTCAGATAATTCAAGTGATTTTTTTTATCAAGACATAAGTATTGTCTGTTTAATATTTTAGATAAATTTTTGACATATTTTTTGTTATCAATGATTTTTTATTGTGCTGTTATTTTATTAAAAAGTGGCCCATTGTTTAGGGGTGCTTTGTTTAAGACGTAAAACAAAAATAAACGTTTTCGAAATACATGATTGAATACACATGTATTAAATCCTCCACCACCTAGGTATTTCATATTTTTATTTTTGTATGTATAGTATACTATACAGGTAGTCCCAGGAAGTACGACCAAGCGGAAGTCCAGAGATAGAGGACCTCAATACCTATCGATTCAACCCCCATGAATAACAATAATAATAATTTAAAACCGTTTATTTTTCTTTACATTTTTACAATAGGTGCAATGTGACACCCCACTAAGCCATGGCCTGTCTCGGAGAATGTTCAGATATTTTTTGTAGTTTTCGAGTTATGATTTTTTTTCGTATTTTTTCGCCAAACCTCGACTTGCAAGACGTTATTGGTCACAGAGATACCAACTATTGAGATACGTACTTGATTTTTTTTCTAGAATAGATGAATATAGGGCTTTTCAGGACTTTTCCATAGTTATATAAGTATAGTTACAAAAACAATTATGGGTCAGGACTTTTCCATAGTTTTGAATGTTCTATCAATGGTAAATATGCAGATGTAAACCTTAGGACTAAATTGTAGATATGTTTTAATGTATGTATGCATTCTTATTATTATTATTTTTTTGTTCTGTTTTTATTTATTTTTTCTTACATATGTATGTATGTTTTTTTTTCTACTTCATATATTTTTATTCAATTTCTTTTTTTCTTGTTTTTTTCCTGGCGTTAACTGGAAGAAATCGCAGTTCTGCGATAAATTCGCCCCAGTGAACAACGATTTATAATCGGAACTATAATATGTCCATTAATAATAATACATATTTATATGTAGTTGTTGTTCACTTAAAGATTAAATAAATCAATAAAAATAAATACGGTAATAATAAAGCATTCACACTTCTGTGACTATATTTATCACTATGCAAGTGTAGTGTGATATCGGTTGCAGAAATTCAGGTGGATTTGATAGTGTAAGCTCGCATTATGAAGCTCTTCTAGCTTTATCCACAAATAAACTTAGATTTATTCCACTTGTTTACTTTACCTTGTGGTTTATATTCAATTTTCTTCATTCTCAGAATACACTGTGTACAATAATATAGAGACGGAAATATACTTTGATGTTTCGATGAAAAAACGTCGAAATGCTAATAATACAGAACAACGTAGAGTAATTAAGGGCTTATATGCACTGAGCAAAAATCGTTCTATTTTCGCTTCAACTTTTTCAAATTTTGTATGATGTTATCGGGAAGTAAGAATAACGTAAGCGACAATGTGAATTATACCTTTTTAAGAAGAGCCTGGGAACAAATTAAAAAATCTAAAACAGTCAATTTGTTAAGATTATAATTATCAGTATGTTGGCTAAATTATACTTTTATATCTGAAAAACTTAACGGAAAATCCTCAGATCCCGTAAATTTCAGGAGTACTTTCGGAATATTTTTTTATTCAAGGAATTTCCAAATACTGTAATTCTAAAACAGCCAATCTGTAGTCAATACTTTCATTTATCACTGTCTTCAGTTTCAAGACGATTCTCTCAGTATTGGCTGAGAACAATTCAGGGCGCCGAAGCCGTATGACAGCATATGAGACCTTAAATATCGAAGTCCAACAAATAATGTTCTGTCAATGTTTCATAGACTTACAAATAGATTTTTTAACTATCCTCTAACAGTGAGGTATTCGTAAAACTTCCACAAGCGACTTTTCACATTTTTCGGCAGTATCTTTGGGCAGAGAGATTATTTTATACACGTATTAAATTGTCATACTTTTAAACTAATTGTACAATACAGAATATCTTCGAATCGTGTGAATAGTATTAAAAAAAATGTGGATTTATTTTTGTGCAATAAATCGATGATCGATGTCGACAATTTTAGCAGATGTTTTCAATCCCTAGACATAAATCACATACGTTTACTGCTACTTGTTGTTGAAGCACTCGGACACGGATGCCAGCATTTACTAATTCCAAATAATTTATGATGATGTCTAAGTAATTAAATGGAAAAACACAACCAGAACTGTGACACGACCGTGATATGACCTAGTAGTCAATACTACCTATTCTATACCTATTGCATGGAAAATAGGGGAAAATAGTGACAGAATGCTTCAGGTGTTTATTGCGAGTATTGAGACTGAATTACTATTACCCCACTTTCATTTAACTTTAACTGTCGTTGTTCTTAATGTCTGAATCTACATTTTCCTCTTAAAATTTTAATAACTTGCCATCGGGTTGACTGTAGGACTTGCAATAAGTCCGCATTTTGGCACACTACCATTGTCTTGTTTTGTGTATCTTTAGATTTAGATTAAAGATTTATTTATTGTCCCAGCACCTTGAAATGTTGCACACATATTTGCTTTAGGTGACAGTTTAATATTGTACTACTGTTTTATCATAAACACGTTTCAATTGTAATAACTTCCCAATGTCCCAGCACCTTGAAATGTTGCACACATATTTGCTTTAGGTGACAGTTTAATATTGTACTACTGTTTTATCATAAACACGTTTCAATTGTAATAACTTCCCAATGTCCCAGCACCTTGAAATGTTGCACACATATTTGCTTTAGGTGACAGTTTAATATTGTACTACTGTTTTATCATAAACACGTTTCAATTGTAATAACTTCCCAATGTCCCAGCACCTTGAAATGTTGCACACATATTTGCTTTAGGTGACAGTTTAATATTGTACTACTGTTTTATCATAAACACGTTTCAATTGCTGGATTTTAATAAACCATTTTTTATACAAAAATATGAACGTGCATGGATCTAAAAAAGGTTTTTTTAAATTCGCGTTATTCTTGTAAAATATGCTATAAATCGCGTTATCCCTGTAATAAACAGGAAGTCGCATTATTTGCGTAGAAATAGTAATTCGATTCCCGTTATTCGCACGAAAGCACGAAATTCGCTAAAAATCATTTTACAGTGATGGCAAAATTTTCATTTTATTCCAGAAGTCTCCGAGATGAGGAAGGAGATCTCCACAATGGAAGACGTTCTGAACGACCAGGCACTTCCCATTCCCATCCAGATCTTCCTCTGGAGACAGATCTCACCATTCATCAGACCAAAGTTGGGGAAACTACATGAGGCATCATGCATGGTAACGTTAATCTAAATACACCACTACTGTCTTAAATTAGCTGACAGACATCGCAGCATTGCGATAAACTCGCCCTAGTGAACAAATGTTATAGTTTATGTTTATAATATTAGTGTCGGCTCCACACGCTTGGCAGGCGTTCACGAACTCCATTCGCTACCAAAGGCAAACGTGCAGCGCCGGCCCGAGTAAACTAGGCGCCCTAGGCAACGGCTAGAACGGCGCCCCCCCTCAAAAAATTAAATAACTTTTCAGGAATATCACAAACACGTATACTCTGTCACAAAAGTCTTAAGTGATTGCGAATCCTATTCATACTAAAAAAAAAAATATTAAAAAAAAATATTTAAGACTTCCATTGATATGTAGCCGACCGTTCACAAGTGTTCACATACCTACACGAGCCAAGACAAACGTCTCATCCACCTGCTCTTAAACTGATGAATGAATTGTAACCTCCTTGGATAAGGACGCTGAAGGAACGTAATTTAAGGGTGGGGTTTGGCGGGGGCTCTAACCCTGGACCCACCTCTTAATTAGATTTGCCTAGAATTGCGGGTAAAGAGGTCGCTATTAATGCGCCTGAGCTACCCGGGGCTGTGGAGGGCCTTAAGCCTGCGGGATTTTCCTTTAATGCTCTTCAACTCGTGAACACCTGTGAACACCTGTCGAAGCTCAGCAAGCGTATGGAGCCGGCATAAGATATATTTGTATTTTGTTCACTAAAAGTGTAAATAAATAAAAGAAATAAAGTGTACCAAACTGATATATAGGGTGTTAGAAAAAGTCGTGTCCGTTTTTTTACAAATTCAAAAAAGAGTGCCTAAAGTAAAACAAAATAATCAAAAGTTATACGTCATTCGATGGAGGTCGAAATCATGTCGAAATTACCGTCTTTGAAGGGCAAAGACCATCTACCTACAACCAATCTCAGATTGATACAATTTATCTTTATCTAAATTGGCAGGTATAGATTAATTTACTGATCAAAAAGCAAAAGTTCCAGGAATTTAACCAACAAATGTATTATGGAGCCTATCAATACAGTGTGGAAAAACACGATAAGTTAATAAATGTAAATGCTTATAATTGTTGATGTAGTATTTTATACTTAAAGAAGTAATTTTAGTGCGTTGGGTCATAAGGATAACATGGAATTATTATTCCAAAATCTCGGCGGTCTACAATGTCCAATAATGATTTTAGCAATAACTCCGATCTTACCCCAGTATGTTCCGATCTTACCCCATGTGAGATTTTATATAAACCAGTTTTTAATTAATTAACACTTAAAATTCTGATGATTAAAAAATATACTGTAACGAAGAATGAACCCTTATGTTTATCAATACCTATCACAAATCATATGTGCTAAACCTGGTGGAATGCATGTGATGAATGATACAAATTATTTTGTGCCATCTCATCAGAAAAGCATGCAGTCTTACCCCAACACACCTTATTTCAGATTCATTTTTTAACCCTCTCACTACCAGAATATAATAAAAGGGTTATATATTTTTTTGACTATAGATTTAATATCTATATACTCGTATATGTTTATATGCATTTAAAAAAAAATACATTTTTCCGTTTAAGACTTGGCCCCATGTCCTCCACGGAGGACACTGGTAGTTATTTACTGGTAAAACATATTTAGTCATAGACAATAAACATTCTATAATAATTTTATCATGGATTAAGGATGAAAATTTGCTTCAGATGGATTTTATTTATTTTATCTTCGTGCCCTCCAGCAGGGACAGTGGTAGTGAGAGGGAAAAGAACGTCTCCAATGAATTCTTGATTAACTGACTTGTTGTGTTTTTCCATGATTGCGTCTGATATCTCTATAGATGAGTGTAATATTCGGTTCCCAAATAGTTTTCCGATTTGAAAGATTGACATATAAAGGCAATACTAATAACAAGTCTTATTTATTCTTCACACGCTAACGGAAAGGGCTTTTAGTAGTTGACTTTCAAACTAATCACATAATCTTTCTTCAATATCCGTTCTCAAAATTACTTTTTTTTTTTCTTGTAATCTTTTTTATTTCATCCCAAATTTTCGAAGTCTTATAAGTATTTAAAAAAAATAGGTAATACTACTAAGAGTAAGACTACAACTTTTACAAATTTTGTAGGAGGTATGCACGTACAGAATAAAATAGCGTAAATGGAAAAAAAAAATTACGCCCAATCCCACCAACTTTTACCTACGTAAGAAGGAGAGCCCTAAGAAATTTCCATACAAAACAGAGATAATATTCTATTTACTTAGTTATAGCGTGAGTCCTGCAATAATTCCATATGAAATGCAACATGCAACTCACCTACTCTGGGCGGAGATATTTGGGCACCTAACGTAGGTGAGTTCCATGTTGCATTTCATTGCAGGACTCACAATCTATAACTAAGTAAATAGAATATTATCTCTGTTTTGTATGGAAATTCCTTAGGGGTCTCCTTCCTAGGTAATAGTTGGTGGGATTGGGCATTAGACTTATTGCATAAAAAGGTAACCGGAAGTCAAAAAAATATACCGTAACTCTGAAATCATACTGACTGATGATCGTTTATTGTTTAATTAGCGCGTACTGGAATCGACTTAATTAAATAAATGTGTGTCACAACGAAAACTGTTAAAACGTGTAGTATCACTATTAAAACTGTTAAAACGTGTAGTATCACTATTAAAACTGTTAAAACGTGTAATATCACTATATTAAAACTGTTAAAACGTGTAGTATCACTATATTAAAACTGTTAAAACGTGTAGTGTTCCAGAATTATATACTCGTATGTTCTTTTCGAGAACACAATGATTACTATAAGGCTTACATTTTTAACAGTTTTCATTGCCATGTGTATAAAATTCAATGTTTCATAGAATAATTGTATATTTATATGTAATTAATGTATTATATGTATATTATTATACTTCTGATGGATGGCCACACCTGTTGATGTTTCTGTGTTGCTACATATTTCTTCCAAACAACCCTTCTATAGTTTTGTCAACATGCACCCGGACATCACGTGAGTAATCAATGTTTATTGTATATATGTATGTATTGTATAATGTATGTAGGTGATATGGTAATATGTGCCAAGTGGTAAAAAAAATTGACCCCGTACACTGAAAAATTGTGATGTACAAAAACAAAACCAAAATTCTGTATTTAATGGAAAACCAAAACGCATACGCATACATACCAAAACATACGTAACCAAAACGCTGTATTTCATAACATACTAAAACATAACCAACGGCAGTTTTTCATGCATAACATACCAAAAAGCTGTTTTCATGACATACCAGAACATTATAGCCATCAAAACGCTGTATTAAATGACATATTTAGGTACCAAAACTTTACCAAAACGCTGGATTTCATAATACTTATATCATTCTTAACTGAAACGCTCTATTTCATAACATTCCAAAACATAACCAAAATGGCTGTATAGTGTATGTACATTGTATCTATTTCAAGACATGCCAAAACTTAACCAAAACGCCGTATTTCATATAATCGCAATAGGCACTTTTCATTCATAGACTTGGTTTTTATCACATAGAACGTATTGACATATCACCGACGAAGTAACTTCTCTAATTTACTGGGGCCCCCACAGACCCCACGGCCCACAAGCTCAACCCAGGGTCTTACAAATCCTGAATACAGCCGTGAACCACAGTATTAATTTTTGTATAGAATACTATGTACATATTTGATGTACTGTAATATTGCTTATGTGTGTTAAAAGTTGCAACATTATTATCAACTTTTTGCCAGTTCCGTTCTCTCTGCCTACCTCAAAGGGAGCGCGATGTGAGAGGATAGAATAGAATAGTAATATTGTTGTAATTTATCCCCCATTTTCGATATTAAGTAAAATAAAATACAAAAATAATGTTTTTTATATGTTTTCTGCTTTCGTACATCAGGAGACAAAGGAAGCTTGCAAGGTAAGAAAAAATGCATTATAATTCATTACGACTCGTAATTGTATTCCCTACAAAAAATGAGCATATTCTAAAACTACACATGGACAAGCGATAGCAGGTGGCAACAAAAAAGGCCAGAAATCATATGACATTCGTTACGTGGTTTTAAAAACAGCAATTTAAAGTCAAGAACAGCAATTTAGATACCTACAACGTTTGTTCAGTTTGCTCCGAATCAGTCTGAGATCAGATTTTTGAGATAGTTTTGGATACTGTACGACGACTTATTCATTTTCCGCAGTCATTCGAAAAAGTGTTGGTGCAAAACATCCAGTTTGGTCTGTCTCCAAGTCTTACTGAAGCCATCCAGTCAATACCAAGATGGAGACTCATACAAGCAGCTCTGCCTCATGTCATGCACGCCGCAGCCACATTTCTGCACAACAGGTATGTTCATTCTTCTTAAATAGCATAGCATCCTGAAGAATAGGACTCTGCGGATACAAATTGACATGAAAAAGCTCTTAGAAACTACAAGGTTTTAAACTAGCATTCGCTGCAACAATTCTGAGACTAATTACTCGAAAAGTGGTAATTAATAGCTTCTTGTGGTGGCTAAATGGTTCAAAAGTGGCGTTTGCTACAACCATTCTAAGACTATTTACTCTCACAGTGGTAATAAATAGCTCCTGGCTGTGGCTACAACCAGCATTCGCTATTACCATTCTGAGACTAATTTCCCTCAAAATGGGTATGTGTAGGGTTTCTGTAGTCGGTTACAAGAAGCATTCCATGCTTACTAGGCCTGGGCATAAAACAGCTCTAGGACCTGTATTTGACCTATCTAGGAGCTAAATTATTACTTGGGAAACACTAGTATGTTAGATACAATTTAAATAGGGGTGTGACTTGTATACCTTCTAGACTAATTATTTGTGATAATTTAATATGTTTAATCGGTATAATAGTACTGTGTGCCACAGGTGATATGTTTATCTGATGCAATACATTTGCAATCAACAAACAAACCACTCCGTAACAATTACTAGTTGTTAATTAACCATTTCCCTAGCGTCTTATAATTTATTATAACTTACCCATGTTTTTTTACTCACATTATTAACTGTGTAGTTAAATATTTCAATTAGCATAAAATTCCTTACAAATTTTATACATAAAATTTGGCTCTAAAATCAGTAGTAACGGAGCTATCAAGCTCTATACACTTGCAATTTTTATTTTTTTATTTTGACTTTATTGCTACATCAAGAAACTTCGTTATAGTTCATTTTATCGTGTTTATCGGTTCTCATAACAAATCTTCCAGAGAATTTGATTGGCTATAAATTGCATAATTAAAATCAATAAACTACGCTCGAAACAACGGAGTAGGGTAGGGGATATTGTGTTATGTAGAGAAATTGAACAACGAATGGATAACAATGAAAATATACCTGGGTGAAAGAAGAGGTGTAAGGAAGCGCGGCCGTCTTAGAAGTCCTAGAACCACATGACTCGACCATGTAGACCATATTCTCAGGTCGGACGTGTTCTGAGTGAAAGGAATCGTATAATGTGTATAACGAATTGCATGAGTGCGACGGAAGTCAGAAGTGTGTGTAAGGATAGGAAAGTCTAACGATCCGTTCTCTCTGTCTACCCCGCAAGGGAGATGGCGTGAGGGTATAGTATAGTTATTGATAGAAGATAGTAAGTTACCTATAGGGGATTAAATGTCAGACATCGGGCTATAAACTTTACTTATCCGTTGTTGATATTCTATAAAAACAATTATCACCCTAATTTAACGGCCAATGGCTATAAAGAGCATTCTGACATTTCAGGGTTTATAGACCATCTCCCTACACCTATACCTGTTATTATATTACCTATATTAGACTTGTTTTATGGTTTATCTACCTTAATGGATATAGCTACAAAAAAAAAAACATAAAATATAGTAACGTTTATGAGAGTCTGAGTTTTAGATACCTATATTCTGTTCTATTCCATCCCCTCACAACGCGTCCCTTGTTGGGTAGGCGGAGAGAAAAGGACGCCAGACTTTCCTATCCTTACAAACACTTCCTTCTTCAGCCACATTCATGCACTTCGTCATACACATCCTACAAATAATTTTACTCGAAACGAATCCATCCTTGAGTATCTGGTCGACATGGTCTAACAAAGTGGTTTTTGGATGTTTTTTTTTAATTTCAGGATTTTTTTAACATAATGTTGATAATAATAAATATATATAATGCCACATTCACCTGCAGGTTTTTAAGATTAAAATTTTCGCTATTTGCGCCTGCATACCAAAAAATGACATTGACACAAAATGACAGGAGATTTATTGAAAATTAGAGATTTTGCCATTTTTTTGGATCTGGTAACCCTAATTGAGAGACCCTAGACCTATGTACAGTGAAGAGTTGAAATAGACAAGTAAATAATTACGTAGAATTTTCGATTTTATTCCTTCTGCTTTTTCAGAGTAAAAGATCTTCAGAATTTAGGAGCAGTTGAGACAAAACTCCTGTACACTTTACACTGGATCATCTTGGATGCGGCTGAAGAATGCGCAGAAGCTGATTACGAAAAGGGGGTCGTCCACTCCAACCCCTTTCACTACCTCTTCTCAATTCCGTCAATTTCGGTAAGATTCAATTTCTTTTATACAGCCCTTCCGGCGAACCCTGAGCCCTCCTTTGAAAAAATGTTTTTGCTTAAAAGACTGGATGATATAGGAGCCAAAGCTCCTGAAACATCCAGGGGTGGAGGTGGGTCTACCCTTAATGATTCTTTTATACAGCACACGATATGTAGGTTGTGGAGAAAAACTCTCAATTATGCTGACTGATTACATATTTACAAAGCACCGTTACAAAAGTTACTACAATTTTTTTTTACAATGCTCAATAGATGGTGATAGCGTAGAAAATATGGGTACATGTGAAATAATCTGAAATAAAGTGTGCCGTGAATACAGCAATTTGGTTACTGCGAAGTTCGTAGGACAATATATGAGTTTCTAAAGTTATATTTAAAAGTCGAGAAAGTTAGTTAGCTATATCTTTGTTTTTTTCAGTTATTTGTCTACCTCTTTGCGCCAATCGCCCAACATTTAAAAGAGTCTGACTTTCAAAACTTTCGTCTGGAGAATGGTCTGAAGATTTGGCAGGCTTACTGGGAATTCAGGAGACCCGATGCTGCCTGTTTCTCAGCGCTCTGCAAGCCAAGACCAAGGACCACTATTTCTACGCATCTGGGTGCCACCAAGAAAACAGCAGATGTCTTTCCAGGAAGTAAGACCAAAAAGCCTTTCCAATATTTTTTAAAGTTTGTCTCAACACCAAAATAAGTAGGATATCTCCTGATTTCAGTAGTGTACGTCAGTTACGTATTTTTACATATTGTAACTATGATGTTCTGTGAAGTCGAATCTCCGTATAGGAAAATTCACAGTACAAAAGAAAATATTTCGTTACCTATACTGAAAATTTGTTTTATGAATGTATGGAAGTTGATAATGTTTTTAATTACCATATAGCATCAAAATATCCTAGATCCATTTCTTAGGTTTGACACAAGACAGAACGCGCAACATGTGATTTAAGTGGTAATTCTTGTATATGTTTCAGAGCAAATATTGTGTCAAATTGTAATTTTAGTCAAATTTTGGGTCAAAATATTTCGTTATTACTGACATCAGACATCATTACATTTTCTATGCACGTTCTCCTGGGAGAAACTGAAGATACGGTATACTGAGAATATCGTTACCTCGCTATTCGTTACAAAGAGAATTCATGTGAGTTGAGATCCATATATGTATTGTGCCGATTTTCAGATTGAATGAGAATGAGTGTAATGTCCCGTAAGAAGATACATAGTCCCATTCCTGTATTGTCCTTGTGGGCAAATTTAAATGAGAAGTACCTTCGCGACTCACGTGAGATTTAAGTGAGGGTGAATTTAAAATCCCGCGAGTTAGAAATTACATAGTACCATTTCTGTATTGCCCTTATGGGGAAATGAAGATAGAAATATCAGTAATCGAATTGTTTTCCAGGAAAAGCCTCCAGAGACGACTTTCCAGCAGCCGACAGTCCACCAAGTCAGACCGTCAGCGTGTCTTTCACTGATCATCCGACGCCCAAGTCTGTTAGCGTGGAGGAGGAGGTAGCAATCCATAATTCAGTCTAATCTCTGTTTAGCCTTGTATACTAACAGTCATACCATACAAATTTGTCTGACAAAACATGTTCCCATTGAAATAATATCACCAGAGAAAAGCCAATTTGAAGTAACAAAAAATTTCATGGACGTCGGCAAGTTTGGGGGATCAAACAAGGCATTTGCCTTCCATTTCTAGAGAAATGAACAGATAAATACATTTCCTCCTCTACCTCACAAAAATCACGCTGTTTTTGGCCTTACAAGAATCACAAATTTTGAAAAATTGCTTTACAAAAAATTGTCTGCGGCGCCAATTATACCTGTTTTTGGTAAAGTAGTATTTTCAATTTAATTTTTAAGTAAAGTAAATTTTTACCAGCTGTATAGCCCGGCGTTGCCTGGGTAGCTATGTTTGACGAAACCAAAAAAACCTTTAGTCAGTCAGGACACTTTGGCTTATTATTAGAGATGTAAAGGCAATAAGCCAGGCCTATATCACGACCTCCTGCAGTCCCATTAAAAAAACCGCTTGCGGCGCTATTCAACTCAATTTTGGTAGCATATAAATAGGTATCAAAATTTTAGTTGCTCCCACTAAAAAAAAAAAAACTGGCGACTCCTCCAGTTCAAAGTCGCATAGAGTTTACTTCAAAATTCCTTTTCATCGACAATATTGCTTGATACCCATCTCATCATGTATTATTGCATAGTTTAATGTGTATAATATTGTGCATGTGAATGTTGTGTGTTAGATTGATCAGTATAATGACGCCCCTACATGTAGGTGGTACACATTTCTCAGGGTTGGGTGTCCTCGCCTAAAGATACTGTCTTCCCAGAGACCATTCCTGAGGAGAGCTCCAGCACAGAGGAAGAACATGTGGTAAGTGAATATCATTAATCATTCATTCATCATTCATTCATCTTTAATTCATCATTCATTCACTACTCATTCATTATTCGTTCATCAATCATTCATCGTTCATTCATAGTTCATTTATTATTCATTCGTCATTCATTCATCATTCATTCATCGTTCATTCATCATTCATTCATTCATCGTTCATTCATCATTCATTCATCATTCATGCATGCATTTATTTATTTATTCATGGTGCACATACCTGACAACATTCACTCAATTCTCTAATCACTTAATTTCTTTTCCCCTAATATTCTCTCAACGTTTTCCCACATATTCATCTCAGCGATCTCATCTCGACAGCATATAGGTATACCTGATTCTTCCTTCTTCAGCCATGTCCATGTCTCACTAGCATACATTAATAATAATGAATCTTGAATATGGTAACACAAAATATATTCTACTGTAAAGATTTCTTTTACTAAATATTTCATGTATTTCTAGGTTATCTTTCGTCTCCCCTCCATCCACAACGCCGGTCTCTTGCGGGATCCTTCCATCTACACAGCAGACGCTAGCATGCTTCACCATCAACATGTCACCATAAAGGAAGAACCGACAAAGGGCATTCCTAAAACACCGCAAGTTCAGAAACTAAGGTACGTCAATAACTCTAAATTTACACCAACGATCTCAACCAATCTCATGTTGACAACTTAACCCCAATGGGAGAGCTATTTTTTTACGTAAATTCTGCATAAAAACTGGAACATGGTTGAAGATTCGTCCGCTAAAAATATGTTTTTTAAAGCTAGGGACCCAACTATGACGTCACCACTGTCTTTCCCACAGCGCGGCGTTATAGCATTTTTTTCTTTTCTTTTTGGGGTTAATTACGAGTCAGTCAATTCTTTTTACGGCCATTCACTAAATTTTAATGGATATTATCACTACAAAAAATCCTCTGCGACTTTCGGGAAACGAGTTGCTGTCTTTCGGAAAAAAGATCAGAGGTTTATTCCACAATTTTATTTAATAAATCTGTACAAGATATAAAAAAAAATTACCCTATCTTTTTTTAAGTATATTTAGTAAGGTTGTCGAGATCTAAAGTCTCCCAATTTTTGAAATAATTTGAAATGTCAATATGCCTGCTTTTGAGTAAAAATTCTTTTACAGTTCTTCCGACAAGGATTCTGTTGGAAGCAGTGGTAAATCTGCCCATCCACCTCCAACATCCAAAGGCGGGGACGTCCTGGCTGCGACCTTCATGGATGTGGCCGTCCTACGATGTCTCTTTGTCATGCAATGGCAGGAGGAAGGTGTCTATTGGGCCTTGCATTACATGTACAACAGGTAACATAATATTTTTTGACTCCATACTACAGCAATTTAGAGACATCTACCTAACATTTGACTAAGCTATTAATTGTTCACAGTGGAAAGATAAACAATTCAAAATTACGAGGTGGTCGGTAGCCTGGTTGGCAACGCTCTCGACTGTTAATCCAGTGGGCGCGGGTTCAATCCTCGACTTACTTCACTTCACAACACTAGCTTTTAAACTTTCTGTGAAGTGTACAAATATGTATTTGGGTTTATTTCGATAAACCCAGATTCATTTAAAAAAAAATCTCAAATAGTAGGTATGCCTGTGGAATGGAGGTTATAATTCTGACATTATTATGAGGTTATTTTAGTTATTATCTCACCATTTAGAGCTGAAACACTTGGGGGTGCGCTGTATCCTATGCTCAGGTGAATAGCTCACCACTGGTCATAACACATAATAGATTTTGAGTCTTTGGTGGTGTTATTTTCGACACGTACCCTAAAATGAAGTTCACAATCCTGACACTATTATGGCATGATTTATTTATTTTGTAAGAAATAAAAATGTACTGAGAATATAGTGTCAACGTCATATTTGAAACAGGCGCCATCCTTATTTCGCATCCGGTAAAACAAGCGAGTGTATGTAAGGTCTCCCTTGTTTTGTCTTTGACTTTGATTGTGACGTTTAGGGGTTCCCCTCATCTGTCACGTTGTCCTGTTGCGTCGCTGTTGGATTTGCGGTGAACGCGCTGTGTAAATTATTAAAATTATAATGAAAAACTAGTTTCTGTGTTATTTTGTGTTTGTAAAATCGAACCAATTCAAAGTGTAAAACAAAGTGTTTCGTGTTATAACGCAATCGTAATGGCGATATTAATAATTATCGTATGTGTTGTTGTTTACAGATTACGGGACATAAGCGACGATGTGTCGACACAGAGTCAACCGAGAAAACGCAGCAATTCTCTGCCAATTCCAAAGATCGAAGTCTCGATCTATCAAAGTCCCGAATCCAAGAAACGCGAATCCTTGAAGAGCTTCATGGAAGTGCCAGAGTTGAAAGACGTGTCACCCATAGCAGAACATCCTCTTGTGACCAAGGCACCTGAAGAACCCAGCATCACTAGGCGAGCCAGTGAAAAGGTTAAGCGAAGAATGAAGATGGCAGATTTGAAGGCTTTCGTGGAAACCAAATTGATGTCCAAATCGGAGAAAGCCTTGGAGAAAATTGGGCAGGAAGAACATCCCAAAGTTGTCCCCTACGAACAGCTGGTTAGTAAAAGTGATTTTTTAAATTGTAAAGTTATTTTTTTAGTACTAATGTGAGTGTCGCAGTCGAGTGAAAATCGTCTAAGAATTAGTGAAATGACAGATTTATATAGTAAAATGACAAGAGTACATGGTTGGCACAGTTAGTTGAGGTGGCATTCTCTAAAGCGGGAGGTGCCAGGTTCAAACCCTGGCGCTGGCGATGTATTCCACACTTTGCGATACAGGCTTTTAGCCTAACGCAAGGTGTGCAGAAAAGATTTTGGGTATGTGTATGCAAGCCAAGATCCTTTTCGTATAAAAAAAAGAATATATTTTAGCGTGTCAGTACTACATTAAGATTGTTTTTAAAAGAGATTTTTTTTTTTTAATATCTGGGCTTTTGTATGTACACTCATCTCGACAACTCATCATCATGAATACAATCGAGGCTTACTCTCTGTATTGAACATCAAATATGTCTGTGCATGATGCAACCCGAAGTAGTTTCGTAGCTCTGCCTACAGGAGAATCAACAAGAATGTTAGTTCTACCTGATGGCGAGTAGAATAATGCACGTCTTCGCGATCATAAGCATGTAATACAATAATGAATTTCTACCAAGATCCTTCGGTCAAAACTTATATTTACAGGAATATCATCGCAGCTTAGACACGGGCGACTCTGAACATCCAGGATCGGCTCTAGGCAACAATTTCCCTCCACTGTCACCTGTGGCCTCGGCTAAGCATAGCATGATCATGGCTACCAACTTAGTAAAGGGAAAGAGTATGCCAAGCTTAAGGTAAAAAAATATTTAATTTTTAAAAATCTATTTAAACTTCTCTCTAGAAACCTCTGTATAAAATTTTAATTGACAAATAATCCTTTCTGAATGTCACAACCTATTTTTTTGTGAAACATCGGATTTTCTACATGTCGTAGTTGAATAACGAGTTGTTATCTCAACAGATATACAGCAAAGAATGGATTTTTCATCAGGTTTATGACTGATCGTCAGTTGGCTTAAGATGCCATATATGCTGGTATTTGGCTTTGGCGTTTACTCAGCCAATACTGAGAGCATCGTCTTGAAACTGAAGACAGTGATAGATGGAAGTATTGACTACAAGTCGACTGTCATAGAATTACAATAATTAGACATTCCTTGAACAAAAAATAATTCTGAAAGTACCCCTGAAATTTATGGCAAGAATCTATTGTTCAGTTTTTTAAATATAGAATTATAATTTAGCCAAAATACTGGAAATTATAATCTGAACAAATCGGCTTTTTAGATTTTCTAATTTGTTCCAAGGTTATTCTGTATATCTGTCGAGATAACTAGGTACTTAAAATAATAAGCAGTAATCCCCAAAAGATTCCGTTAGTGATTTCTTAGACATTTGTCTTATGAATGTACCTACTACTTAATTTTATAAAATAGTTTAATGAAAGAAACTATCAATTTTTTAATTTTAACGAAAGTCGCATACATTCCTCAACAGATGGCAGTAGTATCAAAAAATTGGTTCATTGTGAAATGTTCTCAAACTGTAACATATTATATAAAACTTCCAAAAATTACATATTTGACAGCAGAATATGGCGGAATGGGTGAACATTGCCCTGGGCACAAAGTGATCACTTAAGTCAACAATTGCTGATTTGTAAGCGTCGGAACGCCCATCCACATCCTCCCCAAGGGAGTTCACATAATACTGCATTATGTGATTGTAGATACCTCTCGATTCTGTTGAGGAAAATCTGTAACATTATCGATGGGTTTTTCTAAAATTATTGCAAGCCATGTTCCATTCAAGAAGTGATAGTACTTGAACTAGCGAAAAATTATATTGGGAAAAAGTAAGATTACTCAGCTAATACTAAAGATATCATCCTAAGATTTAGAACATGGATAAATGATGATATGTTTTAGTGACTCTAGTAGTTAGAAATTTGATTTTTCTAAATTTTCTCGGTAAAAAAAAACAATTCTTAAGTTAACACTAAAATCATTGAAACTTGAGATTATTCCCGTAGTTTTTTAGATATAACGCACTAATTTGGTTGATAAAGTGAGTGAGTGAATAACATGTGCGGACCACCCTATTTTAGCCATGGTGAGTGATGTTAATCGCACCAACTGAGCCTGTCAACTGAGGTACATAGAACCCGTTGAATCATACAACCGGTTGACTCACACTAATGATAGAACGGAGAACAATAGAACCATATACAATCGAGCGAATCGCTTGATAAAATGTAATGGATCCAGAAAACCCCTAAATCTATACCCTCATGCCACGTCCCTTGTAGGGTAGGCAGAGAGGACAGAGCGCCAGACAGCCCTATCCTTACACACACTCCTAGCGTACATTTCCATAGAAAAAAATTGTAGAGTAAAATAAATGGAGCTTGCGATAATTGAACAAAAATCTATCGATACATTTTTACTTTAATATTTCTCCAAGTTTTTGACGAAATGTTTTGTCTCTTACTTCCTCAATAATATAATCTGTTTTCCGTCCTCTTCTCTCTCTTAAAACACTGACAGTTGTCTCATTGACGAGCTCACAGCCGGAGGGTAAGTGTGAAAGAGACAGAAAGCACCACATCTCTAATCATTATTTTTGTAATATAGCAACAGAGCAGTGCATTGTATGAATATGAAATTTAAAAAAAAAAAATAGAATGGTTATCACAAAACAGGAATATTTTTCGCAACATTAAGTGGATTTTAAACTATAAACGTTGATTTTTACCTTAAAATGGACTTCCACCATGTACTTACCGTTGGTCAAAAATCTTGATATTATTGTTCACAACTGCGCTGTAAGAATTATTTACTTTAGAATTCAACAGAAGTCCTTTTCAACTATTGATCGAGCTGTCACTGTCAAAAAGAAAACTAACCTAACCTTCAAATCAAGGGATATTCTATTCTATTCTTTATGCTCTCAAGGCATAAGAGTTATATTTGAATGCAATTTGTTCTGTGACAGTTGTCTTAAAATACCTTACATTTTTATACAAAAAGTAAGGTTATCTTATTATTTTTTTAACAAGACACTACGTCCGTACAATCTAGCTGTAATTTTTTCCGTAGTTGGCTAGTCATGTTAGGTTAGGTTTTTTTTAAGCTCCGATAATTTTTTTTCATCCGCATAAGGTCAATAAGGATTCGCAGCGGAGCCGTGCGAAATAAAAAGCTTTTAACTGGCCAATTATGACATTAAAATTACAGTTGGGTTGTACGGGGTCTCTTGTTGCCAGAAGAAAGAAAATAATATCTGTATTGCCAGTTGGTAAACTATAAAAAATTACATTGAATTATTTCATGTTTTGTGATAACATTTTTGAATTGAGTTGCTTTGCTTCGAGCAGTAATTACAACAAATGTGTAAACCCAAACATTGTTGCCAATCATTCATCAAAAACACAGTCACATCGTAAAAACACAGTTTTTCTTGTAAATCAGACGCAGTGTGCGTATGTTTGACACGATCCAACCATCATTTTCTCTCTATCCAATCATTTCGCTTCTTGACGCCTTTTATTTTCAAATCTTTTGTTTTTCTCTGTTCCTTTGTCATTCTGCTTCTAAAGAGAACTAAGTGCTTTGTATTGACGGAAGCATTGTAATCGAATATTTGAGTGATTTAGTACTGTAAGTAAGTTTTAGCACATCTTAGAAATGTCAATGTAATTTGACATTGCGTAGGTTTCCCTAATGTTTTTAGCAGTAATAGTTAGTAGGAATATTATTTATTGTATACTGAGTTGAATTCTATCAAATGTAACGTTAATTGGTTGTTAAAACATTTACCAAGTTGTCATTATAACAAGTAACAGTTCAACAATAAGTTGTCATCGTGACAACTAACGGTTCAACAAGTTGTCATTATGACAATCAACAGTTCAACGAGTTGTCATTATGACAATTAACAGTTCAACAAGTTGTCATTATGACAATTAACAGTTCAACTAGTTGTTGTTATGACAATTAACGGTTCAACAAGTTGTCATTATGACAATTAACAGTTCAACAAGTTGTCATCTTGACATTTCAACAAATTGTCATGATGATGACTTGTCATCGTTCAACAGTTATATTTGATATGAAACAACTCTGCCCTGATTGATAACAGCTTATGAGTGCAGTCATAGTTACAATTAAGCACCCAGATTGCTTTAAATGTATTTAAATCTAAGTTAGCTTAGCGTAAAATTTAAGAAGCTATTAAAATTTTGTTTGTTAATTTTGACATGAAGAGACCAATCTGAATATTGTTTCATTTAGGCCTATTGAAAAATTAATATGGCGACCACAGAGACACGTTTTACAAATAATTCATATATTACAATCTGTTTTTACATTTGCTAGTATTAATTAAGTATTGAAAAATTATTAATATGTTGGTTTACGTTAATTTATAAAAGTAAGTGAAATAATAAAATATGTACTTCACATTTACGCAACAAACTAGGGAAAATATTCATTAAAATCAAACAAAAAATGTTATTTCCAGTGCAAAACTAATTTTATGAATAAGTCGTTAAGTCCGCATCCTTTTAAGTTGTTTTAAGTCAATACCTATATGAACAATATTCACCTTGGTCACAATCTAACGGTTGAAGTACATTTTTTAACATATTTGTTGTCATATGACAACTAAAACTCATCTCAAAATTATGTCATTCGTTCATTGATGTTGTGATTTATTGATCTTGTATTATTTTACATAAACAGATATATTGGTGAGATTCGTAGTGAGCGACGTAAGCCATTTGATCTCCAGCTCAGTCAACCGCCCGCCACACAGAATCCAATCATCACCGTGACAGAACATACTCCAATACCATCACCAGATTACATCAAGACAAGACAGGTTAATAATACATTTTGTACATCTGTTGTCACCAATTTCCCATATCGTCTTCAAGTTACTAGTTCCAAGACTCAAAAACTAGTTTTTGAGGACAGCCAGGTGTATCCAGGTACTGGATTTAAAAGTCTATCTAGGAAGAGGTGGTCTCAGAATTCCATTTGCTGTGACACGAGATGATCTGAAATCAACTAGTGAAACTTATGTTTGTCTCTTCCTCGTAGTGTATTTTTAGTAGCAGTTAAAGGGAGATAGCACGAGTCTACTCATGCAGGGCTTGACCATGTCATCTCTATACTATAATTACTCTGAGATACATACCAACTTACATGATTTTTGACACTACTGTCTAATTTTTTAGGGGAGCATGGAATCTCAGTTGGATTCTGTTAGCATCCAAGGTTCCCACATTACTCCGGAACGAAAGCCAAGTCTCACGAGATCTCAAACGGACTCCAATATAACTTATGTGATGGATGAAATACAAGAGGCCCCTGGATCCCTCTGCTATATCACTAAAGAGGGAGACATTGACTTCTTAGTCGTTTTAAAGGTACAGTATCAACTAATTATTGTTAGGTGTTATCAGCCAGGCAGCTATGGGGATATGTCTGATCTCACAACAGTATTCACTCATTCAGTCTGTCAAGTCCATTGTTTAAATACATTCACACTTTGTGCAACAACAAGCTCCATACCATCCTCCATACATACACAACTCTATTGGATAAGAAATGTTATCAGCCAGGCAGCTATGGTGATATGTCTGATCTCACAACAGTATTCACTCATTCAGTCTGTCAAGTCCATTGTTTAAATACATTCACACTTTCACTCATTCAGTCTGTCAAGTCCATTCTTAAACTCATTAACACTTTCGGCAACAACTAACTCTGGCGGCATACCATTCCATGCATCCACTACTCGATTGGATAAGAAATGCTTTAAGGGATTGCTGTTTTGGTTGAGGCAGAACATCAGCGTCAAATTCTAGGAGAAAATAATAATTGGACCACTGATTGACGCCGTTTAGCGATGAATATTACCCCAAAACACCTTATGTTCTTGAAGTATACAGATATCACCATATTGGATCATCACAATCAGTAAAAATGAGAGAATAAATCACCACATAGGATGGTTTAAAACCCTCAAACATTTATTTTCCAGGCTGTCCACTTCGCAGCCTTAAGAGACAACCTCTGCTGGACTGTTCGAGTGATAGAAGTCATGCTTAATTTAGTAGAAGTGTTGCTCGATGTCGGAGTATTGAAGACTGCAAAGTGCTCATCAAAGGCTCACCCAGATTCTCCCATAAAGGATACACACACCTATTCTGTTGATAGCACCAAAGACACTAGGGTAAGAAAAATGATATGTATTTGTTCTAGACCTAGTATTTTTTTTATCTTGTTATGAGTTTAGATGTTAGCTGCAAGTGGAGTTTCAAGATTGTATTGTTGGTAGCCCTGATTGTCGAAACGTTGTCATAAGAGCTGTCAAAGGTCCGTAATATTTTTCTACATGTCGTAGTTTAATATAACAAGTAGTTATCGTAACAGATTCACAGCAAAGGATGGACCTTCCATCAGGCTTATGACTGATCGTCGGCTGGCCTTATGTGATCACTTTACACTTAAATAAAATTCACCAATTCCAGTCCATCCATCTGCCGTAGCCGGGAATTGAACCCAGACCTTCAAACTGACAAGCCGGTACTCTACCGCTGAGCTAATAATATTTTCTGTTTTTCAGACCCCAGATAATGTCCTCATGAGTCAAGACTCGCCGACAATCGAAAAACAAGAACACTCCAAAGATCAGTCTACCAGCAAACCTGCTACAGAATCTGCTATGTGTCCGCATTATTTGGTGCTCAACATTATTATGAAGTACGTGATGCATCATTGTGATTGTCGAATGAGAAATCGTGGTTCAAACACTGACACAAACTTTATTATTAAGACTCTAGAATTGATTGAGTACATGGTTGGTGCAGTTGGTTGAATTGCGGACTTTTAATCTGAAGGTGCCGGGCTTGAACCTGAGTGTCAATAATGTATTCTGCATTTCGATGTCAAGCTCCTTTATATTAAATTTGCACATTTTGATTTATAAATTGAATTGTTAGGTAAATATTGTAGTACAAAATGTAATTAAGTAGAATAGAAAATACTATGCTAAATAAAAATTTAATTCACGATAAGATAACGGTACAACAATTATTATACGTGTAAGGATAGGGTCTGGCGATCTGTCCTTTTTGCCTACCCCACAAACAGCGTCATTTTTGACGGATAGTATACCAAATGTTGTAAATTTCAGGGTTATTCAACAGTTGGGCTGCAGTCAAGGTTGTTCTGGCGGTGCTCGTGGACCGCCTGCCGAATGTCTCCGTGTCCAAGCCCGCTGTCTTCTCGGGCGAGTGAGAAGGGCAGCCCCCTCGCCAGTGTCTCGTTTGCTTCGTACGGCCGCCGGGAGAACGCCGCTGCCGAAGCTGATGCCCTTTTTACACGCGTACCTGGCTTTCTGCGTCGACCCTAGTACTTTGCTATCGCCGCTCAGTCAGTATACCAACAGTACTGTGCATTTTACATTACTTTGTTACGAAGCTTTTGCGGCACAAAGGCTTGCAAATCATCCTTGGTTTTTACGTATTATTATTCTTTTAATTTATTACAATTCTACACAAATAAGTGCTCTATGTATGTTCTTTGCATACATTGTTACACAAAAGTTCACATGTATACACTGTTATGCAAATAAATAACTGCTCCAAACACGTTGTTGCACACATAAGTATGCATTATTGCACAAATAAGTGCTTATTGTACACATTGGTACACAAGTGAGTGCTCTGTATTACGCATTATTACACAATTAGTGCTCTCTGTATACATTTTTAAACAAAAGTTTCCCATACACTGTTATGCAAATAATTTTCTACTCTAAATAGTAGGTAGATTTTTACACAAATAAGTGCCCTTTGCATACATTCTTGAACAAACGAGTGCTCTTTGTAAACATTGTTAGACAAATAAGTGCTCTCTGTATACATTTTTACACAAAAGTTCCCCATGTATACACTGTTATGCAAATATTTAGCTGCTCTAAATATACGGTTGCACAAGTAAGTGCTCTCTGTATACATTGTTACACAAATAAGTTCTCAAACAAGTCATCTTTGTGTGCATTGTTTTGAAAACAATATTCAAAATTTATTTGCCTTCATTCATTGCAATATTATTTTAAACACTGAATTTTTTGCAAAAGTAACTAATGCCCATTTTTCTTTAATTATTACAATGGTTTAAGTAATAATTTTCTTATAAAAAATCTAATGGCTTTAATTCACAGTATAAGCTTGCCGCAACAATGAAATATATTTTCTCAATTTCATTAAAATTAAGCATTTTTTTTCATAAATATTTCAGATCAGAAGCGTGGCAACATTAAGTCCCCCGACACTACACACGGAGGTTACGCCACAAACTTTGGCGCCGGACTCGGTTCTGCAGGAGGCCCGAGTATGGAAGGTCATCTCGTGGAGTGCATGTTCAAAGTCTTGGTCACGCGACTGGTCACGGAAATGAAGGAACTCAAAATTCAAGAAGATATTGTAAGTGAAAATTAATATCAAGTTTTTTTTTTGATGTTACAATTAACTGTAAAACATTGGATTTTCTACATGTCGTAGTTGAATAACCAGTAGTTATCTCAAGAGATATACAGCCAAAGATGGACTTTCCATCAGGCTTATGACTGATCGTCGGCTGGTTTAATGTGATCACTTTACGCTTAAGTAACTTCCACCAATTCGTGTGTTATGCTGGAGGTCTGGGTTCGAATCCCGACCGCCGCAGATGGATGGACTGGAATCAGTGAATGTTACTTAAAGTGATCTGATGATATCATGATAATTCTCTTTCACGTTTGCACTCAATTTCGTTGTCACGCTTTAAATATTATCAAAATAATTGCTATATATTGAGAAATAATCTTAATCAATATGAGTTGTACGAGTTGCCGCAATTATTGCTAAAAATTATTATGTTCATTTTATCTTTTCATTGCTACTCTCCCACCATTAAAGAACGGAATATTCTGTTGTTTCAGGTCCTCTATCGAGACATTCGTCACCTGATGACATATGTGAAGGAAGCACATGGTGGTGTATTTAGGGTAGTAGCCCTGAGTGGACTCTTAGACTCAGCTGAGAGACCCAACAAGCCAGAGAACACACAGACAACTAGAGTCATCAGGTATCTATGATATTCATTCTGAACTTTTTTGCAACACTTTATGAAAACATGACTTTTTTACATGAAGTTAAACATGATTTATTTACACCAACTTAAGCGTGTTTTCTTTTATAAAATTGAACATGATTTCATATATCAATTAAACATGGTTGGTTTCCATACATCAAATTAAAAATCATTTTTTACATCAAATAAACACGTCTTTTTTACATCAAATAAACATGATTTATGTACATCAAATTAACAAAATAAATATCAAAAATTAAAATGCAGTGTGATGTATATTTGTAATAAATATTTTTCTCAATTGCTTAAATGTGCCTTCCAATAGAAAAGCCCTTGGGTTTCCTAATCTTGGGTGAATTAGGTAGTTGTGATAAACATGCATTCTTTGATTAGTTTACATTCATTCTCACACCTGTCGCTGCTCACCCACATTGAGAGAATGCTATAATAAGTACAGATTGATAGACAATAATTACTTATGTACCTATTTGATTTAATTGCAGACACATTCACCACTCGGACTTGGACGAGAGAGAATCGGACACAGGAGTCGATGGAGCTTATGAAGACAGGAGTAACAGGAAATTCCTATTCAAGAAGAGAAGCACCTCCTCAACTTGTGCGGTAAGATATTATCTACCTTGTTATCAAATAAGTTGACACGAAGATATTTTAATTTATCAATTTTATATGAATTAGTCATGTTTTGACTCTTATGACAAAAATATGCTACTACCTCTAATGTACCACCACCTTTGTTCTAATGATCTCTCAAGTGGTTGGTATTAATATTAGATTAGGCTCTCCACACACGTCTGGAAGTTCAGTTAACTGAATTCAGTGCTACCCTGATTTTGGATTCAGAAAGAGGTTTTGGTCAGAGCTTTTTTGCAAATGGTCGATTCAGTTATTTGTAACTATACCAGACGTGTGTGGGGAGCCTAAATATCGTGTCATTCATTGTTGCAATAAAGTTGCCGTTATTAAAAAAAAGAGTTATGTTTTGACTAAATTATGTAAGTACCAACAAAAATTTACAAAAATCCATTGCTGGCATTTTCAAAAAATATTTATAGTTTCGTATATGATAAAAATATGACACATATTAAGAGACATTTTTCAATTAATTTTTTCCTGTTTTAGAGTCTCTTAGAGACTGAAGGAGGTGATGACAACAGCAAGTCCAGTCAGAGTCCTCTGGGGAACCTTCGCAAGAAACAACATCATCCACATTCCCTGACTCCGAGACAGAGTGAGAGAACTCTCTCAGCCATGGGAGAGTCCACGACATCCAACAAGTCTACGAGCTCCAAAACTAAAAAGTTTGGAGGTATTGGTGAGTTATTAATAGTAGGGAAGTCTCAAGTGTTGTGGACTCGACGAGTCAAATGACTCAAACGTGAGTTTGTCTCGATTCTATTGTGTGACTCCACTTGAGAACTGTTATTCAACCGCCACAAATTTTGCCGATGTTCTGCGATTACTAACAAATCTAGGAGCCAAGCCAAGCCAAGCAAAAAGCCTGTAAACGCTTGAAGAACAAAAAAAACTTACACCGTGAGACTTTGGACTAAGGTAAGTTTGGCTCAAAAGATCCCAAATGACCTCTACTATCACCCTTGAAATTTTTTTTTTTTATATACTTAAATGAATTTGGGTTTATCGAAATAAACCCAAATACATCTTTGTACACTTCACAGAAAGCTTGAAAATCTTGTGTTGTGAAGTGGAGTAAGTCGGCATCGGGGATCGAATATATATATCCATCTATCAAACACTTTGTATAATAATAAAATAGAAACATTTTTTTTTAAATATTGTTTTCAATATTCCAGTGAAATGGTTCCGCAAGCCTTATGGCTCCAGCTCATCATCTTACGGAGACTCTGACAGTCCGCCTGGTGAAGCCCCTCCCCACCTGATGCGGCAGGCTTCCATGATGCCCCTGGGGGGAGGCAGGGGGCGCGGAGGGGCCATGGGAGGGGGGTCCAGAGCAGGACGGACATTGCGGAGTGCCAGAAGAAGGGTGGAGGACAGGTTGGGGAGGCTTGGGTTCAGGAAGATGGGGAAGAAGAGAGACGGGAGTATGGAGGAGACTTTAGGAGGCTGTAAGTATTGTATTTAAATTATTTGTTACCTGAAAACATATTATGTAGGTTTGCCAGACGTCCCGGTTTACCGGGACTGTCACTAGTTTTACGCCTCGTGTCCCAGTGTCCCGAACAAGCCTTTCGGGACGCCTAAAAGTCCCGGTTTTCGGAAATGTTATTAAAAATTATTTGGAAAAAATAAGAGCGCTAAAATTAAAAATGCACCAAAAAACTTTTTCGTCGATAGGGGGGGAGGTGTTCCGGTTTGACCTGCGAGAAATCTGGCAACCCTATATATATTATGCCCACGGCACACGCTTGGCAAGCGTCAGACCGAGCGGCTGTTCATAAGTAAAAAGGTGTGTGGATTGGACGTTAGTCTCGGCTCGTGTAGGTAACCGACCGTTCACGCATTTTTAGAGGAAAAATAGCAATGAGTAATCTTATTTTTCCTGACCCAATTTTTTGCTTGCATAGAGGTACCCATACCCAACTGAATCTCTATCATCTTTGAATTTCCAGATATGAGTCGTCGCAATTCTTTTGAAATGGGTGACAGTACTCGAGAATCTGAAGTGGTCGTCTTGAAAGAGAGGAAGCTTGTTCCACTGGAGCCAGTCTACAGTGGAATGCTGAGGTTCTCTTTCCTTCTGGACACATGTCAACCAGGATCCATTCCAGATCCACATCTGATGGCTGCACTGTTAGATCTGGTAAGATAGCATTTGTTTAAAGTTGGGTATCCAACTATGACGTCATGGTCATTTCATATCGCATCATAAAATGTTAAAAACAGCTTTTTTTCTGTTTTTTGGGGTTAATTTCGCTTCAATCAAAAAACTTTTACGGTCATTCCCTGGCTTTTAATGCATATTATCAATACAAAAAAAATATTACCCCGCGACTTTCCGGAAACGAGTTGTCGTCTATTGGAAAAAGTACAGAGGTGTTTTTCACATTTTTTTATGAGAAATCTATACAAGATATAAAAAATATTTTGCGCTTCTTCCCTAGATAAAGGTTCAATGTATCTGCTTTATTTTTTTCCAAAGCATATTTGGCATGTTTATCGAGATCTAACGTCTCAAAAATCTCCTTTTTTTTTAAAGATGACAGCCCTACTCTTAATAACTATTTTTTCTGTTTTATTTTAGCCCCACACCCCGGTTGTGTCTCGCGCTTGTATTTTATTGGAGTGTGCCCATTTAGTGCACAGCTGTAACAAAGGTCAGTGGCCCCAGTGGATGAAAGTGGATCTGCCCAACATTCGTCCTTCTGGACCTGTGCCTGGGAGAGGTAAAGACTTATTTATTTATTTAAGGGGGACAGACACAGAAAGTTAACAAACACACATAATGACAAACACAAAATATCATTCAAAGAAGTGAATATAAAACAATCAAATATGCTAATACGTAGGCACCCATATATGTGTGCAGGTAAATATGCCATTAGCAACAAGTAGGTACCAACACACCAACAAAATAATAATTTAATGCACTCAAAAAAATAATAAATTGATGATACCCACAAATAATATTAAGAACAAAATAATATTAAAACACGAAAAGTGACAATAACAAAAACTCCGGTGCACCGAAGCACATAGCGCGACATTGACATTTAAGTTACTGACAATATTCGTAGTGTGTGATGGAAGCGAAAGATGCGTGTAAGGATAGAGAGTGTGGCGCTCAGCGTACAAAATTGGATAGATACTTAGTTATTTTGTTTGCTTCCAGTTTCATCCCACCCTGGAATCAGGAGGCTTCGAGCAGCCGGGAAGATGTTCTACCAATGGGGAGAAGTAAGAATAAATTTGTATCGTAGATTAGACTATTAAGAGGCGAGACAGTATACGTGAAACATCACAGCTTCCATTCGCACGCTTCACATTCCTGGGGATACCCCGAAGTTAGCCACTAAACTGGTATTCTGGAAGTTAGCCGCGAATGCCGCATCAACTGCTAGGAAATCAGTACATTCTTATTGTTCAGTTGACAATTGTGGCTATGTAATTTTTTTTTATAAAAATGAATCTGGGTTTATCGAAACAAACTCAAATACACCGTTATACACTTCATAGTAAACTTGAAAAGCTTGTGTCATGAAGCGGAGTAGGTCGGCATCGGGGATTAGCAGTCAAGCGCATTATCAACCGGCCTACCGACCACCTCTAAATTATTGGTTTTACTTGTTACAGGCCATAGCCGGTCGTTTGGAAGAAATGATGCATGAAGACAGGCAGCACATGGCCCAAGTTGCAGCAATGGTGACAGACCCTGAGAAGCAGAAAGAATTACTACAACAAGACGAGGAGGAAGACTTCTTAGATGAAGGTATTTTATTACAAGTTTTTATTTAATTTCACTCCGTTGTTTTTTTTATTGGTTCGCAAATCTTGCAATCGATATTTCAACCACTTCCTGACTACTTAGAGACCTGAAACTTTGGAAACGTATGTAAACTCGGTGACAATACGATTCTGTACTACATTGGATCATCCTTCTCCAAAGACAAAATGTTGGGTGTTTGAGGGAACCCAAAGGTTGTGTGTGGTCATGTGTGGTATCGTATGAAAGGGCGTTGAAAAATCAGATTCTGTTCAGCTCATGCCTCGAGAGATACCGATCGATGATCAAGAGGATCCAGTCACCGCATACCGCCATGTTTGGTATCTCACGAAAGTGCTTCACGAGTAGAACTCATATTTATAAATTTTGATTCTGTCTTTATCGTTCTGGCAAAGTATTATCAAATTCTGTCTCAGGAGAGTCTCGCTATGGTCATTTTTGTCCCAGGTCCTAGGAAACCAAATTCTAACCACAAGAGTCACTAAAACGTGTTCTCATTTATCCATGTTTTAAGTCTTAAGATGATATCTTTAGTATTAGCTGAGTAATTTTACTTTTCCCGTCGCAGTTTTTGCCACCAAGAACAAATTTCAGTGATAAGTTTATAAATAATAAACATACCTAAAGGATGTTTAAATATTTACTTTTACGAAATTGAATTTCCAGCAAGCCTCCAGCTATCTTCAGGACCAATTGGTGCCGAATGTCCCATTGCCTTACGTCTTGTAGCCTGCATCTTGCTGTACGAGATAACAGCCTTTCTGAGGGAGACATACCAGAATCTGCCCAAAGCCAGTTGCAGAGCTTCCGTGAAGGAAAGACCAGCGCCTTGGGAGAGAATTTACAGGTCGTTGGTACATATAGGGAGCCATAGATGTGACTATATGTTGCTTTTACCTTTCTATCTCTATTATATCTATGTCACGAGTATGTCAATACCGTCACTTGCGAGAATTAAAATCACATACTGATTCTACTTCAAATTGAATGAGTTTGCATTGAATGTTACTATCAGCTTAATTTTTTTGTCATGAATACTACAATAATGCCCGAATTCGGCACTGTGTAAATCATCCACTTTTGTGTAAAGTATCCACTTTTGTGTAAAACATCCACTTTTGTGTAAAGCATCCACCTTTGTGTAAAACATCCAATTTTGTGTAAAACACATTTTTTTTAATAAACGACCTGGGTTTATCAAAATATACCCTAATATATCTTTTTACACTTCACACTTAAGTCGACATTCATACAATTTGTTATACACGCTCTCCCATTCTTTTTACACAGAACTACACTTTAACTCTAGTACAAGTGACGACATTGACATTACTCGGTTATACATCTGTTATTATTATGTCTCTTTCGGGAATGAATTCGTCTTGCCTTGTTACATTCTGTGTGTCAGCAGTATGCTCATATTTTGTTTGTTTAAATTTTTATTACATCAATCTACATAATTTTAAGGAAGTACTGAACACTTGCCACCATATAAGGACAGTTTTTTTCTTCTTCTTCTTCTTCCGCAGCCCCTCAAGTCCATTAATTGTTGGACATAGGCCTCCCCTTTGGTCCTCCACAGCTCCCTGTCTTGGGCACACTGCATCCATCCACCACCGGAATATTTCCTAATATCATCGGACCACCAATTGCCTCATGAAATATAAAAACCCACAACATTCAAAACCGACTTTCTGAATTCACTTGAAGTACAAGTTTTTTCTCAATTCGCAATGAATCCTGTGATGCTCTGATACATTCTGTCTCCAACGTGACATTCAAATAACATCACTATGGCAACCACCCACTATAGTGACGTCACATTGTACATTTCTCACCGTCTCATGTGACGTAAACAGCTTCTAATGTAACTTAGCCCGGCTCTGTGTCAATATCAAGTCTTTGAAAGTTGCAATATATTGCCATTTATAAAAAACAAGTATTCCAATCTTTGTTTTATCAGGCGCTAATATAACACCTCACTCACTAGTGTGATATAACCATTCGGAAAATAACTTAATATTTTAGGTTAATTTATTTATTTTATGTTTTATTTCATGAGCATACTGTACTGCATCTTGTTGTATTATATTCATCAGAACAAAACCAACATTGACTGTGTGAATCCATCAGTGGCATTGTTTCTATTTAACATTCATTGTACAAATAATGCCATGCTTTGCATCCGTGTTGTCACATCAACAAAGTGTTTGAAATAATGTTGCCATGATGAATAAATCTATGTTGTGAATGATTGCCATGTGTAAAAATGGTATTTCTCCGCCATCTTGGACGATTTGTACTTTAAGAATCCTTTTCTGAATTTTATACTCTTACATTTTAACACAAATTCATAAAATATTGCTTCACTACACTTAAATGTTACTCCCTGAATATGAGTGGATACCTGGGGGAGGATCTCAACAACATTGGAACAATAAAAATATCTTACAATTCAAAAAACGGTGCACATTTACGAATTACAGGTGCCGAATTACAGTATCATCTGTGTTTTCAACTATGACAACCATATATTCAAAATTTACTCATTTTGAGGTTATGCACACTTTATTTTCTCATTTGGACACGTTCCGTAATAGTTAATTTGAAATTAGAAATATCTACATGACAGACTTCTCACCAATTGCAGATAAACAAAGAAACAATAACAGATAAACAAGTGAAAACCATTGAAAGATACATTGTTTGAAAGGGATTCTTAAAGTAGACAATCACAAAGTAGCGTTCTATCAAAACCTTTTCCAAAATTAACTATACAGTCCTATAAATCTATTGGCTGGTCCCCTTCTAATGTCTCTAAATGATTGACAATGAAAATCGTAACAACTATACCAAAAGAGAAGTTTTGTTTTGAATTCTGTACATTAGCGTTTGTGAAAAATTAATACCTAATATCCAAAATTTTCAACAGATGGCGTTCGTCATATTTACTTCCAAATTTATATTAGTGTCTCCCAAGATTTACCTACCTGATTTAAATAACTTTGGAATAAAATCCATAGACGGATATTTTTTCTACTGTAAATAATTTAATCTTACAAATTATATAATAGAATTGAGAACGAACAATTGAAACACGGGCCCTATTATGGCGGTGAAGACTTTTTTCAAACTGTAATAAATTCAAAACAAAATTTCTTTATCTTCTTACTTCTATGGACTTGATATGAACTTGTACCTACGTTTGTCAGGAATCCTTTTGTGTATCAAAGGACATGATTTCATTTCATCGTTACGTATGTTGAATGTTGCTACTGTTTTACTTCAAATTGAATGAGCTTGCATTGGATGTTACTAATCTTAATTTTTCTGTCACGAAAACTGCAATAGTCACCCAAATCCGGCACTGTGTAAAACATCCACTTTAGTGTAAATCATCCACATGTGTGTAAAACATCCAATTTAGTGTAAAACATCCACTTTAGTGTAAAACATCCATTTTTGTGTAAAACATCCAATTTTATGTAAAACATCCACTTTCGTGTAAAACATCCAATTTTATGTAAAACATCCACTTTCGTGTAAAACATCCAATTTTATGTAAAACATCCACTTTCGTGTAAAACATCCAATTTAGCGTAAAACATCCAATTTAGTGTAAAACATCCATTTTTGTGTAAAAAATCAAAAGAATGCCTATTTTCTCAATGTGACCATATGACCATAGTGCCGGATTGTTAAGTCTCTATTGTAGTTGTATTGTTTCTGTATATAATAATTAATAATCACCAGGATTACGGTATGTATTTTTACGTTTTAACGTCTTTAATGCCAATAACGTCAATCCAAATTGTATCCACAATATGTAAAAATCTGAGTTTATTCAAAAAGTAATAATTTTAGATCTAATTCTATTAAAACTAAGTTGTATATAGGTGTCATTGATTGGCATTGAATATGTTAAACAATTTTCTATTTTTAATCTGATATTTAAAAAAACAAACTTTTGAACACATTTCCAAAATTGCACAATTAGATGTGTAATTTGGCAGTTTATAATTACATTGACTGGATATTTTTTCAATGCAGAGAAATAAAAGAATAATATTTTCTTAATATTATGCATAAAAATTAAGTCAAAGCTTAACTGCTAATTCTATTTAGTAATTGAAATGTAGTCGTAATTTCCCATATTCCTTGCTATTGAAGTACATTGGGGCCTCATAATAGTTGCAAACTTTACTCAATAGATGGCAGTGTAGGAATGAGTTTTCCTATAGAAGGGTGACATAAATGAAATAATAAGGTTGCGTGTCTGGTTGAAATTATTAATGAATTAAAATTAAGTTTTACAAATTCTTAGACCAAAAGTATTATTTCTCTTCGAATTTTAATTATGGGAGTTTCCATTTTTACCTGAATTCTATACAACCATCAATATCTATAGGGGAATAAAACAATAAGTGAAGTGTAAATAATAGATTCCATGTAATTTGTATCTGCGTGCATTATGCAGGTAGTATTAAAAAAATTTGCCAAGTAAATAAACTGTATAATATTTTTGTTCACTCTACGTCCCAGCACATCTCTTAGTCCCATGTACCTAGGGCATTGAATCTCCCGATGTGTACTAATGGCCGTACAGAAGTCGGGGGAAGATGTGGAGAGGTTAGGGATGGGATTCAGGTTTGAATTTGAATATTTTGAATTGAAATTGAGGTCCCAGTGTGTGTCATTGTACTATAAGGCAGAATAGCTTGTCTGAAACCCTAAATAACAGAGGGATGTAATGTATCACCTACCGTAAACTGGATCAGGGAGGCGAACCGGAGGTGGAGCATGGCCCTCTCCAGCATGGGCCACTCGCAGGCCTCGGCGCAGAGCCTGCAGTCCATCACGGGCCAGGACACAGACAGGAAAATCTCATTTGTGCTGCACGAACCGGAGAATGAATCCGAGGGAAGCAGCAATGCTACAGTGAGTCTAATTCATATTTACAATTATTTTACTTGGAGTTTTTTTAAAACAGCTTTTGTACAGGTTTTTGGGTCACCCTGTACTTAGCACAAGCGCAAATTTGGTGCAAACTTCAAGAAACCTTCTTTGCATGTTAATGAAGAGATTAAAATAGTTTCCAGCTCTCCGTGATTATTCACAGTATACCCCCTTTTTTGATGTTTTTAGACTGGTCTATTTATAGTAAAGATTTTTTTATACTTTTAAAAAGTTGTTTTTGAGGTGGTTGCTAGCTGGGTTGAAAACACGCTTGAAGGTGATGTACTCCACTTCACGACACAAGCTTTTCTAGCGTACTGTGAAGTGTACACAGATGTATTTGGGTTTATTTCAATGGACACACGTTATTTTTTTTTATAAAAAAAGTTACAATTTTACATATAACGTAAATACAATAACGAGCTATGGATTAGTTTTAAGTATTACTCATATCCGGGGAAGATCTCAACAACAATGAAACAATAAAAATATCCTTCAATTTATTATCGCCTTACACATACAACAATCACATGAATATGCATTACTATAGTAAAATTATTTCAAACTGTCGAACGCAGTCATACAAGTGTGACAGAGAAGGGACGACTACCTGCTTTATTCCCACTTTATCGCTCTGGCATAAGTGCGAATAAAGCAGGTAGTCGTCCCTCCTCTGTCACACTTTTATGACTGCGTTCGACAATTTGAAATACAGCAGACCCTCTATAATCCCAACACCGAAAATTTATACCCTGTTCGGATGTACGAAGCGTTCGGATTATAGTATGTAGACGTTTTTAAAGGCATTTTTCGAAATAAAACAAAAATATTTTACATTATAATGTATTTATTTAAGTATGTGTGTTAGATACAAGGCATCACACTTTTTTAAGGAATCCCAATATAGTGCTTTGACGAGTAGTGTTTAGAGACATAGAAAATGCTTTATCCCTTAATTTATGTAACAGCATTCCGGAAGCGGGGTAGTTCGGATTATAGAGGCATTCGGATTAAGTGAGGTTCGGATTATCGAGGCTCTGCTGTAATTTGACTTTTGTATTTCCAGCTTGAAGACGGTACCATCATAGAAGAAAAGAAGGCGACTCGCCCCAGGGTCGTCCCGACTGCGGGACGTCCGTTTCTGCTCCGCCGTGGGACGCAACAGGGTTCCGGTGGGACACCCCCCCACATGGGGGGCCCCAGCACCATATTGGGGGTGGCCCCCCAGCACGTGGCCCCTTTACTGCAATCACACCCTCCTCCGCCCCCTCATCCACAACCCCATCATCCCACGGGAGGCTCCTTCAAGCGCAAGTCTCTTAAATTGAGGAGGAATACCAAAGATGGGAAGGACATGGAAGAATGTAAGCAGTTTGTTAATTGTCTAGACACACTACTTTCACCATAGAAGAGGTGTTTAAATATATGAGTGAAAAAACAGGCGTGAGAAAGTGTGGCAATCCTGAGACTTGTTAGACATGGCTGGAGAAGGACAAATCAGGGTCGAATGCAGTGGAAATGGGATCATTGAGAAGAATGTGTGAGAAAATATTGAGAGATAGGAAAAAGCGTGAGGTTATTATTAGAGAGATGAGTGACTGTAAGACGGATGTTGTGACTGGGATGAAAGTGAATAGGCTTAGATGGTTTGAGCGTGTTGAGAGAATGAATGATGACGGTGTAACCCAAAAGATTTGAGTGAAAGAGTGAAAAGAGTGGTGAGAGAGAAGCGTGATCATTCGAGACTAATGTGGATCGAGCATGTCGACCAGATTCTCAGGAATGGACCCGTTTTTATTTATTTATTTTATTTATTTAAACTTAAAGTAAACAACAAACACATATAAATATACAAAATGGACATAGTACAGATTATAAAACGTTGTTTACTAGGGCGAACTTATCGCAGAACTGCGATTTCTTCCAGTTACCCCCAAGTTTTTAGTGAAGGGAATCGAAGAATGTGTATGACAGATTTATTTTGAAAATCACAATTTATGTTTTGTGAGAACATAGGAATTTTCTACATGTCGTAGTTTCATATAACAAGTAGTTATCTCAACAGATACCCAGCAAAGGATGGACCTTCCATCAGGTCTGGGTTCGATTCCCGGCCGCAGGAGCTGGATGGACAGGAATTGGTGAATGTTAAGTGTACTTAAGTGTAAAGTGATCACATTAAGCCAGCCGATGATCAGTCATAAGCCTGATGGAAGGTCCATCCTTTGCTGTGTATCTGTTGAGATAACTACGTGTATGTCAGATATTAATTTAAATGTAAATATTTCAGATACAACACAGGCCCGTCGCAAGGTCAGTTCTCTCTCAGACAGGAGCGACACTTCTGAAGCAGCAATAGCCATGGCCCCAGCGGGGGCGCAGCCTCATGAGGGGGGCAGTGGGGGGGAGGAGAGTCCTGGAGTCCTGAGTGATGACCACGACCACCCAATAGAAAGTCCTGATAGTAACGATACGGACGAAACACACAAGGGAATGCCGTGGATTAAGGTGCTTAACCCAAAGTTAATCTTCTTAACGAGTAGTTATCTCAACAGATATACAGCAGAGGATGGACTTTCCATCACAATTATGTCTGATTGTCGGCTGGTTTAATGTGATCACTAGACATCGGGAGATTCAATGCCCTAGGTACCTGGGACTAAGAGATGTGCAGGGACGTAGAGTGAACAAAAAAATTATACAGATTATTGGGAAATTCTGTTAATAATACCTGCATAATGCACGCAGATACAAGTTATGTGGAATTTGTTGTTTACACTTCACTTATCGTTTTATTCCCCCATAGATATTGATGGTTGTACAGAATTCAGGTAAACGTGGAAACCCCCTTAATTTAAATTTGAAGAGAAATAATACTTTTGGTCATGAGCCGTCTATGGAATTAGAGGATTAGTTATGATTTATTGCACTTTCATTTTCCCGATGTATAGTGATCACTTTACTCTCTGACCTGATGGGAAGTCTGTGCTTTGCTGTGTATCTATTGAGATAACTACTTGTTATTTTCAACTACGAGATGTGGTCGGTAGCCTGGTTGGTAACGCGCTCGACTGTTAATCCATTGGGTGCGGGTTCAATCCCCGACTTACTCCACTTCACAACACAAGCTTTTAAGCTTTCTGTGATGTGTACAAAGATGTATTTGGGTTTTTTTCGATAAACCCAGATTCAAAAAAAATAAAGATAAAGATAAAAAAAAAAAATGTAGAAAATTCAATGTTTCACGGTAAATTGTGGCATTAAAATAATATTGCAATGTTTTAGGTTATGGTCCAGATGATGAACTCCTACAACTACTACTGCTCCCATCAGAACTACTGTCATCCCTTCTGTTACAAGAGGAACATGAGGGCTAGCTCCAGGCTGATCAAATCTGTCAGAAAGGTAGGTCATTCTGTGAATTTTAAACTATTTAATATAATTTGTAATTTTTATTACTTTTTTTATCGATCTATACTCTCACGCCACGTTCCTCACAGGGTAGACAGAGAGGACGGAGCGCCAGACAGTCCTATCCTTACACACACTCCTAGCTTCTGTCACATTCGTGCAATCTGTCATACACGCTCTCCGATTCCGATAGAAGATTTCCGATTCCTTTTATTCAATACGCCTCCATCCTTGAGGATCTGGTCGACATGATCGGACCAGGCCAGTCTCGGGCGGCCACGTTTCCTCACACCTCTTCATTCACTCAAATATATCTTTTTTGTCATCCCATATGTGTAAAATAATGTGTTTTTTTGTTAGATTTATGGAGAGAAGTTTGGTGTGTTGGGAGAGAATGCATCATTTGACGTGGACATTGACAAGCAACGACTGAAGAAGGAAAGAAGAGGAAGGAAGGTGTCGGATCAGACCAGCTCGCAGACTTCTCCAATCAGAAGGAAGGATAGTAGTGCTTCTAAAAAAGACAGGTATGAAATCACATGAGAATAACAAGGGTCTAACTGGAAAATTTGGAGATTATGACTTTTTGCTGGAAAATATAGGAATCTATGAGGGTTTCGGGAAAGAATAACACAGGAAAAAATATTTTACTCTTTTTACATTTTGACCTCATTTTTCATTATTAAAATCATTTAACATTTTCACCTTATTTTATATTTTGACCTCATTCAACAGTTTCACCTTATTTTACATGTTGACTTCATTTTACATTTTAACCCCATTTTACATTTTGATCTTATTTTACACTTTTACCTTATTTAACATTTTCACCCTTTTTACATTTTGACCTATTTTTACATTTTAACCTTATTTTACATTTTGCTCTTATTTTACATTTTCACCTTATTTTGCATTTTAGCCCTATTTTACATTTTCGCCTTATTTTACATTTTGACCTATTTTTTATAGAATATTATTGTATAATTTATCTTGGTGATTCAGGCCTGGTAGCAATGTATTCCCTGACACCAGGTAGGCCCCATATTCTCTTCATCAACTCCTCAAGGCGAGGGTAGACTCCCGTCACACGGTCCTCACCCATCATACCATTTATGTGCTCCAAACCACCCACCACGTAGAAATCTACCCACGTTAGCTGAAATTAACAAAAACCTCATTAAAAAACCTAGCTCAGGTATTTTGGAGTTGTAGGTTGGCAAAATTAATAACTATCTGGAACCTATGCACAATGATACCTTAGGATGGAGTAGTTCAGAATGCCATGCGTCCCCACCCCCCCACCTTACGCCCCCCCTGCCTCCCCTGCCCTCCTCAATCTCCTTTAGCAACCATTCATACCTTAGTATTTTAACATATCTTAATGATACGTCCATAGAATTAGTTAGTATAACTAAATACTCTTTCTGTAATGCCGTCTTCCTGATTTTTCTTTAGTTTTTAATGTTATTCATGTTCAATCACTCTTAATAATGAAGCAATCAAAATCTATGACAAAAACAATAAAAAAACAAGAGCTCTTACCTTTCCATTTAAATAATCTCCCTTCTGTTCTAGAATGTTTTCAAATCTTTGAAAATAGAACGGTATTGATTTGTTTATTCTCTCCAAACGAATCTCTTTTGGTATTAGTTTTTCATAGTAAAACAATGCTGCTCCTAAAAAAATAATCAATACATAAAAAAAAACCTCTGCGACTTTCGGGATACGAATTGCTGTCTTTCTGAAAAAAGGTCAGAGTAAAATCACTTTTTTTTTGGAAATCTATACAAGATATAAAAAATCGTTTACGGTCATTCCCTAGATAAAGGTTCAATGTATCCACTTTATTTTTTCCAAAGTATATTTAGTAACGGTTGTCGAGATCTAAGTTCTCCCTTTTTTTGATATTATTTGAAATGTCAGTATGCCTACTTTTAAAATAGAATAGAATATAATCTCGATGTTTTTGACCGTTGGTACTTGGTGGAAGTCCACTTTTAAGGAAAAAAATTAAAAACTAAATATTTAGATAATCCACAAAAAAATGACTAGCTTTTGCGACTAGCGTTTGAGGATTCGCACCCCCAATATATACTTTATTCAAGTACAAATCCTCGAATACTAGTCTCGAAAGCTAAAGTCACTTTTTTGTGGATTTTAATCTAAATATTTAGTTTTTCATTTTTTTCCTTAAGAATCTAAATAATCTTACTCATGTGTATGTCGTGTAGTGAACCAGCCAATGCCAGAAGTTCTGCATCATCCCAGGAGTTTCCCCCTTTTAGACCGTGCTCGTTTCCCAGATAGTGACATATTGCAATGGACTGATACAATCTCTTGTCACCGTCAATATCCAATATGGGCAATTGTCCAAAAGGCATTTCTGAAATTCAATAACTCAAGATTATTTTCAAAATCACAATTTATATTTTGTGAGAACAACGGATTTTCTACATCTCATAGTTGAATATAACAAGTAGTTATCTCAACAGATATACAGCAAAGGATGTACTTTCATAGCATCATAGCATAGTGCTAGAATACTGGCTTGTCAGGCTGTAGGTCTAAGTTCGACTCCCGGCCATGTCAAATGGATAGACCGGAATTGGTGAATGTTACTTAAGTGTAAAGTGATCACATTAAACCAGCCAACGATCAGTCATAAGCCTGATGGAATGTCCATCCTTTGCTGTATATCTGTAGAGATAACTACTTACTATATTCAACTAGGACTTGCGGAAAATTACGATTGTCTCACAAAACATAAATAGTGATTTTCATTAAAATTCAGAGAGTCTACAGAGTGAGTGAATCAGTGATCTACATACGTAACTATATATTTTTATTAGGGCTGTCTGACGCTCTGTTCTCTTTGCCCACCCTGCAAGGGACGTGGCGTGAGGGTATAAATAGATAGATATTTTTATTACATCAAATTGTCTTACCGTCCTTAATTTTTTGAAACCACATTGGTTTCCCAGGTTTGAACAGCAGAACCGTTTCCAATTCATATGGAATATTCCTGTAGGCAAATATGTATTTGATGCATTCACCCAAACCACGGATATCGAAGTACGTCAGCTTATAATGTGGCCCTTCCGACATCTTAACAGATACTGACGTATGCTAGAATACTAGATTACATTGTGAACACTGAACCCAGTCCCTACAATGTATATATCAGGGGTATTCAACCTTTTTTCCCTTTAGAGCTGTATAGCGATTTTTGCTTTGAAACGTGGTCCGTAACTTGAAGGGTTATCAGTGTTTGTTTTTTGAGGCATTTGGAAAATCTAGTATTTTTTTAGCATTTCCTGAAAATTTGGTGTATTTTTCTGATTTCAGTAGTATTATTTTTATCTTTATTCAGCATTTTTTGATGTGTTTTAAAAAATGAAGTTAATTTTGCCCATATGAAGTTTTTATTTATTTTTTCTTGCCAGGAAAAAATTTCTAGTATTCATTCGAGATTTTTTTTGTATTTTTTCCTATTTCTGAAACTGTAACAGCTTACATAAGGGTCACTACACCCATCTTAGTTTATTTACTATGATAATTTATCATTCATATTTACTATTTATTTATTCACAGAATTGTTTAATATAAACATGTTATACCTACAAATATAATGCTTGATAACATTTTATCTCAGTGTGTCATGTTATTGTGTCATAATATAATGCATTTTGCATTTGTAAAACATGCATTTCAAAGATCCACCTATACAGAATGATTCAAATACTCGTACCAGGCATTTTGCAAATATGGTTTTAATGCTCGCGACCCATCTATGACGTCACGGTCATTTCCCACGGCATTAATGTTCAAAATCTCATGAGATTTTGGTTCGGTTTGGTTGGAAAGGTTCAATGTATCTACTCTTTTTTTTCAAAAGCATATTTAGTAACGGTTGTCGAGATCTAATAGGTCTTCCGTTTTTAGAAATTTATGAAATGTCAATATGCCTACTCTTAACACATGGAGGCAGGACTTGCCAACACACTTCTCAGTATTATCAGCCAGAAGAGTACATATTATCATTCATGATTGACATATAAACTCATCAGCCTAATACTGGGAAACATTCACCTATCCAGATATCATAGATATCAAATGATCAGGCTCAGAAATACTGCTCTATATAAAATACAAGCGTTGTGCCTGAAATATCAGTACAGGGTCATCGACAAAGAATGCTCCGGTTTTAAAAGGGTATAACTTTAGAACCATTTGTGTTAAATGAGTTATTATTTCACTGTGTGGTAACTGATTAATGTAAGTTTTATTTGATGCACGACAAAATGCATAGATTATCTGCGCATTCGACAAAGTCAACCGCCGCTAATCATCGACCGCCTTCCAATATAATGGGGTGATCGCACATAAACAAAACTTGCATTTATCAGTTACCGCACGGTGAAAGAATCACTCATTTTACATAAATGCTTCCAAAAAGCTACACCTATTTTAAAAGAGGGCATTTTTTTAGATAACTCTGTATTTAGGTACGATTTGGAAATCTTCTTACAATATTGCATCTATTAATAATTTTTGTGTATAGATTTGCTGGCAAATATAATTTTACGTTTTTTAATTGATATTCTTCTTTGTTTAAGGTTGGATAGGAGTGTAATAGACAGTTCCAGAACAGACACTTTCTCAGTTGGAAGGGCGGGACAGAAACCACAGACAACCTGTCCCGTACTTAACTACATCAAAACACAGGTATTCATTTTTTAGCATCATACTGTATGTGTGTTATTAATATATTTTTTATTTTTATTTACCAAGATTCACCTACAGGCAAGGTGTGTGTGTGTGTACGACATTATATACTTTTAAACAATTATGTATGGTTCACATCTTGCCCTCTTAGTGGTGAATACAAATAAGCTATACAATATATTACACAGAGTTTCATTATTAAGAACAGAAGGACAAACACAAACACACAATACATATACACATACATGCATTCTCTCACACACATACTCTCAAACTTGCACATAAAATAACAATGGCAATACCAGTATAATGTAACAAACAATGTACCGGAGGATGAAGGAAGCAGGAGAATGGAGAGGAGGATTATTAACTAAAATAATCCACTCTCCGGCATGACAGCTTTTAGGCCTTTGCGCCGAAGAATGTGCAGAGATGTACAAAAAATATATAAACACTCAAATGTATCCAATATACCTATTCCGATGAACATACATCAACCACCCTCATAATATCTCTCCAACAGCTGCCCCAGCACTGTTATTAACAGCGTCAATTCTACACCCACAATGAGGGACAGTAATTCAGCTTCAATATTTAAGTGGGCACGAAGTGACCACTTAAGCCAGCCAACGTCGACACGTAAGTGTCAGCAAGCCTTTTCTGAATCCTTCCTAAGCGAGTTCACATTATGCTGCATTTGTGAATGTACATAGATAGTAGATACCTCTCGCTTCTGTTGAGAAAAAAACTGTAATGTGATTCCAACTGCAACCTGCAGATCCAGTTGTAAAACAATATGGCTATATCCCAAATTGTATTCAGTCATTCTATACTCAGACATTCTCTCCATATGCCCAAATTATCTCAGCGTGTTATAAAAGTAAATTTATTTGTCTCGTTCCAGGTGCGTAATGCTTTCCACGCCCCTCTAGCTGCTCTGGTCAAAGGAGCCATGATAATGAACGAGGATGGTTACGCCGGGGCTCTATTCTCCAGTTGGACCCTTCTACTGGACACCTGCCAGGAAGTGGCTGCATGTGCTGCGTCTCTCTTCATCTTGGCTGCTGTTAAAGTTCCGCATCTCGCCTCAGAGATCATGCTCAAAGACTTACAACACAATGATCCTAATGTCAGGTAGGAAATAGTTTGTAAATTATGTTTTTGAATATACATACCTAAATCCTGCATTTTCCTTGTAACCAGCTATATGTTTCAGAAGAGGGAACCTTGTAACTAAAAAATAGGGACCTTGTAACTGTAAAACAGCAATAATTCACATTGCAACTTTAAAAAGCAATAATTTACATAAGAGGGGATCTTGTAACTACAGAGTAGGGATCTTGTAACTGTAAAGCAGCAATAATTTAAATTAAGAGAGAATCTTGCAACTGTAAAACAGGAATAATTTATGTAAGATAGGATCTTGTAACTGTAAAACAGCAATAATTTGTATAAGAGGAGACCTTTTATCTATAAAACAGCAATAATTTACATGGGATGGGAGAGGACCTTGTAACTGTAATATATACATAGGATGAGGGGACTTGACGAACGACAATAATTAAAACATTCTTATTTCTTTCTTCCCAGAATAAACGCCATCCTGCGGTTCCAAGTAATGTGGAAGCTACGCTATCAGGTGTGGCCTCGTATGGAGGAAGGGGCTTCCATGACCTTCAAGGTGCCCCCCCCAGGCATAGAGTTCACCCTGCCCTCCCCCAAGATCGGGATTGAGTCCCTGCCCATCGTGGACCCCCCCTGGAGCCCCCACGTCAAGACTAAAGACATGGAAGTCACTCTCAACCAAGAGAGACATGTAAGTTTTTAAATTTGACAGATTTCGATCCCGTACAATTTTCTCTTTTTCTTCACCCAATCAAATACTCAATTCTCAAGTCGCAGACATTGTAACTTGCTATTTATTTTTGATCAGGCGTTCTCTTTACAGCGCTCGCTGGTGACGGCGACCAAGACCCGGAAGAAGCAGCAGACGGAAGCCATCAAGAGAGCCCTGCAGCAGCGGGAGGATAAGCGGAGGGCGGAGAGGGAGGGCTTCCTGCTGACTACAATACCAATCACCAGGCAGGCCGCGTGGGAGCCCTCCTTGGAACATCCACAAGATGATCATGTTGAAGGTAACTGACACTAATCTTTGCTACTTGATGTTGTGACGTCATATGGCATCGGCGCCCTGATTGTTCTCAGCCAATACTGAGAGAATCGTCTTGAAACTGAAGACAGTGATAGATGAAAGTATGGACTATAGATTGGCTGTTTTAGAATTACAATATTTAGAAATTCCTTGAATAAAAAAATATTCCGAAAGTACCCCTGAAATTTACGGAATCTGAGGATTTTCCGTTCAGTTTATCAGATATAAAAGTATAATTTAGACAAAATACTGGTAAATATAGTCTTAGTAAATTGGCTGTTTTAGATTTTTTAATTTGCTGTTATTTTGCGCTAACATTCTCATACAAAATTTGAAAAAGGTGAAGCGAAAATAGAACAATTTTTGCTCAGTGCATATAAGCCTTTAATTGATTTTTCTTTTACAGATGAAGAAGTAGGTGAAGGCATCCGCAACCCAACTCACCACACTCAGACAGCCAACTCACTGTTCCCCTCGTGCCTGTGTTCTGCGGTTATCCACATCATCAGTCTACTGGATGATGCTGCGGTTAATAAGGACGGGAATGCCGTGTATGAAGTTGCTTACCAGGTATATCAGCTTCAAATCTTAACCCGACCATAGTCCATAATGTGAACTCATCGACATTTTTTGTTATGTCCTTTTTCACCCCTTTTAATAAAATTAAAAAAAACGGCCAAACACCCTATCACCAATTTTGATAGAAGAATCTATATGCCAAATCTCATCTTATTACCACGTCTAATTTCCGAGATGTTCGTAAATTCTAAAGATATTTCAACCCTATTTTCCACCCTCTTCAAAAATGGACACCACTAATTACAAAAAATTACACCAGTTTTCACAAAAAAATAACAGCATTTTTTTACAAAAAATAACACTGATTTTTACCTTTTTTCAAAATGTTACGGCACGTTTTACTTTTTTTACACAAAAAACACCACTTTCTACTTTTTTACACAAAACACACTATACTTTTACAAAAATTAACACCATAATTCACCAGTCCCTATACAATTATTACGTACATTTTCAGGTGATTTGGTGCTGCCTTGTTGAAGACTCCGCCTTATTCCTTCGCTACGTCCTGGAGAAGCTCACCAGAGAGAGACAGGAACAGATGTTTCAGCTACTCCGACACCTCATAAGATTCGTCCCCAAGTTACCTCAACAGGCCGCATTCGCCCTCTACAATTATATCATTGGATATATCATGTTTTATGTGAGGTCGCCTCACGAGGATGGGCAGATTCTGATCGGGACAGCTTTGTCTGTTTTGTGGATGGTGAGAAAATTTCAAACTAATTTTAACTTGAGAGACTTGAAAGAGAATGTTAAAAAAACAGGAGCGGCATAGACGAAATGTGTCTCAAATTATTAGTAAAAATGAGTAATTATATACTGCATAGGTGGCATCATCGAAATCAATGGCTAAATGTGTGAAATATCTATTCGAAGTTTTACAGGGGTCACATGAACGTATTAGTAAAAGGAGCATTAAACAGTTACAATTGCGGTTTAAAAGCGTATAATATGATAAGTATATGGTAGCGCTTCTTCTTCTTCTTCTTCTTCTGCCTTGGTCAAAATTCTTGGACAAAATTCTGATACCAACCTACTCCACTCTAATAACACGAGCTTTTGTAGTGAAAATGCGTATTTTTTGTGATTTCAGGTTGTCCACAGTGTCCACGGAATAATGTTTAAAGATTTGAAGCAGATTTTGAGAAAAGAGCAATGTGATGCATCCATACTTCTCACGGCTAATGTTCCTTCGGCCAAGAAGATAATTGTGCATGGGCCTCAAGGTGACTTATTATCCTATTTAAATGCGAGCTATATGAATCAGGGTTGAATACAGAGGAAATGAGTTCATTGAGAAGAATGTGTGGGAAAACATTGAAGAGACACGATAAGGAATGAGGTTGTTAATAGAGAGATGAGTGACTGTAAGATGGGTGTTGTAATTAGAATGAAAGTGATTAAGATTAGATGGTTTGGGCATATTGATAGAATGAACGGTGTAAGGATAACAAAGAAAATGTGTCTGGGAGATAGAAGAGGTGAAAGGAAACACCGCCATCTAAGAACCGCATGGCTTGACCTTGTAGATCAGATTCTCAAGGACGGACGTGTTCTGAATCAAAGAAATCGTAGAATATGTATGACAAATTGTATGAATGTGACACAAGCATGGAGAGTATGTCTGGAGGTATTTCCTCCCTGCCTAACCTGGGAGGGATGCAGCATTAGGGTATCCCATCAACGTATAGAGAAATTTTTATCGAAACACAAGAGGCATCAAAATTTGGGTATTAACGAGTAGTTTCAGACTGCGTGTTTTGACATCTCTTGCGTCCCGATATTGATAAAAAAAAAAACTCTATACATTGACAGGACACCCTAATGTAGATAGGTAGAAATATGTACTATGTTTTAATGTAGTTTGAGTACAAATTGTATGATCTTCACTTGATTTTATAGAACGAGATGAGGGAGGGATCCCCTCACAATTCCCAGTACAGGAAGACACACAGTTCTGTCAGATCCTAAGAGAATCTCTGGACTTCTTTGGTATCGACGAACCTCAACACAAAGAATATTTCCTCATTGACTACAAAACACGTAAGCCTATAAATATTTTCAATAAGTTCCTACCACCTTTCATAATAGACCACTCCTCCCCCTTTACATAAAAGAGCCCTCCTCCCTTTATTCATAAGAGAGCCCTCTTCCAATTTTTCACAAAAGAGCACTAGTTCCATTTTCACAAAAGAACACTCCCCGTTTGACAAAAGAGCACTCCTGACCTTTTCACAAAAGAGCCCTCCTCCCCCTTTTTTTCACAAAAGAGCACTTTCAATTTTTCATAAAATAAAATTCCCATTTTCAACCAAAATTAACTTATAACTTTATATTAATTACAATTTTCAGATCAAATTCACAATCCCCTTCGATACGTTCGCGACATGTATTTCTTCAAGCGCTCTCAATATCCTCAACTCCAGCTGGTCCACATGAGTCCAGAGGCTGCTAGGTCGGCGCTGCAGAGACAAGAACTGGTTCACAAGTTCCTGGAAATAGGCAAAGTTCATCTCACGTGGGCCATTCTTAAGAACGTTGACATGGTAAGGCTTTCTATTACTAATATTATTTGGTCTAGGGTAAGCAACTTTTCCCGATATGTCCCAAATCCCATTTAAATTGCATTTATATGCAATTATCCAGTCTATTCTTGAAGGAGTTAGTGGTGGGAGCTCTGACAAGTGATTCCTCACACTGCCAGGTCTATTGGTTGTGTTTTGGTGTGTTGGATGTGTAGGTATAATGTTGTCTATAGCTTCAGTTGATGTCCTCTCAGGTGCACATTAGAGCTCATGGTGAACATAGCTGGTAGTATCTCACAGGACTACCTATTGCTCATACATACACACACAGTATATCTGATTCCCCAATTCGATAGTTGAAATCTTGATTTTATTTCTTTGTTCTCAGGTGGTCCAAAGAGTTGTATTCCTGCATGAGGAATTGATAAAACTACCATCGTTCCCCAGAAAAGCTTTGGAATGCGACTTGGATTTGTATGATGGTGGAGAACTCGGGGAACAACTTCTAGGATTGGATGTTTTACACAAATTCATGTAAGAATCTTTTTTGACAACACAAAAAAAGCCAGTTCATGGTTTGGAACTTACGTATTAATATTGAAAATCAATAGAGAATTTAAATCTGCTCTTTTCATGACCATCCAAGTACATTAGTATTTCAATGCATCTGGATAGTATGTATGTAGAATTTGTATGGAGTGCACATTTGTACAATTTGTCATACATGCTCTCCGATTTCTTCTACTCAAAACGCATCCGTCGTTGAAGATTAGGTCGATATGATAAAATCAGTTCAGCTATGGACGACTGCGCTTTACCACACCAATTTTTTCACTTTGGACATTCTGTCCTCATCCAATCTCTCAACATAACCAAACTATCCAAGTCTACTAATTTTCATTCTAGTCTTGTAACCAACAAAACTACCATGGATTTTCGATAGGAATTGATCGACTCGGTAAATTAACATTTGCCTAATTTGTTTTTGAGATTATGTTGCTATTTCTGATTCCAGGTGGGTCCGTCTGATTGCCAGGATGTTTGAAGCCATGGCTGGTAACTTCGCCTACTCCGGAGATATCCACCTCTTCTTGAACGTCCTGAACGGCGCTCTCATCTTACACAGTGAAGACTCGTGTATCCTCAGATATGTCATGGCTACATACATCAATGCCGCTTTCAATTTTAAGAACATTTTCTCCATTAATGGGTAGGTTATTCATAGACTCTTATGACCATGCCTATTTTATACAGACCCGCTCACTTTTCCAAAACTCTCCCACTTAATTTTTGTTATTTTTTTACGTGATTGATTTTTAAATAATACATAAATAAATAAATCTTAGCTTATCTTGTCAAATAAATATTGTGTCTCACTAACCTTTCTGCATTTATACATAGCCCTACCCATTTCGTTTAAATATCAACTCCATTAACATTTTATGATAAAGCCCCTCCCATTTTCAATTTATTCTAATTTCTTCTCAGTTCCGCCCATTTTATTTATTTAGCTCCTCCCATTTTCATTCGCTCCCTACTCAATTATTATCATCTCCGCCCATGTTTCTAGTTGGCTCCTCCCATTTTACATTAGCTCCACCTAAATTATTCTCAACTCCGCCCATTTTAAATTAACTCCGCCTTAATTATTGTCAACTCCACCCATTTAACGTTTCCTCCTCCCATTATTCATAATCTGCACCATAACAATTCTCAACTCCACCCATATGTTTAATTAGCTCCGCCTTAATTATTCTCAGCTCCGCCCATTTAGTTATCGACCGTAACAAAATATCTTAATTCCAGGTATCTCCTGATAATGCCCACCTTACTGCAGATCTACTCCAACCACCAGACTAATAAGCTGGTCACCACGACCATTGAATATGCAGTCAAGCAGTTCTATCTGATGAACAGGAAACCATTCATACTACAGATGTTTGGGTCAGTCTCTGCTATTCTCGACACCGATGAAGACGGAATTTTTGGAGACGCTCATCGGGTATGACATGAATCATATTAATATTTTCGACCAATGGTACGCCGTGGAAGTCCATTTTTAAATAAGTAGTTATCTCAACGGATATACAATAAAGGTTTATGACTGATCGTCGGCTGGTTTAATGTGATCACTTTACACGCAAGCAATATTTAGCCGTTCCGGGAATCAAACCTTACTTAAGTCTAAAGTAATCACATTAAACCAGCCGACGATCGGTCATAAACCTGATGGAGAGTCCATCCTTTGCCATACATCCATTGAGATAGCACTTATTATTTCAACTACCACATGTAAAAAAATTAGATGTTTTACAGTAAATTGTAAAGCCAAAAAAAAAAGTTTTTGTGAAGATCTGTGGTAAAAACATTCAAACTGGTAAAAACTACTCTATGGCAAAAACATCCAAACTGGTAAAACCACTCTATGGCAAAAACGTCCAAACAGGCAAAAACTACTTTTTATGGCAAAAACATCCAAACTGGTAAAAACGACTTTTTATGGCTACTACTTCAACATGATAAGACAAGAGATAAGAGACCTTTTTAAGACTTAATTACTCCATGTATTTCCAGGTCCAGTCCAGCTGCCTCTTCAATCTCCTGTTGAGTCTGGAGACTCCGTCCCCAGATCCTCTGAACATTGCCGAGTTGGTGAAAGAAGACAAACCCCTGAAGGCCATAGACTTCTGCTATCATGATGAGAACGAGATGGTGACGGTGTTGGATTGCATTAGTCTCTGTGTTATGGTCGTCTCCTACTCGGCTGAGAGTGTCCGGGGATATCAGATGCTTGTATGTATACAATATTGATTCGTAAGAAATACAATACATAAGAAATCTAGATTTAAGTCTCTGACAAGCAGGCACTGCGCTTTTAACTTTATTACACTTTGACATAAGGAATGTCAACTGATATTGGCGTGATGTTGGCCATACGATAAATAAATAAATTAATTCGTGACATTGGAAATACTAGGTCCAATTCTGTTATTAAGTACCCACGTACTAACAAAAATCTTTTTTTTGTTTGTATTAAAAAATAACGACTAAAATATAAAGAGAACTAACTGTCGGGGACGAATTGTTAACTTTCAGTAAACTTTAGATATAACTTTGGAATAGTTTTTTATACAGAAAATTTATAAAAATCAAATTTTTAACTACTAGAGTCACTAAAACATATTCTCATTTATCCATGTTTTAAGTCTTAGGATGATATCTTTAGTATTAGCTGAGTAATCTTACTTTCTCTGACGCAATTTTTTGCATTTTGTACTATGGAATTTTAAAGTCTGCAATTTTTTTGTTATTTTTCCAGATTATTTTGGAAGCTATTCTGCCGTGCTACGTGAAACAGATTCAATCTCCTTCATACAACAGAGAAGGCAAGACAGAGAAAGAGATCATACAACAATTGGCTGTGGCCATCAAGACCCTGGTCAATAACTGTGAAGGACTCTCCAAGTAATTATACCATTTTATTCAATTGCTAAACCAATGACAGTCTGGAGGAAGTGAATGAGTATGTATATGTGGGGAGTTTGTTTACTAGAGATGGACGCTGTGATGGAGACATTGAAAGAAGGAAGCTGGCCGGTACTAGGACGGAATGGTGCACTCGATCCGATTATTAGTACATAGTAGAATGAATGTGAATAAACTAAGATGGTTTAGACATGTTGAGAGAATGAATGATGAATATTTAGGTGAGCGAAGAGGTGAGAAGAAACGCGTCCTCTTGAGACCGACCTGGACCGATCATGGTGACCAGATCCTCAAGGATGGACACGTTTTGACCAAAAGAAATCGGAGAGGATGTATGACAAGTTGCTTGAACATGACGTAGGCTAGGTCGAGTGTGTGTAAGGATAGTGCATTCTGGCATTCTGTCTTTTCTGACTACCCTGCAAGGGACGTAGTGTAAGGGGATAGAACAGAATAGAATATACCCTCCATCATATGTTCATTTTTTTTTCCAGATCCTACAATGGCCCATACAGATCCTCTCCAGAACACAAAGGTTCGTCACAAAGAAACTTCAGTCGAGGTCCATATTCTCCAGGGTTTGACTTTGATGACGAGTCTCACTCCAAGTATGTGAGTGATCACTCCAGAGCTCATCCTCCGATCGATACAACCAACGAAGATTCTGAAGTAAGTTCTCATACCTTTCTGTTCCACTATCTCTAGATACATAAGCTTGACACCACGGCTATTTATTGTTTTGTATCATGTTGTATTGTGTTGTCTGACGATGTGTTGTATCCAGGGCCGGATTTACAGTTTTCATAGGAGTAGGCCCAGAAGCCGAGAGGATCGCAACAGTAATGTTTTAAATAAAATATCTTTCAACGAATTAATAATTCGTTATTGTTTAATTGTTTTTATGAATATAATTAGTTGAAAGAAATTTTTATTGTTTCATTATTGTTGTGATCCTCCTATTATTACAAGATATTTCTATTGTTCCATTGTTGTTATGATCCTCCTCCCATCATTACAAGATATTTTTATTGTTCCATTGTTGTTATGATCCTCCTTATAATGATTAGTCGTCAGATATTTTTATTTTTTCATCATTATTGTGATCCTCCTCAGAACACTAATTATTGGTTGAAGGATATTTTTATTGAATATTTCCAGTTCAACACCCAAAATAAATTTCTCTTAATTCATTTCAGATGGTCCGAGCAGAATACAGACGTCCTCGAGATGTTCTCTTGTCACTCGTTGGTGAATTTATCGGCCGCTGTACAGTGAGACTGCAGGAGTTGGCTAAGAAAGCGCCACATGATTCTAAGCCATTGGAACTGCTTGACACTAAGTCCCATGTTGTGAGTTAACTTTTTACTTATGATTTTTACTAGGGTTTAAGTGTTTAATAGGAGACAATACTGGCGTAATTATGTCTGTGTCAAGTGGTCAGTAGTAGTAATTTCTGTTAATAATGTGTAATTCTTTACCTTAATGACGCGATAAGATATTTTTCTTTACATTTTATACGATGTTAGATATTTCTCTCTACATTTTATACGATGTTAGATATTTTTCTTTACGTTTTGTGCAATGTTAGATATTTTTCTTTACATTTTATACGATGTTAGATAATTTTTCTCTACATTTTATACGATGTTAGATAATTTTTCTCTACATTTTATACGATGTTAGATATTTTCACCTACATTTATACAATGTTAGATATTTTCCCCTACATTTATACGATGTTAGATATTTTTCTCTACATTTTATACGATGTTAGATAATTTTTCTCTACATTTTATACGATGTTAGATAATTTTTCTGTACATTTTATACAATGTTAGATATTTTTCTTTACGTTTTGTGCAATGTTAGATATTTTTCTCTACATTTATACAATGTTAGATAATTTTTCTCTACATTTTATACGATGTTAGATAATTTTTCTCTACATTTTATACGATGTTAGATAATTTTTCTCTACATTTTATACGATGTTAGATATTTTCACCTACATTTATACAATGTTAGATATTTTCCCCTACATTTATACGATGTTAGATATTTTTCTCTACATTTTATACGATGTTAGATAATTTTTCTCTACATTTTATACGATGTTAGATAATTTTTCTGTACATTTTATACAATGTTAGATATTTTTCTTTACGTTTTGTGCAATGTTAGATATTTTTCTCTACATTTATACAATGTTAGATAATTTTTCTCTACATTTTATACGATGTTAGATAATTTTTCTCTACATTTTATACGATGTTAGATAATTTTTCTGTACATTTTATACGATGTTACATAATTTTTCTCTACATTTTATACGATGTTAGATTGTACTTTCCTTTGCATTTTATACGATGTTTGATACTTTCCTTTGCATTTTATACGATGTTAGATATTTTTCTTTACATTTTGTACGATGTTACATAATTTTTCTCTACATTTTATTTGATGCAAGATATTTTCCTTTACAGTTTATATAATGTAAGATATTTTTCTTTAAATTTGTAACTATAATGTTAGATATATTTTTTTTACATTTTCTTTCAGCGTTTGGCGGACATCGCCCACTCCTTATTGAAGGTGTCTCCGTACGATCCGGAATCCATGGCTTGTCGAGGATTACAACGCTACATGTCTTTCATCTTGCCATCCACGGAATGGTCTAACGACGCTATGAGACCAGCCCTGACCACAATACTGCGAAGACTGGACAAACTGTTCTTAAAGATATCCAAGAAACCTAGCATTAGGGTAAGACACACTACTACTTTTGCAACACATTTCTGTCTAAAAATCACACTCTGCGACCACTTTAGTCACAATCCAGTCACCGTTAGCAATTTGTGTACGGTGTTGGAACGGCGATCAGATTGCGACCAGAATGGTTACATGGGGTTGCAAATAAGAATTAAAAATAAGTCTTTAATATAAAAAAAACTTTATGAACTACGCTTATTGGTCCATTCAATTATAGAAGAAAAGAACTTTGAAATACACTGAACACACTGTGAAAAATAACCTGACATACTAACACGCAAACCAACTAGCTGACTATCAACCAATCGGAGCGTGGCATTAGAGGTTACCTATATTCAGGCGTAGCTTAAGTTGATAATTAAATGAATTAAAATGTACCAATTGAAACGTGTTTATGATAAAACAGTAGTACAATATTAAACTGTCACCTAAAGCAAATATGTGTGCAACATTTCAAGGTGCTGGGACATTGGGAAGTTATTAAGATTCGAGAAGAAAAATGTAAACGCAAACAATGACAGATTAAAAGTTAAGAATAAAAATAGGTTTTGTAGGTTATTAAGACTTAGGACTGTCAACCAAATTAATAGATGTTTATTCTATGATTAATTCAAATATGTCATTTATTTGTAGAGAAACACAGATTGGGATGCTGCCTCGGGACTTCTGAAGGGAATATATGAGACAATGCTGAAGTGTCCCTACATTATGCACTGGCAACATGTTAAGACACTGCTCAATACTTGTCAGGTAAAGTCTGAACATTCTCCTAATGTATAGTTGTGGCAAAGTGTAGGTATTGAATAATGATGACATATGTTGATATTTTATCAAAGTTTTATATCATTATCTTGTGTCTGTTGGTTTGTATGATAGGTACTACTTAGGTTTAAAAAGCCTGCAAAACAGGCCACAACGCATTTGATTTTTACTACAGTTTGGATCATGGTTCCATTGGAAAATTTGAGCTTCATATCTTGTGACAAAATTATTAACCATGTCCTTGAGGGCCTATATGCACCGAGGAAAAAACATTCTATAACATTTTTTTCAAATTTTGTATGGAAGTGTTATTGCGAAAGATGAATAATGTAAGCGGTAATATGAATTACATACCCTTTAAAAAAACAGGGCCCACATTTTGTATGATTTGTTTCCAGTCCCTGATAGTTTCGGACAGTGGCAGCCTCGAGGGATGTTCTTCTGCTACAGCAGCTCTTATGGCACAACCACCCCCTCCACATTTCTGCAGCACGGTGGTTAGACTCATAGCTCTGCAAATACTCAACACTGGGGTAAGTTTATCTTGATATTATAAAACTATGATATTATATAGACGACAATCATTTACAAAAGGCACACACATTATGTAAACTCTCGTAGAATGTGTGAAATCAGATGGCAATCACATCTCGTTGATCTCTAGAATTTTGAGATCATAGGTTCAAATCCCAGATACTGCACAATTTTTTTGTGGACGTTTTTCACCTAGATGATAGTAAACTAATCTTGTTAGATGGTAGAAATTACCCTAAGATAATAATAAATGTACATCGTCAGTAATGACAGCTATGCATACATTTATACTTGAATGCATAGATAGGTGTTCCGATTTCCAATGCTTACGAATCAGTTAACTTGGTTTAAGTGATCACTTTGTGCTGGGGCAACATTCACGAATTAGACAATTGATGGTGTTCCGATACTTATGAATCACTCTAGGCTGGCTTAAGTGATTATGTTTATAAATTCGACCATTGATGGTGTTCCACTGCTTATGAATCATTTTAGTCAGGTTTAAGCGAACATTTTGCACCCAGGACATACACCAATTCCACCACATCATAGTTTGTTGCTGTGTGTTTATTAAATTTTGAAGTTTGTATAACATTCATAGATAAAGGAACAATAACTGTACCTTGTGGAATACCATATATATGTATGTATCCATTGTATTTTAATAGTTCATGTTGTTTTAGGATGGTTATTCATTGGAGCAGATATGTGGGGGAAGTTCAGTATTTCCTACACAAGAAAAAGCGGAGAATATCCTCATGAATCTCTTTATGCCACTCTGTCTTCGAGTTGGAAGTGGGAGAAAAGGTAACTATACCCCAACACCTATATTTTTTAGGCAGCATTGACTGATTTGCCCCAAATCCGAGTTAAATTGCATTTATATGCAATTATGTAGTCTATTCTTGAAGGAGTTGGTGATGGGAGCTTTGACAAGTGATTCCTCACACTGCCAGCTCTATTGGTTGTGTTTGTGTTTTGGTGTGTTGGATGTGTAGGTATAATGTTGTCTATAGCTTCAGTTGATGTCCTCTCAGGTGCACATTAGAGCTCATGGTGAACATAGCTGGTAGTATCTCACAGGACTACCTAGTGCTCATACATACACACACAGTATATTTCAATAAGATCCCACACTCTTTCAATGTTGTAAGTTCTTTCAAGGGATCCACATACATACTATATTGCAGTTTTCTGTTTCTTTTTGTTTCCAGATGTCCCTAGGATGCGTCAGTCTGACATATCATTTGCTCTGACAGCCGTCTTACAAGCCATGTCTCCCGGAATGGCTCTGGCTCCAGGAATGCTGGGAGGAGACATACGAGCACCCTCACTCACATTCTCCGGCAGGGAGAACAAGAGAGCTGTTAGGATTCCTGTGTCTCTATACAGAGTGGCCTTTCTTGGTAAGTAATATTTTCTGTACGTTCATTTACATTCCGTACATTCACTTATATTCATTTACACTAATATGTGATAAGTCTGCCTCTTGGAACCGTTGTTCTCTGACTATTGTATTTTTTATATTATTTGGTCCAATAAAGTTTTATTTATTTATATTTTAGTGTTTGTTTGAACATCTTACAAAAAATCTTTTGTTTGTTTTTTCAGCCCTGAAAATAATGGTAGTCTGTTTTGAGAGCGAGTTGGTAGCGGAGTGGGGCCGAATAGCTCGAGCCATGAGGGAACTGGGGAAGAGGAATGAGGCCGCTCCCGTGTTGTGGAACTTCCTGGAGTTTGTCGTGACACATAGATCTCCACTTTACATTCTGTTGTTGCCGTTTATTATACACAAGGTACACATATTTATCTATTAGCTTAATTAACTGTGTGCGGTAACTGGTTAACGTAAGTTTTGTTTGATGCACGACAAAACGATAGTACAATAATATACACGAGGCCACCAAAGAGATAGACCGCCAACATTGACCAAATCGCTGTGGGAACCTAAATGCAGAGAGACCAGAGCAGAGACGAGTGGAAACAGTTGAAAGCGGCCTATATCCAGCAGAGGAGGGAAGAAGGTTAATGAAGAAGAAGATAATCCTTTGATCTCACTGCAGTCACTGGCCTGCATAGTAGGTAAAGTACTGGTGTGTCATGTTGGGGATTCGGGTTCGATTCCTGGCTGTGGCGGATGGACTGGAATTGATGAATGTTACTGATCATATTAAACCAGCCGACGATCAGTCGTAAACTTAATAGAAAGTCCATCTTTCACTGTATATCTCTTGAAATAATTATTACTAGTCAATACATGGTTGGCATAGTTGGTTGGAGCGTCTGTCTCCCATGTGGGAGGTGTCGAGTTCGAATCCCAGTACTGACGATGTATTCTCCACTTTACAATACAAGCTTTTAGCCACAGTGTAAAGTGTACAGGAAAGAATTAGGATTTATGTATACTAGGCACAGATCATTTTTTTAATTGTTAAAATCCATTTTCAAAAATGTTCGTTTCAGCTGTCACAACCTCCAATTGGAGACCATGAACGTCACATGCAGTTTGTTATTCGTGAGCGCGTGCGAGGGGGCTCTGGTGTCGGCGGGGCAGCTGGCGGGGGTGTAGGAGTGGGGGGCAGGGGAGCCCTATTGGCTGAACTAGCCAGGGAAGTTAGAGCACTGAGAGAAGAACTAGATGAAACTAGAACAGGTAATGATTTTTGTCTCGTAAGTTTTTTATGTCATATCCATTTGATGCAATCCATGCAATTATTGTAGAAAACCATTGAAATAATTGTTATTTTACTTATTTCTAGCGGAAGCTGAAGAGGCATTGTGTGGCGGTGCAAACAAGAAGGGTAATGAACCATCCAGAGCCTCCCTAGCCTCACTCAGAGGTCATCATCCCAAGACCACCAGAGCGCAGACATTACCACCACAAAGAGGTAACCAATATACCGAATTCGTACTAATAATGCTAAGCTGATCACTGACTGACTGTAAAATTTTAGCCAAGATTTCAACCAAATTCTTGGGAATTTTAAATCTTTTGACTGCATGGACCAGGGCCATCCCTACCCAATAGCAATGTTAAGTAGAACTTAAGGGCGGCAAATCGAGAAGGCGGCAATCTGAATGAATACTAATGTTTTATATAGAAAAAAATGCCTGCAGCACAAGTTGCACTGTCGGTAATCTTGCACGACATAATTAGATGCAAATATGTTCACCAACACCCCCATTTTTCCTAAAATAAATTCGCCTGCGGTGTTATTTACTTGTTTCAGTGCCAAATCAATATTAAAATCTATGCTATATATAAATATTGATCCTTGACAAAAATGAGTTTTTATTTTCTTTTATAGAATCTGTATCCAGTGGCTCTACAACCAACCACGCCAATGTCTCCATCAGTGATGGGCCCACTGATGGTGTGAATGGTGGCTCCCTCACATCCAACCAGGACTCAGGACCTATCTTCCACTCACAACAATTCTTCCCAGGTTAGTTAGAATTATTAATTACTATTATTCCGATGCAAGAATGATACTACATAACATGCATAATCTTAATTTACAATGCAAGAATGATACTTAAATAAGCATAATATAAATTTACAATGTAAGAATGATACTTAAATATGCATAATCTAAATATAAGTATACAAGAATGATACTTAAATATGCATAATCTAAATTTACAATACAAGAATGATGCTTAAATATGCATAATCTAAATATACAATGCAAGAATGATACTTAAATATGCATTATCTAAATATACAATTCCAATAATGATACTTAAATATGCATAATCTAAATATAAATATACGAGAATTTATTATTTTTACACCAGTGTACACTTCACAGAAAGCTTTAAAAGCTTGTGTTGTGAAGTGGAGTAGGTCGGGGATTGAATGATACTTAAATATGCATAATCTAAATATACAATGCAAGAATGATAATTAAATATGCATAATTTAAATGTACAATGCAAGAATGATACTTAAATATGCATAATCTAAATATACAATGCAATAATGATAATAAAATTATCTAAATCTATCTAATCTAAATATACAATGCAATAATGATAATAAAATTATGCATTACCCAAATATACAATGCAAGGATGATACTTAAATATGTATGCATTACCTAAGTATACAATGCAAGAATGATATTAAAGTGCAAACCATTTCCCAGCTTGGTAAATACATTAACATGTTCTTTTTTCAGGTCCCCGCAGTATTCTCCCCCACAGTATGTCCCAGCAGCACGCCTCGTCTGTCTCCCCCTTCCCCTCACACGTCCCCGCAGCTTCTTCTCATCCCAAATTGAGATTCGTCTCTTCCGTTGAATTCAAATATCAATCAGGTATGACTTCTATTATTCTAACTAGCTTATAACTTGTCAATTATAATGGACGTTTTCATTATCATTATTTCGGTGCCGCAGCGCGAGTTTCTGCCGCCCGGCAACATTTATATTCAAAATGCTCGCAAATTCACAGGAATTTTAAAGAACTTCAAATCTGCGGTGGGACAACAAAAATTTTGACATGGATGGATATGATATAAAAAGAGTAAAAATATGCAGAATTTTTTTTGGAGTTTTTAATAAAACAAGCTTTTTGAAATTTTGTTTAAAAAATGCCGCCCGCTACTGCATTATATGTAGGATTTTTTATTGTTTCATTGTTGTTGAGATCCTCCCCAAACACGTGATTTACATGCCCCACTGTATGACTCCCCACATGTATTACTCACATCTGGGGAGTAAAACTAAATTATAGTTTGTTTTGGATTTATGTTATTTGTTTTAAATTGAATAAATAAATAATTTGAAGTCTTATGAAATCGTTCACTAGGGCGAGCTGCGCATCGACTGTGTATCAATATGTAATTAATATTAATTAATTGGCATTGGAGTCAGGTATAGTTAATTGTAAGATATTTTTTATTTTTTCATTGTTGTTATGATCCTCCCACTTTTTTTTTAATTTATAGGTGAAACATCTCGAACGCCACTTTCACCAGCCCAAGGTGAAACTAGAACATATGGAGAAGCCCGAGACAAATTGAGGCATCTTCGGAGTGACCCATCCTTGGATGTTGAAGGACTTCATTGCGGAGACGGTGATCAAGATGGTAATGGGGACAAACCGAGACTCCAGAGGTCTAAAGCACAGTCCAGGAATACCTTCAGGTTGAGGAGAAGTAGGCGTAGCAGGGCTGAGGTAAGGAAACACATTTCTTCTAGTCAATCTTTACATCTATTTTTGTAAAGTACTATTTTTATTTTTCTGAAATTTTGGGTTTTTTACTATGTTTCAATTAACAATTTTGTAGGTATCTCAAATGATGTACAGTGTAAAATGGACCTCTAGTAGATGTTTGATCGACAGAAGCTTAGTGATAAAAACTACAATTACGGAGTTGATAGGTACTGGATTCAAAACCCACCGATACAGGAGGCCTTCTTAACACCCTCTGTAAATGAAATTCACAATGTATATGACACACACACAACTGATTATGAAGTGAGTGTAAAGTGATCACTTAAACCAACCAATGACTGAGGTCCATCTTACACTGTACATTGATTACGAGACCTACAGAAATTTTCATACTTTTTATTTGGCGGATTTACAAAACAATTTAAAATTTTGTCAGCAAAGAATAGTAGAGGAATATTTTTTGTAACTCTTGTGTTTTTTTTTTTCCAGGTTTCCCACATTCGTTTGGAGTCTGACGGAGCATCCAGTCCTTGTGAGGATATTCCGTCAGCTCCACAGTCAGCCCCACCAATGCTGAAGCCCCCCCACAGTCATTCTATTCCCCCACCACTAACAATCCCCCCTGAACCAGAGTGGGACAGTGAGAGTCAGGTCTCCCAGACGTCCTCTACTTCAGGATACAGGTATCAACAAATTCACAATATTATAAAATTGCTAAAATATGCATTATGTAAAGATACAGTGCAAGGATGATACTAAAATATGCATCATCTAACTAAATATATGATTTTAGAATGATATTAATATGGTCATCATCTAAATATACAATGCGAGAATGATACTAAAATATGCATCATCTAAATATATAATGCGAGAATGATACTAAAATATGCATTATGTATATGAACATTGAACATTCAATGCAAGAATGCTACTAATATATGCATCACAAGAATGATAATCCATCCAACGGAGTTTGGGTCTACCAACACTACGTCTACCTTGTGGCCTTGTATGGAGGATTTTCCTTGGCACTCTTTCTTCATACATTAATTCCCAGCCCATCTCAGTCTTCCTACTTTGATACATTTTATTGCAATATTGGATGAAATATGTATCATCTAAATGTACATTTCAATAATGATACTAAAATATGCATAATTTAAATATACAATGCAAGAATGATACTAAAATATGCATTATATGAACATACAATACAAGAATGATGCTAAAATATGCATCATCTAAATATACTGTGCAAGAATGATGCTAAAATATGCATCGTTTAAATAAACAATCAATGAATTACACTAAAATATGCAACATCTAAATAAACAATTTAATAATGATACTTTAATGTCCTATACACACACATCTTGCCTGTAGGTGAGTCTTGGAAAACAAAAATAAAAAATAAAATAAAAAATAAATTATGTTTCCAGGGAGAGTTACAGTCTCCAGGCTCGTGTCCCCCCGCCTCTGGCCTCCCCCGAGCTGCACGACGCCTCGTCCTCTAGTGGCGCCACTCTCTCACACCACCGCAGTCCAAATGGTAACACATTTCTATAACATGTATATAACTACATTCGCGCTGATTCGCCATTTGTTTCTCGGTCCAGGGATGCACGACGCCATTCCCGATACTCGGAGAGAGGCTTACACAAGCAGTAAGTTTGAGTGTAATCCTACCTACATTTTGTATGTTTGTCTTTCATTTTGGTGTGAAGTAGTGATGGGCCACATTCGATTATTAAAGAGATTGCAACTGTTTGATTGCATTTGAGGAAGTCGATTAAATAATAATAATAATCGACTTCAATAAGCCGATCACAAGAAGCTGCTTACCCATTAGCAGTAAATAATAATCAACTTGTAGAAACCGATCACAGTAATCGACTTCTACAAGTCGACCACAATAGTCGACTTCAACAAGTCAATCAAAGTACTAATCGACTTCAACAAGTCAACTACAACGATCGACTTGTGCAACTTGATTATAATAGTTGACCATCACTAATATGAAGGATCTTTGTCCGTTACGCCGACAAGTCTCCAAAATAAATTAACATTTTTTTGTACAAATTTAAAACAAGATCTGTACAAAAAATAAGCCATTTGTTGGGGACGACATTAGCATGTTGCGGTGTACTGGACTGGCCTTCAAAAAGCATGCTGTATGTGAAATTAAAACATATCTATGTTATCTGTGTTTAAAGAATAATGCGTTACCTATTCAATATTTTTGTGAAACCACTTTGGCAAAGTGATCACTCAGGCCGGCCAATGCCGACTCGTAAGGGTTGGGACGCCTATTCTTAGTCCTTCCCAAGGGAGTTCACATAATCAGAAAAGAGTGGGATTATTGTATTTCCCATGATTTTATGTGGAGTCAACAACTAACTCCGACAAATTAATGTGATTAATTGTTTTTCGTTCCGTTTAAACTTTTGAGGTTATGTTGACAAATACACTTCTTTTGTTACAGGATCGTTCAGCTTCAACGGATCGTCGTCTGGTGAACGTACAGCCTTGTTGGGAGACAGGCCCCCCTCTAGGCTTTCCCCACCATCAATGAGAGATGAAGATACTCTAATATAAACTGAAAAATTGTATTAGAAATTTATTTGACATTGACAGCTAGTCTTGATTTACTTGACATTTTCTCTATGGTTCTTATAAAGTAGGTGGGAAAAATAATGGAGATTGGAATGTACCACCTACAGGAGTGGAACTGTGAAAGGAAAGTAGAATCATGTATAATTTGTGTCAAGGTACGAGTATGTGGTATTGAAAGATTAATACACAATAATTTGTCTTTAATGGGTGTAGAAGGTGTTATTTAACACTATTATAACAATTAAGATCTATTGTTGACAGTTAGTGAAATGAGAGATAAAAAATCTGTAAATTTTTCTTAGGAGAATCTAGCTAAATGTAACTCAAATGATGAAAATGAGTAATTATATACCGCGTAGGGGGCATCATTGAAATCAATGGCAGCTAAAATGTGTGAAATACCTAGTAAATTAATTTTAAATAGGTATTTCACACATTTATTTAACCATTGATTTTGATGATGCCCCCTATGCAGTATTCAATTACTCATTTTTACCTATCAGTTGAGTTACATTTCGTTTGAATTGAGAATTCTCCTTTTTACTTTATTTAAAAGGGAAAGAAATGGATGACAGTTTGTTCTAAGAAATCAGATCTTAACTGATCAGAGAAGAATAATTGTTAAAAATTGTATTAGCTTATGATAAACTAAATGATATTGTACTGATATTAAGAGATTTATATATTCCATATAGCATTTTTGTATAAATATATATGTATGTGTGGTCACTGCACAATAAATTGTGCACACATTATAAGCACAAGTGTCCGTAGGAAATTTTACAAATATTATATTAACTTTGCACACTCATGCACAAGTGTGGATAAATAAAAATGTTTTACATGTAAGCAAGAACCATAGACTAAAGAATGGACTCGACACAAGAGTACAGTGTGTTTTTTATACTTGGCCGTTGGCAGATGTTAGCTGCAAGTGGAGTTGCAAGATTGTATTGTTGGTAGCCCTGATTGTCTAACCTTGTCATAGGAGCTGTCAAAAGGTTCGAAATATTCTTACATTGTATCTTTTACAAAATGTCGAAGATATTACAGAGCGGCGCTAGAGAAAGAATTTTAATGACAAGATAGTTTTGCGAGTTGGAAAAAGAAAAAAATACTCAGATAATCCCTTTAAGCCACCATTACAAGTTTGCCAGTGTGCCAACAGTCTTGCCAGTTTATTCTGGCAATAAAAAATTGACTATTCTTTTTTTTAAAAGAATAGTTCTAAAATATAATTTGAAAGCAGCGAAATGATGTAACCATCTTATTATCACATTTTGCTCCCGTGAGACTTCTGTCGTGAAACAGACAGTACGTGCTAAAATGTCCAGTCTGTCTTGTCTATGCCTTAGTCTATGGTATAAACCATAGAGATAGGAATAGTTAGAGTGTTTGACAACCTGCGCAGTAGACAGTTTCGTAGGCCAACATCTTGTATGGGGCGGCCACGTGAAGTGTGGCAAAACGTATTTTTGTGTACTAATATTTGTACAAAATTTGAACTCCCCTCAGCGATAATCCGTGATTTTACTATTAAAAATCAATTATTTGCCTCTTTATCAATAATACTGGACTGTCCATACAAACCCACTCCTCAAACGTGTTTGTTTTGCCACACTCCACGTGGTAGATGTTGGCTTATGCGCAGAACACCAAAATAGAAACGTGTGACACTCTGATATATGGTATCTCTATGGTATAAACCGTCAAAAGTTTATGAATTAAATGTCAATAAAGAAATACTAAGTATTTTTAGGTTAGGATTAAAAGTTGTTATGATTTTGTATTGAAAGTTTTTTGATGTTATTTATTTTGTAATAGCGTTGATGTTCCCCCATATGAATAAGTCACATGATTCATCCAAGTATAGAATGTATTTATCTGTGATTATTTTTGGATGTTGTATTGATGAGTTATTGTTGTTATTATTGTGTAGTAAATGTTGTTGATTTATTTTTAAAGCGTTTTTTGATGTGTTATGTTTGTCATAGGTACTATAGATGTTTAAATATTGAAATATCCACATAGTATATTATAAAACGTAGGTTTAGTGAATGGATAATATTGAAGTAAGCGAATATGAAAATAAATTAGTGGACGGTGGCGCCATCTGATGGCATGTGTTTTTTCAACTTTGTTAAATCTTCATTTTGCCACGTTATTTAATGCAGTGACTCTCTGAAAGCTGGTTTTACTTTCCGTTCAGAGATAAATGCCACACGGCTCACCGTAGATGCGAGATTTTACAATATAGCTAATAGCTAATATAAGGGTAAAGCCACCAATTTTGCCAGAAATCGCGAAAAAGTGTCGCAGACTTTTTCGCGACGGTGACGTGAAAGTGACGAAACATTTAACGCTACCGTAGTGAAAAAGTGACGAAGAATGGTAGCGAAAATTCATAAAGTTTGGGTTACATCAAACACAATATTAAAATAAATATTTATTATAATTTATTAACAGCAAGAAAGTATTTATTTTATTAGTTGTTCACAAACTATACCTACCAATTAAAATATTATAAACTAGAAAATGTGAAAAGGGTGAAGCTTTGCAGACTTCGCCCCCTGAGTAAATACTTTGTACCAAATAATTGTAGCATTATCAGTTTTTAGAACAAAAATGTTTTTTTCATGTATGGGAGCCCCGTTACCCAATAATTGGTCAAAACTTTGGGCTTGATAAAGTTCGATATGATTAATTATAAGATTCCGGACAAAAAATCTGTCAAAAAACTTTTAATAGCGAAAATTGTAATTTTTACGGAACTTTTGTATAGAAACTATGTGATGAAAGCGACGTAGAGGCCTTAAAATCCTGTCATCATCATCCAAACTGTCATTTTTTTCATAAATCTATTGTAAATGACCCAAAACGTCAAGAAAACATAAAAGAGTGGTGTTATTTTTTTTTTGTCAAGTCGATTTCAGAAACCTTGTGTTTGGGTTGATTTTCTCAGCGAAATCATAGATAAGTAAAGAAGGTATAAATGAAAGATAAATAAAGAAAACGCATGTACATATTCAGCTATTTATTCCACATACCAGTGGAGATTGATTATCTAACACAATAAAATTTAAAATAAAATAAACAAAATAAAATTAACAAAACAAAATAAATAGTTCACAACAAAACTGAAAAATAATTTAATCAAGTGTTTTTATATATTGAAACTGTAAGTACAAGTTTATTTTCTCTGTAAGTCAGACAAAAATCATGTACATATTCAGCTATTTATTCCACATACCAGTGGAGATTAATTATCTAACTCAATAAAATTTAAAATAAAATAAACAAAATAAAATATGAAATAAAATTAACAGAACAAAATAAATAGCTCGCAATAATTTGAAAAATAATTTTGTCAAGTGATTTTATATATTGAACTGTAAGTACAAGATTATTTTCTTTGTAGCTCAGACAAAACTCATGTACCTACCTACATATTCAATTATTTTTTACACATACCAGTGGAGATAAACTATCTATCATAATAAAATATAAAATAAAAGAAATCAAATATGAAAAAATAACGAAACAAAATAAATAGTTCACAATAAAACTGAACAATAATTTAACAAATCTGAAAAACCCTTCATAAGACTTGAAACGAAAAGGGTTTTGTTTTTATCAGCCAAGTTAGTCTATCTTGATTGTCATTTTTGAAATGTCGAAAGTTTTGACTCCGCGTCTATCTGACAGCGGGTTTGGCCAAATCTGTTCGATATTTCTTCTATAAATTAAGGATACATCATCAATTATGGGCCACGCAAATTTTCCGTTCCCCTTATGCCTTAAAAATTTTATCTTATAAGAGTTTATTCCAATCACTTTCAAAACTTGGCCCAAATAAAATTTATTTCTCTTTTCTAAATTAAATTTTACCAGCACGTACATATCTTTGGTCACTTTATTTTCATCTTGCATAGCGTTTATTTCAGTATCTTTGGTTTCTTCCTGATCACCTGGCATATCGCTTTCTTGAGTACTTTTGGCAACTTTTGTATGATCTTCCATAATATTGTCTTCTCGATAATCTCCATTTTGATTTAAAATTTCGGGTGTGTTTTCTTCAAGATAATCTTCGCAGGAGGAGGTATCGTGTAGTGACATAGTGTCACTATTTTCTTCAGAACTTTCCTGGTTATACACACTCGTCTTGGACCTTTTGATTTTAGTATTATTATCCAATGATTCATGTCCATTACATTTCCGTTTAAGGACTGAGCTGTCTTCTATTTGAACTGTTTTATGCAGTTCGTTCCCAACTAAAATTATCAACGACTCATTTAAAACATCTTCATTTAACTCCTCCATATTTAAAAAATCTACTAACTCGTCATCGGAAATGTTGTTTTTGTCATTTTCTTCATTAAATATGGTTCTCTGCACATTACGCACTTCTCCAGTATGTTCGTCCAATTCTAATACATACTCTATGTCTGTGCCTTCTTCTTGAGTTGTAGACGCGAATTCAAATTTATGAATGCGTGGGTCATGGCATTCGCATTTTCCTTGACGATTTTCACAAAAACAAGATAATATTCTGTGTGTCAGCACATATTTATCTTGAAGTACCACTTGGTGGACTTTCATGGTCTGCTTTAAGGGAGTAAGTTTTATAACTAGGTCATTCTCTAACAGTTTTATGTTTTCTCCAGCAATGTAAAACAGCTTAATAACAGTTTCTGTCTTGCTGAGAACATCAAATGCTGTTTTTGCGTCCGGTATATCTACCCCATGGGCAACTTTAAAGTCCAGCGATCTCTTTATCGCTCCTCCGATGCCATCCGCAGCGCCTTTGCCATGCGAGGCTTCGAAGAAATTCCAAGTAGCATTGTGAATTCTATATTTTGGTAAATAATGACTGAAATAGTAAAAATTCTTTTTTTGCCTATATTGAGTAGTCGGCCCGTCTGAGAAAAAATGCATGGTGGTTACAGCTGGAAAATTATTTTTAATGTATTCCAAAATAGGGTCTAAATGAGCCCAAATTGCTTCAGGGTTGTGCATATTATTAGGACAGAAAGTGCAAAAAGAAATTGGTTTTTCGGCATCCTTATAATATAAAACGCCAGTGTGCAGAGTAATTTGATTTTTGGAGGACCCAAAATGCATAGCTTGAACCTCTTCTTTATATTTGCACATCCAGTTTTCTGAAAAATCGATGTGGAGCGCTATTTCATTTGCTTTTAAGTTCTTGGTGCACCACTTGTACTGTTGAAATTGATACATGACATTGAAAACGTGCGTTTTGAATGCTTTTAATTTACTATTAAATAATTGTATTAACTCATTCACTGTTCCTTTCATTTCTTCCTTTACCATCTTTTTAGATTTTTTTGAAACTCCTTTATCACAGTATATGTGCTCTTTAAGATTATATGCTAACCAGGATATTTCATCACTGTTTCCTTCTTTTTTTTCGATGCCATTTTCAAAACAGACATTACATAATCCGTGCATACAATCCTTGAACGTCGTATCACATGCAAATTTTGAAATGACTTCGTTTATATTATTCATATCTAATACACCACATGATCTGAGTGAATTAATTATAAATTGCATGTTGCTATGCTGGACACAAGCGCAGGTTTCCAAATCTTTCAGTCTCGGCGCAACTACGTAAAACGGTCTGTGCTTTTTGAAAGTGCTCAAACCAATGTATCCGTTCTCTAAAATGTACTTCTTGTGCAAGTTATATAGAGTATCCAGTAGGTATCTTTTCTGTTTTTTACGTCCCTTCAATGTTTTACATTCTTTTTTCCCAGCGCTAGCGCGACTCACGTCGTCTTGTTCATAAAAAGCTGTTATTTTGCTTCGCAGATGGTTACTTATATACTTCTTGGTTTGGTATTTCTTGAAACTGGTGTTCAGTCCCAATTTTTTTGTCAATTTAGTTTTCATCTTGTATTTCTTTACCAAATCACTATTCACGATGCTTTTAAATTTACTTTTGTCTTCATTGGATGACGTCTTATATCTATTTTTCAATGCTTCAGTCAGTACGTTATGTTCCAAAATAACTCTCTTAACACTTTGCTTTTTTGGCGTTTCAATATCTGGCATATTTACCATAACAAATTGCTCGGACATCTTAAGTGGAGTCAATTCGAGGACAGTTCTAGTAGGAGATTCATTCCCTGGTTCTTTTATTAGATGTTTTGTTAAAATATCCAGTTTTTCGTTAATTTTAGTTAGTTCTTGTCGTTGATTTTGTACCTTTTGATAAAGATTATTGTACCCCTTTTTCAACAACCGCACAGTATTATACAATTTTACATTTTCAAGTTTTAAATTTCGTTCAACGCGTCTTTGCATGTTTCTTTCAATGATTTTATTTGAGGTAGTAGCATTCTTAGATGTTTCAATCTGAGGGGTATCTTCTCGTGAATTACCACCCGTTTTGTATTTTTTATTTCCCTTTCTCCATCGTTCCCGCAAACCTTCTTTCTGTTCTTCAGTCAAATTAGCCGTTTTTTCTTTGTAACGTTGCATTCCCCTTTCTGAACTTTTTTTAAGCATTTGTCTATATCTTTCTGGATCTGTTTGTTTTAGCTTTTCTCTGTACCTTTTCGATTTTTCAGCTGATGTTAAAGGCATCTGTAAATAAAAAGATTTATTATGTAAATATCTTATAAGTACAGTAATTTGGGTAGTTGAAGTCCCGCGCTAAAATTATGGTACTCAAACAAATTGAAAACTTTCGCCAAAAAATCGGTTGACACTTAAAAATGACTTCCACAGAAATTAACTGGCGCATACAGCTGAGCAGGAAATTCTATTATTAATTAAATGGCACTAGTTGATTCCGCGACTTACGCCATTTGGACCTAAGTTAAGTCGTGATACAGTATCAAAAAGTATAAATTTTAAAATACCAAATTTTATCGATAAAGTGGCTCAGCTGCAGTGAATAGACACACTTTCGCGTTTATAAGTAGGATTAGGTAGGTAATATTCCCTAGATTTTGATGTTTTTTTTAAAAAACGAGTATCTAGGTATATATAACTCAGCCTTTACATGGTAACGATGAGGAGGTGACGAAAACTATCACGCCACCGGTGTCGATGAAGTGTCGAAAAAGTAGCGAAAAAGTAATGGTGTCGGTGTTGTAAACAAAGTTATTCGCAAATACTTTGTATTTAAGTAAATGTAATTAATAATATCGAACAGCTTACGTTTTTGCCACCGAGAGCAATAAAGATCTTATTGAAATTCAACACTTACCTTTGAAAATTTCACAAAAACTTGTCTGTCGAGGCACTGACCGTTTTCACTCACAGCTGAAATGACACACTACTGACACAAACTGACCGTTGACGTACAAGTCTTGTTTTTTTAAATAATCGTTGAGTGTTGCCAGTCGAACAGAATATAAATCACACGTTTTACTCACAAAGAGGCGAAGAAAATGGTCGCGTTAATGTAGTGACGAAAAAGTAAAAAATCAGAAACATTTTTCGAGCATCGAAAAAATTAGGGTAGGTTGCCAGTATTCTTATGCAGTAAACATAATAAAGACTAGCCAATTATGTTAACGCTGTAAAATAAAAGTTTTACAATATAAAGTTCCTAGAAGTTTACGAAAATTTTGTTCAAAATTAGCTCTTCCCAAAAAATACCCGATTTTTTACCCGAATTTCCCCCGATTTTGAGGAAAAACTTGGAATTACTCTGTTATAGAACAATATACTGAAATTTTTTCTACATGCCATTTAAGAGGATAAACTACTTAATACGATTCAAATATTTGAAAAACCGTAATACTTATATTTTTTGAGAAATTTTAGTTTTAATTTCCGAGTAGTGCAAATGTGGCAAAATTGGTGGCTTTACCCATAAATGAATATTAGCTATTAGCTATAAAGCTATAATATAAATGAGTACCCAACTGAGAAAGTATAATAATGAGAATGTAGCTTTTTATGTTATAATTCAAATTTTCTTGTGTGAGAAACTCTAAATTTGACAGTTGAAATTTGCGTAAACAACTGTCGACAGCATAAATTCATGATGGCAAAATTTAATACAGGAGATTGCATTTAACAAATTGAGACATATTTTGTCAAATTGCTTATACTAGTAATTTTGATGATTTAGCAGGTCAAAGTAGTCCAAAAAAATAGGTACAAACGAATGCCAAAAAACAGTTGGTTTTCATCGTTTTCGATGAGGACGCCGCATATTAATTTTTGGCGACCATAGTGGCAACTGTTGCAATATTTCAATAGAAATGTTATTGTTGCCAGTGCACAAAATTGTAGTTCAAAATTAATCAAAATATTACATCAAACCTTTTTGGAATGAACCGAATTTCTTCTGATTTAAGTTAAAATAAAATGGTGTAATGATTGTGTGGATAAGTTATTATGAAATAGTGTGCCTAAATAAGATTATTATGCAATATTATTACATAGTTATGATGTAATCCACTATTGATGTTGTGTGCTTATTAGAGTTTATCATTTCATAGACAATATTATATATGAATATATTAATTTATTTATTTATATTTGTGTTGAATTATTGTAAAAATTATATATTAACTGTTGATGTTATAGTGCCAAATTTTTGTATAGAAATAAATATTATTTTAGAATCTGTGTTTACCGTGTTTTATTCTTATTCCAAATCATCTTGAAATCCCAGAAGAAAAATACTTACTGCGTTTTATGAATCCATTTTTAGTTGAAAATCAACTTTGGTTTGTTGTATAAAAAGCGGACTGTATATATAAAAAAAATATCCACTAAAGTCACTGCGTCTTACCTTAAACATTCTACCATCCAAATTACAGCATTATATCTAACAAACTACAGGAATAATCTCAAGTTTCAGTAAATTTCAGAGGTAACTTTGGAATTATTTTTTATTGAGAAAATGTACCAAAACGAAATTTCTGACCGCTAGAGTCACTAAAACTTGTCATTTATCCATGTTTTCAGTCTTGGGATGCAGTGGCGTAGCGTGGGTTTGTGCCGCCCGGGGCGGAGGCAAAATTTGCCGCCCCCCCCCCCCCATTAAAAAAAACTCATTCTTTTTTTCATTTTTTTCATGCAAATATGACCTTGTGGTATTACAAATGTGAACAGCGCCGCAGGCGACTTTTTTTTTTAGATTGAGTGAAAAGGGTCATGTAGTCAAGGTCGTTTGATTTATTTTCTTAAAACAAATGTAACCCAGAATTGCGCCGCAGGCGAATTTTTTTTAGAAAATGTGTGAATTCATAATTTTAACTGCTTAAATATTGAACCTAAAACTTTTTGGATGAAGGTTCATTTGAAATTATAAATGAGCGACGGGCCGCAAGTAAAATATAATTCTAGATTATACAACAGGGCTGGTATAATGCGCCGCAGGCGAAATTTTTATAGAGAAATCGGCGAAAGTGATAGGATAAACGTAACAGATTTGATTAGCGCCGCAGGCGAATTTTTTTTACCAAACAATGTAGTAGTTTTAGAAAATTCATGACATGATGAGAAAACGATGTAGTAATAATGTGATTCTTCGTAAACTAGTTTTATATAAAGTGCTGTCACTTGTTTTGGGGGGTAATCCTCCGTCTGAATCCGCTAATGAGAAGAATATTATTTTTGAGTTATGAATACTCTCCAGTTGCAGCCTTTTCTGAAAAATGCCGCCCCCGTCCTTGCCAATTCTCAAAACTGCCGCCCCTAGGCCCGACAGTCTAGGGGCGGCAGTTACTCTCAAAAAACTGACAGAGACAGATGAAAGTTTAAACACAAGAAAAGACACAGGAACTTTGCTTGTTACGATGCAGTAATTTTCTTTTCAAAATGCCTCCCCCCGTCCTTGTATATTCTGAAATCTGCCAATAGCCTAGGGGCGGTAGCCTAGGGGCGGCAGATTTATGAAATTAGCCTAGTGCAAGGTGAACAGGAAAGTATTTGGATTTGTGTACGCTAGCCTAATTGTTTTAAAAAAAAATCCCGCAAATGCCGCCCCTTGAAAAGTGCCGCCCGGGGCGGCCCGCCCCCCCCATGCTACGCTACTGTTGGGATGAGATCTTTAGTATTAGCTGAGTAATCTGACTTTTTTCCGATGCAATTTTTCATGCTTGAGTATTGCTGGTAGCATTTGTACATTTTTTGATGGATCATTTTGATACCTTCAAAGAAATGTGAGACACTACTGAAGAAAATCATATCCAATATGGTATATTGTACTGCAAAAGGTAAACAATTTTTTTCTCATCATTTCAAAGCAGAAAATTGAGACAAGAAATCAATTTTTCAACTGAAATTAAGGTGTGACGAAAAAAGGTAAGCATCATTCAGAGGTTGTCAAATTGAGAGATGAGAAACTACTTTTATTCTTATGATACATCACAACTCTCAATACCAGGAGCATATGAACTGAAAGAAGTAAAAATTACTTTCTATAAAAATACTTTCTGAATTGTTTCTTGTCTATGTGATACCTGCTGGTGATCATTTTAGAGGCAAATTTGAATTTGTAGTAAACCTCTTTTATACCTATGAGCTCCTGATACACCCAAGCCAAAATATTTTCAACAGATTGGTGGTTGAATTTGAAACTGTGTCACAAATATGGGACAAGTTTTGTTATCATTTGAATGCAATTAATAAAGTAACCACTATTTATTATTTATGATCCCTTAATACCTGCATGCACATTTCATAGTTTAAAATATAGTTTTTTTTTTCAATATTTTAAAAACTTACCTCTTTCTTTCTCATGTTTTCCCGATATGTCTTTTAAATTTCAAAAGACAAATACGGAATCAAATTTAATCTCTGGCCATATTAGAGAGAGATAACAAGATCCATTATTGATGTTCTCACACCATTTGTCCTGTCCTGTCTGCCATGGCTGCCAACTTCACAAAAATGAGAATTTTTCTTTTCAAGCTGATGAAAAATGAATTTTCTTACATATTCTGATCCACAAATCATGTATGTTTGATAGAAATTTAAGAAAATATTGCTTAAAAGTGAGGAAAATCATCTATATAATATTTGCTTTCTTTGTTGTTAACCTCTTTCTTACTTCTTGACATTCATGTTTGCCTGATACATGAAATTTTAGGAGGTACCTTTATTTGGGACAAAATTCAATTCAGATAAAATAATTTTAATCAGTTTTGGGGTAAACAGCATTTTGACACACAGAGAAATAAAAAAATCTTTTTTTTAAAACTATTTTTTATAACCTAATTAATAGGACTGGATTCATATATTTTTTCCACCATTGACAGTTCAGGCCCCCTCAATCGTTTTATTTAAGAGCCCCTGTCATTTTATTTAGATTCATAGGCCCATAAAACAGTACCTATTTTGAAGGGGCTCTTAATAAAATGACATAACTCCTGTATGTGTTTAAAAATGTGGAAATTTTAATTTTCAATTTAAGATTTCTGGGTTTTCTACAAAGAATTCTTAGCTACATTTTCTGGAGTTCTTCATTTTCTCATAAAAAGCTTTCTTCATGTAAATATGAAATGATGAGAGCAAAGTAACGTAACCTACAAAACTACTTAACCTAACTTTTCCTTTGAAAAAATGCTCCCAATTTGTGTTTTACAAAATAGAAATGGCGTATTCCACCTACTATAATCCATTTCGCAACAGAAGTTTGAATAACGGTGTCCAATAAAAAACACCGTAACTGCAAGTTACTGCGTTTTGTCCATTGTGGGTTGAGTTATGACGTTATAACGAACAACTGGGCAACGGAATACCAACATTTCTGCACAATTTTGTACACCAAATAGAGTGTGCACAGTAATGAGTGCCTTGGGTAAATAATTATTATCATTTTGTGAGTTAATTCATACTAAATTAGGGTATTAACTTAACACTATAGTTAGAAATGCCAAATTCAGCGACTCTTTTATCTTTTAGAGTTTTTCTTCGAGAGGTAATTATATTCACATGAGGTAGCACTATGAGAACTCCCTTGGGGAGGGAACAGGAGGGGTGTTTCCGCCGCTTACGAGTCGGATTTGGCTGACTTAAGTGATCACTTTACGCCCAGGGTAACTTTCACCCATTCCACTACATGCTGCGGTCAAATTTGTCGCTGGTTACCTCATTTGGCACTTCTGGCTTTAGATAAATAAATAATCATTAAAATTATACACAATTATTAATATTTATATTTAAATAATAAATAAAAAATGAAAAATCACAGAAAACTGAACAAACATTTACGACACGTCAACAATAAAAATATTAAAATATATATAAGTAAATAAATATATATATATAAGTAGTAAGTCCTAACAATGTTGCATCATATATAATAAGTTATATATTGCACAACATTATGCAATTGTATAAAATTTTGTAGTACGCTTCCTTCTTGTAGATAATCTCTTCTTGTTGTATATATACAATTAAATAATATACAAAATAACTTGAAGATATTTTATATATGATGCAATAATTTCATATAAGCGAGACATTGTAAAATGTAGACGGCTTCCGCATTGTAAAAATTGAATAAATTAATTACATTCAAGGAAAATATATAATAAATAAGTATTTCGCAATAGTATGCAATATCTTTTAAATATATTTCATAATATATATTGCACAATATTGTGAAATGATAAATAATTATATAATTTGGTAACTTTAAAGGCATGTTTTTCCTCGAATGTAGTAAATTTTTTCACTTAATTGTGATGCAATCTCGTGCAATACGAACAACATTTTAGCTGCCATCCATCGCTGAATAAACCTGCCTACAATTTTCTTAAAATTTACCTATTTTTTAGTATGTGTATTTTTCAAAATACAAGCGGTGCACAGTTTAAGATTACTAGTACCTGAATGAACTGAAGAATTTGCCTATTTTTATGTTGTGTTTGAATTGTTTTTTTACACATATGAACAGATCTGTCATTTATACGTTGCATCATGTTTTGAAATACATGAAAAAGAGTACATGGTTGGCGCAGTTGGTTGAGGCGACAGTCTCGAGCGGGAGGTGCCAGGTTCAAACCCTGGCGCTGGCGATGTATTCCACTTGCGATGCAGGCTTTTAGCCTAGTGCCAGGTGTGCAGGAAAGTATTTGGGTTTGTGTATGCAAGCCCAGATACTTTTTTATAAAATAAAAAATCGCCCAGAAACTGAGTAATTTTTTTCTACTATTGTTCTGGAGTGTCCCAGGTGAGCTGGGTAATAAAAAATCAATAAACAAAACAAATATTTCTTTAAGAATATTTTTAAAATCACAATTTATGTTTTGTGAGAACATCGGAATTTCTACATGTCGTAGTTGAATATAACAAGTAGTTATCTCAACAGATATATACAGCAAAGGATAGACTTTTCATCAGGCTTATGAGTGATCGTTGGCTGGTTTAATGTGATCACTTTACACTTAAGTAACATTAACCGATTCCAGTCCATTCCTGGCCGCGGCACATGGATGGACGGGAATTGGTGAATTTTACTCAAGTGTAAAGTGATCACATTAAACCAGCTGACGATCAGTCATAAGCCTGATGGAAAGTCCATCCTTTGCTGTAAATCATACTGAAATATATCTGCCATTAGTAACCCCGTATTGTATCCCGTAATATGAGATTGTCACAAAACATATCTACTGTTGTATTTAAATAGGCATTTTGCAGAGCCACAGTACCAGATTTTTGTATAGGTATTCAAAAACTTAACGAAACGATAATTTGGTACTCTCTTTTTCATTCCGAAATCATAAATAAAAGATCTGATTCAATTGTGTAATAAACGTTACTGCTTAATTTTCAGTATTAGACTCTTTCATATATATATTTGATATATATATTTATAAATATATTTTGTAATATCATTAACAATACTTCGCTGTCTTAAGGGACTGCATACAGAATAATCGGCGAAAAATTGTAAATCGTCTTACAAATAATTTCAAAAAGGAGCCTCTATAAAATATAAAAATATCATTTTAAAAATAGTATAATGTCAGTGTTTGTAAAAAATAAGTTAATAAATGTAAAATTTATTTAAAATTAATGTCAAAAAAAGTATTAAATTAAATACTGTGCAGGTAACACTTAAAATAAATTAATTTATTAATGATGATGAAGAATTAATATAAAATGAATAACAACATGACACACTGATGAGAAAAAAACAGTAGAATTATGTGTTGTTAAAAAACAATTAAAAAAGAAGCGAATTTCCCAGTCTTTCCCCATAAAATCAAACACAAATATACCAACATAAAGATAGGCATAACATAACAAAGTTGAAATAATAATATCACTCATTTATAACACCGGTTATTCAATGACCATTTATTAACAACAATGGTTATTAATATTTATAGTTATTCTACATATGGCAATATCTTGATAACAATAGCTATTCTATGGCCGTATATTGATAGAAATGGTTATTCCATGATCGTATATGGATAACAATAGCTATTCTTTGTTCATTTGTTGATAACAAAAGTTATTTTTTGTTCATTTGTTGATACGAGGGTGGGTCAATAAGTCCTTAGAAAAAAGCATGAAAACAGTTTTTATTTTTGTTGTTTTTTTTTATTTCTCAACATAATCTCCTTGGAGCTCAATACACTTGGTTAGATGTTTCTCAATTTTTTTTAAACCGTCAGAAAAATAAGTTTTCGGAAGGTCCTCAAAATAAGCATTTGTCCGATCGATGACTTCTTCATTTGAAAAAAAACGTTGTCCACTTAGCCATTTTTTTAAGTTTGGGAAAAGGAAAAAGTCACTGGGGGCTAAATCTGGCGAATACGGTGGGTGGTCGACCAATTCGAACTTCAATTCTTCAATTTTAGCCATTGATCGTAAACATGTGTGAACACGGGCATTGTCCTGATGAAAGAGGATTTTTTTCCTGTTTAAATGAGGCCGTTTTTCTTCAATTTTGTTTTTTAGCTGGTCCAATAAAGATGCATAATAATCCCCTGTTATTGTTTTTCCTTTTTCCAAATAGTCAACGAAAATAATTCCACGTGCATCCCAAAATACAGTAGCCATAACCTTACCAGCTGATTTTACGGTTTTCGCCTTCTTTGGACATGGTTCGCCTTTCGCAATCCACTGCTTTGACTGTTCTTTCGTCTCGGGAGTATAGTGGTGTATCCATGTTTCATCTACAGTCACAAAGCGACGAAAAAATTCATCCGGATTGCGTTGCATGAGCGACAACAGGGCTTTAGAGGCCACCACCCTATTGCGTTTATTGTCGACTGTGAGCAAACGCGGCACCCATCTTGCAGAAATTTTTTTCATGCCCAATTTGTCATGTAAAATAGAAATGACGCTACCTTTTGAGATCCCTGTAACCTCAATTATCTCACTCAACTTTAATCTTCGGTCACTTAACACCATATCGTGGATTTTATTGATCATTTCTGGTGTAGTCACCTCTACAGGACGTCCTGAGCGTGGTTCATCCTTTGTTGATGTACGACCACGTTTAAATTCATTTAACCAGTTATAAATAGTTGCAAGTGAAGGAGCAGATGTGCCATGAACTAAATCCAACTCATTTTTTATTTCCTTTGCTGTTAACCCTTTTATATTAAAATGTTTAATAACAGCTCTAAACTCAATTTTCTCCATTTTTGTAAACAAGCAAATTTGTAAACAAACAAATGTACGAGAAACACACAACAACACGACCAATCTGATTGAAACTTCGCAGCATACTGAATCGGTAGTGCCGCTGCATGAAAACAAACCGCTTACAGTACTAGTCGCGCCACCTGTCGGCTTTTCTAAGGACTTATTGACCCACCCTCGTAATAATGGTTATTCATATTGATAACACTAGTTATTTTATGTTCATTTGTTGATAACAATAGTTATTCTATGACCATTTATTGATAACGGAAGTTATTCGACGGCACTAATTATACTAAAGATATCCTGTAATATACAGCAATGGATATTTACAAATAGCAATGTTAATTTATCAATTTATATACATAAATGCTGACCATTTATACGACAGCAGGATGTGATAATGACCATTTATAGATGGATAACTGCGGCCTTCTGCGTGATAACAATATTATTTCAACTTTGTTACAAATTAAAGACAGTCACAATGAATTAATGTCGTGTTTGCTAATTGCTTTATTAATCTGTTATGATTTAATACTTAGGTACAGTCCGTCAAGAAAAAATTGGTCTTGGATAAATTCGGAACTTTAAATTTATTTGCCGGCAACAAAATACTACAAGTTTGGTTGCCAAAAAGCTACAAGCAACGCCCTTATCCTAATGCTGACGCCACATGATGACTCACTAGCGTGTAGCGGGCCCATAAACCAATTCTTTCTCGACGGATTGAAGGTACTAGGTGTTTCAGAAGAATTTGTTAGTAGTTGTAATTGATTATTGTATGTGCCAACGTAGAATTATTATGTAACAACCAAATACGTGTTATTTTCGTTATGTTACATTTTGTTCTCGTTAAAATACTGTTGGTTATTGATTGAAGATTGTTTAATACAGTTCAAAATACTAAAAGCGTAACTGCCATAACTCTGGTACACCAAAGTAGACTTACGTCTATACAGACATTAGTTCTATTTTGCTACGCCATCGAGATGTTTTGTACGACAATTTACATCAATTTTAAACTAAACATAAAATTTTTAAATGGATGTGGTCGGTAGCTCCATTAAGGATCGACTTCCGCTACGTATTACTCTACAATCATAACACAAGTTTTTCTAGCTTGCTACGAACTTTACGAATTGTATTTTTGATTTTTATAATGTCACAATTTACCGTGAAACGTTAAGTAGTAACCTCAACAGATATAAAGCGAAAGATGGACTTTCAATCAGGTTTATGACTGATTGTCGCCTGGTTTAATGCGATCATTTTATACTCAAATAAATAACATTCACTTAACGACACTCAGGAATTGATTAATGTTACTTAAATGTAAAGTGATCACATTAACCCAGCTGACGATCAGTCAATGTCCATCCTTTGCTGTATATCTGTTGTGGTAATTACATGTATTTTTGGGTTATTTTAACAACAAATTTTTTTTCATTCGAAAATTAACAATTTGGGGTTAACTGAAAGAAATTGTAGAATAAACAAAATAAAATAAATAAATTTTGAACTGTATTAGTTGTGAAAATTATATAAAGTTGGATAAATAAATAAATAAATAAGGATTAGGATTTTGTTAAAATAATAAAAGAATGAATTAATACGATTATAATTATTTTATTGCAATTAATTTCAAAAAACAATAATTACTATTAATAAGTAGAAATATATATAAGTAAGGTATATTAATTATTTATATATATATAAAACACATCAAATCAAAATATGACATTTCACCACCTCAACTTAGTAAACGGTACGTTAACATCAAATATAATGTGTTATTGCAAATCCAACATTTAATAAAAACTACAAAATGAATAATAAATAGTAGGTTTTATTTAGTAGTTTATTTTTGTACTCGGAAATAGCAGATAGTTTTTTATTTTCTTGAACGTCAACTTACTATCACTATGGCGAATGTTTCTCACTAATTTTTTATGTTCGTCATCCGAAAGTAACAAGGTTATCCGAAAGTAACAAGGCTATTCGAAAGTAACAAGGTTATCCGAAAGTAACAAGGTTAGTCGAAAGTAACAAGGTTATCCGAAAGTAACAAGGTCATCCGAAAGTAACAAGGTTATTCGAAAGTAACAAGGTTATCCGAAAGTAACAAGGTCATCCGAAAGTAACAAGGTTATCCGAAAGTAACAAGGTTATCCGAAAGTAACAAGGTCATCCGATAATGACAAACGAACCTTATTATTCTCAGATAATGAAATTAAGAAATATGATAAGAGTTAAGCATCCAAGAAAATAAAAAAACTACTATATTCTTGTCCTGATCGTAAAAAAGAATCTATAAACCTAACCTCAAAAATAAACTGTATGGCTCACTTAAACAAAATAATAAAAAAAATATATAAACAATATATCGTAGGTTTTAACTTTACTTTTTTATGTAATAAGTTTTAAGACGTGGCATGTTTCCTATCGTTAAATTATAATACACAAAATAATAAGTTTTAACAACATTCTCGCGTAATATATATATTTTAGTTTTAAGTTTTACAATAGATTTTAATTTAGTTTTAAGTTTACTTTAGTTTTAAATAAAATATATAACTAAATTATACTTTTACTTTGTTTAATAAACTATAAATTGATAACTTAAATATTATTATTATTAATACAACAAGTTATTTAAGATTTATCGCAACGTAACATAAAGATTTTAATATTATAGTAAATAAGATTGCCGATTTTTAAAGAGTAAACTTAAAACTTAATAAGTTTAAGTAAGTATTTTTCTGCTTCTTTCGATCGATCATAAAATATTTAAATAATAACGTAGATATTTGACGTATGTTTTAGAAATCGATGACAGATTATTGAATATCAAAATTAATAATACTAAAATTTCTTGTCCTCAGATCTTTCTCATATAACGGTATAAAAACTATTTTCTTTACAAAAAAACTATGAGCAGAAATATCTTTTTTCATAAACAATATAAGATCTATGAATTAGGTACTCATAACAGAATAATAATTTCTTCAATTCAGATCTTTTTTGTAGATTTAATATCATTTAGATTACTTCGATTCACATTCTTTATTTTTCGCTATTTTTTTAACTGTTGAAAAAACTGCAATTCTTTTAAATTTTTTAACGTGAAAAATGAGACATTTTAAATTATTACCGTCGAATATTCCACGACAATATTTTGTTTCTACGCTTATGAAAAATACTGATTTTTATAAATTGAATATATATTTGTACAACTTGTAACTACAAATATACTTAAAAATTGCGATAAAAAAATACCAAAAAACGTTCCAATTGGTCTGTTGTTAATATTTTGTACACTTACCATGAAATGTCCCACTTGTGGTAATAAGTTGTCCCATTAATGGTAATATTATTGTCCCAGTTGAGATTTATGTTCTTGTTATGTTATGAACCGAATTGTGATAATTCCCACTTCAATACTAAATATCCCACCGTCATGCCAAACATACAACGTTAAAATATGTTAATTTATATTATTTATTTATTAATATGAGTAATTCAACAAAATACTGATAGTTAAATATATTTTTTAACATAATTAATAATTAGGTGTAGTGTAGTTAAAAAAAGGAAGCATATTTTAATTTATTTAGTTTATGAAAAGACTTATTCATTCTCAAAACAAAACACAGTCAACGGTTTAAAAAAAGTGGTGAAAACAATAAAAGAAAGTCTACACGAACAAAAGATGAAAGGAAAGGCGAATTTATGTAAGAATAACCGCCGTGGAAATCGAAAAATTGTTTTTAAATCAATGATTTTATTATCTACTATGGCACTAACTTGCGAAAAATGCTATCACAAATTGTAGAATGACAGTTGACACCTGTCAAATGGCGTTAGTTGTACTTTGCCCGACACTAAGAACTGCCAAACGAATGCAATTTTATTAGAATGTAATGGGCATATACAGCTTTGTAGATTTTCAAGGTCCTTGTTAATCTCTTCTCCATTCTTCTCGGGTGTACTGTTTGTGGTTTGTCCAGCTTTCGGCCTACTTGCTGAGGCCATCTTCAGCCTACATTACTCTTAAAGATGGCCTCAGCAAGTGGGCCTAAAGCTCCACAACGTCGACAATCCACACATGGTACACCTGAGAAGAATGGAGAAGAGACTCTCTACATACCTTGCTAGTCAACTGGGCAATGAATGAAAAAATACTGACAGCTGTCAAATGGCGCTAGTTGTACGTTGCTACATATGATGGATAAGTCTTTTCATAAAATAAATGGATTACGTTTTAAAAAACAAGTATTATTATAAAATTATTGCAAATTGATGAGTAGTACATAGAATATTATGTATTATTATACCAGGACCCCATTTACACATTTTGGGTTAGTGATTTTACTTACAATTTTCAAAATACAATTAGTTTTACATATTATCTCTTAACAAATCAATTAATTTCAAATTCTAATGGATGTGACAACAAACTTATTGAAGTAAATGTATTGAAATGTCAAAAATACGTAAAAGGTACAAAACTTTGTTAACGATAACAAATTTTACTTTATTTGTTCAATGGAATAAATGTTTTTGAGGAATACAGTTTTGCAGCGTTGGAGTAAGGTATAATTTATTGTAAGATATTTTTATTGTTGTTGTGATTCTCCTCGGAACACAAGTATATAAATTTATTCCACTGAGCAAAATTGACAAAATATTGTACCTTCTAAAAAAATCTCTAAAAACCAATTAAGTGTTGTACATTGTTCAATTTTAAAAAATGCTTTGTAGAAACTGTAAAAAATGGCACTGTCTTTTTGAATATTCAATACATTTTTCTTTGAACTTAATTCATCCAATGATATAACTCGTATTATCCAAAGATAAAACTTGAATCATCTAAAGATATAACTCATTTTGTTAAACGACAATTGCAGTGAAAAACATTAACAAAAAATGTAGTTGAATAGTTGAACAATAAAATAACATTTGTCTGCACCATTTGATTAATAAAACGTGTTATAAATTATCAACGGTTGCTATTCGTAGACTGCGACAAAAATCGAAATGTTTTTAACTTACTGAGTTATTTTTGCTTTTGTTATTAACTTGTATATTCTCAATAATCGGTAGAAGACCATATACTAATAACCACAATTACGCAAGGATGAAAAAATTATTAAATAAACATCAGTTTTATAGGAAACGATCTTGAAATTTTACCTTTTTTGACATTCATCTCTTACGCAACAACCAAAAACAAATTTATAACATTTGAAGTTAAAACGGTTGAATACTTCAATGGTTACATTAATATGGCCTTCTAGCGTTGCGTAACAGTTATAAAATCCTAAACAAAAATGCGTAACAGAAAAAAAAGTGTATAAAACTTTGCGTAAGTGTAAATAAAATTGCGTAATAAAGAATGAAACAATAAAATAATTGCATTAAGTACCCAAACAATGCGAAGTTCTCACATCTAAATTGGTTAAAGGAATTCTAGATCTGTTTGAAATACTTCAGATCATATTAAGGAGATTCACAAAAAAAAAGTATTTGAGTATTCTATTCGTAAATCAGTAAATAAATTCAAATGAGATATGAATTAACCAATTTAGATTACCAAATCTTCAATGGAAAAGCAACAAAACTTGCTAAACGAGAACAGGCCGTTGTAACCTTTATTCCCTTACGCCTTAAGGTAGAGAATACTTTACATTTGTTGCGATATTTACGTCAATACGCCTTTCCATCGACGATTCGGTTAATTTTAATACAAACTAGAAAAAATTAATCGTAATATAAATAAGTTAAATTTACAGAGTTTTTTTTATTAAAACAACGAATGGACGGGAGAATAATTAAGAGATTGTAAATCAAAGATTCGAGATTTAGTTACGATTAATTACGACAAAAAAAGAAATACGATTACTTCATTAAAAAAAAACTCGTAAGTAACTGGCCTATCAGTGCAACAAGATTACAATTAATAAAAAAAACTAATTATTGTAATTGCGTAACAGTTATTATAAATTGTATAATGGCACTTTAAAATACAAATAGAACTCAAAACTATTTTTATGTTCTATAACTTTAAAAACTACAAATAAAAATTATTATACTAATACACTCTATAGAAAAAAAAATAGAAACAATTACCAAATCCGTGACAGTTTTTATTTTCTAATTTCTTATGCAATAACGTAAATTTACGCCGGTAAAAGTGATTCATTAGACGCTGACGATTAAAAATATCATTGTATATCAAATATGTATTTGGTTTTATGTTGTTTTCTTTTTAATAATTAAGGATAAAAATTAATAACCATTTGTAATCGTAAACATTTCAGGGAAGACTGATTGAAATGGAAGACAAATTTGCGCGATGATAACAAATGGTTGCACAATGATAACTTAATGTTGCATGATGATAACTAGTTATTGCTCATGATAATGATTGCGCAATATTTACGATTTTGTTAACAAAACTGTCACAAATTGTTTCAATATAATTTTTGTTTAAACGAATTTCGTTGTGCTTTTTTTATTCCAAAAGTTACATTTAAAAATTAATAGTAAAATCTGCCTTTTGAACTTTCTATTTTGGCACTTTTTATTTAAATATATTTTTGAGATTCTCCGTACTAATAAAAATATTATATTTTATTTATATATATATTCTTTCTCTTATATTTTATTCTTATTCAACAACTAGTACATATTTATAATTAGAAATAATTAGTCACAAATAATACGATGATAAAAAATACAAAATAGTAATGAGAAAAAATATACATGTAATATATATCTAAATATACATTTAAATGTAAAAAACACAGTTATATATGTATACGTAAATAGCACCGAGTGATATTAGAATATTTTTTGTTTATAATCAACAAACAAACTCATAATTTGATTCGTAATCTAAAAATTGTGAAAAAAACGCTTGCTGTCCAAATGTCCTGCCGTAAAAATTTTCAATAGATAGTAACACTGAAATTCTACTACTGACAAATGTAAAAACTAATGTAGACAGTTACAAAATATAGCATAAGGCTTATAAAACCTAGCGTAAGGCTAATAAAATCTAGCGTAAGGCTTATAAAATTTAGCGTAAGTCATTCGTAAATTGCTGTAAAATATTCAATCAAATCACGAGTTTGCATTATATTTTTCTTGCTGTTAAACGGTGCCCTTATTTTTAATAAATTTAATATTATTTATTAAATATTTTATTTGTTCTATATTTTGAAGATTAATTAAGTAAATTAAAATTTCTTATAAACTATAAAAAAGTATTAATAATAAAGCATGTACAAAGCATAAGGAAAACTTGATTATTTTGTTCTCCAATTGTAACGAATACTCTTTTTTTTAATATAAACACACTCGAACGAATCGTAAAAATATTTTCGTACACGGCACTGTTTTGATCAAAATATTTCTAAATCTGGCCATCAAATCAGGAACCTACATGTATATTATTCGAAAGCAACATTACACAGATTGCTGAGTGAATTATTTTGCCCGCAACGCATATGTTAAAATTGCGACATATTTAGATGGTTCCAGATGGTTTTAGAATAAGTATGGAACATATATTTAGGCATATTAAATTATAGCCCCTTCTTTCATTCTGAGGTCTTCCATGGAGTCAAGGCTTTTCATTTAGTTTTGAATGTTATTATCAACCGAAACATTTTGATCAAAACAGTACGGCACAAATAAATTAAGAAACGATTTCTTAAGTGTTATTTTTTTAAAGTACAAAGAAATAAAACAATAAAAAAATCTATTAACAAACTGTTAACAAACTTATATGTAGTAATTGATAAAAATATTTATAAATCGTTAAAAAATAATAATGTATAACTAAACCATTTATAAGGCACATAATTTGCACAGTCAAACCTAACCTACGTAATTAATTGTATGGTATAACTACATACAATACATACACCTATTTACTAAAAACGTGGTATGACTGTAGTTCACTACAAATAAATAAAAATGTATTCTGATTTTTATCGATTTTGTACATTTATTTACCGATTTTGATATATATTGCATCGAACGATGAAATTTCTAATACCTACCAATATGACTTTGTTGTTTTACTGTTATGATGCAATATTAAATAAATAACTGAATCAATATTTTTTTCTGATTTTGCCGTGTATTGCATCGTATGGTGAAACTGCTAAAACTTACCAATAGGGCTTTCTGTTTTTTCTGTTAAGTATACGAAGTAGTCCATATAAAATATGATGCAATATCAAATAAATAATATATGAAAAAAAAACGAATTGATTTGTACATAAACAATAATTTAAAAGTAGAGGGTATGATTGTGTTTTTTTTTAAAAAAGATGTACGAATATTATTCTATAAAACTTGTTCACACTTGCACGATTCCGATGCAACCTTTTCATCGTAATTATTGTGTAAATATAAGGCACTCATGATTGTCTTACTTACAAAAAAACATGATTTTAAATAAACAGTAATATTTCTTGATTGCCCAATATTGTGTAATCCATAAAACACAGTAACTCCCAATATAAAGAACTAATAAATGTAACATTTGGTGGATTTTTTTTTAATTTTTAGTCATGATTTATAATTGTTTTACACAAAATGACACATTTTTAGTTCCGAATTCAAAGTTTTGTTCAAATAATGGAGTTACTTGTTTTTGATATGGTGTAATTCCGTGTTAAAACCACGTAACTCCATACACGTTCATTACTGAATTTTAAAATGATGTAATTCTGTGTTAAAACCAAGTAACTCCATACATGTTCATTACTAGTTTTTGAATTCCGTGTTAAAACCAAGTAACTCCATGTTCATTCCTGCATATAGAATAGTGAGTGTGAACAAGTTTACAAAGGTGATGGACTTATCCACATATGACGGAGAGATGAAGGGAAAAACATATAAAGATCTGTACAGTTAGATGGTTTTGTTACAACAAAATGATAAATGGGTAATATGTTTTGTATAGAAGCTACAAATATTAATGAGACTTATCGTAACAAAAGCAGACATCTCCTCAAAAACTGTAAATAGAAAAACGTTTTTATTACATCAATTAAACCATTTTTAATATTCAATCCGAAATTCTGAATAAAATACGGAATTTATAGCAGGAAATGCGGATTTTCTGTAAAGGAACATTTCAAAATGAAAATACATCATTGGTTTTGGTAAAATTATTAAAGTTGATAAAAAAACACTGTTTTAATTTTCACTGTGAGTTTACTTAATTTAATATCATAGATCTTGCAATGGTATTACTACCAACATCTTCAGTGATGACTTACAAACTTGTAAAAGTTTATACAAATGGAAGTTTATAAATAGCTAATAAATTAAATGTGATGGTAACATTATTACAAGATCTCTGATGTTAAATTAAATAAACTCAAAGTGAAAATTAAAACAGTGTTTTTTATCAACTTTAATAAATTTACTGTAAAAATAAATTGTCGTAATTATACATAATTGAAATAGTTTGATTATTTTAATTGGATTTGGTGATTAGTTTAGCTACTTTTGTTACGATGCGTTTCGAGTTTATTAAATATGATACATACATAGAATATTAATCAATTAATATAATATTACTGATGTTGTTTATTGTTTATTGTTACTGCAGTGTCTTGGTGACTTGTTACAGGTGTGCGTCCGCAGGTAGGCGCCTTGCAGTTAGTCCCTCTCCGCCATTAGCACAGTCCAAGCCTAGCCGGGGGTTACACGAGAAGAGAGAAAACAGAATGTTAGTAGTATTCCACCAAAACGTAAACGGATAAAAACAAAATGAATGAAGTAGAAATAAAATAGTTTCAAGTATGGAGTACTCAATGGGAAGCTATCAGGCATTGCCACGCGTATTGTTATTCAAACAATCTGTTACTTATTTATTTTATTTTATTCGCAAGACCTACAGACACTATGATTCGTTGCATGAAAAAAACTGTACAAGAATATGTTTACGTTAAAAAAACTACAGAATTCATACGTGTGAGTGAAAGAAGAGGTATGAGGAAGCGTCTGAGATTGAAGGATGGACATGTTTTGGGTAAAAGAAACTGAAGGACAATATGACAAATTGCAAATTAATGGAAGCAATTTGTAAGGATAGGCTGATCTGGCGCTGTGTCCTCCTTGCCTCCCCGCAAGGGACTCAATGTTAGGGAATATATACAAGGCAGCATAATGCTACGAAGCTGAATTTCATTTTACGTTGCAAATTGCTGGTTAATTTCAGTAATTTGCAATTGGTGCATACACAGAGTAAATGTATGTCTGTGCTCAAAGGGCATCGCCAGTACAATTTTATCATACAACTGATTTTTATGTAGTGTCTGTAGGAATCTTTGTAATTTTTTGTCTATTATATTACACTAACAACCATTACAATGCATTCCATAGAACGATGATTAGGCGAACAAACAAATAATTTTACATTTTGTAATTTGAGGGAAAACTATGAAATGTCACTCGCAGACAGAAAGAAAAAAATATACATACAGATGCATAGAAACATACAAAATGTAGTTTTAGAAAAATTTTCGAAACAATTTCAAAAGAAAAGTGAGTTAGAATGCTGTTCGTTTCGAAAAACAAGAAATCGGGTTTAGTTTGAGAAGATATATATCCTAAAAAGTGATGTGATATGAATAGCTATAATATCTTCTCCATTCTTCTCGGGTGTACTGTGTGTAGATTGTCGATATTGTCAAGCTTTTGGCCTACATGCTGAGGCCATCTTCATGTATGTACATTCGTCCTGAAGATGGCCTTAGAAAGTAGGCCAAAAACTTGACAACATCGACAATCTGTATACAGTACACCGGAGAAGAATGGAGAAGAGATTAACAAGGACCGTGAAAATCTACAAAGCTATGTAGAAGACAAAGCTATGCAGGGGAAGACAGAAGGCCGTAGAGGGGTCGGAAGGAAGCAGTTATCCTGGCTTCGAAACATTCGGCAGTGGACCGGAATCGGGACTGTGGAGAAGCTGTTTCGCACTGCCCAGAACAAAGAAGCGTTCTCCCAAGTGGTCGTCAACGTCGGGCAGAGAGAAGAAGAAGTTTATCCATATGAAACGCATGTAATGGCAAGTAATGATAATATAAAGTGATGATGTATACCGTTACGTTTCGGCTGTACGTGTTAGCAATGTGATTAGACAAAATGGCGGAGGATAATAAGAATAATATGTTAATGTCTACAACAATTCCCCGTGTTAATGCCCGATAGTTTTCCAAGCAAGGCACTCAGTATGTCAACGTGCAAACCCAAACGAGTGCAGTAATTAGCAAATAACAGCTTGCATATTGACGTGATGCTTTTGTTTATGTATTATATTGTAATGTCATTTCAAGACGACAGTGCCAAAACCAATTCAACTATTATTATTGTTAAAAATTTGTAATAATGAATTTGGAATAGTTTTGTAATTACAAATTTGGAAGAGACTTTGTAAAAAATAATACAGTTGGAAATAAATAAACTTTGAAACAATGAGAAATAATTGTAATAATTTTGGAATAAAAATTGTAATAATAAAATTGGAAATAATAATAATTAAGCGTGTGGTGATGGCATTGGCGTAAATAAATAGAAAAAATATTAAACAGGTACTAATGTTTTATATTCATTTCTAGATAAATAAATAAAAAGATATTTACAATTTCTACGACGGATTTTTGGGAACTTGGCCTTGTGGAAGTTAGTCATGATTGATGTTATTTCACTAAACTAAATTGTAATAATTTGTTTGTAATAATAAATATATAATGCATTATTATTATTATTGTAAATTAACAAAAAAATAAATTAATAATTGTTAACTATGATTTTTTATTCATTTTTATTTATTTAATTAAAATTCAAATGCTTGAGGTTATTGTAACCAACCATTCCATATATATGTAGATTATATATAATCGCAGGGTTAATGTGAACAAAAAATAATTTAATAAAAATATATATTAATAAATATGGTGCAGTGATTTGATTTGAAAAAATAACAAGACCGTTTTGATTTTTTTGAATATTTTCTTTATTTTTTATAATTTGTGGTTTGCATCGGAAATAATTATAATAAAAAATAATAATAATATAGCACCTTTTTTTATATAAAAAGAAAACAATACAATGAAATGATTCTTAAATGAAAAATAATACAATTGAAAAAAAGAGGTAAATATAAAAAAAAAAGTATAAATCTATTTGAATGGAACTAATTTTGTATCACTGAAAATTGATTTGACTTCCCGAGTATATTTTGAAAGAAAAATAAATAAAAAATATTTAAAAATATATTTTCACCGGTAAAAAAGAAAATACTCTTATTTTGGAAGTTAAAACAATTCAGCGAAAAGTAATTCTTAAAATATATTAAAGCTAGTATTTATTCCACAAAGGCGCAAGTTGAAATAATGAGGCAAAAATTGCAAAAAAGAAATCGAGTTCTTTGTAATTATTATAATCCTAACTTAAAAATAATGATAAAAAATGTATAAATCTGAAAAATAAACATCATATAAAATGTATAAAATAATACTTGAAATTAATGACACCAAGCAACAACTTTTGACACTAAGAGATTTCTCGAGAAATATTCGCCTGTGAGTTTTATCTATTTTTTTCTTTGCCTTTTATGATTTAAACAAATACAAATAATTCTGATATATGGATGACATAATAGAGGTCGTATTTCTACAATGAGAGATTGAGAAATTCGGATTGTTGAAACGTTTGGAGAGTCGGAAGTTTTTGAGAAGGTGGGACCAAAATATATCCAATGAAAAAATATTCTGCAATTATTTTTTTTGAAAATAAAGAACCTTGGATACTTTTTTTTTAATAAAAAAAAAATGGGATAAAATGTAAGAATATCTACTTAGTGCAAAGAATTATTTAATCAACAAAAAACAACCATCCTTCAATTCACTAAAAAATAAATAAATAATTGAAAAAAAACATAAAACAGCATCAAAAGAGGTAATCGTAATATATTATGCAATATTGGCCCCGGGAGACCTAACCTTAAAATGCAATGCATTCTACACAAAAGATATAAAAAAACACACACTTATTCTTCAAAAATAAGTATTTTGTGTCGTTTTAAGTACAACTGTTAGTATAATACTGAAAAATAATAGATTTCGTGTTTAAAAAATACTGATTAAACAGTCTACAGAAATTTATTTTAATTTATAATAAATAAATTTTGAAGATAAATAAATTAATAGAAATGTGGAGATTGCAGTGCAAAGGTTTCTACAAATACAATCATAGCACAAACAACTGATTTATTTTTAAATATTTTTTTTATTATTATTTTACACAATTATGCAATAAATTTTTGTACAAAGACATATGTACGTACGATTAAAAAATGTACAAAAAATGTATTATTTTTTTATTCTTTGCTGTTGTGCTTGTGTTCTTGTTTTGCCTTTGTGATTTTCGTGAAAATTATAATTACAAATAAATAATTAAATTTAATAAATCCACGAATCAGAAAAAAAAAGAAATTCTTCATTGAGATCAGTTTAATGTAGTTCGGATTTTTCAGGGTTCGCTGACATAAAATTTAGAATAAATATCAAATTTTCATGAACCCAAGATTTTTTAAAATAAAATACTCTTTATTGAACAAGTAATATATAAAATGGCGGGCTTATTGCCTGGTGGCATTTTTTACAAGCCAACCTAAAGCAAAAATAATAAATAAATATAAAAGTAAATAAAATAAAATAAAGAATAAACCAGTTGTGAGTGTATTGACAAAATGAAGATGTATTTGTAGTGGAGCTCACCTTATTTTGTGAAATTAGGGTTTGTAGTAAGCGGGGTGAAGGCCAAGTTAAGAGAGCGCACCAGTGCGCTGATATGGATGATCGCGCACCTGCGCTAGGTGCCTCCTGCTGGCAGCCGCCCGCCCCCCTGCCACAGCTATACATTATTTATCAATATATTAAATGTTCACAACACTCAATTAATTTATAGCAATCATTCAAAATGGAAAATTTAAAGAATAGCATGAGTATAAAGAAAACAGTAGATGAATAAAATGAGCATAAAATAAACAGTAGATTAATAACATGAACATAAAATAAACAGTAATTTTTAATATAATGTAATTTATATTTTGCGATTGAAATTTGTGGAAACATTTATGTAAAAAATATATTCTCAGTAGTATTCCCGGACTGTAGAAAGGGCTTCCACACTTTTTCTTTTTTTTTTTCGAGTGGCCTGTAAAAGTCAGGATATTTTTATTTTGTTTTCCATTCATTTTATCCAGCGATGACATTCACCACCCATTCTGAATGACACATTAATTTACCACGGAGAAAATGTGGTTTTCTACATATGATGCAATCTTTACTTAATATTGTTTTATTATGTTTCAACGTGACGAATCTACTGTTTTTTTTCTATCATCATGATTTTGTGAAAAGAAAAAAAAATGCATATTATGCAATCGAATAATATTGTGTAATAATAAAAAATAAAACATGTAATATCAATAGAATATCAAATGAATTTCATCATATAATAATCCTTACACAACATTTAAATAATGTGATGCAATACTGTGATAATATTATGCAATAAAATATATTTATAAATAAAACTAAGCAAAATTATAATATGGCAAAAATTCACAACATAATTCACTGGTAAAGACAGACCTGGTCTGCGTAAAAATCAACGTAACGTAAAATCTACAATACACGTTTGGTATACGCGATACCTAAAATAATATATTATATATAACTAGCTAATTTTTATACTTCTTGCATCACACTGACGCAACTAACAAAAATAATTTATTTATTGCACAATTTATAAAAAAAATTGCAACATTTGTGTCAAATTGGATGCTGTAACTGGAATTAAAGTGAACGAGTTGAGATGGTTAGAACAAGTAGAGAGGATGAGTAGTCACAGGAGAGGTTAAGGAAATGCGGTGTCCAAAAATCTGTTGGCTCGACCAGAGAACATTTTGTGTAAAAGAAAATTGGAGGGCACGTAAAACAAATTGAATTAATGTGACGGAAACAAGAATATGTGCGTAAGAATCGGGTGTTCTGTCCTCTTTGCCTACCTTGCAAGGGGCACATAGAACAGTTGTTGAAATTTAGAATCTTTTTTTTTAAAATAAAAAGGATCTGGGCTTGCATACACAAACCGAAATACTTTCATGCACACTTTTCACTAGGCTAAACGCCTGTATCACAAAGTGTGGAATACATCGCCAGCGCCGGGGTTTGAACCTGGCACCTCCCGCTTGAGAGACTGCCGCCTCAACCAACTGTGCCAACCATGTATCAAAGTTTTCATAAAACGTGCAATAATTGTGGTTACTTTTGTTAGGTGACAGCAGAAAAATGAAGAAGTATCTATTTTGTATATATTTTATCATGTGTATATTATATACTACGCAACTAATATATAATCTTGGTAAAATTTAATATAAAACCTATAAATATTTAAACTAAACCCTTATCGGGTCGCAGTGTCTTAAAAATATTTTAAGAGAAAGCTAAGCTACCGATCATCATTTGTAATGGCGTAAAATTCCACCAAGAAATTTCAATAGAATACACGAATTTGACGGACGAAATTAATGTCTTGTAGAGATCTATTTAATTTAGGGTTTCGCCGATATATATCATTGATCTCGTGATATCGTGATATATATCCGATATATATCATTAATAAATATCCGATATATATCGTGATATATATCCGATATATATCATTAATAAATATCCGATATATATCGTGATATATATCCGATATATATCATTGATAAATATCCGATATATATCGTGATAAATATCCGATATATATCATGATATATATCCGATATATATCATTGATAAATATCCGACATATATCGTGATATTTATCACCAAACACTGAGTGGTAATAGTAATTATTTTTTGTCATAAAATAATAAACATATCACTGTTTTATGAAAAACGATCTTAATCTGCTATTGATCTATCTACCATAGATCTCTAAGCGATAAATATTTATCATTGCGCTAAACGCATTTAAAGGTACGCGACATAAAAATACTACTAAAGATAAAGTTAGATTTGTTGTTATTTGAGGTTAAAATATTTTGTGAACATTCAAAATAAAAGGAAAATAAAATTCAAAAATTGGTCCCTCGCGCTTGTAGTTTTTTTAATTGTTAATTATATTCTATTTCATTACAGTTGTTAGTTTTTTTTTACGTTACAAAAACAAATGTCATTTGGAATTTTTCTGCAAAACTCGTATCACATGAATAATATTTTTCTACTAAGGTTTAAATTATTTTGAGAAAATGTGTTATTTTTGCTCATTACCACGCTCAAGAATTGCTCATAATTTCGATTTTTGGCGCCGTTTAGCAATAAATATCGCCTCAAGGTTTCGAAAATTGTCTATGACACTTTTTTTGCTGTGACGAACTCCAGTAAAATGACAATGACGATTATTGGAACAATATTTTGTGAACTGAAATATTTACTTTTCGCAAAATAAGAGTCTAACATTTACATTGTGATGAATATCAGTAAACCTTTCAACGCTTGACTCGTGGTAGTCACATTAAAGTTTGTTTTCATCAACAATTTTTTTGAAATACAGCTTAATGACGAATTCCAGTGCATGATTGGCAACCGTCATTTGTCACAATTTCGTCATAGAATATAACTGTTGATATATGACGTTCCATCACTACTGTTCAACTCCAATAGAACTAGAGTTCATTAAAATCCGATAAATATTGGATAAATATCATGATATATATATCAATGATAAATATCATTGAACCTTACCATAGGGTATGAAAGCAATCCTTGAGCGCAAATTGTTAAAAAAAAACATTCAATAGGTTATGTATTAATTTCCGAGTATTAGTCGTGTTACAAGCGGGGTTCCGAATTATTACAAAAATAAAAACAAAACAAATACGATTCGGAAAAAAAAAACAAAAGAATGACGAAAACTATAAAAAAAATCACAAAAACCCCAAAATGCGGAGCCATCATTTAAAAATCCTAAATGCTATGACTTTAAATATTTTTTAACTAAGGCGTACATATAAAAAAATGTAACATTCACACTAAATAACGTAAAAATAAAATAAAATACTTATTTTTTATATAAACTATCTAATCTCTATGCTTTTTTTCTTAATATACATTAAATAAGATATCTTTTTATGTTTTTTTGATTTTTTATCTTTTTTTTAAAATCATTTGGCAAATAATTATTTTTTATCTTTTATCTACTGTTTATTTTATACCTAAAATTTTTACTATTGCATCATGTTGTGAAATTTGAAATAAAATAAATTTTGCTTTTTTTAAAATCATTCTGTTGTATGGTCACTAAAATTTATAAAAAACCATAAAATTAAAGATATTAAATAAAAAATAATCATAAAATTTAATAATATACATATTTCTATTAAACATTTAATATAAAAAATCTCCAACTATACAAATATATTCACATAAAATTTATGAAATAAAATTATTTAAATAATTTCTAGCATTTTTTACATAACCTAAAACTAATACTTAAACTACAGACAGTCAAATAAAACCATTAAAAATCAAGGCGAAAAGAGCGTAAGCAAAAAATTATTTCTAAGTTCCTTCTGAAATTTACTGAAACTTGAGATTATTCCCGTAGTTTGTTAGCTATAATGCTGTAATTTGGTTGATAAAAAGTTTAAGGTGCGGTGACTCTAGAGGGGATATTTTTACATGCCTTTGTTTAACTTTTCTTGGCGTTGTTGCCTTCAAATGTAGCAATTTGATATTTTGTTAATTAGACTGAAAAGATTTTTGCGGGTATCCAGGGGTTGTAATTGGGGTTACAAGGTTAAAAGGGCGTTGGAAAAGAAATTCACATCGAAAGTCCGATTTTTTCTAGCTCAAGCAATCTGGAGACATTGAGCGATCAAGAGGATCCAGTCACCCCATACCGATGTGTTTGGTATCTCACGAAAGTGCTTCACGAGTAGAACTCATATCTTATTACAAATTTTGATTCTGTCTATTCTTCGTGGGAGGCACCATTGGAATGAAGGAGTCCAAGCGCCTCGGGGGGCGTTTTTGGTATCATTTGAAAGACTGCAAAAAACAGTTTTCGGATGTGAAGTCATAAACAAAAAAAAATACGATTATTTTGAGCCAAAATGGAAATTGAGGTGGTCGGGTAATGTGTTCGACTGTTAATCCAGCGGGCGTGGGAACGATCCCCGATGCTGACTTACTCCACTTCACGACACAAGCTATTCAAGCTTACTGTGAAGTGTACAAAAGAGTATTTGGGCTTATTTCGATATACCCAGATTCATTAAAAAAATATATTATTATTATTATTAATTTTGAGCAAGCAGCCTAGGCTGATGGGCCCAAATCAATGTCTGTGCTATCCGTTGTTCTGAGAAAGTCAAAGTATAGTAGGTATATGATTATTTTTAGCCAAAATGGAAATTTTCTTATTTCTTGGATTAAATTTTTGTGTGTTGGTATACGTGACTGTCTGCAATTTAAATAGAATAAAATTATATCACTGAGGCGTGGAGCAACACTGATTACAAGATAAGATTATACAAGTGTTGTTATGTTGTTGTATTGGATGTTGTTGGTCGTGTTGTTGTAAATATGGGGAGTGTTCTGTCCACTGTAAGCCGGCACCGTGTCAAAATCCAGTTAGCAGATATCTCGTAGCTGCAATGTAACCCACACACAACGTAAAACAACTGTCAGTTACACACAAGCACACACAAACCATACACTTTTATATAATAAGTACCCTAGATGTCCAACTCCAGCATTTTGTGAAGCAATTTCACGCTTGGTACACTAGTCTCGCGAGTTTAAGAGCCTTTTTTGTAGTGTGAGATAGCATAACTACACGCAAGTCTGTACACGCAGCTGAAGTAGTATTAGTGAGTGCACAATGAATAAGAATGCACACAGATGCGTTCACCATTCAAGGCAGGTATATCAGTCCTTTCACGAACACTACAAAAATGGCTCTTAACCTCATGCGACTAATGTACTTTTTGGTATTTTAGAGTCGCAAAATTCACACTATTAACAAGATATCAATAATAAACACTAAAACATCTTTAAAACTGTCGCTTAATTCCTAAATAGCGTTATAACTAATACAGTTTTCAACATTGAAAATAAAATTTTGAAAACGTTGCCTGCAAAATGTCAAAATTCTCCATACGATTTGACAGTTTGTAGGCACCAGTTTAATTCACTACTAGCGTTGAGTACGTCGTCTGGGTACTTAATATAAAAGTCTATGACACAAACACACACACATATGTTTACACATTAACGTGGAATAAATAGAAATGATTTCAGCCATGGGGAAGCAACTAAAATTTTGATATTAAGAAGCCCTTGCTGGCTTTGGCGTTTACTCGTTTACTCAGCCAATACTGAGAGCATCGTCTTGAAACTGAAGACGGTGATATATGGAAGTACTGACTACAAGTTGACGGTCTTAGAATTACAATATTTGGAAATTCCTTGAATAAAAAATAATTCCGAAAGTACCCCTTAAATTTACGAGAAGAATCCATTATCCGTCCAGTTTCTCAGATGTAGAAGTATAATTTAGCCAAAATATTGGTAATTATAAGGTTAACAAATTGACTGTCGTAGATTTATCAATTTGTTTCCATGTTTTTTTATAAGGTATGATTCACATTGTCGCTTACGTTATTCATATTTCGCGGTAACATTCTCATACAAAATTTGAAAAAGTTGAAGCGATAATAGAACGATTTTTGCTCAGTGCAAATAAAATAATTCAGTTTTTTTCGCTGAATTCCTTGTAACATAAGCAACTAGTCAAATCTATATATTCCAATGAGTTAACACTTGAACACACACACACAATATTGGTTACTGTCAGAAAGAAATGTAGATTATTAATCAGAGCTGGTGTAGTAAGTGTTAATCTGCAACTCTCCTTCTTAAGTACGGCTGCTAATAAATTATATCTGATTTTTATTATCATTGTAAAACAATTATCATTACAGATATTATCATATTTGTGCCAACCCTGATCATGCTAGTGAGACTTGGATACGGCTGAAGAAGGACGAATCAGGGTTGAATACAGTGGAAATGAGGGCGTTGAGAAGAATGTGCGGGAAAACATTCAGAGATAGGATAAGGAATGAGGTTATTAATAGAGATGATTGACTGTAAAACGGGTGTTGTAACTAGAATGAAAACGAACAAGTTGAGATGGTTTGGGCTTGTGGAGAGAATGAATGATGAGAGGATAAGTAAAAAAGAAATACACAGATATAAGAGAGGTTGTAAGGAAATGCGGTCATCCAAAAACCAGTTGGCTCAGCCATGTCGACAAAACCCTGAAGGACAGACACGTTTTGAGTAAAAGGAAAAGAAGGTTGTGTACGACAAATTGCAAATTGCAAGTGTATAAGTCTGGAATTTTATTCTCTCTGGTTATCCAGCAAGGGATGTGAGTTAAGAAGGTATAGAAGAGAATGGAACTCTTTTCAAAAATGATAAATACGGCCATATTTTGACAGTTGGCCATTTTTAGCCAAAAAATCTTTAATAAATTACAGTTATTACGATAATACTGTTAACTGGGTCATCTAGCGAATCTACATTTATTAAAAATAATATAAATATAGTAAAGAATGATGAAAAATAGTGGAATTTAAAATATAAAAATACAATAATAAACAAAATCAGATATGAACGAAAAAAAATAAAAATTGTTAGCGAATAAGTTATTAAGAACAAATTATTTCACAAATGCAATAAGTGGTGAAACTGAACAACAAAACGATGCACACTTTTTTGTGATTTTATTCTTGTGTGCTGTAAAACACAAAAAAAAATTTTTATTCCCCCTAAAATTAAAAGCTAAATAATTGATTAGGTATTCAGATATACATAGTAATTGCTGGTAACCTCATTTTTTGGATAATGTCTTGTTGAGATAGAAATACTGTTATTTTAAATTCGCAAAAAAGAATATATTGCACCATATATTAAAAAGTTTGTGCAATAATAAACGAAATATATTTAAACAGGGTTTGCTGTTATATCGCTGATATATATCATGATATATATCCGATACATACTATAAAAATCTGATTTCTACGAAAAATTACATTTACTTTCATACAAAAAGAAATTGTTCTCTACGGCGAACCCATCCCAGTTCTGTAATTTCTCCCAGGTAACCCTGGCTGTTCAGTTTCACCACATAAATAATATTAGTATCGTTACATATGTATTAAGAAAAAAAACATTTAAGTATTAACTACATATAATATCTGTGAGAAAAAGTGATGAAATATGTTAAAGCTAGCAACCTAAGCATTTTAATATAGTTTCCTTAAACTATTCGTAAATAAAAGCTAATAAACTAAGAAAAACTAAAATATATATTTTTTGTAACATTTAATATAAAAAAAATATTATGCAATACAAATTATTTCGCAATCTTATGTAATTTAGACATAAAAAATTGCGTTTATGAAAAACTAAATCGATCAAATGAAAGATAAGTATTGAAAAATTGTGTTGCAAATTGGAGAAAGCTGACTCTATAAAACTATAAAAATATTTTTCTCAAAAATTAGGATTCTTTTTTTGAAAATATGTAATGGTTTATTTTAATTATTGATTGAAATCTTTTTATTTATTTAGGTATGCCCTATCTATTTTTTATGACCTGACGTATTATTGCGTACTACGGTGAAATTAATGCTATGTACTGAAAATACAATAAAAATTTAAATTGTGTAAAAAATTATCTTAAAACATGAAAATTAAAATAAAAACAAGAATTAAATATACTCATATTGGTAATTGGTATTAATAAAAATTAAATAAATTTTGGTAAATGCCATTTTGTGTATCGTGTAATAGTTAGTGTAAAATATTGTGTAATGAGCAACTAACATTGGCAACATTAATGAAATCTAAAGTGTATTACGGATTGCAACGTATTATGAAAAGAATATGTAGGGGACATACAATAAAAGTGTTGCTATTGAAAAAAAACTGTGACATTAATTTATAAGAAATTATAAAATGTTTTTTTTAATTGCACAATAGTGTGCAATAGCGTAAATGACTGTAACTAGAAGACTTTTTAATTTAATTTAATATTTTCATCTATCGGTTATGAATTTATGTGACTGTTTTTTAATGTTGAGTTATCGAACTGTTCACAGCTACAGCAAGTACAACAGTGAGAGTATGACGTCGTAACGTTACAGCAATTATCGTAACATAAGTAACAATGGTAAAACTGTAAAGATTGCCGATTCAGTCCGTCGTGTGTTTGTCATATGGCTATCAACCCACCGGTATGATCAGCTGCGGCGTATTCTGCGGATAACAAAGGGTTTCCAGCAGCGGCAAGTGCAGCGTAACCCGCTGCGTATTCAGCGTAAGGGCTGGCTGCGTAAATGAGCTGGTGATCCAACGGAAGCGACGCTGCCGGGTGTGGTGGAGCGGGGTGTGCCGGGTGCGCAGGTGCTGGTGGTCGAGGCGACAGAAGCAGTGGGGCTCCCAATGGGGCACCCGTCGGTTGGGGGCGGAGTGCCGCAAGGGCCCCACCCGCGCCCAATATTCTCTGTGTCTCCGCAGCGGCAGCTACACGTCTCCATTCCTCCTCAGTCACTATAAACCCAACCGTAAAACAAGTTTAAAACAAAAACAGTTCACAAAAAAGACATATTTCAGTCGTATTTCGTAAAATACATTTCGTCACAAAAAAATATTTTACGAAATACACATATTTAAAATTACAATAATCGTCGTATACTCCAATAGATAAAGAAAAAATGAAAAATAGAACATTAATAACAATGTAATTTTGTTTGTAGGTTGTCTTAAAAATATTACGTACGATAAAAATCTATCTTTTGATGAAAACGATTTGATTAAATAGGAGTAGGAGTATACAACACAATATGATCGATGAGAAGGCGAATTGAAATAACCACCAAAACGAGGATATACCATTTTATTCCTTATGCATTGTAGATTTAAAGCATAAAATGGAAAGTATTCGTATCGGTCGTTACGTTAATTTGTCTTATCATCGATAACTGTCAAATAATTGTATAGAAAGATCTAAATACACGAAGAATAAAATATAGTTAATGGATTAGATATTTAGGGATAAATATTTTATATTTATTTGATTATTTTATGTTAAATATTGTGCTTCATTCATGTATAAAACATACATACTGAAATAATCCATTTTGGTGTATGTATTTTGATCTAATCCTGACGCAAAGCAATCCCTGATCCCTGATGAAAAGCAGAAATACCAACATAAAAAAACAAACAATATAGTCATACGAATCTATCATCGAACTCCATATATTATTATCTGGGATGCGTCATTCAGTACTTTGATAGAAAAATTACTGTGTCTATGGGAGTGAAGAGTGCAAATATATTTGGATTAATCAGAGGGCTTTTTGTCTCATTCTCACTCATGTAAATCACAGAAAAAAAGCATGAATTTCCAAATATTGTAATTTCGAAAAAAAACATATTTTTTTAAAATTATTATAATTTCAAAACAGCCAATCTGTAGTCCACACTTTCATCTATCACCGTCTTCAGTTTCAAGACGATTCTCTCAGTATTGGCTGAGAACAATTCAGGGCGCCAAAGCCGGATGACAGCATATAGGACCCTAAAATGCTAACAGAAAATTATTTCTAAAAGTAAAAGCAACATTTTTTAAGAACCAACAGTTCAAAGTAATAATAAAATTAAAAAATCTCATACAACATGATTTTTTTTCTATGATTTACGTGAGTGTAAGTGAGACAAAAAGCCCTGTGATTAATATGGTTTCTTCACTCCTATAGGCGTCACATTAGACATAACAGTTTTTTTCAATATATTGTAGTTATATATATTTAGTTCAATGATTTCTTTAGAATACTTTATTATTTTAAACTTACCGCTTGATATTTTAACAACAAAATGGCGCCACGATAAGATGGCATGCATGTGTAAAGGACAGAACACAAAAATTATTCATTATTTTGTTAATTTTATCAAATTTATGGTGCAAAATACATAAATAATGTTAAATCATTAATCAATGAAACATTTTCTACCAAATAGTCTTGTTAAAATACAATATTTCAATAAATAACCTCAAAATAGTGTCAACATAACCTCAAAATTTGACGAAGTCCACAGTTTGTTGTTTTTTTAATACAATTATTGTAAATGGAAAGTTAAAATGTGATTTTAAACACAAAGCAGACTAGACAAGCTTACCAACAGTAAATAAATTAATAAAATATAATATACAAAATAAGAAATGTCAAATATTTTACACTCACTTACAAAAGAACTACAATTTTCGTCGAAAATCTGTTAGCTTCAGTACATTTTTTTATGTACAGTTTACACGATTCACTTTTGCCAAAGAATTGCACACGCAAAAGTGAAATCGTCCAATGGCGAACCATCTAAACACAGAAATGAACCGATCACCCAAAGAATTCCTTCGCAGTGAACGTTCATCTCTATGCTTAGACGGAGCGTTTTTTTTTTTTTGAAAAAGGATCTGGGCTTGCATACACAAACCCAAATATTTTTCTGCACACCTTGCACCAGGCTAAAAGCCTGTATCGCAAAGTGTAGAATACATCGCCAGCGCCGGGATTTGAACCTGGCACCTCCCGCTTGAGAGACTGCCACCTCAACCAATTGCGCCAACCATGCACTCAAATGGATGATTTTACTTTTGCATGCGCAATTCTTTGGTAATTGTGGCAAGTTCTTCCCGCATAATTTGCATAAGTGTAAAATATTTGAGAGAAAAGGTTGAATAATATGTATGTATGTATATATTTTTCTCAATACTCTTTATTTCAAAACTTCCTCGTATTCTTTCCCCGAGAAATATCACGGGGTGACAGTCTCTCAAGAAAAATATGGCTTTTGATGAGGGCGCTACTTGTAGCTTTTTGGCAACCATGTAAAATTGTAGAATTTCAATAGAAATGTCATTATTGCCAGCAAACAAATTGTAGAAATGAATTTGAAAGAAAGAGTATTGTGTGATGTTAGTCAGTGGGAGAACAGGGGGAGGGAAAGGTATAGGTTTTCGAGGGAAAAACTATGTCTGTTGTTCTTCTCAGCCAATACAGAGAGAATCATCTTTAAACTGAAGACAGTGATAGATGAAAGTATGGACTACAGATTGGCTGTTTTAGAATTACAGGATTTGGAAATTCCTTGAATAAAATAATATTTCTAAAGTACCCCAGAAATTTACGGGATCTGAAGATTTTCCATTCAGTTTTTTCGGATATAAAAGTATAATTTAGCCAAAATACTGGTAATTATAATCTTAACAAATTGGCTGTTTTAGATTTTTTTATTAGTTCCCAGGTTTCTTTTAAAAATGCATAATTAATTATAACATCACAATTTGTAAGAAATTTACTCTAGTTAGTATTTAGATTTATTTCTCTAAAATGAATACTTTTTGAGTTACGAGCAAACTTCTGTAAACAGAGCACTTTTTTTTAAGAACGTCTCACATTTACGAGGTGTCAAAGTTGAAATTCGGATTCAGCCCCCCCAAAAACGCATCAAGAATGACTGAGAAACGTACTTCTATATTTTTTTCCTTGATATGCCACCAAATTTCGCTTGGGTACTTGACTAAACGTCTAATTTCGAGGTAGACGTGAGGTATCATAGTTTAGAAAGATAGGATAGTGTAGGTATGAATATAGATAGGATTACTGTGAGGTATATTAGTAGTAGTTATGTTATGTTGTTATTATTTTACGTGCCTGACTCGGAGGTGTCGAATATGCGAGGGTAGTTTGTCAATAGTGGTATGATAGAGTTCCCGTCCAGCCGCCCAACTCCTACACTGAAAGTAGCGCAAGCCTCTGCCTCCCCTGGTGAATGTGCATAAGGCGGGCAGCAGATCAATATACAAACATCATTGGTCAATTGGCAATTAATTCATTAACAATTAGTCTATTATTTATTATAGTCACAACAATATCAACAAGAAAACAACAAATCAATCAGTGTACAGTGGACGCCAGCTTACTGTAATCTCGGATAAGTCGGTTAATGTTATCTTTTATTTATTTGTTTACACTTTTGGTGAACAAGATACAGATATGTTAACATTGCGAACATTGGTTTACTGGGGAGAGCTTATCGGATGCTGCGATCTTTGCCAGCTAACCCCAATTGTATCGCTATCCAAATTACTCCAAATAATTATAGGATAAGTCTACGATAATTCGCTCACTCTTATCAAAGTCTCAGTTAGGTATTGTTATCAGAAATCAATATAAATGTTTATGAATAATCGTAAAAACTTTTTGAGAACCACACTGATATTTCAACATTTAAAAAATATATCTAATTGATGATGAATTTATTTTGTAGAACTGCACAATTTAAATAAAAAAACAATAATTTTTCACACTGCTGAAAATGTTATACAAAGGCAACATATTCAATGCATATGTGCCCAGCACCAGTTTGTTGTTCATTATCGTCCTTAGGCCCTAATTTCGGGCACTTGGACTCGTCAAATTTACATAGTTTTATCTGAACTTGCTGGTCTCACATTGATCATGTTAAGCGGAGTCCACTGTAGTTATATGTTAAAACATTGTTATAGAAATCACTCCTTTACACACAGATTAAGATTTTATGAATAGAAAAAAAATTGTAGTTATCCCAAGAAATATACAGCAAAAGTAACCTAATTGCTTATATACATTAGAGTAACGTATTAGGTATGTCGGTTCACATGACTACTATCGACATCTGTTGAATCTTTTTAACAAGACACACCTATACTTTAGCGACTTCAGTAAAAAGAACTATTTAAAAACACTACACAAATTTCTACGTGTAAAGGATTGCTAGAACTTTTTTATGCAAACAACAGTATTTCTGATTGCTACATTTTTTCCAGTTATTATCAGTAATTTTCATTCATACTCTTTTTTTCATCACATTCACCCAATCTTACGAACCTAAATATGAAAAATAGATACTGGAATTCGAACCCAAGTTACCAAACATAAATTTTGCAAAAATGTCCAATTATTCCCAAAGTTAATGAAATTTTATTACACCGTGCAATGAAACAATAGCTTAGTGAGATTGTATTATTTTTTTTAATTACAAAAAGTATCTTACCTGGGATGGGACAGTTATTATCATAAACGGGTCACTTTGTGAAAATGTTTTAATGTAAACGGGACATTTTGTGAAAACGTTTTAATGTAAATGGGACATTTTTTATAAAAATCTGTTAATGTAAACGGGACATTTATAATTTTATTGGCGGAATTCAGAATAATCGAATAATAACTATTCATATTATCAGAGCATTAGAAAAATGTGTCTCAACTGTGCTAAAATGTTGATATGTTGTCCCGATCGTGGTAAAATGTTGATATGTAATACCATATGGGACAATTTAATTACGTACTACGAAATAATCTGAATTATCGCTTTCAATAAGTGTCAAAATATAATACAAAAATCTGGTACTGATGTCGTATACAATGTCCCATTTATGATAACAACTGTCCCAACAAAGGTAAAATATATTTTTTAATTAATAAATTATTATTGCATTGTTTATTACTGGAAAAAAGACAATAATTTTGATTAATCACCATCAAATAGCGATTTTATTTTGTTATCCATGCAGATAAAAACAAGAAACACGCTTGGATACAAAATAATGACCAAATACCATAAATCATGTATTATGATTGAAGATTGGGACAAAACAATGCGAAATGCTGTAAAAAAATTGCGGAATCGCGAAATTGTAGCTCTATTATTAAAAAAACAAAAAATCTTTAAAAATCTGGAGTTTCTTGAAAATCTATACCGAGAAAAAACGAACACCTTCGTTTTCGAAAGATTTCCACATAGAACTCACTAATAGCATATTTTGATAACACGAGATTGGTTGAGATCGTTTAAAAAAAGTATATTTAGATTCATACAATTGATTGCAAAGTATTGTCACAAATTCGGTGACGTCATAGAAAACTACTACGTCACGTAATTTCTTATTCTATCTGCAAAATTCTTCTTCTACTCAAAGGATAACCCATTTCGAGAATCGTGCCCGAGTCCGACCACAAGAAAGAACATGCACAAATATTAACTGACGTTTGATAAACCAGAACATTCCCAAATTGAACAGTAGCAACCCTCAAGCTTAAACACAAAACTAGGGTATGATTTTTATATGTTAAAAAAACGTTGTTCTTTTTTTCAAAATAAAGCATTTCGCATCGTCCCTGTCCCATTGTTAATGAGAAATTATTAAAAAATAACGGTGATATATTTTTATAAAAATATGTGGGTTATTTCGCATAATATTTAGGGCCATTTTGTGATAGATGTGTGTACCTGTGGGGACCGCCGATTTGGCGCTTGAGTCTCTGTATGTTCCATTTATAATGGCCAGCTCCATCAATTGTCTTTTCTTGAGTTCGTCTTCCCCGTCCGCTTGCTGTGAATTATAAGAAAATATTAAAACACATGTATAATTAAGAATTTCTATAAATGGAACAAATTGTCCCACGTAAACGGTACAAATTGTCCCAGCTACGGATTTCAAATCAAGTACCATCAAATGCGGTTATTTTTAATAATATAATATCCCATAAAAGTATAGGTTACTTGTCCCAAATGGGTAGATAATAAAATAACAAATAAGTTTCCCATATTATAATTATGATAATCTAATCCCACCTTCGATATCAATTGTACCACATGTGCTATTAGCCTGTCCCACAAAAAAGATTGGTTGTCCATGTAAGATACCAACTAATTTTCCCACCTTAGCTATAAAATATGCGAAATTAACTGTCCCATATAGGGAATTCATTATCCCATGTAAGGTAAAAATATTCCCGTTAATGGTACAAATTGTCCCACCTAATGTAAATTGACAAAGTTCCTAAAGCAAATAATATAATATACTCGTAGCTATTCAGTGTGCCATATGCAAAATTAATTGTCCCACATAGGTAAATTACTATTCCGTGTAGGGAATTTATTATACCATGAAAGGTACAAAACTTCCCACTAAAAGTATAAGGTGTCCCAATAGGGGTATAAATTGTCCCATTAAGGGTATAAATTGTCCCATTAAGGGTATAAATTGTCCCATTAAGGGTATAAATTGTCCCATTAAGGGTATAAATTGTCCCACTAAAGATATAAATTGTCCCATTATGGGTATAAATTGTCCCATTGAACTGAAATTAACAAAGTTGCTAGAGTAGATATTGATATATGAATTTCCATACCGGTATAAGGAGACGTTTGACTTCATCGACTGCTCTGGCCAGTTTGGCTTGTGCTCTGTTCTCTGTGTCTTCGACTGTTAATAATACGTGAAGGTCGTCGGCCAGGTGTTCCCAGTTTGGTTTGCCTCTGTTTGCGTCCTCCTAGAAACAAAAAAGACGAATTTGAAAAAAATACTTAATCTCGCAGATGAAAGAATAACGTTTTCAGAGCGTATGACGGGTGGTGTGATTCGAATGAAAGTGAATAAGCTTACATGGTTTGGGCGTGTTGAGAGAATGAATGATGTCAGAATGCCTCAAAAAACATACATGGGTAACAAAGAAGAAGCGTGACCATAGAAGACTGACCTGGACCAATCATGTCGACCAAATTCTTAAGGATGTACGCGTTTTGAGTAAAAGAAATCTGAGAAATGGTCTTTAACACAGTCATATCTTATGGTCATCCTGTCGTCATTCATTCTCTCAAGATGCCCAAATCACCAAAGTTTATTCACTTTCATTACAGTCACTACACCTGTCCTACAGTCACTTATCTCTCTGTTAATAACCTCATTTCTTATTCTATCTTTTAGTATTTTTTCACATATTGTTCTCAACGACCTCATTCCCAATGCTGTTTGTTATCTCTTATCTTATCTCTCTTACAGTCGCTCATTTCTCAAACTACCTCACATCCTTAGATATAAATAAGTAATAAGACCTCATCTGTATGACCTAGTCGTTGTCTGTCACTGTTATTTCAATGTATTTTACAGCCGGTATATAATATTATGACGTAGACGTGTTCAAGTAGGTATTTATAATTAAATGAGTTGTAAAATGATGTATAATTACAATGTGTCTAAGGTGATTGATAATCTGACATAATTTATACAATATACCAAATACAATATTGTCTAGCATCATACGAGTGTATAATTATACCATCACAAGAGAACACAATGTCAATAGAACTTGTCTCACATATACAGATGTTTACCGAAAACCAGAGAATTTATTAAAAGATTGCTGGGATCAATAAAGTTAGTGATCTATCTATCACTCCTAGTCACGCTCTCCGATTCCTTTTACTCAAAACATCAGTCTCAGGCGGTTGCGCTTACTCACACCTCTTCGCTCACCCAAATACACATATTTTTTGTCATCCTGTCGTCATTCATTCTCTCAACATGCCCAAACTATACATTAATTACAACATTTGTATTGCATAAATTGAAAATTGTCCCATTTGTAATGGAAACCTTCATAAAAAATGTCCCATTTACATTAAGACACTTTCACAAAATGTCTCATTGACATTAAGACACTTCCATAAAAATGTCCCATTTACATTAAAACACTTTCATAAAAATGTCCCACTTACATTAAAACCCTTATACCGAAATGGCGTTCCTTACCTTCTTTTTATCCCTCATAGATCCCTTCCCTCTGACCATGATTTTGCATCCTGTCTCTTGTTCCAACTGCTTTGCTGTCATCCCTCGGGGACCAAGGATCCTGCCCACGAAATTGAACTGCAAAAAGAAAACAGGAAACAAATTAGTCAAAAAGTAGAGAAAAATCATTACAGAAATCTTTTTCGACGAGATTGCAAGCGCAAAACAAGAATAACGTAAGCCGCAAAACCGATTTTGACTTATTGTATAAAAAGAGAACCGAATTTCATATAAAAATATCCGCTAGAGTCACTGCGTCTTACTTAAAACATTTTATTAACCAAATTACATCATTATATCTAACAAACTACGGGAATAATCTCAAGTTTCAGTAAATTTCAGAATTAACTTTGGAATATTTTTTATGGAGAAAATTTACAATTGTCAAATTTTTAACCGCTAGAGTCATTAAAACATATTATCATTTAGCCATGTTTTAAGTCTTAGGATGATATCTTTAGTATTAGCTGAGTAATCTTACTTTTCCTGGCGCAATTTCTCGCATTTTCATTTACTGTGTTCTCTGAATGAACAGACCACATATGGAACCATGAAAGGAAAGTAGAATCATGTAAAATTTGTGTATAGGTACGAGTATATGATAGTAAAAGATTAATACACAGTAATATTGTCTTTAATGAGTGTAGAAAGTGCTATTTAATACTGTTATAACAATTAAGATCAATTTTTGAGAGTTGGTGAAATGATAGATATAAAAATCTGACATGTTTTGCTTATAAATTGGCCTCATGTCGAATTTGTATTGAAAAAATTGAATTTAGAACTAGCTGAATGGAACAATAACAATTTTCTAATATTCATATTATCTAAGATATTATGTTAATAAAAATTGGTGAAAATAAAACGAAAATAACTTTTTAAAACAATAGAAATACGTTCCAGAACACATAAATTTAAAATGTTATGAAAAACAAAACGCGTGTCAAGAAATTTTGTTTTATAATAACAACTAAACACCCACATAGCGACAGTCGATATATTCTATAATGTTCCAAGTTCCAACCAACGGGAAGTATGCGTAACATTTTATAAATAAGACATTCTCATTGAAACGTTTATTTTTCAATTTCTAAACAATTTACGATCTTCGTGACAAATTGTTAAAAAGTAGAAGACAATAGACAGAACGTTGGCCCGAAGTGATACACTGAATCCTCAGTAAATCAATCGTTTAACGGACTCCGGAATACAGAACTTTTGGCTGTCTATTTGTCGTAAATTTTCGCAAATAAGAGAAAGCATTGTTTACTGTTCTCTGATCATCCGTAGGACCCATTTAAGGCACTTGGAATCCTCAGGTTCACATATTAAACAAACATCATAAAATAAAATGCGATACATCAATAAACAGTTACGGCAGAAAATAATGAAATCAATAAACGCATGGTGACAAAACAAAACTTAAAACAGGTGTGGCTTAGTTCAATGCAGGTCTGGATGTAAATTGTCCAGAACTACATTACGCATATTGACATTTCATAAAACTTCAAAAAAATGGGAGACCTTAGATCTCGACCACCGTTACTAAATATTATGCTTTGGAAAAAAAGGGTAGCTACATTGAACCTTTATCTAGGGAATGACCGTAAAATATTTTTTTCATCTTGTATAGATTTCTCAGAAAAAAAATTGTGAAAAACACCTTGGATCTTTTTTCCCGAAAGACGGAGACTCGTTTCCCGAAAGTCGTGGTTAATTTTTTTTTGTGCTGATAATATGCATTAAAACCTAGTAAACGACCGTAAAAGTATTTTCATTGAAAAGCGAAATTAACCCCAAAAAAAGGAAAAAAAAACGATATTTTTACCATTTTATCACGCGAGAGTTCATGTGATTTTGAAGCTTAAAGCCATGGGAAATGACCGTGACGTCATAGTTTGATAGCGAGCTTTAACAGCTCGCAGTTCTTTTCGCTCTAGAAAATATTAAGCTTTGGGGTTAATTAGCAGAGATAGAACAGCCAATAGCTTGTCTTTACAATGGATGGATACTTTGTTTCTCAAAAAATCTCCATCGCAAAGTACAAGTCCGTAAAATCCAAGTTTGACTGTACCTACATAGCTGACAACAAAATAAAATCATTCAGATCATCCAAAGTGAAAAACAATAAAAATCTGTTAGCCGTTAGATTAGAATTCGTTCATCCAGATACATAGACGAATTATATTTTAATCCTACTTATTAATATACAGGGCGATTCCATATACAATGGAAAGACAGGACAGACGTATTTCTTAGAAAAATAATAAAATATACATACATACATACGCCTAGTGGGGCAATAAAATCCAGTACTTTTTTATTGTATTTTTACTTTGTAAAGCTTTGGATAATAAATAAATGAAATGAAAATGAAACATTCAGTATAGTACAGAAATATATAATATAATAATAATAATAATAATAATAATTTTTTTCTCTTTTGTGTGGCACTGAATATTTGCAGAGACATGACCAGGTTGCCAAAATAGTTCACCAAAGATTGGCTTTAAAATACGGTTTACTCGATGAAGAAACTGAATATTACAAATATCAACCATTGTCGGTGCTTGAAAATAGCATTGTTAAGTTGTACTGGGATCGACCAATACAAACCGATCGTACAATTCCAGCTAATCGACCGGATATTGTATTGGTTGATCGTAGGGAAAAAAAGACCTATATTGTGGATATCACTATACCACATGATGAAAATCTCCATAAGGCTGAGCAAGACAAGATTACCAAATATCTTGATCTTGCTCATGAAATTATGGAGATGTGGAGAACACCTTCCACTGTCATCATTCCTATAGTGATGTCCACAAATGGTGTCATTCCTAAGAGTCTCAAAGTAAATCTTGAGAAGCTTGGATTGCATGGTGGGCTTCAATACGCCATGCAGAAGGCTGTCCTACTATCATCTTGCAGGATTGTTAGAAGGTTCCTCTCTCTATAGCTCTTAAAAACTCTCTCATGATAAGTGCATTCTAGTGCACATCGTGGGAGAGGGGGACATCCATTAGTATGGTAAAATGTTTTTAGTTCTATGTGATGTGTTTGTTTATTTAAAATTTTGTATTAATATTATTACCTATTATTTATTTTATATTTTTGTAATTTTTTATTTTAACATGTTTTTATATATTATTTGGTTTAAACGAATGTATTATATAGAGCTGAAAAATTTTGTATACTATTGTGTTAATAAAGTTGATTTGGAAATAATAATAATAATAAGTTTATTCAGAAAAATATGTACAGTTTACAAATAATGGTTACAACACTAAATTACATACTCATTGAGGTGACAGGTCCCCATACAGCTAAAAGCTGGTATGAGGGGACCAATATACACAATATACAGCAATAGACAGACGTATTTCTTAGAAAAATAATAAAATATACATACATACATACGCCTAGTGGGGCAATAAAATCCAGTACTTTTTTATTGTATTTTTACTTTGTAAAGCTTTGGATAATAAATAAATGAAATGAAAATGAAACATTCAGTATAGTACAGAAATATATAATATAATAATAATAATAATAATAAGTTTATTCAGAAAAATATGTACAGTTTACAAATAATGGTTACAACACTAAATTACATACTCATTGAGGTGACAGGTCCCCATACAGCTAAAAGCTGGTATGAGGGGACCAATATACACAATATACAGCAATACAAAGTAGACAATATGTACAATATAAGAAAGAAATATCACCAAATAACCAATAACAAAAAGTATAAAGATAAATTAACAAAATTAAAACAAATAAGGAATAAACAATAATTTCACCGGCAAGAAAGGAGTTCATCTGAGAAAATTAGAAACAAACATGAAGTTAGGATGACACAAAAGCATAAATAATCACAATAATAATAATGGAGAAAAAAAAAAAAAAAAAACAATTACAATAGGGAAGAAAAAACTAAGTAATAAATAAATAGGGTAAATAAATAAATAAAGAATAAAAATAATAATGATGAAAATAATAATTAAACAACACTTAAATAACAATACAAACAAAACAAATAAAGAATATATAATGCCACAAGAACGAAGCCAAGTAATGTGACCCATGCAGATGAAAAATAAATAGATAAAGACGATGTATTAGCACTATATATGTATGAATAAGTGACATATAATTCACAATATACATTCAATAATCAAGATGAATTGAAATCACACATGTTAATAGATGCTAGGTATGATGTATATTGTATAGCTACACAAGCCGCGACAAGCCCGGAGATAGATCAGACTTATAAATCATTTTTCATTCAACGAACTTGTAAATACAGCAACTTGTATTTTTAACTATATTTTTCTGTGTAAATTACATATTATGTATATATCTATCCCACTGTGTAAATTACATATTATGTATATATCTATCCCATTACGACATATCCCTTGTGGGGAAGGCATACGTGACGGAACGCTACACACTTCTATCCCTACACACATTTTTCACTTCCATCACGTTTGCATCCTAATCATAAGGTACATAACAATAAAAGATAATCTCGATGTTTTTGATCGTTGGTACTTGGTGGAAGTCCATTTTTAAGGGGAAAAAAAGAAAAACTGAATAGGTATTTAGATTTTCTTTTTCCTTCAATATAGGATACCTAAAATTAAAAACTTTGAGAATTTAGAATGTAATATCCATCGCATGTAATAAAAGCTATAACGTGATATACTTACTAGTCCTTCATTTTTTTACATTTAAAAATGGACTTCCACCATGTACCGTCGGCCGAAAATATTAATATTATTTCAGTCCAAATATCTATACCATAACGACTTTTTCCGATGTGGGATACCCAGCAAGTCAAACGGGAACATATTTTCTAAGAGAACGTTTGAAAGAAAAAATATTCGAATATTTAATGTATTTATAGTTTCATAAATCTCGTCGCCTACTGTTAAAATTATAATTAGTGGTAATATAAATATGGTTTAATAACGTCTGGCAATGACCACCGCGTCACCAGGTGTGTGCCATCCACGAGCACATCATCAAAAGTTCACATTGTATAACTACGCGAGTATAAAAATATTACTCATTCCGACGAATATAAGCGGAAAAATGAAATATTAGTATTGCCAACATCTGAAATCAGACGTCAAGAACATTTCAAATAAAAAGAAAAACTAAAAATTTAGATAAATAAGCAAATTAGATAGTATTTCGTGATTTGGAGTTCCGCAGGGTGCTGTTTTAGGACCGATATAAAAAAAGGGAAAATTGTAATTTGGATAGTACAGGTACTGTTAATTAAAAATAACTAATCTACTCCTACATAGCATCCCTTACAAGATGGGCAGAGAAGACAGAACGATACGTACTTCGATCCAGGCAACATTTCAATTGTTCGCTCAAATGACACATAAATAAGAAAGCCTTCTGTGACTCTTTTAGAATTACGAATTTTCTTTATTATCCTGCTGTCGTAGTTGTTTTTCATGACTGAGGGTCGCAATTCTCACTCTTTCGAGTCCAACTTCAACCTCCTATCCGTGGCCAGATGTGCAGCCTCATGTGAAGTGGAATTAGTGGCTCCTCTGACTTGGTTTATACACCGTATCGGCGATTTGCCTCATTAGTCGTCTTTCTTGGATACTCCTTAGTTCTTTCTGGGTTGACCATCATCCTTCAATCAAATATTCTCTCCATTTGTTCAAACCGTCTCAAATAGTTTACTTTCATTCTCGATACCCTTTTAAGAAAACTCAATGGTTGTAATTGCAGAGTAAAGACAAATGTATAATTGAATTGAATCGACCAATGAGTTAATTACTGAGATAAAAAAGATAACAATTATAACAACAAGACGTGGAGGAATTTAGAACAAATCAATTAGTAATTGCATTAACGAATCAGCAATCCGATGCAATCGCAACGCAGCTTCTATGAATAGAGTGCAATTATTGTAAATACCATGCCATACCATAATATATGAACGCATTCTCCTCCAATCTAATAACTTGACAACCTCTGCATATCTCTGGAGAGACGCGATGCTTTACTTGTTCATTTCTATGAATATCCTGGCTCTCTGCCAAGTGGTCCATTTGTTCCGCACCCCTCTCCCATCCATTCCAGTAGTGAACACTTCAGGGATGCGAACGAAACAGTTATTCCAAATTACATTTAGTTGTTGCATACAATTTACCATCGTTTCAGAAATAGACAGCCAAGTACGTGGATGTTAAACTATTGCACGAGCTGTGTAATATTGGACGAGAGAATAATGTTTATCGACAGATGAATCATTTGGAATAATTGGTCCAAGGTGTTTGGACCAATAATAACTCTACGAAAAGTCAGACACTTGACGATACTAGCAAGATTTGTATATGAAGGAAAAAGTGAGAATCTGATAGTCTACCAAAACACAATGGAAACAGAGTAGAAAAACGTTTAGAGCAGATAAGGAATCAAACATGGATGAAATTTGAACGATACTAATAAAGAAGGACGAATCTGCTGTAAAAATGAAACGGTTAAGGAGAATATGTGGGAAGGGCGTTGATATATTTATGACGTTTCGAGAGGATGAAGTGATATAAAAGAAAGTAGACACGAAGTATGGCCTCCGAAGAAACGTAGCTACCTACCTCAGAACTAACCGAATCGAAAATTCTTGATAAACTACAGAATGTGTGACAAATTATTGCATGAATATTTGAGAATATAAGGAAGTCTGGCATTTTGCAGCTCTTTCTCTGCTCACCCTGTGAAGATCAGCACTTACAGTACAAAATCGAGTGCGAGATGGAATCGACGGAAACCAAGCGAGATCGTAATAAATGTGAGAATACAAAGTACCATTCCTGGGTCCCAGGAAGGCGCCGACGAGGTCGCCCACATACTACCTGGCGACGCTCCATGCTTGCAGAGTTGAGGGGAGCCGATCTACAATAGCCGGATGTCAAGACCATGGCCCAGGACAGAGACGAATGGAGAGGTGTTGTTGCCACCGTATGCTCCCCCAGGAGTTAGAGGAACAAAAAAAGAAGAAGATTCCTGGGCCTCTTACGCCTAAATAAGATAACTTAAAAACGTAATATAATAAAATAAAATAAAATAAACTTTATTGTACAGAAAAACATAAAACGGGCGGGCTTATTGCCAAATGGCAATTTCTGCCAGCCAACCCAAGATAGAAACAAAAATGAGATATACCTAATTATAGATTCAGTACCAAGAGGGTACCTTAACTGAATACACAAATACATACATAACAATAATAATGTGTTTTTTAGTAGACAAAGTCGCATCCCTGAGAGTGTAGACGTTGTTGAGTCACTAATCCCACCCAAATGAGAAATTCGAAACGGGACTAAATAAAAAATTACGAGAATTAAAAATATTATAAGTAAGTCTTAATGTCTTATACGCGGGTAGTCATGGATCAACATACAATGTGATCAAAATAAAGTAGGCATATTGACAAATACAAAAAAATCAAAAACGGGAGACCTTAGATCTCGACAACCTTACTAAATATGCTTTGGAAAAAAATAGGGTGGATACAGTGAACCTTTATCTTGTGAATGACCGAAAAAGATTTTTTATATTTTGAATAGATTTCTCAAAAAAAATGTGAAAAACACCTTTGATCTTTTTTTCCGAAAGACAGCGACTCGTTTCCCGAAAGTCGTAGAGTTTTTTGTTTTGTATTGATAATATGTATTAAAATCTAGGGAATTACCATAAAAGTTTTTTTTAATGAATCGAAATTAACGCCAAAAAGAAAAAAAACGCTTTTTACATTTTATCATGTGATTTTGAACTTTAACGCCGCGAGAAATGACTGTGACGTCATAGTTGGGTCCCTAGCCTTAACCGAAGGGTTCGAAATGATCAAACGAAAGAAATGACTCTTTAATCCGATCGATTGAGAGGAATTCGTGTCCCAATAATCAGATTATGGAAAGGTTTCAAATGAACCGTAAAATTCCTTTAAGATCATGACTTGAAAAAACACCTCTATAATTAAAAAACTCCAAAACAGCGTTTATTTTTACTTTCTGGGGTTAATTTTGCTTCATTAAATAAAACTTTTTCGGTCATTCCCTAGATTTTAATGCATATTATCAATACAAAACAAAAAAAATCTCTGCGACTTTCGGGAAACGAGTTGCCGTCTTTCGGAAAAAAAGATCAGAGGTATTTTTCACATTTTTTTTTGAGAAATCTATACAAAATAAAAATAAAAAATACGGTCATTCCCTAGATAAAGGTCCAATATATTTACTTTATTTTTTCCAAAGCATATTTAGTAAGGTTGTCGAGATATAAGGTCTCCCGTTTATTGAATTTTTTTGAAATGTCAGTATGCCTACTTTTAATCGTTCTGCGAGACCAAAGCACCTCAAGGGCGCGCGTATTTTACTAATTAATCCATTGTTTTTAAAAATCACTTATTACAAATAAGGCGTTGATGATTTGGGCAATCACCAACGACTCACTTGACCTTTATCAAATGAATTAGTCACAAGTCGTCATTAAAATATAAATATTAAAAACTAAATATCCAGTCCGGGAACCATTGCAATCATTAGATATTAATAATCTTTTAATCATTATAAAAAAATTAGTTCCGTAGCTAATTGAATTTTTGTAATTATTGTTAAGTTTACATGAATTGAAAACAATTATTTTTGTGAGGCAGTTCCAGCTCTTTATCAATATGTCAGACTGTACGTTCAGGCGCGAAGATACCTAAAATACGATCACATCAAGTTACTTTTTGATTCAAGATAATAGGTATAATAATGCAGGACCAGATTCTATAATTCGATGCTTCTTCATAGATGTATTTTAGCAGAGCTAAATAATTGTAAATATGTTTCCATCCTTGGACAAGGACACTGAAGGAATGTAAGTTAGGGGGTGGGATTTGTCGAAGGGCTACCTTCTGGCTAACCCTGAGCCCACCTCTTAAAAATATTTTGCCAAGAAGTGCGGGTGAAGACGACGCTATATGCGCCTGTGCTACCCGTGGATGCGGAGGGCCTTAAACCCGTGGGAGTCCTTCAATGTTTAGCAGAGCTACCCCCGATATGAAGTCTAGCAATAACCAAGGGATTTTTTCGTTTCTTGGTTTAAAAATAAGATCGATCAGTTAGCTTTACCATGGCTACTAGTTATTAATTACTCGGTGACCTAGATGTTTCTAAAAATGTGATCGCACATGTCATTAGAACGGGATGATGATTTTAATTTGATGATCTATACATATACAGGCATCGACAACATGTTTATCTTTTGACTTATCATGTCAAGGACGGACGCGTTTTTTGCTAGAATCTAGAGCCTGGGTTTCCAAACTGTAGGTAATTGTCCCGTCGGGGGTAATTAGATTAAATAGTATTTTTCGTATTTTTTCAAGTTTACACACAAAATGAGGAACCGCGGAGAAAAAACGGAGGGGCAAAGAGACTAAAAAGGTTGGGATCCTAGGGTCTAAACTCTAGAGTCATTGTGTCTTATCAAACATTTCATCCACCAAATTACAGCACTTAAGTTTCAGTAAATTTCAGAGGTAACTTTGGAACCATTGTTAATCAAGAAAATTTACAAAAAAATAATTTCTAATCGCTAGAGTCACTAAACCATATTTTCATTTATCCATGTTTCAAGTCTTAGGATGACATATTTAGTAAGTCTCTGACAAGCAGTTCACTCTGCGCTTTTAGCTTTTATTTTTACACTTTGACATAACGAATGTTATATGATATAGGCGTGATGTTGGCCATACGATAAATAAATCTTTAGTATTAGCTGAGTATTAATACGTTTTTCGTATATTCAGTTAGATACTATCCCACCTTGACATATTGATGTACAATTTCAGATTCTAATTCGGCACGCGGATCACAGGTTATTAACATATGACACAAAATAAAATTACTAACAAGATCTCATTCTAAATCTAAATCATGTTGATAGATCCAAAAAAAATCTCAGGAGATTAAAACATTATCAATCATTTCAAGACATGATCATTGAAATAATAAAATGATTGGTAAATTACTTTCGTTTAAAACTGGAGCCATTAGTGATGATCTGATGATGATTATATAATTAAATCGTTACGTCACTGCCTGTCAAAACCTCGTAAGTAATTATATAATACTAGTTTTCCAAGACCTGGTCCAAGACCACGGTCATAATCGCATGGTAAAATGTTAAAAACAGAGTTTTCTTTACTTTTTGGGATCAATTTTGTGAATTTGTATTGTTGTGGATTTGTGGAATGGTAATTGTCAACCCCATTACAGGTCATAACCTAGTGGGGTTGGCAATTACCTATATACTATACTGTGTACAGATGTATTTATGTATGTATGATTTATGTTATGTATATGTTGAGATTAATAAATAAATAAAATCGCTTCATTGAAAAAACATTTACAGTAATTTCCTAGATATGAATGCATATTATCGATGATTCTTGATGCTGATTTTTATGTTGACAAAGTTCTCGTGAAAAAATAAATAATGATGAAATGATAGTGACACACAGTGAGAAAGTTGTAATAATATATTTTAAACCGAAACTGATATTTAACCGCCGTAATTTAAACGATTTTGATGTACCGTTCGTATTGTAATCGTATGAAGGTAAGTGATGTACTGGTGTTAAAGACATAAAAATATTCTTGTCTATGACTAAATACATTAATCAGGTTGTACGATTCTCTATGCTTGGCGGAAGTATTAATTTTATTTCCGCCCGAATATTATTAATAAGTTGTGAACTTGATATGTATGTCGATATAAGCAAATGCATTGTTATATGTAATTTAGTATCCAATAAACAGTTCCACGCATAAGATGTGTTTTTAATTACTGGCACCTGGAAGCAGCGACCTCGCCATGAAAGTAAAATAAAGTAAGATTTCAACAACTGGAATAATGACAAGTGGACAGGTAGGAAATAAAAAAATAGGGAACTAGGTACAGATCCAGTGTTGCCATGACAAACGCATAGTTTGAGATGAAGTTGCAATACCTAATTCGATATGATACCGTAAATACGCCCCTGATGAAAAAGAAACTTATAACTAATTAACGAAATTCGCAATAAATAGTATTATAAAATCGATAAATGCAATCAAATACATAAAAACGCCTAAAACGGATCATAGAGACATATTTAGCATATCAAATTATTGATAAATTATGATTAGAATCGAATGTATAAGGAAGTCAATAAAAATAAACATTTCAATGAATACGAAATGTCATATAGACTTTAAAAGCGCGAGGGTTAATTTGAAATAAAAAGTCCTTTTAAGGCCGCGGCGCCGAGCGACCACTGCGGTGACGCGATTTCTTCTTGGGCTATTATCTTATGATAGAAAAAGGACATTGAACAAAGAACAGGTGTTTCTACTAAACTATCAAATACTTGAGATTATAGATACAAATGCACCCACATGCAAACAGATTAAATTATGAAATCAAAGTTCGTACTTGTACTTATGTATAATGCGGTGAGAGATCGCACGTTGGCGTCAAATGCAACATCTGAACCATTACCTAGACGTCTGACTCCATGTATTTTTAATAGAAAGGAAGTGACGCAATTCCACGCTTGGCACTTTTTGGTATTTTAGAGTAGCAAAACTCACTATCTAAAATATATCAATAATAAAAAATAAAACATCTTTAAAACTATCGCTTTATTCCTAAATAACGTTAAAACTAATACAGTTTTTAGCTATGAGAAAAAAATTTCGAAAACGTTGCCTACGAAATGTCAAAATTCTCCATACGATTTGAATGTACGCATTCTGTTTCTTATTTTATATTTTTCTTCAAGGGAACTAAGTATACACATACAAAAAAACGAACACAGTACAGATTATAAAGCATTGTTCACTAGGGCGAACTTATCGCAGAACTGCGATTTCAGTTATTGCAGTGATAAAACTGTCATGGCCAAATATTAAACAAAAAAAAAGAGATAATCTCGACGTTTTTGACCATCGATACATGGTGGAAGTCCATTTTTATGGTAAAATAAGACTAAATATTTAAATTAAAATCCACAAAAATGACCTTAGATTACGCAGATTGAGATGACAACTTTAATTTATTTTATCTAAAAGAGAAACCCGTCAACGAAATTTATGAATCGTTAACATTTGTGAAAATTGAAAATTAACATAAGATTATTGTTGCACATACGTGACAAATTAGGAAATCTATTAAGCATTATTTATAGCTGCATTTGTATTAATTCATGAATATACGATTGATGCCCGAATGTGTCAAAAGTTGTGGGCGTTTTTTTTTTAATTTGGTTATGTGAACTTTAAATTTGGAGGTGATTCGATACGCAAATAAGTGAAATTTTGTCGAAAGTCTGACGGAAATTAAATTGGTGAAATCATACCGTGGGAATTTTGTTGTAAGAGAGGACGAATTTTGACACATATAATCAACGAAACTACGAGTAGCCATCAAATCTATAGAAGCTGACATTTATGATGCGATCAATAACTTCGACTTAATAGAATCAGGACAGGCCACGGAAGATGCGCAGACCTAATGCATCGATGGGGGTTTACCCCGAGCCCCGACTGTAAATGTGGTCGCCTCCAGACGATGGGCCATATGGTTGAGTGTTCAATTTTTGGTTTCCAGCGAGGTCTAACTGAAATTCACGGCTAAGAGATTTACCTTTAAATTTGTAGTTACCGGGTCTTATGTCTTTTCCATATGCATTTAAAAAAGACTTCGACTAAATCAATTATTATTTATAAAATGTGACTATTTTATTGTCTATTCCATTTTGTATCCGCTTATTTATTTGTTTATTTTCTAGTAGTTTCTAACACACTGTAAGAAATCGTGTACTAATAGATACAATTACTTGTAATTTTATTTTCAAAATCCAATTATTTTTGAGCTTTTGTCCCTTGAGCATATTTATGAAAAAAGGGTAGTCTGAAAAATCGTAGAATTAAAACTGACGTAACTTAAGAAAGAAAATAAAAATACAAGTTCCAAAACAAACAGAGATCCACAGAAACGACTGACAACTTGTGAGATGATTTTATTGTTTTAGTTAAAACACAAAATGAAAGAATGCCATTAGATAATCGAGAATTACAACGAGACAGACAACATTTTAGCTAAAAGGTCGACGTCTTAATCATGAGGTGTATTAATAATATGTCCCGGAGCTGTCAACGGTCGAATGCGACGTGTTTGAGACAATGCAATATTAAATTTGACAAGATGATATTCGAAAGATTCAGCGCTCATATTAACGGAGTATGTTTTGGAATATTTTGTGAACAAATTGATTCATTTTGAAAGAGGGTATGCGAAAATTGTCGTGAGACGCAGATTTTTAATTGTCTTTCACAAGTCTGATTTAAGAAATATTGTTTTTGAGTGTTCCACTTACGCATAAAATGAAGTAACACATAATGCATCGATTGTCACAAATCGCAATCTGTTTTAGACGATCCAATTTAGGGTGCGCCGAGACAAGATTGTGGACGTGGCGTGTCTTTTGATGAGGTTGCTTTGTGGGGTGGTTGCAGACTGCAGTTTCAGTCGAACACTGGACGAAAGAAATGGAAAGTGGCATCGATGGATAGATGACGATAGTTCTTGCAGGATTATGTAATGTAGCTCATTATTTGTTATCATCCTTGTAGCAGGGATATTGAAGGTGTCATTCCGGACGGTGTTGCTGGGGGGTGCCCTTCCGGTTAACCCTGGGGCCGTCTGAGTAACTTTGGGCTGAAAATGCGAATAAATAGGCGCCTAACTGGCGCCTGTGTTGTTTGGGTGTGAGGAGTTCTTGGAGGAAGCTAAACAGGGTTGTAACGCTGAAGACGATGGTGTCTTTTGACGAGTTAATGCTCATCACACACCTATCGCCGATGAAAATAAACAAGGCACGGATGAGTGCTTTAAAAATCCAACTTGTCTTATGATGACAGGTTCTCCGATAACGGATTGCTGAATTTTTCGAACCAAACTTTGTTAATATTCCATATGGTACGATTTGCATGAAAGATCAATATCGGCATTGCTAAAATATCTCAAATCATCCACTGGGTCATCTATTCTCTCATTCTCTCCAATTTCCCTTAAATGTGCTGCATCTCTTTCCGTTGTTAACCTACTCAGCGAAGGCGAAAATATGTGTCAAAACGTCACCGGTACAACGCGGTAATAAAAAAACTTATGAACTACCGGCGTAACATATAAACAAGTTATAAAAAACCGGTTGGCTGGTCGTCTTCTCCGATGCGGTTCGCAGAATCCTGCTCGTGATAAAATGAGGATTAACGGACGTGATTTCGTTGTCGCAAGTGACACCAGGTTGAACGATCATTAATTTTGGTACTGATGGATTTCGAAATTACTCTGTGACACTACCAGTTGCGTTGCTCTTATAGTTGCACTGCAACAGTTATTCCAAAGCACTTCCTCATATCATAACAACTTCTTTATCCTTAATAACTATCTATCTATACCCTTACGCCAAACGGGAGCGCCAGACAGCCCTATCCTTACACACACTCCTAGCCTCCGTCTCATGCAATCTGTCATACACGCTATCCGACTTCTTTTACTCAAAACTCGTCCATCCTTGAGGATCTGGTCGACATGATCGGACCAGGCCAGTCTCGGGCGCCCGCGTTTTCTCACGCCCCTTCGTTCGCTCAAATATATCTTTCTTGTCATCCTTCATTCTTTCAACATATCCAAACCATCTTAGTTTATTCACTTTCATTCTAGTTACAACACCATTCTTGCAGTCACTTATTTCCCTAATAACCTCATTCCTTATCTTGTCTCTCAGCGTTTTCCCAGACATTCTTCTTAAAGACCTCATTTCCACTGGATTCAACTAGATTCATCCTTCTTCATCCTTAATAACAAGGCTTTCAAATCATGTTAAATCATAACACGCTTGTTCTACTATTTGCCACGGCAGCTACCTTAATGTGTAGTAGTATTCTGTATTCTTTTAATAATTATCACCTCTATACAATGAGTCCCATTGTTTTCATAGACACATGCTCCATGTATTATTAATTCGTCTAGTGTTTGTATTCATAGATTAATCTCTGTTGTATCTCTCATTAGAATTTCCTCAATTAACAACATTGTTCAAACTATTTTGTGGTTCCCTATCGTTTGTCTTGATCATTTTTACAAATTGTAACAAAATATACGTATTATCCACACGCATCCATGCCCATATATGAGGCCATTCTATGAATTGTACAAATTCTAGTACAATGAATTGAGAGTCGAAAATTGGTATTCCACAAGGATGCATTTTGGTACCTTATCGCGTAGCATAAATCAGTCAATAATAACATACGGTACATTGACATTGGTACATGCTGCGTGCATGGCTGGCACAGCTGGTTGGAATGCAGATCCCCATGTGGGAGATGCTGGTTTCGGATCCCAGTGCTGACGACGTGTTCTGCACTTCAAGACACAAGCTTTCCCCTTACTGTGAAAAGTGCAGGACAGTATTTGCGTTTGTGTATACTACAGTGACGAAGGGTTCATCTTTGTAGAAGAAGCCGGGGCTAACATTTTTACTGCAGATTAGATCTAATACATCGTCAGACCATATTGCTTGACGATGTGAGACGAATCGCAAGAAGCAAATGGATGCAGCATGCCCAGGATAGGGATCTGTGGATAGTCAAAGGGGAGGCCTATGTCCAGCATTGGAATTAAAACTGCTGAGAAAGAAGAAGATCTATTACTTTACCTTTCTAAATCAAAATGGTATCGTATTACGAGCCCAAATCTTAAAAAAAAAACAAGAGGTATTCCACAGGGCTCAACTCCCGGCCTAACAGAAGCGAAATAAGAAGTATTATTTTGGATCTAAAACCGCTGATGTTCGTTTAATAATGGCAAGATCATGGCCCATGAATATATACAATAAAATAAATACACAGTTAAGTACAGTTGAGTTAGGTGGCTACAATTCTAGCAGGTACAGGTATTATAATAATAACTTTCGTTTTTTTATTCAAAAGAGCACATTAAAACAATACCTCATGTGTTACTTTATGTGTTTTTATGTTACGAGTAATCAGAGGTACACGGTGTGTGGCTTTAAGATTACCTTAATGCTTCTTAATTTAGTTTTTATGTTACTATCTACCAAAAAACATTGTCATCTGAGAATAATAGTTGTGAAATCTGCTATTTGAATAGAAGTGACACACTTCTTTTTGGGAGATGGGCAATTATTTACATACAATGAATGTGCGTATGCTTTCACGGTCGGTGTCATCAATATTAATTGCAATATTAAGATTTTCCATTTTTAATACACTTTAAGGCCCTATATGCTGTCATTAGGCTTCGGCGCCCTGAATTTTACTCAGCCAATACTGAGGGAATTGCCTTGAAACTGAAGGCAGTGAAAGAAGTATGGACTAAAGATCGGCTGTTTTAGAATTACAGGATTTGGAAATCCCTTTAATAAAAAAGTATTCCGAAAGAACCCCTAAAATTTACGGGATCTGAAAATTTTCCTTTCAATTTTTCAGATATAAAGTATAATTTAGCCAAAATACCGGTAATTATAATCTTAATAAATCGGTTGTTTTAGATTTTTAAATTTCTTCCCAGGTTTCTTTTAAAAAGGTATAATTCACTTTGTCGCTTACGTTATTCTTATTTCGCGCTAACATTCTCATACAAAATTTGAAAAAGTTGAAGCAAAAATAGAACGATTTTTGGCCAGTGCATATAAGCCCTTAATAGAAGTCCATTCTTAAATGTAAAAATGAAGAACTAATTCTGGATTTCACCAACATCTTGGTAGCTCGGAAAGTTGACCCTTATTCCCGGAGTCTCCCGAGCATTCCAGGAGGGTTGATAACCCCAGATGTACTATTTAACAGTGCCTATAATTCTCCTTATTTGTATCATATTTTGTTCAATCATTAAAAAAAATACTGTCAATTTACTGTCGACTTCGGGACAAACGAGTTCACGAGTTCAATGTTCTGATTTTTTTCTGTGAAATGTAGAATGGGCGTGTACTTACAGTTCCGAAGTTCATTTGGAAGAAAAAATTCAATAAAATTGTTCTGAATAACTTACCTGAAACAATAAAACAAAATATCATTAGTAAAACAATCAAAATCAGTCAAAAAAGTACACAAAACACAATGACAAAAACTTTGCGCTGTCTCTATTTAAAACAGTTGTACATAATTTTCCGTCAATAGTTTAAACACCATGATGATGGTACAATAGTAAATGTAGTTTTCTGTTTTACCGACATGTTTTGAATTTCAAAGTGAGGTACATAATTGGAAAGTGTTTCGCTTTTGAGACAATCGAAATGCTTAAGTGATAAATTTGTACTAACAAGAGATGACACGCATTGTTCAACAGTTTTAGAATCAATTACGAATTTCTCCCTATACTACTTATACAGGGTGTCCCAAAAAGTACAGTCAAGCGTAAGTCCAAGTACTTACCGCTTTTTAAGGTAGTTTTCGAGTTACGATTTTTTTCTGTCACTAATGCTCACAAAATTACCACTTATTGAGATACATGCTTGATTTTTTTTCCAAAATAGGTGAATGGCATGTAAGAATACCCTGTTGAGAAAAAAAAAACAGTTAAATTTCAAAATGAGTTACATTTCCATTTTTTTTTATTTATTACGAAGATTTACTCACTCCACTGCTGGATAGAACTAAAAAATAATATTTTTTTAAAGATCGTTGCAACATACGCCCTCCTGAATTCACAGAATCTCTGTGTCTCCTGAATTTCGAATAAGTATTTCACATATTATTAAGTCGTTGATTTCGATGATGCCACCTATGCAGTATTTAATTACTTATTTTTACCTATCATTTGAGTTACAGTTCGTTTGTGCCGGGCCTGGTTTTTATCATTCTATTTTGCATACTAAATGAGTATTTTCCTTTGCATACATACTATTTTCATTGTCTCAAATAAATGTCAACATCCCTAACATATTTATTTATTTAATCTTTAAGTGAACAAGAAATACATATAAACATAAAAAATGGACATAGTGCAGGTTATAAATCGTTGTTCACTAGGGCGAACTTATCGCAGAGCTGTGATTTCTTCCAGTTAACCCCAGGAAAAAAATAAATGGAATAAAAAACACATACAGTAAGAAAAATGCCGGCGGTCCGGACTCCGACCGCGGTCCGCCATTTGGTGACCCCTGGTCTAGATTCTAGAATAAGGCGCTGATGTTGAAACAGCGTTTAGTCACCTCTTCAAATAGAATAAAGAAACACATGGAATAATGAGAGACTAGTTGAAGTGTAATAAGTATTTAGTACTGAACGGTGAACAAATCATACATATTCAATACAAATAAACAAATATACCAATCTATTCTCTATTCAACCATGAATTCACTAACTATATTAGCGAAATGTTACAGAGTATGTATTAAATTAGACATTGTATGAAACGCCTGGGTACTCTACAAAATGCCTGAAACGTAGAGGACTTTGGACTAGATATCCCTCTACTTTTTACGCGCTTTTTATCTTCACATAGCGTTATTCTTATCTCCAAATCTTGCAAACGAATTTAGAGACCTTAAACTTTGCAAACATACGTAAACTCGGTGACAATACAATTCTGTATCAAATTGGAATTGGAAAAAAATCGAATCGAGGTTTTGTCCTGCACAAGTTTACAAAAAAAGCAATATCACTCATGAATGGGTGGATGCCATTTTAAGAAAGAAAGAAAAAATGTTACAAAGATTGTAAAAGCGTGTGTCGCCTATTTTTTTTTTAATTTATTTGTTTCGTATGCAAAAGACCAAGTAATCTGATAAAAATCATATAGAATATATAGAAATACTGTATAATATGATCTTTTAACATTTTTAATTTTGTTACATTTTCTCAAGAGTGCTACGGAAACGGAATACACAATAAAAAGGAACAACGGGTGTGATGTTGGAAGATTTGAACTTGTTCGCAAAACGTTCGTGCGGTTTGTGCAATGTCAATATCATACACTTTGCCTATAACATATTCAAATAAATAAACTACATCATTATTGGCGATATTTTTAGTTCACCTAGAACTACCTGTGGGAAAACTGAACGAATAAATTATTATATGGACTAAAATATTCGAAATATGGACGAATAATTCATTAGAATATTACACTCAGCCTAGCTACAATACAAGTACTATTGTGTCTGTATATGTATATTGTGTGTCTATATGAAAAATACTATAGAGTTACTGAGCAAATAAAGACCTAACTTGTTCTATAAGATCAACAATAACGACCTATTGTTTTAATGGCATCCATTGAAATTAAATTGCTATTTGCGAATGTTACCTAATTGTAAAAGTGATCACAAGAAGCCAGTCTACGATAAGTCATAAGCCTGATGGAAAGTCTATCCTTTGCTGTATATCTGTTAAGATAACCACTTGTTATTTCAACTACGACATGTAGAAAATGTAGGTATTAATTGTAGGTAAGTACCTAAAATTGTGTATAGATTGTCTGTTCGGCCATCTATATTGTCTAATGCCTCATCCACATGATCGCCGTCCCTCCACGTTTTTTGTGTGAATGAGTAAAAAGACGTGCGGACGGGGCAATCGATGGTTGACGTATTTTTACTCGTTCACTCAAAAAACGTGAAGGGTCGTCAGCGTGAAGCGGCCGCATAAGACTTCAGGGAAGCATATGGTTGGAACGTACACTAAAATACAAAAAAAAAATATCTCAATAGAAGGCCGTGTACAATATATACACGTTTCATCTCGACTCAACTACCATCAGCCTTCGTAGCACAGCGGTAGAGTGCCGGCTTGTCAGGTTGAAGGTCTGGGTTCGATTCCCGGCCGCGGTAGATGGATGGACTGAAATTGGTGAATGTTACTTAATTGTATAATCACATTAAACCAGCCGACGATCAGTCATAAGCCCGTTGAGATAACTACTTAGAAATCCGATGTTTCACCTTTTTTTAATAACTGTGACATTAAAAAAAAAACCAAAGGTTTTGAAGAAGATTTTAGGCATTAGCCCAACAGATTATATTCCGTCATGATATCATCAGAACAGAAAATAGGTAGGTCCTTGAAACGGTTACGTAGTCACACAAATTTGTATAAATTACACACTCGATTTTTTGTGCTGATAATTTGAATAATAATTATTTCAAAAGGGTGTGTTGATTTTATCATTATGCGATCAGTGCCCAATACTTACACATAGAATAAAACAGAATATAATATGTACTTGTTAGCAGATAAGATCGTTAAAAAATCTCTACCACAAATATTTAAAAGCTCGCGAACTAACTATGACGTCACGATCATTTCCCAAATTAAGGTTCAAAGTTGCGTGACAATCGTATGATCAAATGGTAAAAATAGCCTTTTTTAAAATTTATTTCGCTTCAATAAAAAAACTTTTACGGTCATTCCCTAGATTTAATGCAAATATTCAACACAAAAAAAAATCCCAGCGACTTTCGGGAAGCGAGTTGCTGTCTTTCGGGAAAAAAATATCAGAGGTGTTTTACACAACTTTTTGGAGAAATCTATACAAGATATAAAAAATCTTTTACGGTCATTCCCTAGATTGGCCTAGATAAAGGTTCAATGTATCTACTCTATTTTTTTTTTCAAAGCATACTTAGTACCGGTTTTCGAGATCTAAGGTCTTCCGTTTTTAAAAACTTTAAAAATTGTGGAGGTCCAAACTGAAGGAAGAAAAGTAAGGTGTAAAAACCGCGTCCAACCAACAGCTTTAGTCCTTGGAAAGATAAGAATCAAACTCGAATGGCAGTAATGCTATAATTAGCATAATATCTGATAATATGTGACGTAGGATATACATAGGTCCTCGACCATAATACATATTACTCACTGTGATGATGTAATAGATGACCAAACAACGAGACAATACGAATATTTAGGAGTTGCACGAATAGAGATTAGCAAATTCTATTGTGATACAACAACTCTTGGTCTTGGAAAATATAAATAAAAATAAAGTGTTGTGGGGGAAACTCCTCATCACCTTCAAATAAACAGGGATGCTGTAAGATACATGAGGTTGAGAACTTTGGGAAGACACCAGTAGAGGTGGAATCATTTCTCATTCTTAACTGTACTGGACATTGTAAGACGTCTGGCACTGCAACGGCTGCTCTAAGTGCAAAATGTATCTTATATGTTGCAGTACAGGTTATGAAATAAATTAGGTGTTTTAGGGCTTAGCTTTAAGAGAGATAACAGATCCTCTAAGGTTCATGCAAAGTCAAAAAACCAAGACCAAGCTGAAATCTATAACAGTTTATATCTCCATTCCTACAAAAGAAACAAAATTCACAAGTTCAAGACCAAAAAATGCAAGACGCAGGTATAGTAATCTATCTGAGAATTTGTTAAATAAAACCTGAAATAAAAAATAAAGCGATGATTTGAAACATTAATTTGTCCACTGGGCTTCAGAATTTCACAAGCAATTCAGCCTTTCGGCCATTAAAGACACTAGTCTTGAGGTGACCGAACGGCAAAAACTGGTCTTGAAGGGTTTTTTTTTACCGTGGATATATATTCAGAATTATAACTCTATGTTCTGCATTTAAACATACGGACACAAATTTAAAAAAAAATCGGTAGGATTCTCAGGTTTTTTTATTCATCTAAATCTGTTGGTCTTGCAACACAAAAATAAGTGCGCATCACTAGTTATAGGAATATTTAGCAGCGACAAATCACTGCTATTCAAGATAACAATGTTTACAATTTGTACAACGTGCGTATGCTCTCAGCATTTGTTTAAGAACTGGTTTTTATCTCGCAAAAGATATTCTGTAACCAAATACGATAATATGTTTGCCAATATACGGATCACTTGCAAAATTAGAAAAAAATCCTTGCGTAGGAATATTGATATGTAAAAAAAAAAGATATTTTTGAGACCTTAGATCTCGACAACCTAACTATATATAATTTGGAAAAAAATGGGCAGATATATTGAACATTTATCTAGCGAATGACCGTAAAAGATTTTTTTATAACATGTGTAGATTTTTCAAAAAAAGTGAAAAACACCTGTGAGTTTTTTTTGAAGACTGCCTTTTTTTTCCCAAAAGTCGCAAAAAAATTTATTTCTTGCATTGATAATATGTATTAAAATCTAGGGATTGACCGTAAAAGTTTTTTGATTGAAGCGAAATTAACCCCAAGAAATGGAAAAACGCTATTTTTAACAATTTATTATGCGATTTTGAACCTTAATGCCGCGATAAATAACCGTGACGTCACAGTTGGGTCCCAAGACTTAATCATTTAACACTGTTCGATCGGTCATTTCCTTTCGCCAATGTATTGAAGAAATAATATTTATTAATATTTGAGAGCATTTCGCCGGATATTTGCAATTCTCGTAACTTTATTAAACAAACAAATAATTTTGTTGTTAAAACAACGTCTTATGTCTTATTGGACGCTGATTTATTATTTCAAACGTCAAACTCCTCCATTTTCAACAAAAAATATCACGTCTTTTTGTTAAGCTTTTCCGTTCGAGTTTATCTATAGTAATTTGGCATACCTCTTCTGCCGTCTAAGTAAGAACCATATAAAAGTCAAAAAGAAAGATGAATAGTGGCCATCCGAGACTGAGCTGGACAATAATTGTCGTCTAGATACTAAAGGACGAACGCGTTTTGAGTAAAAGGAATCGGAGAGCGTGTATGACAAATTCTACGAACATGACGGAAGCAAGAAAAGTGTGTAGGATAGGGCACTCTGACGTTATGTGCTCTTTGCTTACCCCACAAAATCAAGGGCAGATCCAAGGGCACCGTAGGCATGAAAGACTTGTAACGTCACACTTTCACGGTCCATTGAAATCCTAAGGCCAAGTCCCGAAGCGCGGAAAAAAGGAAATAATCAAATTCAAAAGTCGTTTATGAGCGAGTTCGTACTTCGACTCGCACTTGGCCGATTTTCGGGTGGCTGTGACCACAGAATTTCTTGAGGGCTGGATCCGCGCCTGCACAAGGGACAGGGTGTACGCGGAAATAAATAAGTTTGCTATGGGCGAATCAGAATAAATGTCTACAGAATGCACATATGCATATGTAATATTTCATTATGATGTGCATAAATGTCAATATGCATATTATGTGATAAATAATGTACAAATGACAATGACAAAAAGCGCAACAAATAGTTAAGTCATCGTTATATTGTTGTAGACACATGCAGCTGCAAACTGTCTGGTAATATTAAAAAGCAGTCTCAGATTTAATAGTGTGATTTTTTAAATATGCATGCATGAATATGCAACAAAAAATGAAAAATTATATGCACGAAATTTATTATTTTAAAAGACATCACTATGACTGAATGTAAGAGAAAATATGCGTAGGCATGCAATTTTTTTTAACTGGAATTTATTTCACACTTCAATATTTCGATTTGTATGTATACACTTTTTCTAATTTCGTATTGTTGTATTATACAGATTGACTAGAAGTTCATTCAGGCCCACAGCCCGATTATTTTCTTTTTTTAAATTAATTTACGATTTTTAAATTATCTATAAGAATTCCTTATGAGCCTACACAAAGAATTTATATACAAAAAAATACTATCATTTTTTTGGGAAATGAGAGATGGGCACCCAGAATCCTAAGATGGCGACCATGGGAGAACAAAAGACCTGTAAGACGAGCCCTAAAAAGATGGGTAGATGATATAGTTCCAGTTGCAGTAAGAAACTGGTCGAACAAAGCTCAAAGTTGAAAAATTTGGAAAACGTTATATAAGAGGCCTATGAGGAGGGACGGCTGAACAAGAAGAAGATCATTTTTTTAATATGCATGCAAAATATGCACATCTTTTTAATAATATAATTACAAACAATGTCGTGTAAGTACAAGTAATAATAAAGACAATCACAGTTTTATAGTCTAGAAGAAGTCATAAAATATGAATTATTGCGTATTATAATTTGTACATTGTGTAGTACAGGTATGATATTAATAATACAAGTAGGTAGTGATAATATTAAATATGCATCCATTACATACTATGGTGATTTGCATATTGTGCGATGCAAATATGTGTGTGGGTGAGTGTGACACCTGCATATTTTATCGTGTATCGTTGAAGAGAACAAACAGAAAAATAATAAAGTTCATTTTTATTATATTATATTAATATACAATTTGACTTGACAGGATAATACACAGTTAAAAAATAATAACTAATATTCATTCATATCTACTCTCCACATGACCTAACCATCTCAACTTGTTCGCTTTTAACCTAATCCCATCCGTCCTGCACATACTTTTCTGCGCACTTTCATAGTTAGCGAAAAGCTTGTAACGTTAAGTGCACAATGCATCGTCATCGCTGGGATTCGAACCCGTCTCCTCCAGATTGGAAGTTCGCGCTCTAACCAACTGCGCCACTCATCTCTCTAATCACTGGGGTAACACACTTGTAGATTGTTTTGTACCGCACATTTTCGTTCTTTTCTCCACGCCGTCCTATCATTCTTCAATCTCTTCACTTTCGTGTAGATGCTACAGCGCACGCTCTCAATAATCTTGTCCACATAACTGCTTCTTGGGCGACCTCTCACATTACTGCCCTCTACCATTCCTTCTGCTATGGTGATTAGCAGGCCGGGGTGCCTGATGTTAAGGTCTATTCATCGTGCTCTCTGTTGGGCAATCTAATTCAAGATTTGTCTTGTCTCTCCGGCCTTACTCAATACATAATATGTATATCCACTCCCAAACATAGATATTGATTAGCTATAGATCTTAATGCAAACACTTCATACTGTTGAATATAAACAGTGACTCATATTTGTATCCAAGATACATATAAGTATTATATTATATACAAAATATATGCAAACAATTACAATATTACATACATTGTACGTACATACATACGCAGAAAAACATTAGATATTCTGATTTCAGTGTAACCAATGCAGAACTCAACATATCTGTGCGTTCCTTCCACTCTTTTTTTCCTATTTTTTCGAGTGTCCTGTAGAATATAGCACACAAATACATTTATATGGTTCCAGGAGAAAAACCCTCGAGAATATTGCTCACAGTAAAAGCACCCCAAAAAAGACAAAACCTCAACAGACATTAATGCATTTAACTGGTAAAAGCCCACACGTCTAGTTGGATTCCAGTTGGTATAATTTTGAGATATGAACTATTTTTATTGTCCGCTTATTTACCTGTTTGTAATCTATAAAAGTACATACCTAAATGAATACAATATGTGGAATTTAACACAATTTATTTTAAAATCCAATCAGATTTGAGCTTTTGTCCGTTGAGTTTAATATCTTTTGGGCTTCTGCTTTTTGGGGTTTATTCACTATGCGCAATATTCTATAATATACGGTTCACTTTTGCGAAATAATTCACCAGTCAAAAGTTAAATCATCCAATGGTGATCCATCTAAACACATATGAGAAACAATCACCATACGAATTGTCTTACGTGTATTTAGAGATGAGGAATTCACTGATTTATAACACCGGTGATCCATGCAAAAGTGAAACGTGTAATCTTACGTACTTACAAACGGCATTCTCATTATTAAGATATAAAAACGATACCATTAAATAAAAGTAAGGACAGGAAATTTGTAAAGAAGTCCCAATTCACTGTATTAAAATAATTATATAATTATAAAACGGGAAACGAACTTTTTATACAATTGTTTATTTTGCCGTATGTACACAATATTAAATCTATTTGTAATAATCGACGCAATTATTGGTTACGAAAAATTAAATTTAAATAAGGCACATCCGGCCACACAATTAAAATAAATATTATAATTAAAAACACATTTAAAAAATTATAATTGATTTAAAAAAACAAACAAATTCGACTCATGAAAAAAAATCAGTAAACAAAATAAAGACCCTGTACATAAGAGCGTCGTAACACAACACGATATGTCCATTTATTTAGGTTTTTTTTTTATTACACGCACAATATAAACTGTCCAAGACAATTTGACGGATTGAATTTTGGCAGCCCTTATTTTTTATTTATTTATGTTGTTCTACGCAACAAAGTTGCATTTACATTTCACGTTATAACACAAGTACTTATATTATACATAGAAAATATAACAAGAGAGAAAAAAAAAACAAAATAATTCATACACGACAGAGCAAATAGCAAATAATATTTGTCGAAGGAGCAATCACAAAGACCGCGAATCAAACAACTAGATATTAAAAACGTAAGAAAGTATAAATAATTCATTATATATTTCACCAGTGCATCGGATGATTAGGCATTACTGCAACAAAACACAGAGAAAGTACATACATCAATTCACTCACACACTAAATTTCGTAATTATTCGCTGAGTATTTGGATAAAGCAAACAATTAAGACCCCCTTATACCAGTTTTTCCAGACCCCCTTATACCAGTAAACTTATACTGTCTGGGGGCTTTAAATTTAATTTGAAGTAATATAATATAAATAATGTTCTACACATACTTTGTAAGCCATATTCTTTGAAAATAAATTGAAATTGAAATTATAAGCATTTTTTATTACATACACTAAGCAAATCTATACCAATTTTGTTCATGTTAAAAAAAAACGAGAAAATCGGTGACAATCAATTGACACCTTGATTTTTTATTACAACTTAATTTTCCTGGGGTTAACTGGAGGAAATCGCAGTTCTGCCATACGTTCGCCCTAGGGAACAATGCTTTATAATCTGTATTCTGTCCATTTTTTATATGTACTATATGCTTTGTTCACTAAAAGTATCCTTTTGGACTTATGGTGTTATACCGTTCTAATGAAACATAACTTAATGATGATCCGGTTTGATTTACGGGCTGATTCATAATATCGTCGAAATTAAAATTGTGAAGACAAACACAAGGACAATTATTTATTGCCAAGTCTAGAGACAAATTATAATGATCAGGCTCTGATTTATGAGGCGGCACCAAATATTGCATGTAATTGAGGAACTAGCTAGGCAAAAACATTATCTAATATATAAAATATTCAATGCATGCTTGTTCAAAGTACGATTACTCAGCTAACACTAAAGATATCATCCTAAGACTTAAAACATGGATAAATGAGAATATGTTTTAGCAACTCATTCCTGGCAGCACTTTCAGAATCTAAACGTACTTTAAACATTAAAGTGCCGGGAAAAGTAAGATTACTCAGTTAATATTAAATATATGAAGACAGCTAATATTAAATCATACACGAAAATTTATGCAAATGTGCTACTAAGCCAGCAGCAAATGTTCAGTTGCAAACCCCACGAATAAAAGGTGTTGAAAAACATGCACAAAATTTCTGGGAGAAAAGTAAGATTACTAGTCTAATACTAAAGATATCATCCTAGGACTTAACACATGGATAAATGAGAATATGTTTTAGTGACTTTAGCGGTTAGAAAGGAGAATGCTCATTTAGTAAGAAAAAAAAACAGGCTCGGCGCAAACGAAATGTAACTCAAATGATAGGTAAAAATGAGTAATTAAATACTGCATAGGGGTCATCTTCTGTATTTATTTTTTTAAATGGTTTATTATACATATAAAAATTAAAAAAAAATAGTTAACCAATATAATTTGTTGGTAGTAGGTATATTCTCTTATTCTATCTTATAAATCTAATACGTATTTTGAAACGTATGAAATACCTATTCGAAGTTTACAGGGGTCACATGAATCTATTAGTAAAAGGAGAATTAAACAGTTACAATCGCGGTTTAAATGTGTAAAATCCTCAACAAAATCAAAGCAGGAAGACACCCGCTCAATGCAATAGCAGAAAGACGTGCCAGATGGATCGGCCACACAGTGCGTCAAGAGGGTCTCCTATTTGAATTAATTGAAGGAATGAACGAGGGGACAAACTACAGAGGACGACCAAGGAAAGAATACCTGGACGACCTGTGCCAGGATATGAGATTCGATTCATAATATAAAGAGTTAAAAAGAACCGCACAGGACAGGGATGAGAGGAGAAGGAGACACGGGGCTTTGCTGCAAACCAATCGTAACGATGGTAATCTGATGGTAATTTAATCAGATTACCAACCATCAAGGAGCGTGCTGTCAACGAGGATTGGCATTTCCTCTGGAATGAGCGTGTACCCGGATTTGACTTGCCCCGAAAACAGTGGTCCGCGCTTAATAGAATCAGAACAGGCCCACGGAAGATGCGCAGACCTTAAGCATCGATGGGGGTTTTCCCCGAGCCCCGACTGTGAATGTGGCCGCCGCCAGACGATGGGCCATATAGTTGAGTGTCCAATTTTTGGTTTCAAGCGCGGTCTAACTGTAATCCACGGGGTCACTGCTACCGCTGCCAATTGGCTATGAGATTTACCTATAAATTTGTAATTTCCGGGTCTTTTGCCATATGAATTAAAAAAATCGTAACGATTGAAACTGGAGAAGAATATGATCTGTATTCTAATACATACATAAATTAAATCTGAACATACTGTGTTATGAACAGATTTACATGTTGACTGTTATTGATGCTATTTCATTATGTACGAGTTTATCATTAAACCACGCACAGCATTCTGCTGGCAGTGCGTAGGATTTAAGGACGATGTCGTCACTTCGATTGGAGGCATCGAAGGTTCGAAGCAAACAGCTGGTTAACTTTATAAGAAGGAGGGAGGCGTGGGTCCGAGGCCTTGTCATTACAAGTACAAGTGTATGTAGGATGTATGGATAACATGATAAGTAGCAAGACCATACATACTTGCACTAATATCATTCATATTATCAATCGTCAAAATTATCTTAGTATATTAGTAGTATAAAATTAAGGATAGAAACTTGAAAATGGACCAAGAACAATGTACATGGTTGACGCAGTTGGTTGAGGCAACGGTCTCTCGAGCGGAAGGTGCCAGGTTCAAACCCTGGCGCTAGCGATGTATTCCACACTTTGCGATACAGGCTTTTAACATAGTGCAAGGTGTGCAGCGAAGTATTTGGTTTTGTGAATGCAAGCCCAGATCCTTTTTTTTGTTTTTGATGTTGGATAACTTGTTAAGTGCCGTTTTGTGAATATCTCCAATTCCTCCGTAAACTAAGGCTACTGTTATAATTATTTATTTATTTATTTACACTTCAAGTGAACAAACTACAACAGTAAGTTAAGATAACAAGTAATAGAAGCTAAACATTCGTTCACTAGGGCGAGCCTACTGCAGTGCTGCGATCTGTACCAGCTAACCCCAGCTTTTTATTTTTCTCTAACAACTAATTTCTCTAACAACGTGGGACAAAAAGAGAGGAGTAGGTCGGCCACAGAAAAGATGGGCCGACGATATAATCCCAGTCGCGGGTAGAAGATGGGCTCGCAAAGCTCAGGATAGAGGACAATGGAAGAAAATGGAGGAGGCCTATATCCAGCAGTGGAGAGATGGCTGAAGGAAGAAGAAGAAGAAGAAGGTACAACATGTTTTCGGGCCAAATATTGGAGACCGTAATACATAAAATAAATTAAATAGAAAGAAAGCACAATGTGAATGAAAGAAAAGAAATAAAAAAAGAGGAACAGAAAAGAAATTAATGAAACAGAAACAAAAATAAAACAAACAGTTGACCAAAAAACACCGGATAGAATTCTCTCAAAAACCTAACTGCAAGGTTGAAAATAAATTAGGTTGGTTGATATACAAAACGTTTCTCCACCTCTGACTGTCACACTTTGATATATTAACAAGATAAATAGCCAATACTATAAGCAGCACGCGAGTCTATACTTCCATAGTCAGTCAATCGGTACAACCATTGAGAGCAACCGGTCCCCCGACCCACGTGAGAACGCACCCTGCCACACGCCCTCGCAAGGCAGACCTACAAATACAATGTAAGTCACACCTGATAGAGAGCAATAACTCACAATCTCAACAAGCATCATACTGCACTAAGACGCCATAGTAATAACAGATTGAGATTATCGCACAACTGAAGCTGGGGCAATCCGTTGAGGATACTTTATATAAGACCTGATTGTGGCCAATGACAAAGCGTTGAAAGTCGCGGCTTAATGATGTGGTAGACTTTAGACCGGACACGGAAAGTATAAGAGAAAGAAGAGAAAAAAGGTCGTCAGAATGAACTTCCGAGGGGCGCAGGACAGAGACAAGTTCGCCCAAGTGATCGCCAACGTTGGGGGGACCCGACAGGGCACATGAAGAAGAAGAAGAATGAACGAGACTGAGAAAGTCAGAATTCAGAATAAGAAGACTGGAAAACAAACAACGTTCGGGAGAATTCTACTGACGTGTATAGAGAGATGAGTTTAGAGATTGACGAATGTTTATGATATATAAAAAACAAGTAGTTTTCTCAACAGATAAACAGCAAAGGATTTAAGTGTAAAGGGATCACATTAAGCCACTCGACGATCAGTCATAAATACAGTTAAATAAAAGTCTGGTCAAACAGTTCAGTCGAAACGACATAACCACAAAAAGCATTAAGTTAACGATGATCATTGCAACGGATATAATGCAAAGTAAACTGAACATCATAAAATAAGATGAATGTATGTAGTTACAATATTACAAGATGCACTAATGTTTAAAATGCCATCTGACACTTTGCCAATGGATAATAATAATAAAAAATAAAGTACCGATAGAGAAGAAAAACGCCCACTAAAGACAAACCAAACAAACGAAGGATATTAAAGATATAGAAGTAAGAACATACATTAGTAAGAAGGTGCTTGAAAAGGATAAATACTACAAAGATGCTATCACAGATAAACTCTTCAATTGGGCATTTCCTTTGGTGTGAAAGTGCTGGACCTAAACAGTTTCCCCTGGAGAGAATGGCAGATGGTCTTAGCTTGTCCTGCCCAACACGGAAGTCACATTTGACTCTGTTGTGGTGTCTCCCGTTCTAATAGTCACCTCAAAAAGTGGAGCTACAGAGAGGAAGACACCTGTGGGTGTGGTGCCAAACAGGGTTACAGTCACCTGTTTTCATGTCCTCAAATACAAGCGACAAGCATGCACCAATTGCGAAAGAGAGGTCTACCCAGGTGGCCAAATATTGGGGGACTAAAGGGAATTCGTTGACCACAAACCACAGGCTAAGGAAAATGGAGACGAATTGGACATGCCTAAAATTAGAAACGCATGATCTACAAAAATTTTAATGGACGAGACTCGCATAGATTTCTGAGTAATCATCTTTAGTTTGATCGCTTTAACTTCAGACGCATTGACAGAAATAAAAAAAGCAGATATAACAGTTTGATAGTAGCATTTTCCATGAAGTCTTTTATAGAGCACTTTAATGTGCATATTGCATAGCATACGTTTGGCACAGGGAACGCATTCACAGTTGACAATAATTTTTATAAAGTCATAAAGCAATGATGAATTCATGTTTTTATTGTAACTACTATATTCCCTCGTAAAATAATTTTATGTCATGTGTGCATTTCACAATACTGTTTGCTTGCGTGCACATTGCGGTCGATACATGCACGATTTCGTGGTCTCAATTTGTTGGATTTAATGTTGGCATTATGGTTTTATTACGCCCTGTGTCTATGACTTTATTGCTTTGCACAAATCAAATTTATCTTTGTTCTCTCCTCCTATATGTCTTGGTTCTTAGAATAATATTATAGTTAAATACAAATAAACCAGTAAGAAATGTACATTGTTATTTAAATGGGACACTATTGCATAATATTGACACTGTTTCTGACATTCCTTCACAAGTACAAACCCTGACGATTGTGCAGTTTTCAGAAATCACTTGATATAGTATTAGAGTCTTCTGGTGTCCCCCAAGGATCTATTAAATGGCCATCATTAAAAAAATGAAACTATCTCAATCTCATCGTATTGAAGGGGCATGAAAAACTGTGTTGGAAAAAGTAATGCTGATACTAAAGATATCATCCTAAAACTTAAAACATGGATAAATGAGAATATGGTTAAGTGACTCTAGCGGACAGAAACTTAATTTTTGCAAATTTTCTCAATAAAAAATAATTCCAAAGTTACTTCTGAAATTGACTATGACTTGAAATTATTCCTAAAGTTTGTTAGATGTAATGCTGGAATTTGGCTGGTGAAATGTTTAAGGTAAGACGCAGTGACTCTAGCGGTCATTTTTTTGATAATCAGTCCTTTTTTTATACAATAAATCAAAATCGACTTATTCTTATTTCGCGCTTACACTCTCATACAAAATTTCCAAAGTTAACTACACATCTCTTATCCATTCTTCTCGGGTGTACCGTGTATGGATAGTCGATGTTGTCGAGCTTAACATCGACAATCCACACACGGTACACTCGAGAAGAATGGAGAAGAGATTAACAAGGACCATGAAAATCTATAAAACCGCACATATGTACTACATATGAAACAAAGTTACAGTTAACATATTACAATATAGTTAACACATTAGTCCTGAAGATGGCTCGAGCACGAAAGTCGAAAGCAAGACCTCAACAAGACACACGGTAGACACGAGAAATACGAAAAAGAAAAAGGAGGATATTTTAGGGCATGAATTTGATTCAAATGATAAAAATGTAAGTCACATTATAAAAGAAATGCAGTTAATTACTTAAATTCTGGCACGGGATGAATTCGGGCTAAGATATTTGCATCACATTTGAAATATAATTAATGAATGATGACACTCTATTGGCTATTGACTTCATAACGACACCAGACCACACACTGTTGCAATATTGTAACCAAATTATAATTAGTGGCGAGCAACATCAAACGATTAAAACAGTTGTACTTGTTGCTGCAACATTTGATATATTTCTCTTTCACGTGATATGTTACAGGTTGTCAATTAAAATGTGACAACATTGGAAGTCAGAAGAACTCAATTTTTAGGAGATATAAACATGACAGGATGACAAAAAAGATATATTTGAGACTGACCTGGTCCGATCATGTCGACCTGATCCTCATTGAGCAAAAGGAATCGAAGAGCGTGTTTGACAAATGTGTGTATGGCGCCTCCTAAATATTAATATTAATTCATACACAGCTTAACCTATATGACCTACCAAACAAGTGAGTTTTTAACAAAATCTTGAACACAGCAAGAGACTGTGTCTTACGCACTTGTTCAGGAAGATCATTCCACATAGATGGTCCTGCAGAGCTGAAGGCTCGGAAGGAGTACTTCGGTTTCCCTCTTACTCTGATTTCCGTCAACATGACACCAGTATCGTAGCCTGATCGGAGAGTGGCTTGCCTTTGATTTGGGACCTTTTGTGTATGGAGTTCAGCTATGTATGACGGGGCCATATACTGAATCGCTTTGAAAACTGTGAGGCAGATCTTAAAACCTACACGTATATAATCCAGAAAACAGCTGTTACATCCATTACATCATACTAATGACAAAACTCCCACATGTTTTTATAACATTATACTAAACCAAGGTTTATAATATTTAATAACAATATTTATGCATGTAATAATGTAGTAATGAATTCTCCAGCGATACGCTAATGAGCAACTCATTCCTGGCAGCACTTTCAGAATCTAAACGTACTTCAAACATTTAAGTGCCGGGAAAAGTAAGATTACTCAGCTAATATTAAATGTATGAAGACAGCTAATACTAAATCATATACGAAAATTTATGCAAATGTGCCACTAAGCCAGCAGCAAACATTCAGTTGCAAACCCCGCGAATAAAAGGTGTTAAAAAATCATACTGAACAATGAACATGCACAAAATTTCTGGGAGAAAAGTAAGATTACTGGTCTAATACTAAAGATATCATCCGAAGACTTAAAATATGGATAAATGACAATATGTTTAAGTGACTCTAGTGGTTAGAAATTTGAATTTTGTGAATTTTCCCGATTAAAAATCGTTCCTCTCTGAAATTTACTGAAATTTGAGATTATTTCCATAGTTTGTTCAAACAATATGCTGTAATTTGGTTGATGAAATGTTTAATGCAAGGTGCAGTGACTCAAGCGGTTTTTTTTTATATGTGGCCCCTTTTTTTATACAATAAGTCAAAATCGTTTTTGTAATTTACGTTAATCTTATTTTTCGCTTTGTCTTTTGTGCGTGAACGACCATTGTAGAGTGTATCTGATTTCTAAAATTGCCCTCGACGTTACCTCAAGAATTTCCCCAAATCCCCTTAAACTTCTTGTTAGGACAGTGCCCTACATATTTTTCACCTAAATTCTCATACAAAATTTGAAAAAGTTGAAGCAATAATAGAGCGATTTTCTCAGAGCACATCGCCTCTTGAACTATAAGTAGCCAAGTAGTAGCTGACTGCAACGAGTATATGTATGTTGTGATATCACTTGACGCGTTCGTAATGGAACATACATGTTCTTATATCTCAGACCTTTCCACTACTAACATAAACCATAATAATAATATGAAATCATAATAATATCAAGTTGTTTCACTTCTGATAGTGAATGAATAAGATCTATTGTACAAGATTTTATTATCATTTCATATACATACGTGTTTACTCATACTCTGGTACTGGTAGGTTTGTTATTGTTAAAGAGTGGTTTGGTATCATCAATAGTTTCCACCTACAGCCATCTTAGATCACAATTTCAGATTCAACTTACTTCTTCTTTTTTTAGCTTGTTTCCATTATTTTCTATCACTCTGCTTTCTCACCCACTGTCTACCCGCTACTAAGGTTCAACCCGACTCTTCTGTGGCGATCCATTTTGTTTGCCCTTTACCTCCATTTATTGTTGTACTTGTACCATACAATTTTATCCTCTACGCTATGACGGCAGAAATTCTCTTCACGCGTCCAGAATTTTATCCAGAATCAAGCAATTTTTCATTGGCTGCTTCCTTTCGTCTCATTCCATGTTATGTACGTTAAGAGATAGTTGGTAGGCACCAATGTGCTGACTCATTAACCGTTATTCAAGGTGCATTATTAGCTCTGCTGCCCTAAGTAAAGGAGTCCCGCAAGGATCAGTGTTGGTCCCACTTTCTCTGTTTATCCTTTTGAACAACTGATCTCTTGCATATTACTTATCAAAGCAATTTTAGGACAGGAAAGTCATCTACCCTAAGATACATTTGGCCAGTACCTATTACAGAAATTGGAGTTTAATTCCGAATACAAATGAAACATAGATCACAAAAGACCACAAAATTTGAAAAAATCTGAAAAGTCATGTTTGCAAAGAGCGAACATTGAAGATGAGAAAACGGTTACACCAACAACAACAAAGTATCCCACAATATCATCAAACTCATAAATATTTATCAGGGGTCTTCGGCAAAGGACAGTTGGGGGTCAAAGTACAAAAAAAAAAAGAAAATTGTGATTCTACGATGAGCAGGCATACTAGATGCAAAGGTAAATACAAGATTGTTATGACGCTATGCTGTTATTATTAGCATAAGTCAAACGTACAAATCTATCAAAGTTCGCTGGCAAAATGGTATAAGTGAGTATCTTATTATTACAGACTGCAGCGTTGTGTCAAAAGGTTGTGGCCTTTTATAAAATCATTTCAAATTACAATATGATATCAGACGGGCGTAATCTGTGTAACCCATGACACGATCATAAAATTGAAAAAGGGCGTAATTTACATTATGCTAAGAACAAATCGTTTTGATTAATTCAACAGACGTTGAAGAACCATGAAGGGATTACTCCATTATATCAATCAGTATAGCAAGTACAATTTCTTCAGTTTTTTTCTTCAAATAATGAACTAGTTTACAACCCAAATCTTCCTTGCTTTTTTTCTTGCCTTTCCTTGCTTGCTTACGGGGTATTTTTATGGGGTGGGCTTACGACAATCCTTGCTTATGTATTAATGCTCAAATTGTATAACACCCAATAAAAAAATTATGCGAGAAAAAACACGGATAAACGTGTCAAAATAGATGATTAAATATTGAAATACTGATCGACTAAGTATACCGGCGTGCCATAAATGCTCAAATTTTATAAAAAATAATAAAAAAAATTACATAAAAATACTGAAAAATGTATCAAATATTTATTATAAAATACTGACCTACTAAGTATAACTGCGTGCTATTGAAACCTAATAAAAAATGCACAAATAAATACTGAAAAATGTGTCGAATGTCTATTAAAAAATACTGAAATACTGACCGACTTAGTACACTTGGTGCCATTATGTGCACTTAATAACATAATAGCATATGCATTGATGCTATCTGTTGGATGACACCACCGTGTTCATTATTTCACACCATCTCCCATGTCATCTTGCAGCGATGACACAGTCCAATCGAGTTATCAGTATTTTCATGAATTATTCATAAATCCCCCGATATAAATCTATCAATCTAGTGTGTAATGTCATGTTTATATACAGACAATACAAACAGGCTGATAAATTACAACATAATGCAAGTCTAACATGAAACATGAAAATAGTATTGAAATAAATCAATCAAATAATGAACACATTGATCTATCTAAAATTGCGTCGGGAAAAGTAAGATTACTCAGCTAATACTAAAGATATCATCCTAAGACTTAAAACATGGATAAATGAGAATATGTTTTAGCGACTCTAGTGGTTAGAAATTTGATTTTTGTAATTTTTCTAATGAAAAGTATTTCCAAAGTTGCATCTGCAATTTACAAAAAATTGAGTTTACTCCCGTAGTTTTTTAGATACAATCCTGTAATTTGGTTGGTAAAATGTTTAAGGTAAGACGCAATGACTCTAGTGGATATTTTGTTTATATTTGGTCGGTTTTAATATTTTTAAGCAATAAGCCAAAATCGATTTTATCGCTGGCGTTACTCTTATTTTGAGCTTACATTCTCGTAAAAAATGAGAAAGTTTAAGCGACAATAGAACAGCAAATCGTTCCTTAACAATTCTCTTAACTCTAAATTTAAATTTAGTCTCAAATAATAATAAGATAACTGTGAGATTTAGAATCCAAGGAAAGCTTTCCAAAAGTTACAGAAGTTCTAAGGGTTCTATATTAAATTCTAAATTTACAGTACCTAATTATTCGCACATTTTGCATTATACAAATTTATCAAAATTGTGCAACGCAAAGTGCAACACTGGCTGGAAAATGAATCACCACACGTCAAAGTTAATATGCGAGACACCAACACTTTGAGCGTAGAACGTATCAAAATAATGCAGTATATTTCAAGAAATAACACAACTGTGAATTAACTAGCTAAGTGAGTGATATAAATGACGCAATGTTAGTAATAATAGCAGAACTTTATGCTTAAAATAATAATAGGTCAGCGATAAATCACATCATGAGATAATTAATAGATAGATCGACGGTGATTTTATTAGCGAATGTCCCGTAATAATTATTGCCCACAATTGTCGCCAACGTGTTTTGCTGTAATTTTCGTACCGTGCGTACTATAAGGTCGTCACCGTTTGCATAAATTAAGGTTCTCTGCCAGCCGAGGTCGGTCGTAAGCCCGACAATGTTCACCCTTAATTCTTCTACTTTGTTGTAGGAATACTGGACTGTATATACTACGGAAAGTAGAAAAAACCAACACTTTACAAGGATAATTAGTAAAAACAAAAATAATTTAAGTAAAAGTTCCAACTTTTAATTTTCGTACCGCGCGTACTATAAGATCGTCACAGTGTGCATGACAAAGTTCTATCAAATTTCGTACCATGCGTACTATAATAGATCGTCACAGTGCCAATGGGCAGGACATACGGCCAGGCAGAATCACACTTATTAAGGGTAAGTGTACACCTTACTTTTTGTATCAGCCTAACGAAGAACACGGAAGTTTAAGTAAACTAGTCTCCTATTCAATAAACCAAAGTCTATGGAAGATACAAAACATTGTGTTTAATTTTATAAATGAATATTAGTCAGTATATAGTTTTTCTTTGGAGACCTTGGGAGAATAAAAGAGGCGTCGGAAGACCCTAAAAGAGATGGTCCGACGACATAGCCGCTGTTGGGAGAAAAAATTGGCTGCTAGCAGCAAACAACATAAAGGAATGGAGGAATATGGAAGAGGCCTATATCCAGCAGTGAAGGACAGAGGGCTGAAGAAGAACAAGATAGTTTCGGCGCAGTTTTCATGGATACCAATGACAATATAAATAAATAAATAAATCTTTATTAGCATAAAATTATCAGTGGTTACAAAACAAGACAATAGTAGTATTAGTAGTATGCTAAAAGGCGGACTTATTGCAAAAGCAATATCTTACAGTCAACCTGAAGAGGTCTGTGATTTTTGACGGGTTAAACTAGCATACGCAATAATGAATGAAGGTGTGGGCGAACTATCGGAGGAGTTGACATAAGACGAAGGTAAACTGCTTAAGTAAGTACTGTATCTTAGTACAAACTTATACTGTTAAGGGGGCATATCCACTGAGCAAATATCGTTCTATTTTCGCTTCAACCGTTTCAAAGTTTGTATGAGAATGTTAGCGCGAAATAAGAATAACGTAAGCGACAATGTTAATTATACCTTTTTAAAAGAAACCTGGGAACAAATAAAAAAATCTAAAACAGTCAATTTGTTAAGATTATAATTACCAGTATTTCAGCTAAATTATACTCTTATATCTGAAAAACTGAACGAAAAATCCTCAGATCCCGTAAATTTCAGGGGTACTTCCGGAACATTTTGTTATTCAAGGAATTTCCAAATATTGTAACTCTAAAACAGCCAATCTGTAGTCCATACTTTCATCTATCACTGTCTTCAGTTTCAAGACGATTCTCTCAGTATTGGCTGAGATCAATTCAAGGCGCCGAAGCCCAATGAAAACATGTAGGACCTTAAAGTTGACTCGGTCTATTATGACAATGAAAATAATTGATTCAGCAACGATTCATTCATAAAGTACACAAATAATAATTAATCGAAACAAATAATCGATACCCACCAACAATACAAGACAAGATTTATATCCAACAAATCCATTGACAATCGAGTTGATTGAGAGCAATAAACAAATCAATGTAATAATGTCAATTATACGCAAGTATATAATACTATTTGAATTGTCGGCTACAGGTATAATACCAAAATCACTGATCAATAATTTAAATAACTTAGATTTGCCGGTACTTACTTTACTTTTCGTATGGCTTGGTGATTCACGCGTCTTCACCCATTTGGGCTGTGTCAGGAAGTGTTGTGCCGGTAAATGTGTAGGACTTAAACATGCCAAAATCAGTATTTAGAGGACCTGAAAATGGCAAACCACTAGGAGGTTTCTGTCGCTGCATATTGGAGTGGTAACTAAGATGGTTTGGGCATGTTGAGAGAATGAATGATGACAGGATGACAAAAAAGATATATCTGAATGAGCGAAGAGGGGTGAGAAAGCGCGGCCGTCCGAGACTGACCTGGTCCGATCATGTCGACCAGATCCTCAAGGATGGACGCGTTTTGAGTAAAAGGAATCGGAGAGCGTGTATGACTAATTGCATGAATGTGACGGAAGCTAGGAGTGTGTGTAAGGATAGGACTGTCTGGCGCTCTGTCCTCTCTGCCTACCCTGCAAGGGATGTGGCGTGAGGGTATAGATAGATAGATATTGGAGTGGTACGGTCTGAAGTCTGGACCCGTAAAATATAAATAATAATAAAGATTGTGTAAAGAAGTGAAGGCACTGGGAGAACAAAAGAGGCGTAGGAAGACCACAGAAAAGGTGAAAAGATGACATTGTCCAGCTTACGGGTCGTAGATGGCAGCAGATAGCCCAAGATAGAAGACAGTGGAAGAGTTTAGAAGAGGCCTATGTCCAGCAGTAAGTAAGTTAAGACTGAAATACTTGAGAATAAAAAATGTACCAACAAACGTGTCGAAAGCTGGGATTTACTGGAGACAGAAAGGTCAATAAATTCATTATTTAGTTCAAAAAGGAAGAGCTATGCCTGACATGTAAGTACACCGGTCAAAATACTTTTTTCAATATTTCACAGCAAATGAAAAGATGTAGGTAGTCAAAAACTGATCCTGAATTTATACGACCATTTTCTACGGATTCAAAAATAGCTTACGAGATCTGTTTTTCTATATTGTTAATTTTTGCATATCTGCTACACTCAGCAGCAATGGCAGACTCAGCACGGAAATTTTAGCCCGACATTTTCCACTTGGAAGAACCAAAAGGCCTATCATGAACTTTATTGTAAGGCCATCGAAAGGATTGATGTCAGCAGTATACAAAACGAAGCATTTGTTTATTCACCACTCCAAATTATAATACACACACTAATACATATAATTCTTTGGAACTCTCGAGGCGTCAAATCAATCACGTTAAGAGCGAGTTATTCAAAGAGGTTCCCGGAGAAAAACCCACAAGTATATTGCTCAACATGAATGAACCCCAAAAGACAAAAAGCTCATCAGAAATATGCCCAAGGGACAAAAGCTAAAATCTAACTGGATTTTCGAAATAAAATTAATTGCATTTATTAGTACTTGATTTCTTTCAGTGTGTTAGAAACTAACATAGATTAGAAAGAAAAATAAAAGAGCAGAAATAAAATGGGATTGACAATAAAATAGTCAACATTTTATAAATAATTCATCTAGTGGAATCCAATTAGAACATTTGGGCTTTTACTAGTTGAGCATATTTCTAAACGACTTTTTTGGGATTTATTCATGTTGAGCAATATTCTTATGGGTTTTTGTCCGATCCTATAAGACCGTGGTCATGTTTACTTTTGTTTTCGTTAACGCGTGCCCACAAAAAACTACTGTTGCAAAAAAACCTACACAAAGTATAATTGAGGTGTGAATCTTTGCGAGATTTTTTTTTATCATTATATTTTTGCTGGCGTTGTTTGTCGGGTTTAATTCAAATCTACATCGGCTATTCATAAAATATCCATGACATTGTTAGACATTGAGTACATGGTTGACGCAGTTGGTTACAGCGGCGATCTTCTCAAAGACAAGGTGCCGGGTTCGAATCCCGATGGTGGCGATGTATTCCACACCTTGCGATACAGGCTTTTAGCCTAGAGCAAAATGTGCAGGAAAGTATTTGGGTTTGTGTATGTAAGCCCACATCCTTTATTTAAAAAAAAAACTTTGTAATTGTAACTTAGATTTACCGAAATTTTAAAGACTTGAAACATAGTCCCAGAAAACCCACATCGTGAAAATTATCTAGAATCTAGGGCATTGTACATTATGACAGACAAGCACCTATCGCCCAAATGTTTGAGATTGAAATATTGGTCTATCTTAGGCAAGATCGCAAGGTAAGCATACTGATGACGCAAAACAAAATTGCCTTTCCTGGATCTCCAGAATCCACCAATTGACCAATGATTATTCCAGGACTACCTATACGAGGCAGAAATTAATCGTCTGAATTAGGACAATAAGACCTTCGCAATGTTTTAGTGATATGGGCTTGTATTGTATTGTAGGTATCCTCAAGGATGGACGCGTTTCGAGTAAAAGGAATCGGAGAGAGTGTATGACAAATTGCATGAATGTCACGGAGGCTAGGAGTGTGTGCAAGGATAGGGCTGTCTGGCGCTCTGTCCTCTATGCCTACCCTGCAAGGGACGTGGCGTGATGGTATAGACAGAGAGAGGGGTTGTATTCACAAACCCAAAACACTTTCTTCCACACTTTACAGTAAGCTATAAAAGCTTGTGTCGTCAATTTCAGAATATGTACATTGCGAATCACCGGAATTTAAAGCCAGCACCTCTCTATCCATCAATGAAATAAATAACAACAAAACTATGATCAAGCCCACAAATGGTTCACAAACATGGGTGTTGAGAGTAATTTACACTATTCACAAGTCAAACCGAGGTCAAATTCTCCAATAAGTGATCAATATCTGTAATCGACACCTATTATAGATCTTTTACTTTAAACAGCAATAATTCTCCGATCTGAGTAATCTTGGTAATGGATTGAATGGGCGAGATAATTTTCATTGATTCGTTCAAAGTGCAGTAAATAGCACGATTGTTAAACGGAAAGGTCAGACATTTCTGCACGTAGCATAAAATGGACCATATTATAAATGAGGAGTAATTTACAACCTCATCTTCAGGTCTGGCGTTGGTTACAAGGAAATTGTACAGACAATCAACACCAGAGTTTCTATATGGAGAAACGACGTAAGAATATCGTGACAACGAACATAAGCAAATCACTACAGATAACATTGTCAAGGGACAGTGGTTAGTTTAAAAACTGGAGTATAGCTAGCGAATTCATTTCTGTCAAATTTATACCGAAGTAAGAAACAACCAAGTCTGTGCGATCCTAACGAAATAGGATACCAACTCTCAACATCCAGCTTTGAATTGAACCATGAACCTTCTTAATACATAGCGAATATTCTACCATCACATCCTAGGGCTACTGTCGAAACCCGGAACGACCCCAACTTCGACAGAGGGATGCTATTGCGAAACATGCCGAAGCAGTATAAATTCAAATGGCTCAAGACCATTTGGCATGGAAAGGATTGAAAGAGGCCTACGTTCTGAAGTGGACGGCTACAGGCTAAAAAATAAGATGTTACTAAAGCTGGCCATGCCTAGAATGTAGAAAACGAAAGTAACCGATGTGGCGGAAATGTTTGCTAGCCTTAAATGGAGCTGGGCTAGATATGTTGCCAGATGCCAAGACTCCCGATGGACTAAAAAGATAATGGCATGGCGACTAAGAATTAGTCGAAGAAGCGTCGGTAGAACTCAGGTGAGGTGATCTTACGATGCAGGGAAATGTGCCGGAGGGAGATGGATACAATGTGCCCAGAACAGAGAGTTGTGCATGACAAAAGGGAAGACCAATATGCAACAATAGATCTAAGTGGCTGAGAAAGAAATTGAATACGTACCTTGAAAACTAAATTCCGTGCCAATTAGAACAGTAGAAACGCTCCCAAGATGGGAACTAACTTCAACTATGGACAATCCCATGCATTCTTCGCCTTAAACGTATCATTAAAGATTCCATATCCCATAATGATGATGCGATATAATATTACGTTACCGTAGCTCCGAGCCCAGTAGCCGCCAGTTGAACCGTGAAGCCGAGGCGATCCGTAAGATCTCTGACCCGTGAAATGTATTACAGAAGTACGTCTATTGTACGATAACAATGTTGACCATACATCGGCTAACGGTACACGTCATTCAAGTCAGATTAATGAACTTAAATGCGAAATGATATAAAAGTTATAAGAAAACGATAAAAAAAGAGTTATTTATGATCGCCACTACAGCTGGCAATCCAACAATGACTTGCTGACCCATATTTTTCTGGAAGATTGGTTATGGTTTGAGCATCAGAAGCATTTTTCATTCTTTTTTGAATTTGAGATCAGTTTTTTTACATCGTTTTTCTAATTTCTGTCATTCCTGTTTCGATTTTATCGTAGACTTTCAAGGACAGCATAAAAGCAACAACCCTTACGTGCTCTTTGATTCCTTTTACTTAAAACGCATCTGTTTTTGAGGATTTGGTCGATCTGGTACAAGTCAGCTTTCTTAGGCCTCTTTTTCACTCATGTTTCACCCTTTTTACTCATCTTGTCGTAATTTATTCTCTTAATATGCCCAAACCATCTACACTCTACAGCTGAAGTTATTTTGCAATCCATACCTTCGTTGTTGGTTCGAAGATATGGATTGATCAGGCTGCGAAAGCCTACAAGATTATTTTGCAGTATTTTGCACCTCAAGTAGGCGACCCCCGGGACATACCACCAAAGAGATGGATTAACATCTGAGAGTCAACCTCGCAGGAGGCTAACTTCTCTTAAATAACGGGCCATCAGGCCTACATTAAGATTAAGAAGAAGAAAACGAGTAAGGTCATGAAGAGGCACAAAAGAGATTTGAAAAATGGACAGAAATAAATTCATCAGATACTAAAGCTGTCATGAAAACTTTCGGAGAAAATTATATTCAATTCAAGAAACCAATACCCACAGTAAATACAATTACAATAATTGTTCCAAGTGAACAAGATGTAGGTAAATACTAAGCAGTAATACGACCGGTAGAAGATTCACATGCTTGAGCATTCCTCATCGAAGGATGATAATCATAACTACGTGCCGTCGAGGTGGATCGTATGAAGACAATGACACCTTTGTTGAAAGCGTAACAAATTGGATTAGTGCCAAGATGATATTATGACGACCAGGAATGAGGAAAGTTTGCCGCTAAATAATATTACCAGCTGTAACCCGCAGCTCACGCGTAAACTTTGAGGATTATCCAGAAGACAGAACTCAAGATTACCCTATTCGACACATCTCGCTTATTAGTTTCTGAGATATTGTTCTTCAATAAAAACTACCTCCTACCACTTTAGAGGTAATAATTGACTTTTTTGAGAAGGGAATAACACGTTTTGATCCTTTATAATAAAGTTATTTTTTAGCTAATCAAGAGACACTTAAAAAGCATTGCTTTTTTATGCCTTTTTTCATTCCTTTTAAGAAAATTTTGGAAAACTGTCCAAACACCTTTTACTAATTTCGATAGGAGAATCTATATGCTAAATCTCAAGTTGGCACTACGTCTAACATCCGAAATATTTGTATACGCTCAAGAACTCTCAACCAGATTTTTCACCCCGTTGTGCGCAGAATTTTCGAAAATCCTTCCGAAGCGAAAGGTTTTGTATTAAAACCTATCTGTCTTCCAATTTTCACTTCTCATATAGTGAATCGTTTGGGCTGTGTTTATTGTTATAATCGTCAGGCACTTGGACTAAAATATGTACATAATGAGGCAATACATTAGGACTCACAAAATATACAAAATGACTAAATATTTATAAATAAGAGGGAAATTTAATGTCAAGCAGAGTGTAAAAGGCTCCAATGGCACTTCTTAAGGCTGAAAATTAGGTACAGGTGTATAGTTATTTGGGGGACCAAGGCGACAGCAGGTTCGCCGAAACGTTGGAACATCTGTTTTCTACACACGATAAACTCGAAAAAATCTACACATTTATCTATTTATTTACTTTGTATTATTCATACAAAAGTATATTCTGTATTTTCTCGGGTTGACCGTAAATTGCTTGTGCAGTAAGTCCGCCTTTTGGCACACTACCATTGTCCTGTTTTGTAACTCTCTCTGTATGTTTCTTTTGCCAATAAAGATTTATTTATTACTATTTATTTATGTACATGCCTGTTGATGAGTCATTCAGCCAAGCATTTCGCTTTATAGATTTACATTGCAATACTGGACTTGCATTGTACAATAGTTTGTTAGTAAGTGACTGACTGACTGAATAGTGCATACTGATATTATTATGCACGCAGATAATGTTACAAGTATTCCTAAAGAGATTATTATTATTAAATCAACGATGAGATTCTTGCAAAGGAATTTATAAAACATATAACTTCAGTAGTGCAGTGGTTGGTTCTGAATTCAATTCCCATAGTTTCATTCCTAGGACTGATCAGATCCAATCCTGTAACCTTTCGAATTAAATAAGTGTTTTTTTATATTTATATTTCACTATGAAATTTCTAAAAACGGGAGACCTTAGATCGCAAGAACCTAACTAAACATGCTTTGGAAAAAATAGAGTAGATACATTGAACCTTTATTCAGGGAAAACATTTTTGATTGAAGCGAAATTAACCCCAAAAAAATGATAAAACGCTATTTTTAACATTTTATCGTACGATTTTGAACCTTAATGCCGCGGGAAATGGCCGTGGTGTCATAATTTGGTCCCTAGCTTTAATTAGTAACAGGATTGGCCCTAATTTTATTAGTAGAAAGGTGACAGATCTTAGTGACCAATAAAAATTACTTCATTAACATGCGAAAAATCGCATCGAAAAAAGTAAGATTACCCAGATATCATCCTTAAACTTAAAACATGGTTAAATGAGAATATGTTTTAGTGACTCTAGTGGGTAGAAATTTGATTATTGCATTTTTTCCGATAAAACAAATTCCAAAGTTACTTCTGAAATTTACTGAAACTTGAGATTATTATTGTAGTTTGTTAGATATAATGCTGTAATTTGGTTGGTGAGATGTTTAAGGTAAGACGCAGTGACTCTAGCGGATTTTAAAAAGTTGAAGCGATAATAGAACAATTTGAGATTTGAAAAAGTTTAAGCGGAATAGAACAATTTGAAATTTGAAAAAGTCGAAGCCATAATAGAACAATTTCAATCAGAGATTTTAGATCTTGTCGTAGAATGAAATTTGTAATTGAATTTATCAGAACAAAGTAAAAACCGAATCCCTCAATCAATCACAACTCAAGTACCGCAGTTATCAAAGACTTTGATTGATAGATAGGGACGCCTCATACAAATGTCTATCAATGATAGTTCAACTAGTGAATGATTCTTCTATTCCCATTGGTTTGTGTGATAATAATGGCGCATTTATCTATGTTTGTATTGGCTGGGATTATCCACAGTGATCGCTAATTGGATAATGAATGGCGCTAAGCAGCCAATCATCACAGTAGGTGCTACTATATGTAATTTTCATACTATGTGTTCATATATTATGCACTGTGATTCTAACGCCGATGTAGGCAATGGCGGGGGTTTTTAATTTCTGTGCAAACAAGGGGAAACATTGCTGATTTCATTCTGCAAGGGGCTTTAACTGTAAGCCATATTAACTTTTTCAAAGTAAAGAGCGCCTGTGTACCCGGGGATGCGGAGGGCCTTAAGCCCGTGGGAGTCCTTCAATGGTAATTTTCAAAAAAATATATATAAAAAAACGGGAGACCTTAGATCTCGACAACCTTACTAAATATGCTTTGAAACAAAATAAGGTAGATGCATTGAACCTTTATCTAGGGAATGACCGTAAAAGATTTATTATATATTGTATAGATTTTTCAAAAAAAAAAAAAATAAAACACCTCTGATCTTTTCTCCGAAAGACAGCAACTCGTTTCCCGAAAGTCGAAGAGATGGAATTGGTTGTCTTATATATAAGTATACCTATTTACTCAAATCAAGTATAAGACTACCTGTATGGTACCTACCTAGTACAATACAATACAATAAACTGATATGAGTGATAAGGCAGTACAACCCGACTGATAAGGCAACATCATAATAGATTAGGTACTAGTTTTAAAGTCTGCTAAACAGACGACTATTTTGACGTTTCAATTCCATGTCGTCTGCACTTTCGCTCACTCATCTACCTATCCCCTCACGTACGCCGCGTCTGTTGCAACGTTCGCAGAGAGGACAGGACACCCTATCCTTAGACATATCCTTTTCTTCTCTGCCAAACTGTTTCATAAAAAAATTCGCCCGCGGTGCTACGCTTTTGATGGATCTGGTATTATTATTTCTATTTATAGACAATAAATCAGTTTACAACACGGCCTTTTTTGCTCAGCCTCACAACAATTTTCCGCCCGCGGCGCTATTTACGTCTTTTTCTTCAACATTTGTACAATAAAAAAATTCTGCCACGTCTATATCATATTAGCGTTCAGCTTAGCGGGGCCTTCTGCCTGGAATGACCTTCTTGTACACATCAGAACAGCGAGAACAACTGCTGAATTCAAGAGCCAGCTTAAAACTCACCTATTTAAAAAATCGTTTAGGATAGTTTATAATACGTAGATGTAAGTACTTAGGTTAGCTTATTTAAAAATTGTAAAAGGCGCCCTTGAGATGGACTTGCTCCACAAAACGGCGCATTATAAATTGTCCATTTTATTATTATTATTATAAGAGATTTTAATTATCTCTCTGGTGAAGGGGACCCCAAGTTTTTAAAATTTTCACAACACGTCACACAAACAACAAGCATTTTATTAAAACATAGACGATATTTTGATAGGAGCTGATAAGAAGTACAACAAGCCACAACAATGTTTGTATACATACTCTTACAGCAATGAATACACCATACAGAAAACAGATTGAAACATTGTAAACCATTGTATGTAGTATTTGCCTTGTGTTATCAGTAGTAGAGTCAGTAGAGAATAATTGTATCATTGTGTATACTTGTATGTACCTGAACCACTCGCACTGTTACAGTGAGTGCAATTGATAGAATAAGTATGTATTACAATATGTTATGTTTACACATACAATACAATACAGTTTGAAGTGGGTCTTATGTGATTGTATGATAAATATCAAGTGATTTATTTGATTTTACCGTGAGTAATATTGGTGTGTAAGATGGATGGATCACATTGCCAAATTAAAATGGCAATGGGCAGGTCATGTTGCGAGACAGGGAGTGGATAGAAGGGCACCTAGGGTTCTGCGGTGGAGACTGTGGGATATCAAAAGAGGAATAGGCCGGCCTCAGAAAAGATGGGCCGATGACATGGCCGTATGCAGGCCCCGAAATACCTCAACCAACCCACCGTTTTATACATAGGAGAAATGAATCACATTATTACCACATCATTTTTTCATCATGTCATGAATTTTCAATAATTATTGTGAAAACAGTTGCCTCATTATAAAAAATTTGCCTGCGCCGCTATTCTGTTTGAGGGTTTGGGAAACGATTCTTTTTTATCTTTATCTACCTTTTTATCATTTATAACAAAATTTTGAAAAAACTTCGCCTGCAGCGCTACTGGTTTTTATCCCATTTGGCAGACATAAGTCCAAAAAACGATATGTATGCCTAATGCAATTTTAGAGAAATACTAAGATCTTCATTGTACCTATTAAATAACATCATAAAAACAAAACAATCATACAAAAACTAATCTATCAATTAATGATCGATAGATCGCATTAGGTTAGGATGACTGACATATGAAATAACTGACATATCACTGCGCAGCGCATAGGGAAGTTATTTGTAAAAAATCATTTTGATGTGGATCATTACAAACGAGTCGTGGATGTCAATCAAATCGATCAAGTCAGATGAAGTTGTTAGCTGTAGACAAAATAAAATCTATAAAACATGCCGATCAATGTCAGGTTACCAATACTTGATCAACCTACAAATAACATTGAAATTTGATGGGCAAAGTTGTCCATTATAAGAGGCTGAACCCAAAATGTAGACATTGAGAATTTGACGTCATAATTCCCTGAAAAATTGTCCAATTTTTTTTTATTTAGGGATCATAGTTAACTATAATCACGAGAAAATTTGAGTTAGGAAACGGAAGATTACTCAGCTAATAATAAAGATATCATTCTTAGACTTAAAACATGGATAAATGAGAATATGGTTCAGTGACTCTAGCAGTTGGAAATTAGATTTTTGTAAACTTTCTCGATAAAAAATCATTACAAAGTTACCTCTGAAATTAACTGAAACTTGAGATTATTCACGTAGTTTCTTAGATACAATGCTGTAATTTGGTTGATAAAATGTTTAAAGTAAGACTCAGTGAATTAAAAGTAAATAAAAAAGAGAAACAAATATGACAGGTGAGATTTGATGCAATTATTAAATTAAAACAACATACATATTAATAAATAAATAAATAAAAAAGCTGACACTAAACTGTGTAACTGCCGCGGGTTTGGTGCGAAGCAATTAAAATTGACGTTGTCCGCGAAAAAAACCGCGTCTAAAATATCGTTCGAGATGAATGGACCACTATAATATGCATACAGACTTCATACAATCAACAAACAACAACTTACAACATCTATACTACTACTATTCTTATATCTGGTGGTTCGTTATCCGTAGAGACCGGATTATATGCAACTTAAAATGGTTGAAATATGCATGCAAATATGCATCATAAATGCTCGAAATATGCATCAACTTCACCAAAAACTACCAAAATGTGCCACATAAATTTAAATAAATACTACAAATTACCACTATTACAAGATTTTATTTAACTTTATTTTTATTTCATTTATGTTTGGTATTGTTTGGAAGACCGCGAAAAACAGTTCTAGGATGTGAAGTCATCAAATCTTGTTTTTTTTTTTTAAATAAAATATGATTAAGTACTTATTTTTTTATTAAATTACTTTATTTACTTACTACATTTTACAAAAAATATGTATACACAAATATGCAAGGTCAGTAGATTTTGGTCGAAATATGCAATATACTGAATAAACTGAAATATGCATACAGGCTTTATACAATCAACCAAATCTTGCCAAATCACCTGCTCACGCTGCACAAGTTAAAACTCCACAGTACAAGAACACATTTCTCATACATTCATCCACAGAGGAAGACACCAGTAGGAGTGTCGAAACGTCGATCAAGTTAATCTTCACACGGTTTACCCGAAAATCAAGAAACAATGTCAACCAAATCTATAGTAACCTACTATACTGTTCTCATATCTGATGGTTCGTATACTGTCACAGTTAGGTTGCTGTTGAGAGAGATACTCGTATGTACGTAGGTTTGACTTAGCCGCAAAAGAACGTGACTTGCCAGAAACAAGCTTCCATCTTAAATTTCATTCATAAAATTCAACGCTGCATACTACAGACGCTGTACAACTTTACGCATCAATGGATAAAGCAAATGAATTTGAAACGTTTAGTAGCGAATACTTTGCAATGGGCAGGACATATGGCTAGGCAGGGTGACACCATATGGGCACCACGAACATTGAAGTGGAGGCCTTGGACAGATAAAAGGAGCGTCGAAAGGCCACCAAAGAGATGGACCGACGACATTGTCCAAAACGCTGGAGGAACCTGGATGCGGTAGGGGCAGAACAGAGACGAGTGGAAACAGTTGGAAGAGGCCTATATCCAGCAGTGCAGAGAAGAAGGCTGATGAAGAAGAAGAAGTAGCGAATCCCTTGGACGAAGGACCAACATCTCCATCCTAAAGGAGCCAAAAGTAGACGACAGACTGTCCTCCATCTGTCTTAAGCGAGTCGTTCAGTTTTTCGCACACATTGCCAGAAGAGATGACAATAGCCTTGAAAAACTAATGATCGTGGGAGGAGTAGAAGGCAGAAGAGGTAGAGGAAGATCCCCCACTAGATGGACTGACCAGATCAACGCTGTCACTGAGGTACATCAGTGGTTGGAGCAATTTTGAAAGCTTTCTCGATAAACAATAATTCCAAAATCCACGATATTCACCAATTTCCGATATGAGCGTTACCAGAACAAGAAGCGACAGAAAGTTATAATCAATGATTGGAGATATCCCTAAATTATTTTAGGTATTGGAACTGGATTTTTCTGCGTTGCGCAGATGAAAATACATTACAGATTTTCCTACGACGCTAGTCGGCTTTGCCTGGCCAAATCCGACTCGTAAGCGTCGGAACACCCATCCCGCTTCTTCTTCAAGAGAATTCACATAAAGCTGCATTATGTGAATGTAGATAGCTCTCGTTTCTGTTAAGGAAAATCTGTAAGTTAGAAGCGAGCACAATTCGTAACTCAACCATTATAATTACGAGTATTCACTTTACGTATTTTTAACAGGAAAATATCGCAACAAGACGAAAATGGAGGAGATAGTGTATAGAGTGCTAAATATAAACCGAACGGTTAAGCGGTGAACCGATATTCAATATAATAATAATAATTACAATAATTTAATTGATACAAACGATCCAAATATGGAGTCTGGTTAACATACAAGATCATTATGCTATGTACTGGTAGCTATTACTGTATATCTGCTGGTGATTCAACTATGTGCTATTTTAATAACCGATGGTATTTAAATATGAGAACATAGGTAGTCAGTCAAGAGATTTTTGCAATCAGAATGTATCTAATACAAATAAAACGAGAGTAAATGGTTGGCGCAGTTGGCTGAAGTGGGGACTCGTAATCAGAATTGTCCGCGGGTTCAAATCTTTAACAAGGCCAGAGTTAGGACTCCGCACAATTCAAGTTCGTAGTTGGAAGGCAGACTTCTAATTAGAAGGTGTTTGGTTCGAATTTTGTTGCAGAGGATGTATACCGCACTTCACGACACATTTTTTTAGCTTACTGTGAAGTGTGCAGAAAAGTTTTTGTGATTGCCTAATCCCAAATCTGTATATAATATCGCCACCACTTTTGTTTGCCGAAATTGTTTTAGAGTGTCCCGTATAAGCAACGCGATTCAACAACCAATGTGAATGTTTTCAAATATAGTTAGAAATCCACAAGATGACATTCATTATTCCTATAACAAGTCAGAGAAGTAAGAATATATGTGTACTTACAGATCAGAAGGTCATTTGGATGAAAAAGCGTAATAAAATTGTAGTGAATAACTTACCTGAAACAATAAAACAAAACATCATTAGAAAACAATAAAAAATAATATCAATACAAGTTCCCGAAATCCCAATCATAGACACTCGAGCAAGATCTCATAGTGAGACAACCTGGCCTCGCATCCCTGAATAGGATCCAAACTGTCCATGGGAGATATGGGCACCTCCTCCAAAAATAAGCCAAGAGGTAACATTCAATGATCAAGAGGGTCAACCACATTGTGGGACATTGCCCATCATTTATCAAGAAGTTCGAGGGGGATATTTGGGAAATCCGTGACGCAATGGGCAATAGAATACTTGATGAGAAATATAGACGTGAAGCTCTGACTCCCAAATCATTCTTTGGTTGGTTTTTTCGCATACGAAAAAGAGATTACAAGTTCGAATCTTCTTTTAAAATAAAAAATCCTGACTTCGGAATAGACTGATTGACAAAGCAGCATCCTAAACGGATGACGGTTTCACTTCACAACGCTGGCTTTTCTAATTTACTGTGGAGTGTACAAAACGGTTGATTTGTTGGTTGAGGGGACGAACAACAGGAGGCGCCCCGACGGCAGTACCTGGACCAGGTGTAAGAGGACATGAACTGCGCCACATATGACGAGCTGAAGAGAGCTGCGGGAGACAGAGAAGAATGGAGATCAAGATGTGGAATTTGCTGCAAACCAATCCACAAGATTGAAACTAGAGGAGAAGTACAAAACAAAGATGTATTTGGGTTTGTTTATAAAAGACCAGATACAATTATGAAAATACTCGTACATATAAATATGCTCAACCATTACTTGTGGTCGCTGAGTATAATGAATAGAGAATGTCAAAGTGCATGAGATCACGACCGTACGTAGTGTACGAGTATGTAAGAAATATTGGCCTGGAGTCTCTACAGTCTGCAATATAGTAAGTTAGACATAAATACTATTTATTAGAGATTAGATGTATTATAATGATAATAAATATTAGATTATAAACACAATAATGAGCAAGCGTGCACAAACTCCACAAACACGATTTACTATAAAGACATATACACCGTACCACATAAAGTGGAACGCAATGTTCTTCTAGTAAAATTACGAGCCTTAGAATTTCTGATGCCTTCGCCAGACGTGCGCGAGCCAACACGAGCTTTTAGTGTTCATGAGTAAAAAGGCGTGTGGACGGTAGGTTTGTCTCGACGTGTAGTCGTGTACGTAACCGACCGTTGACGCCTTTTTACTCATGAACACAAAAAGATCGTGTTGATTCGCGCGCGTCTGGCCAAGGCATGACGTTTTTGTGACTTACTTTGCCAGTTAACTAAAAATATGCTGTGATTTGTACAACAAGTAGTTATTTCAACATATGTACAGCGAAGGAGGGACTTTCTATCAGGCTTATGGCTGGTTTAATACGATCCCTTTACACATCAGTAACAATTACCAATTCCAGTCCATCCATCTGCCGCGGCCGGGAACCAAACCCAGACCTCCAGCCTGAACACCAGTATCTTAACCGGTGTGTTATGAAGGCTGATAGCTGAATCCTTTGCCGTATATCTGTTGAGATAACTACGATATGTAGAAAATCCGCTGTTTTCACAAAAACTACAAAGTTATTTTCAAACTATTATTGCAATTCGTATCTTATGAGTCTCTTACGATTCGGTAAAATATGCCACTAGGTCTGGTGCACCGCAGGGTTTAAATCTGGGACCATTACTGTTTACCATTTTCTTAAATTAATGCCGCGATATCCTCATCGTGCTTATAAAATCATACTTTTTCTTCTTCTTCTTCAATAGCCTTCTGCCCTCCACTGCTGGATACAGGCCTCTCCCAACTGTTTCCACTAGTCCATGCTCTGACCTTTTCGCACCCATGTACACCCAGCGATTTGGACAATACTACACATAGATTTTCAAAAAACCAATCCATCATTTTGCTGCCTTAAAAACCTATGGGGCACCCAATGTTTACAATTTACATCATTAGGTGATTATTACGCAATAAAAAACACGAAGAATTAAAATCGATTATGAGATTAAGTTAGGAGTAATGGGGAAATACTTTAAATCTAATTATTACTTTTTAATATCTAGGTATCCAAAATCACAACTATAATACACAAGCCCTCAAGACTAAATGAAATCGTAGATTGTCTGCTACAAACGAAGTCACACAATGAACACCTGCAGTCATTTGATAAAACAATAAATAGTAAGTAGTCCGATAAATCTAGGAATCGTTAGTTTGAAGACTCAAAATTAAATCAGGTAGTTGTGAATTTTAGGTATCTTATGTAGGACAAACGAAGTGAAAACAAGCGTTATAGTCCGAGAGCCCGCTGCTTAATTTATGACGTATCTGTTTTTTGATCGAAATGTGGTACAAATGATAGCTTACCAATAGGGTTTTACATCGCACTAGGGTTGCCTATCAAAATCTTGCCGCAACCCCCCCTGCCCCTCCCGAAAAGGTCTCTCTTCGCGGTTTTTCGCATTTTGTAGGAATATGGTAAGAGATAGAAGAAAGTAGTCAATAACAAAAATAATCCTTGCTAAATTCTCTACAAAAAATGTTAAGTAAATTTTTTCATAGGACTAGTAGTTTACCCGTAATGGCCGGTCGTAAAACAGGATATTTTTTGAAAAAAAAAAATTATTTTTTGATTTTTTTTCTTTAACTTTCTTCCACCCATTATCACTAACATTTTATGGAAAAAAAATTTGGCCTGCGGCGCTATATGGCTGGTTATTTTATGAAAAACTAAATTTTAAGAATTTTCGTCACTGAGTTTTATTGCAATAACTCCTAAATTAATTGATGTATGAAAATAAGTTATAGCTCGTTTTGTAGCTAATACTATGGTAATTAATTCGTTCTTTGACTATTTTCCTGTAGCTCTTATTAATTTTCAACCAATTTAGTTTAAATTCATTTTTTTTAGTTTTTTAAATGAATTTCGGTTTTGGACCGGCTATTGCGGGTAAACTGCTAGTTCTACGAAAAAATTGGCATTACATTTTTTGTAGAGAATTTAGCAAGGATTATTTTTGTCATTGACTATTTTCTCCTATCTCTTACCATATTCCTATAAAATGCGAAAAACCGCGAAGAGGGACCTTTTCGGGGGGGGGCAGGGGGGGTTGCGGCAAGATTTTGATAGGCAACCCTAGTGCGATGTAATACCCTATTTGTAAGCTATCATTTATACCACATTTCGATCAAAAAACAGATACGTCATAAATTAAGCAGCGGGCTCTTGGACTATTATTCAATAGTGTCAGTGCTACAAAGTGTTAAAAAGTTTTTTTACAACAAATCAGTGCAAGCAAGTGCTATAAAGGACTTCGAAGTCGTCGCAATAAAATATTCACAGGTAAGTAGAACTCTTTTTCGCCAAATAATACCGTAACTAATCGCATACAGTCCACTTTATACCTCTTCTAGTTTCTTGTTTGTTATCATTTAAACGAGCGCAACCAGGGGGCTTCTAGTAGAATGTAGTATTATAAATAGACAAAATGGCTACTTAAAGGTAAAAAATAAATAAATACAAATACAGATACTTAATAGGTTAAGTGTATTGAGCAATCAAAATTAATTATGTCAATATTTTACAATCAAAAAGATATCAACGAAAATAACAACTTATCAAAAGATTAATTTAATAGAAGCAGAAAAATAACTTAATTATAGTCAATAGGGAATATAAAAAATATACAGTAGTTTAATCATAATTAACTTATAGGCAAGTAACTGGGGATTACAAGAATTGTTAGCCGGAACCACTTTTAAAAACTATTTATCAATTCACAATAAGGTAATCTCAAGGATGGTTCGCGTTTTGAGTAAAGGGAATCGTAGAGTGTGTATGACTAATTGCATGAATGTGACGGAAGCAAGGAGAGTATATAAGGATAGGCCGGATAAAGTGGATAAGCATCCGAAAATTACGTTAGGAAAAGTAAGATCACTCAGCTAATACTAAAGATATCATCCTAAGACTTAACACATGGATAAATGAGAATATGTTTAAGCGTCTCTCGCATTTCCAAATTTGATTATTGTAAATTTTCTCCATACAAAATAACTGCACAGTTATTGCACGGCAATAGTAACTGGACATTCGAAAAATTGCTGGGGGAAAAGTAAGATTACTCAGCTAATACTAAAGATATCATCCTAAGACTCGAGATATGGATAAATGAGAGTATGTTTTAGTGACTCTAGCGGTCAGAAATTCGATTAATGTAAATTTTCTCCATACAAAATAACTGCACAGTTGCATCTGAAATTTACTGAAAGTCGAGATTATTCCCGTAGTTCGTAATTTGGTCGATAAAATGTTTAAGGTAAGACGCAGTGACTCAAGTGGATATTTTTTTGATATTCGCTCCCCTTTTTATACAATAAGCCAAAATCGATTTGGTCGCTTACGTTATTATTATATTAAGCTTACACTCTCCCAATCTTTCTAATGTGTAAAATATTTGATCAAAACATCGTAAAATATGAAATGCAAAACAACAATGAGTATCCCTGTTGTTACAAAACATAATATATTAAACATATGTAAGTACATAAATATTTAAACATGAAAATAAATACATATACGAGTACATTAGTATATCACATCCAGACCATCTGCAATACATCATCAGAAACAGACAAGGTGTTGTTTATAGTCAATATCAATATTATGGTACCTACTGTAAAGTGCAATGAAACTGCACCATGAGTATTTGGATCATAACATTTATTTATTCTTAGAGAGGATATTCTCAAACAACAAATTCGATACATAACAAAATATATTTTAACAATGTAGAGAAAACTAACCATGGCAAATTTGTCGCGTCATCTCGATCTCTTCTAACTAACCTTGACACAATCTACGATTCATGTTACTCAAAACACGTCCGTCCATGAGCATCCAGTAGACTAAAATGTCAAAAATATAATATTTGGGTTTTATTCGATAAACCCAAATTCATAACCAAAAATAAATAGGTTTAGAGTGCGAGGAGTTGATTGCGTTGAATTACAACATGTACTTTGGTAATGCACATCGACACACCTGTCACTGGTTGAAGATGTATAAAACGCCGCGACAATACGGATTAACAGAGAAAGTCATCGAACTGACAAAAATTTTAACCAAAAATTCAAAGTTTGTATTTGGTATCTATCTATTATCAAAATGCATCGGCACACGGACATTGGTGGACTCAAATTCATCGCACCCAACATTGACCATATCTCGCATCACAATAATCTGACCACTTGACACCTTCACTTCGATGGTGAACTCCAGTAAAGTCCAGACAATCATACGCTGGAATATTATGACTCATATACTCTTATATACTTACTTATTCTCTTAGAATTCTATAGGGAAAGATAATAATATACTCGTAAATGTTTAACATAGGCACAGCAAGTTAATGCTCGATCTGAATATCATCGCACTTGAGTTGCCTAACAAAATCTTGCCCCCCGTCTTCAAAAAAGGTCCTCTTTCGCATTTTTTACGAATGTAGTAAGAAATAACCCTTATTAAATTGTCTACAAAAGTTATGTTTGTCATTTAGAATTTCTTGGTCTGCAGACGAGGTGCTTCGGTTTGTAGACAATTTGGTTTTCGCTAGTTTAGATAGATATTCTAAAATTTCTTCTGTCAGTATTTATGCGCCATTTTTCTCTGTTGTCTTGGGTCGTCAGTCATTTGACCCCTCCACGATTTCATTTGATCTGTTTATATAACTGCGATTTGGAATTTTTCTTTTACCTGCTGATTTTAATTAGATAAGTTACTCGCCTTTCGAGATGTTGCTATCTTGCCAAGATTATTTAAGTATCCATGTGTTGAGATATTAACAATTATAATAATTCACGCGATGTATTTATGATATTAATGCAATATGGTTCCCGGAGAAAAATCCATAAGAATATTGTTCAACATGAATAAATCCCAAAAAAGACAAAAACCCTTCAGAAATATCCTCAACGGATAAAAGCCCAAACTTTCTAGTTGGATTCCAGAAGATGAATTATTTATTAAATGTTGACTATTTTATTGTCCATCCCATTTTAAATCAACTTATTTGCGAGTATTTGTTTATTTTCTAATCCATGGTAGTTTCTAACACACTGAAAGAAATCGTATACTAGATACAATTAATTTTATTTTCAAAATCCAATTTAATTTGAGCTTCTGTCCCTCGAGCAAATTTCTAAAGGGTTTTTGTCTTTTTTGGGATTTATTCATGTTGAGCAATATTCATATTCGCACTCAATACGCTTAGGACGGGTCATGGTTACTGCGGTGGAATGAGGGATGATCCACAGTGTGACTGTGGACACCCGAAGCAAACCATGCAGCACATCTTGCGTGATTGCCCCATACGTGATTACCCGGTACCATTGCCAAACAGACTTTAACTTCTTCTTCTTCCGCTTCATCTAGGACTGCGTCCTGCCATTGCTCGGGGCCTGCTCCTGGGACACAGATGTCCAATTATCTCGCCATCTTTTATGTGGTCTTCCTGATTGTCTGGTACCTGACGGCAGTTCGTTCGCTGCTACGCTCACCACTCTCCCAGAAAAGACTTTTGTGACAATACTTCGACGTTGCCAAACGATAAATAAATAAATATTCTTATGGGTTTTTGTCTGGGTGCGATGCAGTATACATCTTGAATTTACTATAATATTATGCAGAATCTGCCGTCCTATACTCGTACTGGTTTATTTAGTGCCTGGCGAGTTGAATGAAGTAAGATGTCAAAAACAATTTACGCAATCACAATCATAAGGCACGATTAATTTGTTGAATAATTACTCCCATCCATTTTAATTTTGCGCTGTTAATTAAATTTATGCAAACTGGTGTCACTTCTTTAGAGAAGTCTCCATAGTCCGTGATACAATACCAGTTTTACACCCCCTCCTTTTTTACAAGATTTTACTCCGTTGTTTTTACGAGTATTTTATTTTTTTGTCTGTGCGCAAATCTTGGAACAGATTTTTCAACCACTACCTGACTACTTAGAGACCTGAAACTTGGCAAACATATGTAAACTCGGTGACAATACTTGTTTGTGTAAAAATGGATCAGCTTACTCCAGAGACAAAAAAGATGTAAACCCTTTCAAGGGATCCATGGGTCGTGTGGGGTGGTGTGTGGTATCGTATGAAAGGGCGTTGGAAAAGAAATCCAGATCTTAAGTCAGATTTTGTCCAGCTCTAGTTTTAGAAAACACCGGGCGATCGAGAGAATTCAGTCAGTGCCGTGTTTGTTTTCTTATTTTTTTTTACGTTTGAAAAATAGACATCCACCGTGTACCGTCGCGCGAAATGCTTATTTTAGTTCCAAGAACTGACACGGCACGTATACATAAATACGAATGTAGTGGCAGTTCTTCGAACTAGACTAACTACCGAGAACAATGTCCCTAATTAGTGTCGCGAAGTGATTATGAATGAACGTTGAGATCAAAATAATGTTCGAATCCATTCTAGAGGTCGAAGTGATACAGTTTCAATAATTTCCGATAAACTATCGAGAAATTCGATACCGACATGATATGACAATGCATGGTTGCATGTGGAAGATAAAGAAACTTGTATCAATAGATATTGACTCGATTGGACACTGTTGAAAAACTATGCCTAGCAACAAAAACGCGAGAATACGTTTTGGTTATATAAAAAAGGTTGGTAAACGCGGGTTACATCATAAAAAGTTAAATTGAAAACGCTCCTCGTAGGAACAAATATAGTTAAAATGTCAATAGGCAGTAGTACCTGAACAAGCGAAAAAAAGAGCATTACTCAACTAATACTAAAGATATCATCGTAATTCCTCAGCCACACGCTTGCCGAGCGTCGACAAGTTTTGTGTTCATTAGTAAAGAGCCAAGACAAACGCCCCATCCACACGCCGTTTTACTCGTTTACACAAAACTTGTCGACCCTCGGCAAGCGTGTGGCGCCAGCAAAAGCACCTCCGGGCCTGCCCAATGGCTCCTGGGCGGTGCACATGGGAGAGTCTCACAGATCGTCCCCCCTTGGACGATGACGCAGGAGAGGTTGTGGCTTTCTGGGAGCGGATGGGGACCTAGTGAGTGCCGACCAACACGATAAGAAAAAGATAAGACTTAAAACAAGGATAAATTAGAATATGATTTAGTGACTCCCATAGTTGAGTAGATTTGATTATTGTAAATTTTCTGGACTAAAATAATTTAAAATTTACCTCTGAAAATTGAGATTACTCCCGTAGTTTGTTAGATATGATGCTCTAATTTGGATGATAATGATTCTCAAAGAACTATTTTGACTCAGAGCAAGAAGCCTAGTAATTTTAATAGAGATTATAAAAAAATATCTGTACATTTAATTAAAATGTTAATAGTAAATAAGAAAAAATCGAATGATACACAAAACCAAACAAGTGAAATAATTAATCAATTCTCTACATGAGTAATGGATCCAGATATTCAGATTATGTAAACTAACATGTAGGTATATAGGAAACCATTGTAAGTAATATGTACATGTATGTACATACGATATATAGACGAATACTAGAAATGACAAATCGACTGTTGAATAACATTATCGTACATCGATTAATCTATCGAAATATTAACGTGTACTCATTAATTCGACAAAAAAATAACGATATACGATTTTACGCACTTTAAAAGTGTGCATACCGACATTTCAAAAATTTCTAAAAACGGGAGACCTTCTCTCTCGACAACCGTTACTAAATATGCTTTGGAAAAAAATAGGGTAGATACGTTGAACCTTTATCTAGGGAATAACCGTAAAATATTTTTTATATCTTGTATAGATTTCTCAAAAAAAAAAAAAAAAATCACCTCTGTACTTTTTTGCAAAAGACGGAAACTCGATTCCCGAAAGTCGCGGAGTAAAATTTTTTTTTGTACCTATAATATGCATCAAAATCTAGGGAATAACCGTAAAAGTTTTTTGATAGACGCAAAATTAACCCCAAAAAATGGGAAAAACGCTATTTTTACCATTTTATCATGCGATTGTCACGCGATTTTGATCCTTAATGCCGTGGGAAATGTCTGTGACATCATTCTTGGTGGCATGCCCTCAAGCCGTAAAGTGCTTACGGCCAGACATACTAAAATACACAATATAGTTCGTATAAAAATACGCGTATTTTACTCACAGTTAACAATAATTCATACAATAGAACGATGTTTGCATAGTCATTGCGACGGCGGGCTGAAGACAGACCAGGGTGGGCCAGACTGCTGCGAGAAGTACCGCATGAAGGTCACGATCCTCAGCATTGAGGGACCGATTTGGAAGAAGATCCACAATACCTAAATTAAATGTAATTAGGAACGTTGAAAGCGGGATGGCTCGGTCAAGTCGTCCAGATGTAAGAGGAACAGCTTCCAATAAAGGCTCTGGAAGTCGAGGATGCGGGCTGAAAACCCATGAGCCGCCCCAGAAATAGCTGGCAGAAGGAGGTGGCAATGATGTGCGAGGAGAGACTGTGGTTGGAGTGGCCAGAGGTCCTGGAAACTGCAAGTGACAGAGCCCTCTGACGAAGATACAGAGATATTTTGAGCCCCCGACCCAACCAAGGATAGAAGGGGAAGAAGATGTATGGATGTTGTTGGCGAAATATTCTAACATTCATATAAAGGCCATTTACTTATTGTAAAATATTCAGGGTGTGTTTATGACATTTGTAATTCCAAATCCTTTTACTAATAAAGTTATTGATGATCAAAGAACTTATCGACTACACATAATTATAATCGATGATAAATTGATCGATCTATCAATCGTTTGGCGTCCCATTTGCGAAACGCAAGATGCACTTAAAATCAAGACATTAAATTTATCTCTACATTATTGCGCTTTGTTGTAAATCAATAATCAATAAACATTTATTATTATTCATCAATAGAATCAATCGAAAGATGATAATAATATTGTAATCGATTGACCCACCTTGACACGCAGGTCCCACAACAACAACAAAGCGCAAGAAGAATTAATTAAACTATTCAATAACAATTCATTGTTAATAATCGGTTTGATTTGGTTTATAAGATGAAGACGTAACACTTAACTGTCGTTCCGGTCTCACAGACCACTAAAACTTCACAAGCCAGGGTCTCGGAGATCATGAAATTTCAGTTTAATTATAAGTATTTTGGTCTACCGATGTTCATTATTTTCAAGAGGTTAGGGATTATCTACAACTCGGGAAATAAATAAATACACAAATAAAATAATATTCTATAAATATATAAGAAGTTGTAATTATCCAAATATGTTTGTGAAGTGTGCAGGAAAGTATTTTGATTGTTGAGTAACTAGTGTTTCCAAATTATCTGTAATCATCATTAAGTTCTTCGGCAGAAACTACTACTGTCTACTACGTTTACGAGTATATCGCACGTATCCCAATTATCGAAAAGAATAAATTGGTTCGATTTACAAGAATAGAGGTCTGCGAGACCTCGTGTAACTTTGGATAATATGTTGAACAATAAGATTAATGTATGCAGCCGCTGAGTGAGGGGGTTAAAGAAATATAATTATTAACGCTTTTCAGTACATGACTGAATTGAATGAGTAAGGTGTTGCTGGAAATGTCAAACTGATACAATACAACAATCGTCGAAACGTCACTCAAAACAATTCAATGTAATTCACGGGGAGGGTCCCACAGACCTGGCGGTGAGAGAGGTTGTGTACAATGTGAGATGCATTTCTAATAATAGATTATTCATAAGACAATACAGAGAGAATGATGGATAAAAAATGAAGGATGGAGCGGACATAATTCACAAAACATTACCTAGCTGTCCCATAATATAAGTTTTATTTAAAAAGAATAAGTAAGTATGTAAAACGTTAGACTTGGACAGGGATGAAGAAGGACGAATCAGGGTTAAAGCAGCGGAAATGAGATCGATGGGAAGAATGTGTGGAAAAACCAACAGATCGGATAAAGAATGAAGATAGATAAAGATCAGTGACTGAGACGGGTGCCTACAACGAATTTTTTTAGGGCATGTTGAGAGAATGAGTGATGACAGGTTCACTAAAAAGATAAAGATAAATTTATGAGTGAAAGAAAATGAAGAAAAAGTAAGGGAGCGTGTCCGACCATGTCGACCAGCAGATCTTCAAGGACGGACGCGTTTTAAATAAAAGGAATTGAAGAGCGTGTTTGATGAATTCTATGAATGAGACGGAAGCAACAGTGTGTAAAGATAACGTATATAAAAAGTTGCACGTATGTGTCAGTAGCAAACAGTGTGTGCAAGAATGGGGTCAGTTTGGCGTTCTATCCTCCCTGACCTTCCATGCCGGTAAGGGAGGAGATAGGTGCATAGAAAATGTGTGAAAAACTGAATTGGGGTTAACTGGAAGAAATCGCAGTTCTGCGATAAGTTCGCCCTAGTAAACAACGTTTTATAATCTGTACTATGTCCATTTTGTATATTTATATGTGTTTGTTGTTTACTTTCAGTTTAAATAAATAAATAAATAAAAAATTAATGATTTGGAATACATATTTCAAAAACAGAACACAGATTATGACATTTGATTTGAGATGTGAACCCTCACGTTCAGAACATTGTTCCGCTCAAATCAGACACGTTCAACAGTTGGATCTTAGTAACACAACAATAAATAATCAATAATATGTACAAGAGGTGTGTTCTAACTGATTAGCCACGGTTCGATGATTGGCGTGACCCACACGACGCAATACATCAATACAACGTCTCAGAGCTAAAATAATATAAAGCAATAACGAATAATCGACTCTAATTGATACACAGATCATGTCTGATATTAACCAATGATCAATTGCATAAATCAATTAATCATTATAGATCTAAACGCAATTAAACAAAAAAACAGAGGTACTCGTAGCGTAGTATAATCATTGGCTGATTCAAGGTGTTCGTTGCTCAGGAGTTAAGGCATGTTTGAAACAGAGGAATATTAATTAATATATTAGACAGCCTGCCCCTTAAACAATGATTGACCCTAAGTAGGATCCGTGCCTGTGTTCTCCCAGTGCTCACATATGGCTGTGAAACTTTTGTGTTCCCGAAAAGAATTTTACAAAAATTATCAGTGACACAAAGAGCCATGGAAAGGAGAATGCTGGGTATTTCACTGAGAGACTGAAAAACTAATATATGGATCAGAGAGAAGACCAAGGTCGTTGATGTCTTTCACAGAGTTTCCAGTCAGAAATGGAGTTGGGTTGGTCATGTGGCCAGAACCACAGACTCTAGGTGGACAAAGAAAGTTCTGGAATGGCGACCTAGAACAGGCAGAAGAGTTGTTGGTAGGCATCAAGTACGGTGGTCGGACGATGTAGGACGAGTTGCGGCAGGCCGTTGGATGCGGTCTGCCCAGGATAGGGAGCTGTGGGGGAGGCCTATGTTCAATAATAGACGCAGGGAGGCTGACTGAAATGAAAGATGTGTTTAGGTGTGTCTGACAGTGTATTCGTTTCTCAACCTGCTCGCAACGATTGACCAGTAAATGTAATAGTAATAATTATATATTATGTTAATATAAATGATAACATGTATGATGAAACTATTATAAATGGTTAAGATATGAATGTACATACTTAATTGATTTTACATTATAATTAAATAATATAATATTAATGTTGAGATTCCTCACATTAGTTAATTGATAAGTAAATCATTCAATCAAAAACATACATAACAATTATTTATATTACTTTATTGAATACATGTAAATATTACTTCATTAAGAAATGCTGGTGGCATTCTAATATTTGCCAGCAAAAAAATATTCTTAAATGGGTATTAATTTCTAGTCAATTCACAAAATTATAAAAATTTATTCATTAAAAAAAATGCATAAAAAAGTAGATGTAGAAACAGGAACCCCACGCTTTCGAGATGTGGTGTTAGAAGCACATGCTGCGGATCCCATGGACTGCAAGAAAGACAAATGCCTCTATCCTACAAGAACTTGGAATCATATCGAGATTGTCATCTCTATGCTTAGAAATAATTCTCCAATTTTCTGGACACATCGCTCGTAGAGGGGGAGATAATCTCGAGAAACTGATAATCACAGGAAACACGCCGGGACGGAGACCCAGAGCACGATCACTTTTGCGATGGAAGGACCAGATCACGCAGACTGTTGCCCCTTCCATCTATAGAACAGTGCATCTTGCCGAGGACAGAGCTGCGTGGCGGGGATTAGTCAAGCAATGGGTGTTTGGAGATCCCGACCCTCAGCAGTAATCGACAAGAGAGAGAGAGAGAAACAGGAACAAGAGCATCAGGAACACCTTCACTTTTATGGAACATTCAGGCACGCGATGCCATAAGGGTGCCGCCACAAGTTCACCCGCAACGATACACTCGGGAACAGCACTACAAATCATAATCACTGATAATTCGTTCAAACCTGTAGGTACACCTATCACTGGTTGCTCACCATGAGAGGAAGGTTATAAGGAAAGGAAGATAAAAGAAAAATAAAAGGGTTTTTTTAACACAAAGGGGGTCTCAGAGACCTCTCGCAACATACCAGAAATTTAAGCTGGAAGTGAGTAATGGTGACTGCTAAAGAATAAGATTGTCACAGGAAATAAATTTACACGTAAAAACGGACAATAGAAAGTGTTATTCAAAAGAATAATGGTGACAGAAATGTCATGTTAAATTTAAACATGACCATTGAACAAACTAACGAAAAACATGAACGAGATGAATGGATGACAACACAATTTTTGAATCGACTTAAAGCTGGAGATCCAACCATGACGTCACCGCCATTTCCCGTGGCATTAAAGTTCAAAATCGCATGACAAAATGATGAAAACGGCCTTTTTTTTTCACTTTTAGGGGTTGATTTCGCTCCATTCAATTTTTTTAGGGTCATTTCAATATCATCAATACAAAAAAATACACTGCGACTTTCGAGAAAAATCTGCTTTTTTTTTCACTTTTTTTTTTGAGAAATCCATACAAGATATAAAAAATCTTTTAGGTCATTCCCTAGATAAAGGTTCAATAAAACTACCCTATTTTTTCCAAAGCATATTTAGTAACGGTTGTCGAGATCTAAGGTCTCCCATTTTAAGTTTTATTTTTAATGTCAATAAATAAATAAATAAATCTTTATTGGCCAGTAAATATGTAGTTACAGTAACAAAAACAAGACAATGCAGTGTGCCAAAAGGCGGACTTATTGCAAAAGCAATATTTTACAGTCAACCCGAGAAAAGAAAGAAAAACTACATGTCAATATGCCTACTCTTAAAATAAAAAACGATGTGGGTTGAACACAACTTGAAAACAAGGACGTTTCTAAGATTATTACGATTTTTTGCAAAAACATTTCAACATACGAGTTTGTAGATCGACGTGGGTGGCGAACACTATCGAATTAATTAATTTCACTTTCGTATGTAATTAAAGAAGTCAATATTATCAGATAATTATAACCTATTGCATAAATAATAATAGGTCTAATAAAAAAGTAAGATAAATGAATTGGCAATCTGTCAAACTAAACACACAATGTAAAAATTAATGATAGATCGTAAGAAATAACATTGTAATGTATATCTAATTGAAGGATTGGCTTGAGAATGCAGAAGTAGGTGACAAAGTTGTGCGAAGAGAGACTGCGGTTGGACTAGGCTAGAGGTCCTGGAAGCTGCAAGTGACGGGAGCCTCTGGCGAAGATATACAGATGTTTGGGCCCCCGACCCAACCAAGGATAGAAGGGGAAGAAGATGTATGTATGTATACTTGAGAATGTCATTTTTACAAGTGAACTATAATTTGAGAAGGTAAAGTCATGTAGGAAGACATCACAAAAAGCAGACAGATGATTATCCTACTTTCAGGTGTTGATGGCAGCGGATAGCACAAGACACAAGACAGTGGAAGAGTTTAGAAGAGGCATATGTCCAGCAGTGGAACGCAAGTAGCTAGCAGTAAGTAAGTAAGGTCGTGTAGAGAAGACATAACAAAGAAAACATACAAGTGTGAAATCAGACATGTAAGGAAACGCGACAGTCTATGAACCACTTGGCCCGACAATGTCCACCAGATTCTCAAGAACGAACGTGTTTAGAGTAAAGGGAACGTAGACCGTGTATTACGAAATGTGACGGAAGCGATAATTATGGGTAAAGATAGGGAAGTCTGACACTCTGTTCACGAAACGGGGAGTGAGGGGATCTAGATTCTAGACATAATGTGCTTACTGTTTGTCAGTTAGCGTTCGTAAGTCGTGCATCATTTGATAAAGTAATACACATCAGTTCACCTGTCTCTGGTTACATATTCCTTGAACGCCTAATTAGGTAACAGTAGTACTCCGATCAATCGAGTCAAACGTTTAACCTCAATAGTTCACCTAATCTAATTATTCAATCAAGGAATGGTATTTCCGGAGAATACTGTGGAATGCCGCAAGGACGTCTTATGGGTCCCATAATTCCATTAATCGCATAATTAATATATTTTATTAATCGCTTGTGTAGATTGACAACGTCTAATATCATTTACAAGTGATGATGCTGTCGGAGAAGAGATATTCAAAGTATTCTGCAATAAAGTTGATGATGAAGTGTAAGAGGCAAATCGTAATTATTAATACAAGAAGACGTCGAGATAAACTTGTTTTAAAATCGCAATATTTGCTTTCATATTATTTACATACGCATATCAAATAATGTAGATATCATGTTGTATTTACATAACAGAATATGGGTGAATTTTAATTCAATAATAATATACGGTACTAATGACTTCATTGGTCCATATGTTTAAGACATGAATGAAATAACTAAAGAAGGAAGAACAGATCTTGCTGAACGGTTTTCTTCTCCTTATCCCGTATCAGTTCCCTCATTTTGCAGCAGAATTTTAAGTAAGACGTTTCACAGTCACGAAACCTAATACGAGAACAAATTCCTCGTCCACCCCAATCAGGAGTAAACTGGAGAGGTCGCTCTACAAAAACACCCCAGTCAAAAGTATCCATCATTATTCCCTATCACGACTCTTACGGGTAATGGAAAACAAAATAAGAAAACCGTAATTCCAATCTCTACGCATCTGCATTTTCTACCCACCAAATTCGTTCAATTCTCTTCACACGCTTTTCCCATTTGTGTATCTTAAACAAAGTGGTATTTAAAAGAAAAAACTTCGTAGAAACCGATATGGTAAAGAACTGAATGAGCCATTTTATTGATTCACGAAAACAAATACAGATGCAATTTAGAAGGAAATAAAGGATATTGAAGGACGTTAGAAGAAAATCTATACTATGACTATAGCAAACAGCAATTATGCTGATAAAACATCAAAAGGTCTACATAATGAGACTGGCATCCGCCCTCAAGGTATGAATTAATGAACAGTACAATTATTATTGCAAATTTAAAATGACCATTACATGGAATCGACCTTTTTCAAAACCTTGAATGTCAGTGTTTAGGATTGCCTGAAGCTGTACGAAAAAATACTTCCTGAAATTGATTAGAAGAAGGGAAAACTATTATCAGAAAATAAATGTTCTCACGGCACATCAGAAAGCCAACTTATTTCGAGAGGGAAGAACCAATTCTGTATATCTACGAGTATCTGAGAATATGAAGGATTATATCTAGGAATTTTAGGACGGATAAACTAATGGAAAGTCAGCATGTCTCGGAGGTGGCTTTTTGGTAATAAAGACAGTGAACGATGCAGTAGCAAAGCTAAGAGCTCGCACGTTCCTTTTGTCAACAGGGGCATGATATGACTGCGTAATGAAGGTATGCTGTAACGTATGCAAGGACAATGGGTCATCGTAACTAACGCAGGTCGTGAAGATGAAATCAAAGCACACCGATCATAAAACATCCCAGCTGTTAATAGGGTCTATCTGTGACTCCTAATGGATCCATCTTCTTGCGAATTATCTTGGGTAAGTGGATCAAAAATAAGAAATCATTAAAGATCCTCATAGTGCGTTGTCACGTCACTTAATGGAAGAGATATATATTAAAAATATCGCAAGAAATTTTGATGTCATAATTTGGGCTTAATTCAATCAATCTTCTATCGAATTGAATTGAAATATTAAAATGACTACCATCATATGCGTTCAATACAAATTCAAAAGATCTGCTAATTATAATATTAAGTACCAAAGTGCGTGCAGCGGTCGTTCCCAGTTCCCACATAAAACAAACAAAAAGATATAATGTCAAAGAGTAGAGACATTGATTAGCTATAAACTGGAAACAACTAACGCACTCTGGTGGCGGCTTTTCTCACTTAATTGAGGACTTTAGATTTCATTGTACTGTAGTCGTTGCGTGCCAATAATTTAATGATCAGTCAATGACGTTTATAGGCATATTACAAGAAACTACAATAATGTCCCAATCATTGGTGCTATCAACACTATCAAACTTGTTTCTCACACGTTGTCAAACGCGGAGAACAGTAAATGGTACTAATGTTATTTATGAAAGTGTGAAAAGCCCGACTTTGGTGGTACAGATGAATGCAAAAAAGGAAATTGTAGAAATGTGCCACAAAGCTGGCAGCAAATGAGAAGCGAACCCCACGAACAATAGATGCTTAAATATGAAAGGAATCACTGGATCTCAATTATGATCATTCCACAAAAATCTTCATTGATCGTTCAAAAACTTCGAAATCGTGGACATAGAACAAACTGAACACTCGAAAAATTGCTGGGGGAAAAAGTAAGATTACTCAGCTAATACTAAAGATAACATCCTAAGACTTGAAAAATGGATAAATCAGAATATGTTTTAGTGACTCTAGCAGTTAGTAATTAGATTTTATTATTTGTTTTATTAAGAAATTCTAAAATTACTCTTGAAATTTACTGAAACATGAGATTATTCGCGTAGTTTGTAAGATATAATACTGTAATTTGGTTGGTAAAATGTTTGAGGTAAGACGCAGTGACTCTAGCGGATATTTTTTTGATATTATTTCCCCTTTTTATACAATGAGCCAAAATAGATTTTCTCGTTTACGATATTCTTATTTTGCGCTTACACTCTCATACAAAATTTGACGAAAGTGAAGCGATAATAGATTTTTTTTACTCAGAGCATATACTGTCTTCAGAGAACATTTCCTGGACCATATGCAGATATCCACAATGGCACACCCAATGCCCCTGAATGGCTTGGAAGCCTGGATGTTGTTCTGTAGGGTACATGTCTCCTGTATGTAACAGATAGCATAATTCTCTTATCTTCTGACGTTGCCGCCCAACGCAACGGTGGCAGAAGCCATACGAAATAATAATAATAGATATTGAAAAATCGTTTGTCAATAGATTTGAAAGAAACTAAAGTTGCAATAAATGAACCAATCGATTTAAATGTCAAATCATTACTAGCTGCCTACTCACTGCAGCAGCGACCAGTTATTAGAATGAAACCAATTCAATCGCTCCATATGAGGCATTCGTTGAATACTAATTTCGTTGAAATACAAATACAGTATTCTCTAGTCTTTACCAATAACAAGACACTAGAACGAAGGTCTTACGAATAGACAAGTGGTTTCGACTTAACAGCTGATAGCCAAGACACCTACATGAGACAATGTTGCTAAATGACTCACGTGTTCAAGATATTGATTGGAGAAGTGTGGATTTTTATTTAAAAAAACAATTAATCGAGAAAATAAGGATGATAAGCTAATGTGAAATATAATGACCTCAAAAACGTCCTGGTGTGGACAATGGACATGGCTGAAGAAGGAAGAATCAGGTATAAATGCTGTCGAGATGAGATCGCTAAGAAGAACGCGTGGAGAGATAGGATAAGAAATGAAGTGATTAGAGAGTTGAGTGAAGATGATTGTTACATGTAGATACAATGAACGATGAAAAAATAACGTAGAAAATATACCTGGGAGAAAGAAGAGGTCTAAGGAAGCGGGGCCGCCCCAGAACTACACGGTTTGACCATTTAGACCAGATTCTCAAGGACGGACGTGTTCTAAGTAAAAGGAATCGTAGGAATCTAAGGAAAGTCTGGCGATCTGTTCTCTCTGATACCCCGCAGGGAAAGTGGCGTGAGGGGATATACATTCTATGATTCCTTTTACTCAGAACACGTCCGTCCTTGAGAATCTGGTCTACATGGTCTAGCCACGCGGTTCTTGGACCTCTACACCTCTTCTTTCTCTCAGGTATATTTTCAATGTCATCCTTTCATCGTTCATTCTGCCTACATGTCCCAACCATCTCAACTTGTTCACTTTTATTTTAGTCACAATATCCGTTTTATCTTTTGTTGTATCTTTTCATCAATATCGCCTTTATATAGTTCTATGTTAGCTCAAGTGTTATCAATATGGTACTACAGTGTCCATTTCACATATCACAAATCAACGCGTAGTATTTCATGTATCATAATTTTTATTAGGTACACCTTGACTCGCAACGTTTTTTTTTTAAATGCTAAACTTTGAAATTTATTGACGTGTTGGTGGCGTACAGGTTTTATACCATAAACAAATAAAATATCAAAATAATACTATGTATGATATTATTGTTGCCAGTTGATATTTATTCAATAAAACATAAATATTAATTCGATTCGAGTTTAACACTTCGATGAATTCATTACGAATGACATAATTTTTTATGTCTTTTTCGTTCAATCGCAGAAACATTTGATACTGCTAGTAAGTTGTGTGACATTTGAGCAACATACCTCGAATACTTATTACTTGATCTTAGAGGAGTTCTGAAAGAACGCTTAAGCCATATTTTAAGAGGTCATGTGCCGCCATTTGGCTTTGGCGTTTACTCAGCCAATACTGAGAGCATCGTCTTGAAATTGAAGACAGTAATAGATAAAAGTATGGACTACAGATTGACTGCTTTAGAATTACAATATTTAGAAATTCCGTGAATAAAAAAATATTAAAAAAGTACCCTTCAAATTTACGGGAAATGTGGATTTTCCGTTCAATTTTTCAGATATAAAAGTATAATTTAGCCAAAATACTGGTAATTATAATCTTAAGAAATTGACTGTTTTAGGTTTTTTAATTTGTTCACAGGCTCTTCTTAAAAACTTAAAATTCACATTGTCGGTTACGTTATTCTTATTTCGCGCTAACATTCTTATACAAAGTTCTTGCGAATAAGTTGAAGCGAAATATAAGAATTTTTAAAAGAATTGATAAAAAAATTCAACAACGATAGATACGCAGACATGCGCATACGCAACATGATTTAAAAACCAATAAGTTCGATGATCGCTTTAAAAGGATCGATCAAGTCTCAATAGTAATATGACTCATTGATCGTACATAGCAAATAAGTAAATAAATAATAGTACAGATAAGTTGAATTAAACATGAAAATGGAATAAATTATTTCGCCTGTAAACCGGGTCACTGTTGCGCGACCCAAATTTAGGACAACTGTGTACTTGCAAACTGTACCTACAAATACAAGATCATACCTAGTCCTTACTTGCTTACGACCAACCAACTACACCAGAGGTAAGCAATGTGGCCATACTTTTTGCAATGTGAACACTTTTGAAAAATCTTTTAAGATCCAACTATGACGTCACGGTCATTTCCCACGCGTTAAGGTTCAAAACCGCATGAACCATCGCATTTTAAAACGCTAAAGAGCGTTATTTTTTACTATTTGGGGTTAGTTTCGCTTCATCCAAAAAACTTTTACGGTCATTCCCTACATTTCAATGCTAATTTCAATATTATCAATACAAAAGAACAATTCTCTGCGACGGTAGGGTAACGAGTTCCTATCTTTCGGAAAAAAAACAATTTTTTTTTAGAAATCTACACAAGATATAAAATATATTTTACAGTCATTCCCTAGATAAAGGTTCGATGTATCTACTCTATTTTTTTCCAAAGCATATTAAGCAAGGTTGTCGAGATCTAAGGTCTCCCGTTTTCAGAATTTTTTTAAATGTCAAATGCTAAATGTCGATATGCATCTGGCGATCTGTCTTCTCTGTCTAACCCCCAAGGAATGCGGCTCGAGGAAGATAGAATAGAAAATAACCTAATTACAATGGGATTTAAAAAGTTAGCAAAATCAGGCTCTCATAGGTTCTGAATCTCTGCTGTATAGCTCATACAAGATTTCTAGGGTAGCTCATGTACTTCGACTCGATGACATGTTTATCGTCGCATGCTATACTACAATAATACTAGATGCATGATGCTTTACGTCTCACATTTGCATACATTACAACTGACAGCTCTGAACGTTGATGATTTGATAAAGTGTTATGGACTCCAAAACAAACTTGCCCATAAATATAAGTATGGCATTGCATAATGAACACAGTTTTGTTAAAAATGTTGAAAAGTAACCATCCAATTAGACTGGAAAAGAATAAGTAAAAATGGGTGAACTGTTTACTCAAAATAATGGAGCGAAGTCTCAAATATGTAAGGTCTAAATCTATCCCAATTCAGAAATTCAAAAATTGTTTACTGGCGCATTAAAAAGCAAAGTACGGATTTATAAAACCAGTGTCCAGCTGATAATAACATAGGGAATCGAATTAAGATTCGCCACAACCAGAACAAAAGCACTGCTGAGAACAGCAGAAATGAAGACATTAAGCGTTATTCAAGGAAAGACGCTGAGGGATAGAATTGGAAACAATGTCATAGGTAAAGTTTTCAACACAGAAGATATTGTAAGATGGGACGAGAACAGAAGAATATTCTGGTGGGACCACGTGGAGAGAAGGAACAAAAACAGACCTGGTATAGCCAATAACATAGCAGAAAGTAGCCTTCAACCTGCAAGACCAGAAAAGTGGTGTAGAGGGCGTTGGAGTTTAATGGCCCAGTAGATCCTTGTGAAACAAACAGATCCTCATATCTAATACAAAAGGAATGGTAGAGGGCAGTAATGTGAGAGATCGCCCAAGAAGCAGTTATATGGACCAGATTATTGAGAGAGCCCACTGTAGCGTGGAAAGAAAGAACTAAAATGCTTGGTACAAACCAATCTAAAAGATTGTAACCACATCACCATCAATGCAAAAGAAAAAAGATTCACTGGACTAGAAACACTGGACAGAATAAATTCTAGCTTTTCGATTCCATTGAAGCAAATATAGATGCCTTTAGTTCAATAAAAAATGTCTTAACAAACAGACAATAGGACAAGACAATTAGTCAGGTTTCGAGTATTTAAAGAATTTTAATAGACCACATAACAAATTAATCATCACCTTCGAATATAACAATACAAACCAACAAATAAATTTGATAAAAATAAAAAGAGATGTTTATTGGACAGTTGTAACGACCAAACCTTAAGGTCCATTAAATAGATAAATGGAAATAGACATGTTGTAAATGGCCAAATGACGAAATTAGATAAATTAAAAATACAATCGTGATGCAAAGGAATTATGAACAAAAAGTTTCGAGTCTTTATGTAAACAAGTATTGAGTAGGGGCAAGGGGTCAAACCCAAAAAAGAAGGAAATGAAAACACAGAGGGCATTTAAATTTGCGGGATACGTATGACTAGCGTTGCCATCCATCCGTCCGTTGCCAATGTTAGGCTTTTTGACCTCTTGTCCGGCCAAATTTGACTGCATCCCGTCCGGCTTTTTTTAGGCTTTCTCGTCTTCTTTGGTGCCGTCAGTTATCGGCAGGTTTAGTTAAAGCAGGTTTCTGCCAAAGGAAAACATGTAAATGGTACGGATTAAACCTTTGTTACAAAATATGTTTTATTCGATTTTTTAGACAAAAAAAAAACCTTTTTTTGCGTCCGGTCCTATGACCCAATAGTCCGGCTTTTTTAGCGGCTAAGTCCGACTTTCAAATTTTCAGAGAAACACTTTGCTTGAAATTGTCAAAAGGAAAGTGTGTATGATGCATTTAAGGAAGACAAGAAATGTGTATAAGGATATGGAAATCTGGCGATTCTCTCTGCCTGACCTGCGAGGAACGCAACGTTAGGATATTGTGTAGAGTAGAATCGAAAAAACTGAATATACTGAAATGAAAAGGTGGAATACACGTGCCAAAGTAATAAAAATATAATACAGTGTCGGATGAGTAATAATACGAGTATAAACGATATTTTCATGAAATTAGATATTGAATAATGAAGTACGGATATCCTCTAGGTACTCCGCACCGGGATGTTTACACAACGCAAGACGTTACACACATCTGGTTTAATGATTGAAGATCTCTACCGGAGTCTGGAAGTAACGACTGATACACAACACAGATGACCAGCTGCTGACCAACAAGTGCATACTGTCAAAATATAAACATGATATTTTCATCTTCATGAATTATGTGAAAGTCATATTTCTTAATAGTCATGATTTAGCGTACACACTACCTACACACTAAATAGGATTGATGACTCCAGAATCCCATATGTCGTGGCTAACAAAATCCCAGGTAGTCACCGGCTCTCCGGAAGACCGCCAAAACTGGGGACAAAAGGGACAACTGGACTTCGACCTCCCAAGAATGAGGGCTTTCTTGAATAGACAGATCACAAGATCTAAGAAAATATGATGGAGAAGAATACCTACCCGCCTATAATTTGAACACTCTACTCTGAAGTACTATTCTATCACCTCATGACGCATCGCTTGCGGGGTAGTCAAAGAGAACAAATCGCCAGACTTTCCTATCCTTACACACTTCATGTCTCCGTCACATTCGTGAAATTCGTCATACAAACTCAAAACACATCCGTTCTTGTAAATCTGGTCTACATGGTCAAGCTACGTGATTCTTGGACGACCTGGTTTCGTACACCTCTTCTTTCTCCCAGGTATATTTTCTTCGTTATCCTTTCATCGTTCATCCTCTCTACATGCCCCAACCATCTCAACTTAAAAACTGATATACAAAAATTGATGTTGTTTGCAAAACTTGATGTTTTAAAACTACAAGCAGTAGCGACGAATATGTCAATGCATGTCAACGAGGTTGTCATTGTATATTTTTTCGTTATCATTTCATCATTCGTTCTCTCTATATATCCCAACCATCTCAACTCGTTCACTTTCAATCTAGTCGTACAACATCCGTTTTAAATTCACTCAACTCTCTGATCACTTCATTTCTTATCCCATCTCTCAACGTTTTGAAATTAGAAAACTACAATATCAATGATAAAAAAATGTATTAATTATTGCCCAAATATGCATTCTTCTTCTTCTTAATTAGCCGTCTTCCCTCCACTGCTGGATACAGGCCTCTTCCAACTGTTTCCACTCGTCTCTGCTCTGACCATTCCGCATCCAGGTTCCCCCAGCGATTTGGACAATGTCGTCGGTCCATCTCTTATTATTTATGACATTATTATTGCAACGAAAAAATGCATAATTATTAAACATCACTTCTCGAGAAATGGACGTAAATTTAAATAACAAACATAATAAAGATATAAATCATAAAAAAAAACAATCTAATTTAAATTTGATATAAATGACATTAGTAGAAGAAACCCGGAAGAGGTGTGTTCTTCCTGGACTTGAAACGGCAGCCGTTACTCATAATAGTGTAACAAACTATACAATATTATAGCAAACCGTGACCGGACAAAAACCCATAAGGATATTCTCAGGATGAATAAACCCCAAGAAGAACGAAAGCCACACGAGATGGTCAATGGACAAGAGCACAAATCTAAAAAAAAATTTGTGAATACTGATTAAATTCGGCGGTCACAGGCATTGCACTCATGGCATGGCATGGTACAATCCAAGTGTTAAGCGAACATGTAATAATAATAACTTATTTATTTTTTCAAACTCAAAAAGACACATGTATGATACAAATAAATAAACAAAAATATATATATATATATAGATAAAATCTCCCCTCAGAATTGAGCAAAGCTCGTGCTCTGAGGGGAAGCTCGTTTCCAACAATATCAGCAATACAAAAATTAAAAAATACATACATACGCACACACGATACAATAAACAATAACAACAAAGAAGATATGTCAAACAAACCAACAAAGTGCCATCAAGAGCAAGACCTAAAGAGTGGCATAAATTAAAAAAAAAAAATACAAAACAAAATAAAAACAAACGAAACATCAAAACACAACAAAATAAGACAAAATGAAATAGAAGAGAATAAAAAAGTAAATAAAAAATAAAACAAAGTAATATAAATCAGTGCAAACCAAATAAATAAAATGAAAAAATCATTTAAAAATTGGGGGATTACAAATAAAATGTGTTAGATTCATCGCATTTTATAAAATTATACATGCTTGCTTATAAAGATTAAAAAATAAGCAAATAAATGAGGTCAGGAGATATTTATTTAATTCAAGTGAAAATTACCATAAAATTTAATGCTCCCGCTACATGCTCGTCATGGGTCGCATCCGAGAAAAAGGCGTGTCGATTCAATATTTGTCTTGAAGTGTACGTAGCCGACGGTTGACGCCTTTTTACTCATGAACACCGTTTGCTCGGAATTCGGACGGGCGCGCCCGGGCGTGTGGCAGGAGCATAACAAGATAATGCACATTTATAATAATAAGTCATGCTCACTAGGGCGAGCTTATCATTAAACAGCTTTATATTAGAAGTAGCTAACCCAAGATATGTAATGTGATGGACAAAAGAAAAAGTTTTTTGAATATCGTTACCGTTTGTAATCCCGCTAAAACGTTAGGGTTTTTATTTGTTAACCACTATGTGTGTTGGGTTTTTGTCTTTTTTGGGGTTCATTCACTATTCAGCAACATTCTAATGGTATTTTCTCCGGGAAACAAGTCATGCTCCTGTATTATATCATACCACAATACTAATATGTATTCATATTATAAATGTTTCATCATAATCACGGGGCTCAACACCCATCCATGCGGGACGCCCGAGGTAGGAGTACTTAGTACAGAAATAGACGCAACAACGTAGGGTTTATTGTTGCTGTTTGTTAGTAAGTAGTGTAATATGGGGTACCTATGCGGTAATATCTGGAATAATAACGCTAACGAGACATGCACCGACGAAAGATTGATTTAAAACGGGTGACTTTACTCATTATAATAATGCTGAAGTAATTATTCTCAGATGTAATGAACTAAACAAGGAAAACTATTATGATATTATGTCCAGAGCTCATCCAGAGAACAAGAGCATCATTAAACAAATTACTGGAAGAGAGACAGGACACATTGTCTCTAGTGACAGTCAACCTTGGAGGGACCTGTCACGACACCACAGAAAGAAGAATTTGGAAGGATCTGTAATTAATATAAAGATGAATGCTAAAAGACTATTTTCAGTCGCCGACTGTTTTAATTCTGATGCCATATACGTAAGTCACCTAGGACGTGTTATTAGAAAACGCATATTTGGTAAGTCTAGACTTGTTAAAAGCACGGACTGTAGATGATCGATGGATTAAATTTTATCCAAAGGATCTGGGCTTGAATATAAACAAACCTAAATACTTTCCTGCACACTTCGCTAAAAGTCTGTACCGCGATATAAAAAAATTATCGTGAATGCCGGGATACGAACAGGGTACCTACTGGTTGGGAAACCCGCGTTCCAACCAACAGCCTTTACCACCAATAAAAATTCGATAATGCATTTCGGCATAAGAGATTCTTAGAAGGAAAAGCTGTATGAGAATATGCGAAATATATGTAAACTAATCCGTGATTACGGGTATTACAAAGTACAGAACATCGTATACATATAGACTAAACAATAACAATAATTATTCTAAAGTACAATACTTGAAAATACCTGCGGTTAAACAGATTAACTGCAAACCATTGTTATCTGGCGTGAAATCTAACATACTCTACATATTATACAATGTTCCGCCATCAGCCATGGTATTCCTACTAAGACAAACGCAATAACGATAATTGGCCGAGACTCCTCAAAACCACAGTAACAACAAACATCGAGAAATGAAACGCGTCATCAGAACAGATTTAACCATTGCAGAATAGCAGCAATTAATTATTCATCTGCAGAACTCACCGCAATGTTATCTCTCTAACTAATTATTCAATGGAAATCTGAACAGAACTAATAAAATTCAATTGAATCAGCAAATAGGTCGAGCGTTTTTCCCTCCAGTGGCAATAATTCTCAAAACTGTACCCACAAGAAACCAAAATGTCATTTCTAAATTAATTATTTACGTAATGTTAATGTGATATTAGAAATGTGATTTGAGGGGCAAGTTGAAGGGACATGTGGCAAGACAGGAGAGTGTCAGATGGTCACCTAGAATCCGGAAGTGGAGGCCCTGGGACGACAAAACGGCCGTAGGAAGGCCACAGAAAAGGTGGACAGATGACACTGTCCAGCTTACGAGGCGTAGATGGCAATAGATATCCCAAGACAGAAGACAGTGTAAAAGTTTATGTCCAGTAGTGGAACGCAAGTGGCTAACAGTAAGTAGGTTGAAGGTTATCAATGAACTCGATTTTGTAATGGAATTTGACGGAAGAAACAAAGAAGCCATAATTCTTAGTAGAACAAACTTCAACAGAGATCAATTCTGCGGGAGCAAAATAAAGATCTTGTGCAAAGAGTTCTTGGCCCATTAATATGACAAATCATTGAGTAACGTATGATATCTTTAAAAGAAAGCCGCCTATGAAAACGGAATACAGTTAATAGTCAGCACTTGCTGAGAATGATCAAAGTGGAAATAGATCATGCAGTGTCAGATGATGAAGGCAAATCACGATTACTAAATATTCCAAAGCTTAAAGCTCATAATATTAGAAATAATTAACTAATTAACGCAACGAAAAAAAAAACAATGTCAAAATACACGCGCAGACTTCGCTAATGACTCGTCAGTAGAAAATTGTAACGTGTTGACATAACCTTGATCTAGAAACAAAAAAAAAAACATAAATGCAAACAAGAGGCAGAACTGTCGACGAGATTCACCATCGATTAAAATCTTAAAACACGGCCGGTGTACGAAAATCGTTGTGAATTAGAAGAGTAAAAAAAAAAGTACGTCGTACACGTTTCCGATTTGGACGAGTGCCAAAATGTTATTCTTGACATAATGCACCATGCCCCGCCGCCGGCAGGTTGGATCTACAATAATGTTGGATCAATCATTGATGTTATTCTAGCCATGTCATTCATATTTTCCATTCTATAAAGAGAATACGGGAGAAGAGAAAAGGCGTTCCACAAGGGCCTATATTGGAACCTAAGTTAGAACAACGTTCTATGGAATTCTAACCATGTCATTCATATTTTCTATTATATTCTATTCCCTGACGTTGTATCGCTTGCGGGGTAGGCAGAGAGAACAGATCGCCAGACTTTTGAATCCTTACATACACTTCCTGCCTAAGTCACATTCATGCAACTCGCCATACACACTCTACGATTCATTTTACTCAAAACACGTCCGTCCTTGAAAATCTGGTCTACATAGTAAAGTCATGTGATTCTTGGACGGCCGCGTTTCTTTAAACCTCTTCTTTTTACCAGTTATATTTTCTTCGTCATCCTTGCATCATTTATCCCAACCATCTTAACTTGTTCACTTTCACTCTAGTGACAACATCAGTTTATTCACACAACTCTCTGATCACTCCAATTCTTATCCTATCTCTCAACGTTTCTTGACACATTCTTCTCAGTGATCTCATCTCAGCAGCATTTATACCAGATTCGTCCTTCACATTTGCCAGTTGAATGATAAACTTATTATCAAATAGGACAAAGAGATAAAATAAATCGGACACGGCTCATGACTACAGTAGGTAACGCTAGAAGACAACGTGCGAACCATATTAGGCGAGATTGAGAATCTCACAATGCAAGTTGAGATTACGTCATAAGTTAATAGCTGTTGACACAATGCATTGTCTTGCAAATCTGTCACACGTGAACAAATCAAATACTCACAGTAGTCAAAGACTTTGAAACGAAACTTAAGACATTGTAAGAAAATTAAAGAAATAGACATACTATGTCAGGAAAGACTTAGATCTAAAGAAATCATGGAGTCCTACAAGGCGTTCCACAAGGTCCTATATTGGAACCGAAGTTGGAACAAGGTCTTTTGTAATTCTAATCATTTCTTTCATATTTTCTATTCTATCCTCTCACGCCGCATACCTTGCCGGGTAAGCAGAGAAAACAGATTGCCAGACACCAGATCCTTACACACACTTCTTGCCTCCGTCACATTAATGCAATTCATCATACACACATTACGATTCCTTTTACTCAAAACAGGTTCATCTTAAGGATCTGGTCGACATGATCGGTCCAAGTCAGTCTTGGGCGACCGCGCTTCATCAGACTTCTTCGCTCACCCAAATACATAATTTTAGTCATCCTGTCGTCATTCATTCTTTCCACACGCCCAAACCCTTTTAGTTAATACACTTTCATTCCATTCACAACACCTGTCTTACAATCGCTTCTAATATCTGGGATGGTTGGGACATGTAGAGAGAATGAATGATGAAAGGATAACAAAGATATACCTGGGAGTAAGAAGTATAAGGAAACGCGGCCGTCCACGAACCACATGACTTGACTATGTAGACCAGATTCTCAAAGACGGACGTGTTCTGAGCAAAAGGAATCGTACAGTGTGTATAACAAATTGCATGAATGCAACGGAAGCACGAAGTGAAGGATAAGAAAGTTTGGCTACCTGTTCTCTCTGCCACCTCGCAAAGGTCGCGAGAGAGTGAGGGGATTGAAGAGAAGAGAATACTTGAATTATATTCATTGTATTCTGTCTGTTTGTCCCTTACATTAATGTATCACACAATTCTTATTACTGTTTGATAAGAACCAACATTGGGAGAGCGTTGAATTATACGCCATCTGGATGAAAGTGTCCGCGTGGGTGAACCCGCTTCTCCAACAAATAGCCGGGCCGAGTGACTGAGGAATGTGAACCAAAGAAATCCCTTTATAAAAATTCGTAGACCTTGTAAGGCAACATTGTGGTATCTACATATTATAAGTAGGTTTAAATTAAAGGTATTGTATCATTATACATATTGTACTGGGAGTGTGTCCATAGAATGTGCATTTGTAACACATTATTTTTATAGCAGTATGAATGGGAGAATTATCACGTTCAACACTGCTAAGGTATTTTTATGAATGCCGAACTATGTAGTAATGTACAATGTACATGTGCGACATTTCATGTAATATTAAGATTTTCGACCGACGGTACATGGTGGAATTCTATTCTTTATCTTGCCCAACTGCAGTATAAGTAGTAGTCTATGTACGTAGTTTGTTTTTTTTTTCTCGAGTTGACTGTAAGATATTGTTTTTGCAATAAGTCCGCCTTTTGGCACACCACCATTGTCTTGTTTTTTGTAACTATGTATATTTTTCTTTGGCCAATAAAGATTTACTTATTTCTTCTTCTTTCTCTGCCGTTTTAATTCCAATGCTGGACATAGGCCTCCCCTTGGACTTTCCACACATCCCTATCCTGGGCATGCAGCATCCACTTGCCTCCTGCAATTTGCCTCACATTGTCAGACCATCTTGCCTGACGTCTTCCTATTACTTATTTATTTATTAGTATTGCTGCGAATTTCACATTGCATCATCAGTCCTATAACATAACTTTTAATAGGTAATACCTAGTTTATATTGCACTTACTAAGTAGTGGAACCCTTTCTAAAGTTCCTAGGTCTGTTGTAGTTTGAGATAGATAGTACATTATCCATCTCTCTTATATTATATTAATTTTAGATTCAGAGAAGACCTGAGCTCATTCATTTTATTTGACACAATATTAATTACGCCGAGTCTTCAAAGGGCTGTCAAGACAGCTTGGCGAGATAAGAATAATTGCACTAACGCTAGGAAGTTAACTCTATGTTCTATGGTGCTTAAGACTAGGCATATCGACATTTCAAAAAGTGGGACACCTTAGATCGAGACGACCTTAGAAAAAAAATAGGGTAGATACATTAAACCTTTATCTAGGGAATGAGCGCAAAAGATTTTTTATATCTTGTATAAATTTTTCAAAAAAAAAATGAAATCCGATCTTTTTTCCGAAAGACAAACCCGTTTCCCAAAGGTCGAGGATGATTTTTTTTTGTATTGATAATATAATATGCATTAAAATCTAGTCAATAACCGTAAAAGTTTTATAATAGAGCGAAAAGAACCCCAAAATGTTAAAAAGACGCTATTTTTATCATTTTTTCATGCGATTTTGAACCTTAATGACGCGGGAAATGACCGTGACGTCATAGTTGGGTCTCTAGTCTTAAGTAAAATCAGTTCTATCAGTAGTTATATGCACAACTAAGTACTATGTAAACCCGTGTACCATATATCAGTCAACACCTGTAAGTAAGATAGAGCAACTTAGGCCAAAGACTTGTATATTGGAAATATTCTAGTGAGTGCATTGACAATGAGTATAGAGACCGGATTATATGCAACTTAGAATGGTCGAAATGTGCATGCAAATATGCATCATAAATGCTCGAAATATGCAACAAAACCACCAAAAAGTACCAAAATATGTACGATAAATTTAAACAAATACTAAAAATTATCGCTATTATAAGATTTTATTTAACTTAATTTTTATTTAGTTTATGTTTGGCATCGTTTGGAAGACCGCGAAAAACAGTTCGGCAATTTTTTTTAACGACTATATTTACCTACTACATTTTCACCTAGACACCAACATTTTTGTTTTTAAAACATATATATTTTACAAATACTTGAAGTTAAAATTTAAGAAAATAAATCCAAATATGCACTATCAGTACATTTTGATCAAAATATGCAAAGTCTTGAAAAAAATTCGATCTCTAATAATGAGTATCTCTTTTAATGGTAATAATACTAGTTTTATCTGTATTGATTACATTCTCTCTCTCCCTGGGCATTTATTATTCCCACATGAAAGTGGGGTCTGCCATTCTTGTCTTCCGTCGCCACTCGACTCTATCCTGGGCATCTTCCGGGGATGCTCCACAGTCTCTCAAATCTTGACTCACAACCTAACGCCACCTCCGCTTGGGTCTTCCTCTGGATCTCCTACCTGGGATAACTAAAAACTGTGCCCTGTAACCAATGAATTCGGGGGGGGGGGGGGGGTCTGCGAATCTCCAACGTTCCTTTTTTATTAACTATATTGACGACTCAAGCACGGCGCCTTTCTTACACGACATTCTATCTGGATGTCTATAAAAAAGTACCATCAATCGTTTCCGAAATTATTGAAAAATATTTAAACTTGAAACTTATATGGTTAATTTATTAATGGACGACGTCTATTAAAAAATACAATATACGGATAACAACCGAACGCACACGAAGCCTTCCGAAAAAATCCGAAAAATGTATATTATTATGATGGAAAGTGTAAGAAAATTGTGGTACTTACATCTGGGTGTTCTTTGACAGGTACATAAACTTTTTCTGTGAGGGTTGTGACAATTCCTTCCGGTTCCGGGAGCACCAACGGATCCTTTCTAACGCCATTTATCTGGAATAGACTCGCGCGCACTTTTGATATTTCTGAAAAAAATAAGAAAACATATTTCGTTAACAAAAAATCTTCCACCAAATCAAAATCGCATTTATTTCGACTGCAATATTTGTATGAAGAACACGCTAATTGCAAACTTTGTATGAAGAAATTATTTTCATACAAAATCAATTGTCTTTAATCTTTTGTTGTCTTGATCTATACATTTCTGTTTAAATCTTAATAACTTCCCGATGTCCCGATGTAGGTGACAGTTTAATATTGTAGTGTACTGTTTTATCATAAACACGTTTCAATCGGCAAATTTTAATTAATTTAAATTTTTATATGGAGTTACATAAAAATGGTTCTTATAAGTTTTCTATTACTGAATCTCACCAATTTCTTAGGTTAGTAATAGCAGAGATAGGAGCCACTTGTCGTTATTTTTTATACAAAATTTGTGCTAGGTGGCTCCTATCTCCGCTATTCCTCAACTAAAAAGTTGGCGAAATCCAGCATAAGACTCCCTCTTTCAACCACATACACTCTTTTTGTCATCCTATCGTCACTCATTCTTTCAACATATTCAAACCATCTTAGTTTATTCACCCTTATTCTCGCTTAATTTTGTAGTATTAAAACTAAATAGACTCGTTTCCAAGATTCCGATTCATGTGAAGAACAGTTTGGAATCAGGTTACCTATTTATATCGCCTTATGCATCTTATACTAAAGTAATTCACCATTGTGCAGTGCACTGACTACAGAACAGTAATAAAGAACACAGAAAACAGAACAGTCAAACAATTTGTATACATTGTAGTTTATTATAACTCATTAATATTGTTGTTACTGTCACAATTATAAAAGAACAGAAACATTTAACAGAGACTGTTATTTGTAAGAAAACTAACAGTTCGTATTACACTATATCGTACATAGTCTCAATACTTAATAATTATTTTAATGTTCGCTTATGAATACACCTGTTCACATCTTTTTTCCTTCGTATGGGAAACAACCTATTAATGACGATCTAGGATTCAATATTTCTCTCTATTGCTCATGGCATCATATCACGGATTTTCCAAATATCCCCTTGGAGCTTCTATGCGAACCTAATGTTTTCAGTGGTTGTAGCCACATGTCAAATTCGAAACAATTGCTAAACTTTATGAACCTGTTAATATTCACATAAAATACAATTCAAAATAGATCATTTTTAATGTGCCGTTCTGTGGAACCATACCGACTTCAATAGCACATTTTGAATGATATAGTATAAAATTATTTCTTGTAAGTAACAGATACTCACTAATAAATTGTGATTGCTATTTTTTTAATAACAGTGATGTGAATTTGCTCTCACCCCTATAATTCATATAAAGTACACATCGCACTATAAAAACACAAATACAATCTTAATTCTCAAAACAGAAGCTGTAAAATCAATCATGAAACATTTATATACTTTGTATATAACTGGGAGAGTAATGAAATAACTATTAATAACTAAATATAACTAGCATTATACAGATTAGATCTAATGTAGTACATGTATGTAGAGCTAACTACTTATGTACCTAAAAGTAGTTAGAACTAATTTAATGAATTCATATAACTACTAATTGAATAAAACATTTTAGACATCATTAAGTCTGACCGGTCGCGTTCAACGTTAGTAAAGATTGGTGCACCAGGTATACCTAATCGCAGTCTGTCAACAAAAAGATGGTTTTCGATGAGGGCGACACTTGTAGCTTTTTGGCAATCATAGTGGCAACACTCGTAGAAGTTCAATAAAAATGACTTTGTTGCCAGCAAACAAAATTGTAGTCCCAATTTAATCCGCGACCATCTATTTCTTGACATACACTATATAGAACTCAAAACCAATTTGAAATCAGAAACATGGCGAGTACATTGGTTGGCGCAGTTGGTTGAGGCGGCATTCTCTCGAGCGGGAGGTGCCAGGTTCAAACCCCGGCGCTGGCGATGTATTCCACACTTTGCGATAAAGGCTTTTAGCCTAGTGCAAGGTGTGCAGGAAAGTATTTGGGTTTGCGTATGCTAGCCCAGATCATAAAAAAAAAACATTAAAAATCAAACCATAAACTAGGTACCTATTGTCAAAAGTAGCAAGGTATCTACAAGGGCGAAGGTATCTACTGGTGCAAAACGTCGTCCTGGTGCACTCGGTGTCTCCCGAGGCTTGAGCTGGACAGCATCTGACTTACGATCTGGTTTTTTTTTTTTTTTTTTTATTTATTTGGAGAATACAACAGCTAAGTACATATAATATAATATTTTATACATATTTACATTTTATAGCGCCAATTATAGTATTCTACGTTATATTAGCAAAAGTATAAGTAGTTACACTATATATAATCAACAAATAGGATAGGAATGGATCCAGGAATAGGAAGGAAAATGGAGAAAGGAAGTGACAACAGTTCTTTTCATTTTAGTTTTAAGCTGAAACCCTCAGACCCAACGGCACACTCGACGCGCCGGCACAACCACCCCGCTAAACGTCCACTATTTTCAACAGTTTATTTTTTCTTTTCCAACGCCCTTTCATACGATAACACAGATGACGCCACTCGACCGCTGGATCCCCATGAAACGCTTTACATATTTTTTTTCTCTGGAGAAAGCTGACACCCATTATACTCGTAGAATGGTATAATTCGAAACAACCCCACAATTCTTCCAGTAAAAACACAATTTATTTGCTTGAACTATATAGCATATCTATGCATAAAATATCAAAATATCGTTCAGTGTATCATAATATGTCATTGTTATCGTGTTCCAGTAAACTTGAAACGATTGCATATCAAACTGATGACCTTTTGTACTCTTATGCATTGCACTAACCTACCTACATTATTCATGTTCTGTCACAGTGTTATTGGAAATCATTTCTATGGAACCAATATGGTCGCTGTATGTAGGTACCATAGAGATGGAATTTATCAGAATATCACAGGTTACACTTTTAGCGTTCTGCGCATGGGTTCTTATGGAGAATTGGACAAAAATCTGGCCTTCTACGAGAATTTAGTCGATTTTCGTTGAGATGGTTGGTGCATGCAGAAATATGAATGATGAAAGGATAACGAAGAAAATATACCTGGGTGAAAGAAGAGGTGTAAGAAAGCGCGGCAGTCCAAAAATCAGGTGGCAACTTGCCATGTAGACCAGATTCTCAAGGACGGACATGAGTAAAAGGAGTAAAAGGAATCGTAGAGTGTGCATGACGATTTGCGTAAATGTGATGGAGGCAATAGGTGTAAGGATGGGAGATTAATACGTTCTCTTTGCCATCCCCGCAAGGGATTCGGCGTGAGGGGATAGAATAGAATAGAATTCCTGTTCATGAGAAAATATGAGTAATTGAGTATCTCTGAGTAACGCTAGTTAACAAACTAAAATATTTAACAAACATGCGGGTAACAGTTAACCCCATATTTAATATTAGTAGGTACATTAATCAACTAGTTTTTTACCCGTCATCACGCCGTGCGGGGCGCACAGCTATAATGCGACCCGTTATTATTAATTCATTAGTTTATTACACAGCCCGATAGGGGTCGCGCGCGCTGATCATACGGTAGTCGATAAAGCAATCACTTCTTTATCAAAACACACGATACCCGCACAATTAGTTTAATAGTAACTTTAGGGGTGAAGTTGGGGTTAGCTTGCAGAAATCAAACCATGCTTAGTGAAACAAGTTTATTTTTTTTTACACAGAAAATCACAAAACAGTCAACAGCTACTTGTAAGTAGAACGTGACATTAATGGCTTGGAACCAAGAATGACGTCACAGTCATTTCCCACGGCACAAAGGTTAAAAATCGCGTGAACAATCGCATGATAAAATGGTAAAAATAGCTTTTTTTTCCTTTTTTTGGGGTTAATTTTGCATCTATCAAAAAACTTTTACAATCATTCCCTGAATTTTAATGCATATTATCAGTACAAAAAAAAATTTACTCCGCGACTTTCGGTAAACGAGGTTCCGTCTTTCGGAAAAAAGATCAGAGGTGTTATTCAATTTTTTTTTGAGAAATCTATGCAAGATATAAAAAATCTTTTACGGTTATTCCCTAGATAAATGTTCAATGCATCTACCCTATTTTGTTCCAAAGCATATTTAGTAACGGTTGTCGAGATATAAGGTCTCCCGTTTTTAGAAATTTTTGAAATGTCGGTATGCAGGCTCTTAATTATTCTTATCTAGTTGCGTGGGAGTAGGCGCCTTACTCAAAAACACCGTTGCCTGAAGATAAAATGGCGAGTCAATATTGCACACATAATCCGATAACCTTCAAAAATATAAAAAAAAACTGCAAAAAGGGGAAATGACACACACAGTTAAACAATAAACAATAATTATACCTCCATGTTGAATATAGTGCAAGCAGAACTGGGTTATTATTACAACATTTATTACTATTATGCATACATATGGTATTAACAATAACAAAATCAATAGTGAGACGGGTGTACTACTGCTAATAGGGGCCTGCACGCTAAAAAAACAAATATGGCGGCCACCGGAGATGCGTTTTGCCAATAATACGTATTTTACGTAGGTACATGATCTGTTATCAAGATTTATGTTTGTAGTGATTATTATAAAACGATAGATATAATATAATATTACATTCTATCCCCTCGCGTTGCGTCCCTAGCGAGGTAGGTCTAGGAGACAGACCTTTAACTTCCTTATCTTTAAACACACTCCTTGCATTCATGAAATTCGTCACTCGTCTGCGATTCCCTTTACTATACAAACGTCTTTGAACGTGTGGCAAACTTGGTCGAGCGAATGGTTCTTTGGCAGCCGCGCTTCCTCACGCCTCTTCTCTTACTCAAACAAGTATTATACTATATCTCATCCATTCTCTCAACATGCCCAAAATATCTAAGCTTATTCACTTTCATTTAGCCACAACTCACTACACCTGTCTTATAGTCACTCAACTCTGTGATCACACATATTTATTCATTTATTCATATACGGCGAAAGCCATTTACAAAAAACAGACAATATTATAATAACAACACCATTAAAAACATTCGGTTTCAAAGAAATAGTGTCTAAGAAATCCACCAATACAATTTTCAATTTAAAAATGCATACTTAATCCCACATAAATATTTTAGTTCGTTCGTTTATATCACCACTTCCCATTTAATATCATTTGTCTCATGGGTTTCCACGGATACAATTTTTTTCCATAGAATTACTACTAATCCAGCGTACAACATATCTGAAACAGAGAGTACTTCGTGTCAAAATTCCAGTTAATTCATTCCGGGGTAATCTTTTATATGAAATGGTTTTGTGCATTCATTAATTGAGTGGATTTAGTAAACATTCCCAGGATCAACATAGGATATAAATAATTTAATAATTTGTAGTCTTGAATGAGATATTTCATTACACAAAACATGGGAAAATCCTTCTTCACAGAGTATATCAAGTATGTCTGCCCGTCATGTCAATCTCAATACTAAACATACTTATTTAAAGTATTTACTGCTCCTATTTCTAAAAAAAAGTGGTCAACAATAGAGCATAATGATTTATTATGTTTCAGTATTAAAATTAATTCTTCGTTATAAATAAATTAGGCAAAAATCTGAAATTAACGTTTTGACAAACAGTTATGAATGTACAACACCGCAGAAGTCAGCTTTTGCTATAGAGATAAAATTATGCCCTGATATGGTGTACTATCGAAGAATTAATAAAATGTAGAACACCTAATTAAACTACAATATTCAACAATACTGGGCACATATTAGGTATCTCAAAGACGAATGCAGAGAAATAACAGTAAGTAAATAGTTTGTGAATAAATGATGCCTACATTAATTTATTCATGTTTTCATAAAAATCGTAATATTTTGTCATTTCTAATCTAATAGGACATACTTACTCTATGATTTCAATAAAAGTTTTTCATCTTCCATAAACAATAATACCTTATCACAATAAATATTGCAGGTACCTACCCATTAATTTGATTGTCAATCAAGGTTAATTGCCTGCACGAAACTGCATACACATGCCATAATAATAAATATTTTTAAAAATAGAACTTGAGTGAATGTATGCACATGAAGTGCACTGATCTGATTTCACAAGTACACAAGTATAAAACATGTCACAACTCACAAGTAACACGGTTTTCGTAAAGAAAAAAATGAAAATGAACAGTATTAATTTCCAACATCACTAAAATAATGATTTTTTAATACATTTAACAGTTTTCAAACTTATAAGCATAACAAAAAGTTTTGACAATTCAACTGTCAGTGTCATCCAATAGTTACCAGTAAGATAATTTTAGTCAGTTATTAAGTAAAATATCAAAACGCAATATATTCAATATCACTTATACCTACGTGTAATCCAGTGATTTATTATATTCAAATAAGGATTTATTTATTAAATAATAATTTAGTACTACAATAAAAAAATAACAGTGATAAAAAACGCTAATGTATATTAATTCCGAATTGTCCATTTTCTATGATTTTGTCCATTTGATTTCAACGTATGGCAATTCTATTGCGTCGCTTTCATACCTTTGAGTATGTTACAACAACGTTAGTAGTTTTGTGGCTTGATGGAATGCATTTGGTATTTTTTTTAGTATTTTCGGAAGAATTTGTACTTTGTAGTATTTTCACGATTATTTAGTATGTTTTATATTTAAAACAAGAAATGATGTAAAAAATCTACCTAAAATGTACGTGACCGTCATCAGGTTCTATTTTTTTTTTTAAATCTTGAAACAATTTGATGTGTCGCAGAAGAGCCCCTCCCACTCAATTTTTTTCTATAGCATTTTGACTTTGATCTAGGGACCATCTCCTCCCCCTCCCCGTCAACGGAACGTAATCTGGTATTTTTTTAGTATTTTTTACTTACACACTTAGTATTTTGGCTCTTCGAATTTTGTCTGAGACGGTGACCATAGACCCGTAAATAATAATGAATTAGTTCCTATTCAGAATTTTATAACACAAAATCATTGAAATACTCATTTTAGTTCCGAAATCAGCCGCTGGAGTTAGTAGTAACTTTGATTATTATTATATAAATTATATAACATATTATAATATACTTAAACCAAAACTCAAATTTTTGTAAGTGTTCGGATGCATGGAGTGATGAATTGCTTGAAAATTCATAACAATGCCAATAAGTTGTACCTAAACGTCACCATTTTTTGGAGAAAAAGCTTTTCTTAAGAGATACAATATTTCTGATAGAATCAGGTTCATAGGTTCCTTAATATGATCCAAGGGCTGTGTGGAGTCACATGTGCAATTGTATGAAAGGACGTAGGAAAATAATTAATTCAGATCTTATGTCATATTTTGTTCGGCTCCAACCATAGGGAGTCGTCAAGTGATCGAGAGAATCCAGTCACTGCACACCGCCGTGATTGGTATCGAATTAAAGGGCATTGGAAAAGAAATCCAGATCTTAGGTCATATTTTGTCCAGCTCCAGTAATCGGGAGACGTCAGGTGATCGAGAGGATCCAGTCACCGCACACCGCCGTGTCTGGCGTCTCATGAAAGAACTTCATTAGTAGAACATACATAGATCTTTTTTCATATTTTGAATAGGTCCAGCCATGGCGGGAGACAACTTCGGAACGGGGGAATCCAAGTGCTTAGAGTATATAGCAACGTTATAAAAAGTGACAAAACTGAAATTTAAACACTGAGAAATTCCGGGTTGATGGTTATATACTTTATGGAGCCATTAAAACTCACTATTTTGGCTAACAGAACGCGTCTCGGGTCGTACTGTCGATTTATTTCAAATTTGCCGTTGCGAAGCACGGGTTACTCAGCTAGTATGTAAATAAAGGTTTTTCATTTCTAGTGCAAAACGGTAAAATGATTCTGGAACAAATAAATAATCTGTCTACACCGTGAAATGTGACGTCATCACCTTTCTTATGTCACTGTGTAGAGGCCTGAATGATTAAACTATACTCACGTCGGTCTCGGATATATCAGGGTTAATATCGGCAAAAAAATGTCTGAATTGAATTTGCAAACATCAATTAATTCGTATAGCCTGTAATTATTTTGCATTTTAGTATTTAATCTGATAATATTAATAGTTATAGATTGCCAGTATAAAAAAAAACAGAAACAAATATACGGAACAGTAGTATTTATGAGTGCATTTTTCAGACATGGCAATTAATAAAGATTCAAATCAAATGACATTAAATTTTAATTCCAATGTATCTATGGCTGTTTGTTACACCATTATGGATACTCTGATAAAAAAATATGCAAAGGTCTAATTATCCCCCCATAAGCAACTATACAAAACAAATACATATAAATAATAGATTTTGGAGCTGGTCGGTAGCCTGGTTGGTAACGCGCTCGACTGTTAATCCAGTGGGCGCGGGTTCAATCCCCGACTTACTCCACTTCACAACACAAGCTTTTAAGCTTTCTGTGAAGTGTGCAAAGATGTATTTGGGTTTATTTCGATAAATCCAGATTTATTTAAAAAAAAAAAAAAATATTATGGTAAACATACATAAATAAATGAGTGGTTGGGATGAAGAACAAGGAATGAAACAAGGGATTGTCAGTTAGATGGATTATTTATGGAAAGGTAATGATGCCTCAGTTGACTTTTGAAAGAGAGAATAGTTGGAGCTAGTCTGATAGGAAGTGGAAGGTTATTCCATAATTTAAACTAAATTTGTACGATTTGTACGAGTTGCCGCGATTATTGCTCGAAAAATTGCTCGTGTAAGTGCACTTTTATGCTTTTTTATTTATTTTCAAGATTCACTCACAGGCAAGCGGACTTTTAATCGACTTAATATTCTATAGACAAGTTCTCCAAGCAGTTATTTAAAGGACTTTGAATATTTAAAAAATCATTTATGGAGATATCAAGAAATTTTAATGAAAACAAATTGAAGGAAAGTCACATACACGTCAAGGGACTATGATAAGTCTAGGTCTATAAGTATTGTACTAGTCCTAGCCTTCCTCCCCTATTAAGGTAATGGCGTCTAGTTACACTGCAGTCATAGACAATCAATAAACCATAGATAAAATCATTAATATTTATTGTATTTAAGTAATAATAAAGCATCAGCCAATGAAACAACTCAATTATTATTTACCTCATATTATTAAAATAATCATAAAAATCAATAACATATTGATTACTGAGTGGTGCACTACAAGCCGACCCTGTATTACGTGACTTCGTTTTGTGATTGACTAATATAAAATCGTTTTATTATTGCTCCAACTTTTTCAACTTATTTCTGTATTAAAAGGGCGTTTCTAAAGAAATTCAGATCTTATGTCACATTTTGTCCAGCTCAAGCTTATAAAGCATGCCAGATTGGTCTGTTAAATTTGCCGTTGCGAAGCACGGGTAACTCAGCTAGTGTATGATAAAATTAAGTCCAAAATAAGAGTAACGTAAACGACAAAATCACTTTTAGCTTATTGTATAAAAAGGGGGATTGAATGTCAAAAATATATCTGCTAGAGTCACTGCGGCTTACCTTAAACATTATATCAACCAAATTACAGCATTACATCTAACAAAAGACGGGAATAATCTCAAGTTTCAGTAAATTTTAGGTAAATAAGAAATTATTTTTATGGAGAAAATTGACAAGAATCAAATTTATAACTTCTAGAGTCACTGAAACATATTCTCATTTACTTAAGTCTTAGGATGATATCTTTAGTATTAGCTGAGTAATCTAAAAATATGAAAACAAGTTTAAAATGTGCAATGGTAAAAAATGGAAAAATACAACATAAACCACGCTCCGCCAAAATATCTATGTAGTATTTAAAAAACACACGGTTCCATAAAAATTAAAAAAATGATTACAAAAAATATCGACAGATGGTGATAATAAGGGTACATGTGGAATATTACGCGCGCGTAGAAACAAATCACTTAGTATTTATAGTAATACTAATACGAGTATGTAAATCCAGCATACCACTGTAGATAATATTGATAGATAAGTATAGGTTTACTGTATAATGTCATTATCTATCTATCATAAATCGATTCTCTCAATTAACCTACCTACATTACCTTATAAGGATCTATGAGGACGAAGGAAACAAAGTAGTTAGTTTGTGTTCTTGTATGTAAGAATATGAACAAAATGTCATTCAAATGGCGTCAACAATACATGGAAATTAACAACTATAAATTTTCTACAATCCTAATAACTGTCAGAGCAAGTATAAGTAGAAAAAAATATGTACATCAGTGTTAGGGGCCTTAGATACACAAAAAAATGCGTCGGGAAAAGTAAAATGACTCAGCTAATACTAAATATATCATCCTAATACTTAACACATGGATAAATGAGAATATGTTTCAGTGACTCTAGCCGATATAAATTAAATTTTTGTAATTTTTCTCGATAATAAATAATTGCAAAATTATCTCTGAAATTTACTGAAACTTGAGATTATTCCCGCCGTTTGTTAGATATAATGCTCTAATTTGGTTGATAAAATATTTAAGGCAAGACGCAGCGACTCTAGTGGATAGTTTTTTTGATAATTCAATAGCGCACGCGTTGAGTGGCTGCGCAGTCGACAAAGCCAACCGACGCTATTCATTTACCTAATTTACAGAATTGGAGCTTTCCACAAGTAGTCGACAAAAATTCCTATTCCTAACTATAAAAATGAGTTGTTCTATAGAAGATCTCTCAGTTTACCAGAAATGACATATTGTTGGTCATTTTATTCCTCGACAGTTCTTCATGGTATTAGGTATGTGTGGTGCATATAGTGTAACCTGTATTGTAACTTTCCCGCCTTATATGTCGCAGTCCAGTAGATAACGCAGTGGTCTGCTTTGCCAACTGCATACAAAAGTAATGCTGTATCGCTTCCTTATCATTCCCTCTCTTTGACAGACTAACCTCCATACTTCAGTAATGCGAGAAAGAATTTTATTTGTAATAGATTGGTGAATATCTGAACCGTACTAAAATCATATTTAATATGCTCTGGATAAAAATTGGGTAGATATGTACATCGAACCTTTATCTAGGGAATGAGCATAAAAGATCTTTTATATCTTGTATAGGTTTGTAAAAAATATACCACCGAATTTTTTTCGAAAACTTCATCTTTTTCTCGAAAATCACAAAGATAAAAATATTTTTCGTATTGATAATATGCATTAAAATCTAGTGAATGACCGTATTTTTTTTTTGAATGACGCGATATTAATCCCAAAACATAAAAAAATAAAAAAACTGTATTTTTAACATTAGATCATGCGATTTTGAACCTTAACGCCAGAGCCGTTCCATCAGACTCCAAAATTATTTTAAAAAACTGTCGATGGGACATTTTTTCACCTATCATATTTCGTCGACAAATCATTTTATAGCTCACCCCTTGCCACTTCTACTGATGCAGTTTGTCACAGTGACACTCCCAATACAAAAACATAGAAAATCTTCAGTTCAGTACATAAGCCCTTTATTATAACTGACTGATTGATAGCCATCGTATTTAGTAACTGATTAATGTAGTTAATACTTTAGTTATATCTCTAGTTCTACAATGCAAATAGCCTTCAATAAAACAACACTTAACACATTACAATTTGCATTGCATACGAAATACTCTATTATGTTTGTATGGGTTTTGTTTCTAACGAAGAGTGCTTTGGTGATTAATTCACAAGTATAAGGCAATATAAAGATACTTCAAGTAGATGTTCTCCATTCATTATGTGTTGGATAAGCTACAGGTTGATTCTGAGTAGGTACACTTGTCAAACATTTGTCTCAATTTTTATTTTTTTGGTCTTGAATCTGGGCACAAACCCAAATATTTTCCTGGACACCTTGCACTAGACTAAAAGCCTGTATCGCAAAGTGTGGAATACATCGCCACCGCCGAGGTTTGAACCTGGCACTTTCAGCTTGAGAGATTGCCGCCTCAACCAACTGCGCCTACCATGTACCTACTCAATTAACGTGGTAAAAAAACTTTTAAATAACAACGCTTATTTCTTCCAAAATTTACCAATTGAAACCTGTTTATGATAAAACAGTAGTACAATATTAAACTGTCACCTAAAGCAAATATGTGTGCAACATTTCAAGGTGCTGGGACATTGGGAAATTATCAAAATTTGAAGAGGAAAATGTAGAAGTAGACAACTACAAAATCAAGTTAAATAAAAGCGTGGCGGGTTTGACTGATCCCCGTTGCCGACTACTTCACTTCACAACACAGACTTTTCTAGTTTATTTTGAAGTGTACATTGTACAACGATTAAGATTTAGGTTTATTTCGGTAAACCCAGACTTATGAAAAAACATTGCCGCAAAGACAATCTTGTGCGTGTTATACGAACACACAGCATTCACTGGTTACCTCACAATTGGGATTAGGACAAAGTAAAAGTAAAAACATCTAAAAGGTACACTGTATACTATGTTGTATGGATGCTGTATTGAAAACGATATAAGAGCTTTAGCAAGTCAACGAAAAGTGTTTGGAAACAACCTGTATATTAATTGATCAGCTGTGATCAAAGAGACCGCCTGTGTTCTACCTGTATGGCATATAATACTACCTGTATAGATATACACACAATAAGTATTTGTTTTAATGCAATTTGTAAGTTATACTACACATCTAGTACTGAATGAATTGAGGTATTAAATATCTTGAGTAATCTCCATACAACTATACTATGTGAATAATAAACACCTATTCAGGTACTTAATTTTATGTAGCCCTATATGATTTATTTATTCTTCGAACATTTTATTACACTTATGCTGGATTTCGCCAACTTGTTAGGTGAGGAATAGCGGAGATAGGAGCCTTGAATTTTTTTTTTGGTGTACAAATAATCCTTGTAAAGGCGTTGGATTTTTCTACATTCCGTAGTATATACAATGCAGTATTCCTATAACAGTGTAGAAGAATTAAGGATGGCGGGTGTGTATATATAAAATACCACCTCTTCCTGTTACAGTATAAATGGCAACAATACGTAGGTACTTAATGTATACGGAATTCGATAACACAACCGTCGTTTCTCGTGGTGTAGTGGATAAGATCCTTACTATGCGAGACGAAGGAAGGAAGCCGGGGTGAAATGAAATGGCGAATGTTTCTCGAGTTTAAAGTGATCACTTACGCCAGCCGAGGTCGGTCGTATGCCCGAGAATGTTCATCCTTAATTCTTCTACACAGTTGTAGAGATAGGAACCACATATCATTATTTTTCATACAAAATTTGTTTGAAAACCGATTATAAGGACGAACGGCGAACGCGTTGAGTAAAAGAAAATCGTGAACGTGTATGACAAATTTTATGAATGTGACAGAAGCAAGGAGTGTGTAGAGATTTTGCGGTCTGGCGTCCTGTCCTCTCTATCGACCCTTCAAGTGGCGCGACGTGAGGCGATAGATAGATAGATAGACATTTATGCAGGTTCGCATAAGAAAATAAATATGTAGTATAGGTATGTTACATAAATAGGTTTACAAGTAGCTACTTATTAGATGTAAACACAGGGTTATGACCAAAAATGGTAATTACCAACATGACAATCCTTGCATTAGATTTATTCTAGAGTTGCATATATGTAGATTAGGTAATATGCAACTAATAATATGCAGAATTAGATGCGAGTACATGACAACCAATCACTAATGGTCACATAACGTATGCATGTCATATAGGTATGGTGCTGTAAATGTACCTACGACGTAAAAATATTTCTAGAGACAGCGTCGAACTAGTAATTACAAATGTCTGAATTACAGGTACTGGGGTATAAAAAAACATGCAAGCAACGGTTTTATTCGAAAATTTTATTTTAGTGACAAAATTATTCAACAGGGTCCTTCAAACACTAATTCTAGTCAGCTATCATTCATTATACTATTGTATCAATAATCTCGATGGTTTCGACCATATTGGTACTTGGTAGAGGTCTATTTTTAAAGAAAAAAAATTATTAAGAAAATTAAAAAATTAAAAAGTATTTGGATTAAATTCCACATAAAATGACTTTTGCTTTTGCGACTAGTATTCAAGAATTTGCGCCCTCATCATCAGGAGGTTGTGAATAAAGTATAAATTGTATCAATATATTGTCTTAGACCCACGCTTTATACTAGTAACATACCAATACACATATAGGTAATGGAATGAATTCTAATCTAATCAAAGATTGATTTATTTTCGAGTCATTCATGTGGACAGTTAAATTATCTGCATATTATTACCATACCTGCATAAGTATAGTACCTCACATGGGCGTCGCTAGCCTCGGAGCTAGGGGGGGAGGGGAAAAAAATAGAAAATTGGATATAGCATGAAAAAAGTGTAAATAGCGCCGCAGGCAATTTTTTTTTGTGAAGCATAGTGGAGAAGGTCGTGATGTGCTTTGGTTTACTTGAAAATGTACATATTACTTTGCACAATTGTATGCATGAAAAACGTTTTGTATAAAAAAGGAATGAGACATAGCGCCGCAGGCAATTTTATTTCATGAAATAATTCTATTTTGATGGATTTTGACGGCGCTATTTCTCATTAATGAAAATGTATGTTATGATGGGAAAACTTGTGGTAATAATGTGATTTTTTGTGAGGTTTTATAATTTAGTATGAAAAAATATACACCTATTCCAATCTCTAGGGGGAGGCGCTGCTCCTCCCTGACGACGCCCATGGTACCTCCTATGTAGCATAATAATGTATATACAAAGCAGGTAAATGTATATGCGAGGACAATCGATTAGATATTAATTAGAGATAATCAGAGGAAAACAATTATATTCACTTAATGAAATTAATAATTCATTACCAATGACGTGTAAATCCAATGCAAGTATCAAAGCTATGCTGAATCTGTTCTCATTCCACTGATAAAACCTGTGCCCAGGTTATGTTGGGCCTGACAAAGGATATAATAATAGCAAATGCCTTGTGTGCCTCAGTGTGCGGGTGTGTGACAAACTGCCTGAAGACCTGAGAGCCCTGGCTTTAGTGGATAAATCAATTTACACAATTTACGTAAAACTAAAATGCAAGTGACTCTCTTAGCATTGGTAACTTCTAGCACCGATAATACTTAGATTTTCGACCGACGCGACAGTACACGGTGGAAGTCCATTTTTAACTCTATATACCTATTATGTAGTTTCAAAACCACATAATGACTTATTACACGATATTGTATAGTGTTCGAGGATTCTCAACCTCATCATTTTTTACTTAATTGTCAAAAGCCTGATGATGAGGATGAGGATCCTTGAACACTAGTCGCGTGTAATTAAAGTCATTAATGTGGATTTTAAACTATATCTATTTTATGTCTTTCGTGTCAACCTTCAAGAACTGAATTTTAAAAAAAGGGTGATAAAATCTAAGCAACTTTAACGCAGACCAAGGCACATTTTGCGACTGTACATTGGGATAAGCTGGCAGAAATCGCAATACTGCGATAAGCTCGCCCTAGTGAACAAATGTTCTAATTTTATTTTAATGTTTACATATGTCTGTATCTTGTTCACCAAAAGTGTAAACATGACAAAAATGAAACATGTACGTAAATATGTAAGAACATTTAGTGATAGGTCCTCTAAAAACTAGCATTATAGTATGGATGGTTACTTCTACAATTTTGTAATAATTATTGTTTTAAAACCTAGAGAGTTACAGACGAAAATAGCACAAGTGTGTACATACTATGTCTTGTAATAGGTATAAATATTCTACACATCATTATACATACATCTTTAGGTTTACATTTTCCAGTATTGTAATGCAAATTATAGAATAACGTATTGAGCGAATAGGTAAAATATTGTACATACTCGTATTAATAGATTCAAACATTTGTTTGACAATTTTAGGTACTCATACTAAATGCCGTTGATTATTAATGAATATTCTAGGTTTCGTGCCTCCGTGACAATTGGGTCTTGCATGAAATTTCACAATTCAGATCGTAAAGGTTTTTTAAACGCACTGAATCACCTCCTGATAGAGTAGGTATTCTAGCCATGCTGTAACAGTTGGCAACATAGCATAACGATCAAATAGGACCACCACTCCTGTCAAATCTAACAGAATATAATACATGGTCCGTCATACTCGTTGTTAAGAGACTGTTATTCCATACATTTTCTTAGCGACGATGATGGCAACCTCGCATATAACGTTTTATGTATTAATCCTACATCATGGCAAGAGAAAGAGAGAAATATCAAGGTGGCGGTGACTGATTCCATATGTGTTCTTCTTTCAATGTCTCCATCACAGTGTTCATGACTCTAGTAAACAAACTCCCCAAATATACATACTCATACACCTGCTCCAAACACCCATTACCAACCTAAATCGTATAGTTTGTCCTTACTTCCTCTCTTTCAAAAATCAATACCTACATTCCTTTTATTAACATTCATTTTCATACCTTCGTTGTGACTAAAATGAAAATGAACAAGCTTGGTTGGGACATGTGGAGAGAATGAACGATGAAAGGATAACAAAGAAAATATACCTGGGTGAAAGAAGAGGTGTCAAGAAGCGCGGCCGTCCGAGAACCACATGACTTGACCATGTTGACCAGATTCTCAAGGACGGACGTGTTCTAAGTGAAAGGAATCGTTATGTTTGTATATAACGAATTGCACGAATTTACGGAAGCCCGAAGTGTGTGTTGGGATAGGAAAGTCTGGGGATCTGTTCTCTCTGCCCACCCCGCAGGGATGCAGCGTGAGGGGATAGCACATGGGATACTTTCACTGCATATTTTATGAACAAAAGTAAAAATGCTCACTCGTCAAAAAAATCATTGTGATAAAATCTAGAAATTTCTCTAGGTGTACTTATGTATTTACTTAATCTAATTTAAATTTTATATTGTGATAATAAATATTTTAATTATCAAATCGTAAAATAAAATATCGAACATATATATTATTGCGTGTGACAGCAAGATGGCGGCCGGAAACGATAAATCCGCCATTTGCAATAAAAAAAACATAGACAATAATTAGTTAAATTCATAGTCGCCATATTATTATAATTCAATTTGGTAGTAATTCATAAAAGTATAATAAAATATAATCTAAAACAGACAAATCTACTTAAAATATTATAGTAGGAAATAAAAATCTCAACGACATTTTGTTATTCACTGATCCTATGGTTTCAAAACAGTGTTTCGTGGGCCCTTCCGTTGCCAACATTGTAAAGGAAAAGGGTAGCTTATATTCTATCCCCTAAACCCGCATCCCTTGCGGGGTATAGGCAAAGAACAGATCTCCAGACATTCCTGTATGTATACTATTTTTTGTATCTTCTTTTTGGTTTCCATACTTTCCTAAGTAAGTATGTGTAAAATTATTTATCTCAATATCCAATAAAGATTTTATTTATTTATCCTTACATACACTTCTTGCCTCCGTCACATTCATGCAATTCGTCATACGCACTCTACGATTCCTTATACTCAAAACACGTCCATCCTTCAGAATCTGGTCTACATGGTCAAGCCACGTGATTCTTGGACGACCGCTCTTTCTGGATAGCTTACTGGTTTACAATAGTGCCTCTAATATTATATGTATTTTCAAGTATCCCATAAAAGCACCATAAGAGGGCACCAAGTTCATTAGAAGGGCTCCCCTAGACAAATTCTTCCAAAATCGACAAAAGACAAAAATATTTTTTGTAAGTCAGCAATGAGGTTAACAAACTTGTCTTTAGTTTTGAATGTTATCCATGTTCTATTGATTTTGATAATATAGTACCAACTTTACCGATATCCATGTTGCCGTTTTGGAGCCTGATATTCCGAATGCGATCATGAATGGTTTAAATCCAACATTTATTACCTGAAACAAATAAAATAATATAATTAGTAAAACAGAAAATACAAAATTACGAGTATTTCGAATAGTTCTCAAGGAATGAGAAGGATCCCATAGCGGCTTTCTATTTTCTGTGCCTGGCCCGCAAATGACGCGTGTACAATGTGTACATATTTATGGTTTTCAAAGTTCTATCTATCTATTCAATTCAATTAAAAAATACCCTCACGCCACATCCCTTGCAGGGTAGGCAGAGAGGACAGAGCGCCAGACAGCCCTATCCTTACACACACTCCTAGCTTCCGTCACATTCATGCAATTAGTCATATATCTAAGTTCCTCTCATGCAAAACATCACGCAATTCATTCATCTTACCTTCCATATCTCCTCTTATATTCCACACACCAATCCGGCATTCTGCCCTCCTCTTTGCGCCCTCCCTGGTACTTGACGCGGCGTGATGGGTGGCGAGCCTCATCGACTCCATGCGTCAAGACCACCACCTAATTCATGGTTTTCAAAGTTATTGACAAATAAATAAATTATCGATGAAATTAATCGATACGAAAATACTATCATAATGAAAATGTCACAGTGATTACAAGACAATAAAACAAAATCATATAATGAGGTATTACCAAATAAACTAGATTTATAACTATGTATTAGCTATTGATCTCCGATATCGACTCCCTTCATAATAAAGCCATCGATCCGATCCGTAGATCGTGATCTTATCATCGGAGAAACTATTAATCATTTTGATAATGATTTATATGTAAATAATTTTTAACTAGATACAGTCATTTCCCAACACTACGATTACTCTCTCAATGTAACTTTTTTCATTTTTTACGACTTCCAGATACGTAAATTTTATGATGAAATTATTGGAGATAGGAAGACCTGAAACAACAGTCAATCTGTGTCCTTTTGAAAATACGAGTTTTTGTCCTTTTTTAAGTTTTTTTTATTGTATTTCAGTAACAACCCACTAAATAAAAATAAAAATTCAACGTTGAATCTTTGAAAATTAGTCAGGTTTTCGATGAAGACAGGTTGTGTGGTTTTTTCCTACAGTGAACAATTAAAAAAAATGACACATTTCTATAAAATAAAATAAAAACTCGTACAAGATGTCCGTTTTTACGAAAAATGCCTCACAAAAAAAGAAACACAGAACATTAAAACCAAACGAAAGCAAAGCATTGGATTGAGCAGTATCTAGTTGGCTTACGTGAACTAGAACAATTCGTAATAACATTGGTCATTTTTAATTCTGAATGCATGTGAATAATCGCCCCGGGAAAAGTAAGATTACTTGCGCTTACGCTCTCATACAAAATTTGAAAAGCTGTCGTTTAACTAAGGAATAGTGTACACAGGTGTTTAAGATATAAAATGCAGTATTGTTGGTTGGTGTATTACAATGTTAATAACAACATTGTAACAAACAGATTATATTATAAACAATTCAGTTAAGAGTATGCATACCGACATTTCAAAAATTTCCAAAAACGGGAGACCTTATATCTCGACAACCTTACTAAATATGCTTTGGAACAAAATAGGGTAGGTGCATTGAACATTTATCTAGGGAATAACCGTAAAAGATTTTTTTATATCTAGTATAGATTTCCCATAAAAAATATTTAAAAACACCTCTGATCTTTTTTCCGAAAGACGGAAACTCGTTTGCGAAAGTCGCGGAGTAAATTTTTTTTGTACTAATAATATGCATTAAAATCTAGGGAATAACCGTAAAAGTTTTTTGATAGACGCAAAATTAACCCCAAAAAATGGAAAAAAACGCTATTTTTAGCATTTTATCATGCGATTGTTCACGCGATTTTGAACCCTAATGCCGTGGGAAATGACCGTGACGTCATTCTTGGTACCAAGCCCTTAAGTTGGGATGATGATACTATGAGGAAATTATAAAACAACAAGTAATCGCTCAATTGTTGCGCTGTGTGTAATTTAGTCAGACTGTCAATCACTTATTCTATGAATAGCGTCAGTTATTAGTGGCATACAAGTTGTGGTATAAGGTTCAATATAATTATTGTAATTGTAATACACAAGCCCTCCCGACTGAATGAAATCGTAAATTGACTGCTACAACAGAAGTCCTGAATCCCTGTAGTCACCAATCTCATTTAATACTATACACGGTGTAAAAATTGTAAGTGTAAGTAGTGTTTTGTGGGGCCACAGTACCAGGTTTTAAGTCATTTTATATAGGTATTACGTACCTACGAGACGAAATTGTGTATGTGTGTACATGTTTATTGTTGTCTAATCATCCGTAGGCCTCATTTAAGGCACTTGGAATCGTCAGGTTTACATATTAAACAAACATCAAAAAATAAAATGCGATACATCAATAAACAGTTACGGCAGAAAATAATGAAATCATTGATTTGATTCTTTTTCTCAATAAACACATAGTGACAAAACAAAACTTAAAACAGGTGTGGTTAAGTTCGATGCAGGTCTGGATGTAAATTGTCCAGAACTAAATTGCGTTAATGATAACATAATTTGAGAGAGAAATCATTATAAAACAGAGACATATTATTATTCAACACAGGTCTGGATGTAAATGGTCCAAAAGTGCATTTCGTCAACAATAAATAATACTAATAAAATAATTACGATGAGTCAGAAAACATCTCTTCAATCGAATAGTAAGATTTATCGATAAGGTACTTTTTCACCTCTCCCCGAAAGGCGATGATTGACTCAATTCGTTTTAACCGAAAGATGCGGGTTAGAATCTCACCCAGAGAATGTTTTTTTCAGAGTAGGTATTCTACACCCTGGAAAAAGTGTACGACAAAATACACACATCAGTTGCTGACTGAGAATGGTCAACGTTTCTCGACAATAAAATGATCACCAGGATCAATCGAAGGTCATAATGCCCACCTTACACTGTAAATCGGTTGATATACATACCTACAGTGTATAAGAATAATTTTTCCTCTGCCTGAATTTGAAGGAAAGAGACGTAAGGTCACGGATGTTCATAGAAAATGTTTTGAATAGGTATAATAATATTTGGAATGTAGAGAAATGGGGTGGGTAGGGAAAGGGAAAGGAAAGGGAGGGAGATTTGGCAAGAGACGAGATTATCAAGTGTGCGTTAATTAACGACAGGAAATCCAAAACACTTCGCATTAAAATACTAATTCAGAGAAATACACAACAATAATAATGAAAATAAATTATTTAACACTCTATAACAGAGGTTCACAACCTTTCTGTACTCTAAAGCACATTCTAAAATATCGGTAGGGTGGCGGGCACCACCTAGTTTCAATCGACAAACTCCTTCCAAAACTTCTCATTTTCCCATAATTGGTTTTTTCGCTACCAATCGGAGCGCGGCATCCCTAGAAGGACGCATTTTTTAACATAACATTATAGACCCGGCAATAACAACATACCAGAAAGCGAATTTAATAAACCTAGGCACTTAAAATTAAAACTAACAAATAAATAATAATAGTTCACATTTTTAATTAATGTTTATGAAAAAATTCTGTCTCTGTCGGATAGTGACGGGCACATACGAATCGTTCCGCGGGCGCCACGGTGCCCGCAGGCACGGGGTTGGAAACCCCTGCTCTATAATAATATCGCATAGAGAAGTTAATTATTAAATTATATTTATTAATGTGTTTACTATAAGGGAAATGACACTATAAAATACTTTATTTATAATATTAGTCTGAGGTAGGACTTGCCAACAATGCCAACACACTTCTCAGTATTATGATGTAGCGCAGTGTACATAGTATCACTCATGATTCAGCTATCCTGATATCACGGATATCAGAGGATTAGGCTCAGATATACTGCTCTATATAAAATACAAGCTAAGTGCCTGAAATATCAGTATGTATTTAGAAAAAAGTGCAAGATCCTTGAATCAAACAATTTAGATCTAAAGCTCGCAAGCAACTTACAAAAACATATGTACGGAGCATATTGATGTATGGCTGTGAGACATGGTGCCTCGCAGCAAAAGACAAAAAGAGACTGGAGGCTTTTGAGATGTGGTGTTATAGAAGAATTATGGGTATTTCCGGGAGAGACAACATCACGAGTGCCGAGGTGCTCAGCAGAGTTGAAGAAGGGAGGCACCTACTTAAAACCATCTACGAGAGACGTGCCCGATGGATTGGCTACATCTTGCACCACGAGGGTCTCCTACATGATTTAACAAACCACAGGGGGCGCCCCCGACGGCAGTACCTGAACCAGGTGTACGAGGACATGAACTGTCCCACATAATTATGTCGAGCTGAAGAGAGCTGCAGAAGACAGAGAAGAATAGAGATCAAGATGTAAGAATTTACTGCAAACCAATCCGCAGGATTGAGACTGGAGAGGAAGATTTAGAAATCATTACAATATTGCATGTTGCATTGCATGCATACAATTGCATTTGTCGGCAAATCTAATTTATTTAAATTATTGATTAATGATTTTGGTATTATACCTGTTACTGATATAATACTAATCAATGGGCATACACCTCTAAATCTATATCAAGGTAATCTTATTTGTGTGGAAAAAATAAATACATACACGTGTTCAGCCATTTTAAACGTGAATTAAAGAAAATATATCGTATTTTTTATTGAAATAAGAAAGATTATACTAATTAATATAATTTGTTTTTATATTAGTGAAAGGTAGGTAGAAAAAATACTGCAAAATATTTAGAACCAAAGAGACATAAGCCAGAACATTCGTGGGATGATTGATATAGAACACGTTGTGTTTTGAATAGGGGTGGCACACATCTAAAATAATCAAATGAAAAGGACATAAAAAACTACAGATATTTGCCAAAACTTTTTAATGAACCACTCTGTATTTCTCCATACAAAAATTAAATTTATACACTGAAACTTGTTTATGATGAAATAGTACTACAATTTGAAAATGCCAAATATCTGTGCAAAATTTCAATACTTCCGATACCTACTGATACTATAGAAAATTGGAACTATGCAAAAACCTATCCTCTCATTTCTCATTTTTGTCTGTAAAACTGTTTTTTTTTGCAACCCTCTACGACCAACGATTTTAAATAAATAAATCTTTCATCCTCTACGACCAACGAATTTCAAAAAATAAGTCAAAAATCACCCACAGAAAAGAAGACAATTGTAGTGTGCTAAAAGCAAAAGCAGACTTATTCCAGCATCAATATCTTGCAGCCATTTTTTTTTTACTTATTTATTTATCTTTTAGTGATTGTGGAGTTTGTGTATTTACACAGTGAAAACACATGATAGGAATATGTTTTAAAAGTTTCAATTTTCACAGAAATAATAAAAAAAAAACTCGGCTGCTATGCTGACCGTAGCAGTCCCAGACGTTTTTTTTAATTATATGTGTGAAAATTGAAACTGTGTGTGTTTTTGAAAATATTTCTATTTATATTTTGTTTGTGGCATCCTTGTAATTGGAAAGAAATATTATTCTCATGCATTAATGTGTCACAAAACCGAACTATTAAATGGATGGTTGGAGATTAGGAACTAAACGACACAATATAAGATATTTTTACATAACAACATACAATAACATTGGCATAACTCTAATGAAAATAGGAACTTACTCGCAGAAATATTCAGAAACACCTGTAGAAGTAATTAATTAATGTAATCATAAAATGTCATAAATTACTTAATATTTTGAATATGAAAAATGTCGCGAAAATTCTTGTTAATAATATTAAAATGTGCAACAATATTTGATATCTCCCTCACGCCGTATAGCCTAAGTTTCGACCGCTAAAAATATGATCATCCCATTTCTTTTTTAATCGAAATGTGATTTAAAGCTCGCGATCCAACTATGACGTCACGGTCATTTAAGGTTCAAAATCGCATGATAAAATGTTAAAAATAGCTTTTTTCCATTATTAGGGGTTAATTTCGCATCAATCAAAAAATCTTTTACGCGGTATAGCGGAAACATTTTACATATATCTTGCGGGGTAGGCGTGGAGGACAGTTTCATTCCAGTCACAACACCCGTCTAACAGTCACTCAATCCTTTATAAACTCATTCCTTATCCAATGTCTCCTTTTTTTGCCTCGAATATTCTTCTCAACGATCTCATTTCATTGCATTCTTAAAATATGTTTACCAAATAAATAAAACCCTCCGTGAACTCTCACGGGTACCGACTAGTAACCAGATATCTTCTTCCAATATAATGACAAAATTACACGAATAACTAGCTGTATGCCCGCAGGTGGCAATATTAGCAAAGCAAAGGTAATAGACGCTTAGTAATGCAAAAACAAACAAAAAATTTGAAATAATCACTTAATTACAAGACATAATAACACTTAATAATGTAATATTTATTTATCTTATCATGTCAAGCAGATACGCCCTTTTGCTTCCGTCACATTCATTCAATTCGTTCTTATACAGCAAGGCTTATAAAAGAAAACTTCAAAGCTACTATTACTACATACGCATCACTTGCGGGGTAGCCAGAGAGAACAGATCGTCAGACTTCCATATCCTTACACACACACTCTTCTTGCTTCCGTTCAAGCAATTCACCATACACACTCCACTATTCCTTTTACTCGTATTTACGTATTTTCGGATTTCCGTAATACGTACATACGTGGAAGTCTAGCCCCCGTTTTCACCAACTTTTACGTAAGAAGGAGACCCCTAAGAAATTTCCATACAAAAACAGAGATAATATTCTATTTTTTGACACGCAGGCCTACCAACCACACCCTAATTCCATACAAAATGCAACACGCAACTCACCTAGCCTGGGCAGAGATATTTGGGCACCTAACGTAGGTGAGTTGCGTGTTGCATTTTGTATGGAATTAGGGTGTGGTTGGTAGGCCTGCGTGTCAAAAAATAGAATATTATCTCTGTTTTTGTATGGAAATTTCTTAGGGGTCTCCTTCTTAGGTAAAAGTTGGTGAAAACGGGGGTAAGTGTACGTGACGTATCCGACAAAATTCAGGAAAGCAGATTACGGTGATACGGGCATGTGAGTAGAGGACCCCCTGAATACATTGGCAACAAGGCACAGTCATTAGTTGTCCCTGGTAGGAGATCCAGAGGAAGACCCAAGCGGAGGTGGCGTGAGGTTGTGAGTCAAGGTACAAGAGACTGTGGAGCATCCCCGGAAGATGCACAGGATAGAGCCGAGTGGCGAATGGCAGACTCCACCATCATGTGGGAATAATAAATGCCCAGGGATACCTTCTGTTACCATGGCCAATTGGTCAATATGTTGTGAGTGCAGGTGTAATGAATGATAAATAACAAGTTTTAATGATTAATAATAAGGAGTCATTTCTTATACGAGTATATGAATCATTAAAATTAATTAAAAACTGAGAAAAATACCTAATATATGTAGAATAAACAATTCTTCATAATTGAATTACGTGTCACATAGGTGTGTGTCACAACAAAATAGAATGATATGGAATTATCATAATAAATACCTACAATTCGCAGACGGACATAATATTCTAAAATGAAGACCTATAATTCTAATAAAAAAAACTTACTGGCTCCTGCTATAGTGATGGGCGATAGCGCCGTATTTTACAGTCGAAATAATCGAAGTCGTTCGTAATTGGCAATCGATTCCAATAATCAGTAGGTAATTGTTGAATGTTTTCACGGTGAACGTGGTTGCTTCTGATTTTCATGCGAACTGTGTTTAGTTTTATTTTGATCGACGACGTTTCGACTGCTGAAACCTTGTCCAGAAAAAGAGACCAGCAGTAGTGTCGAAACGTCGATCAAAATAATAAAACTACACACGATTCGGAAACTCAGAAGCAGTCATGTCAATTGCAATAATTGACTTACCGTGTATACTCGTAAAACTATCGAATAGGTGTATACTCTCGTGGTTCCTCAAAACTCAATTCTGAGGAGCGACCAGAAAATTGTATAGGTACATTATGAATTAACTATACCGATGTAAACAAATAAAAAAATACTTATATCTACCTATTATGTACAAACTGTCAAACCGTCGCGACGGTCGGAGGATGTGGTCAAGAAGAAATGACTCAGATAACTAAAACATAGTAATTACTCATAGCGGAGATCCGTACAAATATTTATACATACGATTGTTACTCAAGAGATAACAGTTTTGCACACAAACATTCGAAAGCTCTGTAAGAAATTTGACATTTTTTTGTTAGTAGTACTTGCAAGCTTTATCGCCCGGCGGGTATGCTCATGGATTTTAGAATTTATGCAACCACTTCTGCATACCTATTTCGTAATTCCAAGTCTTCGACCGTAAAAGATATTTGTTTTTTTATAGCTTATGTAACAGTCAGGCTCAATATGTACTCAAAATATGCAGTCTGTGAGTTCTCCTGTCTAAAACTGACTCCTAAATTACTAATTAAAACATGGATATATGGGAATATGTTTTAGTGACTCTAGTGGTTAGAAATTTCATTTTTGTAAATTTACTTAATAAAAAATAATTTGAAAGTTTCCTCTGAAATTTACTGAAACTTGAGATTATTCCCGTAGTTTGTTAGATATAATGCTGTAATTTGGTTAATTTAAGGTTTAAGGTAAGACGCAGTGACTCTAGCGGATATTTTGTTGATATTCGGTCCCCTTTTTATACAATAAGTCAAAATCTATTCCGTCGCTAACGTTATTCTTATTTTGCGCTTACACTCCCATACAAAATTTGAGGAAGTGATAAAAGAACGATTTTTACTCAGAGAAAATCGTCCAACTATGTCGGAAATCTTGGGTGTTAAAAACAGTGTTTTACACAGTTACAAAGTATTCCTAATAGCAGGTAAATACAGAAATTTCCTGCGACAAGCATGAAACATCACACAGCATGCAAATTGTCAACATAACATGTAAATTACAACACATAATGATATGGTACAACAAACGTCAGGCCTCGAGGCATCAAAAATTCAAACAAAACAATACATTTATTTTGTCGTGCAAAACATGTGTGGGAAAACCATGATTAATATGGCAACATTGTACCGAGGTTCCAAGAACAAAAACTATGTCGCTAGTGGTAGTGTCGTTAATTGAAAAAGCCACCTACCTAATAAGGTTCGAAGTAAATATTATGATGAAGGAAATTACTATTATTAATACTGAGTACAATACGCTCCTCCCATAAATGGATATTTACTTGTCTTTAGACGTAGGTGACAACTGACAAGCATAAGATTATTAAAATAATGTAAGTACAATGACGTTTGCAACCAGTCCGTTGCGACAAATCGTACGATAAATTTATTCAAATCAAATTAGTCACAATGTTGAGTGTTTTGACCGAAGGTTTTTGATGGATGTTGATTATAATAAAATTAAAATCTTTGTGTTGGCCTGAAGAAGGCCACGGAAGCGTCCGGACACTTCATCTCGACTCAACTACCGGCCTTTGTAGCACAGCGGTAGAGTACCGGCATATCAGGTTGGAGGTCTGGTTTCGATTCCAGGTCGCGACAGATGGATGGACTGGAATTGGTGAATGTTACTTAAGTGTAAAGTGATCACATTAAGCCAGCCGACGATCAGTCGTATGCCTGATGGAAGGTCCATCCTTTGCTGCTGTGCACCTGTTGAAATAACTACTTGTAACAAAGTTCTATTGACGCCAAAAAATTGTGGCACTAAATGCAAATTTACGTCAATTAGGGTTTCGGGTTTGACAATGTAGATAGATAGATGCATTATTACAAAACAGCACAATACAGTAATTACTTGAGTCATTATTTCCAACACAATTCCACATTAAACATGAATAATGCATTTACATTTACAGTATTTACAACAATGCATGCACTCTCATGTCGACATCTTGTAATGACATATACGACTGATATAAGACAATTTGATTGTCAATTTGTACGTCGTATGCATCGTTTATTATAGAAAACTCCTAGAATGGTCGGTATAGGTACGAGTGGCAAATGATCCTAAAAATTCGATTCCGATCGAGTTACATTTTTGATTTAGGAAGATAAAATTTGATATTTTTTGCTCCCGATCCAATGATGACGTCATGGCCATTTCCCACGACATTAAAGTTCAAAATTCCATGAACAATCGCATGATAAAATGGTAAGAATAGCGTTCTTTCCATTTTTTAGGTTTAATTTCGCTCCAACCAAAAAACTTCTACGGTTGTTCCCTAGATTATACTCGTAATTCAGTCTTTTGGAAAAAAGATCAGAGGTGTTTTTCACTTTTTTTTTGCGATATCTATCCAAGATATAAATAATCTTTCACGGGTATTCCTTAGATCAGTCATGTCAAAGATACGGCCCGCGGGCCGCATCCGGCCCCCGGGCAGTATCAATACGGCCCGCGATCGCAATGTATCACAGAAAGAATAATCATGTTTTTAGACTTCACTCGAATCCTCTACAAATAAACATCTTTTCCTCATCATAATTTTCTAAAATTAGTACGAAAATCCATCAGTTTCATAAAAAATTGCCTGCGGCGCTATTTTTTTATCACTTTTTCATAAAAAATAATTTTTGCATGCTAAAATTGCGCAAAGTATTATATACATTTTCAAATAAACAAACGTCATAACTTTCTTCACTATGACTAACAAAAAAATTTCGCCTGCGGCGCAATTCACATGTTTTTTATGCTATATCAATTTTTTTTAATTTTTGTGCCTACCCCCCCTAGCTACAAGGCTGGGGACGTCCATGTACTATAAATTAAATAAATAAAATGTTGTAATAATTCAGTACATTTTTTTTAATCTGGCCCGCCTACATATTCTATATTGAATATATGGCCCTCTGCAAAATTGAGTTTGACACCCCTGCCTTAGATAAAGGTTCAATGTATCTACTCTATTTTTTTTCCAAAACTTATTTAGTAAGGTTGTCGAGCTATAAAGTCTCCCGTTTTCAGAAATTTTTAAATGTCAATATGCATAGTTGCAAACTCTTAAATCTCATTTTGCGCTTTCATACAAAATTTGATAAAGCTGAAGCGATAATAGAACGATTTTATCTTATTGTTCTTGATATCAGTTTTTAACTCCTTTTTCCTTCATTTTCCCCTCCTTTCTTCCTCTTCCCATGCTTCCTCCTTCCCTGCCATAAATGTTTTATAGATATAAGATATATATTTTTAACTATGCAATGTGATCTATTTGTTTTGCGTGTGTGCTAATTGTGAACGGATGTTATTGGTCTTGTGTATGGATATTCTCGTACTAATGTACCTGTCAATGTTTGTTTTTGTGACTGTATCTGTTCCATGTGTAATAAATAAATAAATAAATAAATTTGTATTTAGAGAAAAAACGCGTAATTTTAAGCTTTTTAAACGCTTTCAAGGACATGCCGGAAGAATAAACTAACACGCGTTTTCACGTATTTTTAAAACGTGTTTGTTTAATATTCAGATCAACAAATCTGCTATCATGATTTGATGGACGCTGACGTTTCAACTGGCTACTATGTTAAAACAATATTATATAGATCGACAGCATGGATCGTTTTACTCATTGTACGTCTGTCTAATTATTGGAAGTCGATAAAATTTATCGTGATCTATAAAAATCATTGTCTTAACCCTCTGCCCACCACGAAACATAATTTACCTTTTAACACTTCACAGTATGCTTGAAATGTTTGTGTCGTGAAGTGGAGTACGGGCATCGAGGATCGAACCCGCGCCCACTAGATTAACAGTCGAGCGCGCTACCAACCAGGCTACCGACCACCTCATCTACCTATCGACCACCTCATCTACCGATCGTCCCTTGTAGGGAAGGCAAAAAAGACAGTACGCCACACTGCCTGTCCTTACATACACTTATTGCCTCCGTCACATTCATGCAACTTGTCATACACGCGCTACGATTTATTTTACTCAAAACGCGTCCGTTCTTGAGCAAGCATCCAAACCAGCTAATCTTGTGCTGAGCCACCGACATCTCATATCTCTATCTATGTTTGAGAATTACAATTATAGTGCAGTAAGGAGAGGAAATTTAATGGCATTTCTAGGAAAAAACTATAGACATTTTTTTCTCCATCATACTTTACGTATTTGGGTGCGCTGAATCCGAATTTTAACTTTGCCACCTCGTAAATGTGATGCGTTCTGAGATATCTCAGAAAGAAAGAGAAAAAAATGCTTTTTTTACATACTTTGACTCATAATTCAAAAAGTATTCATTTTAGAGAAAAGAAGCTTAGGACAAGAATAAACTTCACCAAATTTCCTATAAAATGACATATAAATCTTTTTTGTTGCATAAACCGTTAAGGCATCAGAGCGAGCTAAAATAGGGGGTAATTTTCACCCTACAGCCAAAAATTATATATGTTTGTAATTTTTCGCTCATAACTCAGAACCTACAAACTTTTGAGCAAAAATATCTAAGAAAAAAATAAAGTGCATATTTTTTTCTTTAATTTATGCTACCAGTGTTTCGTCGACGGACAAACATTCTAGGCGCTAGAGCGCATTGAAGTTCAGTATAGTACATTAGAAGCAGTTTTGACTATTATTTAAACTGATATATAACGATCTAAAAATACTTAATTGTAGGCAATGCACTTGAATATATAAGAACAAAGGCTGTTATATTTATATTTTAAGGTTTGCCACCACTTAATTGTGCTGCGTTTATAGAAATGTCAGAATAACTCAGAAACAATAGCTATTTCATTGTTTTTTTGTCCATATTTTAAAAATTTAAAACTTTGAAGGAATTATTTTATTGAAAAAGTAAACTACATTTAATTATCTATGAATCACTTCTACATTTTTTTTTAATCAGATGAACCATTCGAGAGCCAGAGCGCTTTAAAATTAAATCAAAATGGAAAAATCGTCCAATTACTGTACTTTCTTTGGTTTCTCGCCTACGGGTGAGAAGGTAAGTACTTTTAATGAAAAATTTTTAAAAGGAAATTAAATTTTCTACAAATTATGTCTTTTGAGTTTAAATAATATTCAAAACTGCTTCTAATGTACTATACTAAACTTCAATGCGCTCTAGCGCCTAGAATGTTTGTCTGTCGACGAAACACTGGTAGCATAAATTAAAGAAAAAAATATGCACTTTATTTTTCTCTTAGATATTTTTGCTCAAAAGTTTGTAGGTTCTGAGTTATGAGCGAAAAATTACAAACATATAATTTTTGGCTGTAGGGTGAAAATTACGGTCTATTTTAGCTCGCTCTGATGCCTTAACGGTTTACGCCACAAAAAAGATTTATATGTAATTTTGTAGGAAATTTGGTGAAGTTTATTCTTGTTATGAGCTTCTTTTCTCTAAAATGAATACTTTTTGAATTATGAGTCAAAGTATGTAAAAAAAGCATTTTTTTCTCTTTCTTTCTGAGATATCTCAGAACGCATCACATTTACGAGGTGGCAAAGTTAAAATTCGGATTCAGCGCCCCCAAATACGTAAAGTATGATGGAGAAACAAATGTCTATAGTTTTTTCTCCGCGAAAATACGATATTATTGTACTATTAGAACAATCACCCAAATATGCGTTCTGTCTTCGTGCGATAATAATCGTCCGTTGACTCCCTGAGTGAAAACTAATGGCAAAAAACGCAGCCCAGGACGGCGTTGTGCACCCGTTGGGCATAAAAAATATTCGCTAGCTTTTACTGGGATAAACAGATCGCAGACGTACAATAATAAGTTAAAGATTAGATCTAGGAGTGGATAGGTATATCGATCTAAATAATAATGATATGTATTACGAAACGGACCTTATACAACATTAGAGTGAAGTCTGGACAGATTAAACATGTTTTACGTGATCTGCATATGTTATACAATATACAATACAATAAACATACCTAATGATCCAAAATAGATTGATTTGAAATAAATTACCATCAGTGTGTTGTATGTATGTACTGGTATGTTAATTGTGTAGCAAGATGTAGTTCTAGAAAAGTATAGCCAATTTCGTTTCGACAATAACCAACGATTGAGAGAAGACCATAGAAAAATAGATTAAGTTCGTCAGATTGATGAAGTTTATTAAAAGTAGGCATTTGACGTTTAAAAAAAAATCAAAAAACGATCAAGCCTTAGATGTCGACAACCTTACTAAACATGCTTTGAACTGTCACCTAAAGCAAATATGTGTGCAAAATTTCAAGGTGTTGGGGCATTGGGAAGTTATTAAAATTTAATGAGGAAAATGTAGACGCAGACACCAGTAACTACGACAGATGAAGTTAAATAATATATGCGTGGTAAAAATGGGATTTAAACCTCACTTTTTTCATTCAATAGGCAATCATATAAAAAATTAACATTTCCCTGTAGATTTGGTATGTTGCCGATGTTAAATTTATTTATTTATTTACGCTTTTGGTGAACAAGATACAGGATATGTTAACATTACAAATATAAATAATAAAATTTGTTCACTAGGGCGAGCTTATCGCAGCGCTGCGATCTCTGCTAGCTAACCCCTTCTATAGACCCTAAAGATAAAGTTGGAAAATGGGGGCCTATATCCAGCATGTATTAGAAAAAAATCGGCTGGCGCCCTTTTCAGGATTACGTTTTTTGCTTCTAATTAGTGATTCGTGATTCTTGTGCATAATTTCTTCTCGAAGTCATGGTGACGAAGTCACGTCAACGTATAGTTAGTATGTTAATGTATGTTGCAGAGTCGTGCGGTCAAAATCCTAGATTCCGAGAACTTCCAAACACTGCGTGACAAGTGGCTTGTACTACAGAATAGGTTCAGTACACCACTGTGATATACTTTATGTAAATAAAATGAAAACATACAATCATACTTAGCCATCCATCTATGCCATCATGGTATTCCACACAATAATTACAAGTACATAGTCGAGAATTTTAATCGAGAATCAGCCCCACACATTTTTGATATTTCTATCTATCTACATATACCCTCACGCCACGTCCTTTGCAGGGTAGGCAGAGAGGACAGAGCGCCAGACAGCCCTATTCTTACACACACTCCTAGCCTCCCGTCACATTCATGCAATTTGTCATACGCGCTCTCCGATTACCTTTACTCAAAACGCGACCATCCTTGAGGATCTGGTCGACATGATCGGACCAGGTCAGTGCTTCCTCATTTCTTTTCGCTCACTCAAATATATATTTTTTGTCATCCTGTCATCTTTCATTCTCTGAACATGCCCAACATTTTTGATATTTTGAACATCCAATTCAGTTACATACATATCCACGTTCGCTCCCTATGTGGAGCATGTGGTCGTCACCCAATTTTTCCAGGCTTTTCTGTCCTGAGCCAACTCCGTTGCCTGTTACCATGCCATTCCAGCCTTTAGGTACTATGGACCCTCAATGGAACCAAAGCATGCTTTAATAAGTCAGCCTTTGTTTCGCTTTAAACAGAACACAATGTATCGAAGAATATATAAACTAAATAGTAATACATACCTTCTTAACTTTCTCTTATTAGACACTAGCGTTAATTACCAGGCGATACTCAAATATTATTAGAATTTCCCGATTTAATTACTTTAGATAGGTAGAGAATAATTGTCAGGTCCCTGGAAAAAACGTTTCATTTTGTTTTGTACCTATATCATTACAAAGATCATCAGAGAATTTTTTCCCAGATTTCTGGATTATAAGGCGTTTGTTTTTCTATAACGAAACTGCCCCTCCAAAATCACACTTATCGAAACTTTAATACAACATTTTTTTTAATCATTATTGTTTCTGCAGATAGAAACTAATGAGTCAAATAGAATAAACACATACTCAAGTAACAAAAAAGAATGATAGATATAAGTAGGTACCTTGCCTTACGATGATATTGAGTAAAATTTGAGTAATTTGGCTATTTTCGATAAAAAGTGAAAATCTCTTATGCTAAGTTGGGCTCAAAACATTCCGACTTACCTCTACTATCATCACTTTAAATATATTTATTTATTTATTTAAACTTAAAGTGAACAACAAATACATATAAATATAAAAAATGGATATAGTACTGATTATAAATCGTTGTTCACTAGGGCGAACTTATCGCAGAACTGCGATTTCTTCCAGTTAACCCCAGGAAAAAACAGAAAAAAAGATATATATATATATATATATATATCCATCTATCAAATACCTTGCATATTTTTTATCCTATCGTCATTCGCTTCAATTTCATTGTCACAACAGATTCTAACGTACGGATATACGTACAAATGTACACATTAAAGTTTAATATGTAGTGATACCCTCACGACGTATAAAATAAAGCATAACATTAGATACAATTACTATTGCTATTATATACTAGAAATATTCTGACTGAATTACCGCCTTAAGACAATTCACGACGTAATGTACTGTAGGTAGGGCTGCCACCTTTCACAGAGGCTAGGCCCGGAGATTTCGGAAAATAATGTATTTTTTATTCAATTAAACGTGTTTTTTATTGTAGTACAAATGAAGAAGATAAACCCGTAAAAAGCGCCGCAGGCGAAATTGTTGTTTTTTTAGCAAAGCAAGTTGTGGTGTAAACAGATTTATTTTCTATAAAAAGAAATAATAATCAAAAAGGTTGCGCTGCAGGCTATTTTTTTAAGTTTAATTTTTAATGAGATTTATCGGATTTTCACAATATAATACAAATAATCATAATCAAACACTGCCAGGTGACAGTTAAGCCCCTCAGTCTGACCCGGAGATATACGATGTTAACCCGGAGCCCGGAGAACACCATTCAAACCCGTAGACTCCGGGTCAAACCCGGAGAGGTGGCAGTCCTAACTGTAGGTACCACTAACTGCTACTCACCTAGTCAACTAGCTTTCCATACTTTTGCCAATACAATACTATACCGCTAGGAATGCTATAGAGCAGTGATTCCCAAACTATGGTACGCGTACCACCAGTGGTACGCGACAAGTATTGAGGTGGTACGCAAGCAGCCATGGCCATCGGACATACACAGTAAATAATTAGATAAAACGTTTTTAAGCCAGATATTTCCTATCTTGTCTCGAACATGCAGCACCATTTTTCGCACTAAGAATATTGTATTTTTTCCTATAATTAATAAATGATAATGTTGTCATAAACAGTTGTTGCAGTTTTTATTACTTTACCATTTTGAAGGGTTTTTTTAACGGTTACAGTTCAGTGGTACGCTACTGATTTATAATTTCGTGTGTGGTACGCGAAATTAAAAGTTTGGGAACCACTGCTATAGAGTATAGATACTAAAGAACCATAACATCGTGTCGTACAATGGGTAACGAGCTTTTAAATGAGAATGCTTTAATAATAATAATAATTGGAGTATTTTGGGCGCCGTTTAGCGATAAAATCGCCCCAAAGGTATCTTACATTTTTTGCTTAGCTATGGAGTTAGTAAGAGAGTAGGTTAAAAGTCCTAACTTTCGTTTAAAAATCTATTCTATTCTATCCCCTAATTCCGTGCTCCTTGTGGGGTAGACAGAGGGAACAGATTACTAGACTTTCCTATCCTTACACACACTTCTTGCTTCCGTTACATTCATGCAATTCGTCATGTACACATTTTACAATTACTTTTGTTCAAAACACGACCTCCTTGAACTAGTCGAGCCAAAAGATTCTTGGACCGCCCCGCTTCCTCATTCGTCACTTTTCTTTGCAATCCTTTCATCATTCATCCTCTCTACATGTCCCAACCATCTCAACTTTTCACTCTCTAATTACTTAATTTCTTATCCTATCTTTCAACGTTTCCACACACTTTCTTCAAATTATTTCATCAAAAATCTGACAAAGTTTTTTTTTTGTGTTGAACTGTCTCCTTTGGTTGTCTTATTGGTCATACTTCAGTAAATGCAGATGGAAATTGCTCAGACCCAAGCCATAAAATTGGCTTATTAATTAAAATTAATGGCTTAAAATTATTTGGGGAAAGAACCCTTGAATCTTGAATGAAAACTTGTTGCAAGACGTGTAAAAAGCGTAAGTAATTAAAAAAGTTATATTTACTGTAATATGCCAACAAGTATTGAACAAAACATACGTCTTATGAATGAATGAAAAGTGAATAATTATTATGTGTTTTGAATGAATTATCTATTTATTTATAATGCGTAGTACGAATGGTAGTAAGAAATGGTTGCGTAATAAATCATATGCATTTAGGTCACTAACACTCATGGATGTAAAGAGTGCGTTGTGTGGAGTTAGGACACTCATGCTTATGCCTTATTCAGTTCGGAGTGCGTAGTTTTTAGTCTTTTTTTTTTTTATAGATCTGGGCTACACAAAACCGAATACTTTCCTGCACACCTTGCACTAGGCTAAAAGCCTGTATCGCAAAGTGTGGAATACATCGCCAGCGCCGGGGTTTGAGCCTGGCACCTCCCGCTCGAGAGAATGCCGCCTCAACCAACTGCGCCAACCATGTACTTGTACAATGTACATGTACACTTAGTACTAATGTTTCGCCCTTAAACGTTCCTGAAGGGTATATAGGGAGAATCTTTTTAATCGGTGCATATTATTACATAGCTAACCATGTCATTTCTGAAGCCAAATCAAATCACAAGTTACTGTTTATTGTGGCTTCTCATGGGTCCATCTGGACATTTGGCATCATCATTTGAAATGGCAAAAAATGTACATAGAAAAAAGAAGGAAAAAAATGAAAATTTAAATATTTAGATTAAAATCCACATAAATGACTTTAGATTTCGCGACTAGTATTCGAGGATTTGCACCCTCATCATCAGGCGATTGTGAATAAAGTCTTATAATAACTTTATTCACTATCGCCTGATGATGAGGGTGCAAATCCTCGAATACTTGTCGCGAAATCTGAAGTCATTTTCGTGGATTTTAATCTAAATATTTAGTTTTCCATTTTACCTTAAAAATGGACTTCAACCACATACCGACGGTCAAAAACATCGAGATTACATACTCGTATCTTTTATTCTGCTTTATCTAAAGATCTATGGATGTAATTGTGATTGTGATCTACACACAACACGATAAATCGTGAATAATTCGATAACACCTTTAACTTCCGACGATCTGATTTACAACCTATAATAACCATGTACTATAATGTTATTACTCTAAGTATACACTCGACACATATATACTTTAAATTACAATGATATAAGTGGTGTTAACGATTACGAAGGTGTGAAAATATTACACCTCACTTGTAGTTATCTTATCATTAATTCATTTACTATCATAAATGTATTAATAATTTGTCTACAGCGACTATTTCATTTCACTTACGCCCAACTTTGCCCGGACAATTAAAAAAAAATAAACAAACAAATTTTGAATACATGGTTGGTGCAGTTGGTTGAGGCGGCAGTTTCTCAAGCGGGAGGTGCCAGGTTCAAACCCCGGCGCTGGCGATGTATTCCACACTTTGCGATACAGGCTTTTAGCCTAGTGCAAGGTGCGCGGGAAAGTATTTGGGTTTGTGTATGCAAGCCCAGATCCTTTTATAAAAAAAAACTGGGTGTTTGATAGATGGGTGCATACATCTTCAGGGGTGATAGTAGAGCTCATTTAGGATCTTTTGAGCCAAACTTAGCTTAGTCCAAGGTCTCACGGTTCTCGAGTAATTAGAGATTTTCACTTTTTATCTAAGAACCCCGAATTACTCAAGATTTACCCCAATAGCTTCGTAAGTAAAGGTACCTACTTAGTTCTGTAATTTTTTTGTTACTTGAATATGTTTAGTCTCTATAACTCATTAGTTTCAATCTGAAGAAACAATAATGATATAAAATATTCGATTAAAGTTTCGATAAATAGCTATTTTAAAAATGAGTCACAATTTTGGAGGGGAAATTTGTTAAAAACTTCTCCGATTTATGATCTTTCAAATGATGTAAAAATCATAATAATAAAACATAATTTTTATAAAAATATGATACAATAACTTCAAGAGATCACTACTAATTTAAGCAACATTCCATACATAAATACCACTGAATATATTGACAAGATAGTCATAAAGTGTATAATTTAATATGGAAAGGTGTAATTAGCAATCAATTAAAATATCTATCGCATTTGTCTGTAGATCTACTACTAATATATCTTAGTACGTGTTAACGAGGTGTGAGCAATAAATATCTGAACATTAAAATTATCTGATTTATAGATTTTGCATAACCTATGGTCCTATCTACATATGTCAAAATTTCACTTTTTATAAAGTAACTACGAATGCGTTTTTTTTTATCAGTCATCTAATAGTTTTCTGTGTCATGTAGTTTTTTTTAAATGACATGAATCACTCGACAGCGGGTTGCTTGCCTATAAAAAAAGACTTACCGATATCACAAAGCGTAAAGTATAGCATGTCTTATTACCTGAAACAAACGGAAAGAAAGAAATTAAAAAAATAGTATAAAAAAAAAGATAACAATAAGAATCTGAAAAAAGCTAGTAAAATTGTGCTTCTTTAATTATACAGGGTGATTGGTTTCGTATGTCAAATATTTGGATAGGTGGGTCAGATAGAGGATGAAAAAGTATGAAAAAAGGTTATTTGAATGCATTTCCAAAAAACAACCGTTCTACCGTTTATTTCAACCTTTTATCACTAATACTTTCACATCACTGCTTTTTATGTCCATCTGTCTATACCCTCACACCGCGTCCCTTGCAGGGTAGACAGAGAGGACAGACGCCAGACTGCCCTATCCTTACACACACTACTAACCTCCGTCACATTCGTACAATTTGTCATACACGCTCTCCGATTTCCGACATGATCGGTCCAGGTCAGTCTCGGACGGCCGCGTTTCTTCACACCTCTTCGCTAAACTCTTTGTCTTATGTGCATATTTTAAACTCTCCCAAATTCTCTCATTCGCCTATCCCACGTTTGTACTTCTACAACAAAATTGGCGAACGATAACTGCTGAACTAATAATGTAAAATTTGCATAATTAACTTCAAGTTAAATTGGCACAGAATATGGGAAAAATGACTAAATCAACAGATGGTCAATTTCAATTGAACTTCCTAGATAAAACTAAACCTGTAGGTAGCCAATATAACCAACAGGTGGTCTTTTAAGAGCATCTCGTTAAAGACAGTGTTGCCAGTACTGTATTAGTTCTTTACCTTACTTGTAATTTTAATAAGAAGATGGCAACTCTATGGAGGACAATATGGCAGTCCTTAAATGGTTTTTATGCACTTAATTATGAGGATCTAAAATCTTGCAGCTATAGTCTTAATTACCTCAAAAGAAAATAGAGTTATACACTTCTGCTCTGTGTATAAACTTCTGATCGTTGCAAAATTGATATACCTATATTTTTTCAATTTCACAATTTATTTTTTTGTGAGAAACATTGGAGATAACTACTTGGTATTCCATGTTTAACGTAATAATAAAAACATGCTCATAATTGTTTCTTAAACGAGCAAACAGAAATTAATCTATTTTTACTACATATTTTGTTCCATTAAGTAAAACGAGCAGTTGCCTTAAAATGGAGTTGGGCATGACACGTTGCCAGACGTTCAGATTCTAGATGGACTAAAAAGATTCTCGAGTGGCAATCTAAAACAAGCATAATGAGCAAGATGGTCTGACGACGTGAGGCGAATCGCAGGAAGCAAGTAGATGCAGCATACCCAGGATAGGGATCTGTGGATAGTCAAAGGGGAGGCCTATGTCCAGCATTGGAATTAAAACGACTGAGAAAGAAGAAGAAGAAGTGTAAATAAATACATGTAACCGCAATGAATCGAATACCTACACATATACAATACAATATACATAGTAAGCTAAGCAGTTACACATGTTTAATACTTGAATAGTATGTATGACCACCCACGCACTGATCCTATAATTATTTATTGAACGAGAGCATTGTCTGTGAACTGTGAAATTGTTGGAGACCATAGCGCACAAATAATACCTACCTATACTATAATCCATGGGCGTCGTCAGGGGGGCGCAGGGGGGGGAGTTAAGTTTAGAATATGTATGTACTTTTCATACTAAATGATAAAACCTAACATAAAATCACATTATTGCCACAAATTTTATCACCATATGATAAATTTTCTAAATGTAGTATGAAAATCCATCAGTTTTTTAAAAAAATATTGCCTGCGGCGCTATTTTTCATTGCTTCTTTGTAAGAAACATTTTTCATATTATTGAGGTGGTCGGTAGCCTGGTTGGTAACGCGCTCGACTGTTAATCCAGTGGGCGCAGGTTTGATCCCCGATGCCGACTTACTCCACTTACTGTGAAGTGTACAAAGGTGTATTTGGGTTTATTTCAATAAGCCTAGATCCATTTATAAAAGAAAAATTGTATTATGTACATTTTCAAATAAACAAACCAAATCTCGACCGTCATCACTATGTCTAACAAAAAATTCGCCTGCGGCGCTTTTACGCGTTTTTTTATGTTATATATATATTTTTTTATTTTTGTGCCCCCCCCTAGCTCCGAGGCTGGCGACGCCAATGATACAACCTATCGATTTAATAACTTGTAGTTATCTCAACAGATGTACAGCAAAAGATGGACTTTTCATGGGGTTAATGACTGATCGTGGGCTGACTTAAAAACCTAGAACTAATCGCTGGTTTTCTATATGTAGATGCTTACCTACTTAGCAATTACGTTACATACAAAAAAAGTAACGGTTTATAATTCCCTACCGAAGAAGTTGACAATAGAAATGAATGGAAAAAAAGAAACTAGATTTTGTGCAAGTACAAGTAGGAGACATCGTCATATATAACAGACAAGCCCTCCAGATTGAATGAAGTCGTGGTTAGTTGGCCGAAGTTATGTTCATCATTTAACATAGCAATACAATGGCAAGTGAGGAAAAGATTTGAGTTGGTAATTAGTATAAACACAAGTGTTTTATTTTTTTATTTTATTTTATTACAGGTATAAGTGCAAAACAGATAACAACTATAGATATAGTAAGTAATTGAAGATTAGTTCATTCATAATTCAGCTGTCACCCACAAGCATGCACCACAGTTAAATTAAAACATATAAGTTCATTCCGGTCGTCTCACACACCCATACTCAATCTCGCTCACACACTCACCCATCGCACACGCACACATCAGATTTCACAATTTTTAGGCAGAAAAACAGAATACAAACAAGAATATAAAAATACAAAAAAAAATAGAAGGAAGAGTTCGGGATAAAAGGATGAGGAGGGGGAAAGAGGGAGGGGACAGAGAGGGATGCTCTGCATATCAGGGAGGTAATATGGATGACGTTAGCCTAGCACGTACTTGTCGCTTGTATACCGGTAGAGTAAGTCTGAAGATGTCAATGTCTGTCAATGTATCGTCATAAAGAGATGTAAGTCTATTAAGGGGTCGTCTTAGTCCTGAGTTGTTGTTTGCGGCTGGAGAGTAAAACGTCCTGTGAAGTCTAGTTCTAGTCGTTCTTGTTGAATATCTATCTACTACGTCGTGCTATAGCAATACTTAAGAATATGCATACACAAGATGAACCTACATGCATGTTCATAGTACCAGATTTTCGTAATAAAGCAACATTTTGACGCATACGTCAGATCATTTGTTTTACAAATAGGATCTAGATTACTATACACAAACCCAAATACTATTCTGCACACTTTATAGTAAGCTTGAAAACTTATATCGTGAAGTGGGGTAAGTTGGCATTGGGAATCACACCCGCACCGGTTAGATTAACAGTCGAGGGCATTACCAACAGACAACATCAAAATTGACAAAAAACTATACGCGCCCTTACGGTGGAATCGGTCTACAAAACGGCATATAATATAAATCGTCATACTATTATTATTTTTTAAAAAAGGATCTGGGCATACACAAACCAAAATACTCATCTGCACACTTTGCACTAGGCTAAAAGCCTGTCTCGCAAAATGTGGAATAATTAGATAAAATCTCTCCTTTTTCTTACATTATTTCATGAGCAAATACATAGTGCGAATCACATTGAGGGCTACTAGTATTATAATACGCATGATACTTACATAGACAACGTTCAGCATTTATTATGATGTATAATATAGTATTACTATACAGTAAGAGGCTCTAGCCATTTACATGACAATAATGTAATTACTGCCTACTTATAGGTAGGTACACTACATACACTATGACATGTCGTACTGTACTAATATGTCGCCAACTTATATCTGTGGAGGCCTACACACATATGGTGTGTCAACCTCACTAACGTTGCCTTTGTAAAATGTATCATTTGCGAAATGAATGCTAATGGCGAATGACATCTAGAGATTGGAGTTAACTTGAGAAGGCCATTGCGCTCAGCGACCACAGCCACTAACAAACTTCGAGAGCGGAACACAGCAAACAAGTCCGGTTTTTTCGAGAGAGCTTTCTCTGTCGCGGGACCAATCACTTGGAATAGGCCGTCGGATGAACTCCGAAAAGACCAGCCCATCACCAGCTTCAGGAGCAAGCTGAAAACCAAGAGTTTCAAGACCAGCTTCCCGCGCCCTTGAGATGAAACACATTAAACGGCGCCAAAAAGTCATCCATCATCATCATCATCATCATTAACTGGAAGAAATCGCTGCTCTGCGGTAAATTCGCCCTAGTGAACAATGCTTTATAATAATCTGTCTTATGTAAAAAAATATACCTACTTTGTTCACTTTAAGAATAAATAAATAAATATCCGGGTGGCCGAATGTCAAATGGACAAAAATTTTATGGTGTTTTGAACACGGAAAGTAAGTAGGTTGATATCTACCAAAAATGTAAAATTGCTATAGAGGTGTGCCGAAAAACATTGAGAGATTAAATTAGAGTACTTTAGAGACGAAAAGATAGGTAGGAAAAGATAAAAGAGTAAGATATGAGACAGTTAGAGAGATGAGCGATTGTAACGACAATCAAGCCAACATATTAGATGGTTTGATTATATTGAAAGAATGAGTAACGAAAGGATGACAAAAATACTGTAAGTTTCTGAAAGAGGGGGTGTTAGAAGACGAGGCTGTCATAGAGTAACTTGGATTGTTCATGTCAATCAGATTCTCGAGAACGAACGCGTACTGAGTGAGAGTTTTGCGCATATGACGAATTACATGAATGATGAATGTGACGGGAGCAAGGAGTGTATGTAAGGATAGTTCATTGTGAGCCTTTTTCTTGTGAGCCTTTTAAAAAATAGAATGAAGCACACTTTGTAACAAAGTTTTAATCCGTGTCATATTTTTCATTCATATAGGTCCTCCTTCCCTGCTTACTGCAGATCGACGACCGATCAACTGACGGAATGAAACGTGAGTTAATAAGAGAAAATAAAAAGCCTACCAAAAGCCGGACGAGTCGGATGCCGACAAATTTGGCCGGACAAGAGGTCAAAAAGCCTAACGCTGTCCGGCGGACGGATGGCAACGCTACCTGTGAAATATACTTTTGGAGTTGTAACGACATACAAAGAAAGCGTGTAAAGCAATTTTTACTTGCAACACGTATAATATAATAAAGAGCACGACAATAGAAAATAATAGACTCAACATTTTTTTTAAATGTGTGGGTTTTTAAATGTTCCAAATCACATGTTCCTACAACCATAACGGGTAAGCAGTGACTATTGTGTAGGTGGATTGCTACATTTATTTATTAGTATGCACTATATACCTACGCTGGCCATGGGCGTCGTCAGGGGGGGGTTACTGCCCACTCCTGCCCCTAGAGATTTGTATATGTATTTATTTTTTCATACTAAATGGTAAGACCTCACAAAAAAACACATTTTCTCATCATATCATAAATTTTCTAAAAATGATATGAAACCTAAATGATATGAAATCTTTTCTAAAATGTATGAAAATCCATCAGTTTCATAAAAAAAAATTGCCTGCGGCGTTATTTTCTATCTCTTTTTTATAAAAAGACATTTTTCATACATATGATTGTGCAAAGTATTATATATATTCAAATGAACAAACCACATTACGACATTCTTAACTATGTCTCACAAAAAAATTCGGTTGGCAATGTATTATACTGGCCCCCTAGCTCCGAGGCTGGCGACGCCCATGACACTGGCTTTATGTTAATAAGTCGAAAGCCTGACACAACATGTATTGTCAGACGTCAATGAATAAAAAATAACGGATGATACAAATTATATGAATTATAGTTTATCCAGCCTAAGACGTATGGAAACAAAATTGGTATTAACTAAGTTCAGTGTTGCTCGATGTAATAATTAGACATGGTTATATTTTTTGCTACTTTCAAACTATATTTTAGCAATATTGACTAAAAAATGCGTATTTTTGGATCTGGCAACACTATTTTTAAAAAACCTGTAATGGCTGCAGTTCGAGATACTATATTGAAATTAATTATTGGAGCATTATGTTCTTTTCTAGCACTGCTCTGTAATATTTTTGGCAATATTTCCTCCCAATATGCCACAAGTTTCGGCTGGATCAGACTCACGAGGGTTTCCTTCCTTCTTCCTCAAAATATGGAGGATGAACGTGCATCTAATGTGATCAGTTCGGATCATAATTTAACTAACTTGAATTTTAAAGGGTCCTAAGCGAGTGCCCTGTGGGACTCCATACATTATTTATGCTTTAAAATATGTTATCAAAATGTTTCGTTTATCACACACGACATTGCAAGTTACGATTATAGGAGAACATGCCAAGATTTTTATGAAATGACTAATAGATCTCATAGTTGTAAATCAACAATCTTTATACCAATAATAATATTATTAGATAGTTTATGTATTATACTCTAGATCCTAATGTTCAACCAACACATTTTTGTTTATGGATCTTGTTGATTCTTCGCCCACTATTAACTTATTCCGTTGTAGATCAATGGTTCTATGCTCTCTGATACCTACTACTGTTCACGCATAAATAAATCTTATTGGATCACTGGTAGCAAGCAATTCCCATAATGTGTTTCTCGAAAACACGAGGTCTTTAGAGAAATAGCGTGTTTAATTTTTAATATAATTTGACAACCCCAATGCTTTGCATGTGGCCTGGATGTTGCTTTATAGGATACATGGTCTCCTGCACGTAACAGATAGCATAAACTCTCTTATCTTTTGACATTGCCACCCATCGGTGGCTGATGCCATACGAAATAAAAAAAAAAATACAATTTGAAATTTCTCATATCAAAAAGCGCAAGCTGTTTCATCTGTTTGCTTGTGAGATAGCGGTTCTGCTATAAATGGGTCAATTGCTACTCATTATCCATATATCCAGTATTTCTCACAAACAGTGACAAGTGTACAGGTGATACCAATCAAAATTTGTGAGCTACTGTGCCTTGCCAACGATTTGCTTTATGAACGACAGACCTACACCAAAACAATACCTGCATTTGCCAGAATTTGGATCACAATTCACAGTTTGTGAATCACTAGCGTAGATTACATTAAGAAATATTGTACTATCTTAAATAATGATATTATCGTCTTTATATATCGCTCGTTTATTAAAATTAACAGTTATATCTGTAATAAATATGTCAATAATTGAAAACTACTTGTTGTAAATTTGTAGCGAAGTCTCTGAACAATTCCCGTAGTAAATACTATCAAATTTATGTTAAGATATTTGCAGTTTCTTACGAATGCTGATGTACGAATTGTCTCTGATCCTGCCAACGATATAGGTACGCAAATATATTTGAAATTTTCCATCAAAAAGCTAAACTTATTCAAAGACGCATGGATGGTGCTGGACTGAAATAGCAATGAGCAGGGCATACAGCGAGATAAAATGATAATAGGTGCCCAGGAGCGGAATTCTCGATCTTTTTCTTACCTTAAGGAAGGTCTCCTTAAGTAAGGATACCGTCCGTTGCAAAAGATGTCTCTAACAAAAACACGATTCTCGATCTTTAAGCATTAAGGAAGATCCTTACAACGCGTGGTAAGGCTAAAGTCCTTATTTACACCTTTTTTTTACCTGTGATACCATTGTTGTCCTACTCTATTGTCTCCCTTCTCTATTGTTTCACAGAAGGATATGTCAAAATCCGCCATCTTGGCATTCGATACGCTGTTCGATACTACAAGTTTAAACTTAAAAAAATGTATTTTTAGATCACCTCAGCTGCGAATGGGATAATTTACGACTGCAGAAATAAGTAATAATTATTTTTACTTAGGTTTATGTGCAAAATAAGTTCACGTTATTACAAATTTAACTCGTAAAAACAACATCCTTAAAGTATCGCCAGAGTAAATACCCGGCGTTAACTTAAGGACAATTTTAAGGACGTTCGCCTTCGCTAAGGAATTCATTTGTCATCGAGAATCGCAACATCCTTACTAAGCAAATATATCCTTAAATAGTCGCCTTAAGTAAAGGAAGAAACAATGTGAATCGCGTCCCAGGCTTATTCAATGGACGCTATGCGTATACAGGAGAGGTGTCGTAAGGCCAGGATGAAGGATGAACTAATTTAAGTAAGTAAGCCTGTATTCCAAATGGTCCTAAACGAGGTCCCTGCGGCACACCTCATATCATTGTTTGTATATACTATCAAAATTGTTTTTTTTTTAAGTCATGACATTGCAAGTTTCCTTCCATTCCTATTTTTTCACTCAATTCATGGAGGATGTACTCGTACGTGCATTTCATGTAATTTCGTCTGTAGCTACTGATATAAATGACGTTATTTGACTCTCATAACACTTGTACTACATCAGTCGTTCATACAACTTAGTATGTATCAGTTCAGCCTGTATAAAATGTTACGCATAATATGGCGTTAGAAAGTAAGTAGGTATGTCCTTACATAGTATGAAGTTATGTCGGTTATGGAGCAGACCAGGCCTGACCAAGTGCGGCTGCAGACGTAACACTATCCGGAAGCCAGTGCGAACATCTTAAAGAGACACGGTTAATAATAATCTACATATCATAACCATAAAATAATAACGCAGCGTTTCTAGTACTGATATTAATTAGGGATGCAATTAGGAGGGGAAAAAACATCGATTAAACAATTTTTTTTAGTATAGTTTTTCGAAGTGTTTTTTTACCACGTTCAATTTCTTTAACTGCATCTGCCGTTGTTTCTATTTCTGAATCTACATTTTCCTCTCTAAATTTTAATAACTCCCCAATGTCTCAGAACGTCGAAATTTTGCACAATACTTGATTTAAGTGACAGTTTAAAATTATAGTACTGTTTTATCATAAACACATTTCAATTACACTGAGACGATGGAACACCAGACTGTTTTATCTCTATTCTCTACATACAATTCTTGCTTACCAAAGTACAACGTTGATCCCACAATTTCGATAAAATACACGAATATATCCAAAGTTTAGTTACATTTTCCCTTTTTTATGCAAGTTTCTTGTCTTTGGAAAATACATCTATCTATCTATACCCTCACGCCACGACCCTTGCAGAGTAGGCAAAGAGGACAGAGCGCCAGACAGCCCTATCCTTGCACACACTCCTATCCTCCGTCACATTCATGCAATTTGTCATACACGCTCTCCGATTCCTTTTACTCAAAATTATAATAAAACGTCGAGATTCGGTTTAATGTATAAAATATACATCCCTATAGAAATTCATAACGAATGCTATAAATAAGAAATAACTAAACGTTATAAGCGTTTGTATGTGAAGATGCTACGATTCTATATGATTTCAGAGGAAACAGGGGCGGTCTCTAACCGAGAAATATTATAATTTATTGTCAAAAGATAGATTTATCACATGTTTTATTAAAAATCGTGTCACAATATTATTTTTCTAATTAAGAAATAAATAAAAATATGTGTTATATTTTCTAAAACATGATTTTAGGCCCGCGAGGAATGTTCTTGGAACAGATATAGTTTCATTACGTTTGGCAACGCTAGAAGTTACGACTTCACTTTTTTTACATCTATTTCCTAACTAAGCGTCCCTTGCTAGGTAGGCAGAAAGATAAGAACAACCGGGAAGCTAAAAATTACTTTTCTAAAATAGCATTCCGATTAGCACTCATTTCTTTTCCAACGCCGTTTCATACGATACCACACATGACCTCACACGAACGTTGGATTTCTTTGAAACGCTTTACGTCTTTTTTGTGTCTGAAGAAAACTGATCCATTTTTGCACAAAATCGTATTATCACCGAGTTTACGTACGTTTGCAAAGTTTCAGGTCTCTAACTAGTCAGGAAGCGGGTCTCTAAGTAGTCAGGAAGTGGTTGAAAAATCGATTACAAGATTTGGGCACAGACAAAAAAAAACATAGAAGTGAAGTTAAATAAATCTTGTAAAAACTCGGCTCGTGCAACAATCTCTGAAAATTACATCGAATAAACATTTTAGTATCAAAGTATATGTACGTCTAGTATAGAGAATAAATAGTTATTTCAACTATTGGACTATTGCTAATAATACAGTCCTCTTGTGATATAATTGCTATATATAAATGGATTCATACTAATATCAACTTGATTGTATATAATGTAGGAAAATACATAAGTAAATGTAATACAACCGAACTAACAAACTGCTTACACGTGTTGTATGTACTATTCAAATTCTATCTATCTATCCATACCCTCACGCCACGTCCCTTGGAGTGTAGGCAGAGAGGACAGAGCGCCAGACATCCCTATCCTTACACACACTCCTAGCTTCTTTGACATTCACACAGTTTGTCATACACGCTCTCCGATTCCTTTTACTTAAAACGCGCCCATCCTTGAGGATCTGGTCGACATGATCGGACCAGGCCAGTCTCGGGCGGCCGCGCTTCCTCACATCTCTTCGTTCACTTAGATATATCTTTCTTGTCATCCTTCATTTTCTCAACACGCCCAAACCATCTTAGTTTGTTCACTATTAAAATTAATTTATATATTATATTTATTATTTTTTTTTTTTTAACGCATATGGCAATAGACCCGGCAATTACAAATTCAGAGGTAAATCTCTCAGCCAATTGGCAGCGTCAGCAGTGACCCCGTGGATTTCAGTTAGACCGCGCTCGAAACCAAAAATTGGACACTCAACTATATGGCCCATCGTCTGGCGGCGACCACATTCACAGTCGGGGCTCGGGGAAAACCCCCATCGATGCATAAGGTCTGCGCATCTTCCGTGGCCTGTCCTGATTCTATTAAGCGCGGACCACTGTTTTCGGGGCAAGTCAAATCCGGGTACACGCTCATGAGGATTTTCTATTAGGTGTCTATTTGGGACATTAGCCTCATTCCAAAGGGAATGCCAATCCTCGTTGAGCGTAGGAAGCTGGGGAGAGGATGCCAGTTCCCTCCACAACACGCTCCTTGATGGTAATCTGAGTGGAGGGGGTGAGAAAATATCATTATAACCTGGCAGTTGTGGGTTCCGTTCCATTTTGGTTATCTCCCGTGACGTTATCTGCTTCCTGCGTAAATCAGGGGGAGCGATGTTAGAGAGGATCGGGAGCCAGGGTAGCGGAGTTGACCTGACCGTACCACTCACCATTCGCATTGAGTTGTTCAGTTGTGTGTTTACAGCAGCGACATGTGCGCTATGTGCCCATACTGGGGCGCAGTATTCTGCTGTGCTGTACACAAGAGCTAGAGTCGAGGTTCGCAGCACGTCCGCCTTGCATCCCCAGCTAGTGCCAGCCAACTTGGATATCATGCTGTTTCTAGTCTTTAATTTGTTCTTTAAACCCTCCATGTGTTGTCTATATGTGAGGCTTCGGTCCAGTTTGACACCGAGGTACCTCGGGTTGATGTCACTAGGGACCTCCTCTCCACACATTGTAAGGTTAAGTTTTCTGTTGGCCTCCCTGTTATTAAGGTGGAATACTATGGATGCAGTTTTACTGGGGTTTGGTTTCAAATGCCAGTTTGAGAAATACTGTTCGAGAGTGCTCAGGTCCCTGTTCAGAACCTCCTCCAGTCTTTCAAACTTTTCAGACTGGTAGACTATCGCCACGTCATCTGCATATATGAATTTTCTGGACTCTGTCGTTGGGATGTCCGCAGTGTATAGGTTAAAGAGCAGCGGCGACAGTACCGATCCCTGAGGTAAGCCGTTTTGTATGTACCTGTACCGGCTTGTTTTACCATTTAAGTGTACTCTGAACTTTCTGTCCGACATCATTTGCTCTAGTAGGTCCACCGTGCCTCTGCACCGGGTAGCCCCAGCAAGTTTCTGGAGGAGGCCCCTCTTCCAAACGGTATCATAAGCTGAGGAAAGATCCAAAAAGACTGCTCCAGACTTAAGTTTTTGTTGTAGACCATTCTCTATGAAGGCTGTCAGGGATAGCACCTGCTCGCAGCAGCTCCTCCCCTGTCTAAATCCTGCCTGCTCCATGGGAAGTGCGGCCTCTATTAAAGGTGTCAATCTGGGCAGCAGCACTCTCTCAAACAGCTTGTACACCACTGACAGCAGAGATATTGGTCTGTAGCTTTTCGGATCAGATGCAGGTTTCCCCGGCTTCAGAACAGCGATGACCTTTGACTCCCGCCATAGTTTTGGGAGTTTCTTAGTGTTAAGTACCTGGGAAAAGAGAGATGCCAGCCAAAGGATCGATTTTGGGCCCAAGTTTTTAATAAATTCCGGAAGAATCCCATCGGCTCCCGCCGCCTTACCATTTTTCATCGAACCCATGGCTTTCCGGACCTCAGCCACACTCACAGGTTCTATCAAAGGCGACGTTATGCGACAGTCATCGTAAGTCCTCCTATACGTTTGTTGTATCTCTTTCTTCTGATCACTCGGTACCCTGATGTTCGATGTCTTATATAAGAGGCTAGCTACCTCATTTGGAGTCACTTTGTTCTCCCTTCGGCAAGGCTCCGCCGCTCCCAGGCTCCTCATCAGGTTCCAGCTTTTTCTGCTGGAGTGGGTAAAGTCCATCTCCTCCATCGCCTGCAACCATCTTCTCTCTCTCTCATCATCCAGTGCTCCCATCAGTTCTTCGGCGGTGTTCGTATCTTGGTCAGTCTCATACTGTCGTAGCAGCTCCTCACACTCACTGGACCACCCAGGGATGTAGCTCTTCCGGTGTCCTCTTGGGATGGATTTTCTTGCTGCAGTTTTCAGGAGTTTTGTAAATCTCACATAGTTTTCTGGCGAGGGTTTGATGCGGTTGATGTTTGCATCAATGTAGTTGGTGTATTCCTGCCAGTTAGCCTTTTGAATGTTCCATCTGGGCATCTCCGGTTTATTTATTTTTGGGAAGTGTAGTCCCAGTTCTATCAGTATGGGACGATGCTGTGATTTTGGGAATTTCTGGAGGATTCTGCGTCTGACTTGGAGAGGAGTCCTCCCATTGCCCGAGGAAACAAAGCACAGGTCGGGAGATGTCACCGATCCCCAGCGCCCGGATTGGAAGGTCCCACCCTGTTTTGCATCGTAGATGAGGTGGAGGTTGTGCAGAGAGGTCCAGTCTGAGAGAGTAGATCCGTCGGCATTGTCAGATGTGTATCCCCATTGGGTACTATGTGAATTAAAGTCACCGACATATACACACGGATGCTGGCCAGTGGGCAATGGAGGTGTCGCCCACCCCCGCGATGGTGGCTTGTATATATTGAATATTGAAATCTCTCCCACCTTCACGCCAATGCAGTCTTCATTCCCATCGATGATAGTTGTAGTAGCTTCCAGGGCCGGGGTAACATATGTTGCCATTCCGTGTTTTTCGTGTAGGGCATAGTTAATAAGGGTATATCCTGGTATCAGTAGACGGCTTGTTTTGTCTTGTGGTACATGGGTTTCCTGTATTGCAAGTACGTCAGCTCCCTCTCTCGACATTATCTTGCCTATGAGTTCCGCCTTTGACTTTGATATTCCCTCCACATTCAGTTGTCCAATCTTAAAAGTTTTGAGTTTGTTGCCATCCTTACTTGGATTTTTGTCGTGATAAGTAAAATTGAGATTAGTCCCACTGTTGCTGTGGTCGTCATGGTCCTGAGAAGGACCGTTTGGGCCAGGTCGTCCAGGAGGTCCTGAAGGGACGTTTGGGCGCCTAGTTGGTGTCATTAGTTTCGTACCTGAGAGTTTCAATTTTTGAGTATTGTTGCTTTTTAGTGACGCTTTTATTTTCGATATTTTTTCAGCTTGTATGGCACTACTTACGGGGAGGACCACGCGAAGGTTGACACCACCCCCCCCAAATTTATTATGGTATTTTTCACTTTTTTTTTGAGAAATCTATGCAATATATAAAAAATATTTTACGGTCATTCCCTAGATAAAGGTTCAATGTATCTACTCTATTTTTCTCAAAGCATATTTAGTAACGGTTGTCGAGATCTAAGGTCTCCCGTTATTAGCAATTTTTGAAATGTTAATATCAACTCTGAATAATGAAAAACATATTGTGTCTATAAATAACGAGGATATTAAAAGAAAATGGACTGAAACGAAATCAGCATTCAATGAAACACGAGAAAACAGTTGATGAAAGAAGTTGTATTAAAAATGCTTTTAAATAAACAATAAGTATTGGGTTGGGAAGAACATCAAATGGATATTAGTGGACTAAATCAACAAAACATTGGAAATGGTCGTAGAAAATAAACTCTTCTGAGGTAGGGAGGGATATACAATTCAGTACATTGTTTTCGCAGACTATACTCGTTGATGGAAACCATTCGCGATGAATATGTCAAAAACCATCGAAAGAAATATTGGAGGTAAAGAAATCATCGTAAAATGATGGGATAAGTGCAAGATCTAATGTGGGTACAAAAACTTTGAAAGATTGCCTAATTTCTAAAATTTAGACTACGTTTTTCATATAAGTATTGTGAGGTTCGCCACCCATCACGTCGCGTCGAATACTGTAGACGGCTCAAAGAGGAGATCGCAATGCCAGATCGGAGTGTGGAATGTACAAAAGATGAAAAGATTATGTGTGCGTGTATGACAAATTGCACGAATGTGACTGAAACAAGAAGTGTGTATAAGGATATGGTGGTCAGGCGTTGTTTTCTCTACCTACCCCGCAAGTGATACGGCGTAAAGAAATAGAATAATTTATTTAAAAAAAAACAAGTTTCGATGTTTAAGAGATATTTCTAATCTTCAAAAGAACCAAAGTGTATGCAAAAATAATCTACTATGGAAATTATTTCTGTAAAATAAAGAAAACATCGATGGTTCGATGAAGGTATAAACATCACTAACGGCGGGTGCTCTACCGTGTGTTTAGAAAATAATATTCGCCAGCCAATATAAACATTGTTTAATGTGTTTTTAATCATGATCACAACTGTGAAACCCACATACACAATACATGAAACATACATAGTAGACAATGCATGTACTAGGATGGATAATGTATACAGATTACAGATATACTATATTGTGAAACATGTAGAATTAAGTAAATCGTAAAACTCAGCTAAAAAACCACATGAAATAGATTTCGGACTTGAACAATGTACAAGAATCTGGAAGGCGTAGAGCAGAGTTCGTTAAAATCGAGCGAGTATAAAAAATCGGAGACTGTGTATGTAATGAAATTACATGAATGTGTCGGAGGCTAGGAGTCTGTGTGTAATGACAGGACTGTCTGGCGTTCTGTCCTCTGTGCCTACCCTGCAAGGGACGCGGCGTGAAAGTATAATAAGAAGAACTAATAATACAACTCTTTATTGTAATAAAACATACGAGTATGTACAAGGGGCGTGGTTATTGCCTTGGAGCAATTTCGCACAGAAAAGGTGAGAATAATGCTGATGCCGGAACCACACGCTTGCCGAGCATCCACAAGTATTGTGTTTCATGAGTAAAAAGGCGTGTGGATGGGAATTTGTCTTGGCTCGTGTAGTGTAGGTAATCAACCCTTAATGCCTTTTTATTCATGAACACAAAACTCGTCGACTCGTCAAGCGTATGGATAAGGCATAAGATTTACTTTTTAAAAAATAAATTTAGTAGTAACAAAATTGATACACCATGTATAGAACGAATGTCTTCGTGAGAACAGTGCGTCGACGTATATTATTTATATTGATTACTCTCGGATAAGAAATACTCAATAATCAATTAAACGAGATAATTACTAATTATCGATATGATGTATTATTGCTTTGTAACTACAGTAAATATATAATTACTGTACAGTACCCACCACCAATCATAAATTATCGATTATCGATTGCACGAGTGGGGAACGGCGATCCCTTTGATCTTACTTGTGACTTGAACACTGAGAGGCCACAGTAACTGAACGTTTATTTACACTTTTGTTTAACAAAATACAGTAATAAATATGTTAACATCACAAATATATATTAAAATTTGGACTATTTTGGCACCGTTTAGCGATAAAGTGCCCCCCAGGGCACCTTACATTTTTTTATCACCAAATAGGATCGTCATGAGCAGTGAAAATTATTAAATCACCACATAGGATCGTCACAAACAAAATAATAAAAATAAATCTAATCAATTTTGGCTAGCTCCCGCCATTGGCTGACCAGTGACCGACCCGTAGGTACGCACAAAGAGGTGAGTTTTCAGCAACCTCCTGAACTCCAGATATTATAACATTTGTTCACTAGGGCAAGCTTATCGCAATGCTGCTAACCTCAATTACTCAGCTAACACTAAAGATATCATCCTAAGACTTAAAATATAGAGAAATGACAATATGTTTTCGTGACTCTAGCAGTGAGAAATTTGATTTTTGTAAATTTCCTCCATTAAAAATAAGTCCAAAGTTACCTCCGAAATTTACTGGAACTTGAGATTATTCCAGTGGTTTGTTAGATATAATGCTGTTATTAGGTCGATAAAATGTTTAACGTAAAACGCAGTGACTCTAGCAGATATTTTTTTGATATTCAGTCCCCTTTTCATATAACAAGCAAAAATCGATACAAAATTTTAAAAAGTTAAGTGATAATAGAACGATTTCTACTCAGAGCATATCGCCCCTTAAGCTTGTTGGTATTTCATGGTAGTATCTGTACGAAGTTACGGTAATTTCTAATGAAACATAATTACTTTTAAAATGCTTAATTGTTTATTTGAGTTAAATGATTTAATTACCAAACTCGTGTGGGAATTGGAACCCAGTTGTCTTTAGGTATATCTGCTTAATTTGTTAAATGCCACCAAAAGCCATTTGTAATACAAATTTAATTAACGATTTTTAGCCATTTGTGGATATGGTGAAAAAATAAATTCACTGGCACCAGAACCAAACCATATATGGGTTTTCTTTGTCAAAATTCAAGGCATTTCAATAAATTTGAGGTTAACTCGAAGAAATTCGCCCTGATGAACGATACTTCTTAAGCTTTTTTTTCCTCAACAGAGACGAGAGGCATCTTCATTCACATAATGCAGCGTTATGTGAACTCCCTTGGGGAGGAAGGAGGATGGGTGCTCCGACGCTTACGAGTCGGCTTTGGCTGGCTTAAGCGATCACTTTATGCCCCGTCTCCGAATTCCGTCTGTGCAATGGGTACAGATAAATCCGGTTCTATACCTAGATAATTTAGGTATATCTCAAAGCAATACTTCTTAATCTGTTTTATGTATGTCCATTTTTATTGTATAGGTACATATATTACTTTGTTCAATTTGAGTTGAATAAATAAATAAATTATTATTTCATTGTACTTCACTTTACGAATAAATAAATACACAAATTTTCTGTCATTTTGTGTAGGCACCTAAAATATCAAATCTCAATCAATATTATAATGATATTAACATATTGTTATATTTTATTTTTCTCTTTAAAAAATCTTGACAGCTTTATTTTTTCTGTTTCCTAAATGCTCAAACCATATACTAATAATGCTCAATCGACAAAAGATCCATATTGACCAAATTGATTCTATGTATAATGTATATGTCAAAGGCTTCTGGCCGTTTATGATTTAATAAATAAATGGTCTATAAATTGAGCAGATATGTACTTACAAAATGATTAATCGATTTTATCACAGCGACCAATAGAAAAGCGAATATCCTTACCTGAAACAATCAGAAATTATATTTAGAAATAATTTAGTGTAATCAAATAACAGAACGAATAAAGGAACACAGAAAAAATATTGTGTATTTAAAAAATGATATCGGCGCATATAATTATGGTAACTCGGTTATGTTCCAATAAGCAGGAAGTAATTTAATATGATGCAAATCTGTCAAATAATGTTCAAATTTAAATATGGAACACAATCTATGTGGGAATACAACAAAAGAACCTCACAATCAAAACATTGCACCCTTCCAAATTTGAAATATAAAACCAAACGTTAAAAACGACAAACATACATTCATCTCTTTCCATCTGAACGATTATCCTTAGAAGCGAGAGAGAGAAAATATAACAGTGTGTACAAAAGAGACTACCTGTAGTACACCTGCATTGTGCAAACGGACCGCAACAGGTGCTATTATAATCTGAGATCCTAACAAAAATGCTCTGAATTCATAAAAAAGTGATACACATTCCATAGGTCCATTTAATTTACGGTTTAATGTACAATAGCACTTTTGACACGTGTTCAAAATTTATTTGCGCGGGTATTTTTTATACCGTTTTTGAAGTGTTCTTTTTTTGTTGTACGTTGTTAGATTCATTTTTTTGTTGTTGTTACAAATGATACCGATATTTTATCTTACGGTAATTTTCGCTTTCGTTTTACTTTGTAACATTGAACTGATAATCCAGTGCAATTAAACACAAAGCAGTTCGTCGATGGAAAGTTGTGGGGTAGTCCGGATTTCTTTCATTCTATAAGTACGTGTTTTGGAATGCTGAATCAGAATCCGAGGTTTGCTAACAAAATTTCGTGACAGAACATGGCGAAAAATACAATAAATGGCGAAAATATTCATTTTCTGGCGATTGCTTTATTAGAATTCGAAAACTGAAAACTTTTGTTAGTTATCTTTCTAAGCAAAATAGAAATTTTCGCCATTTTTTCAATTTTTTACCATGTTACGTCAGGAAATTTTGTTAGCAAACATCGGATTCGGATTCAGCACCCCAAAATACGTATAGAATGAAAGAAAAACAGACTACCCCACAACTTTCCATCGAGAAATCCAACGGCACCGTATTATGAAGGATTATTTTGAATGTGAAGCGAAAGAATGCAACGCTTTGAAAGAAAATACATAAATAAGGCATACAATATGAACGATTTACAAAGGGACCGAACATAATAACATATTGAAATTACAAAGGCATACAAAACGGTGTGGCAAGGAATTTAACACTTTCGCCTTCAATGGAATTCAAAATACTGGCGTCCTAAGGAAGAACCGCGTATACGCCACCTTGAAATATTTAGAGTTTTTCATCGAAATTAGTTTTTCATCCCTGTTATCTCAGTTTTGACATTTGGTTTGTTGTTTTCTATCGTCCGTAGACCCATTCGGGCACTTAGACTCGTCAATTTTTAAATTATAGCATATTATCAAACAATAACAAAAACAATAATCATTATCAGATCAATGCCAATCAGAGTGTAAAGGGCTCTGATTGACATTTCGTCATACATAAAAATCAATTATTCAACATATCGTCAATGGAGTAAAACATTTCATCAACAAGGTACTTCTTCACCCCTCCGCGGAAGGCCGTATCATCCAGCGATTTCAACTCTCTGGGAAGCGCGTTTAGCATCCGCACACTGAGAAACACGAAGCTTTTAGAAAACTTTTATAGTATATCTGGTGAGACAACTTGTTTCCAAAACCTAATCTTAAATGACTATAGGTATAGATACTTCCACCCTTTAGTAAAGCAGTCTTCTATTCAAAACAGCCGTGGAATATTATTTCTGAAGTTTTTATTATTAAACTAAATAAGTACCTGGAATTGACTCTCAACTAGGATGTCATGTACAACATGCTCTAGAAATAGACTCGACACAAACCCCAACAAAGGCCAATGACACGAGAAAAATGTCTCCAAATCTCTTACAAGGAAAGTGTAGGTGCATGATAGTGACACGAATATAATTCTACAAATGGACAAGTTTGGAACTAAGAATGTTGTAAGGCGTAGGTTGTTAAAAATTTCACAGATTCTAACAACCATCACGAAAGCATTTAAATATCACAGTTTTAAATAAATTTGATACGTCCAATTTGTGGGATATAATTTATCCACTAAATGGCTCGTCAATATACACGTCCATGTAGGAAAGTCTCACCTAATTCCCGTTCCGTCCGTCATAGATCACGAAGTAGCTAAATTCACAAACAGGGTTAACTGGCAGAAATCGGAGAATGAGTGCCAAGAGGAACATAACAATTTTGCTGTCTTTGCGAGTAATACAATCTATGCCGGGTAAAACTCCAAGTCTCAAAAAACGCACAAACGTGTAGACACTTCGCAAGGCCTAGCCGCAAACATCCTTTGACTTGTGAAAAATTTGACACTAATCGCATCGGATCGGCCACAAGTACCAGCAAGCCTACACAAGCCAATCCAAACGCTTTATCCACACGATTGAATTTGTGATGGCTTGTCGAGGTTTGGACGTTTTCCCCACCCACCATTAAATCAAAATAATTTCGTTTTAGTATAAAAATATTCCGTGGGCTGTATTTTTTTGGTTTGCTTTACAAAACCATATAAACTTAAACACAATATAACAATGCATTTATAGACACACAATAAACACACGTAATCGCTTTTATAAGGATGAGCTGAAAGCTTTGAGCCAAGTAATAAAAAGCGACGAAAGAGATTAAGGGCATGGCACCAGGAATGACGTCACAGTCTTTTCCCACGGCATTAAGGTTCAAAATTGCGTGACAATCGCATGATAAAAACCATTTTTTGGGGTTAATTTTGCGTCTATCAAAAAACTTTTACGGTTATTCCCTAGATTTTAATGCACATTATCAGTACAAGAAAAATAAAATACTCCGCGACTTTCGGGAAACGAGTTTCCGTCTTTCGGAAAAAAGGTCAGAGGTGTTTTTAAATTTTTTTTTTGCGAAATCTATACAAGATATAAAAAATCTATTACGGTTACTCCCTAGATAAAGGTTCAATGCATCTACCCTATTTTGTTCCAAAGCATATTCAGTAACGGTTGTCGAGATAGAAGGTCTCCCGTTTTTAGAAATTTTTGAAATGTCGGTATGCACACTCTTAAATAAAAAAAAAATATAAAAAAAGTGTCTACCTCTAACTAAGTACCTATAGTAGATCATAGCATAGATAAAGATGTCTCTGTTTTTTTATCTATGTACCTGTAAACAATTTTAGATCGAAACGTTTCAAATGCAACTCGAGAAGGATTTAACTCGAATATAATCCCTTCTATTCGATTCGATTGAGAGATTGGGCAATAGGGCGTAATATATTAAACGATAATCCTAATGTTTTTTTTAGGGATTAGTGATAGGTACATAAAAGGATCCAATGGGGGTGATTATGATTATTGACAAGGTAAAGCTTGTAAGTCGACTCGATTGTGGGGCCCCTATGTCCAAGCAGTCAAAATTTTTACTACTTAATTAGTTCAAAATCTCAGCACTAGATTACATACATACTCAAATAATTTCCTGACCAAGAATGTAAGATTCTAGTGAAATGCAGAATTAGCCATAATGAGTATTAAGCAGAAATGACTTTTCGGGCAGGTGTGACAAATCAAGTAGATTTGAAATATACCTAAATTATTTTAGGTATTGAATCGGATTAATCTGCACTGCACAGGCGGAAAAATGTTGCATCCACTCCTCAGCAGATGGCGTTAGCATCGGAAACATTCGGTCAATGTAGAATAATTTTCTTCAACTTCCAAAAATTACATGATTGACAGCAGGATGTGGTGGAATGGGTGAACGTTGCCCTGGGCATAAAGTGATCACTTAAGCCAGCCAAAGCCGACTCGTAAGTGTCGGAACACCCATCCTGATTCATCCCCAAGGGAGTTCACATAACGCTACATTATGTGAATGAAAATGCCTCTCGTCTCTGTTGAGGAAAAAACTGTAAGACCAGTAGAGTTGGGCGTCTTAGGTCTCAGACCAATGATAAATGGAAGGTAAAAAGGTGTCAGATGGGCAAATGAAAGGAACAATTCAAAATGTCACGCAATTGCATATTACTTACCTAATTAAAAAAACTAAAATAACTACCTGATCCTAATTATTCCTTAATTATGGCTAAACAGGTTATTTTTAATGACAACACTGATAAACAAATCAATGCCTAAATAAATAGTAATAAAATAGAAATTCATAATATATTATGTATCGTGACCGGAGAAAAATCCTATAAGAATATTTCTCAACATGAATAAATCCCAAAAAAAGACAAAAGCCCTTTAGCAATGTGCTCAAGGGACGAAAACTCAAATCTAATTGGATTTTAAAATAAAATTAATTGTATCTATTGGTATACAATTTCTTTCAGTGCATTAGAAACTACCATATATGAGAAAATAAACAAATAAATAATCGAATCTGAAATGGGACGGTCAATAAATGAATCCAACTAGTTTGGGCTTAGGATATTTCTGAAGGGCATTTGTATTTTTTTGGATTTATTCATGTTGAGGAATATCTTTCAGTTTTCCCATGACCTCCACTTAACGAGTCTGGGAGTCCATCTGTTCTCGTCTTGTCTTGCTATTGAAAACAGAAGAGGTGTCGGAAGGCCCCAGAAAAGATCGGCGGACGACGTGACCTCAGTAGCGGGTAGACAGTGGGTCAGAAAGGTGAGGGATAGAAAAGACTGGAAACGAATGGAAGAGGCTGTGGAGGGACCAAGGCTGACGAAGAAGAAGAGGAATATTCTTATGGGTTTTTCTCCAGTAACCATTAGGTATAGTAAGCAGTAGACTGAAGATTTTATTACCTATTTTTGCCATAAAACAGGTCTTATTCTTGGTCTCCAACCGACGCCAAGTATCCAACATTAGCTCTACAATTTAGCAATAATAATTAATACCATAAAACCAGTACCCAGTGGACGATGAAACGCAGAACCGAAGAAGACTGCAATAATTAGATAAGTTGAAAACAGTAAAACATCTTTTATGAAGATGTGGACGTGTATCTTAACATGTTACTTCACAAACTATAAAGCTATATGGAAAACAGGATAACGTTTGAAGAAATAGTCGCAAAACCTCAGCAAAAAGAAACCTACTATCTTAAATTATTTTTTGTTTACAAATTATTCTTGTAAATCATTGGATTTCTTCTACATTCAAAGCTCCGCGTCAATATTTCCGAAATATTATACTGCCTTGAAGTCTGAAATGCTAAAAACAATAGTATATTTCCACTGCAAGGTAACTTCAAAAGCAATCAATTTTAAAAATCTCATGGAAAAATCAGAATTCGCAAATAAAAAACAGTTTTAGTACAAAATAAAGTAAATAAACATCGCTAAAAGTCAAGTGTTAATTGATTTCGGCATCTTGTAAAAGGGCAAGAAATACGTGTACTTATTTAACATAACAATAAAATTAAATTAACATAATAACATGTACTGTAGATTTAATTACGAACACAAGTTTTGTACGTAAATATTATTAAATTTAGATTAATAAAATTCAATGGCGCCAGAAGAAGCGTCGAAACTACCGAATCAGATGACATAAAGACATTGTACCTGTAGCGATAATGCTAATTATTTATATACTCGTAGATAGTAATTGTTACACAAAGTGGACATAGATGAAATTATCTTTGGTTAGTTTAACACGAAGCAGTTATATAGAAGGAAGACGGAGATTAGGTAGAAAGCAAAATTCCTGGCTGCGCAACGTCAGAGAATGGACCGGAATGAGACGAATGGAAGATCTGCTCCGGGCAGCCCAGGACAGAGAGGTTTTCCAAACGATTTTGAGCCTTTGATCCTGTTTAGAGGTTTAGAGAATCGTGATATGAATAGTTTTGTCCCTTTTGGCCCCCTTGATAAAATATCTTATAGTCACATTCAGGGCATTCTTGGCTTTTTATTTTGGTTTGGTAATCAGTTCTCCTACCTAGAAGACACCAATTAGCTAGATTACCGAACTCTGAACATAGAATTTAAGACAATATACTGCGAGAAGACGCAATTGAATTGGTGTAGGAGAAATTTTGTTCATAGAGAATATGTTGTATAAGCGAGAAACCCGATACAAAGAAATTTCCAATTAACAAAACTTAAAAATAGCTAACGTCGCTTGGGTGGCGCGAGCTTATATAAATCATCAATTCAAGAACAAGAGTTTCACGTTTCCTAATACTATTTGATGACGAATGAAGATAAATCATTACGCAATTAGCTACCAAGTCCGCCCGAGGGACCAAATAACACAAAAACACTTATCTAATTAAGTTTGTAATACATTTTTTTATATATTCGATATAATTGTCCGTCTTAACTTAATTTAACTGGGCTAGTTTCATAATTGATGTTTTATGACTAGAAGTAAAACTGTATTGACAGCTACTTGTCAATTTTAATTCTAAAATCGGTCCTTAAACCGTACCCTGCGGATGACCATGCATCATTTATAAATTCTCATGACTCATGTTATTATTTTTACGTCAGTTTTTCACTTCAAGGGTGCATCCAGCTTCGGAAAACAGGGCGCCTTACTACTAATGATCGTGACAACACAAGCTTTTCAAGCCTACTATGAAGTGTACTTGAATAATTAAAAAAAAAACGGGCTAAACGCTTATTTACACTTCTGAAACCCAGTTGTAACTGTTTAATACTCATTTTATTAATATGTATATTCAAGTGAGCCCTGTAAACTTCGAATAGTTATTTCATACATTAAGCCATTGGTTTCGATGATGCCCCATATGCAGTATTTAATTACTCGTTTTTATATATCATTTGAGTTACATTTCGTTTGCGCCAGGGGCTTTTTTTTCATACTAAATTAGCATTCTCCTTTGCCCTGTGAAATGAAAAACAGCGCTCTATTCGGCAACAATCATCTGGCATTCTCAAAACGTATCCCTGCCGGAACCATCATCACATATACACAATTTTAATTTTAATAAATTAGTATTATGATGAAATAAATAATATTCCTTAATGACATACGTAAGTCATTATTTTACCTTTACAGGCGATATATCAATTTAACAATAATTTACAATTAGGTTCAGCCTCTAACATAAATACCAGACCACAGAAGACATAATTTAATTTAGAACTACAAACATTAAGAGCGTTTTGTTGTTATTTTTTGTTGCACTAATATACAAAATTTTAATATTGTTCATTAGTGTCAGACATACAAATAAAACAGCGTCGTTTTGAATAGAAGGAACGTTTAAATCTTTAGGAGAATGTGACCATAACGACGGTGCATGTAAACAAAATCTATCCGCTGAGTTTCAGTACAGTCTCTCCGAATAGAACAAAATAATAATTATTTATGTTTTTAAAGTATTTCAAGATTTATAAAGTGAATTGGTAGGTGTATGCACTTATATTGGGGAGGTATCTCGAAATATTGTAAAGATAGCAAGAAATGTCTTTTTATTGGTCCATTCCACTGACCATCGTGTTAAGACACTTTGAAAAATAAACAAACGAGCGAAAGAACCAGCTGGCTATCAACCAATCGGTGTGCGGCATTGCAGGTTATAAGGCTTATCTAGGAGTAGCTTAAGTTAAATATACAAATCTGAAACATACTCGTAGTTATGATAAAACAGAGCTACGATTTTAAACTGTCACTAAAGCAAACAAATAAATAAAAAACTTTATTACATATAAGTTTACATGCAAAGGGCGGATTTATCGTCTGTTGGCGATTTAAATACGCGAGGAAATTTTGTGCCGAAAAGTGCCGGACATTGGGAAGTTATTTAAATAAAGACACGAACATAAGAGATAAAGGTACATAGTAAAATAAAGGCTTGGTAAAAATATGCTACTTCTATTGAGAATTCATAGTTGTATAATATGAAGTCGCAGTAGTAGCAATTATTTCATTAGGGAACCATTCAGTTTGGAGGTTATTGTAATTAAAAAATAAATTCATTATATAGATCTCTCAATCTAGATCTCTAATGTCTATCTGATAATTAATACTTATTGTTTCCAATTCTGAAGATCTATGATCTATAGATATGTGAATCGATTCACTCGGAATGACGAAATCAATGAATTGAATGATACTACTGTTCTAGATAGAAAAAAACTATGCCATTACGAGTAGGCATATTGACATTTCAAAAATTTCTAAAAACGGGAGACCTTATATCTCGAGAACCGTTAGTAAATATGCGTTGGAACAAAATAGAGTAGATACATTGAACCTTTATCTAGGGAATGACCGTAATAGTTTTTTATATCTTGTGTAGATTTCTGAAACAAAATGTGAAAAACACCTCCGATCTTTTTTCCGAATGACAGAAACTCGTTTCCCGAAAGTCGAGGAGATTTTTTTCGTATGTTGATAATATACATTAAATAAAACATATTCTCATTTATCCATGTTTTAAGTCTTAGGATGATATCTTTAATATTAGCTGAGTAATCTTACTTTTAACGACGCTCTTTTTTCGCACTTTTAGGTATTATGGTGTCTTAATATTTGTGATCTCAATTGAAAAAAACGGTGTCATTAAGAATGTTATTGTATAGAAACTGATATACAATAGATAAATGTACCTACTGTATTCAAAATTCTACATAAATCTATGACTCTATGTGACCAGAGAGCAACAGGGAAATGATTCACCTGAATTGAATACGTGACCTTGATTTGACGAACATTGATCAGATTTAAAAAGTGATCATTTGAACCAGGAGATCGAAAGCCGCAGTTAAGGTATATTTTATTTTATTTGTTGGCATGCTAATATATTAATTTATTTACACCTTTAGTGTCATGTCACGTGCGTGCTGAGGACACTCGTAATTGGGGGGTTGACCTGAAATTTGAGTTTAATGTTTTTATTTGTGTACCTATATCTGTCAAGCCTCTGTGAGTGTCTCAATAAATAAATAAAGTCAATCAATGATCAGTCATAAGCCTAATGAAAAGTCCATTTTGTGCTGCATATCCATTGAGAATAACTACGTACCCAAACATAAAAAGTCCAGTATTTTTGACATCAGTTGCCTTCGTGTATTGAGAATTTAAAATGACTCTAAAGAACTGATGGTCTATGAATTTGTGGGTATTCAAACCCATGAACAATTCTTGATAATAACCTCCAAGGAAGGAATGAATGCAGGACAATAGATGGACGAGGAGACTGCTGGAGTGGAGACCAAGGGGCGATAAGAGTCCACAAGGGCGACCACCTACCAGATGGATGGACGACATCAAGAGATTCGCCGGACCCCAGTGGATGGAAATCGCAAAGGAGCGGGAGAAGTGGAGGAGGAGAGGAGATGCCTATGTCCTGCAGTGGGCAAACGCGGGCTGATGACGATGATGATGAACCTCCAAGGTTTCAGTAATGGAGTTTCAACAACATGGGCGTATTGGGTAGGATTTCCCATGAATTCCCAATCGAACCCATATTCAAAGACTATTAAATAATCAGTAGTACCTAAGTACAATAAAAAAAGAATAAAGTTTCGTCCAATTATAGCTTGTCAGTGTCCTTAATTAATTTACAACAGCGCGGTAGTTAAGTCTATTCGATGTTTATTGGTGGTTGTATAATACAAGGTACTCGGAGTCTTTATCAGTATTGATAAATAAATAATTATTTATTATTATCATTGCTTATTATCGCATTAATTACAATAATTACTCTTTACTACTGCAGCTACTGTAACTATAATATGACCAAGCAATGCAAGATAAGGATTATTGGCTTATCTAGGACAAATGATAATAAACTACTTTTATAGGTCCCTCCTTTTGAGATTATGAACGGGGCAGTATATCACTTGCCTTACATCGTCATTTTTTTAATACGTATATTTAAGAAATTAATGATATTATTCGCAGTAGTAGGTACCATTGTTCTCAGTCTTGCGCAAAATTCCTGTATCGCATATATCCCGTGTCGCAAAAGTCCAGCCACCATTTTGACCTGCTAGTCCTACGAAAAAATGGATAAAACATTTTTTGTTTAAGTAAGGATTTTTGTTGTCATTGACCACTTTCTCTTATGTCTTAGCACATACCTAAAACGTGCGAAAAACCGCGTAGGGGGACCTATTCGGGGGGTCAGGGGGTGACGCGGCAAGATTTCGCTATATTTCGATTTCGACATAGGGTGGCCTATAGACCTATATTTAACCCTATGTGTAAACTTTAATTTAAATCACATTTCGGTTAAAAAACAGAGAGGTCATATTTTAGGTGGTCGGACCTTAGGCCCGGAAACTGTGGCATTACAATAAATTTCTAATACTATATCGAACATGATATAATATTTTTTTAGCTCAGTTCAGTACTTTTTAACACAATGGTGACTATAGGCCGTAAATAATTTCGTAGTAACGTATTAGGGCAACATAACATACGCATGGATAACCTAAACCTAATAATTAGTGGATAGGTATTCGTATGGACCACATACGCACATACATCGCATCGGACAATCACTATCGTGAATATAAGACACAAGCCCTCCCGAAATATCTGGGTTCTATGTTACAACTGACAAGGTTGAGAAAAATCAAATCAATGTTTCAAACGCTCAGACCTTTTTTTACACACAGCTGGAAACCAATTGATCTCGTAAAAAAACGTACACACTTTTATTTAACCTCATCTGTCGTTGTTGTTGTCTGCATTTAGTTTTTTTTTTTCACAGTATATATGTATATTGCAATGCACATAGTATCAATATGATATTTTACAAAAGCATTTATATGATCATATCCCCAGACACCAATAGTTATCTTAAAATCTCAATAACATCTCAATGTCCCAGCACCTTGAAATGTTGCACACATATTTGCTTTAGGTGACAGTTTAATATTGTAGTACTGTTTTATCACAAACACGTTTCAATTGATAGATTTTAATTAGTTTCATTCATACATGGAGAAATAACTATAAGTGTGGTTCTAAAAAAGTTCTTCACGATTACTTATTTTGTGCTCAATTTGCTCATACTCTTAGATTGTATCGGTTAAGAAAATTTTCGTTCATCCTGGATATAACGGAAAATTATTCTTCTGGCGAGGCTATCTTTCAGTGGTTGATGCCTGACGACAATAACACTAAATCAATTTTCAAAATTTGCTAGATAGAATCTCGTTATTCTAAAATGACCGTTTCTTCAACAAATAATACCAAGTTCGTGCGAATCGTATTGGTGGATCCTAGTATTTCATACTGACTGACATATAGATAGAAAATGCATGCATATTTATATGATTGTGAATGTGTATGGACGGAGTGTTCGCGGTTCACTTGACAACTTTGCGTGCTCCGATAAAGCGGGTCGCACTACTGACCCACAGTACCGTCATTCCACTCGGTTCCCGGATTATAACCCATAGGAATATTGCTCAACATGAATAAATCCCAAAAATGACAAAAGCCCTTAAGAAATTTGCTCAAGGGATAAAAGCCCAAACTTTCTAGTTGGATTCCAGTAGATGAATTCTTTATAAAATGTTGACTATTTTATTGTCTATCCCATTTCAGATCCGCTTATTTATGTGGTTATTTTATATACTATGGTAGTTTCTAACACACTGAAAGAAATCGTATACTAATAGATACAATTAATTTTATTTTCAAAATCCAATTAGATTTGGGTTTTTTTCCCTTGAGCAAATTTCTAAAGGGCTTTCGTCTTTTTTGGGATTTATTCATGTTGAGCAATATTCATATGAGTTTTTATCCGGTCACGATTCCACTCATATCTGTTTGTACACACACATACATACATACATACATACACAACAATACAATCACATTATATGATCATTATTATCAAGCAGGTACTAACACTACTACAACCATCTCACTCATTCACTGATTATTTATATTGTAGTACAGTAGAAGTCCGATAATCCGGTACGTTCGGGACCGGCTCGGTGCCGGACTACTGAATATTCCGGTCTATCAAGCGGTGCCCCTTCTTTTTAGTGTAGGTACTTTGTTTTTTTAACTACATACATACATAAATAGTAATTATAAGAACAATTAGGTTAATAATTAAACTACAAATACAGTATGCAAATACAACAAAGTTTATTTTACATTTCATATAATGTTTCAAAAAAAGTCACTAATGTCTTTTTGTTTTCTTGACTTTTGGGGTTTAGTATACAATTTATTTCTAATGATATGGAAATCAATCACTTCTGAAGCACTGTAGCTAGTACTAGCCTCAGCAAAAGAGATCCGGAGCGGTGCCGGACTATTGGGCATTCCGGACTGTTGGAAGCCGGACTAATGGACTTCTACTGTAATTCGATTACCTCTTTCATTTTCCTACTTCCCTGATACCTCCGTTGTTAATGTTATCAATGTTATCATTATTACTTTCAATAGAAACTATTACTACTTATTTCTTTTCATTCATTGTAATTCTACATTTCTTTACGTGTTTCTTTTTTTTTTAATATTTTTCTTATTTTGAAGATTGCGATCATTTGCCGCCGTTGAATTGGCAAAATGCTCCGAGTAAAAGTCGTTCTATTATCGCTTTAACTTTATCATCAAATTTTGTATTAGAAATAAGCAACTAATCAATTTTGGCTAATTGTAAAAGGGGATCGAATATCAAAATAATATGTATTTGATATATTTTAAACGCCTCCCAATAAAAGCTCTAAATGTCGAGTGAACAGGCAGAAGGTCAGTGAGGCTCCCTACAAATAAATGGCAGACATATGTGGCAAAGATAGACTGTTGCCAGAGGTCTTGGAAACTGCAAGACACAGGGGTATCCCTAGGGAAGTGTTTTGGGCCCTCGACCCAGCCAAGGATGCTGGGAAGAACCTGTATGTACGTAAATACTACAAAGATTATCGATAACGATAGTGTCAAAGACCAAACCGATCCAGATTGTGCACTGCACAGCGCAAAGGGAACACACGAATTAGGAGCAGGCGGTGCAGTTGACCCAGAACAACACTATTATTGCTTTCGTGGTGGCATCGTCAGAAGATAAAGAGAGCCAAATAATTTTTCCGTAACATCCGGGAGACACTGCTGGAGATCAACTTCTAAAGCATCGAGACAAGCAAGGTATTTAAAGTGGCATTATATGTGTCAGAGAACGCTCTCAGAGGACACCTCTCCAAGATATGTATGCCGGATGGACTGTATTGACTCAAAAAAGCATGAAAATACGTCAAAACAGCACAGAGAACAAACGTAAAGATGTATGTTTGTGCGTACGTAAGGCAAATTATATTACCACTAGAATGAAAAAAATTTTAAACACTATACACAGAGTTGTGCTAGAATTATACAACAATTAGTGACAGTACTAATTACATGTAAAACTGGTTTAAATTACACGGTGATATCAATTGATAACGACGTAACATGAATTAATGTTTAAACTATGTACAGCTGTAGCACAATGCAAACTAGTAATGACAGACACAAGTCAAACTGAAATGAAAACATCAGGAAGCTTGTAAACGTGATGTAATATCTGATGATTATAATAAACAATTAGAAAAAACAAATGTGCTCATGAAAATACAATAATTGGACATTATTCAGACACAGTATGACAAATTGCATGATTGTGACGGAGGCTAGGAGTATGTGCAGGGATAGGGCTGTCTGGCGCTTTGTCCTCTCTACCTACCCTGAAAGGGACGCGGCATGAGGTATGGATAGATAGATAGATATTCAGACACAGACAATAATTATTGCAGTGACTATTAAGATCAATTGAGGAATAAGATAAGAAGTGGGGCCAAAGACAGAGGAAATGGGATCATTAAGAGATTATGCGGGAAAACATTGAGAGATAGGATAAGAAATGAGGTTATTAGAAATATGAGTGACTGAAGACAGCTGTACTGATTAGAAGATTAGAATGAGAGTTATTAAGGTTAGATAGTGTTGGCGTGTTGAGAGGATGAATGGTGGCAGAATAACTAAAAAGACATATGACTGACTGGACTGATCAGCATTTTGCGTGAAAGGAACCGGAGACCGCGTACAACGGATTGCACAAACGGGCACTTTGGCATTCTGTCTTCTCTGTCTACCCCACAAAAGACGTGGCATGAAACAAATACATTGACCATCAACAATGTAAATTTTGTCAAAAGACAATAATTTTAAACAATCTGCAATTTAAACGATTTGAAACACACCTTGAAATTGGAACAGCAAATGACAATTAAATATGTTTTGATTTATATTTAAATCAGAGAAAAGCCATCCGTAGCTAAGATTTTAATTCGTGAGTCTAAGAATTAAATGGTACATTCAGGCGTGATCGAAAGAGTACGGAATGTCTAAACACGAATAGACTGCACGAGTCAGACAAAATGAAGAATAGGAATTGTCTTTAAAAAAATGGAATTACAATATTACTTTGGAATCATTCAAAACAACGATGAAATTTAAGGTCAAAAGATTCTATGGCTGATTTCGAATTATGAAAACAATGTCAAAAACTGATAAAAAATCACGCCTCGAGCAAGACGGTTTAGGGCACAGATTATTTGAAAGTGCCAGCAAAGTACAAAACACTTCACCAATGTATAAAAAAAAATAACCACGGATGATTAAGTTGTAAACATAATGTTATTGAATGAAGAAGTAATGAATGATAAAAAAATAATTCTCACAGAATAAAATAATCATAAAAAGAATTCACGACAGGCATGTAACAAATTATCATCTCAATGTATGTAGGTATTCAGTAGTTGATGCGCCCAACGATCCGTGACGAAACAGCACGCAACTGATTCCCAGATCTATAAAACATGCAATAATCATTACGTCATATTAGATCAAAGATCTAGGATGGTGATGACGATCGGATTTGTCGATAACGGAATAGCAACGTTTCGTAATGTGCACTTTATAATAGAAGAAATATCTGAGCCGTCGAGAGGTGTACCACAAGGCCATATTTTGGGACCACTAAAAACATGCAATAAGCATTAGGAACGTCATATTACTCATAATCCTCCATATTACCTCCCTGACAAGCAGAGCATCCCTCCCTGACCCCTCCTCCTTCCCCCTCCTTATCCTCTTATCCCGAACTCTTCCTTCTTATTTTTTATATTCTTGTTTATTTCCTGTTTTTCTGCCTAATAAATTGTAAAATTTGATGAGTGCGTGTGCGATGGGTGAGTGTGTGAGCGAGATTGAGTATGGGTGTGTGAGACGACCGGAATGAATTTATATGTTTTAATTTAACTGTGGTGCAGCTGAATTATGAATGAACTAATCTTCAATTACTTATAGTTGTTATCTGTTTTGCACTTATACCTGTAATAAAATAAAATAAAAATAGAATAAAATAAACCTAGGATGTTGGTGACGATCGAATTTGACGATAAGAAAAACAACAACGTTGCATAATAAGAGAAGAAATATCTTAGCTGTCGGTGTACCGCAAGGCCTTGTGTTGGGACCACTGAAAAATACATTTTATTTTAGTTTAATTACGACAAAACCGTGAATAAAATTAACAATAAAAATATTCAATTATTCACACAACAATAAACAGATTGTCCAAAATAGTCAATGACAAAATTAAAAGTCGTGTCATGTGAATGAACAATAAATGAGAAGAGACAGTTAACGGTTAAATTTTAACAGTTAAATTTAAGGGCATGGCACCAGGAATGACGTCACAGTCTTTTCCCACGGCATTAAGGTTCAAAATTGCGTGACAATCGCATGATAAAATGGTAAAAATAGCGTTTTTTTCATTTTTTGGGGTTAATTTTGCGTCTATCAAAAAACTTTTACGGTTATTCCCTAGATTTTAATGCATATTATCAGTACAAGAAAAAAAAATTTACTCCGTGACTTTCGGGAAACGAGTTTCCGTCTTTCGGAAAAAAAGTCAGAGGTGTTTTTAAATATTTTTTTTGCGAAATCTATACAAGATATAAAAAATCTAATACGGTTATTCCCTAGATAAAGGTTCAATGCATCTACCCTATTTTGTTCCAAAGCATATTTAGTAACGGTTGTCGAGATATAAGGTCTCCCGTTTTTAGAAATTTTTGAAATGTCGGTATGCACACTCTTAACATCTGAATGAAGCTGTTATAGAAAAGATTTGCGTATACCATGCAAAGCAAAGCATGATTCGATTCCCAAGGCCGAAAGCGAAAATCTGTTTTTATTGACGCATAAAAGCAATAAAATCGCGAATTTACATAAATATTCAGTCACTTGACAAACGAGAAATTGAGTAAGTAAACCAGTTCGATGAATGAGGAAAACAGTTGATCAGCTGTAATCATTATGTGAAAGGATAAAACTAAATAACTAAATATTTCCTACGTTATTTAATCCTATACTATACTATACCCTCACGCCACCTCCCTTGCGGGGTGGGCAGAGAGAACAGATCGCCAGACTTTCGTATCCTGACACACACTTCGGGCTTCCGTCACATTCATGCAATTCCTCATACACATTCTACGAATACTTTTACTCAAAACACGTCCGTCCTTGAGGATCTGGTCAACATGGTCCAGCCATGTGCTTCTTGGTCGGCCGCGTTTCCTTACACCTCTTCTTTCACCCGGGTAAATTTTCTTCGTTATTCTTTCATCGTTCATTCTCTCCACATGTCCCAACCATCTCAACTTGTTCACTTTCATTTTAATCATTTAATCCCCCGCACATAATTTATGATTACTTCTGAGATTGATCCACAGTATTTCTAATGGTCTTATGCTGGATTTCACCAACTTCTCAGGTGTTTTGTATGAAAAATAATGATAATGGTTCCCATCCCAGCTATTCCTCACCTAAAAAGTTGGCGAAATCCAGCATAAGACTACCAGCGACATAATAAGCTCTCCTTATACTGATGGTATTTTTGGCAACAATTCTTCTATCTAGATCCTAGAATTACATATTTGTTCCGGGTTGTAGAATTGGTCCCCTCTTCTTTTTAATATTATTTAGAGCGTTCTGAAAAAGTCAGGTATTCCCAAAACTTCCGTACGACAATTGACATCTTTTTCAACAATAAGGTTCGCAACTCATTCCGAATGTCAGATAAACTTTAGCACAAAGAGATTGGGTGTGTGTTTTTATATACAGACAAAATTTACTGGTTCCCGCCACGTCCCTTGCAAGGTAGGCAGAGAGGACAGAGCGCCAGACAGCCCTTCATTCTCTCAACATGCCCCAACCATCTTAGTTTATTCACTTTCATTCTAGCTACAACACCATTCTTGCAGTCACTCATTTCCCTAATGACCTCATTCCTTATCTTATCTCTCAGGGTTTTCCCACACATTCTTCTTAACGACCTCATTCCCACTGCATTCAACCCGGATTCATCCTTCTTCAGCCGCGTCCAAGTCTCGCTAGCATACATTAGGGTCGGCTACTGGTTATCTGCACAGATTTATCGCAAATTTTCAATAAAAATACAGACATTGAAATCGCTAGCAATTAAATCAATAATAAATGTAGCAACAATCTGACAGTAGGATAATAAAACCAACACGACCTTGCCGTTCAGCACCGCCGATTATATTATGACATACAGACCTACTCTTTCGCACACTGTTGCGTAAATTACATCAGTCGGAGTGAGATGGATGATGACGATAGTAATATTATGTGATTCAAATAACAAATGTCAGTAATTAGATTATACTCCACTAGACGTGACGTGATGACAAATGATAGCTACGAGTATAATTTAATTATAATTATTCATAATCTTATCTGATCTGAATTACTATAATAATTGTTCCATCGAACTCCATACATTTTCTGCAATGCGTATTCTCTCAATTCAGTCATAGAAAAATGTCTAGTGTCTATAGGAGTGAAGGGTGCAGATGTAATTGGAGGCTTTTTGTCTCGTTCCCGAGCATGCAAATCATAGATTTTTACACACACGAGACTTGTCTCTATTGGGGAAGTATCTCGAAACATGTACATATAGTTTTAAGGAACCATATTTGTATGTGAAGAAAAATAAAAGAATTTTGCAATTGAAATTTTTGAAATTATGCTCCCGCTACATGCTCGTCGTGGGTCGCGCCCGAGTGGTGTTCGTGAATAAAAAGGCGTGTGGATTGAATGTTTGTCTTGACGTGTACGTACCCGACGGTTGACGCCTTTTTACTCATGAACACCGTTTGCTCGGAACTCGGACGGACGTGTGGCGGAAGCATTAGATTTTATTATTGCTATAAATTGTTGATTCATTAAAAAAATATGTCTGCTAAAGCATTCGGTTTATAATTTGTTTTATTGCTAATACGTGCTACGAACGATTTTAATTTAAAAAACAATAGAAAATTAGAATAATCCTACAAAAAAAACTTCCAGAATCTTTTAATCTCGAGAATACGAGTTCAAAAACAAACACATTCGGTGGATAGATGAAAAAAAAAACATGAAATGGAAACAGTATAATTAAGTCAAATGAATTAGTGATGGGTCGCTTGACTCTGAGTTGAAATTTATGTGACTGGCAACACCCCTACGTCCCCTACTAATGAATTTAAAGGCTTAAAAGTAGTTGAGTCTAAACGTTCGAAATAGTTGTTTATGTTTTGAGATTAACTGGAAAAATTATATGCTGTCCTATAAGCTGTCATCCGACTTCAGCGCTCTGAATAGTTCTCAGCTAATACTGAGAGAATCGTCTTGAAACTGAAGACAGTGATAGATGAAAGTATAGACTACAGATTGGCTTGTTTTAAAATTACAATATTTGGAAATTCCTTGAGTAAAAAAATATTCCTAAATTACCCCTAAAATTAACAAGATCTGAAGATTTCTCATTCAGTTTTTCAGATATAAAAGTATAATTTAGCCGAAATACTGGTAATTATAATCTTAACAAATTGACTGTTTTAGATTTTCTAATTTCTTCCAAGGTTTCTTTTAAAAATGTATAATTCACTTTGTCGCTTACGTTATTCTTATCTGAGTCCCGTCACTATAAATAACATAGTTATGAATATTGGTGAAAATTTATGTTGGTTATAATAGATAGAACGGAAAATGGCTACTTGTTGATCGAAATAAAGTATGACTCAGTATTAAAGATCTGATAAACAAATTTAATACGGGAAATCAATATACTATAAATATAAAGGAAATACTGCGAAGTTTCAATCTCTATCTATAAACCAAAGACTCCTGACTGACTGACATACTCATCAACGCAGAGCCCAAACGGCTAATCCTAGATAAATGAAATTTTGAATACAGATAGGTTTTATACACAAAACCTTCCACTAAGAAGAGATTTTTGGAAATTCCGCCCCTAAAGGGGTGAAAAATAGGGTTGATAGTTTTTTAGAGTATGCGAATATCTCGGAAATCAGACGTTGTACGAACTTGAGATTTGGCACATAGATGGATCTCCTATTAAAATTAGTAATAGGGTGTTTGGCCAATTTAGATGACAAGATTCTGGTGAGTGCCAATGCTTTTGGTTTAGACAAAAGTATAGTTACCCAGGCAACGCTGGGTAATACAGCTAGTACAAGATATAATAATAAAATTCACAAAGCAGTCACATCTTTTACGGTTGCTCTAAGTTTCAGAATGGCCAATAAAATCAAAGATTAAATAGAACGACACAATATTTCATCCAATCAAAACGTATTCACTGAGTAAAAACTGTTCTATTTTCGATTCAACTTTTTCAAATTTTGTATGGAGAATGTTAGCGCTAAATAAGAATAACGTAAGCGACAATGTTAATTTAACCTTTTTAAGAAAAGCCTGGGAACAAATTACAAGTAAAAAATCTAAAACAGCTAATTTGTTAAGATTAAAATTACCAGTATTTTGGATAAATTATACTTTTATATCTGAAAAACTGAACGGAAAATATTCAGATCCCGTATATTTCAGGGGTGCTTTCTGAATGTTTTTTTATTCAAGGAATTTCCAAATATTGTAATTCTAAAACAGTCAATACATCCATACTTTCATCTATCACTGTCTTCAGTTTCAAGACGATTCTCTCAGTATTGGCTGAGTACAATTTAGGGCGCCGAAGCCGAATGACAGCATTTAGGACCATGACGTTACGAGCGGATTAACGAACTAATCAGAATGTACATATTTTACATTCTATATAAATAAAATTTACGTAATAAATAATTCTGTCAACGGTGAAAAGAAAAAAAAAACGTGTTGAATTTTTGAAAACATCGAATAACTCCCGCCGTAAAATATGAATGTGGCCATAACTCACCGAGTGATACCCGTTGAAAATAATACCAATAACACTAAAGTGCGATACGCATAATGTGAGAATTTGACAGCTGGATTTAATTTTTATATTTATAGGTTTATTATGTTATTAAATTTTAGTGGGCATGCCGAACCGGAAGACATACATACCGCCGGTTTCATCAGTCGACAGTAATTTAACACCGATGACAAAAATAATAACGTCAGCCTAGCGGGAAAATAGAACAACATGGATATACTAATAACTACTACAAAAATGGAAGAAAATTATATTAAGGCAGGTTTTTGTCTAAACAACAAATTATCGAGTAAAAAAAATAGAAAAAACAAGGTGTTGAAAGAATAGTGGTTTTTGGATGTAAAGGGCGGGAACACTAAATATTTAAGTGAATGAAAATGTTACATAAACAAATAAAAAGAAAACATAATCTCTTCTAATAAGCCAAAAACATAATAGAATTAGAACAATATTCCATTTTTAAAAATGTCCTATTTTTAAGTCCCTGTGAGACTCCCGTGTTGTAGAATGGATCCCTTCCACTCTTTTTTTCACGTGTCCTGTGTTGATGCGTTCGTAAAATTCAACAATGAGGTTTGCCAACCTTTCTGAATGTGTCATTCATTTTGCGAAAAGAGAATGTTTTGTGCAATTTTAAATCGCCCAGATTTTTGAATCCCCATTATAGGAATATATACCGTAATAGAAGTAGTATTTCTAAATAGTTAAAAAAAGTTAGGCACCGTTCAATTTTATCGATACTGTAATAACATTTCAAATTCAGAATAGATTCCACAATTTAAATTCAATTCGAATTTAAAACTTTCCTTCCAAAGAGAAAGGACGAACGTCACGAGAAATGGTGACGAAAAAATTTCAACGTAAGTCAATCATTCCACATTGACATTGGCCAAGTGAATATCGCCCTTCGTACATTTCAACGATGAATGTCGTAAGGAACATGTCGCACTACAAGATTTGGTTACATTTACGCAATTATTGCTGTTACTCTCGCGCAGTTCGACGACCTTAAGATTTATTTTTAAAAACATGCACATTCAACTCGCATATGTTTACATCACAGGTTTACAAACTTAACGAAATCGAAATGATTTACAGTCCATTTTCTTTCAGAAGTCTCACGGAACAAACTTGGTTTAGTGTTGCTTGATGTGATAATAAGATATAATTACATTTTTTCGCTACTTTCAAATTATATTTCAGAACTGTTGTTTAAAAAAAAACTAACCAATTTTTTTATTGTTAGAATAACCTGGCATCTTTGGTTTCAAACTTGTGATGGCGGTGTTTATTTTTTTCTTTTTCCAACTCGCAAAACTATCTTGCCTTTAAAATGATTTCTCTAACGCTGCTCTGTAATATTTTCGGCATTGTAGGTTACTTGTAAAAGATACAATGTGAGAATATTGCAGACCTTTGACAGCTCTTATAACAAGATTCGACAATCAGGGCTACCAAAAATACAATATTGAACTCCACTTGGCTGCCAAGATATAGTGATAGATAATGGTTCAACACTTTTACATATAAGGTAAAACTAAATGGATACGCATACGCTTACTTCCGCTGAGAAAGATGAATGAAAAATGATTTGAGATACCTATACTTACCTAAACTATTTTAGGCATGGAACCGGAATTTATCTGCATTGCACAGACGGAAATACATTACAGTTTTTTCCTGAACAGAGACGAGAGGCATCTTAATTCACATAATGTAGCGTTATGTGAACTCCCTTGGGGTAGGAACTAGGAAGCGTAATGAATGAAAAAGATTCAAAATTGACATGTTTGGAATCTCTAGTCATTGACAACATTATGATTATTCACCATCTCTGTCTTAATGTGTTCCTGGTTCCCTCTCTCTCCCTCTCTCCAGACCCCCACCAAGACACGTGACACAGACTACCATTATACGAGTCTGTTCCTCCGAATGAACGTATGGATTTAATTATATCATCTCGCCACGTGGAATGGAATCGAAGAAATCAAGAAGGATAATGCACGCATTGTTTTCAGCAACTAGTGTTGCAAGTATAATTCTACACAGTCCAGAATTGTCGAAACCACTTCACATTCAGTTATTGGGTGTTGCCATAAGCAGTGTCCGTTTTTTTAATAAAAATGCCCTCTTTTTTTCTGTGCAATCTTTTAAGGCCCTCCACATCCCCGGGTAGCTCAGGCGCATTAATAGCGACCTCCGTACCCGCACTTCTAGGCAAATCTTATTAAGAGGTGGGCCCAGGGTTAGCCTTAAGGGAGCCCCCCGGCAAACCCGACCCCTAAATTACATTTCTTCATCAGCCTATCCTCGTCCACTCCTGAATAAAGGCTTCCTCCATTTGCCTCCATGTTGTCCTGTCCTGTGCAGACTGCATCCAAGTCGCGCCGACATGTCGGACCAGGACCATAAATTAAACAAAATAGTAAAGTTTATACATAGTACGAAAAAAGGTAATTTTCTGGTCTTCAAGATGCTGCGTGCTTTCTTTTGCGCTACGTTAGGAAAATATAGACTCAGACACCTATAAAAACTACGACAGATGCAGTTAAATAAAAGTTTAGTAAAAACGGGAGCCAGAAATCATAGAACATCCATAAATGAGAGTTTTTCATATATAAGACGTAGATATCTAAAGTTACTTTGCATAAGAACAAAACCTCAAGATTCTTGAATAAATTCTCAAGATAAAACAATAGAACACGTTTCTGAGTGACAACTGAACGAGATAAAACAAATGCATGCATGATAAGTCACACACATGCCCTTGGAACCATAAAAAATACAATAGTACATACAGAGACCTATGTTCATAATAACGAAATTATCACCGAGTATGTATGTAGGTAGGTACCTACGTGCCCATATTACAGACAAAGACAATATTATCTATGTAATTATCATCTGTGTATCTTTTATCTATGAGTATTTATAAGACAAAGACACGCAGCGTCATAGGAACAGATTTGCGTTCGTTCAAAATTGGAACTATAATTTGAAATCCCACACGATGATAAATCATTGTTGCCATATTGAAAAAATGACAATATTAATGAATAATGTCTTGTGGGTAGAACTGAAAAATATGTTGTATCTGAATGCTGTCTCAATGGATGGATTTTGATTTTTGTTTGAAAGGTACCTACCTAGTTTCAATGTACTTGTGCACTGTATTATGTTAGCTATAGTTTCTATTGCTTATATATGTTGTTAAATATTGATATGATTGGAAGTGTTGTATTATAAGTTATAATTATTAGGAATATGTTTCATGCTCCCCTCCCTTTACACAAGTGTCACTTTTTGAGGGAGGGTATAATGTTATTATATTTATTTAAGATAATCACTGTAGAACCTAAAAAAATGTATTGTTATTAATGTCAAAAGTTCAATAAAAAAAAAATAATAACGATTTTTAGGTATACAGTACTTTTTATTACCACGCCAGGAACAGAGTCCTAAAAATTATGTATAAGAAGTCAACAATCATATCAAGTTATGAAAAAAATCAGTAAGGAATTAGACACATTGCAGTCAGTAATACAAATCTAGTAATTTGGCACTATAATTAAATTTTGCGCAAGGTAACACTGGATGACGAATTAGGCGCCCCCTTGCGGCGTTCTATTTTTAAATTGACAGACAGATGCACATACCTATACATCATCACAATGTATAAATGAATAGTTGAGTATTTCATACTTTGTCGGTAGTTATTACAAATTACAATATTGTTAACTATTACACTGATTACAATAATTATTACAAAAACCAAAAACAATTGACACGCGATAATGATATTACTGTTATTGTATTCAGGAATTCAAATGCATTCGGTTTGGATTCCATTTTTAAACAAAAAAGTGTGAATTCAAACAAACGAACAATAACATCTTAATAGTTTAAACAAAGTAAATGTCATGAAAGGTCAAACAACGATAATGCGTAGCTTTTTTTTCTTGACAACAAAAAAGTTAAAAGGGACGTTATGCTGTGAGTAAAAATCGTTCTATATCGCTTCAGTTTTTTCAAATTTTGTATGAGAGTGTAAGCGTAAAATAAGAATAAAGTAAGCGACAAAATCGATTTTGGCGGGGACCGAATATCAAACAAATATCTACTAGAATCACTGCGTCTTACCATAAACATTTCATCAACCAAATTACAGAATTATTTCTAACAAACTACAGTAAAAATCTCAAGTTACGGTAAATTTCAGAGGTAACTTTGGAATCATTTTTTATCGAAAATATTTACAAATATCTAATTTCTAACTGCTAGAGTCACTAAAACATATTCTCATTTATCCATGTTTCAAGTCTTAGGATGATATCTTCAGTATTAACTAAGTAATCTTACTTTTTATTTTTTGTCATGTTTGCTATTATGACCCCTTAAGTAGATGCCCACAATAATGCAAAAAAATTATACCTCTGCTTAATTCGATAATTTATCGTCCGTAAAATTTCATTCACAAAAAAAAGGATGCATCATCACCCAAAGAGGTGACGTACCTACTCCCAAATTGTGAAATTTTCAGATACAAAAAGGTCGGATAAATTCGTACCCACAATTATATTTGTGCTATACTTTTATATGTGGGCGTCAACTGTATAAGTAACGCGGTAGAGTGAGCGAGATGAGAGATAAGTGGGGTACCTACGCGCCGCGCAGTACTGAGACACACACACGTACAAGGGGCGAACACGTGTCCGGGAAAACTCTCCTATTTCCCTCACTATTTCAGCGACGCGTTCCAAATTCAAACACGCCCTTCCATGGACAACAAGAACAAAGATGGCGTCCGCAGAAACGTCAAAATTTCCCTCCGTTTTCAGTTATTATAAAGTGGATCACCGGGTGTATGGATTGTGATTATATTATTTCTCGAGTTTGTTATCTCGCGTTGGCGCCGAATCGGATATCGTAATAATAAGAATAATAAGAATGAACGACACAATCACAATGTATTGTATTGAGGTGTTCCGGCATTCCGGTGTCGTCTCAATACACACACAGTTATTATTATTACTAGTGGGTCCCGTGAACACTACATTCACGAAATTTGGCATTTTTTATTAACTAACTACTCATACTGCCAGCCTTCCACGCCCTTCGAAGGAAGATATCAGAGAGGGTCTTGGTCTTGCCTACTTTATTGTTTTCTATCGTCCGTACCTGGACTCGTCAATTTTTACAGATAATATGCAATTTTACAATTAACAATAACAAAAATAATTATCAAATCAATGCCAATCAGAGTGTACATAAAATCAATTATTAAAAAACTTTATCAACGAGGTACTTCTTCACCCTCCGCGTAAGGCCGTATCATCCAGCGATTTTAACTCTTCCATACTAACTCTACATACGTATTACGTACCTAATTCTATACTATAGGTGAATTCCATTCTCTATCAATAATATAATAGGTAGGTATGTAGTACTTTTACGCGGAAAATTACTTTCATTCATAATTTCATTATTATGTACATTCGATATTTCAAATTTTCATTCAGAAAAAGTGAGACTTCGACGAAAATTTTTAGCTACCCACGAAAGCGTCGCTGCTTAGTAGAACTTGCTAAATTTTCCAATGGGCCAGCGTTACATACCTACATGACTTGGATAATACCGGTATTATGTAATGGAATAACATTTTGGTGGGTACATCTACGCATGCGTACGCCATTTTTAAACATAACCTTTCATTATAATTTATTAATGTACCGTAAGAAATATTAATAATGTCATCTCGAGACACAATCGACGTCTTAATAGGAAGTTTATGAAATATAAATACAGACATAATTCATAAAATATCACGACACGACTATAAAACAGAAATGTTGCGCGAAATGACATTTGTCACGTGATCATAGTACCCCTCATTCATCACGCAATAAAGTGTCAAAACAAAATATTTCAAAAATAGAACGTGTCTTTTCCTTATTTGCTTTTGTTATTTCGATAATCTCAAAGATTTAAATTAGGAACGTTTTTACTACTTTTTACAGCACAGAAAATGTAGACCGCAAGTCATAGATTGAACTGTCAAAGCAAACATCGTTTCAAGAAATAACTACTGTTACCGCTGTAACATTACAGACTATCCAAAAATGGAGTAACCAGTAAATGAATTGTGACACTTTAAATTGTATTGCACACTTTCGCGGAGAATTTATGCAGCTATTTACACAAAGGCACCATCAATGCCGCCATTAAATTATGACATCAACAAATCGACGTTTAATTTATTACCGTATTCAACAAGAAAATTTGCTGTCATACAACATGAATATGAAAAATCTATAATTTCGTTCCCACGATGCAAGAATCGTTACAAAAGATTGTACGTAAATAATACTAAATACCCATACAATAGAAAATAATCATAAGCTACCGACATTAAAAACACCTTAATCCATCATTAAAGTACATTTTGTGTCAAGTCATTCAAAAATACACCAGCAGAATCTCCATAAATTTAAAAAATATTTACCCGAACAAAAACTACGGCGCTAGTAGTCGATTGTAAGCAATGGCGGGAAATTTGACAACAAAGTCATAAACAATCATACAACCTTAGGCGAAATATTAGAATAACTATTTTTAAAAGTTTTTTTTTTAATTATGATACGCACGTCTTGGAATTAAACCAATATTTTAGACATTATTTCAAAGTGTTGGCAAACACATATATCTTCTGATTTTAATTAACAGGTTTTTATGCAAATTTAAAACATTTGATAATTAAACCACTTGTGAGAAATCAAAAAAATTACGTACGTTATTTATTAAACACTTAGTTTACGTAAAAAATATAAATATTTTCATTCATTTGGCTAAAAAAGTATGTCACATAAAATAAAAAGAATATAGTATTAATTAAAACTAAAATGACACAATTAACATCGTATATTTACGTTAAAAAATCATTGTATTCATTGCACATCATGCTCATTTTGATAAACAAAACGTATTAGAGCAGGTTAAATGCTATACAAACAAGAAATTTATGGGGGTATTCGTGGAATCGAACACAGAACTTTCGCATACGAAAGAAGTTTTTTTTTATTATCGTCTAAATTTGATAAGTATATAACACCTGTAACTTTTTATGAACACGAGAAGTTAATAAATGACTAAAATAATATTATGTATTTCTAAATAGTATTTACAATGCAATGAAAATATTCATTAATATTCATTATTTAATTATATCCCTTCATTTAGTCATAAAAGAGTGACTTTAGTACATTTAGTCAGCATTTATGATGTTACTGATGTAACAATAATGGACACGTCAATTTAAAATGAATCTTGCTATTTTTTATATTCTTATGCAGTAAATTCTATGGATTCTTTTTTTATATTCTTATGCAGTAAATTCAGGATAATGAGCGGAATTGACAAAAGAGAGACTCTCCCAGTCTCCTCTCCCTCCTCTTGATCCAAACTCCATATAAATTTGCCCAGTGTCCTTTACCCTTATGTTTAAAATTGATCGTGAAACAAGATATCGTAAATGAAGCTCAGAATTATAAGTTCCCACCCACAGAAACTACAATACATTAAAAAAACGTGTTACTGATTTTAAAAAAGGAACACTGGAATTCCTTCTAATTGCCATTTAAAAAAAGAAATAGAAATATTCTCTTTATAACACATGTTTGTTATCGAATCAATTAAACTGACACAGAGCGATATCAAAAAGTGCTTTTGAAAATAAAAACGTCAATCGATATGTCGTAAAAACCAGCTACAAGTTGATTATTTCAAAGATGAATCTCAGAAAAGTAGTAACATCAACAAACGTATCGAATTTATTCGTGATATTGAGAGATCCTAATAAATGTCAAACACAATCATAATCCAAACACTAAATTAGGGAGTGTCTATGGTCTGTATACATTTCTATGGAAGAGGTAAACAAGTCATAATGAAAAATATTGACAACTACGCATAATAATATCTGCGCGCGCAAAAGGAAAACGTCGTTATCATACCTATGGTACTCATTTATTTATTTACTTTTTATGCTATTTTTATTAGTTCAATACAATAGTGAAAATGAACAATATCCAATGATAATTAAATTGAAACACACACTCTGTATAACTGAGCAAAAAATAAATACTGACAAAAGTAAAATACTGAAAATGAACTGAAAACAGTGTACAATGACAATCAAATTGAAATACATACTGTACAACTGAACAAAAAAATACCGACGAAATTAGGTAAAATACTGAAAATTAATTGGTAATGTATACTGACAAAATAATTAAAATCCACGTTATACTCTTAAACCAAAAAATCTTACCATTCTAATCATCCTTTTTCTAGAATACTGAAATATTGTCGGGATACATACCTGAAACAAAATAATGAAAAAATTAATAAAGGTAAAATCAATATCTCAATAGTTGTGCATGAAATTCTACCAGTGTTGCAACTACGGTTGCCAAAAAGCTACAAGTGGCGCCATCATCGAAAATCTTGACAGACTGCAGTCTTAATTTTCAAAATGTTGAGATGCAACAATAAAACCTGTCATGATAGGTGAAACAGCTAGTTAACAAAAATTTAAAACAAAAGAATGTCATGAAAGATTAATGCCCAATCCCACCAACTTACTTCTACGCAGGTTACCCCTAAACAATTTCCATACAAAAACAGAGATAATATCATTTATTGAATCAAGAGCAACACCTAGAAGAGCATAAATTCATATGAAATTCAACATAAAACTCTCCTACGTAGGAAAGATTCTGGGTGGAGATATTTCGATAACCAGCCTTATTCCAAGTAATTATAAGAGTCACATTCCTTAAATTGATAAATTAGTATAATATTGCAAGTTGCGTGAATGACCGTGGCTTTTAAAACGTGTTTCACACACAATGTATCGTGACAGGAAACAATGGTTGTACTCTACATACTAATGTCAATATTAGATTGCACAATTATAGATTGCACTACGTGTTACGTAATTTATATAATAAGGTAGAAAGAATTTGGCAAACATTTTGTATAGCGGGAAAATGACGATCTAAAAGTGACGTTTTGGTCTTAAAATTCAGATACCTATTTGAAACTCGAATCGAAAATTTTGTTTAGCGGGAAAATGACAAACTAAAAGTGACATTAAAATTCAAATATTTGAAAATCGAATCTTAAAAATTTGCAGCGTGTTCTAAACTAATTTGAATTCCGAAGCAGGGGTGGTTCTACAAAATGAGCATTTAAAATTGCGAACAAGGTAAAATCGAAGGGCTATAATAAATAAAAGAAAAATTATGAATAAAAAGGAATGGATATTTATTTTGTAGAACTCCACTATAAAAGTGGTTCACTAAATTATTACGTAATATTAAAAATGCAAAGATTTTATCAATTACATAAAAACGTAATACATAATATTCTAAAAAAAAAAATGTTTAAAATAAAAACTAAATTAAAATAGGTATTGCTATTTTGTTTTCTGTATTTTTATTTATTCTTGCATATTTTTTTGCGTGTGATTCAGATTAGAATGCGAACACACTACACCAAATATTTCGAATTTTGAAAAGAGAATAAAAAAAAATATATTTCAATAGGAAATACTTTCAAACTAAAACCGCCACTGTATAAAATCTGTGGCGCCCCCCAAACACGAGCTGACTCACGATTTGTCTGGTAGACGTTACAATAAACAATATGTATTATGCAATGTACGCAATATCACATCATAATAATCATCACGCATAAAATATAACCATCACAGTAATAGCATAAATGGCCGGTAATACAAATTGCATTTTAATTGTGGGAAAATATATAATTCATAAAAATATAATATCTACTTAATATAATATTATACAATAGCGTCAATGAATGTGCAGTCATGAAACTAAACAAGCATTTCGCTGTGATGCAGAACAAATTATGTACTGTGATTACGTATGTACTATTCTGTGTACCATCGTAGTATGAATTATGTATGTTTAGTTGAATATTTAATGCCCAATCCCACCAACTTCCACCTAGGCAGGGGACCCCTAAGTAATTTCCATACAAAACAGAGATAATATTATTTATAGAATAAAGAACATCAGCTAGCAGAGCATAAAGTCATATGAAATTCTACATGCGACTCTCCTAGTTGGGAGATTCTGGGCGGAGATATTTGGGCACCTAACGTTGGGAGCCCCCCGGCAAACCCCACCCCTGAATTACGTTCCTTCAATATCCTTGTCCAAGGAGGTTACAAAATTTACACCTATTACTACAATATTTCAAACTATATCTATACTTATATGTAAGTCTTACGAGCTATGCTATTCTATTTACAACGTATTTTATTAATTCAGTTTTACAAATATATTTGATTTTACATGGCCCACCTCTTAATAAGTTTTGCCTAGAAGTGCAGTTAAAGAGGTCGCTATTAATGCGCCTGAGCTACCCGGGGATGTGGAGGGCCTTAAGCCCGCGGGATTTTCCTTCAATGTTACTGTAATCGAATAATTGTAAACCTATCCACATACGTACTACGAGTATATGTTAGGTATTGTCTTTGCTCTCTCAGATGAGAAGCAACTGACAGTTGAGTCATCAAATTATATCCACATGGTAGATACAAGCGAGGCCGTCGCCATATTGTTCATGGAGGCCGGGCCCAACTGACATTTGACGATGACTACACCATCAAAATTGTATGGGAAAAAATATTCCGTAGTTCACACCTATCTATCTATGATATCTTTAGCATCTATCATATATCTAGTATCGAAGCTTGCGATAGTAGAGTACAAGCCCACATCCTCGAATTCCATCACTGCCACGAGTGGTGACGTCACCTTGTCTCGGTGACAAACACTTCAAGTGTTTGTCACCGAGACAAGGTGTTCGTCACCTGTAATGTACCTACTATGCGTGCATGCTGTGGAAACTCTTAATTGGGAGGTTAACGTGAATTATATATTTTGTGTATGTCATTATGTGTGTTTGTTAACTTTCTGTGTGTGTCCCCAATAAATAAATAAATAAATAAAAAAAGGTGACGTCACCACTCGTGGCGGTGATGGAATTCGAGGATGTGGGCTTGTACTCTACTATCGCAAGCTTCGATACTAGATATATGATAGATGCTAAAGATATCATAGATAGATAGGTGTGCTATGTTCATCTATGGTAATGTCATCATCTTGTCCAATGTCCATACTTGGTCATACCTGTCATATTAACTTATGTTGAGATGTTTATTAAATTTAATTTATTATTGGTGAATCTGTTTATTTACAATTTTTTTTTATTTAAACACTAACAAATAAGTATCTATGCATACTTAGAAACTTCTTAAAATTCTTCACAGTAAGACTCCCGACCCAACTATAACGTCATTTCCCACGGCATTAAGGTTCAAAATCGCATGATAAAATGGTAAAATAGCGTTTTTTTTTCAATTTTCTGGGGTTAATTTCGCCTCAATCAAAAGTCTTTTACGGTTATTACCTTGATAAAGGTTCAACGTATCTACTCTATTTTTTTTTCAAAACATATTTAGCAATGGTTGTCTAGATCTAAGGTCTCCCGTTTTGAGAAATTTTTGAAATGTCAGTATGCGTAGGTACTCTTAATCTCTGATAATCGATAAAATTTGATATCGATAAATAAAAATCGATAAAATTATACGTATTAGGTGAAAACTTTCGATCGCCGCGAATGTCACATCTAAGCTAATAAGACAGGCCTCAATTCTGGGTTAATAATACATATCATTATCTGTCTATCTGTAATATACGCATCTAATTAGCCTATTTCATATACCACATGTTATATATTATGTGTAGCGTGTATATGTTACAGTTAAAGCTTACACACCTGTTAATGTATGCATTCACTAGTCAATGTATGCATTAAGAGTATGCATACCGACATTTCAAAAATTTCTAAAAACGGGAGACCTTATATCTCGACAACAGTTACTAAATATGCTTTGGAACAAAATAGGGTAGATGGATTGAACCTTTATCTAGGGAATAACTGTAAAAGATTTTTTATATCTTGTATAGATTTCTTAAAAAAATAATTTAAAAACACCTTTGATATTTTTCCGAAAGACGGAAACTCGTTTCTCGAAAGTCGCGTAGTATTTTTTTTTTGTACTGATAATATGCATTTAAATCTAGGGAATAACCGTAAAAGCTTTTTGATAGACGCAAAATTAACCCCAAAAAATGGAAAAAAACGCTATTTTCACCACTTTATCATGCGATTGTTCACGTGATTTTGAACCTTAATGCCGTGGGAAATGACTATGACGTCATTCTTGGTGCCATGCCCTTAACTGATGATTTTAGTCAAAGTATTAACTCTGCATAAAAATTAACGCTATAACTAGTGAGTGTACAGTGTACACATTCACTAGACAATGCATGCACTGACTAATGTGGATTCGTTAAAGCATAAACAACAACTAACAGGGTATTTTTTAAGGTTTAAGATGCGTTTGCGAAGAGTATTCTAGATTTATATGAGAGTTATGTTAAAAAATGTATATTTATTGTGGTTATCCCGCTAAGAAACATGAAATCAATCAAATATAATTCTCACTGACACCTGATATTAGTGTGTATTGAATAACAGCTGTGCGGGAATGGCAGCCATTTTGCTTGTTACAAACATTGTGCAAGCTTTGACTGAATCTCCTTCGTAAATGTATGCATTAACTAGTCAAAGCGTAAATTAGAATGATTGTGGACTCATTAAGGGGTTATATGCACCGAGCAAAAATCGTTCTATTTTTGCTTCAATTTTTTCAAATTTTGTATGAGAATGTTAGTGCTCAGAAAGAATAACGTAAGCGACAAAGTGAATTATACCTTTTTAAAAGAAACCTGGGAAAAAATTTAAAAATCTAAAACAGCAGATTTGTTAAGATTATAATTACCAGTATTTTGGCTAAATTATACTTTTATATCTGAAAAACTGAACGGAAAATCTTCAGATCCCGTAAATTTTAGAGGTACTTGAGGTATATTTTTTTATTCAAGGAATTTCCAAATCCTGTAATTCTAGAACAGCCGATCTGTAGTCCATACTTTCATCTATCCTTCAGCTTCAAGACGATTCTTTTAGTATTGGCTGAGTAGGATTGAGGGCTCCGAAGTCCCCTGACAGCATATAGGGCCTTAACTGAGCGGGTCAGTCAATGTATACATTGGCTAGTTAGTGCATGCATTAACTAAATGAACGCTTTAACTGTAACATTTACATAAACAAACATACTAACACAATAGTAGAATAATACATAACAAAGCACGCTTGAACTACATGTATGGGCTATGTACGTTATTTACTTGCAAACACACATTATGTATGCATGGCAATTTGTATTTTTAATTACTTTGATGGGTATAACAGGTATATGTATTGAATATACATAATATAATACTTGTCTATATAGAAACTAATACATACCTACACGCATATATAGGTCTAAATACATCATCTAATACGCAAGGATCCTTCATTGAAGCAAATCGTGATTTGCCAGATATAACCGAATAATCAGTACCTGCAGACAACTATGTCCTCGTCTGACACTGACCTGGAACCTGGAACTATCGTGTCGGCCAGATCCTCAAGGACGGAGGCGTTTTGAGTGCGAGGAATTTGAGAGAATCAAAATCTTTAATCAAAAAACTATTTCGGTCATTCCCTAGATTTTAGTGCGTATTATCATTACAAAAAGAAATCTCCGCGACTTTCGGGAAACGAGTTGCTATCTTTTGGAAAAAAGATGGAGGTGTTTTTCACTTTTTTTCTATACAAGATATAAAAAATCTTTTACGGTCATTCCCTAGATGTAAGTTCAATGTATCTACTCTATTTTTTCCAAAGCATATTTAGTAAGGTTGTCGAGATCTACAAGGTCTGCCGTTTTTAGAAATTTTTGAAATATCAATATAAGACGGAAGCAAGAAGAGTATGTAAGGATAAGGTTGTCTAGCGTTCTGCTCTCTCTGCCTCCCCCGCAAGGGACGAATATCGGGTAGACAAATATGTACAAATATCTCAGTAGGATCTTGTGATCGTAAATGAAAATAAATTAGTGAATAAAATAATGTGTGCAACAGTCGACTTGGCGTCTAGTAAAAATTCAAGAAGTCAAGTTGCGTTGTGAGGAATCACATACGAGTATATCACATAGTCCACACCTATATCTATATCCATAATACCTATATCTATATCCATACCTATATATCTATATCCATACTGTAATAATGATATGTATAGGTAATTAATCATCGCACCACAGCTGACGAGCAACACGCAGCGACAGGTGAGGAAACTGATATATAAGATTATAGTATAGTAAGCAACATACTAACTTGCATTGCCATCATACCTAAATATAATTCTCACATAGCGAATTCTGTACGCAAATTCTACTTAGGTAACTTTGTAATTGGAAAGACAAATGTTAGGCGTGAGCCTGAAAGATAAAATAAGGAATAATGAAATAAGGCGCAGAACAAAAGTCGTAGACATCACGGAGCGGGTTGCTAAACAAATATTGCAGTGGGTGGGTCATGTTGCCAGACAGGGGACAGAATGATGGCCTCCCAGAGAGATGGAGACCGTGGGATAAAAAGAGAGGAGTAGGTCGGCCGCAGAGAAGATGGGCCGACGATATTATCCCAGTCATGGATTCGCAAAGCTCAAGATAGAGAAACATGGAAGCAAACGGAAGAGGCCTAAATCCGGCAGTTGAGAGATGGCTGAAGGAAGAAGAAGAATACTTTGTGATGTTTTAAAGATAAACTTTGTGGAAGCGCATTTCGACACTTTAAAAATGGTTTAACAATAAATTCGCCGTGGAGGAAAATAAAACAGTCTATAAATTCAGGAGTGCAAATGTTGCAACGATCTTTTAAAAAACATTATTTTTTAGTTCCATCCAGCGGAGGGACCAAGGCTGATACAATATTTAATTATGTACTCATTTTTACCTATCATTTGAGTCACATTTCGTTTGCGCCAGGCCTGGGTTCTTTTTAGCATTATTCTTTCAAATTCAGGAAATATTTTTTTGTATGGGGAAGTATTTGACATAAGAAGTTGTTATTTAAATTTAAGTAAAGTTTCGCACCTTTACGAAATCACCACTAACTAAATTTACCTACATAGATACACAGAACATAGTAAGATGAAGTAAGATTACTTAGTCGGTGTAAGGCCGGAAATATATATGTGGGCGTATGTATGGGTCTCACAGTCATACATAACTTATGAATAGATCGCAATATTATATTTATTTGTATCTATATATTAATATAATACTTTCAATTAATTATATCATACATATACTTATTTAAATATCAGGGTTTCAAAATATATTTATTTGTATCTATCATGGATATATTATTATAATGTACTTACAATTAATTATATCATACATATATTTAAATATCAGGGTTTCAAAAAAATATTTATTTGTTTATTTATACTATGTGTAAATATGTGTACAAAATTTCAAGGTGCTGCGACATTAGGAAGTTATTAAAATTTGAAGAGGCAAATGTAGACTCAGATACCAACACAGCAACGACAGATAAAGTTAATGAAAAAGCTTTTGCCGTCATTCCCTGCATATTATCAATACAAAAAAAAATCTCCGCGACTTTCTGGAAACGAGTTTCTCTCTTTCGGAAAAAAAATCGAGGTGTTTTTCACATTTTTTTTTGAGAAATCTATACAATATTCAAAAATGGTTTTACGGTCATTTACTAGATAAAGGTTCAATGTTTCTACCCTATTTTTATCCAAAGCATATTTTGTAAGGTTGTCGAGAACTAAGGTCTCCCGTATTTTATATTTTTTAAAAGTTGAAGTACTTTGTAATTTGCTGGTCTCGACAAAACAGTAAAAAAATGGTGAATCAATTTGAAATCACCTGTTAATTGGAAACCCTGATTTAATAGCAATCATTAGTAAGAGCCGAGAACGGAAGGTAAAAAAGTGGAGAGACTCGCGTGGGTCGAAGTGAGTGACTCAGAGACAAAGTGAGCGGGCAGATTGCCATTAGAATCATTATTATTCATTAGGAATCTTTTTCTACGGATACAAGTAAATCTCTGCATAAGTCGCACTAATCCCATGAAGTAATTGGTTCCGATTCATCACCGGACTGAATCACTGAACCGGATCACCCTAACTTAAAATGCATATACCTATTCATACGGTGTCAGGCGCTATAAGATCACATTTAGATCCCGAAGCCACATTCTGGCCTCGGTCGTCAAATTGTTAAGATCCTCCATCATTCCCCCAAATTTGAGGGTTGGGCATTCACACACAATGTGGTGTAGAGTCTGAACCGCATCACCCCAATCACAAGTAGGGTGATTCAGATGATTCGACAGGATCTCAAAGTAGAATATAAAACGAATGTTGTGACTAGAATGAGAGTGAATAAGTTGAGATGGTTGGAAGATGTAGAGAGGATGAATTTTGAAAGAATGACAAAGAAAATATACCTGGGAGAATGAAGAGGTGTAAGAAAACTCGGCTTTGCCCATGTACACCTTGTAGATTCTCAAGGCAAGGACGGACGTGTTTTGAGTAAAACGAATCGTAGAGTGTGTATGAGGAATTGCGTGAATACGACGGAAGCACGAAGTGTATGTAAGGATAGGAAAGTCCGGCAATTTGTTCTCTCTGCCTACCCCGCAAAGGCGACAGTATATCAAAAAACATATCTGCTAAAATCACTACTGCCCATTCCCACCAACTTTCACCTAGGAAGCAGACCCCTAAGGAATTTTCATACAAAACCACAGATAATTTGAGTGATTATTGTAACTGTCATAACCTTTAAGATATAAATCCATACAAAATACAGCATGCAGCTACTTAAGTGAGGGAGATTCTGGGCGGAGATATTTGGGCACCTAACTAAGTAGAGCTGCATGCTGTATTTTGTATGGATTTATTTCTTAAAGGTTATGACAGTTACAATAATCACTCAAATTATCTGTGGTTTTGTATGAAAATTCCTTAGGGGTCTGCTTCCTAGGTGGTAGTTGGTGGGATCGGGCATACATCTTACCTTAAGCATTTTATCAACCAAATTACAGCATTATATCTAACAAACTACGGGAGTAATCTCAAGTTTCAGTAAATTTGAAAGGTAACTTATAATCATTTTTCATCGAGAAAAATTACAAAAATCTCATTTGTAACTGCTAGAGTCACAAAAACATATCTTACATTTATTCATGTGTTAAGTCTTAGGATGATATCTTTAGTATTAACTGAGTAATCTTACTTTTTTACTATGGCCACTCAAGCACGCACATTACTGCATAACAGATGTAGGTACATAGGAGGAAGGTTGTTATGAGATGGTGTTGGCTTGCGAGATATATGAAGTGGAGGTATACTGGTTCGAAGATGTGTGGGTTGTAAAAAGGGAAAGTTGTACTCTATCTGTTAACTGAGAGCCAAGTAGTTGAGTATTATAGTATACTAGTTGCAACCTGTCAAAAAAAACGCGATTTGCGGGGTAGGCAGAGAGAACAGATTGTCACACCCTATTCTTACTCGTATTTTACCTACGTTTATTCTTACGGTATTTTTTTTAACGTAATATTTTCTATTCAAAAACATTTTGTACTACCAAACCAATGCAATCTATAAATGAAAATGTGCAAATTTAACATAAAGGAGCTCGACATCTATCGATGACTGCTCGAAACATTTTGCAGGCTCGTAATGTCAATGACTACCAAAGATAGTGGACAAACGATTACGCAGTATTATGTCAATGATAAGTATCATTAGCCGAATACATTTCGACTTTAGCTGAAGGATCGAGAAGTGTTTTAAATTCTGTATTTATTCGAACAACTTGCAAAAGTTGCCACGGTCGTGCGTTACATTCATACCCGATTTCCACCAGAATTATATAAGTTGATGCAAGAGTGGATTAGCCAGACGGTGAGTAAAGTCGACCAATATTTCTTGAATAAGGACTCCTACGCAATGGGCACTTTACTTACTAAGTGTCGACTTTTACACTCAGATTGGATACTGTCTACACAAGTGTTATTCAGTTAACTTCTTGCCTTGCAAATGGGATTATGTTGTCAAGTGTAATAGATAGCTGACATATTAGGAACTAAATTTGCCACTTATGCTCTTTTTGGCAACCAAAAATTGTGGGTATTTTATACATTTTTTTAAAGGATCTGGACTTGCATACACAAACCGAAATACTTTCATGCACACCTTGCACCTTGAACAAAGCACCAGACAGCCCTATCCTTACACACACTCCTAGCTTCCGTCACATTCATGCAATCTGGCATACACGCTCACCGATTCATTTTACTCAAAACGCGTCCATTCTTGAGGATCTTGTCGACATGATCGGACTAGGCCAGTCTCGGACGGCCGCGTTTCCTCACACCTCTTCGTTCGCTCACATATATCTTTTTTGTCATCCTTCATTCTCTCAACATGCCCAAACCTTCTTAGTTTATTCACTTTCATTCTAGTTACAACACCAGTCTTGCAGTCACTCATTTCCCTAATTCCTTGCTGATAATGGTTATGAACACCCAATGCCCTTGAATGGCTTGGAAGCCTGGATGTTGCTCTGTAGGGTACATGTCTCCTGTATGAAACAGATTCTCTTATCTTCTGACGTTGCCGCCCATCGGTGGCAAAAGCCATACGAAATAATAGCTACTAATTAGCTAGTAGTAATTTGAAAAAAAATAGTCTTTTCGTATTTTTTCAAACGCATTACAAACAAGGAGGGTTATAGACAGAAACTAGTTTTAATATCTATGCAGGAAAGTATAGTTTAGTAAATCTAGTATCAGATCACGCCAGTATGGCGCTTAGAAAACAAACAAGGCCGCGTCAGATAAATTTGCATAATAGTCTGTAGGCTACTCAAATATACGGAACAACAAATAATTTTCATCTCTCTCAATCTCATTATAACAACATAAGTCCATCTCTCTCGGAAGTTGGGAAAAATTATGTCTCTTTCCATCTCATTACACAAGTGATAAGTCCATCCCTTACTTTACTTGATAAACATGACTATTATTGCTAATGTGATCTGTATCAGGTTGATTCACTTTCTGCGAAATTACTTTGACGCTTTGACCGCAGACCTTACCGGAATTCTGATTGACCAAGTATTTCCTACTCATATTAACGACTATTCACTTAATATTTTGAAGATGAGTCTTGGAAAATAAAATATAAAATATAATATAAATATAAGATTTCTCATTGCTTGGTCGCCAATGGGTGACCACTTGTGGTAAGATATGAACTGAAAGGAGAATGCTCATTTAGTATGGAAAAAAACAGGCCCAAATGAGTAATTAAATACTGCATAAAGGGCATCATCGAATTCAATGGCTTAATGCTTATTGTTTTATATACCGGTTCGAAGTTTCACAATAATGTATTAGAAAAAGGAGCATTAAACCGATACAATTTCGGTTTAAAAGCGTATATTATGATAAGTGGGGTAGCCCGTCTTCTTCATCAGCCTTGGTGCCTCATAACGAAGGAAATACCTGTGAGAAAAAAAGAGGCGTAAGGAAGTAGGTGTTTTGAATAAAAGGAATCGTGTGTATGACGAACAGAGGCAAGAAGTGTGTGTACGAAAATCTGGCGCCCTGTATTCCCTGCCTACCCTGCAAAGTACGCTGACAGATCTGTTACCATCACGCTATAAACAAAAAAAGATGATTCTAGAACGACTTAAATGAGAATTAAAACCAAAAATACGTAATATAAAAAAAATGACTGGTAGATCAAATGCGATAAAAATGATCGACAAACAAATACGTTATCAGGGTGATGATCAAACCACATCCTGAAAATCGAAAAAGATTCGGTCACCGTCGCACAACACAACTTGTGGGAAAATAAGTCGGCATTGCAGCGAAAATAAATAATAAGTATGAAATAAATAATAACAGATCATACAAGATCAGTCATTCATATATTAATTCTAGATCAATAAAGAACACACTCAAGGTGTGAATAAAATATGCTTGCAAAGGTGCAACGAATAATTTAAGGTGGATAAATAATATGCAAATAAATATGCGACCAAAAAGCAGAAAGATGAAGTTTTTTGGAACAATGATGAAACAAATTAGACGCGTTAAATTTTTACCAAAGCATCAAAGGCATTTTCTGCATATTTAACAGTAGACAATCATATTAATACTAGATCAATAAACAACTTGTTTAAGGTGTGAATAAAATATGCTTGCAAAGGTGCAACGAATAACGGTGGATAAATAATATGCAGATAAATATGCGGCCAAAAAGCAGAAAGATATGACGTTTTTTGGAACAATGATGAAGCAAATTAGACGCGTTAAATTTTGAACAAATGCATTTCATTTATAATACTTTTTTTGTATATTTAACAGTAGTCAATCATATTAGTACTAGAACAATAAATAACACACTCAAGGTGCGAATAAAATATGCTTGCGAAGGTGCAACGAATAAGTTAAGGTGGATAAATATGCAGATAAATATGCGGACAAAAAAGCAGAAATTTCGGTGGTTGAATATTTTTTTTGGAACAATGATTAAACAAATACGACGTTTTAAAGTAAGCAAATTATTTGTGTCGTTCAAATGCATCGTCGACACTAAGACTCTAACCCTAATTTGAGTGGTGTAAAGCCAACAATATATTATTCGGAATAATTTTCAACTTGTAGACAAAAACAAATATTTATTAATAAGTTCGAGATAAATATGCAAAACCTGTTTTAATTTAGAAAAAGAAAACAGCATGAATTTAAATGGGATACCAAAACCATTCAAGGACGCATTATATTTATTCAAAATATGCTAATGCAAATATGCATTTTTCTACGTCTGGCTTAAGCGATCATAAATATATAACAATAACATTTACCTATATGTGAGTAGCATAATAACAGATTACAGATACCTATTAATATTAAGACAGTTTATGATGTAGGAACAGATAGTTCAAACGCTATTAAAGCATGACGTATCCAAATAATAGAACACAGTAATTCACTGTCGATATAAAACAATGGATCATTAAAGTAACATCTAATAACATTAAGTTTATTATCTATGTTTCTAATAACAGTAGCAAAATAACAGTAACAGTAGACTTCTGTGATTTCTTCACGTAAAAGTGTGTCTCTTTAATGACGCGGAAACTGAAGATATCAAGGTTTTGACTTACTTGACGAAATGCTATTCTATTATAGTCCAAGCAAATTGCGTTATCACCAGGAAAGTTGTAGGGCAGTTTTACCATTATATGTTTTTTGTAGTGCTGAATCCGAATCCGAGATTCGCCCATTCAAATTGTGACGAAACATTGAAAATTAACCCAAAAAAGTCTTATTTTATGTACGTTTTTTTAGGAGACGTATATTTTACGTGATGAAAGTGATGCATCTAGATGATTTACAAGTGATGGCGGTAACTTAGCTCATCACAAACTAAATGTTTAATATAAAATACAATATTTTTAAACAACTTCGTTCGACATCATGTGAGGAACAAGAAAAATAACATACCTACAAACTACGAGAAGTCTAAAAGAGCAGCGACTGCTTGACGTGAATTAAGAAGTAACAGTGATTTGTTGAATGGGTTCATCTCTAATGGGCTAGAACTGGGTCAGTCTTCACTTCTTCATTATAACTTCCTTCCCCCCTTCCTCTCCTCATTTCAATTCAAAGATTTATTTGTCTCCAAATGGTCTGGGCATTGTTTGACTTATTATTTAATTGCATCATGGGAATTCAACAGTGGGAAATTATCAATGTTGCATTATAAAAGAGTTATAGGTAGGTACCGATGCAGTACAAAAGTATAAGTTGTAATAAATCGTATTTTTTTTTCTTGTTAGGTCAGGGGACCGTATATCCCCAGCGTCACTGCGACCAGAGTAGGTCTATTGTGACACCCTGCAATGTTACATCTCGTCTTCAAGGCCGACGTGTCTCATGTAGCTCACGATCTGTCTTGGTGCGAGTAGTCTTGCCTTCTAGGAGTCCAGTAGGGGCCCTCCAAGAGAGCGACTTCTTTTGTGAGCGAGTGCATCACAGTTACAGAGGATGTGGATAGGTGTTTCGTTGTCCTCTGAACAGAATCTCCAGACTGGGGTGTCTGAAAGTCCAATTTTGAACATATGCTTCCGCAGTCTGCAGTGTCCAGTCCATTATTTCCATTCCAATTTATTATTACTTATATACTAAAAATAATCACTCTCCGGTATGACAACTTTTTGGGCCTTTGCGCCGAAGAACGTGCAGACATTTACAAAAAAATATATAAACAATCAAATGTATCAAATATACCTATTCGGATGAATACATCAACCACCCTCAAAATATCTCTCCAACGAGCTGCCCCAGCACTGTTAACAGCGTCGATTCAACACCCACAATGAGGGACAGTAATTCGGCTTTAATACTACAAGCAATTATAGAAGTACGGACACGTTTTGAGTGAAAGAAATCGAAAGCGTGTATGATATTTGGGTTAGCTGGAAGACATCGTTGTATAGCGATAAGCTCGCCCTAGTGAGCAATACTTTTTATCATTTTTTTCTGTTGTTTATAATGTTCACTTAAAGAATACTCGTAAATAAATAGATGTGTGTACTTATGACAATTTGCATGAATGTGACGGAAGCAAGTAGTGTGTGTAGGGAAAGGTAAGTCTGGTGTTCTGTCCTCAACGTGTATGTAGTAACTACCAAAGACTTTGATTTAGGAATCAGGCGACTAGTTTACAGATACGTCAGTTTCCTTCGTTAGACCAAAACATAACGTATTAAAAACATAGTCGCCTGATCAATAAGGGAGACACTTAATACTCTTTCATTTTAATATTATTACAACGAAGAACGAACTTCTAGCAAGAACCTTCTGTTAAAACACTCAACATTCATAAAGGTACCGTAGGTTATATTTTATTTATTTATTTGTTTAGTCGTGAAGGTACCTAAAGCTCGAATATCTTCAATTGAATGACAGATTTGTAATCGCCACATTCACACATAAATTCACATTAAAGATTCATAGAGAATAGATATTATTTTGTAGTCAAAGACTATTAGATAGACAGGTAAGTATGTATTTCAAATTTCTACATAATTTTCTGCGTGTGCGTGTCGAAATAGTTATCTAAATCTGAGTAGGCATTGGGCAGAAGTAGTCAACCAAAATGAGACTGACAGTGAAGTGAAGAAAACAATGTTGAAAATCTAGGATGAAAACATCAAGCCGCGTCCCTTGCGGGGTAATCAAAGAAGACAGAACGTCAGACTGTCCTATCCTTACATACACTCCTAGCCTCCGTCACATTCATGCAATTTGTCATACAAGACTTCTTTTATTCGGAACGCGTCCATCCGTGAGGATCTGATGGACGACATGATCGGTTCAATGCCGACTCGAACGGCTACGCTTCCTCACACCTCTTCGCTCACCCAAATATATATCTTTTTAATCGTCCCGTTGTCATTCGTTCATCGTTCATTCTCTCAACATGCCTAAACCATCTAAATTTATTCACTTTCATTCTAGTCACACCCGTCTTGCAGCCGCTCTTTTTTTTCAAAGGATCTGGGCTTGCAAACAAAAACCCAAATACTTTCCTGCACACCTTGCACTATGCTAAAAGCCTGTATCGCAAAGTGTGGAATACATCGCCAGCGCCGGGGTTAGAACCTGGCGCCTCCCACTTGAGAGACTGCAACCTCAATCAATTGGGTCAACCATGTACTCATGTTCTCCAATAACTTCTTCTTCTTCTTCGATGGCTCTACGGCCCATATCGAGCCTTGACCTCCATGAGACTTCTCCTCCAACCTCTCCTGTCCCCTGCTGCGACCTTCCAATCTGTTGCCTGGAGTAGTTCAGCTGCGTCCTTCCTGACCTCGTCTTGCCACCGCAGCCTTGGCCTCCCGACCCTCCTTTTTCCACCTGGGTGCCCTTCCAGGATCCTTTTTGGAACCCGTGATGGCGGCATTCTCTGCACATGTCCGGCCCATCTCAGCCTACTCAGTCTGGCATGCACAGATAGCCTGGGTGCCTTGTAGATGTTATACAACTCATCGTTGTAGCGCACTCTCCAGGCTTCGCCATCACTCACGGGTCCCAGTATTCTACGCAGCACTCTCCTCTCAAAGGTGTCCAGTACCTCCGCAGACTTTTTTGTCATCGTCCACGCTTCACACCCGTATGTCACAACTGTTCTGATGATTGTTTTGTAAAGGGTGATTTTGGTCTTTCTGTGAACACTTCTTGACTTTAGCACTGGAAGAAGAGAAAAGAATGCCTTGTTTCCTGTTGCGACTCTTCGTTTAATTTCTATGTGGTCTTCATTTTCTTTTGTGATATTGGAACCCAGGTAGGTGAAGTCATCCACCATTTCAAAATTATAATTGTCTTTGAATCTTATGCTACGTTGTGGATGGTTGGTCTTGTTTCTAGACTGCTTCATGATTTTTGTTTTATCTTCATTTATTGCTAGTCCCACTTCTTTGGCTGCTGTTTCCAAAGGCTCGAAAACTTCTTGTACCGCTACTAGGGATCTTCCTACTACATTGAGGTCATCAGCATACCCTATGATCTGGCTGCTTTGGAAGTATATATTGGGATTGGCGTTATTATGATAAGTCTTCCTTATGACATATTCCAATGCTAAGTTGAAAAGTGTTGGGGCTAGTCCGTCACCTTGTTTGAGACCTTGAGAGACAGTAAATTCGTCTGTGAGCTCTCCTCCTATCTTGACTTTGCATTTGGTATTACTCATTGTTGCTTTAATCAGTCTTACTAACTTTGTGGGTATATTAAATGTTAGGAGTATGTCATACAGTTTCTCTCTGCTGATACTGTCATAGGCCTGTTTAAAGTCGATGAACAGTTGATATATGTCAACATCGAATTCCCAGCATTTGGTCAGAAGTTGTCTAACAGTAAACAGTTGATCGCTTGTTGATCTATTTCTTCTGAGCCCCGCCTGATACTCTCCTAGAATGTTCTCTGCAAAGTGTTCAATCCTATCCTTGATTATTATTGTTAGAAGTTTGTATGCTGTGCTCAACAGTGAAATGCCTCTATGATTCTCACACTTCAGCTTATCGCCTTTCTTATGGATCGGGCAAATCTCCAAGATCTCCAATAACATCATTCCTAATTTTATCTCTCAGTGTTTTCCGACACAATCTTCTTAACGATCTCATTTCCACTGCATTCAACACTGATTCGTCCTTCTTCAGCCACGTCCAAGTCTCGCGTTAATATTCCCACTCTTAATGCACATTATTATGTGATTTATAATATAAGGTACATGTTGTTTCATCGACGAGTCTCACTGGGCTTGCGCTTGTGCCGAGGCCCCCTCGATGATCCTCTGCAAAGCTGCTTGTACCTACATTATGTTCTGGCACCGTGTCTTCTTCGTCTCTACACTAGAATCTCCATCAACATGCTCTCCGACTTGTACATTCCCTCCTCCATGATTAATTTCACTACCTCAGTCATAGCGAGCTTCCTTCCCTTGCTACCACTGTCAACTTTTTGCTTAAGGGTGTTATATAGCCTTGGCCCAAGGAATGTGCCAAATCTCTGGCTGAATTTTGCAGTGGTATTCAGCACGATGAGGTTATTCAGGTTATTCTCGCGTCAGGTAAATTAGTAAACGATACTCGAATTCTATAGTTTTATGATTGGCACAACAGTTTTTAACACCTGCCCGAACATACCTACAACAATTCATGTATCAATACTAATTGTCAGATTTCCAAATTCGGTCATTCCGTCGTGGGCCGACGTCCCACGTGCCCTCTGCCTGGGCCCAATAACATAACAACACTCGCACGGCACACTCGGAGCAAGGTATATATGGACACGGCGGGTTTGGGTAATATTATGGTCAAGAGAAACCGATAAAAAAATGTGTATGGATTATAAAAAATACTAGTATCCATACCCGTGAAATTGGACCAATAAACATCAATCCTAAAAAAATTGGAAAATATGAAATCAAGAAACGAGTTATCGAACCTGAAAACATTAAGGAACAACAAAAAGGATAGACTGCAATTGGTGAAAGTGATCACATTAAACCAGCCCACTACCTCTCTGATGGAAAGTCCGTCTTTATTGAGATAAGTACTCGTTATTTTGACATCGACACGTATAAATCCAATGTATTTCACAAAAAAAAAAGTATTATTTTGTTATATTCATCATTAGCAACGGGCGCGTGTTGAGCTAAATATTTTAAACGCTATCTACTGAAAAATTTCTCAACAGGACATGCATATACAAAGGATATTATATATTAGACTTTTTTTAGCATTCATCCCCGGGTCTAATCAAAACAACATATGAAGTGCCCACGCGTCTCAATGTTGGTTTTATGTTGATTTTATTACCTACCATTATTCTAAATGTTACTAAATTGCTGTTTTTATACTGTATAATATTAAATAAAATGTTCAAATACTTGATTAAACATGTCCAGAAGCTAAGAAGTAATAATGCTGTGAAACTAATGACGATACGATGATCCCACAGAAAAAAAAATAAAGCACTAATCTTTGCATTGTGTTCAAAGAAAATTAATCATTATACTCAAAACTCCTACACGAATCTATTGTAAATTTAAAACGATGCGTCAAAAATTCAAATCAATAGAGATCTAAGGCCAGCACTATCTAATATACCAATCTATATTCCAAATCTCATGTTCGTATCACGTCTGGTTTCCGAGATATTCATATACTCTAAAAAAAATTTCAACCCTATCTTTCACCCCCTAAGGGGCGGAATTTCTTAAAACGCTTCCTTAGTGGAAGGTTTTGTATAATATTTATTTATAACCTATCTGTTTTCCCAATTTCACTTCTCTACGATAAGCCGTTTGGGCTCTGTGTTGATGAGTGACTATGTCAGTCAGTTAGTCATTGAGTCAGGCACCTTCTTGGAAACACATGCAAGAAGAAACTTCATGCAAGAAGAAACTTACTAATGGGTTTATTAAGAAAGAAGAGATGGGCATAAAAATAAAAAGAGACAGCACAACAAAAGTCTAAAAAGTAGAATGAATAATGAAGAGTTTATGCAAAAATAAAAAAAAACACATCTTGCTAAAATGAAAGTGAACAAGTTAATATGGTGTTGTGGAGAGAATGAATGATGAAATGATAACAAGGAAAATTTACCTGGGTGAAAGAAGAGGTGTAAGGAAACGCGGCCGTCCAAGAAGCACATGGCTGGACCATGTTGACCAGATCCTCAAGGACGGACGTGTTTTGAGTAAAAGTATTGGTAAATGTGTATGAGGAATTGCATGAATGTGACGAAAGCCCGAAGTGTGTGTCAGGATAGGAAAGTCTGGCGATTCGTCCGATCCACCCCGCAAGGGAGGTGGCGTGAGGGTATAGTATAGTATATGATTAAGAGTCAATGATATGCAGTGGGCACAGAAAAAGACACGTGCAATTATGGATTGGATAATGGATCTGATAAAATATACAATCAAAATCAATTACGGGGACAACGACGACACAATCTATGATAGGAAATACAGCATTGCCAAATAAATAAATGAACAACGACTTAAACAAAAACAACTCACAAGCGACTTGTTTTTGTTCGGCTCAGAAAAATAAATGAATCATAAACACGTCTTGCTAAAAGTGGAACCCGGTTCGGGACCAAAATGGGAGACACAGAAAGATAAATCAGCATTAATCAAATATCTAATGGTATTCTGACGATTATGTATTAGGATTTAGGAGCGTAGAAATATGATCTAGCAAGAACAGGAATCTGTAACCTTTTTTGTGGGTGATTCACAGCAAAAGGTGACAAAAGCAGAAAATGGCAAAATTATTTCGAACAACTAAAGATGTTATGCTATAAGCATCAATTATACAGATTTGAATTAAGCTTTGGGTATTTAAAAAAAATTGGGATATACGGATCAAATATTCTTGCAGGCAAGTCCACTCTTGTAAAAGGTTTCCAGGAATTTTCTACATAAGACTAATCTATAACGGGTTTACTATCCTAAAACCGTGACTAATCTGGCTTAATTTTTTCAAAGGGATTCGGGCTTGTATACACGACCCAAATACTTTCCTGTACACGTTACAGAAGACAAAAAGTCAGAATACATCGGCAACGCCAAGATTGGAGCCGGCACCTTCTTCATAAGACACTGGAACTCTCACCAAGAACGCCAACAATGTACTCATAATTAGATCAAAAGACGATATTAAAATGATTTCTTATACTGGAAACTGGAGACTTAGAGCTTTAGATATTATCTAAAGACATGTGGTATAGATCTTTGGATTAAGTTTCTAATGAAGTAAAAGAATAAAAAATATTGATCAATGATCTAGCTAAAAGGCTTCTATTCCTAAATAGGAGTGCGGAGATTACAATGGGCAACTAGACGCCTACTCCTACAAAAACAATTTTCTGCTCTGAATATTACTTACAAAACAAAACGAAACAAGCATATCATCAAATCCTATACATACGGCGTAAATTGTACAGTCAATACAATTGGAAACACAATGGAAAGAATCAGACCACGAATGAAAAATGTGGAGATATCTGAACCTCGAGGGATCAAATGGAAAAAATGAACATTTAATATATTTTTTGATAAATTGGTCGAGGTATAGGTCCCTGCGGAACTCCACGACCTCTGCTTATTTTTATGACGTCTCTCAAGACAGTTCTGTCCTACGCCAAATTCATTGCCTCTGCCAATTGTCAAATTTTTCGTCAAAATGTTTTTTAACCGACATAATCCATGAGTTCAAAAAACACCCTAAAGTGGAGTAATTTCCTTAATAACGAAACTAATAAGGTTCAATGTTCAATCAGTGTGTAAAAATGGTGTTAAATTTTGATTTCATTTTTCTAAACATTTCGGTCTTATCAGTTAGAAACTCGTTATCCTCACGGGAGATGCCACGTCATCCTGGATTCGTGTAGTTCTGCGGCCTCAAATCTCTGGATCAGTTTTGTAAGTCTTTTTTGGACAGAGCTATTTTCAAACTTCGTCCACAAGCCCGTAAAAATTCACGGAGAATTTATCGCTTACCTCTATTTCGAACCCAAACTGTACAAGATATTTTTTTCAGTTTCGACGCAGACAAAATACCATATTTACAGCAATAAACAGAACATTCACATCAAAACAATAAAGAGTTCGTCCCATTTATAGATACGGAGATGCCTAGACAGTGATAGGATAGGACTAAAACAGTAATAGTGGAATAATATAAAAAATGTACAATAAATAATACATATTCGGAGTGATTAAACATATCTTTTTACACATTCGCACAAATTATGAATGAATTTTAGGGTATCATTTTTATGGTAAATCTGAATTCGAGGAAAGTTTGACTTAGTGCCAAAACTGTTTATGTTGTATACTGTGTACTGATTGAGTTACCCGTACTTCGCAACGGCACGATGTCTGCCGATGGTTCGAGCTAGACAAATGCCATATTTTGGAATATAAAAAAAACTTTATAATAAGAAAAACAAACAAATATTTTAGAAATATGAGTTCTGTCTATGGTTGAATTAAGTGAAAGGACTGTAGGTAGAAAGTTTTTTTTTAACATCTACGCTTGATACAATTTACCTACTATCTACGGTCCTTGACATTGGACATCGCCTGTCTACTAATAATAATCTATGGTTATAAAATGAAGTTCAATACGGATTCCAAGATGGCCGCCTTGTTTTTGTATTCTTCATATTTAGATTTTACAACATAAAATCTCTTCCTGGAATTTTTTTGTAAATTTTCACAGCAATCCATCGTAAAATGCTTGAGTTTTACTAACACTTACAAAAAAACGGACTTTGTTTTATTATATAGATTAAATGCGTGATGAAAATCATAACTTCAAACGATTTTTTTAATAACTTAACATAAACATTAATATCTTTTGATATTAAAACCATCATTAAAATATCGCCATGAGCCATCTTATTATCTTCGCATGGAATCGAGGCAATTAACAGCAATAGTGTGAACAAAGAAACTGATAATAATTCTACTATTACTGTTACTATCGACAGTTTCTCCAATGCCCGGCGACTTGAGAAAGTAATAAAGATATCAAATGTCTATAAACATCTTTGAATTGTCAAAATTGTGAAATAATTCTAATAAAATAGATACAATGTTACGATGGGCAGGCAACGTGACACGCAAGGATAAAATCCGCAATGAGTACGTCAGAGGATCGTTTAAGGTGGCCCCGATAACAGAAAAGCTGAGGGAGGGCAGACTGAGATGGTACGGAGACGTCATGCGTAGAGGAGAGTTATTCCGTGAAGACGGCACTCAGCATCCCCACGAAACCTAGGGGAAGGAATAGACCTCCGGTAACATGGTGGTCCAATGTTGAAAAGGAGCTGGCGGCGCAGAGAATCCTAGCAGTGACAACCCAGGACAGGAGATCCTGGCGCCTACGTACGAGGAGGCCCGACCCTGGATGAACCGGAACAGAAGGGCAGGACAAAGAAGAAGAAAATAGATACAATAGTGTTTGACAGATAGATACAGATATCTCTTTATTAATGGGTGATAGAAAATATCATTTGCCATCTTCTGAGCCACACTTACATAGCTTAGTCCAAAGTCTCTCGGTTCTCGAGTTATTCGACATTTTCCCTTTTTATCAAAAATACCCGTAAAAAACAGTACTACAATATTAAACTATCACCTAAAGCAAATATGTGTGCAACATTTCAAGGGGCTGGGACATTGAGAAGTTAGGTAAATATCTATCGTCCACGAAGTGTTTGCTCCTACCACAGTGACGTAACGAAACAATGAAAACTTAACCTATCACCGCAAAACAAGCAATAAAACAGCATAAAATGCGCAGAATTTTTATATTTTGTAGGTAGAGGCCAGAGGGAGATGAAATACAACGCAATGTATGAATAATTTCATTAATAGACAATATGGTGATGCTAAACGTAGGTACAAAATGTATTTAAAAACCACATGTTTCATACTCGATCAGTCATGGTTAGTGCCATACAATAGATGGTATAATAATTATAATCCGAGGTCCGACTGCTAAAAATATGACCTATCAGTTTCTTAATCGAAATGTGATTTTAATATAATACCTATTATCGTATTACGAATATACGAACAGCTGTTGTGTGAAGCTGTTGACAGTTTTGTATGGTGCGAATAATTTTCCAATTACGAATAAAATGTGTTACGAACCATAATATGTCAACTTCCATACACCGTTCGAATCACGGCGAACTATTTCACAATTAAACAACAACTATTAGGTCTTTTAAAGCTTTTTACAGTTGTTATTAATTAGAAAGTACAGGATTATCCAATTGATAAACTTTCAAATTTTCAGTGATGTTGTTGTAGTATGTATGTATGGCGCTAAGAAGGCAGAGTCAGAGTTTAAGATCGTGGGAGCCCAGCAATTGAAGCCTCAGGAGACAGTTTGTGTATGTTCTCCGTGGTGCCGCTGAACTTGGTGAGTGAACAGTCTCTGGTGATGTGGGTGACAGACTCTACCCCTCCACAGAGGCAATATGGGTGCTCCTTGTATATACGTTTTTTTAAGACTAACAGTTTACCCGCAATGGACAGATATTTTTTCCATTATTTTTCTTTAAAATCCACCCAACAGCCATCACTGACATTTTAAGTAGATAGGTCATATTTCTAGCTGTCGGAACTTAGACTAGTATTCATTACTAATGAACGGAACGCATGTACGTAATCTTAATTATTTAATAACTTAATTAACAGAGAATATAATAATAGGTAAGGTACCTATCTATAGTAATTATTGCAAATAGCTTAGTATTAGATCTGATGCAATCCACATCGCATGAAGTCATGCCTGTGAGTCAACCCTTGATCCAAAAGATCTATAAAATTTGACATTTTGTCATTGATCTTAAACAATAATTCGTATTCATACATTTATCAGTTGTCAATAGTCAGTACAATACGCAGTTAATGCAAGGGTCAATTCGCTGATATCATTTATGGAGATAAAGGGTCTAGGCACAAGAAGGAAAAAAGGGAAAAAAGTTCATAGAAGAAGAATTTAAAAACCTACATGCAAAACTCCATCGTTAAGAATAGGAACCCAACTATTTCCCACGGCGTTATGGTTCAAAATAGCATGATAAAATGTTAAAAATAGCATTTTTTCATTTTTTTAGGGTTGATTTCGATTCATTCTAAAAACTTTTACGGCCATTCCCTAGATATTAATGCATTTTTTTTCGCATTAACAACTTTCAGGAAACAAATTACCGTCTTTTGAAAAAAAATCAGAGGTTTTTTCACAATTTTTTTCGAGAAATCTATACAAGATACAAAAAATCTTTTACGGTTGTTCCCTACATAAAGGTTCAATGTATCTACATTATTTTTTCCAAAGCATATTTATTAAGGTTGTAGAATAAGGATTCAGAAATCTCTTTTTTTTAATGTCAGTATGCTTATTGCCTACTTTTAACATGTCCGTATTGTTTTTATTTCCATAGAAATACGTTCCATTTAAAGCAGGAACTAAGTGAAAATGAAACAGAATTAGGAGAGCTAACATAGCGCTATTTAATATCAAGGCATAGAGAGGTGTAGGGGAACAGGGGGCAGAACCGGGTAGCGGGGCAGAACCGGGTACCGTTGATATCTTCAATACCAGAAGAATACTGACCAGGGTCAAGCTGCCCAAATACACTTTAGGATGGTGTTAGTTGGTCTCCCAAATCTGACGGCTGTGACTAAGTTCGTTTTCGAGGGAAATTTTTTTGAAAATATTTTTGTTGTTTTTGCCATTTTCTTAACCGTGACATGAATATTGAGTTTGCCTTCAGTTTATGTACGCATAATTATTAATTATTTTTAATACACATAATGTTAAATTGGTTATTTTTCTTCTGTTATTGATATTTTCATATGCGTTTTACAACGCGTATGCAAAAATACACGCATTAGTTTTAAGAGATGCGCGCGGGGCATAACCGGGTACCCAAAGGTGGGGCATAACCGGGTATACCTTAATAATACATAATTAATAATTACATATAATTTGTTATAAAAAATGTTTTTGTTTACGTTAATTTTGTAAATAATGCATAAAAACTTTAAAAAAACGACAGTAATAACGAATTTTCTATATTAAAATGTATTAGAAATGGCTTGCACGATGCTAATTTAAAAAATCAAATGTAAGAAAGAGGAAACTGAAAACAAAGGTTCTGTGAATGCAGTTGACATTGTAAATGAATGTATATTATATACCAATGAAGAAATTACCTACTACTACGATTTTCTCCATGTTTTCATGGTACCCGGTTTTGCCCCATAGGTTTTGCAAGGCCGTGTTTTACAGTACATTTTATTTCATTACATCATTTAATTAATTTATATATTATTGTATTTATATATTTGTGTGTGTAGAGAAAACATTCCTATCTGTCATATCCAATGTTTATTTTGTGAAAAAATAACACGTGATTCGTAAACCGGCGTTTCTTCCTTAGGTACCCGGTTCTGCCCCCTGTTCCCCTACCGTATGTTAGTTTTTTCCTCAACAGAAACGAGAGGCGTTATGTGAACTCCCTTGGGAAGGAAGCAGGATGGATGTTCCGACGGTTACGAGTCGGCTTTGGCTGGCTTGAGTGATCACTTTATGCCCAGGGCAACGTTCACCCATACCACCTCATCCTGCTGTTAATTGCGTAATTTTTGAAAGTTGTATATATGCTACTGCAGGAAATTATTTCACATTGACCCAATGTTTCAGATGCTAGCGCCTTCTGCTGAGGAGTGAATGCAACATTTGCAACCAACTTTTTTTTGTGGAAGTGGAGTAGGAACAACTGTGGTTCTATCTACTCCACTCTAGGAGGCGCAGGGAATACTGTGATTCCACTTCTGTTTGTCGCTCAAACCTTATATTATTTGGACGATTGGAGATAATCCATTAACTTGGTACATAATTATGAAATGAAATTCTGATAGACAACGAAGATATTATGCGCATAATCATATTGATAGTAAAAACAGCTGGGAAAACGTGGTTCCTTATGAATAATTCATCTAAATTAAACAATTCTGATACATAAAACGCCTCATATAAGTGCGTCATTCTTCATTCTTTGGAAGACCATCGGGTGCACAATAAAAGAAATCAATAGGTACCAGTGGCGAAGGGTGGATTTCTGCAGAAGGGAAGCCGGGGCTAACATTTCTTATGGGATTACGTCAGATTAGACACTAGTATACCTATGTTTTTTTTTTCCAAAAGGTAACTCGATGAGAATCGTGTTCTTAGGTAGCTTCGCGCCCGATAGGTACCATCCATTATTTAATTTTTGTACATAGCTGGCGCAGTTGTTGAACCGCGGACTACAAACAGGGGATACCGGGCTCGAACCTCAGTACTGACGACGTATTCTGCATTTCGCGAGACAACTAATTAGCTCACTGTTAAGTGTGCAGGAAAGTATTTGGGTTTGAGTACCCAAGCCCAGATCCTTTTTTAAAATTATTTAGGTAGTTCTTTTGCCTTTAAGGCCATTGAAAAACGCAGGCTAATTGGCGATATTGACGGCTGTTTAGCAGGTCTTAAAATACTAGTATTAGGTACCACAATAACCGATGCTTACGCTCTTCGTAATGATATAACTTAAAAGACGTTATTAGCTGCCGAAATTTTAGAAAAAACGTGGCTTCATACAAATGTGTACAAGTCTCCAAAAATAGACGTTTTCTTCACACCTTGACAAAATTAATCTAAAATCGTATTACTTGGCAACTCTTCCAGGTATGACGACACGTGTCTGTAAAATTTATGAGAGATCTGGATCACATTTTCCAAGGTTTTTCACAACAAGCATAATTTCCTTCCAGTTTTGCTAGACGTTCAGTAATATGTACGGTAGATGCGGATACTTGCTCCGTAAATGGGGCAAGAGAAACCATCCCCTTTGTGAATGTGGCCAGATTGAGGCTGTTGACCATATAGTAGAGAGGTGTTCTGACAAGAAGTTTACAGGGGTTCTTGAGGAAATCCATGAGGTGACGCCAAGGGCAATAGATTACTTGCAAAATATTGACGCGGAGCTATGACTCCAAGATAACTTGTACAATGGTCGTGTGCACACGAAAGAAGTATATAGTTATGTATCGTTTTTTTAGCGAAGTAAATAATGTAGCCTTGGAAAGATCTAAAACCAGGTAAAATATAAAAAATATAAGAACCGCTTTTATTTTTCTGAGTGTCCTTTTCATTTCTCGGGTTGACTGTAAGACATTGCTTTTGCAATAAGTCTGCCCTTTGGCATACTATGTTTTTCCATATAATAATCAACTTAGTTAAAATTTAGCAACTGAAGATAAAAAACAGTAGGTACTTACCACAATTTTAAACTGTCACCTAAAGCAAATATGTGTCCAAAATTTCAAGGTGCTGAGACATTGGAAAGTTAATAAAATGGGTTGGCTGGCAGAAATTGCCATTTGGCAATAAGTCCGCCCATTGTACAATTATTTTTTTAGTACAATAAAGATTATTTTATTTTATTTTTATTTATTTATTTAAAATTTGAAGAGGAAAAAGGCAGACGCAGGTCACAACGACAATGACAGATAAACTTAAGGAACCTACACTGAATGTTAATAAATTATTAGCGCAAATAATGCTTACAAAAAACTTTTTTACATGTTTAAACATGCAAAAAAAAAAGTTATAAATACAACTACAAAAAACACAGCGATCGTTGACCTAAGAAATTCACAAACATCTTCTGTGTAACAAAGTAGTAAAAAGAACGAATAAGGTAAAATTTAAATGGCATTAAACCCGAAAACGAGATACGAGTATACAACAGTATAATAAAATTGATTCCAGTGCCATATTTGGATGTGACTAAGGGCGTGGGTGAATAACAGCCAAAATCTTGGCTGAATCTCGTAATTGATGACAACTGTACTTACTCACGTACAACGCACGGACCAAATGGTTGACAAACTGAATGCGTTGAAAAAATACAATTTATCCCGGTTAGGGATTTCTTAATATCAATCGCTCAATAAAACGATTCCCGGAGAGTTATTACCAAAATCCATTATTTTAGAATTCTTTCATAAAAAAAATTGACTGCGGCGCCTATTACGCAAGCTTCTTCATGTTTTACATATTCTGCGTTCATATCATCAGTACCTACTTATTTTTTATTTCGACAGAACTAAATTATTTCATCTTAGTATTTTAATTACTTTAGGGAAACAAAAATAAAAAGGAGCAGCTCCGATTTTTATTAATAGGGCTAAATTAATTATTATGGAGTTAATACAATTTTAAACTGTCACCTAAAACAAATATGTGTGCAACATTTCAATGTGCTGGGACATTGGGAAGTTGATAAAATTTGAAGAGAATAATTTAGACACAGACAACATCGACAGATGAAATATATAAGAAACGCGTGGTAAAAAATGTTTACTTATAATTACGTAAAATTATCGTTCACTTCATCTATCAGTTTGCAGTAGTACTTGACTGTATGAAGCATGTATGTAGTATTTTCTATTGCCTTATATGTGAACTTGGATAATGTCTTTGCGGTTTGTACCACATACCTCACAGTTTAGAAACAATAATTATTATTTATAAATATCGATGTCAGGCTTCAATAAAAATGTCGCTAAAATGTTACACAATCATGAAAATCTCAACATGTATGGGTGTAGTATTGCAGGGTAAATGTAATTTGACGTAACTCATCGGATATACAGCAAAAAAATGAACTTTCATAAGCCACATGGAAGGTGCGGTTGGTTGAGGCGGCAGTGCGGGAGGTGCCAGGTTCAAACCCCGGCGCTGGCGATGTATTCCACACTTTGCGATACAGGCTTTTAGCCTAGTGCAAAGTGCGCAGGAAAGTATTTGGGTTTTTGTATGCAAGCCCAGATCCTTTTTTATAAAAAAAGATAAAAAACTATCAATAAAACTATCGTAATTTAACGTGTCAGGCCTTTTTACCACGTGTTTATTTAACTAAGTTTATTGTTTAATACGTTAAAAAAACTTTACGTTTTCGAGAAAAATGTCTCATAAAGATGTATGGAATCACACTGTACTCACAATCACACAAGATTAAGACAATATATCACAATTATTTATTAAATCTTTATTTATACATATTATACCTATGTGATTCTTTAATTGGCGATAATGTCGTGTCGAAAGTGTGGCGCAATTATTAGGTATTAATTAACAAACAATCTTATAAAAGGAAGTGACCTCAAATCATTATTTATGGTGAGATTAGCTAGAAGAAGAATTATAATCGTAGAATGGAAGATACCAAAGACTAAAGTTCACATATCCAAAGACAAATACGATATTCCGTAATTAAAATAAACAATCACTATAGTGTTAATTGAAAACACTTAAGGTGCACTTACACGAGCAATTTTTCGATCAAAAATTGCGGCAACTCATACAAATCGTATTGTTTAACAATATATAGCAATTATTTCGGCAATATTTAAAGCGAGACAACGATATTGTGTGCAGACCCGAAAGAGAATTGACTATAACGACCAAACCGATTGGATATCCAGCAATTCGTGTCATAGGCCATTGTTGGATAACCAAAGTTAAACAATTGTAGATATTTTTAAGGATTTTCATAACGATTATAGAAAATGTATGATATGATAAAAAAAACGTGTGGTGACTGGTGACAATGTGATATTTTGTGAGGCAATATCATTTAGTAAGAAAAAGTACTTATATATAACTAGGTATTATGAATTCATAATTATTTTCAGGGCAACGCCGGATACTTAAAGCTTGCCCTGCTTGGAAGACATTGTATAGAGATAACACAATAATAAATAAATACAGTTGTAAGTTTCGTTAATTAAGAGGCTTTACAAAAGGCTGATGTCGGATTATTTCTGATATCGAGACATATTATGTTTTATTATTACATGTTTTATTATTACAATATGGACGCCCAAAATATCGGATAATAGGAATTTTATAGGGTCCTGAGCTATAGGCGCAATATTACAAAATATTATAATTTAGGATCGAGAGCGGAAATTTTTGGTGCGCTCTAGCGCATAAACCGTTCATCTGAGAAAAAAATGTTATCGAGAGAGGAAATTTTGTCATTTTTAAGCGCGCTCTAGCGCCTAAACGGTTTACCTGACAAAAAATATCTAAGCAATATTAATAGGTAATTTACTGCAGTTTATTCTTGCTCTGAGATTCTTTTTTCTAAAATGTATAGTTTTCGAGTTATGAGCAATAATCTGTAATTTTATTTAGCTTCATTTTTTTTCTTCACATTTTACGAGTTCGAAAAGTTGAAATTCTGATTCAGCGCTCCCAAAAATACTTCTGAATTTTTTCCTGTGTATGCCACTAAAATTTCTCTGAATGCTGTATAAAGTATTGCCATGAAGACCAACAACGTTGAAAAATACCTAACAGGTATTCTATGTTGCCACAATTTTGTTCATATTATATTTTTTAATTACTTTTAATGTGTAATATGTTTTATCGTGTGTAAAAATATTAAAATAACAATAAATAATTTAAAATGTCGCTTAGATAAATCCAGGACAAGAACAACGGATAAATAAATAAATAAGTATTTAATTTAAATACGATTTATGATAAATAGATATAAATTTATAAAGATCTTAATAATTATTAACGATCTCTTAACACGCAAACGTATCATTGTACAGTCTGCCAAGAAAGATATGGTTTTTGATGAGATTCAATACGAGCAGCTTTTTGACAACCATAGTGGCATCAAAATTATATTTGAAAATCACAATTTACGTTTTGTGAGAACATCGGAATTTTCTACATGTCGTAGTTGAATATAACAAGTAGTTATATCAACAGATATATGGCAAAGGAGGCTTATGACTGATCGTCGACTGGCTTAATGTGATCACTTTACACTTAAGCAACATTTACCAATTCCAGTCCATCCATCTGCCGCGGCCGGGAATCGAACCCAGACCTCCGACGGAGAAGCTTCGGGAATCGAAGCCAGCCGACGATCAGTCATAAGCCTGATGTAAAGTCCATCCTTTGCCGTATATCTGTTGAGATAACTACTTGTTATAGTGGCAACACTTGTAAATTTTCAACAGAAATGTCACTGTTGCCAGCAAACAAAATTGTAGTTCCTAATTAATCCGTGACCATCTCTATCTCTACAGATTAATGTTATCAAGTACACAATTAAAGTTAATTATCGAATTAAGAGCTGTTAATTTAGGACCCAAGCTGTAAATCGTCATTTTTATTATTGGTTGATTAAGCCCGAAATGTTTTATATGTACTCGGGTGGGTACCTACTTCAATCATTGATTAGTATTTAGTTTAGGGCATATCTTAGTAGAGTACAAAGGTATCATATAAACCAATCAATAATAATAAAGGAAAGCGCCTGACTGACTGACTCAATCATCAACGCAGAGCCCAAACGCCTAATCCTAGAGAACTGAAATTCTGAATACAAATAGGTTTTAATACAAATCCTTCCACTAAAAAGGGATTTTTGGAAATTACGCCTCTAAGGGGGTGAAAATAGGGTTCAGAGTTTTTAAGAGTATACGAATATCTCGAAAACCAGACACGGTACGACCTCGAGATTTGGCGTATAGATTCTCCTATCGAAATTAATAATATGATGTAGAATTCAACGAGTATGACAGACCACGTATTATATTCTGTTGTGAGATTTGACAGGAGTGGTGGTCCTATGCGATCTTATGCTATGTTGCCAACTGTTACAGCACGGCTAGAGTACGCACTCTAGGAGGCAGTGCTACAGCTATTTGAAATTGTCTTAAGTAATGCAAGTCCTAACAGTTATTATAATGTAGGGAACAGAATTATTATTAAAATAGGAACATTTTATTTATAAACAAAACACACACTCAGTAACACAACACGTATGTGGGTATAGGATAGAAACAAAATATAAACATGCGCTTATTTGGCACTGAGCCAACGAAAGCTTCTCTATACTTCGAGTTAGAGATGTAACCGTATGGTAACAAATAAAAAATCACTCATCTCAAATGTGTTAATAAATTTTTCACAGTGCACCTCACGGTATTAAAAAAAGACAAAATTGCGCCCACATTTTATCACAGTAGAATAAAAACTATATTTGCACCCTAAAAATTAAAAATCTCTTTATAGGTAAAGTTGCCAGATACCAAAATGAGTTGAAAATGAATTTTCTGGCTAAAACCTCGACTCTTCAATAAACTATTTGTATCAATGAGTGGCCATAATTAAAAAAAAAAAATTCGTTTTCTCTCTCCGTTTAAAACTCCCGACATCTTCCAATTTTTCCTGTCTCCCTGGCAAAGGGCAAAAATTCCGGACAACTCAGGAAAATTCCTGTGATCTGGTAATCTACAGGTTAATAAAGACGGATCTTGTAGAGATGTTCGAATGTGATTTAAAAAAATACCAAAATCACCAGTGATTTTAGTTTACTTCTCACCTCTATTGTGACAAAGTAACACGAGATGGCTTAAAAGACGAACGGTGGTGGTCCGTTTTTAAATAAATAATATTATTATCTATGTAGCTCATCACTAAAATTATGATTTAGTAGAACATACTAGGCAGAGAGGATTACAACTACACAATGCATAACTAAAATATTTAAACTTAGATAAAAGATACAAAATAATTGAGAAGTTTCTTTTCACTGGTAACATTACTCAAAAAACACACCACAAACTCTAATGCTAAAGGCAGCGCCACCCTGACATTTCTCTCATTCTCTAGCCATGATGTAAGATTAATACATAAAACGATATATGCGAGGTTGCCGTCACAACAACGAGTATGACAGATATTTTGTTACGAAATTTGACAGGTGTGGTGATCCTATTTGATCATTATGCTATGTTGCCAACTGTTACAGTACAGCTAGACTACCTACTCTAGGAGGCGGTGGTAAAGACGTTCGCTCGGCCAATGGGTTGTTTCTGAGCAGCTTTCAGTAACGTACATCAGATGGCAGCACACGCGTAAGGGTCTATTGTCAAAAATCATAATATATTATGTATGTCGTTGGGTACTTTATTCATTTATAACTTGTCAGTTGGGTACTTGCGCCTCTAACGGCAAAAAAAGAAAACAAACCCATTAAAATGTCATCAAAAACTTTCAACATTTTTGTAGAAAATAACTTTGAAAATTCGAATCGAGAAGAAAATGGGTGTGTTTAAATAAACCGCCAAACAACATCCGATGTTGCCACATCTCATCGAACGTGATTTACAAGTTACAACCAAGTGAATATCGCTCGGGAAATGTAAACAAAAATGTAAAATTAGAAATAGGCGAAGTGATATAAACAAAACCGCAGTGAAAGCTTTCTATTCTACTGAATAATGTTGAGAATAAATTACTGTACGTCTGAATATACTAAGGGTGATTGACAGAAAGCATAAACAAGAAAATAAATGTGTAAACAATAACCACTTATTCTAAAAACCATAGAGAATGTAGGTAAAATCAGAATAGAACACAAGATTTAAATTTAGAAACCACTCTTAATATTTCAACTATTGTTATTTTTAAGTTCCTATTCCCTAAAACTAGGTACCTATCTACAAGTGTGAGTATTCAATTGCTTAACATTTTTGAAACAAACACATGATCGTGGGTTACGATTTAAGAAGGTGACATTTTGAAAACAAAACCATTTAAAACAGAATTACGAAGCATGTGTTTCATTGAGTGCGTGTAAAAATATTTATTTACAATAAATATTGTATACATACTTATATCATGACATACATTAGCGAAACTTGGGTTAAAAACAAGAATATGTAGTTTTAGGATAGACCACAATAGGTCCAAACCTATAACTACTAAATTTGATGCGCACAACTAAAATACGTTCTTTTTTCAATTGTTTCATAGTAAGATAACCTTAAAACTCATTAGATCCAATTCTATAACTTTTTGAAGTAAAATAAGATGTATTAAATTTATTTTACTACGAAATAATTGAAAAAAAGAACGTCTTATTTTTGTTAGTACGCACTTAATTAGTTGACACCACATAATTTAGTTCAAAAAGTTTCAATACAAAAGTTATAATGTTACAATCAAATATGTCTAGACATAATTAAATTAAAATACTTAAGATATGTAGTTCTATAACTAATATTATGGGACTTAGTTTTATTGCAATGCAGTTGAGTAACAAAATCAAAATAGAACAATGTAATATGCCGTGGAGATATAATAATAAAATCACTATGCATTCCAGTCCAGTGCAGTGCAGTGCAAAGTAGGAACTAGGAACATATGGATTCAATAAATAACATTACAATGTGACCACATTGTTACTTTGGCTAATAAGAATACAGTTTAACATGCTTCAGGTCTCGGGTTCAATAATAACTCGTATACAATAATGTACAGTACGTCAAGAAAGAGATGGTTTACGGAAAGGGAGCCACATGTAGCTTTTTGACAACCATTCAGTGGCAACACTTGGTAAGATATTGCTTTTGCAATAAGTCCGCCTTTTGGCACACTGCATTGTCTTGTTTTTGTATCTGTACATATTTGCTGGCCAATAAAGATTTATTTATTTATTTTAACATCACATTAAACAAACGTTATCCGAGACCATCCCCAAAAATATAATTTGCCGAAGAATTTAGGTATCTACCTATTATAATAGTTTGCAATAACACGTCAGGATGAATAAATATCGTTACCTACCGAATTTGCGACATATCAATAATTGAAGTCGTACATACATACATGCATTTATTCAATTGAACTAATACTAGGTAAATACCAGAAAACATAATAAATAATGATATGTATTGATAAGCTTATCTATACCCAATCGGGAGATATCTATATAGGTACATTGTTATGTATTTAATTTAATACATAAGGGAACTGTATAAAATAAATACACTCAAGTCGCGAAAAATGTTATCACTCTTGTTGTTTGTTTGAAAAATAGACCGTGAAAGCAACAGGTCGGCGGCTAGTAGAGTACCTACGTACTTTGCGTTGTCATTCTCACGCATTTCATAAATCTTTTGTAGGTATTAAGTAAGTAGATAGGTATGATCATTTTAAACAAATTTAAATGCAATACCTACATAGAAATTTATTAAAATAAAATTTATGGCAAATTACTGGTAGGAGCGCAATACACTAATTAGCCGTCATAACTAGGTATTAAAAAAGTAATAATTATTTTCGTTTTGGCAACGTCGCATTTCTCCACAAAACGATTTTTATGTTGAAAATTTCTCCAATGGCAACATTCTATGCGACGCGAAAATGTCATAACAAAACGCGATGTCAAAAATGGAAATAAAAACACCTGACTTTTTGTACCTGTTTATTTGTAAAAAAGAAAAGCTTATTGTGTTAAAATTCTACAGTAACCAGTAAAGTATCTATTTCTTTACCTATTCAACCATTTTTTGTACACAATATTATCAATAATGCCATCGTTAGATGAATCATGGATGGAACAAAAAGGTATTGCTAAAATCGTATTGTGCTTCCAAAAATGCCTAAGTTATGGGTCAAATTATGAGTCACCTGCATAGACAAAAGAAAAGATTATCATATAACCGTCTACAAAACAAGTGGGTTCGTAATGTATTCAATATTGTAGAGAGAAAGTGCTAAAATATGGCTAAAATATAATAAACAATCAGCGATAACGTATATGGAGTCGAATGAGTATCAAATTTCTGTTTATATTTAATGTAATTTGACACATTCATGTACGCCACACATTCCCATTCGACCGACACAGCAAATAATTCATCACTGACTGATACTACTGCCCTAATGTAATCTAGATTTTAATCACACAGCAAAATACGCAACGAATTTATCAACAAAGTCGAAGCTATAATGTCAAGATTAACAATGTTGGAAATGTACAAGGTCTTTTGATGTCAAAGCGTATGATAATGTCGAAAGTTATGTACAAAATATGCAATATATTTTTAAAATAGTAAAAGTTTGAAAAAGTAAAGCGGCACGCCCCGAAACCAGTCCACTCGGTTTGTTTATACAAGCAATTTATATTATGTACGTCGCATAGTATAATACAGATTGTGGAGATAGACGGACAGAATATAAGGCGAAGAGAAGTGAAGTTGTACCGCTGGTTCTGTATAGGTATCTATATCTTATACGCAACACTGTGGAATGTATCACACATAACCTCAAAAAGCGACAAATGTTCATTCTACACTCAATTACCGGGGATTTGAGGGGATATCACTGAGTATTTTAATAAATTAGTACAATACCTTCATCCAGGAGGCGTTCAATGTGAAGAAAAACATTTGGGAAAGCGGCAAGCTGCTTTCTATCCTTTAGCAACTGAGCCAAATAATCGGCTATACTTTGGGTAGTAGGATTATTGTTATCGCACATTTTAATATTTAAAAAAGATTCAAGACCCGTAAAAATATCAATAAATAACCACGATACAGTATATTCAATACAAATTAAATCACACGCGACGTCTACAACAAATACGGGAGCACCCAATATAAAAATATAATTTTTATAACTTTATTTACTCATACGAGCGAATATTGTTTAGAAATTCAATTCTACAAAGCGACACAACCACTCGTCACCGATGTAGAAATTGTACTGGGTTGCTGCTTGAAGTGGTATAATATTCATGCGGGTATTTCGTATACCTGCGCGTGCGCATGTCTATACGTGTAGGCGTACTTAATTATGTATCTATGTCTCTCTCCCACGCACTTGCAAGGCCGAACGGTCGGTTGAGACGGAGATAGGATCTTGTTGATTTTGTACGAAATTTGAAAATGAATAAAATATGTACAGAAATAGATTATTTTCAGAAAGCAGTCATTCATCAAAATAAATCACAAATCTGTGTAGATATACGGAGATGGATGTAACTACTATGTAAGCTACTATGTATTACGTATAATATATTGTAATTATCTCGAGGTATTTTAAGAATTTCATTAGTTGAATCAATGTCTTGTATCTTTGACTAAAAAGAAGAAAGCTCATATTTTTAAAGATGTTATTGAGAACAATCAGCCTTGTTTCGTCAACCTCTATCTATCTATCTATCTATACCCTCACGCCACATCCCTTGCAGGGTAGGCAGAGAGGACAGAGCGCCAGACAGCCCTATCCCTACACACACTCCTAGCTTCCGTCACATTCATGCAATTAGTCATACACGCTCTCCGATTCCTTTTACTCAAAACGCGTCCATCCTTGAGGATCTGGTCGACATGATCGGACCAGGTCAGTCTCGGACGGCCGCGCTTTCTCACCCCTCTTCGCTCATTCAGATATATCTTTTTTGTCATCCTGTCATAATTCATTCTCTCAACATGCCCAAACCATCTTAGTTTGTTTACTTTCATTCTTGTCACTACACCAGTCTTGCAGTCACTCATTTCCCTAATAACCTCATTCCTTATCTTATCTCTCAGCGTTTTCCCGCACATTCTTCTTAATGACCTCATTTCTACTGCATTCAACCCTGATTCATCCTTCTTCATCCACGTCCACGTCTCACTAGCATACATCAGGGTCGGCACCAAGACAGCATTGTGCACTAGCACTTTTGCTTTCATAGACACATTGCTACTACTAACAATCGGACCGAGCGCACCATTCGTCCTAGTACCGGCCAGCTTCCTTCTTTCAATGTCTCCATCACAGCGTCCATCTCTAGTCAACCTCTATACCTTTTATTTAATTTTATCCGTTGATGTTTGCGTCTAAAATTTCCTTTTCGAATTTTAGAAACTTCTCAATGATCCAGCACCTTGAAATTTAGCACACATTTGCTTCAGATAGATGCCCTATTTTCAGTAATTTTAATAAGTATCTATTCTAATTCATTATATTTTGAGTTCTGCTACCAAGCATGATTCGGGATACGCGCTCAAGGGCTCAAGCAGTGGCGTATATAGGATTTCATTTCGGGGGGGGCCCGACCTAATATTTGACTTTGGGGGGGGGGTGGAGGCAACAAAAAATTTGAAGGTAGACGCACAGCAAAAAAATTGTAATAGCGCCGCAGGCAAATTTTTTTCGTGAATGTAAGGGATAAAGGTCGACTTTTAGGTTGGTATTAATATCGTGTGCAGAAAACACAAAGAAAAATAGCGCCGCAGGCGAAATTTTTTTGAATAATGGGTGAAATGATGAATTTGAGTAACTTTCATGTTTTAAAATAACGTTTTTTAAAGAATTGTTCAACATTTCGGGGGGGGCCCGGGCCCCCTCGCCCCCCCCCTATATACGCCACTGGGCTCAAGTGACGGACGAATATTGAGAATAAGTTGTTTGAATCAAATATTAACAACAAACCCAAATATTTAGGAAGAGCTTTCAGATCGATGGGGTCTTCTGCCAAGAATGAGCTTTCTCTAAGTATCAGGAAAGGAAGAGCAACTGGTGAATTTCAGAGTCAACTAAAAACACATTTGTATAGAAAATCATATACTTAGTTAATATCTAAAGTACAGACGTAAGTAAGTAAGTAAGTACTCAGTTAATCTTACCTACATTCTAAAACACGCCCTTGAAGTGGAGTTGATCCACGAATTGCACCAGAATTCGTCGTTTATTCATCTGTAACAAAACTTCCTCGTACATTTCTCTCATCAGTCATGATTTCATGAAACCAGGTAGCAGCTACGAGTATGAAGTAAATATGTTATGATTATCACGGGCGTCGCCGGCCTCGGAGTTAGGGGAGAGGGGGCAACAAAAAATGAAAAAAAAAATGTAAGTAGCATAAAAGACGCGTAAATAGCGCCACAGGCGTAATTTTTTGTGAGACATAGTGTAGAATGATGTGGTTTGTATATTTGAAAATGTATATAATACTTCGCTCGGCAATATGTATGGAAAAAGATATTTTATAAAAAAGCAATAATAAATAGCACCGCAGGCAATTTTTTTGTGAAACTAATGGATTTTCATACTAATTTTACGATATGATGAAAAAATGTGTGGTAGTAATGTGATTTTTTGTGAGATTTTATCATTAGGCATGAAAAAATACATTCCTATTCCAATCTCTAGGGGGGGCAGCTGCCCCCTGCCCCTCCTTGCGGCGACGCCCATTATTCTGTCAATCTGAAAACATCTGGTGTAGATTGGTTGATGGTCTCAGTGAGTAAGATGTCATACAACAGATATTTAGGGGATTGTTTTAGGTAAAAATGTGTTGCACAGATGTATCTAAGTATCAATGGATGGTGAATCTTCTATGAATCATAAATTTCGTCATTGTCATCTATATGTATTAGTTTAAAATTCGTACACATGCACCATAGTATTTCTAAATGAATTGTAGATTACGATTTTAAACTGTCACCTAGAAATGGATTGGTATGTATATATATACATGAAACGTGAATGGGTAGACTGTTAAGATATTGCTTTTGCAATAAGTCCGCCTTTTGGCACACTGCATTGTCTTGTTTTTGTTGTTATATGTATTTACTGGCCAATAAAGATTTATTTATTTATTTATTTATATCGGATTTTTAAGTGTGTACAAATTTCCTTGATTTGTGGATCAACCATGGATCGACCAGCCGGGCATTCTGTGATTCTTCAGGAACTCATCAAAGCTTCGTTCTGAAAATGAACATAAAAAATTAATATGGAGTATTCTCCATGTTCTAACTATATTGTCTTCAAATAATGTCACCATAATATAATAATATCAAATATGTATCCATATCTCTTATTTATTATATTGATAAATAAATTCGATGTAAGTACCTAATTGTGTACACAATCTAATCTAAAGTATACCTGTATACATATTTATAAAGACAGGTGCACACTTAATATACTTGGGTGATTGTGTATCTGTACAGTGTACCTATACCTACCTATATTTTGTTTGTGTATTATTTACAAATTGATTGATTTTGTTTGATTGGTTACTGATAAGAATAATAAGCATCTGATAAGACTATCACTGCCAATAACAGAGGCAGTAAGCATCTTATTTACGTTATCTGTCAGAATCAGGATTAATATACCTATATAGGGAGTGTCCGGTAAGTTCGTCTAAAATCAATTAGTCTAAAATCAATTCGTCTACAATCAATTCGTCTGAAATCGACGAATTGATCGTCAGGTAAATTGATTTTGGCCGAATTGATTTTAGACGAATTGATAATTAGACGAATTGATTTTAGACGAACTTACCGTAAACCATAGGGACTATAGGGAGCAGTGGAGTATATAGCTTTTCATTTCGGAGGGGGCCGATCCAGACGTATTAAAAAAAGTAATAGCGCCACAGGCAAAATTTTTAGTGAAAGTGAGTGAAAAGGGACGTGTTTTAGATTGGTGTTAAAATTATCGTGTACAGAAAATGCAATAAAAAGAAAAATAGCGCCGCAGGAATTTAGGTAATTCGCGCTTGTTACCTATATCTGCTGTATGAAAATTTTCGCATCTCTCTCCCTTCTTATATATTTATCGTTTGACAACGTCGAAGTATTGTCACATCGTTAAAGTCCGACATCCAGCGCCTCCAGCCACTGGAGGAACTCAGGGGACAGGCTGGCAGCACTGTCAATGGTACCGGGGTAAGCACGTATGGGGCAGTCACGCAAGATGTGCTGCATGGTTTGCTTCAGGTGTCCACAGTCACACTGTGGAATGTGGATCATCCCTCATTCTCCACTTGTGAAGCATATGACCCTATGGGTATATAATGTGACCCTATAAAATAAAATACCCCCAAATACACCTAAAATTATTTCATTCATGTTCATCATTCATTCATAAAATGTAAATAAAAAGGGGTTAGGGCTCCACCTCCCCTCCCATATACAATAGTTTCAATTCGAATTCCATTCATATTGTTGTACATCTACCTACTTAAGCAAATAGGGTGATCTTTACTGTTGTAAGTACTGTGGGGCCTACTATAATATATTGGGGGTGAAATTAATCGTAAAATTGTTGACAGCTCGAGGGGGTAATTGTAGTACAGTTTTCAAGGGTTGACAAAATAAATATACATCCCTTCCCATAGCTCCCCTCTGATTTGAATTCTCGTATAGGCCAATGGAAAATAAACATCACCGATGAATTATCTTTATCCGATTCCCACTTTTTTTCTTCTTAGTAGGTGTATAACTCGTCTGGTTATGTTTTATGAGAGAAGTCACGATGTAAGTAGCGCCGCAGGCGAAATTTATGTTAAAAGTCGTAAAAGTGTGCTTGCCTGATGTCTGCATAAAAAAGTTTTGGTGAAAATCATGTTTAGCTTTCTTCAAAATAAAAAAAGTACTGTCATACTCGTATATAGAATATGTTCAATCGGAAGAAGCTTAATAGGCGCGCCGCAGACAATTTTTTTTATGAAAGAATTAAAAATAATGTAGGTATTTTCTCTCTCGAAAATAATGGAACTTTCCGGCAATCGTTTTATTGAGGAATTATTATTTAGAAATGTCTGACCGGGACAAATGACTCTCGGACCGGGACACAGACCTCAAAACTGGGACAACGTCCCGGTGTACCGGAACGTGACGGAAGCAATATCTAAGTGTCAGAGAGGACAGGGCAGTCTTACTCCTCAAGGGACTCGACATGGAGTAGATAGATATACCAACCATGCATCAGACAAATCGTACAAAATGTTCACTAGGGCGAGCTCGTATACTGAGATACTCAATCGCATATAGAGTTTATACATGTACAAATAGGTGTAAATATATTAGAGTTATATTGTATGTACTTACTTAACCTATGTAATGTAGATATGTGTTATGTAGGCTATATAAGGCTGTGACAGGGTTAGACGGGGGCGGCGTTAGGCAGTTAGGCAGTTAGGCAGTACAGCTGCCGCCCGCCCACCTTAACACACTACAAGCCGCCCACTACACCCCAAGTCTAACCTATAGCCACATCACAGATGCTATAGAACCTTATACATACATTCACACGGAATATTCAGGGTGTAATTATACTTACGAACCATCAGACGTTCTTCTTTCTTTTTCTCAGCCTTCTCGCGCCCAGTGTTGGGCATAATCGTCATCCTTAGACTTCCACTGCTCTCTATCTTGTGCCGACCGCATCCATCCGCCCCCGGCAACCCTTCTTATGTCATCCGACCACCTTGCCTGCGGCCTACCAACGCTTCTTCGGCCTGTTCTTGGTCGCCATTCGAGAACTTTTTTAGTCCGTCTAGCATCTGATGTTCTTGCTATGTGGCCAGCCCAACTCCACTTTTGTTTGGCGTTGCAAATTTTTAACTGACAATTAACACTTCTTCTTAATCTTCTTGCAGGTCTGATGACATGTTATTTAAGAGAGGTTAGCCTCCTGCGAGGTCGAGGTGTTAATTTAGTATATAGTGTTTAAAAGCCTGATAAACGAGTAATGGTAAGTCCAGTTGACAGGAGCGCAAACTTACAATCTGTAGGTTCCGGGTTCGAATGTCGATGCTGACGATGTATTCTGCACTTCCCGACACAAGAACTATAATGACGTAATAGAGCTTGCATTTATTTGCTTGTTGACTGCTGATTCATTCACAGCTCTTTTCTAAAATTTGGGCTTCATCAAGGATCTTAAAGGCTAACAGTATTGGACGGAAAGGTAGAATAAACTCCATCTATACTTTTTCTTCTGAAATTATCTTAAAATGGAAGGTCACTAATTTTTGAAAATATTTAAAAATGGAACCTTTCTAATTTAAAGCCATCTATTGCAAATTTTACAACATGCCATATAGTAAGAACAGATAGTAAAAATTGTGTTCCATGTGCACCTTTGGTTGAACAAATGAAAGATTGCATATAACAGTTTTCCACTCTGTATGGCATGAAGACATGCGCATTGATTTAATTCATCTACTATACATATTGTAGTCATTACATTAATAGAGAATAGATATGAAGTACTATTTTACCTATTATTATCATATCCACTCCACATACACCTCTATAGCCAATACTCTGAAAATATGTGTAACACTACCTAGTGCACTGCATGATGTAATCCTTTGATACCTATTCGATCACTACTCAGTATTCAGTACTTAGTAATCGGCAGTGGCGTACATAATAAATAATAAATTAAACTTAGGCCAGTAAATATATGTAACAACAAAAACAAAACAAGATAATACAATGTGCCAAAAGGCGAACTTATTGCAAAAGCAATATCTTACAGTCAACCCGAGATACATAGGTTTTCATTTCGGGAGGGGGGGGGGGGCGAATTAGTATTTGAGTTTAGGGGGAACAAAGCTTGACTGTTCAATCTGATTTCTTTAAAGTTCTTAAGCCGAAAAATCTTCTAGAGGAGACAATTAAAATTGTAACCTTAGACGCAGTAAAAAAACAGAAATAGCGCCGCAGGCGACATTTTTTCATGAAGGCGAGTGAAAAATGTCGTGTTTTAGGTTGGCATTATGTTGTGTCATAAAAGTGTAACAAAAAATATCTCCGCAGGCAAAATTTTTGGTGTGTGAAGTGGGTGAAGTGATGAACATTAATTTTTTTTTATATAGTAGGTGGCCAATCATTGTCTGACATTTCGGGGAGCCCGGGCCCCTTCGCCCCCCCTCATCCTATATACGTCACTGGTAATCAGTACCTAATATAGTTATACCTAATAAAGTCAGTCAGGACACTTTGGTTTATAGATAGACAGTGGTGAATCCAGGATTCAATTTTAAGGGGGGGGGCTGAATGTCGTCACATGGTAAAAAGTAAATAAAATAAAAATAAAATAAAAAAATCTTTATTGAAAAGACAACATATCTTCTAAATGGCGGGTTTATTGCCGCAGGCAATATCTGCCAACCAACCACTTGTGACATTAATTTGATATACACATTACATACAGGTGTATGAAAAATAAGAAAAATATAAATAAATATGAAAATAATAATAATATATAGAATACTTATACATACATAAATAGATATGTGGATGGGATGAAGGACAAGGAAGGAACCACGGGATTGTCAGTTGGATGGATTATTTAAGGAAAGGTAATGATGCCTCAGTTTACTTTTGAAAGAGAGAATAGTTGGAGCTAGTCTGATAGGAAGTGGAAGGTTATTCCATAGTCTAGCCGCGTGTGTAGTGAAAGAAGAAGTGAAGAAAGATGTGTGATGTGAGGGTATGATTAACAAACGGCGTCCACTTGAACGTAGAGATAAGCCATGAGATGCCAGGGGTGTGAAGGGGACTTAAGGTAAAAGTACTGTAACTCAACGTTTTTAGGGGGGGGGGGGCTAATGGGCTCAAACCCCTAGATTTGTTGTATATAAAGTACTGTCACTCATGGTTTTGGAGAGGGCTTCAGCCCCCTAGCCCCCCCTGGATCCGCTAGTGTAGATAGAGATAAATGAGAAATATAGGTTCAGAAGACTTACAGAAACTACCTACAATCCAATTAACATTACAATAAAACTTAAATCCATTATTGAACGCGTATAAAAATGACACTTATAAATTTACACATAAAGACCATATTTGCATATGAATAACTTTTGTATTTATATACGTTTATTTACTGATCGCACCTGTAGAATTAATTTTATAACCATAAAATTATCATGTTTACAATTTTTGGGCTTCAAAGGAGAATGCTAAAAAAAAACTAGGCCCGACGCAGACAAATGTACTAAACTGAAACGATAGGTAAAATGAGTAATTAAATACCTACTGCATAGGGGGCATCATCGAAATCAATGGCTAAATGTGTGAAATACATATTTTATGCTTAAAATTAAGGCTCCCGACCCAAATTTGACGTCACTGTAATTTCCCACAGCATTAGGCTGGCCACACACGTCCCGAAGTTCAGTTCCGGAATCGACCGTTTTGCAAAAAAGTTCCGATCAAAACCTCTCTCTGAATTCAGCGTCACCCCGATTTTAAATTCAGAAAGAGGTTTTGGTCGGAACCTTTTTGCAAAATGGTCGATTCCGGAACTGAACTTCGGGACGTTTGTGGCCAGCCTTAAAGTTCAAAATCGCATGAATGATAAAATTGTAAAAATTGGGGTTAATTTCGCTTCATTCGAAAAACTTTTATGCTTATATTCCCTAGATTTTATTGCATACTATAAGTACAAAATAAAATTCTCCGTGACTTTCGGGAAACGAGTTTGGGTCTTAGGAAAAAAGATCAGGAGTGTTTTCCACTTTTTTTTGAGAAATCTATACAAGATATAAAAAATCTTTTACGGTTATACCCTAGATAAATGTTCAATGCATCTACCCTATTTTTTTAAAGCATATTTAGTAACGGTTGTCGAGATCTAAAAGGTCTCTCGTTTTTAGAATATTTTGTAATGTCAAATGCGTACTTTTAAAGAGTAGATCTTTCACTATGAATGTTGCATTTGGAGGACCGCGGAATGATTATTTCTGAGTATGGCAGCATCCATATGTGGACATAGTCCGTAGGATGGGATAATATATTTTTAATAAATACATGCGATCTATATAATCATTACTATTGCTATAATCTCAGGCCATACAAACAAACAAAGCTCTATCAATTATTACAATGTTGCCAGGTGATGTACATTTTCCAATAGGGTACATGCATTTTTTTTTACCGTTGGTAAAATATATTAAATCGATAGTTCTACTAGAATTACAAATAAAATTATGAAATGTAATTTTAATTTACCGTTAATTTCTAATAATTAAATTGAAAATGTTAATTTGACGAGTTTTTCTATGGTGCTCTGAAACGAGCGACCATTGTTTAACGTGATTGTGACGTCACGACGCCATGAAATTCATAGTCAGAATTGGAGTTTTTCCATGGTGCTCTGAAACGAGCGACCATTGTTTAACGTGATTGTGACGTCACGACGCCATGAAATTCATAGTCAGAATTGGATTCTTTGTGGGTTATGTATGGAGGAATTGGGGAAAGTGAAGTCACAATATGGCGGCCAGTCAAAAACCTGTTTTTGAAACCAAAAAAAAAAAAAAAAAAACATGCAAGGACCCTATTACCCATACTTCCTCTAGGTTGGCATTATTGTATGGGTGTTGCCATTAGCCAAGATGTACATATTTTAGAAACTGGATTGTCACTATGTTCAGAGGCGAAAGTCACAAATTAAAGTCTTTGTCGAAAGCCTAAAATGTTTACTATGATTTATTTTTTGTTTTGTCAAAATCGCGTCGGTAGTTTCTGAGATATTTTCAAAAAACCTAAATGGGAAATTTTCATACTCTTAAATTTTCAAAAGGCCATACCTCCAAAACGGTTGATTTTCGGTTATGCATTCATTAAACTTTTTTTTTTCATATTTTTTCATCCTCTATCACCCCTCAAGAGATTTTACACACGGAAGGAAACACCCTGTACCTATTCTCATATCTCTATCTCTGTTTGACAATTCCAATTGGAACAATCACCCGAATGTGTTCTGTCTTAGTGCGATAATCGCTCGTTGACTCGTCAGGTGACAATTAATGACAAATAACGCAGCCTTTGGTAGTTGAATATTGTTTCTAACGTTAGTATTATGAATGGATGTACGTAGGTGGCGGATTTATGAGATTTAAATTATGTTTGTTATTTTTCAACTCTCTGATGCTTGCTAAATAAGGAAAGACTTTTTATGTACCAGATCAATTACTAAACATTATTCAACATAGTGGACTAACTAAAGAAACGAAAGATAAATTGAAAAATACTTATTGTTACAGATGAGATAAGGTCGTTAAGAAGAATAGGTGGAAAAACGTTAAGAGGTTATAGAGATATATAGGATAATAAATTTGTGATTAGAGAGTTGAGTGAATGTAAAATGGATGTTGTGACTAAAATCAAAGTGAACAAGTTGAAATGGTTGAGTTAAGACATGTTGAGAGGATGAATGATGAAAGTAAACCCGCCTGTTTAAGAACTACACTTCGCTTGACCATATCGACCGATATGTTTTGAGGAAAATTAATATGGTTGAGCATAGCAGGGGGGGTTTTAAGGGTTCAACCCCCCCGCCCCGAAATTTTTCAGCCAACCCACGTTTTATGAATGAAGGAATCCAAGTGCCTCAGAAGGGCGTGTTTGGTATCGTTTAGAAGACCGTTAATAACAGCTCGATGTGAAGTCATAAAATAATGTTCTTTTTTTTAAATCGCGATTACTTATTTAATATTTTTCCTTGGTCCACTTTTCCTCCAAGCTGGTAATATATTTTTCTTAATCAATTCTCTACTAAATGATTTGCAATGTCAAGAACCTCTTCCAGGATGTGAATGCTGGACTTCGGAATAGCTGGTGACTATAAGACCACCAAGCCGATTATCTAAAACCCAATCTGACTTCAAAAATTTGTTTTTTGAGAAAGTTTTTTCTATTCCCTCATGCTGCGTCACTTCCCTTTTTTTCTGGGCTTGCATACACAAACCCAAATACTTTCCTGCACACCTTGCACTAGGCTAAAAGCCTGTATCGCAAAGTGTGGAATACATCGCCAGCGCCGGGGTTTGAATCTGGCACCTCCTGCTAGAGAGACTGCCGCCTCAACCAACTGCGCCAACCATGTACTCAATTTCAACACAGACACTTCCTGCTTCCGTCATATTTATGAAATCCGTCATACACACTCTACGATCCCTTTTACTCATAACACGTCAGTCCATGAGAACCTGGTCTACATGGTCAAGCCTCGTGATTCTTGGACAACACCTCTTCCTTCTTTCACCCAGGTATATTTTCTTTATTATCCTTCCGTCATTCATCCTCTCTACGTGTCCCAACCATCTCAATTTGTTTACATTGATTCTAGTTTCTACAGTCACTCATCTCTCTACAATTTTTTCCCACACATTCTTCTCAACTGTCTCATTTCCACTGCATTCAACCCTAATTCGTCCTTCTTCAGCCACGTCCAAGTCTCACAAGCATACATAACCCGTTGATTATTAGTTTAAAAAAATCCGATTTTTATTTATGTTTGTAGGTAAGTAAGTATACCTATATATATATTTTTTTCAAACTACGTTCTAGAACAAAAATGAAGATCAAAGGTAAGACGTGAATCTCTGATTGGCTGATGAACATTAGAGGGGGACCAATGATGAATAAGATTGCGATATTATAATTAGTGTTGCCAGTGTGGGATGATTGCAATATATAAAAAATATAACTTTATTATAAGATTATATTATGTAGGTAGGTACCTAAGCTAAGCATATACTCTTTGTTATTCTATATAATCAATCCTTATGTGTTATTTATTAACCATTACTTATATACTGCCGTTCTAAGTAATATCCACGGATAAGTCAAAACGATGAAACTGATTTTGAGAACAAGGTGTGAAGAAAAACTTGAATTAGAGAAAGGGGGGGGGAGGGCGCAGAAACAGTGTGGCGCCCTAAAAAAAACATCTCTTTCTTGAGAGACTGCACATGGAATAGGGGTTGCGTTGTTGCGTAATCATTGATTACTAATCAAATTCGGACTTTTCATGATTGAAATACATAGATAACCAAGCACGTATCCGACACAGGACAGACGGAACGATTTTTCTCTGCTATCTTGGCGCGCCTTAGTTTTCTGTAACGACTTTTTATGTAGATATGATACATACTAATGTAAAAAATTTCGACACGGTGTCTTTCCTACTAAATAGGTACGTACAAACAACCAAGATAATCACTTCACCTACTCTTCTAAAAAAATTTCACCTGCGGCGCTCATTTTTTGGTACATTTATTATAGGATAAATAAAAATGGCAAAAAGTCAGTGCCTATACATAGTAAATTTCTTTCACATAGTTGTTTGATTGAGCAAATGTCCCCCCCTCCCCCCGAACCAAAAGTCTGGATACGTGCTTTAGTCTAGTCATATGGTGTTTTCGCGGAGAAATAAATACAGTAGTCTACTTCCCTTTCATACTTTACGTATTTGGGGGCGCTGAATTCGAATTTCAACTTTGCCACCTCGTAAATGTGATGCGTTCTGAGATATTCGAGAAAAACTGAGAAGAAAACGTTCTTTTTAGAGACTTTCGCTCATAACTCGAAAAGTATACATTTTAGAGAAAAGAATCTCGAGACAAGAATAAACTAGAGTAAATTTCCTACAAATAGCGATGATATTCATTTTTCTGAAATAAACCGCTTACGCGCTACTATGCGCTAAAAAAGGGCATAAATTCCACTCTTTTTTAAAAAATATTTTCTCTTTTAATTTATTGACTATAACTCAAAATATATAGACTTTTTTGGAAAAAAATGTTGTACATAAATAAAGTACACCATATTTTCTACAATTAGTGCTAAGAAGGTTTCTGAGACAGACTAACCTCTATTACGTTAGAGCGCATTGAAGTTCACTATAGTACGTTAGAAGCAAATTCTTCATTATTTAAAATGGATATATAACATTAAAAAAAATAAAAAAATCTACTAAACTTTCTTGATGCTATAAACACAAGTCTGAAATTTTTATATTTAAATGTTTGCTACCCCTCAATAGCGATGGGTTGGTAGAAATTTGAGAATTCCTTAGAAACAAAAGCTCATTCTTCAGTTTTTTGTCCATAATGTGAAAATTAAAAACAATAGGGACAATTATACTGAGACAAAAATAAAGTACATTTTATTATCTATGAACTACCTTAATAACTTTTTTAGTCAAATAGACGATTCAGCAGCCAGAGTCCGTTAAAAATTTTCCATATCTCAAAAATATTCTAAAATCTCTACTTATTTTAGTTTACCGCCTGCAAATAAGAAACTAAACATTTTTAAGAAACAAAATGTGAAAATTCATTAAATTTCCTACAAATTATGTCTCTTGCGTTTTCGAACAGGCGAACTGGTTCGCTGTTAAAAAGCATCGAAATTTGGTATAGCGTGTCATATTAATTAAGCGTTGATAATACGAACTAAGACTATGGTATGTAACACACGTACCATAGTCGTAGTTCGTATTATCAACGCTCAATTAATATACGATTTTATACCAAATTTCGATGCATTTTAACAGCGAACCAGTTCGCCTGAGCGAAAACGCAATAGACATAATTTGTAGGAAATTTAATGAATTTTCACATTTTGTTTCTTAAAAATGTTTAGTTTCCTATTTGCAGGCGGTAAACTAAAATAAGTAGAGATTTTAGAATATTTTCGAGATATGGAAAATTTTTAACGGACTCTGGCTGCTGAATCGTCTATTTGACTAAAAAAATGTTATTAAGGTAGTTCATAGATAATAAAATGTACTTTATTTTTGTCTTAGTATAATTGTCCCTATTGTTTTTAATTTTCACATTATGGACGAAAAACTGGAGAATGAGCTTTTGTTTCTAAGGAATTCTCAAATTTCTACCAACCCATCGCTATTGAGGGGTAGCAAACATTTAAATATAAAAATTTCAGACTTGTGTTTATAGCATCAAGAAAGTTTAGTAGATTTTTTTATTTTTTTTTTAATGTTATATATCATTTTAAATAATGAAGAATTTGCTTCTAATGTACTATAGTGAACTTCAATGCGCTCTAACGTAATAGAGGTTAGTCTGTCTCAGAAACCTTCTTAGCACTAATTGTAGAAAATATGGTGTACTTTATTTATGTACAACCTTTTTTTCCAAAAAAGTCTATATATTTTGAGTTATAGTCAATAAATTAAAAGAGAAAATATTTTTTAAAAAAGAGTGGAATTTATGCCCTTTTTTAGCGCATAGTAGCGCGTAATCGGTTTATTTCAGAAAAATGAATATCATCGCTATTTGTAGGAAATTTACTCTAGTTTATTCTTGTCTCGAGATTCTTTTCTCTAAAATGTATACTTTTCGAGTTATGAGCGAAAGTCTCTAAAAAGAACGTTTTCTTCTGAGTTTTTCTCAAATATCTCAGAACGCATCACATTTACGAGGTGGCAAAGTTGAAATTCGAATTCAGCGCCCCCAAATACGTAAAGTATGAAAGGGAAGTAGACTACTATATTTTTATCCTGAAAATGCCATTAAATTTGCTCTCGTTACTGCACTACTTGGATGTAACGTTGAAATACCCATTTCAATCAAAAAACTCGTAATTTACCTAATCATGTTTTAGCTTATACGCGGTTCTTACTTTAGGCGGCAGTATATTCATTAATATCTACATAAATACATATTTTTTGCCACAACTTCCCACATACGAATATCTTTATCATAAATCAACAATATAGTAATATACCTAAGTATATAAAGTATAAAAAATACCTACAAGTATATAACGAAGTTTTCGATTTTCCCAGACCCTCTCCTTAGTACAAAAAAGCTCTAAAGTGGAATAGTTTTGAAAATAACTAGACTAATATAATAATTGAAATTGTGATCTTAGTTTCACAACATTTTGATCTTGTTATTCTCGGACGACTTAGAATACAAAAACTTGCCTACGTACTATTAAATTTGACTGCGAGATCAAAGTTTTGCAATAAGTCCGCCCTTTAGTACACTACTATTGTCTTGTTCTGTAACTCTCGATGATTTTTTTGCGAATAAAGATTTATTTGTTCAAATTTGGTACCTAATAATGTCGGTAAATATGGAAGGAAAATACAGAACATACCCACAATCTATACTTACCTTGTATGACCTAGCAACCTTATGAGATTCACTTTACCTAGTTGTATATTAACATAAATTGCATCAGGTAAATTAATTAAAATATGATTAGGTACCTGGAGACGAACACGATGGAGCGTGTAATTTGTAATTAACAGTTGGGGAAATATTAATTAATTAAATAAAACAGGTAACTAAATACTAGTAGATATTGATTTATAACATAATTACCTAGAATCAAATTACATTAACAAATTGCTTTATCTGTTTAATGGATAATTTACAATGTTGTACCTACCTACTAAATATAGGGAGATATTTTTCATTCTGTAACGTCATGTGTGAAATTCTAAGTTATTTGGAGGTCAAAAGATATATCTGCGAAAAAAACCTATAAGAATATTGCTCAACCTATATCCCAAAAAAGACTAATGCCCGATCCCACCAACTTCAACCTAGGAAGCAGACCCCTAAGGAATTTCCATACAATGGACATGGATAATTTGAGTGATTTTATAATGATGTGTAACTAGGGGAGCAATAAGTCCATACAAAATACAACATGCAGCCACTTAAGTGAGGGAGATTCTGGGCGGAGATATTTGGGCACCTAACTAAGGACAGCTGGATGTTGTATGGATTTATTGCTCCAAGGCTGTACTTCATTATAAAATCACTCAAATTATCTGTGTGCATTGTATGGAAATTCCTTAGGGGTCTGCTTCCTAGGTTGAAGTTGGTGGGATCGGGCATAAAGCCCCTAAGAAACATCCTCTAAGGATAAAAGCCCAAACTTTCTAGTTGGATTCCAGTAGATAATTATTTATAAAATGTTGACGATTTTATTGTCTATCCAATTTTAGATCCGCTTGTTTATTTCCTAATCTATGGTAGTTTCTAACACACTGAAAGAAATCGTATACTAATAGAGAAAAAGTAAGATTACTCAAACAGTCAGACCTCTGAAATTTACTGAAACTTGAGATTATTCCCGCAGTTAGTAACTTTAGAATTATTAATTATCGAAATAATTCACTAATTACTAAAACATATTCTCATTTATCCATGTGTCTTAGGATGATATCTTCAGTATTAGTAGATTATCGAATCTTATTTTTTCCCAATGCAATTTACTTACAATTATTTCTCATTGCTATTGGCATGTAATAATATTATTTTGGTGATTTTTGACAGGTGTATTTGATTGCGGATATAATTAATTACGAGATAACAAATGTACGAAGCTGGTTCCTCCCAAACCATGTTAAGTAATAATAATGTATCTTACTAGTACTATACAAATAATGCCACAAATCATTTCGTTTCGGGGATTTCGCTGTGAAAAATCCAAGAAAATATCTTGAAGGCACAGCCCATAACACATTAGATGACCTATCAGGCGAATTTATTTTGTGAGACATAGTGAAGGCCGTGTTATGGTTTGGTTTATTTGAAAATGTGTAATAAAATGAAAAATGATTTTTGTGAAAAATAAGAAAATAGTATCACCGCAGGCAATTTTTTTATGAAATAATTGATGGATTTTCTCATTTTTAGAAAAATTATCATATGATGAGAAAACGTGTGGTAATAATGTGATTTTTGTGAGGTTTTATCATTTAGTATGAAAAAATATACTTTTCCAATCTCTAGGATGCGTCTTATGACGCCCATGGCTGCTAACAATATATTATGTCATGTAACAGAGTTTGCAGCATTTTGTTTGAGAAGCCCAGATAGAGGACACTCATACGACCAGTGTTGACATACGCCTCTGAAACCTGGGTGCTCAGTAAAACAAACGAGCGACAGCTTGCGGTGTTTGAGAGGAAGATCCTCCGCAAAATCTATGGACCAGTAAACGAGGGAGGAGTATGGCGTCGGAGATATAACCAAGAACTGTATGATCTCTGCCGAGATCCCGACGTCATACAAGTAATTAAAATAGCTAGATTACGCTGGGCTGGGCACATAATACGAATGAACGAAGAGGCACAGCCCAGGCGCTTAACCCTCACGCATCCCGAAGGTCGTAGAAGAGCGGGAAGACCCAAGCTGCGGTGGATGGACGGTGTCAACGCAGATGCGGGTGCCATTGGACTGAGCAGCTGGAGGTCAGCGGCCCTCAGAAGGACGGAGTGGAGGAAGGCTCTTGACTCAGCCAAGGTCCACCCAGGACTGTCGTGCTGATGATGATGAGATAGAGGACACCCGAATTAGGGAAACAGAAGAATAAAATACAAATATAAATAATTAAAATTTATTAAACATTTACAAAATTACTCTTGATATATAATCTGCATCATTGTCCTTATATAACATTTTCTCATCGAGTGAACTGCCTCCTATCGGGCCGACCGGCTTTGCCCGGCTTGGGTTGACGGAATATCTTCGTCCTATCGTCCCTCGTCCTATTGTCTGAATTCATTTTATTGAAGTGGCCCAGTCCTCCTCCACCCAATCTCTTCCGAGGTCTGTCGTTCTTTTTTGACCCTGACACGCCTGTTTTTAAAAAACGTTAAGGAACATACTTTTCTAATACCATTATACAACGGAAATTTTAATAACGATCTGTAAAGGTGCTCACACACGAGCAATTTTTCGAGCAATACTTGCAGCAACTCGTACAAATCGTATTGATTAATAATATTTTGGCGATATCTGAAGGGATACAACGATATTGCGTGCAAATGTGAAGGAGAATTGACTAACATGTACAAACCGATTGGATATTTTTTGCAATTCGTGTCGCCAACATCGTGACAATTCTCTTTCTCGTTTGCAAGCAATAGCGTTGTCTCGCTTTAGATACTGTCAAAATAATTGCCAAATAATGTTAACCAATAGGATTTGTACGAGTTGCCGTAATTAATGAACGGAAAATTGCTTGTGTGAGAGCACCATTAGAGTTATTGATTTTTTGGGCTCGGTCGTATTGTTTTATGAGTAAAGCAAATTTGTCTACATTTTTTTTTCTTAAATGAATCTGGGTATCAAATACATCTTTGTACACTTCACAGAAAACTTAAAAGCTTGTGTTGTGAAGTAGAGTAAGTCGGGGATCGAACCCCCGTCTACTGGATTAACAGTCGACCGCGTTACCAACCTGGCTACCGACCACCTCACAATATAATATATTTTTGAAAAGGATACGTAAATCGATTGCTGGGGGAGTCGTAAAGCCAAAAGACTTGCCGACCTTCAGCAAGTCCAGGGTGTCAACATCAAAGATTGTCTTCAGCTGATGGGAGTCATAGGCGCGCGTGTACGACTTGAAGGCCTCCTTGGCCGACATGTGCAGGAAGTAATTCTTGGATATCAACTTCTCCAACTGAAAAATGAACACTGATCTGTAAAAATTGGGAGTGGCTATACAACAAATGGGAGAATTTATGACAAAAAGGGAGGAGTTATGATAAGAGAGAAATTATGACAAAAAAATAGGGAAAAGTTATGACCAAGATTAAGAGGGAATGTAAAAGTTAGAGTACTCATTACATAAATGGGAGGCGTTAACTGGGAAGAGTTATGACAAAATGATCTGTGAGGAGTTATGACAGAAAAATGGAAGTAGTTTTAATAAAAATGTGAGGATTTATGACAAAAAAAAGGGAGAAGTTATGACCAAGATTAAGATGCATTGTAAAAGTTAGAGTAGGTACTCATTACATAAATGGGAGGCGTTAACTGGGAAGAGTTATGACAAAAAATGGGATGAGTTATGACAAAACTGTGAGGAGTTATGACAGAAAAATGGAAGTAGTTTTAATAAAAATGTGAGGATTTATGACAAAAAAATGTTAGGTGTTATGACAAACATGGGAGTGGCTATGACAAAAATGGGAGTGGCTATGACAAAAAATGGGAGGAGTTAGGTTTACTATGAACAATCTCACCTGTAATTGGATGTCGGCTATCTTGGACCAGGAAAATTCAAATTCGTTAAGCGGCACCTTGGCGTGCTTAAGATACCTCAGGAAGCCCAACTCCTCAGGTCTGAGGATGAGGAGTGCGTGGCCGGCAGCACCGAGACCTCGAGCCGTTCTGCCCACTCTGTGGATGTATTCCTGGAAAAATGTTCAGTAACAAAGTTTTGACTTTGACCATTTAAATATTAGGGACCAAAGAGCAGAATGCGTTACTTTTAACGATGTGACGAAAGTCTTTGTGTACGCGGGGTTCAGAAAGCATGGCACTTGTTTTTATCAGCTGACTATTAAAGAAAATATACGAGGAACATAGAAAATTTCTATAGATATATAACAAATGATGAACTTTCCGTCAGGATTATGACTGAATGTTGACTGGCTTAATATAATCATTTTACACTTGAGTAACATACAATTTATGTGCATCATTTTATGTGCAAGTTTGAGAGTATGCGTGTGTGTGAAAGAGAATGTATGTGTGTGTATATGTATTGTATGTTTGTGTTTGTCCTTCTGTTCTTAATAATGAAACTCTGTGTAATACATTGTAAAGCTTATTTGTATTCACCACTAAGAGGGCAAGATGTGAACCATACATAATTGTTTAAAAGTTTATAATGTCATACACACACACACACACCTTGCCTGTAGTTGAATCTTGGTAAATAAAAATAAAATAAAAAAACAATTCTAGTTCATTGATTAGTCTAACCTTAAACACTGGTTCTATCGCTGAGCTACATAGGCTAGTGACTGAACCAATATAGAATGACTGATTCCGACGGAGTCATCGCCCATCATATTTTACTGTAGGGTGTTGTGCTGAGATGACTCGTCCAATTACTACTGTAGAAAATTCAACGGTTCACAAAAAAGGCGTTGTGGCAGAAGAAATACGTAAGGAACTTTGTATACCTTTGGATCGTCTGGTGGGTCAAACTGCACGATCCAATCGACAGCTGGAATGTCCAGACCTCTGGCTGCCACGTCAGTACAGAGGAGAATACCACTCTCTGCATTACAGAATTGGAAGAAAGTTGTGGTCCGCTTCGTCTGCTGTTGTTTACCCTAAGGAAATAAAATGTAGAAAATAAAAATCAATGTGATCTTTTTAATAGATATGCAAAAAATTGCTATGGGAAAAGGAAGATTACTCAGCTAATACGATACCATCCTAAGACTTAAAACATGGATAAATGAGAATATGTTTTAGTGACTCTGGCAGTTGGGAATTAGATTTTTGTGAATTTCATCAATAATAAATAATTTCAAAGTTACTTCTGAAATTTACTGAAAGTTGAGATTATTCACACATGTTGTTCTATCCACCATCGGGTAGAACAAACATCGTACGTGATTCTCCGATAGGTAAAGCGATCCATTGTCTCAACGAGCTGTCACAGCATGTCGACATTTTCGCCGTTGACTACAGCAGATTTGTCAAATCAATAGATTACCACTTGTAGTATTGAAGCTGAATTACTGTCCCTCATTGTGGGTGTTGAAATGACGCTGTTAACAGTGCTGAGGCAGCTCGCTGGAGAGATATTATGAGGGTGGTTGATGTACGAATAAGTATACATATTTGATACATATGAGTATTTATATACAGGGTCATCGAAAAATAATGCCCTTTTTTTTAAAGTGGAATAACTTTGGAACCATTTACGTTATATGAGTGATTTTTTCACTGTACGATAACTAATGAATGCAAATTTTGTTTGATGTATGATACAATGCGTAAGCGCATGCGCAAAATGGGAGTCAACCGACGCTTTTCATCTACCGGCGCCCTCCAATGTAATGGTGATCGTGAACAGTAATGCCCTCATTTTGAAAAGGTATAACATTGGTACCATTTATCTGAAATGAGTAATTCTTTCACTAAGTGGTAACTAATGAATGTAAATTTTTGTTTGATGCTCGATAGAGTGGAGGGCGCATGCGCAGAATAGCTGCCTAGCGGAGTAAGCCAACCGGCGTTAACAATCTACATCGTCCAATATTCCAAATTGATTGTGTAATGCAAGGCCCAGTGCGTTGATTTAGATAATACACAATAATAAAACAACTTACGTGTATAGACATGACGGGCAGATCAATGTAGTTGAAGAGTTCATTATGATACTTGACTGACATGCAACTGGAGAAGAACACCATCACCTTCTTCTTCCTGTTCTTCTTCAGGAACGTGAACAGAACCAGGAGCCTCTTCTCTGAAGGACAAACTATGTAACTGGAAAAGTATAATAAAAATATTATTTTTGATTTACAATTTTTTTTCTTTTAAAGCGTTGGATTTTTTCCTACATTCCGTAGTACATAGTCACGCACTTGTTTGGTAGGTCATATAGTATGTAACTAGGTTAAGATATGTATGTATTAATATTTAGGAGGCGCCCTTGAAGTGGAGTTAATCCAAAAAATGGCGCACTTTAAGTTGTCTATTATTATTATTTCTTCATTCATATACATATTTTATGCATAATATAAACACACGTACCCTTGTTCTAAGCCAGCTACAGTAGCCGTATCCCTGTGGTCGTCCACTCCTACATACACTGGCTCCTTCTTCAGAGCCAAAGATGTGATGCTCTTGGTTTTCTCCGTCTGAGTGGCACTGAACATCATCGTCTGTCTCCTTTCTGTAAAATAACAATATGAGTGACTTTAATAGACGATCTCATCCTTTCGTTATATCAAACATTGTCATTTTTTCTGTACCTCTGTCTAAAAACGCTGACTCAACTGTGACGTTACGGTCATTTGCCGCGGCGTTGAGGTTCAAAATCGCATGATAAAATGTTAAAAATAGCAATTTGTTTCACTACATTAAAAAAAATTAGTCATTCCCTAGATTTTAATGCATATTATCATTACAAAAAAAAATCTCTACGATCATGGGAAACAAGTTGCTGTCTTTTGGAAAAAAATCACAGGTGTTTTTCGCAATTTTTTTTGAGAATTCTATACAATATACTTAATAAAAATTTAGAGATAAAGGGATAATTTCAAGATAAAGGTTCAAAGAGTCTACCATATTTTTTTCCAAAGCATATTTAGTAAGGTTGTCGAGATCTAAGGTCTCCCATTTTTTGAAATGTCAATATGCCTACTTTTAACTTTAAGACAATCAGATATCCGTTCTGTTTAAATATCAACTGGCGACTCAACGATTCGGCACGAGTAACGGAGAGATCCACAGATCCCGTCAACGTAAATCCGTACCGAATTGGAGTTCTACCATCATATTCGCCTTGGTATCATCATGTTTGTCTTAAAATAAATAACCCTGGTATTCTGTGTTCCTGTATGGAGCGAAAGCGTGGACAATGCGTGCCTACGAGAGAGTGAGAATTGATGCGTTTGATATGTGGTGTTGGAGGAAGCCCCTCCGAAAACCATGGACAGAAAGAAAAACGAATGCGTCAATCTCATCTGAGCTACACATTACAACTCTTTTGTCTGCAGTGTGTCTGAGGAGATTGCTTGCTGAGATATTGTAAGACGGGAGCCAGACAATTTAGAAAAAATAATAATGACTGGCCGAGTTGAAGGCAGGAGAAGTCGTGGACGTATACCAATGAAATGGTCCGACCAGCTGCCTTTGGAACGAAGTTTGCAGTATCATTGGAACATCGGAATTTTCTACATGTCGTAGTTGAATATAACAAGTAGTTATAGGCAGATGGATGGACTGGAATTGGTGAATGTTACTTAAGTGTGAAGTGATCACATTAAGCCGGCCGACGATCGGGCACAAGCCTGATGGAAGGTCCATCTTTTGCTGTGTATCTGTTGAGATAACTAATCACAAAAATGTTTTTAAAATGACGCTTATCAAAATGTTGACGCAGACACCTAAGGAACCTATATAAAGGTGGGAAGTAGGTACTATTGAACATTGAGCCCCGTCTATATCTATGTCAAATCTATAGTGGACTCCATAGGAGCTACAAACATATGATTGTGTGTCATATTAGTTGTCCACAATTGCATGAATCCTGGTGATATTTCAGTGATTTTTGCGACTCATTATGTATAATCATTGTGGAAATTACCTTTGAAATATAACCTATGTAATCAAATGGTAAATTAGCTTACTTTACATCGAGAAAAAATTGCGTATACATAGCGGAATTGCTGGCGGTGGTAAATTTTTGTCTATGGCTTTATCCGTTAGGACTTCCTACATTTATACAGGTTCCCTACAGACACCAACAAAAACTACGACAGACAAAGTTGCGTGCATTTCTTCGTAAAGTATAATATGTCAGACAATAGCAATTCAGAATGGGTGGAGATGATGATTTGTGTGTCACTTACTCGGCAGCAAATTGATTATCTGTTTCAGTTCCTCCTCGAAGCCAATGTCCAATATTCTGTCAGCCTCGTCTATAATTAAACACTGCAGATTCTTGTAGAGGAAGTCGGGGCTATTCTGCAGATGATCGAGGAGTCTGCCTGGTGTCGCCACTATTATATTCACACCTGAGAAATAAATTAAAACACACAATATTGCATCAATTCTTGATTTCCCAAGATTCTTGAAATGAACCACATATTATACTAACTTTTGACGCCAACCAGATAATTATACTATAACCTTTTTACACAAGGTCTGTTTGTGATCTGAACACGTCCGTCCTTGAGAATCTGGCCTACACGGTCGAGCCACATGGTTCTGGGACGGCTGCGCTTCCTTACACCCTTCTTTCATCCGGGTATATTTTCTTTGTTATCTTTTCGTCGTTCATTCTCTCTACATGTCACAACATCCGTTTTACATTCACTCAACTCTCTGATCATTCCATTTCTGAGGCCGACGCCATATTGTTCATAGAGGCCATGCCCAACTGACATTTGACGATGATTACACCATGAAAATGTATGGGAAAAAATATTCCGTAGTTCAAGTGTTTGTGACCGAGACAAGGTGTTTGTCACCGATACAAGGTGACGTCACCAATCATGGTGGTGATGGAATTCGAGGATGTAGGCTTGTACTATACTATCGCTGGCTTCGCTCAATGTTTTACCACAGATTATTCTCGAATAAAACTGTACTTACCTCTTGATAATTTCTGTTGCTCCGTAGCTCTGTTAGCTCCTCCCATAATAAGGCCATACGTGTGATGATGATATTTCATCAACTCCTTCAACACCCCAAATGTCTGCATGGAGAGTTCTCTTGTCGGAGAAATTATAATACAACCAGTACCTGGAAAACACAACACTATAATCTTAAGGGCCTATACACTATAGTAAAATATTTCAAAAGAAGAAGACACCAGCACGCAAAAGCTGTCATTTTTATTTCATATAAAATGGCTGTCCTATTTCATTCCCACACAAATGTGTATATAAAAGTTTTTTTTAAATGAATCTGGATTTATCGAAATAAACCCAAATACATCTTTGTATACTTCACAGTAAGCGTGGAAAGCTTGTGTTGTGAAGTGGAGTAGGTCGGCATCGGGGATCGAACCCGCGCCCACTGGATTAACAGTCGAGCGCGTTACCAACAAGGCTACCGACCACCGCATATTAGAAGAAAATGTAGACACAGAGAACAAAACAACAACTACGAAAGATGAAGTTTAAACAAAATAAGTCTTACCATTTCTAGGCATAAATTTCAATTTGTTAATCAATTCTATTGCTGGTACGAGGAATGCCAATGTCTTTCCAGATCCGGTCTGGGCCGCCCCCACTAGGTCCCTGCCTTCCAGGAGAGGTGGGATCGCTCGGGCTTGGATTTCAGTCATGGTAGTGAAGCCCATGTCCTTGATTCCCATGAGAGTCGCCTCGCAGACAGTCCCCTCCAAAGTCGTAAACTTTGTGTCGGAGAGAATGCCGAGACCCACACTGGACCCAGGTACTAGGGGGGAAAGAAAAATATTATTATTATTTGTTATTGGGTAGGCAGCTTTCGCTGTTTTGACCTAAGTCCCAGTTAAGTTGTGTTTATATTATCTAGTCTATTCTTGAAGGTGTTGGTGGTAGGTGCAAGTACCACTGACTCTGGCAACCGATTCCAAGCACTGACAGCTCTATTGGTTGTTGATGTCAGTTTCAGCTGGTGTCCTCTCAGGTGCACATTAGAGTTCACGATAATATAGTCTATTATATTTTATTTTAAATAATACACGGCGCAAGGCCATTAGTACATAAAGTTAACAGACATTACAGCATGAGCAATGAAAAAATGAAATGGATACAAAAGCACTCGTTCATACATATCACACACATACAGAGATAATAGAAAAATAAGGATAGATAGATGAAAGCTTTAGAATTAGGAACTGTTGTAGTAGCGCGGCCCCTTTTTTTATTCAAAACTTATTATCAAATTGTTGTTTATTGTTTATTGTTGTTTATCATCCGTAGACCCATCCGGACACCTGGAATCGTCATTTGATCATATCATGTAAAAAATAATTGTATATAAACAATTGTACATTAGTATATAAACATATAGAATTATACATCAATGGAACAGAAAATATGATCCAAGATCAATGCTGATAGGAGTGTAAAAGGTTCCGACCAGCATTTCGTCAATTTGTCAACATCAAGCAACACTAAACCAAGTTTGCTCTGTGAGACTTTTGAAAGAAAACGGACAGTAGATACAAGTGTAAATAAATATGACATTAGATCATAACTTACACCTCTCCCCTAGGTCCTTAGTGTGGTCCGCTTTATCTACAATCTCCTCACCCCCCTCCTCCTCTGCCTCCCCCACTTCCTCCTCCTCACTCACACTCTTCTTCCGCTTCTTCTTCTTACGTTTTACTGAAAAAACAAATGTACAAATTCAAACAACCAAAAAGACATTTTTTTTTAAATGGATCTGGGCTTGCATACACAAACCCAAATACTTTCCTGCACACCTTGCACTAGGCTGAAAGCCTGTATTGCAAAGTGTGGAATACATCACAAGCGCCGAAGTTTGAACCTGGCACCTCCCGCTCGAGAGACTGCCGCCTCAACCAACTGCACCAACCATGTATTTTGTAGATGGGATTTTTTTAAAATAATCAGGGCTGCGCTTTTTGTCATTAATTGTCACTATGGCAAACATGATACAGAAACAGTGGTTTTTTTAGTTTATTTACATTAGATAAACATCCTTGCGGTAATAATAAGCTTTAACCGAACAGGTAATTAAAAAAACACATAATGACTAGAGATGTACCGACAAGTCGGGAAAATCGACTATTCGGCCAAATCCATAGTCGGCCCATCACTAGTAATTCTAATTTAGTTCAGTTCGTTCGTTAAGTTCATCTTCTTGAATTGTTCTCGTGAACAGAATGGGTTGAATACAGAAATTTTGGAACTATTGGCGTAGACCCACCCGCAACTAAGCGAAAAAGTACCGTTTTTAGAATATTTTTACAACACGATAAAATTTTCACAGGAGTGACATTTCAAGTCCAAAACATCGTAAGTTTATTGAATTCGTTTAAAAAAAACACATTCCGACTTTCTGCGGCCTTGTCCGGCCCCACCTGCAGTCGAGCCGAGCGAAATAATAACATTTTTAGCACTTTTTTTTAATAAAAAAAAAGTTTTCATAAAAAGTGACAATAGTTCCGAAATTTTGATTGAAAACATACCTGAGGGTTCATCTTCTCCATCATGTTTTCTTTTGACGTCTTCTTTCGTGAGCAACTTCATGCTTTCATTTACTTCTTCCTTATTGCTTTCTTCTGAAATAAAAAAATAAACAATGCTTTCATTCGGTGAAAAACAACTTTAACGTCTTACTAAACTCACTAATTATGATATAATATTCCCAAAGAGGTTACTTTGAGAATAAAAACTATAAATTTGTTTACGAATTCACTGAGTAAGGTTATGTTAACTCAAAAATTCACATCAAAATATTGTATGAAAATGAAGGAAAAACATTTAAATACAACACTATAAGCTACTAATAGATCACTATAAATATGTTTTGATGGATTATACACATACATTTTACATAAAATTGAAGAAACAAAACAAAAACCATGAGCAAGTTTTGAGGTTAGTTTAGGCTTTGTGTGCATTCAAAGCAGACAACGCTAATAGGATTACCTTTTGTACTCCTTTCTGCTTCCGATTTTTCTAAGAATTTTAGCTTTTTCTTTTCGCGCTTTTTAATTTTACGCATTAATACTTTTTCTGGAACAGACATCGTGGAGAACTTCGTAAAAACGCGGACTTGACGCAAAAAGTGACAGGCTGACAGGCAGTGTTGCCGTTTTGAAATTAGCAAAACTACTAGATTTTTTGTCAAAAAATACTAGGAAATACTAGATGGGGGTCGACAAAATACTGGAAAAATACCAGAAAATTTTTTTATCGACCTTTTTTTTTTTTTTTTTTTTTTTTTGGTCCTCCGCGAAAAAATGTCACTGTTCAGTGAAAATACGTCGACGGGGGGGGGGGGTCCCTAGTGAGTCTTGGGAAAAATTGACGACCTTTTTTTTTTTTTTTTCGTCGCCAGCTAAAAACTTCTATCACAAAAAATTTTATGACGGGGGGGGAGGGGGGGGGAGAATTCTATGTTTATAATTTTTTTTAATCGTGCTATTTTCTTTTGACCTTGACGACTAAAATTTTGACGAGCGGGGGGGGGGGGGTTTAATAAAATGAATAAACCAACAATATATTCACATTTTTTCGTTCATTCTTTACTGATTTCTGGACGAAATTTGAAAGCGTAAGAAATTTTTGTTGCAAAGTGCCAGAAAATACTAGAATTAGGTCTAAATATACTAGATTTTGATCAAAAATACTAGAATATACCAGATTTTCGGAATATACTAAAAAAATACTCGATTTTTCAAAATGCCTCAAAAAATACTAGTTTAGTATTAAAAATACCAGAAACGGCAACACTGCTGACAGGTTGAGAAATTTCCATATGTTGCAAGGTTAATATAATTATTCGCCATGTTGACGATCAGATTTGGTCAAATGCGTAGACAAATTTCCCAAAATCGAAGCAATATCTTTTTAATATAAAATATGCTAGGTACTATTCGTCTAACACCTATTATTTTTTACAATTGTAAACCATATTTTGATGGTCTAATTCAGCCTAATTACAATAATTGGAGTTTCAATGAATTTAATTATTCGCCAAAATTTCTCATAAAAATATAGCAACACTACACAAAACCATAAACATTTTTTTCTATTTGTATTATTATTTATAAAGCTCCGTTCACATTGCTACAATGGAACAAAATCCTACTTTTTTGCTTAAAACTGAATAAGTTCGAAACCTCTTCAATTTGTCTTATGAGCGTGTGTATTTCAGATCTCACGCGTATAAATCCACGACAAAATTTCCAACATTGAATAATATGTGATGTGCTTTGCTTTTAGTGTTTCAATTATTGCCTGTCTCACCTCCTCCTAGAGTAGGTACTCTAGCCATGCTGTAACAGTTGGCAACATAGCGAAATGATCAAACAGGACCACCACTCCTGTCAAATTTCGGAACAGAATATAATACGTGGTCCATCATAATCGTTGTTTGTTAAGGGACTGTTATTCCATACATTTTTTTAGCGACTGTGATGGCAATGCTACAAAACGAAGTGGTCTCAAACTTCTACAGCATGGCTAGAGAAAGAGTGTCTACTCCTTGTTTCATATAACTTGGCCACTGGCTAGATAGTAATTCTATACAAAAAGTGTGACAAGACGGATGAAACGAAATGTAGGTGGCAGTGCCCGTCTCCATCCATCACATCGCGGGTATCCATCAGTGGCAAACTTCATGACTGCTTATCGGGCAGAATCACTCCAGCTGAATATCGGGAGAAAAGTTATTCCAATAAGATTTTTTTAGAACATTGTACAAGATAGATGAAATAAAAAACAGTTTGTAATCATATAAAAAATATTTATTATCTATATTACAAGTAAAGTAAGTAACTATAACAGACAAATTATACAATTTTTTTAACCCGAATTCTCCGGAGTTAAGAAACAGTCACCATATTCTGGGTGATTACTTAGAGATATAAATTTATTTTCCAGTTTCAACAATCAGTTAATGAAATATGAGTAGGGTTGCCAGATTTCTTAGAAGTCAAACCGGATAACCGAAAAATTTATGAGCGAGGGGGGGGGGGTACCAGGGCCGGATTTGCACAGTGGATATAATTGTATTGTATTTAAGTAAAATAAAGCATATATATTTGAAATATCGCTTTTATTGAACATGGTAGCAGGGCATGGTATCGAAAAAGTGTAGTTTACATGACAAGATTAAATGATTGTGACAGTTAGGAGAGATACAAATTTACACCAGTTTCAAGAAGCATTGAAATTGACAATGGCTGCTCGTGATATAATAATTCCAGTATTCGATGGAGAAGAATACACCAGCTGGAGGAAAAGGTTGGTGTTATTTTTAAAAATAAAGAAAGTAGATGATGTTGTAACTATAAAGAAGATACTGGTGACACTTGGCAAGAAAAAAATTTGCAAACTATAAATTATTGTATCAATATTGTTCAGTATTGCGACAATAAAGAATGTGGATTCAGTGAAAACAGTACTTTCTTAATAAATAAATTATTAATATAATTATTAGCACTTGTGAGACTGGACGCCAGCGTGATGCGTACCGACCCACACGCTTATATTGAAAAGGCCAAGGCCGATATTAAAGGATTAGTAACAAAAATTGAAGAGAATTCTAGCAAGATAATTACAGATTAAATTGGTAGCCAAAACGAACACATTCATGGAGTTAATAGTGCACATTGCTATAGATGTGGCCAAGATAACGGAAAGTTCTTCGAAGAACCAGGAAATAATAAAAAATCTGACCGAAGAAAACAAAAGGTCGAAAGACCAAAATGTACACTCGGTTGAACGGGAGAAGACATACGCTATGATCGTTAAGTCACAACCTACTGCCGAACCTAAACAAACATACCAAATTATTATCAAAAGTAAAAAAGAAGGAGATGACATAAAGGAAAGTATCCAGAAAAACATTAAATTGTCAAAACTTGGTTTTGGTATAGACTCAATGAAGAAGATATCGCAGAACAGAATTATAATGTCATGTGCAAAAAAAGATCACGCAGACAAGTCAAGGACTGAAATTAATAAGATATCTGATGAAATCCAAGCATAAACATATTGCACAAATTTTAATACACTTATTAGAGAACCAGAAAATATTCCTACATTTTTTACACAAGATATCACATATTTAAAACCAAAAGACTTGGATACATCTAACCCTGCAAAATATAGACCTATTACATGCCTACCTACAATATATAAATTATTGACATCTATGTTGGTTGACAGTTTTATTATTGTGGAATATTTTTGACAAGTCTCACACTTGTCGCTGGTTATCTCACTCAAGGAAAATTGTATTAAGTATACATCATTATTGGATGATAGGCAGAATTATATGCTGGACACCAAAGAAGATTAGAATTGAAATATTCTTCATTTTAAAAAACGCTTCAAGCAGATTTATGAATATGTTGTCACGTTCAGAAACGGAGAGCAAAGATGCTATGAACTAGGAGGCGCTGTCATTGGAAACTTTGGAGGAAGAATTAGTGACACATCTGTACCATTGGAACAAATCGGAGAATTTCAATACCCACCGAGATATACTAAAGGTAATGATACGAAACCTTGGAAAATCGCGATGTACCACTTCGGAACGGCAAAACCGTACTGGCACTTCGTATACAGTGCTCGAAGTAAGCAATGGGGACATAACTCAGTCTTTGGCATGTCTATTGGCTCAACCGCCCATAGATGTAAAAGCATTAAGTGTCTCGCTTGCTTGTATGTCTATCTTCATTCAGGCGATACTCGTCAGGTGGTATTGGACCTTGTCCGAAGAACAGATATCGAAGGTTGCGTGTGCTTCTTTCATTCGAATAGAAATCAAGGGGGAAACGCCGACAAAGGAGATGAGTACATACCCGAGTGTGAGGAAAGGGGACATCATCTACTTACCCTTCAAGGCGCAGCACGTTTCGCACGAGAGTGAAAAAGTATCTCGTCGATAATTCTTTTTATACAATTGACGAAATGCTAAACAGTGGAAGTAACACTCTTAGCATTGATAATTTTTGAAAATATTTTATGTTCAGTTGACGATTTGCAAGTCAGAGCCTTTTACACTCTGATTTGTAAAGATCTAAATAGTATGTATGTCTTTCATATTTTATTTTATATTGTATTTTATTTTATTGTGTCAACTGTAATATTTTGTGATAATATTGACGAATCCAAGTGCTCCATTGGAGCCTACGGATGATGATACACAATAAACAATAAACGAGGAGTGGGGATCGAGGGAATGGATAAAGGCGCTGATTGCACCGATACAACTGAGTTTTTACAGGACGAGACGCTATCTATACGACCCGAAGATTCAAGCGCTCTACGTCAACGACCTGGTGGATCATTTAGTCAAGAGAACCGATCTAGCCGATATTCAATGCAAAATGCTAGGCTTGTTTCTTGGAGAACGGGCTTTTAACGAAAACAGAGTTCACAAATTACTATCGAAAGAAAATGACGGGATCGCATTCATGTTCGAACCCCGGGCCGACATCAGGATCAAGACAGCCCTTACCATTACAAAAGGTTTCGGCCTTTCAAGATAAGAAGTTATAGATTTGGTTGGCGATTATATCGAAAGAAATGACAAATTGAAAAAAAAATTTTAAATCATTTCTTTTCAACTTTTTCCTTGAAACATTTCATTTGATTTTCCAAAAAACCGATGATTTGTACAATATTATACAGAAATCACAAGTGGATGTCAGGTATTGCATAGAAAAAATTAAGCATTTAGAATCTTGGCTTCGTACATGCTTCCAATCTATGTTTGACAATATTTATTCAAAAACGTTGGAAAATAATAGCCCGCCTTGAGTCAGAAGGAACGAAGGTTGTCCGAAAACTGAGTTTAACAGAATATTTATTGAAATGATTGATAATATATCCACCGAAATATATCGACAGATATGGCGAAATATTCAAATTAAAAATTTTTCAGTTATTAATTTATCAGCATTACGAAAGATATCGGGCTGAGTTCCCTGATGCCGAGTTTTTGTCTCTTGTAGAACATTACGGAAATTATTTTGATAAAACCATTTTAAAAAACCAGTTAATATCCGTATATTCTTCAGAAGAATTAAAGCAGTTTAACGTGTTCCAATTATTAGATTTCATTAACGACAATTGCCTGCACGACGCATTTTCAGAGTTACTTAAATTGTTACAATTAATAGTCACCATACCGGCAACAAGCTCTTCTGCAGAACGTGCATTTTCAGCCCTGAAGAGAATCCACATGTATTTAAGAAATACCCAAGGGCAAAACTGTGGTACGGATGCTTCTCTCAAACTAGAAACTCTTGATAAAGATACGTCTAGTGTGCTGGACTGTCTTCTTTTGCTGTTATAATTGTATTACAACGCGTTCAGTGTGCTGAGCCGTTGCTTATAGTTGATTTAGATGATAGTACTTGTGTAAAGAACCCGTTATTTTCAATAAACAACATTTTGTACATTATATCGTAAATTTTAAATTCAAACGCCATATACTACGTTACAAATTGGCGCCAAACGTGGGGCAAGTTAAACTATCATAAAATCAGTGTGTTTAAAATTAGTGTTTTATTTTAATTTTTGCAAACTTTATAATTACGTCACGAACTATTTGCCAGTTTTGATGTGTCTAATTATTCTACTAGTCAGTGTTTCTAAAACTCTTTTAAAAACTGTTTAAATTTTTAACAAACTTTATAATTACGTCACGAACTATTTACCAGTTTTTGGTGTGTCTAATTACTCTAAGAGTCATGTTTCTCAAAGTTTTTAAAAATTGTTTAAATTTTTACAAACTTTATAATTACGTCACGAACTATTTACCAATGTTTGGTGTGTCTAATTATAATACAAGTCAGTTTTAGTTAGCCCAGGTAATTGCAAACCTGGAAGGCACTGATGTGTGGACCCAATTTTCCTTTGCATACACAGGAACTGGTGCAAAGATGAGCGTAGTGTCATGCAAATTCCTCGACCACCGGCGAGTCATTGAATTGATGTTGACAGATAACGCTGAAATAGTACAGTAGGTACTGGTATCCCACGTGATGGTGAATTTGGAAGGCACTAAGGTGCAGATGCAGTTCGTGATCTTGCCGGAAGCAAGGTCAAGATAAGAAATCATCTAATAGCAAGTACAGTGAAACCATAGCAAAATGGTCACAATCGCTGATGTGTCAAAAAATGTCACCGATTTAATCCCAATATTTTCGGGGGAACCCGAAAAATTACATATATTTATCAGCGCATGCCAATATGTGATTGACATGTACGCGGATACGAACAACCCAGTTAATCATATCAACACCTACCTGAGCAATAGTACTTACAGACCAAAATCATCAAAATGGAAAGAACAAACAAAAAACACACAACCCAATGCTGGTACAGCCAGAAGCTGGCAAATATAATTGAGCTGCATAAGCAATTAAAAGAAGAACCGGCAGCCAAGAGACAGCCTGTCCGGACCACGCGCTTAGACCAGAACGATTAGACCAGAAGCAAACAGCAAACACAGAACAAAGACGAGTTCATCCCAGAAAATTAAGACATCTGAAAAATGTTTCCACATTACAAGAATCCTTGCCTCTGGGTCAGTTGTCCAGTGGTCTCCTTCGTATATGGATCCTACTTGGATCGTCCATTCATTGTGTCTAGTACAACTAGTGATTTATTAAGTGTAAAATCTTTTATTCATTATAAGTGATTTATTGAAATAAAGTATTTTTATTCATACGTGTGGTGCTCAATCCATCACTCTAATATCTTTTATTGTTATTTTACAATATTATTCAGTCAATTATGCAGTGTCTATAGGAACCTAAAGTAAATTCAAGAATCACCCTTGCAATCTCTTCAGTGTTGGATTAAACATTGTATGAAAGATTAGTTTTGGGACTTGGCATAAAAACAATACAGAGAACGCCATCTTACAGCGATTTCCCACAGTGCGCGAATCCGGATTCGTACGTAGATTCACACGCCGTGGGAAGGGGTGAGTCCGCAAATCGTACATACAAATCCAAAATCATGTACGAATCCGGATTCGCGCACCGTGGGATATCACTTTTACGTATACAAATATTATCATTAGTAGTGTAGTTTTCTACCATTATCTCAGCTCAGATTTTTAAGTTGTCACGCGCAGATAGTGCTGGGAATTGCATTTTTTCTATGTTGGTAACGTTGCTGTATTAGATTAGTAGTTTAGTATTCTTAATTTTTCACTTGTGCCTAAATTTTCAGTGCGATAAGAACGTAAAATCCTTGCTCGAATAACTGAATAAAATAAAGTTTGGATTGATTATATAATCAGTGTTTTTCATCCTCAACAACAAGAAAGAAACCCACCAAGCATAAGTCCATTGGAACAACAGAATGGTACGACACCAAAGATGGAAAAATGCAAGAAAAAGAGGGTTTTGTGCTGAGAAAGGGTGAAACATATTTTTATACCTAAATACAAGGTAGGTCAGAAAAAACCTGACCAATGTTTTATGTGGAGTCACTATGATGTACGGCCCGACAAATCAACACATGACCTTGTGTCGTGGTGTAATATTTTAGCCAGAACCAAGAACCGGGCTACTGAAGAGTCTCGGTGCATTGCCTGTAGTTATATTGCTAACAAACGAGAGCAAATACAAAGAAAGACCAACTGGATCCCTTGAGGAATCAATGAAAATGCTCCCTATGCATAAAGAAATAGCCGATAATAATATTGCTTGAGAAGAAAGTTACGATATTGCTACTGAGTAAAAGACATTTTCCCTGATTTTATAAATATTATCAGTCAACACTAAGCAAGCATCTGAATCACTCTGAATAAACAAAATGGAATGAACAGAATACATTACTTGCTTTCACTCACACATTGTATCAAACATCTATTTCAAGTACAAAGCCAGCAGAGAGACCTAAAGACTGACAATGTTGAAATGATGGAAAATTGAGATACTTAGAGGCAACCGTACAACTCTATCCGATACTGGGTGATCCAATATCGTAACATCGGAATCAGAAAAAAATATTTTTAATGACTGAAAAAGCAATATATGACAATAAAGGTGAAAGGGGAGTATATCTAACACGGGTGTACAAGAATCTTTCATCAATTTTGCCTACTAGTGTCGAAAGTGAGCGTGTTTTTTCGTCGGCCGGATATTTTTGCAATAAAATACGAAGTTCACTCTCCGACAAAATGCTTGACGCTTTGTTGTTCTTGAGAACACATTACCAAGAAAAACGAGATTTTAAAAAATAAACGTACCTATTCACTCTTTATTTCTAATAATTGTTGTTCTTAGTTGTTGATTTTGTTTCCACACTTTAAAATATAAGAAGTTTTAATAATGTTGATTTTGAGTTAGGTAGTTTAATTAGTAATAAGTATAGGATAATAATCTGTAAACAACTATTTTTTGTGGCAAATTAAAGAATACGAATATTTTTTTTATATTGTACTCATTTCACCTATATATGTACCTACCGAATTTGTGCAATGTATGAAGAAAATGTGCACTTTCTAACGAATATGTGTAATTCCGATACTAATATCGGAATTCCGATATTGAGATCGAATATCAGAAATCAGTATCGGAATTGAAAATCTTCCGATATTACATGCCCTAGTCACCACGGCTTATCCTCGTAGAAGCCCTCGATTCGCCCAGCACAAGATGGTATCTACGGAAGACTTACAGACGCTGCTGCGTGAAACGAGAATTAAGAATTTTGTGCACTGCCCATCAAGGTCTGATGGATCATCAGACACCCAGAAGGTGGAACAATTCATCCTCACTGCTACCCTGTACAAGGAGTGTGAAAATATAACGGACACAAGTGCCCTAACAGGCTTACCGTTATTGCTGCAAGGTGGCGCCACGCCCTGGTGGCAAGGCATTAAAGCCTCCGTTAAGACATGGGAAGAGGCCATGGAGAAGTTGAGGAAAACGTTTAGCCCTCGTAGCCCTCTTTACCGAGTATATATGGACGTGTTCACTGGAAGGCAAGAGACCCCCGAGAACACGGGTATATTTGTTACCAGGAAGAGGTCCCTATTAGCGGAACGGAAATAGACATGGTCCATTACATAGGAAAATCAAAGAGCAAAAACCCAGATCAAGCATTCAGTTGTTTACAGAGATTTGTACAAAAGCCTGAACGATTGAAGAGATGCTGAGGGAAAAGGCAGCAGCCCAAGGCACCCCGTGAGGAAGGTGGGCGCCCTCGGAATAATAGAATCAGGGACAGGTGTATGAACTGTCGCCTGTTTGATCACACGACAGAAGCCTGTCGATGCCCAAAAACTTCTGCCACGACGCCAACAGCGGCCAGCACGCTGGCTTGTTATGGATTCAACAGGATAGGCGTACTTCGCAGCAAATGCCCGACGTGCAATTCCCAGCACTTCAAGGATGACAAATTTCTGCGCCGTCACATAATGATAAATAAATGAAGGCACAATGTTTGACCACGGCAGTGCAACTTAGACATTACGAGGATGTTTGGAAGGCCTACAATGCTCCAAAAGTGATATAACAAATAATAGGAGGATATCACATCCCACTTTGCAAAAAACCTTCATTAATATACCCGAACAACACTACAAAAAGCACAAAACACATGACACTACAAATAAAAGAGATGAGTACAGGTGTACTGGAAGATTGGGATACCACATAGCTTGTGCACTGATCAAGATATTAGAGAATATTTGCATGGATTTGCCTACAGTTAAAAAAATATATTGTGGTCAGTGGTATATTGTGGTATCACAAAACAGTATTTTATGGCAAATGGTACAATGGTTGAAGAAATTGTACAGAAATATTCTGAGCATCATCCAGGAAGTCATTGCCGTTCACAGCAAAATTGAAAGATTTTTAAAAAACAATGAAATATTCAGTCCTTTGGCATTATTTAGGCTTTTAGGTCAATTGTCATTTAAATAAAAAAATTCGAGTGAAACGAGTGTGCGAGGATATATGGTGTGCCAAAAGCAACCATAAGAAGGCACACCCTTGAAAAAAACAAATTTTTCAAAAATGGTGTAAACGCATTGGGGCTCTATCAAAATAATACTTACGCCTGTGGTACTGTGGGGGCGAATAGGAAAGAAATGCCAGTATTTAAAAAAAAAATGAAAAAGGGTGAAGTGAAGTCTTATAATTCGGGAAACATGATGGCACTAAAATGGAAGGACAAACGGGACATAATTATGCTTACCACAATGCACACAAACGAAATGAATGTTACCAACAAAACAGATTATTCTACCGGGGAGAAGAAAATCAAGCCCAATGTCGTGATTGATTACTCAAATAACATGGGAGGAGTCGATAATGTGGATAGGATTCTTGGGTTTGGTGGTATAAACTGCAAAACCATCAAGTGGTACAAAAAAATTTTTTTTAGACTTTTAAAAATTAGCGTAATAAACGCATATTACATGTACAGATTCGTCAAAGAGAGAAAAACCACATTTGAACAATTCAAAGAAAAACTTGTTCAACAGTTAATAGAAAAATTTCATTCCCCCGAAAATACATCGCCCCGTGGTAAACAGCCCGTAGATAACCCAGTTATACCCCCGACAGGCAAAAGAACGAAAGGCCAAAGAAGATGTCATGTTTGTGCACATACCGAGAAGGATGACAAAACCCGAAAGGATATGTCTTATATGTGTATAGATTGTGATGTTGCCCTGTGTGTTTATCCGTGCTTCATGTTATATCACACACAAAAAAAATATTAGATTGTATATGTATGTACTTATTTTTGTATATTAGATTATTATATAGTGAGTAAAATGTGGTGAACATAAAATGTGTAAAAATTAAATTAAAATATTCCTATAGATTTGTGACAGTTTGTGACCCCTGGAAACCAAAACCGGTTTTCGCCCATTGTTTACCTATGTTGGTAAGTACCTAAATGCGTTCTGGGAGATAGTTAAACAGGAGCGAATCAGGTTGGGTCCCGGGTTGCCGATGCTGGTGGAGACGAGAATGGGATGGGTGGTGGCTGAACCAGCTCCCCTGATATGCGAGCCTAGGAACAGTCACAACCACAAGAAAAGGCCAGTATCTTGTAATCTCTCTATTTCAGATTTAAATTATGTTTTATTGACATGAAACTGTTTATATCGATGGTCTCCGCGTATTTAGCATATTTTTGGCAATTTTTTAAAATGTGAAAAATAGCCGATCCCCAGCGCACAACATCTCACTTACAACGTACTCCCGCACTTGTTAAATTTCTGAATGGCACTCCCAAAATTGTCAAAGACAGGAAAAAAAACTAAGTCCAGGAAGTGAAAAAGGGACTTTGAAAATATAATAAATTGAAAGATGAGTGACAATATCACTTCATAATAATCTTGTGATACTATTGAGTAAAAGAATGCTTCATGATTGTATAAATATTATCAATCAACACTAGTATCTTTTATTATTATTTTACAATATTATTCAGTCAATTATTCAGCACAGCATCTATAGGAACCCTAAGTATCTTTACAAAGTGTTTGAAAGCAAGCATCTGAATCACTCTGAATAAATAAAATGGAATGATCAGAATACATTACTTGCTTACACTCACACATTGTATCAAACATCTATTTCAAATACAAAGCCAGCAGAGTCCTAAAGACTGACAATGTTGAAACGATGGAAAATTTGAGATACTCAGAGGCAACCATACGACTCCTTACAATTTTATTTTTTAGGATAATTTAACTGCTGCAGAGGGGACCTGGTTACATTCTACAAAAGAAAGTGTAATAACGTAATTATTTTTGAGCATTGTATACCTCTGCACCTTATAAAAAACAGGCATGGCAAAGACGGCTAAAAAAACTGGCAACACTGAAAATGGAGAAGTGATAAAGTGTTGTCAGTTTGGAGGTCAATTGCCAATGCCGAAAGTGAAGAGGAATTAAACAATGGTACGGAAACATTGAAGTTGTTAGCTAGGGTTGCCAGACGTCCCGGTTTTTCGACTTTTACAAATTATGTCGTTGTACAATCGGCTGTACACTGCATTTGTTAAATGTTACAAAGATTGCATTTCAATGAAGGGAAGGTAAACGAATTTAGGTGCCTTTAAAAGATGAGCACAAAGAGAACCCAAAGGAGCTGGAGCGTCTCACACTCTTAAAAATCGAGGAACTTCGTCAGATTGGGACTAAGAAAAGTGCTCACACCCTCAATTCTTCCTGATAATATTTTTTTAGTAGGTATGCACGAATTCTCACGCTCGCACGGGAATTGCAGACATTAAGGACCACATTAAAACTGAGAAGCATCTTTCCAATTTAGCGTCTTCCGGTACTTCTAAAAGTGTGACGCAATACTTTTCAACGCAGAACAGTCCGGAAGAAGAGCGTATCATCGCCACGGAATTGTGTTTCTCGTACCATGTAATCAAAAACATCAATCTTTTGCTTCTACAGACTGCCTTAACAAATTAATTCCAAGTAATAAGTGAAAAGCCAAGAATCCGTAACAAATTGAAGAAGAAAAAAAACCCAAATAATAAAAAAAAAAAATTTTGGGTAGGTACCCCAGGTTCACACATGGGTGGCATATTATAGGGAGGAAATAATATGCCACCATTGTAAACAGGAACAATGGGGTAGAATCACAAAATAAGGTTCTGAAGTCAAGTTATTTGTGCCACTGCTCAGATAAATCCTTGTCAGGTATATTGAAAGTGATATTAAAGTTTTATCTACCTGACAATGAATTGAAATAAATGACGGCACAATTTCTGACCACAGCAGTTTAAAAGCTCGTGTATTACGTGGTGAATTTAGCACTTAATACCTCTTGGGAGATAGTAGATATGAAGTTATCTGTAGTATAAACAACAAAAATAAGCGTGAAACGAATCAGCACAAACACGGCGGTCCAATGTTGAAAGACCTCTCGGCCAAAGCCGTTCAAACATTTAATATGAATTACATCCTACAGCTACTCTCGCAGGCCTCGCAGCTAACTACAGTTTCGTTAAGCCGATTCCTGCAAACTGAATCGGTTGACATCAAAAGAGCCACCGATGCGGTGAAGGATGTCATGGAAGTGTTACGATTGAAACGCCAAAACGCCGAGCCTGCATTCAAGAAATTATTTTCAGAGGAGACAGAGCAAGCAAAACAGTTGGATGCTACATTAAAATCTCCACGTATAGTTGTAAGGCAAACAAACTGCTCCAATTATGAGTTGAAATCGGTGGAAGAGTACTTTCGGAAATCAATTTACATACCCCTTTTAGATTCCATTATTAATGATTCGAAGGAGAGATTGTCTCCGGAGGTACTCGACCTATTTCATTTGGGAGTTTTTCTACCTAAACCGAATGTTAGTGTCAGGGACTGGGATATCGATATAGAGACAGCGAAAGTGAAAAAAGTGATCCAGATGTACAGCCTATTCGTTAACGATAGTGAATCAACTGTTATAAATGAATACCGTCTCTGTGTGGCCAAATGGAAAACAATTCGTCCACACCAGACTCGGTAGCTCATCTCACTGAAGCATACGACCCTAACATAAGAATTTTCTTACAAATACTGGCAACTCCCCCGGTCAGCGTAGCTACCGCAGAGAGACCGTTTTCCACTCTTCGCAGAATAAAATCTTGGATGGGTGCCTCAATGGTACAGGAAAGATTATCAGAGTTTTCCTGAATATACACAAAGATGTGAACTCACCATGGCAGCGTACAAGCCGTTCAGGATGCTGTGACCGTCGTCTTAAAAGGCCTAACTTTAGAGGACTCTCAAGGCTGCTTCCAATTATGGGAGAAACATTATAAACATTGTTCTGAGTTAGGAGGGGACTACTGTGATGGCCGTTAATAAAGTTTGGTTGCTAACTTGATTTGCCTGTGTTTTATTAACAAATTCTCGGAATTTAATTGCCACACCTCGTATATTTACTTGTGAATTTTGTGAACGGCAGTAGGTTAATTTAGGTAGGGGTGCCCCATCTTACCCCGCTCAGGGGGGCAGATGGGACTTTTTTATAAAATGAATACAGTATTAGAACCGCTCAACACTCTTAGTGCCAGGGCCGAATTAGAGCCGTGGGACAAGTGGGAGATTAACAGATGCTACCGAATAGGCAGGAGGCCAGATCAAAATTAAAAAAAAAACACCCATCATGTTAACCCCGTAGTTATACTGGCACCGAATGCAGGTACTAAAAAACAACAAAAAATTTCCACAAGGAGTGCACGCTACGGAAGATTGCCCGAAATAAGTCTTAAACAAAAGACGAGAACTAAGACCAGAGCTACAGGAACAGATCAAAAATGGCAAAGTAGCGTACATGCGATGTGACCGCCTGATAGTGAAGGATAAAGAAGACACAAATGAGAAAAGAAAACGGTCCCCTTCTGACTCCCCCTCGGCACCACCTGTCGACGCGGAGGGGGGGGAGGATGGGATCGCAACCACACAAAATAAATAAATCTAATAAAATCCGTAACTTTTTCCAAAACAACCCAAGGACAAGTTCCACCTCCCAAACAACTAACTAAGAAGAACAACAAACCACCACAACAAAAGACAACAAGCAACCGGAATCTAGACACCAACAATAAAAAAAAAACTCACTAAAAACACAACACAAAAAGGCCCCAAGCCGGCCGAAAAAAAGGTAAATAAATAAATCTTCCACTATTTATCGAATGGTTGTTCATAAAAAGAGTTTGATTGGATTTTTCATAACTTTATGCCACTACCCATAATGATGCGGTGTCTGCAAAGAATTTGAGATAACCAGCGACAGGTGTAAGAATGTTACATAATATACAGAATTTTGAAACAGTAGGTTTGATGAGAAATCTCTACAATTTTGGTGATAAAAATCTGAATTGTCAGTTTTGATACAGTAACAAAAAACATTATAAATATACAAATAACAATATAACCAACAAAACAATCTACATGAACATGTCATCATATCCCGGCGGCGGTAGGTGGTCTGCGTCAGGCGGGGGTCTGCGTGGATTCATGCGTCCGGGTAAAATTGGTCCTATGGGGTCAAACCTCGCACCAGGAGGGATGCCCCCTCTGAAATAAATCGTAAATAATCATATACATATTTATTCATTGAATATTTTTTTGTGAAGGAGTCAGAGAGGACAGAACGCTAGACTGGCTATCCTCACATCCTAGCCTCTGTCACATTCATGCAATTCGTCATACGCACTCTCCAATTCCTTATACTTAGAACTCATCCATCCTTAAGAATCTGGTCGACATGATCAGTCCAGGTAAGTCTCGGGCGACCGTGCTTCTTCACACCACTTCGCTCACCCAAATATATCTTTTTAGTAATCCCGTCGTCATTCATTCTCTCAACATGTCCAAACCATCTTAGTTAATTAACTTTCATTCTTGTCACGACACCCGTCTTGCAGTTCACTCATTTCTCTAATAACCTCATTCCTGGAAGTATTTCTTATCCAATAGAGTTGTGTATGTATGGAGGATGGTGTGGAGCTTGTTGTTGCACAAAGTGTGAATGTATTTAAACAATGGACTTAACAGATAGCTTCGTAGATTTTCACGGTCCTTGTTAATCTCTTTTCCATTCTTCTCGGGTGTACCGTGTGTAGATTGTCGATGTTGTCGAGCTTTCGGCCTACTTGCTGAGGCCATCTTCAGGACCGATATAGGACTGAATCAACTGCCTCAGCAAGTAGGCCGAAAGCTCGACAACCTACATATGGTACAACAGAGAAGAATGGAGAAGAGAATGGACTTAACAGACCGAATAGTGAATACTGTTGTGAGATCAGACACATCACCACAGATGCCTGGCTGATAACATCTATAATATTGTACTTGTAGCAGTGTAGTGTACATACCGTGGCAGGCCTCCTATGGCACCAGCACCGGGATTGAATGGCCGGGAGCCGTGTCCTCCACGGAATGGATCAAACAGCATTCCACCACCACCACCAATTCCAAACGGATACAAGTCAGACCTTCCTATTTCTACTGGATCCACCCTGAAAATCAACATCCATTATTATACAGGTGTGTATGTAAAAATACCACATCTTCCTGCAACAGTGTGAATGGCAACAATACGTAGGTAAGTACTTAATGTATACGGAATTCGACAACACATGGTGTTGTGGATAAGATCCCTACTGTGCGAGATGAAGGTCTGCGTTCGAATTCCAGCCGGGGTGAACTGAAATGGCGAATGTTTATCGAGTGTAAAGTGATCACTTAAGCCACCCGAGGTTGGTCATAAGCCCGACAATGTTCATCCCTTAATTCTTCTACACTGTTGTATGAAGACTGCATTGTACAGGGTGTTTGATAGACGGATACAGATATATTTTCAGGAGTGATAGTAGAGGTCATTTGAGATCTTTTGAACCAAACTTAGCTCAGTCCAAAGTTTTGCGGTTTTTGATATAAGTATTCCAGATTTCCACTTTCTACAGAAAATGCCCAAATTACTCAAGTTTTACTCCAATATCATCGTAAGGAATGGTACCTAGTACTTTAGTTCTATTATTATTTTCTTGTTACTTCTGTATGTGTTTAGTCTATTTGACTCCTTAGTTTCAATCAGAAGAAACAATAATATATTGGGATCATACATTGGGTATGTGGTGCCAAGTCCGGATCCCTTTTTAATATAAGAAATAATGTGAATAGTATACGAACCTTAACGGATCTATAATATTCCTTTCAGGGATAATATTCATAGGTGGCTGGGCGGGATCTACGGATCCTCTCAGATCGGGTGATCTACTAATATCAGTCTGGATCTCCATCTCCTTGGTGGGTCTCTGGGTGACGGGATCTATGAGTTGACTGCATACTTTGTGGATCACTTCCTTGTGGTCTGAGAGGACACGCTCCAAGGGACCATTACAATTCTCTACACTGTTTATGTCCAACGTCACATTGGATGTGCTCAAGTCAGATGCATTCTGAAATATAAAGCAAAATTATACGGACTTGACAGATTGCTGTGATATCATAAACTCTTGGGCTCAAGCATATCAGCTTTATGCTGCCTGCTTGACTGCACATAATACCTTATTGAAATATCCGTACCCAACACATCAAACCTAGACCAAAAACACATATACAGGGAAGATACAAAAAAAAACATCACATTAGCAGAACAAATTAAGAACCAATGGTCACAAAATAATGTAACAATAGTCCCCATAATACTATCAAGCACAGGAGTTATACCCACCAACATCAACAACAGCCTACAGATACTGGACCTAAGACGACGAATAGTTACAGACATACAGAAAACAGTCATCATCTTTCAAATCACTTCATTCCAGAACATTGTCAAAGCAAAATTTTTATATAACGAGCCAAAGTGGATTCTCGGCTTAGAGTGTATACCTGCTATCTGGAGTGGTACTTTCTATCTCAAGTGACGATCGTGTCTCTCTGTAAACGACAGTAATTTGCGATTTCTAACCGCGTAACGTTCTTAAAAATCTTAAAACACACTTTTAAAACAATCACACGGCGTGTGTTCATCGTGAGATAATCTTCATACAAAAGTCAGGGTGGCCATGCCCTCAGCCCCTCGATTCGTACCGCGTAAGGATTTCTATCTCGTTTCTATAGCGTATTTTGACAGATAAACACACTCCAAACATTCTCAATAAAACGGAGGAATCTTACGATCGTGTTGTGGACGTGTTGTTTTAAAAACCATTTATAACAAAATATCTTAATTATAAATTATCAAAAGTGAGTGTAATACTCAAATAAATAAATAGTGTGATCAAATAAACAAGTGAAGTGATAAAAAATAAGGTGTTATTACACTGTTGCGACTCCACTTTTGTGATGTGTATTTTGTCTCAAAGAAGCGCTAAAACGGTATTTTTTCGCTATACTCGGCTGCGGGTGAGGCCATACGTTCGTTCAGCCTCACCCACAATCAAGCTGAGCGAAAAAATACAGTTCTTGACATTTTTTTTAAACAAAATAAATCGTGACAAAAATAACATTTCAAGAGTAAAACATCCCTGAGTGTACTAATCCCTTTCAAGAAACACATTCTGTGCATGCGCCCGGCCCCACCCGCAGCCGGGGCCAGCGAAAAAATACCGTTTTCAGTGCTTCTTTGAAACAAAGTGAACTTGACAAAAAGTGGGGCCACAATAGTGTAATAGTACTCAAAGCAGCCTTATCTTGATCAAAATACGTACGTGTTTGTAAAATAGGGTTCTTGACCCATAAATATGTGACAGAGCAAGTTGATTGTGCGTAAGAATAGGAAAGTCTGGGGTTTTATTCTCTCCGCCTACCTCACAAGGGATGCGGCACGAGGAGATATGAAAATACAAGACAACACTAGTTGGACACCCAGATTCAAAAAATGGAGACCATGGGCAAACAAAAGATGAGTCGGAAGGCCCCAGGGTGGATGATGTAATCTCGGTGCTTGGTGCAAAGGGCGACCAACAGAAGGGAGTGGAGACATTTCGAAGAGGCCTACTTCTAGCAGTGGAGAGATCAGGGCAGAAGAAGAAACGTTCCACGAGTAAATGTCCTACTTTTATAGGTATGTACATATATACCTACTTACATAATGTAATAATGCATGTAGTATTATGTTCATAGATAGTGCAGTGAGTTCAAATGCAGAGTAAAAAAGCGTAAACCATGTTTCCTCGTGGAACACACAAGTCTAACTTTTATAGGTATGTATACTTACGTAATAGAATAATGCATGTCAACCTGTAGATGGGTAGAAGAAGGCTGTCAGAAAGTGCTAGAACCACTTGACTCTCAGCGATTTCATGTCCTCAGTAAAAGTAATCATATGCTAAGCACTAATGGACAAGCAGTTGTGACTAAATTGAAAGAATGAACGATGAAAGGATAACAAGGAAAATTTACCTGGGTGAAAGAAGAGGTGTAAGGAAACGCGGCCATCCAAGAACCACATGGCTGGACCATGTTGACCAGATCCTCAAGGGCGGACGTGTTTTGAGTAAAAGTAATCGTAGAATGTGTATGAGGAATTGCATGAATGTGACGGAAGCCCGAAGTATGTGTGTAAGGATAGGAAAGTCTGGCGATCCATTCTCTCTGTCCACCTCGCAAGGGAGGTGCCGTGAGGGTATAGTATAGGAAAAAAGATAATTTAGAATAAATTTACAAGTAGGTAGTATTACACAAAAATTTATTTAACAATAACATTTTTATGATAATAAATCTTTTATTAAAAAATCTTACATGTTATATCAGTACATACATTTAACACAGTCTTTACCTTCCCAATAAAGAATGTAATAGCCGCCTCTAAAATAATAATACTTCTTCTCAGTCGGTCCCTCGGTTACGAGGATCGTGACCCCCATGCTCACGGATGAGTCTCGCCCATCCTTCCCAGTCTTGCGCTATCCTTGTGGATTCGTACAAATTGGCCCCCGTGATACTTTTGACCACATCTGTCCACCTCATCTGTAGTCGTCCCCTTCCCCTCCTACCGTCAACCGTCTCAAGCATGATTTGGCGCTCCAGGCTGTCTGGACCCGCTCTCACAATATGGTCAAAGAAACGGAGCGTACGCTGCTCACACACTGTGGACAGGCGAGTGGAGACATCGAGCGCTCTCAGGATTGATTCATTGGTTCTGTGCTCGGACCAATGCACACGGAGCAAACGTCTCCAGCACCACATCTCGAATGCGTCAATCCTGTCCCAATACAATCATATTAAATATAACGTAATTAACTAAAAAAGCTATCCGTCAACACTGTACTATATAACTAGGTACAAGCATATCATGACAGTATGATAACATTGGCCAGTAGGTACAGACAACACAGAGTCTTTCAACCATTCACATTCAGTTAGGTATTGTGAGACAGGTAGGCAAAAATATATTTTATACAGGCCCTACATACATATATTCACACTGTGTACCAATTACACTACATATATTACTATAGCCTTAGAACATAACTATATATCATGAAACCTAACTATATATCATGAAATAAAAATCATCCTAATAATTTCTTTTTCAAACTGGCATACAACATTACTGGGTAATTCATTAATATCAATTATTTATTTATTTTTTCAGATGCTCCTGGATATGCATGGAATAGCGTGATAGCACCAGATATGGCCAACGTTCAAAGAAGAGGAACGATATTCTACTTATAATATGTTATGGATTTTCGTCTTGCGCCCAATCTCGAACACTCATTCTAGACGGGATGTCTTATCTGTAACAAATTAATAATATTGCAATATTATGTATCTTTATATATAAAGAAGTTATAAAAAAACATTAATGTTTATTTTATTAAATTATTGTGAATTAAAAATCAAAGATAATACGGAGACATCTATGGAAATTGTAAGATAACACATAGTGGGTGAAACTAAAAAGTAAAGTGCTATGGGAATATTTACAAAGATGGCGTGTAATCGATTATCATTATTATTCATTTAGTGTAATTACATTATCTACTTATAGTGTGGAAGTTTGTTCCACAATGTTCTTTGTTCATTCTGGTTTAACCTATGTTATGTATGGTGTCAGCGTTAGTCACACTTTGGTGAAATGTACCCGATATAGAATTGTTGTACAAACTCAACAAAACTAACATGATTTAATCGATATATACTTTACCTAAACATGACGTTATGGTATTATTTTATTCTCTTGACCTTGGTGATCTCTATGGAAAAAGCATCCCTGTCTGCCACAGTCCAGAACAACTTGTCGACGGTCCTGATGCTACACTCAGCTATGACATCTGATGTCTTCCTATTCCTCGGCGTCCTTGTATTCTGCCCTTCATAATTAACCGGAGTAGTTTGTGTTTGTCGTCTCACAGATCGGTATCGGTACTACCTGCAAATTAATAGACGACTTTCATTAATTGACACTGTCGATATTCAAAATTAATTTTTAATGCACATCACTAGTTTAATGCACACCTCTCTCCATATCGCTGGGTACCTATATTCTTGTTTGTCACTTGTCAGTTAGTTATTGACTTTTTGTTAATAATCAATCTACTTACTTCATGATGGGAGATGAGTATAAATCTAATATCTATTGTATGTCAATGTTGTTAGATTATAGCACACAAAGTGACATTTTGAAGTTTGTAATATGAATGTATTTAACAAAGTGATATGGGAATATTTACAGAGATGGAGTGTGAAATAGATTATCATTATTATTAATTTAGTACATATAATTACATTATCTACTTATAGAGTGGAAGTTTGTTAACCTATGTTGTGTGTAGTGTTAGCGTAAGTCACACCTTGTGCTAGTCTCCCGGTCCACTCCACTCAGCTTTAACATCTGATGTCTTCCTATTCCTCAGCGTCCTTGTGTTTTGCCCTTCATAATCAACTGGAGTAGCACCTCACTTGGTATTGGTACTGCCTGCAAATTAATTGGCGTCTTTCATTTGATATTGTCTATATTAAAAATTAGCACATCACTAGCTTTTGTGTAAATAAAGATCCATCTCCATAACGCTAGGTATATTCTTGTTTGTCAGTTGTTAGATATTGGCTTTTGTTAATAATCAATATATGTACTTACATCATGATGGGAGATGGCCTTGAGACTAAGCAGTGTTGTGAGAATCTTCCTTTGTCATTCCTAACAGCATTGTCCACTCCCTCACAAGTGCACTGCTAAAGTAACACATAGTAGAATAGATTACTTCATTGTGGTGGTACAAAATACCCTAACAGCTTGACTTGCTTGCTTATACGTGAGCACACACTCCATTATTTCTGGAAATAATATATAAGCCATGTAACACTACAAACATCGACAATTATAAAGAATATTTCACTGATGCTATAATGTATACATACTTTAGTATACAATGCCAATGAATGTAGGTAAATGAGGGTTATGTCACTAGATCGTCTCAAATCTGAAAGGAAACACAGAACATTTGTCGCGGCGGTCGTAAACGGGCGTAAAACAACTATTATATGTGTAAATAGTCCAAATTTATTACTTATTTACCTATACTAAACGTTTATAATACGTGACATATTCGCGCGGGATCTCACTGACAGATTTGCGTTGATATTTTGACATTTCGAGTAGTCTTTCTTCTTCTTCGTATGATAGATTTATGGCTATCACAGCTATATGGTGACAGCTAAACCATAGAGAACACTCGTGTTGTATGGAAGTCCTTCATATGATAACTCACGGGTTAAACCACTGTGCCAGGGTGGCCATTCCTAACTCACGGTGATAATGAACTCACTCACTTGAGATTCGCGGTACGGAGTCCAAACTCACCGTGAGTTCAATGACAGTGTGTCACTGTCACGTAAAAAAAATAGAAAGTACCATTGCTGGGCAATAAAAACACTGCCAAGAATCAAAGAAATTAAGACTCTGTGATTCTGTCATCTTTACTGTGTCATTTTAATTTCTTTAATTACTATTACATTACATTTTTTGGTGGCAGTGTTTTTATTGCCCCCTGTAAAATTCATTCTGGTGTAGATAGCAGTAATGGAAAGATTTTTAATCACGAGTACAACGGCACGTAAGAACAAATGGACAGAGACTACCTCTCTCGGACGAACTCCGAAACTCCGATGAGACTCTCGGACGAACTCCGAAGACCAGCCAATCACCAGCTTCAGGAGCAAGCTAAAAACTACGAGTTGCAAGACCAGCTTCCCGCGCCCTTGAGATGGACTAACATTAAACGGCGCCGATAAGTTATCCATCATCATCTAAAAAGTGCAAGAGTTCATCCCTGAGAAGCCCTAAAACCAGTGGTTTAAAAGACAGGACTGTTCTCAAGCAACTATCATCAGGCATTCTTAAGGTCCTATATGCTGTCATTGGGCTTCGGCACCCTGAATTGTTATCAGCCAATACTGAGAGAATCGTCTTGAAACTAAAGACAGTGATAGATGAAAGTATGGATTACAGATTGTCTGTTTTATAAGTACAATATTTAGAAATTCCTTGAATAAAAAAAATATTCCTAAAGTACCTCTAAAATTTACGGGATCTGAATATTTTCCGTTTAGTTTTTCAGATATAAATGTTTAGCCAAAATACTGGTAATTATAATCTTCAAGAAATTGGCTGTTTTAGATTTTTAAATTTCTTCTCAGGTTTCTTTTAAAAAGGTATAATTCACTTTGTCGCTTACGTTATTCTTATTTGGCGCTAACATTCTCATACAAAATTTGAAAAAGTTGAATCGAAAATAGAACAATTTTTGCTCAGTGCATATAGGCCTTTAAAACATGGCCCAATTCAAAGTAGCCAAATAATCAAAGTATAATTGTAAACTTACAACTAGATTGAAGATGATGTTATTGTCAGATCTGAGTTTGTGAAGAGTGTAGACAATTTCCTTGTAGATATATCTTAAGGTGACTTTCTCCCCATTCCAGCCATCAGGAAGACTTTCTTTCCCTGAATCTTCAATACTAACAGTTTTCTGAAAATATACACACAGTATTTCACTCAAGTTTCACAGCAGTAATATGAAATTGTTCATTTTTCTATCTACACCCTCACGCCACGTCCCTTGCTGGGTAGGCAGATAGGACAGAGCGTCAGACAGCCCTATCCTTACACACACTCCTATCTTCCGTCACACTAATATGCAATCTGTCATTCACAATCATCGATTCCTTTTACTCAAAACGCGTCCGTCCTTGAGGATTTGGTCGACATGATCGGACCAGGCCAGTTTCCTCCTACCTCTTTGTTCGCACAGATACATCTTTTTTGTCATCCTTCATTCTCTCAACATGCCCAAACCATCTTAGTTTATTCACTTTCATTCTGGTTCATTTTTACAATATAATAATGGGTCTTGCGGATAAAACAAACATATTTATTTTAATCCACCTTGAAAGACTCTAAAAAGACTAGCAAATACAGATTTGTGAACGCAAACGAAACAAAAAAAGATGGAACAATTGAAAATCAATCATGGTGGGCATTGAGATCATCTCGCGTCGAAATTTAGAGTTTGAACATGAAGACACCTTAGATATGAAATACTCAGTAAATTATGATTTTGATGATAGGACAACTTTCAGTCATCATGTATTACGCAGTTTTTGGTTACAGCAGTGAAAACTAAACACACAATTCCCAGAACGCATTGCATTCGGGTACATCCAGCCGAACTCGTAAAAACTATAAATATTGAAAGTTCTAAACCCATTACTTACTTTCCGTGTCTGGTCTAAAGTGTCTACCACTCCAATAAGCCGCGACTTTCATCGCTTTGTCATTGGCCACAATCAGGTACACAGGTTGTTATCACATTTTTGTATGGATGTATGAAAGTCAAGTGAAGTATGCGGAAGGTGGTATGACAGAAGGGTATGGTGAGAGAGAGAGAGAAGTACGAGTATGAGATAGTGTGATGAAAAGAAGCGAAGTGAAAGAGATAGAGATATGTAGTATGAACTTGGAGCAGTCGTGTTGTAGGGATTGATCAAGGCGGATCGCCCCTGTAAATGATCTGGTGTATTTTTATATAGTTGTACCGTTGTGAACAAAGAAAGTTAAATAAAAGTGTTTGTAAACGAAAAGAACTCTATTATTGTTTAACCGAAAGTTAACAATCAGAAGTGGGATAGACCGATTCCCTGCTGACCTGACAAAAAGACTTGTGACAAAAGTGCCGTGTTCGCGTGGCGGGTGTACAAAACGTGAAAAGACAATTAAGACTATAAAACTGTGTGTAAATCGTGAAAAGACATTTAAGACTATAAAATTGTGTTAAAAGGTTCGCGCAACATTAATTTGTGCCGTGTGTAAACGCGCGTCGAGTGATTTTGGGAAAAACTTAAAACTGCGTGTTTGATTTGACGGGCATTACAATCTTTGGGCGGGCATACCGGAAAACGCGCAAGTTTCAACGTAGTGTGCGCGGGTGTGAGAGACTTTCGGCAGAAAACTGTGATAATAATTATTAGCGATGAATCAAGACGACGCCCCCTCTTACACCAGGGCACAGATTGAAGAAATTATCGGGGTAAACGCGAGCTACGCGGGAGGGAGTTCGACGAACGCGCGAAATAACATAAACGATAACAACATGGCGGGAGGCGACACTGGCGGGAACGCCATGCTCAATGTACTGTTGCAACAGCAGAAAGTGTTAATGGATCTGCTTGGTGAGCGGTCAAAAACCTTCAACATTATGCCAAATTTTGACCAGCAAATACCCAATTTCAATGGGAAAGACGGAGAACTGGCGGCGGACGCTTGGCTGCGGTCTATCAACGGTGCGGCAAAACTACAAAGCTGGCCAGACAGTTTCAAACTGGAATCGGCGAGGGCGCACATTATCGGCGCCGCGAAGTTCTGGCTAGGCGGCCGAAACTTCACCACGTGGGCGGAGTTCGAGGAAGAGTTTACTGCAACTTTCGTCAGCCGAAAAAGCACAGTCGACAGATGGAAGGCCGCAAACGCGAGGGTCCAGAAGAAACTTGAAGATGTGGCGGATTATTTCCACGAGAAATCATACCTATGTCGGGCGTTGCGCATGGAATTTGATGAGTTCAAAACGATGTTGGTGGAGGGACTATGGTCCAAGGAGCTGGCCATGCACGTTCTTGCGCGGCATCACGTGGACGAGAGAAGCTTGTTTGCAGACATAGAAAAATTTCTAAGCACGAATGCCAGCAGAGCGGAGAGGTTCCGGGAAAGACCACGCGGAGAGGCCCCCGCACCAGAAAGGAATGAGTCCTATGACAGAAAACGCGGAGAGGCTTATGCACCAGAAAGGAAGGAGTTCTATGACAGAAAACGCGGAGTGGCTTACGCACCAGAAAGGAAGGAGTTCGACAACAGGGAATACAAGGCAAAGGCTGACCGACCTCCAGCTCGCCACCGAGAAAACTCCTCTCAAGTGAGGTGCTACAACTGCGGAGATGGTGGCCACATATCTCGAGACTGCCCTACACCAAGAAATAGGAACATCTGCTATAGCTGCAAAGAACCAGGGCACTTTCAAACAGACTGCCCCAAGAAGAAGACTCAAGTCATGGTGTCAAGCTCACAGGCCAAGACTTCGAAGGAGAAGTACATAAAGAAGACAACCATAAGAGGCAAATCCGTGGAGAGTTTTGTTGACACGGGCAGCAGCGATTGCCTTATTAAATCTACGGTGGCTCTGCGTCTTCAGTGTAATGTTCAGCTGGGAGACATTCCAATCTATGGCATAGGAGGGCAAGGAAGCAGCTGTCAATCTGTCGGCACAACAATTGAAGATGTGGAGGTGGATGGCATCGTTGTGCAAGGCGTAAAGCTTATAGTTGTACCAGATGAATGTCAACCATATGACATGATCATTGGTAGGACGTGGACAGACGCGCCCAGCATCGCATTCCTCAAGGTGGATAATGTGCTGAAGTTCGGACTCAGTGAGCAGTTCAAGGAGCTTGATATGGAGAATTACACTAGACATCAGGCGGTAACAATACAAAGTTCAACGAGTGTGAGTCCACATGAGACGTGTATCGTAAATGCACAAGTGAACAACATGTGTGTACGAGTCCCAGTGCGCAATCAGGGTGATAAAGATGTTCTTCTGAAGAGTGGAGAAGTCATAGGGAAAGTACGAGTACCACAACCCCCAGAGGACCAGGAGTATATGAGAAAGGACTCAATCGAGATGAAAGACCTTAATATCTCTAATGATCTATCTCTTGAGGACAGCGCATCACTGTTGGAGCTTGTAAATGAGTTCAGGGGCTGCTTTGCATTTCATATCTCGGAAATCGGCTGTACAGATAAACATGAGATGGATATCGTATTAAAACCTGACAGCCGAGCAATATGTTCAAGACCCTACAAGGCGCCGTGGGGAGAAAGGCAGAAGATTTCTACGATCATCAGAGAGTGGAGAGAGCAAGGCATCATAGAGGATACCAAGTCACCCTACGGAAGCCCAGTGTTATTGGTGACCAAGAAATCTGGAGAAGCAAGACTCGTTGTTGATTATCGGAAACTCAACCAGACCACAGTGAAACAATCATTTCCGTTACCCCATATGGATGATCTGTTCGAGCGAATGACTGGTTGCAAGCTATTCACCGTCTTGGATCTGGCCCATGGCTTTCTACAACTGCCACTATCAGAGAAAGCAAAGGAGAAAACGGCCTTCGTTACACCAGATGAGACCGGACAATTTACAAAGATGGTATTCGGTCTGATGAATGCACCGTACGAGTTCAGTAGATTGATGCATAATGTTCTAGGTCCCCTGAAGAACACAGTTGCAATATGTTACATGGATGACATTTTGGTTCCGGCAAGAGACTTCAATGAGATGAAGGGAAGATTAAGACAGGTTTTCACTGCGCTAAAGGAGGCGAATCTCACATTAAAGCCATCAAAATGTGTGTTCGCTATGCCTAAAGTGACATACCTAGGATACGAAGTATCGGAGAATGGAGTTCAGCCAGGTGCAGACAAGCTGAGGGCAATTGCTGATTTCCCAACCCCAAGAAACGTTCACGAGGTCAGAAGGTTTATTGGCCTGACGGGATTCTTCAGGCGTTTTATTAAAAACTATGCAAGGATAGCCGAACCCATCACTAACCTGACCAAGAAAGGGTATGGATTCATCTGGCAAGAAAAGGAAGAAAAAGCATTTGAAGAGCTGAAAAACCACCTGATGAGTGAGCCGGTGCTGCAAATATTTGATCCAAAACGTTACACCGAACTTCACACAGATGCTTCGGCAAGTGGCTTGGGAGGTGTGTTGCTACAACGAGGCGATGATGGAGCAATGCATCTAGTATACTGCATTAGCAAAAAGACAACAGACGTGGAGAAAGCATACCATTCTAGTAAATTAGAATTAATGGCGATTGTATGGTGCCTGGACCGTCTGAGATCAATGTTGATAGGAATCCATGTAGTCGTAGTAACAGACTGTCAAGCATTGGTGTACATGAATACTGCCCGGACCACAAATTCACAGATTACTCGTTGGTTCGATTTGTTACAAGAATACGATTTGGAAGTACGACATCGCCCAGGCGAGAAGATGTCCTATGTGGATGCCCTGAGCAGGTCACCTGTAGGCGAATCAGGTGACACACTTGAACAAATTGTGGAGTCGAGACTCGAACTCTTCTTGGCGATGGAAGAAGAGGAATACGTACTGGCGTTACAAAATGCAGATACAGAGGCAAGGGAAATCATAGAAAAGCTTGCTCAAAAACCAGGAGACACAGAACTGAGATACAAGTTAGTGAATGGCGTCCTCTACAGAAGACAGACGGACAAAGATGGGAAGGAGAAGCTTTTGTGGTTCGTTCCCAAAATCATGAGGAAGGGCATCGTCATCAGATTTCATGACATGCAAGGCCACTTCTCTGTTGACAGAACGATACACAAAATTCAACAGAATTATTATTTCCCGAAGATGAGGAGATATGTAAAAGTGCACATAAGGTGCTGTGCAGAATGTACACTCTACAAAACACCGCGAGGGAAGAAGGCCGGCGAGCTGCACCCCATCGCACCAGGAAGCAGACCTTTTGAAGTGGTCCACGTGGACCATCTCGGACCATTTGTCAAAAGTTCAAGAGGGAACAGTTTTCTTCTAGTACTGGTAGACAACCTAACGAAATTCACAAAATTGTTTCCTACCAGGGATACATCGACTAGTCAAGTACTGAAAAACTTGAAGAAATTTGCAATAATGTACGGTTTATCCAGTAGAATGATAACAGACAGAGGATCCTGTTTTACGTCAAAACAGTTTGAAGAGTACTGCACAACTAATGGGATCAAACACAGTCTCATCTCAGTGCGCCATCCGCAGGCGAACGGACAAGTAGAGCGGGTAAACGCCACTATCGTACCAGTGGTGCAATCCTGCATGATCTCGGAGAAGTCCTGGGATGGCAGAATAGAAGAGGTTGAGTGTCATCTTAACAACACACTCAATAAGTCCATTGATAAGACCCCATTTCAGGCGCTTTTTGGATATGTTCCACACTTGACTGATGGAGTGATAAGGCAACTTGTAGAGCAGGAGACGGAGTATGTGGATCCAGCAGGATCACACCAAGGCTTGAGAGACCGAATATTGGCAGAACAAGCAAAGTGGAAGGTGTCTTACGACAGAAGACACTTTGGGGGTCTAAAATACGAGGCTGGGGAGATCGTGTTTCTTAGAAGGCAACCAGTACATACCGGCGAGTCCACCAAACTCCAGCCGAAATATCGAGGACCCCTGGTGGTCACCGAAGTCCTCCCCGGAGACACATATCGGCTGGCGGCACTAAGGAGGGAAGGTGGCAAGATGTATGCCACCACAGCTCATGTATCGAACTTAAAGAGTTTTGGTGCCCCAAGTGCCCAAGATGTTCTAGACCACTGCCCTAGTGAGTCAGGGGATGAGACGGACGACCAAGAAGTTCAAGATGAGGATCAGGAGATGATGAGCAACCGACCCCAGCGACAGAGGAGATTACCGGGCCATCTGAAAGACTTCATCTTATGATTTAATCTTTTTATTGAAAATTTTGTTGTATGTTTTGTTTTGGGGTAATATGTATGTTGGTATATGAGACAGGATATGTGAACGGGGTGTAAAGGGACTCAGGTTGGCCGGATGTTATCACATTTTTGTATGGATGTATGAAAGTCAAGTGAAGTATGCGGAAGGTGGTATGACAGAAGGGTATGGTGAGAGAGAGAGAGAAGTACGAGTATGAGATAGTGTGATGAAAAGAAGCGAAGTGAAAGAGATAGAGATATGTAGTATGAACTTGGAGCAGTCGTGTTGTAGGGATTGATCAAGGCGGATCGCCCCTGTAAATGATCTGGTGTATTTTTATATAGTTGTACCGTTGTGAACAAAGAAAGTTAAATAAAAGTGTTTGTAAACGAAAAGAACTCTATTATTGTTTAACCGAAAGTTAACAAGGTGTACAGCCCTCCTCCATCAGTGGACACATCAGTAGATGGCTATTAGAATGCGAGGACGCAAGGAAAGGCTATATGTGATGAATGAGTTATGAATAATACCTCAGTGCCGAGTCCTAAACATCTGAATCCTCTTTTTATCAGCATCCAATGTATCACCACGAGCAGTACGTCTTCTTTGCCTGTTATATCTTTTTCCACGGTTTTGAGCGTTAGCTCCCACCACGAATCGTCGTATTTAGACATTCGGGAGATATTTCTAATCGTTGCAATTTAATACAAACAATATTAATATCAGAGTTTTTGCCTTTATTTTAAGAGAAAAAAAAAAACAAAACTTACGCAGACGTGACTCGCAAATAACGACAAATGACAATCTGAAAAAGTAGCGAAATAATTTCCATTATTGCCATTTCGTTTATTTATATTACTTTGCTGATTTACATTTTTGACTTTGTCAATATTGCAAAACATCATAAATTATACGTTTTTTACACTTTTTTGTATCGTATTCAACGAGTTTTATTTGTTTTTTTATACTGTTTGTTGAAAGATTATTTTTATACCCCATAAATTTGATCTTCATCTTGTAATAGTCAAGTTAATCTGACAATTATTAGGGAAAATATGTGGTATGGCAACACTTTTTAACATTAAGACTTGTTCACATGACGATTAACTATGGAACTAAAATTCCCAGACTTGAAAAATTCCAGTTTCCAATTAGGTACATTTAATTACAAATGGGAATAAAACAAGTCACTCACTCTTTATTACCAATGACATTGCATCAAATTTATTCCAAGTCATTATACGGTCATGCTTCCTATGTTTCTTTTAACTAAGGTGACCATAATTTTAAAAATAAAAAGGAGGACAAAAAATGCGTAAATAGCGCCGCAGGCGAATTTTTTTTTGGAATAGTGAAGAAGGTCGGTATGTTTGATTTATTTTCTTGAAAATGTTTTCGATAAAGGATCTATCAAAGATATAGCGCCGCGGGTGAAATATTCGTCATAAGACATACCAAATTACATATACTATAAACAAAATGTAAAGGTAATTAGCGCTGCAGGCAATTTTTTTTAGGAAACATTGCATTTAATGTATTTTTATACTATAGTACTAGTTAATTCATGGTATGATGAAAAAACGTGTGATTTCGAGATTAACAGATTAAAATGTTTTTAAAAGTAAAAAAGGAGGACAAAAAGGAGGAAGGACAGAACCTAGAAAAGGAGGACGGTTGGTCACCTTATTTTAACGAGCGTAAGGCATAGCGTAAAGTACCTAAGCTAGTTAGGGCTGTCACCTCTCCAAGTTTGAATGATGTAACTTTTTTAAAGTAGGTAATAAATGTAAAACTCAAATAAGTTATTAATGCTGGATTTCACGTACTTTATAGGTGAGGATTAGCGGAGATAGAAGCCACCTAGCATATATTTTGAATGAAAAACAATGATAAGTGGCTCCTATCGCCACTATTCCTCACCTAAAAAGTTGGTGAAATCCAGGATTAGTCTCACCATGAAGAGCAGATCCTGCAATTGACCTCTTTCGAACAAACTCAGATCAATCTATTGCCATCCGGCATGGACATGGCCATAGGCATGAATGTGACGGAAACCTGAAGTGTGTGTAAGGAAAGGAAGGCCTGGCGATCTGTTCTCTCTGCCTACCCCTCAAAAGACGCGGCGTGAGAGGATAAAAAACAGATTTTTTTGGGCAAAATTTCTATAAACAACTTTCTTCATACAATTTCTCGAAAAAAAATATAGCGCTCTTTCCTCTCTTTTTATCTCTCTTCTCTACACCATATCCCATTTATCCGGGGTCAGCGGCTCGGATCCTCTCTCTCCATCTGCTCCGATCAAAGCAGTCTTCTGGAGTAAGCTCCAGGTGTTCCATGTCCCCTCTGATGGCTTCCTCAAGGAACTTCTTCGGCCGTCCTCTCTTTTTATACCATATTATATATTATAAATACCAAAATTTTAATTGTCCCACTCAAGCTTTTAAGTTCTTTTTTTTTTGGTTGAGTTCACTGCACTGCCTTGCTTTGTTGTGCAAGACTTTTTTATTAGGGGCTAAGTTCTTTAGATTTCCTGCAAATTTGCGAACCTTTGAAATTAAAATGCCTAAATAAGGCGGTGGTAGAAACCCACGCTACGCCACTGCTGAAAATGCATCCGTCCTTGTACTTGAGGATCTGGTCAACATGATCGGTCCAGACCAGTCTCATACATCCACGCTTCCTTAAACCTCTTCGTTTGCCCATTTCTTTTTAGTCATTGTGTTGTCATTTATTCTCTCAACATGCCCAAACCACCTAACTCTTTAACATGGCACGGGGTAATAAAACAAGCATTATTGTTTTAACATTGAATTCACCTAATATATTTATGAATTACCATTGCTTCAAAAAACCTTTTTAATTAAAAAAAAACTTTAAAAATAAATAACATCCATAAGCCACAAAATAAAGGGAGAAAAAAGAAAATTTAAAAAATATTAATTTTAATTACATAAATGAGATGTACAAAAATAATATATTAAACAATAGTACATGAGTGAGTCGTATATAACCAACGACATTTTATATTAAGTACTACCTAGATGGCGTACTCAATGCTAGAAGTGTAAGTAAACTAGGGCTGCCAGACGTCCCGGTTTACCGGGACTGTCACCGGTTTTACGCCTCGTGTCCCGGTGTCCCGAACAAACCTGTCGGGACGCCTAAATGTCCCGGTTTTTGGAAATCTTGGTATATTCTTACGATTTTTATCATTTTGTGATATTTTAGACAGTTAAGTATGTACTATGTAGAAATTCGTAAAAATTTTCGATTTGAAACTTCTCCCCAGTAACGTGATTAGGGAGTGCGAGTAAGGAATAAGCCCTGACATTTTCGAGACCCCCCCCCCCCCCGTCGACGAAAAATTATTTGGATAAAAAATTTGAGCGCCAAAATAAAAAATGCAACAAAAAACTTTTTCATCTATGGGGGGGGGGGTGTCCCGGTTTGACTTGCGAGAAATCTGGCAACCCTAAGTAAACTGGTGCCCACAAATAAACTGGTGTCAAATCGCATGGAGAATTTTGACTGTTTGTAGGCAACGTCTTCGAAATTTTGCTCTCACAGCTAAAAACTGTATTAGTTTTAACGTTTTTTGGGAATAAAACGATAGTTTTAAAGATGGTTTAGTTTTTATTCTCTAAAATACCAAAAAGTGCCGAGCGTGAAATTGCGTCACTTCCGTTTTATTGAAAATACATGAAGTCGGACGTCTAGGGTACTTAATATAGAATGTCTTTGTATAAAACAGCAATCTGGACCATTTTATCTATCTTGCTGTTCCTGGGCTGCGTTTTTCGCCGTTAATTTTCACTCAGCGAGTCAACGGGTGATTATCGCACGAAGACAGAACACATTTGGGTGATTGTTCCAATTGGAATTGCCAAACAGAGATAGAGATACGAGAATATTAATAAGAGTGAGTTGATAGATATACATCGAGATAGCGATATCACTGCACTCTTCTTTGGTAGAAAGGGATAGACATATTGAGTGAGTGAACAGCATGTTATATATCCAGGCATGCATGTTATATAGGACCACTCTATTATATATGGAAAGCTAATGTCACCCAATCAAATAGTTTGGTGTTATTCGCAACAGCCGAGCGTATCAACTATGCGCATAGAACATGTTGAATCGCACAACCAGTTGACTCACTCCGATGATAGACAAAGAATCAATAGAACCATTAACAATCGAGCGAATCACAGAGTGAAATTTATCGGACCCAGAACGAACCCCTGACTCTCATATATTTGATTGCTGTAATTGAAACCTTCTTGTATCTTTTTATATTAAAAATTTATACAGACTATGTCTACTTTTGTTGCCATGTTAATATCTTAAAATGTGTAGTTTTAGAATAGGAATATTTCCACATTCTTAACCCGATTTGCAAAAAATCATACAGATTGCTGTTTTCGATATTATACGACTCATAGAAAGTATACATCAATTTGACTAACTGTTTTTTTTCTCACAAATATTCAGTCCATCTACCACTGACAGTTAAACTGATATACCGTCTATACCGATCATCAATGAGATATTATTTAAAAAAAAATATTGTACTATTAGTCTTTTTTTTTAATTCGTAAAATCATAAAATACATCCTACTCAAATTCTTTCGATTTTCACAAATCCCTGTAACCTTGTGGTGTACCTTGAATGTAAAACTGATAGCTGAGCCTTTGAGATGTGGTGCTACAGATGCATGCTCAAAATTCACTGGAGAGATCACATCACAAACAGCGAGTAAGGCCGGTAAGGCCGGAGAAACCAAACAAATCTTGAATAAGATTGTCCAACAGGGAGAGCGATGGATAGGCCATAACATCAGGCACTCTGGCCTGCTCATCAGTATAGCAGAAGGAATGGTAGAGGGCAGTAATGTGAGAGGTCGCCCAAAAAGCAGTTATATAGACCTGATTATTGAGAGCGTGTGCTGTAGCACCTACACAGGATGTGAAGAGATTGGTGAGTGACAGGATGGCGTGGAAAGAAAGAACGAAAATGCTTGGTACAAACTAGTTTGCCAGATTGTAACCACATGAACATCAGCTGAGCCGCTAGAAATCACTGACTTATTATCCACACGAGAACTCTTACTATCACCCCGAGACCACCTTTGAGATTATATTTCTATAAATTAACACATTAAAACAGACATAGCAAAACAGGAGTGGAATTCTGGTTCTTTTTCTTACGTGCACTCTATTTTATTTAATTAAATCACATTGTAAAAAAAAAGGGGGCAATAATTGCAGCTAAAAATTTACAATATGGCTCCCCACAAACGTTTGGATGTTCAGTTAACTAAATCGACCGTTTGCAAAAGAGCTCCGATCAAAACATCTCTCCGAATTTAATGTTACCCTGATTTTGAATTCAGAAAGAGGTTTTGGTCGGAACTTTTTGGCAAACGGTCGATTCAGTTAACTGAACTTCCGGACGTATGTGGAGAGCCTTTACAATCGCATTATTGATACAATTTTAAAATTTTACAAGATTTGTTGTAATGTTTGTCTGGGGGTGACACTTTGTATGCTCTGCCACCGGCTAGGGGGCCACACAATGTAGGAAGCCTTCCCCGTGACTAGACCCAAACACACGGGGCCAAAGGAATTGCTATCTAGAGTGTGTCCCGTGTGGTCCCCCTCCACCCAACAGTGTCCTTCGGGGATTTGTATAACTTTTTTCTTGTAACCCAATGTGTTGATTGTGTCGCCTTCGAGGGCGATGACTCGTTTAATCAACTTATCGCTGGGATCTTTGGGAGAAACCTGAAAATACACATAAACAATTAGTAGATCGAAACGACTGGTGTTGTGAAGAGAATGAAAATGAATAAACTAAGATGTTATGTGAATAACAACATAATCTCAATTGGTAAATAACTTGGAAGGGCAATGAATAGATATGCTGTGATGGAGACATTGAAAGAAGAAAGCTGTTGGGTACTAGGACATATGGTGCACTCAGACCAATTGTTAGTAGTAGCAATGTGGCTACCAAAGCAATGCTGTCTTATTATAGTGCTGTTGAATCACACAACCAGTTGACTCGCACCAATGATAGAACGGAGAACAGTAGAACCATAAACAAATGAGCGAATCGTCTGGTGAAAATTAACGGATCCAGAACGCCCCCCTGTTGTTTGATATTCACAAAGTTACAAGCTGTATTGGTTTTACTTGAAAGAGTAATAACTTACCAATGATACAACGTCGCCTCTTCGTATATTCTCATACTTGGCAGCCCACTTAGATAAGAAGACATAATCTGTAGTTTTGGAGTCCGGATTCAAGGCAGGTTGCATAGAGATGCCTTCCACTCTCGCCACATAACCTACGTTATCCAATATTGCTATGCCAATCGGCACACCAACAAAGAATGACCGGAAAATACTCGATAACATTCAATAAAGTTTATTAAAAACACTCAACCTCTATTATTGACTACCAATAAGTTAACGAATAGTAACAATAAATTTATGTAATCCTTCGAAAATAATATATTGCCGCATAATTCACCAAACTTAACACTTTGACAGAATTGACAAGAGATCCAGTGTTGCCAACCCGACAAAGCCAAATGTCGCTAAGCGGAGGTTCAAAAGTCGCCAGATGTCGCCAAATTCGTTTTTCATTATAAGTTTTGCAAGAATGCTGATTCGACGGGGGGGGGGGGGGGGGGGGAGGAAAACAAACAAAATATTTAGGTGATTACTAGGTTAATACCACAAAATGACATTGTAAATCCTATGCTTTCTTCCGATAACTTCCGTCTTTCGGAAGAAAGAGTTGATCTAGCTTTGATTAACTTGTAGCTGCAAAATTTGCTATAGTAAGAGTGACATTTCTATTAAAATACTACAAGCGAAACCGAAAAGCGTCATGGACCTAAAAGGCGCTAGAAAAGTCGCTAGAATATTTTGTCGCTAAATGAAAATTAAAAGTCGTTTTCCATGTCCAAATGTCGCTAGATCTGGCGACAAAGTCGCTAAGTTGGCAACACTGAAGAGATCCACAGATTATTTTTGAAAAAAGAAATTTTCACGATGTTGCCCATAAAGAAAACTAGAATTTAATATTTTTTTAAATATACCAAATATACTAAGGAACCTATAAATATACCTACATACATACCTATCGAAAATCTGGTAATTTAGGCATGAATTTACAGTCCGAATTTTAAGTTTTCTTATTACATAAATTGATGACTGCAAAACATTAACTTTTCTTCTATAAAAATGTAACTTCGCAGGTAAATCTGATTTATTATTTCTTTTCTTGCAAACATTATTATAATAGGTAATGTAATGGCTCAAATTTCTAGTTTACAAGTTACTAAAAATCTACGAGAAAACCTAAACTAAACCTAAACTAGGTAGGTAGGTATAGGAGTGGGTACTTGGCAACACTGATCAGAAAATCATAGATAAAAATTCAAAATTGTTCACGTGTTGTTTTCATTTTCGTGTTTTCCATTTGTTTTCTGTCAACTTTGCCGTTTTGGGCGAATAGGAATCAGCGCGGAAGTAAGAAAAGTAGTTAATTGAATGGCATATTAAGCGGATTGCAAATTGGTATTGTTTTTATTACATTATTCTCCGAATAACGATAGAATGGCCGAATTAGATAAAAGTAAAATATTTCTAGGATGTCGCGCTTTAGGTTATATCAGCACACATGTGCCGCTAATCGCGAGGTATATCAAGAGGCGCAAAGAGACATTACTAGTTACAAGTGTTGGAAAATGGTTTCACACGTATGGATGCAATCATTTCAGTCTTCTTTCTGTGTCTGGGGCTCATCCTGGTCCCATAACGTCCTTGGCGGGAGACGCCTACCACATCTACACAGCTAGTGAATGCGACATCTTTGCTTGGAGAAGAGGTTCCGAACTGAAACACACGTATAAAGGACACCGGGCCCCCGTGCATTTACTTCTTCCATTCGGTTTACTTTTAATATCAATAGATGAAGATAGTGTTTTAAAAATTTGGTACATTAAAGAAGAACAGGAACATTTGGAGCTAACATTCAGTAATGAAACATTTCAAATAACAACAATCTTACATCCAAACACTTATTTGAATAAAATATTACTCGGAAGCGAACAAGGGACCTTACAATTATGGAATATCAAAACCGCCAAGATGATTCACAATTTTAAAGGTTGGGGTAGTAGTATTACGGTATTAGAACAAGCTCCGGCTGTCGATGTCGCTGCGATCGGTCTAGCAAACGGTAAAATCATTCTACACAACTTAAAAGTCGATAAGATGATCATGGAATTCACTCAAGACTGGGGTTTAGTGACTTCAATTTCGTTCAGAACGGACGGTCATCCTATAATGGTGACTGGCAGTACTGGCGGACATCTCGTGATGTGGAACTTGGAAGAGAGACGAGTTGCTTCGCAGATTGAGAAAGCCCACGATGCCGGAGTAGCAGGATTAGTTTGTTTACCTTCTGAGCCCATCATGGCTACCAACTCTGAAGATAATTCTATTAAACTGTGGATATTTGATATGCCTGATGGCGGAGCAAGGTTGCTTAGGATAAGGTACGTATCTTGGTCTTCTGTTTCAATCTTTGGGGTCGCAGCAAATCCCTGGTTTCTCTCCCCAATCCACTCGCCTTATGATTTCTCAAGTGGTTGGTTGGCAGATATTGCCCATGGCAATAAACCCGCCATGTGTTTAATGCATGTCATTATTTCAATAAAGTTTTTTATTTATTATGCCTTCCTGTCCTCATTCATTCTCTTAGCATGCTCAAACTATCTTAAGTTCATTAACTTTCATTCTTGTCACTACACCCGTCTTACATTTACTCATCTCTCTGAACCTCATTTCTTACTTGTTCTCTCACTGTTTTCCCACAAATTCTTCTCGAGAACCTGTCTTTAAAAAAATAAATAAAAGGATCTGGGCTGCTTGTATACGCAAACTTAAATACTTTTCTGCTCACTTCAAAATAAGCTAAAAGCTTGTGTTGTGATGTGCAGAATATATCGTCAGCACTGATATTTGAACTCGGCACTTCTTGATTTGGAGTCTACGATCCAACCAACTGTGCCAACCATGTACTCACCCAACATTTATAAACTCGTATAAAATGTTCAAGCATTGTTAAAATTTACATTTCTGTATTAATTGTTTTCCAGAGAGGCTCACAGCTCAGCCCCTTGCGTGGTTCGTCACGTTGGGAAGTGCATTGTATCGGCTGGGACTGACAGCTCCCTGCGTATACTATCCTCAGCAGCGGGGCATCATCCTGAGAGTCTTGGGAAGGCCTCCTACAACAGGGCTGTTTCCAAGAAAAAGAGTAAGTTTATGTTCACTTTGAGTTACAATGTGTCCAGAATGTTATTGTTTTGGCCCTACAATTAGTCTTTTGGCAACCATGGTGGCAACACTGTAGAATTGCAATAGAAATGATATTATTGCCAGCAAATAAAATTATATTTACAACTATCTAAGTTACCCGTGCTTTGCAACGGCAAATTTGGGTGACGGAGTAGATCGAAAGTATGACCCGAACCGCTTTCATCTGTTCATTCATTCTGATAACTTTATGGAAGGTTCTACAATGTTCGATTAATCTCTACAATTTTCTAGAAGGTTTTACAAAGTTCGCCTCGTTTCCACAACTTTCTAGAAGGTTCTACAAAGTTCGCCTTGTTTCCAAAACTTTCTAGAAGGTTCTACAAGGTTCAATCAATCTCTAAAATTTTCTAGAAGGTTTAATAGTTCTCTGAATTTATAAATGGTGTTATAAACTCAAGGGGTATTCATTATACATCACAATTTCCAAGAACATGTCTTTATTATTTTTTATTTTCCATTTCAGAAAGGTCGGTAGAAGACACCCTGATAATGCCCCCCATCGCAGACTTCTGCGCTTCCCTCCAGAGGGACAAGCAGTGGGACAGCATAGCCGCCCTACACACGGGACTCAACATGGTGACCACGTGGTCGCTGGACAAGAAGAAGATGGGGAGCCACAAGCTCCTGCCTCCCAAGATGACGGGAGATATCTCAGCCACGTGTCTCTCGGTCACACACTGCGGGAATTTTGTGTTCATTGGTATGATATTTATTTATTTAATCTATGAAATTTGAATCAGAGAGATGAGTGACTGTAAGACGGGGGTAGTGATTAAAAGATTGTCAACAAGTTGAGGTGATTTAGGCATGTGGATAGAATGAATGAGTACAGGATGACTAAAAATAAATACATACATGGGCGAAAGAAGAGGTGTGAAGAAATTCGGTCATTCAAGAACCACTTGGCTTAACCATGTAAACCAGCACAGAAAAGTAGAAGTGTGGTGCTCTGTTCTCTCTGATATCCCGAAGAAGTTGTTGGTGGGATCAATTACGACTGATTCCTCACACTGCCAGCTCTATTGGTTGTGTTTGTGTTTTGGTGTGTTGGATGTGTAGGTATAATGTTGTCTATAGCTTCAGTTGATGTCCTCTCAGGTGCACATTAGAGCTCATGGTGAACATAGCTGGTGCTCATACATACACACCTCATATTTTATTTATTTTTTATTTTATTTTATTTCACTAAAATATTACACTCTTCGGCATTACAGCGTTCAGCCTTTGCACCGAAGAGTGTACGCGTGTATATATATATAGTGTATCGTGTATATATATTCTGTTGTTGCATGTTGGCAGGATACAGTAATGGAGAAGTGTATAAGTTCAATATGCAGTCGGGTATGATGAGGGGAAGGTACGGACAGAAGCAGGGGGCTCACCAGGGATACGTGAGGGGCCTGGAGACAGACTCACTCAACACGAGGCTTATCTCGGCGGGGCAGGATAAGAGACTCAAGATATGGCCCTTTAAAGAATGTAAGTCACTAATATTACTATATCATCACAATGGTGGGGTAACCAGCAGTGGCGAAGAGTGGATTTCTGTAAGAGGAAAGCCAGGGCTAACGTTTTTTATTGCATTCTTCTTCTTTCTCAGCCGTTTTAATTCCAATGCTGGACATAGGCCTCCCCTTTGACTTTCCACAGATCCCTATCCTAGGCATGCTGCATCCACTTGCTTCCTGTGATTCGCCTCACATCGTCTTCCTACACTCCTTTTGCGTATTTTTAGATAATTTTATCATCCTAAATCAAAAAGGTGACTCAAATGGAATCATAATATTCTTAGGACCGTTTGTTACTGGTAGCTAGTCAATGTTGTGTATATAAAAACACAAAATTCTTTTTGCGGCAACATTTACATGTCATTTAGAAGGGGTGGCTAACCTCGTTGCCAAAAAGATGTCTTATCTTACGGGAGTTTTACGAATATCTGACATACAGGAGACTTGAAACACAATCTAAAAAGAGTGGAGGGCCAGTTCTTCAATGCGATGTCATTGTTACAAACAGTATACAAAAGTAGTGTCTCTAGACGATTCACAACAGATGACGGTAACTTGTGACAGAATATATGTTCAATGAATAAATGTTCAAGGAATACTTTTACACATTTTCTTTGGATTAACTCGTTTTTAATTATCTAATATTACAGCATTATCTGAAGTGATGAATGAATGTGACGGAAGCACGAAGTTTGTGTAAGGATAGGAAAGTCTGGCGATCTGTTCTCTCTGCCTACCCCTCGAGGGAGGTGGTGTGAAGTGACAGAATAGAATAAATAAATTTATTCCATTTTCTTTCCAGCTAAACTCCCTCTGCAGATCCTGAGACTGGAGGAGGCTGTGTCCTTCACAAGATGCCACAGAGAGAGCAACCTGGTGGCCGTGTGTAATGAGGACTTCTCCATCATCCTGGTTGACATAGACACAGTCAATGTGGTGAGGAAGTTTGATGCACACAATTCCAAAATCAATGACGCTTGCTTCAGCCACGATAGCAGGTACGAATTATTATTTATTCTTCGAGTGAACAACTCGAAGTACAATCGAAAAAATATCGTTAGAAAAGGAAGGTTACTCAGCTAATACTAAAGATTTCTAAGGAAAAAATAAAAACTAAATATTTTTATTAAAATCCACAAAAAATGACTTTATTAATTAGATTGTTCACTATATGTATACATATTTGTTTGTTCTAGGTGGCTGATAACTTGTGGTATGGACTGCACAATCAGGACTTGGGACATCCCGTCTGGGCAACTCGTTGATATATTTAGGGTAAGATTACACAGTCTCATTTCATATGAGATGTCCCCTTTTTTTCTTTTTACGCATTGTTAATATTATTACTACATACAGGGTGATTGGTTCCGCTGTTCAGATATTTTGAGAGGTGATAGAGGGTGTTTTGAAACGTAGATCTGCCAAAGGGATGTCATCCCAATTCTTAAGGGTTGCGGAGTTACACCCTTTTCAAAAAATTCCACCCCCGACATCTACCACCATCACATTTCACTGAATAACTCTGATGCTATGGGTCCAAAATTAATAAAAAAATATTTTTAGGTCTCGTAATAAAACAAGCTTTTAATTGATGTCAAAAATATTTAATATTAATAATAATAACTTTGCTAAAATTAAACACAAAAACAAAATTTCATTTTTTTTTTGTTGAAAGTTTTGACAGTTTTAATTTTTTTTCAATAAAAACTATAATTAACTAGTACTTTTTTTCTTTTAATAAATACATTAGACCCTTGTGAATAAAAATGCTGAACATTATCTATCCATATTTTGAGCCAGTTTTTCAAAATCTTCGATTTTGTAATTACATATTCAATAAAAAATTACTTCTTCGCTACTGATTATACCTCTTTTAGTACTACGTACCTACAATAAACAGATCAGTAGCGAAGAAGTAATTTTTTATTGAATATGTAGTTATAAAATCGAAGATTTTGAAAAACTGGTTCAAAATATGGATAGATTATGTTCGGCATTTTTATTTATAAGGGTCTAGTGTATTTATTAAAAGAAAAAAAAGTACTAGTTAATTATAGTTTTTATTGAAAAAAAATTAAAAGATGTTAAAACTTTCAACAAAAAAAAATGAAATTTTGTTTTTGTGTTTAATTTTAGCAAAGTTATTATTATTATTATGAAATAATTTTGATATCAATTAAAAGATTGTTTTATTACGAGACATAAAAATATTTTTTTATTAATTTTGGACTCGTAGCATTAGAGTTGTTCAGTGAAATGTGATGGTGGTCGATGTCGGGGGTGGAATTTTTTTAAAAGGGTGTAACTCCGCAACCCTTAAGAATTGGGATGACATCCCTTTGGCAGATCTACGTTTCAAAACACCCTCTATCACCTCTCAAAATATCTGAACAGCGGAACCAATCACCCTGTATAACTTTTGGGCAAGTAGCCTAGGCTAATAAGCCCAAATCAATGTCTGTGCTATCCCTCGTTCTGAGAAAGTCATTCAATCTGTTCTTAAAAACGTTCACTGATGCTTGTAAGTACATACAAAAGGTTCAGAAACGTTTTATGCGGCATTTGTATCGTATGGAATATGGATATTATCCATATCTTTATCCTTCTCTGTTTGTCATGGGTAGCTTGGGTTTTAACACCCTAGAAAAAAGGCGGAAAGAGTACGTTTGTAGGCACTTCTTTAAACTTATTCACGGGATCATACAAAACCCAACAATATTGGCCGAGATCAATTTTTATGTACCCAACTCATACATTCGTTCACGTTCGCACATGTTGTTCTACCCTCCTTGGGGCAGAACCAACGTTATGGTTAATGCACCGGTCAGCAGGGCTGTCCGTTACTTGAATGAATTGGCACAGTGGGTCGACATGTTTGGGGTGACTTATAATGAGTTTACCAGACGTGTCGAACAGCACCTGATTTGACATTATTTGTAAGTGTAGTATAAGTGTATTTTTGAATCTGTTTGTAATGTGAAATGTCATGATGTATTGTAATTGTTTACACCGAGCGACGCAAAGGCTAAAGCTGTAATGTTGCTTGGTGTAATTTCAAGTTCAAATAAATAAATATCTCATTTTCGGGTAAACGGTTTCACATATTAACTACTCTATTGCAAATACAATTTTTTCTCGGATTACTGTGAAACTGTTCCTTGGTGAGCTTCATAGAATGTCCTCTCAATTGGGTATTGGTATTCAAAGTGTAGATGGAGCTGATATCGGGAACATCATAGTAGCCATTCATGATCTTATACGTCTCGATAAGGTCACCTCTAGATCGTCTGGCTTTAAGTGTTGTGAGCCTCTCCTCATAACTTAATGTGTAGTATAATAAGTTCCATATTTATTTATTCCAGCTGGATTCCCCTTGCGTGTCCCTCAGCATGTCCCCCAACGGTGACTTCCTGGCCACCTGCCACTCGGGGCAACTCGGAGTCTACCTGTGGGCCAATAGAACATTGTACGCTCACGTCAACCTCAAGCCAGTCGATCTCACAAAGACAAGGATACCAACATTAGGTAATTAATTAGTAATTAGTTATATTCTATACTCTCACGCTGCATCCCTTGCAGGGTGGACAGATTGCCAGACTGCCCTATCCTTGCACACACACTCCTGGACTCCGTCACATCGTGCAATTTCCCACAATTATAACTTTTGCTATATCCTTACCTTTAATACAGTGTGAGGTAACCCTTGATAGGTGTGTTAGTGTACATACATTACGTTGTCTACAGCCACGTACAGTTCTAAAATCTTTATGACATATTTCACATGGTGTCATTAGTATTTTCTATTGTCCCTTGGAACTTGGGTTGGCCTATTTTCAACTATGGCATTTGTTTATTAGGGTGAACTTATCGTAATGCTGCAATTTATTCAAGCCAACCCCCATTTTTCCTATTTGTTTTTACAGACTTGCCCACATCATCAGACGATGGACCTAAAGAAACCCTCGAAGAATTTGAGGCTCTCAATTTGGGTGACGAAGACGAATTCAAGAGTCCGCAACAAATTAGCGACGAACTCATCACTCTGTCCAATCTCCCGACCTCGAGATGGCAGAACCTTCTCAATTTGGATGTCGTCAAGCAGAGAAATAAACCCAAAGCGCCTCCAAAAGTTCCCAAAGCTGCTCCATTCTTCCTGCCGACGATATCAAACTTACAAGTCCAGTTTGATTTCTCCGACGCACAAAAGGAAGACGACAGTAAAATTTTGATTCCGCAGAGCTTCGAGAGTCTCACGGCATTCGGTAAACTGCTGGAGGTGAGCGAGGAAACTGAAGAGTATAAAAAATGTATAGAATATATTAAAAATCTAGGGCCTTCTATGATTGACTTCGAAATATCGAGTTTAGCTCCTGATAACGGTGGATCCCCAGCAATAATGAAACAGTTTTTACATATGATTAACAACATGTTGGGTAGTAATCGTGATTTTGAACTTGCGCAGTCGTATTTAGCGTTGTATATGAAAGTACACGGAGGTATGATAGCCAAACACGAAGATCTAATGGAGCAAATTGAAAGTATTCAGATTGTACAAGAGGATAGTTGGAAGAGACTACAGCATATGTTGATGTATAATTTGTGTTTAGTCAAGTCGTATAAGAATATGTAACATTCTTCATTTGTTAGGACAATTTAAAAATGGAGAGTACACGGCAAAAACAAGCTCAAGAGACAGATTTATTTATTTATATAATGTACTGCTTGGTGGGACAATTTGGATTCGTTGATATCTGGTATACCAAAAAATGAAGTGATGTTGAAATTGTTTCAACCCGTTGTCATACATACATCTCTTCTTCCCCTTCTATCCTTAGTTGGGTTGGGGGCTTAAAGCATCTGTGTATCTTCGCCAGAGGCCCTTGTCACTCACAGTTTCCAGGACCTCTGGCCACTCCAACCACAGTGTCTCTCCTCGCACACCTTTGTCACCTGTTTCTGCCAGCAATTTCTGGGGCGGCCCACCGGTCTTCTGCCTTCACCCTCGGCCTCCGGGACTTTTAACAGAAGCCGCTCCTCGTCATTTGGCGTCATTTATTGTGATTAATCTGCTCTGAATATAAAGCTGTTTTCCTGTTTAATATTTATTTATTTATAGTTTTGACGGCCACAAGGCCTTTGGAAAGTTACAATACAAAAAGTTAAAAATATCAATACAATAAAGGTACACAGCCAAACAATACACAGTAACAACAGACAAAAGAATCACAATTAAGACAGTATGTAAACACACAATATGGACAAAAAACAGTAAAATAAAAATCGCAAAACAATACAGACTTAAAACAGAAAACACAATAGTACATTAAATTCCGGGAGCCAACCCACTGCGAAAGTGCAAAGTGAGTTTGCACTTGGTAATCACTTCACTATCATTGAACATATCTATGACATGATTAAATCTATTACCTAACATGTGCAAGCGATTAATTGGATTAATTGTGCAGTGGTGAGCCTAGTTGGTGTGAGCATTTTCTTCCGTAAACAAAATACTTTGCCTAGTCGGTCGACTGGGCACATGGAATCTCACAAGTTGAATCAAATCTGGACAATCAAATACAGAATTTACAATTTTATAGAGCATTATCAGATCCGCAACGATTCGCCGGTCAGAAAGATTAGTTAAACCCAAATCAAGCATTAGAGAGTTGTAACAAATTTCCTCAATGGGTATTCCCAATCTATAATTAATATGACGCAAGAACTTGTGCTATGTTGTTCTCTATTAGGTGTTGGATTTTGCTTTGCCTAATGTGTTAAAATATAGCTCACTCAAACTGCGCTCTTTGTTCTTCCTCGCTTACTGTCTAAGCCTTCGATCTCCAACCGTATTTCGTCGAATTTATCGAAGAGCTCCTCTATCTTTTTTATTCTGACCTCAATCTCACACTTGTCGCTGCTGGATTTTATTAAAATTATACAATGTTCAAATATTTTAAAATACTCCTCGGCGTAAGATAAAATCTCGTGTGCCGAAAAAAAGACAAGTAATCTAAAAAAACTACTAAAAAGAAAACAAATAATCATATCTCTAAATTTATTTTATCAAACTTTAATTTATGTTTAATTTGTGTCATAGCTATCCATACCTGTCTTTTTTCATGTCTTCTTTGAAGTGTTGTTTTCACTTTTTGAAAAGCTTGAGTTTTCATAACCTCCTCATGTACTTTTACCGGTTGTAATGAAACCGGAATCAAAAAGGTCTGTTTGTCCCCATGGTACCCCATCTATCATGTATTCTAATGCTACTCCCATTGGCTGCAATCCCTTTCATGCGATAATAATACTGTGCATGTGTCTCGCTCTTCATCTTGTGAAGCCTTACCCGGGGGTCTTCATATTTGTGGTAACATCAGCCAGATCTATTGACTTGTCCAAAAAAGGGTCTAAAATCCATTTACGCCCATTGTCAGGTTCAGAGTGCAAGTCTGGAAAGTATGTCAAAAGTTTGTAAATTATGCAAGCTCTGTATCATGCAAGGAACGTGAGCCCTTACTAAAAGACTTAGGTCTGATGCGTTATCTTTAACAAACTTCTGAACTTACTTTCAAAACTCTTGCGGAGTATATCTGAATAATAGTACATACCAAAATAGAAAAAATATATATATATATTTCTTAGTCTTTCTATGACACAAGGGGGTCGCCAGAACTTTTCAACTTGTGAAGGGATCGCAAAATCTAAAAGATCAAAAAACACCGGTCTACGGCATTGGGATTAAATGGGTAGAGGCCACATTTAGAAAATCCATTTTTTATGGAGTGAATTAAATTTGGTTTTTCTAAAGCTTTTAAAGGACAGAATGTAGATTATGTTAAAATTTAGAGTTTTCTGCTTGTGAAGACCATTCCATTATTGTCTTTTTCCATTTACATTTTAATGGTTATCCAGCGTAAAAGATGCGAATAGGTTGCTGGTTCAACGAAATTTTGCCCGTCGGAATACTTTTATAAAAATAAGAATTTATATGGGAAAAAGGTCACACAAGAAAAGAATAACTACGACAAACCTTTTATCCCACGGTGGAAGTTCCATATGTTTGCTCAATAAGATAGAGTTCACCACAATAATGTTTAAGATATGATCATATCATCACCAGGGAAATTAAATGTTTAACACAAAACAGTACAGGCAACACCAAAACAAATAGACAAAAATAACAACAAATGTACACAGGTTTAAGTTTGATAATAACCGATACGAATAAACAATTATAGGTAGTTACAACACTGTGACCAACGAGATTTAATGTCACTTTCAACAACGATACGAGCGAACCAAGGTGTAGATTGTCACTGAAGTATTGTTTTTTCAAGGGGTCAAATAGAGTTCAAATCTTGTGTGAAAGAACAATCAAATTTTGAATATTATATTAAAATTTCTAAACAACACGAGGTAAGTACTTAAATCCTGGCGGATCCAATTGGCTAAGAGTCATAGTCAAATGACTTTTGTGGCCATCGACGAAAACTAACATTGGTTTTTTAATATGATGTAATCTGCTTCATGTGGATTAAAACAGTTTTATCACTAACACGGCAGCCTGCAGCTAACTCGGATGTGGTTTGCGATGGATCCGCTTCCACAATAGCCTTCAATTCTTCATTATCAACTTTGGTCTCCGGCTGTCCACGGGGCTAATAATTCGAGATAAACATCTTCCATCTCAGACCCATCGTCCGCATCATTAATATCTTCATACTCTGCGAACATCGCCACTAACCTGTCCATACGTGCTTGTAAAAATTCCAATTCAAAGTCAAACTGATGGTCGAACATGAGCAATTTTGCAAATTCACCACGCAATAAACGAGCTTTTAAACTGCTGTGGTCATATATTATGCCGTCATTTATTTCAATTCATTGTCAGGTAGATAAAACTTTAATATCACTTTCAATATACCTGACAAGGATTTATCTGAGCCGTGGCACAAATAACTAGACTTCGGAACCTTATTTTGCGATTCTACCCCATTGTTTGTGTTTACCATGGTGGCATATTTTCTCCCTATAATATGCCACCCATGTGTGAGCCTGGGGTACCTACCCACTGTGAAGTGTTTCTTAATTATTACTTCTGCTCTTCTCTCAGAGAACTTAACACAATAAGCACAAGTGTATATAACTCTTGCTTATTGGTTTTGCCTTTCGAGAGATGCGGCAATAGATTGTAATACAGGATAAAAGAGTTTCATGTATTGTAGTTTCTCCTTCTCTACTTCCAGCAGCCTGTGCCGAATCTCCCGGTCAGAGGGCCTGGCCACACTCCTTCTGGAAGGAGTAAAATATACTTTTTTTAAAAGAGGGGGAGTTTTTTTTAAATATTATTTTTTTAAAAACAGTTCACAGTGTCTGTAATTTTTTTTTAATAAAAGCATCAGTCTACAATTGGCAGATTTTCAATGCGGTTAATTGTAGTGGATCAATTTCTTTATTTAGACGCTCGTTTTCTGATCTCAACGAAGTGTTTTTTCGCTATAGTTGGAACATTGTCAACTGTGCATTATTCTACTGTTGCCATATTGGGGAAAATATTCTCAAATATGGCCGACATATGTTTCTAACAACTTTAAACTCTTTGTCGCTTAGATAATGGTTATTTCATTAATTTAAGGGGTGCAATCTTTCTTTCCTGGAAGTTGGATGATGATATCTTTTTATCTGCTTCCATATTGTCACAGCAGTACTTCAAAAATTCTCCTGCACTCGACACCTTATTCATAGTGAAAAATTCCATCGGCAGTGTGTGTACAACGGCAGCCGGTCATCACCGTTCTTCAGAGAATAGAATTTGAGAACTGCTGCACCACAGTATCTAAGAAGGTGCCGTCTCCTTTGGGTAAACAATCAGAATTACCAAAGTCTCTGCCATTTTAATGTATGGGATCGTTGTCCCGATGCCTGACATTACTGGTCTCTTCCAATAGCACTAGCGTGGAGCACGGATGTATAAAAAATTTTATTATGCGATATTAATTTCACTTTTGAGTGGGGGATTTTGTTGAAACAAAACTATATTGTTTCGTTGTGGTAATTTAAAAACTATTCCGCTCGGATTTCGAATATTATGAAATTCATTTTATTCGATTTTATTTTCATTAGGCTACCTATTAATGAGAAGGGACTAAAAATTTCCAAAAATCGTAATATGTCTTTCTATAAGGGAATATGCTCAATCCACTTCTTGAATGTTTCCTTGGCCTGGTTCCGAATATTTCTGCACAATTCTCACGATATTACCCAATTGCAGTTTTGTGGTACGCAGCTATCTGGCCGCAAAATTTGTGTCTTTATCAAATTCGGAATTTCCTTCAACAGTTGTTTCAATATTCTAATGAGGGCACTTGCAATTATTATTTAATATGGTCTGAAACTATTTTATGAGAATTATTGAATCTATCATCCAACAATTCAATGGCCTCATGATACGACCGACCCATCACTGGCAAATTTTTTATTAAATTAAACACCTCATCTTTCACAAAGTGGCGTAGATAAAACAACTTTTGTACATCCTGCAAAGAAATATCCTCATGAATTACTGCGCAGAAAATTTCAAAGAAAGGCTTTATACTCAGTATAAGACCCGTTTAAAAACGGTATCAGAATATTGGGTGACTTCGTCCTATTGGACACAAAATTGACCATTTTTGTCGATGTAACCTGTTCAGTGATGTGTTAATTTGAGTTAATAATTCAAGATAAACATCTTCCATCTCAGACGCATCGTCCGCATCATTAATATCTTCATACTCTGCAAATAACGCCACTAACCTGTCCATACGTGCTTGTAAAAATTCCAATTCAAAGTCAAATGATGGTCGAACATGAGCAATTTTGCAAATTCACCACGCAATAAACGAGCTTTTAAACTGCTGTGGTCAAACATTGTGCCGTCATTTATTTCAATTCATTGTCAGGTAGATAAAACTTTAATATCACTTTCAATATACCTGACAAGGATTTATCTGAGCCGTGGCACAAATAACTTGACTTCAGAATCTTATTTTGTGATTCTACCCCATTGTTCCTGTTTACCATGGTGGCATATTATTTTCTCCCTATAATATGCCACCCATGTGTGAGCCTGGGGTACCTACCCACTGTGAAGTGTTCTCACACTTATTACTTCTGCTCTTCTCTCAGAGAACTTAACACAATAAGCACAAGTGTATATAACTCTTGCTTATTGGTTTTGCCTCTCGAGAGATGCGGCAATTGATTGGAATATTGGATAAAAGAGCTTCATGTATTGTAGTTTCTCCTTCTCTACTTCCAGCAGCCTGTGCCGAATCTCCCGGTCAGTGGGCCTGGCCACACTCCTTCTGGAAGGAGTAAAATATATTATTTTTAAAAGAGGGAGAGTTTTTTCTAAATATTATTTTTTTAAAAACAGTTCACAGTGTCTGTAATTTCAGTCTAATTGGCAGATTTTCAATACGGTTAATTGTAGTGGATCAATTTCTTTATTTAGACGCTCGTTTTCTGATCTCAACAAAGTGTTGTTTCACTATAGTTGGAACATTGTCAACTGTGCATTATTCTACTGTTGCCATATTGGGGAAAATATTCTCAAATATGGCCGACATATATTTTTAACAACTTTAAACTCTTTGTCGCTTAGATAATGATTATTTCATTAATTTAAAGAGCGCAATCTTTCTTTCCTGGAAGTTGGATGATGATATCTTTTTATCTGCTTCCATATTGTCACAGCAGTACTTCAAAAATTCTCCTGCACTCGACACCTTATTCATAGTGAAAAATTCCATCGCCAGTGTGTGTACAACGGCAGCCAGTCACCACCGCTCTTTGGAGAATAGAATTTGAGAAGCCCTTAAGTTTTGGTACTTTTATGCCGTCTTCTTTGGGTGTCCTTGGATCAGAATTACCAAAGTCTCTGCCACTTTAAGGTGTGGGATCGTTGTCCCGATGCCTGACATTACTGGTCTCTTCCAATAGCATTCCACAGAGGTTCTACTGGGTTCGATACTTCTGCGTTACAACCAGTATAAGAAGTTACAGAAACAGAAGTTCTTTCCAATTGTCACACTTACCATGACTAATCGATAGAGAAATACTGCAAATTGAACAATGTGCTTTCTTTCTTTCTTTCTTCTTTGCCTCTTCCCAGTTCACCTGGGGTCGGCCCTTTTAGTACGCAGTCTCCAAGTCTTTCTGTCTTGTGTCATCTCACTGGTCAGCTGCTTCTCCCTTAGGTCTTTCTCAATATTGTTCCACCTCTTTTGATACAGGGTCCCTCTTTCGTTTATTCATCTTCTGAAGAAAAGTTTTTTCCTTTTTGGCATGTTGGTAAAGATGCTTGATACTTAAATTGAAATTAATACTTCTTCAAATACAAAGTCAATCTTAACCAATATGGCGCTGATGATGGAACAAAATTAATATAAAACTTGTGTGACATAAGCACCGAATGCCGTTTTTGGCTCTTCTCGGCTGCGTTCGGCTCATCTGGCACCTGTGATTGGCTGATGTTCTGCTTTTTGTATTGAATGAGGGCATAATACGGCATGATTCCAACTTATTTCTGATCCAACCTTATCTTCTTGTTGTTCCACAGACTGCTAAGCAAGATCCTGTCACTAACTTAATGCACCTTTCGGTTCATTGCGTATGACATTGGATCCCACGAAAAACCGTCAAAATTTCAGAATCTTCCAAGGCTTCTGAAATTACTTCGCTGGGAATCATTTTAATAAATGGTGGTTCTGTAGGGTTTTCCCCGCGTATAAGATTGAAAAATCTCAGACCCAAAAGTCGAATTTTTGTAATTTAAATATTCACAGGGGAGTCAAACCAGTATGATGGTCGGGCATCTTTAAAATTCTTCGAAGGGGAAGTTCTCTAATATGTTTTCGATCATCCACTAGCATAGCACTTAGTTGTCTTTTTATCCGATTTTTATCCAAATTTATCCGTTTTCATCCGATAAATTTGACTCATCGTAATTAAAAATGTTTGACGGTACTATGTCAGCTACTTCTCTTTGAAGATTGTCAAAATACTGGTTGACTGTCTTTCGATTAAATGCAGCTCTCGATCTTTTGTTATTTGTAGCGAGTCTTTGACCGTATCAATTTTTGTGACGTTTAACAACACTGAGTGCCCAGTCAATGCCAGGCAAGTTGTCGGAGAATTTTGTCACAATTCTACCTTGTCGTCTTTGACTTTCAGTATACTGGAGTTTCAAACTGGTCAAATTTATCTCTGAGATTAGTAATAAATTCATCGAGGGAAGTAAACAAATTGGTTGCAACGTCCATTGTTATTGTTTCCTTTTGAATATAAATGCTAGTTTTATCTATTCTTTCTAGTAACGTGCTCCAAATTTCAGTCCAGTATGATAAATTCTAAATTATCTATTTTTCTCGATAGACTGAAGGCTTCATGCCTAGTTTCTCGTGGCTGTTCTCCATTCGCTGCTATATATATTAAAGCTTGTACAATTGGTTTGTGACCTTCGTGCAAGGCACTTACGGCATCAGCTCGCGCAGGCCATCTGGTTTGTGAAAGATTTTTGAGAACTTTTTTTTTAACCTAAATATTCTGTCGATGTGTTCCATCGGTGAGTTGAACCGGAAAAAGTGGTACAGTTTCTGAACTATTTGAAAATAACTTGTTGCCTCTGATACACACCCAGTGGCATGGACACCTACCAAATTTAGAGAATCTCCTGCACATGGTACAAAGGTAGCAAATTCACATTTCTCCGTGACCAGCATGATTTCCCGACATATTTGAAGCATTGTCGTAGCTTTGTCCTCTGCAATTTTTTATAGGAATATCATGCTTCTCTAAAAAATTTAAGATGTTTCCGCTAAAAACTCAGATTTATGCTCTTTGATAGGTATAAATTCAAGAAACCTTTGGACGGGAACACGATCTTTTACATATCAAATCACTAATGTTAACCAGTCGACATGAGACAGATCTGGCGTCAAAAACTTGATAAAACAAATTCCTCTTTGTCCCACCAAGCAGTACAATATGTAAAGTCTTATTGTCCCCCTATCATACATTTTACCATCACAATATGTGTTTTCTAATATACTACGAATTGTGTGAAAATGTGTGTACATTGTTTATAAGCCTACGTTATTTATTTTTGTAATAAAATGGTTATTTTCTTGTTAAAGTCTCTTATTTTTGTACTTCCATCTATAATGTTCACCATGAGCTCTAATGTGCGCCTGAGAAGACATCAACTGAAGCTATAGACAACATTATACCTACATATCCAACACACCACACAACCAATAGAGCTGGCAGTGTAAGGAATCACTTGTCAGAGCTCCCACCACCAACTCCTTTAAGAATTGACTGGATGGAATTATGAGGGACAGGAAATAAGAGAAATATTTTATACAAAAACATGTATTTACAAAATAAGATCAAAAAATAGAAAAAGATTACAACAGTTGCTGCTTACGATAGGTAGTAATAATTATTATGAAATTATTTTAAACTGGCGAACGTAGTCATGAGAAGGAACGACTACCTTCTTTATTTGCACTCATGGCTCTGTTCGCCAGTTTAAAATAATTTCATACTAGTAACATATTCATGTTTCATTAAACACCTATGCCTAATTCACATTAGAATGCCAGATGCACACTAGCACCTACATATACAATTTTTATTCGGAGCATATTGCCCCTTAACCGAACATATAAGGAGATACTCTCTTGTTAACACGTTAAACGCCGATGGATCAAATATGAAAATTTAGATAAAAACTTTTTTTCGGTATTCGATGCACTGTAATGTGAAACGTACCCAAAATAAGTTATACATGAATCGGGCGTAGGATTCCATAATTATAATAAAAAAAAAAAAACTGTTTTGAAAATATTTTTCAGAAATTTCTGAAATTTGGAACCTATTTTCCAAAATTCCCACTGCATAGGATAACTTTCAAATGCCGCGTCGGTCACTAACATACGCGAAATAAATGAGAAGCGTGACCGTTGGCGCCAACAAGCATTTGAAGTATTTTTTTGCAGAAAAAATGAGGTCACCGGTGAACCCCGTGGCATTTAACGTGTTAAGGCAATCTGTCCAGATTCATCACTAATAAGAAAACAAAAATCCTATGCAGAAATAATAAAATAACAAAAAAAACTTATTAATTCTTATTACAATATTAAAAAAATACAATTTTCCTAGAATCTACTACAAATGGCCGAATGCCAAACGGCCGACATGAACAAACGGCCGACAGAGACAAATGGCCGACACGACCAACTGGCCGACTGGTACAAATGGCCGAAAGACGAAAGGCCGAAATCCAAACGGCCGACATGGACATATGGCCGACAAGTACAATAGGCCGACACGGACAACTGGCAGACAAGGACGAATGGCCGACAGGACGAATGGCCGACTAAGGCATCGCCCAGCAGACATGGGACATTACTTTAAAAAAATAATGTTGACCGGTTAGGTTGTTTTTTATTTATACTAGTAAGGTTTAATTAAGCGCTAAAAGGCACCTGCAGCCAAAACAAATGAAAAACCGTTTTTAACGCCTAAAAATTGTGAACCTGCATGTTCGCTGGAAAGTTGAAAAAGTAATGTCCCATGTCTGCTTGGTGTTTTTGATCTAATTCGTGAAGCGGCTACTCGCGGCGCTAGTAGTAGGTAATTCTTTCAAGTATGTCTCATAGTTATTAAGTATACAGTGGTTGCATAAATTCAGGAGCAGAGCTATTTAACCTTGGGTGCTATTGGCAAAAACAGTGTTACCGTGTCTTTTTTTTCAGAAGTCTCACCGAAGCCTGCGATAGTAGAGTACAAGCCTACATCCTCGAATTCCATTACCGCCATGAGTGGTGACGTCACCTTGTATCGGTGACAAACACCTTGTCTCGGTGACAAACACTTGAATTACGGAATATTTTTTACCATACAATTTAGATGGCGTAACCATCGTCAAATGTCAGTTGGGCCCGGCCTTCATGAACAATATGGCGACGGCCTCGGTCTCACGGAGCAAACTTGGTTTAGTGTTGCTTGATGTGATAATAAGATATGGTAACATTTTTTCGCTACTTTCAAATTATATTTCGGAACTGTTGTTTAAAAAACTAGCCAAATTTTGGATTGTTAGAATAAACTGGCAACTTTGTTTTTCAAACTTGTGATGTGATCATCATTTCAATCTTTTTTTTGTGTCGGCCATTCGTCCTGTCGGCCATTCGTCCTTGTCGGCCAGTTGTCCGTGTCGGCCTATTGGATGTCGGCCAATTGTACTTGTCGGCCATATGTCCATGTCGGCCGTTTGGATTTCGGCCTTTCGTCTTTCGGCCATTTGTACCAGTCGGCCATTGATCGTGTCGGCTATTTGTCCGTGTCGGCCGTTTGTCCTGTCGGCCGTATGTCTTGTCGGCCGTTTGTCCGGATCCCATTTTCCTAAGTTAAAGATAATAAATATGATACAGTTCTATCCTTTGAAATATAAAAATATCAGGATAAATCAAAACTAGATGATAATCTTAAGGGACCTCACTCTACATCAATAAAGGTACTTGCTAAGCAAGTTTCACGCAATCATCAATAGATGGGGATAGGATCAAAAAAGTTTGAGCACTGTGTAACATTCAAGTAGGTAACAATACAAGTTTTACATGGAATAGGTGAACATAGCCCTGGGCATAAAGTGATCACATAAGCCAATCAACTCGTAAGCGTCAGAATGTACATCCTGCACCCTCCCCAAGGGTGTTCACTTTGAATGTAAATACTTCGAGGAAAAAAACTGTGATATAAAATAGGAATTTAAAAGGAACATCTTTTATGTGTCAACACTTTCCTATCTGTTATTGGCAATAATCGATGGAGGGTGTGTATATAAAATATACCACCTCTTCCTGCAACAGTGTGAATGGCAACAATACGTAGGTACCTAATGTATACGGAATTCGACAACACAGCCGTCGCTCCTCACGGTGTAGTGGATAAGATCCCCACTATGCGAGACGAAGGTCTGGGTTCGAATCCCAGCCGGGGTGAACTGAAATGGCGAATGTTTCTCGAGTGTAAAGTGTCGAGGTTGGAATACTACTTTTACCGCGTGAGTTTTTAATAAATGTTTTTTCTAGTGGGCAGTAATCCGGTCACCGTTTTAAAGAGAAACCGTGAAGGACTGCAATTAGTTTTAAGTAATATAACAATTATTCGCGTCTCATCCTTCTCTCATTGCAATGAACGCCTGTAAACCTTGTTGCGTATCTTTATCTAAAGGAATATGTTTTATATAATTCTCAAACGTGATAGTTATCTTGTAGATGGATCTCTTCACAGCCGACTTCAATTCCGCCAACATCTGAGTAACAATCACATCTTGCCGCAAACTCTTCTTATTGGCAATACCAGACTTGGAGAGCTTATCCAACGCTTGCTTGAGATGCAGAAGAGATGTGACGATGGACGACAAATCATCTTGCACTACTCCGTAAATATCTTCGTTTAAAGAAGCTGCGACTAATTGCGATAAACCTTGAGCCACGCGAGACACCGTCTGACCTCTGAGAACCACCCACTTTAATTTTAATTCTGTAATTTCGCCAAAGAAGTAATAAATGCCTGGTTTCTTCGCCAGAGCATTTAAAAATATATTTACTTCGTTTTTTATTATCGTGGCAATGGATTCAGATTGGTGTGCAATGGTAACAACATTTTCAGGACTCATTGGATTAGGTTGTATCATGTTTCTCATCCTGGGACTTTTGATCGCAATGGGCGACGTCACGTGATGCTGTAGCGGACTTTTAGGCGCTTCTATCGTTTTATCTCCGATTATATTATTCAATTCGTTGCAGTATGTATTAATAATTTGCAGACATTGGTTGGAGAGGTTTGTCCAGTTCGTAGGATGACCTCCAGGCTGCGACAAGCTGAAGACAATGTTTCTTCTTAATCTGTCTTTATACGCCATTGTCATTAAATCTTGAGCTGCGAGTTTGTGAAGAATTTCCGGACCTTCCGACAGTGCCGTAGTTAGTGTGGTCGTACAATCACGAGGTTCGACGGCAAAGTAATGGTGCTCCGTTAAATATACGTTGAATAATAGTGCCATGCTGTACATTGTCGTTAGATAGAGAGTAGAAAACAACAGACTGAAGAAGATTACTCGTAGATTTGTCATGTAGAAAAAGGCGGAAACGATGTCATCTTGAATGTCGAGTTTAAACATCGAAACAAAGAAATTTCTGAACATAGATCCTCTTACATAATAAAACAGAGCGAACGTTAATATGGGCAGCAACGAATCTTTCATAGCTTTCTTGAAAAGATTTCCCAAAGACGATTTCACTTGTATAAATTTAGCTTGTTGAATCGGCGGGAAATTAACAATCGCCGGAGCCAGTGCGTGATTTTTGACGAAGTAAACCATACCGTTCCAAAATCCACTCAGAAATAAAAACAAATTCCCTTCCACTAAACACAGAGTGTCTCCATGTTCTTGGCAATGTCTGATAACACTTGTATAGTGACCTCCCAACATGGAGAGATACAACCACACAGTCAGACCTCCCGATATCATGTGTAAAGTGCACATGAAGATGTTATGTAAGGAGAACAGATGGCAATAGAAGGAGAATCTTGTTGAATAACTCGGCTGGGGATGAAGGTAGTCCTTCCCGCAGTAAACACCTTGAAGAAACAGTATACATCCACAAGGAATCAATCGCAGCCAAGTGTTGAAACTTGTCAATAAAACAAAAGTATCTTTGATCCACAATAACGGATGGAAAATGTCGATGTGGATTACACATAAATAGATCCATAAGAAGAATATTTGCATTAAAACACTCCACAGCACGGCATTAGAAAGTCTCCAAAGAAATATTTCCTTTGTTGCGGCAGAATGTACAACAGTATTAGCCATTTTTCAGGTTATGTTGGAACGTTATGTATGAACCGGCAAACGTTTTTCTGCATCAAAACATTACGAGTAATGTTATTTAATATTTCACAACTAACAATTAATGTTTTTAAGAGTACAATAATTTATCACACAATAATAACGCACTATTTTAATCGCATTTAAATTGAAAACTGACATCGGTTTTTAAATAAACGCCCGCGTTTGAGTTTTTGACATTTGAAAATTTCCAGAATTTCCTTAAAAATCTGTTTTTGTTGTCTATGGCGAAATAACCGTGATCGCCATCTATAGAATAGTAGAAAAATATTAATATTTAGCGCGGGCGACAACCATAGCAATAAAATTGTTTATACTACTTTCCAATAGATGTCTCTCGCATGGAGAATCTCAAAATACCCCCAACACAAAGGAAAGTTCATTGACAGACATTTTATTTAGGAAAATTCCACCAAAATTCATTCCGGCAGAGGCCAATTTAAAAAAAAATAAACTCCATTAGTCAGTAAATAATTTGTAATTTCCCAATGAATAGAATAATTCCACAATCCTGAATAATTCTGGCTTTCATAAATGGTTATTAAATAAAATTCCCATTTTCAGTTTTGCAGGTATTTATTTATTTAAAATATTTTTTTGACGATAAAAGATAATACAAAGTACAAATTTGTAAGACATACACGAATTATATTAATTCTAAACAAACAATATACAAAACACAGTCATTCCTGGGAATCTGGTTAACATGATCGGTGCAAGTCCATACCTCTGGATTCACCCATATATTTCTTCGGTCATTTTGTTTTCATTCATTCTCTCAACATGCCCAAACCATTTATAAGTTCATTCACTATCATTCTACTCACAGCATCTATCTTACAATCACTCCTCTCCCTAATAACCTCATTCCTTATCTTATCTCTCCATGTTTTCCTGCACATTCTTCTCAACAATCTCATTCCCACTGCATTCAACCATGATTCCTCCTTCTTCAGCCATGCCCAAGTCTTACCAGCATACATCAGGGTCGGCACCATGTCGGCACCAACACAGCATTGTGCACTAGCACTTTTGCTTTCATAGACACATTGCTACTATGTACTAACAATTGGTCTGAGTGTACCATATGTCCTAGTACCGGCCAGCTTCCTTCTTTCAATGTCTCCATCAAAGCGTCCATCTCTAGTAAACAAACTTCCCAAATATACATACTCATTCACTTGCTCCAAACACTCATTACACAATTTGTCCTTACTTCCTCTCTTTCAAAAATCAATATTGGCATCTCATGGCTTATCTCTACGTTCAAGTGGATGCCATTTGTTAACCATACCCTCACATCACACATCTTTCTTCACTTCTTCTTTCACTGCACATGCGGCTAGATTATGGAATAACCCCCACTTCCTATCAGACAAGCTCCAACTATTCTCTCTTACAAAAGTAAACTGAGTCATCAATACCTTTTCATGAATCCATCTAACTGACAATCCCGTAGTTCCTTCCTTGTCCTTCATTCCATCCTCCTATTTATTTATATGTATTTTTATGTAGGTATACGTATTGTATATATTATTATTTATTTATATTTTTCTTATTTTTCATACACTTGTATGTATGTATTGTGTAGGTATATCAAATGAACGTCACAAATGGTTGGTCGGCAGACATTGCCTACGGCAATGAACCCGCCCTTTGAAAAAAATTTTTTTTTCAATAATTCTATTTATTTATAAAAGTTAGCAAATAAATACTAATCTAGTAACATCATAAACAGTAACGATTCTTAAACAATAAAACAATTAACAGATGCAAGGCAGGCGAATGTGTGACAATACTAATGACATCTAATTCATTACACAATATTGTTAATTGCATGTCTAATGTTAAGTTCTATTTACAACTCAATTGTCTAAACAAATTAGCGCTGCCTTGCAATACAAACCAACACATTTGTCTCATTAGATACTGAAAACTGATCGCTTCATGTCAACTAGATGATACTATGAGAAAATCATTTAGCGTTGTTGTGCTAAAATAATTAGACTATAGCATTTTACAACACAAGCTTACTGAAGTATGCATTGAAGAAATCCCGCGGGCTTAAGGCCCTCCACAACCCCGGGTAGCTCAGGCGCATTAATAGCGACCTCTTTACCGCACTTCTAGGCAAATCTATATTAAGAGGTGGGCCCAGGGTTAGCCTTAAGGGAGCCCCCCGGTAAACCTAAAATTACATTCCTGAAGTATGCAAGAAAATATTTGGATTTCTATCTATCTTCTTATACCCTCACGCCATGTCCCCTGCAGGGTAGGCAGGGAGGACAGAGCGCCAGACACCCCTATCCTTACACACACTCCTAGCTTCCGTCACATTCATGCAAACTGTCGTACACGCTCTCCGATTCCTTTTACTCAAATCACGTCCATCCTTGAGGATCTGGTCGACATTATCGGACCAGGCCAGTCTCAGGCGGCCGCGTTTCTTCATACCATTTTGTTATCCTTAGTTCTCTCAACTCCGTCCTTCATTCTCTCAACATGCCCAAACCATCTTAGTTTATTCACTTTCATTCTAGTTACAACACCATTCTTGCAGTCACTCATTTCCCTAATGACCTTATTTCTTATCTTATCTCTCAGGGTTTTCTCTCACATTGTTCTTAACGACCTCATTTCCACCACATTCGACTGGAACTCGTCCTTCCTCAGCCACCTCCAAGTCTGACTAGCATAAACAATTAGGGTTGGCACCAAGATAATACATACATAATAATGAGTTCTATAGATTTTTTTTATGTAGTATTCCTACAACAAGTCCAATAGTACAAAAATGCAACAATAAAACATCATGTAGACATGTTATAATATCTTCTAATGGTGATGACTTTGTTGGTTGATGTGAAGCATTGTATGCACCACACAAACCTCTCTAGAACCGAATTTGTCGCCTGGTTTCAAACAAATTCGGATCTACAGGGTAGATGTAGAGCATTAACCACCATTAAAAGGTCATGGAGAGATCTTGAGGGAGCTGAACGATCTGGACTTGAGGCCTGTAAAAAGAAAACATAGACAACAAAATGTTTAAAGAAAAAATTATTAGAGGTCCGAAGATATGTCCCTGTGGTACTCCAGAAGTTGACGATGATATTTTCACCGATCCATCGACAGTCATCATCTGAAAGAAACAAATCATGATTAGAATTGAATGTGATTAAAATTTAAAACCAGAATTCAGTATTAAATGTCCTTTAAAATAAATGTCTATCATGAAAGAGATGGTCCGGGATTAATTTTGTACTACAATTTTGTTTTCTGGCAACAATGGCATTCTTATTGGAATTCTGCAAGTATTGCCAGTTATTACTATGCTTGCCAAAAAGCTACGTGTGGCGTCTTCATTGAAAACCATCAGTTTCACAACAGACTGTACCTATATATACCTATTACATTATTATGACAAAATGCACAACAGAAAAATACTTAAGTACATACAAAAGTATTGGTATTTAAACACAGTATAACCATAGCTACCTGTTTTAAATAATATCCACTGTTGTAGATGTCTGTATCTCGTATGGTATCTGAGAGACCAGAGTCAGAGATAACTGGTACATGAAAACTGAAAAAAAATTCCATCTTAACGGAGTGTGGATTCCATCTGAAAAAGAAAGAAATGGTACATACATTAATTTTGATAGAAATATTTTATGCACAGTGTTCTGTCATATATAGGTAAAACAAAATGTAGGTTAAATTTAGGTTAGACTGAGGACATCGAGGATTGAGTAAAGGGAAGAGTGTAAAATTGTTAAGGGTTTATATGCACTGAGCAAAAATCGTTCTATTTTCGCTTCAACTTTTTTAAAATTTTGCATGAGAATGTTACCTCGAAATAAAAATAATGTAAGGGACAAAGTGAATTATAACTTTTTAAAAGAAATCTGGGAAGAAATTTAAAAATCTGATATTATTACCAGTATTTCGGCTAAATTTTACTTTTATATCTGAAAAATTGAACGGAAAATCTTCAGATCCCGTAAATTTCAGGGGTAGTTTCGGAATATTTTTTTATCTCGTAAATCAGAATTCACCGTGCGTCATCATATAAATGTTTGCATAAAGAGAACATTGTGTTTTCACACACATGCAGTATTTGCTGGCTACCCCATTACTGGAATTTGGGATACACCATGATGGCATAATAGTAGTTGATAATATAAATGCAAAAGACACTCCACACAAAATAAAATTTATACAGTTAGTTTAAAAAGCTATCAACGTTATTTTTCTCGCATCGAATCTGTCAAATAAATCATAGTCACCCTAATAAAAATAAACAAAAATAAGAACGAATCGTTCAAACTTCAAATTCAAATATGGAACAATCTTGTGGAGAAATAAAATAGAACTAAATCATACTACAGTAGGTAGGTGGCTACCTTCATATATAATATCTGTAGTATCAAATCAAGTCGCCGCCGCCTCGCGTCGTTACCATGGTGACAGAATGATTCCCTTTCCCTCCCTACGAATCCTCCCCCCCACGATTCTGCTTAAATTGTGATTCCTTTTATGAAATAACGAGTCTGGTTGGGGTTGCCATATTGATGACGACAAACGGGAAAGTATTTTATTGGGTAAACGTATGCGACTTTGAAAAATAACACAGATGTCGATATAGCCTATGATCCAGCCGCTCAAAATATGACCCATCCGTTTTTTAAATGTGAACTTGAACTCGAAATGTGACTTAAATGATGGTTTACACATAGGGTCATACATCGCCACAGGGTTGTGGCGGTCTGTTCTAAAGGCGACCTGGCAAAATCTTACCCCCTGTGATTACGTGATTTTTCGTATTTTTTTGCTGGCTCCACACGTTTGTGGATGGGGCATTTATCTTGTCTCGTGTATGTCGGTGAACATTTGTGAACGTTCGGTTGGACGTTTGGAGCAAGAGATAGAATGACAAAAATAATCCCTAATAAATTCTTCATAAAAATGTTCGATATTTTTTTTCGTAGGACTAGCAGTTTACCCGTAACGGCCCGTTTAGTGGGAAATAGTATAGTATAAATGTATACCTAACAATACGGTGACCATAATTTAAATAATAAAGGAACGATTGATTCTGTCAATAATTTCAAGGCGTATCGATTTGTCTACATTATTAATAATAGAACTAGAAAACTGTGACATCGAGGGATGTCTCCTAAAATATAACAGAATTTATATTATACCTAAGTATGAAAATACAGTAAGAATACAATAAAAGCTTATTTGTCCTCAGTAAACAAATCAGTTTATTGTTTGTAAACTAGATAACTATCTGTCCAATAAAATCATACAAATTATAAAAACATTTCTTTACGTAAAATTTATACGCATTAGGGATTGACAACATTTTAATGTTTATTGTTTATTTATTTATCAGAGTATAATATATGGGTTATAATATAAGGGCTGAATGGTGAACGTTTCTCGAGAGTAAAGTGAACACCTAAACCAACCGATGGCTGGTCTTACACTGTTTGTTAGTTGAGAGACTAAATATGTACCTAATTGTTAGAATTGAACTAGTTTTTGATACCGAAATACTTTTTTTTAAAAGGATCTCGATTGAACACTGTGATCATACGGAACCCTTAGTTGCTAATTAAAACTTATTAGTATGCCTCTCTCGGCACATAAACTACAGGTTGCCGACCCGTGATTTAGATTATGTTTTGTCCTATAAGCTCTGTAGACGAAGGAAATATTATTATTTAGTCAAATAATGTAGACACTGAATTATTGTAGGCTTTTGTTTGATCAATACTTAACAACTGTACAATGTACATAGTCACCATGAATATTGAATACAAACAAATTATACCAAGTCTAAATATAGCTGTCTGCTTTATAATATGTCCAATACGGTAACATTTCCAACTTAAATAAGTTCGGTTTAAATTAAATTTTACTATGAAATAATTAAAAAAGAAAGAGTAGCAATGGATTTCAACAACATCTTAAGTGAGGAATAGCGGAGACAGGAGCCACTTATTATTATTTTTCATAAAAAAAATGCGCTAGGTGGCTACTATCTCCGCTATTCCTCACCTAAGAAGTTTGTGAAATCCAGCATAGAGAATTCAGCAATGATCAGTCATTGATCGCGTCGTCCTATCTCTCTCTTACTGTGTTAAAAAAATCGAAAAACTGCTTAGGACTATTTGGGGTGGAGGGGGCGCGGCAAGGTTTTAGATAGAGAACCCTGTGCCAATGCGTATGAGCCTATATGTTAAACTGTTATTATCATTTGAATCACATTTCGATTAAAAAACGGGTGATGGTCATATTTTGAGCGGCCGGATCTTAAGACTGTATTGTGTAAAGGTGTAATACTAATAAATAATCTTCAACATCACATACCGTACCTATACACAAATTATATATGATATTATTTTACTTTGACGGCTCCACTCCTGTAGCTAGGACAATAATTACTTGGACTATTTTTTTTTTAATAATCCAAATACACCTTAGCACACTTCACAGTAAGCTTGAAAAGTTTGTGTCGTGAAGTGGAGTAGGTCGGCATCGGGGATCGAACTTGATCGAACCCGCGCCCACTGGATTAACAGTCGAGCGCGTTACCAACCAGGCTACCGACCACCTCTATATTCTACACCTCAATAGTTCTAAAAACAATATGTTGAACAGTTGAATATAAATGATGAACATGTGAATGTAGGTAGTAGGTATATACCTAATATAAAACAGCTGACAATAACATAATGATCTTTGTAATGGCCTAATGGGTCAGTGGTAGTCATACTCATGGTACTCATAGTAGTATACGAGTAGTAACGGATAATAGGTAGACACTGTATAGACAACTCAACCATCATTAATCAATTCTAGGCCAGATACTATTCAACTGTGGTGCGGGCCTCAAATTATTTTATTATTTAAAAAAAATAACATCCACATCTTCACGATCTTCGCCACAATATAAGGTAACCAGTAATAGGTGAACCGATGTGCGATTCATCTCTCAAAGGACATCATACCCAAACTACATTTTTATTTAAATTCTATTTTTTTATTGATTCTAGATATCATACAAGTTCTTGGTACACAATTGTTCATTATTTTTATTAAGCTTTCCTGCACATCCACCATTTCTATGTCCCTCCCTATAGGGCCAGGCAAAGAGAACTGACCGCTACACCCTTTGAGCATACACTACATTATAATAAGCTTGCACTTTTATTCAATAAAGAGAAATTTTTTAGGTATTACCATTATTTAACAAATTAAAAAAATAATTCGTCGTGGACCAAACTAATACCTACCTATAATAAAATATAAATTAATAAAAATAGCGTACCTAGTTCAATTGAATATAACAAATCCCACAATATTACTTCATTTTATTTTTTTTATTTATTTATTTAAACTTAAAGTAAACAACAAACACAATCAAAAGAACAAGTTTGGTTTGCTTACAAAATAATAAAATAAGAAAATGATATTCTAAAATAAAACACAATCACCGAACACTTCACAAACTGACAAGTACACTGACAGCTGACAAGTATTATTTGCGCAACGTGTCGGCCATTGTTGTGTCCGCGTCACTTGCCGATTGGTGAATGCGAACCAGATGCTATTTCATTGGTTAATATTTAAATTCCCGACCAATAGCGGCGCTGTATTCGATTTAATCGCGCAAGCGTTTAGTTCAAATTATAGAATAACATATAGAATGTGCATTTGCGTGAGTGATTCTGAAGTACTTTAAGCTTCCTTTTGTTTGCTGTTTTTTATTTTTTAAACATAATTATTATTTTAGAACCGAAAAGGGGTTTTTGTTGTTGAGACGAAACAAGATGGAAGATTATAATAAAAAAATAGACGTAGGTAACAAAAAAGGTAGACAATTAAAATTGCACACTGAATTCCTTGTGGGATAGACAGTGAAGACCTTGCATTACTGGATGCTACAGGAAATGAGATTTTGACAGAAGATACACAACAAAAAATGTACATATGTATATTAAAATTTTCACTCTGCATCCCTTGCGGAGTACGTAGAGAAAAATGCTGCTTTGTCTTAAAAATACAAAATAATAACTGGGTAATTTATGTAAGAACATGTTTTGTTTATATTTGTTTCGCGCATTGTTTTTACGATCAACATACATAAAATAAAAATTTGAAGTGTGATTCAAATTAGATCACCATTTCTGAATGGCACTATTTAGGACGTGGCAAGGCAATATGCAGATACATAATGCATCTTAGCCATGTGCACATTCGCACAAAACTAAACTTTAACTAAGTAGTTACACTTTTAGAATAATGAAGGACTATCCACCGTGGCAGGATCTTGAACATTGGAAGGCAGAAAGTGATCACTAAAGCCAGCAGATTTTTAAATCACGTAACGAAATAAATTTAGAAAAAACTTGTTAAAATAAAAATACATAGTTTAAAAAAAACCCTACAGTTTGACAGTCAACGATACGCGATGCATTCATTTAGCGTAAAGCCATTGTATATTAAAATTTATGGCCGGGGCACCTCCACTATAGAAAACCTTAACTGTGACTCAACCATAAAAACTTATGGCGGTCACATAGTTTCGAGTCTGGATAGCTGTTCTACGAACTCCTTGTAAAATGAGAACTGCTCCAATTTTGACAATCTTGCTCCAATTTAGGGCTACCGACCCAACTATGACGTCATGGTCATTTTCCGCGGCATTAAGGTTCACAATCGCATGATAAAATGGTAAAAATACCGTTTTTTCCATTTTTTAGGGTTAATTTAGCTTCAATCAAAAAACTTTTACGGTAAATCCCTAGATTTTAATGCGTATTATCAATACAAAAAAGAAAATTTCTCCGAGATTTTCGGGAAACGCGTTTCTGTCTTTTTCGGAAAAAACATCAGAGGTGTTTTTCACAATTTATTTTGAGAAATCTATAAAAGACATAAAAATTCTTTTACGGTTATTCCCTAGATTAAGGTTCAATGTATCTACTTTATTTTTTCCAAAGCATATTTAGTAACGGTTGTCGAGATCTAAGGTCTCCCGTTTTTAGAAATTTTTGAAATGTCAGCATCGCTACGCTATCGATTTGGTAGATTTTTTAATGAATCGAAAAATACACAGTTTGGCGGTTAGTCTTGTAAAAAATAACTCACGGGGAATCACCGTCTCAGTAGAAATGTTAGGCATCTGGAGTTACGTAGTCCATTGTTGAAAAATTGTTGTGGCGTTCCCCAGGGATCACAGTTGGGTCCTATGAAAAAAACGATATTTGTTGCTGTGTTTTTATCAAAGGAAATTACGGAACCATTGGGAATAAATCTGCTTATTTGTCACCATAATAATGCCATTGTGTTGAACTGTCCCCTAAATCTTGCAAATTTATGAAAAAAAAAATGTAAATCCAATTATCTATCGTATTTGTAAATTGTGAAATGACTAAAGAATTTGGGATGCAGTCGAGTGACCTATTATTTCTCTATCTTTTAAGTTCACTGGTCTAAGAGTGATCTAGGAATGATGACATATTGGTCAAAATTCTATTATTAACTATGCACTTACCTTAGATAATTGTAGTACTAATTAGGAACATGACAGAGATATGTCAAAACGTCGAGGAGTGAATTTAATTAAGCAATGTGGCAGTAAATAGCAATAACGTCCAGTAGTGCTAATTGAAGTCACAGATACTAAATGCAAAATATAGAATAAAGGAGGACAGTAGGTAGTTATTTATCAGGCAGCACTAAATTGTGCGGTAAGTTCCTCATGGGAATACGGGGTAGTCACCAGGCATGGCCATCCTATTTCATAATATGATTTGGCAAATTCCTTGGATAAAAACCTAGGAGCAAATCTTTTTTTTTCGTTGGACCCAACTGTGATCCCTGGGGAATACCACAACAATTTTTCAACAATGAACTGCGTAACTCCAGATGCCATAGATTTCTACCGAAAGAGTGATATTCTATGAGTTGAAGCGTCTAACAACAAAAAATGTAAATAGTCTGATTGGGGTTGAGGGAGATTGTTTCTAGCTCAAGGACGTGAGGCGTATTATCTTTTTTCACGTCATTCCTAACTCTTTAAAATCACTCTCATGCCAAAAGCATTCCACCGTTTTTTTAATATCTATTAAATGAAAAGAAATACTGTTTTGCCGTAAATCGTTACTAGTTTACGAGGTACGATTCCAAGATCATGATGCAATTTTCCGTTTTCTGTCTTATAAAATGAAGGCGAACCTAGTTGACTCTTATAAATGATCTTATAGTATGTCCCGTTGATCAGAGAATATAATCCAAAGATAAATTAACTTGTTTTCTATAAAATTACGACATTCCGACTCTAATTTTCCCATGTTTTCATTGCACTTAGCTAATGAGACACTATGTATAGTTAAATCATGCCTCCTTTGAGATTTGTCACACCCTGCATGTTCAGTTCACGATTCTGTAGGGAGTTGCTAATGAATAGATCATTGACAGTATAAATTAATACCGTTACCTAATTAGTGGCACTAGCAACTAGCTAACAACGACATACATATTTACAACATGCGTATTATTTTCAGACATTATACATATTTTAGAAAACAATTTCTGCCAGTCGATCAGATAAGTCTGCCTTCGACTAAGGCGAGATAACAAAATCGAATCTGAATAAAAAATCTTTTATGAATGCCACACTGATCGGAGAGTTACCAATAATTTGGTAATTATAGATGTAGGTATTAAAGAATGTCTATCTGTCCTACAGTCGCAGATTTCTTATTAGGGAGCAACCAGCGACAGGTGTGTATTAGCATATCAAAGGATGCACGTCTATAAATGTGGGTAGTGATTCTCATTGCCGAATGAGTTTCCCATGTCCTTAAGCGTTCAAATTCGCATGCACGGAATTAAATTTCAGAAATAGTATTTTTTACGTTTTTTAACATCTGGATAGGTGAATATTTCCTAGTATTAAGCTGATGAGTTTATATATCAATCATGAATGATAATATGTACATTTTTCTGCATTATAGTACTGAGAAGTGTGTCGGGAAGTCATGTTGAAAGTTTCTTCGCATGTTTCAACTCTATGCTGCTTGCCCAGATTTCTCATCTCTGGATCCAGCTCTGTAGGCTGGCTCTGGGTTAAGATGTTACTTGAAAACCAAATGTTACCGATTGCTGTGGATACATTGATTTGATACAGGGCCGATTTGATAGTATCAATATACCTAGATAGATGTATTTGATCGATAAGGATCATTATTGTATAGCAACATTGGATAGACTGACTGAGTAGTATTTAATATGTAGGCTCAGGCGTGTTTTGCTTATATGAATAAATTATAAGTTTTTTATTTTAACACCGTGTGTATTAGTAATCAGTATAAATATAATACAAATAGACGTAGGTTATGGTATAATTATTAAAACTCGCGACCCAACTATGACATCACGGTCATTTCCCACGGCATTAAGGTTCAAAATCGCATAATAATAATAGTGTTTTACCATTTTTTGGGGTTAAATTCTCTTCAATCAATAAATTTTTACGGTTATTCCCTAGATTTTAATGCATACTATCAATAAAAAAAATCTTCGCGACTATCGGGAAACGAGTTACTGTCTTTCGGAAAAAAGATCAGTGTTTTTCACATTTTTTTTTTGAGAAATATATACAAGATATAAAAAATCTTTTACGGTTATTCCCTAGATAAAGGTTCAATGTATCTACTCTATTTTTTAAAGCATATTTAGCAACGGTTGTCGGGATCTAAGGTCTCCCGTTTTTAGAATTTTTTGAAATGTCAGTATGCATACTCTTAAGTATAGTATACACGGTACAATATTATGTATTAATATATTATTATAACATTGTCTGTGGCGTGAGGAAGTTCATTGACATTGTCTGGACCAGTCTTAAGATTTCACACATGTAATCAACTTACACAATTCTCATTGAAATCATGTATGAATGTAACGCAGGACCGTGGCAATTGTTTTCAAATTACAGTTTTTTCCTCAACAGAGACGAGGGGCGTCTTCATTCACATAATGTAGCGTTCTCTTAACTCCCTTGGGGAGGAAGCAGGATGGGTGTTCCGACGCCTACGAGTGGAATTTAAAATGCTTTGCGATCGTAGTGCCTTAAAAAATATTCGAAAATTATTCGGTAAACGTCAAAAAACCGCATATTCAAGTAGGGCAACGTATGTATGTTCGTTTTAGTACCAACTAGTTTCCTACAGAATTACTAAATTTCAATTATTTGAAGATTTTTTTTCCATCAATTCGAGAATTGAAAAAGGGCATAGGCAAGAGAGGGGGGGGGGGGATTGTTGTGAGAATCGAATACGATAACCGATTAAAAAAATGTCTGCGGCGCTATTTACTCGTTTATGCCACATCATATCAAAATTTTAGTTGTCGCTCTCCTAGCTCCGAAGTTGGCGACACCCATCTAGATCAAACTTTTTTTTCCAAAAAACGGTTCTATTACCGACAGTTGTAAATTCCTGCAATGTCGGTACTCGGTAGTAAGTGGGTAGATGGGTCATCATACTTAATATGTTATAGCATAGATAGATCATCCTGTATATTATAAATATGTAAATGGTGTTATGTTATGATATGATACAAGGCGGATTAATGACTTAACTTAATATCCTCGACGTTTAGGAATGGGCACGAAACGGCGGCATTATGATCGAAGAACATTATATTATCTATTCCAATAAAGTAAATTCATTTTTAAATCTAAGCTACCAGTGGCGAATGGTTTCCTGTAGCAGGGAATTAAAGTCTCTTATTTGTAAGAATGAATTGTAACTTCCTTGGATAAGGACACTGAAGGAACGTAATTTAGGGGTGGGGTTTGCCGAGGGGCTCCCTCAAGGCTATCCCTGGGCCCACCTCTTAATATAGATTTGCCTTGAAGTGCGGTTAAAGAGGTCGCTATTAATGCGCCTGAGCTACCCGGGGTTGTGGAGGGCCTTAAACCCGCGGGATTCCTTCAATGGAGCAGGGAATCCGGGACTAATATATTTTTTTTATGAATCTGATACTACACCTTTGTAAAGGGTGCAGGTAGGCATCGGGGATCGAACCCGCGCTCACTGGATTAACAGTCGAGCGCGTTACCAACCAGGCTACCGACGACCTTAATTTTACCCAATTTTAGTGCACTGTGTGAGATTACTGATTTGACCTATTATTTTATCATCATAAATCAAAAATAAACTCGATGGGAATCATATTCTTAAGATCCTTCGCCGCTGCCACCATATTTAAGTAAATTTAGATTACATTATTTGGTACTTTTTCAGTGTTGCGGCCCTACTTTTTGTCAATAAAGTTTTTTTAAAACAGCCTTATTTCGCTCGCCTCTACTGCGGGTAGGACCAGAAGAGGGCACAGAAAGTCAGAATGTGTTTTTTAAAAACGAATTTAGTAAATTTACTATGCTTTGGACATGAAATGTCACTCCTGTCAAAAGTTTATCGTGTAAACGGTATTTTTTCGCTCGGTTCGGCTGCGGGTGGGTCTTAGCCCGGCGCGAGACCGAGCGAAATTTACGTAGGTACTGTGAAATGTGTTCAATTTTTTTTGTGTTCAGGCATTTTACAATTTACAATATAAAAACCCAGATTATTTTTTTACAGGACACTCAAAAACGCTAACAAAAATGTAGGGAGCCTTGGGTAAATTACTCATGTGAAACAAATTTGTAACTGAATGTATTTGCGACAAAAAACATCAAATTAATGTACCTACTGCACAATAATTTTAACAAAATGAAAAGTTTAAATAATACTGCCATTTTAAAACACATTTTAACAAACTTATTCGATAATTTAGTAAATAAACAATTTAGGAGTTAACTTTTACGATAATCTGCCACAAAAAACAAAGGAAAATTGGCGAAGAACAATTTAAATAAAAAAACTTAATTTATGGGAGGCGGAAAATCGATAAATTTAAGTTATATCGCCATCAAACCAGATACTTATATGAGAAATTATCTCTTTATTTGTGTAAATAAATTGGAAATCAATAGAAACTGATAGGAAACAAACAGGAAACTGTTTACAAGTATTATTAGAATGATCTAATTTATTACCAAAACATTAAAAACTCACCTAAATACGAATATCTTTCAACCGTCGTAATTTAGCAGACACCATAAATTATCGATTACAAAAAAGTTTTTGTCGACGATTTTTTAACATAATTAACCACAATCTCTCCTTAAATCCTTAAGCACATACAACATAAACTTCGATTTATCAAAAAACATTAATTACAATGCGGTTTTTAATTAAAATTTTAATAAAAAATGTCATTTGAAATGTGAAATTATTACGCGGCACTGTCGACAGACATCGCACATTCAAGGCAGCTGGGAAACTAGCATCAAAGATGGCGGATCTGTGGCCCCATATGTGTGAGGGAGAGGGAGTTATATTAAACGAGTGGTGAAGTGGTAGTGTGTGAGGGTGATGGCATTACATTGAGAAGAGGGACGACGTGAAATGTTCCAAATTTGACGGCAGGGAAGTTGTGTTTCGCGGTGTTGTTTCGAAGAGGAAAGCAATTTGCACATACAGTTGATAGTTTAATTAAACACAATAAGTATGTAGTTTACATTCCTTGCAAAATTACATAATATATTGTAGACGTTATTTTCTCATCATCGGCAAAAGTCTTTTAACTTATTAGGTATTTAAATTTAATTTACATGATACTACATCCACGATTTTAATGTCATAGCTTTTATCTTAGTAGGTATTTTTAAAATAAAGATGATAAAACTTAGTAGGTTGGGTATATTTAATACTATTTTATCTACACTAGAATAATTAGGAAAGTAAGGATTTGTGTAAAAACCGCTATTTAAATAAGGTACCTATCTAGTTATTCAAATTTAATGAGGTACCTAATATAATTTATTCAAAGTAAAGAAGTGGAACTGGAATTATTTTCTCTCTGCTTACCCCGTAATGGATCCGGCGTAAGGCGTTATGATAGAACTTATTATAATATGTGGTATGTATTTTCAAATGTTTATTTAGTTTTGTACTGCATTACCCACAGGCCATGGACCGAAACAAGAGGATAGAAGAGTTGAATCGATTAACAATTTTACACAGCTGTAATTTCACCTTGCCCGTTCGAAGTAAAAAAATACGCAATGCTTTTGTATTGATGCTTTGTTTAGAAAAGTCATATTATCATTCCTCCGTTATTATAGTGAAACAAAAAATATTTCAAATTTATTTTTCCCTTGTATCTGTAAATAGTAGACTGTAAATGCTAAAACGATACGCCAATACCGGAGTATGTTAAATTCCACACATGTAATATTACACCTATTAGGTACCTACAGAATTAGTATAAAATTGACTATAATTATTATCTTTACCATTTCTTAATTTCATGATTAGTTTCCTTTGAGATGTTTTTTTATTTCTTCTTCTTTCTTAGCCACCTCTCCACTGCTGGATGTAGGCCTCTTCCAATTTTTTCCACTCCGCTCTTCTTTGGGCTTTCTGGGTCCACCCACTACCAGCGACGGGGACTTATTTGATTCTTAGTTATTTTTAGCTTAGCGGATCGCCCCAGCAGATGCCGAATGCCGCAGAAACGTCAGGCATTCAATTTTCAACGAAATAAGATAATAAGAGAGAGACAATAAGAGACAATAAGATTGAATATTCATTACATAAATGCATACGGCTTGGTTCGCATAGTACTCAAATAATGTTTTTTTTTTTCAAGTACGTATTTTCTCTGTAGTTTTACCTATTAGTGTGTGTGTGTGACTGTGAATGTAATTTAAGTAAGGATAACTAGCGAACAAAATGTGTCAAGGCGCAATTTCAATATATTTTTGTATTGTATTCACTTGAAGTATAAATATGTAGAGCAGTTCATTGTCCTTCGACTTTTAAAATTCAATTCCCGTTTTAAAAAACCGCCTACAAGAAATAATACCCTCCTATTTAACAATACCACGAAGTGAGACAGCCCTGATGGGTGTTCCAGAGGCATCTAGTGAAAGAGTAAGGGGTGCCTGTTAGAAGAAGATAAAACATACAAATCTGTATGAGAGTGAGTGAGAGAGAATATGGGATCGGAGTAGCTACCTAGATACGTGTTCTTTAGAGAAGGTGGAATCACAAACTTTGTCCCGCCAATATGGGACACGTAGGGTCATTCCATACATTTGCGCAATATGAAAAAATCAAAGTACGCTACAGAGAAATTCTGACTACTTTTAAAAGGGGCAACCAATGAATGACACGAGGACATGACATAGAGGTTTGAGTATTTTAAGAATATTTTCCCCCCAACTAGAATTATCATAATATTGCAAAATGTGTAAAAAAATCCAATTGGATATGTCAGCATTTTGGACATTGGACGGCTAACTTGTAATTTTTCGTGTTTTTTGGTTAGTGCGACCGTTATGGACAGGGTCACCCTGTTCACATAGGTAAACTAGGCGATGGGCTAGGGCGTTCGTATTTGGGGTCGGATAGAAAGATAATCAATCAATCATCACTGCACCCATTTTTCTAAAAAAAATTCACCTGCGGGACAATTTGAGCGGTTTTTTTATGCCACAACCGTATCATATCTGTGCTCTAATAATATTTGATGAAAAATTTGGTGAAAGGGTGCTATTTCAATCTGTCGTCTAGAGCCAGTGCCGGATTTGCCAAAAGGCCGAGTAGGCCGGGGACTATGGGCGGCAGAGATTTCAGAGATCAGGCTTATTCGGTTGATCGTGGGGCTGGCTTAATGCTTAATGTGATCACTTTACCGTTTACACTTCAAAATCTATCTGCACGTTTATCACATATTATATTGTATTACACGCTTTTGTTCAACTTCACCTACCGTTTCCCGTTGTCTGTATCTAGTCTATATTTCCCTTTTAAATATTAATGACTTCCCAATGATCCAGTACCCTGAAATTTTTCACACGTGGTTGTTTGTTGAAGAAGTCATATGGCTTTGGCATAAGTGCGAAAAAAGCAGGTAGTTCTCCTTTCTCGGTCACACGTTTTATGACTGCGTTCGACAGTTTAAAATAATTTTACTATAGGGAGAAGTTATTCTAAAGCTAACCGTGAACTTGTGATGCCATCTAGTGCCAGAATGTCGCACAATAAAACAATCTCCTCTCAATTGTTTGAGAGTAGGTAGAGCCAGATTGAGGTTTTTGCAAAGTGTTTGAGAGTAGAGGGCTAGGCTGGCTGGTGGCAGTGTCGGCTGTATCGATCTGTGCGGCGGCGTGCGGCGGCTACACGCGAGCATCCACAGACATCTCTGCTAAACTATGGGCGGGATTCCACCTAGGCTCGAGTATATACAAATACCTAATACTTACTTACCCTTCCTTCATATCCTATTATACTTCTTAAGGGCTTCAAAAATCGTTCTATTTTTGCTTCAACTTTTTCAAATTTTGTATGAGAATGTTAGCGCGAAATAAGAATAACAAGCGACAATGTGAATTATACCTTTTTAAAAGAAACCTGGAAAGTAATTTAAAAATCTAAAACAGTCGATTTCTTAAGATTATAATTACCAGTATTTTGGCTAAATTATACTTTTATATCTGAAAAACTGAACGGAAAATCTTCAGATTCCGTAAATTTTAGGAGTACCTTAGGAATATATTTTTATTAGAAAGGAATTTCCAAATCCTGTAATTCTAAAACAGCCAATCTGTAGTCCATACTTTCATCTATCACTGTATTGAGTTTCAAGACGATTCTCTCAGTATTGGCTGAGAACAACGCAGGGCGCCGAATCCGAATGACAGCATATAGGACCTTAAATGGGCATCTTTCATAAAATTAGTTTTATAAGCAATATATTATACTGATAAAATATCTATGCTTTTACTTATGAAATTTTGATGCTTGGAAGTTCGAACTATCCTTTGACTGCTAGAATAAAAAGGACTCGACTACTGCTCGACTATTAGTCCAGTCGTCATCATAAGGTTTGGGAACCTCGCAATATTTTCCAAGTGGGAAGTTGTTTATGGCGCGACCGGACAAAAACCCATAATGCTCCAACCACACGCTCGCCCGAGCCCCGAGCAAACGGCGCTCATGAGTAAAAAAGCGTCAACCGTCGGTTACGTACACGTCAAGACAAACATTCAATCCACACACCTTTTTACTCACGAACACCAGTCGGACGCGACCCACGACGATCGTGTGGCGTCAGCATAAGAATATTGCTCAACAGGATTAAATCAAAAATCCCAAAAAAGACAAAAGTATTTTAGAAAAATGCTCAAGGAAAAAAGCTCAAATCGAATTGGATTTTGAAAATAGAATTAACTGTATCTATTAGTATACGATTTCTTTCAGTGTGTTAGAAACTACCATGGATTAGAAAATAAACAAATAATAGCTCAGTCCTTTTGCAGCACGAAGTCGGCAAAATTAATAAAAGATGGGACTCTATGCAGTATGATACCTTAGGGTGGGGTGTTTCAGAATATCAAGCGTCCCCCCCACCACACCTGACGCGTCACCCCCCTGGCCCCCCGAATAGGTCCCCCTACGTGGTTTTCCTCTATTTGTCAAAAAACTGTAACAGATAGAAGAAAAATGTCGAGGACAAAAATAGTCCTTAATAAATTCTCTACAAAATAGGTAAAGCACATTTTTTGATAGGACTAGTAATTTACCCGCAATAGCCGGTGAAAGTATCGTAATTTTTTAATGAGAACAAAAAATATTTTATTATACTCAAATTGTTGAAAATTCATAAGAGCTACAAGAAAATGGTCGAAGAATGAATTAATTGCTATAGTTTTAGCTATAAAATGAGCTATTATTTATTTTTTTACGGTTTATATTTTTTGAGTTATAACATAAAATTTCAATGACAGAAGTCTTAAAAATGGAACTTTTCATACAATTTGTAGTGGAATGCTCTGATATTAAAATTTAGGTTACGTCTGTATAATAGACACTACACAAGTCTGTGTAAGATACAAAAAAAATGTAATGGAGCATGACTGGATCTTTTAAGTGTTTTAAGGTATAATTCTTTAGAAGTTCAATACACTTTTGCCAGCCATATTTCAAAGCCATATCCCAGTTTTACAGAAGGATTCGTCAAGATCATTAAAGAAGAAAATTTAGTGTATGTCTGTGTAAGATACGAGGTTCGGCTGAACACTTCGTAGCCCTGAGAAAAAAATGTATAGGCCAGTTTCAGTTTATTATTGATATAGATAATTTAAACTTCATTAGGGCTATTTACAAAATTTGAGATCGATAGGATGAAGCTGGCACTCTTGGCACCATTTTTATTTCAACGTGTTTGACATTTTTGTAAAAATGTGAAATTTTCAGCCGCGATCCGTGATAAAATATTATTTTATCTAAGGTCATAGACCGACACGAACCATAAAAGAGATATCGGGGTCATTACTGGAGTCTGTTCCATCATATGCAATGATTAGAAAGTAAGTGCCAGATTTTGAATGGGCACAGCAAGGTGTCAAACACAACCCTCGAAGTGGAAAGCAATAAAATGCAGTAGTTCTGGAGAACGTCGATAAAGACATGGATTAATTTTTCAAAGACCGCGGAATTATTAGTTACGTGATAGCAGAGATTCCAGTGATCTGATTTTAATCAGTAGTGTTCATCTTAACTTCAGAACAGGACTTGTACAAACCCTCGAATCGCTGGGTGCCAATGCTTTTGACCCATATCCTAACCTTGAGGAATCCTTCTGGAAAACTGGGATAATGGCTTTGAAACATGACTGGCAAAAGTGCATTCAACTTCGAAAGGATTATATCTTAAGATACTAAAAAGACCCAATCATACTCCAATACATTTTTTATCTTTCACATACTTGTGAAAAACAGGCGTAACCTAAATTTTAATATCACAGCATTTCAATACAAATTGTATGAAAAGTTCCATTTTTAAGACTTCTGTCATTGGAATTGTATTTAATAACTCAAAAACTATGAGTCGTACAAAAATAAATAATAGCTCATTTTATAGCTAAAACTATAGCAAATAATTCATTCTTCGACCATTTTCTTGTAGCTCTTATGAATTTTCAACAATTTGAGTATAATAAAATATTTTTTGTTCTCATTAAAAAAATACGATACTTTCACCGGCTATTGCGGGTAAATTACTAGTCCTATCAAAAAATGTGCTTTACCTATTTTGTAGAGAATTTATTAAGGACTATTTTTGTCCTCGACATTTTTCTTCTATCTGTTACAGTTTTTTTTGACAAATAGAGAAAAACCACGTAGGGGGACCTATTCGGGGGGCCAGGGGGGTGACGCGTCAGGTGTGGCGGGGGGGACGCCTGATATTCTGAAACACCCCACCCTGAGGTATCATACTGCATAGAGTCCCATCTGTTATTTATTTTGCCGACTTCCCCATACATTGATTTCCTAAAGTAACTGAGCTATAAATAATCGGATCTGAAATGGGATAGACAATAAAATAGTCAACATTTTTTAAATAATTCATCCACTGGAATCCAACTAGAAAGTTTGGGCTCTTATCTGTTGAGGATATTTCTGAAGGGATTTCGTCTTTTTTTTGGGATCTATTCATGTCAAGCAATATTCTTATGGGTTTTTCTCCGGGAACCAAATAGCACACCCTGTCTTATGATTAAATCAGGTTGTCGGCAAGCAATTTCATAAATTTGTTTATTATCTAATGATTTTAACCTAAATGTTTAGAGCCTAGTTACAGGGAGTTGATTGATCAATAAGTTCTATCATCCCCCGCCCTTACCGTTCCTCATTTCAACACAACACAGCGTGTCCTATATTCATTCTCAGAAGCTCTCGTCTAGGTAGCAAAATGCCTAATAGGGTGTGTATGAAATAATCAGTGATTGTCAAACTGTTTGAGTAATAATAATATATCATTAATTTTTTAATCAGTCATGGTGTGAAATACCGTAGCTGAATATAGGATGTTCTAATGGAGAAGATTTTTTTAACGAACTGCTAATAAGTACTTAAATAAATAAATAATAAATAAATAAATCTTTATTGGCCAGAGAAAATAAAAAAGTTACAAAAACAAGATAATAAGATAGACTTATTGCAAAAGCAATATCTTACATAGTTCGTTATATTATTTGTATGTAAACTAACAAAAATACCACAAAATGTTAGAGAACTTAAAAATCGGAAAGCGGGATACGAGGCGTAAAACCGGGATGTCTGGCAACCCCACTCTATAGTTAAATTATTCTTTTAAATAGTTTTTTTCGTACTTACATTTATAATCTCGATGTTTTCGGCCGTTGGTAAAGTGCGAAGCTCGAGTGTATGCCAATTCTGAAAAAGGTGACCATGGTGTAAAAATATTATAAAATTTATTTCATTTTTATCATTAGTTATACGATAAATTAACTGTAACCTGCACATAAATATAACTTCAAAATTATGATTTACGCTAACCAATACCTACTATTCGTACCATGCGCCTTTAGTGAGCCCACATTTTAGGAAAAATTCTGAATACGCTTTGTGCATATTCTGGAGAAAGTAAGATTTAAACAAAATATTCTGTTTCAAACCCTTTGTTGTACATAAAATAAAATAATGCGACGATTATTCTTTATTTTATTTTTTCTTTATTTATTTATTCCATATTACTTGTCCACACAAATGTTTCACCGTTCCCAATTTCGAACACATGGTCACCGTAAAAATGGGTATGTTGATATTTTTTGCTATTGTCTCCAAAAGGTGTTAACCAATCAGGGACCAGGATTCTACCACACCTTTATCTACGTAAATAGTATACAAATTATTTGCTTATGTATAGAATTGGCATACATTCGAGCTTCGCACTTTACTTGGTAGAAATTGATTTTTAAGGAAAAAATGAAAAGCTAAATATTTAGATTAAAATCCACAAAAAGGGAGGATTAAAATAAAGTACTTTATTCACAATCGCCAGATGATCGAATGAGGTCGAATACTAGTCGCGAAAGCTATAGTAATTTTTTATGGATTTTAATCTAAATATTTAGTTTTTCACTTTATCTTAGTATATTTTTGTTTCACAAGTTGGGAATCATTGATATTCCCATTCAACTTTACGATTACGGCACATCATTTGATCATTTCTGTTAGCTAATATTATAATAATAGGTACCTACTCGAATAGTAGCTACTATTATAGTAAGAAAATGTAGTAGTAACGTATAGTCCTATACAACCTGCAAAAGGGATAAAAATCCCAGAAATAGTGCAAGTCATCGTGTAATAGAGTTCAACACAAAACAACATTAGAAAGCAAAATTTTAATACGGGAAATAAAATAAGGAACACGCTGTAGATATGGAATAGGGTTGCAAACAAGAGGATAATTTAAGGTGGCGCTGTAGTCTACAGAACCATTAAAAAAAAGTAAAATCGGATATCCATGTCTTAGGAAACCCCATATAGGAAACCCCCTAGATACCCGGGTTGTAATTTGCCCCACAAATTTTTGGTGTGTTTTCGAGTGTCATGTAAAAGAAAGGGACTCGTAAAGTTTCCATTCCTATTAATTCGTATCTTGTGTTTTAAGAGTAGTTAAGTAAGTACGTAAATAAAGTTATGGTAGGCTGGTAGAAAATGCCATTAAAATAAAAATCGCAAAACAATACAGATACAAAACAACTTAATCGGCAATAAGCTCGCCTTTTGTCACATTACTAATTTGTTCTATAAGGGTATTTTATTATTTTATTTATTAAGTACCAACATAATACAATTTTCATCTGTCACCTGAAACAAACGTGTGTGCAGAATTTCAAGGTGCTGGGACATCAGGAAAATTTGAAGAGGAAAATGTAGACTCAGACAACAAGAGCGACAGACGAAGTTAAATAAAAGATTGATAAAAAAACACTATTCGCTTACCGCAAACTTTTACGTCGTGAAGAAAATTTTAAGAGAAATTTGAATTATGTTCAAAATTGTAAGTAAAGATTATTCTATTCGAAAATCAATTTAATTTCAAATTCAAAGCTTGCAAAAACCAAACAGGCCGCTAGGTGATGTTATTGTGGTGTTTGTAGGTATATGTAGGTAGGTATGTCAAAGCCCAGGGCTCAGATCTGAACCCAGACAAAGGGCTCGACGGCCTTGGAACAGAGTAACATTTCGGCGAAGATTTATTGCCTTTTTTGTACCAAAACTGGGTAGGTCCCCTTTGGGAATGTTCAGGTGTTGGCAACGTTTTGGTTGACATTATTTATTTATTTAAACTTTAAGTGAACAACAAATACATATAAATATAAAAAAATGGACATAGTACAGATAGTACAGATTATAAATCGTTGTTCACTAGGGCGAATTTATGGCAGAACTGCGATTTCTTCCAGTTAATTCCATTTTAACAGATTTAAAAAAAATCTGTAGTCTATTTACACCATTACAGCTACTGATTTCTACAGCGTGGGGTAGCCAGCGACAAGTGTGAAAGTGTGCATAATATTATCAATCCTTCTTCTTATCGTGTCGGTCAGCACTCATCAGATTCCCCTCCGCTGCCAGAAAGCCACAACCTCTCCCGCGTCATCGTTCAAGGGGGAGCCATCTGCGAGACTCTCCAATGTGCATCGCAGGCCAGGAGGTGCTCAGTATCCTGCAGCTGCCCGCAGTCCGCAATCCTAGTGTCGTTGTATAAATTAGCGCTCAAAAAGAAAAATCAGCTGTTCCTGAAATATTATTGAAAGAATGTACGTACTTATTAGTACCTTTTAATTTTTCAAAATTTATAAGGTGAGAAAGCAATAAGTTACTAATAATGCGATTTTTGTGAAGTTTCGTCATTTCGTGGGTAAAAGTACTTATTCATTTCTTTGGGAGAGGGCAGCTGGCCCCTCCTGATGCTCCACCTCCTGACGACGCCCATGGTACACAGGGCCGTCTTTAACCTGTTGGGGGCCCTGGGCACTTTATGATAACGGGGCGCCCTCAGGCCCCATGAGCCCCTTCGCAATGAGAAAGATGGACTCTTTGTTCAAAAGAATATTAAAAAAGCTGATGATTATTTTTTATAAAATAATATGTTTATCGGTTATCAGTTGGAGATCTAGCAGGAACTAGAGGGGCCCATGAATCGCGGGGTTAATGGAAGAGAGGGGCCTGGGTACACATTAAATGTATCTACTAGGTAGTTTGCAACCAGTGAAGCATACCTGAATGTCAGAATCACAATGGGACTCGTAGCACACATGGTTTCTGTTCCCTGCCAAGACGGCTTGTTTCATTCTATCCTATAAAATATAACATAATGCCTATGCATCTACTCTCCTCAGTCCTCACTATACAGACCCAGCCACATTCTACTCTGCTTCCTAACCTAACCCCGTCCTGTCCTTTCCCTAACCTTCCTAAAATATAACATTTGCTTTACATGGGATAGTCCGCACGACAGTTACTGGGCTGCTGCAAAAAGTTTACATAAGTACATATTTCTCAAATCGTAATTTTGGCACTCCTGAATGTAAAGCTCGGACCCCAACTATGACATCACGGTCATTTCCCGCGGCATTAAGGGTCAAAACGGCATGATGAAATATTAAAATACCGTTTTTTTTACTTTTTGGGGATAATTTCGCTTCACTAAAAAACGGACATTTCTCTCCGCGACTTTCGGGAAACGAGTTTCTGTCTTTCGGAAAAAATATCACAAGTGTTTTTAACATTTTTTTTGAGAACTCTAATTAAAATATAAAAATATTTTACGGTCATTCCTTAGATAAAGGTCCAATGTATCTGCTGTATTTTTTCCAAAGCATATTTAGTAAGGTTGTCAAGATCTAAGGTCTGTCGTTTATATAATTTTTTGAAATGTCAATATGCGTACTGTCAATATAAAATGACAGTATAAAAATAGTGAACGCATCACAAGCCACTATTTTCCTTTCGACAAGCAAGATATAGTTTATTTTATTTACTTACTTACTTATTTTATTTTATATGTGACACCACAGAGACATCAACAAAACATGAATACATTATCATACAAAAAAGAAAAACATCTCATGTCGACTCTCCAATTAAGGGCGCCCGCAGCATACACCAACAACAAAGGCTGTCAAAAAAACTTAAACTTAGTTACTGTAAACTTACACTGGCATAATGTAAACCATACTTTATCGCCAAAATAATGAGTTTACATAAGGTGGCCATATTTTTAAAAATAAAAAGGAGGACTAAAAATGCGTAAATAGCGCCGCAGGCAAAAATTTTGTTGGGACAGTGAATAAGGTAGCTTTATTGTTTGATTTATTTTCTTGAAAATGTTTTCCATAAAGGATGTATCAAAAACATAGCGCTGCAGGTGAAATATTTGTCATAATACATACCAAATTACATATACACAAAAGGTAAAGGTAATTAGCGCCGCAGGCAAATTTTTTTAGGAAACAATTACATTTTAATGTATTTTTATACTATAGTACTAGTTAATTCATGGTGTGAAGAAAAAGGTTTTGAGATTAACTGTTCTTCCAAAAGGAGGACGGTTGGTCACCTTAGTTTACAAATACAGTGGAACCCCCTTATTCGATCAAACCAGAGTTCAAAGTTTTACAAACATAGGTCTACTGTAGGTAGCTAAAATATTATGATTCGCGACCGGAAAAAACCCATAAGAATATTGCTCAACATGAATAAATCCCAAAAGAGACAAAAGCCCTTTAGAAATACATAATATGCTCAAATCTAATTGGATAGAGGAAGGCTGTACACCTGGGGAACTGATTGTGGCCAATGACAAAGCGATGAAAGTTGCGGCTTACTGGGGTGGTAGACTTTAGACCGGACACGGAAAGTAAGTATTGCATTTTGAAAATAAAATAAATTGTATCTATTAGTTTACGATTTCTTTCAGCGTATTAGAAACTACCATAGATTAGAAAATAAGCAAATAAATAAGCGGATCTATGATGGGATAGACAATAAAATAGTCAATATTTTATAAATAATTCATCTACTGGAATCCAAATAGAAAGTTTGGGCTTTTATCCGTTGAGGATAATTCTGAAGGGCTTTTGTGTTTTTTGGGATTTATTCATGTTGAGCAATATTCTTATGGGTTTTTCTCCGGGAACCATTACGATTTTAGGTAGGTACAGTAAAGTTCTAACTTTTGTGACAAAAAATGACGATAAATTGAAGGGGATAGTTTGTCCTTCTGCTTATTTTAGCTTCAAAAATCGAAGAAAAACGAACATAGTCGAAGATTTACGAAGCTGCAAGTTTATTCGGAAGAAAATGTGAAATCCTCCAAATTCATTATTATAAAAAATATAGTTTGCGAATCAAATTATTTTGTCTGTACCATCCATATTTTTAGAGGTGTTCAGTGGCGGAGACAGGATTCTCTGTCTTAGTAAATTAAATTCGAAAACTCAAGATTTTTAAACATATTTCACAAACATTGGGAAAGAGGGGAGCCCACTAAGCCCCCCTAAGCCCCCCCTGGATCCGCCACTGGGGGCGCCGCCAGCTTCGAAGCAAGGGGGGGTGACAATAATGCAAGTGGGGCGTAAAAATGAGTAAATAGCGCCGCAGGCTATAGCTATGAGGCAATAATTGTAGGTTTAAAAAACTCTTAATTATTCCTCTTCACATTATGTGTATGAAGATGCCCCTAGTCATTGTTGAGGAAAAAACTGTAATGTACTTCCATCTGTGCAATGCAGATAAATCTGGTTCCATACCTAAAGTAATTTAGGTATGTATAATGTAATGTATATCTCAAATAAAAAAAAAACCGTAATTATTCCTCTACCTAAAATTAGTATCTATGTATTATGCCTAATCGCCCCATCCTGACGACGCTTATCCATACGTTAGAACTTCAACGTATGTAGATGGTACATACTCGTATTTACGCAGGATTAGTATGGAACCTGGTTAAGTTTTTATTATTATTATACTAAATAGTGCCCTCCTTTCGTCATACCGCTGCCTCCCTATTTTTCTTTAGTTTTGAATGTTATTTTTGTTCTATCAATTGTTATAACATGTATAATATGTTCTATGTACTCAATCACCACTCATGTATCAATGTATGTAGGTACCTAATCCAGTTTTTTTTATCCGTCTATTGTCAAACCCCCTTCAACATGGCTACCCATCCATCATACGTCGTCCAACACGCATTCAGTCATCACATATCCCTATCCCACTATCCTATTGCAGGGAGGCGGACCCTAATCTGGGATGATTGACAAGTCATGTGTGAACTGGGATACATAAATATAGTAATATGGGATAAAACGTTTATCCTATTGTTATTTTGTACCTACCTAATATACCCTATCATGCTGAGTTCCTTGTGGGGTAGGAAGAGAGGACAGAGCGCCAGACCGCCCTATCACTACACACACTCCTTGCTTCCGTCACATTAATGCAATTTGTCGTGCAATTCTCCGATTTCTTTTCCGCAAAATGATTAGACGAATCGTTGGAGGCAGATATAGATGAAGCAAGCTCATGACAGAAATCTGTGGAAAGTCAAAAGGAAGGCCTTTGTCCAGCAGTGGAATCAGAACAGAAAAAGAAGAAAGCATACATAATACATATATTACTGCAGGGCCGTACTTAGAGTATATGTGTTCTGTGGCCGTACTGGAAAGAAATTTTGGACCGTGAATTTAAGGCCTAATGTACCTAAGCCTAAACCGCCTCACAAACGACCCTACAAACAAAACTGGGCTACAAAGGCCTCGGTGGGCACTGGGCAGCGAGCAATTCTCTCAAATTCCTGTATGGCCTGTCCGGCCCCACTTATTACTATGCTTCAAGCAAAAATAAATTATTCGCTGTGAGGTAGGTAGGTACCTATTTAACCTATTCGAGGCCGTCGCCATATTGTTCATGGAGGCCGGGTCCAACTGACATTTGACGATGATTACGCCATCTAAATTGTATGGGAAAAAATATTCCGTAGTTGTGTTTGTCACCGAGACAAGGTGTTTGTCACCGATACAAGGTGACGTCACCACTCGTGGCGGTGATGGAATTCGAGGATGTAGGCTTGTACTCTACTATCGCAGGCTTCGACCTATTCATTAAAAAAATATACCAGAATTAAAATCAAGCACTACATCGCCATCTATGAATGAAAAGCGCAAGCTATTTTGTCAGCTCAGTGAAGTTCAAACTTTCTTAGGCTTTGTTATTGAATAGCCTTCAGCAGAGACTCAAACCACGTACGTGGTACTAATTCGAATACGTACAGTGGAAGAAAATGGTTTGTACAAGAAAATGTAGAGGACCTCATCATTTTGTCCTTTATTTGTTGTTTCGAAAGAAAATACACAGAGGCAACAATATATGAAACGGTATTTCAGAAAAAATCCTTCCATTGTCGCTTCAACTTATTCAAATCGATTTTGTCCTATTTATAAAAAAAGGGGACCGAATCAAAAAAATATCCACTAAAGACACTGCGTCTTACCTTCATTTTATCAACCATATTACAGCATTATGTTATGTCTAACAAACTACAGAAATAATCTCAAGTTTCAGTAAATTTCAGAGCTAACTTTGGAAGTACTTTTGCTGAGAAAATTTTCCAAAAATTAAATTTCTACCCACTAGAGGCACTAAAACATGTTCTCATTAGCCATGTTTTAACTTTTAAGTTTATGTCTTTGTATGCAGTTTCAAAATAGATTTAAAATTATTTATATGCAGTTTCAAAATAGAGTTAAACTTACTTACTTTATTATTTTGACGTCTTAGCAAAAAAAAGTAAATTTTTTTTTTTAAAGCCCTTTCAACAATTTCACAACCTGAATGTATGTTTTAGTTTTTGTAACATTTCCTAGGGACCCCCCCCCCCGTCGACTAAAAAAATTGAAAAAATTAAAAAACTTTTAAAAAAAAAATTCGTCGGGACGACGACGAGAAGTGACGACTACCTGCTTTATTCGCACTTATGCCAGAGCCATAAAGTGCGAATAAAGCGGGTAGTCGTCCCTTCTCGGTCAAATTTGATGACAATTTGAAATAATTTTACTATATAGCAATCTTTTCCATTACAATAAGCACAGCCCTGAGCTTTGAACATTACGTATGTCTGCGATTCTAGGTCTGGTCATTGCATATACTTTTCCAGTATGACTGTAGCGAGTCCTGTCTCCTCAGCCTTCAATACATCAGGAGCCCAGATTGATGTATGGATGATGAATATGCAATACTAGCTAAGTTACCCGTGTGCAGCAACGGTACATTTGTGAAGAAGTTCGACAGTATGTTCATTCATTCTGACAGCTTTCTAAAGGTTCCGGAATATTCTATTAATTTCCACAACTTTCTAAAAGGTTCTACAATGTTCGATTAACCTCTATAATTTTCTAGAAGGTTCTACAAAGTTCACCTTGTTTCCACAGTCTTCCAGAAGATTATACGTAATTCTCTGAGCGCTTGGATTCCTTCGTTCTGATAGAGTCTCCCATTATGACTTGACCGATTCAAAATTTGACGAAAGATTTGTGTTCTACTCGTAAAGATCTTTCATGAGATACCAAACTCGGTGGTATGTGGTGACCGGATCCTCTCGATCACTTGGTGTCTCCCACTAGCGGATCCAGGGGAGGGGCTAGGGGGCTGAAGACCCCCCCTAAACCATGAGTGACAGCACTTTATATACAACAAATCTAGGGGTTTCAGCCCCTTAGGCCCCCAAAAACGTTGAATGACAGTACTTTTTACCATGTGACGACATTCAGCCCCCCCCCAAAATCGAATCCTGGATCTGGACTGGTGTCTCCCGATGGCTTGAGCTGGACAAAATATAACTTACGATCTGAATTTCTTTTCCAATGTCTTTCATACGACCCCACACAACCCTTGGATCTCGTCATCAGCAAAATTTCTCAGAAGGTTCCGCATTTCCAGAAGTTTCTACCACACTCATATATCTTTTTAGTCATCCTGTCATCATTCATTCTCTCAACACGCCCAAACCATCTAAGCTTATTCAATCATTCTTGTCGATACAATTCCTCGTTCCTTGTCCTCTGGATGATCTGGCCGACATGATCGGACCAGGTCAGTCTCGGGCGGCCGCGTTCCTTCACACCGCTTCGTTCGCTCAAATATCATCATCATGTCATCTTTCATTCTCTCAACATGCCCAAACCATCTAATTCACTTTCACTCTAGTCACTACAATCGTCTTACAGTCACTCATCTCTCTAATATCCTCATGCCTTATCCTAATATCTTTCAATGTTTTCCTACACATTCTTCTCAACGATCTCATTTCCACTGCATTGAATTCGTTTAGTATTTGTATTCACTTAATTTATATCACGGGATGATTTATGACCGCCTGCCACGACTCACTCCTCGTCATGTGTTGAGGTTAAGTCTTTTGATACAATAATAATATTGTTATTGTACAATATATCTGCAGGTTAATTCTTGCAATATTCCATACAATAATATCTGTGCTTCTACCTCAATAGGGATGTAAATCATATTTACCTACCATAATTATTTTATTCCGCCACGTCTCTATCGCTTAATTGTCATCCTCTTTGGTCAATCCGTCAGAGCAGTCTTTCTAAGTAAGGTTATGGGTCAGTGGCGTAGCGTGGGTTTCTGCCGCCCGGGGCGGAAATCAAATCTGCCGCCCCCCTTACTTAGGCATATAAATCGAATATTCACGAAAATTTACAGTTTTCAGTACAATTATAAAGAACTTCTAGGCTGGAGTGGGATAACTAACATTTTGATATTGATATGGCCTAAAAAGAGATAAAATAGCGCCGCAGGCGAAATTTTTTCAAGATAGACAACTAAAATCTAGATATTGATATGGTACAAAAAGAGTCAAATAGCGCCGCAGGCGAAATTTTTTTCCAGTTTTTAATGAAACAAACGTGATTTAATGGATTTTTGAAATTTTTCCCAAAAAATGCCGCCCCCTAAAAAGTTCCGCCCGGGGCGGAAAGCCCCCCCCCCGCCCCCCCACGCTACGCTACTGTTATGGGTAGAAATTATCGGCCTAACGAAGGACACGAAAATGTCGGTAAAGTAGTCACCTATTCAATAAGGCAAAGTTCCCCTTCCCACTTCAAAAAATAACCTTTCTACGTATGGATTCCCATATTATTTTATTTATTTATTTATTTATTTATTTCCAATCATACACGGCCTTTTAGGCCATTAGTACAAAATATACGAGTATTATAACAATAAAAAAGTAAACCAAAATATAAACAAAAAAACATTTTAACACACATAATATGTGCATCCAAAACCTTTTTTTTTTATGAAAAAATAAAACTAAAAAATAATTTATAAAACGATTTTATGAAAAGCCATCTATTAAACCATTTTTAACGAATGTTTCTGGAATAAATCGTACAAATTAATTATATTTCTAAAAAAGCACAGATAAATTAAACTAAATAAGTGCAAGTGAAGCAAAGTTTTAGAATTTTAATTTTTTAGTAATGATCGATCCCGGATGCCGACTTACTCCACTTCACGACACAAGCTTTTCAAGCTTACTGTGGAGTGTGCAATTATTTGGGTTTATTTCGATAAACCTTAATTTAAACTTAATTTAAATCGATGTATTGATGATATGTATCTTTTACATCACTAAATCTTTTACAAGCAGCAATAGTCCGATATTATAATTAGTATGTAGTAGGTACATTACATATGATTGTATACAGAATGCATGTAGGTAGAGTCATTCAAAGTCGCAAATAATAAAAGACAAAACCCGGACTTGTTTTATTGTACAATCTATTATATGGAAATACTTGTAATAATATCATTCATACGGTTTGTGTCATCGTTATAAATGGTTTTTATATTATCGTATGGAAATTAATCATTACGATGTGATCTTTTTACCTCCTGGCCCTTAAAGTTGTGATTCCTTAGTGTTCCTTTCGGGAATATATGGGGGCAACATAAAGTTTGGTGATTAGGAACAGAATTTTCTATATCTATTTAATTTTCTATGCTTAAATATACATACATACCTGTATTTTTTGGGCCAGTTAAATTCGCCCAAGTGAGCATTACTTATATACCGTCTAAATCCTGGGTTCCTAACCTGGGGGAAATTATCCCACGGGGGTAAAACAGCTAGCTATAATGCTAAGTATGTGTACAATTATTTATCTCATTTTATTGTCACAAGTGTTTGGTTTGCAGACATTGCCTACGGCAATAAACCCGCCATTTGGTACATATAATGTTTTATATCCAATAAAGATTTTTTAATTTTATTTTTAAGATTTTTTTCGACCGGACAGATGTCATAAAAAGCGGACTGTCTGGTTCAAAACTGGACATCTGGCAACCCTATACGCGTTACAGCTAGTCTTACATAACTGTGTACGGCAGGCTTTATTGATTAGGAAGGTAAGTACCTACATCTCATATTATAAAAGGCTAGACAATGTGATCTCTGACCTAAGCAATGCATTTTACTGCAACAAAATAAGTACTACTGATAATGTGTGTTAATTGATGTGGCAATCAACAACAGGATTGTGGGAAAACCGTAAACTTCCTAGTTTATTAAACAAGTAAATAATAAGCAGTTAATACTTTGTTAATGATGATTAATCTAATGGCTAGCTTTGTCATATTGTTGTTGTGCTTTTTACACATTTTATAGGAAAATAAATTTAAAATACACTTATTTTAGTTATATAATACAGTGGCGTACATAGATTTACATTTCGGGGGAGGGGGGGGGGGGCGATCTAGTATTTGACTTTGGAGAACCAAAAAAATCCTGTCAACGGTTGAAACAGAAACGGCCCGAACCACGGGCGTAGCCTGCTTCGAAGCTGGGGGTGGAGGCAACAAAAAATTGAACATAGACGTATAATAAAAAAAAAAGTATAAGAGCGCCGCAGGCGAAATCTTTTCGTGAATGTAAGTGAAAATGGTCGTGTTTTAGGTTGGTATTAATATTGCGTGCAGAAGATACAAAAAGGATTAGCGCTCCAGGCGATTTTTTTTTGCAAAATGGTTGTTCTACATTTCAGGACGGGACGCGGGGGGGAGGAGGCTTGCCCCCCACTCTAAAAATTCCCTTGATAGAATAGGACATAGTCTGAACTTAATTAGCTTTAGAATTAGACCTAATAAGCAGCTCTGGATACGTACTTTCCTCGCAGGTTTTCTTATCAGAGTTGTTTATTCCATGAAAGTCTCCGTCAATCAGACATCTAATTAAAATTAATTGTAGCGGCGCAGGTAGGTACCATTCACATTCACATGTCAATACATGACGAGGGCTATGTTCTGGCAACACGAGATACTTAAACTAGAACACGTTCAGTGAATTCCACCCCCTTTGTGAATGTAGCCAGAACGACACTGTCGAACATATGGTTCCCGGAGAAAAACCCATAACAATATTATAAACTCAACATGAATAAATTAAAAAAAAACAAAAGTCCTTCAGAAATATCCTCAAAGGATAAAAGCCCAAACTTTCTAGTTGGATTCCAGTACATGAATAATTTATAAAATGTTGACTATTTTATTGTCTATCCCATTTTACATCCGCTTATTTATTTGCTTTTTTTCTAATCTTTGGCAGTTTCTATCAAACTGAAAGAAATTGTATACTAATACATACAATTAATTTTATTTTCAAAATCGAGCTTTGGTCCCTCGAACACTCAATGTTGTTATAATAACGAACAACGTTGTGAACAATTGATTATGATTCACAACGGAACGGTCATCAGATGGCGCTAGTTATGACTAATGTGTTATAACGGCAACAACGAATTATAAATTGAAAACGTTTCATCAGTTTTAAATTTTCATTCGTTTTTTAATCGAATTTTCGTTACAACGACCAACTCTATAATATTACTTATAGATATATGTAGTTGAATTTCCGCGTAGGTTCGTATGTCAGTTAGGTTAGGACGTATTATAGACTTGATTGAATCAGAGAACAAGTATATGGAAACAAGTGAGTCGAATCCAGACGAAGATTAATGAATTGTAATCAGAAATCAGGATAATGTTATTATTAAGCTTCTAACATCTCAATTCAATGAGGTTGTTTGGTTATTCAACCTATGCCTAACCTGACACATTACCCGAGAACAACACGGTTCTATCTGACAAGAAGAGAATGCAGAGAAAATTGAGATCAAAGTTTTAAAGACCTTATCTTTTCCACACAGATAGAACCTTATTAGTTATTCATAAGACTACCCCACTTTAAAATGTTTACAATAACTACATACTACAATGACAGATGTTTTGCCTAACTCCACGTGACCGTTTCCATAGACTTTTATATTATGTACCTAGATGGCGTACTCAATGCTAGTAGTGAAGTACACTGGTGCCCACAAACTGTCAAATCGTATAGAGAATTTTGACATTTCGTAGGCAACGTTTTCTAAATTTTATTCTCATAGTTAAAAACTGTGCTATTTATACAATAATACAATAACGTTATTTTGGAATTAAGCGATAGTTTTAAAGATGTTTAACTTTTCATTATTGATACATATCTTGTTAATAATGTGAGTTTTGCGACTCTAAAATACCAAAAAGTGCCGAGATTGAAATTGCATCACTTCCTTTTTATTGAAAATACATGGATTCAGATGTCTAGGGTACTTAATATAAAAGTCTATGACCGTTTCATATTAAGATGTTGTCTCACAAAATTTGGTAATGCGCATATTGTCAATCGCTCTTTCTTATGCCTCATCCACATGCTGTCCGACCTTCCACGAGTCCCGCGCGAATGAGTAAAAAGGCGTTAACCGTCGGTTACGTATACAGTTCAAGACAATCACCTCGTCCGTACGACCATTTACTCATTCACACAAAACTCGTGGAGGGTCGCCGAGCGTGAAGCGGCCGCATTATCCTATTCTATAGTTTTGCTGCAATATAAGAATAAGTATAAATAAATAAATAAATAAAATAAATGAAACAAATAAAAAATGTTTTATTTACGTTTTATTTAAGGTAGGTGTATTGTATATCAATCATTTTTTAAGTTACTTACACAGTAATAATTTATTTATTTATTCACTAGACTAAATTTTAATTTAATTATTTTCAAGTAATTATAATCTAAATATATAATATTATATTTAAATATTATGTAGTAGTTTATTTAATAATATATATAAATAATTAATATATAACATGTAGAAGTACGGTACAATACTATTTATCAGATCCACAATGTCCAACTCATGCGAAATAGTTTGTCGACTACGTTAGTACGGGAATGAAGATAAAAAATGGCGACCTTCTACCCCTTCATTAGGACCTCTCTAGTGTGTATCTGGTTTCCTTTTTCTGATCAAAATTATACTGCATTTTTTTGACAGGCGCCGAATTCTGAGTAGTGCTTTTTTTGTATCCAAACTTTACATACATATTTTTGTTATCCAACGAAAAACTCGACTCAGAATTCGACACATTATGTCACCCGTCACAGTGGCATATATAGGTTTTCATTTCGGGAGGGGGGGGGGGGGGGGGCGATACAGTATTTGACTTTGGGGAGAGATGATGAAAACTAAACCTGACCATTCAATCTGAACAATAGCACCGCGGGCGAAATTTTTCGTGAAATTAAACGAAATACCTAGATCGTGTTTTGGTGTTAAAATTGTGGTCTACAAAAACTACAGAAAAAGAACTAATGGCGCCGCAGACAATTTTTTTTGGAAAATGGGTACAGTGATGAACCTGGGTGTCTTTCTAAATTTTATAAAATAACGATTTTTATATAATCGTTTTACATTTCGGGGGGAGGGGGGGGGGGGGTAATTATGACATTAACAAATTTTGATAAATGGCATAGAAATTTCTATTAATTTATCGTTGGACATTGTATCTCAATTTTTATACATAGAGCGTCTCAAGTGTTGCAAAACTGCGTATCTAAAAATATTATTCAAATTGGATCATTGGATACTCTATATCAATATTTTGAGATACGCAGTGTTGAACCTTCAGAGACGAGGAAATATTAATTGCTATAATCTTAGTACATAGTACAATAAAAATTTACAATAGATTTTATAAAAGAACATTACATATAATATGGAATGAATTGTATTAAGAAAGATTATAGGATTTTTACATGAAATGGGACAGTTTTTACCATTAATGGGACACATTAATTTATATATAGCTGCGCTCAATGTTTATGAAATAATTGCATTAAAACTATATGTAGTCTGTCCACTTAATAGTTTTATTTTTGTATATAAAATGTCCCATTTTTTCTATATGTGTCCCATTAACATAAGCTGACAAAACTGGGACATTTAAAACAATTGAAATTTTATAATCTTAGTACTTTTCTACAAAGTTGCATTGATTTATAAATAAATACACAAAATGACAGTAGAATTCATAGTCGACTCGTGGTGTATATTATATTTTTAATCCCCAATAATTTAAAAACATCTGAGAGCAATTTTGTCACTAAATTGAAAATGATTCGATTTAGAATGTGCAGTTTCCTGTTTTAAAAAAGGTTCGATATTTAAAACTGTTGATTTCAATGTCAAAATGAAAAATATTTTTGTAAAGCAAATAAAGGATGCTATTGCTTTGAAATCATATTTTTTCATTTTTAATTATTGGGCTGTCATTTAAAAAAAGAATATTTGAAAATTTTCAGAAATCTGGCAATCCAAAATATCTGGCAAACATAGATTAGATTTCAAAAAGTTAAATTTCGAGATGAAATTGTGTTAAGTACAAGATTTAAGTACACTATTGTAGTTAATATTAAAAATATGTACATTTTTTAGTTTTTTTTTCTAGTATTGGAAAAACCAATGCGGTACATGTATAGAAGTATTTTTTTAACTGTAAATAAGTAGTTACCTATTTATATATTCCTATATAATCAGCAAATATGTACATTTTTTATTTTGAAATATAATAACACAATAATATTCACAGTAAAATATTTATTTGATATTAATGGATAACAATAATAATATAAAAAAAACAATAAGTTTTAAGTATGAATAACAATTGGAAACTGATGAATATTCAATATTATATTAAAACCTATCTGTATTCAAAATTTCAGTTATCTAGGAACAACCGTTAGGGCTCTGCGTTGATGAGTGAGTATGTCAGACAGTCAGTCATTCAGTCAGTAAGGCGCTTTAGTTTATTATTATAGATTACAAATGGGGTCTAAATTTTGAAAATTCTGTTTTTAAAACTGTAATTATTTTTCCATGAGGTAAGGTTATGGCAGGATTTGAGGGAGAGTTATATCGGACCCAGTGAAGTGGCAGCGAAAAATTAGAAGGACTAGGCTCACTAGCGTGTGGAAATAATAATGGAAAGAAGAAGAAGAATTATGTCAAAATCATTATTTGCTGTCGTAAAACGAGGATTATTCGAATTTTCGAATTTTCTGGGCACCACAAGTAAAGGAATTAAATTTTTATGTTACTTTATTTTTATGTAATTGAATTGTAGTGACACTTTTTTACATATTTCCCTGTATGGTTCCGAATTTGTTTCAAAATTTCATATATAAACCTTAGGGAAATTACAAAGTTATAGTAATTTTTACATTAAAGACACGCAATGAAAAATTTAAAGATTTTTATGAAATGCAATCACACTGTCGTACGTGAAAATATAAAAAAAGGATCGAAAATGGCGACGTCATAATATAACAAATGAAAGAGAAAAGATGAAATTTTCAAACAAAAACTCAAAACAAACTACATTAAAAATTAAAACAAAAAATAGTGAAACAAATGAAACATTAAAAAAATAATACAATTTTCACGAATAAATAATTCATAATATAATTACTATTAAAGAACAACATATTGAGCATACGATTTTTTAACATTATATTTACATGACATTTATATATTTTAAAAAACAAATTACATTTTCACACATTAGCTTACAAGAATTTAAATTTAATTTAATTAATAGTAATAATATAGTATATCACATTATTCTTAACTCCGCTCCTTTCAAATCTAGACATTAATTTGTGTCTTTTTATTAAATAAATTTTATTATAATTTAAACACAAGCACATTTTTTTAATATCATTCGAAAATCTAGCAAACTTTTTGGTTTTCAAAAAAATATGAAGATGAGAAATTATTTGAAATGAAACAAGAAAACAAAAAATAAAGAAGCATGACAATATGCACATGCATATTCGTGAAAATATTGCATGTGCATATTGATTCCGAGATCCATTCAATGCATCATATAATATAAAACTTAATAAATTGCACAAAATCAAACGCGAATCGAATATTTACAATGTTATGTATGCCCCCGAATTTTCGTTTATTTCACATGTAAGTTTCACTATACTGTAGCGACATCTATCGGAATATTTTCAATACAATACGAATGACTAATGAAAATATACAGCGATTCGCTTTATATTTTTGATTAAAAAATTACACAATAAAAAACAATAACTTGGTTTTGTTTGTATTTTTGAAAAACACTTTCTTTTGCGGAACACACATGAATAAATAAATATTACTTATTGTACCTAATACTAAAAATGTCTTTTTGTCTTTGCACTATAAATATATTTTTTTGGAAATTTTCCGAACAGCGGATAACAAATTTACGTCGATTTGAGAGACGCATGAACGAACTGTGAGACAAACGCGACTTTAGATCAAATTCTCGACATTTTTTTTTATAGAATCGGCAATTTTTTAAGTAGGATTGGCCAACTTTCAATACATACCAAAATTCTTGATCTAATTATTGAGAATTAGAAGCTGACATCGATCTATTACTGACGTTATTTAAAAATATTGAGATTTTAAACAGGGTTGGTAATAAGTCCACCCCTCAGCACCCTACTATTGTCTTGTTTTATAACTTGCGAACATTTTTTGGTTAATCAAGATTTATTTATTTAACTTTAAACTGATTTATAAATATATCGACGTCAATGGTTTAACTATAGAAAAATAAAATCTATAACTACACTACACCAGTCAGCGAAAAGGCGATGAGCTGTCATGCTGACTGATGTAGTATTGTACTAAAATAAAGTAAAAATAAATTAATGGTAAATATTTTTGCTAAAGATATGCAATATTTGCACAAAAGTGTGTAAAAATAATTATTAAATAATCTAACGATATGAACATTGAGTGCACGCCACTGGCTTTTCAACGCTTAAACGGAAACATTGTCTCCATAAATAAAATTAAAAAAAAGAATTTGATCTTTAAAGCCGCGTTTCCGGTAGATAATTGTCTAAGATTCGTTCACTTGTCGCTCAACTGACAATACACAATCACCACCAGTAGCGACATCTACCGGGTTATGTTTCAATTAATAAATTTGTTATCCACTATTCGAAAAATTCCACTGATCCTATGCGGACAAGTGGGCGAATTGACTGGGGTGCAGGTCGAATTGGTAGGGGTGACCGTACGGGTTCATGTGGTAGGGGACTATGTTCATTGAAGCCATCTTATGTTCCTTCTTCCATTTCATCCTCCGGTTCTGGAACCAGATCTTGATCTGTCTCTCCGTCAGACAGAGGGCGTGCGCTATCTCTATCCTGCGCCTGCGCGTCAGGTAACGGTTGAAGTGAAACTCCTTCTCCAATTCCAGGGTTTGGTAACGTGTGTAGGACGTCCTCTGGCGTTTGGTTTCGCCATTGGCATTTACTGTACCTGTGGACAAAGAGAAAATTTGACATTAGTTTTTTTTCCAACAATTCAACCTACAGGCTGTTCAGCGTTAAAAGACTCATAGATCACCATGGAAACGAGCTTTTTCAATAGAAATACTATACCTACATGTATTCAAGTCTCCAACCGACAAGTTATAATAAATGTAGAATAATCCTTTATCTTCATAAACAAGCTACGAAAAAAGGACATCAAAATAAATAAAATAAACAAATCGTTACAAGACAATGGTAGTGTGCCAAAACTGCCAAAAGGCGGACTTATTGCAAAAGCATAATCTTACAGTCAACCCGAAACAGCAGGTATACGGAGTATCATAAGCATAACAAAAGGAATATATCTTCCAGTGATTCGCGAGGGCTCTCCGATGCCTTTAACTGAAAACGCGTCTATCCTTGAACATCTGATCGACATGATCAGCCCAGGTTTGTCTCTTTATTCAAACTAAATAGTTACCCTATCTCTTCTTACCGAAAGGACGGCATAGAAACCATTTGTATAGAAACCGGTCGTTCACAAGTGTTCACAAACCTACACGAGCCAAGACAAACGCCCAGTCCGAACGCTTGTGAACACTTGTCGAGGTTCGGCAAACGTACGAAGCCGGCATCACACAAAAATACTTGAAATCAAATAATTGGTTATTATTATTGGTCTTGTGTATTGATATTTTTGTATTAATGTACCTGACGATGTTTGTTTTTGTGACTGTATCTGTTCCATGTGTAATAAATAAATAAAAAAATAGGAATAAAAAAAAAATCTTTAACATATTTTCGCAAGAAATATTTAAATTTAATAAGAGAAAAGGAAAATACAATTTAATTACAAATATTATGACTCAAGAAAATATGACAAATGATGGGTCAGGAGATTTCAGCAAAGTTTAAAAGAAAGAAAGAATTCTTCTTAACTTGTATCTAGACATGTGCGCCGGCTGCAAAAAAGCCGGCGGCGGCGCCCATGTCTAAAATTGCCGGCGGCGGCGCCACGCCGGCGGCGTGGATACAAAGTGGGGGGGAGCATTAGATTTTTTTGCATTATAGTTTTAAATGATTAAATACGTATGTGTGAAAAGGATAATCGCTTTATTTATTTTGAAAAACTATGATTATTTCAATGACAAAGTAAAATAAAAGCCCATATATGAAAAATAATGGAGAATTTCATTATTGCTTTTTCATGGTACTGGAGGGCAGATTAAAATAAACTAAGCCATAAAGTCAAACGCGTCAGAATGAGCCTCACTATAGGCAGTGGTGCAGTCGAACAGGTTTCTCATTTGGCAATATTTGGGCTGTTAGTTAAACGATGAGTGAAATTGAAACTCTGAAATAAAGTCTAGAATTGCGATGACGAGGTCGACCTTCCACAAAATCCAAAACTCCTTGAGCATAAGCTGTAAAAACATATGTGTTGTATGTACTATTGTTTGTAGTCGAAGGGTAATTTAATTAAACTATCTTATTTGCGATATAATTTTAGGAGTAAAAATAAGGATAAATAATTAATGAATAAACATAAATTATGGCGTTTTTCGTCGAAATGTGCACAAATTCATAATAATGTCAACCGAAATACGTAATGCTTACCGGTGGAAAGATAAATTACAATTTGAGAGTAGTCTGTAATCACAGTCTGAGAAACCACGTTAGGTGATAGTATTTTTTTGTTATTGAAATGCAGCTTTGGGTGAGCGAAATAATTGGATTTTAACGTTAAAATATTTAATTATAGTATTCACATTTTGCCACTTTGAAGGTCGTAAACGTCAAAAATTACCAAATGAATATCGTTTTGTCAAGAGAAAAGGAGTCATCATCATTTTCACAGTGTTGTAATGAAACAAATGAAGTATTGCGAATCTAGTTAAGTGGAATAAAAATAATTTTGATTAGGTACTTCGATAATCAAAGTTTAAACTAATGAAAAGAGGGAACGGTTACCAAAAAAGACGAAAGGCCGCATATTTTGGTCAGATATTCTGCCAAAATTCACGTGGTTTAAAAATTTCAGCGTGGTAAAATCGACTGTTGTCCAAAAATCGATCAGAAAAACATAAAATTACTTACATAAAAAAACGTTTGTTTTTCATTTAATTTCCACCACGAAGAACCAAACTATTAATACCTCCATCCCATCCTATTTCTTGTTTTAGTATTGAATAAATAAGACACAGAAAATTCCCCGATTTTTTTTTATGCAAAACCAAATGAACGAAATTGAGACGACGGAATGGGTTAACACTGCATTAGTTATTATTCGATGTCTTATATAATTACTGAATACTAGCGTCGCCACAGCTGAATACTTAATTTTTTTTAACTGGTAAAGTACTTATTTCGATTTTTGTCTAAAGAAACGCAGGATAAATACTTTTAGTTACACGGATCCCACGCCGCCGGCGTAAGCGTTTTGCCGGCGGCGGCGCGCCGACCGTGATCAGCGGCGGCGCGCCGGCGTGGCGCTCATGTCTACTTGTATCTAATAGTGTTTTCCAATTATAAAACCATTATTAGTTTCGTTACATTAACAAAATATCATTTAAAATGTATGTAGCATCATGGTCTACTAGCAGTAACCCGGCAAAATGACGGGTATCTTCATTTAATTCATAAATTGACGCAACGTCGGTGAGATGGAAATACGTGCCATGTGAAAAAAACTTTTTTTACAAGATTTTATTTAACTTCACTGTGGAGTTTTTTTAATTGTTTATTTTTTTTGTTGTGCGCATTTTTTTAAATGAATCTGGATTTATCGAAATAAACCCAAATTCACCTTTGTACACTTAACAGTAAGCTTGAAAAGCTTGTGTCGTGAAGTGGAGTAGGTCGGATTTTACAATGTATTTTTGACCACTTCAGCATTTACCATTAGAGGCTTGTCAGTAAATGTTGAAGGTTTTCACGGTGTGCGATTACTATTGTTGCTTGATTTTTCGAAGAGGAAAACAATACCAGTACGAATGTCGAAACGTCGACCAAGTTTTTTTATATTTTTATTTTTTATATATTTTATTGGATACAACAGCTTTACAAAATATTTCATTAAAATATTATACATTTCATTTTTTATATTCCCAATTAAAGTATCTAACTATTGGCTGATACTCATTCAACACCATATACAACTTATAGATATATTGCAAGTAATGGACACAAATATAATACAATAATATAAACTAATTAAGTACTAAGTATTTAAAGAAAGGGATTACACACGGTTCACTCGAAAAACCAAGCAACAATGTCATTTACCGTTAGAAACAAACAAAGTTTTGTTGAGAATTATGTTTATTGATGATTGTTTTGAATGATCACATCTTCCGCGGCGAGTCATACCTTGGATCGGATCAGAGACAAAATAACCGAACGGTTCTTGGCACCACTCCAAGTGCCTCCGTGTTGACAAGAGAGCACACCCAGCGAGAACAAGACATTCTCATGTGTGAAATAAAATAATCAGAATGGGAAGCGGATTCCACTTTACATCTCACCTAGTGACTTTAAGCAGTTGATAGACAAAATATGTACTGGATAATATTATTCAACTTGGATCTACTTGTGCCTAGATTAGATCATGGGGACTTATGAAATGCAATGTGGTTTGTCATAGGTCTTAATTTTTCTCACTTTTTTTCAGCATTTTTGGTTGTTTTCTCCCATGTTCAAATTGTGTTTAATTGTTATCTTATTTCACTGTATTATGATTATTTTATTACACCTGTCAAGTGTGTAGAAAGACCACCACTACGATGGAGAGACGACCCAGCGGTGGATTTCTGAGATTACAAGAACTTGGAATCTATGCTTAGAAAGAATTCTCTAATTTTTTGGACACATCGCTCGTAGAGGGGGAGGTAGTCTCGAAAAGCTGAAATAATCACAGGACACGCCGGGACGGAGACCCAGAGGACGATCACTTTTGCGATGGAAGGACCAGATGACGCAGACTGTTGCCCCATCCATCTATAGGGCAGTGCATCTTGCCGAGGACAGAGCTGCGTGGCGGGGATTAGTCAGCCAACGAGTGTTTGGAGATCGTGACCCTCGATCAGCAGTGACGAAATAGACAAGAGAGCAAGAGAGAGAGAGAGAGAGATGCTAAGTAACTGTTTGTGCTAATAAATGAACAAATAAATAAAACATTGATAGTAGATGAATTGAACTATGTCACAAATATGATTTTTCTCTTATTTTTAAAATTAATCGATGGTTTAAAGCTTTTTAGGTTTAAGGGCATGGCACCAGGAATGACGTCACAGTCTTTTCCCACGGCATTAAGGTTCAAAATCGCGTGACAATCGCACGATAAAATGGTAAAAATAGCGTTTTTTCCATTTTTTGGGGTTAATTTTGCGTCTATCAAAAAACTTTTACGGGTATTCCCTAGATTTTAATGCATATTATCAGTACAACAAAAAAATTTTACTCCGCGACTTTCGGGAAACGAGTATCCGTCTTTCGGAAAAAAGGTCAGAGGTGTTTTTAAATTATTTTTTTGAGAAATCTATACAAGACATAAAAAATCTTTTACGGTTATTCCCTAGATAAAGGTTCAATGCATCTACCCTATTTTTTTCCGAAGAATATTTAGTAACGGTTGTCGAGATAGAAGGTCTCCCGTTTTCAGAAATTTTTGAAATGTCGGTATGCACACTCTAACACCAGGACGTCTGATTCAGATTGATAAATGAACTTTTATATTGCTCATACCATGCAATGATGTTGTACACGAATAACTACTCAAAATCAATCTATTTTGATAAATTATTCAATAAAATTTATTACAATTTCCACATAAATTAAAGTTGTTCAGTAATAAATATATCAATGTTAAATATTTCGTCTTGAAACAATAAAGTTCACGAGAATAATATGTCATATTGTGTAATTTATTATTTTCACACCTGCCTTTTTATTTGAATTAATATATTTTTTACGAATTTATTGCGATCAGTGTCAGATTGATCTATGTGTTAGAAAAAAACAAGATGGAATAATTCATTTAGATTATGTCACCATGAATATTAGGTAAGCAATACGTTTGAAATATTTTCTTTAAAAAATAATAGAATGACAAAAAATAACTTATGCCGATTGTGCACCAATGTTGCGTTTTTGCTGCTTTTTACTCATTTGTATTTTAGATATGTTTGGCCCAGTTGATAGCAACGCGTCCTTTTTTTTGATTTTGTAACCGAGTTGACTAGTTTTCTGATTTTTTAGCAGGGTCGAGAAAGTGTATTTTTCAGGACAAATATCTCGGTGACCTTACTAAATATGCTTTGTAAAAAAAAGTAGGAAAAAAAAACTGTTTTTTTTAAATAAAAATATCGCTCTTCGCGGGCAAAAAGAAGCTTTCTCGTGAATGTGCATTAAAATCTAGAGAATAAAAGTTTTTTTTAATGAACTGAAAATGTTTCATAGAAAACTTTTTTTTTTAAATATGATCATGCTATCGTGCACGCGATTTTGAACCATAAAGGCATGGGAAATTATTTCGAAATACTCATCCTATATATTTTCCTTTGATATATTCGTGTCTGAATTATAATATCATAATTTAACTATAATTTTTAATTGACTAACAATTTCATTTGAAATAATATCCGTCGCCCAGCACTCTTTAACCCGCCTATACTTTTTCATACATCGATGCATCTCTTTGATCTAGGATTTATTAGAGTAAAACTCGATTAAAATTAGCTTAGTCTTGTTTTCTTTTCGTGTAATATTAACCGGATGTAAAAAAAATAATACTAGCTTTTGCTACCCGGTTTCGTAATATTCGATATTTTAGTTATTTATTTTTTTTTTTTAATAGAAAGGATCTGGGCTTGCATACACAAACCCAAATACTTTCCTGCACACCTTGCACTAGGCTAAGAGCCTGTATCGCAAAGTGTGGAATACATCGCCAGCGCTGGGGTTTGAACCTGGCACCTCCCGCTTGAGAGACTGCCGCCTCAACCAACCGCGCCAACCATGTATTTTAACCAGATTTTTTAACCTAATTTCTTTGTCTAATTGTATTTTTGTTTTTGTATTTCTAATCTCATTGCAATAAACCCGCCATTTGAAAAATATTATTTTCAATAAAGATTTATTCATTTTTATTTTCACCACGATTTTAAACTACCGTCGTCTCTGTCTAAATTTTCCTCTTCAAATTTTAATAACTTCCCAATGTCCCAGCACCTTGAAATGTTGCACACATATTTGCTTTAGGTGACAGTTTAATATTGTACTACTGTTTTATCATAACACACGTTTCATATAGGATGACCGACACATACAACAGTATCTTCTCTAACCACATAGATGTGCTCACTATTACATCTCAGCGGCTCAAGAAACAGGTGCTGCAATGCTTACAGTCCAGGTAAACCCTTCCTGACTTCCCACTCACTCCCGAAAACCTTTCTTTCCCTCAATGTTGAGATATATAAGTTTTTAAGTATATATATGTGTGTACTCGTACATGTAAGTGTGGAATGGATTACTTTTCTGTGTTTGTGTTAGTTTGTCTAAAATCTATGTATGTATCTGTTCTATGTATGTATGCCTAAATTAAATAAATAAATAAATTGGTAAATTAAATTTTTACATACAAATATATAAATGCTCAATTGGTTTTTAATTTAAATATTTTATTTTATTGTATGTAATATTTTTATCATCGCTAAAATAAAATTATAGCAAAACAGTAATAAACATACTTAATAAAAGTAATTTAGATTTTAATTATATTTACACAACTTGGTTTATGAAGCGGTCTATTATCATAGTCTGCACTTTGAAGTTGACTATTACGGAACACTCGAAAAAATACACCTAAGGACTCGATATTTTTTTTTCTCGAATTTCTTTATCATATTTATTGTCACCCTTCCCTCGTCCAATGTTGAACATAGGCCACCCTTTCCGACTTCCACACTTCCCTATCCATCGCTAGTCTGCACCACTGCTGTCCTGCCACCTTTCTGATGTCATCAGACCATCTCGCCTGTGGTCTGCCTGGATGTCTGTAGCCGGTTCTCGGTCGCCATTCTAGGGTTCGCTTAGTTCATCTATCATCCGTAGTTCTTATGATGTGACCAGCCCAATTCCATTTTAACGATACCGTTCTATGTGCTACATCCGTGACCTTTAATTGTCTTGTCTCTGATCCACTCGTTTCGCTTTCTGTCCCGCAAGCTAATGTTAAGCATCCTTCTCTCTTATTAGATACAAATTCCATTCAACAAAGGTGGTACTCCTCAGACCCATATGTATGAGAGTGAAACGTGGGCATGGCAGAAGGAGGATGAACTAGGGTTGAATGCAGTGGAAATGAGATCGTGGGAAAACATTGAGAGATAGAATAAGGTATGAGGTTATTCGGGAGATGAGTGACTGTAAGACGGCAGTTGCGAATAAACTTAAACGGTTTGCCGTTTGGGCATGTTGAGAGAATGAATTATGACTTTTGAGCTTTTGCACTGTTGATCTTGTTCTTGTAAGTCTCGCAAGACCAAGACCAAGACTGATTTTGAAGATTCTCGACAGGCGAAGTTACAACTCTAAACTTTCATTGCTTAAGGTTCGACTTCCGACAGTACCACATATCCTTGTTGACATTTTGCAATGTCCAACAGTTCTCAGATAAAGCAGTACTGTGGGAAGATATAATATTATGTAAGTAATGGTTCCCGGAGAAAAACCCATAAGGATATTGTGAATAAATCCCAAAAAAGATAAAACCCTTAAGAAATATCCCCAACGTATTAAAGCCCAAACTTTCTAGTTGGATTCCAGTAGACAAATTGTTTATAAAATGTTGACTATTTTATTGTGTATCCCAATTTAGATCCGCTTTTTTGTTTGTCTAATTTCTAATCTATGAAAGTTCCTAACACACTGAAAGAATCATATGCTAATAGATACAATTAATTTCTTTTTCAAAATCCAATTAGATTTGATGAGCTTCTGTCCCTTGAGCATATTTCTAAAGGGCTTTCGTCTTTTTTGGGATTTATTCATGTACACGTTGAGCAAAATACCTATGGGTTTTTCTTCGGGAACCGTCCAGGAGTACTCACATAAAAGCAGTACTGTGGTACGATATAATATGTACGTAATATGGTGATAGCATTAGTCAGGTGCGGACTGACACAGTGATATATGACCGATTATATTAATATCGTGTATTATAAAACATTTAGCGAGAACTAACTTGATGAGGGATTAACTTCAAGATTTACTACATGGCGAAACATGGAAGTGTTACAGTCAATACTCCTCAACCCGTCATAAATTACTGTATTTAATATATTCTTTTATTTAATAGTGGCTCTAATAAATTCTTCTGTAAAATTATTTGTAAAATAAAAACACTGTTTTTTACTTCCACTATTTATTTTGAGTACATACACCAGAGATCTTTCAAAGCTAATGCTTAATCTTCAGTGGTTATCTATGAACTAGATATAGATAACCATTAACCACATAGATAACCACTGAAGATAAAGCATTAGCTTTGAATGTGGTTAATGGTTATCTATATCTAGTTCATAGATAACCACTGAAGATAAAGCATTAGCTTTGAAAGATCTCTGGTGTATGTACTCAAAATAAATAGTGGAAGTAAAAAACAGTGTTTTTATTTTACAAATAATTTTACAATGTGCTTCCATAAGGTTAAGCTTCAAATAATCAATAAATTAAATTCTTCTGTAATTAAATAATCTTGTAGGTGTTCGCATTTCACTTCTGTGGTTGTTATTTATTTTTTGTGTTAGCATTTTGATAAATTATTATTTACTTTCTATTTTGTGCCCTCACGTCACGTTCCCTGCAGACTAGGCAGAGAGAACACAACAAAACAAATAAGTTCGATCTTTTTTAATGTTTTCATTAAAAAATGAATAAATGTATCCTATCTCCATCATCCCGCGAGACAACGGAATTGAGTTGAGTTACAAAGAGAAAGAGAATTGTCATGATGTTGGCAACACGAATTGCAGAATATCAGATCTTTAGGGGAGGGCAGCTGCCCCCCCCCCCTAGAGATTAGAATAGGTATATACTTCTTCATACTAAATTATAAAAATCACATTATTAACACACATTTTCCCATCATATCATAAATTTTCAATATCAATTGTTTCATAAAAAAAATCACTATACCCATTTTTCTTTAAAAAAATTAGTCTGCGGCGAAATTTACTAAGGTTTCTATATTTAAAACCAAACTACATCTTAAAATTCTCTCATCTCAAAAAAAATCGCATGCGGTGCTATTTACGCGTTTTTCGTACTGTGTTAATACTTCAATTTTGGCTACTCCCCCTAGCTCCAAAGCTGGCGACATCCATACCTGTTAGGGAATAAGAAAAAATGAGTAAAAAAAGGAAAACGTAGAAAACATTTAACAGTGTAAGTTACAAAGGGACAAACATACATTTTATATGCTGTACTTCTGGATGACAAGATGGCGGTAATGTATAATATAAAATGGTGGTAGCGCATGCGCAAGGCAGATATAATTTCCATATTGTTGAGAGACGAGTAACATAAAATAAATTACATAATACATATAGTGTTACCACATCACTAAATAAATAAATAATAAATTATTTAATACACTTTTGTGATGTATTGTGGGAAAATATTCGCTCATGGTGGTATTTAAGGCTCCCGACCCAACTATGACGTCACGGTCATTTCCCACGGCATTAAGGTTCAAAATCGCATGAACAATCGCACATGAAAAAATGGTAAAAATATCATTTTTTCCATTTTTTGGGATTAATTTCGAATCAATCAAAAAATCTTTTAAGGTTATTCCCTAGATAAAGGTTCAATGTATCCACTCTATTTTTTCCAAAGCATATGTAGTAACGGTTGTCGAGATCTAAGGTCTCCAGTTTTTAGAAATTTTTGAAATGTCAGTATGCGTACTCTTAAGTACTTATTTTTACATACACGCAGTATTCACTGGTTACCCAATTATTAAGATATACACGTATGTATTGTAATGGTATATTAGTATTAGTGCCAAAATGTGCCAGTCAAAGTCATTAATTAGAACAAAACAAATTACTATTTCACATAGTGTTCAATACAAAGTATCTAATAATACAGTAAGATACAAATTAATGTAAACATAAAACAACATTGGTGATGGATTTACGAGAATTCCTCACAATTAGCTACTTACTAATGTATCCACTAAATATTACTAACATGCATACTTATTATATTATACTTCATTTTAACTTTGTACTAATTTTATTCTCTAATAAGAATGAGGAAAATGTACGAGTATAATTTGGTAATTGATACGAACAATATCTTAAATTGGTAACATTATGAAACTGATCTATCTATCTATACATACCCTCACGCTATCCTTACACACACTTCTAGCCTCCGTCACATTCATGCAATTTGTCATAATAATATAAGCTCTTCGATTTCATTTACTCAAAACGCGTCCATCCTTGAGGATCTGGTCGACATGATCGGACTAGGTCAATCTCGGGCGGCCGCGTTTCCTCACCCCTCTTCGCTCATTCAAATATATCTTTTTTGTCATCCAGTCATCTTTCATTTCTATAAATATGCCCGAACCACCTTAGTTTATTCACAGTTTATGAAAATGATGAAGGTTATTATTTTTTTTTATCATAGGGATGGAATATAACAGAGTGTCACAACTCCCATTTTTATCGTTCCGCGCTTAATCCAATATGTTGAAAGTGAAGTTGGACAAAATACTTATTTAAAACTTATTTTCGAATGATTCGCTTACACTAGCAACTATTTCCAAAATAAATGCGCTTTTAGGTAGTTGCTCCAAGTTGCGGAGCAACTGTTGAAAGTAAGAAAAAAGTACGAAATATACGAGATAATACGAGTTGCCGAGCAATTATTGCTCGAAAAATTGCCCGTGTTAGAGTACCTTTGGTGGTTTTTTTTCTATTCTATGCGAAAACGGTTCAATCTCGAGAGACCAAAGTTATTAAATTAGAAAATTAAACTCAAATTAATGTTAATGTCGTCTAGGATTATTTAAATGCTATATAAATACTTCTAAGACGAAATATGCTTCCTAACTTCACGTGAGTGCTCCATACTGAGATGTTGGCTTTCAAAATGTGGTACTGCGCACGTTTTTAACCTCTCTACCTTATCTTGAGGAACTGAATCACAAATAGCAGGTAATAGATAGATAATTGCCTTTTTAGATACACGTAGGTACCTAACCAACTAAGCAATTTGTACTTCCGGATTTTTGATGAGACGGCAGTTTTAAGAATGTGTTCCTAACATAACCTATCTAATGATTTCTTTGATGTGTTTTTTAGTAATTTATAGCCAAATATTAACGTTTTATATCATGTTTTACATAATTTATTAAGTTCGTCTATGTTTATTTATACATAAACACGTATATTGTGCAAAAACATGTAGTTTAATAGAATATTTGGATATAAGGAAAATAAATTGAAATTCGTCTAAGATTTTTTGTATGTTACTAACTAGTGTAGGCTTTTTGACCTAAAAAAAAAAATCTACAGTACCTACCCACGAAAATTGACTGGAAAAAATTAAATGCGTTTTTACCACGATTTTATTTAGTTTCATCTATTGTCGTCTGCGTTGTCATTTTCCTCCTCTGATTTATGTAATTTGTAATTGTAATTTATGACAAATTGCATGAACATGGTGGAAGCAAGGCGTGTGTAAGGAATGGACGGTCTGGTGTTTTGTCATCTCTGCCTATCCCGCAGGGATTGCAACGCAAGGGGATAGACAGAACTTGCATGAAACTTTGTAATTCTATAGGAATCGAGTGGCGAACCGAATTACCAATATTTTGGCTAAATTATAGGTACTTCTGCATCTGAAAAACTGAACGTATGCCTAATTGATTTCGAATCCGAAGGAATTTCCAAATATTGTAATTCTAGGACAGTCAACTTTTAGTCAATACTTTCATTCATCACTGTCTTCAGTTTTTCAGTTTCAAGACGATGCTTTCAGTATTGGCTGAGAAAACGATATGACCATGACGCCAAAGCAGAATGCCTCTTACTCGTAAGTGATCAAACTAACCCAGATGACAATTAGTCAGTTATGAGCCTGATGGAAGTCCATCCTTTACTGTATACCAGTTGAGATAACTAATACATTACATTGACCATTGACTTAGTAATGTGCTCAGGAATTGGTGATATAAATATGTTGGTAGGTTTACATTGGTATGTATTTATTTGAGTCATTAAACATTATTTAATATGATTAATAATTCATTACAGACAATATATTGTGAAGTGTAAATATGACATTAACATCACCATACAGACAATACATAATTTATCAATTTATTTATTTATTTATTTATTATACCTACTATAAATATTAAATGCCAACACAGGTACGTATTTCGGTTTAAACAATCCATCTAGAATATCACTACAATATGAGGTAACCAGACACATGTGTGCGTCTGAATTACCCCATGAACCTATCGTATGTAAATCTTCTATACAGGCGACAGTTTAGGAGTTATTCAACAACAGTTGATTGGAAAAAAATTGTGTATTCCTGAAAAATAAAATATGGCCCTATATGTGCTTATGTGTTGAGGTAGAAAGCAGTATATTTGCTCAATCGGCGCAGAATTTCAAATACTTTTGATTTTTTTTTTTTTTTATGAAATGAAATGCCATTTTGATGGATTTTCATAACGATTTTATAAAATTTATAATATATGATGCCAAAACGAGTGGTAATAATGTGATTTTATCATCAGTGTCTATCATTTCGTATGAAAAAGTTCTAGACGAGGGGATGGGGGGGGCTGCCCCCCTAACGACGCCCATGACTACGTATCTATTTAACCGTACCTACATTTTGAAAATCTTAAAGAAAAATTGGAACAATAAAATTAGAGATGTACGGTCCTGTTATTCGAGTTCAGAGTTCCTTTAAGAATACATCGGAAAGCAAGAATCGCTGTGATCTGCATTGCGATGACACACTATGGACATTGTGCCTGCATTCCTCAAGTATCAGAGACTATAGTAGTGTAGATCCTACAAAGGGATTTGAATAATAATTAATCGTTGGTCCGCCAGACGTCCTGGGAGATCTCCAATGTCAAAATAATTAATCATATTGAACAATAATACGTTCATTCATACAATAACAGGTACACGATAACAGAAATATGAGCAAAAAATCATAGCATGTTATTTTAATACCTGTTATTTTAACTAAAAGTGAGACACGATATATACTTAACTGTTACTCTGAGACTGTGATAACAGTAACAGATATAACAAGTAGTTATCAACAGTTATACGGCAAAGGATGGACTTTCCATCTACGACATGTAGAAAATTCCGATGTTCTCACAAAACATAAATTGTGATTTTCAAAAACAATCTAGTAACAGCTATTTTAAAAGCTATAGTGAGTCCAGTAGGTAACAGATAATACTGGTGTAAAAAGCAAGATCAACGTATAAAACAAAAAGTTGAAACCGAGATAATCGCGAAAAACTTCTAGTATCGCCCATATAACTCCATACATTTGGGTGGAGTAGGGAGGTTGGAATTGGAAAACAGGGGTTGCGTATGGAAACTTAGTTTTTAATGATTGAAATAAATGTATTTAATGTTGAAATACCCATTTTGATAAAAAAAAAAAACTCAAAATATCTAAACTTGGCTTATACGTGGTTTTTGCTATGACGGCAGAATATTTATTAAACAGTGCTCTAACGGGGAGTGTTTCTTCGCTATTTCGCGATATTACAAAAAAGCATGACGTTATCGGTTGAAAGTCCAATCTGAGTAATATGCGTTGTAGCGATTTCGCAGCGTGAAGTGACAGACAAAGTGCCACTTAATTCTGCCTGGCATAATTCATGAACTAGTAATCTTACCTGTGACTGCTATTTATACACACGTCTAGTTATTTGCAAATTGTAGGCATACTATTTGACTACATAATATATCAGTACCTATTTACATTTATCGTGAACTGAGATGGTTTGTATTGCACATAGAGAAATATTATACCCATGAGCTATATTTTATGAAATTTCGAATGAATAATGTATGTAGGACAAAAATCTAATCGTTTTTGTCTTGATCTACAGTAAAAGAGGATCTATTGGACGGAAATTTTATGAGAAGGTGGACTGTATAGGATTCCCGGGTTGTAGAAGTGCCACCAAATTTTTTTGAGATTTTTTCGAGTGTCCTGTACTTCCAAAAGATATTTCACACCTATTTCAGAAATGCTTTTTTTTTTACATATATTAAGATATGGTATAGTAGAAGTCTGTGCATGGTTAACTCAATTTTGCCTAAAGGAAGGTTGTGGGTTCGAATCTTAGTGCTGACAACGTATTCTCGAGTTTACAGCACAATGATGAAAGTATAATAAGGTTTGTAAAGAGTTTCTGTCTTTCGGATAAAAATCAGAGGAGTTTTTCACACTTTTTTTTTAGATATCTACCGAGACATAAAAAATCTTTGACGATCATTCCCTAGATAAAGATTCAATGTATCTACTCTATTTTTTTTCAAAGCATATTTAGTAACGGTTGCCGAGATCTAAGGTCTCCCGTTTTTAGAAATTTTTGAAATGTCAATATGCCTACTTTTAACTAGTAGAATATTTAATGCCCCCGCCACACGCTCGTGAGCCACCACGAGCCAATGTTGTTCATGAGTAAAAAGGCGTCAACGCTCGGTTACGTACGCGTTAAGACAAACGTTCCATCCACACTCCTTTTTACTTACGAACACCAAAAGCTCGTGGTGGTTCACGAGCGTGTGGCGGGGACATTATAATTTCTTCCAGCAAACCTTCAACAACAACAAGAACAAGTCTACCATCATTGAGATAAGATAAGAAATCGCAGTTCTGCGATAAGTTCGCCCTAGTGAACAACGTTTTATAATCTGTACTATGTCCATTTTGTATATTTATATGACGTGTTTGTTGTTTACTTTAAGTTTAAATAAATAAAAAAAATAAACCAGCCGCGTTGACTGGACTTTTTTATATAACGGGGTAACATCAATGTAACAAAAAAATGTAATTAAGCGTCTATCGGTGTGTACCAGCGACATAATATACACATACTACCTAGACAGAGTACTCAATGCTAGAAGTGTAATAAAACTGATTTGACAGTTTTTGGGCAACGGTTTCGAAATTTTGCTCTCATAGTTAAAAACTGTATTAGTTTTAACGTTATTTAGGACTAAAACGATAGTTTTAAAGATTTTTTAGTTTTTATTATTGATATCTTGTTAATAAGGTGAGTTTTGCGACTCTAAAATACCAAAAAGTGCCGAGCGTGAAATTGCGTCACTTCCTTTCTATTGAAAGTACATAGAATCAGACCTCTAGTACTTAATATGAAATCTCTTCGGTGTGTACGCACTAAGTGTCATTTAATGATTTATAGAAGAATTTATTTAGTAACTCACTATTGGTGGAGGACAGGGAATGGGATGATTTGAAATGAATTGAATTTAAATGTGATTAATTACAAATTAAATTAACTAAAGCAATTCAATTATCGTGTCTGAATCTATTATGTTACTTCTTATTACAAAATACAGGATGTTCTGTTGAACGCATGATAATCAACAAAATATTTTACTTGAAAGCAACGAAATAAATCACCTTTTTGCACTTCTTCCTACTGTTTTTTCTATAAATTTTTACCTAGAGGGCATTTTCTATATCTTGGCAGCTGGCGGAGGTTAGCTGCAGGTGGAGTTCAAGATTGTATTGTTGGTAGCCCTGATTGTCAAACCTTGTCATAAGAGTTGTCAAAGGTTCGCAATATTCTCACATTGTATCTTTATAAGTAACCTACAATGCCGAAAATATTACAGAGCAGCGCTAGATAAATAAGTTTAAAGGCAAGATAGTTTCGCGAGTTGGAGAAAGAAAAAAATACTCCGATTATCCCTTTGAACCGCCATCACAAGTTTGAAAAATCTCTCTTTCTCTCTCCGACGGCGCTACAGCCCACATCGAGCCTTGGCCTCCCGAAACATTCGCCTCCAACTCCTCCTGTCCTCAGCAGCAGGTGAGGTAAAAAGCTAGTTAAAAATCCCGTTTAGAGAACTTATCCATACCTACTCATTTTAATGGAAGACATACAAGCCCAACCGAACACCATGTATATTCACAAATAGATACGTAGGTACGCAGTATGTGAATAGTATACACTTATATGAGTGAATATAGATTGAGTAAGTATACCTACATTATATTACAGTGTACATAGTGTATACTTACATATATAAGAATGTAGTATTTAATTTAGACGCATGTGTGATCACATTTTTTTGTATTATTTTTTGTCGTACTGTACATTACAACTAATATTCCATTAGGCGTGTTGATCGTTTAATAATTTATTATTGAGAATGTGTCTCCGTCTCTTCCAGCTAACCTTTTAAGAGTAGGCATATTGACATTTAAAAAATTTCTTAAAAACGGAAGACCTTAGATCTCGACAACCGTTACTAAATATGCTTTGGAAAAATTAGAGTAGATACGTTGAACCTTTATCTAGGGAATCTCCGAAAAAGATTTGTTATATTTTGTACAGATTTCTAAAAAAAAGTGAAAAACATCTCTGATTTTTTTTTCGAAAGACAGCAACTCGTTTCCCTAAAGTCGCAGAGAATTCTTTTTGTATTGATAATATGCATTAAAATCTAGGGAATGACCGTAAAAGCATTTTGATTGAAGCCAAATTAAACCCAAAAAATGGAAAAAACACTATTTTTACGATTTTGAACCTTGATGTACCTTGATGAACCGTGATGAACCTTGATGAACCATGGGACACGACTGTGAGGTCATAGTTGAATCGCGATTCTTAATACAAATAATGTATGAACAATATCTTACAATCAATTTGACTTTTCAACGTTCCTCGTGGGAACACAGAGAGGTGACAAAGCCTTGCCATTTCAGGCGGTTTTTAGAAATGCGTTTCGTGAAGGTTGAGCGTTTGAACCGAAGGTTTCTGTTGGAAGTTCATATTAAAATGAAACACAATAGTTAGTATTTCTTACATACTTTTATTAAACAGGCGACTATACTTTACGGACACTGTCACACAAACGTGATTGCAAACTAGTCTATCTATCTATACTCTCACGCCACGTCCCTTGCAGGGCAGGCAGAGAGAACAGTGCGCCAGACAGCCCTATCCTTACACACACTCCTAGCCTCCCTCACATTCATGCAATCTGTCATAGACACTCTCCGATTTTTTTTACTCAAAACGCTTCCATCCTTGAGGATCTGGTCGACATGATCGGACCAGGCCAGTCAACGAGTTATGTTCATCTACTTTTAATGCATGCAGCATGCGAGTGCAGTATGTATTTATATATTTACATAAAAGGGTGCAGGACAGGACATAGGTATGTAGGTATGTAGACGAGAGAGGTGAACATTGATAAATAAGAAAAAGGAAGATATGTTTGATATAGCCATAAATAACCACATCTGACGAATCTGGCGGCCGGGGTGGGGACGCCGGGGGAACACGCGTCAATGGGGCAAAAGGGGAAATAATAATATTGTAAAATAAACAAAACGTGTGTATATATCTACGTGGCTGTAGTAGGTAAAAGTTAGCATGCATCAGTTTAAGAACGGTTTCCGTAAGAAAAACGAAAAAATGACGAAAAAACCCCAAAAAACAAAAGGCCTTTGGAAATATGCTCAATCATTAATTAAGAGTATGCATACAGACATTTCCAAAATTACTAAATATGCTTTGGAAAAAATAGGCTAGATGCATTGAACATTTATCTAGGGAATAAACGTAAAAAATTGTAAAAAAACACCTCTGATCTTTTTTACGAAAGACGGAAACTTGTTTCCCGAAAGTCCCGGAGTAAATTTTTTTTTGTACTTATTCATCTGGTTTTATTCATCTTGAGCTTCTTTTAGCTTTTTTCCAAATCATCCAGAAAATGTGTTTTCAAGGTTGTTCTTCTATTTATGAAATTGGGGAAATTTTTGAGGTGAAAGTGTTTTGTGATGGATTGGAATTTGGTGAATGTTTTCTTCAAAACTAAAGGGTGTCGTACTGGAAACACCTATTGAATATAAATAACATATCAATTGATATTTATTGGTCTATAATCTCTAAATGGTATAAAAAATGTGAGGGGAGGCTACTCCACAACCCAAGCCGCGAATCCTATGGGATCCGACATAAATTAAAAGAAGTCTATTGCGATCTCTGATGCCGACTTACTCCACTTCACGACACAAGCTTTTCAAGCTTACAGTGAAATAGAGACTCAGACTCATAATTAAAAAAATATGTTTCTAATTTATTGTTGCAATAATTTATTATATCATTTAATACTGTAATTATTACAACTTTACGTAAAGTTTGAGTTCTTCAAGTTTCTGGTATTAAACTGACTTTCGACAAACTCCTCTGTCCCAATAATATAATACGTATTTGGTACAGCGATGTTGATTAAATAGGTTGCAAAAATTAATTATTTAGTACAGAATGTAGCCGTTTATCCCGCGCGCCTCAGTCTCCAGTTATTTATAAGGTTAATTTTGTTTTAAGTCACCTGACATATGAGGTAATTTATTGCCTCGGACTATCCACCTTACTGTATCCCAAGCCCAACTAAACTACTATACCAACATACACACCGTGACCGGATAAAAACTCATATGAATATTGCTCAACATGAATAAATCCCAAAAAAGACGGAAACCCTCCAGAAATTTGCTCAAGGGACAAAAGCTCAAATCTAATTGGATTTTGAAAATAAAATTAATTGTATCTATTAGTATACGATTTCTTTCAGTGTGTTAGAAACTATTATAGATTAGAAAATAACCAAATAAATAAGCGGATCTGAAATGGGATAGACAATAAAATAGTCAACATTTTATAAAGAATTCATCTACTGGAATCCAACTAGAAAGTTTGGGCTTTTATCCCTTGAGCAAATTTCTTAAGGGCTTTTTCATTTTTGGGATTTATTCATGTTGAGCAATATTCACATGAGTTTTCATCCGGTCACGACCAACATACACACACTGCCTGCATATTTTATCTATCTATCCATCTATACCATAATACTACTGACATTCTCAATACACTTATAAATATATTCGACCCATTTGGTATCAAAAGCAGTAATCTGTCGATTTGGCGTAAATTGAATTCTTCTTCTTCTCAGCCGTTTTGATTCCACAGCTGGACATAGGTCTCCCCTTTGACTTTCCACAGATTTCTGTATTAAGCATGCTGCATCCAGAGATTCGCCTCACATCGCCAGACCATCTTGCCTGAGGCCTTCCTATGCTCTTTCACTCATTCTAGGCTGCCATTCGAGAATTTTTTGGTCCATCTAGAATCGGGGTATCTGGCACCGTATCCTGCATAACTCCATTTTAAGGCAGCTGTCCCTTTTTACTACGTCGGTAACCGGTATACTGAGTTGAGAATGTGGAAATGTTCCTCTTCTAAGGCTCTCTAAACTTGTCCGGAAGTTCTGAATTCAAAATCAGGGTAATAGTGAATTCAGAGAGAGATTTTGGTCGGAGCTTTTTTTGCAAACGGTCGATTCAGGTAACTGAACGTCCGGACGTGTGTGGGGAGCCTAAAGCCACATATTTTAAGATTTTAATGTTGGATTTCACCAATTTTTAAGGTGAGGAATAGCGGAGATAGAGGTTTTGTATGAAAATTAATTAAAAGTGGCTCCTATCTCCCCTATTCCTCACCTAAGTAGTTGGTGAAATCAAGCATAAGACTCGTTCTCAGAATCATGACGTCAATAAAATCAAAAATTGACCGGTTATTTTCAACGTATCTGGCCAGCTAGAGGGGTAGGTGTGTACTGGGTAGTTATAACGAACTTATAAACTGAAATACAGAGGTTATGGAGCTAAACACTTAATGATATAATTTAGTTTATAAAATTACAAGGCGGGGGTGAGTGGATTATTATTACAAGATTAAAATAATATTAGGGTGTGAAAATTAGAGGGTGGACGGAGGGACAGTTTATGATTTATATACAATTTGTATGATTTACTATTATTCTATTATAATTAACTACAAATTTTGTTTTAGATCAGGTACGAAACAATCTATACTACATTTTTACCAGATTTTATTTAACTTCACTGTAGTGTTTTTCTAGATTTTTAGTTATTTTGTCTGTGCGCAAATCCTTGTTCAAAAATAGTTTTTTCAACCACTTGTTGACTACTTAGAGAATAGTCCAAGAGCCCGCGAAAAACCGCGAAGAGGGACCTTTTCGGGGGGGGCAGGGGGGTTGCGGCAATAGGCAACCCTAGTGCGATGTAATACCCTATTGGTAAGCTATCATTTATACCACATTTCGATCTAAAAACAGATACGTCATAATTTAAGCAGCGGGCTCTCGGACTAGAATGGGGACTTTGCAAACGTACTTAAACTCGGTGGCAGTACGATCCTATGCAAAAATGGGTCAGCATTCTCCAGAGACAAAAAAAGATGTAAAGCGTTTCAAGGGGATCTGAGTGTCGTGTGGGGTCAGTGTGGTATCATATGAAAGGGCGTTGGAAAATAAATCCAGATCGTAAGTCAGATGTTGTCCAGCTCAAGTCTCGGAAAACACCGAGCGATCGAGAGGATCCAGTCACTCCATATCGCCGTGTTTGGTATCTCACGAAAGTGTTTCACGAGTAGAAGTCACATCTTGTTACAAATTTTGATTCTGTCTATTCTTGGTGGGAGGCGCCATCGGAATGAAGGAACTCAAGCACCCCGGCAGGGCATCCATGGTATCATTTGGAAGATCGCGAAAAACGGATGTGAAGTCGCAAAATCTTGATATCAATTTTTTTTACGATTACTAATTACAGCATAATATTTTTAAAATTCCAGAGTCGAGATGTATGAAGAAAAACGATGTGGTAATAAGTTGACCTTTGTGAGGTCTTGTACGTTCATATAAATACCGATATATTTCTCTACAGAAGGGGGGGGATGTCCCCTCTGCCCCCCCTTAACCCCCCCTGCTGATGCCACATAATTGATGAGCAACATTTCGCTACCGATATGAAATATATTTTTTCTAGAACTTTTTTACTAAATTTTATTATATTTCCATCATAACGATTGGGTTAAGTTGTTCAATTATAAAAAGGGTGTTAATGTCTGTGGTGTTTCCTTGACAGACTAATAGTAATAAATATATAGGTACTTTCTACAAACACACCTCCAACTTACTCTATTAATAATATCATGCGTTACGATGAATTATTTTATGATTGCTCTATAATTTGTTACCCCCTAGTGATGGACGTCGTTCATAATAAAACATCGAAATCTTTAATTGATTTTTTTTTGGTTTACAAATTATTCATGTAAAACGTTGAATTTTTTTCTACATTCCGTGCTATATACAATGCAGTATTCCTACAACAGTGTAGAAGAATTAAGGATGAACATTGTCGGGCTTACGATCGACCTTGGATTTGACTTGAGAAACATTCGATTTCGAATTCCAGCCGGGGTGAACTGAAATGGAGAATGTTTCTCGAGTGTAAAACGTCGATGTAACTTTCGTATATTGAATACAAGATATTTCCAATTTTTTTATTTACTTCGTCTATCGTTGTCTAAATATACATTTACCGCATCAAATTTTAAGACTTTCCAATGTTCCAGCACCTCTAAATTAAGCACACATATTTGCTTTAAGTGACAGTTTAAAATAGTAGTACTGTTTTATCATAAACACGTTTCAATTGGTAAGTTCTAAATTTTTTTATTTTTTGTGTGAAAAATATTATTAATTTATATTATTTAAATTAATTATTTAAATTATCTTGTTGTTCTTAATCTCCTGATCATCTAATGTAATAATTCTTAACTCTTCTTTCGTTGCTTCCTTCATTTTCCCTTCCCTTCCATTCTTCCTCTTCTTCCTCCTATTCCCATGGTTCCTCATTCCCTACATTGACTGTATCTGTTCCATGTGCATTAATTAATAAATAAATAAGCGGGGCTCTTAAAAAGATCCTCTGAAATTAATAGATAGCTTATACGATTTATTTTTTAAATGATAGTAAGCATGTATTATGTATGGAAAATTACGCGAAAATCTCTGGCTACGCATTACAATAAAGAGTCGATTTGAATACATAGAATTGGACGTTGGGTAAAATTTTCGATGTTCACCTCATCGATTAAACTCACTGCGTATAATTTCCATCCCTTGAATAGGGTGATTGAGATTAAATCACTTTATTAGCGAGGCGAGTTGTATAATAATAGTAGCATGTACTTGTACGGCAAAATTGAACTACCCTACTTTCTTACATAAACTGAAGGTTAATAATACCTATTAATAATACCTTCATAGAATTATTAGGTGTCTTTCTATCTATACCCTCGCGCCAGGTCTCTCGCAGGGTAAGCAGAGAGGACAAAACGCCAGACAGCGCTATCCTTACACACACTTCATTCATGCGATTTGTCATACACGCTCTCCTATTCCTTCTACTCAAAACGCGTACATCCTTGAGGATCTGATCGACATGATCGGACCAGGTCAGTCTCGGCGGTCGCGTTTCCTCACCCCTCTTCGCTCACATCAAATATATATCCTTCATTCTCTCAACATGACCAAACCATCTTAGTTTATTCTCTTTCATTCTCGTCACAACACCAGTCTTGCAGTCACTCATTTCCCTAATAACATCGCTCCTTATCTTATCTATCAGCGTTTTCCCACACATGCTTCTTAAAGACGTCATTTCCACTGCATTCAACCCTGATTCGTCCTTCTTTAGCCATGTCCAAGTCTTACTAGCATACATTAGGTGTCAAAGTAAAAAAAAAACATAGTTTTTCGATGGTTACAGACGAGCTACTTACAACCCTAAAATGAACTCAAGACGACCGCGTTCTGCTCTAAAACGAGAGGTACAGTTCAAATCTTGCTGCCAACCTATTCATACTCTATTATCCTATGCACACTGGTTGGCGATGAGCTGTCAAGCCGGTCGGTGCTATTATATAATGCAATAAAATAAAATAATAACAGCACACCTGTCGCTGGTTGCTTTCATTGTGTAGAATTCTGCCATAAAATGGTTGGATGGATTTTTGACAATGAAGCTCAGAATTAAGGTCCTATATGCTGTCATCCGGCTTCGGCGCCCTGAATTGTTCTCAGCCAATACTGAGAAAATCGTCTTGAAACTAAAGACAGTGATAGATGAAAGTATGGACTACAGATTGGCTGTTTTAGAATTACAATATTTGGAAATCCCTCGAATAAAAAAATATTCCGAATGTACCCCTAAAATTTACGGGATCTGAGTATTTTCCGTTAAGTTTTTCAGATACGAAAGTATAATTTAGCCAAAATACTGGTAATTATAATCTCAACAAATTGGCTGTTTTAGATTTTTTAAATTGTTCCCAGGCTCTTCTTAAAAAGGTAAAAATCACATTGTCGCTTACGTTATTCTGATTTCGCGCTAACATTCTCACACAAAATTTGAAAAAATTTAAAGCGAAAATAGAACGATTTTTGCTCAGTGCATTAATTCCAATAGCAACCGTTGAAATATATTCTACCCAATAAACATTTCGGAAAACGTGTTGGAAAATTAACATAACGGCAATAAGGGCGGTTATGTCTTAACAGATCTAAACGAACACGCAGCCTTGAATGACGAACGGCCATAAATCTTGTGCATGCAAATTTGACTCTTCGTGTTTGCCGTTTCACTATTTTTAACATATTTTTGTTATAATACCTATTATTAAACATGCACTTTTATACATGATATAGTAACGCTGATCACTCACTGACTCTGTAACGCTCGTATTCCATCTATTGAAATACTCAAATATGGCAGTGCTCATACTTAATAGGTTTAAGTAGACAATAAAATCACACAGCAAAAAAATAACACTCGAAAAATTCTTGCGGAAAAATCACACAAGAATAAAAAACAGATTTTTAATTTCATTCTAAATTTATTATACGTATCTACCTGTGATTTGGTCGCTATATTAATATAAAAAAAATGTAACGGTAGATTGGATGTCTAGATTATTAAAAATTAACTACTTATAAAATATTATAGTCTCTTGTAAATCAATGTGACGGAAGCACAAAGTGTGTGTAAGGATAGGAAAGTCTGACGATCTGTTCTCTCTGCCTACCCCGCCAGGGATGCGGCGTGAGGGGATAGAATATATAAATTATTAATAAATTTGGAATAAAATTGTGTAAAGTATATTTTTTCAACATGTGGGATTTTTTCTGCGAGATTTTTCCTCGTGTTATTTTTTCCTGTGAGATTATTTCCTGACACCTACGAGTACATATATCAATAGATAGTCTAAATACATTATTTATAAAGTACGCGAATTTTCGCTTTTCATTTCATCAAATAGTATTGCAAAATCTGAATATTTGAAATGGATAATATAATTTGTGAAAAGGTCCGAGTATGTGCTTCCAAAATATAAATTCATAATAATATTGTCTTTAATAAGATGTGCTATTTAATGGGTGTAAGATGTGCTATTTTTAACACTAAACATCAATTGTTGAGAGGTTGGTGAAATGACAGATATAAAAATCTAACGATTTTGACGCTATTGTGCCAATAAATTGACTTGATTTTGAATTCGTATTTATTTATTATAACACAAACGGCCATACGGCCTTTGAAAAATACAAAATATAATCAAAAACAATAAAAATTTCTCACAATTGGTAGTATAAGCGAATGCAGTACATGGAGTAAATGGAACATTTAAATTTATATTAGGAAGAATTTATAACAATCGTAAAAAAAATATTACTTAATATGGACAAAACTATACAATAAAAACAAAATATGACTGTAAAATATTCATATGAAAATCAAAAAGAAAAAAGTCAAGAAAGAAATAAATATAAACAAAAAAAAAAACGTACAAAACATAAAAAAAAAACAATACCAGAAAAAAAAATAATAAAGATCTTGAAAAAAATTGTGACAAAAACAAATCAGACATGATTGTAAGATATGATATTGTAAGATTGTATGGACTTGTATTGAATTATGACTTATATCTAGGAGTGTCGAGTATGTCAAGTAATTTTCAAAATCTATGGGTTCAGTACAGGCTGAGCATTCCAAATTTGAATAAAAAAAAGAACAAAATTCAAATTAACACAACAACCAAATTACAGTATTGTACAATAAATCGTATACGAAATGCATTCAATGCATCGTCCTATTATCATGTAATATGAATGAGAATGAATTCGAAATTTGAATTCACCAATGGAAACAACTCAATCAAAATCGTATAAAACGATCGTACGAATAGATTGTATGCATTTCATCACATTATTCATACAATAATTATCATACACGCGCGCGCTATGAATGCATACATATCAAATTTGTATTTTTTTTTCTATAAACTATTTAAATCTCGTTTTGTTTCTTGAGTTTTTTTCTTATTGTTGTGGTTTTCTTAGTATTTTGAAACAAATCTTAGAAATATTGAAATCTAATCTTACAATCTATTGGTTTACGCCACGATAATTTCCCGCGACAATAAGGTTCAAAATAGCGTTTTTTTTTCTTTCAAAAAACTTTTACGGCCTTTTTTGGATTTTAATGCAATTTGTTTAAAAAAAAAAACCGCGACTTTCGGGAAACGAATTGCTGTCTTTCGGAAAAAAGATCAGAGGTGTTTTTCACATCTTGTTTTGAAATCTATAAAAGATATAAAAAATCTTTTACGGTTATTCACTAGATAAAGGTTCAATGTATCTACTGTATTTTTTCCAAATATTTATTAAGGTTGTCGAGATCGAGGTCTCCCGTATTTATAAATTTTTGAAATGTCAATATGCCTACTTTAAAATTTACAAATGGAATAGTCATATATAAAAATACACCAAAATAGAAACGTTAATTGCTGCAAATACACATATTTATCGTTTTTTTTTGTCAAAAATTATTGTACGAATTTTTTAAATGGGGCGCTAAAATTCTTTTCTTATTTTCTGTTAAAAAAAATCATTGAAATGTTACTATAACACATACGATTTGGACATCTCCGTTAAATTTCCCTAATACAATGCGCATACATTGACCTCAATTTGTCAAATTTGCCAAAAACAAGTGATAAATTTTAACGACATCTGGGGTACCTACCGATTATTTATTTATTTATTGCAAAACTATCAAACGATTTCCTTTGACAGACGGTTAAATAAATACATATGTAAGTAGGTAACGCCAATTTAATTCTATTACATAATATACGCATATTTTGGCAACGTTTTTTAACGTATGATAAAAAGCCATAGAATTAGGAATGGTACCCATATCTAAATCTTTAAACAAAGTGTCCGGACTGACTGACTGACAGACTCACTCACCAAGGCAGAGAGAGCCCAAACGGCTAATCCTAGAGAATTGAAATTTTGAAGACAAGTAAGTAAAGACCTTCCACTGAGAAGGTATTTTTGGAAATTCCGCCCCTAAGGGGGTGAAAAATAGGGTTGAAAGTTTTTTTCAATTTCGTTACTCGTAATTTTTTATACGCATTAATTATTTACTACAATCGTAAACTGCAATGAAATGATATAGATAGTGCAGGATAACATTTTGATAGGTAAACCGAATATTTAGAGAAATACATACATACATAATAAAAAAAAAACACGTATAAATAAAAGCGTGACAATTCACACTGATTAAATTAACTCGTTGAAAATAAATGCTTTAAAATATGTTACGTTTTTACTGAGCATTTATTTTGAAATAAGCCAAATGCAGCTATATAGCGCCGCAGGATTTTTTTGTGGGTGATGGCTATTGGATTTTCAATAAAGTTAGTTTTTTTTTAGTATTAATTAAAAATCGGTACTTTGACTGGTCATCGCGGGTAAACTGCTAGTCTTGTGAAAAATTGAAAATTATTGTAAGGATTATTTTTATCATTGACCACCATCTCTTACCATATTCCTTAAAAAAAGGAAAAAACCGCGTGGGGGCAACCCTGTGGCAATGTATGTGACCATAATATAACGTGTAAACAATCATTTAAATCCTATTTCGATTAAAAAACAAGTAGGTCATTTTTTAAGCGGTGGGATCATAGTAGACAAAAGTGATAAGATAACTATACATAGGGAATCTGGATGCCTGGGTGCCATAAATTATTACTAATCCTCTAATTCCATAGACGGCTCGTGACCAAAAGTATTATTTCTCTTCAAATTTAAATTACGGGGATTTCCATCTTTACCCGAATTCCATACAACCATCAATATTTATAGGGGAATACAACAATAGTGATTTGTAAACAACAAATTCCACGTAACTTGTATCTGTGTGCATTATGTAGGCAGTATTAACAAAATTTGCGAAGTAAATAAACCGAATAATATTTTTGTTCACTCTACGTTATGTTATCACTGATAACATATTGTTATTTATTTGGCTTCCGTTCGCTGTTCTAAATCACAGAATGAATAAATTTAACAGGCGTTTGTAAATATTTTGAATGATTTGTTAAAAATATCTACATAATTATTATTATCTCAGCAATCAGAACAGATTTATTAATATAAAGTGGGATTTCATATAAATATTTATTATACCTACCTTACCTATACTATTTCTATTTATAAATACAACATAGAATAAGTTTAGGAGGGCGCCACTTGTACATATTTAAAAATATATTGTTTCCAATATTATTGTTTATAATCTACTACTAGCGACAAAAGGTATAGAAAAAGTATTAGTCTGCTTGCGGTGGCGAGGTCGGGAACTAAACACTTTGCAGTTTGAAACGGTAAGATGAGATTTGCCCGTTAAAAATGTGGGATACTATATTGTCATTCACAGGCAAATCTAAAAATAGTTGGTTTTTACTGAAAATTTCCTTGAAAAACTAGAGAAGTAAAATGAATAAAAGAGGAATTAAAAGTGGTGAAATAAATTGCTGAACTTTTTGAGACATTTTGTATTGTCGAATGCCTTTAATATAGTCATAAAAAGAGTAAGTACTTACTTAATTCTCTCGTAAATGTATGTATGTAATGTTATTTAGGTTGACTGGCAGGGATCATTGCCCTGTGATCAGCTCGTCCCAGTGATAAAAATATGTTATGGTAAGTATGTATTACTTGTAATATTAACATTGTTGTTGTCATGTTTCTCCATTTGTTCACTTAAATTATAAATAGATAAATAAATAAAGCACTTTAGCCGTAACTAGTAACTTTTTAAAAAGGTTATCGCATTAATTCGAATTTCTCCCACCGGGCAAGATAGTATTTGGCGCTGCTTGTTGTGTATGTATATGGTATGTATGAATAAGTGTGTGAATCCATAGATATATGGATGTATGTAAGTAGGTATACATTATTAACAAGATTTATGACTTTATCCATAGACAATGAACAGATGAATCAGTGATACTGATGACCTTGAAGATTGTTTATGGGTTATATCGTAAATTATAGCGAAAACATCTATGGTTATAGTTACCTATATCACGAATATGTATTAGATTGATCTATAATAATAATTTCGTACAATCCTTCGTCTTAATTTGTGTTCACATCCGTGGCAAGATGTCGAACTTATTTTTTTTTTAATTTAAAAACAAGGTTTTGACACTTCCACCCTACCCTTGGATCCCCCTGAAACTCTTTACATCTTTTTTGTCTCTGGAGACAGCTGATCCATTTTTGTACAAAATCGTATTGTCATCGACTTTACGTTCGATTGCAATGTTTCAGGTCTCTTAGTAGTCAGGAAGTGGTTGAAAAACCGATTACAAAATTTGCGCACGGACAAAGACATAGTAAAATCAACGGAGTGAAGTTAAATAAAATCTTGCAAAAAATCTATTACCTATCTGACATTTACCTAAGGCCCCATTCACAGTCTATGTATCTCTGTATTTTCTCAACTAATTTGGTGGTATCATCTTAAAATTAAATTAAGTATCAGGCATCGCCGACTTTTTCGATTCTCTTAATAAAAAGATATTCCAAAGATACCCCGAAATCCAACCACATTCCCCATTCATCTTATATCGTTTGTGTCTATCATATTGGGATGTTATTTTTAGACTGTTAGGTGCAGTCTGCTCCAGGATAAGGAACCGTGGAGATCAACGAGGGAGGCCTATGCTCAACAATGGACGCAGGTTGGCTGAAGATGATGATGATGAACACGGAATAATCCTAAAAATTGTGTTTTTTCGATCCAGCTTGGTAAAAATAATCATCAATTTTAAGTGAAACGCGTCAATACGTTGATAAACTATTTTATTGGTAGTGTATTTTATTCTTCAGGGGATATGGACACAAAACGAATCCTCCTTTTTGTACGGGTCATAACTAGTTTACATATTAAAAATTTAGAAGAAAAACAATATACATACAAAACAATATGTATTACGATTTAGTAGGTATAATTCCCCTACATCGTTCTGTATCACAATTTAGTTAATTTTAATTTAATAGTGTCAAATCAATGCGCCAATGCCCCGGGCGAGTCTCACATAATTTTAAATTATAATATACCTACATACACCTACCAGTAATCAATATTATACTGATTTTAATCAGTGATTCCCAAACTACTTGAGGGCTTTCAAACGATCAGGGCTGAACCTCTAGTTGATTTTTTTTAAAGATGTGTAACAGTGGCCAAGAGTCCTGAGATGGAGACCATGGGACATAAAAAGAGGAATAGGACGGCTTCAGAAAAGATGGGCCGATGGTATTGTCCCCGTCGCTGGTAGTGGGTGGATCCAGAAAGCCCAAAGAAGAGAGGAGTGGAAAAAAATGAAAGAAAGAAGAAGATCAAGTGTGGCTTATCTCTACGTTCGAGAGGACGTCGCTTATTAATCATACCTTCATATCACACATCTTTTTTCACCTCTTCTTTCACTACACAAGCGGCAAGATCATGGAATAATCTTCCACTTCTTATCAGACTAGCTCCAACTATTCTCTCTTTCAAGAGTAAACTACTAGAGTAGTAAATTACCTTTCCATGAATAATCCATCCAACTCTCAACTCCTTTGATTCCTTCCAAGTCCTACATTCCATACTCCACAACCTATTTTTTTTTGTATGTCTACAATTTATCTCATTTCAATGTCACAAATGGTTGGTTTACCTACGGCAATAAGCCCGCCATTTGGGATAATGTTTTATATCCAAAAAATATTTTATTTATTTATTTAAGAGTATATTTCTGTAGGAGAGAAGCCGGGACATGGCCGGGACTACAATTTTTGATTGCATTATATCAGATTTGACCTATTATATTATCATTCTAAATCAAAAAGGTAAAAATAAGTTTGGAAACCACTGATACTAATCATCGACATATAAAAAAATGATCGATCCATAAAAAATACGAGGCTAATCAATAGGTAGATAATCACAAAGAAAATTATATGTTAGAGTTTCAACAAATTCAATTTTGATCTCTTGCGCATGTCTCAACATATTCTAATGTCAAAATCAGCTGATGAAGGTATACTCGTAGGTCAGGAAACATTTTCTTTACAAAAATACAGAGATGTTAAAATTACAAATAGATATTGTAACATTTATTCACTAGGGAGAGCTTATCGCAATGCTGCGATCTCTGCCAGCTATCTATCTATCTATACCCTCACGCGTCGTCCCTTGCAGGGTAGGCAGAGAGGAGAGAGCGCCAGACAGCACACACACACTCCTAGCCTCCGTCACATTCATGAAATTTAGTCATACACGCTCTCCGATTCCTTTTACTCAAAACTCGTCCATCCTTGAGGATCTGGTTGACATGATCGGGCTAGGCCAGTCTCGGCCGACCGCGTTTCCTCACACCTCTTCGTTCCCCCAAATATATCTTTTTTGTCATCCTGTCGTCATTTATTTTCTCAACATGTCCAAACCATCTTAATTTATTCAACCCCAATTATTGCTGATAAAGCGGTAGATTTTTACTTTAATTAGGTTGAAAGTTGAAACTAGTATACACGTGAATAAGTTGAAATGGTTATAGGATATTTCATTTTCCAAACATCACACGACCATGAGAGATAGATATCAGCTTCTATGCAATTTTTGTTTGACTTAGATTTTTACAGCCTATGTCAAAACTGAGGTTCAGCTGTTTTCGCTACATCTAAACCCAGATTATGGATTCTAAAAGTCGTTAATACTACTCGGTTTTTTTTAATAAGTGTTAGGTATGATTATTTTCCTTTTGTAAGTATATTGACAGTTGACACCTCAAATTGAGATGTCAAGAGATGTAATAGTTTACGCATCATATCATACCATAGACAACCGTGCTATCTATTGTCTATGGATAGATAAATTGTTATTCAAATTGCCTTTGACAGTTGCTTTCTTATTGTAAAGGAAAATTTACATATTAAGAGAATACTTAGTATCAAAGGTTTCTTGAAAACGAACATCACAAAGAAGCCATTACTGATATCTTTTATGCCTCATCCGCACGCTTGATGAGCATCCACAAGTTTTGTGCTCAAGAGTAAAAAGTCGTTAACGGTCGGTTACGTACACGAGTCAAGACAAACGACCCATCCACACGCCTTTTTACTCTTTCTATTCTTTTTCAGGTAAAGCACCCGTAGTCGAGTGATACATCACGCCTTTTTACTCATTAACACAAAACTTGTGGATGCTCGCAAGCGTGTGGCGACATCAAATCAATCAAAATAAATAAATAAATATGTATAATTACGTTTACTTACGAAAGTGATGACATATTTTATAAGATAGTGCTTTTTGAAAACTTACCTGAAAAGAAAGAAAAATAACATTAGTTTTACGTTCAACAATAACATGAATAATGCATGAGCAAAAATCTTTTCTCAAAATCATATAAATCCGGATTTTGACAAAACAAAACAAATCCTAGTAAGTAAACATTTCACGCTTTCGACCTTAATTTGTGGGTTTTGCATTAGAATATAATTAATTTTTTATCATAAACTTTTTTCCAGATTTTTTTGCCAGTAAACATTAAATTTTTAAAAAAAATCCCATAATGTGGTCCACTTTAACGTATTAAAATGAAGAATTAATGATATAGCCCGAGCTCCGGCCGTATAAAGTATGACTTATCTGTCTTTTGATCGAATCGTGGTTTAAACGATAGTTTACCAATAAAGTAATATATCGCACTAGGGTTGCCTTTCAAAATCCTGCCGCAACCCCCCGCCCCCTTCCCCCTTCGCGATTTTTAGGAATATGATAGGAGAAAGTATGTATTAATAATTCTCAATAATCTCAACCATTTGAGTTAGAAAGACCTTAATATTTCCCTACTATGAGGCCACAGCATCTGATCTAGCGATGTCCAAGTGTCTTCTTCTTCTCCACACCATATCCCATTTATTTGGGGTCGGCGGCTCGGATACTCCCTCTCTATTTTCCCCGATCGAGGCAGTCTTCTGGAGTAAGCTCCAGGTGTTCCATGTCCCCTCTGATGGTCTCCTCAAGGGACTTCAAGTGTATTATATTAAAAATATTATGACCGGACAAAGACAAAATGAATAAAATGTAATTTTTTACTGATGTGGCGATGTATAAAGTCAAGTCAGTCCAGTCACCCATCCATGTGCCGCCTGCGTATCAACTATCAACTATCAAGACAAGACTCTTCCTAACTAATCGAAAAGCTATGTATCTGTTCAACTGTTAACCCGTTAGCTGTCATAGTGATGTCAACAAAGTGAGGTCCGCGTGTAACGTTTCGTCGCAACGAATATCGCTAAGTTACATTGTTATTACAGTCTGTCAAGAAAGAGGTGTATTTATTTTATTTATATACTTATTATCACTTTTAGTGAACAAGATAAAGAGATATATACACATGGTAAATATTGAGCCTTTGCTGGTTTATTCGCTGATAATGTTTACATCTTTACATGTACATTTGTACATATATACTCTGTAAAAACTGTTTGCGCTCTTAAGACCAAAAAAATATAAATAAAAATAAAATGTTACAAAATGCTAAAAATTACAAGTATAAATCACATTATGTTGGTTCTCAGATTAAGTGGGAACAAAATTTTGTTTACTGGCAACAATGATGTTTCTATCGAAATTTTTGCGAAAAGTGCTGCCACTATGGTTGCCAAAAAGCTGCAACAGCACCTTCATCGAAAACCATGTCTTTCTTGACATTGGTTATTATGACACTAGTTGGTAGCTGTGAAAATTCACGTTTCCCAAATTTTAACTACTACTACATATATTATTTAACAAATTAGTGCTTTTGTATGAAAATGGTGGAAATCATAAAGCTACCACACGTGAAGTGTTATAATTATAAAAGAATTAAATTTAAAAAAAAGGGGGAAATCTTACTCAAAAGTCCATGACGTTGGCGACGCGATTCTCGCGACGCAACAACGCGACCGACATTTACAGTGTTGTGAGTATAAACTGTCAACTAATTTTCTATTTGTTTGTTTTTGTAATTTTTTTCGTTCGAAATTCAAATATTATCATCAACGTCTTTCAATATCCAGTGTTCTCTCTCTCCCTCTCTCTAACACATTGACAGCTAACTGTCATCAGTCATCTTTGTCGCACACAATATGTGCAATGTTTTCAGCGACCGACCACAACATTAGATGAATACAAATATAATTTTCCTGAAGTACAATCCAAAGAAGTGTACGTAACTTTTCATTGTGAGTTTTTTTAATGCATATGGCAAAGATATAGACCCGGCAACTACAAATTTAAAGGTAAATCTCTTAGTCAATTGGCAGCGTCAGCAGTGACCCCGTGAATTTCAGTTAGACCGCGCTGGAAAACCCCCATCGATGCATTAGGTCTGCGCAATTGTTCACAATAAATAATTTACACTTCGATTTTTCTTCATAATTCTCAGCCGAAAACCTAAACTAAATTGACTCTCGCTTGTTTTTTATATTTTGAGATTGCCCTGTAAGAGTCAGGTGTCATAAGACTTCTATAAGACATTCCACACCTTTTCCACAAATGATGTTGGCATTGTTGGCAACCCATTCTGTTCTCTTCATACACGTTTGTCCAAAGATAATGTTGCGTGTTTTTATATGCGCACAGCTTTTACTAGTTACCCCTTTATTGGGATATACCGATTGATATATAATGTTAGGTCCAATATTGTAACTTTTGGAACAAAAATAAGCATGTTATAATTTATGAATTTATTTCAGTACGAAATACTTTATTTTAATTAACGCGCACTTCACATGTTCAAATTTGGACATCCTATAGCCATGCTTGGTATCAGCCTAATAGATAGAATTATAAATAAGAAATGAGGAAATTAGGAACAGAACCAAAGTAGCAGACGTCATGGAACGAGTAGCAAGTCTAAAGTGCCAATGGCCGGGACACGTCGCAAGATAAGGCCCCATACAAGATGGACCCCAAAAATCCTAAAACCTTGGGAGAATAAAAGAAGCGTTGGAAGACCCCAAAAGTGGTGGTCCGACGACATAGCCGCTGAGGGGGGAAAAACTGGCTGCAAGCAGCAAACAGCAGAAGGGAATGGAGGAATATGGAAGAGGTCTATATCCAGCAGTGGAGGGCAGAGGGCTGAAGAAGAAGAAGATAGCTATAGGTACCACAAAGTTTTCACTTTGCGCAATTATTGGTGATATTGTAGAAATAAGAACAATAATTTATGAAGAGTTTATTCTTCACGATGGGGGTATTTCAGACGTCCGTGATTGTTGACGGTCTACTGCTAGTAATATTATGTCGTGCGGTGTTATTATTATGATGGCATGTACATCTCCCGTCACATCCGCCATCTTTGAGTTTCAACTGTCAACGTCATTTTGTTTTGTTGAATGAAGTGTGACGCGCACTTCATGGCTTCATGCATACAGAAGCTGAATTCAAGAGGAGTGGACGTATTATGTTTGCAATTGATTCCAAGAAAAATCAATTATATTAACTAGACATGTGCGCCGGCTGCAAAAAAGCCGGCGGCGGCGCCCATGTCTAAAATCGCAGGCGGCGGCGCCACGCCGGCGGCGTGGATAAAAGTGGGGGGTGGGAGCATTGGATTTTCTTGCACTATTGTTTTAAATTATTAAATACGTATATGTGAAAAGCATAATGATAAAATCGATTTATTTATTTTGAAAACTATGATTATTTCAATGACAAAGTAAAATAAAAGCTCATATTTGAAAAATAATGGAAAATTTCATTATTGTTTTTTCATGGTACTGGAGGGCATGTTAAAATAAACTAAGCCATAAAGTCAAACGCATCAGAATGAGCCTCACTATGGGCAGTGCAGTCGAACAGGTTTATCATTTGGCAATATTTGGGCTGTTAGCTAAACGATGAGTAAAATTGAAACTCTGAAATAAAGTATAGAATTGCAATGACGAGGTCGACCTTCCACAAAATCCAAAACTCCTTGAGCATAAGCTGTAAAAACATATGTGTTGTATGTACTGTTGTTTGTAGTTGAAGGGTAATTTAATAAAATTATGTAATTTAATTAAACTATCTTATTTGCGATGTTATTTTAGGAGTAAAAATAAGGATAATTAATGAATAAACATAAATTATGGCGTTTTTCGTCGAAAGGTGCATAAATTCATAATAATATCAACCAAAATACGTAATGCTTACCGGTGGAAAGATAAATTACAATTTGAGAGTAGTCTGTAATCACAGTCTGAGAAACCACGTTAGGGGACAGTATTTTTTTTATTATTAAAATGCAGCCTTGGGTGAGCGAAATAATTGAATTTTAACGTAAAAATATCTAATTATATTCACATTTTGACATTTTGAACATCGTAAACGTCAAAAATTACCAAATGAATATCGTTTTTTGTCAAGAGAAAAGGAGTCATTATCCTTTTCACAGTGTTGTATTGAAACAAATGAAGTATAGCTAATCTAGTCAAGTGGAATAAAAATAATTTTGATTTGGTACTTCGATAATCAAAGGTTAAACTATTGAAAAGAGAGAACGGTTGACCGAAAAGACGAAAGCCCGCATATTTTGGTCAGATATTCTGCCAAAATTCACGTGGTTTAAACATTTCAGCGTGGTAAAATCGACTGGTGTTCTAAAAATCGATTAGAAAAACATAAAGTTACTTACATAAAAAAACGTTTGTTTTTCATTTAATTTCCACCCTGAAGAACCAAACTATTAATACCCCCATCCCATCCTATTTCTTGTTTTAGTATCGAATAAATAAGACACAGAAAATTCCCCGATTTTTTTTTATGCAAAACCTAATGAACGTAATTCAGACGACGGAATGGGTCTGGAACGGAACTGCATTAGTTATTATTCGATATCTTATATAATTACTGAATACTAGCGTCGCCACAGCTGAATACTTAATTTTTTTTACCTGGTAAAGTACTTATTTCGATTTCTGTCTCAAGAAACAAAGGATAAATACTTTTAGTTACACGGTTCCCACGCCGCCGGCGTGAGCGTTTTGCCGGCGGCGGCGCGCCGACCGTGATCAGCGGCGGCGCGCCGGCGCGGCGCTCATGTCTAATATTAACTAGGGACGTCCTACAATTCAAATCAACATTATTTTCAAAACAGTCCACCAGACTTTCTAATTTTTCACAACACTTTTGGCTTTCATCACTCCCATGGGCATCGGCAGCCCCTTTAAAAAAAATTTTTTTTTCGTGTAGGACTTCTTCCCATGCCCTCCACGGAGGACACTGGTAGTTATTGACTGGTAAAACATATTTAGTCATAGACAATAAACATTCTATAATAAGCGTACTATGGATTAAGTATAAGAATTTGCTTCAGATGGATTTTATTTATTTTATCTTCGTGTCCTCCAGCAGGGACAGTGGTAGTGAGAGGGTTAAAATAGTCCCGACCATGCAACCAACAACAATTTCTCGAAATATTTTTATGCGTACAACGGGTTGACTGTAAGATATTGCTTTTGCAATAAGTCCGCCTTTTGGCACACTGCATTGTCTTGTTTATTGTTACTATACATATTTACTGGCCAATAAAAAAATATTTATTTATTTATTTTTACAATTAAAAAAATGTAGCGAAATGGCTAATGCTACATCTTAAAAATTCTAGTATTTGACTCTCCATTTCCCATGTTCTGTGTATGTCAACAGTCAACATGTCCCACTGAAGCGATATTCCTCTGACAGCTCGCGTCAAATCACCTCATATTTCACTAAAGAATGCACACAAAAAACCACCATCCATCATCTTGAAATAAGGGTCAAATTTAAGTGTTTTTTAAATCGTCCGATATGACCGATCGCTTCTAAATGACAATCACATTTAGCGGTAATAACGAGTGTAAATTTCTGTCACTCATCATCTGTGCATAGTGATGCAAATACTCTAAATAATACATCGATTATTTATTTGCAGTAAATTAATAGATGATGTGATTTTGTTTGTAGTTGAGTTTTTCTATCTATGACTTTGTGTTTTGGTCTTTTGTACGTTGCGATGTTCGCCAGGATCTTTGGTAGGGTAGTTTCTGGCGGCCAATCTTCTAGTTCATTCTGCGTTACCCAGAGTGCACCACGTGGAGGCGAACTAGCTTATTTTAAGATGTGATGAAAAGAAATGCCATACGATAAATAAATAAATACGATTTTGTTAAAAGGGTCTTAGTATTAGAAACCTTTTTATAAGTTATGACAGAATGGATAGGACACATTTTATAAACATTCCCGAAATAATGACATTTGTTTGGAATTTTTGCCGAATTCTGACAATTACACTATCCTGTATCCACAAATCTTTTAAAAATAAGCTGCATAAATATAATACGTCACTGAAAAAAATACGTTTACAATAAAGTAGAACAAATAACAAGACACGTTGTAGAAAATTAACAAATGACCACTAGACAAAATTATTCACATCTGCGATTTTTTAGTAATTCCATAGAATGAAAAATATGGATCAAATAACAAGCCATATATATTAATGTTACTTTGGCCTTTAATATTCTTTACTCAGATATGCTTATTAGTCCTTATTCGGCACATTTGTTAGTTACATCGAAGTTGAACAAAACTTGAAAAATTCGATATCAAAATATTCACTAACAAGTGACCAAAAAGGGACCAATGGAATAGACAGATCTGGGTTGAGAAGGCCAACCTAAATGTTTTTTCTCGATGCGGTTACGATATTTTGATCGCTGAGTAAAAATCGATGGTTTGAAAAGAATTTGGCATTCCTTTTAATAGAATTTCGAGACACATGAGATATGATTTTACAATAAGAAACCAAGTTGCGCGTCCATTTAATCAACACATAATACTGTTAAATATAAAACATATTATTGAATGAATTCCTTATGAAGGTTTGGTCGCTGGTTGCTGACCGCTCTGATTGAATGTTTGAATTTGAATATGGAAACAACTCGGAATAATTCAAATTCGAAATTTGGAATGTGTTCTTCGGCGTAATGTCTTGTTTCCGCTGTCATAATGTCTCTGGGTTGCCAGTATTTAATACTGCTTCCTAAACTTAAATAAAATGCTATAAAAACGATTACTTAATTCAGTATTTTAATACACACGAGCACATACTCTAAATTTGAAGTCTGTCTTTGACATAGGCTATAAAAAAACAATAGGCATCCACATTAAGCTGCTACAAATAATCCCACATAGATATTTTAGTCCGTAAATTTATTTATTTGTTTCAAGTACTCTTCGTTTCACATTATTTGTCTCATGGGTTTCCGTGGATACGAAATTTTTCCATAGAATTACTACTAAGAATCAAGTATACAGTGGACAAGTTATTTGTAACAGAGAGTAAAAATTATTTGAAACAGAGTAATGTTCTAATTTCAAACTTGACATTTACTGAAGCAAAAATATCTGCCATAGTGTCAATCATAATACCTACCAAACAAAAAATTATCTAATAGAAAATTGCAATTGTTCTACTTCACCAACCAACATTTCCGTCGCGAAGCATGGGTAATTCAGCTAGTTATTCATATTTTTATTCATACGTTGCGTAGCAGGGATGCTGCGGATGTAATTTTTCACATCTGCGGACGCGGACGTCCTTAAAATCAAGTATTTAGAAAAATCTTAGATATTTTCTAAGATATTTTTCATAATTTTTTCATGACAGAGACGAGAGACATCTTCCATTCATATAATGTAGCATTATGTGAACCTCCTTGGGGAGGAAGCAAAGTGGGTGTTCCGACGCTTACGAGTCGGCTTTGGCTGGCTTAAGTGATCACTTTATGCCCAAGGTAACGTTCACCTATTCCACTACATCCTGCTGTCAATTGCGTAGTTTTTTGAAAGTTGTATAAATGTATATACTCGTATGCTACTGCTGGAACTTATTTTAGTTTATTTATTTATTCACGGCGCAAGCCTTTAACATGAATAATAATAATAACAAGTACAACACAAGCAACAACAAAAATAAGTAAATCCAATGTTTCAGATGCTAACACCATCTGCTGAGGAGTTGATGCAACAATGCGTTGTGTAGTAATTGCTACCCGGACTATGCCAGGCAGTAAAGCTAGTATAAAAATAATTCATCAAAAAAGCAACGCAGTGGCGTACGTAGTTTCCTAATATGACAGCAACATTATGTAATAGGAAATTTAATTTTCTCAGACGATTAATTATAATCTAAATAATACACCCTCCCCAGTCCCCAGTGCCACCCCCTTTCATGCGACCCCCCTTCACTAAAATACTGCCCCAACTTACACAAAAATATACATGTATGTGTAAATAAGAAAGTTCAACAGACAGACTAGCCTAAAAGCTAGACTAGCCCAAATGGTACAAGCACTATAAGCAACCTCATATTTTACCAATTTGTAATCGAGCACTGGCCAGCAAAAAGTCAAGTAAGCTGTTAGGCTGACCGGTGCTATATATACTTCCGCATTTCGTTCTCGAATCCGGCATCACCCTTCATAGCACAGCGCATAGAATACTGGTGTGTTAGGCTGGAGGTCTCGGTTCGATTACCAACCGCGGCACAAGGATGAATTGGAATCGGTGAATTTTAATACATATACTTAAGTGTGAAGTGATCACATTAAACCAGCTGACGATCAATTATAAGCCTGATGGAAAGTCCATAATTGGTTGTAGGTATATCTTTGAGTTTAGCTGGCAGAGATCGCAACACTGCGATAAGCTCTCCCTAGTGAACAAATACTATAATTTATATTTTGTAATGTTAACATTTCTCTGTATTTTGTTAGCCAAAAGTGTCAATGAACAAATATATGTGTTGAAATAACTACTTAAATAGGTACGGTTTATTGAAAAAAAGGTCTAAATAAAAGTTTAGTTCAAGATTCTGGAATTCGATTCAGGATACTATTATGTAAGTATATTATAGGTACATATTATTTTATTTTTCCTTTTTTTCCAGGGTGGGGGGGAGTAGCAGTGCGTGTGTGTACTCACTACATGTCGACAGACAGCAGGGAGATAGAGGTGACTAGGGCGAGCAGGAAAAATAACAGTACCTGTCTAATAAGTAACAGTTTAGTTACAGATTTTTCCTCAACAGATGCGAGAGGTAATTACATTCACATAATGGAGCTTTATGTGAACTCACTTGGGGGAAGAAGCAGGATGGATGTTACGACGTTTACGAGTCGGCTATGGCTGGCTTAAGTGATCACTTAATGCCCGGGGCAACGTTCACCTATTCCACCACATCCTGCTGTCAATTGTGTCTTTTTGGAAATTGTATGTTTATCTATCCTATTTTACGAGTAGATCTGATTATTTATTTGCTTGTTTTCTAATCTATGGAAGTTTCTAACGTATTGAAAGAAATCGTATACTAATAGTAGATTCAACTAATTTTATTTTTAAATCCATTTAGATTTGAGCTTTTGTCCCTTGATAATATTTAGGGCTTTTGTCTTTTTTGGAATTTATTCATGTTGAGCAATATTCTTATAGATTTTTGTCATCATGAGCGGTTCTTCTATTCCGTTATCATTGGAATAATAACAGGTATTTAAAAACAGGTGACTCTTTTCTGTATTTATTTATAATTTATATTTATTTATTCACGGCGCAAGCCTTTAACATGAATAATAATAATAACAAGTACAATACAAGCAACAGCAAAAATAAGTAAGTTAAGGTAAGTACATCTGAAACATTGACAAAAAAATATAAAATATGAGATCAAAAGTACGCATGAGAGATGGTTTGTACAGACTTATTTGCAGGTAGAGACAGCCGACAATAATCACTATTAATAATAGCAGTGATTTTTAGTTGTGATCACATCTAGATATTCAGAAGCGACGTCGGTGGTTGGAGAAAATAAGAATGGATGGATGGATGGATGAATGGGTGGGCAAACACTCCGGTAAACATCCACCCCGCGTAAACATCATAATCCATCAATTTTAATACAATGTGAGCAGAACACAGCGTTACGTCATAATGGATTGACGAATCTTTTTATATTATATCATACGCTACTATCACACTGCCATACTTTCACGATACAATATATTATATTGCTACTGAATTTGATCTGGGTTGCAAAGTTTTTTTTCAGTATTATACTTTTTTTGAAATGTGTCAATCAAATTGTCTATACTCCACCCTTTACGATTTTTTCTTGTTTGTACGTAAATGAAATAAACCATGTCAATATAGTCTCTCAACTGATGTACAGTGTGTGATGGGCATCTGCTGGACATAGGACACATTTGCCAATCAGATGGAAAATTCGAATTCATAAGACCATCCTTCGATGTAAGAGAACTATTAATTTGTTATTCAACTGCGGTTGTAGAAAATCCAATGTTCTCTTAATAAAAAAAATTACATGCTTGTAGAATCTTTGTAATTACCTATAATAAAAATAATTAGTGTTCTATCTATGTATCTATCCCCTCACGCCACGTCCCTTGCAGGGTAGGCAGAGAGAACAGAACGCCAGACAGCCCTATCCTTACACATTCATGAAATTTGCCATACAAGCTCTCCGATTTCTTTTACTCAAAACGCGTCCATCCTCGAGGACGCTTATTTGTTTATTTATTCTTTAAGGGAACAAAGTACATCCATATAAAAAATGGGCATAGTACAGATTATAAAGCATTGTTCACTAGGGCGAACTTATCGCAGTACTGCGATTTCTTCCAGTTAACCCCGGGAAAAAAGAAAAATAGGAAAAAAACATACAAAGTAAGAAAATATATACATACATACCATACATACATTTTTTTATTTATTTATTTATTGCAAATTATTATAACAAAGTATAAATCATTGGTATGGTGCCTAACCCAAATGGTTTTTGGCTATGGCTTGGCTTTGGCTCTTGGCTAATCCAAATGGACTCGTACATATGTGAAAATAAAAATAGCTCAGCAGCAAAAATCGATCTGAGGACTTATGTCGTATGAGCCTGTTCTCCCCACAACCAACCAAAGCGACAAAACCTTAATTAATTACATTAAATAAAAAACCATGTAAAAATTCTTCAATCAATAGTTAATTAATCATTAGGTTAATTCGTGATATCAAAGTCAGTGTTTTTTTATTAAGGTAAACAAGGTTACAACTCACAATGGCGTACTGCCGGAGTCTCCTGCCGCGAGTGGGAAGATTAATGTCCTTTTGTGTCACCCTGTCGTGCAGCTTGTTGTTGTAGGTGGTTCCCGGACAAAAGCCCATAGTAATATTGCTCATGGTGAATAAACCCCAAAAACAAAAAAAAAATCAGAAATAACCTCAACTGGTGTGAAAAATTCAGTGAGAAGGGAGTTTGTTTATAACCAATTGAAACGGGAAGTTTTAAGGGCGATCTTATTTTTATTATCACAGATTGTATATTTAGTTGAGAGAATAAAGTGAATTCGAAGCGAAAAAAGTTTCAGGTCTCTAAGTAGTTATTGAAATTTGCATCGATACATGTAGACGTGTTAAAGTTCGTGCCAAATACGAGTATAATAAAAGCGTGTAAAAAGATATAAAATACCTCCTCAGATAAAGGGACAAACTTTCTCACCAAGCTCCTCGGAATGGCGTTTTTGGAAGACCTTTGGAAGACCAGGAAAAACAGTTCTATGATGTGAAGTCATAAAATATGTTTTTATTTTTTTTTACGTTTAGTTATAACGTCTATTCCATTATTTATAAGCTTATTTAAGCAAATATAATGTAATAATATGAACACAAATTATTTGTTTTTTCCCCAAAATTCAATTGAATCGGTTATTTTGAAAAGCGCGGAAGTCACACTTTTTGGACAAACTGAGTTAAGTATTCTCCTGTACCATACAGGAGAATGTCCTCATACTTAACTCAGTTTGTCCAAAAAGTGTGACTTCCGCCCGTTTCAAAATAACCGATTCAATTAGATTTGAGCTTTTGTCCGTTGAGTATAATTCAATGTAGCTCTCATACTTGGGGTCAATTAGTTGGTCAATTCGGTTTATTTCTCAAAATACTTATTATACTTTTGAGTAATTTATAAATACACAATTGGGGTTTATTCTTATTCAGCAATATTTATATGGGTTTTTGTCCCGTCACGGTTCAGTGTATGTTGTCTACCTCTTCTACTTACCATTCAACATCTACCAATACGAGGGAGCCTATTGCCTACAAATACGATATTGGTTCGCCGCTCGCCAAGCGTGTGGATGGGGCATAAGATTTTGATATGCAACTCTATAGCGCAGTATATGTAAACTTTCATTTAAACATCAGATTTAGATTAAAAAAACAGATAGGTTACATTTTTACCTGTCGGACCTTCCTCTCCGGTTATTATTGCAAAGCGGCGATTTCTTCCAGTTTCCGCAAAAAGCACATGCGTTAGTTGCTGCCACCCGTTTGTGAACGCCCATAAGTTTTTTTGGTATATTAGTGAAAAGGCGTGTGTATGGAGCGTTTGTCTTGGCTCGTGTACGTAACCGAACGTTGACGCCTTTTTACTCATGAATACTAAAAACTTGTGGACGCTCGCAAGCGTGTAGTGGCGACACTAACTTTTGCGATTTTTTTCCAATTTACATTCGTAAAATTTTACTTTCGCAGAATTAGGTATTCGAATATTATAGTACTACGTAATACGTATAGAGAGAGTGAGAGAGGGGGGTAGTGTTTAGTATTCGGCGTATTATATTATTATTATATTGAATGATGATGTATGAATGGATTTTTTGAGGTTTGTCAGTCTTTCTGCTATTCTGTAGTGGAGAGTGGATATCATACAAGGCAGAAGTGGGCAACTGGTTTTCAATATAAAATTCCAAAAACTTCTTAAAATGGGAAACCTTAGATCTCGACATCCTCACTAAATATGCTTCGGAAAAAATAGAGTAGATACATTGAACCTTTATCTAGGGATAGACCGAAAAAGATTCCATAGATCTTGCAACAAAAAAAAGTGAAAAACACCTCTGACCTTTTTTCCAAAATATATACTCAGAAATAATTTCCAGCTGTAGCATATACGAGTATACAATACAAATTCCAAAAATTACACGATTGACAGCAGGATGTGGTGGAATGGGTGAACGTTGCCCTGGGCTGGGGATAAAGCGATCACTTAAGCCAGCCAAAGCCGACTCGTAAGCGTTGGAACACCCGCCCTACTTCCCCCCCCCAAACGCTACATTATGTGAATGAAGATGCTATGCTAGAAAAAACGATGACCTCTAGATTTTGTTCTGGGATTCAATATAAAATTGCTAGCGACATCTGTGTGAGACCTGAACGAAATAGCTGTAGGGAAATGAGGGCTCTAAATCCTGAATTTCCCGACCAATGTTTTGACTGCCACCACCTCAATATAATAATATAATACGTATCTCTTTGCGGCGATAATCTTTCCATTCATTAATATCTGTCTGCCTATTTCCTTTCTGATGTCTGTTGGATGTGCCCTATACCCTGCACCCTACCGCCCTCTGCTGTAGTACACAGAACACTCACCCCCAGACAGAGACTATGTCCTGTTCTCACCACAATATTGTTCAATACTCTAATATTCATTCAGGGTTTGGCTTACTGTGGAGTGAACGAAATGCTTTACGTAAAATTATTGTCGTTTCGAATTGATGTATGGGTTGACAAATTGAAAATAGTCATACTGTATTTTAAAAATTTCCAAAAACGGGAGACCTTAGATCTCGACAACCATACGACATATGCTCTGGAAAAATGGAGTAGATACATTGAACCTTTATCTAGGGAATAACCGTAAAAGATTTTTTATATCCTGTATAGATTTCTCAAAAAAAAATAGCAATCACCTCTGATCTTTTTTTCCGAAAGATAGGTTTGCTGTATATCCGTTGAGATAACTACTTATTGTTAATCCGAAAGACAGAAACTCGTTTCCCGAAAGTCACGGGGATTTTTTTTGTATTGATAGTATGGATTAAAATAGAGGGAATGACAGTAAAAGTTTTTTGATTGAAGCGAAATTAACCCCAAAAAATTGAAAAAAACGCTATTATTACCATTTTATCATGCGATTGTTCACGCGAGTTTGACCCTTAATGCCGTGAGAAATGACCGTGACGTCATAGTTGGGTCGCGAGCTTTATGTTAATAAATAATGTTTTGATTTGGAGACATATTTATTTTTAATCTATGCAAATCACTTTTTAAACTTTTCTATGTTTATTTTATTTCTCCACGAAGTGTATTGTGATTTGTGATTCTACTTACTCCATTAGCACCCCGGGCCCGCCACCCCCACCCCCTTTTAAACACGACAACTTGTGTTTTTGTGTGTTTCACCCCCAACCTTAACACAACCCTGGCAGGGGCGAATCAAGTTCACGTTTGACCTTACTCAGAAAAAAAAAATTAAACGAAACAACAGGGAAAATATTAATTGTGATGTGATGATCCTATCACCTAAAACCGTATCCCTTGGGGGTAGGCAGAGAGAGCAGATCGCAAGATTTTCCTATCCTTACACACACTTCTCGCCTCCATCATATTCATGCGATACGACCGTGACTGGACAAAAACCCATAAGAATATTGCTCAACATGAATAAATCCCAAAAAACACAAAAACCCTTTAGAAATATACTCAAGAGACAAAGGTTCTAATCTTATTGGATTTTGAAATTAAATTAATTGAATCCATTAGCGTACGATTTCTTTCAGTGTGTTAGAAACTACCATAGATTAGAAAATAAATAAATAAATAAGCGGATCTAAAATGGGATGGACAATACAATACCCAACATTTTATAAATAATTCATCTACTGGAATCCAACTACAAAATTTGGGCTTTTATCCGTTGAAGATATTTCTGAAGGGCTTTTTTCTTTTTTGGGATTTATTCATTTTGAGCAATATTCTTATGGGTTTTTGTCTGATCACGGTAAAATAGAGGCCTTCATTCATTTTTTATATTATTATTTCGAGTGTCCTTCAAAAGTTCAAAAGTCAGGTATTCGTAAAATTTCCATAAGATAATTCACATTTTATTCAGCAATATCATAAAAATGTTTTACGCAAAGAGAGTGTTTTATTTTTAAACGTGCACAGCATTCACTGGTTACCCCATTATTGCGTTAAACCGTTTTAAAATCGAGTACAAGTAACAGAAATTCGACACTATATGAAAACGCTGTTGATAGATGGTGAATTGGCATACCTACTGAGAATCATGACTTTGTTACCTCCCTATGTTCCTAAAAGGAGTTAGCAGTTTGTTTAATTTATTATATTATATTTTATAAAAAAAACGTATCATTCTTAATTTCCACGATTTTAGCATGTTAAGAGTTGAGTGCTTTGTTTGTTCGTCTATAGATGGCGGTAGTAGTTAAATGAACTTGGATATGCAATGAAGAAACGAAAGATACATAAACGCGGAAACGTTGCGTCTGTTTCAATTCGACCTTTAAGAGGATAGCCGGGCTGAGCGAAAATTGAGAAATAGGTATTTGAAATAAATATCGCCGTCGCGCTGCCCCCAATCAGCCGAGCTATAGTGCGACAGGGACAACTGCAGCTCAGACCGATCAGACCTACAAATACCTTGCCAAATCGACGTTTCGTAGTCCCCCGTTTTCTCCTCCAAAAGTTAACGGATTCAATGTTTTTTTGGTATCAAAATTTAAAGCAAGAGTAGTTCTATGTCCGTATGTTTTTATTTTATCTTAAAACTTTTTCAAATTTGTCTGGCAGTCGCCTGAACACGGCGGTAGAAACGGGGATTTTTCAAGGTTTTAGGAAGGTCATATTTTTTTTCTTAATTACTATTTGAATAAAAACGAAACATAGGGACATGCCTACAGTAGTTCTTAATTTTATGTAAAAAAAATTATTGCTCTAGAGGCATTATCCAGGAAGGAAACAGGGGACTACAAGGGGACTACATTTGTATGGAGAAAGTGCCGCCCGGCTACGGTCTTAATCCGGTGCGAAGGACCAATGATGTAATTTTTTGAGGGCCACTAGTTGGGGCGGGGCAGGAGCCTCGACCCCTTTAAGCTATGGGCCATTTAAATCATATTATTACCTCGATGTTTTTGCAGATGAAACACTGCTTGCTTCCGTCACGTCCACGCACATGTTCGTCAGTTCCTTTTTATCCAGTGTCTAGTGCAGATGTAAGGTTTTGGACCGGACAGTCCGGTTTTTCTTACATCTGTCCGGTCGAAAAAATCTTGGAATACCGGACAAAGCGGTTGTCCGGTTTTTATTTAATCGGACCTCAAGAATTTTAACACGGTTAAGCCTATAGACTTATCAATTACCTATTTCTCATAAAATCCTTCAAGGGAATATAATCCTTCATTATTTCCGTCATGTTCTCATTTTTGATGCGTAGTAAGTACCTACATTCCTTGTGAAAACCTGAGTATTTAAATAGGTAGCATTATGAACTGATTTGAACTACTTACGTAAGTATATTTTTTTGTATTTCTTAATTTTTTGTATTTGTTAATAAATAATATACTATGGAAAAAATAGAGTAGATACATTGAACCTTTATCTAGGGAATAACCGCAATAGATTTTTTATATCTTGTATAGATTTCTCGAGAAAAATTATGAAACACACCTCTAATCTTTTTTCCGAAAGACAGAAATTCGTTTCCCGAAAATTGCGAAGATTTTTTTTTGTATTGATAATATGCATTAAGAGTGTGCATACCGACATTTCAAAAATTTTTAAAAACGGGAGACCTTCTATCTCGACAACCGTTACTAAATATGCTTTGGAACAAAATAGGTTAGATGCATTGAACCTTTATCTAGGGAATAACCGTATCTTAAAAAACAGTGATGGTGATACTAAGATATCATATCTTAGTAGCAGTCGCCATGCATGTTTACTTTAAGTAAAAAAAAATAAATATATGTCAAAATGTTTTGAAAACCACCCCCAAATATAATTCATTTTCATCCCTCTCTAAAGTCTAAACGGATTCTTTCAGCCCCTCTGTACAAGAGTATCTTTGTACCTACAACAATGACAGAAGGCAATATAATAAATGATAATAAAAAGGAAAAGCTCTAGAGAGGATGAGGAGTAGTAGAATTAATCTACCTAATCCCATGTGGCTTATATTGTAAACAAAACTCCTATCACCAAGTGATTTAACTATACAGCTGTGAAGTTAGATTAAGGTCCTATATGCTGTCATCCGGCTTCGGCGCCCTGAATTGTTCTCAGCCAATACTAAGAGAATCGTCTTGAAACTGAAGACAGTGATAGATGAAAATATATGGACTACAGATCGGCAGTTTTAGAATTACAGAATTTGGAAATTCCTTGATTAAAAAATATTTGAATGTACCCCTGAAATTTACGTGACCTATTTTGAAGTGAAGATTTTCAGATATAAAAGTAAAATTTAGCCAAAATACTGGTAATTATAATCTTAACAAATCGGCTGTTTTAGATTTTTAAATTACATCCCAGGTTTCTTTTAAAAAGGTATAATTCACATTGTCGCTTACGATATTCTGATTTTGCGCTAACGCATTCTCATACAAAATTTGAAAAAGTTGAAGCGAAAATAGAACGATTTTTGCTCAGTGCATATAGCCCCTTAAGCCATAGGGCATAGTACCTACCAAAATACATAATTGCTAGACGAAGGTACGTCTAGTTTATTGACAAAATAGTGATAAAATGGTCAGATTTTTATATCTTGCACTTCACCAACTGCCAACAACCGATCTTAATTGTTATAAGTTATAATAGTGTTAAGAGTATACATACCGACATTTCAAAAATTTCTAAAAACGGGAGACCTTAGATCTCGACAACCTTAATAAATATGCTTTGGAAAAAAATAGACTAGATACATTGAACCTTTATCTAGGGAATGACCGTAAAAGATGTTATATATCTTGTATTGATTGCTCCAACTTTTCGAACTGATATTACATATGCATTAAAATCTAGGGAATAACCGTAAATTTTTTTGATTGAAGCGAAATAGAAAATGAAAAAAAAACACTATTTTTACCATATTATCATGCGATTTTGAACCTTAATGCCGTGGGAAATGACTGTGACGTCATTCTTGGTACCAAGCCCTTAATATTACACTTGACATAAGTTATTTCATATTATTTTTTTCATGGTGCACCTCTCGTAGGTAGGAGGGCAATAGGTGTAGGTAGGTACAATACTCAAAGACATACATAGATAGTAGATAGATAAAATCTATAAGCAGCAACAGAGTGGATCTAATTTCAGTGAAAATTTAGTGCTGCGTATAAAGCAGAGAGGCAACGATCCGAAATGGAATGCTGTCTGTCGTCTTAATGGATCTGATTATACGCTCAGGAGCACAAGGGTTGGGGGCAGAGGAGGGAGCCCTGAGGTACTCCAGACCCCACACTGTAGGAATCCACACCCAACTCCTCAATTGGTACTATGGGGTCATATTGAAATTGAAGAGACTCAGTAGGTACAATATTACTTTTGAAAATCACAATTATATATTTTGTATTAGTATTAGTCCAGCCTAGATCCATTTCTCGATGGAAAATTGTGGGGCAGCATGTATGTCTTTCATTCTACGCGGCATCACTGAAACGTAGGAATTGGGATGGTCACATCATAAGAACTACGGATGATAGATGGACCAAGCGAACCCTAGAATGGCGACCGAGAACCGGCTACAGAAATCCAGGCAGACCACAGGCGAGATGGTCTGATGACATCAAGAAAGCGGCAGGACAGCAGTGGCACAAACTAGCGATGGATAGGGAAATGTGGAAGTCCGAAAGGGAGGCCTATGTTCAACACTGGACGACTGAGGGCTGATGATGATGATACGTTTTTTGGGGTAATGAATAAAATTCCAGGTTTGTCAAAATAATTTCGTTACGGAACATCTCAAAAAATGAGAAAATTGCAAAAATTGTCATTTTCTGGCGAATTTTAAATTATAACTTGAAAACTGTCAACTTTTGCAAGTTCTTTTGTATGCAAAATGAAGTTTTCTTTTTGTGATTGAAGTAGACTTTAACCTAAGGTGAAATGTCCATTTTGAAGCCCTAAAGTTAAAACCGAAGTAAAGCAAAAAGCAAAAACCATAGATTTTTGTATAAAAGAAAATGTTCGGTTCTTCCAGTATTTCCTGAACGACACAGTATTGAGCCACCTAATTAAAAAAGAGTTATCTACTATGTGAGTATTAATTACGTTTTGGAAATATAATTTTTACCTTTTCACAAATTGGTTTAAGATTACTATACAAATTTTATATCGACGCAATGTTCCAATTTCTTTCAATTTAAGAACGTTCCAATGAACATTAGGAATGTATTGGCGGGAAAAAGGGAACAATCCAAATTCAAATTTGTAGAATGTTTTTGAAAAAGGAACTTCTAATGGATTCTGAAATTAATTCGTCGCATGCACGCATGCTTTTAAATGTGTATGATAACAATGATATGATGGCCTGTTTTGGGCATATGGAAAGAATGATGAAAGAATATCAAATGCTTAAACGGCTTAAACCGTCGACCCGAAAGCACATTTATGCATTTCTTCATAATATGTACTTTATACGTCCACTGCCTACATATTCTACGATTTCTTCCACTCAAAACTTGCCCGTCCAGAAAGGGTTTCAGTAATACTGATCACGCGAGAAATTGTGTCGTTATAAAGAAGATTACTCAGCTAATACTAAAGATATCATCCTAAGACTTAGCACATGGATAAATGAGAATATGTTTTAGTGACCCTAGTGGTTAGAAATTTGATTTTTGTAAATTGTCTCGATAAAAAATAATTCCAAAATTACATTTGAAATTTACTTAAACTTGAGATTATTAGCGTAGTTTGATAGATATAATGCTGTAATTTGGTTGATAAGATGTTCAAGGTAAGACGCAGTGACTCTAGCGGTTTTTTAAAATATTTTCGGTCCCCTTTTTATACAATAAGTCAAATTTACGTTGTTCTTATTTTGCGCCTACATTCTCATACAAAATTTGAAAAAGTTGAAGCGATATAATAGAACGATTTTTACTCAGGACATGTATTGAAACTTAAGCGTAGGTATGCATACTGACATTTCAAAATTTTCTAAAAACGGGAGACCTTATATCTCGACAACCGTTACTAAATATGCTTTGGAACAAAATAGGGTAGATGCATTGAACCTTTATCTAGGGAATAACCGTAAAAGATTTTTTTATGTTTCGTACAGATTTCTCAAAAAAAAATATATTCAAAACACCTCTGATCTTTTTTCCGAAAGACGGAAACTCGTTTCCCGAAAGTAGCGGGGTAAAATTTTTTTTTGCACCGATAATATGCATTAAAATCTAGGGAATAACCGTAAAAGTTTTTTGATAGACGCAAAATTAACCCCAAAATGGAAAATACGCTATTTTTACCATTTTATCATGCGATTGTTCACGCGATTTTAAACCTTAATGCCGTGGGAAATGACTGTGACGTCATTCTTCGTGCCAATTAAAAACAGCATTCAGTTACACTTAGGTACCTGCCTGCATTTGATATCCATAGTTAATACGGGTATATAAGTAGACAGGTACCGACGATCGATAATAATTTATGCACAGACAACGAAATTTGCATAAGTGGGTAGGTGCTTAGTGATTTAAAATCAGAATGCGCGCGGGAAAGTGGTTTGAATATGGAATAAGGCATTTTGAAAATGGAATGGAAGGCGTGGTCACCTCCGAGAGGGGGGAGGAAAGCGGGGAGGAGGAATTTTATTGTCATGGGTTGGACTCTGAGGTCGTAAAAATGAGCTGAATGGTGGGAGAACACTAAACCTTTAGATGAAAACCTGGAAAACATATTTTTGGATATTATTATGCTACTACTATGTCATCAAGGTTTATTACAGTAATGAGGTAACCAGTAAATGCTATATAAGCCCCTGGTTACTATACAAATTGGATGAAATATATTTTTTTCTCTTTTTTTACAAGTGTTTTTTTTTAATTAATCTGGGTTTATCTAAATTAACCCAAATACACCTTTGTACCCTTCACTGTAAGCTTGAAAAGCTTGTGTCGTGAAGTGGAGTAGGTCGACATCGGGGATCGAACCCGCGCCCACTGGATTAACTAGTCGAGCCCACCTCAGCCTCACCTTGAGACCACCTCATTTTACTTAACTTTACTCCGTTGTTTATTTTTTTTTGTTTGTCTTTGCGCAAATATTGCAATTGATTTATCAACCACTTCCTGACTACTTAGAGACCTGAAACTTTGCAAACGTACGTATGCTTGGCGACAATACACTTCTGTACAAAAATGGATTATCCTTCTCCAGAGACAAAAAGAAGTAAGGCGTTTCAGAGGATCCAAGGGTCGTGTGGGGTCTTGTTTGGTATCGTATGAAAGGGCGTTGGAAAAGAAATCCAGATCGTATGTCAGATGTTGTCCAGCCTTGGAAGACACTGAGCGATCGAGAAGATCTCTCATGTAGGTATCTCACGAAAGTGCTTCACGAGTAGAACTCATAATATCTTTTTACAAATTTTGAATCTCATTATTCTTGGTGGGAGGCGCCATTGGAATGAAGGAACCCAAGCACCCCGGTGGAGCGTGCTTGGTATCGTTTGGAAGATCGCGAAAAGCGGATCTAGGATGTGTAGCAGCGGCGTGCGGTGAGTTTCTGATATAGGCAAGCAAGTAAAAAAAATACTTACTCTAAAACTATAAAATGAAAGAAAATCAACGTGAAATTAACAGAAGTACTATCAACGTGAAATTAACAGAAGTACTATCAACGTGAAATTAACATAAGTATTGTTTAGCATTTCTTAAGTAACAAGGCTTAATAACATTTGTTTACAATAAATCTACGATTCAAGACTTAAAATGCAACTAAGTATATGTCTATTTATTTGTAAATGAACGAAGATCTATAATTTAAAACGTTTAAAAGCGCGCCATAAACTATTCCCGCGCGTTGCCGCGTTTATGATCTGTTCATTAGCATGAAGTTGCTGCGAAGCAGAGATATTTTTGCTTACAGAGAGCGAAAAACTGATTTATGTGTGTTGGTAATTTTATCATTGTGGTAGTGGGATTGTGCGTACGTGTGTATGCAACATTATGCGTTCGAATCCAATGCTTTTCTGGCTTTTGATTGGTTGAACGGTATGTATAGTAGCGCCACTACGGGAAAGATTGAAGAAACAATCAACTAGTGAGTTGCGTGCGACATTTAACTGTAACAATTTAACAATTTCGGTTTAATTAATTTAACATTGTTATCTTTACTTTTTTGTGCCAATGGGCAAGCAACGCCTAAAATGCTTCTATGGACCGCACGCCCATGATGTGTAGTCATAAAACGTTGGTTATATATTTTTTTTACTATTACTTGAACCTGTGTTTATTGATAAAAAACTCAAATACTTACTTCACGCATTGAGCTTGTCGTGAAGTGGAGTAGGTCGGGCTCGGGGATCAAACCCGCGACCACCTCAAAATTCTCAATTTCTGCGATAAGCTCGCCCTAGTGAACAAATGTTATAATTTTATTTGAATGTTTACATATGTCTGTATCTTGTTCACCAAAAGTGTAAATAAATAAATAAATTAGTTATTTTAATCAATGAATTATAATAAAGAACAAAAGTCACGAAAAAATCTTAGTATGACTTCATAGTATACATAGAGGGACCATATAATATGTTGAACATATTATAGATCGATAGTGCGGTATAGATGGAGCATATTAGTGTATACTTGTATAGATAGGTCGTGGTTCCTGGTAATGAAAATAAAGAAATAAATCAGTTTATGACAATTTAAAGTGGTAGATACCCACCTTAGGGAACCGTTTAAAATTGCTTAGGAACCACAACATACAGCATGTAAGATATTGTGTTATTATCTATATGAAAAAAATAAAAATAATAACGTATTAAAAGAGTATTAAAATCTGACCTTCCCTCTTGGCAGTAAATTATAGGCCCCTAATTCCTTTGGCATCGGGACACTGCGCCGATAATTTTAATTCGTTATCTTTATTTTTTTTTTCTTTCGATAAAACAGTCCACACAAGCTGAGTGATTTTTGCCACTGATCCTCGTATACGTTTACATTTAAATATTATAAAACAAAACCTAAGAAAATAAAATATGAAAATGTTTACCTATTCCTACATAAATTATTCGATTCGACACGTTTTGGAATTAAAAAGAGTGAGAAGAACGACTATTTAACTACATTTTTGGATAATCTTAGATACGGTTTAGACTAGTTGGGAAAATATTTGAAATAAAAATTGAGTTTTTGAAATACCTTAACATGGCTGCCTGGAAAAATTTCACCCCCCCCCCCCTCCTCCCCGTTTGCCTGAAGAATGACATAATGTTTAATCATTATATTTATTTATTTTTATTTATTTTTATTTATTTATTTAAACTTAAAGTAAACAACAAACACATATAAATGTACAAAATGGACATAGTACAGATTATAAAACGTTGTTCACTAGGGCGAACTTATCGCAGAACTGCGATTTCTTCCAGTTAACCCTGATATAGATAGCGCCGCAAGCAAAATTTTCTTATTTTTCTATATATATAACACGCAATTACAATTCATGTCAAAGTAGCAAATTTTTCTTATAAAATCATTGTCGTTGAAACTGTACTATATCATGCTTGTTTAAAATTGTTTTATGTAGTTATATACGAGTATGTATGGTTCGTTATAAAATAAAATAAAATAAATAAAAAAAATCAAGATCGGCGCACGATTCCAATACCATTTGATCTAAAGTTTACGATCTGTTAAAAGACCAACATCTTACAATTCAAATTAACACAAAATAAAATATATTACACAATAAAACTTATCGTAAAATGGTTATTGTACCTACTGACTATATTATACCTCCCTACCTACCCTGCAAGGTATACACCACATACTTAGAGGCGGCTTGTAGAAATAATACATATAATGTACCTAAAGATAATACAAGGTATCTACACACAATAAAAAACAACTCAAAACAATTTAAAGCGATCCTCAGAGGTGGACAAGATTTGGGATCTGGTTCACATTAAGGAATTTTATATCTTTTATGATTCAATGATGTTTTGAGTTTCTCGGGTTTCGAGGGTCGCACAATAACCTGTACACCACGGCCCAAGCATGCCCTCCCCTCTGAATCCCTACGGGTGCCGGAGTATTACTATTCAACTTTTCGACACTCAAAACTATGGATTCGACACTAATATCACTTTTTTCATTCAATCCCCCTAGCGCCCCCAAACCCCTCACCCGTTTTCCTGCGGACATCGGAAGGGGTTACTATTAATCTTTTCGACACCAAAAGCTATATGACGACATGATATTGATGACACCAGCCGTTAAAGCCTTCGTTCATAAAACATGTAGACAGGGAACGTATCTGAAAACCTGTTTTTTTAAATTGATTCGGGTTGACTGTAAGATATTTCTTTTGCAATAAATCCGCCCTTTAGCACATTGCCTTGTTTTGTATCTCATGATGGTTTCTTTTGGCTAATAACGATTTATTTATTTATTATTATTTATTTACCTTAATAAGGGCTTTTAGTGGATGTATATAAGACTGACGTTGTGACGAAAATGAAAGCGAATGAGTTGAGATGGTTAGGTCATGTGGAGTGAATCTGGGAGGAGAGGAAGTAATAACAGCGTGAAGAAAAGATAGTATCAATCTAGGAATAACCTTTCTTGAACATATCTGCCAATTCTCCAGGACGGTTACAAATTGAATGAACGTGACGGCAGCGTTATATTATTGCAATATTGCTTTTTTGTGAAGCGTCCTCGAGGTGCTCCGGCACAAAGACGGCGCTATAGAAATATTCCAATTATTATTATTAAAGAGTGTAAGTGGAGATACTATTTATATAAAAAAATATTGAGTGTCCACGAAAAAAGTTTAAGAACCCCTGGATATAAATCGCGGCGTTCCTTTAGGGGACCACTGCGTTGAGTCGAAAAAAAAATACGCGACAGAGTAATAAATAAAATTTTATGACGTGAAAACAATAAGTGAATTTTTTTGTTAAATTGTTGTATGATCTGTTTTGATCTCTTATTAAATAATATAATATTGTTAGGTTGGTGTATTATTATGAAAATATTGGCTGTAACCTGTCAAAGATGACGCTTTTTGCGGGGTAGGCAGAGATAACTGATCGCCAGACTTTCCTATCCTTAGACGTTAAATTATTGTCTCGTTCATTCTTATGGTGAATTACTTTTTTATTTAGCATAGTATTTTCTATTTTCCTCAGTGATATTTTTACTACTACAATATTTTTCGACACACTGTATAAAACAGAATGTACAATTGTTAAACTTAATCTATTCTAAAAAATGTCGACATCTGTCGATAACTATTCAAAACATTTTGTAGGCTCGTAGCGTCAATGGATACTAAAGGCTGAGGACAAACGATATGTATTATATTTCGCAATAATTTGTCAATAAAAAAGTGGTATTGGCCGAATACATTTGACGACGAAGGGTTGAAAAGTGTTTAAAATTCCGTATATATTTGAACAATTTCCGAAAGTTTCCATGGTCCTGCGTTAAGGCTCGCGACTCAACTATAACCCGCGGTCGTTTCTCTACGGCATTAAGGTTCAAAATCGTGTGAAAAATCCCATGATAAAATGGTAAAAATAATGTTTTTTTTTTTTAATTTTTTGGGGTTAATTTCGCTTCAATCAAAATACTTTTACCGTAATTCCCTAGATAAAGGTTCAATATATCTACTATTTTTTTCCAAAGCATATTTAGCATCGGTTGTCGAGATCTAAGGTCTCCATTTTTAGAAATTTTTGAAATGTCAGTATGCGTTCTCTCGAAATTTTTTAAATGTCCGTCTTTTTCAAATGTCAGTAGCGTTACATTCATACACGATTTCCACCAGAATTATTTAAGTTAGGTTATTATGAAGCATTGACATAATTTTATGGAAAAACGTCTTATTGAATAGTGCGCTGCCGACTGGGATATACGTATATGGACAATTCTTTTATTTATGAGTATTTTAATAAAGATGTTACCAGACATCCCTCTTCCAAACTTGACATAGAATGTCATTTGCCTCTGTCATAAATACTGCGATCTTAAAAATACTTTGCGATGTTAGATTCCACAGTCGCGAATAGTGAATCTTATGTACCACAATTATTTATGATTTTTACAAATTTTATTCTTGTAAAGCGTTGGATTTTTCCTACATTCCGTACTAGTATATACAATGTTGTTTCCCACAACAGTGTAGAAGAATTAAGGATGAACATCACTTTCGGACCTACGACCGACCTCGGCTGGCTTAAGAGATCACCTTACACTCGAGAAACATTCGCCACTTCGGGGTGAACTGAAATGGCGAATGTTTCTCGAATGTAAGGTGATCACTTAAGCCAGCCGAGGTCGGTCGTAGGCCCGACATGTTCATCCTTAATTCTTCTACTCTGTTGTGGGAAACTACATTACTTACCACACATTTATTTAACTTCATCTGTCGTTCTTGTTGTCATTGTCTGGTCTACATTTTCTCTCCGAATTATAATAATGTCACGACTTTCCAGCACTTTAAAATTTTGCTTTGCATTAGATAAGTTTTGAAGCTCTGTCGTAAACATCGTATAAGATAAATGAATATCTAATACATGCAAGAATAAATTGCAAAAAGCATAATTTACGTATGACGATAAAAAAATGTAGTATTCCTACAACAGTGTATAGAAGAATTAAGGATAAACATTGTCGGGCTTACGGGAGAAATATTCGCCATTTTAGTTCACCCCGGCTGAGATTCGAACCCAGACCTTCGTATCGCATAGTATTTTGCAAATTCCTTCATAAAATTAGGTGTGGATTTTAAAAGATTTCCAAAGGACAATGGGCGGAATTGGGCCAAGAACCTCAACTGACAAGACTAGGGAGAAATGAAAATGCATACTTGTTTTATCATTTTGGTAAAATATTATCAAATTCTGTCCCGGGATAGTGACGCTATGGTAATTTTTGTCCCAGGTTCCTGTCTCGTCAGTGGAGGCCCTTGGTCCAAACTCCTTATAATTTTACCCATTGTCTTTATAGCTCTGAGAATAAATCACTTAATTTACTTCTTCTTCTTCTTCCTCCTTTCTTTAGATCAGTTGATCAGTTCTGACAGAAAGCTTCTCTACTCCTGGGACGTCGAGAACCAACTATCCCTCCATCTTTTGGGCGGTCTTCCAGGAAGACGATGACCAGGTGGTATAACTTAAATTATGTGTCAACAAAAATTCGCGAATACCGAAATACGCGAATTTAAGAGATATCACTGTATTACACAATATATGTAACATCAACCACATTACGATAACAAAAAAACAGCCTATCTATTAAGAATTTTATGAGAAAATTGTAAGGAATTTAATATAAAATAAGTAGTAATTGTAACTCTATTAACCTATCGTGAGAAATTGTAATTTATATTACAATCTATATATGTTTTATAAGGTTAGATGGTTTGGGCGTGTTGAGAGAATGAGTGATGACAGAATAATCAAAAAGATGTGGGTGAAAGAATAGGTGTGAGGAAGGGTGGTCGTCCAAAGCCACTTGGCTTGACCACATGTGACTATGTGACGTAAGCTAGAAGTGTGTGAAAGGATAGGAAAGCCTGGCTATCTCTTCTCTCTGCCTACTCCGGAGTTGATGTGGCTTGTCACCGAACCGAAGATAAATTCATAATTTCATACCCTGTGAGGGATGATGCGTTTTAACATTTAATCATGCGATTTTAAAACCTTAACGCCGCGGGAAATGACCGTGACGTCATAGTTGGGTCCCTAGCTTTAAAAAAAATCGCTCATCAAGCTAATGGGATAAATAGGTAGATAGATAAATGGAATAACTCACCGATCTATAAGACACAATATGCGGCATACTGTCTCTTGTAATATTTATCAATAAAGTCAATCATATCGATCATTAATCATTTCTATATTTATCTATATTGTGTGGCGTATTATAATACCAAATGTAGATAATGTAATGAAATATGTATTATGTAATGATTCATAATGTAGATCAAATATTTAGCCGACTACCAACTTCATCTGTCGTTGTTGACGTTTTTCGCTGCATCAAATTTGAACAACTTCCCAATGTCCCAGCACCTTGAAATGTTGCACACATATTTGCTTTAGGTGACAGTTTAATATTGTACTACTGTTTTATCATAACACACGTTCCAGGTTTATTTTTAAATATAAAGACTGCAAGACTGGTGTTGTGTCGAGAATGAAAGTGAATAAACTAGGATTGTTTGGGCATGTTGAGAGAATGAAGGATGACAAAAAAGATATACATATTTGAGTGAGCGAAGAGGTGTGAGGAAACACGACTGCCCGAGACTGACCGATCATGTCGACCAGATCCTCAAGGATGGGCGCGTTTTGAGTAAAAGGAGTCGGAGAGCGTGTATGTCAAATTGCATGAATCTGACAAAGGCTTCCTAGCGTGTGTGTAAGGATAGGGCTGTCTGGTGCTCTGTCCTCTCTGTCTACCCTGCAAGTGATGTGGCGTCAGGGTATAGATAGATATAGAAATCTAGGCTAGAAAATGAGTAAAGCAAGGGAATAACATGTACGGGAAAAGTGAATAATATGGATAAGATAAAGGAAGAACAGGGATAAGATAAAGAAAAATATGTATGAGTTGATGGAAGAGCACGGATAAGACAAAATGATTAAAATGACTGTAAAAAGGAGAATATAGAAAAAAATAGTGTTGTTATAGGGCATTGAGAAGTCACTACAATTTGAAGAGGAAAATGTAGACGCATACAACAGATGGAGTTATATACTTAATAGAATACTACATTTGTGAGGACGTGGTAAAGAACCTATGCATCATAGTTGGACACAGGTTTCACATTTTTCTTTCGAAATCTTTCATCCTTTGCTCTGCTAACATTTTTAAGGTGCACGTTACCTTTGTATATATTCCTATCTCCATAATATACATTAGTATAATAAAATGATTTCGTCTACCTCACAGTCTGTACGTAATGTGTATAATTAAATATGAATATACAATGCTATATAAGGATAAGGTATTCATGATGTGGTTCGTGATTCACTGCCAGTGTCGTGATAAGGGCGTGGCGACTGACTCACTTGCCTCGAGAACAGGATTAGAAGGGTGCCAGTGTAGATAATCGATACAAAATGTCAAAGAGGTCATCCAATACACAAAGCAGAAGTTTTTCCTATACAGAAAATAAATTGTAATACCTAAGCAATACCTATAACAATGGATATAGAACTTTTAAGCGCTTTTTTTTACAGTTTAACCAAACATCAGTTTGTCCGACTGCATTTGTTTTAAATATTAATTAACAGACAGTCAACTACAGGACATGTCGACTCTCCAATTAAGGGCGCCCTCAGCATACACCAACAACAAGGGTGTCAAAAAAAAACTAACTTAACCCGATGCTGACCTACTCTACTTCACGACATAAGTTTTTCAAGCTTACTTTGAAGTGTACAAAGGTGTATTTGGATAAACCCAGATTCATTCTATAAAAAAACATATACATAAATAAAAATAGCATTGTCTCTCTGCAAATTCAATACAAATAATACTCCCAAATAATACAAATAATACACCCCCCCCAGGCAAGGTGGTCTGATGATATTAGGAAATGTGCCGGTGGTGGATGGATGCAGTGTGCCCAAGACAGGAAGCTGTGGAGGACCAAAGGGGAGGCCTATGTCCAACAATGGACCTGAGTGGCTGCAGAAGAAGAAGAAAGAAGAATACTAATTTTGTACACATAAAATGAAATTCTGCTCCACTGATAAAATTTATAAATTTTGTACACTGGGCAATAGCTCACCCTTATTCCGACCCTGCTTGATATTATTCGTAAGGAGGTGTATCAAGGTATCGATGTATATCTATACTAAAGTAGGTAGGTACCTAACTATTATCTTTTTTGGAATATAACTCCTCGTAAATTATAATTTGGTAATAATATAAATGCTATTCAATGTTGTGAATGAATTTAGCAACATGTTAAAATAGCAATTATTGATTTAAATATTTATAGATCGCACAAGTGAACACTTTTTTATACTTATGTATTTTTTTATATATATATTTTTCAAAATCAGCATAGAATACCTAAAGCTTGCCCTGGTGAACACATGGCAGGATGCCTTACATCTGTTTTGTTCACTCACATTACAAATAAACAAAATTATACCATGCATGTCGTACATATTTTAGTAAGGTTTTAAAACACACCTGCATGCTTGTCATTGGATACCCCAATTACTATATTGAAAATTGTGTGTTGATAAGAAAATATTCCCTTGCAAAAAGTAAATAGCGAGTTACAACAATTTACAATGAGAGAGCTACAAATATTTTTCTCACTCACGCCTTGTCCCTTGATATCTTTAGGTTCTGTCACATTCATTCAATGAAATTAAAATTCACCAGGGTGAACTGCCGTTGCGTCGCCGACATCGCAGAAAGAACAGCAAAGCTAAATTGACAGTGGGCGGGACATGTGGCAAGACAGGACAGTGTCAGATGGGCACCTAAAATCCTGAATTGGAGGCCTTGGGAGAACAAAAGAGGCGTAGGAAGACCAAGAAAAGGTGGACAGATGACATTGTCCAGCTTACGGGTCATAGATGGCAGCAGATAGCCCAAGATAGAAGACAGTGGAAGAGTTTAGAAGAGGCCTATGTCCAGCAGTGGAACGCAAGTGGCTAGCAGTAAGTAACTAAGGGTGAATTTATCGTAGTTTGGGGATTGTGACCACTGAAAAACCACTCTTTTAGAAGCTTGTGGCAGGAAAATTATTTAAATGAACTTTTAGTAGCTCGGGCTAGGAAAGAAATTCACTCCAGACACCTCAATGATCCTAACCAGTCTCATGTTGACAAATATGCGCCAAACAGATAGTTGATTATTGGGAATTTGTTTAGGGAGACTGAGGGGCTTATGCTAGTGATTCAGGATCAGATAATTAAAACGAAAAAATATTTAGAACCTAATGCCCACGACACACGCTTGGCAAGCTCCGGACCGAGCGGGTGTTCATGAGTAAAAAGGCGTGTGGATGGGGCATTGGTCTTGGCTCGTGTAGGTAACCGACCGTTCAAGCCTTTTTACTCATGACCACCCGCATGGTCAGCCGTTCGCCAAGCGTGTGGATCAGGCATAATAATCCTACCCATTAATATTGACGGTGGACTCAAAATCGTAAATAATCGAAAATCGATCAAAATAAAAAAAAGCAATACATAAATTATATGCATGGGAATATCTACATATAATTAGTATAGGTAGGTACCTTTTTTGGTATATATGTATTTATGTACCTAAAAAATTAAATACATACCTTGAGAAAGAAACAAAAAAAAAAACCGTTTGAGAACCAGTAAAAAATGCGTTCATATTTCATAGGTATGTTGGGAATGTCAGTCAGATATTGTGGTGAGATGGTTTGTGCATGTGGAGAGAATGTCTGATCATAGAATGACAATATTCTATTCTATTCTATCCCCTCACGCCGCATCTCTTGCGGGGTGGGCAGAGAGAACATATCGCAAGACTTTCCTATCCTCACACACACTTCGTGCTTCCGTCACATTCATACAATCTGTCATATACACTCTGCGATTCCTTTTTCTCAGAACACGTCTGTCATTGAGAATCTGGTCAACAAACAATGGTAGATTGATAGAGATATCAACAAAGAATATAATATGTAGGTATATAAGTTGTAAAAAGTATTTAAGTCCTGGTTGTCGCAGTTGGTTGGAGCGCCGGTCTCCGATGTCGGGTTCGAATCCCTGCGCTGATGATGTATTCTGCACTTCACGACACAAGCTTTTAACTTACTGTGAAGTGTGCAGGAAATTATTTGGGTTTGTGCGTGCAAGCCCAGATACTTTTTAAATAATAAAAACATCTACAGAGCTATAAGTTGTGAATCTTTGTGACCTCCCTGTATTCCTTTGAGGAGTGTTTAGAGCTGTATAGTGTATAAGGTTGATGACCCCTGCCTCTGACATGCTAGGCTAATATCGATTGCATTATTTTCATGCAACATTCTATTAATGCGAGTATTTGCCAGGTGTACTAAACATTAACAACATTATCTACCTACACGGTTACAAGAAACTATGTTTACAAATCAATACAGGACGAGCAACAACATAACAGAAAAACAGAACGTAGACTGATCGTTTCAGAATAGGTACAACCTTCAGAAAGATTGAGCGAGATTGAGTGTGAGTGTGTGAGACGACCGGAATGAACGTATATGTTTTAATTTAACTGAGGCTCCTGCTTTTTTTTAATGAATCTGGGTTTATCCAAATAAACCCAAATACATCTTCGTACACTTCTCAGTAAGCTTGAAAAGCTTGTGTCGTGAAGTGGAGTAAGTTGGCATCGGGGATGGAATACATAAAGTTGCAATAATATAAGCAGACAAATACAACAAAACTGTTGACTAGGGCGATTCTATGACAACAACAAAGCAAAAAAACAATTGAATACATACGTACGTTATCTTTAAAAAAGGACTTCTTCCGAGTTACAGCGGTCGAAAATCTTTTGATTATTGATTTGATAAATGATTTAAGATACTACCTAAATTATTTAGGTATGGAACCGGATTTATCTGTACCCATGCACAGACGGAAATACATTAAGTTTTTCCTCAACAGAGACGAGAGGCTTCTCTATTCACATAATGCGGCGTTATGTGAACTCCCTTGGGGAGGATGCAGGATGGGTGTCACGGCGCTTACGAGTCGGCTTTGGCTGGCTTAAGTGATCACTTTTTGCCCAGGGCAACGTTCACCCATTCCACAACATCCTGCTGTCGTGTATTTTTGAAAGTTGTATACAACGCCATCCGTTGAGGAGTGGATAAATGTTTCAATTGACCAGCCTTATAAATTCTGCCGACTTACTCCACTTTGCGACATGAGCTTTTCTAGTTTTTTGGATTTTTTGTATACACCCAGATTCATTTAAAAAAAGTGTTATACGTAGCAGCAGTCTTGGTCAATTTATTTTCTTGCAACCCTATACTTTGCAGAGAGTAATTTTTGAAAAGAGAATGCATCCACAGTGTAGTACAGGGTGATCAGATCATTAATCACTCCTAACCTAGGACAATAATATCTCATGATATATAATGACCCCAAATACATCACTAGGAAGGTAGTTTTATGCCACCGAGTAATAGGCGACGAACCATTAATCTTCGCCTCGTTTTGACTTAATGGTTTTGATGATGTGTTTTTTACTACTGGACTATGACGTAACCTCTCGTAAATTTTTACTCATTATTTTATTACCCACTAATTTTTACATCCCAGCTTTTATGCCCGGATAGATAAATAAACGAACATACATGTCGCTTTATATATTTTTAAATAAATCTAATAATAAATGAACCCAAATACATCTTTGTACACTTCACAGTAAGCTTGGGAAGCTTGTGTCGTGAAGTGGAGTAGGTCGGCATGGGGGATCGAACCCGCGCCCACTGGATCAACAGTCGAGCGCGTTACGAACCAGGCTACCGACCACCTCCATATTTATAAGAATAATTATTTATTTACACTTATGAAAAAAAACATTTTCTTTCCGCGACTTTCGGGAAACGAGTTGCTGTCTTTCGGAAACAGGATCAGAGGCGTTTTTCACATTTTTTTTTTTTAGAAATCTACCTAGATCTGGCACGCACCTGTCCACGGGTGATTTTGCTTTGAGAAATCTATAAGAGATATAAAAAGTGTTTTACGGTTATTCTCTAGATTAAGGTTCAATGTATCTACTCTATTTTTTTCCGAAGCATATTTAGTGAGATTGTCGAGATATAAGGTCTCCCGTTTTTTAATATTTTTGAAATGCCAATATTGTTTGCTGGCAATAATGACATTTCTATTGAAATTCAACAAGTGTTGCCACTATGGTTACCAAAAAGTTACATGCAGCGCCCTCATCGAAAGCCACCTCTTTCTTGACAAACTGTAGTACTTACCTACAGTACTTACATTTACATAATAAAATAATTGTTAATTAGAATATGTACAATAACGCCCTTCTGTCTAAACAACACAGTGGCCTAATAAAATATTCTAATTGTAATTATCGGATAAGTTTCATATAAAATATAAATTAATGGTAAGTAGAGTAGAGGTAGGTACCATGTAGAGTACCAACTACCTACGTTATATTACTAACGTATATCTCATAATTTAATCACATTACACACACTACGTACCACAATAACTCAAAAATATATTGATGCAACTGTTTTGAATAGAATTCGCATTCTGATAGACATAGTTGAGAAAATTCATGCTGACCAGTGGCTTGTCAGGAATTCATTATGCAATAGCCTAAAATAGTCGTATGTTCGCTTTGCTACTTGTTTTTCATAAAATCATTCACATACATACGTTCAATCTTAGTTTCACCATGAAATAAGTATAAGGTTATTTTCTCCATTAGTTCTTTATATTTTTGGGGGTGTTGAATTTGAATTTCTGCTTGCCATCACCGAGAAAACTGAACAAAAAGATTTTTTTTGTAGTAGATTCCTTCATTCAATTTGCTCCTCCCACCAGGAATTGACAGATTCAAAATTTGTAAAAAAGATGTGAGTTCTGCTCGTGAAGTTCTTTCGTGAGATATCAAACATAGCGGTATGCGGTGACTGGATCCTCTCGATCGCTCGGTGTTTCCGAGGCTTGAACTGGACAAAATCTGACTTACGATCTGGATTTCTTTTCTAACGCATTTTCTTACGATACTACACATGATCCAACACGACCTTTGGATCTCCTGAAACGTATTACAACTTTCTTGTCTCTGGAGAAGGATGATCCAATTTTATACAGAATTTTATTGTCACCGAATTTACGTAGGTTTGAAAAACTTCAGGTCAGAAAGTGGTTGAAAAATCGGTTACAAGATTTTGACACATACAAAAAAAACAACTGCATGACTGAAGTTAAGTTAAATCTTGTAAAATTGACCATTATTTTGCTTTGATGATGATGACTGGAACTCTAACTTGGAATTCAAATTCTGGATTTCACCAACTTTTTAGGTGAGGAACAGCGGAGATAGGAGCCACCTAGCACAAGTTTTGTATGAAAAATAATGATAAGTGACTTCTATCTACCTATAGCCAAAAGCATACACAAATTAAAGTGTACACAGCGGGCCATGGAAAGGCAGATGCTCGGCGTGAGCCTTCGAGATAAAATTAGAAACGAGGAAATAAGACGCCGAACTAAAGTTACCGATATTATGGACCGCATTGCAAAATTAAAATGGCAGTGGGCTGGGCATATGGCTCGACAAGAGGATACTAGGTGGGCACCCAGAATCCTACAGTGGAGGCCCTGGAACAAAAGGAGAAGCGTTGGAAGACCTCCCAAAAGGTGGTCTGATGACCTAGTCCAGCAAGCCGGAAGAACCTGGATGCGGAGGGGGAGAAACGGAGATGAGTGGAAGGAAATGGAAGAGGCCTACGTCCAGCAGTGGAGGGAGGAAGGCTGAGGAAGAAGAAGAAAAAGAGACTCCTATCTCCGCTATTCCTCACCTATGAGGTCGGTAAAATCCAGTAAAACTGTCTTATATGTAGATAATGTAGATATAATAAAATAATGTACAGGAATATTGTTTACTACTTCTAGATAAACGTAAAATTGAAATGAGTTGAATATCTACATAAATTATAATACAATGTATATGTGTGTGTTTGTGGTAAAGGTGGCTGTTCCATTTGATTTATTTATTGCCGGTGGTCGAGCAACTAATCTTTAGTGGAATTTAATTTCTTGTTTATTTTATTTATTTATACACACATATGTATACATTATACATAAATATGTGTGTACACTTTTTTATAAAGTGCATGGTCGCCTATATATTCTAATAGGTAGCTATAGGAATGCGCGGCCTACCTATAAGGTAGACGAGTATACTCAGTTGATTCAAAACAGAATCAAGTCAAAACTTCACATAAAAAATATTTTCACAAATGAATCTGTTGGGACTATAAATCGAATCCTTGGGGGTAAAAAACTGAATCTTTGTTTGAGTAAAAATTAGAATTTTTGGGGTACTAAATTGAACCTCTTTTTGAGGTATTGAATTTGAGTCTTCGTTTGCAGTTTTTGTTGTTTTGTTGTGATGTGTTAATTTTTAATAAGTTGTACAATATATTACAGGGAGCATGTAATTGGGGCTGCTGCAGGTGATTACTGTTTTATGTCTATTGTAGCAAAAAGTATATTATGTGGTAGTCCCGTATGTTGCTATATTGAATAAAATAAAATCTCGAGTGGCAACCTAGAACAAGCAAAAGGAGTGTATGAAGACCTCGGGCAAGATGGTCTGACGATGTGAGGCGAATCGCAGGAAGCAAGTGGATGCAGCATGTCCAGGATCTGTGGAAAGTCAAAGGGGAGGCCCATATATCCAGCATTAAAATTGAAACGGCTGAGGGAGAAGAAGAAGAAATGATGACAATGCCTTACAATCTGAACTATGTCATTTTTTTGTATGTACCTACTCGTATATACATGCTTTGTTCATTTAAAGGATAAATAAAAAATAATCTCAATCGAATTTTGGTCAAAGATACTCATTAGTCATCAGTCATCAGTTGACTCATCACTACATCAGTCATCACACGTCGTTTTTATACTTGGTGTGTGATGTTGCGCTGAATTATTTAGCAATCTTTTTCACCTACTAAAATATAAATACTATCACTGGATTGGGGAAATTATGAAAAAAAACCTACTGATTGAAGTTGTTTCCTTTTTAGCATATTTGAGTTGGTTCCTTTTAGAATATTCAAATGTTTCCTTATTGAATTGATTGACGGACTCAAGTTTTTGCCTAGATTAGTTTAGGTATAATATATTATACATGTGTAAGCACCTTGCTAGTATATGATAATTTATAGCCTATGTGCATATCCACGCTACATAATAGAGATTTGTGATACATATTAGAATTAGTAATAATATGAAACACAGAAGCCGCCACACATAATAAGTAAGTAAATAAATAAATAAAAGTATAAACAATACTATTACATGTATACATTTTCCCCTCCTTTCTTCCTCTTCTACTTCCTCTTCCCATGCTTCCTCCTTCCCTACCATAAATGTTTTATAGATATAAGATATATATTTTTAACTATGTAATGTAATCAATTTGTTTTGCGTGTGTGCTAATTGTGAACGGATGTTATTGGTCTTGTGTATTGATATTTTTGTACTAATGTACCTGTCAATGTTTGTTTTTGTGACTGCATCTGATCCATGTGTAACAAATAAACAGTAATTGAAGTTAATTGTAGGCCTCCTTGGATAAGAACAATGAAGAAATGTAATTTAGGGGTGGGATTTGCTGGGGGGCTCCCTTAAGGCTAAGCCTGGGCCCACCTCTTAATATAGATTTGCCTAGAAGTGCGGGTGACGAGATCGCTATTAATGCGCCTGAGCTACCCGGGGATGTGGAGGGCCTTAAGCCCGCGGGATTTTCCGTCAATGTTGGCATAGTTGGTCAAAGCATCTTTCTACCAAGTTAATGAAAAAGTAGGGGGTTCGAATCTCGACGTTTATATATACGATTATGTATTTCAATTGTGTAATGTGTATGTGCGTGTGTTGTGTGACTTTTAATGTTCAAAAGTTGGGTATATAGCCATCGTCCCGCAGTATGTAAACAGGGTATTTAAAAGTGTTAGATAGATAACATTAGAACGTAAACATAGAGTGGGAGAGCAATTCGATATTCAAAAATACAAAGAACCCCTTTTTTTGAAATAGCCCCCCAAAAATAGGATTTTATAGGTAGGAAAAGGCATCAGACAAGAAAAGGAGACCACCAGATTCGCTTTTTAAATAAACGTTGAAACCGAAAACAATAGAACGCTTTCACTGACCAATAGAAAGACACCATTCTGACCACAGACAATACAAACGACGCATAGAAATGAATTTGCATGGACCATAGACAGTTCGATTAATCATTCTATGAACCAGTTTAAATGGTAATAATGTTCTATTATTGTTGCCATTATACAAAATAATGATGCAAATTTATTATCATCTGTCACTTTTTTGCAGCATCGCTTTTGTTTACGTAATGGCAAGGTCAGTGTTGCAATAAAAATGACAATAGTTCTGCGATAATCACTTTCTTTTTGCGATTACAATAGGGAAATTATGGCGAATTGCCGAAACCATTTTATTTTCAGTTATGTGGTAAAATATTGTACGAAGCATTCGCCAAACAACGTGAACTAAAAATATGAGTTTAAGGCTCACGACCCAACTAAGACGTCACGGTCATTTCCCACGGCATTAAGGTTCAAAATCGCGTGAACAATCTCATGGTAAAATTAGCGTTTTTTCCATTTTTTGGGGTTAATTTTGCGTCTATCAAAAAACTTTTACGGTTATTCCTTAGATTTTAATGCGTATTATCAGTACACAAAAAAAATATCCGCGACTTTCGAGAAACGAGTTTCTGTCTTTCGGAAAAAAAATCAGAAGTGTTTTTCACAATTTCTTTTGAGATATCTATACAAGATATAAAAAACCCTTTTACGCTTATTCCCTAGATAAAGGTTCAATGTATCTACTGTATTTTTTTCCAAAGCATATTTAGTAACGGTTGTCGAGATGTAAGGTCTCCCGTTTTTGGTAATTTTTGAATTACTAGTATGCATACGTAGTATGTGATTCAAAAGTATTAGATACATTTTGGTCGCATGCAACGTCGTATGCAAAATTATTTCAAAAAGTGAAATGAAATATTGCGGCTTTGGTGACCAAATGTTACTTTTATTGTAACAAAACCCCATTATTCTTGTAATTTTATTTTATTTCACAGTCCCAAAGTTTTATTTTTTGTGAGCGTCACACGCAAATCTATTCTTTGGGACACAATACAATACAAATGTAATAATGGGACCTTTTATTTTAAAATAATATCAAAATACAATGCGAATTTCATGATTTTCCTGCCATATTAAATACACTCAGTCCTCGAATTACAAAAATCCCCTGAAATTTGATAAAAATAAGTAATCTTAAAATTATTTTTCCTAAATCATGATTTTATGACTTAACATCCTAAAACTGTTTTCGTGGTCTTCCAAACGATACCAAACACGCCCTTCCGAGGCGCTTGGATACCTTCATTCCAATGGCGCCTCCCACGAGTTCTATATGAGTTCTACTCACTTTCGTGAGATACCAAACACGGCGGTTGCGGTGACTGGATCCTCTCGATCGCTCCATTTCTTCCGAGCTTTGAGCTGAATAACATATGACTTACGATCTGGATTTTAACACGATACCACACATGACCCCACACGACCCTTGGATCCCTTGAAACGCCTTACAACATTTTTTGTCTCTGGAGAAGGATGATCCAATTTAGTACAGAATTGTATTGTCACCGAGTTTACGTACGTTTGCAAAGTTTCAGGTCAAAAATCGATTCCAAGATTTTGTCACAGACAAATAAACAACGGAGTGAAGTTAAGTAAGATCTTGTAAAAACATACATTACGGCTCGGTTGCTCGACGAATAGTATTTTCGGCTAGCAACATTGATATTTCGTTTGCGCGCGTAACAAAAAGCTAAAGGGCAAACGAGATAGCAATGTTACTAGCCGACGATACTATTCGTCGAGCAACCGAGTGTAAGTCGAGACAGCGTTAAGTGGAAGATACATTGTCAAGGGTACGACTGTACATCTGCTGGTTTTCTGTTAATAAAATAACAATATGCAAAACATGGTCAGCAATCTTTATCTATAAAGAAATGTCAAACAAAAGGACATTAGTAGACCTTTGTGGAGATCACACAATGTCCTGTTCTATATGTTGGCCTTCGGTTCATATCCCGGGGAGTATAGGACAGAAATATGCGATTCTCCTGCATTTTGTTTGTGACAAAAATCTTTTTTTGAGTGACTCATATACCTAGTACCTACTAAAATTATATTCCTGTCTTCCGATTGAGATAAAACGAGAAAAACAAAACAAGATACTTATATACATTTATAATAATAAGAAGTAATGCTCACTAGGGAGAGCTAACCCAAAATTTAATTAAATAAAAAAAATTGAAAAAGATGAGAAAGAAAAAAAAATGTAAATTATAAAAAGTGCCCTTTAGAAGTATACGAATAAGTACTTGATTTCAACAGGACACTCAAAATTTTTGAAATAAGTGAGCCACATAGAATTTTATAGGTATAATTATATTTAAATTTATACCCATGGGGTATAAATTTACATGTACATATTTGTATAACGAGAATATCTACCTACAGTCAGTCAAGAAAGAGATGCTCTCGGATTAATTCAGAATTATTATTTTATGTCCTGGCAACGATGATATTTCTATTGAAATTCTTGAAATTCTCTACAAATGTTGCCACTATAGTTGCCAGAAAGCTTATTGAAAACAGCATCTTTCTTGGCAGACTGTACTTCTTATTTACCAGTATAAATAGCGTATTAATATATATATTTCACTGCAATAATTGAGCAATAAGTAGCGAGTTTATAATTATATATATAACTTAATAAGTAAGTACATGTAACTTATATATAAGTGACTAATATATATATGTAACTCAGATGTAAAGGCATAGATAATAATATTATTATGCAGCTCATAAAGGTTATAATTTCATAATAAATGCTGCAGATATCGTGGATATATATTTATATAAATAAATATATAACACGGTATATAATAATATATTTATTAGTATTTATATATTAAACTTATGTACATTAAAATAATGGCGAAGGTTGGTAACTATCGAGACACGATTGTGAGGTAAATACATCAAAAAGCTTTTAATGTAATAAAAGAGGTATGTTCGTTCTCGAGAATTCTCGAGTGGTCGAGATCGTGTTTTTCTTACACATATTATGAAAATATCTTTCACCGCTTTAACAATATTGTTGTAGCGCAAACATTTGTATGACTTTCAGAGTGGCTTGAGAAGCCCATTGCTGGAAAAAATGGGAAATGTCTTATGAGAGTCTTACACCTGACCCTTATAGGACCTCGAGAAAATACCAGTTTTATTCCCCTTTAACAAAAATTATACTTAGCGTTTGATAAGAAATTCTTCATTTGCTTTGCACTGTGTAAAATTTGTTGCATCACGAGTATGAGGTTAGCTGTAAGAAATTACGTAGATTGAACAACAAATGTGGCATATTTTAGAAAAATAGCTTATTGCTATTTATTATGATGTTATTGATTCTCGTGTAACACATGTATCTAGAAGAGAATTGACAAAACAAAGTGAGACAAATCGAGAAAAAGACCATTATAATTTCTCATTTTGTCGAGAAACATAACCAGCTAACGCCTGTGTTATTTGTCGGAGTACTTATTAACAGGTATTTCTTGAGAGAATGCAACTATTTAATAACAATTTCTCTATCGTAATTACTCGGTAATTTGTGCGAATTTTCCTATGGTGTTTGAACAAGAAAACAGTATGTTTATAATATACACTTACCCAATAATTAAATATTGTATATTTGTATACAATATGCACAATAATGTATACTTATTACAGGTGTACAATGGATTATCTGTTCACATCTCGTGTAGATAATTGAATTTTTAATTATGTATTTTGTATTTCTCTAATTATCGGGAAATTTTTCTAGAATTCATGAAACAGTTCTTTGTAATTTCATTAATTTTATACACTGTAGCAATATTTTTTTAATAATAAATAATTTGGAGCACAAATAAATCTTCGTACACGTCACAAGTTATACGTAAAAGCTTGTGCTGTGTAGTGAAGTAGGCGAGCAAGAAGAATTGAACAGCGTTCTTCCACTTGGTGATAATGGAACAAAATCCTAATTCATTAATAAAATAAAATCAAACTGTTTAACGAATTTATTAAAAAAAAACTCTCAATACAAATGAAATTTAGTAACCTAATGCCCACACGCTTTGCAAGCCCCGGACAGAGCGGGTGTTCATAAGTAAAAAGGCGTGTGGATGGGACGTTTGTCTTGGCTCATGTAGGAAACCGACCGTTCACGTGCACATGAAAACCCGCTGCGGATGAGGCATAAAAACATTTTTAAAAATGCACAATCAAAAAGTTTGGCCCGAGAGTTAGTTAAAAAAAAAAGAAAATAAAACTAAAGTCTGCTTAAAATTCGCGTAACCTAAATTATCTTTGTTCCAAGAAAATTACAACCAAAAATAAAAATATGTAAAATTCAACGCCCCGATTCAATAATAAAATAATAAAATAAAATTCCTCATTATCAACAGCTCATTGTTATTCATTTTATTTTAATAGCCTGGTGTGGGTAGGGGCCCCGGCCGCCCCGGCCTCCTCGACTCGATATGTTAATTTATTGCCTGTTCGCTATTAGTCAAGAGGACGGTGCGAGGTTCATGATAATCGAATCCACCTCTCCTCTCTGACTCGCACGAGCATGCGCAGTTTAATAAAAAAAGTTTAAATTTTGTTCTATATGCTTTATTATGGTACGTACATCTTTTGTTTTTATTTTGAATTTGGAATCTTGGTGACTGAATTCTGTAAGACCGGAAAATTTTACGAGATTATTGACGAAATCTTTATTAGCCAAAAAATCATTAAGAGTTACAAAACAGGACAATATTAGTGTGCTTAAAGTACGTGGTTGGCGCAGTTGGTTGAGGCGGCAGTCTCTCAAGCGGTAGATGCCCGGCTCAAACCCCGGCGCTGGCGATGTATTCCACACTTTGCGATACAGGCCTTTAGCTTAGTGCAAGGTGTGCAGGAAAGTATTTGAGTTTGTATATGCAAGCCCAAATCCTTTTTATATAAAAAAGGCGGACTTATTGCACAGTCAACCCGGAGATTCAAATGTGTGAAAAATATGCGTGGACAACAGTCAAAAAGTGTAAAAGTAAAATACTTATAGGACATCAAGTTAAAAAAGTTTCTATATGACTAGGATTTGAACCTGCGACACAAAAATTAATTTCACTCATTCTAAAAGAATTTACTTACACATCGTTTGTTGCAAATGCTTGACTGTTTTTTACTGATATTTTTTTAGAACAATTTTTTTTAATAGAGACTGAATATGATTGTCTACCAACAGTGGCGTAACTAGCATTAGTGCCGCCCGGAGCGGACCCTGAAAATGCCGCCCCCTAAAGTACCTATACAAGTACATGTGTACCTAGGGGTGTATGTAGCTTTGAAGCTAAGCGAGAGCAACTAAAATTTAAATTTAGACGTGGCACAATAAATCATATTAATAGCGCCGCAGGCGAAATTTTTTCACAAAACTGAATGAAAATGAAGACCGTGTTGTAGTTTTGTTTACTTTTTTTAAATAAAAACATAAAATATACAAGTACGTTTAACAAGGTAACGTTTAAAAATGACAAAAAAGAGCGTCGCAGGCAAATTTTTTTAGACAAATGTGTGAATTGATGAACTTGGCTATCTTTCTATAGTAGGTACTTAACACGTATGGTTACAGGTATTGTATATACGGGAAGCGACTATGCAAGAAGTAACCAAATTTTAGTAATAATAAGATATCCTAAATCTAGCTTACTTATCATGAAATAAAATAAAACTTAGGCAACTAACACACAAACAAGTTTTGTTAGCGCCGCAGGCAAATTTTTTTTACGAAATCTTATAAAATTTAACATATTTTCATAATAATTAAAGAAAATACAGAGTTTTTTTTTATTTTGTGTTTTATCAAGATGTTTTTTATATGTTGATCCATTTTGCCGCCCCCTGAAATGCGCCGCCCGGGGCGGACCGCCCCCCCCGCCCCACCCTAGTTACGCCACTGTCTACCAAGAGTCTCGGGTTTGATTGCGAGAATATATATTTTTATTTTAAAAGGAAATTTGGAATCAGTATTTTTTTCTACATTAAGAAAGAAATTTATTAACAAAAATATGACTTACAACTTCAAGCCTCTCTCGTTTGTAAAAATAAAAGAATTCGCCTGTTGTTAATTTACGAGTTTTGCATCCACATTATTGGCTGCACCGAAATGCATGTCCCGAATAATCGGATCACGGAGACCGCCCCAGGGCCTGTGAGGCCAAATGAATTGCGTCAATACACAAGTATAGGCCATACCTATCCACAGTTAAAACAATATATTCACATTATAGTATGGATGAGATCAGTGACGTGGCTAGGTTGCTCGAATAAATCCCTGTATAGCGATAGCCTCGCCCTAGTGAGCATTACTTGTTATTATGATAAATATGTATTATCTCGTTAAATTATATTTTATGAAATGTTTACTTAAAAAATGAATATAGGTATAAATAAATGGCGAGTAGGCCAAAGCCCGCCATCCAAAACATGACTTTGGTAATTGAATAAAATCGTTGTTTGTCATAGATATATTTCTGCTATAAGTTCGCTCTAGTGAATACTGATTTATAATCTGTTTTATGTCAATTTTTTGTATATTGTATACACCTTGTTCACTTAATGAATGAATTAAGTAAATAAATATCACAAGTTATCAAAAATTGTTGGGCAAATCCATTATACTAAAAATTTTGCCTAAAAAAAATGCCTAATTTTAACCGTCATTATGTACTATATGTTTAAAATTTTTATTGAAAAATAGTAAAAAACATTAAATCAGATCTATAACTCTGAACTTATCCTCTCAATTTCACGAAAATAAAAATAAAACAACTGTCAAAATGTGGGCCTAGTGGCAATTTTTACCAGCCAACCCTAAACAATAATAAGACAGTACTTATAGTTGTTTTTTCTTTTTAATATCTGAAATAAATAATTTTTTATTGGCCAAAGATATATACCTACTTTACTTTAAAAAAATAACCGTTTTTATACCATCGCTATCAATATCAAAATTTTACTTGCTCTCGCTGTATTGGGTACGCTCCGCGAAAATCTGAGGCGAAAATTTGTTACATGGCAAACTAAATTTTTAGAGCCACGCCACTGGTTGAGGTACCTACCTACCAAAAATATAATTTAGGGATAATTTTATACAGTGCAATTTTAAGTGAAACTCTTAAAAAAATCATGGCGTCGGGTAATTTTCGGTTGAACTTTTACGAAACACTATAATTTTTATAAATGCCAGTGTAAATTGAATGCTGATCTACCCAGCAATTACAATTTCCGTGACCACATCAGCGCTTTTGGACATTATTATTCCGTCTAGAAGACAGGGTTGGTTGGAAGAATTCGCATGAAAACTTTGATATAAGACCGTTTTATGAGTACTACCTAAACAAGATTTTTTTATAGAAAATCGGAATATTCTACATGTTGAGAGAATGAAGGATGACAAAAAATATATATCTGAGCGAACGAAGAGGTGTGAGGAAGCGCGGCCGCCCGAGACTGGCCTGGTCAGATCATGTCGACCAGATCCTCAAGGATGGGCGCGTTTTGAGTAAAAGGAATCGGAGAGCGTGTATGACAAACTGTATGAGTGTGACGGAAGATAAGAGTGTGTGTAAGGATAAGGATGTCTGGCGCTCTGTCCTCTCTGCCTACCCTGCAAGGGACGTGGCGTGAGGGTATAGTAGTAGTAGTAGGAATATTCTACATGTCGTAGTTGAATAAAACAAGTAGTTATCTTAACAGATACACAGCGAAGGATGGACCTTCCATCAGGCTTATGACTGATCGTCGGCTGGCTTTATGTCAGAAGGTGACAACTTTTGCAAGTTTATTAAACATTTTTTTAATGCATATTATCAATACAAAAAAAAACTCTCTGCGCCATTCTGGAAACGAGTTGCTGTCTTTCGGAAAAAAGATCAGAAGTGTTTCTAACATTTTTTTTCAGAATTCATACTATACAAGATATAAAAAAAACTTTTACGGTAATTCCTTAGATAAAGGTTCGATGCATATACTATATTTTTTTCCAAAGCATATTTAGTAACGGTTGTCGAGATCTAAGGTCTCCCGTTTTTAGAAATTTTTGAAATTTTTGAGATGCATACTCTTAAACTAGTAAATACCAAAAATTCACGACCCCTCTGTGTTCCCAAGACGAACTTTAAAGGGGTAACCAGTAATTATGCAGTATGTAGAGAATTTCATAATAATATTTTCGTGATGTGAATTTTAATTTAAAAAAATGGCGTTTTGCGAAAGCCATCTTTAATCAGCATATATTTAAATTAATTGGCATCAGTACCGTCATGATTGTCTACTGTATGTGATGCATCGAGTGTTGCCCTTAGGTAAGAAAAAGTATAATTTCAATGTGATCAAAAACAATGTTTAATAATTATCAGAGGGTACCTATCTACCAAGATATTGCAAGGAAACTTGATATTTACTACTGCAAATTGATGCAACTAGGTATTATTTAAAATTCACATTAAATTTAAGTGTATGTAGGTGTACATAGTTTCTCCAATTTATTGAATAAAATTATGTGTATTGATAATCACACTTTTCTTGGAAAAGAAACTATCTTAGGGTTGTTTTGTAAAAATTGCCAAAGAGAAATAAATCCACCCTTTGCTACGCTACAGGTTGAAAATCCAGTTGGTAGGTACCAGTTGCAGAGTGGATTTCTATAACAGGGAAGCCGGAGTCAGATTAGAACTTTTATTATCCTTAATTAAAAGGTAACTCGATGGGAATAATTTTCATAGGACCCTTTGCCACTGGCACCTACATATTAAAATTCTCTGAGTGCTAAAGAATTTTTTTTTGATTAAATACATAATTCCATTGAAATATGTTTAATAATAATTTTGTGGCAAAAACCGCCATCTGCTGTAGATTGTCCAGAAAATTTTTTTTGAAACCTTTTTTTAAGTATAAAAAAGTGTCTCAATACGTATTTGGCATATGTGGTTAAAACTTTCATTGTCAGAAAGATTTTGACATTACGTCTTATTACAGTGCTTACTTTTACAGGATACTCGAAAAAATGAGTAAAAAGAGTGGCGGTCAATTCTAAAACCCGGAGATCCCACGTGGAGATTTACAGTCAGATTTTGTAATGATTTTAAATAGGTGAAGTTTACGGGAAAGCCAACATAAAAAATGAGTCCTGTTATTATATGATAGGTGCATTTCTGCATATATATTTCTACTTACACTTATATAGATACATTCAGAATGGCGTAACGAGCGAATGGATAAGAAAACGGGTTGTTGTTGCAGAGTTGATGTAGGTAGGTGTAATTAATTATTAGTACCTATACCTATATTGCATATAATATTACTATGTATAATAATATTATATACTGTGGTCTGCCTATGTAGATAAGGGTACATTGTACATATCAGGACAGAATTACACGGGAAAAAAAACACACATAAAGAATAACACGGGACAAAATAACACATGAAGATTGTATCTACACATTTTTTACTCAAATTTTGTTATACGAGTATGTAGGTATCAGTGGCAAAGGGTGGATTTCTGCAAAAGGGAAGTCGGGGCTAACATTTTCTATGGGATTACGTCAGATTAGACACTATTAAACCTATCATTTTTCTCCAAAAGGTAACTCGATGGGAATCGTGTTTTTAGATAGCTTCGCGTCTGGTAGGTATATTGTGGTTGTCTTATACAGGGTGTCCCGTAAATCAACGTCATCCCGTGGAGGGGTGATAGACCAGCTCATAACCTACCAGAAAATCGAAATATGACCTTAGTAAAAATTGCTCATTCTCGAGATATCGGCACTTTTTTGTTTTTCGTGAAATTCGACACCTTCGATCAGTTTTTCGATCGCCACGGTCACAAAATTCAATATTATGGGATTGAAATTTTTGATTCGTAATCCTGAATAATTCAGCTATTTGATTAAAGTTCAAAATAAAACCTATTAATTCACAATTTTGAAAAAAAGAACATCGTTTCCGCTTCTCGAGTTTTTTGTTTTTTATTAGCAAATTTCGACTCCTTTACACTGTAAAAATTTAGTATGACATTAAGCTGGCAAATTATATTAAAAACTTTCTCATTTAGTGTAGTTTTTAAAAAGGTACAAAACTGGATATAGTTCCCTTTACAAAAAAAGATATTCCTGTTTTACTTCAAAAGGACCTCATTATAAAAAAAAATCAAATGCAGAGTTATAGCGTCCTTATGTCTAATATTTGAACAAGTGATAGAGGATGAAAAAATACGAAAAAAAGGTTAAGAAATGTATGTCGAAAAATCAACTGTTTTGGAGTTATGGTCTTTTGAAAATTGAGGAGTATGATAATTTCTCATTTGGGTTTTTTGACTAAAACTCATAAACCACCAACTCGATTTTGACAAAATAAACTAAAAATCATAGTCAATAAAATAGTCTTTCGATAAAGATCTTAATTTGCGGCCTTTTCTTCAAAATTTTGTGGAAATTCTGTTAAGAAACATGTATTTTTGTGAAATAATGATATTATTTTACAGAATTTTCACTGGATTCTAAGGAAAAGGCCACATATTAAGATCTTTATAGAAAGCCTATTTCATTGAAAATGTTTTTTAGTTTATTTTGTCAAAATCGAGTTGGTGGTTTATGAGCTATAGTCAAAAAACCCAAATGAGAAATTTTCATACTCCTCAATTTTCAAAAGACCATAACTCCAAAACAGTTGATTTTTCGACATACATTTCTTAACCTTTTTTTCGTATTTTTTCATCCTCTATCACTTGTTTAAATATTAGACATAAGGACGCTATAACTCTGCATTTGATTTTTTTTTATAATGAGGTCCTTTTGAAGTAAAACAGGAATATCTTTTTTTGTAAAGGGAACTATATCCAGTTTTGTACCTTTTTAAAAACTACACTAAATGAGAAAGTTTTTAATATAATTTGCCAGCTTAATGTCATACTAAATTTTTACAGTGTAAAGGAGTCGAAATTTGCTAATAAAAAACAAAAAACTCGAGAAGCGGAAACGATGTTCTTTTTTTCAAAATTGTGAATTAATAGGTTTTATTTTGAACTTTAATCAAATAGTTGAATTATTCAGGATTACAAATCAAAAATTTCAATCCCATAATATTGAATTTTGTGACCGTGGCGATCGAAAAACTGATCGAAGGTGTCGAATTTCACGAAAAACAAAAAAGTGCCGATATCTCGAGAATGAGCAATTTTTACTAAGGTCATATTTCGATTTTCTGGTAGGTTATGAGCTGGTCTATCACCCCTCCACGGGATGACGTTGATTTACGGGACACCCTGTATAGAATTGATATACTTTATCATTTTGATAACGTTTAGGTACACAGATAAAAATGAAAAATGAAACATCAACAAAAAATACAACTCGTTTTTTAAAAAAAAGTTAGGAGAATTTAATTTAGTAGTTTTGTATATTTTCATTATGTATTTGTCCCCATAATATGATTTCTCTGTAATATGCTTTGAATTAACTATTTTTAATGTACCTGATGTTTTTTTTACTCTAATTTATGCTCAATGTCTGTAAGTGTGCCTTGTTAATAAATAAATAAACAAACAAAATAAAAATACGTACAATATTCGTGCGTTATTTCTTCATTTCGTTATTTTTCCGTGTAATTTTTCCTGTGTTATTTTTTGCTGTGTTATTTTCTCGTGTAACAGTAGATAAGGACTTCGCAATTACATTGATATATCGCGTCCCTCTCTCATAAGACAATGAGTAGATCTTAAAGTACCATTGAACGGAGATTCGTTATTACTGTGTTATTTATGTATTGCCTTTGCCGTGTGATTATAATCGATGTTTAAACACAATGAAGCGATTTATAATTTTCAATCGATACGCGGAATAATATTCAATACTAAATATACGCACCTAAGTATTAATAATCTTTTAATCGATTTAAATCGCCGCACCATTCAAGAGAGATAAAATAAATTGCATTAATTACAGTTTAATATACGTATAATTGTTTTATTTTTAAGTTGCCGGAAGTGTTCGTAAATTTTGCAGGAACAATTCGTAAATACTTCTACAGAATTAGCAGGTGAAATAAAAAAAACTTCTTCATTTTAGTTTGATATTCCTATACTTATAATTCCATTAGTATTATCAGCTACAAGTATAGATCACTTATCCATAATTTTAATGAATTAGAGCTAATAGAAGGTAAGGTCTATATCTAGATGGGAGTCAGTTTTCGAGATAAAATTAGAAATGAGGAGATCAGAGGTCGTACAAAAGTTGCCGACATCGCAGAAAGAAGAGCAAAGCTAAAATGGCAGTGGGCGGGACATGTGGCGAAACAGGACAGTGTCAGATGGGCACTTAAAATCCTGAAGTGGAGGTGGAGGCCCTGGGAGAACAAAAGAGGCGTAGGAAGACCATAGATAAGGTGGACAGATGACATTGTCCAGCTTACGGGTGGTAGATGGCAGCAGATAGCCCAAGATAGAAGACAGTGGAAGAGTTTAGAAGAGGCCTATGTCCAGCAGTGGAACGCAATTATTGGCAGCAGTAAGTAGGTATATATTATCTAGATAGCAGGTACGTACTTGGATACCTGCTACATTCTGTGCTTGGGTACTTGTAATCGTTCGTTGCCATATTGTTGCGAAATCGCGTGTTGTTGAATATTATTAAATTTATTGCAAAATAACCAACCCAGTGATTAACATTGCACTATACTATGAACTTATCAGTAGCGTGCCTACGTTTTCAGTGCGATACAAAATACAGGGAAACCAGAAATTCTCATGAAAGTACTCGTGTATTCAGTATATTCCTCACTAGATGTTGACAGTAGATCTAATTCTGTAACTAATTATGTGCGTACTATAATGAGACGTTCTTTTTATATTGAAAAAAGTTTAAATTACACTTAGTTTAGTTAGAAGAGTTATAGAATTTGACCTAGTGTTAGTTTTACTGTGAGTTATCCAGCTAGTTTCAGATGAGTATCGGAAGATATAATTTTTTTTATTATTAAACCTTTGATAAACATCTGTACGGTACTTTTTCCTATAGAATTAGAATATTTCCGAGAAGATTAATCTTATTACAAAATAATTTTTCAATAAATAAACTATATATTTTTATTACTTACACATTTTTTACAGACACTTATTTTCAAAGTGTTCATTAGTATGCAATGAAAAACGTGTTTTACTATACGTAAACAACTTTTTTTTTTTAAAAGCCATAATAAATTTCTACACACTTCACCGTAAGCTAAAAGCTTGTATTGCGAAGTTCAGTTATTTCAATAAAAAAATCTTTGAATATTCCATCAGATTGTTTAAACATCATAATACTCAATTTTCCAATCAAGTTTAGCTTTTAGCTTGTATGGGAGGCACGCTACTGCTGTATGCAAAAAAAGTATCCAAGTAAAAGTACTTGGCACTCAATAGAGTATAGTATAGAGTTTTTATATAAAATACGTATTTACAGGTACTTATAGGTAGCGGTTATATCTGTTAATCCTGATACCTGTTACAAATTTCCTACAAGTATTTATATTAAAAGTATAATCGATATTTAATTGCATATTGCGATGCATCTATCTAATAGAGAACATATTATTAATAACTGCTAACTACAGTGAATAGTAGCATTTTATAAAATGTTATTGTTATTCTATGATTGAGTACTTAAACATCCCTATTATAAAGTCCAATACTAGGTTGTAGGTACCTGGGTAGATGGGAATTTTTACACGATATGAGACAATTAGCACATTTTATATGTAAATACCTAATATATAGGACACTTTAAGGCCCTATATGCTGTCATTGGGCTTCGGCGCCCTGAATTTTACTCAGCCAATACTGAGGGAATCGTCTTGAAACTGAAGACAGTGATAAATGAAAGTATGGACTACAGATCAGCTGTTTTAGAATTACAGGATTTGGAAATTCCTTGAATAAAATAATATTCCCAAAGTAACACTGAACTTTACGGGATTTGAAGATTTTTCGTTCAGTTTTTCAGATATAAAAGTATAATTTAGCCAAAATACTGTAATTATACGAAATTTGAAAAAGTTGAAGCAAAAAAAGAACGATTTTTACTCAGTGCATATAAGCCCTTAAAAGTCTCATTATCAATAGGATACATACTAATAACATTATAGAAATTATATCGTAAATTATGTGGACTTTCCGGGCTTGGAGGCTGTGGTCGAACTCAAAAACTTCAAGCGACCATTCGACCACGACCTCCAAGTCCGCAAAGTTCACATAGTTTACGTTATGATGATGACCGTAGTTTTGATGACCGCATAAATTTCTTACTAAACAGTGACTCCCTTTCTCCATACCTTTTTACCGAAACAACGATGACATGACTTTTGGATAATTTTGGACAATAAGAAGACAGCGTTATGTGAGAGGGGGCACTTTTTAGTATAAAAAAATCGGAACTTACTCGTAACTACTCTTCACATAAATTAGGTAGGTATAATAAAATGGTAGATAAATAGGTAGCAGTGGCGAAGGGTCCTAAGAATACGATTCCCGTCGAGCTACCTTTTTGACTCAAGATTATAAAATAATTTGTCTAATTTAACATAATTCAATAAAAAATGTTAGTCCCGTCTTCCCTCCTACAGAAATTCACTCTTCATCACTGGTAGGTACGAGTAGGTAGATATTTTAACCACTTAAACAAGATATGCATTTCCACATCCAATTATCTGGGCAGCCAGGTACCAGAGGTACCGGCCAATCGTCCGATCGATCTGATAGTTAGGTACCAGCTTTCTCTGTAGGTAGAATAATAATTATTAAGAGTGTGCATACCGACATTTCAAAAATTTGTAAAAACGGGAGACCTTCTATCTCGACAACCGTTACTAAATATGTATTGGAACAAAATAGGGTAGATGCATTGAACCTTTATCTAGGGAATAACCGTAAAAGATTTTTTATATCTTGTATAGTTTTCTCAAAAAATAATTTTAAAAACACCTCTGATCTTTTTTCCGAAAGACGGAAACTCGTTTCCCGAAAGTCGCGGAGTGAAAATTCTTTTTTGTACTGATAATATGCATCAAAATCTAGGGAATAACCGTAAAAGTTTTTTGATAGACGCAAAATTAACCCCAAAAAATGGAAAGAACGCTATTTTTATCATTTTTTCATGCGATTGTCACGCGATTTTCAACCTTAATGCCGTGGGAAATGTCTGTGACGTCATTCCTGGTGCCATGCCCTTAAGAAAACTGCATTCTGCGCTACATGGTGCTTAATAATGATCGACCAATATTCAGTCAATTTAAACATTAATCGATGCATGAAGAATATAATATGCGGATGCAGTTTAAATACCTCGTATCTGCATGTTGTTATTTTTTTATTATTTTAAATTAACATGGAAACATGTTTTTTTATGATTGCATATCAGGTATATGAAATTATACTCTTAGGTATATTAGGTACTTACTAGCTATGACACGCGAAAAATGACGGACTTCTATCTCTTCTCTTTAAGAAGTGACAAACGTGTGGATGCTTCCCAAGCGCTTGCCGTAACCTTCCATTAATTTGTATAAAAACTGGTCATTCTCAAACCTACACGAACCAAGACAAACGCACCATTTACACGCTTGCGAACACTTGCCGAAGCTCGGCAAGCTTGTTAGGCCGGCATTGCATTGATGCTCAAAATTACTTGGAAAGTCCGCCAAAATAGCAGAATTATTGTACCCTGTAATTACATCAGACTGACGAATAACGTATGTTAGTTCACATGACTACTATCAACATCTATTGAAAAAAATATAACACACGAACAAGCGAAAAGTAACTTTGTATGTATTATAAAGAAGATAGATAGGCCTGATACTTCTGATGTTCTTAATTCAAAATTAAATTATAATTTAAATTAATAAAACGAAGAATTCTGATTGGTCCTTTGCCAAATCTAATAATAATAATAGAATATGAAATTAATTAATATAAACAAATGCTTTTGTATGTTTAAACGTGTGATCTTCTTGTTATATCATTAATTAAATTAAATCTATATGTTTTATTATCAGAGGCGTAAATTTCGTACAGATCCAAATGGTCGAATTACCCACATAACCATTTTTTTTAAGCTTTTTGGGGTTATTTTCCCTTTTCAAAAAAGTTTTACGGTTATTTACCCGCTAGATTTTGATGCATTTTATCAATACAAAAAAATACTCCGCGACTTTCTCGAAACGAGTTTCTGTCTTTCGGCAAAAAGATCACAAGTGTTTTACACTTTTTTTTTTATGAGAAATCTGTACAAGATACAAAAAAAACAATTACATCATTTACTAGATAAAGGTTCAATGCATCTTATTACCTAATTTTTTTCCAAAGCATATTTGGTAAAGGTTGTCGAGATCTAAATCTCCCGTTTTTTTTTTAATGATAACTCGACATGCCTTTAAAGTGAGTAGTTGGTCAGCTCGAGACAAATTACGAAAAGACTAAGAAATAAATTTTGAGAGCCCAAAATGACTTTTTGTCATAGGTTTCTACTATGTACATTTAATTTATTTTTTTTATTGAGGACACGACATTACGCTGTGTCAGCTGGTCTCACACTTCATCTTTAGACACGCCACTGCATAATATATTTAGAGGAATTCAAAATGAGCGATGGCTTACTATTATAATTTGTGACATAATTTGTTTTGTTTCAGATTAATAATAATGTCTTGTGTCTTTTTACGGATTGACTAGAAGATATTACTTCTACAATGAGTCCACCCTTTAGTAGGTACGTGACTAATGTCGTGTTTTAAAACTTATAAACATTTTGAACACGAGTACACACTAGCGGATCCAGGGGGGGGGGGCTAGGGGGCTGAAGCCCCCTCCAAAACCATGAGTGACAGTACGTTATATACAACAAATCTAGGGATTTCAGCCCCTTAGCCCCCCCCAAAACGTTGAGTGACAGTACTTTTTACCATGTGACGACATTCAGCCCCCCCCAAAATTGAATCCTGGATCCGCCACTGCGAGTACATTTCAGGAGACTCGAAAAACATAAAAATAGAGGGTGGTCAATTCTCAAATTCTATGGAGAAAAAGTGTAATATAAATTCGATCCAATTTTATAAGAAAACAAATGGTTGTCAATATAAAATACCAAAAATTTCTAAAAACGGGAGACCTTAGATCTCGACAACCGTACTAAAATGCTTTCTAAAAAATAGAGTAGATACATTGAACCTTTATCTAGGAAATAACCGTAAAAGATTTTTTATATCTTGTATAGATTTCTCAAAAATAAATAAATTGTAAGACACCTCTCATCTTTTTTCCGAAGACAGCAACTAGTTTCCTAAAAGTCGCGTAGTTATTTATATTTTGTATTGATAATCGTTAAAATCTAGGGAATAACCGTAAAAGTTTTTTAGTTGAAGCATAATTAACGCCAAAAAATGAAAAAAAAACGCAATTTAAACGTTTTATCATGCAATTTTGAAACTTAATGCCGCAGGAAATGACCGTGACGTCATAGTCGGGTCCGAGCTTTAATTGTCTATTATCTATTCCAAACTATGTATAATAAGCATCTAATATAAGTGCCTACTTATTGTTTGGCCTACCTACTGGTAAACAAAGTATATGTACGCCCACTTCATACAAATTATATGAAATTACATGGAATTACATAGCTTGCTTATTCATAGATACATAGCTACATATAATTTTATTAGACTAACTAGAATCTACAATTAGATCAGGTACCTACTTATAAGTGTCAAAATTACTATTTTACACCTTTGTAATTGTTAGGCCCGATTCTGTAATTAGTTAAGTGCGTACTAACTAAAATAAGAATAGTTAAAAAAAATACTTACTTATTTTGTCATAGTTTTTTTCTCAACAGAGACGAGAGGCATCTTCATTCACATAATGTAGCGTTATGTGAACTCCCTTGGGGAGGAAGCAGGATGGGTGTTCCGACGCTTACGAGTCGGCTTTGGCTGGTTTAAGTGATCACGTTATGCCCAGGGCAACCACATCCTGCCGTCAATTGTGTAATTTATGAAAGTTGTAAGTATAATATACTTACTTTTCAGCATATATTATATGCTACTGCTGGAACTTATTTCACATTGATTCAATGTTTCAGGTGCTAAGGCAGGAGTTGATGCAACATGATGCAACATTACAGTTCAAAAAGTATTCAAAACAAACATTCTAAACATTCAAAATCAAGGGCGAAATTTAATTACGGTAGTTTCAACTGCGATTTAGGACCCTTGTACGTCAATTTAAGAATATTTTTTAAGACAGATATAGGATATAATCTGGGGTTAGCTGACATAAGGATCTTGTTCGGATATCAATTTACTCCACCTATAACTTTAGTCACATCAGCGACCGTATAGCAGGCTTGAATTGGAAGATGGGTATGCAATTTGATTATATTTACTCATTAGATATAAGAATAATATAAACTGGCATTCATATCTATAAAAGAATTTAAATAAATAAATATATTAGCATTGTTTTACGTTAAATTACAGTATAATTTCTCACGACTTATAATTACAGTGTATTATATCAATGCACATAATTGTTTTATCAAATATTTTGAAGTTTATATATTACTTAATCTACTGATTATACTATTTCAGGTAAATTATATATAAACGAAATAAATATTCATGATTTATTAATATTTAAACATCTCTTAATTATTTGGATAAATACAGGGTTGGCGTAGTTGGTCGGAGCGCCGATCTTCCATGCGGCATTAGGGAGATGCCGGGTTCGAATCTCGCCGCTGGGCGCTGAAGATGTATTCTGCATTTCGCGGTGATATTAGCTTGCTGAGAATTATCAGGAAAGTATTTGGATTTGTGTGTACAAATTACAAGTAAAAAAAGGTAGCAAAAAAGCTATAAACGGCTTTTATTTTGTGATAAAAGAACATTTCTAAAACCAAATTAAGGTCTATTCACAACGAAGATCATAACTACTGGTATTTTTACAATAAAGAATTAAAGAAATATAGTTAGTACCTAACATTGCCTGATATTTTATGCCAAGAGTTTTCAGGAAATTAGGTATATAGGTGAGAATTTACACCCCTACTGAGGGTGTGTGCCTTGTGTAAATGATTGCTTTTTCAATTCAGTCTGCTACGAACTCGAAAAATCCAGGGTCCTACAACAATTTAGTTCCTAATAGATTGGTTCTTGAACAGTGTATACTGTATAGTGACTAGGGAATGCAATCTCGACCCGAGATTGCAAATTCGAGATCTCGTGAGATTAAAAATTACAATCTCGCGAGATCCCGGCATTTTCGAGATCCCGTATAGTTCCCAAAAAATATTGTTAAATTCGGATGTTGTTAATTTGTAATTCTGATGTTAATTAAGACAAAAAAAAAACTTTATTCTTTAATATAACATCAACAAAAACAATAAAAGAATACTGGGAAAAATTTTGTTCTAGGGGTGATTTTGGAAATAACTTCTTAAAAAACGAAGAATATTGGGGGTGCTGTCTTATAAACGGCATCTCTTTGTACCCAGCAGCTGAAAATGCCCTCTCTGATTCAACATTGGTTGGCACCAGCGTGAGCTTAATATCCCATCGATCTCGAGCGAGATCTCGTCAAATTATGCTTCGGGATTGATCTCGAAAAATGATTCGAGATCTCGCGAGATCGAGATCCCGCGGGATCGGGATTGCATTCCCTAATAGTGACCCCTCTCTCAATACCGCTGTCTTCTTACCAAAACGACGGCGTCAAGACTTTCCTTTAGTTTTGAATGAATTTATGGGTGAGTTATAATGAATGAGTACATGGTTTGGTGCAATTGGTTGTGGTAGCAGTCTCTCAAACGGGAGGTGCCAGGTTCAAACCTCGGCGCTGGCGATGTATTCCTCACCTTGCGATACAGGCTTTTAGCCTAGTGCAAAGAGTGCAGGAAAGTATTTGGGTTTGTGTATGCATGCCCAGATCCATTTTTTTTCTTAATTATTATTGTTCTATCAATTGTAGGTAATATTAAGGTCCTATTTGCTGTCATTGGGCTTCGGCGCCCTGAATTGTTCTCAGCCAATACTGAGAGAATCGTCTTGAAACTAAAGACAGTGAGAGATGAAAGTATGGATTACAGATTGTCTGTTTTAGAATTACAATATTTAGAAATTCCTTGAATAAAAAAATATTCCGAAAGTACCCCTAAAATTTACGGGTTCTGAAGATTTTCTGTTCAGTTTTTCAGGTATAAAAGTATAATTTATCCAAAATACTGGTAATTATAATCTTAACAAATCGGCTGTTTTATATTTTTAAATTTCTTCGTTTAAAAAGGTATAATTCACTTTGTCGCTTACGTTATTCTTATTTCGCGTTAACATCTCATACAAAATTTGAAAAAGTTGAAGCAAAAATAGAACGATTTTTGCTCAGTACATATTATGCCCCTTTATATTTCTATGTAAGAAACTCATAAGGAACATTTCTATGTATTCATAATCCACCTTGAATTACCTAAATTATTCATATACTGGTTAGAGTTAGTATGAAAATAGGTACTACTTAGGTGCCTACCTACCTAAAATTATAGTTTATATCGTGTTAGAGGCACGCCCAGACATAACTTTTAAATTTTATTAGTCAGGTGGGTAAGTGTCTAACTTAAGACAGTTGAATACTTACCTATAGATAATAGGCTACAATCATACAACATAATATAGCCTATATATAAGTCTTGAATCATCTCTATCATAAAATGTTTGATGTGTGTGTGTTGGGGGTTGACTGTAAGATATTGTTTTTGCAATAAGTCTGCTTTTTAGCGTGCAATTAATGTTGTTTTGTTTTTTAATATTGTAGATGATTTTTGGCTAATAATGTACACGTCGTAGGCGAAATAACAAGTAGTTATCTCAACAGATATACAGGAAAAGAAGGACTTCCCATCAGGCTTATGACTGAACGTCGCTTGGTTCAATGTGATCACTTGATCGAGGCATCCGCTGAATATACTGGAATTGGTGAATGTTACTTAAGTGTAAAGTGATCACATTATACCAGCCGGCGATCAGTCATAATAAACCTGACGGAAAGTCCATCCTTAATCAAACTTATGTTAGTTCAAAAATTATGGAATTGGATCTAATATTTTTGGACGTTTTACCGGACCAATAGACGCTATGCAGTATTCCTACAACAGTGTAGAATAATAAATTAAGGATAAACATTGTCGGGCTTACGACGGACCACGGCTGGGTTAAGTGATCACTTTACACTCGAGAAACATTCGCCATTGCAGTTCACCCCGGCTAGGATTCGAACCTACACCTTCGTAGGGATCATATCCACTACAGCACGAATAGAAAAAATCTAACGATTTACAAGAATAATTTGTAAATCAAAAAATAATTCAAGCAATAACACTAGTCTAAATACATACATAGGTGTCTTCAGTATGTAGTTACTTAGGTATTGAATTATAGCATAATAATTTAGTGTTACATATATACAATATACATATATGTATAAACTAGGCATATATCTAGTCTGGTATATAATATCTCCACTATCTGTGAATAAATAGCACTAGATAATACTAATTAGATTTTATTTGAGGGAGAGATAGATATATAATAAATTATTTTAAACTATGTATAAATACTATATAAATTAAAATTGTTTGTACGTATTTAGTATACTATATATTAGATCATTCACTAGTTAGCAAAGTGTGTTTTAATTTATTTAATTAATTAGGTATTTAATAATCCATTGATAACTAATTTAGTAGATTATTTTGAAAATCACAATTTTATATTTTTGTGAGACCATCAGAATTTTCTACATGTCGTAGTTGAATATAACAAGTTGTTATATCTCAACAGATACACAGCAAAGGGTGGATCTTCCATCAGGCATGACTGATCGTCGGCTGGCTTGATGTGATCACTTTGAAATGTCAGTATGCGTACTTTTAATAACATTGAGCAAGAAAAAAACGACATGTCCCTATAATTTATGTCAAAATCTGAGTCAACTTGCTCAAAATTGTGCATATTTTCAGTCAAATTCTGTGAATTAAATATTTACACTGTCCCGCTATAAACATTGCGAAAATGTAGACAGTGTTTTCTGTAGTTTTTTTGGAAACGATTTTAAATTAATTTTTACCGAGTAAATACATAGACAATCGCTCGAATTTACCAACAAAAATAGAAACTCTTATTCTGGATTTCACCAACTTTTTAAGTGAGGAATAGTGGAGATAGGAGCCACCTTACATAAATTTTGTGTGACAAATAATGATAGGTGGCTCCTATCTCCGCTATTCTTCACCTAAAAAGTTGGTGAAATCGTACATTAGTTGCCTAAAACAGATAATAAATTTTTATAAAAACCTTGTAGGCACAGTATTCCAAAAAAAAAACGTTTTTGAATAAGGAAGGATACAATTTGCTATGATCGGATAAATTGCAATTTAAATTTATGTAGGTTCAGATTTTTTCAGACAAAATCAATTAAACTAATCTAGAGATTGAGAACCAACTTTGTTTTCCGTAAATCAGTTTTATTGAAAAAGTTTTAAGGAATTTAAATTGAAATAAATCTAATTTGCGGAAAGTAAATTTTGTAGTTAAAATCTGTAATTTTAATTTTGTTTATATAAATTTTGAGTCTTTCCTAGAATTGAAGAATAAATTTGCTGACTTTTTGTATTGTGGTTAGAACTTAAAATATTTGGAATTTCATTCTAGAATCAACAGTTGAAATTGTAAGTTCTGTAACTGTCAAGATCAAAATTAGATAAAAGTTTCGAGCCCTCCATAATATCTTTTACACACAGATGGAACATTATTTTCTCGTTATTTTAAACTACCCCATTTTAGGGTGGTTATGTTTTTGTCAATATTTGTTCTCATAGATTTTTCCGGCTAGAGACATTTTCACGCAAAAAGTCTAAATTTGCTTGATTCATGACAATTGCAAAAACTGCAAATATAAATAATGAAAAATGGACTTACTTTGACCAAGATGCACTCGTTTCATCCAAGGATATATCTGAGGAGGGTTGCCTCCACTGGAACCACCCTTGGCTCCCTTCCCCGATCCACCAGCTCCGGGTTCTTGACTAGAAGTACTGGACGTGCTAGACGCGGGACTCGACACTGTACAAGGTTTAGGAGAAGCCAACGGCGTCGCCGATGGAGGAGGTTTAGTGTTAATGGGTGAACTCCTACCGGGCCCTGCTGTTGAGAGATCTTGAGGAGAAGCTACACCCGCTGATGAAGTTGATTCAGCGTATTTACAGGCGGGCGGGACAGGAGGTGGTGCCGGAGGTAATAACGCTGGCGATAGAGCAGCTGATCTTGGTTGTAATTGCGTATAATCCGCCAAGCTCTGTGCACCGGGGTATTGTTGATATCCTTGTCCTGGAGAATAGCATCCTCCTGGGTAACCTCCACCCGGACTGTAGTAATCCGCTCCCGGAGCGGGTAGTGACGGTTCACCACCTCGTCCTCCAGCACCGCCCGGCTGTTGTCCACCATAACACGAGGACAGCGAGTTCACAAATTGGTAGGAGCTCATCCCCGCGTTGTAATTCAGGTCATTCATTTGGGCGGTGTTGAAATCACTTTCAGTTTTGAATTCCAGCCTTGCGGCTTTGTAGAAAACTCCTCACACACTCAAAAAATATTAGCAAACACTTCAAAAGAGTTTTATATATACGACAGATACATTTTGTTCACATGAGAACTTTGTCTTATAATAAGTATTTCACTATAAGTGGAACAGTATATAAATTTAGTTCGGTTTTCCTCCCCGGCCATAAATAACTGAATATAGTGACTTTTATTATTGCATTAATTACAATTGTCCCGCTGTTAGGCCGATATATAAATTATATATAAATTACAACCAACTATCTTATTTTAAGATTATAAATCTTTTATTATTAAGAGACATCACCATAATCACCTTTATCAACCAACAACAATAAACTGCGAAGATCCATCTTATATACGACTTATCACTATATATGATTAATATACGATTTATTACATTAAGTATAATCACTATAAGACTAATATACGACTTATTACATTTAAATATTTTTAATTAGTTGTGCTGTAAAAATAGAAATAATACAATTAAAATCATTGTGCAATTTTTACTGAACGTTTCCGTATGAATGAATCGTAAAAACATGTGTGTTTTAAAATGCCCACATTGTTTCAAACATATTTAATTCTCGGCGAATTTTTTCCTTTCTTAGAAGTCGGCAAATTTGTCACGAATGATTGATAATAATTTTAATATTCAGATATTCATATTTTTAGTGCTGAAATTCTATCATAATTGGTCATTTAACAAACATTTAAATGTATATATTTCTTCCGAATCTTTTGTATTTCGTTTTTTTTTCGCATTCGCTGTCAGAATCGTATGATTTACGTCCATTTACCATGTGTTTTCAAAGACGGTGGGGCGCATTAACATGTGCCGGAAAATTACCCAAAAGCAACCATAGAAAAATGCTTTCGTTCAATTTTATAATATAAACTGTTGCTTTTTGCAAGTGAATATTTCAAATTCGAACGTGGAACAATTCAATTTAAATTTAGAATTGTTTTGTTTTCATCTGAAGAGATCTTTTGTTTTCAAATTAGAATGATTCAAATAATAGAATGCGTTCTATTCACGGTTAAATTTGAAACGATTGTTCTATTTTTAAAAACAAAAATCAGCTGTTTTTAAAAGTACGCTTAGAATAGAATTCTTGATTCTATATTTGAAAATGTTTTATGGGAACTTTGTATCTAAAGTTTGTACGACAAATTCGAAGTAATTTTTTTGTGTTGCTTTTTGTATAAACCGGTAATTCTCAATGCAATTTTTAACCCTTGAAGTGATTTATTCTTTCACGGACTAATTGGACGGTAATTTTATAAGCCACCGTATAAATACTGAACCTAAAATTCTCGGCGGATTCAAAAGAGTTAAAAAAACTAATACAAAATCGTTGACAAAATTGAAACACATGATGACATTAAGAAAAATTAAAAAAGTGCACAATTTTAATTGCTTTAAAAACACACCATTTGACGATAAAATTTCCAAGAAAAAACGTAAAAACAAAAATTGTTTAAAAAAATAAATAAAAAGAGGATAAGCGGAAAAGTTTCGGAAAAACTTATTTTGAGAAAAAAAAAATTAAGCACTTTTTTTTAAACGGGGGTCTTTTGTGTAATTTTTTGGCACTGTTGTTTATTTCATTTATACACACTTGTTTATTTATTTATTTTATTAATTATCGTATTCGATTGATTTGATGGATTGATAATACGAACCGCGAATAGGTGAAACCCGCGCGATGGACCGCCGTCAAATGACAAAATATATGAATGTGACGTAACGGGGATCACGTGACCCGCCCGGAACGATTGCTAGCGTTCAACTGTTCTTCCACTCATATAAACCACGTGTATATAGACCTGCCACTTTAACGTACAGACATACACACAAATAAAACATTAACGCATTGTAGAAATATCGTAGATACAATAGGAAAACTATGAACCCCATCTATCAAATTAATTCGTCACTTTTGTCTCGAAATTAGAATAATCGTCTTCGATTTATTTTTTTTTCGTCTCGAAATTAGAATAATCGCGTTGGATTTTTATTTTTTTTCTTTTTATATAATGAAGGCATCCCCGAGATTTTTTGTATGGAATTTAATTGCAAATTTAAATTGCTACTATCAATTTGAATTGATATCAATTTTTATCGACAGTTAGACTATGGATATTTTTATTGCACTGAATGAATTTATTAATTGCACATTATGATTTTTGTATTGTTTTTTTTTATTACGCTTATCTAACTTCGTTTGTCATCCTTCTTTAGTGTCTGCGTCTACATTTTTGTCTCCAAATTTGTATTCAAACCTCACAGTATCCCAGCGAGGGTCACAAAAACTTTTTTAGAATAACTTTGTTTTGCAATTTGTGTGTTTTTCGCTAATAAAGATTTATTTAAATCAAGTAATTTTTTATTTATTTTTTGGTCTACGTTTTTGGTAATTTTTTAACAATTTTGTTAGGTTTGCTGGAAAAGATGGCAGCATTACGATAAGCTCGCCCTAGTAAACAAATTTAATTTCAGAGTAGCTATAGTTTGGAATTTAAACGCAGTTCTTTATTTTCTCACTAATTTTGGAATGAGCTGGAAGAGATCCCAGCTTTGAGATTAGCTCGCCCTAGTGAATAAATGTCACAGTATCTTATTTCTTGAAATTTTAGCATACTTCATCTGTATTTTGTCCCCATCAAGCAAGTATAAATAAATAAATATTACAGATATTCATTATAACCAATTCTTTACATATGATTCCACATTAGAACACACGAAAATCACAAAGTTTTACCACATAGAACTGTTTTAAACCAGTGAATAAAAATAAATATCTGGTAGCCAAAATGTGTTATTAAAATAAGCAGCAATAAATTTAAAAATTAAATTTCCCACATAATGGCCATTAACAAATTATTTGTTAATAAATGGATAATTTATTTATAAGCTTTTTATTGGTGGGCTGATGTGGATTGGGTAGTGTGTACCTAATATGGCCACTTGTTGCGGCCTCAACTCAATTGTATTGCAATATAAACCTATTAAAAACACATTTACTCGCGCCAAAGTCGTTCTCGGGACCTCTTCGCTACAAAACTCCCGACTCTCCCCTAATTTATGGCTTCGAAAGGGACTCCAATATGCGCGGTTAGTAGTTTTATTCACAATAGGCTATCATAATAAAAAAGCGATTATCATTCTTTTGAATAATTTTATTGTTGGTTACCTCAGGGTTAGCTGGAAGATATCGTTGTCTTGCGATAAGCTCTCCCTAGTGAACAAATGTTGTGATTTATATTTGTAATGTTGATATATCTTTGTAACTTGTTCACCAAAAATGTAAATTAGTAATAATAATAATTGGACCATTTCGGGCACCGTTTAGCGATAAAATCACCCCAAGGGCATCTTACATTTTTCTTTATCACCATATAGGATCGTCACTAACAGTAAAAATAATGGATAAATACATAAATAAAAATAAATGTTGAAATTTCCAGGTTGTAGAATTTAACCCTCCACCCTTTTTGTCATTTTTTTCAAGTGTCCTGTAAAATGTTCCGTAAAATTTCCATACCTAAGACATTTCGTCTAAGTATTTTTCAGTAATGAGGTTCGCTACCCATTCTGAAAGTAATGATGTTTGCAAAGAAAAAAAAATCTACTTACTATATTTTTTTATAAGAATACACTTCATTTAACAGTTGCGTGTCTAGGGTTTTTATGTCTGGCAAGCCCGTGGTCAAATTTTCTGACATTTTAGACACTATGTTATCTATAGGAATGTCGTATTGTTCTTTTGGAATCAGTTGTCACAGTATATTTCTACCAACCAATCAAGTTTGTTTTTTTTTAATTTTGGACAGATAGGTAACTACGGAGGACCACCCATTCTGAATGTTTCTAATTTGGGTGCGATTAAGCACTTTCGTGGTCATACACATGAAAGTGTAGTAGATTTTTGAATAAGCTAATGCACACCTGTCACTAGTTACATCACATTGTGCGAAGTATACAAAAAAGTAAAATATCCTTTAAAAAAACATAAAAAATCATAATTTTATAAAAAAACATTAAAATCAGTATGCAAAATTAAAATAATAGAAAAAAACATAAAAAAGAACAAAAATACATTCAAAAAGAGAACACCGGAAAATTTAAAAAAAAGTTCTTCTAAGCGAACTTGAATATTTACATTGCGAGTGCATGGGAATATAGTCTCAAGGTGCTTATGTAATAAGAGTCATATTCGTGTGGTTATATACTTCATCTCTCTCGCACCTGTGTACGCCTGCGCGTTGCGATATAAAGGCGGGGTCTATGTGGTACTGGGTGTGTCGCGAGTAAGTTAACGTAGGGTGACCAAGTGAATCAGAATATTTGTATGTGAGATTTGTATCGTAGTTTATTCTGCTGCAGGCGAGTGCATCGCGCGCTCGTCGCATACGAGTGCGTCGGTCGAGTTATAAGAGGGGTATTCCATTAACGAAATCTAACATTATTAATATTCTTTAAAAGAACATCGAAATTTAACAAGTACATGGTTTATGATTAGTTTTGTCTCACTGTGGTTTCTGTTATGGGTTGGCTGGCAGAAATTGCCATTTGGTAATAAGCCCGCCCATTGTATGTTTCTATATACAATAAAGATTATTTTATTTATAGTTATCCTAACAGATATAGGTACAGAAAACGATGTAGGTACTTTCCATCGGGCTTGTGACTGATCTTCGTCTGGCTTAATGTGATCACTTTACACTTAACTAAGTATGTATAACATTCACAAATTCCAGTCCATCCATCTGCCGCGGCCAGAAATCTAAACCAGACCTCCAACCTGACGTAGAATAACGGCTTGTCAGGTCGGAGGTCAGGGTTCGATTCCCGGCCGCGGCAGATGGATGGACTGGAATTTTTAAATGTTGTGTAAAGTCAATCTATCTATCAATACACTCACGCCACGTCCCTTGCAGGGTAGGCAGAAAGGACAGAGCGCCAGACAGCCCTATCCTATCCTACAAACACTCCTAGCCTCCGTCACATTCATGCAATCTGTCATACAGGCTCTCCGATTCATTTGACTTCGAAACGCGTCCATCCTTGAGAATCCGGTCGACATGATCGGACCAGGTCAGTCTCGATCGGCCGCGTTTCTTCACCCCTCTTCGCTTACTGAAATATCTTTTTTGTCATCCTGTCATCTTTCATTCTCTCAACAACTGACAAAACTTGACAAGTAGTTATATCTCAGCGGATTGATGCAAAGTCCATCCTTTGCTGTATGTCTGTTGAGGGTTCCCGGAGAAAAACCCATAAGAATATTGCTCAACACGAAAAAATCCCAAAAAAGACAAAAGTCCTTTAAAAATATCCTCAATGGATAAAAGCCTAAACTTTCTAGTTGGATTCCAGTACATGAATTATTTATAAAATGTTGACTATTTTATTGTCTATCCCATTTTAGACCCGCTTATTTGTGTGTTTATTTTCTCATCTATGCTAGTTTCTAACACACTGAAAGAAATCGTATACTAATAGATACAATTAATTTTATTTTAAAATCCAGTTAGATTTGAGCTTTTGTCCCTTGAGCACATTTCTAAAGAGCTTCTGTCTTTTTTTTTTGGATTTATTCATGTTGACCAATATTCTTATTTGTTGAGATATGTAACTGCTTTTTATTTCAACTACGACACGTAGAAAATCCGAAGATATTGTCAGAACTTGGGTCGCTGTAAGCTCGCCCTAGTGAGCATTTTTATGAATGTCTTGTTGTTAAATTGTATGCTATGGTACGAGTATGTGAAGAAAAATTAGATCAAAGTTTAAAACATTCATAACACCCTTTTTTTTGCATAGGTGATGACACTGATGATGACTATAAAAAAGGTTTGCGATTTTTTATTCGTTTGTCTATGCGCAAATCTTGCAACCGATTTTTCAATCTGTCTACTTAGAGACCTGAAGCTTTGTACTAAACGTACGTAAACTCGGTTAAATACGATTTTGTGCAAAAATGGATCAGCTTTCTCCAGAGACAAAAAATATGTATTTGGTATCTCAAGAAAGTGCTTCACGAGTAGAACTCATATGTTTTAAAAATTTTGATTCTGCCTATTCTTGGTGGGAGGCGCCATTGGAACGAAGGAATCCAAGCGTCTCGGAAGGGCGTGTTTGGTATCGTTTGGAAGACCGCGAAAAACAGTTCTAGGATGTGGAGTCAAAAAATCTTGGTTTTTGTATCGACAAATTAAATAGCAAAAGATAATCAAATCAGAATATATTTCATCAATAGGTCAATCCATGTTGACATCAACTCGTCTACGAGTGATCCGAATGGAGATAAAAAGATTAAAATTTCATTCATATATGCGTATGCGCAGTGTATTTAACATGCGTATGACTTGAATAATTCGAATACATTACTGCGCAGGAATGCTGTATTGAAATTATGCATGCCTGTCGGTCAACTGCGCGTTGTGTCAACTGGTGATATCAAAACGAAATGACAGTGCGCAGTGACATGCGCATGACGCATGATGGGTGCTTGCCTTGTAGATCATTTGAATACTGTATGAGAGTATAAATCCTTGATACGTCGTATTTTGATGCATGATTCTTATGAGAATCACATTACTGATACACAATATGCGAATGATCGAGGATGATAACATAAATCAATGAATAATATTGTTAAAAATTAAGATCTATCGAATTGGAATCTAGTAGTTGCATTGGTAGTTTTTGCTATTAAGTGAAGTATGCGTTTTGAGTAAAAGAAATCGTCGATTGTCCATGAGAAAGTACATGGATGTGCCGGAACTGAGGAAGTTATGAATTTCATCATATAAAAATTATATACATTTTTTAAGATCCCGACCCAACTATGACGTCACGGTAATTTCCCACGGCATTAAGGTTCAAAATCGCATGATAAAATGGTAAAAATAGCGTTTTTTCCATCTTTTGAGGTTAATTTTGGGTCTATCAAAAAACTTTTACGGTTATTCCCTAGATTTTAATGCATATTATCAGTAGAAGAAAAAAAAATACTCCGCGACTTTCGGGAAACGAGTTTCCGTCTTTCGGAAAAAAGGTCAGAGGTGTTTTTAATTATTTTTTTTTGCGAAATCTATACAAGATATAAAAAATCTATTACGGTTATTCCCTAGATAAAGGTTCAATGCATCTACCCTATTTTGTACCAAAGTATATTTAGTAATGGTTGTCGAGATACGAGGTCTCCCGTTTTTGGAAATTTTTGAACTGTCGGTATGCATACTCTTAAGATCTATCGAATTGGAATCTAGTAGCTGCATAGGTACTTTTTGCTGAGCGAATGAAAGTGAATAAACTAAGATGGTTTGGGCATGTTGAGTTGAGAGAATGAAGGATGACAGGATGACAAGAAAGATATATTTGAGCGAACGAAATGGTGTGAGGAAACGCGGCCACCCGAGACTGACCTGGTCCAACCATGTCGACCAGATCCTCAAGGATGGACGCGTTTTGAATAAAAGGAATCGGAGAGCGTGTATGACAGATTGCATGAATGTGACGTACTATTCACAAAAAATCTTGTAAAAAGAGGAAAATTAGACTTAAAAAAGAATAACGACAACGACAGATGAAGTTAAATAAAAGTGGAGTTAAACAATGTTATTCAATGAAAGTAATATGTATAAAACATTGCTGACCGACTGCTTGTATTTCCCATCAGATTCTTATTCATACATTTTTGCATATTGCCTACCGTGACCGGACAAAAACCCATAAGAATGTTGCTCAACATGAATAAACCACAAAAAAGACAAAAGCCGTTTAGAAATATGCTCATGGGACAAAATCTCGAATCAAATTGGATTTTAAAAAAAGGTACCTATTACCATAGATTTCTTTCAGTGTGTTAGGAGCTAGCATATATTAGAAAATAAACAAATAAATAAGCGGATCTAAAATGGGACCCACAATACAACAATCAACATTTTATAAATAATTCATCTAGATAACTAGAAAGTTTGGGCTTTTATCCGTTGAGGATATTTGGGGTTAACTGGAAGAAATCGCAGTTCTGCGATAAGTTCGCCCTAGTGAACAACGATTTATAATCTGTGCTATGTCCATTTTTTATGTTTATATGTATTTCTTGTACACTTAAAGATTAAATAAATAAATAAATATTTCAAAAGGGCTTTTGTCTTTTTTGAGATTTATTCATGATGAGCAATATTCTTATGGGTTTTTCTCCGGGAACCATTGCCTACATATCTGGTATTATACTGTCATCGTTTACTTCAGATATAAATCTCCATCCGTCACTGGACTCAGCCATCATCAGGTCAGGACTCAGGCAGGATATGTCATCATCTCTTCAGCTGTCTGCTCCTGGATTTTGCTCTACCTCTGACATCAACAACTGCATTTTTAGTAGTAAAACTTATGTTATTTATTATAAAATATTTCAACATAAACCCATATAAGAATGTGTGGAAAAACGTTGGGAGATAGGATAAGAAATGAAGTGATTTTAGAGTTTTTAGAGTGAATGTAAAACGGGTATTGAGACTGAGTAAAAGGAATCGTAGAGTGTGTATATGACGAATGAGGCAGTAACGCATGTCTGAAATGTGCTTTTAAAATATACTAGAAAAATCAAGAAAAAAATTACGATTTCCAGACTTTTTGAATTTTTCAAAAATATCGAGTAGTTCCGGAGATATTAGGCGTCAAAGTTGGGGTTGCTGAACCCCAAGTTTTACCTAATTGGTAAAGAAAAAAAAATCGGACTTTTATTATGAACCAAAGCCACTACTGTAAATAGATAACTTCCATAACCTCCAATTCCGCATTCCGGTTGGTCGATAGCCAACTGGTATCTTCGCCTGTTAGTTTGTCAGGTTGCTTTCAAAGTGTCTACTTAATTTGATTGATCTGAATTAATGAAGTTCTTTTCTTGTAGTGGAATGGACCAATATAGGTAGTACCTAATAGTGGACGGACTCTAGTGCACGTAAAATATAGGGGCATTCAGATGAGAAATCTTGCAATATTTGCAATGTACCTCCTAAATTCCCTTTTAAACGTGTCATTTTTTTTATTTTCTATTTTGTTGGGAGTTTGACAAATTTGGGATAATTATTCCCGATCATTTTTGAAAATCACAATTTACGTTTTGTGAGAACATAGGAATTTCCAGCAAAGGATGGACATCTACATATTAAAGCAATTGGTTGCAAACTCCTGAATATGTTATTATGGGCATTTTGATGTCAGTAGTACTAGCTGTCTACCCGTCCCTTCTTCATTCAGAAGTCAGAATGTAGATATAAAAAAATGTGTCATACAAAACCATAAATCACAAATTATATGATTAGGTACCTACCTACCTAGTGCCTACTTTGTGGATAGGTGCCCCCCCTCCCCCCCGATGTTCAGCTTTAGCTCATACTGTAGATTTTTCTCTTGAAACTGGACCACAAAACATGGATCTATTCTATACCCTCACGCCACCTCCCTTGCGGGGTAGGCAGAGAGAACGGATCGCCAGACTTTCCTATCCTTACACACACTTCGGGCTTCCGTCACATTCATGCAATTCCTCATACATATTCTCCGATTACTTTTACTCAAAACACGTCCGTCCTTGAGTATCTGGTCAGAATCCACTCCAAGCAATAAAGGATTTTGCTTTGCAATAAGAGAAGTAGTTCTAATTTTTGGATATGTTATAAAGGTCAGTTTTGTGGTTCAGAATCCAAGTTTTCGACCTCTCCACCCTTGTGCGTTCACTAGGGCGAGCCAAAAACCGTCGATTTTCTGGCCATTTTTCAGTTTAATGATTATAACTTTTTACAGGTGCACCCTAGTGAAAAAATATAAAAGTAAGAATTATACAATATTAAATTTCCTATAACTTTGTTATGTTGAGTTTTTTCGTAATATTACTATTAAAAAGTTATGCGTCGTCAAAAATGTCATACTTTTTTGGAAAGTAGCGGAAAAATGTTACCATGTCTTATTATCACATCAAGCAACACTAAATCAAGTTTGCACCAGGGGACTTCTGTCGCGAAATGAACTATAGGTAGAACTGGGTGCATTTTTTAGAATAGGGCAACTGAAAATAAATTTCTTAATTTTTTTGCATTATTTTAATGAAAAAATCACAGTGTAGATTCGACTTACGAAATCGTATGGTATTATGTGAAAACGATATCAAAATATGGAGTGACAGGTTAGTGACAGGGGCGACATGGAGTCGGACGGCTGGACACTGAACTAACAAAACTGACATTTCGGTCACTCATATTGTCTTATGGATCAATCTTTATAAATGGTTTTTATACTAACTATGTAGTTGCCTACCCTACTGATGGTGCTATAAGCAGCGACAACCAAAGTGTAAAATGAGTAAAAAGGCGTGTAGATGGGGCGATTGTCTTGGCTCGTGTAGATAACCGACCGTAACTTACAAGGGGTATAAAAAAACACAACAATCTCATAGATCGCATTAACACGCTTGGCGATGTGTGAAGTGAGTAAAAAGGCGTCAATGGTCGGTTAGGTACCTACACGAGCCAAGACAAACGCCCCATCCACACGCCTTCTTACTCATGAACACTTCGCTTGTCGCTGCTTGCTAAGCGTGTGGATGCGGCGTCAGAAATATATTGGGTTAGTTGGAAGAAATTTCTGTTCAGCGATAAGCTCGCCCTAGTGAACACTTTTATCTTATTATGTTCTAACTCTATTATATTGTCATGGTAGCATAAGAAAAAATATGTTAACAAAACTAAGGACGTTTTATGCATATTTTACAGGACACTCGAAAAACAATCAAAAAAGTGTGGGAGTACAACATCGTTTCCTGGAGTCTTTGGGTTGTAGGTAGTATACTTTCAAAGGTAAATATATCTTTGTTAAATACTCTTGCAGGACGCGTGAAATAATATAATAAAAAGTGTGGAGTCCTTTGTCCTTCATCCCTGCAAAGTTAAACATATAGAATGCTTAATGATTAGAAATGATATTTGGATGATAATGATGATTGGTTGGCAGTATGGAAGATATCAGCTGATATCATTATGGGTTGGAGACCTATCATAATGTATGATTCCCCACTAGGGATGTAAATGATGCAACAGACACATCGAGTTATCGAATCCGAATTCGAAAATTTCATCGGAGAATGGCTATAATTCCATTGGTGACAATTGTTATTCTTACTGTAATTTTCTTCGATGGTTTTAATTTTTTTTTTAAATGAATCTGGATTTATCGAAATAAACCCAAATACATCTTTGTACACTTTACAGGAAGCTTAAAAGCTTGTGTTGTGAAGTGGAGTAAGTCGGGGATTGAACCCGCGCCCACTGGATTAACAGTCGAGCGCGTTACCAACCAGGCTACCGACTACCTTATCCAACTTTAGTTTCCCTCAATTCTCATCTCCATCAACTCCTGCTGTCCTCCGTTCCTTTTTCTCACAGTCTTTCTTATCGCTAAATAAGTAAGAACAAACAACTTGCAATTGATTCACCAAAAGCACGCACTTTGAACACCCATGTATTTTTCGATGTATGTGAATTGTATTTACGTCGTATGGTTTAGGAGTCGTTGGAAAAACCAGAGTCATAGAATAATATCGTGAGAGCTCTGAGCAGAGCTTGGGTTGACTGTAAGATATTGCTTTTGCAATAAGTCCGCCTTTTGGCACACTACCATTGTCTTGTTTTTGTAACTATGCATATTTTTCTTTCCTGAATAGAGATTTATTTATTTATTCATTTGTTTGTTCTTTAACTAAACGATTCAAAATATTACTGAAAATCCATACTTACCTAAAATCATGTGAATCATACAAAATTGTTAATTATAGAGAAGAATGTTGTCTGAATTGAAGTGCTTCAAGAGACAAGTTGTGAAAGTCTGCCATTTTCGATGGAATTAATATAAATCGATGAAAAGTTTTACAACCCTATTTATGACGTTACATCACCCAGGACTCAATCATTAGCTGGACAAAAGTTCATTAATTATAATAAGAATATGAAAAACTATGTTTGTGAGGATTGGAGTATTATTCCATACAATATAATACACTATATCAAACAATAGTAATACGTACAGCTTCCCCCGATTATTGGCAACGTGCGATACTAGCGAACCTAGCGAACAGAAATGAGATTTCCATACAATTTTATACTAAGAAATGAGTTTATAACTTCTGTTCGATATTTATTTAAGTATTTATTTATTTTACAATCTTTTATGGCTTTGCCATTTGTACAAAGCATATCACGAAAAACCAACAAAAATAGTACATTGCGTAATACAATTGCGCATTACATAATATAAATCAAAAATTACAAATTTAACAAAATCAGTCACATACCGCTTAAAACATTACCAACAACACACTAAACAAAACATCAGTCACAGTATAGAAAACAAGTCAGAATATCAAAAAAAATATTAAAAATAGTAAAAAAAATACAGCATATATAAAACTTTCGGTCATATAACACTGTCAATAAAACAAATCAACAAATCAGTCACCACACAATAAAAAAAAGAAAAGACAAAGCAACACAGCATATAAAATAGGTCAGTATTAACATAACAAAGTAAATCAATACCTAGTAAACAGTCACAGTATATAAAACAAGTCAGAATATAAAAAAATAGTAAAAAAAATACAGCATATAAATTTTCAGTCTATGTAAGTAATATTGTAGATGGCGCTATTTTCAATGTTGCCGCTACTTTGTATGAGAAATGTCAGAAGCTGTGCAGATACTATTGTTTAGTATCGTATTGAAACTGAACTTATAAAAAAACACATTTATAAAGATATCATTCATTATGTCAGAATGGGGGATTTTACCCTCTTTATACAAACATGTGGTTGGAAAGAGATTAGATTCCAAAAATGGGTGAAATTTTGGCAAACTTGGGTGAATCAGCGACGTGCCTGAGGTTTTTATTCAAGGTAAGCCCGTGACTTGGAATTCTGAAAATTAACGTGAAATTTAGTTACCTTAAGATAACAGCCGTCCTTCAATGGGCGTCCAAGGTAAAAACCAGAGGGAGATGAGGGGGCCTACATCCAGAAATGAATGTTGCAGGGCTCGTGAAGAAGAAGAATAATTGTTATTTTTGGCACATGGCAGCCTTCTTTGACAAGCATTATATGACGTTTCGACTCAATAAGTCTCATCAGGCGTGTTTGAGAACACGCGACGCCATATATTAAAAATAATTGTAGATATTCTTATTGTTTCGTTGTTGTTATGATCCTCCTCGAACACGAGTTTTACCCATATCCAGAGATTTTTGTGAAATTTTAACTGTTTAAATGTATTTAAGTATTTATTTACTTACCTAGATACGAGTAGATATACTTTTGGTGAACAAAATACAAATGCGAGCATCGGAACACCCACCCTGCTTCCTCACCAAGGGAATACACATTACGCTAGATAATGTGAAAGAAGATGCCTCTCTTATCTGTTGAGGAAAAAACTGTAATAGATATTACTTTATTTATTCACTAGGGGGAGCTTATCGCCATCTCTGCCATCTAATGTATATAAAAAATAAAATTAAAAATGAACTTCTATCAAGAACCTTCGGTCAAAACACTTAACATTCTTGCAATCTAAGCTACCTAGAATTAAATTTCAATTTCTAATCGTTCATGCAAAAAAATCGCTATCGTTATGTGTGTTTGGGTAAAGTGCGACCCTTTCTTATATTGGGATTGCTGGATGAATGGAGTGGGTAGGGTCGGGTAGAGGTAGGGTAGGGTAGGGTACACATCAACCCTCGACATACTATTGCCTTCTGTTCTTTCCTTTGCCCCCCCCCCCCCAGCCCCTCTCTATTCGGTCCTACATTCAACCTGGTCCGTGAGTCTCCCACGCACTAGTGGCGATGATCTGCTAATGGCGGAGATCCGGCCCCGTGTCCGCTTCAATGATTAGACGGCAGGGTGGAACTGGGGAAAATAATTGCATTATTATTATTTGTTGTAAAATGCCGAAAAAATTTAAAACACAAAGGGATGAACTGTCGGAGAGACAAACTGTAAGAGGGATGAACTGTCGGGGGGACGAATTGTCGGAGAGATAAACTGTCGGGGGACAAACTCTCGGAGGAAGAACCGTCAGGATATAAACTGTCAGGGTATAAACTGTCGGAGAGATAAACTGTCGGGGGAAGAACTGTCTGAAGGATGAACTGTCAGGGTATAAACTGTCGGAGAGATAAACTATCGGGGGACGAATTGTCACCCAATCAGATAAATCGCACACAACATTCTCACCAATCCAATATTCTGAAAATAATGCCTTATGAATGCCTTATGGAAGTATTGCGAACACCTGATTCTTACAGAATACTTGAAAAATATCAAAAAGACGTGGGGGGGGTCTAATTTAAATTTCTGTTACATGTTTCATCTCGCATCACTCGCTAGCCGTCATAGTACAGGACATTAAAAATATTAAGCAAATTTATTTTATGATGAAATAATTGAACTGTTTCAGTTAGCACGCATTCAATTTCTCATAGCTTTCCCAATCCGCCCCAGAACGCTACCCAAATATTATGTATAGAGCGGCGCACAATACCAAAGGCAGTCATCCCTTCATTTCATACCTTCTAGTATTGAGAGAGAGTATCTATACCTCCCCCTATAGCCTATGAGGGGGTAGCTACTAGCTGTGGGGTAGTTACTGTATTGGAGTACTACCCCACCCCACTACACCCCACAAACGTCAAATTAAATAGCAACCCCGCAAACTTTTACTTACACAGCGTTTGACTGACGGATACCGCACGTCGATACGGCCCTGCCGTTTTTAAAGCAAAATAAAACGAATGAACGAGACATTCTGAATTCGAATTTTGTTCGAATTTTAAAATAGTAAATGATGCTTTTTATTGCAGTTTGAAGAGAATTGGCTCTATTGGATAATTCAATTCAGTCTGACTTTCAAAGTGAACGCATTCTTTTTTCCATTGGCTCATTTAGTTGGAGTTGAATCAAGACCTTTCAAGTCTTTATTCAAATCTGCTACAGTGTTACTAATGCAATGAGAATTTCATGGGATATGGAAAGGAAAGAGTACATAGTTGGCGCAGTTGGTTGAGGCGGCAGTCTCTCAAGCGGGAGGTGCCAGGTTCAAACCCAGGCGTTGGCGATGTATTCCACACTTTGCGATACAGGCTTTTAGCCTAGTGCAAGGTGTGCAGGAAAGTATTTGGGTTTGTGTACGCAAGCCCAGATCCTTTTAGGTAAAAAAATCATAGGGTATTATGTAGATTCTGAAATGGAGAGACAGAGAAGATTCTGGAGTGCAGGCTGAAGAAGACGAAAAGTTACTATTCTGACTATTGTGGATGCTCAGGTACCTAATTTTTATGTAGGTAATCCAACATTTTTAACAAGCTAATGTTACATCTCGCTGGTGATTAATGGTTGTCCCGTCAATGTACGAATTTCCTCATTGCTCCTCAGTCTCCAGGTTCCTAACTGCAACTTCAGGTCTTGGGCAAGAGACCTCTGGGCAGACCAAGACAGAGATTGATGGACAATGTTACCCGAGATTTGAGCGTACTAAATGTTGGCGATGACTGAGAGTCCGTTGCTGCAGACAGAAAGGCTTGGAGATCCATTGTTCTGGAGGCCAAAACTCTACCGGAGTTGTACGGCCATTGGAAGTAAGTAAGTAATGTTACATGGAAAGTAAATATATCTGGAAACATCATAATAATCTTCCAATCAAAACAACACATGCACGCAGTGGAAAACCTCAAAAAATACTGAAGAGATGCATATCTGGATATATTCAACTATTAGGATATTTTCCAGATGTGTGCAGCCGTGTTAACCGACTCTGTCAATGCGTTCTGGTGTAGTGTAGAGAGAGTTACATCAGAGTTCCAGTTTCAGAGCGACTCTCTTTTTCCAGAATATACCTACATACTTCTCCAGTCTCCACATAGTTTTTGTGCTAAAATTTTACTTTATAATAATTCCTGAACAGCATAGGTGAGCACTTTTTTAAATAGGTTAGCTAAAAGCAATCGCAGAACTGCGGTTTGCTTTTTTAAAATCAATACCCGAAACCGCTTACTCCACTTCACGACACATGCTTTACTAGCAAATGTGTATTTGGGTTTCTTTTGATACACCCAGATCCATTTAATGAAAAAAAAAACTGTACATCTTTAATTAAATATGAAACATGTACTGAGTAAAAGGAATCGTAGAGTGTGTATAAGGAATTCCATGAATGTGAGGGAAGCACGAAGTGTGTGTGTAAGGATAGGAAAGCCTGGCGAACATTATATGAATGAAGATGTCTCTGGTCTCTGTTGAGGAAAAAACCTGTACCCAATAATTCCAGAATTTAATAATATGATGTAAAAGAAATTGACATGTTTAGGTTAGATCTAGAAGGTTTCTCGGAGTATATGTAATACTAGATAATAATTCCATTATTCTATTGTAGCTTTATGAAGTGGATAAGTCCCAATTGAGAGAGACGGAGGGTCAGAAGAACTCAGAAAGGAAAATATAAGGTTTGATTTAGGGTGGGTTTTTCACTCGAGAATATTCCTAAGTCTAAAGTAATTGGTAACTTAATAAGTAATTCTGAAAGTCAAACTTTACTTTAGTACCTACAAATAGTTGAATTTTTTTGACTTCCCGATTTACTGTAACACTTTCGGAAATTTTTACACAATTGCTTTCGTTTTGAAAAAAACACACACAAAATTATCTTTTTGTTAAATATTAGAGACGAGATGTTGGCATGAGACTGTTGGTACATCTCAGCATCGAATTTGTTGTTTAACATTGCTTATGGTTCAAACTGGATTGTGTTCCCGACGTAATGTTAGCAGACATTCTACACTCTCTTAGCATTGATGTGTTTAACTTTACTTATTGCTCCTCTTAATTGAATATACTACGAGTATAACCATGTAAATCTGACGAGTCCAAGTGCTCGATATTAGGTCCTAAGGACGATAATGAACAACAAACAATAAAAACTAATACAAAAACTACAATGAGTTATAAAATAAACAAGTTACTAGTAAAATGGAAGAAGAAAACGAAAAACCTATCCTCATGAATTGAGATTTAAGAAAATAGAGAGAAGTGGAAAAGAAGAAATCATACGTCATGGAAGTAACGGAATATGACAGTGACAATTATCAGGTATAGATCAGGGATAATGGGAAGTGACGCAAGGAGAGATTGACCAAAGAAATGGGGGAGATTCGAGAGTTTAGGGAGCTTGGGTCAAGTGAATAAACATTCATTTTTATTGGAAACTTGCACATATTATTCTGATGTGAAGTATTTAGATTATTGCAATCCTAAATTCATTCATGGGATGGTCCGACCAGGTGACGTATGCCGTTGGAACGACGTTTCCAGAATCACTGCGGCGGGCTGAAGACGGACCAGGGTGGGCCAGGCTGCTGCGAGAAGTACCGCATGAAGGATACGATCCTCAGCATTGAGCGACCAATTTGGAAGAAGAAGAAGAAATTCATTTTATTTGTTTCAGGGCATGGTGCCACTTTTATTTCTTCACGGTATAGCTAAAATCTCGTGTCATCTGTGAAATGCAGGATACATCGTCGGCACTCAGATTCGAACCGGGTACCTCCAGTTTAAAAGATTCTTTAGGACCTAATTCGATATTCGTTTTTCCGATAAGCAAATAATATTATTTTTCCCTGGACCTAGACTGGGGTTGGGTGTTACGAGGGGGAGGATTTGGAAGAAGAAGTTGGGATGGGGGTGGAATGGCAGCGTGGCTGGCGGGGGGGGGGAGGGAGCGGGGGAGCTGTCAGTCAGAAACAATTTGGAATTTCATATGGCAGCTGGCTGCAGAACAATTTCAAGAGGAAGTGTGTTATTCTGAGTAATGGGGTGACCAGGAAAATTCAGCAAATTACCTAAATAAATATTTGAACTTTTTCGGGTTTCCGTAATATCTGTTATCCTCTTGGGGTAGGTTTAGAGGACAGACAGCCAGATCACCCTATCCTTACACATACTCCGTCACATTGAGTCAGTTTGTCTGTATCTGTATAAGCCAGAAAATATTCACGAGTTACAAGAAAAGAAGATTGTAAGTAGTGTCCTAAAGGGCATCGATGGACTTATTGGAAAAGCATTATCTTGCAGTCAAAGCTCTTCAATTTCTTTTACTGAAATCGTGTCCCTCCTTAATCGATCGGTCCAGGTCAGTCTCGGACGGCTACACTTTCTCATACCTCTTGGTTCGCATATGTATATCTTTACGTCTGGGATAAAGGAGTAGCGCCGCAGGCGAAATTTTGCCATAAAACGTAAGATGATAGGGACATGAAACATCGGGGCCTGTCCCCTGCCACTGCCCCCAGGTGTACAGAACATTTTCTAGATGGCGGTACAATTCAGCTTCTTTTTCATATTTTTTTTCGCGATGTAATTAGTCAGCGTTGTTAGCTAGACCGGCCTATCGGCCCTCTGAGCCGGCCGGCCCTTCGTACATTTATCCGAACTCCCCTGAGGCCAGTTTGGGCCTGATTCGGGCAGAGGCGCTGCCTTTATTAGATAAGTAAGATAAGATACACAGTTGATAGCTCCCAAAATTCTAATTTATTGATTCAGGTAACAAATAAGCGAGCAATCAACAACAAAATGTTCAGTGAACTTACATTTCTGACGTTTCGTTAACCGGCATACGATAACAGTTAAATATAGGTAAGTAGTTGAAAGAAACGATATGGGAACATTTCAGAAGGACGTTGGTCACCCCAAAATTTAGACGGTACTGGCGGTTACATTTGAAGAGTAAACAATTTTCCGAACATTTGACAGACAGTTCTCTTGAATGTGAGATGGGTAGGTGCCCCTGCCCTTGTCTGGTGTGGGGGGGGGGGGCTGGGGGGCAACCTGTTTACAGCTTTACCTAATATTTTCTATACTCATTCATAAGTCACTCAAATATATCCATTAATTTTCAATACATACTTCGCTACTACAAAATCCCTATTGAAAAAGCTGGAAAAAATATCGGTTGTTTTAAATGTTATTAAAATCAATGGTTTTGGCTTTTTCAAATTTTGAGTTCACAGCTTCACGCTTTTATTTAATTTAACTTTATCTGTCGTTGTTTTGTTGTCTGAGTTTACATTTTTCTCTTCAAATTTTAAAACCAGCACTTTGAAATTTTGCACCCTTATTTATTATTAGGTATTATATGATAGGTATATTGGTGACCATCCATGACCCTCTTCACTCGGTCTCAAAAAAAGTCGCCTGTGGCGCTATTCACATTTTTTAAACAACAAGGTCATATTTGAACCCTGGATTCGCCGTTGCATACATGCTTCTATGAACAGAAGGTGCAAGTTATATTGGTCGGACTATATGGGTGATTGTATTTTAACAATAGTTTCAAAACGTATTCAACAAAAACTCAACGTAAATGCAACAATAACTACCAAAGTTTTGATCCCCATACAATATAGCAGTAGAAAGATATAGGTAGGACCACTGGCATTGATTAATGATGTAATAGAAGGTAGGTCAATGGATGTAGCATAATGTACATAAAAATAATATAAAATAGACGCCATATTCCCATACATCAATTGATCATCTGTCGTCATCTTTTGTTAAACGATCGTCTTTTATTTTCATTTTTTTTTTCATGCTATACGATTTTATTTTATGACGGACGCGCATTATCAAAGTATTTCCTTGCTTTTTGATGTTTTCGTGTTGGTTTTTAGCGATTTTTTCACTTTTGTGGCAGGGTAATCAGATATTAAACTAGTATATAGTAAAAATTGCTGACAAACTTATTCGGTTTGTTTAAACGAAAGAAAGCTGATAATAGCCTAAGAGCCCGGTGCTAAAATTATGACGTACCTGATATTTGAGACATTAGACGGATGTAATGAGTAATGACTAGAATGAATTGAATAGGTACCCTTATGCTTAGATGGATTGGGCATGTTGAGAGATTGAATGAGGACAGGATAACCAAAAATGTATACAAAGGGAGTACGGCCGTCCCAACCTGAATTGATTATGTCGACGGACGGACGCGTTTCGAGTAAAAGAAATCGGAGGACGTGTTTGACAAATTGCATGTACGTGATGGAAACAAAAACAAAGTGTGTATGTAAGGATAGGATGGTTTGACTTCCTGTCCTCTCTTCCTACCCCTTAAGGGATGCGGTATAAGGGGATAGATAGATAGGTAATAGGTGTGTTAAAGTAATATCTAAAACATGTTCAACGTCCGTTGCTTGATATCAATTGTGTGTGTGTGTGTGTGTGTGTGTGTGTGTGTGTGTGTGTGTGTGTGTGTGTGTGTGTGTGTGTGTGTGAATGTGAGGGTGTGTGTGTGTGTGTGTGTGTGTGTGTGTGTGTGTTGTATGTGTTATCGTATTATATAAGGATTGCTAGAATTGATTGGATGAAAAACAAAAAAAAACATAATTACATAAAGAAAATAACTAATTTTGAAATGTAAATGAGATGTATAAATGAAATACATAAATGAAATAAATAAGTGAAATACATAATATGGAAATGTAATGCCACCTTAGTACGGGCTTTGCCTAGTTAGGTGGCAAAATTGTGAATGTATTTATTATGTCTGTTTATGAAATAAGGTATTTATTATTATTATTATTATTTTCCATCTCGGTTGTTGCCCTCAGGTGTAGGACCTGGTACTACGAGTACAGGGTAACGGAGCGTACTCAAGTTACCCTGTAGTATTGTGATGATGATTGTGGTGTTTTATTATTGTGGAGTTTGGAGGAACTGTCTCACTATTGAACATGTGTTGATGATGACTGTCTTCTGTATGTCTGTAACTATTTGTCGTCTCAGGTCCAGTATTTGTAGGCTGTTGTTGATGTTAGTGGGTATGACTCCTGTGCTTGAAAGTATTATGGGGACTATTGTTACATTATTCTGTGACCATTGGTTCTTAATTTGTTCCGCTAATGTGATGTACTTTTGTATCTTTTCTGTATGTTTTTGGTCTAGGTTTGATGTGTTGGGTACGGATATTTCAATAAGGTATGTGTGTTTGTTCGTTTTGTCGATTAGCGTGATGTCTGGTCTGTTATGTAGGTTTGTTCTGTCTGTTATGATGTCTCTGTTCCAGTACAATTTGTGGGTTTCATTGTCGAGTACTGCCTGTGGTGCGTATTTGTACCAGGGTGGTGGACTGTCTATTAATTTATGTTTTTTAGCGATGGCAATGTGGATCTGTTTGCAAACGTTGTCGTGTCTCGCCGTGTAGTCTGTTGGTGCTAGTGTGGGGCATCCGCCTGTTATATGCTCTATTGTTTCCTTTTGTGTTTTACATCTTCTGCAAGCGTCGTTGGTTACTGTTGTGTCTTTGATAATGTATTTGGCATAGTTCTTTGTTTTTATGACTCTGTCTTGGATTGCTATCATGAAACCTTCTGTTTCTGCATATATGTTTGCGTATGTAAGCCAATTATTGGTGAGTGTTTTGTCGATGTTTCGTTGGTTGATCTGGTATGGGTGAGTGCCATGAAGTGTCTTGTTCTTCCATGATTCAATCTTTTCGTTATTGTTCTTGATAGCGTCCCTGGGTCGTATTGTGTTGTTTTTTAATTTTAGTGGGGTGTATGTTTCGTCTACGGTTATTATTGCTCTATGGATATTGCTGTTTTGTTTATTGTAGAAGTAGGTCCTGAGGTTGTCCATTTGGTTATGGTGCAAGTTTTTTATGTCAATGTAGCCTCTGCCTCCCTCATCTCTAGGCAGGGTAAATCGTTCAATTGCTGAATTTTTGTGATGAGTTCTATGCTTCGTAGATGTTGTTCGTATGAGTATGTTGAGTGCGTCAAGTTCTGTGTCTGTCCATTTTATAAGTCCAAAGGTATATGTGAGGATAGGTATTGCATATGTGTTGATTGCTTGTGCCATGTTTTTTCCGTTTAGCTGGGTTTTTAAAAGTTTTTCCATTCTTGTTTTAAATTTGTTTTTCGTTAATGTTTTTATGTGTTGATCGTCAATCTTTGGGTTTTGTTGGAATCCTAGGTATTTATAAAAGCTTTCTAGATCTAGTCCTTTTATTTGTTCTTGGTTTATTTCTGATATATTTCCTCCATGCACTGTGATTTTTCCCTGTTTTATTGAGCATGTGTTGCATTTTTCCAGTCCAAACTTCATCTTGATATCTTGGCTGAATATTTCTGTTGTATGGATAAGTTTTTTCAGTTCATGATCATTGCTGGCAAAAAGTTTGATATCGTCCATGTACATTAGGTGATTGATTTTTATTGCGGATCCATTTTCTGTTGTTATTTTGTATCCTATTTTTGTGTCATTTAACATATTGGAGAGTGGATTTAGAGCTATACAGAACCACAGTGCACTTAGGGAGTCGCCCTGAAAAATTCCTTTTTTTACATTAATCTCTGAGGTTTGTAGCATTTTCTTTTCCAGTTTCAGGTTTAAGACTGTTCTCCAAGTGGTCATTATGTATTTCAGAAAGGTCATTAGTTTTTCGTCGATCTTGTATATTTCTAGTATGTTTTGCAGCCAGGAGTGAGGCACACTGTCGAATGCCTTCTGGTAGTCTATATAGGTACAGTACATGTTTCTTCTCTTAACTATGGATTGATTGGTTATGGCACGATCTATTATTATTTGCTCTTTGCAGCCTCTGCTTCCTTTCCTGCATCCTTTCTGTTCTTCAGTTATAATGTTGTTCTCTGTTAGATGTTGTTCTATTTTGTTTGTGATGATGGATGTGAATATTTTGTAGATTGTAGGTAGGCAAGTAATTGGTCGGTATTTGGATGGATTTGTCGTGTCTTTGTCCTTAGGTTTTAAGTATGTTATGCCTTTTGTGAAGAAACTTGGTATGTTGTTCGGAGTTTCGATGCATTTATTAAATAACTCTGCGAGTTTCTGGTGTGTGGAGGGTAGATACTTATACCAGTAATTTTGAATTTTGTCTATTCCTGCTGATTTCCAGTTGTGTGTCTTCTTGATGGCTTGTTTCACGTCTGTTTCGCTTATTTGTACCGGTGTCATATGTTCCAGGTTTCGACAGTTTTCGGTTTCGGTATGTATCCATGAAGCGTTGGGATTGTGTTGTTCTTCCTGGGACCAGATTTCCTTCCAGTATGTTTCGATCTCGTTAATATTTGGGGGGTTTTTGATTTCTATCTCACCTCCGTCCAGGTTGCTATAGAATCTCTTTTGGTTGTCTCGAAACATTATATTATGTATTTTTCTGTCATAGCATTTTTTGTATCTTTTTAGTCTATGTGAGAGTGCTGATAGTTTTTGCACGAGTGTATCATGTAGTATTATTATTATTATTAATTTCTACCAGACAATCATACCAACCCCAGCACAATGTTTATTCTGTCCCCACCTATCCAACAGCACATGCTTATATCTTTATGTTGGTATTATTATTGACCCTTGCATTCGGACCTGTGCCTGTGTATAATTGTCAGGGGTGGATTAGTGTAGTAATAATTAAGAAGTCATACTACCCCAACATCACGTTTTAACAACTCAAGTCCCTGATAAATAGGGCTCTACTGTTGTTTGTCCAGCTTCTCTTATTAATTTAATGCTGTAACACAGTGGGGTACCTATAATTGCACTGGATTTATGTCGGATTAAAAATCATACTCTCGTATGCCTCATCCACATGCTCGCCGACCCTCCACGTTTTTTGTGTGAATGAGTAAAACGACGTGCGGACGGGGTGATTGTCTTGAATTGTATACGAATATATTTTATATATATTATGTATACTCATTCACACAAAAAACGTGGAGGGTCGGCGAGCATGTGGATGAGGCAGTATATGGTACCGGAAATTTATGAAATTTAGGAATTCTATACACTTCATAGGAAATGAATAGAACAGAGGTTACCAATCTTCGATTGTGGCTCCCTTGATACATTCCTTGAGAATCTGAGATTGTTCTTCTAAAGAGGTAAATTCAGATAGAGCCTTGGCTCTAGATGGGTCTTAAATTCATGTAAATTTGTGAATATTATCAGCTTGAAAGTATTTTTCGAAATTTAGAGAGCTGGCAATTCCAAGAAATTTGTCGAATTGTTTAATTGAATATTTCGCGGCGCCCTTATGACGACGCCGCGGCGCACACTTTGGGAACCACTGGAATAGAATATATGTAATAATTTTAGTTCGGCAACTGTTATGCCCCCGTCACACGCTGGTGATCAACCACGAGCAAATGGTGTTCATGAGTAAAAAGGTGCATGGATGGAACGTTTGTCTTGACGTGTACGTAACCGACCATTGACGCCTTTTTACTCATGAACACCACTGCCTCGTGGTAGCTCATGAGCGTGTGGCGGGGGCATAAGGTGAGTTATATTCAAAAGAAAAACTAAAAATTTCTTCATGTACATACGCTCTGCGAGCAAAACATTGTATCTGCATAATCACCAACATGCGTCGCTAAAACGTTTGCGTAATAAAGTCATCATTTGTACCGCTGAGTATAATACTGTAACTACCTATTGGACATTCTCAAGATACAGTGTAGGTATGTTACAATATTACACGCTGTGATTGCAAGCTGTCCAGTCATTTGTTACTTTTCTATAGAAATTATTCACACGTCTACAAAGCGCAGCCGCGCGAGGTGCTAATGGAAAAATTATGAGGTAAATAAGTAGGTACTTACTCGAGATTACGAATTAATTTTATCAGGAATTTATATTCATATGCATACTACCATCTAAATGTTTCGAAATTGAAAATAAGCATTTCTAGATACAAAATCGTAGAGATTTTTTGCTGTAGGTTACTAGGTTCTTACATTTTTTGGAATGTTTTATTCAACCTTGTCTAAATTAATGCCTGGTTAAAATTTAGAGAACAATTTTTGAACAATTTTTTTATTAGCTTACACACTTAGTTAAAAAACTTACAGAATCATACCCATTTTGAATTTTATTTACCATGCTTTCATTAACTACGTCTATCGTTGCCTGTGCTTATATTTTTCTCTTTAAATTTTAATAATTTCTCAATGTCCCAGCACTATTCCAACGTCAGAAATTTTGCATATACGAGTATGTTTTCTTTAAGTGACGCTTTTAAAATTGTAGAACTGTTTTATCACAATTGGTAATTTTTAAATAAATTATTTTTTTATAGAGAAATATTTCATTTCGTTTATTTATTATTCAAAGCATTTTACAAAGTAAAAACATAAGTAAAAAAGTACTGGATTTTATTGCCCCACTAGGCGATAGCCTGTTCCGGGGCAATACTAACCATAATATAATAGCTCAAGGTTATAAACGTAGTTATATTTATTTTATTCGGTAGTTTTTTACGGTGTTCATATTTTGTATCCGTTTAATATATTTACAAGAACATCAAACGAAATTATTTTATCATTAGAAAAAAAAACATCTCAATCAGGCGAATTTCGATATTACTACAGAAAACATCACACCACTTGTACAATTTAATCGCGATTAGCCAATATTATAAATATTAAAGGTAATAGTATTTAATAATGACGAAATCAACAATCCATCATCACTACTACTGCCGCGCTGCTGAGGATAATGACCATTCAGATGATGGTGGATATTAATCAATGTATAAAGAATATCACTTAATGATTGTTGGGGTACGGGCAGTGGTGGTTCCAAAACAGGCTAGGACTGTAATGCGGAGACGAAAATGTGTAGGAAAATTGTAAAAAATGTATCTAACCGGGATTTGAAACGTATAAATACAAAAAAAAGATTGAAGTAAAGATTATCATCCTCATCATCAGGCGTTTAACAATAAAGGGTAATTACGTAGATTTAAAACTATGTATGGTACTAGTATTTTAATTTTAGCTTTAAAAATGGACTTCCACCGTGTAGAGTTGGTCGAAAATCTTTATAGTATACGAATTTCATGTAAAACTAAAGAAAGATAGCAGTACGGAGAGAGAGAGGGTCACTATTTAGTATGTAGGGAGTTAACTTCGTTTCAAACTACTTCAACGTTAAAACGGATGCAGTATAAAATAATACGATTATTAAATTCCAATTTCCAATCAAATGGTAAAATTCGGTAGGTACTGCTCGGACATTTTTGGATTCTGGAAGTGAGTAAATGTATGTTGAATTTTAAGAATATATAGGACTAACACTTTATATTTAATGGTTTTGAATTTAAAGCGTCTTCTCTATCTTCGGTTCAGTCTAATGCTCTATGTGTTTCGAAATACCCAATGAAAAAATCCACATTTAAAAAACTAGTGCTTGTTCCGCCACTGAGTTCACACGTATCTGGCTGAGGCGGTAGTTGTGAAAAGAAGACACGGCAGACGGTAGGTATTCTGCCTATGATTAATTTAGTAATACTTGTGTTTCGTCAGTAAAGTGATTATTGATTATGTAGTTACAGCATTTTACAATGGTAGCGTCTCACAACAACACATTGCTCAGAATATGAATGCCACGTCATTCGAAGGTTAACTCGTGTTTCTTCTCATGCAAAGAAGATTCCGTATATTTTCTCACCTGAGTACAACAAGGTTGTAATAAAGAGACCAAAATGTTGAGAAAAATGAGAAGAAAGTTCCAAACACTAGTCAGTATCTTTTTTTACAGACAGATGGAAGCACGAAGTGTGTGTAAGGATAGGAAAGTCTGGCGATCTTTTCTCTCTGCCTACCCCGCAAGGAACGAGGCGTGGGGGGATAGAATATTACAGAATAGAATAGAATTAAATGTCGGTTAGAAACATTCTCTGGCAAAAAGTAAATATGTCTGAATTTGCTAGTTAGAACGTTTCTGTTCTCAGTTGCCGATATGGAATATCAGAATGAAAAGAAAATCTTTTTTACATGAAAAGACAAATTAACATCACTGGTTACCTCACATTGTATGTTAATAAATATCGCAGTGATATAAATAAATAAATCTTTATTGGCCAAAGAAAAATATGCATAGTTACAAAAAAAGACAATTGTAGTGTGCCGAAAGGCGGACTTATTGCAAAAGCAAACAGTCAACCCGAATATAATGACTAATGAGTGAGAAATATTTTTCTAATTTTTAACCCTTGATTGTCTTGGTAATTGTTTTCTTGGTAACTTTTTTTAAAAACTGCACCTTAACTGCACACTGTTAAAAATATCCTAAATAATGTAAGTATTCAGTAATTTTCAAAGCGATTTTTTATATAACTGTATATTTTTATATGCCACGAAATTGAATGCGTGTATGATAATTGATAATATCAGCTATATCCAGTAATGATTATAGCAGTTAAATAAAGTGGATATAGCATCGTAATCAAAGAAGCGCCGCTGTCAAAAGCATTCCAAACAATGAACAATAAAAAAACCAAAAGCAAAACAGAAGCTTTGATGTTTTATTCAATAGAGGACAGAACTACACATACCTAATAAGCTTTAAACACAAAATAAATAAAAAAGCAAGTAATATTATTTTAATCTACGGGTATCTAGATATATGTATATCTATCTATACCCTCACGCCACGTCCCTTGCAGGGTAGACAGAGAGGACAGAGCGTCAGAAAGCCCTATTCTTACACACACACACACTCCTAGCCTCCGACACATTCATGCAATTTGTCATACACATTTATCAAGGTTGTCGAGATCTAAGGTCTCCCGTTTTTAGGAATTTTTAAAATGTAAATATTCCTACTCTTAAAACAAAAATTTAAATTTAATACGGCACTTTAGAACGCAGGTAGAACAATATCACAATATCCATATAAATTTTCTTCATAATTTAAATGTTCCAAAAATGATAGTGACAGTTACAAAAAATGCGTAAAAACTACCTTAAAATAAGAAATTCTGAGCACGAAATAATATAAATGAATAAGAAATCATACAAAGTACTCACCGATTAAAAATACACCACATAAAACTTTAAATTCAACTAAAAAAACACAAAATAAAGTCGCTCCAACAACCTAACCTAGTTATGATGGAGGCCATCTTGAATCTGCAATATTGTGCGCCTGCGCATTAGTTGTATAACGTTACAATACAATAATGCAACAGGAATATAATAATTTGAAAAGGGTGCATCCTTCTCCCTTACTCTCGTTGCCTATCGTATTTTTTGTCTCGTTTCATCCACAAGGATGTAGGGGGAACAATAGAATAGAAAGTTTTCGCGCTAAAATGGGAGCGTGGTCGCAAACTTTTGTTTGATTTTGTTTTGAAAAGGGAAGCGATTCATTCGATGTTTGAATTCTCGGAAAACATTCGATTAGTTTGTAACGTAGCGGCTTTTTTTGTTAAGGTAGAGAATTGACTTCTAGCTAAATAAATGTATTGTTTTTTGAATTTGTGCATCCAAAACAGATTCATAGAAAAATTTTACAGTTTGAAAAATCTGCATTAAATGCATTAAATACAGTTTTTTAGATAAGATAGTATTTCTCCAAATTGTGATTTTTTTATTATAGGCTTATGGCCGTTAACTATCTAAGAAATAAAATGAAATAAAAAAATCCTGGTCCATAATGCTGTCTTTGTGCCGATCCTTGTGTATGCTAGTAAGACTTGAAAATTGCTGAAGAAGGCGACTCAGGGTTAAATGCACTGGAAATTGGGTCGTCGAGAAGAATGTATGGGACAACACTGAGAGAGAAGATAGGGAACGAGGTTATTGGGGAAATGAGTGACTGCAAGACTGGTGTTGTGACGAGAATGAAAGTGAATAAACTAAGATGGTTTGAGCATGTTGAGAGAATGAATGATGGCAGGATGACAAAAAATATATATTTGAGTGAACGAAGAGGTGTGAGGAAACGCGGCCACCCGAGGCTGACCTGGTCCGATCATTTTGACCAGATCTTCAAGGTTGGACGCGTTTTGAGTAAAATGAATCGAAGAGCGTGTATGACTGCATGCATGAATGTGACGGAGGCTAGGAGTGTGTGTAAGGACTAAAGATAGGGCTGTCTGGCCCATTCTCCACTCTGCCTACCCTGCAAGGGACGCGGCGTGAAGTTATAGATAGATAGACTTTTTTTACTTGATGGGAGATGGTTTCACGTGAAACCGGACCCAAAATTCAACTGTATAATATTTACCTGTCCATTAAAGTAACCGTAGTTTTTGTTTTCATTGTTATTCGATTATACTCATATTAAAAAGTGAGGATTTTAGCAGGTAAAGGGGTAGCTGATAGGATCTCAAGGGACCCGAATCCACAAGGGACTCACTAAATCTTCATATTTTTGCATTTTGAAAATCACAAGACAGTCAAAACATTTCAAAATATTTATGAGTCGTAAATTTAATTTTGACTTTCACGATTTAATCAAAAGAAAATAATATTTCTATTGTTTTTTGGCTCATTTTGCTTTTTTGGGGAACGTTTACTATGTGATAGTTAGAGTGCACAGTTCTATTTGTACCTGATTGACATTATGCTAACTAGTAGTTTACATGACTGGTTGATTTTATGGGCAAATCGTGCATAGATTGACTTTGATCTACCTTTAGATATTTCTACCGATGTCTTCTTCCAGCTGGAAAATAAGAGTTGGAAGATTGGAAAAGAAGACTCCATAGCAGGAGTATCGAAACTTCGAACGAAGTCAAACAAACGGTTCGCTTAAAAATCAAGCAATCATGTCAATTGTTCACCTTGAAAACCTTCAATAATTACAGTTACCTAGTGAATTTATAAGAATGGTAGATACTGACCAGGATACTATCAAAGTACATAAGTTATATCCGCCATTCAATGTAACTACAGGACAGGCCTAATGTGAATTTGCTGCTGTTGTGTTTGATTTTTTAAATTTATTTTATTTGCTTTTAAGTTGTTATAAATTTCATAATACATACTTGCCTTTCATCCATATGGTGCCCCGAGTTCAATTCCCAGTCGGATATAATCGAATCTTTCAAAAATCCACCAATTCAAACTAGTAAGCCATCAAGAGAAGCCTATGTCTAGAACTGGCTTAGAAGGATAGTCCATAAAACTACGTCATTAGTCATTACACTCTCAATAGGAGGATTCAGAGGACGAACTTCATTGCTGATCAAATATTTCAACACGTATTATTAAAATTAAAACACAGTTAATATTTTCCACAGATTTTGAGTTTATTTGATAAGCAACTAGTTCAAAAACACATCCGTGGCTTAACTAATAAATTATGTATTTGGAAAATGTGGAAGATACTAAATAGTATGTTTTTATTTTTATAATATTACAATGAACTTCCATCATGAACCTGCGGTTCTTCCATCAAGATACATACTACATTTTTAAATCTGCAATATGCATCTTAAAATTTCTTAATAGTACTTGCAAGTAACTCTCTCAATGTAAACAACCCATAAATAACGAACAAAAGTCCAACACACGAACAAAAGAATTTCGTAGATGTAAATTGTACATATTGAAAAGAATGCGAGTCAAAAAAATCCTTTCGGCGAAATATACCCATGGGACTTAATGGTTAGATTGCAACCATCATTATGAAAGGATTAACTTTCAATGATATGTTTGTATGTAAATAGGAAAATGTTTTGACAAATTGCTGACAAATACCTGTCATATTTATGTCAAAATCAATAAACAAAAATATTTTGACAAAAGGTTGAAAAGAAAAAAAAAAGTTGGTTGAATATTTACGAGTAGATATTTTTATTTACAATGCGTGTTTTGAATATAAAAAAATGTGTGATCGATATACATTTTAATAAAAACAGTTATATCCGCCATTCAATGTAACTACAGGACAGGCCTAATGTGAATTTGCTGCTGTTGTGTTTGATTTTTTAAATTTATTTTATTTGCTTTTAAGTTGTTATAAATTTCATAATACATACTTGCCTTTCATCCATATGGTGCCCCGAGTTCAATTCCCAGTCGGATATAATCGAATCTTTCAAAAATACCCATGCGAAATATACCCATGGGACTTAATGGTTAAATTGCAACAATCATTAAGAAAGGATTAACTTTCAATATGTTTGTATGTAAATAGGAAAATGTTTTGACAAATTGCTGACAAATACCTGTCATATTTATGTCAAAATCAATAAACAAAAATATTTTGACAAAAGGGTGAAAAGAAAAAAAAAGTTTGTTGAATATTTAGATATTTTTATTTACAGTTTATGTTTTAAATATAAAAAAAATGTGTGATAGATATACATTTTAATAAAAGAATTATATGTACAAAACAAATTAACAACTTTGTTTATTTCACTAATTTTAAATAACTGTTTTGTTTGCCTTGTTTTTGTATCCCACTATGTTTTAATTTATATGTAAAATTGTTATCTGTTAAGCGAAATTGTCATTTTTTTAAAGATGAAAATAAAGAGGAAAGTACAATAATAAAAAAAAACTTGATAAAAAAAATAGTGGATAAACAAACTCGTTAATTAGAATATAATTTAATAAGAATTTGTATAAATATGGAATTCCACAAGGTTGAGAGAAAAAACTTAAAAACATTAATTTATAAATTTATACATATTTACTACCTATATAAAGTTTTTGTGGTATAATACTATTTAATGAAATGTAAAATATGTAAAAAAATATTTAATTTTGCAAGTATGTACATGTGGATTGAATTATAGTAGGTATATTTTAATAGTATTTGCTTGCTTTTGTGTTTATGTAACTAAATATACATATAAATAAAAAAAAACAGTTAAGTACCTAAATTTATTATGTATCTATTAAATATTTCTAATTTCTACACATGTATTATAAGTACATATTATTTATGCAATCATTAAATTCGGAATAGGAACATCGTTTATTTTTTTTTTATATGGGTATGTATTATTTTTACATATATAAAACAAATACAGTTACGACTACATTATTGTTAATATATTTAAATATATATTTATTTAAATATATATTTAAATACATTATTGATTTTTTTGTAATATATTCTCCTCATAATTATTTATTTATTGTAAACACTATAGCATCTCGTATAAAAACAATTTTTATTTTAAATATTTCTTCTTCATTTATACATGTAATATAAAAAATACTTATAAATACTAAAATATTAAATAGTATTTTTACATAGGAACTTTCTTTACAATATCTACGAATTTATTGATATGACTTTTTTACATGATGTATTTATTTATATAATTATTTATAGGCAATTTATTAAAACTATTTATTGGTTTACAACTTTGGCACTGTTCTTTTTTTTTAATTTAATAAAAGCTATGTATAAATCTAAGTATAATCTAAGTATAAGCACCACGCGAATCTTTATTATTATTGTTACATATTTATTTTATTTTTGTGCCAAGAGTCTTCTACAAATAAAATACAAGTATAAAAATAGTAATGGTAAAACAATACTTATTGAAACATATTTAATTATAATTTACATGAGCACAATAAAACCCTATAATACGAAGCTGATTTGGCATTCAACATTCTATTTCTTTTATGGTTTCACTGGATACTATATTATAATTTTTAATAATTTAAATAAAAACTTTATTACGCAATTACACATAAGTTTACATGCAGAGGGCCTTTTGGCGATTTCTGCAAATCAACCCAAACAAATTTAACAAACATTCCACACAATAAAAAAAATTACAACGTAGACAGCTCACTGTAGGTAATAAGTAAATTACGAATCGGCAGGCATTCGTCTAGTATATAGACAAGAAAAAAAGGATATAGACAAGAAAAAAAGTGGATAAAATAATAAGTGATAAATAATAACAATATAAAAAAAGTTCATGTAAATAAATGTACATGTCTGTTTATAGAAATACTAATGAATAAATTGAGATACAAAAATATTATAAACTTTATAATAAAGAAGTACTGAATTAAAATAGTAATACCAATGAATAAATGGAGATACAATTTTTTTATAAACTTTATATAAAAGAAGTTCTAATTAAGAAGAGAACTATCAAAATTAAAATAATCAAAAGTGTAGTACCGAAGCGTAAAATGAGTAGTTTATAAGAAATATTACAAGTACAGAAGTAAAATAAGTACAAAATATGTATACTTACACAAAAATACCATAAAATATTGTTAAAAAATTGTATTCTTAGCAACCGTATTAAAAAAATGTCCCATGTTATTTTATTTATTTAGATAGATAAATAGTTTGAAAAAAAATAGTATTACAAGTACAGAAGTAAAACAAGTACAAAATATACACAAAAATACCATATTTGTTAAAAATCAGCATTCTTAGCATCCGTGTTAGAAAATGGACCCATGTTATTTATCAGATAGATAAATAATTAAAAAAAAATACAAGTACAGAAGTAAAATAATTACACAATGATACCATAAATTTTGTTAAAAATTTGCATTCTTAGCATCCGCATTAAAAAATTGACTCATGTTATTTATGGGTGGAACATTAGGCGAGAACTGCATTCGAGGGTCGACCATAGGCGTACCCCACGAATTATAATAATTTTCGGCACTCTGATACATTGACTGTTCTGTGTTGGGGAGACCATTGCAGACACTAGATGAAACTGTTCCTGATGATGGGGATATGGAAGGGTATGAGACTCTTTTGGCAGCGTCTGATGAAGAAGGAATGGAATCTGGTGTAGTCGGACTGACCCCAACAGATTCCTTTTTATATTTCATCCTACGGTTCTGGAACCATATTTTAATCTGTCTCTCGCTCAGGTTTAGGGTCGCAGCCAATTCCAGTCTTCGTTTTCTGGTCAAGTATTTGTTATAGTGGAATTCCTTTTCCAGTTCCAAGGTCATGATCTTAGGATAGGTTTGACGACTGCGTTTTGGTGCCACGTTTTTGCTGTCTGAAACAATCAGAGAAAATAATGTTAGACAATGAAGAAACCATACTTGAATATACATCTATGGTCTTAAGCACACAAATCCAAAAGCTTGAAGTGTAGAATATATCGTCAGGGTGGAGATTTGAATCTAGCATCTCCCGATTAGAAGTTCTAACCAACTGCGACAACCATGTGCTCAAAATTTCGTCCTTTGGGCCATGTAAGTTGCTAGACAAAGTGGAGCCGATGGGTTATGTTTCGTAACCGGATTATATACAAACCCAAATACTCTCCTACACTCCTTGCACTAGGCTAAAAGCCTGTATAGCAAAGTGTGGAATACATCGCCAGCGCCGGGGTTTGAACCTGGCACCTCCCACTTGAGAGACTGCCGCCTCAACCAACTGCGCCAACCATGTACTCAAATAATTCGCCATGGTGTTTCAGATGTTTATGTAGATGTAATTAGTATTTAAGTCTCTAATTTGTAAGAATGAATTGTAACCTCCTTGGGTAAGGACACTGAAGGAACGTAATTTAGGGGTGGGGTTTGCCGGGGTTAACTAAAGGTGGACCCAGGGTTAATCTTAAGGTTAACCCTGGGTCCACCTCCTAATAAGATTTGCCTAGAAGTGCGGGTAAAGAAGTCTCTATTAATGCGCCTGAGCTACCCGGGGATGTGGAGGGCCTTAAGCTCGCGGGATTTTCCCTCAATGGTGTTTATCAAAATCGAATTGTCTTCCATCTAGCACCCGCCAGTTTGATAAAAATATTACACAGCCAATAATTAAATTGTAATTTGTTTTATTACAATTTCCTTATCACCTGTGTTTATAAAAACATTCACAGGTTGTTAATTACACTAATTAACAGCGTCGCAGGTAATTAGGCAATTAGTTTCCTAGCGGGAAGTACGACATATTGTGTGATGTACGTACTAACTATATTTTAAGATCAGTCTTTCTCAAAGTGGCGATAATGCCCACTTGTGGGCGCTGGAAGCTATCAGGGGTGGCAGTAGAAGACTAGAGGGCGTAATGGCAACCTGGGGGTAGGGGGGGAGGGCGTGGGAGACAATCCAATAATTAAAATATTCGACTTTAAGGGGACGAGTATAATGCTAAGTTGCCCGCAGCGTTAAGGTTCAAAATCGCATGCACAATCGAATTGTATGAATGTGACTATATGACGTGAATCTATGAAGCACGAAGTGTCTATAAGGATAGGAAAGTATGATGATCTGTTCTCTCTGCCTACCCCGCAAGGGACGTAGCGTGAGGGGACAAAATGTAACAAATATTGTGTAATAAAAGAACACTAGATTTTTTTTACCTAATGTCAAAGTGGGAGGGCGCTTGCAAGTTTGAGAACCTGTGGTTTAGTTAGTCGCTTGGTGTTGTGTCGCAATTAGTGACAATGATTGTCGTTCGTAACATTTCTGCTAATGTGTAAATTGTTTGTCATTAAATCACTGCTCCCGTAATAAAGACATTATGCTATTATTATACAAAGTTGTATGGGCCCATCTCCCCATTCATATCAGAAGTTTGGAACGCCACTGACTTTCTGCAAAGTATGTATCTACTACTTGATACTTACACATACCTACTTAAAAGTAGGCATATTGACATTTCAAAAATTTAAAAAACAGGATACCTTATATAAATCTAGACAACCTTACTAAATATGCTTTGGAAAAAAATATAGTAGATACATTGAACCTTTATCTAGGGAACGACCGTAAAATAGTTTTTATATCTTGTATAGATTTCTGTGAAAAAAAAAAATGGGAAAAATAGTTGAAAAAAAATTTTTTTTTTAATTTTCTCAAAGATAGCAACTATTAAATTAGTTTTTTTTTGTACTGATAATATTATGCATTAAGATCAAGGGAATTACCATAAAAGTTTTGTGAAGGAAGCAAAATTAACCCCAAAAAATGAAAAAAAACGCTTTATTTACCATTTTATCATGCGATTTTGACTCTTAATGCCCCGGGATATAACCGTGACGTCATCGTTGGGTTGTGAGCTTTAAGTAAGATTTAATTTTGCAGGTACATAGATGATAATGAGGGTAGCTGGAAGAAATCTCAAAAAAGCTCGCCCAAGTGAACAAATGTCATGGATTTTAAAGCTTGATTTTTTAACATATCTCTGTATTTTGTTAATTTGATAATAAATATGAAAAGTGTGCCTACATCCTACAGCTCGCCCTAGTGAAAAGATATTACACGATGGAAGCAATAATTGCATGCCAGTTTTGAGTTATCTGGCGTTCCATCTTTCTTAAGTAACCCCATTTCACTCCCTCTACTGAGGTCATAGTTGAGAGGGAAAGGGATGCGTTACGTAGTTCCTCATTCTACCACCAGCAGCGCTTGCAGTTATAAAAAATACTGCGTCGATATGAAAATGTACGAAGACAAGTTCAAAATATTGTTATTGGTCTTGTGTATTGATATTCTCGTACTAATGTACCTGTCAATGTTTGTTTTTGTGACTGTATCTGTTCCATGTGTAATAAATAAATACCTAAAAAAAAAAATTGATCTGAAATAAACATTTTTTTCCATTCTATCCCCTCACCCCGCATCCCTTGCAGGAGAAGGCAGAGAGAACAGATCGCCAGACTAACCCGTCTTTTGTTTTTGCTTCGGTTACATTCATACAATTCATCATACACACTCTACAATTTATTTATACTTGATAATCTTGTCTACATGGTCGAGCCACGTGGTTCTTGGACGGCCACGCTTCCTTACACCTCCTAAACATAAATGCTAAAATATTGATATCAAATTATTTACCTAATCCCTGATTCTTCATCCATGGGTAAACTCCAGATTTGGAAGCAAGCCCCTTCTGTTCCGAGTTGATCTGATCCCCGAGATTCTGTTCAGTTGGTGAACCAGATTTCTGTATGCAATTCTCAGGCTCCTTCTTAGATTCCATGCTATTTCCATCGTCCAAAAAATCGGCATTGGACGCCATCCATCTGTCTTCCATGTCAGGGTCTCTTGGGGTATCAATCGTTTCTAACAAACAGTCGATATCAGATGTGGATGACGGGTCTGAGCCGTCACAATTTTTTGACAAATTTTGGCTCTCCTTTTCCAGGTTATCTTTAGATGACGCAGGAATAAAATAATTGGGCCTGATTTTTTGAGTTTTAGGTCGCGAGAGTAAAGCCCTCAATGCGGGAGAATCATCTCTTGGGCTTGTATTTGAGGTGTTCGTTGTTTGTTGTACCCTATCGTGCTGAATTTTTGAGTACTTTGGGGATGCTGTTTCTCCCTGTGGCGGAGATATGTGCCGTTTGTCCAGTGGTATCGTCAACGGCGCAGAAGACGTTGACGAATTGTCTGACAATGGGCTTAGGAGTCCAGACACATTATTGTACGCATAAGAACCATTTTGGTTGTACATTTGATGGGAATATTGACTCAAATATCCATTCTGATAAGAAGATTCCATGAAATGCTGATGATTATTTGGGTTATATACAAAGGAAGCTCTTCGATTCTGGCATTCTGGCGCAGAAGGCATTCGAGTTTCGGGCTGGGTGACATTATTTCCATAATTTGAATAATAATTCATCAATTCGTTGTAATTGAATTGACAATTCCAGTTGTCTCCATAACCACGACTGCTGGAACACTGATAATAATTGTTCGCCATTTTAAAACATTTACTTATGCAAAAAAAAAAAAACACGTAAAAAATCACAAATCAACACATTTATAATAAATTCAAACAATGTTCTAAAACGTTGTTCACTTGTTTTGTTCTAATTTCAAATTCTATAATAAAAATATCGAAGCACAATTTATTGTTACGTCAGCGCAATGTCTTCATACCTACCTACTAGGTATCACTGTTTACTTGTTTATATTTTTAAAATAAGAACTGTCACAATATTGCATTAAGTAGTCCACTGATTGGTTGGCACTTTTTTTCAAATATGGAACACAAATGTCACACTGTTTTGTTTATACTATGTAATTTGCAAAATTGCTAATTAATTTTTGTCTAGACAACCGCACAGTGCGAAGGACAAAGTTAAACTAATTCATAGAAAAAGTAAATACATATTGAACACCGTAAAATTTTAGTTATAGTATTGTCACCAATTGTCCTGTTGCGGTCCACTATTATTCATAACTAGCGCTTTCTCTTTTACGCTTAAGGCCCTATATGCTGTCATTGGGCTTCGGCGCCCTGAATTTTACTCAGCCAATACTGAGACAATCGTTTTGAAACTGAAGACAGTGATAGATGAAAGTATGGACTATAGATTGGCTGTTTTTAAATACAATATTTGGAAATTCCTTGAATAAAAAAATATTCCTAAAGTACCCCTTAAATTTACAGGATCTGAGGATTTTCCGTTCAGTTTTTCAGATACAAAAGTATAATTTAGCCAAAATACTGGTAATTATAATCATAAAAAATCTCCTGTTTTAGATTTCTTTCCAGGTTTCCTTTAAAAAGGTGCATATGCATCTTTTAGACTGAGCAAAAATCGTTCAATTTTAGCTTCAACTTTTTCAAATTTTGTAAGAATGACGTAAGCGACAAAGTGAATAATTATACCTTTTTAAAAAGAGCCTGGGAACAAATTAAAAAATCTGAAACAGCCGATTTGTTAAGATTATAATTACCAGTATTTTGGCTAAATTATACTTTTATATATGAACGGAAAAACCTCAGATCCCGTTAATTTTAGGGGTACTTTCGGAATATTTTTTCATTCAAGGAATTTCCAAATCCTGCAATTCTAAAATAGTCAATTTGTAGTCCATACTTTCATCTATCACTGTCTTCAATTTCAAGACGATTCTCTCAGTATTGGCTGAGAACAATTCAGGGCGTCGAAGCCCAATGACAGCGTATAGGACCTTAACTTAAACATATTACAACAGAACGAGACGGCGATAGAGCACCACCGTCACAAAACACCCTCCGTCGAGAGAAAAAAAAAGGATTTTGCAATAATAAATATTTAACACTACATTTTTTTCGTACATATTTTGTCTCGCTTTAACTTATAATTTAATATGACGGTTAGAGCGAGATGATATGTGTTTGTATGTTTCCGTTGTATAGGTATCGATATTCAATGCAATTGTATTGAATGCATTGTTATTAGTTATTAGGGGTGGCATTGATAACAATGATAACAGTTTGAGGGGGATTTTTGATAATGAAAATATAAAACGTCAAGAGATCTTCGGATATGTTTTTTGAAGATAATCCCCAAAAAATATGTGTAATATTTTTTGTAACTCGTAGACGAGTGGGTGACCAAGGAGTTTCGATCAGACTGATTCATTCAGTCCGTCCATTTGCCGAGGCCGGGAATCGAACCCAGACCTACAATTTTGCAATAAGTCACATACTATTGTCTTGTTTGGAATTCCAGATGATTTTTGGCCAATAAAGATTTATTTATGGATACATAGCTGCGGCGAAGAGTGAATTTCTGTAGGAGGGAAGCCGGGACTATTTTTTTTTTATAGAATTATGTTAGAGTAGACCTACTCATAAAATAGAACGAGCAGAAGCAGCGTAGGAAGACCTCAGGCAAGATGGTCTGACGACGTGAGGTGAATCGCAGGAAACGGTGGATGCAGCATGTCCAAGACAGAAATCTGTGGAAAATCTAATGGGGAGCCTATGTTCAGCACTGGAATCAAAACGGCTAAGAAGAATAAGAAGAAGACATAATCCTAAACCGTAAGTCGATGGAATCGTGTTCTTAGGACCCTTCGCCACTGATGCATAGGCTATTGAATATTACGCACATCCGACTTATTAAAAAGTTATATTTTCTTTCAGCATGTCACGCAACAACCTTCACTAGTATAAAATCAACACAACTATTCACAATCCACGCGCTTATGAAAGGTTGGCGCGCGACTTAGAAACACTTATAATTCGCTCCCCCAATTCAAAACTAGGACATCTTAAAAAAAAGTGAAAATGAGTTAAATATGAGGTTCGATAGGATTTTTAAAGCTCTATCTTTCCTCATTTTTGGATTTTCAAAATTCAGTTTTTTTAATGCTTTAAAAAAAATATCCTAGTATGACTCTGAACCAAATGCTTCAACAAACTCACTTCAAAACTCAGACATGTTAAAATGTCTTAGTGACGTCACTGAAATACATTTTATTCCCATGGAATTCAATTTATAGTTTATAATTAAGATATTATAAGCATAGCTAGTGCCTTCCAGATTAGTTCACTGAAATAAAATTACAGATAATTTGGTATATAAAAAAATTACATTACTTTTTCAGTAGTATGAAAATAGATCCACATAGTAAATCCACTACCTGAGCTGGATCAAAACTCAGACATCTTAAAAAAAAATTAAAAAAAAATGTTTTCATAATTCAAATGGACTCATTTGGTTATAAATCATTAGATGAACTGTTTCTATATCAAAAGCTGTGCTTTAATTAATTTAATTAATTAAAAGTATGATTTCACTATAGAAAACTATAGGAGAAATCCTGGTGCAAAACAAGGACATGTTAAAATTTAAAGTATAAAAAAAAGTTTTTAATATTTTTTTCTTTAAAATCTGATAAAACACCCAATTTTATACCAGAACAATATTATACAAAGAAAAAATATATGATAATTACAGTTTGGTTTATGATTATCTATTGCCAAAAACTTAAATGTCATTTATCTCAAAACATAGTGTGTTCAAGATGTCCTACTTTTGAACTAGGGAAGCGATATTATTACTATATCACTTTTATATCAAACACAATACATAATATACAACTGATATAGTAGGTATATCACATATCACACGCAAAACACAATACATATAACCACGCAGTGATATTCTTGCTAAAAGTGTGGAATAGTGTTATGCTTATATTGGTATGGAGCAGTGATAGTAAACCTTTTGAACGCTGCGAGTCAATTATTAATTATTATACATATACAACATATTTTCTAATTTCATTGAAATAATTCCATACATTTTTAATGTTCATGAAAATGTATGTGAAAACGACAAAATCACTATTTCGTTTTTTCCTAAATCTATCCCTACTCCGAAAACTAAAATATTTATCAAATTTTGTAGAATAAAAACACTGTGTTTTACTTCAACTATTTTACCTGAGTACACACTCCAAAGATATTTCAAAGCTTATAGCTTCAACTTCATTGGCTTTTCATGAACTGACTGACGAGTTCATAAAAAGCCACTGAAGATGAAGCTATGCTAATAAGCTTTGAAAGATCTTTGGAGTGTGTACTCAGATAAAATAGTTGAAGTAAAATACAGTGTTTTTGTTTTAAAAAAATGTACTTCCATAACGTTAATCTTCAAACAATCGCTAAATTAAATTATTTATGTACAATTTCTTGTCTCTGTCGATTTGTGTCACCCAATATGAGTTCGTGTATCATAGGTTGACCATCCCTGTTATAGGTTCTATCACAGGGCAGGAAATATCTCGCAACCAACCACCCTATTACATCTGCCATGGGGTGGAGAACCTTACATATGGTGCGTTTTCTGTATAACAACACCCCCAATCAAATCCATTGCACATTTTTATAATAATTTTGATCTAAGGGGCTGGGGTGTGAAATCTTTTGAGCCTTATTTAAATAAATCAATGAATGTTTTGGATACGTAGAGAGAATGACAGGATAGCAAAAAGAGGAGGTTAACATTTCCTAACAGAAACGTGATAAATTAACTAACCTGGTTTGACCATGTCGTCCAGATTCTAAAGGATGGTATCGTATTGAGTAAAAGAAGTTGACAAGCGTGTATGTCGTACCAAATGAACGTGATGGAAGCTAGAAATTTAGTCTGAAATAGAAGCTAGGAATCTAGAGTCTAGAATTTAGATTGCAGATACATATACCAATAAAAGTTTAGATTTTTTCAATTGTCCCACGTAGACAAAAAGTAGATAGACAGAAAATATGACATACCTGCTTATATATCTTCGTTTTTTTTTTTAAATGGACCTAGGCTTGTGTACACAAACCCAAATAATTTCCTGATCACATCACAGTAAGCTAAAAGCTTATGTAATCTCGATGTTTTCGACCGTTGGTACCTGGTGGAAGTCAATTTTTAAGAAAAAAATAATGAAAAAACTAAATTCTAACTAGTATTCAAGGATTTGACCTTATCATCGAATTAGTACTAGTCGCGAAAGCTAGTCATTTATTGTGGATTTTAATCAAAATATTTAGTTTTATAATTTTTTTCCCTTAAAATCTTATGTCGTGAAGTGTCCATGTCACTATTGTCAGCCCCGAGATTTACGAAAATACGTTACGCCACTGTATGTAGGAAAATAGGGTAGTATGAAAATCATTTATACATATCAAAATATATTCTATTGTTAGCGATTGACAGGTCGCAGGCGGAGCTGCTTTATACTAGAGGTCTATATAGTAATACCTATGTAAAATATTATAGTATATGTCAGGACTGTGGATGCACATATCGACTCATTGATCGGATTTAGAGAGGATTACAGACAAACTCCAGTAAAATGGCAACTTTATTCAGCCCCTAATTTATTTGTACCCCCCTCCCCCTCAAAGGCACTAACACTGCATCCCTTTTAAAAGTGGTATGCCTTATGTTGAGTGTTTTGACCGAAGTTTCTCGGTGGAACGTAATTGTAAGAACCTAATGAAATTCTCTACATTATCAATATTAAGTATATTCCACAGACTTTTTGTGATTAGGTTGCTCGAACTCATTTGTATTTTTCTATAGGTATAGTGGTAAAAATATTCTCATAGTATAGATTAGATAGATATGTATTATCATGAAGTGGCGTCTTGGTAATCCTGTCATTATTCATTCTCTCAATATGCCCAAACCATCTAAGTATATTCACTTTCATTCTCGTCACTACACTCATCTCTCTAACCTCTATTCTCTTCCCAGTTCCGACACATTCTTCTCAAAATGATCTCATTCCCACTGCATTCGACCCTGATTTGCCCTTCCTCAGCCATATGTATGTCTCACTGGTATACCTACATGAAAATACATAAACCAATGTAATCATAAATATTTAAAAAAATGGACAAATAATTTTTATGTTTATTTAGCGAATATTTTTACGATCAATTAAAATCAACATTGCAGTCCTTTCAAAAATAAATAAATAAATTGGTTTTAAATAAATTTAATATCAGACAGATTCAAATAAATAAATCGATATTAAGTAAACAAATATTGAAAATTGCAATTAAAATATAATATTTTTTTTTTAAAGTGAACCCAAAAGCTCACACTGTCTACCCTAAAAAGAGATACTGTAGTACAATTACATTGAACTGAATACAATAGGACCCTAATTTTACGGTATATTATGGTTTAAATTCTAACGTCGATATTTGATTGAAAAATAATTAAATAATTTGAGTAGGTATATGGTTGGCACAGTTGGTTGGAGCACAGGTCTTTTAAGCGAGAGATGCCGGGTTCGAATTCTGGCGCTGACGATGTACCTACTAGTATTTTGCACTTCACGATCAAAAAATTATTGGATTCAAGCCCAGATCCTAAAACTTTTTGATCTTACTGACCAACCTCTTCGATTGCATACCGTTCACATGCCCCCAAAATGGGTAAGTACCCGTTATTCTTAGATAGTAAATTTTAAAGAGTTTCAAAATTGGATATTTCAAATCCTACAAAAAAACCCTGGCATTATGTATACAATTTTACTATCGAGTATTAATATTGATTTAGTGCAGCGGTTTTCAAACTTCCACGGTCATTTCCCGGGGCAATAAGGTTCAAAATCACATTTGGGGTGAATTTCGCTTCAATCAAAAAACTTTTACGGTCATTCACCAGATTAAGGTTCAAAATATCTTTCTACTCTATTTTTTTCCAAGGCATATTTAGTAAGGTTGTCGAGATCTAAGGTCTCCCGTTATTAGATTTTTTAAAAATATTTTTGTATTTATGTATTTTTATCACTCAATTTTTAAATAAATAATAAAATTTAGTGACCCCTCTTAGGGGTTGTTCACCACAGTTTGAGAACCGCTGATCCAGTGAATGGTCTTTGTATAATCGAGGGTTGAAATGCAATTTATCTTGTTTGAATCAATCAATGGGGCGACCTATAGACAGTCAGGCTTGGCGGGGTGCTGCAGGGATCTGCCCTGTGTCAGATCCCATTCTAAACCAAATTTTTGGCTAATATTTGTATTGTGAATTGTGAATAGTACCTACCTATACCCACTGCATTTCTGACTCCATGAAAATTTATTACATATTTTATCTTTTGTTATTTTTACCATGCTTTTATTTAACTTCATCTGTCGTTGTTGTTGTTGTCTGTGTCCACATTTTCCTCTTCAAATTTTACCACTTTGAATTTTTGCACACAGATTTGCTTTAGGTGACCATTTATTGATCTTTTTTAACAACGCCTTTATTTCTGTCGATATCTGCGTGTACATTTTCTTCTTCAAATATGAATAGCTTCCCAATGTCCCAGCACCTTGAAATGTTGCACACATATTTGCTTTAGGTGACAGTTTAATATAGTATTACTGTTTTATCATAAATTTAAATTTTGATTAATTCTATTTTTATATGGAGGAACCACGCTCATATTTCTCCTCATAAAATAGAATGAATTAAAATTTACCAATTGAAATGTGTTTATGATAAAACAGTAATACTAAAATAGTAAACTGTCACCTAAAGCAAATATGTGTGCAACATTTCAAGGTGCTGGGACATTGGGAAGTTATTCAAATTTGAAGATGAAAATATGGACTCAAACATCAACAACCACTATTGAGTAAAAATTTAAAGAATAGGATATAGGATCTGTTTATTTATTTGTTTTATTTTGTTGTATAGGTACCTGTTAGGATATTTTATACATCAACAAGAACGGTGTTTAGCAGGTACCATCTCATCAATTAGCTATTCAAAATCATAAATCATAATATTTACATAATATAGATAAAATAAGATAATAATATTTTGTAGAATTTTTACATTACAATTCACATTGTTTGCAAATATATATATAATCTCAGATAATATTACCAGATTACACTGGGGATTTTTACAAAAAATCCTTTATAAGATAATGGGTAAGCCGCTTGCTACGTTAAGCACTTTGAATATCGACTTTTGTCTACACTACAACTACAATATTGACAATGAAGACAATTACTCGTAATAGTCGTCCAATCATAGGATTATAATTTAGTAGTATTGGGAAACAGAAGGATTTATGCAGTTTTTATTTAACTTATGCTACCTGTACTACCTAAAAGGACTTGCTGAGAGAATGAATGATGTCAGGATTGAAAGAACGTCTAAAAATATAATACGTAATTATGAGTGAAAGAAGCGACGTTGTCAAATAATCTTGTAGGCTTGCGCAGCGTGATATATGTATTCATATCTTCGTTGTTGGTTCTTCGGGTTTCCTTACTGCGTGTAGACTGTAGAGTGGTTGAATAACCGAGCTTTCGGCAGCGATACACGCAGTAAGGAAACCCGAAGAACGTACAATATGAAAAAAGTGATGTTGTGTTGAACCAAGGAGTTTTTTCTATGTGTTGAACCGAGGAAGATAGTGTAGCCGTCCAAGACTGACCTGTTGAAATTTCAAGAGTGTGACAGAAACAAGGATGCTGTGTGTGGATTGGAATATGGATAGGGCGGTCTGGCGTTTTGTTCTCTCTACTTATCCCACAAGGAACGATTCTATTATACTTTACGACTATCCACTCGTCTGCGAATGATCTCAGACACAAGGAACAAGCTCATAGGACAGTATTTGGGTAAGTTTTTAGATTGACTGGATCATGCCATTGAGAGGGATGAGGGAAATGAGAGATGGGCACCCAAAATCCTGTAAAACGACCCCAAAAAAGATGGGTAGATGATGTCATCCCAGTCGCAGGAAAAACTGGTCGAGCAAAGCTCAAAGTAGAAAAATTTGGAAAACGTTAGAAGAGGCCTATATGCAGCAGTGGAGGGACGGCTGATCAAGAATAAGATGCCATTGATTTAAGCATTTAAGGTATACTATTTAGTATTTTTTGTTCATAATTTTGGCATAGGAAATTTTATGAAGACTGTTAGGTAATAAAAAAACAGTAAAATGTGTTGATGGCGAAATCAGTCTGTTTTGAAAATGTAGTAATATTGAAGATAAGAAGGCACAGAAATAAGACAAAGGGCACTGTTGTGCATTGTCTGAGGCTAGGGTCCATATCCACATCCTACTTGCTGTAAATAAAATAATACAGTTGTTGTTATTTTATTGTGGACCTCGTGTCTTGGAAATTCTTTCATGCAGTATTCCAGGAAGGGGGTGGTAAAACAACGGCATATGATACTGAGAGATAAGATAATAAATACATAATTTTACGGTAACTTGGTGTCGTAAGGGCAGGAGATTTGGGAAATATTCATGAAATCATGAATGACAATCATGGTTGAGGTCTGTGTTCAAATCCTAAATATGTCCTACTACTACTGCTATACCTTCAAGATATATCCCATTAATATAACATGGTAACCAGTAAAAAATAGGTCCTAACTTATAAACAGTTAAGTTTTTTTTTATTCCAATTGTCTTTCTTACTTACGAGTAGGTTAATTGGCTGAGATCACTCGCAGACGAGTGGGCCGTAAGGTATGACCGAATAGAATAATAGTTAGGTTAGATGAAACTGTTGGAAGAGATCACTGAATAGCGTTCAGCTCGCCCTAGTGAACGTTAGTTACGCATTATTTAGAATTTTGCTGCTTTGGCATAAAAAAAATAATGCATTCAAAATTAATTGCGAACTTTTCTGCTGAACCAGTGAAATTTTATGCGACACTTGACACATTTTTATCTACAGACTTTTGCCATATTTTTCTGTTCTTTTTCGACTTTGTCGCATTCTTTTGTTTAACTGTAAGAAATTATTTCACTGTTGCTCATCTTTTGTTTTCAAAGCCGATATTTAAGTAAACTAAGAAAGAATGAATTTTCAAAAATGTGTGTTTTGTCGCTATGTGAATGCATACGTGTATTGTGGAACTTATGTGTTTTTAAAACATTATTTGCTGGTTACGTATCTTTGTTTATTGTTGTTTATCGTCCTTAGAGCCTATATCGGGCACTTGGACTCGTCAGTTTTACATATAATTAGACAAATAATAATTAAATGGAATATACAGCAGGTATTATGCACAATACCAATGCTAAAGAGTGTTAGTTAAAGGGCTCTGTTAGCATTTCGTCAGTGACATAGTAAAATTCTTATTTGCGTTTCTTGCGGGTGTTTAAATTCAATTGATAACTAGGTAGGTATTGCTATGTAAGTATAAGGTTATCTAGAGAAGACACCGCGATTTTTGGGTTATTTGTAAGATATTATACATACCTATGTAATAAACCCGCCTTTTGAAACTACATATCAATCTTCTAAGTAGGTATTGTACTATTTCTATATCTAGACATTTAGTCCAATATAGTTTTATTTGCTTATTTATTTCGCGATAAGCTCACCTTGGTGAACATTTTCTGTTTACCTTATCGTGTACTTATGTATATTTATAACATTATCTGTTATGTACTGATTGTATGAAATTGATGAAATACCTACTGACAGTATGAGATTGTTTACTAAAAAAGTAAATACATACATAAATACCTACTTGTGAAAAATTGTACGATCCCGTAGCATTTGTTGAAATACCCGAAATATGTTTTTATAGCGGGAAACTATTGAGAGAGAATTCTGTTTTATTTTAAAAAAGAATGTCTAAATTTAAACTTTTGAAAACAGAAAACATTCTCCCAACAAAACAAAAGCGGACGCATTCGTAACGGTCTTAAGTAAATTATTACACCCTATAAAAAAACAAAAAGTTTGAAAAAAGAACAAACGCATGAGTGTATTGTCAAAACATCGGCCATATTATTATCCATAGACAAAAGAATAGACAATAATTATCGGAATTAATGTTGCCAGTGTTTGGAAAACAAATAGACCATAAATATATTAGATGAAATAATATATTGCACCATTGAGTCTAAAAATAATAATGTCTTTCAATTTAGACAAAAAAAACTTACAATGGATTGAAAAAGGCGACTTTTGCGTAAGCGAAGCGAATCGAAGGAAATTTTGAAAATAGAATCTTCATGACGTGTCGATATTGTTTTGTCTTTTTCATTTTGTCGCACATGTTTTTAAATGGATAGCAATTGTTTCATTTTTGAATTTGGAACCTATAGGGTAAAGTTACAATTATTGATCATCTGACATTACATTGACATTCATTCATAATACAGATTTTGGGGTTAGCTGGCAGGGATTGCAGCATTGCGATAAGCGTGACCTAGTGAACAAATTCAATAATATTTATGTATTTCTTGCAGTGTTAACATATTCCTGTATTTTGTTCACTTAAAGTTTAGGTAAATAAATAAAAAAATATAAAAATCTATCTGCGCCATTTCCCATACATTCCCGGGGTTGTAGAATCGACACCTCACCTTTTATTGATATTTTTTCGACAGTCCTGCCAAAATCGCTCAGGTTTCTGTAAAAAAACCGCAAGACATTTCACATCTTTCTCAGGAATGAGAAATCATAACCACAATTGAACAAAGCATTCTGGTTGTAATATAAGTATTGGCGCAAGGAGAATATTGTCGGTGTTTTTACATACAACACACACACAGCATTCGCCGGTTACCCCATTACCGGGATATACCGTGGTGGTATACTTGAATTAGTCGAAGTATACAATATGTTTATAAAATCATAAATCATTCAAAAATCATCAAAGAGAAGTACTAAATGTTTTCCTAAAAAAACGTTATTTTTTCAAATGGTCAATAACTATAGCAACCACTCTATCATAATAGAATGCGTTGAAATAAAAAGATTCGCCTGTTGTCTTATTTCTTCAGATAATTTCATCTTAATTTGGCTTGCATCCAGTGGAATCCACTAGAACTATTAGACAAAGATCATTGATGAAGCGATAATGTTAGGTTAGGAATACTATAATTCTTTCTCACACTTCTGGGTGTTCCGCGTTCGATATTTGATTTTGAAAATTTAAAATCAGATGGAACATAAATACTTTTAAGTGTTTTTCTTAGCATACGATCTAAAAGAGAAGGATTTTTATGTTCTTTTAAATTTATTTTTGTGAAACATTTTTTTTAATAAAGGATCTGGGCTTGCATACACAAACCCAAATACTATGCCCAAATACTTTCCTGCACGCTTAGTACTAGCCTGTGTCGCAAAGTGTGGAATACATCGCCAGCACCGGGGGAACCTGGCACCTCCTGCTTGAGAGACTGCCGCCTCGACCAACTGCGCCAACCATGTACTCAAATACTCATTGGATATTGTACATGACGTCGCTGGATAGCATGCAATGAGTACTTGTTTGGCCCAGTTGGTTGAGGCTGCAGTCTCGCAAGCGGTAGGTGCCAGGTTCAAACCCCGATACCGGCAATGTATTCCACAATTTGCGATGCAGGCTTTTAGCCTAGTGCAAGATGTGCAGGAAAGTATTTGAGTTTGTGTATGTGCAAGCTCAGATTTCTTTTATGAAAACTTATCTCAACGGATATACAGCAAAGGATGGTTTTTCCATCAGGTTAATACTGATCGTCGGCTGGCTTAATGTGGAGTGTGGACACTTTCGCCAACATCATTCGTCAATTTAAGTCCATCTATCCGCCGCAGCTGGGAGTCGAACCCTGAACCCCTAATAGCTAATCCAAAATACCAGTGTTATACAAACTATCCACTGTGCTATGAAGGCTAACGACTGATACATATAGGGTAGATTGGTCTAAGAGTGCGCACTTTTCACAGTAATCGATTTATTTCAGATTTTAAAAAAAGTACTACCTACTTTAGACACGATACAAATCAACCATTAGTGGCACTTTTAGACAAAATGAAAACCAATGCATTATTTTTATTATTATTAGTACAATAATAATAATAAATCTTGTTTCAAATTGATGTTCTTTTTATAAACGGTTTAAAAAGTGTTCCAATCCGACAACAGTTCAAAGAAAACAGTCACGCGAACAAGAGGAGAAGTCACCTAACATCATTAATAATCCTACATTGGGGTGTGCAAATACCCTTCAAGATTTCATTCAAAACATGGAGAATATCATCAAAAGGTTCATTGTTTAATCCTCCAACCATTACATCATTCAAAATCTTTCTCAGCACCTTTGATTCAGGGCCAGTTGTTTTATTTTCTGTTTAGAAGATTGTTTCTTTCGTCTCCTTGTTCAAGATGTCTGGCCTACTATTAGAACATTGAATGGACAGGTGATATCACCATTCCTATACCCAAAACTGCAATTTTTGAGGTTATTGGCACCCCGCTTACCTCGATTATGTCGGCAACAAACATTTTCATGCAAAAAATCGATATTTAAAAACTGCTCCTAATGTTTTATACTCAACTTCAATGCGCTCTAGCGCCTTAGCCGTTCGTCCGTCCAATTTTTTTCATGTTTTCGTCCGCTTATTTAGATCTGAGATCTGTTTGTTTAGGCGTTTGGTGCTCATTCTTGGGATGTGGAAGACTAGCTATCTCTCCATTTTTGGTGGTCTTCCTAGCAGCCTTTGACCTATGGAGATTAAGAAATTTTGAAGGAATAAACTAGGGAAAAAATAATGCATTTAATTTAGTACTTATTAAAATATTTCCCTTATAGTTATCGAGCCCAGACCTCCAACCCGACAAGCCGGTATTCTACCGCTGTGCTATTCCCGGCCGCGGCAAATGGATGGACTGGAATTGGTGAATATGTATTAATTAAGTGTAAAGTGATCACATTAAGCCAGCCGACTATCAGTCATAAGCCTGATGGAAAGTCCATCCTATGCTGTATATCTGCTGAGATAACTATTTAAAAAAAATACCTTACTTTATGTTTATAGCGTTATTAGAACAGTATTACAATATTGTTTGGAGTAAGTACTAAAGGGGAGGTTGGGGTAAGTTGTAGTCAAGTAGTAAAGTCGACACCTTGAAGCAACACCAGACTCAATATTAGAATTTCACTTTGAAATTTTCGACAGCTCAGACAGGCAACGACGTCAGGGTGTTGAAATGTCTACCGTTGAAAAGCTGGGGGAGGCGGGGGGTGATTGGGGTTAAGGGGTAGTCACTCAAGTCTTGATGTTTTTGGAAAATACATAATAATAATAGACGTAGGAAAGCAATTAATTATTTTTGTTGATTTGTAAGGATTTTGAAGGATTTAGGATCGACTTTTCGCCATTTATGTTTTCCCTTCAATATTTTTGTTGAATATTTGTTTTTTATTTTGAAAGGGGTCAAATACCTACGTCACGTGATTCAATTTAGAGTTTTTTTTAAAGATCTGGGTTTGCAATTTTTGTTCACGCACAAACCCAAATAGGTATTTCCTCCGTGTTTCACAATAAGCTAAAAGTTGTCAGTACTCAGCACCATGATTCGAGCACGGTGCTTCCCACAAGGAAAATTGTTGACATGATGCAGGTCATCAATGATCAGAGTAACTGTATGACAGGTGTAGTGACTATAATAGTATGTATAATAATTAATAAACATAGGTGATTTCGGCATGTTGTGAGAATGACTGATGTCAGGATAACTAAAAAGACGTACACATGAGAGAAAAGGTGCGAACAAGTTCGCCATTCAAGATTGACCTGGACCGACCAGACCAGATCTTCAAGGACAGACGCGTTTTGAGTAAAAGAAATCGGAGAGCATCTATGAAAAATTGCGCGAGTGTGACTGAAGCATGGGGTATTTGTAGGGATAGGGCAGTCTGGCGTTCTATCCTCTCTTCTTACTCCACATGGGATACGGTGTGAAGTTATAGATAGATTACAATTTCCAACAACTACATCCACTGCGGGGTAAGCCATGAAGAACACTGCACTGAACGGCTTCCGTCACATTCATGCAATTCGTCGTACATCCACTACGATTTCTTTTACCCAAAATATGCGTGTAACACTTTTACGTAACGGTAACATCTACGTTTCAATGAGTCCATTTCACCCTTAACTTTGTAAGGGGGGAGGGGTTGCAGATCATACCCTCTCGAATACTACTGGGTGGGGGGACGTGGGGGATAAGTGTGACACATTGAGTGCTCTCTAACAAAAGCATTATGGTAGTACCTGCTCCATACTCCATAGTAACGGTTCCGGAGAAAAACCTATAAGAATATTGCTCAACATTAGTAAATCTCAAAAAAAAAAAATCTTTTCAGAAATATCCTCAACTGATTAAAGCCCAAACTTTCTAGTTGGATTCCAGTAGATGAATTATTTATGAAATGTTGTCGATTTTTTTGTCTATCCCATTTTAGATCCGCTTATTCTTTTGTTTATTTTCTAATCTATGCTAATTTCCAGCACACTGAATGAAATCGTATGCTTACAGATACAATTAATTTTATTTTCAAAATCCAACTAGATTTGAGCTTTTGTCGCTTGGGCGTATTTATAAAGGGTTTTTGTCTTTTTTGGGATTTATTCATGTTGTTACTCCTGTTTTTTGCCGTAACAGATATTGCCCAGCGTATCGCATCTCTCAAATGGCGGTGGGCAGGTCCAGACGATAAGTGCTCGAAGAGGGTCTTAACCTGGAAACTCAGAACGACTACCAGGGGTGTAGGAAGACCATACCACTACGATGGAGAGACAACCTAGTAAAATACGTGGGTGCCAACTGGATCCAGAGAGCCCAGGATAGAGCGGCGTGGAAGCAGATGGAGGAGGCCTTCGTCCAGGAGTGGATGGGAGTAGGCTGACGAAGAAGAAGAAGATTCATGTTGTACAATATTCTTATGTGTTTTTGTCCAGCATGCATAGTAACATTATGCGATGGTGACGGTTCAACTGACAGGAGTAGGGAAATTATATCAGATAAATACACCACGTGTGAGGAGTGAATTGGCAACCTACATTTTATTATTATTTCCTACCTACATTATTCTATATTATAAAGGTGGTACATTTTACACCGACTTACTCTATTTTTGGAGTGAATTGAAAAAACATTCGAAATTTTGAATTTGATTTCTGTTCTTTTCTTCAATGGGCAATATGCTCTGAATTTAAATCGTCCTATTATCGCTTCATCTTTCTAAAATTTTGCAAAGTGTGACGTAAGCGAAAAAATGATTTTGACTTATTATGAAAAAGGGGAGTACACATCAAAAAAACTATTCAGTAGAGTCACTGCGTTTTACCTTCATCAACCAAATAAAAGAATTGTATCTAAAAAACTACGGGAATAATCTCATGTTTCAGTAAATTTCAAAGGTAATATTGGAATTATTTTTATCGAGAAAATTTACAGCAATCAAGTTTCTAACCGCTAGAGTCACCAAAACGTATTCTCATTTATCCATGTTTTAAGTCAGTACATGGTTGGCGCAGTTGGCTGAGGCGCCAGTCTCTCAAGCGGGAGGTGCCAGGTTCAAACCCCGGAGGTGGCGATGTATTCCACACTTCGCGAAACAGGCCTAGTGCAAATTGTGCAGGAAAGTTCCTTTTTTATAAAAATTATATTTTCTTGGGCTTGGGATATTTATTGGGCAAACCATGCGCCATGGCCCAGTATGGAAAAAAATGGAAACTAACTGAATAGGCCCACATCTTGTAGTGGAGAAATAAATAAATAAGTAGTCTTTATTGAAAAAAAAATATTTTCCAAGTGGCGGGATTATTGCCGTAGGCAATGTCTGCCAACAGTGCCAACCGACCACTTGTGACATTCATTTGATATACACAATACATACAAGTGTATGAAAAAGAAGAAAAATAAATATAAAAATAATAATAATATATAGAATACTTATACATACATAAAAATACATACATAAATAAATACATAGGTGGATGGGATGAAGGTCAGCGAAGGGACCACGGGATGGTCAGTTAGATGGATTATTTATGGAAAGGCAATGATGCCTCAGTTTACTTTTGAAAGAAAAAATAGTTGGAGCTAGTCTGATATGAAGTGGAAGGTTATTCCATAAGAAATCGCTGATGCCAAGGAAAGAATATATGCTCCAGTGTTATTTGGATATCGGAAGTTGAGTTGCCATCTTGTTGGAATTCCAAGTTCCTTCAACACATCGCTCATCCATTTCAACAATTGGAAAACATTAATCTATTTGAATTGTTTTTTCAACAGATTTTTTCAATTTACATATTTTTTATTAAAGCATTTATTTATGTAAGTATTTCTTTTGCCATTTAAAAGGGTATGGTACGTAATATCGACAGGCATATCCCGACATTTTAAAATCGACAAATCCTCGAGAATGCATGTTTCACCTATCTCTGCTATATTGGGAACATATTCAACTGTCAATTGGAGGGACATGGTTAATTTTTTAACCGGATAGAAAACTAAAAGATTTTTTATTTGCTAGGTATTTACGCTAAAAAGACACGCTGAATTATGCTCAAATGACATAAACTGAAATTTACACCATTTACAAAAATGATCAAATTCTCCCTTAATCTCGCCAATTCCACAAGTAGGCATCCAGTGGAAATTTTTCAATGAAGACATTTTTGGTTTTAATTTCATAATTGCTTAGCATATAGAAAATATTGCGGAGGGGAAAATAAAGTAGTATTCAGGATAAATAAACTTCATCTCTCGTTGTTGTTGGTGTCTGCGTCTAAATTTTCCTCTTCAAATTGTAACGACCTCCAAATGTTTAAGAACCTTGAAATTTTGCACACATATTTACTTATGGTGGCAGTTTAAAATTGTAGTACTGTTTTATCACAAACACGTATTTAGGTACTATATTTTTTTCTGTCTCTTGTTTGGACTGCTGAAATGGCAGGTACATACATTATTTGTCGGAATAATATGCTAAAATGTCGAGATCTTGCGGACGAGAAGAACGAAGTAGTATAAGACTAGCTATTATTGATTACGTATTTAAATGTTCAGTATCCATGCTATTTGTCGGGTAAGCATGCTATTATGTCGAGATCTTATGGACGAGTGTTGTTGAATATACTAGCTATTATTATTGATCATTTAGATTATCAGAACCCATACTATTTGTCGGGATAGCATGCCGTGTGTCGAGATTACATATGTGCGCCACCTCTGTTGCGTATGGTATAACATGTGTTTATTTAACAGTTAGTCATTATTACAGCACAAGAGAAGAGAAGATAGACTTTGTTGTATCTTTATGTTTTTTCCCCATCCTGAATGGAATGGCCATGTCGTAATGGTAGTAATAACATGCTACATACTATAATGTCGAGATCTTGCGGACGAGGAGAATGAAGTAGTATAAGACTAGCTATTATTGATTACGTATTTGAATGTTCCATATCCATAGTATTTGTCGGTACAGCATGCTGTGTGTCGAGATCTTGTGAACGAGAAGGACCAAGTAGTATTTTAAGTATCCATGCAATAACATGTATAGCGTGTATAACAAATATGTCGGGATGGGCATGCTGTTTTTCGAGATTGTGTGCGCCACCTCTGTTGCGTACGGTATGACATGTGTTTATTTAACAGTTAGTCATTACAAGAGACTTTGTTGTATCTTTATGTTGTACCGCCGTCCTGTATGGGTTGGCTAACATAACTCCACTAATGTTGATATAGTTGCTCCATGGACCATTTAAACTCAACCTTCCGTGGCTCGAATATACATTATTTTACAATTATACACTAAAACCACTAATGTCTAGAAAAGAGATTTTAGCTTTAGAAAACAACTAAAAGGACAATGGAACACAATTACATTTTTAAACTACATTATGGGTTAACCCATCTGCATCCTTGAATATTTCAAAAGATTCAGCTTCTATGTCATCCAGTCTTTAACGCAAAAACAATGTTTTTTCTACGGCAGGGCTCAAAAGGTTGGTCGGAAGAACTCCCCTCAACAAACCCCTCCCGAAACTGCTCCGAGCAGTCTGAACACCCTTAATGTTCCCTGGAGGAGACTCTCACTGCAAGGATTTACTGCATTTTATTAGAAACTAGGAGCTTGCACTTACGTATTACCATATACTAGATCTTAATCTGGAGGACAAAATTATATAATTTAGATAGTACTGATACTGACAAAAAAAAATACATAATATGTAGTAGTATTATTTCTTATCCAAACTGTTAAAGCAAATATCTGTGCAAAATTTCAAGGTGCTGGGTCATAGGGAAGATATTAAAATTTGAAGAGGAAAATGTGAACGCAGACTACGACAGATGAAGTGGTGATAATAAAAAAACCTAGTTGAATCTATTAACTCGTATGTATGTAGGTAAGTCTAAAGTTTATCAAATTTCAGACTTTAGTCCTTGTATTTTGTAAACGCATTATTTCAATATGTTCTAGATTGATTTATTTATGAATTTTACATGAAAGTTATGACCAGACGGCGTGACATCCTCCCAAGATTTATTTATTTATTTTCATATTTTTTATTTATATTTTGTAGCTTTTATAATAATTTCATTAAAATACAAATTATTTATTGTACTCGTAATATGCAATTCAATGTATTGTTTTAAGATTTCCGCAATTTGAAAATAGCAAATAATTATCTTATTCGTTTATTGTCTCAAGATAATAAAAAAAAAAATTGCTTTTCCACTCTTTTTATACATTTTTCGAATGATGTTACATCACTGATGTATCAAAGAGTCGGGTATTCGTAAACTTCCATATGACATTTCAGTTTTTTCCTAAACAGAGACGAGAGGCATCTTCATCCACAAAATTTTAGCGTTATGTTGAACTCCCATATCCCTCAGCAGATGGCGTTAGCATCGAAAGCATTGGGTCAATGTGAAATAATTTCCAGCTGTAGCACATATACAACTTCATTAAGGGTAATCCCACCTCCACCCCTGGATGTTTCAGGAGCTTTAGCTCCTATATCATCCAGTCTTTTAAGCAAAACATTTTTTCAAAGGAGGGCTCAAGGTTCACCAGAAGGGCTCCCCTCAACAAACTCCTCCCTGTACTACTCTGAACACCCTTAATGTTCCTTGGAGGAGACTCTCACTGCAAGAATCTACACACTACTACATTTTTTTCTTATATACAACTTCCAAAAATTACACGATTGACAGCAGGATGTGGTGGAATGGGTGAACGTTGCCCAGGGCATAAAGTGATCACTTAAGCCAGCCAAAGCCGATTCGTAAGCGTCGGAATACCCATCCTGCTTCCTCCCCAAGGGAGTTCACATAACGCTACATTATGTGAATGAAGATGCCTCTCGACTCTGTTGAGGAAAAAACTGTAATGTACCTACTTAGTTCATTATAATTTAGGACGGTTTTGTGAACACTCATCACAGTCGTTACATCTTGAACTGTAGATACAATATGACATTGTGTGAGTAAGGCCTGTAATGTTTTATATTCTGTAATGGATATTACTTATTACTTATTATATTATGAACTATAAATTATACATTAAATGTAGCGAAAAGGTGTGCATACCACTGCCGACTAGAGAATAATTAAAACTATGCATGTGACTATGGGCGTCGCCAGTTCCGGAGCTAGGGGGGCAACCGAAATTCAAAACATTGATATAGAGAAAAATGCATAAATAGCGCCGCAGGCGATAAAGAGAATAATTCGACTAAAGATGTGGCTATGGGCGTCGCCATCTTCGGAGTTAGGGGAGACAAACAAAATTCAAAACATTGATGTAAAAAAAAATGCGTAAATAGCGCCGCAGGCGATAAGATAGACATGTACCTACCTACCTAAAAAAAGGATATGGTATAAATCTAGTTCATTTTTCGTGTAATTGAAAACATAGGTAAGTACCTATTTAAGTAGTAACTACTTAAATGTAATGAATATGTAACACAATAACAGGTATAGGTAATTAGCGCCGCAGGCCAATTGTATTTTAATGAATTTTCACACTAATTGTAGAAAATTTTTGATATGATAGGAAAATGTGTGGTAATAATGTGAATAAGTACTAATTATTTGTGAGGTTTTATCATTTAGTATGAAAAAGTATATTATACCTATTCCAATCTCTGCGGGGGGGGGGGGGGGGAGAAAGGTTAGGTTAGGTGATCATTCTATCAACATGCCAAAACCATCTTAGTTTATTAACTTTCATTCTAGTCACAAAACCTGTCTTGCTCTCATTTCTCCAATTCAACAAAATGCAAACCATATTTGCCAATATTATACCTACCTTGTACAATATACGTACAATAGCTAGATTTTCATGTAAGTACCCAACATGCGCGAAGCTACTCAAGAACACGTTTCCCATCGAGTTACCTTTAGGATAAAATGATAGGTACTTACAATAATGTCTAATCTGACGTAATCCAATAAGAAATGTTATCCCTGGCTTCCCTTCTGCAGAAATCCACCCTTCGCCACTGGTACCTACACTACCTACTCATTGTAAAGGCACCATTCTAACAAAGTCTATTCTTAGTTTATTTACTTTCATTTTAGTCACAAAACCCATTTTACAGTCACTCATTTCTCCGATTCAACAAAATTCAAACCAGATTCGCCAATATTATACCTACATTATAGTACATGAAATAGATTTTTATGTGTTTGGTTTATATGTTTTTATGGTTTGGGCATGTTGAGAGAATGAAAGATGACAGGATGACAAAAAAGATATATTTGAGTGAGCGAAGAGGGGTGAGGAAGCGCGGCCACCCGAGACTGACCTGGTCCGATCATGTCGACCAGATCCTCGAGGATGGACGCGTTTTGAGTAAAAGGAATCGGAGAGCGTGTATGACAAATTGTATGAATGTGACGGAGGCTAGGAGTGTGTGTAAGGATAGGGCTGTCTGGCGCCCTGTCCTCTCTGCCTACCCTGCAAGGGACGTGGCGTGAAGGTATAGACAGATAGATTTTGATGTACCCACCTAGATAATATGTTGTGTGAATAGGAAATGTATAGAAGAAATGAATGATAAGATAGAATATGATAGTTAATGTATTAGTCCATGAGCCCGCTGCTTAATTTATGACGTATCTGTTTTTTGATCGAAATGTGGTATAAACGATAGCTTACCAATAGGGTATTACATCGCACTAGGGTTGCCTATCAAAATCTTGCCGCAACCCCCCCTGCCCCCCCCGAAAAGGTCCCTCTTCTCGGTTTTTCGCATTTTATAGGAATATGAAAAGAGATAGGAGAAAGTAGTCAATGACAAAAATAATCCTTGCTAAATAAAAAAAAACAAAAAAAAAAAATATCCTGTTTTTTGACCGGCCATTATGGGTAAACTACTAGTCCTATGAAAAAATTGACTTAAAGTTTTTTGTAGAGAATTTAGTAAGCATTATTTTTGTCATTGACTACTTTCTCCTATCTCTTACCATATTCCTATAAAATGCGAAAAACCGCGAAGAGGGACCTTTTCTGGGGGGGCATGGGGGGTTGCGGCAAGATTTTGATAGGCAACCCTAGTGCGATGTAATACCCTATTGGTAAGCTATCGTTTATACCACATTTCGATCAAAAAACAGATACGTCATAAATTAAGCAGCGGGCTCTCGGACTATATGTATTTGAGTGAAGTTGATAGATGGTTGGTCTGTCATCAGCTGACGAGTTGAAAGAAATCTAAAAGATACTCGCTAACCCCAACACAATAAAAAAATCATCAATATAATAAAACGTCCACTGTTTGTAAGTCCTGTTGTGAAAATATTCAATAGAATAATAAATATTGCAAGACGCCTAAGGCGCCCGTTGAGAGATGTGAATATAAAAATTTCCTTGTGGAATTACAGGTTGGTTGTTAGACATTGTAGACGGCAATAAACTCGCCATTTAACTCAATAAATAGGTATTTGATTTGAGATTATTTTTGTAGTTATACTCTCCAACAAATATTACTTACTATTATTTCGTAAATACCTAATATTTTTTTAAAAATGAATCTGGGTTTATCGAAATAAACCTAATCACACCTTTGTACACTTCACAGTAAGCTTGAAAAGCTTGTGTCGTGAAGTGGAATATGTCGGCATCGGGGATTGAGCCCACGCTCACGGGATTAACAGTCGAGCGCGTTACCAACCAGGCTACGACTACCTCATTTATGTAGTACATACCATTGAATTGTTGGTTCCTAACTTTATGCATCAAAACTTCACGCTTGTACGATTTTAAAAAGTTTTAAATTTAGTAGAATCAAAAATAAATTACTAATTTCAGAGCGTCTACATAGTGAGTGAGTGAATCAGTGATCTGCTTAACTATATTATTTATGAATGAATTTGAACTATAAATACCCCCACTCTTTTTTTTATATTTGTTCGATTGTCTTGTAGAAGTTAGGTGTTGGTAAAAGTTTAGTTGTTGGTAAAACAGTGTTTATTTTGGTATTCTTTATACATGTCCTAGCCTACAGTTTGTTGACTACTTGATTACTTGTGAGATATTTAAAATATTTTCACATACTAAACAATAATTCTTTATTACGGAGTGATTTAAGATCCAAATATTGATTCACCACGCGGGGTACCTAATCCTAACACACAGAGGCGGTGTCAGTCACCGTAACATCGTAGTGCACGCCCGGTGCTCAATAATTCTAGGAAATCAATTCAATTTAATGCTATTTTGTAAAACTATCAGTACATTGTGTTTTTAGTATTGATACGATGCGGTAGGTGAAAGGAAAATAGGAATATTAATTTATTTATAACAAATGCGCATCGAAAACTGTGCGTCGATAACAAAATTCACAAATCACTTTTTATTATACGCCATTTCGCCGTTTCTTTCAGTGTGTTAGAAACTAGCGTAGAGTAGAAAATAAACAAATAAATAAGCGGATCTAACATGGGATAGACAAAATAGTCAACATTTAATAAAATAATTCATCTACTAGAAACATCTACTATCCAACTAGAAAGTTTAGGCTTTTATCCGTTGAGGATATTTCTGAAGGACTTTTGTTTTTTTTTGGGATTTATTCACGTTAAGCATTATTCTTATGGTTTTTCTCCGGGAACCATGATTTTTACACATTTTATAAGTTACCACAAATTTCATATTCGAAAGTATGTATCCATGCATAGATTTCCTTTTTTTTCCAATTCAGTTTACATTTAAAAATAAACCAAATTTTTATACTATGTACTATAGAATGTAGCAACAACTGTTGAAAGATTGTGAACACAGACATCTTTCAATTCAACTAATTCGTCATTCAACACAATGTTGAACTATTCAAACAAAACATCAAGTTGTTGTACATCATAAATCAATTAACAGTTCATAAATATTGTAATTCAACAACATTCTACTTACTGTTCATTGAATCTCAGTTAGTAAACGTTGACGGAAAATACAAAATAGATGATCCAGTTTTGGGTTAGCTGAAGAAGATCGCAGAATTTAGACAAGCTCGCCCCAGTGTATAAACTATGTCGGTCCTATGTTCAACCTAACTACGGTCCTGTGATTTATTGGGTTAATATAGGTTATTATTATTTTTTAAATGAATCTGGGTTTATCGAAATAAACCCAAATACACCTTTGTACACTTCACAGTAAGCTTGGAAAGCTTGTGTCGTGAAGTGCAGTAGGTCGGCATCGGGGATCGAACCCTTGCCCACTGGATTAACAGTCGAGCGCGTTACTAACCAGGCTACCGACCACCTCAAAATTTAGGTTTCAAATTTTCCTGCGACTGAGACTACATCATCTACCCATCTATGAAATTATTTGGGTTTATTTTTTATTGGGCATAGCTTATAAATATAATAATTAGTTATCTACTAATAAGCGAAATTCGTAATTTCTAACGATATAACAATAAAAAAATGTATTCATGTTTAGATATCTTAAAGATCAAAAATATGTACGGACTTTGGGTGGTGTTTACATAGTGCATTCGGCGCAGTGTCCTCGTGAAAACGCCATTGTCATGAGGCGCTATTAGACAAAGGGCCTCTATCAAATGATAGAGTTCATGGATATCACACCATACTTCATGGTGTATTGGACACGCCGCTGTTTCAATACATTCACCTACCTAACTTACCTACCTTACCTAACTAGTACATTCACATTACTTAGGTTGCTGTAGATTGGTTTTTATCTGCCAAAAATTTAAAGAAATACATATTACATACTTGAATTATTTTTGGTTTACTAATTATCCTTGTATAGCGTTGGATATTTCTACATTCCGTAGTATATACTCGTACGTATAGTGTGTAGATATATGAAAAATACCATCTCTTCCTGCAACAGTACGAATTGGCAACAATTCGTAGGTACCAGTGGTGAAGGGTCAATTTCACCAGAAGGGAAGCCGGGGCTAACATTTCTTATGGGATTACGTCAGATTAGACACTTGACATATTTTTTTCCAAAAGGTAACACGATGGGAATCGCGTTTTTAGGTAGCGCCGCTCCTGGAATTCGACGACACAGCCGACGCTTCTCGTAGTGTAGTGAATAAGATCCCTACTATTAGAGACGAAGGTTTGGGTTCGAATCCCAGCCGAGGTGAACTGAAATGGCGAATGTTTCTCTAGTGTAAAGTGATCACTTTAGCCAGCGGAGGTCGGTCGTAAGCCCGAAAATGTTCATCCTTAATTCTTTTATACTGTTGTAGGAAAATATTTCAACCTGTTTCATAGTTCGTAATTCTTCTAAGATTACATATTTATGTTCCTCATTTGAAACTTGGAAGGTAGTAGATGATTAACGACGATTAGCTTTGTCGACCGCGCAGTTAGTCTGCGCATGCGCTATTGCGTTGCATTGTACATCAAACAAAACTTACATTCATCAGTTACCATAGAGTGAAAGAATCACTCATTTATCATGAACGGTTCCAAAGTTGTACCATTTTAAAACGGATCCATTTTTTTCGATGAATTGTTTCTAATAATAACTTTATTATTGTTTTAATTTATTGTTTTTATCGAAACTATACCCGAGTCGAATAATCATCGATTATATTAATGACTCGGCTCATCACTAAACAACACTATTATGAATATAAATAATAACTCTTTATTTACAACTTCATACAATATCTAGGGATGCCAATCAATACACATCGTATTATTAATAACATCGAATAATCACTCCAAACATCGTTTTTTTAAAATATGAAATATTATCCATGTCACGAGGATGTTTTAAGCAAAATTTAATTCTTTAATAACTAGCTGATCAAATATTGGCCACTACATACAATATTTATTTATTTAAGCAATAAATAATTTCATGTATTGTATAACCAAGCAATCGTCACATATAGTTGTGGATTCACTAGTAGCATTTTCATAGCATGCATACACAATAAATATGCGAAACGTTCAGCCTACAAGGTTAAATCAAGATCAAACCGCAGATTGATTGTGTCATTGTGTCAAATATCATGAACCAAACCACAATTAGTTCTTTGACTTGGAATCACTGAAAAAAAAATTGCGTCTGACAGTTCTTTCAGATCAGTTGTCAAATATCATCTTCGGAGTAAACTGAAATAAATCTTTTTTGTGTTTTTTTTGTATTGAAAAAAATTGCTATTTATGTCATGTATTGAAGTCTATTGATGACACTGTCCAAATCGCTGGAGGAATCTGGTTGCGGAAGGGTCAGAACAGAGACGAGTGGAAACAGTTGGAAGGGGCCTATATCCATAAGTGGAGGGAAGAAGGCTAATGAAGAAGAATAAGAAGATTGAAGTCTATCAAGCGTTCGTTACATAAAAAAATACATAGGTTACGGTTTACGGCTGCCTTTGTTTACGCAAAATCGAAAAATTACTGTTTTTGATATTATACAACTCTACGAATTTAGAAAACATTGTATAGGTATATTTGTTTTTCGAGTTAATTGACCCGAAAAACTAAATCTAGACATGGATCATCGTGAAAACCTGCAACAACTATTAGAAAACTTTGTCCAACATCGAGAACCCATAATCAACACCGCCTCTTTTTTAGGTTAGAATACCGTTTATTTCGATGCCTTTTCAACATTATACAGCATTGGCAGCTCTACATATTGCTGTGTTACTTATGGCTTATGGTTAATGGGTAGGTAGGAGTATTTAACGAGTAGGTAACGATATTGTACTCTGAGAAGATCGATCACAGCCCATCATATTGATGAGCCAACCATTAACTTTAATAGACATAGTGATTTTTTAATAATATTACCCGCCTAATACGGTACACTCTTTATTGGAGTTGGAGATGATTATTATAAGGTAAGTGTATTTTTTTAACATTCAATAATAATAACGTTGTTTTCACTTTCAAAGGCGTTATTATTACCAGGATTTTATTTAACTTCATCTGTCGTTGTTGTTGTCTGCGTCTACATTTTCCTCCTCAAATATTAATAACTTCTCAATATTCCAGCAAGTTTTTGATTTAATTTAATCTGTCGTTAATATTGTTGTCTGTGTCGACATTTTCCTATTCAAATTTTAATAACTTCTCAATGTCCCACCACGTTTTTATTTAACTTTATCTGTTCTTGTTGTTGTCGTCTGAGTCTTCATTTTTCTTGTGCCTAGAATTTTTTTTGTGAGACAATGAAGAAGGTCGTGGTGTGGTTTGATTATTTGAAAATGTGTATAATACTTTGCATACACTAATATGTATGATTTTTTTTTTCAAAAGTAACTCAAAATAGCGGCGCAGGCTTGGCGCAGGCAATTTTATTTTTTGATACTGATGGATTTTCATACTACTTTTGAGAAAATGTGTGGAAGTGATGTGAATCTTTGTGAGGTTTTACAATTTGTATGAAAAAATATATACCAATTCCAATATCTACGGGGGGGGGGGCAGCTACCCCCTCCTGCCACCCTGGCGACGCCCATGATTGTTTATAAATAAATTATGTATTACATTCTTATTTCTATGGTAGGATGAGAAAATTTGTTTTTTTTTGTAACTAATTAAGTGCATACTCGTACTAATTAAAACAAGACGTTCTTTTATCAATTATTTCGTAGAACAATAAATTTAAAACATAGTTCAAAAGTTATAGAATCGGACCTCGGTACTGGGGAACAGAAACTAACAAGAATAACGATATATAATATAGTGACTGTTACCGCCATCTACAAGGGGATGCTAGAAGCTCACCGGGGGAGTTGTGAACGACACTGCCATCTAGCGATTTTGTGGCGAAGTTATTTACCCGGAGGCAGCGTTGCTTGGAAAAATGGAAAAATTTTGAGGGAAATTCTTGTCGTTTTGTAGGAAAATTGGGAAATGTAATACATAGATACTATTAGGTATAGATATATTATGTTAACTGTTACATACATAAAGTTACGAATCTGTTTAATTATTTATTTTATTTATTTATTTATTTATTTAAACTTAAAGTAAACAACAAACACATATAAATATACAAAATGGACATAGTACAGATTATAAAACGTTGTTTACTAGGGCGAACTTATCGCAGAACTGCGATTTCTTCCAGTTAACCCCAATTATTATAAAAATCGCACTTTTTTTTTATTCTGTTCTCTCCCCTCACCCCACGTCTCGTGCGGGGTGGGCAGAGACAACAAACCGCCAGATTTTCCTATCCTTACACACACTTCGTGCTTCCGTCACTTTAATACATTTTGTCATACACACTCTGCGTTTCCTTTTATTCAGAAAACGTCCATCGTTAAGAATCCCGTCTACATGGTAGAGCCATGTGGTTCTTGGACGGTGGCGCTTCCTTACATCTCCTTTCTCCCAGGTATTTTTTCTTAGTGATCCTTTCATCATTCACTCTCTCTAGTCTCTACATGTCCCAACCATCTCAACTTGTTCACTCTCATTTTAGGACATTCGTTTACTCAACTCTGTAATCACTTCATTTCTAATCCTATTTCTCCACACATTCTTCTCAGCAATCGCATCTCGACAGTATTTATACCTGATTCTTCCTTCTTCAGCAATGTCCATGCCTCACTCGCATACACCAGTGTTGGCACCAGGACGGCGTTGTGCACCAGTATCTTTGCCTTAGTCGATATGTTTCGACTTTTGATAATAGGACCAATTGCCCTATTCACCCTGGTACCTGCTAACTTTCTTCTTTCAATGTCACTTTGACCCCACGTCAGTCTCTTGTAAACAAACTTCCCAGATACACATATTAATAGTATGAATTATTTAGTCTAAAACAAAACATGTAAAATTTTAAACAAGTCTGTACCTGGAATAGACTGTCGGACGAACTCCGAAAAGACCAGCTCATCACTAGCTTCAGGAGTAAGCTGAAAACCGAGAGTTTCAAAACCAGCTTCCCGCGCCCTTGAGATGGAGTACCATTAAACGGCGCCGATAAGTTATCCATTATCATCATCATCAGGGTACATCGGTACATGGTTGGCGCAGTTGGTTTGGGCGGCAGTCTCTCAAGCGGGAGGTGCCAGGTTCAAACCCCAGCGCTGGAGATGTATTCCATACTTTGCGATACAGGCTTTTAGCCTAGTGCAAGGTGTGCAAAAAAGTATTTGGGTTTGAGTATGCAAGCCCAGATCCTTTTTAAAAAAATCTAAAGGGCGGACTTATTGCAAAACCAATATCTTACAGTCAACCCGGATACGTGCCTACATAGAATTACTTAGTGAGGAATGTTGTTAAGTCCCCATATATTCATCATACTGAATTGTAACCCCCTCTCTCCCCATCGCGGCAATCACAAAATAATTGTTCTATGTAAGTACATACTCGTATTAATATCTAGTCATCATGATTAAGCAAACCAGTGCCATCTATCGAAGTTGCACGAAAACAAAATAAGGGATGCTGTGTGTTCTGTTGCTTTTGCGGGAAAATTAGGTAATTTTCTTACAGTTTTCTTTGTGAAATATTACATGTAGGTACCTACCTATCCAAATAATATGTTTTTTTGGCGGCAATTTAAAAAATAACAACGAAAACATACTTAGGTAGGTATGTTTTCTATGGTGCGAATGCTAGGTACCCATATACCTAAATAAAACAAGAAATAAGTGGAAACTCGGAAGTGGCCTGTATAAATAAATAAATAAAATCTTCATTGGATATAAAACATGGAATGAAGGACAAGGAAGGAATCAAGGGAGTTGAGAGTTGGATAGATTATTCATGGAAAGGTAATGATGCTTCAGTTTACTCTTGAAAGAGAGAATAGTTGGAGCTAGTCTGATAGGAAGTTGAAGATTATTCCATAATCTAGCCGCGTGTAATGTGAAGGTATGGTTAAGGGGTTACAACCTTTCATTGGGCTTCGTCGCCCTGAATTTTACTCAGCCAATACTGAGGGAATCGTCATGAAACTGAATACAGTGATAGATGAAAGTATGGAATATAGAACGGCTGTTTTAGAATTACAGGATTTGGAAAATCCTTGAATAAAAAAATATTCCTAAAGTACCCTAAAATTTACGGGATCTAAAGATTTTCCGTTTAGTTTTTCGGATATATAATTTTAACAAATCGACTGTTTTAGATTTTTTAAATTTCTTACCAGGTCTCCTTTAAAAAGGTATAATTCACATTGTCGCTTACGTTATTCTTACTGAGCGCTAACATTGCATATAAGCCCTTAATAAGCCTCAGCATAACCCCTTAGTGCATATAAGCCCTTAATAAATGGCGTCCACTTGAACGTAGAGATAAGCCATGAGATGCCAAGAGTGTGAAGTTGGACTTGAGGTAATCAGGTGAAGCAGGATTATTCAGAACTCGAGAAGAAGATGAAGGTACATAATGTTATTTAATTTGCAGTTTAAATCTACTACACTTTTCGTAAAAATACGCAAATCTGTCGAGATATTACTTAATAGTTATAAGAAGAAATGAGGGGCCTGGAGGAGGATTGGAAGAGGGAAAGGCTGGAGTATGAGTGAAGATCATCATCATTAGGTAAGACGGTTGAGATGAACGTGGGAGGAGGCTAGGGATGGAAAATAATCGTAACTACATCGAACTCTACCATCGAAGATCATACATAGATAGAAATATCATTGCTATACTTGGTAATGATGGATGACTTTTTGGCGCCGTTTAATGGTATTCCATCTCAAGGGCGCGAGAAGCTGATCTTAAAACTCTTGGTTATCAGTTTGCTCTTGAAGCTGGTGATGGGTTGGTCTTTTCGGAGTTCGTCCGACAAGATATTAAATTAAATTAATTAATTTAATTTAATTATCTGTACCTCTAACGTGCACTGACTTTGAATTATATTTTTATGATTAAATAATTCTTTTTTCATAAAAATAGTTCCCCATTTTGGAAATATGTTCTATTTCTTAAACATAAGAAGTACAATTTCATAATTTATTCCTCATCATATTACTACTGCTACTTTTACTAATACATCCATGTGACCCCTGTAAACTTCGAGTCGGTATTTCATACATTTAGCCATCGATTTCGACGATGCACCCTATGCAGTATTTCATTATACTCATTGTTACCTCTCATTTGAGTTAAATTTTGTTTGCGCCGGGCCTGTTTTTTTAGCATTGTCCTTTGTATACAAAATTTCAACTTTCTTTTCTTAATTTTCATCCTCTATCATCCCTGAAGAAATTTTACATACCGAAGGAAACACTCTTTTCATATTCTAAATTTCGATGTGAGTTAATTTACCTTTAACATCCCTTTTTCAGTGGTTTGAGGGTGTATGGGGCTGGAAAAGGAGTTACTTTTCACTCCTTCATCCCTCATATTATTACAACTCAACTCAACCCATCCACATCAGGCCGCTGGATGAAGTACCTCACTGAAATTACCATTAGTCCTGGTAATCCATCATCTTATACTCAACTAATGTACCCCAGTATCCACTTGATGGATGGGAAAGCTCCAGCCGCTAGAGAAATCGTTGATGGCTGTAAAGAAATGTGCCCAGCCCTGGAAATTTTAATTGATCGGTAATTGAAATGATTTTGTAAAAGCAGGAAAATATCGCGAGTTCGCGATAAGTGCACAGTCATGGTGGGTTCTCCTTTGTGTTATGTTACCTCTCATCTATCTATCCATTCCGTCACGCACGTCCCTTGCGGGGTAGGCAGAGAGGACAGAACGCCAGACTGCACTATTTTTACAAAGACCCCTTGCTTCCATCATATTCGAACGTGTTGACTGAATTCCATAAGGCTATAATCAAATAGCTGGATTATTTAGGATTAAGAATCAAAAATTATAATCCTAAAATACTGAATTTTGTGACCGTGGCGATCTTAAAACTAAACGAAGGTATCGAATTTCACGAAAAACAAAAAAGTGCCGATATCTCGAGAATGAGCGATTTTTTACTAAGGTCATATTTCGACATTCTGGTCAGTAATGAGCTGGTCTATCACCTCTCCACGGGATGACGTTGATTTACGGGACACCTGTATAAGCAATTCCTAGGAATATGTTACATCAACCCATTTTCCATAAAGACTATCCAAGGTAAGTAAGTATAGGTACAACAGCATCTGATTTCTGAATGGTTTTATTACAGGCACTTCAGACTTAACAATTCCTACACCATCACTATATATTCTAGCTAGTCTGTTCCAGCTTCTGTCTGTCTATATGTAGGTTAGGTTAGAATTAGATCCTTCAGTGCTCTGGAAAGCAGTCAGTGGTGTTACATATAGTGAAACAAATTTTCATGTTTCAATTGGAAGTCTCCACTTTCATCTTATCTTACATGCACCTAAATATGGGACTGGAAAAAACGGTGTTATTTTTTTGCAAAAAGGGGTGTAAAAGGGGTTATTTTTCATACATGTACATCATTAATGCGCACGGTCGATGTGCTCAAATGTTCCACAGATGCCTTATGCGGGATTCTCCTGCCTGTGACTGCGGAGAGCCAGTGCAATACATCAAGCACATTGTAGAAGACTCTCCTCTGAGAGCATTCCCTGGACCATATACAGATATCTACAATGCCACACCCAATGCCCTCGAATGGTTTGGAAGCCTGGATGTTGCTCTGTAGGGTATATGTCTCCTGTATGTAACAGATCTTCTAACGTTGCCGCCCAACGGTGGCAGAAGCCAATAATAATAAATCAATAAAGTGGTCAATTTTTCATATTTTAATAAAAGTTTTTTTTTATTTTATTGTTCGGCTCGTTTTATTTCTATACTTTGGAACGTGTTACCTACCCACAAAGTTTTCAAAAACTGAGTATACTAGTCCTGAAAAGATTTTACTTTGTTACGCCACTGTTTGATTCCATCTAAAATTATCCATCTTTTAAAGGCAGCAGTAGATACTGTAAACTACACTTATACCACATTTCCACCAACCAACCAACCCCCGCAACCACTACGCTGGCTCTCATAATGACTTGACAATTAAAACTTCCATCGTCGGGTGTGGAGTTGGAGAGCGTCTACAAACAGATTGCTTCCTCCCTTGTTCCTCCTTTTCCCTTCCTTTTCCCCTTCCGGTTCCATCAATATGTTCCTACATTCATTCTACATTCGACTGAAATTTGCAATCAGATAAATAAACTTATATTTTTATTAGATTATTTTTGATAGGAAGACCACAGAAAAGGTGGAAAGATAACATTGTCCAGTTTACGGGTCGTAGATGGCAGCAGATAGCCCAAGATAGAAACAGCTGTGGAATCGAGTTTAGAAGAGGCCTATGTCCGGCAGTGGAACGCAAGTGGCTAGCAGTAAGTAAGTAACGAAGTATGCGGAGGAAAGATTAGCAGATATTGATGTCGTAAGAATGATAGCTAGGTTTATTCCTCTTAACCTTGGTAGACAGCGGATGAGAAAGGTGAGTGTTAGCAAAAAATGAAACCGTTTGGAAGAGGCCTATATCCAGGGATGAAACAGAAGAAGGAGAAGGAAGAAGATGATTAAGAACTTACTTACTGCTTTCTGTAATAATGTAAAACACAAGTTTTGCTTTTAGTTTCGTCTGTTTTAGAACTAAGAAAGCAACTTGAGAAAGTGTTTTCTGTGTTTGTTATAGTAGGTATAGAAGTATACATACTCGCATGTCTCAGTTGTGTTTCTGTTATAATTAGGAACTTGAAAGTAAGGAATCTACTTCTAGTAAAACATGTTGCTTTTCAGCCCCTTTCCCTTCATTGCTGTATATAGGCCTCTTCCTGTCTCTTCCATGATTCTCTGTTTTGGGCGCTCCGCCTCCACCCATGTCCCACCGACTCGATGATATCATCGGCCGATCTCCTTAGAGGTCTCCCTACACTTGGTTTACTTTCGTAGGGTCTTCAGCTCAGTACTCCGGGGGTATATCTGCCGTCCTTTTGACTTGCTAAGTATACTACGTTGATATAACTACTTTTTCTGTTATTTCGTTTGTTGACACATAACATTTCTATCATCTAGATCTAACTGGATATGAACACACAAACCTACTTGAATTATACACATGTTTGTAATTACTATAGCTAGGTTAGTATTTCTGCGGGGTGGATCAGGATATCAGCCCAGCCCAGCAGGTTGGGGGGACCCCACGGCTCCACACTAAAGCGCTAAGTGGATTTTCGAGTTTCCAAATTTGCTTACAGCTCCCCTGGCGACAGTCACCATTATTATATAATACGTTCATCTTCCTTCATATCGCTCGGAACTTCATATTGTGTGTGTGGTGTACAGGGTATAATGTTACCAGAGGAAAGAATTAAAAACCGTAAACACATAGTCATAAGATCTAAGAATTATGAGTTAATTTAAGCGACTAGTGTTCGAAGACTTACCTCCTCATCTTCAGGCGATTTACCTTAGCAGCACTTTTTTTCACTTCACTAGGTAATTAAATTAGCACCTGACGATGTAAAGACTTACGAAACCGGTCGTGCGTAGCTTAAAATAAGGATATAAGTAGCATAAACTAAGGAGATAAATGACCTTACTATATAAATTTTTCGATTACAGAGTCGTTTATTACAAAAACTTTTTCAAAACCTGGTCATCTCATTAAAACATGAGATTTTTAAGGATCCGATCGATTCAGGTTATTGATTCCCGGACCACCGCGTCCCTTTTATACCTATTTTCAGCTACGGAATACATTTGTTCTGTCATGTTTTTGAATTTCCCAAATTCGAACAGAAAAGAGATTTTCTAGATCATCTTCATAGTTTAAAAATGCTAAAATTATCATTTTGTAAGAAGTGTTTGAGGATCAGCATTGTGGATCGAGTTGATGGGAGCAGAAGCCAATTAATAAGAATACCAAAAAGATAATCTGAATGAAGAAAAAAGTCATTGAAGGCAAAAGGCTCCCGATTGTCAGATCGACTCCAAAAAGAAATTAAGATTAAGAAATTTCCACACATAAATTCGAACTTACCACCCAAAAAATAGTATTAGGCGCGAAGGCGTTTTTATACATTTTAAAATTTTCTAACTTCCGGGTGGTTGCACCCTGTATAGGTTACACCGAGCGAATATTCAGGAGTTTTGGGCACATCGTCACATATGTAATTGCTTGAATAATTAGTATCATGATACCTTGGAGAAAAGGGGGGGGGGGGGGGGTAGGAAGGAGATGTAAATAAAAAAATGTTTTTTTTTGTAGTACCTACCTACGATAATTTATTTTTTATTTAGTAGTCAATCGCCTTTTTGAACTTGAAAACAAACTTTCACTTCAAAGGAAATTCTGGTTAACATAAGAGGACCCGCGTCTTTCTATTGTATTCTGACCAGTCTACGATTTTAGGCACCTACCTATGTACTGTTCTATAGTAGTAGTTTTGGCGTACCATAAATAAATAAATAATTAAAAAATAAGAGTGGGCGTATTGACATTTCTAAAAACGGGATATCCTAGATCTAAACAACCTTACTAAACATGATTTGGAAAAAATAGAGTAGATAGATACATTGGACCTTTTCTAGGGAGTGACCGTAAAAGATTTTTTATACCTTGTACAGATTTCTCAGAAAAAAAAAAGAGAAAAACACCTCTGATCTTTTTTTCCGAAAGACAGCAACTCGTTTACCGAAAGTTGCAGAGATTTTTATTTGTATTGATTTATACTAGGGCATGGTATTAAGTTATTAAAATTTAAAGAGTAAAATGTAGACGCAGACAACAATGACAGAAGAAATACATACCTACAGTTTTTCATTTTGTCAATAATTCCAATGAACTTCGTCAAGAATCTTCGGTTATTCAGTGGTTGTTCTAGAAACAGGTTTTCACCTGCCACCAGGAGACCATAAAGAGGTAGCAGTCGCTGCACTATGGATGGATGACTTTAAATTTCAAAATGCTGGGACATGGGAAATTATAAAAAAATTGAAGAGGAAAATGTTGATGCAGAGAACAAACAACCAATAAATTTCATTGTTTCAAATGAACCTCCACCAAGAATCTTCGGTTATTCGGTGGTTGTTCCAGAAACAGGTTTTCATCTCCTACCAGGAGTTCATAAAGAGGTAGCATGTCGTTATGTACTATCAATACCCAATAATGAATTGAGAAAACCGGTAGAAGAAAGAGATACCCACCTTTTTCTTAATAATCTTGTAGGTAAGTACAATTTCTTATATCTACCATCTGTTTGTTATGTTGCCTTGATCATTAACATCAGGCGGCCAATGGCATCGACACAATAATCATTAACACGAACACTGAATCTTAGAAGAAATAATATACCTACATACATGTTATATACTCCTGGTACCTTTTTGTTCAAGCCTTTTTGATTTAAAGTTAGGGACACGGCTATGACGTCACGGCCATTTCCCGCAAAATCGAATGGTAAGAGAGAGCTTTTCAGTTTTTAGAGTAAATTTCGTTTCAATCAAAAAAAAATTTACGGACATTTCCTAGATTTTAATGCATATTGAATACAAAAAAAAATCTCAGCGACATTCGGGAGTTGCTGCATTTCGGATCAAAGGTGTTTTTTACATTTTGTTTTTTGAGAAATCTGTACAAGATATAAAAAATCTTTTACGGTCATTCCCTAGCTAGATAAAGGTTCAATGTATCTACTTTATTTTTTTCCAAAGCATATTTAGTAAGATTGTAAAATCTAAAATCTAAAGTTTCCCGTTTTTCGAATTTTTTTGAAATGTCTAAAGGTATGCCTACACTTAATGATCTTTTTTACTTGTTTTCATTGGTTGCCTGCCTGGTCATTAAGTGCTCCTATGTACGTTACTAATGCACATGTTTTTTGTCATACCTACAGAAAAAAGGAAATAAAAATAAGATTGATGTACAAGGTGCTTACCGTGTGCATCCGTTCTATTTCTTTAGGTAGGTATATGATTTTTTTTGAGAGTGCAAGATTTTCAGTTTAGTTAGGTTAGGTTAGGTTATTTGGTCTTATTTGGTATCTCATTTGGTCAAGTAATTGATTTTTGTGGGTTCCTAACATCAGAATGGTGGATATGTTCAACATTTTCTTTCGATGTTCTTGGTTGGTTAGTCGAATGTGCTTTTTCCACGCTGCCTGCTTCTCTGTGGGGTCAATTGTTCGCTCAAGACTGATTTGAGATAGGTGCGTTAATAAGATAGGTAAATGGAGTTGGGCAGGACACGTTGCCAGACGCTCAGATTCTAGATGGACTAAAAAGATTCTCGAGTGGCAACCTAGAACAAGCAAAAGGAGCGTAGGAAGACCTCAGGCAAGATGGTCTTACGATGTGAGGTGAATCGCAGGAAGCAAGTGGATGCAGCATGTCCAGGATAGTGATATTTGGAAAGTCAAAGGGGAGGCCTATATCCGGGCATTGGAATTAAAACGGCTGAGAAAGTGGAAAGAAGAAGACGTTTTATTTGTGACACGAACTCTATACCAATGTACATCGTTACAGAATCATTACAGAATTGAGTGTCTTATAGAAAGACAATAGTGTGTGTTTGAATACACACAGCATTTACTGGTTACCCCATTATTTGTACATCATCATCATCATCACTGGCGCTACAGCCCACTGTGAGCCTTGGCCTCCTCCAGAATTCTTCGCCATTCCATTCGGTCCATCGCCCGCACCTTCCAGTTTGTCACCCCAATTGCCCTGAGGTCCCTCTCCACGCCATCCATCCATCTCAGCTTAGGTCTCCCCACATTTCGTCTCCCATCTGGTCGCGTGCTGAGAATCTTCTTCGGTATTCGGTTGTCCTCCATTCGCTATGGACATGTCCCAACCATCTTAGGCGATATGATTTTTTGTACTTTACTATGTTGGTTCGTTGTACAGACTTTCCAGCTCACCTTATCCTCCAACTTCCATTTGTACATACTGGATTAAATTAAAGCTGATACGCATCGGTTGGTATCACTGATGTTGCTTTATATACAACAATCAATCATTATGTTTTTATACATGCGTGGAGGAAAGGGTTATTTGGAAGAAAATGTAACACAATGACTTATGTATCTATACCCAGCTACCAGGGCCTTCGTAATCAGTGGGTACATGATGGCCTTAATGACTGTGTGGGTGGTTCAATCAAAATAATATATTCATTAATATTAAACTATTTAATAAAATGGAAATTTAGTTATGGAGGAACAAGCACATTGCTCATGCACAGTAAGTCCGAATTTATAAAAAAAATGTGTCAGGCCCATCATGACATATTGTGTGGAAACCAAGGCGGACACAGTTAGGACGAGGAACCGGCTTCGAACGTCCGAAATGAGAGTACTACTAAGAGAAATAGCGAGATAGGTGGTCGGTAGCCTGGTTGGTAACGCGCTCGACTGTTAACCCAGTGGGCGCGGGTTCAATCCCCGACTTACTCCACTTCACAACACAAGCTTTTAAGCTTTCTGTGAAGTGTGCAAAGATGTATTCGGGTTTATTTCGATAAACCCAGATTCATTTAAAAAAAAATAGGAAGGAAACTCTCAGAGACAGAGAGGGGAACACAGAAATTAGAGAGACTTCTGTCAGACGGAGGATATCGTGAGATGGGGTAGGAAAAAGCGACGATATTGGAGAGACCACGTGGACTGGATGGATGAGGGCAGAATACCCCACATCGTCGCCCACAATATACCCGTGGGACAACGTCGCCCAGGCAGACCTCCAAAGAAGTGGATGGATAGTTGATATTCCACATTCCAAGGGGACGGCATCTTTTCATAAACAGATCGATAATCTAGAACAAAATGATGAAGAAGAACAAATTAAGTGTTTCAGGTACTTATTTGTTTTTTATTACAATGTTTAGACCACGAGCCTTTAAAAAGATTCAATTGTCAATTTGCTCACATAATAACATGACATCAAGCTAGCAATTCTGAATACTTTGGTGCTAATAATTCAATTTTTTTTAATTACTAACTCAGATGCATTAATGACATCGAGCCCGCTATTAAATTTGATACCAAAAGTACGCAAATTTATGTTAGTATTCAAACGTGTAAACACATGACCCAAATACTGTCATTTCTAATTCAGTTAATTCACGGGTACTCTCGTTACAAATAGTTAATTTCATTTGATTAAAAGAGAAAACTCTTGTAGTTTTGTAGTATTCCCGTAAATGATAGCTTACCAATAGGGTATTACATCGCACTAGGGTATTACATCGCACTAGGGTATTACATCGCACTAGAGAATTTAGCAAAGATTATTTTTGTCATTGACTACTTTCTCCTATCTCTTACCATATTCCTATAAAATGCGAAAAACCGGGAAGAGGGACCTTTTCGGGGGGGGGGGGGCAGGGGGGGTTGCGGCAAGATTTTGATAGGCAACCCTAGTGCGATGTAATACCCTATTGGTAAGCTATCATTTATACCACATTTCGATCAAAAAACAGATATGTCATAAATTAAGCAGTGGGCTCTCGGACTATTAATACTTCTACACCGTTGTGGAAATACTACATTGTATATACTACGGAATGTAGAAAAAATCCAACGCTTTACAAGAATAGCTGACAGGTAAAAAAGGTAAAATAGGTAAATGAAAACTATGATATTGAACAACCCTACTGTACGCACACTAAACGTATAATTGCGTGATCTGTGTAATTTTTCATAAAATCTTTATTTAAACATAAACCAAACTACTAGAATACTAATTACATTGTAATAATTACCAACAAAATCATTACCAAACTGTGTATCTACATTCTACCCGACCCTATAACTACCCATAACCATCATATAGTACCTAACGAATTTTACAGCTATTTCTACAGAGCATCGAAATGTTGATGGTGAATACTGAATAATTCCGAGTGACATTTATTTCATATCATCATCTTCCCACTGTGTCCTCTATCCTCTATAGAGACATTTCACATGATGAATAATGCATGAAGAGATTTGGTGCGATGCTAAAGGAAGGGTTATCTTCCCATCAGATGGCGCTGCTGTATAAATGCATCATTTTTTCACACAACAAACTTTTCCGTATATCCATCCACTATAATAAAAGGAAAGGTCATGTTTGCTTTGGTACTTGGTACTTCAAGATAGAAGAAGAACAATTTCTTGAAAATCATGCGGGTATGATAAAAAAGAAAATATGTATATGTATAAAAAAAAAACTTGTTACCTACCACACTAAACTTATTGTCATCATTTGAAGGTTTCAATTGAAACGTGTGTTATGATAAAACAGTAGTACAATATTAAACTGTCACCTAAAGCAAATATGTGTGCAACATTTCAAGGTGCTGGGACATTGGGAAGTTATTAAAATTTGCCCAATTGCGAGTCTATGGGCTATCACACACTTCCGCAAGTTCAGTTAATTGAATCGACCGTGTGAAAAAAAAACTCCGACCAAAACCTCTTTCTGAATTCAAACCCAGGGTAACACTGAATTCAGAAAGAAGTTTTGCTCGGAGTTTTTTTGCAAACGGTCGATTCAGTTAACTGAACTTCCGGACGTGTGTGGAGAGCCCTATTCATGATGATTTTTCAGAGTATACTAATAAAATAATAAGTTGACATACCTATTTGCTGCAACTTACTTGTATTGTTTCTTTTTTATTGTATAATGACTTCGTTGTTTGGTGGTATTTTTGCGAGAACTGATTGGTTTTAGTTGTCATTTTTATTATTCGTTCGACAGTCTTTATTGTTGGTGCATGCTGCTGGCGCTCTTAATTGGAGAGTCGTCATGAGATGTTTTTTGTATGATAATGTGTTCATGTATTGTTGATGTCTCTGTGGGTGTCACATATAAAATAAAATAAATAAATAAAATGTCAAAGAGTGAGTGCAGTATGACAGCTCGTTCGACAATTAACCCTGCAGAAAGTTCTACCATTCCTTAACTATAAGTGAATTTAAGGGAAAAGTATTCTGGAGAACACCCGGGAATGTAATAAGGGTATGAATACTAGTGTTATGGATAATATAGTGTTTGAAAGACATTTTTATTTCCGATATTATATAAATAAATAAATAAATAAATAAGATAATAATATAATAGAAATTCTATGAGCGAATTAGATTAGGTTCTGTAAACGACGGGAAATTTGAACCTAACGATGTGGATTGTGAAGGTAGGGACATGGAATTTCAATATAAATAGTATATTTATTATACAGTATATTTTTCGTAGTATTTTTTTCGCAATAAGCTCGCCTTGGTGATTATATTGTAACATTATTTATTTACATGTTTCTTCTCGAGTCAGCTCCCAGCCATCATAGCACAGCGGTAGAATACCGACTTCTTAGGTTGCAGGTCTGGGTTCGATCCCGGCCGCGGCAGATAGATGGACTGGAATTGGTGAATGTTACTTAAGTGTAAAGTAATCACATTTAACCAGCCGAAGGTCATTCGTAAGCCTGATGCAAAGTCCATCCTTTACTGTATATCTGTTGAAACAACTACTATAATTTATTTACACTTTTGGTGAACAAAATACAGAGATATGTTAATATTACAAAAACAAATTATAACATTTTTGTTCACTAGGGTGAGCTATCGCAATGCTGCGGTCTCTGCCAGCTAACCGCGATATAATATTCTATTTTCGAGGCATAATCCTTTGTGATAGGTATAGATATATTTTTTATTTGTTGCGCCAAAAATGTACTATTATTTATCTCATTTTATTGTCACAAGTGGTTGGTTGGCAGACATTGCCCACGGCAATAAACCCGCCATTTGGTATAATGTTTTATATCCAATAAAGTTTTTTATTTATTTTTTATATCTTGGTAAGGTACCCAGTTTTTTTTGAGAATGTGAGTATAATGTGTTTCCTAAATATGAAGTTCAAATGTGATTACTGATTAGGGATGGGAAAATTATTTTTTTCTAACGGTAAACAACATTAACTAGAAGAAAATACTGTGAATTCGTGTGAGTAACATTAACCTACAGTTTTTTTTTTTGATAATTGTAAATTTTAAGTATCGCAGTTATAAAATTCTGACATTATTCATTATACTATTGTGATTAACAGAGACAGGTATATTATGACCGTAAAAACATGACAAATATTATATGACCTTTATTTTCGCAGCTTAAAAAAATAGGGTTATCATGGAGTATCATAGAGCTAGGCGATTTCACTGTATTACCTATAATTACTTGAATTTATAAAAAAACAATGATTTCAGAACGAATAATACAAGAAAATAGGCAGGTAATCTCAATTTTTAAGAGCCACGCATATATTTATCTATATTAAAAATAAATCAATTAAAATTTATCGATTGAAACGTGTTTATGATAAAACAGTAGTACAATATTAAACTGTCACCTAAAGAAAATATGTGTGCAACATTTCAAGGTGCTGGGACATTGGGAAGTTACTAAAATCTGAGGAAAATGTAGACGCACACAACAAAAATTACAACGCCCGCCTAGGCGGCTATAAATTAATTGTACTGCGAAACATACCACATTTTTACAAAATCCTGGCAAAATGTGTCAATTTTGGTATGGTTGGTAAAACATGACAATTTTGTCAAAACATGACATTTATTCAAAAATTGCCCAAAAAAATTAGTACTGCGTCGTGAATTTTATACTCTTTTCCTGTTTTCGTATGCAATTAACTCACGATAACATTAATGCGATTATAATCACAGTAATTGCTACATTCACAGTGATTTTTTTGTGGAAAATCACATAAAAATCACAGGCATGTAATAAATCATGCAATTATTACGGAATACTCATCTCTAATGGTTGTCGAAATATCAGGGAATTATGTATTTTATTCGTCATATACATAAGGTCGTAAATTGATTATTTTTATTGAAACTATTAAAATCTAGTTTGGTATAAGATGTTCCGTTTTTCTATATATATATATATTGTAGTTAGGTACTTAAATATCATGTTTTTAGTTATATTACCTATGTATTGTAGTAATTTTATATAAATTATTTGCTATTATATATAGATTAAGGTTTTTATTTACCTATAAATAATACCTATAGGTAGGTAAGTATGTATTATAACAATAATATGGAGTTAGGAATCTATTATGTATATGTAATGTTCTAAAAAATCAATAGATGTCGGTAATTTATTTATTTATTTACTTACGGTGCAAGCCTTTAACATTAACAATAAAACAAGTACAATACAAGCAAAAACAAAATAAGTAAGTTATGGGCGTCGCTAGCCTCGGAGCAAAGGGGGGGGGGGGGGGTCAACCAAAATTTATAAAATTTATATAGCATGAAAATGCCTAAATAGCGCCGCAGGCGAATTTCTTTTGTGAGGCATAGTGAAGAAGGTCGAGATGTGGTTTGGTTTATTTGAAAATGTATGTAATATTTTGCACAATAATATGTATGAAATATGTTTTTTATAAAAAAATACATAAAAAATTAGCGCCGCAGGCAATTTTTTTTATGAAACTGATGGACTTATATGCTAATTTTAGAAAATTTATGATATGATGAAAAAATGTGTGGTAGTTATGTGATTTTTTGTGAGTATCATTTGTATCATTTAGTATGAAAAAATATACCTACACCTATTCCAACCTCGTATATAGCCTGCGCATAATATCAATTTAGTACCGAATGATTGTGGATATACCCTGTATAGGTGGGATCTGCTACAGAAAACGGGCTGTATTATGGCTGGCTGACTGAAGACTCTACAAATATAAGGTATAGGTATCATTCTTACATATTTACCTATCTGTATAGTATTATCTTATGTAGGTTTCACATATACTATATAGAAACATTACTCCGAGAGGGATACAGATACTGAGCGAGCGAGACGGGTAGAGTGAGCGAGAGAAATAGAGCGACGAAGAGGTCAACGAAAATTCGAAATGAATCACTTCACGAAAATTGCTGAAAAACGTTCTGAATTTGAATTTAAAATTTCTGCGTTCTTTCCACATGTTGTGAAAATCAGATCAATGTCTTCCATACTCAAAGCTGCAAATTCTTCCAAATAACCCCAATAATATAGGTAATAACTTGGCAATCTGACTTGACCTTGACGATTAAATCGACCAAAACGACATTTCTGATTGGTGGTTCTGTACCAAATACACAAAATTTAAGACAAAAACACCAAGAGAAAATTATTAAGTACCTGTACCAATTTGGCTGAAGAAATTCGGGATATGTGGCATCAAAATTCAGTAAGGGTTATAATTTCGTCTACTGGGGTTGTACCAAAAACGTTACATAAGGCAAAAAAATATTTGTATTTGGGGAAAATTGTTTACAAATAATTAAATAAATCAATAATGTTAGCACATGTTCAATAGTCAGAAAATCGTCAAACACTCCATCTTTGCTTAAATATAATTCCAGCTTGTGCTGAGGAAAGAGGAATATTTTAAAAGAACGATTTATATTGCGTCGTTTTGTGGATTATGTTCACCTCAAAGGGGCATACAGTGTAAACAAGATTACCTTAATACCTAGGGGAAGCTTATTCCAAGCAAAAGGTCTCATTGAGCTGAATGCTTAGATACCTATATGACGTGCAAAATTGGTGGAAAACATCATTGGTGAAAGAAAATAAAATGAAATTTTGAAACACACATGATAGATATTTACAAGACGCTCGAAAACATGACAAAAAAGACTAGAGGGCCAACTCTACAACCTGGGACTTCCCATGAGAGGAACCTATTAAATATTGGTTAAAAAATATTCCATTTCGCTGCAGTGATCCATCTCCACTTCAGCGACTTCCATATCCTCGTGAAGGGAGACGCGATGACAAATGTCCCTCAATCCGTCACTGTCTAGCTGCCTCCCCCCTTGCCCCCCCTTCCATCCGACACACCCTGCCCACGTCGACCCGTCGTCGCTGCCTCCCCGTATGCTTCCTGGGTACGGCCCTGGCGGGGCAGGACGCAGGGACGGTCCCAGAAGAATCCATTCAAGACTGATATTGCTTTGAAATACTGTATACAAATACTAATCTCTACCCTTTTTATTATTTTATGGAACAAGGAGGGGCAATCAGATCCCTGATTCCATCATAGTGTGTCCCTTTTAGAGTAGACATAGAGCTATGATACCTATAAATTGTTGATTGCTTACCGTTTATTGTTTATTGTTGTTTATCGTCCTTAGAGCCTATATCGGGCACTTGGACTCGTCAATTTTACATATAATTATAGACGTAAATAATAATTAAATGGAATATACAGCAAGTATTATGCACAATACCAATGCTAAAGAGTGTAAGTTAAAGGGCTCTGTTAGCATTTCGTCAGAGACAGTAACATAGTATGAAGCAAGATAATTATGTATATCTTATATATATATAATATATATATATATATATAATATATAAATAATATAAATAATATAATATATAATATAACAACAAACAATTTATTATATTGCCCCGAAGAGATCCCTGAAGGACGCCGACCATTGGGACGTCCACCGAAAAGATGGAGGGAGAGTTGGACCTCTTCATCACAAGAACGAGACTTGAACTCTGACTAAACAGATCCAAGGTCTATTCAAAGAAGAAGATCAATATGTATAGGTACTATAGGTTGTGGATCTTTTTACAAGGTTTGCCTACTCAAAAAATATACACTTGTCGCTTGCTACCTCACATTGTGACAATTACTCGTAATCAATTATTTCACATCCATGATTACTACGTATGGTACCTACAGTAGGTACAGAGTATTTGTCTACAGTTTTTGGCTTTTTGGTATCTAAAAACCTGCTTGTTTTTAGACCTAGTTCGATCGACTAGATTCAAGTCAAGAAAAATACTAACTACAATGATTGTAGAAAGCCATAGAAAGCTTATAAAATACTTTTCTTCTTCTTTGTTCTTCAGCCAACAAAGGCCTCCTCCATCTTCTTCCACACCGCTCTATCCTGGGCTCTCTGGATCCAGTTGGCACCAACATACTTGACCAGATCGTCTCTCCATCGTAGTGGCGGTCTTCCTACGCTCTTGGTAGTCGTTCTAGGTTTCCATGTTTAAGACCCTCTTCGACCACTTATCATCTGGATCTCTAGCCTTGTGACCTGCCCACCGCTATTTGAGAGATGCGATACGCTGGGCAATATCTATTATACTCCTGTTATTTGCCCACTGCCTAAAATACTAACTACAATAATTGTTAAAATAGCAGTACGTAGGTTCCTTTTGGAGCAACAAACAAAGGACCCATGCTCCGAAAATTGAATATTGGGTAGGTCCCTATATATTCGTCGCGTAATCAATGAAAGCAATAACAAACCAAGTCCAAATAATTTGTAATAAAATCTAACCCACAAATACTAAACGAATTAGTATTAATTATTGATATCATACATTAGTTCATTTCTATGATTCGGTATGTCATAAATAACTAATATTATTATTATTTCATTTCTTTGACTATCGATTCCGTGAACCGTGAAGAATTTATTAGTTCGGTCATTACGTGGCCCAGGGGTAAACAATCCCCTCCCCCCCATTCATACAACGTTACGTAGTAGCTGACAACAAGTAGTCCTAAAAATTGACAATACAAAATTTTCCGTAAGATACGTTTTCTTGGGAGAAATTTTCTCATCAGATGGCGCTAGTAGACATTTTTTTTACTGTTTTGTTTATACATATTTTCATCATACAGCTTAACTGAAACGGCAACGGGCACACCTAGGCTTATCAAATTGAGACCATGGGCAGACAATTGAGGTATCGGAAGGCCACAGAAGGGATGGGTACAGGGCGTTTCCTTTTGGAAGAGTTTGGAAGAGGGTATTGAATAATAAGAAGATAAAAAAATACAAACGTAATATGGGGGTGGTCGGGTCATATGGCCAGAGATTTAGAAGAAAAATGGCCAAAGAAAGCGGAGACCAAGAACGACAACCTAGAGTGTGGGAAGACCACCACTACGATGGAGAGGTGACGTCATAACGTTGTCGGTGCCATCTGTTTGCAAAGAACCCAGGATAAAGCATTGCAAAAGAAAGAGGTTGTCGGTAGCCGGGTGGTAACTACCAGACTAGTGACGCGCTCAGCTGTTAATGTGGTGGACGCAGGTTTGATCCCAGATGCCGACTTTCTCCATTTCGTGACACGAGCATTTTTAGATTACTGTGAAATGTACAAATATATAATTGGGTATATTTCGTTAAATCCAGATTCATTTAGAAAACGAGGAGGCCGTCTTCCAGGAGTGGACGCGAATAAGCTGAAAAGAAGAAAAAAATATATATACAGGTATTCCCAATTTGAACAAGTTTCATATCATTACAGCATAAGAAGTGACCTCACGTGGTCTTGGTGCGAGTTGGCATCAAAAAGTATTTGGTAGTAGTTAGAACGCAATACGGGGGTGGGAGGGTTGATGGGGCGCGGGCCCTGGAAGACAAATGAGAACATATTTGTCCAAATGATGGCTAGACCGAGAGGAGAAAATGAATTTAAATTATTATTATTTGATGCTTAGGTAGTTATTCCTCGCAGCTTTTGATGTTTTGAAATTGGTTAAGTGTTACAATTTTAATTGTAAAAGCGAGAAGGAAAGATGGAACATGAGACAGTATGATGATGTGTTTTTGTTTTTCTGTTTTTCTGTTTTCTAGTTTTTTTTTTTTTATTATTTCTATTTTTTAGAAAAATGAATCTGTGTTCGTCGAAACATATTCAAATACGTCTTTGTACACTTCACAGAAAGCTTAAAAGCTTGTGTTGTGAAGTGGAGTAAGTCGGGGATTGAACCCGCGCCCACTGGATTAACAGTCGATCGCGTTACGAACCATGCTACCGAGCACGTTAAAATATGAGACAGTATGATGATTTGTTTTTGTTTTAGTTTTCTTTTATTTGTTTTCGATCATTTTCGTTTATTTTCGCCAACAATATAACATGGATTCCTAGCCTTTTGGGTTCCTAGCTCTAAAATTCGATGATTGCGAATTTCGCAAAAATAGCGAAGAAATGTGGAGCAATGCTATTTTATACCGAAATTGCCGTGAAATTGTCGGTTGTTTTTTGCGATATTTTTGGCTTAAGGGCATGGCACCAGGAATGACTTCACAGACATTTCCCACGGCATTAAGGTTCAAAATCGCATGAACAATCGCATGATAAAATGGCAAATATAGCATTTGTCCATTTTTTTGGGTTAATTTCGCTTCAATCAAAAAACTTTTACGGTCATTCCTTAGATTTTAATGCATATTGCTCATCTTACAATTATAATTAATTTCTTATTAGATCTCTCAATGTTTCCCGCACAATCTTCTCAACGATCTCATTTTTTTATAGTTTTACATCAACCAAATAGTCATACCATTGTCCCAAGTGACAGAGGTATTTGAAGCATGGTAACCCTATTAAAAAGAACAAGTTCCATTTTTAAATATTTAAATACCATCGAAAAGAGATATTCGTGATGTCGAGGATAAGATAAAACGCCTAAAATTGTGATGTTTCCTCGACGTTAGAGATAACCACGCCATTGTACAGCGCAATGCCGTGATTAATTGTCTTGTCTCTTGATAATCCTCGACGTTTCGCTTATTTTCAATTTACTTTGTTCATTCGGATCACCATTACTCATATGTCAGATGAATTTTCAATGAGGGTTGACCAAAAAGTTTTTCTCGTCATAACGTTTTTTTCTCATCTCAATATTTTCGCTTTTTTCCTAATGGATAGGTATCCTTTTATTTTATTTTATTCTTATTAATTTTAAGAGTGCATACATTTATTACATATAATATAAACAATCACAATATCATCGGCAAAAAACCAGCGAAGACTCAAATATTACCAAATTACAAATCCTGAGTAGTCAAAAGCAATACACAACATTTAAAAATCATATAAAAAAATATTAATATATTGTTATCTCAAGAAATTATTGCGATAAGCTCGCCCTAGTGAGCAAATGTTGCGATTTTTATTTGAAATGTTTGCATGTCTCTGTACCTTGCTCACAAAAAGTTAAATAATTTTAAGAAATGTGCATAATTATATAACTTTGACTATTCTATGTATGTATGTACCTATGTATTTCACATATTTAGCCATTGATTTAGATGATGCCACCTATGCAGTATTTAATTACTCATTTTTATCGGTTATTTGAGTTACACTTCCTTTGCGCCGGGCCTGGGTTTTTTAGCATTCTACTTTGCTTATTTATTGAGGTAAACAATATACTATTCACTGGTCTTCATAACAGTTTATCGTCTTCGAGCCAAACAAAACATGCCTTTAATTGTTTTCTGATCCGAATCCACCCATTCTTTTGTAATTTTGTTCATCACTTGGGTTATCTGGAAGAGATCGCTGTATAAGCTTGCCGTATAGTGAAAATGACTTATTATTGTTTTCTATATACTTAGGTAATTGTATTGTAAGTATAATGTTGTACTTATTGTTAACTTGTTTTTTTTTTGTATTTTATCTAATTTTACTTAACAAAAAATAAATACAACACGACAATACATATAGTAATAGTATACTTACAAAATAGACTAAACCCGTACATTTATCACACGTAACGTAACATTAGTAAATACATATTTAACTCCGTAACTTTTTGACCGTCCCTCACAAAATATGCAAAATAGTTGTACAAGTCCTACTAAAGCTCTCCACCGGATTTCTAACTGACAACCTGCCTGATTAAGATGCATTGTAATATGAGCCTTATGTAAATACTACATAAGGCTCATATTCTAATCAAATTATATTTTGATGGGATTATGTGATAACCAAATTCTATTATTTATACCGTAGGTGGGTGAATATTCGAATTTGACCCTTAAATACATGTTAATTAAGGTCCTATATGCTGTCATTGGGCTTGGGCGCCCTGAATTGCACTCAGCCAATACTGAGAGAATCGTCTTGAAACTGAAGACAGTGATAGATGAAAGTATGGACTACAGATCGGCTGTTTTAGAATTACAGGATTCGGAAATTCCTTGAATAAAAATATATTCCTAAGGTAATCCTAAAATTTCCGGGATCTGAAGATTTTCCGTTCAGTTTTTAAGATATAAAAGTATAATTTAACCAAAATACTGATAATTATAATCTTAACAAATCGGCTGTTTTAGATTTTTTAATTTGTTCCAAGGTTTCTTTTAAAAAGATATAATTCACATTGTCGCTTACATTATTCTTATTTCGCGCTAGCATTCTCATATACAATTTGAAAAAGTTGAAGCAAAAATAAAACGATTTTTGCTCAGTGCATATGCACCCTTAAGTACATATTAATTAAGGACTATTTTTAAGATTTATTGTTGTCACAACAATATTGGTTTGTGAAGAGTCATATTAATGTTCAGTAAACAGGTTCGTCACCCATTCTGAAACTCCATATCAAGAGTATGCATACCGACATTTCAAAAATTTCTAAAAACGGGAGACCTTATATTTACACAACCGTAACTAAATATGGTTTGGAACAAAATAAGGTAGATGCATTGAACATTTATCTAGAGAATAACTGTAAAAGATTTTTTATATCTTGTAAAGATTTCTCAAAAAAATTGTGAAAACACCTCTGATCTTTTCTCGGAAAGACGGAGACTCGTTTCCCGAAAGTCGCGGAGTAATTTTTCTTTGTACTGATAATATGCATTAAAATCTAGGGAAAAACCGTAAAAGTTTTTTGATTTAAGCGAAATTAACCCCAAAAAATTGATTAAACGCTATTTTTTCATGCAATTGTTCACGCGATTTCGAACCTTAATGCCGTGGGAAATGACCATGACGTCATAGTTGGGTCGCGAGCTTTAAGCGGCTGGATCTCGGGCTATTACTAACAGTTTATAAGTAAAGTTGTGTAAATTCTATATTCTATACTATAATGCATGCATCTGACGTTTAATAAATGATAGTTCTCAGCCGAAAGCGGCTATTGAACACTATGTATTGTATAGGTATATACTTATCTATAAATAATATACTTGTTTTAAAAGTAGGTACCTACTTCTTGTTCCGAAGTAATTAATTAAATAGCTGGATCCCTGAAATATTCGTCCAGAATAATCCATAGTAGATATAGCCTCGTATACTCAGTTCAAGTTGAGAACATCTACGTTTTAATCCAAAGTCTTCTGCGCATGTCTACGAAATACGCATTCAACTCGTCCTGTCATATTGTTGATGGGCGTCGAGTTGTTTTGAGCTAAATTATGCCTACATAATTAGACCTAGGGAATTCTATAAATGTAGGAAGATTTAACGGATAAAACCATAGGCAAAACCTAACTGCCGCCATTGCCGTTCATGGCTTTTCCGCTATGTATACGCCATTTTTTCTTGATGTATAGTACGCTAATTTACCATTTAATTACATAAGTTATATTCCAAAAAATTTCCACACTGATTATACATAACGAGTCGCAAAAATCACTAAAATAGCACCAGGTTTCATGCAATTGTTGACAATCAATCAATAAATCATATGTTTGAACTGGAATGGCGTCCACCATAGATTTGTCATAGATAATAGAATGGGCTCAATTTGTAATAGTTCTTACCATATTTATATAGGTTCCTTAATTCGGCCTATTGCGTGAGTGAACGGTTTGACAGGAATGCACAATGCGCGTTTCTAGTATAATCTCAACATGAATCAAGTATACTTGCCTGTACATAGCATGATGTACCCATTTATTTGTTTGTTATGTGTTTGTGTATACCGACGTTATTATATTCTGTGGGGAAGGAGGAAGGGAAGGGAAAGGGAAGGGATATAATCCCAATCAGGAATTAACTATTTTATTAATGGTCTGATGTTAAGAATCAATCGTGGAGTCCCCAATAACAGAACAACCGTGGGTACATATTTATTCGTGACCGGATAAAAACTCATGGGAATATTGCTCAACATGAATAAATCCCAAAAAAGACGAAAGCCCTTCAGAAATTTGCTCAAGAGACAAATCATCAAATCTAATTGGATTTTGAAAATAACATTAATTGTATTTATTAGCATACGATTTCTTTCAGTGTGTTAAAGAAACTACCATAGATTAGAAAATAAACAAATAAATAAGCGGATCTGAAATGGGATAGACAATAAAATAGTCAACATTTTATAAATAATTCATCTACTGGAATCCAACTAGAAAGTTTGGGCTTTTATTCCTTGAGCAAATTTCTTAAGGGCTTTTGTCATTTTTGGGATTTATTCATGTTGAGCAATATTCTTATGGGTTATAATCCGGGAACCATATTTATTTATACTAAAGGTGTAGGTACAAGATATGAGCCACGCATACATTTCTCCACATAAAAAATAGGTAAATAATTTAAAATTTACTAATAGAAACGTGTTTATGATAAAACAGTAGTACAATATTAAACTGTCACCTAAAGCAAATGTGTGCTAAATTTCAAGTTGTTAGGACGTTGGGAAGTTATTGAAATATGACGAGGAAAATGTAAACACAGATAACAACAATAACAGTTGAGACTAAGTAAAAGTGTGGAAAAATACAGGGAGTTATCTCAAGTTTCTCGATATGTTGGACCTTCCCAAATCAGGAACTTACCTACCTGCACAAGTGCACACATTATAAAAGTACACCAGGCTAAAAGCCTGTATCGTGAAGCGAAATACTAATAGTAGAATTCCCTATAATGGTTGACATCTTTGTAAAATACTCGATATCACTATTAATCTCAATAATGGGGTAACCAGTAAATGCTGTGTGATAAAAAAAAAGACACACATCATTCTCTGAGAAAACAAATTTGACATGCAGAATGAGTGGCAAATATTATTGCTGAAAGAGATGAATAACATCTTATGCAAGTCTATAGTTTTACGAATGCATGTCTTTGCAGGACACTCTTCTTCTTCTTCTCAGGTTTCAATCCAATGGATTTGTTTGCAGCAAAGAACACCTCGCTTTCCACTCCCCCCGGTCCTCCGCACAACGCTTCAGCTCCAAGTATGACACTCTAAAAACTATGAAAAAAGACAGTGGGGGGGGGATTCTGCAACCCGGGTGTCCCACGGCGACGAATTTATCAATATCTAATTACACATGTTTTAAAAAGTACGATTTGAAAAATGCAACTTTCTCCCTCTCAGTATCACCTCTCTAGGATAGTCATTTATTAAAGGCACTCGGAAGGGAGGGGGTGGTTTTCCTATTTCATCTGAATCTACCCGGGTGGTGTTTTTTCTCATTTTCTTTCAATAATGTATAGGGATGTGCAAAATTGGTAATCCAAAGACCAATACCAATACCAAAGTCGAGAGTTTTCGGACAAGAGATTATTAGGTATTCACTACTGAGTTGAATAGATACGGTTTTGACACTAAAATAAGGTGATTTCAGTATACATCGGGATCTTGGATGCTCCTATTTGAATAGGGCCCATAAAACCTTTCCTATGAATGAGATTTCAATAGGGGTAGGGCAATAAATTATTATTAATCTTCAAAATCCATAGACGGCTCGTGACCAAAAGTATTATTTCTCTTCGAATTTAAATTACGGGGATTTCCATCTTTACCTGAATTCTATACAACCATCAATATCTATAGGGGAATACAACAATAGTGATTTGTAAACATCAAATTCCACGTAACTTGTATCTGTGTGCATTATGTAGGCAGTATTAACAAAATTTGCGAAGAAAATAAACTGAATAATATTTTTGTTCACTCTACGTCCCTGCACCCAGGTACCTGGAGAATCCGATTTCCCGATGTATAGACTGATTTGTTTAGCTTAATTAAATCTCATAAAATGCTTGTCTTTATTTTCGCCCTTGCCTTTTCAGTCATTTATTTGAGGTCGGTCGGTTGAGGTAGTCTTCATCCTCCAAGTCCTTCAGTCCTCCGTGTCCTATAATCAAACTTGTTACAAGATAAAAAAATAAATAAATCTTAATTACAAATAAGTATACCCAAATAATTCCAAAAAAATGCATTTTTAAATATTTGATCTAGGTTTTTCGTATTTACCAACCAATGATTTGGTGAATAATTGAAATAGAAGTACAAAATGACAGTGGTTGAAATTTTTAAACGATAACAAACCAAGACCATATCGTTTTTGTCTTTCAGTACAAAATTCCCATCACTAATATTCTGGAGTTTTCTTTTCATCTCTTTCAATCGAAATTGAATAATGGCTTCCGTCACAATCTCTTGTGATTAGATGGATGGGTAAATGCCCTCCTTGGCGTCCAGGGTAGAAGAATATATTATAAGACTTTTACAAATCTTTTAAAAATAAGAGACATAATCACGGGTGATCCGGCCACCAAAACCCAATCAACTTCTTCTAACTCGAGGAGGAGCGCAGGTTGAATCCCCGATGCTGACTTACTTCACTTCACGACACAACCTTTTCTAGTTTACTGTGAAGGGTACAAAGACATGTATGGGTTTATTCCGAAAACTCAGATTCATTAAAAAAACTCTCTATTACCTAACGTCGCGTTCTAAGCGGGGTAGGCAAAATAGACAGAATGCAAGACTGCCGTACACCTACATACACTCCTTCGCTTCCATCCCACTTATGCAATTTGTCATACGCGCTCTCCGATTCCTTTTAGTCAAAACACGTACGTACGTCATAGAAGATCTATCTGGTCCATAGGATTGATCCAGGTCAGTCTCGGACGGTCAGACTTTTCCACGGTTCTTCTTTCACTCAAATCTTTTTGCAACCTTGTCATCATTCATTCTTTCAACATGTACAATTTCCATTGACGGTACTTATATTTAGTTTGTCAAACCTATTTTTTTTAATATCCTCTTTCCAGGTACATGGAAGAACAGCAGTTTCGTCACACTTTGGTTTTTGAGAATGAACTTAGAGGTTTTCTCAATGTTTCGATGGTTGGATGCAAATCAAGGATTCCAGGAAGAGTATTTAGCAAGCTAGAAGATAATTTTCGCGACGACTTTTGGTGTACCCCATGGGTCCGCTTTAGGCCCAATGATGATGATATGTACATAAAAAACTACAAATGACTTTTAAACCACCTCCCTTTAGTTTCTTCAGTATATCGACCCGCCCCAAACGATAAAATAAAATAAAAAAACAACAACAAAACTATATACAAAGTATGAATTATAAGTATACGCAATTTTATTTAATGTGAAAATACAATTAGTGACCGCACAGTAAATAATATACTGGGGGACTATTATAAACGCATTAAGGTAAGAAGGCAACTTTTGTGTCGGAATACATACTACGTTACATACTAATATATCAAAATAAATAATAACGCTATGGTTCGCATCACGCCATAGGCCTATTTGATTGTTTTTTAATAGGCAGAAATGTATTAAACCATAGTAAATACCTTTCTAAAAATATTGTTGATCATGGATTTATACATTAATGGATCTGACCAAAGATGAAAAAATGAGCATGATAGAAATACTCTCCACGGCTCATCCTGAATAGAAACATTCAGAATCAATGGTGAATCTCATTAGTGATGAAATTTATGACACTATATTCATTTAAGTACTTTTGTTTTTTGAGATATCTATTACTATTTTTTTAATTGGTATTTTTTTTTTTAATTAACAGATGTCATTTCTATTATTTAAAAAAAAGTATTACTTACTTTACTTTTCGTGTGGTGCAGTGATTGAAGTGTCTTCACCCATTCGGGCTGAGTTAATAGCCCAGATATCCTCAATGACCTACATGTAGTCCTCGTAGAACTACAGTCTTGGAGCCAGTGCTGTCAACCACTCCACTGCCTCTGTTTTGGATGGATATCTTGGAGGCTTCCACTGAACTTCCCGAAAACTAAACATTTAGATTTAAATCCACAAAAAAATGACTTTTGCTTTCCCGACTAGTATTCGAGGATTGGCACCCTCATCGTCAGGTTATTGTGAATAATAAAATTGTGAACTTTATTCACAACCGCCTGATGATGAGGGTGCAAATCCTCGAATACTACTAGTCACGAAAGCTAAAGTCATTTTTTTGTGGATTTAATCAACATATTTAGTTTTTCTTTACTATTATCTACCTAGTACTGTAATATTTTCGTTATTATTAAAAAATCATCAAGTAAAGTTCTTTAAACTGTAGTACCTACGTACTACATATAGTACCTACAAGTACAACTCAGCCAAGTCTCGGGCTATTAAAAGTCACTTTGGAATAAATAAAACATTGTTTCATTTCAGCTACAACGTGAGTTGATTATTTTACCAACTCTCATCACTGTTATTAGGTACTTGTAATAAGTAGTATAGGGAAGTTAGAAATACCTAAATACCTGTTATTATTGCTTATAATAATACCTTTTATTTATAGTATTTACCTATTTATTTATTTGCACACAAGCACACATACAGACACTGAGTACACATAGAAAACAGATGTAATATTGGAAATTAGCGGAGCTCAAACAACTGGTCAGTGGAAGGAGGACCAAGACAGAGAGGACGGTTAAAGAAGTCTCTTCTATCATCAGAGAGGACATGGAACACCTGGACCTTACTCCAGAAGACTGCCGCGATCGAAGAAAATGGAGAGAAAGGATCCGAGCCGCCGACCCCAAATAAATGGGATGTTGTGTGGAGAAGAGAGAGAATATTTTAAGTTTTTTCCGTTCTTCGTATCAATTTTAAATTTGTGTGTATTTAGAGTCCTTAAAATAGGTAAAATTGACCTGCGGCGCTATTTACTTGTTTTTGTATTATTAGCTAACGTATTCAATGCAGAAATTTCTGCATGTCAACCATATCAGTTTTCATGCAAGATATGATTTGATTTTAAAAACAAAATTTTAGATTAAGAACGATTTCTTATAGGTAGGGAGTTAAAAAATATATAAACTAAATAAATTTAAAAAAAGAACATGTTTTGAAAAATGATGACGCGCAGGCGCATTGAAGTAAATTAAGAGAACAAACATGGCGGCAGTTGAATATAACAGAGAGGTATAACATTATAGATACGTAACATGGATATGTTGATAAAACAGGTTCCTGCAATGGAATGAACCGACTTGGTATAATATTATTGTGGGTGTTACATTGCCTGCCTTTGACATTTCTCTGTAAACCCAAATGATTAATGAATTCGAAAGAATAATTTATTTTATATAAGACGTATTATTTATTTTCTACTTATATAGTTGTACACCACAGTGATATCTTGTTTTGTACTGTGTAGTGTGGGCTTAAGGTATGTATCCTCCGACATCGGCCGTGGACTACAAGCTTAACATCTTTGTTATTTAAAAAACATTCTCATTCTGATGATGAAATATTTTGTATCAGGGGTTACAAAGCGAGGACAGGGGTGTTCAATTTTTATTTTTTTTAGCTAACTGTAATGCCCCCGCCACACGCTCGTTACCAACTACGAGCAAATGGTGTTCATGAGTAAAAAGGCGTGTGGATGGAACGTCTGTCTTAACGTGTACGTAGCCGACCGTTGACGCTTTTTTACTCATGATCACAATTTGCTCGTGGTTCGTCACGAGCGTGTGGCGGGGGCATAAGAGTTTTCTACGTGGAAGCAGGACTTCTGCCGAAACACTTTTTAAAAAGTGTGGTCCGATTCTTACAGGACGTTCGAAAAAACAACAAAAAAGAGTGGGGACAAGTCAATTCTTCTATACAACTTGTCCCATCCATAAAAAAACAACTTCATATAAAATGGTAGTGGGTAGCCTGGATCGTAAAGCGCTCGACTGTTAATCCAGTGGGCGCGGGTTCCATCCCCGAAGCCGACCTACTCCACTTCACAACACAAGCTTTTCAAGCTTACTGTGAAGTGTACAAAGGTATATTTGGGTTTATTTCGATAAACCCAGATTGATTTTATAAAAAATAAAATAGAAAAGAAACAGGCCCAATACTGAGATCCGAACTCAAGATTTTTCACTTCAAAGTTCATCTAACAAACAACTTAGCCATCAATAGTGTTACCAAACATGTGTAACAATCGCAACAGCAGTGTTTAATTGAATAAAATAAAATAAATTAATTATTAATTGCCGTACAACATAGCTTCCTTAATTATATAAAATAAAACAAATGACGATCATCCGTTACAATAGAACAGAAATTTGAAAATTACCGCCTCGTTATTATTATTATTATTAGCGTTATAATAATAATAATAATATAAAATTACTCATTATTAATTTAACGACCGTTAAGTGGGTGTAATTGTTTTTATAATAAGAGTAATCAGTCTGTTTTTAGCCCCCAGAAATCTTTCAATACTTTTAACAAGTGACTATTATTATTAATGGTACCACCATTTTGGTAACACATTTCGGGGTAATTTGAGTTTATCAGAATTCATATAGAAGAAGATTTGGGTTCGCTGGAAGAGATCGCGCTGCATAGCGATAAGTTCGCCCTAGTGAACTGGCCAGACATCGAACCGAGTGGGTGTTCATGAGTAAAAAGTCGGTTACCTACACGAACCAAGACAAACGCCCCATCCACACGCCTTTTTACTCATGTACACCCGCTCGGTCCGACAATTGACAAGCATGTGGCACCCACATAAATCTATACGCCACGTCCCTTGCAGGGTAGACAGAGAGGACAGAGCGCCAGATTTGCCTATCATTACACACACTCCTAGGCTCCGTCACATTAATGCAATTTGTCATACACGCTCTCCGATTCCTTTTACTCAAAACGCGCCCATCCTTGAGGATCTGGTCGACATGATCGGACCAGGTCAGTGTCGGACGGCCGCGCTTCCTCATCCCTCTTCGCTCACTCAAAATATCTTTTTTGTCATCCTGTCATCTTAGGGTATAGGATATACATCTTAGGGTATAGGATTTTGGGGTTAACTGGAAGAAATCGCAGTTCTGCGATAAGTTCGCCCTAGTGAACAACGTTTTATAATCTGTACTATGTCCATTTTGTATATTTATATGTGTTTGTTGTTTACTTTAAGTTTAAATAAATACAAAATAAAAAAAATAATGTCATCCTGTGATCTTAGGGTATAGGGTAGGTATATATGCCTACTTATGGCGTTGTTATGGTCAAACTCTGATTGAGAATGACGTGCGGTGGATGGCATTCTGTGGCATTGTGGTATCATTGTTCAATTTGATTATTTATATTAAAGAGACCACAAGTCTAATAATATCTATTTAATAAAATATTGGTGACCGTATGTCGTGTTGTAAAAATTATCAATAGATATGATGATAGTCTATTCCATATTTAAATTTAAAAAGAATAAATGTTGGTAGATGAATTGATGGATACAGAAATGGAAGCGAATTTTTTACCCAAAAAAATTATTACGGAATAACTATCCAAAATATAAAAAAACTGTATGGGTCATTCCCGAGATAAATAATTAAAGAATAATATATATTTTTTTCGAAGAGGCAGCTCTTAAGAGTACGGCGGAAACTCCCTCCGAAAAGTACCAAAAATACGAAGTTGGGCTATCTTAGGGCCTTAAAAGAAATATTCAGAAAAAAACAGCTCTCTACTCGTCATCTGAGAAAGATTGTCTCTAGTATATGAAATTTCACCTTTTTGCATGAAAATGTTTCAGGCCGACACAATACCAGTACAATTAACAAAACGACTAAAGCGGGGTAGTTTTGTAAAATAGGATTCCATATTTGTGTAAAAAAAGTTATGGACATTTGAAGCTGTGGTTTCATTTTTTATTTCAAATAGAGCTTTTTGACGCACTGTCGGATTGCTAAAAACATTACATTATACAAACCATAGCCAAGTTCGTATAACTCTTACTGTAGGTTCTATTCTATTCTATACCCCCACGCCACCTCCCTTGCGGGGTAGGCAGAGAGAACGGATCGCCAGACTTTCCTATCCTGACACACACACTTCGGGCTTCCGTCACATTCACGCAATTCCTCATACATACTCTCCTGTTACTTTTACTCAAAACACGTCCGTCCTTGAGTATCTGGTCAACGTGGTCTAGTCATGTGGTTCTTGGACGGCCGCGTTTCCTTACACCTCCTCTTTCACCCATGTAAATTTTCTTCGTTATTCTTTCATCGTTCATTCTCTCCACATGACCCAACCATCTCAACTTGTTCACTTTCATTTTATTCACAACATCCTTTTTACATTACTACTTAGGTACTTACTGCTAAAACACCAAATAAGTAATTTCAAATAATTAATTAAGGTTATTTTCGCTTATTTTAGCAGGCTCTTAAAACTAGTAGGTATAGGTATGTACCCTCTTAATAAATGAATGCATGATATGATAATATAATTTAGGATATGGGATATTGGGATTCTTATTATATATAACCACAATAATGTTGTTATGTATTCAAATCATAGGGGTATTTATTTACACTATTTACTACTAATCATTACCATACAAAATATACATAGTACTTATTTAAATTAATCAAAAGATATTACGATAGGTACCTACATATAGTAGTATCACCGCCTCCTAGAGTAGGTACTCTAGCCGTGCTGTAACAGTTGGCAACATAGCATAATGATCAAACAGGACCACCACTCCTGTCAAATCTCATAACACGCGGTCTGTCATACTCGTTGTTGGAACTGTTATTCCATACATTTCTTTAGCGACAGTAACGACAACCTCGCCTATAACGTTTTATGTATTAATCCTACATCATGGCTAGAGAAAGAGAGAAATGTCAAGGTGGCGCTGGTAGTATATGCATAATGTACCAACTGCAGCAATCTATTTTGTTAATACCAATTACCAACTTACTGGTTTTTGCAGTCTGAAAAAAATATTTTCTCGATACTCATAGGTATAAAACATTTCCCATTTTTATATGTATCTAGAATTCTGTACTCTCTGCCTACACCGCAAGGGAGGCGGCATGAGGAGATAGATCGACAGATGAATGAATATAAATACATAAATCTTTCATGTAGTTATATCTCAACAGATACACAGCAAAGGATGGACCTTCCATCAGGCTTATGACTGATCGTCGGCTGGCTTAATGTGATCACTTTACACTTAATTAACATTCACCAATTCCAGTCCATCCATCTGCCGCGGCCGGGAATCGAATGTTATATTCAACTACGACATGTAGAAAATTCCGATGGTCTCACAAAAATATAAAATTGTGATTTTCAAAAAATATATAAATCTATATTAGCTTAAAATCACGAAGAGTTACAAAACAAGACAACAGTAGTGTGCTAAAGGGCGAACTTACTGCAAAAGCAATGTCTTACAGTCAACCTAACTACTTGTGATAAAGGTTGAACTTTGATGAATCCAAACCCTAGAAAAAATGTGTTTTAAGATCGCATACAACTTACTAAACACCCTGTATATTGATTTATAAATAGGTACCTACAATAGTTAACAATGATGTGAATAATTTTATTAAAATAATAATAGAACTAATGTTTCCTTTTTTTGAGCTAATCTAAATTGAATGAAAGCAGAGCTCATTTCAGGGTCGCACACGCCAACCTCTCATCAATGATAACAATACCACCAGCCAGCCCTGTATACCTATAATTACCTACCTATTTTAACATTTAAGAGCACGCATACTGACATTTGTTCCAGGTTGCCACTCGAGAATCTTTTTGGTCCATCTGAGCGTCTGGCAACGTGTCCTGTTGAAATCCATTTTAAGACAGCTGCTCGTTTTACCACGTCGGTGACCTTGGATTTCTCTCGAATCCATTCATTTGTCCGTCTAGCTCTCATCGAAATACCCAGCATTCTCCTCTCCATGGCTTTTTGTGTTACCAGCAGTTTTCGAGTGATTCGCCTAGTTGAAACTGAGGTTTCAATACCATGTGTTAGAACTGGTAAAATACGTGAGTCGAAAACTCTTTTCATACCTTTGCAAGTATGCGCTACGAAAAAATTCACATAACATTTTTTGTAGAGAATTTAGCAAGGATTATTTTTGTCATAGACTACTTTCTTCTATCTCTTACCATATTCCTAAAAAATGCGAAAAACCGCGAAGAGGGACCTTTTCGGGGGGGGCAGGGGGGGTTGCAGCAAGATTTTGATAGGCAACCCTAGTGCGATGTAAAACCCTATTGGTAAGCTATCATTTGTACCACATTTCGATCAAAAAACAGATACGTCATAAATTAAGCAGCGGGCTCTTGGACTAATAGGAAAGTATGTATAATAATAATAATAACATTGTCTATGTAAATTTAGGGGTGAGTGTCGCTAAGTCGTACTAGGTAGTTAGGTAGGTACTCATTAATGACAGTTGAGACAGTGGTTTGAATAATTTTGACAGGTTGTAAGCACTTACATTCTAATCTGTTATCTATGGAAATTATTTCAAATTTAGAACACCTACCCAATATGAGAATGACAGGCAGCCACAAAGTACGAAACCTATTACAAATTGATAGATGTCGAGAATTCAAATCAAACTGTTTCACGACTACATACTTACGTTAGTATTTTAACGTATCTGGATGGTGCAATTAGTATGGAAGTTTAGTCCCCATATTTTTCATACTGAATAGAGTCCTCCTCTCTCCATTCTGCTGTCTTGTTATCGAAACCTCTACGAAGGTGTTTTTCATATTTTTTTTTCGAGAAATCTGTACCAAATATAAAAAATCTTTTACGGTTATTCCCTAGATAGAGGTTCAATGTATCTACTCTATTTTTTTTCAAAGCATATTTAGTAAGGTTGTCGAGATTTAAGGTCTCCCGTTTTTAGAAAATTGCTTGCTCTTATTACGCCAGTCGACTATCAGTCATAAGCAGTGCATCCTTTGCTGTATATCTGCTGAGATAAAAACTTGATACTCGTAGATATCGGAATTGCATTAAAAGCGACAAATAATTGTCGAAAGAATTCCTTTGAATAAACTAGAGAGGGTTTGTTTGATTAGTCACCCTCTTCGATTCCCGGCGCGGACATAATGAAAATAATCACTGCTCTCCACCGCATATCGTGTAAGGGTAGGGTATTAAAATAGCAGATACACGTCTATACAATAGTTGGCTAGAGTTGAGAAGAGAAGACTGTGACTGTGAAAAAAAATAACAGTGAAAAAAAAAAACAGGCAAAATAGAGATTAGGAGGGTAGCTGGCAGAGATCGCAGCATTGTGATAAGCTCATCCTAGTTTTTGGATTGTTAGAATAAACTGGCAACGTTGTTTTTCAAACTTCTGATGGTGGTTTACGGAGTATTTTTTTCTTTTTCCAGCTCGCAAAACTATCTTACCTTTGAAATATTTCTCTAGCGCTGCTCTGAAATATTTAGGTTACTTGTAAAAAGTACCTACAATGTGAGAACCTTGTGGACCTTTGACAGCTCTTATGATAAGGTTCGACAATCAGGGCTACCATCAATACAATTTTGAACCCCACTTACATTTAACCTCCGCCGGCTGCCAAGATAGAGAAAACGGTCTGTAGTCAAAATCGCGTCCAAAATAGGAAAAAATATTGGATTCAATTGGATTCTTACGTGATTTCTATTTTTGGCAATTTTCAGAGCATGGGAATTAAAACAATACTAAGTAACAAAATATCCGAACAGTGACTGGTCCCTACAAACAAGTTTTACAAGAATTATGTTGTTCAAATCTTAATCTTGTTCATATTTCTACGGCGTTGTTGGATCAGCTACTTCTTACCCAAAATTTAGCAAGAACTGCTATTTTTCAATTAGTGATGTTTTGGTTGAGCTACTTGTTATCCAAAGTTTAGACCTATATTTTTAAGCAGTGCTATATTGGATCAGCTACTTATTTTCCAAAATTTAGCACTCTATGTTATTTTGAATCAGTGTTATTTTAGATCAGCTCCTTCTTTTCCAAAATTTAGCACCTACATTTTTTAGTCAGTACTATTTTGTGTCAGCTACTTAATTCTTTACCAAAATTTAGGGCATCATATCATATCAAATCTATATGTAGTCACTTATTTTCCAAAATTTAGCACATTTTTGAATCAGTGCTATTTTAGATCAGCTACTTCTTTCCCAAAATTTAGCACGTACTATTATTTTCGAATCAGTGCTAGTTGAGTGAGTACTTAGTGTCAGGGGTACCTACTACATTCCAGAGCCGATCTGAGTGGAATTATTTGATGCTGTTGTCCCCGGAATCAACAACAACGCCGCTAACGCAACTTGTTAAGGAATACTTCACATTGTTCAGTCTGTTGCCAACCCTAATTTAAGTGAGAATTATCACGATAGTAAAACAAAACATCATAACTGACATTTTCTTAAAAAATAAGTAAAGAAAATTCCAATATTTTTGAATATCACAACTCTCACGCTGTGACAAACATTGGACTTCCTATATGTCTTTCTTAAAATAACAAGTATGTAGTTATCTCAATGGATGTACAGCAAAGGATGCTCTTAAAGTTTTTTTTTTTAATATATAAATGAATCTGGGTTTATCGAAAAAAACCCAAATACATCTTTGTGCACTTCACAGAAAGCTTAAAAGCTTGTGATCACATTCAACCAGCCGACAATCATTCGCGAGCCTGATGGAGAGTTTATCCTTTGCTGTACATCCGTTGAGATAACTACTTATGATATCCGATATTTCTAAAAAAAAATTTTTGGAAAAAAACCCTTTTTGTATTTCGAATTAGATTCTTGGCATAACGCTATTGTTTTTAGACAAGAGCGTTTTGTAAGGATCTACTGAATTAGATTTGTATCAGATCATTACCTAGTTTACTTAGATTATATAAAATTGAAATTTTGTTATTAGGCCTGTTGAAGTTGGTAGGTATTTTATTTTTTTCAATTATATTTTATTTTTTACTAATAAAAATGCTTCGCTCGTGAACAAAAAAAAAAAACAAAATTATAGGCCAAAAATTTTAGAGCTCGTATAAGACTATTGGAAGCTACAGATTAAAAAATGTTCAATCTGACAAGATAAAACGGTCGTTTTTTAATAACAGGTGATAAAAACATTTTTTTCAATAAAATTAGTATTTTTCAAAAAAGTTTATATTTAACATATTATTTTGCCTATTCCTATTGGATTTTTGGCATGATAATGAAATGAATATCTCTAAACCACTGTACTTATATAAATAATTATTTCGTCGGAACACCCATCCTGCTTCCTCCCCAAGGGAGTTCACATAACACTATATTATGTGAATGAAGATTCCTCTCGATCTGTTGAGAAAAAACTGTAATATTTATAGGAAGTTTTTTTTTTAAAGATAGTGTTGCATACATTGTTCGCAATCACATGGTCGCCCATTTTCTATACAAAAGGGGATAGTAGCGTAGTAGTGGAAGCAGAACATTGTATGGAGCTGGCAGGGGAGAGTGGGGTACTGCGAAGAGAAAGACAGAATGGTAGAAGGAGCAAGTGACGCGATGATTGAACGCGCGCCCAAGAAAAATGATCGCCCGTCAACTGTAGACGTAGAGAAACTACCCTTGGGGCGTTAGACAGGGACAGAAACACCATATAAACTATGTATGATAGAAAGAGATGGAACTCCCCAAAATAGGGGTGACGTGCGGTGATGGATTATGCTTTTCTCTCCAAAGGGGGGGTTGGGCCTCACAGGTCGTTATGGAAAAAGCTAGAGTGAGGGGATCGGGAAGAGAAAAAGAGGGGGAAGTCGGGTTGGTTTGGAACCACGGGGGGTGGGATGATGTTGAACGTACTGTGTATAAGCAAAAGGGAGAAACAGCTGAATATCGCTTATTCTTTTTTTTTTCGAATTAGATTTTTTACTTTTTTTTTCTACTATTGGATTTGAAATGTACCTACCTACGAAATCTAATAAAGAGATTAATAATGATTTTGTTTTCTGGTTTGATAAATGATTTTTTTTTTCTTTTGAGAATAATTTCATGCATTTCTATCTTCCCATTATTTTTAATATTCAACGTCTTAATTTTTCTTTTTCTTCTTCGGAACAAAGATATCTTAAAACATCTGTGAATGATTTTTATGGAATGAAATAAATTAGGTAAATGACGTGCATATGAATACGTACATAATTTACATTCATATAAGAAGTAGATTTAATAAAAAAAAGTTACTTTACATTTAAACATTCATTTTTCTATATTTTCAGACTTTTTTAGACACACAACTGGAATCATTTAATCTCATTAATAGTTTTTTTCTTCTATTCTATTCTACCCACTCACGTTAGGTCCCTTGCGGTGTAGGCAAAAAGAACAGATCGCCAGACCTTCCTATCCTTAGACACACTTCGTGCTTCCGTCATATTCATACAATTTGTCATAAATGTTTCTAAAATTTGTCACTAGGCAGTAGGCAGGTAGTAAATATATTGTCTTACATTTTTTTTTCGCTTTTAATTGTATATATTTTTTTTGCATAAAGTATTTTCAGTTTTCGATACCGCCACACCTGTCACTAGTTAATTTAGGTATAGGTATTATTATAGTGATAAATATTTAACTTATTTGTAGAAAGTCATAATGATATTTAGTTACAAACCGCATGACGATATTAACGAGGCATGATTGCCCCAAATTTTACAAAAATGATAGGTTAAAAATATTGGTGATTTTATTGACATTACTTAATTTCATCCAGTCAATGATTTTTTTCTGTTTCGAACTCTGACAAGACACTAAAGAAAGAAGAACGCATTATTTTTACAATATTTACGCATTATTTTTACAATATAATTTTTCGTGTTTAAATGGATAAAATGGACTTTGAGAAATAATTGCACAATCAATGTGTTCATATTTTTCTATTTTCATTTTTTAGATAATAATCTTGAAATTATCAGAATCAGAATCATAAAATGGAGGTAGATATAAGGGACCTAGTCCTAGACTCCTAAAGACATAGAGAGAGAGAGAGAAATAGGGAGAGAGGAGGAAGAATCGAAAAGCTAATACAATATGTGACTGATGAAATATTGAAAAAACATGCCTACAGTTCCGTGAGATGGATCAATAAGCGATTTATTTAAAAAAAAAAACTTTTCATGTTTACATGATGGCCTGTTTGACATTGACATTCCATTCAGACATCCTGAGAATAATATTCTTATTTTGAAATGATGAAAAAAAACGAACGCACGAAACAAAACAACATCTAAAATAGTCAAAGACGAAACTTCTTTTTTGAAAAATGACACAAAACATTCTGACATTTGACAAATGTGTCAATTTTTCAACTGTCAATATTCGAGCGTGAAATTAGATTATAAAATTATTATTTATTCACACAGTAAACTTTATATTTTATTCATAAACAAACCCTCCATAAATGTTTTGTATGTCATACATAGGGTGGATGATTCAGTTATTGGCCATTTGGGAACATTTTTTATCCAGCAATTGTGCTCATAAAATGCTTCAATTTTTACAGAATCTTTGATCCCATGTATGCCAAGAGGTAGACAACATTCGATCCCAGCCTCTCGCTTGAAAAACCGGGAAAGTATTTGTGTTTTAATATACAACTCTGAGTCTTTTAAACAAACGTATAGGTGATTCCAATAAAATTGTAACGCACTTTGTCACCGTTCATTTGTTTTTTTGTAGTTGTTATACGTGGTTAGCTGGCAGAGATTGCAGCACTGAGATAAGCTCGCCCTAGTGAATAACTATTGCTTGTAAAATTGACATATTTCTTTATTTTGTTAAGTTACGTACATAAATAAATAAATATAAATCAGGACTTTGCGTTTAGTGGACAAAAATAGAAAAATTTTCTTGACAAAATGGTTAAAATATGCGTCACATCAAATTGAAATTTCATGTCAAAATGGTCAACAGTCATTCATTCACCCTAATATTTATTTCATAATAATATTTGTAGTATAATTATGAAGAAAGTGTAATAAAATATCCTTCCCACCCCACTTTCCCTTCTCGGTATTAATTACACCAGACAACTTTGTTATTCTTCCTATATTCATATTTTTATTCCATTCATTCCAGTCCCGCTCTATGAATTTTTAACTAATGAATTTTAAATGTTCCTTCCTACCCGACCTTCCCCCCATTTCATACTAGTATTTAAATAATATCAAATGCTTTCTTGTACATAGGTGGATTAAATTTAATATGGCATTTTTTTTGGAAATATGAGCAATGTCCCCGCCACACGCTTGCGAGCGTCCACAAGTTTTTTGTGTATATGAGTTAAAAGGCGTGTAGATGGAACGTTTTCTTGGCTCGTGTACGTATCCGTAAGATTTTTTTTGAAAATATCTGTAATGTCGCCGCCACACGCTTGCGAGCGTCCACAAGTTTTTTGTGTAGATATATGAGTAAATAGGCGTGTGGATGGAACGTTTGTCTTAGCTCGTATACGTAACCGACCGTTGACGCCTTTTTAATCTTGAGTCCACGGGAAAAGGAAGAATGGAAGGGAAAATGAAGGAAGTAACGAGAAGCAATGATTGAAACTGGAGAAGGAGAGAAAAATATGATTATATCTTTCTTTGTCCTGCCCTTCTGTCCCGGTTCATCCAGGATCCTGGGCTGTCACTGTTGGGATTCTCTGCGCCGCCAGCTCCTTTTCAACATTGGACCACCATGTTGCCGGAGGTTTACCCCTTCCCCTAGGTTTCGTGGGGATGCTGAGTGCCGTCTTCACGGAATAACTCTCCTCTCTACGCATGACGTGTCCGTACCATCTCAGTCTGCCCTCCCTCAGCTTTTCTGTTATCGGGGCCACCTTAAACGATCCTCTGAAAAATATGATTATATACTACAAAAAAATGTCTGAGTAGGTACCAAGCAGTATAGGTACTCAAAGAACTCAACCAATTACTATGCATTCAGGTCCAAATTTCTTATTTGATATTTCGATAGAAAGAAATTCATAATATGTTTTGTGAATAACTATAAAGATAAGAGGTATTTAGGGTTCAGTTGGAAGCCGAGATTAAGAAATTCCATATATATTTTTATTTTCAGTAGCGCTGTGTTACTTTAGAGGGGTTTTTCTATACAGTAAGAAAGAAATGAAAAAGAAATGTATTTTATTTTTCATTTAGATAATGGATTTGTCGCGCTCTGCATTCATGTACGCATTTATATTTGAAGAAATTTATAAGTAAGTAAGTACCTACTTTTTTCTTCTTTTTAATCTGCGCCCTCCAACTTTCCTAGAGGGAACACAGGGAGGTCAAAGGACATTCTTATATAGTTACGAGAAGATCAATATACGCCTCTTATAAGAGTTATAGTCTTAAGAGTATACCTATGAATATTGACATTTTCAAATTTTTTGTGCCAAATATGCTTTGGAAAAAATAGAGTAGATACATTGAACCTTTATCTAGGGAATGACCGTAAAAGATTTTTTATGTATTGTATAGATTTAAAAAAAAAAGATATTGAAAAACACCTCTGATCTTTTTTCCGAAAGACAGCAACTCATTTCCCAAAAGAAGCAGAGATTTTTTTTTGTATTGATAATATGCATTAAAATCTAGGGAATGACTGCAAAAGTTTTTTTAATGAAGCGAAATTAACCCCTGATTTTTAAATTCTTTTTAAATTTTGTCATGCGATTGTTTATGAAATTTTGAACCTTAACGCCGCGGGAAATGACCGTGACGTCAGAGTTGGATCGCGAGCCTTAATTTTGAGGAGAAATTAGACAATTTGTAATGTGTATGACGAATTGCTTGAATATGTGACTGAAGCAAGGAGTGGGTTTACACACACTCCTTCGTTTTGTCCTCTCTGTCTACCCCGCGAGATACTTAGCTAGATTAAATTAACAGAAGCAGAGATCAATCTCTCCTGATCAATAGAACAGACTCCCCAGTCTAACGAAAGTGAAGAAGAGATGAATCTATTTTCTATCCAAGAAAAAATCATAAGCACGAAAAAAAAACATGATTGATTGGCAGAGACAATTTCGTCTTGATAATATATGCACCAATGTCGAAAATTAATGACAGCGCCGCGTTCCCACCTTGATGATAAACGAGCATATGTACAAAAAATAATTTAACGAAAAATGTTAAAAAAAAAGCTTCGTTTCATATACCTAATGTTCTATGGAAGGAAAGTGTCATTAATAACAATAATATTTTACATATAAATGCTATGTATTTTGAGTGTTGTATACCTAGGGATATGTATATAATATGTAAAATAACACATTAGCGACGTATTATGCTTATATGTTGACAAAACACAATAATGTATTACTTTTTTTTCACAGGAGAGCGATATGTATGTATTTTTTATTAAAAAATGTAATGGATATAGGTATAGCACAGTGGTGGAAAACCTATGACCCCGTGGGGATGAGTATCTTGAATACTTTTTAAACAATTTCTATCGTCATTCAAAAAAGTTTTATAATCCGGTGAAATTAAACACAAAACAGTTCCTCGATGGAAAGTTGTGGGGTAGTCTGTTTTTCTTTCATTCTATACGTATTTTGGGGTGCTGAATCCGAGTCCGAGGTTTGCCAACAAAATTTCGTGACGGAACATGGCGAAAATTGGTAAAATGGCGAAAATATTCCATTTCTGGCGATTTCTTTATAAGAACTCGAAAATTGACAACTTTCGTAAGTTATTTTTCTACGCAAAATTAAAGTACGTAAAATTTACTACAAAATTGCGATATAAAATTTTTCTCTAAAATAAATAGCAACGGAGCTGTCAAGGTCCAAAAAATGGCCTAATTTTCTTCTTGTTTTACATTACAAGAATCGAAAATGTATTGAAAAAGTTTACCTTGTTGACTTCATAAGCAAATTTCAACAATTATTCTTTAAATTCATGAGTCATATTTTACCTGGTTGGAATCAGAAAACACAAACAAAGCTATTAATGAAATTTTTATTTAAAAATACCGTGAAATATTTGAGCTAGACATGTTTAAATTATTTTATTTAAAAATATAGTAATTTGTTTAGGCTAAAAATGTTTAAACCTTTTTAGCGTAAACATTTCACAATATTTTTAAATAAAATTTATCCTGATACCTTTCTCCATGTTTACTGCTTCCAACGAGGTAAATATTTATCATAAATCTGAAGAATAATTGTCAAAATTTGGTGATAATTCTAACAAGGTGACCTATTCTCCATACATTTTCCATTCTTACAATTTAAAATAACGAGAAAATTTGGCCAATTTTTGGAGCTTGACAGCTCCGCTGCTAGTTATTTTAGAGAAAAATTTTATGTTGCAAATTTGTAGTAAATTTTACGTACTTTAATTTTGGATAGAAAAATAACTTACGAAAAATGTCAATTTTCGAGTTCTTATAAAGAAATCGCCAGAAAAGGAATATTTTCGCCATTATACCAATTTTTCGCCATGTTGCGTCACAAAATTTTGTTGGCAAACCTCGGATTCGGATTCAGCACCCCAAAATACGTATAGAACGAAAGAAAAACAGACTACCCCACAACTTTCCATCGAGAAATCTAAAGGCACCGTATTATTACGGTATTTTATAGATTTTAGTGCATAATGAAAAAAAATCATAGAATACACACTTTTTTTTCAGGAATCTATACAGATTATGAAAATCCTGTTTTAGTAGGTAATGCGTTAGAAGGTTCATAATGTGTCTACCTGCATGTCTGTGACAAAATTTTCGCCTGCGGCGTTACTATTGATGAGATGCAGATCTTTGTAATAAAAAGCTTGTCGCCGATCTCTGCCAGCTAATCCCAAATAAAAAATTATGAACATTTCCATAGCTGACACGGCGCCATAGTTATGTTCGTGTTTTTCAAAATTTTGTCGCACTTTTCCTAATATTGAAATCCAAGGTCACCGACGTAGTAAAACGAGCAGCTGCCTTAAAATGGAGTCGCACAGGACACGTTGCCAGACGCTCAGATTCTAGATGGACCAAAAAGATTCTCGAGTGGCAACCTAGAACAAGCAAAAGGAGTGTAGGAAGACCTCAGGCAAGATGGTCTGACGATGTGAGGCGAATCGCAGGAAGCAAGTGGATGCAGCATGCCCAGGATAGCGATCTGTGGAAATTCAAAAGGGAGGCCTATGTCCAGCATTGGAATTAAAACGTCTGAGAAAGAAGAAGATGTAAAAAGGTTAGCCATCACTGGTAAAGGAGGTAGCTATGTAGTTTTTATTTGAATATACCTACGGGGAGAAAAAATGAGAAATATTACTGAAAACTTGTAAGGGGGTTGTATTTGTATGAAGTTGAGAAATATTGTATGGAACTTTGCATTTTTAAATACTGAATCGTTGATTAAAGTGTCAATGTCAAATAGGTTCATTTTTTAAAAGAAATGTCAAAGAAGGTATAGAATACAGATGATAATTTTGTGCTGTTAGGCATGCAATCCGCCTGAAAATAATGCAGGTACTATAAAAGTTTTATTTTATGCATTTCTACGTCATTTATTCCATAGGAATAGTCCACAATGCATGAGGGGTTTTCCTGGGCGTCGTAGACCCCGAGGGATGGTAGCAAATTTGTAGTTCTTTTTACGGTCGACCATCAGCAATTAAGAGAATCGACCCTCCCCAGGAAAAAGTCACCAAATAAGGTTTTAGTGACTTTTTGAGTTAGATGCACAAAGGGTCTTGTTGAGCTCTATCATGGAAAAAAATCACCAGCACAGTATCTGGAGTGGTTTTTATTAAAAATACTATATTTCCTGGAAGAAGGCCTCCTCCATCTGCTTCCACACTGCTCTATCTTGGGCTCTCTGGGTCCAGTTGGGACCAACGTACTTGACTAGGTCGTCTCTCCTTCATAGTGGTGGTCTTCCTACGCTCCTGGTAGTCGTTCTAGGTTTACAGGTTAAGACTCTCTTCGACCACTTATCATCTGGATCTCTACCCATGTGACCTGCCCACCGCCATTTGAGAGATGCCATACGCTGGGCTCTCTTACTCCTGAATGATCATGCGTCTACCAGCAAAAATCTACTGATTTCTGACATAATTTTTGAGGTTGTGCATATCGTCCCACCCCAGCAAAAAGCCATTAAATTCTTTAAGTTCAAATATCTAAAAACCATCATTTTGGAATTAAGTGACATTTTGCTGTATGATGGGGAGGGATGTCATGTCTTTATATTTTCAGAAAAACAAAAATATTGGAGATATTTGGATTGTTTTCAATGAAAATAGAAACATAGTCGTTTTTATCACTAAAATTAATGTTTCAAAAATAGGTATACCTACCTATACAATATACATAAGATAAATTCTCATACTAAAGTTACCTACCAAGATGAAGAGAAGTTTTTGAAGAAGTCTTTGTGGAAGATTGAAGGAAGGGAGGGTAGTGTGGTAGGTATAGGGGATGATTAGTCATCCATCTCCCTGCCATAGTCTCTCTATGAGATACTATACATGCTACATGCTAGGTGTATAGCGTGCTGCATGCTGGCAACACTAAGAATCCATTGTGATATTTGACAGATATCGAATACTCATCATTAATAACATCATTCTCTCCATATGTCATTCAATAACACGAATCCTGATAACTTTCCTGTTATATTATATCTCATATGTCCTAACGTAACGCTGACGTAATTTTTCCCATCGTAACATACGTCCGATTCTAAAAGTAATTTATTTATTCTTTAGTGATCAAGACAAATATAAAAAAATGGTCATAGACAGATTATAAATCGCTGTTCACTAAGGCGAACTTATCGCAAAACCGCGATTTCGTTCGTAGGTAGGTACAATTTTAAATAAGACATTCTTTTTTCAATTATTTATGGCACAATATATTTAAAACAAACTCACTCTATAATGTGGTTTTCTATACTCAACAATGTAGAATTGAAGTTAAACATTGTTGGGCTTACGACCGACCTCAGCTGGCTTGAATCAGTTTACAATCGAGAATATACTACAAAATGTAGAAAATAGAACGCTTTAGAAAGAATTATTTGCAAATTAACAATAATTTAAGTAACCCTTCAATGTTAAAGAATCTGACTTATTTTTTAATCGCACTATTTTGTCACTTTATACATTAATATTTGCTCTGCAAAATAGATTCGCGATGCCATTTTTTTGTTAATTGCTCACCACAGCGACCACTCTACATAGTATCAATTGCTAAGGTATGTGGAATTCACCATGGATGGCCTATGGTTAGAAGTTGACGTGACTAGTGATGGAATAAATAGCAATAGCATAATAAAAATCATATTATGATTTGAAAATAGCATTATGAGTTGCTATTTTTGATGATAGTGGTTTTCCGTAGCATGGCATATTGAAAATTACAGCAGGTGTTAATAACGGTTTTTTCATATTTTGGGAACTGTAGTAATGATGAAATTTTTTGATAAATTCCGTCAATATTGACGATCTACATATCAATATTGAGTTTAATCGTTACACCCCTGCCATTTTTTGATAAGTAGTAGTTGTATAATATATTCGCTAAGTATTTGTTATACAGGGTGGTGGGTAGGCAGAGAGACATTATGCTACTTATGTAATGTATTGTATTCATAATATAATGTAATATTAGTATCCTTGCGTAGCGTAACCTTGGCGACGCTTTGGACAGGGTGGGATGGAGAAATATTACATTTTAAAAACATCGTTGTAAATGGTAAATATCAAGCGAATATGAGGGGCTGTCCAAAAGTTACAGCACGTCTAAAATGAACGGTGAAGCGTGTGTATGTAGAATTGCATTTTTATATTTGTCTTGTGTATGCATGCGTTCATTTCATTTGGGGTTAACTGGCAGAGATCGCAGCATTGCTTGCAATGCCAAGCTTGCCTTAGTGAATAAATTTTAGTGAATAAATATCTATTTGGTTAGAACTTGTAATGTTAACATATGTACTTCTGTATTTTGTTAACTAAAAGTATAAATAAATATGAAACAAACAAATCCTCACGCCCGTCCCTTTCGGGGTAGGCAGATAGAACAGATCACCAGATTTTCCTATATATCCTTCTTCTTCGATTTTCCTCCCAGAAATTCGTCATACACACTCTACAATTCCTTTTACTATTTGACTGTTTGTTTTTTAACAACCATGTAGAAAATACGACGTTCTCACAAAAAAATAAATCGTGACATTTAAAAAAAAGCACTCTTTTCATATGGTGACCCGTACCGGATCAGGCAGTCAGAATACTATAGCACGCAGTTAATGAAAAGTGAAAACTAAATAAAAATAATTGTAGTGTTTTTTGCGTCGACCCTCATTTCTCTTTTACGTATCCAAAATGGCGCATTAGGCAGCAAATATCAAAACCAGATAATATTATATGGAAGAAAAATAATATAAATGAGTATCATTAGTTTATATGTCAAATACCACAATCCACAATACCAGAGAAGACGGCAGGGCTGGAGTTAGATGTAAGGCAACTTACTTATATAGTATGTAGTACTAGGTAGCTTCTACCAATACAAGGTTTTAAGCTACTTGCTACCAACAAACTTGAGCAAAAAAAAAAAAACGCACATTGTCTCTAACAATGTAATACCTCGAATATCGATATTTCTATCTATCTATCTATCTATACCCTCACGCCACATCCCTTGCAGGGTAGGCAGAGAGGACAGAGCGCCAGACAGCCCTATCCTTACACACACTCCTAGCTTCCGTCACATTCATGCAATTAGTCATACACGCTCTCCGATTCCTTTTACTCAAAACGCGTCCATCCTTGAGGATCTGGTCGACATGATCGGACCAGGTCAGTCTCGGACGGCCGCGCTTTCTCACCCCTCTTCGCTCATTCAGATATATCTTTTTTGTCATCCTGTCATCATTCATTCTCTCAACATGCCCAAACCATCTTAGTTTGTTTACTTTCATTCTTGTCACTACACCAGTCTTGCAGTCACTCATTTCCCTAATAACCTCATTCCTTATCTTATCTCTCAGCGTTTTCCCGCACATTCTTCTTAATGACCTCATTTCTACTGCATTCAACCCTGATTCATCCTTCTTCATCCACGTCCACGTCTCACTAGCATACATCAGGGTCGGCACCAAGACAGCATTGTGCACTAGCACTTTTGCTTTCATAGACACATTGCTACTACTAACAATCGGACCGAGCGCACCATTCGTCCTAGTACCGGCCAGCTTCCTTCTTTCAATGTCTCCATCACAGCGTCCATCTCTAGTAAACAAACTTCCCAGATATACATACTCATCCACTTGCTCCAGACAGTCATTACCAACCTTTATCACACAATTTGTCCTTATTTCCTCTCTTTCGAACACTAATACTTTCGTTTTATTTACATTCATTTTCATACCATTCATATCGCAGCTTTCGTACACACAGGATACTATCCGTTGTAACTCACATTCATCATCAGCCATCAACACTAAATCATCTGCAAACATTAACGCACATACTTTCACTCCATTTAGGTCCACACCAACATTCAGCTCATTCAGAGGACGCATGCAGTAGTCGAAGAACAGGTTGAACAACCAAGGCGACATGACGCAACCCTGTTTAACCCCTTTTGTGAGAGTGAACCACTGCGACAACGCAGCATTCACCCTGACACAAGCAGAGCTCTCCGTATATAGAGACGCGATTGCGCCAATCAGTCGGTCGCTCACCCCATATTCCGACAGTACACGCCACAGTCTTTCTCGGTCCACACGATCGTATGCCTTCTCCAGATCCACGAACGCGCAGAAGAGCCTCTGGTGTTTAGCCAGAAGCTTCTCCACGACCATCCGTAGGGAGAAGATCTGATCGGTGCACCCCCTGCCACTCATGAAAGCACCCTGCACATCCCATACTTTACTTTCAGTCACTTTTCTTACTCTTTCAATCAATACCTTTCCATACAGTTTGCCCACAGAGCTCAGCAAACTGATAGCCCGATAACTGCCGCATTCCAACCTTGAGCCTTTCCCCTTGTACAAAGGGCAGATGACTGCCCTCCTCCAATCCTCAGGAGTGCAGCCACTCTCCCAGCACAAGTTGAAGAGCCTCAGGCACCACTCGAGAATCTTCGGGCCACCTTGCTTGATGAACTCTATGGCCACACAGTCATGTCCCGCAGCTTTACCATTCTTTGCTTTTTTCAATGCAAGCACAACTTCATTCATACGTATTTCCTCGTCCTCAGCAATATTTACATTCATACTATCTGCTACATTCGTCTGGTTTGTACTAGTACCACTTTCATACAATTCTTCGAAGTATTCTTTCCATCTTTCAACAACTTCTTCTCCATTCATCACTAAATCACCATTCTTATCTTTGATGCAATTCATACTGTTTTTCTCACTTCCAGATCTCTTTCTTTTTACTTCCTTCCAGAATATTTTCAAATTCTCCTCGGCGTTCCTCGATAATTTCATACATTCCTCTTCCTCGAGTTTTCTCTTTTTCTGGCAAACCATTTCTTTCACTTCTTTCCTACACGCTTTATATATATTCTTCTTTCTTTCTTTCTCACCTCCATCATCTGGTTTCGCACCAAGCACATCATTCCACGCTTTCTTTTTCCTCACTACAGCATCCTTCACCTCATCATCCCACCACGCATCACCTTTTTTCCTTCCTACCAACGCTTCTCCACATACTTCTCTTGCACTCTTTACTAGCACCTCCTTCATAACATTCCATAGTTCACTCGTTGAGCGTTCCTCATCATCATGTACTTCTAGCCTTTCGTTAGTCAGTCTTTCATATTCATCCCTAACATTCGTCTCTTTCAGTTTTTCGACCCTGATTCTCCGGACAGGCTCCAACTTCCGAGCCCTCGAGCGCCAACCGGAGAAAAGATCAATCCTTGTTATCACAAGGAAGTGATCCGTCCACAGTCCGGCGCCCCGAAATGCCCGGGTGTCCTTTGTCGCCTTCCGGAGCTCAGAGTCCACACATACAAAGTCAATCATCGACCTTTCAATACGATCAACTCTCTCTCTTTGCCAAGTGTACTGGTGGATCTCCTTGTGTGCGAAGAATGTGTTCGCCACAAAGAGATCCAACTCCAAACATACTTCTAACACTCTTTTCCCGTTATCATTCACCCTATCATCGCCATGCAATCCCAACACTCTCTCAAAATTCTTCCTTCTGACACCGACCCAACCATTCAGATCACCTGCCAATATTACTTTTTCATTCGCTCTTCTTTTATCCGCTGTCTCCCGCACTAAGTTCCAAAACTCATCCTTCTCATCATCCAAGGCATCATTCCCTGGACCGTAACCTATAATAAGGAACAGCCTGGTCATGCCTACCTTGAAACGAATCCAGATGAGTCTCGGTCCTACCAGTCCATACCCATTACGCTTCACCATACATTCAGTCATTCTTTTTGATAATATAGCACCCACTCCCTGACGTCCATGTTCATTTTCAGGCACTCCAGACCACATCTCTGCCATTCCATTCACCACATCACAATCTCTATCCTTTCTTTTCGTCTCACATAAACACAATATATCTAAGTTCCTCTCATGCAAAACATCACGCAATTCATTCATCTTACCTTCCATATCTCCTCTTATATTCCACACACCAATCCGGCATTCTGCCCTCCTCTTTGCGCCCTCCCTGGTACTTGACGCGGCGTGATGGGTGGCGAGCCTCATCGACTCCATGCGTCAAGACCACCACCTAATTTCTTACATCTTAGGACCTATAGGTCCCGTGTCTTGGTTTCCCTCCACCATGTTAGTAGAAATATATATATATATACAAAATAATATAATAAGAATAGAAATATAAATAGAATAAATAGAACTACCACCACCAGAAGTATCCCGCTACCAGCCGTTGAAAGTCCTCAAGGTCAGCGTTTTCGTCGGAAGCCGGCACTGAGTGGGTTTTGAGTAAAAGCAGTCGAAGACACACAAACACGATTTTGACTGGAAAATCACTGAAGGAACGACACAGAAGGTGGAATACACGAAATAGTATTAACGACAATATCGAGAAGAAACACGTGCGGTCACGACGGATGGTAGAGGGCTACTGATTTTGCGTTCAGTGGACGCCTGGGGACCACGCGTATGGAATAGTATGATAAAATGGCGTCTGAAAAACAGAGGACAAGATGGCGTACGAAGGCAAAAACCAGTAATACTAGGGGAAAAAGCTTATTAATTCCGGCACTGAGTGGGTTTTGAGTAAAAGCACTCGAAGACACACAAACACGATTTTGACTGGAAAATCACTGAAGGAACGACACAGAAGGTGGAATACACGAAATAGTATTAACGACAATATCGAGAAGAAACACGTGCGGTCACGACGGATGGTAGAGGGCTACTGATTTTGCGTTCAGTGGACGCCTGGGGACCACGCGTATGGAATAGTATGATAAAATGGCGTCTGAAAAACAGAGGACAAGATGGCGTACGAAGGCAAAAACCAGTAATACTAGGGGAAAAAGCTTATTAATTCCGGCACTGAGTGGGTTTTGAGTAAAAGCACTCGAAGACACACAAACACGATTTTGACTGGAAAATCACTGAAGGAACGACACAGAAGGTGGAATACACGAAATAGTATTAACGACAATATCGAGAAGAAACACGTGCGGTCACGACGGATGGTAGAGGGCTACTGATTTTGCGTTCAGTGGACGCCTGGGGACCACGCGTATGGAATAGTATGATAAAATGGCGTCTGAAAAACAGAGGACAAGATGGCGTACGAAGGCAAAAACCAGTAATACTAGGGGAAAAAGCTTATTAATTCCGGCACTGAGTGGGTTTTGAGTAAAAGCACTCGAAGACACACAAACACGATTTTGACTGGAAAATCACTGAAGGAACGACACAGAAGGTGGAATACACGAAATAGTATTAACGACAATATCGAGAAGAAACACGTGCGGTCACGACGGATGGTAGAGGGCTCATCTCTCGTAACTGTCAAAAGCAAAATTTTACAGCAGAAGGACGTAATTAACAATTAATAAACTGAAGTGTATGAATTAGGTGCTGAAATATTTAGAGAAAAATGTTTGAGACACTTTTCTTAGATCCGATCCTTTTTTAGGTCCAAGATGTCAATTTTAAGATGTATCGTGAAAATTTGAATTTTTTGATGTATAATTATACTACCTCAATATTGATAAAAATGACAATTAGGAGGGGTCAAAGCAGAGACGAGTGGAAGAAGTTGGAAAATGCCTATATCCAGAAGTACAGAGAAGAAGGCTAAAGAAAAATGGAAGAAACGTATGACCATTTGTATTTTTTTATTTCTACAAGTTGGTACCTGTACGTGAAAATTCTCGGAGATTTTTTTCCCCATGAGGTCCTCAATCATTTCATCAATCAGTTGGGTTGATTGGCAGAAATCGCCAATAGACGATAAATCCGCCCTTTGTGTGCAATAAAGTTTTTATTTATTTATTTAATCATTTGCGAGAAATCCAGTACAGGTCCACAGTTAAGCAGGTGCTTTTTGTTATTAGATAAAGCCGTTGAAAATAAGTGACATCTAATGAACATCTGTAAAAAAATACTAAATTTTACCAAAATTAAGTTTCATACCTATCATGAAAATAAAAAAAATGATAGGTATACATGGTATCGTATTGTCACAGCTGTTGAGTAAAATTCACATGAAACCTGTGTCAGGCATACGACGTACATTTTTTTCAGAGTTTCTTAGTATGAAGATTCTCCCTTCTATATTTAAATAAATACTTCTTTGTTGATGTTGTTTTGTTATTTTCTTTCCAAATTCAAATTTTCTTCGGGTAAAGTTTGACAAAACAGAGAATCGAACAGATTAATTGCATTCGTACCTGTTTCAAATTGCACCACGTTTCGTTGACGCGGGGAACATTGGTTATTCAATTTTGTATTAAATTCAAACATTTTAGGTAAGTATATAATTTCCTACTCTAAAAAGTGTGGTTCTAAAAAAATCAATCCGAAGTGTATCAATGATAAAAGAAATTAATTACCTATGAAGCAAATACTATTTTTAAAATAGCATCTGTGCTTCTATATGAAAAACCCAAAGACTTTCCTGTAGATATATGTCAAAGTGTGCATGTTTAGATTTTTTTTCAATTTCTTATCTAATCTAGGTAAGTACGAGTGGAATTTAAATAAATCTGATTTGAAAAATGAAAAAATCGAAGAAGTGAAATTAGGTACATACATGCAGTATTGTAAGATTTCTAAATACTGATATTTAAGGCATAATATATCATAATAGCCTGTCTTTGATATCTAGCTACTGGCCATCCAACAATTATTAAAAAAAATCTATCCATCTATCTATCTATACCCCTCACGCCACGTCCCTTGCAGGGTAGGCAGAGAAGACAGAGCGCCAGACAGCCCTATCCTTACACACACTCCTAGCCTCCGTCACATTTATGCAATTTGTCATACACGCTCTCCAATTCCTTAAATTTTTATGTATTTTCAAACTAGGTATAGGGAACTTTTGTTAGCGATATTTACACATAACTTAACCAATTGAAAAACAGTTTAACGACAAAAGAAACGTAAGAAAGAAAGTAATTAATTTAAATGTCACTTTTCACTTTCAATACAGAATTCTGACATTCCATAGATGAAATGGAATAAAAGAAGGTGAGATATTGTAAGAATAAATTCAAAAAACACAGAATAAGAATCAACAATGGGGTATACCTATTTACACGCAGTGTTTCAAGGTTAACTTTTAACAATGATGATTCTAATAATAGACCGCGCGCATTAGAGGGTTAATGTGAACGTTCTGAATTTGAATTTGAATAATGGAACAAAACAAGTGAATAGAATAAAAAATCTTTTACCATAGATAAATAGCAGATAATGTAAGAAAATAGAAGTTTTTGGAATACAAGTTTTGTTTCCCATAGGTTGGTATGTATATTATTTTAACTGATTTCAAGTCATAAGGTTTTCTACTTGTGATGACTAGAAAGACCCTCTTTCAATATACACCGTTTGGGGGATAACTCAGATCATTAAGGCGGTAGAACCTACTCATATATAAGCAACAACTACCTATTGAAAAAGATCACATACTCGTAGGTTCTATCTTTTTAGAGAAATTCAGATCGGTATACTCTTTAGAGTTTTTGATTTTACTCGAAATTCTATTTATTGGCAATAAAGCGTAGATAAAAAATGGACTTTCACCATGTACCATCGGATGAAAATCTGAACATCATAATACAGGGTGTTTTTTTCATCCCTTGAAATCCATCACGTATCTTCTTTCCGTTATACTACATAGGTATATAAGCTATAATATTCCTGTCTGGTTATTCAGAATGATATTTCCTGTATGATAATCCTGTGGTGATCCTCCTGCAAGCTGCACTGCACTGGGAGTGTCTCCGAGTTCATCCCTGCAGCTTTAGACAGAGGCGGAGTCTTCAAAGCTTAGCTGGAATATATTAATTCTAAATCTACACCATTCTATATATATGTACATATACATATACATTCAGATAGTTTGTTTGTTTTTCCAATCTTTTTTTTGCGAGACCCAAATCAGAGGTTTCTTGGTTCAAAATTTACCACAGTTACATACCAAGGGGAGTTCTTGGTTCGTTAAATTTCACTTAGTGATTCGCTCGATTGTTTATGGTTCTATTTTTCTCCGTTCTATCATCGGTGCGAGTCAACCAGTTGTGCGATTCAACGTGTTCTATGTGCACAGTTGACACGCTCGGTTATTGCGAATAACACCCAACTATTTGGTTTGGTGACATTTGTGACGCGCGTATGAGCCTTGTCCTTTAGAATGCGTCCCAGTATTAGGCTGATGAGTTTATATGTCAATCATGATTGAAAATACATAATCTGGCTGGTATTACTGAGAAGTGTGTTGGCAAATCCTGCCTCCGCATAAAAATACAATATGGACCATTGGGTGTTTTACGTGTTGAGAGATTACTAATATATACACTTATGGGGTATGTAGAGAGTGCCAGCTAGGTTGGTATATTATATTCTATTATTAGTTAGGTATATATACACAGTATATACAAGGTATATACATACAATATACAGACAGAGGTTCTGCTCTACGCTGCCGAGTGATGGATTTCAGTGATAATGTAGGGCACTTAATATACGTCGTGCGCACACAGAGGGTTAACATTCATTCTTCAATACGGGCTCGTAAACTAAAATAATATGCTAGTCCGCGATATTAAGAAGATTATTGTTTATTGTTGTTGTTTATTGTGTTCAATCATACGTAGGCCCGAGACGGACACTTGTACTACTACTACTACTACGCCCTTTATGTCTCCATTCGGGAGCACAGGGAGGCTACCAGGCGTCTCCATTCAGAGCGATTTTGTGCGAGTGATATTACCTCTCTCCACGTCATTCCTAACGCTCTGATCTCGTTGTCATAGGAACGGTGCACTGTGAAAGAGGGTCTTCCGGGGCGTCGGGACCCCTGTGGGTGGAAAAACAGCGCTCTCTTTGGCCAGCTGTCGTTGGGCATTCGCAAAACATGGCCCAGCCACGACCAACGTCTTTCCTGTATTACTGACAGGATTGATCGTTGCTGGGAACGCCGTCGAACGTATTCGTTGGTTTTACGTTCTTGCCATGTGATACCCAGTATCCTCCTAAGACACTTATTCTCAAAGCTGAGTATCTTACGCTCTTGAGCCTTGGTTAAGTGCCATGACTCGCAGCCGTAGAGGAGGACAGGGATCACACAGGCGTTGAATAGGCGGCGTTTTGTCTGGATACTAAACCCGGATGCCTTCCAGACACTTGTACTTGTCAATTTTTACAAATCATAGTTAAGAGTGTGCATACCGTCATTTCAAAAAATTCTAAAAACGGGAGACCTTCTATCTCGACAATCGGTACTAAATATGCTTTAGAACAAAATAGAGTAGATGCATTGAACCTTTATCTAGGGAATAACCGTAAAAGATTTTTTATATCTCGTATAGATTTCTCAAAATATTTTTTTAAAAACACCTCTGTCCTTTTTTCCGAAAGACGGAATCTCGTTTCCCGAAAGTCGCGGAGTATTTTTTTTGTACTGATAATATGCATTAAAATCTAGGGAATAACCGTAAAAGTTTTTTGATAGACGCAAAATTAACCCCAAAAAATGGAAAAAAACCTATTTTTACCATTTTATCGTGCGATTGTCACGCGATTTTGAACCTTAATGCCGTGGGAAAAGACTGTGACGTCATTCCTGGTGCCAAGCCCTTAAATCAAATTATACGATCAAAGTTAAACAAGGTAGAGCAAACACTTGAGCAGATTAAAGAGTTCATCAAATCTATAGACGCCGTTTGGAGTGTAAAGAGTTCCAATAATTGGCGTTTCGTCAGAGGCATACATGGTGATAACAGGATCGAATGCTGAACTGAGTGTATAATAAGGATCAGGTCAGCATTCACGTCAAACAGTAATCGGGGCTAACTTTGACCACAGATTCTGGCAGCAAGAGGAGGCCTGCACAGAGTACACTGTACTGAGTGTACATATAGTTTACGGTGTTAAATTAAAGGTTGGCTAGAAGAGATCGCGATGGTGCAATAAGTTCCCACTCGTGTCTAAGCATTTCCTTTTAAAATTGAGATACACAGCGAAGGATCGACTTTTCTTTCGGCTTATGACTAAATGTTTGTTGGTTTAATGTGATCACTTTAATATAACTTGTTATTCAACTACGACATGTAGAAACTCCGATCTTTGCACAAAAAACAAATCACGAGTAGAACTTATTTATTTTTATTTTATTGACGCTTTTGGGTGCCAAGAATTTATTTTTAGTTTCTTATAGGTACAGTCTTCAGAATAGCTGAAACATATGTAAGTACTTGAGTAAACAAATAAATAAATAATTTTTCAATTTGAGAAGCACTGGCCTCCAGGGTAACTCTTCAATACTAGGCATGTTTCCTATGGAGGGGGTGTAGGTATGGAGCACACTGTATACCCGATGTATACAGGGTGGATTCGGAATGAGAAAGAGAGAGAGTATGATGGGAGAGAGAGCTCTATACAGAGTGCGTGCTGGAGTGATAGATAACATAAATAAGTATCTACCTACTCACTCGGCAGTAGTATTGTTAATAATTACACAAGAGGAAAGAGACAGATGGATGAGAGAGTGAGACGGGAGATTATGTCTCAATATACAGACTATTCGGATACACACAGGAAATCTTTAGTCTCTAGTTTTGATACCAAATTTTTTGCTCTATGAAAGTGGCATTGTAGGTATTTTATCCAGTCAATGGCTGTTCAGTTTTTTGGGAAATGGTAACATAGATTATTGCTATGATGATGATGAATGACTTTTTGGCGCCTTTTAATGGTACTCCATCTCAAGGGCGTGGGAAGCTGGTCATGAAACACGTAGTTTTCAGCTTGCTCCTGAAGCTGGTGATGGGCTGATCTTTTCGGAATTCGTCCGACAGTCTGTTCCAAGTGATTGGTCCCGCGACAGAGAAAGCTCTCTCGAAGAAACAGGACTTGTTTGCTATGTTCCGCTCTCGGAGTTCTTTGGTGGCTGTGGCCGCTGAGAGCAATGGTAAGTAAGATAATTTAATAATAAACACTCAAAACTATGTAAAAGTCCTGACGCCGTCATGTTGACAAGAAGACAGCAGAACGGAGAGAAGAGGTCACTAATTAGTACATACATTGGGGATTTAATTAGCTTCGTTATGTACCTATACCAACCTAATAATTCTAATTATGTAGGTACCATCTACAAAGGTTCAAATACTGAGTGTGGATGCTGGATAACATAATTCGATTAGCAAACTCTAGAGTGTTTCAACATACTTACTTTTTTTTACATTTACATACCTATACTTACCAATTTAAAAAACGAGAACACCTATCCAAGGGTATACATGTTGTGTACGTTATACCCTGTATAGCTGGGTACTAGATATGTATTTATTTTTGGTTTTGGCGAGTTGGTAATTATTAAAACGCCGTGACACATTCAGAATGGGAGGTGGAAATGAAGATATTATTCATCAAACTAATAATAATAATAATAATTTTTGAAATTCAGAAGTACCTACCTAAATACCTACCTATTACCTAAGTAGTAAATATGGGTACCTTCTTCTTCTTCTTCTGCAGTCACGCAGGTCCATTGTTGGACATAGGCCTCCCCTTTGCTCCTCCACAGCTCCCTGTCTTGGGCACACATCCATCCATCAATTTGCCTACTTACCTACAAATTTGTAACTAAAACTTACATTATTTTTTTATTTATTTATTCAAGAAAAAATGGACATAGTACAGACTGTAAATAATTGTTCACTAGGGCGAACTTATAGCAGAACTGCGATTTCTTCCAGTTAACCCCAGGAAAAAAAGAAACAGAAATTAGGAATTATCTTGACAGACTGCAGATTCATGAGTTCATACTTTTTACAAAAAACATATTTATACTACGTTGCTATAGGTAGGTAGTAGGTACGCTAAAAACTGCATCCGGAAAATCTGTTTCGATTGTTTCGAAACAAATGGACTCAATCATTCATTCTACGACAGTTTACTATATGATGCCTATCTATACATATATATAAAATAAAGTCTGATTTTTGTAAGTGTTCGTATAACTCCCGCATTTTACGATGGATTGCTGATGCGAAAATTTAGAATAACATTTGCGATAATGTAATCTGTTTCCTAACGTCGCCGGTTTTTGGAGAAAAAGCTTTTCTTAGGAGATGCTATGATGATGAGGGGATCCAAGGGTTGTGTGGGGTCGTGTGTTGTATCGTGTGAAAGGACGTTGGAAAAGAAATTCAGATCTTTAGTCACATTTTGTCCAGCTCAAGCCTATAAAGTATGCCGGGTTGGTTTGTCAAATTTACCGTTGCGAAGCACGGATAAATCAGCTAGTGTAGGTATATAAAATTTGTTACATTAGTGTGAATAAGGTATACCTATATACTTACCTTTTACAATATTCACATGGATACCTCACACACTTAGCATCTGTCACCATGGCAACTATTTATATAATAAGTAGGCCCCTGTATCCATTTTTAAATTTGATATTTCATACATGTCTTTATAAGAGTCTCAACTTCCTAGGACTGAAACCACTTAAAACCAGACCTATGAGATAAGTAAGAATAGGTATACGAGGGAAGATCAATAAATACCCGTTTTTGAAGAAATGTGGCTGTCCTGAGGGAAAATGATATTACCATCGTGTGGCACCATCCTTTAGATGACATCATACTAAATTTCGGGCCGTTTCGTGCATTGGTTATTATTTGGCAGCCAGTTTCATGACTCCTGTTGAGTGTTTCTCGAAAAAAATGGAAGAAGTACAAAATCGATCCGTATTTTGCTCTTCATTTTTGGATGAAAAAACACGCGATGAAATAAAAGTGAAGTTTGATGCTGTCTATGGAGACCCTTCACCATCTATAGTAAACATAAAATTTTGATTCAACGAATTTAAACGGGTCATGCAACTGTTTTTAATGAGGAGCGGCCAGGTCACCTGGCAGAAGGAGTTACCGAAGAAATCTTTGAAAAAGTCCACGAGATGATTCTTGCTGATAGCCGAACCAAAGTGTGTGAAGTAGCTGAGGACATAGGCGTGCCGTACGAAACGGCAATTAATATTTTTCAGAACAAGTTAAGTGTGCAAAAGGTGTCGGCCCGAATGCTGCCGCAATTGCTCTCTTTGAACAACAAGCGGATACAGGTATCAAAAGTCCAAGCAGTTTCTGGACCTTTTTAAGCGAGATTCGAAGGAGTTTTTACGCCAAACGTCACCGTTCATGAAATCTAGATACATAATTATACGACAGGAACCAAGAAATGGGCAAAAAGGTGTATTTTTCCGGGTGAATTTCGGGGTATTTTTCGGGGCTGTCGCGGCCAAATTGCATGAAATACGCCGAGACTTGCTGCCGCACTAATCATACTCTTCCGGCCTGGCTTCCTGCGAATAATTTTTCGGTACCCCATATGAAAACATGGCTCAGGGGGTAAAAATCAGCTCAAAGAGTGAGGTTACTCCCGAGAAAAGGGCGTATTTTAAGGAGTTGGGAAATCGTACTTTTGGAGGGGTTAAAAGGGAGGCAGAGGGGTCCAGATAAGTGTATCGACCTAAAAAAAGATGACGATGAAAAAAAAAAAAAAAATTGGAAAAAAGTTGCATCTTCATACCTAACACTGGTAGGTATTTATTGATCGGCCCTAGTACTTACCTACACTCTATCTGACGCCCATGATAAGTAGTCACATTGTTGGGAGGAGTCTAGAAGATTCAGGGGCCCTTATAGCCTACGTCATAATAAAGCATTCCTAATTCTATATTACGGACTAAGATCACTCGCAGACGAGTTGATAGCCGTAAAAGATAAAATAGAAAAAATCTATTTTACCAACTTACATGGAATTTGAAGTTTTGTTGCTGTTGTGATTGATTTGTTTATAAATAAACACATAATTCTGTAAGATACATGTTTTATTAAATTGTACAATGGCCTACGCAAATATAGTTAGAAAAGTGACCGGACAAAAACCCATAAGAATATTGCTCAAAATGATTGAATCCCAAAAAAGACAAAAGCCCTTTAGAAATTTTAAATTGACAAACTATTTACATTCCTATTAATAAATGTCGCTATATTTTGAATTGAAATACCTGTCTATGTTTGTATGTGCACTGAAATGACTGAATAAAATATCAATCTATCTATCTATCTATTTACTCAAGGGACAAAAGCCCAAATATACTTAATTGGATTTTGAATATAAAATAAATTGTAGCTATTAGTATACGATTTCTTTCAGCGTGTTAGAAACTAGCATAGATTAGAAAATAAACAAATAAATTTGCGGATCTAAAATGGGATAGACAATAAAATAGTCAACATTTTATAAATAATTCATCTACTGGAATCCAATTAGAAAAATTGGGCTTTTATCCGTTGAGGATATTACTGAAGGGATTTTGTCTTTTTTGGGATTTATTCATGTTGAGCAATATTCTTATGGGTTTTTATTCTGGAACCAGTTATATAGGTAGGTACTCCATACATTGTACACTCACCATGTTCATTAATCAAACATAAAGATACAAGCTAATAAAATTGTCCAATCATCTTATATCAAATATCATATTCATGTTTAAATTTAACATGATACCTTACCTATACCTACAATCTACATGCCAAATATGGCATACCTATATGCCTAGGTACTATCAATAAACATACTTATGTTTTTATGTATGGTTGTAACGCTATGTCGTCAAAGAAATTACAAAGAATTTTTGCGAGCACTGATTGGCTTTTGTTGACATATTATTTTTAACAGCCTTTGATGTTGGTGTATGCTGCGGGCGCCCTTAATTGGAGAATCGACATGAGATGTTTTCTTTATTGTATGATATTGTATTCATGTTTTGTCGATGTCTCTGTGGGTGTCACATATAATATAAAATGAAATTAACAAAATTAAATGGAATGAAATATTTTTACTTTCGTTAGCTTCCTATACTCCACGATCACAACACAAGCTTTTCCAGTGTCATGGGCGTCGCATGACACCCTCCCCGCTGGACAAATGAATGGGTTTACACATAAATAGCATCACATTTACCTATAAACAAAAAATATTATTACCACATCGTTTTTCGTCATAATCGCAAATTTTCTATAGTTTTTGTTAAAATCCCTTAAACAGCATAATAAAATCATATCACGACCTTATCATATCAAATCCTATCCTCTCAATCTCACAAAAAAACCTGCGCCGCTATTTAAAAATTATATCTCATCATTTTTTGACCATCACATCTGGCATTGTGTACAGGGTTGGCGCAGTTGGTTGGGGGGGCAGTCTCTCAAGTGGGAGATGCCAGGTTCAAACCCCGGCGCTGGCAATGTATTCCACACTTTGCGATACAGACTTTTAGCCTAGTGCAAACTGTGCAGGAAAGTATTTGGGTTTGTGTATGCAAGTCCAGATCCTTTTTATAAAAAAAATATAATCTGGCAACTCTAGTAAGACTGTAGTGTAGAGAGTTTAGGTTTCTACTTTACCGACATGAAGCTTCATCAATAATTCCGTCACTGTGACTGAGGTCGCTGCATGATTTATGACTTAATTTCATTGTTTTATAATAAAATTATTATTATTATTCACTTTATTAACTGAGTATTAAAACACTATTATTTTTCTTATTGTGTTACTACACAATACAAACATCTTAAAAAATACAGTAAAAGTCTATTTATTAGGGACTAGGATCATAAATATGTGAACGTCAACGCGTGAAAGAAGAGGCGTAAGGGAGAGTGGCCCTCTGCAGTACCTATAGGTTTAACGAACCGGAGAGCGTTTATTTATTTCCACATTCATAAACGGCCGTATGGCCTTTAACATGTTACAAATATTACAATTATTACAATAGTTCAATTCATATCAAAGAAAAGGAAAAAAATACATGAAAATATTTGATATACACACTTAGTGGAATGGAATAAAAATTAATTAATTAGCAGGTAAGGTAGGTAGGTAAATTATGATGAATCGCGTAAGTGTGAGAGAAGCAAGGAGATTGTGTGTAGGGAATTAGAGATCAATCTGGCGTTCTGTTCTCTCCAACTAACCCTCAAACGATGCAGCTTGAGGATATAAATAGATAGATCGAACATCCATCCATTACAGTAAAGGGAAATTCTTCCTTTTTCCTAATTCCTCTTCGTTTTTCGTACTTACTTACCATGGAATTTCATACAAGTTTCACTGTAAAACTTTGGAAAATAGTGTATCTAGATGATTTACAACAGGTAGCGGTAACACATCATGACATCACAAAATATATATCATAGTTTTATATGCATATTTGCGTTTATGTTTTTAATTTTTAATGGATTTATTTAATAAAACAGTACTAAGCTATATAACTACAGAAGATAAAAATCTTACAAATCCAAAACTTTCCGGATAATCTTGATTCTAATAAAAGACGTCCACTGTAAATTGGTAACTACACAACATTATAGATATAAAAATGTTTTATACTATATGGAAACCTGTTTTATTTGTAAATACTATTGCATTCCTGTGGAGATTGTTGGTAGGAATGAAGACATATGAATACCTTCCTCTTGATTTATATTGTGTCTACCTACACATAATACCTAGGTAAAGTACCTACCTATTTATATAATCTTAGTTCAATTCAGACTGCTAAGAAGGTAATACGTACCTACCTAAGAATGTCCACAGTCAGTCAACATCCGGAATTTCCATAATCTGAATTGGATTGTTTGTCAAAATGTTCGACTAAAATTACGCAAAACAAAGTAATTTTAGTTGAACTTTTTTACAAACTTTGTTCACATCATTAAGAAAAAATTAAATTAAGTAACTAAAAATAAAGAAAATGGGACATGTCAATACATGTATCAGACAAGACAGCAATTTATTGAACACAGATCTTAATGATCAACCATGCAATCGATGGTGGATAAAATTATTTCAACCATCTGCCCTAACCGTGTGCCCTGTGGTATGTCAAAAAAATCTGAGAGACAAAATCACTGCATGAATTTCGTTTGTTCATTCTGTCATGAAACAAATGAATGTCTACCGAATGAATAAAACAAATGAAATGAGTAAGTAAGGATATAAAGAAAAACAAGAGACAATCGCACATATGGAGCAGACACATTATATTTGACCCAATTAGTTATTATTATTATAGCGAAACAAATGAATACATATTTCATAGAAATGATTTATTTTGAAAATGAAAGTGTCACATTCTTTTGTCTTCCTAGTTCCTTTGTTTAGAGACAGTACTACAGTAGCGAACGGCTGTAGACCTTATGCGGCCGTAATCCTCCTAATTGTTTTATTGCATCGACCATATAAAAAGGTTATCTTAATCCTATAGACCACATGCGGCCGGTTTGCTTAGGTAAAACTAATAATAATAGTTATAATATTTGTAGTACAGTAGAACACCACTAACTTGGACAGAAAATGTATGGGTTACCTATGCCAATTTTATATATTGTAATCTCGATATTTTTGACCGTCGGTACTTGGTGGAAGTTATTTATGAGTATTATTTTATTATCACATAATTTAGTAATAAACTAGTCATAATCTAGTTGTTTTGATTAATTAACAGTTCATCAATAAATATGTACTTACCTATGCATGAGAATCTGAATCATTCCTTATTATTATTTACTTGATGATATGATAGAAATATGTACAACATACAATGTGGAAGACATAGGTTCAACAATATTATAAGTATGTAAGTATGCTCTGCCGAACAGATCGGGCCAAGTTGGTAGGTTTTTACTGTATCTGAGGTAAGAAACTACAGTTTGTATAGACTGTCTGCCTGCTCTGACCGGCAGGTAAAATCTATAGGATTAGAGACCCTTGAACCAGCCGGCCGCATAAGGTACATGCAATAAAACGATTAGGGGGATTACGGCCGCATAAGGTCTACAGCCTAGCGAACATGCAAATTTTTTGCGCACTTCAATTCACTTATTGTTGATGTAATTTTTTTCTAGTGCCGTTTTGTATTGTCTTATTATTTTCGCCTAAGATTTATTGTCCGACCCATCAACCACCACCCACAGATGAAGTTGCTTCCGAATTCGTTTTTGACGTTTATTTGTGTGTCTTTTGTTTTCGTTGCACAATATTCCTAATTCTAATTTTCAAAATTCGAACGATTTCAAAAATATAGTTTGTTTGGTGAAAGTTGACCTGTGATTGTTAAAAATTACTAGCCATTTTAATACAGTTTGTCCAAGAAGTCTACACTTTGTCTCAGATTATTCGAGAGCTATAATTTTTTTCAGGCAAGATGGTCTGACGATGTGAGGCGAATTTCAGGAAACAAGCGGATGCAGCATCATTCCCAGGATAGGGATCTGTGGAAAGTCAAAGGAGAGGTCCCAGCATTGGGATTAAAACGGCTTAGAAAGAAGAAGAAGAATTTGTTTGCTGGCAACCATGACATTTCTATTGAAATTCTACAAATGTTGCACTATAATGGATACCAAAAAGTTACATCCGGGGCTATAACCGAAAACATCTCTCAATTGACAAGAGCGTATTTTGGTAAACTTTTTATTTAGGCAAATATCTACTTAGAATATCACATTTAACTTCTGAACAACCACAATTGCAAGCATGTGGTTTTAAAATTAGACTAATTTTTTCTTTAATCGTAATAAGTATTTGATTTTTTAGTAGCCAATTTTTTAGGCAGGATTCTGTTCTATCGTTACTTTAAATATGTAGTCTGGGAGTTCTCCCGTATAAAACTGATTCGTGGACATAGGCGATTTAGTATACCTACGCAAACTTATTCAAACATAGGTCTAAGACTGCCAGGAAGACCACCAAAAAGAAGGAGAGATAGCTGGTCTTCGACATCCAAGAAGGAGCACCAAACGCCGATACAAACAGATCCCAGATCTAACATAAGCGGAATAAGAAGAAGCAAAGTTATTAAAATATTTGGTAATGATTAGATTATTATTATTATCATAGGTCACACGTGGCTATACCAACTATACATTTTAAACTTCTTAAAATATTCAAATTCAATTATTCCATTGTTCTTATTTCAAAACAAAATAATACAACATTTGAAAAAAATATGGAACAATACGATTCTATAACCAAATTAGGCCACTATTTCTAACTACAGTCGCCACCTAGGGAGCTACTTACTGGCTACTTTCAATTTCAATGCTTTTCATGTTTTTTTTGAGCCACTTTTGACTAGGTATAGAAAAAATTGTGAAAAGATGCAGATTTTTTTTCTCGATTTTGACTTTGCATTTTGTATTAAGTAAGTGCAGTGTAAGGACGTTTAAAATTATGTGATTTTTGGTGTTTTTTTGTGTTGTTTTTTTATTTATTAATTTATTAAGTGAATAATCAAAGTTAGGGAAGTGTGATGATCTTCTGTCCTCTCTGACTACCCCGCAAGGGACACGGGATGAGAGAATAGAATAGAAAATACCTATTTATTTATTTGTTTATTTACACTTTTGGTGAACAAGATACAGAGACACGTATAAATTTCAAAGTTTATAAATCACAACATTTGTTCACTAGGGCGAACTTATCCTCTGCCAGTTATCCTAAAAAAAAATAACTTTGAATTACTTATAAATAAATAAATAAATAAAACTTTATTGACCATTAAATATATGTAACAACAAAAACAAAACAAGATAATACAGTGTGCCAAAAGGCGGACTTATTGCAAAAGCAATTTACATACATGTGTTTGAATGAAATAAAAATAATACCTAGTTTATCGCGCAAAAGTCCAAAATATAGTTCACTAGGGCGATTTCTTACTGATTTGAAATTTGTTTTGAAAGTGGACCTTACGTACAGTGACGCGCCCGGAGTTTTCAAGTCAGGTGAGCCGACAACTTTGTAAATTTTGTATTATGAATATTTTTGTGAATTTTAACAATACATAGCATACGCTAATGATATCGTTAGAAATTAAAAAATAGGTAGGTTTTTAATTAATGAAGTAATGAATCTATACAGGCGATTTTTTACATGTTGGTATTAAAAAAAATGAATCTAGGCTTGTGTACTTATACCTACAGTATACAATATAAACCCAAATATTTTTCTAAACGCTTCACAGTAAACTATACTAAGCTTGTGTCGTGAAGGGTATAGTCAGCAATGAGATTCGAACCCGGTACCTCTAGAATGGGAGACCGCGCTTCATCCAACCGTGCCAACGATTTCCTATACCTACTTGGTTTTATAAGTTTGAACATCTTCATTTCTCTATAATGTAATATACATAGGTTAGGTCAGGTATTCAAAATTGGGCCCCAGTTAGGAGATAAACCCACACCTTTTAAAAAAGAAAGAATTTTTACCTCACAAACCAAACAAGGTTTTTTTTTAACCTTTTTTGTCCCAAACTAAAAAAAAGCAACTCCCCCATACAAAATTTTTATAACCTTTGCGTTCATACACAGGCAACCATCTTTCTTTGTTCATTTTTTTTATAAACATCCTCAACAGAAAAGATAATGTTACATCAAAACCGGTGCCTTTTTAAAAATATAATAATGTTGTAAAAAAAATAAGGAACGCGCGTCATTTGTTCTCAACCGGCCAATGGGAGAGCCGCATCTCGCGAGAGGTGAAGCGTGTATGTTTAAAAAACGAACAATGGCCGACAGAGGTGTCCCTAGTGTTGTAAAACAAGTTTGTTGTATCGAGAGGGGAGAATGTTTATTGCTTTTTAATAGACCAATCCACGCTTGTGTAATTTTATACCTAATACTAATATTAAAGGAAATATGTTGCGATTGCGACAAAATACGTGATTTTGCAAGTAGTTAATCTCAACAGATGTACGGCAAAGGATGGACTTTCCATCAGGCTGATGACTGATCGTAGACTGGCTTAATGTGATCACTTTACAATTAAGTAACATTTACCAATTCCAGTCCATCCATTTGCCGTGATTTTGCATTTTTAAAAATTTGGTTTAGTTATTTTGTAGATAAAGTCAAAATAATCGGTCGAGCCAAATGATTTTTGTATGGCCGCGTTTTCTTGCACTTTTTCTTTCACCCATGTATAATTTATTTTCTATTGTGCTTCAATTTGTTCACATTCATTCTGGTTACAATATCCGTCTCAAATCAGTCATCTCTCTGATCACTTCATTTTTATCCATAGGAAATGCTTTTTCTAAAAAAATAATAATACCTATAATAATATCCTCATTGCGAAAACGGGATATTTAGAAGTTTTTGGCCCTGGAAAATAATTTGTTTTAACAATGAATTCAACTCAAGAATTGCTCTTATAAAATAAATAAATAAAATAAAATAATCTTTATTGTACAGAAACATACAAAGGGCGGGCTTATTGCCAAATGGAAATTTCTGCCAGCCAACCCATGACAGAAACCAAAATGAGACATAACTGCTCTTCTTTCCTGATATTTATTTATTCTTAAAGTGAACAAAGTATATACATATAAAAAATGGACATAGTACAGATTATAAAGCATTGTTCACTAGGGCAAACTTATAGCAGAACTGTTATTTCTTCCAGTTAACCAGTGAGTTCTTTCTTCCAGTTTAGAAGAAGCTCATTCCTGCCAGAAGCCTCCGCCGAGCTGAAGGCTCTTCCTTGGTACTTAAGTTTGTTTTTAATGTTTGGTTCTATATCAGCTTATTGCCAACATCCGTCCGTGATCTGAGAGTGTTTTGCACGTATCATCATCATCTTTGGTGCTACATCCCGGGGTGGGACTTGGCCTCCACAAGGAGCTTTCGCCACTCTGCCCTATTGGCAGCCACGCTCCTCCAGTTGACTGTGCCCAGTGCGTTGAGGTCCCTTTCAACACAGTCCATCCACCTCAACTTGGGTCTTCCTCTTCTACGTCTTCCCTCTGGTCTAAAATTGAGCCTCCTCTTAGGTGGTAGGAGTGCTTCAAGTGGACGTAATATTCAACTAAAAAAATAAAAAGGGTTAACGGAACATATAACGTTTTTAATCCTGGCATCGCCTCTGTTAATGAGCATTGTATTCTCGTGGTGTGTTTTTCCTTTTAATGTTGTTTTTTGTACACACCATAATGTTACCTACATAATAATGACGTATAGAATAGTGTATACATTCACTACACATGAGTATACACACATAATGTATACATTTAATTGTGATGATTTCAAATTACCTCCATCTCCCGAATTACCCGCCGGCTAGAGCGAGTTTTTGCGTCAGGTAATTATTTATACCGGTGCTAAAAAGGTTAAGATGTTTTTCATGAGGAAATTATTGTTCTACGTTCTTCCTCTACCCGCGATAAATGGGTTGAAAGAAATGTATGTTTTTATACATATAGCAACTGTCTATGACTTGTCTATCTATCTGTACCCTCACGCCACGTGTCTTGCATGGTAGACAGAGAGGACACAGCGTTATACAGCGCTATACTTACACACACTCCTAGCCTCCGACACACTCATTCACGCAGTCATACACGCTCTCCGATTCCTTTTGATCAAAACGCGCCCATCCTTGAGGATCTGGTCGTCATGACCGGACCAGGCTAGTCTCGGATGGCCGCATTTTCTCACACCTCTTCGTTCGCTCAAATATATCTTTTTTGTCATCATGTCATCCTTCATTCTTTCAACATGCCCAAACCATCTTAGTTTATTCACTTTCATTCTAGTTGCATCACCAGTCTTGCAGTCACTCATTTCCCTAATAATCTCATTCCTTATTTGCATGTTTATGGTGTATAGATAAATTGGGAAACCACTAACAATTAAACTAACAATATTATCTTTGTTCTAACACTGTGACATTCAGAATGGGTGGCGAACATAATATCTAAAAAAAAAAGTGGAATTATTATGGGAGTTTTACGAACTCATCAATAAAAAGATAGGTTAATTTGGAAACCACTAACTATTGATTTTTATTCACGATCTTTTTGTAAAAATTGACGACCCAACAGTACGTACCTCGTCAGCACTCAGATTTGAACCCAGAATCTCCTACTTTAAAGGCCGCTGTTAAATTTAGTAATGAACCTTGTTATAAAAATAATAAAAACAAAACCTTGGTAAATTATGATTAAAAAAATAAATAAATAAATAAATAAAAACTTTATTGCACATAAATATTCACACAAAGGGCGGATTTATCGCCTATTGGCGATTTCTGCCAATCAACTCAAAAAAACCGCTATTTTTTGAGGGATCGTAACTCAGTAACTATTTAAGTCCAATAATCAGTTTATAGTTCATTCTGTGGCAAATTTACTGTAAATAAAAATTTGAGAAACACTAACGATTGATTTTTTCCCGATTTTTTTAGTAAAAATCCACGACCCAACAGTAGTTCCTAGTACATCGTCAGCACTCAGATTCGATCCCAGAATCTCCTGCTTTAAAGCCCACTCTCTATTCAACTGCGCCAACCATGTAGTTGTATAGGTATACGTACCTAATACCTATATTGTGTAGGTATTTTCACCATATTTTTTATGTCCGACTATTTATTATCATTCCATTTTGCGAAAGCGACAATGGTTGGTGCTTTTTAATTTAATATTTTAAAGAATATTAATGGGAGAGAATAAATAATATTATTTTATTATTACATCTACTAAATATTCACCCGAAAAAACTAGTCTCTCAAATTGGGCGCTGCTGCCATCAAACGAAATATTTTTGCACGCTTTTATTTACTAGTAACTTGGCGTTGTTGCTACTCTTTAGGTGAGGAATAGCGGAGATAGGAGCCACTCATCATTATTTTTTACTCAAAATTTGTGCTAAGTGGCTCCTATCTCCGCTATTCCTCACCTAAAAAGTTGGCGAGATCCAGCATAAATCTACCAATCAAATTTTAACTCATTTACAGACTAGTTAGAGTTCTGAAACTTTCAACAATTGTGTAAACTAGATGACATTACGATTCTGTACCACATTGGATAAGCTTTCTCCAAAAACAAAAAAAAAATCAAAGCCTTTGAGAGGATCCAGGGATTAGTTGGGTCATGACCCCATGTGTGGTATTGCATGAAATGGCGTTGGAAAATAAATTCAGATCGAAAGTCAGGTTTTGTCCAGCTCAATGTTACAAAAATTATACAAGCAAATCATCGATTTTTTCAAAATTTGATTCCATTATTGAAAAAGGCGAATTTCTCTTCCCTTTGCCAGTCAAAATACATACTTAGAACAAGAATAGATACCTACTTGCTTACATAAGACGTCCTTATAGCGTATCACAAAATAAAGGTTCCCGAAGTAAATATATTTTTTTACACATTTTCAATTTTTAGTTCATATTTTCACCACCGAAGGGCATGTTTTTTTGGCTTTACTAGTACTTGTATCTACCAATGGAATATTACAGTATTATTATTTGCTAACTTCACGTCATTTATAATGTAGGTTGGTAGCCATGTAGTACCTACCTAATATTTTAATATATTATTGTGATTTATTATAGGTGGAAAAATCGTAACAAATATTTGTTTTTGATTAAATGTCATACATGAAACAACCCATTGGATGTAGGTATATTCCTTTAGGGTATTTTCACAATAATCTAGATATATGTAAGTATTAAAATAATAAATGTTACAAAAAAATACAGGTATAAAAAAACTAATATCTATTGAAAGTGGTTCACTGGGGCGAGCTAATTGCGATATCTTTATCTCTTCCAACTAACCCATGAAAAAATGTAAAGGAAAATCAAAATTATACAGTATTGGGGTTAACTGACAGAGATCGCAGCACTGTGATAAGCTCGCCCTAGTGAACATGTGTATGTGTGTGTGTGTGTGTGTGTGTGTCGTTTGATAATGCACAATGGCACACCTGTCGCCGGTTATCACACGCTGTTAGAAATGGCGCGAAAGCATAAAAAATCATTCATCAAACGCGTTTATATGGAACAGAACATTATTCAAATTTAAATATTTGTACATGATCCAATAGAACAATATGTCAAAACGTTTGAATTCAGAATAGAGAATGTTTCACGCGATTTACAAATCAATTCAATCATATTAAACTCGATGTATTATTGTGTCACTCTGACAGCTGAGGGATAATACAAACGGTGCAGAGATCAAACAACACTTGTCGCGAGAGTAATAAATCGACACCTAGGAATAGAATCTGGACACAATGGTGACGTGATGAAACAAAATCACATACAACTGAAAATAATGGACGCGATCTATATCACCTGGTGGATGAATTTGGAACTAAATTTCACAGAGATATTGCGTCTAGTAAGTGGAAATGTGCGAAATTAAAATTCGAACTTTATAGAGGTAAGAACCTACCAGTGGCGAAGGGTGGATTTATACAGAAGGGAAGCCGGGGCTAACATTTCTTATGGGATTACGTCAGATTAAACACTATTATACCCATATTTTTTTCCAAAAGGTAACTCGATGGGAATCGTGTTCTTAGGACCCTTCGCCACTGGAACCTACATACACCTACTGCCCTCCTACCAGCAGGATTAGAACGCTGCAAAGAAAGCAGAATCATCTGATAATTTGTGTACAGGTACGAGTGCGTGATATTAAAAAATATAATGCACAATAATGTTGTCTTTAGTGGGTGTAAAAGGTGTTATTTAACACTATTATAATAATTAAGATCAATTTTTGACAGTTAGTGTAATGGGAGATATAAAAATCTGTCATGTTTCGCTTATAAATTGGCGTCATGTGGAATTTGTAATATTGAAACAATCGAATTGCTTCATATCTGTCAAATCTAACAATAAAAATTTTCAAACTACAAAAATTTGTAGCGTTGACCGTTTGAGTCAAAATTGATTGGTTGAGCTATATTATTTCAAAATGTTTGAATGACATGAGGAGGTTAAGTATCCGAATCGTATGGTTACTACTAGTGCCACTGCGGATGATCGATGCACTAAAATACTGTACCAACCTAATAATAAAACAGCATAAATAAATGACTACGCGTAAAACAATCTATCTAGTACTACTTAGAAGAATGCACTGCAGTTTATAATAAGAATGGATTCAAAATTAGATTCAATATAAAAGAACGAGCTGCATTTGTTTTAGTGATGCTCTTTTGTTTTACATGGAATCTTTTTACATAAATACGCTTTTTTTTTAAATCTTTTTATCATATACTTAATGTAATAATTCTTAACTCTTCTTTCATTGCTTCCTTCATTTTTTTTTCCATTCTTCCTCTTCTCATGCTTCCTCCTTCCAACCATAAATATTTTAAAGATATAAGATATAGGTATTAAATATGTAATGTAATCTAATTGTTTTGCGTGTGTGTTAATTGTGAACGGATGTTATTGGTCTTGCGTATTGTATATTTTTGTTCTAACGTACCTGTCAATATTGGGTTGACTGCAAGATATTGCTTTTTCAATAAGTCCACCTTTTGGCGCACTACCATTGTCTTGTTTTTGTAACTGTGCATATTTTTCTTTAGCCAATTCATTTATTTATTTTAATATTTGTTTTTGTGACTGTATCTGTTCCATGTGCACAAATAAAATGAATATGTATGCATTATGGATGCATGTTTCGGACCACACTGATGACCACACAATAAAATCAATTAGTTAAATTGACCAAAAGTCTAATAAAAATCAATGAAAACATCTCCGCCTCTTCAATTCATAGAAACCATTCATCAATCTAGTCGTGAGGAGAAAATTTTTATTGGGTGCATTAGTCTAGTCATCTTAATTGTTAAGAATGTCTAATTGTCTATCAATAATGGCTGATGGCCTATCGGTTAGAATCATCGTTAGTCTAATGTCTATATTATCACCGGGCGATTTAAACTAAAGACTGATCATTATTTTGTTAGGTGGGTCTGTCATTTGATGAACCGAATCGAAAATATTGGTTTTGGTTCATTTTCTGGTGAAAACCGAAACACCAATTGATCTTCTTGTTCTTCTCGGAGCTGCTCCTGGGACACAGATGTCCAACTATCTCGCCATCTTTTATGTAGACTTCCTGGGAGTCTGGTACTTGACGGCAGCTCGTTCGCTGCTACGCTCACCACTCTCTTAGAACAGGCTCTCTCCACGTGATCTCCCAGTAGCGTCTTCTAGATCTTCCCCATCAGGGAATAAAAATAAGTAATGGTAAAAAACTTTTTGTGAGCTACGCTTATATTTTTCCATATTTATTTACTTAACGTGTCCGCTCTAATATGCGGTGACGGAAACCCCCTTGTCGCTCCCCCAAATCAGGTCTCTAGGGATGCAGTATTCTCCCATCAGTAAAAATTACAAAAATTTAAGTAACTTAAATTTACCAATTGAAATGTATTTATGATGAAACAGTAGGTACAAAAATTTTAAACTGTCACTTAAAGCAAATATTTAAGGGGATTTTAAGTCGAAAATGTAGACAGAGACAACGTTACAGATGATATTGAATAAAAGCGTGGTAAAGATTATTGTAATTCGTCAAAATCGCCACTAATTTCGATCATCATTACAGAAAAAAAAATGTTCCAGAAATGGTGCTGTGGTCAGCACTCATTAGATCCACCTTTGCTCCCGGAAAGCCACAACCTCTCCTGCGTCATCGTCCAAGGGGGAGCGATCTGCGAGACTCTCCCACGTGCACGGCCCAGGAGTCATTGGAGCCACTACTTTAAAAAGACTCGATAGGGCACGAGGACTTCAGAAAAAAATCTGTTTCATTGCAACTGTACGTCAAATTGAATTTGAACAATTCGCTTTTGATCTGGCATAGGGCAATGGTATATTTTTATATTTGAAAGCTATGTGAGTTATTTGAATTGGCAACAAATTTACAAGTGCTGTTGTTTCTTGGGATCGTCTTTAAGCAATGCAGTTGGTATGCCGATTGTAAATGCCTTTTGATTGTTTGCAACATCGGTCTGACAATCCTAGAGTTCTTTGGCAATGATTGATGTCTGTCGTCTCTTGCACGTAGCGACATTGTTTGCTGATTGAAATAGCATAATTGGAGTTCTTTGCTATTTATAATTGATACTCGCGTATACACAACAACTTGTCCATTATTAAATTCATGATATATAGATTCTTTTTCTTCAGCCTTTCCCTCTTCACTCCAGGATGTAGGCCTCTTCCATTTCCTTACACTCATCTCTGTACTTTTCCCTTCGAAGTCAGGTTGTACTATCTCGTCAGATTAGCTTTTGGGAGGTCTTTTGATATCCAACGTTTTGTTCGCCTGTTACTCTTTTCTCAAAGTGTCCAACTTACAATTCAATCATCATCAGCCCTTGTCAGTCCACTGTTGGATATATGCCTCCCTATTGTAGTTGGTTATCAGTGTGATATCTATTCTGTGTGCTGGTGGTAGATGGATACAGTTTGCCCAAGACAGGAAGCTGTGGAGGACCAAATGGGAGGCCTATGTCCACTAATGGACCTTAGTGGCTGCAGAAGAAGAAGAAGTTGGTTGTAGTTCTTCTTTACTTCTCACACGTTTTGATTCGAATGCTGGGCGTAGGCCTTCTCTTTGACTTTCCACAGATTCCAATCCTGGGCATGCTGCATCCATCTGTTTCCTGCGATTCATCTCACATCGTCAGACCATCTCTCCTGAGGTCTTCCTACGCTCTCTCTGCTCATTCTAGGTTGCCATTCGATAATCTTTTTGGTCCATCTAGAATCGGTGCCTCAGCTCTTTTCGTGTCCCGCGGTCTCCATTTCAGGACTCCCTGCTCTTTTGCCTTTGCCTTTTGCCCATTCCCTGCTTAGCAACATGTCCTGCCACCTTCCTGATGTCATCAGACTCTCACTCGGACGTATGTACACATATACACAGAATAAATATGATTATAATAATATACATAGATTATCTGTGAATATTAATGATATATCATTATGAACGGTTTATTTATTAACATTATTTATTTATTCAACACAAGTGTATAATTATTATACACAATTATAGTAATGAATTATTTTTGGCTTCCATTCTATGAAAAGCGAATCACGGTCGACCTAGTATAACCAAAATATAATTGAACTTCTTTTGAACTTGAAATTAAATTGGGTATAAAAATTTGAAATCGAAAGTTATGTTGATTGATATATTATTATACTTATTATGTAAATAAACTTGCATATAAATATGTATATAGTTTTCAATTAGGTATTGATATTAATATGATATATATATTAATATAATACATACATACATAGATAAATTTACTCTCACAAAAGGAGTCAGACAGGGTTGTTTTATGTCGCCTTGATTTTTTCAAACTGTCGACTGCTACTTATTTTAATAATACTTAAGCGCCATATTTTTAATTTTTTTCAACAAGTTGCACTGTTTGAGTTGAGTTTGAGTTGGTTGGTAACCTGGTTGATAACGCGCTCGACCCAGTGGGCGCGGTTCAATCCCCGACTTAGTCCACTTCACAACACAAGCTTTTCAAGCTTACTGTGAAGTGTACAAAGATGTATTTGGGCTTATTTCGATAAACCCAGTTTCATTAAAAAAAAAGTGTACAAGGATCTTACAGATTTTTACCTACCAGTAGGGAAGCCGAGACTAACATATTTCTATTGCAACATGTCAGATTAGACATTATTATATCTGAGACTTATTTCATCATTTTGAATCAAAAGGAAACTCGATAGGAATCGTTACTCTTATGTATCTTTGCGCCTGGTACCTACTACTAGTTCGCCCTCTAATATACTACAAAATATACCAATGGATCCAAGTTTGGGTCGCGACCCATTGATTACGATTCCTGCCTCAAACGCTAATGACAGAATAGCGTTTCTGTTCACGCATGTAGTAGGTACCTAGGTAGTGACGGCAGCAATGAGTGCGTGTACCTAATGGAAAGAAGTTAGGTAGGTACTGGATATAATAAGTCTGTTTATAATGATGATGATCAGATGAAGATTGGTCGATATTTGAAGATAATTGGGGAGCGCTGCGCCACAGTCATGAATCGACTGCGGGAGAATGATGAACTAAAAAATATTTTTTTCACTTATATATTGTTGATTCACAACTAATTAGGTACCAGTGGCAAAGAGTGGATTTCTGTAAGAAGGAAGCCGGGGCTAACATTTTTTCATGCATTACACCTTCTTATTATTTTGTACAAAAGGTAACTCGATGGGAATCGTGTTCTTATGTATCTTCGCGCCTGTATGTTAAGTACTCAGATATGAGTACTGATTGATTGCTTGGAAAAACCTTTTTTAGTGTTTCGACACAATTTATGGTAAACAGCGACAAGTGTGTGACCGTGGGTGGATTAGATCTGGGTTAATCAAAATGAACTCAAATCTCGTCTTTGTATACCTATAGTACCTACACTTTACCAGTAAACTAGAAAAGCTTGTGTCGTGATGTGGAGTAAGTTGAAACGAATAACGTTCGCCCTCCCGATTGACGACAAGTTAGTTCGTTCTTGACCATAGAAGACTTTTTTTTTGTGTAGGTACACAAACCCAAATATTTTCTTGCGCACTGAACAGCAAGCTAAAAACTTGTGTCGTTAATTGCAGAATACATCGTCAGCACTTAAATTTGAACCAAGACTTCCAAATTGAAAGTCCACACTACAACCAACTGCGCCAGCAATGTATCTTACTTTCCTGCCAAATTCGAATTCATTTGTTGTTCCCATCATCAAGCATCTGAAAAACCGAATTTCGAATCCAATTTTGTTATTATCTGATAATTTTGTTTTGTTAATATATCTATAGAATGAAAATATGCATTAGAACCTATTGTAATCACCGGCCCAGTCACGCGAAACGCAGCTTATGTATTTGACCCATGACCGTTCCTATACTATCATGATCTTGTACACTTCGACCAATATTGGTCGACTAACCTGAAATGGCGCAAAATACATTTTTGACTCAATGACTCAGGAATGCATTTTTCAAGTCAAGGATGCCGGGTTCGAATCTCAGCGCCAATGGTGAATTATTCGCTAATAAGAATACCAATTAGGTTTGAACAAATTTTGAGATTTTGACTTTTAGCTGTTTCTTTCGTTGCTTTCTTCATTTTCCCTTCCATTCTTCCTCTTCTTTCCATACTTTATCCTTCGTAATGGATTTGTTTTTCGTGTGTTAATTGTGAACGAATGTTATTGGTCTTGTGTATTGTATATTTTTGTACTAATGTACCTGTCAATATTTGTTTTTGTGACTGTATCTGTTCCATGTGCCATTCCGTAAATAAATAAATAATCTACGAGTACAATTGACAAAAACACGATACTAAATAAAATATAGTAAAAAAATAATTAAAAACAAGATTTTATGACTTCACATCCTAAATCCGTTTTTTTCAAATGGAAAAATTTCATTTCACATCACAATTTCAAAAAAAATTTTCAAATTTCAAATTTCCAAATGGTAGCAATAATTTCCATCACTTGTTTTTACATATATACACAAGCCCAGATCCTTTTTTAGAAATTCGAGCCCAAATTTTCCTCTCACTCGAAAGGCGATACTTTAACCAACTGGTGCACAACAATAACTTGAAAATCATGAATAATACAAACGCATAATGTATGTAAATTTACAGTCTTAACAATACATATTATCTCAATGAACTCTGAGGCCCAAAATTTCAATTCTGTTTAAGCGGCCCGTAAACTCTAATTTTGCGTTATCTAGAGCTTATGTTAAATTTACGAGAATATCAATGTCCGTTTATCCTAAATCTAACCCGTAAATCTAAACGTACCCCGGGGGTTGGTTTAAACCTCAGATCTGCCGCTTAGCTCAAGTTACATTATTCCCCACCAGGCGGCGCCACGTGTTCAGAAAAGGCCAGAGCTATCTAGTTAGAAGAAGGCAACATAATTGCTATTGATAAAAACACAACATGTGACAACATGGCTTCGTACGTGATATCGGTCGTGTTGTGTATTCCGTGTTTATTTTTGTTAATGTTTTGTGTCACCGTATTGTGCTTTGAATATTTGACCACTAAAATAATGTTTACTTGTTTTGACCACTGTTTTTTGTGCTAGATAGTTTATAATTATAATTATTATCAAATTACGTTGACGTAATTGTCGTGATAGTTTTCTGTATTACTTTACTGTAATGCGTCTTTCGTATCACTTTATTGTGAGTATTATAACATAATATATTCATTTTCAATAATCAAAGCACGGTTCGAGTGAACAAAACAGCAAAATAACACGAATATAACACGATAAAAATATCATGTGTCGGCAATGTTTATATTGTATGAAAATGACAGAAGTGATACTTAAATCCACGATCAAATTGCATACAAAAATAACAAGTATGGCTACCAACTTGACCATATCTAACACTTATCTAAGCTGTAGTCTATAATGAATTGAAATTCTCATGTTCGAGCAAAGCGGCATTTTACACCAAGCTGCGATTTGTAAAACTCCAGGATTTGTCGTTATATGAAATTTCGAGCCTGAATGGTCTGAATTTAAACTCAAGGACACATCCACATGTTCACAAGACGGAGATCTTATTGTGTTACATTATTGGGTAAGTAAGTGCCTACTTATATTTTGTTTTGACAGAAAGCTATGCTGTCGATTTTTGAATATGAATACTTTGAACATATTTCATGCAAGCATTTTTGTAAGTCAGCTTTGCACTGGTAAATATTTTTTTTATTTTTGTCTGTAGTGTACAGAGAACTAGCTGTAACTTGCACGCCTACGGCTGAAACTTTAACTTCACCCCTTACTCTCAAAGTGGCCCTCTCTCTTCGGTCGTATTCCTCGTTGCTGAGGGTCTCGACCCCCAAACACCCGTCGCCGGACAATCTGTCGCCACGCGGTTCTGTTCCCCGCAAGTTGCATGGCCCTGTAGATGGAAGGGGCCACAGTTTGCACCACCTGATCGGTCCATCTCATAGGTGAGCGTCCTCTTGGTCTTCGTCCCGGTGTTTTCCCTATTATATTCCCGGATTTACAGTTTTCATAGGAGTAGCCCCTGACATTTTCGCTGCCCCCCCTCCCCCCCCCCCTCGTGGATGAATTTTTTGATGCATTTATCATTTTAGCGCTCTAATTTTTATAACCCAATTAAAAATGCATCTAAGAAATTCCCCAAGAAAAGTTATAAACACTGGCCTTGGCTAAGAAAAAATCGTCGACGGGTGGGGAGGATATTGCGTGTAGCATTGTGGATATCTGCATAATGGTCCAGGGAATGCTCTCAGAGGACAGTCTTCGACAATGTGCTTGATGGATTGCACTGGCTCTCCGCAGTCACAGGCAGGAGAATCTCGCATGTGCCATCTGTGGAGCATTTGAACACATTTCCATGCTTCGTGCGGATTCGATCAAAAATCGTTCTATTTTCGCTTCAACGTTTTCAAATTTTGTATAAGAATGTTAGCGCGAAATAAGAATAACGTAAGCGTCAATGTGAATTATACCTTTTTAGGAAGAGCATGGGAACAAATTAAAATATCTAAATCAGCCAATTTGTTAAGATTATATTTACCAGTATTTTGGCTAAATTATACTTTTATATCTGAAAAACTGAACGGAAAATCCTCAGATCCCGTAAATTTCAGGGGCACTTTCGGAATATTTTTTTATTCAAGGAATTTCCAAATACTATAATTTTAAAGCGGCCAATCTGTAGTCCATGCTTTCACCTATCACTGTCTTCAGTTTCATGATGATTCTCTCAGTATTGGCTGAGAACAATACAGGGCGCCGAAGCCGGATGACAGCATATAGGACCTTTATGTTACCCACGTAATGTTTATCATACAGGGTACATGGTTTGAAGATGGACAAACTAACAATATGCTAGCAATAGAATATTAACACAATATTATTAGGCAGACACACATCAATACAGTATAACGCAGTATTGTTAACTCCAGTAAGGTATCGATTGATTTATGTGAAAACGTTCAACATCATTAATTTTAATTTGTACCACTTTGTATACATAATACTGTCTAAATAAGAGGTATTCTTAGTATTATGTGTGCATACGTCGACGAGACACCCTGTATTAATTATATCTATAGGATGATTCTATGCACCGATACCAATACTTTCCTGCACACGTCAAAGTGGAAGATTCGAACCCGGTACCTCCAGATTAAAATGCCGCGCTCTAAACAACTTTCGCCGCCCTGTGTACATCGTGTTTCCCCTAGCTTAGCCTTCTGAACCACCATTTATGAAATTGTGTATATGCTTTTATTTCTACTGTTTTCGTTTCTTTTTTGTACTTACTCTTGTATGTATCTGTTAATAATTGTAAATATGTTTCCATCCTTGGACAAGGACACTGAAAAAATGTAAGTTAGGGGTGGGGTTTGTCGGGGGGCTCCCTTCTGACCAACCCTGAGCCCACCTCTTAAAAATATTTTGCCAGAGGACGCTAAATGCGCATGTGCTACCCGGGGGTGCGGAGGGCCTTAAGCCCGTTGGAGTCATTCAATGACTTACCAACTGTGCCAACTATGATATGTCAAAAAACTCAAAACCACAATTAAGGACTTTACACATAATGCAATATAACGGTTCGTTCATAAAGGTGTGAAGTTTTTTTTATTATTATCACAAGCTATCACTTTACTATATCGCTTACAATAATCTACCCACTATTTTGTATTATAATCATTAAGTAATATTGCCTTGCGGTATCATCCATAGATAATAAATAATCATATAAAGTAAATTTATCATTAATCATTCTATTTTTAAATTTTGAATTCGTCAGTCTATTGTTTCTCAACATTGAAGCGTTTTGTTTTGTGGTTCGGGAGAAGTACCCATATTTCGAAATTCTTGATCTCTTGGGTTTCTAGACTTTTTCTCTAAGACATAATAGGGGACTTGAAAAAATATCAAAAAAAGAGTGGGAGGCAATTCTACAATCTGGAAAACCCCACGGGGATGTTACCATTTTGACAGATAAATAAGATTTCGACATGTAGAAAATGACATGTCTTAACATTTAAAATGCAGAAAAGACTAATTTACATGATGTAATTTTTTACTTTGATTGGAAATGGCGATTTGCGAAAATCTCGCCATAACTCTGCTGAATGTTCTAATTATCTGATTTAATTTGTTTTCTGTTGTAACGAGCGAAAAAGATTTTTTTTAAATACATGGAAACAATTTACCTAATAGAATTTGGCTAGGATCGCTATTAGTAGAAATTATTCCAATCGCCTGCAGAATCATCATATCATCATCTTTTATAAAATAACGACATATGTAGTGATCTTCTTCTTCTTCTTCTTGCCTCTTCCCAGTTTATCTGGGGTCGGCCCTTCTGGTACGTAGTCGCCAGACCTTACGATCCTGTGCCATCCCACTAGTAAGCTGTTGGTCCCTAAGCTCCTTTTCGATATTTGTCCACCAGGTGGCTTGTGGACGTCCTCTGGATCTGGACTGTGATGGTATGTCCAGTGCGAGCTTTACCACGTGATCGTTGTTACGTCTGCTCACGTGACCGTACCATCGGAGTCTTGTTTCTTTTAATTTCTGTGTTAAGTGATCATCTTTTAATAAAATAACGACATAGTGAAACACTGATTGTCAGGTTGGATTTTGGTTAAGGTTCGATTCCAAATTAATAGTTTTTACATAGATACTTCCCATATTAATATCATTAACACCATCATGTACATTGTATAGTGAGTATGTCTAGAAACTGGAGAATAGAAGAACTCAAGCCGACATGATGTGCCTGTACAGAATTGTTAGGAGTTTGGTGGACTCACCAAAATTGCTCGGAAGTGTCAACTTCAACTGTCCGCCTCGAGCCACAAGGGCTCCCTACCTCTTTCGTTTGCCTCCCTGTCCTACGAACTATGTCCGTAATTCTTTTCTACAGAGGGGCTGTTCGGTTTTCGACTCGTTTTTCAGGAGCTTGGACATTTTCGCCATGGACCTAGAGGAGTTTAGAAGGGGTGTTGCGGCAGCATTGATGGGCCCAGTGGTCGCTGAGCGTTCTTGACCCATCTGTATGCTGTATTTGATATCTATTAATATTTTACCAAGCTTATATTTATCTATATCTATACCTGTGCATGTTCCAATCCTATTGTTAATTTATTTATTTGTACTATTTGATTAGTTAATTTATTTGTTTATTTATCTACATGCACTCAAGTTCATTCATTATTTATTTATAACTACTTATTCACACTTATATTTGTCTTCGTCTTTGCATATTTATCCCATTACTTATTATATCTATTTAGATTCATTCATAATTTATTTGCAACTATTTATCCACATTGTACACTATGTTATACTGTTTTTATCTATTTTTGTGTTTGGATTTATATCCATTCATACTTCAATGTTTAAAGATGTCCATGTATGTTGTATATATATCTCAATCATATACATATCTATTTCTATTTTATTCGGATTCACTATTTATTATCTATCTTTGAGTATTAATATTATTGATTTTTGTGTTTGATTTTATGTCCATTAATACATCTAGTATCTAATTATATCCATATGTATCTCAATCCCAATTATTTATTTATGTATCTATTGAAATTAATTCAGATTTACTTTCTCTATTTATTCACACTTGCACATTGCTCTTGTATCTATTAGTGTTCAGATTCGTATTTTTTAGTTCATGCATACCTGCAGGTTTTCTTCTTTGTTTTTATTTTTTTTATTTTTTGTGTTTGTTATATTGTAGGTAAAATATGGAATCTTTGTTGGTCTGTTTATAAGTGATATGTTAATTTTATGTTATTTGTTGTTGTGACTGTTTGATTCCGTTAAGAAAATAAAATAAATAAAAAAAAATAAATAAATGTCAGTTGTGTTTATATGTGTCTCGTGTTTAGCATCGCCTATCACAATCTATTAGGGGGTATCATTAGCTAGTAATGCTAGCATATTATCAACTAGGAAATTAATTTGTGCTAATATTGTTAAGAGTCAAGTGTTGTGTGTGTTTTTAAAGGCTATTAAAGAAATCGTAAGACATTCCTATAAATTTGAAGATATAGTTATCTTTTTCAGTAAGAGAGAGGTAAATACCACTTAAATTTATGGGCATCTGTATTTTTATTTATCGGACTCAGTGTTTTTTCGTAGAATATTGCGTAGAAAATTCCTAAAAATAATCTGATTTCATTTCAGACACTTGAAAATTGCGACTGCTAGCTAGAATTTATGCAGGAGCCAATCGTGGTAATGTGCTATGCGCATTTCAATACAAGTCGTCATACATACTTTCTCAAAATTTGGTACTCGTTCACCCGCAGCCGAGCAAAAAAGTTATAGAAAAAGTCATGGAATATGCCTCTCAAAAAGAATTTAGTAAAATGACAGATATTTTATGTTTAGTTTGTTTTAAGCACCACAAGTTTATTTTTTTTAACAAACCGTAATTCTGCTATAACCATAGACAAGAGTTTCCGTGACTTTTCTATGATTTATTTGTTCGGTCGCAATAATGGGAGAGAACGCAGCCAAAACTTGAGTTTTTGGATCTCCGGTTTCACTCGGAGAATTCAATGCGTTCAGGCTAGTAAGTATCTACTTAAAATAATCGGAAAATAATATAATAGAAATATTATTTTAAGACATAGTAATATTATATTATTATCTGAACCTATTCATCTAATTATTTTCGCTTTTTGACACTCGCCTAAAATAAACCGGATGCAAACAATTTATCATTACGTAATGAACGAACCGCATTGTATGATTTTGTATGACAAGGTGTTGAAAATGAGTTTTTTTACTAATTCTACTAATAATTCGCTCCTCAACCTTCCTAAAGGGAACACAGAGAGGTCACAAAGCCTTGCCAGGGCAGTTTGGCGATAGTCTATCAATACTGGATTTCACTAACTTCTTAGGAGAGGAATAGCGGAGATAGGAGCCACACATTCGTGAACGGAGTTTGTGAACGCCTGCCAAGCGTTTGGAGCGTGCATTACAGTTGTACATTAAAATTATTGATTATACATGCAATATAATTTGGCATTCTGTCCTCTCTTCCAGTCCTACAAGGAAAACATTGAACGAAGAATTCCTACATACGAAATATATCTAAGATTTAGAATTTATCTGCATTGCACAGAAGGAAATACATTACATTACAGTTCCCTCAGCAGAGACGAGAGGAAGCCAAAGCCAACTCGTAAGCATCGGCACACCCATCCTGCTTCCTCCCCAAGGGAGTTCACATAATGCTACATTATGTGAACGAAATGTCTCTCGTCTATGTTGACGAAAAAATTGTAATTCCTAGATAGAAAAATATAATTAATTTTAATAATGCCAGCTGATGTGCCTACTTAGGTATATTACTATAAATTAAACAAAGCAGTCCTAGTCCTCAAAATACCCGGTCCTATTATCTCCCCCACAAATTCAATTAAAATGCCTATTGCCTATATTATCAATTTAATTTAATAACATTCTATCCAAGTCAATAACACGCACATATCGCTTTTTGAATATGGCCCCTTTTATGGGCCATTTTCGAGAAACTCCGTATCTGGAAACGCTCGGCCATCTGGCAACAGTGGCAACTCATAGCCATGATAGGGTGGCTTCATATATAAATAAATAAAAAGAATATACAAAAACAAGACAATGGTAGTGTGCCAAAAGACATTGCATCAACCTAATATAATGAAATTCATAATCTATTATGAAATATAAAGCATGGAGTGTGTGTAAGGATAGGGCCGTCTGGCGCACTGTCCTCTCTCCCTACCCTGCAAGGGACGCGGCACGAGGTTACAGATAGATAGGCATAATCTGAAATTGGATTGTTTGTAAAAAAAAGTTCGACTAAAATTACGTAAACTAAGTATGCCAAGGTGGCATTGTTACCCTGATTCTGAATTCAGAGAGAGATTTTGGTCGGAACTTTTTTTTACAAATAATCAATTTCAGACTATGAATTTCATAATGTGCCTAGGTATGAGGCCAGACTTAGCCTATTTTGTATTTATTTATTTACTTATTATTCAAGATTTACAAAATGTTATATTTACATGATATTTTGTCTAACCCTAAGGATTTCTGGCTTGTATTGGGTCTTGTATTTCGACTATGAATCTTCTTATTCTTTCTCAGCCGTTTAAATTCCAATGCTGGACATAGACCTTTCCTTTGACTTCCCACAGATCCCTATCCTGGGCATGCTGCTGCATCCACTAGTTTCTTGCGATTCGCCTCACATCGTCAGACCATCTTGCCTGAGGTCTTCCTACGCTCCTTTTTTTACTAAGAACGACTATGAATACCTACAATATTTTTTCTATATTATCAAAAAGAATCAATAAATTCTATAGGTAAGTACTACCTAAATTTATATAATACCTATGTCCTATACCTACCTACGGATACGTCTTATCTGTACTGAGGCTATGTGATAAATGAGGTATAATTTATCAACATTCGATTTTTGAAAATGTATTTTTTTTGTAATGTTTGTACAACAAGCCGATAGATGTCGTGTTTTTGTTAGGTACGTACCTTCGTCACTCGTAGGTACTTATTTTTGTTAAGAATATCAGTGATTAAAAGTAGGCATATTAAGAGTGTGCATACGGACATTTCAAAAAATTGTAAAAACGGGAGACCTTCTATCTCGACAACCGTTACTAAATATGTATTGGAACAAAATAGGGTAGATGCATTGAACCTTTATCTAGGGAATTACCGTAAAAGATTTTTTTATATCTTGTATAGTTTTCTCAAAAAATAATTTTAAAAACACCTCTGATCTTTTTTCCGAAAGACGGAAACTCGTTTCCCGAAAGTCGCGGAGTGAAAATTCTTTTTGGAATGATAATATGCATCAAAATCTAGGGAATAACCGTAAAAGTTTTTTGATAGACGCAAAACTAACCCCAAAAAATGGAAAAACTCTATTTTTATCATTTTTTCATGCGATTGTCACGAGATTTTGAACCTTAATGCCGTGGGAAATGTCTGTGACGTCATTTCTGGTGCCATGTCCTTAACATTTGAAAATAAACAGAAAGTTTTGAGACCTTATAGATCTCGACAAGCTTACTAAATACGCTTTGGAAAAAAATAGTATAGATACATTGAACCTTTATCTAGCGATGGAGCGTAAAAGAATTTTTATGTCGTGTATAGATTTCTCAAAAAAAAAAACAAATGTAAAACAGCTCTGATTTGTTTTCCAAAAGAATTCGAATCGAAACATTTTTCCCGAAAGACGCAAAGAAAAAATATTTTTGGTATTGATATAATATGCATTATAATAATGACCGTTAATTTTTTTTTTGAATGAAGCGTAATCATCCCCAAAAAGTGAAAAAATAGGTTATTTATTACATTTTATCTTACGATTGTTCATGTGCGGGAAATGTCCGTGACATCATAGTTGGGTCCCTAGCTTTAAGTCAGTATGTATTGTAAGTATTATAGATACATTCTTTTCACATCCTTCCACTCGCCTACGAGTGATCTCGAATAGAATAGGGGACTGATGATATTTTGAAATAATATGCTTTGGTTCCTGATGCATACCTTCATCCATCTTATCAATAACTGCGGCCCCATTTTCCCTGTTGATTGAAAATCGGATTTGTTTTGTGTCTTGCATGGCTTCAGGGGGTTTCAACTATTAAAACATCTTGAAAATTTTTTTTTTAAATGAGTCTGGGTTTATCAAAATAAACTCAAATACACCTTTGTACACTTCACAGTAAGCTTGAAAAGCTTGTGTCGTGAAGTGGAGTAGGTCGACATCGAGGAAAACGCACACTGTGGGTAATGGAAGAGGAGGCCTGGATGTCGGCCCTCGTTTCTTTGCTATACATCATGATAGGTCTGGAGGATGCATATGAAAATAATTGTACATATATTTCCATCCTTGGACAAGGACACTGAATGTAATTTAGGGGTGGGCTTGGTCGGGTGGCTCACTTCTGGCCCACCTCTTAAAAATATTTTGCCAAGAAATGCGGGTAAATAAGACGCTATATGCGCCTGTGTTATCCGGGGATGCGGAGGGCCTTAAGCCCGTGGGAGTCCTTCAATGTAGGTCTGGAGTCTCAAAGGACTCAAATATCTATGTAGTAGGTAGTAAAATTCAAGCAATTGGTTTTGAAATCAACACAAAGGGACATATAGATACATACTATAGAGCTAGGGTGGCCAACCCGCGGCCCGCCGAGGGTCTGAATGCGGCCCGCGAAGCCGTCTTACAATATTACCGTATGCATTGCCTGTTATAGAAAGACAATCAGATTCGTCACTTCACCCATTTTCCCTTAAAAATTTCGCCTGCGGCGCTATTTTGGGTAATCTTTTTAGTTAGAAAATGTTTTTCACACATTTTAACACAGAAATTTAATTAATAAAAACATTTAATCACAGAAAAAAATCGCCTGCGGCCCTACTTTACTTTTTTAGGTCATAACAATATTTTAATTTCTGTTGCCAACCCACCCCCCCCCCCCCCTTCAGAGACGACCCCATGCCTTATTTTTTTGTTTAAAAAAATTGGTTGTGTGGCCCGGTAAGCCATCTCATTTTTAGAATCTGGCCCGGCTGCTGAAAAAGGTTGGCCACCCTTGCTATAGAGGCTTCGTTATCACACCCCTGTTTGTTTGATGGATAAACTTTTGGGAGCTATGAAATATGAGTGGTGTCAACTGAGAGAGTATAGAGCTGAGGAGGTACCTACTACCTACACAGTTCCTTATATCGCAGTATTGACACCATGATATTGTCGTAATATTATACCTACCTACTAGTAGCCCTACTGCAGTTCGCACTAATAGAGTAGGTATTACTACAGTGGCTTGCCATATTATTAGACTTACTGGAATATTAACACAAATCTTTTGAGAACATGCGTCTGTATATTTACCAAATGTGGTGGAATAATAACTTTTTTCACTCTGGCAATATTTATCAACATATTATTACTAATGGCAATACCGCTTGCCCCCATTTTTTAATTGTTCATGGTATTTAGAAGCGGCTCGCAAGAAACTTATAAAAAGGCTCATACATGTCTGGAATCACAGTAAGGAGCTCCAAAATACAGTAAAAAACTATATTTTGAGCATACCATGACGCATTCAGGCCTTGATTGCAGAAAAAGGGCACCATAAAAAATATCAAGTTTGAGCTTCATGTTCGATTTTTTTTTGCTTGTGGGGTAAAAAAAGATTTTTAATTGAATATAACATTGGGTTTTATATATTCTAGGTCCAAATGTAAAATAAGAACATAAAAATTTAAAAAATACCACAAAAGTCAAAATAACGATTTTTTTGTATTAAGTCTAATAATATGGCAAGCCACTGTATATTGTAGTTAGTATTGCCCCAGAACAGGCTTTCGCCTAGTGGGGCAATAAAATCCAATACTTGTTTCTTACTTATATTTTTTACTTTGTTATATATTTTGTGGATATTAAATAAATGAAAATGAAAATGAAATTTCAATGGGTTAATACAGACATGCCTACTTGTTTGTGAAATTAAGTAATGATACACAAAATTTTCATCCGCATCATATCTGTATATGCTGTAAAAATATTGGTTGTCCAAATATGCTATTGTTTGAGATACCCGTATTGAAATTGAACGACACTTATTCGTGCCAAAAATAATAAATATACATGAACTAGAAAAAAACGTGGGTGGGTTTGGGCCAATAGTTAGGGCACATATATCTATTGCATAAGTAGTTTGGTAAGTAGTAGCAGTAAGTTTTTTTTTTTGAAAAATACTTTTTGTGTTTTGAAAAGTTGGAGAAATTGAGGATATCATTTTTATGCAAAAATCATGCACGTCCCGACATGTAATATATTTACACGTAATGTTTTTTTGGTTATTGTATTCGAATTTGACATAAGTATACTTATATTTTTTTGAAAAAGTTTAGTTCAAAGGACATACTGTGTTTTTAAATAAGTCTGTGTCTCAAAAACTAACTTATTGGTACAAACAATATTTTCACAGCATAAAGATATGATGCAGACGAACTTTTTGTGCATCATACTCAATTTCGCCAAAAAGTGGACGGGAAATTCAATACCTGTGCAGTGTGAACTAACCTAACGACACATTGTTTTATTCGTTGTAGATTCGTGCGCGAAAAACGCCTTCACGAAGTAGGGCTTGTGAATTATAATGAGTGATAGATATATAAAATGGTGTAGTATAGGACTTCTGCCATAGAACTGTCAAAACTTTGGTATTCCGTCAGTAGAAGACGTTGTTTGTGATTGATTTCATCAACAGTCTAACAATAGGATGACTGATGGCGGCCGGGATGTACTCCCTGCCTACCTAGGAGTGGTGTCCTGGCCTGGATGTTTTCTGATGAATAAGATCTAGATTGGAGATATCTTTCGCATCATATTTTAGTTCAGCTATAGAATCTATGTATGTTTCCCTGTGGGGACCCCACTCTTTTTTGAGATTTTTTCGGGTGTACTGCATTCGTAAAATTTAATAAGACATTTTAAATATTTTTCAGCAATATGTCATATAACGACATGTTTGCATAAAGAGAATGTTGTGTATTTTTGAATTCTTAAGTCAATTTATTACCAAACTTTTGTTTAACTTCATCTGCCATTGTTTTTGTGTTTGCGACTACATTTCCTCTTCAAATTTTAATAACTTCGTAATGTCCCAGCATCTTGTCATCTGTCCCAACATCAGTGATGAAGACACCTAAAAATACGATTCCCATCGAGTAACCTTTTGATCTGAGATGAAAAAATAATAGTAATCTGACATAATTCAGCAAAAAATGTTAGTCCCGGCTTCCCTTCTACAGGAATCCGCTCTTGGCCATTGAGACCCATTTGCTTTAGGTGACAGTTTAACTGAAGTAGGTACTGTTTTGTCACAAACGTACGTACCTTTCAATTGCTACATTTTAATTAATTTTATTTTAAGCGTAGTTTTTTTAAATTTCCGATTATTTATTTAACCGGGCTACCCCAGGCACTTTACCTAGCACAATATTACCTAATGGAGCATTGTTTAACTTGCTTAGAAATATCAGTAGGTAGGTACAGTCGTACCACCTTAATAAGGCTAGGTATAGAGGTACAGTATAGACATTCTTAATGATCGCGGTTGTCAATGGTAGGCAGATATTATCTATCTATATATCTCCCTATAAAATAGAAGTAGGTAGGTGCCTATGGTATATTATATAAGTATTAAGTACTTATTATTGTGTTGCTGAAAAGATTATAAATCAAAGAAAATATAAGGAAGGTTTAACAAGTAGTTATCTCAACAGATACACAGCAAAGGACGGACCTTCCATCAGGCTTATGACTGATCGTCGGCTGGCTTAATGTGATCACTTTATACTTAAGTAACATTCACCAATTCCAGTCCATCCATCTGCCGCGGTCGGGAATCGAACCCAGACCTTCAACCTGACAAGCCGGTACTCTACTGCTGTGCTATGAAGACTGGTAGTTGAGTCGAGATGAAACGTGTATAGGTATATTGTATACGGTCCTCTATTGACATTATTTTTTGGTATTTTAGTGTACGTTCCAACCATTTTTATGATTCCCTGAAGTCTATCTTTATTGGATATAAAAACATTATACCAAATGGCGGGTATATTGCCGTAAAGATCACGTCATGAAGTGTAGAATATATCGTTGTTAGCGATAAGATTCGAACCCAGCACATCCATGATTATTACCTACTTGTTTTCAATGGGACTAATACCTATACTTAACTAAAACTTAAAAAAAAATCTCTTTGTAGTTTCATTAAGGTGTGGATATACGGGGTCTCAGGAGACGCGCCTCCAGGCACTGACAAAATGGCGTCAGTCTCTTCAGTGAAATACACGACGGGAGATTTTCGTCTCTAGAGACGGCATCTCTAGTAAAAATGGCCGACAATCGCCTCCTGTCATCAAATTCTAAAATACACGGGACTATCTCGAGACGCGAGACTTTGGTCTGTTGCTGCATTCATTCTATTAGTATTTTTGGCGCCATAATGGCGTTTGGTTTTGTGTACATACTCTAGTGTCATGTATTTACGAGTATTGTGATTAAAAAATATAATTATATACCGCTTTGAAATTATTTATCGATTCAGTAATGTACATATGTCGGTCGGTACTTTTACTTACATGCGTATGTGTATATTTCCTTTTCTGCGTTAGTAAATGAAATAGAATACTTAATTAGACCTTCTTTTAATGTACACCATTCCTATGACATCAGTGACATAAGCCAAAGCAAGTATCGGTATGCACTACATACCCGAAACCGTTGTGAGTAGCGAAATTTTGTTTCCTCCTTATGTTCCTTCGATGAATATTAAAGGGTGAAATGGTAACTACATAGTTTGCTATAAATGTTGTAGGACATGAAGGGAATAACAAAACACGTAATGTTAATGTATTTTTCACAACTGTCTTCATATTTCAAATGCAAATGCAACTCTGTTATTAATCCGCCATTATTTAAAAATAATATTACAATTAAGGTGTGGATATACGGGGTCTCAGGAGACGCGCCTCCAGGCACTGACAAAATGGCGTCAGCCTCTTCAGTGAAATACACGACGGGAGATTTTCGTCTCTAGAGACGGCATCTCTAGTAAAAATGGCCGACAATCGCCTCCTGTCATCAAATTCTAAAATACACGGGACTATCTCGAGACGCGAGACTTTGGTCTGTTGCTGCATTCATTCTATTAGTATTTTTGGCGCCATAATGCCGTTTGGTTTTGTGTACATACTCTAGTGTCATGTATAATTACGAGTATTGTGATTAAAAAATATAATTATATACCGCTTTGAAATTATTTATCGATTCAGTAATGTACATATGTCGGTCGGTACTTTACTTAAATGCGTATGTGTATATTTCCTTTTCTACGTTAGTAAATGAAAGAGAATACTTAATTAGACCTTCTTTTAATGTACACCATTCCTATGACATCAGTGACATAAGCCAAAGCAAGTATCGGTTTACACTACATACCCGAAACCGTTGTGAGTAGCGAAATTTTGTTTCCTCCTTATGTTCCTTCGATGAATATTAAAGGGTGAAATGGTAACTACATATAGTTTGCTATAAATGTTGTAGGACATAAAGGGAATAACAAAACACGTAATGTTAATGTATTTTTCACAACTGTATTCATATTTCAAATGCAAATGCAACTCTGTTATTAATCTGCCATTATTTAAAAATAACATTATAATTATAATCAACTAACAATTTTATTATTAACAATGTACTAATATCGTCACAATCGCAGGAATGTTTAAAATTATATATCAATACAAAAACCACGTGCCCACGCGCGCCAATCCAATTCAGTTGCAAACATCTCCAAGAGACCTCAGATTAAAATTGAACATGTCAAAAGACCGGAGACGCGTCCCCTGAGACGAAAATATGTAAAATACACGACGCTAGACTTGCGTGCGCAGACCGTCTCAGGAGGCGCGCGGTATCGAGAGATATCTCGCGTCTCCGATGTGTTTACACACAAGAGACCTGTCATTTTGGTATCCAGGAGGCCAAAATCTCTCGTGTGTATCTTCGCCTTTAGAATTCGAGACAAAAGCAACCCATGTACAAAAATGTTGCAAATTCGACATCAGGTAACAAAAATAAATTCGCACAAAACACCTACGATACAAATTATTCAAATAAGAATAGAATGAAAGCGAAATCTAAGGTGGTATTCAATTGTTTCAAACAAAAGAATATCAATTCTCTTTCACTTGTTCCTTTTTTCATCATTTTGAATATCGATCACTTTCTGTTTTAAATTCAAAAAGTGTTCTCCTCTCTAACCTCACCTAACAAAACATTCTAAAGAAAGCGATTGTTTTCAAAACATTCTTAACCAAAAATGTAACAATATGGGGTTGGAAAACAAAAAAGATAATGATTATTTTTAATTTATTACCCAACGCTATTCTTTTATTTCGCTTTCTTTTTAATTCAAGTTTCGAACACAATTCAAAAAAAGAATTTTTGCACTTTTTCTTTTGTTCCTCTGTAAGAAATAAGAATTGATTGGTTACGGTAAAGAAATGATTCTTTTTGAAGGTGAGGTTTTGTAAATTGTTTTATACAAGGTTTTGTGTGCATTTTTAATGTTACTACATGCAAATTTTTGGGTTTTTGAAGGCTTCAGTGTCTTTTGGGTTACGACGGTGTTAGCAATTCAAATTTCATTGTGAATTCTTTTTTTTTTAAATGTAACTAGGTACAACTTTGCAACAAGCAACGCTTTTTGCGTTATTTATTTTCGTAAACGCCTGTGTCTGACATTTATAATTATTGTGCTTTGCTATAAAAATAGAAAAAAAAACAGAGTTTTTTGGTTATCTGAGAGAAAAGAATTTTTTTTTTTTTTTTTTTCGTGGAATACTATTTGAAATGTGCCAGTGTGTCTTTAAACAAATAGGTAAGAGCCTAGAACTATAATTATTAATTCATTACATATAGGTACCTACCTATATTTATAGCTATAAGCTCGCCCTAGTGAGTTTTTCTCTGTTTTTTAAAATCCCGTTTTGCTGTGTCTGTTTCTTAAAAAAATTCAATGATACCAACTTAATAAATAAATAGGTCCTACCTACCTAAATAAGTTAAAAATACCTGGGTACCTACTATTTTATTGGTTGGTAAAACATTCGTTTTTTTAAATCAAACAAAATGTTTAAAAATGTTTTATTCATTTATAGAATACATATTTTAGTATGAGTTACCGCCATCTATTGTAAATCATCTAGACACATATAACTACTTTTGAATGTTCTAAAACTAAAACTCGCTAATAACTTGTATGAAAATTAGTAATTCTATAGAACCAAAAGGAACTACATTTGCCCTATTTTATAATGAATTCTTTGTTTATATACTTAACTAAGTAAGTAAATACTTAACAACTATGTTCTTAATTTAAATATTTAACAGTCTGTTGACTACCAATTGAAATGCGAACTAATTATAATGTGGTTATAAGTAAATTAATTTAAAACTATTATGGAAACGTTGTGATTATTTATTTTGTTTTCGTTTTTTGTGACTTGACTCATTTTTCACACGAAACGTAAAATATTGTATTAATGTATGTAACTTATACCTATTTACCTACCTAGGCACTTATTAATTTTATTAAATTTCATCGATTGGTGTATACCTACCTACTGAGTAAAAGGAATCGTAGAGTGTGTATGACGAATTGTATGAGCGTGACGAAGGCATGAAGTGTTTGGCAGGATAGGACAGTGTGGCGTTCTGATGTTCTCTCTACCTAGACCGAAATGGACGCGTCATAAGCGTAGTGTAGTGTGAGAACAAGATTATGTAAGATATATATTATGTATCCACTCTTTTTGAGTAACATTTTTAATAAAATCTGACTTTGTGTTCCTTTTTTAAATGCTTCTATTTAGCTGCACTTGGCGTTGTTGTTATCTCTAAATCTTGCAATCGATTGCAATTTTGTCACGTGCTCAAATTCCGGAAGCAACAAACGATCGAGAGGATCCAGTCATCGCATACCGCCGTGCTTGGTACATATCTCACGAAAGTGCTTCACGAGTAGAACCATTATCTTTTAACAAAGTTTGATTCTGTCTATTATTGGTGGGAGGTGCTATTGGAATGAAGGAATCCAAGCGCCTCGGAAGGGCTGTGAAAACTGCGAAAAATCGTTCTAGGATGTGAATTGTCAAGTCAAAAAATATTGTTTTGGAAAAAAAAATTACGATTAAGTACCTACTTATAAAATGAAATTATAAGTAAAATCGTTCAAACAAGGGTTGCCAAAAAAAGATTGCGTGAAGAAATAAGGGTTGTCAAAATAATATGAAAATATTAATAAAAAGTAACTTAAACAATGAAGGTTAGATAGTACTCGTAGATAGAGAATATAGAGATAAATAGGTAGCCAGGCGCGAAGCTACCAAAAGACACGATTCCCATCGAGTTACCTTTTGGATAAAATGATAGGTACAATAATGTCTAATCTGAGGTAATCCAATAAGAAATGTTAGCACCGGCTTCCCTTCCGCAGAAATCCACCCTTCGTCTCTGAGAGGTACACAAAATAAAGTTATATTGTTTTCAACAACACCATTGTGTCCCTGACACCAAGATATCAATGCACAACTTTGAAATTAATGAATTATGTAAATAATATGCTCCGTAACACTCCAACAATTAACAATAGACAGAGAGGACATTAATTAAATACCCCCCATTCGCCCCCCTCTGCCCCCCCGGAGATATCACGGGGAGGGGTTGTCCTTTGGGTAAAATGGGGTAACGGACTTGTAGCATTATTATTTATATAATATAATAATTAAAGGGGTTAAATCGACCCCTTCACGGGGTGACATTGTTGACGTAATTATTACCTATCTATCTGAACATCGTGAAATGTTTATTGAGATTTATTTATTTATTTATTTATTTCCAATCATACACGGCTTTTTAGGCCATTAGTACAAAATATACGAGTATTATAACAATAAAAAAGTAAACCAAAATACAAACAAAAAACATTGCAACACATATATGTGCATCCAAAACCTGTAATGAACTAGGTACATAATTACATTCAAATTGAAAATTAGGTGAGCGAACTCAAACATATAAACATGTCAAACAAAATAGGACACACAACGCAAATTTCAAATCATTCACGAAATATAAAATAAATTAGTCAATAATCACAAAAAATAAATCAACCATATACCAACATATAAAAAATAAAATAATTCAAATAAATCTATCTATATCACATAATTAAATTAAATTCAAATTCAAATACAATGTATAAAATTTTCCGTCATATAACATTGACAATAAAACAAATCAGTCACCAAATAAAAGAATATAAAAAAAAGAGAAAATACAAAGCAGTAGCATATAAAATTGGTCAGTGTTTATAACAAAGTAAGTGAGTCATAAATATATAATATCTATACAAATAAAAATAAAACAACTTGGTTAATTAACCTGATAAAGGTCGAAGGACTAATCACCTAGGAAGAAAAATAAAAGTTTGTGCAGGAGTATGTGTAACCAGCGAATTATGCCAGATATGATTTGAAATATACCTAAATTATTTTAGATGTTGAACCGGAATTTATCTGCATTGCACAGACGGAAATACATTATAGTTTTTTCCTCAACAGAGACGAGAGGCATCTTCATTAACATAATGTAGCGTTATGTGAACTCCCTTGGGGAGGATGTGGTGGAATCGATGAACGTTGCCCTGGGCATAAAGTGGTCACTTAAGCCAGTGGTCCCCAACCTTTTTGTCGCCGCGGACCGGTCAGCGTTTTATAATTTCACCGCGGCCCACTGAGGGTAGGGGGTTATATTGGGGGGGGGGGGGGGGGGATACACTACACAAAAAAATCAGTAAAAGCGCCGCAGGCGAAATTTTTTAGTGAAGGTGCACTCAGAAAGGTTGAGTTTTTGGTTGGCATAATAATTGATGGGTTAAAAATGCAACAAAAAAGAAGCGCCGCAGGCGAAATTTTTTTGAAAAACGGGTGAAGTGATGAACCTGGGATCATCCTATAGCAGATGGCACATCATCGTTTGACATTTCGGGCGGGTCCCCTCGCCCCCCCCTATATACGCCACTGATAGATAGGTATATTACAGTTTAATTGGAGCAATGTGCATCGGCTACATATCACAGGGAAGGAAAGGTTTTAAACGCGAGAAAGTAGGTACCGGTAAACAGATAGAAGAACGACATACACCTTCTCTCCACCGACGATACATATAGCTACTGATCAGGTACATTGTAGATGGTAACTTAGCGTGATGGCATTTTTTACGGAATTATTATTTTAATCTATATAATTGACGATTTTTTCAAAAAAATATTTTGATTTTTAAGCAGGCGGCGCGGCTCAATACCATTTGGTATAGGTTGGGGTCCACTGACTTAAGCCAACCAAAGCCGACTCATAAGCGTCGGAACACCCATCCTGCATCCTTTCCAAACGCTACATTATGTGAATGAAGATGTCTCTCTATGCCAAATATTATAAAATTTGTCATACGGACTCCGCAGTTTCTTTTACTCAAAACGCGTCCGTCTTTGAGAATCAGGTTGATAAAATCAGTCCACGAAATCTCGGATAGACTACGCATCCTCTCTCTACTCATTCCCTCAACATGCCCAAAGCATCTGAGATTATTGTTAAAAACCTACATAAAAATATTCACTAGGGCGAACATATCGTTTCTACCCTATATTTTTCGGTTGGGTAACCCAAAAACTTTGTCATGAAAAAAGTGACATTCGAATTCCTAGACCTTATCTGGGGTTTCGGAATCTAATTAAAAAATATTCGTATATTTGATTAGGAAATAGGTATAACCCTACTACACATACAAAAAATAAAATAAGTGATAATGTATGATAAAAAAACTAATGGAATTTAGTTCCATATGTTTTTTATTTAAAGCAAGGGACCCAAGTATGACGTCACGGTCATTTCCCGCAGCCTTTTAAGGATCAAGATCACATGAACAATCGCATGATAAAATGTAAAAAATAGCGTTTTTTTTGCTTTTTGGGGTTAAATTCGCTTCATTCAAAAAGACTATTACGGTCATTCCCTAGATTTTAATGCATATTATCAATAAAAAAAATCTATGCGTATTTCGGAAAACGAGTTGCCGTCTTTCGGAAAAAAGATCAGAGGTGTTTTTCACATTTTTTTTCGTGAAATCTATTTAAGATATAAAAAATCTTTTACAGTCATTCTCTAGATAAAGGCTCAATGTATCTACCCAATTTTTTCTAAAGCATATTTAGTAAAGGTTGTCGAGATCTAAGGTCTCTCGTTTTTTGAAAAAAATTGAAATGTCAATATGCCTACTCTTAAATTCAACCCTAAAAAATTCAAGCGACAAAATAATAATAAAAATAAATTGTCATTTTGTGGTGGGGGACACAAAATCTGTCGGGTAGGGACCCCAAAAAATTCCAAAGCTTAGGGTAGGTAGGTACTTACTTCGGAGTGTGTTTGATGTAGGAACCATGCTGTGCACACTGGCAACATTACAATGGAGAGGGTAGGGCGCAACGTGGCAGCCATCTTGATGTCATTGGAACACTATATAAATATTTGAATTTAAAATTCGAAACAGAATGAATATTATTATTCAAATTATTTATCTTCATCTCAAACGGAATGTTCTCTTTTTGAAATGTGACAGGTTCATTCGTTCTTTTATTCTTTTTTTGAATCGTGATCCAGTTTAAATTCCTTTTGTTCTTCTTTGATGGAATAATTTTAAATAGTGTAGGCACCTACCTATTTGGTTCAATGGACATCAAATTGGATTCTGTGACAGTGCTCAGTGCCACACTACTTTTTTCTGATACACATATTTTGCTTCCATCAAACTCTTCTTCTCCTTCATTTTCAGCCCATGTATCTCCACTGCTGGATACAGACCTATTCAAAATGTTTTCATTCTTCCCTATTACTCGCATTTCTCATTCATTGTCCGCTGGGTACCAAGGTTGCGTCCTCAGCCCATCTCTTCTGTTATGGCCCCCCGCCATCGTTTAGGGACTAATCCGATAATCACATTCAGGTTTAGATCATATTTCAATCTCCAGAGATTCTGTTTATTAATCGTTGCCTAGGTCTTTCAAAAAGAATTAGATACCTTCTTTTTATTCATGATTAGCCTTCTTCCCTCCACTGCTGGATCCAACTGTTTGACTGACCCTTCCGCATCCAGGTTCCTCCAGCGATTTGGACAATGTCGTCGGTCCATTTCTTTAGTGGCCTTCCGGCGCTCCTTCTATCTGTCCAAGGCTTCCACTTCAATATTCGTGGCGCTCATCTCGTAACATCCTGCCTGGCCATGTGTCCTGCTCATTGCCACTTGAGTTTTGACACACGGCTCATGATATCGGCAACTTTATTTCTCCGTATAATTTCTTCGCTTCTTAACCTATCTTAGCTACCTACTATTTATTGAAAGTGCTTTGCTTAGCGGTTATTCATTGCAAACAGTATACCTTTTTACCGTCAAATAGATTTGATTCTGTACCTATTACTGGTGTTCAAAATAATCTAATAGTCTTAAAGATAATAATTACATATCGAACCTCGGTGGAGTAATATCACAGAAGGGTGAGAGACTGAGAGCCCACAGAATAATGGAACGGAAGGTGTCAATGCTCCAAACATCCTTGCAAAGATTCACAGACAAGCATTCACTGCTACTTTTGAGAACAGGGTAAAAAGAACTAGCATCATTCACTCATTTTGTAAGGTGTAATTTGGAACTCTGGCAAGAATGCGAATTTATCTAATTGTATTTTAAGCTAGCTTTTTTACACTTTACTGTATTGTTCCACCCGCAGCCGAACAAAAAGAGTAACAAAAACAATGAAAGATCCTCGTATGACAGAGACGGTAAATAAATAAATCATTATTGGCCAAAGAAAAATATGCATAGTTACAAAAACAAGACAATGGTAGTGTGCCAAAAGGCAAAAGGCAATGTTTTACAGTCAGCCCAAAAACGGTAGTAAGATAACAGAGACAATAAATGGAAAATTACAGTTGGAGAGTTAAGTTCGATATCTTGTTTTTTAACATCCGCAGCCGAGCCGCGGGCGAACCAACAAGTCAACTGTCATTTTGTTTTGCTCCAACCATAGACCAGACCAGACACATATTTTATGAATTTTTCTATGACTTTTTGCTCGACTGCGGCTGGGGTCAAAATAGTGAAGCTTCATCAGTATTTTTATAGCAACAAATGTCAAATAATTCATCCAAAATTAGCAGAAAAATAAAATTTACCCCTTGAACCAATACTTCTTAGGCACATCCGATTTTTTCATTAAAAAAGATGTAGAGAATTACTTGGGTTCTGAATGTGCCACAATAGCTGCAATAGCATATAGTCTTGTTCCTTTTACTGCTCCTCTGGAACCTCTTGTACGTCTACTCCATTCATCCTGATGCCAAACCCATCATTAATCAATGAACGTTGCTTCCTTTTGGCGTTCGATACTCTGTCATCCATTGTTCGCAGTTGGATGTTGGTAGAATTTACCTATAGGTGGGAGTTTGGGGATTATAGTGTAACTAAAATAATTATTGTTCCTGCCAGTTACTTACGGGAGTATTGGGAGATTGCTGACGGAGGGTAGGAATAATATGGAGGGTGGTAAAGGAGTGGGTAACCGTTGAATGAATGTTGAACACCCCTATTGATTGGCAATGAATGATAGAATGATCTGTATTCTGAAGATACTTAATGGTTTTAACAATTATGTAGTCTCTCAACTAACGAACAGTGTAAGATGGACATGCTGGACTTCCGACCAGCCATAGGTTGGTTTAGGTGGTTTGGTGATTGTCGAGAGTAAAGTGATCACCTAAACCAATCGATGGCTGATCGTAAGTCCAGCATGCCCATCTTACACTGTTCGTTAGTGTGAGAGATTGTTCAAATGATAACTACGTTGAGATAGTCATACTTAGTAAAAAAAAAAACGTTTCTCTGTATACTCAATGGTGCCTTTTTGACCATTAGTTAGCGACATCGAATTCTAGACAAAACATGCAGAATTTGATGTCAAGACATTCCCTAAAGAATGGTCTAAAAGGAAGCAATAGGCATATCTAGGTTAAAATAATATTAGAATACATGCTAGGTGCAGATGGCTCGAGGGCAGATTTGGAGGTGCCCAGTTCAAATCTCGCTGCAGACAATGTGTACACTTAACGACACACGTTTTTATCTTGATGTGAACCAAACTTCCAGGAAGATATTACAAAATTTGTAATATCTTCCTGGACATTTTTAATATTTAATATTAAAAATGAAACATTGATGATTCTCTTATACAAAAAAGGATCTGAATTTATATCTCTGAAACCCAAATACTTTGTTGCGCAATTAGGACACTTGAACTTACTTCTTACAGGACACTTGAACTTACTCTCATAAAAGAGTGGAAACTTAATAAATCCGTAAGAAAGCAATTGATGCAAACCTGTTTTCTGTTAGTTTATAATAACATTACCTTTAAAGTAACACCTATTAATCTCCTCTATATTGCGGCCTTTCTAGTTCTAGGCGCTATTTGTAGTAAGGCAAACATTTTGCGTTTGTTTAGTAATTAAAATTTAATTTAAAAATAGCGCAATGGGCGGCGTGAAGCAAATTAAAACTATTTCAAATTATTAAAACTCAATCTAGAAAATAACTAAGAATAAAAATATCTTCCTTTTTGAGGTTCGTACCGCGCTCGCTTGGTTAATACAAGTCACAGCGGGTGTTCCGCAGGGATCGACTCTGGTACCTGTATTTGAAACTTGTATTAAAAAAAATATCTAACATACGGCCATCTTCGTGCGGTGTTTTTTTTCGTACATCCTATCCCATTTAGCCCATCCCATTGGTTAGGTACATCCCACGATCTGTAGTAGTATTTTTTTTCTTCACCTTTTTAAAATAGGTATCGCTTTTTTCAAAACCTGTTTGAGTTTGTGATTCTTCTACGTTGATTAAAACACTAAATAATAATATTTTGTTATCTTAATTCCATTTCTTCTTCTTTTTCTTCTTCTCGCTAACGGAAAGACTGGTTGTATCTTTAGGGACTGTTATATTGTGTACACGTTTTTTGGTTCCCTCTCTTTTTAATTTATTAAAATTAATGATTATTTTTTCATTCCTTGGTGTATTACTGAGTCAAATGTTATCATTCTTTGTCGTGGCTTCCGATTCTTTGGTTATAATAAATGAATTTCTATCAGTTGTATTTTTTTTATTTCATTTCGTATATATTACTTTTTAGAGTTACTTAATATTTAACATTTCAATCAAGTCAAAACAGGATAAAGGCGGTTGTATTATCAACTATTTTTTTTCAACGATTATTGTATTCCGACGGAATTCATCATTGTTTTTTTCACCGTGTGAATAAAATCTGCATTCAAATTGTCTTCTATAAAAAAAAACTCGAAAAATCTGAATGTAGGAATTTTAATGAGATTGAGAAAAATCATTTATCAAATGATTGTCGTGTAAAAGAACGAAAAAGGGTAAAACCCATTATTTTTATTCTTCTTAGATTGTTCCTCTGCTGGATATGGGTCTCTTCCAGATTCTTCTACTATTTTTTTTTATAAAAAGGATCTGGGCTTTCATACACAAACCCAAATGCTTTCCTGCACACCTTGCACTCAGTGGCGGAGCTACCATACATGCCCAAAAGCCGGGCTTACCCAGTGGAAATAAGAAATAAATCTCCGAAATATTATATAAAGCGTTTTCCGATGGTTCTCATTCATTTAAATATCGCGCGGTTCAATGCCGAAAATGTATCAATTATCGTTAGATGGCGCTAGTTCACACATCCTAATTCTGTGAACCCGCGAAAAACACGTAAACTCCAGTCACACAATCATACAGCCATCTTACTCTATCCCACTATTATCATTTGGGCTTGTCTCCCTTACCTTTTCACTCTCATTATTACGATAGTAGTAACATACATACCATTAATATAAGTATGTATAGGCTACTGTCAAAATTTTGTATGAATTCATAAGCCGGGCTTCTTCTGTGTGTATAGATGCAAATTGTAGACGTACCAACATAAAAATATTTTCACATATTAATCATGCTATTCTAATATGAGTAATATGCTTTATCTTTGCATTTGAATGTCAAAACAAACTTTATGCGGTAAACGTTCAAACAGTTCTTCGATTTTCGATTGTTTAACTATTTGAGGTTAAAAATATTATATTAGATGTTGTTTTAATAAAATGGGTGAGTGTTTTATTGTCAGGTGCGAAGAAATAAAGTGTACTGGTGTTTTGGCGATTAGAGGTAAGAGAAAAATACTAACTTTCACTAAAAATAATGATATTGGGGTTAACTGGGAGAGATCGCAGTTCTGCGATAAGTTCGCCCCAGTGAACAATTCTTTATAATCGTAATGTTCATTTACTGTTTTCTTAAAGAATAAATAAATAAATATAATTACTTCGCCAAAACCAATATCAAACTTATCAATAACTCTTTAAGTTACTAATAGTTCGGTCATTTCGAATAGTTCAGTCATTATGCAGTTCTAAGTTAGCAATATTTCAAATCTTTTGAAATGATAGCAGAATGATACCTGGGGTAGGGTGTTTCAGAATATCGAGTGTCCGAACCCCCATCTGACGCGTCCCCCCATACGCCCCCACCCCCCCTCTGCGCGGTTATCCTCAATTTTTAGAAAAACGGTAAGAGATAGAAGAAAACTGTCAATGACAAAAATAATCGTTTATAAATTCTCTACAAAAAAGGTCGGCTACATTTTTTCATAAGACTAGCCGTTTACCCGCAGTTACCAGAGGAAATTCCGAAAATTTTTAGTCATGCAATTTTTTTTCATTACACATGTAATTTTTAAATTTTCTTTTTTTATATACGTGGGCTTACCTGACGTGGAAACCCTAGCCACGCCACTGCTTGCACTATACTAAAAGCCTGTATCGCAAAGTGTGGAATACATCGCCAGCGCCAGGGTTTGAACCTGGCACCTCCCGCTTGAGAGACTGCCGCTTCAACCAACTGCGCCAACCATGTACTCTTTGCCTTTGGCTCTTTGCTGCCATCCATACCATGTGACTTTCACGATGTCTTCGCTCCATCTCATTTGTGGTCTTCCTACCTTCTTTCTGCATTCGTAGGGTCTCCAGTTTATGAACCATTAGTTCTCAATGTTTACCAACTGCTTGTCCGCTAATATGAATAGGTACAAACATATATTTAATTCAATATCTACACTTAGTACCTACCTATTTTAATGTACACAGATGTTACCTACCTACATAAAATAGTGTAAAACGTAGTTAAGTTCCATATTTTTTCATGCTAAATAGTGCCCCCCCTCTTCATACCACTGTGTTCTTATGAAACGACTGCGACAGACTTTTCTTTAGGTTTAAATATTATTCACGTTCTATAAATTGTAGGGATCCATGATTCATAGTCTTTAAATCAGTATAGGTTTAAGAAAGTCCTTTTGATGCGTCCAAGCCAGGATTTGAATCTAACTATGCCCAATGGATGAGTCCTTACAATTATCTGGTATCAAGCTGATACTTTGTTTTTAATAGTTCTCTTTAATATACTTACACATTTTTATGCATACATTTTAAAATATTATTTCGTTGACAAAAATAATCACTTTTTTGATGTTTTGAAAAAAGAAATGGTAAAAAAATATCCCTGAAAGATAATAGATTTACATGACAGGGTCATCACTTAGCTGGACGAGCAATGTCAGGGCTGCGAGCATCAACATTTAACCAAAGCGTGATAAAAGTAATGTCGTCTAATGACCGTCATGATGTGACAATATAAGGCTATTTGTGTTTCAAGCAGAAATATGAGCGCTCGTATATTCTGCTTCACATCCATCAACATACTGAGCTAAATGAGCATTTTTCTGCAGCGGTACCTATACCCACTTTGAAATATTTTATGTTTTTATACATGTGTACCTAGGTACCTAAATACCTACTAATTTCTCAATGTGTACTGAGTACATGGTTGACGCAGTTGGTTGATGCGGCAGTCTCTCGAGCGGGAGGTGCCAGGTTCAATGCCCGGCGTCCCATCCATTGCTTTTTCCATCCTTTACGTCACTAAAGACATACGATCCTTGAAAGGTGTCAGACAAGGTTGCATACTTTCACCGATGCTTTTCACTCTGTACTCGGAATAGAAATGTTTTCCAATGAGCTCGCCTTGGTATTTTTTTTTAACAAGACGAATAAAAACGGTGGAATCCATGGAACTGTGGGATCCCTCTGGCCTCTGGGGAATGGCCCTTTGTATTTTTTTAATTTTATTGAGTGTCATGTAAAAGTTGGGTGTTTGTAAAACTCCCATAGAACATTTGACATCTTTTTCAGCAATGAGGTTCGCAACCCATTCTGAATGTCACATAAACGTTGGCGCAAAGACAATTTAGGGCGTAGTGTTATATACACATAGCATTCACCAGTTACCTCACTATTGGTATATTAAGGTCCTACATCCAGAAGTAGCCATTTTACCACGATTTTATTTAACTTCATCTGTCATTGTTGTCTTTATAGCGTGTGTTTCTTAGTAGTCGTCCCAGATAATCACAAAAAACTCCGGACGACGCCAACTCCGCTGGAGAGATGACATTGTCAAGTTTGCAGGTGGAACATGAATGCAGAAGGTGCAGGATAGACAGCAGCGGAGAGACTTTGAGGAGGCCTACGTTCAGGAGTGGACGGTTTCGGACTGAGAAGAAAAACTAAGCATTGAATTTTTAAAGCTAGATTAATTTAATGTGACCCATGAATTATATTGCGTCATCCTACATTTTGACTTTCTTTGAAAAATGTATGAAAACGTTGAATGTACCTAGTGATATTATTAGTGGTGGTAATATTTATGAAAAAATGCCAACACATCAATGTTAAATACAGCGGACATATCTTTTCAACGGTAACATGGATTTATGTTTGCATCATTTCACTATTATTATTTCTATACCTTCCTACGTACAATATTGTGGGTGGTGGTGAACTCCTCGCGTCCTCTCTTCCTACCCCCACTTTTATCTTGCTGCCATGCTGCAAGCTTCATAGCTATTGTTGAATGGGGCGGATAGGACGATTCGGATAATGTGAAATTCTGCAAAATATCGCTTTGCACCTGAATTTACTAAACGAATTCATAACATTTTTTTTACCACACAGAAGTGCATTTCCTTTGAGATGGAACTCGATATGAGATGCAGTAAAAAAGTTGACGAGATTCGAATATGGAGTCAAGCCCGGTGGATCCTTCCTTTGTCACCCTGATCTAAAAAAGAAATCAAAATTTCAAACCCTCTTATCTTTTTCACAGTTATCTTATTATTATCTCGTTATTTATAAAACTATCCCAGTTTAGCCTGTTTTTGTTAATAATTCTACTGTACTTACTTATAGATTATCTAGAATAGAAACATTTTCACGCAAGATAATCAAAACCTCTAAATTTGCTGCTTTGAACCTTGTTATTTTCAGGTTTCTATTCCTCATAATATTTCCAATAAATATTCTTCTTCTTCTTACCGTGTCGGTCAGCACTCATTAGATTCCCCTCCGCTCCCAGAAAGTCACAACCTCTCCTGCGTCATCGTCCAAGTGGGTGCGATCTGCGAGGCTCTCCCGTGTGCACCGCCTAGGAGCCATTGGGCAGGCTAGAAGGTGCTCAGTGTCCTGCAGCTGCCCTCAGTCGCAAATAAATATTTATTTAAATATATTTCTTGAACCATAAGTTTCATCTGATTTATCAGTTATCTTCTGACTAAAAATGTATCGAGAATATGCAAAATTGATTCTAAAAATTGTGCGATTTATTTGAATAAAATAGTATGAGAGTTCAGTCCTTGTTAATCCACCTGTATCCACCCATACATGATGACTGCTAGCTCACAGTGGTTACTAATGGATGCCATTTCGTTTCCACAAATATTTTTGCATTTTTTTTTTTTTATTTGAATGAATGTAGCATTGGTTGGCTGGGACATGTGTTAAGGATTAAAACGCTCTAATGTAGATTTAGTATTTTTATGTTGACACTATTTTTCATTATTTATTTATTTTTTCTTTAAAAATTACCTACATACAACATAAAAAATATGCAGTATTCCTACAACAGTGTAGAAGAATCAAGGATGAACATTGTCGGGCTTACGATCGACCTCGGCTGGCTTAAGTGATCACTTTATACTCGAGAAACATTCCCCATAAAAGAAAATGTGTAAGGAATCGCTGACGTCCAAGAACTATTGGAAACGATCATGTCAATCAAATGCTCAAAAACGGATGTGTTTTGAGTAAAACTAATCGTTGAGCATGTGTACAACGAATTGCTTGATTGTAACGGAAGCAAGGAGAGTGAGAATAGAGAAGTCTGGCGTTCAGTTCTCTCTGCCTACCCCGCAAGGGAAACGGCGTGAGAGTGTAGTATAGTAATGTAGTAAAACGCAGAAAATTCAAAAAGGTTCGAAATATATTTAAAAAACATTCCATTCTAAATTCAAAATAAATGTAAAACAACTCCGAATGTCATTGATTGACTTGATTCTTGTTTTTTTTTGTATTCGTTTGATAATTCATTCCGACTCCCCCCCCCTATAACCCCCCCTCCACCCTGCTGTCCGTCATCCGTCCCTTCTCTCACTCTCTCTCTCCATCCATAGGAGCAGCCATCCATCACTGGCCGGATAGGTGGAGAGATCATTAATCTACACTCCTCGGGGATTTGAACCGGGAAACTTGACTAAAAGAGTCATCATCCAACAACTATTATTATTTTTATTTTATTTCATTCCTCTCATGTTTTTTTGTTACTTCATTTCCGATTGTGTTTTGTTTATTCTCTGATTTTGATTTGTATTCGGATAAAGCGATCGTAGGAATTCTCAATTTTTTCCATCCATCCATAATTTGGTGTAACCAGCGCCTAATGAAAGGGTATAATTTTTTTTTAATGAATCTGGGTTAATCCAAATAAACCCAAATACACCTTTGTTCACTTCACAGTAAGCTTGTGTCGTGAAGTGGAGTAGGTTGGCATCTGGAATTGAACCCGCGCCCACTGGATTAACAGTCAAGCGCGTTACCAACCAGGCTTAATATTATCAGTTTTTAAGATTTTTTGCCTTATGGGATTTTTCTATGTGAGATTTTTTCACCCTGCACTTATTCCATATGATCATTTTTCATCTTAGGTTTTTTCATACGACATTTTTTCATGTGATGGGTTTTTCTGGGAATTCCAGTTAGACCCCCGGATTGTAAAATAAACACCACTCTTTTTTCATATTTTTTCGCGTGTCCTGTATGAATTCCCAAAAGTTATTTTAAGTACATCTTTTTCAGCAAAGAGGCTCGCCACCCATTCTGAATGTCACATAAATGTTTGCACAAAGAGAATATAGTGTGTTTTTATACCAGAAACAAGTATTTGTCCATATTCTTTTACTTGTATACCTAGTCACTCTAGTATGAATAATATGCTACAGGCAAGATCGCAAGACTTTTTCAAGAACGTATCCTAAAAGGCTGTAAATCCGATTTTTTTGCCTGCTACCTCACGTCAACCAAATTTTCTGATCGTTCAAAAATTTATAGACATAATAAAAATGCAAAAATATTGTCTTCATTTTTTTAAGTACCTACTTAATTGTTTTTAAAAGCAAAAGCTTCGAGTTTTTGCATGATTTTATTAAAGATTTGCGCGTTTCGGCCTACGACTATAGCCATAGTCGAACGACTATTGGCTATAATTGTTTTTTTTTAATCTATAAAGACATATTGTTTTTATTTTATGTACTTACCTGTACTGCTTTGATTTTGTATGCTTATTGTATTAAAAATAAACTTATTCCTACTAATAAATGAATTGGTATATTGGGGAAGGGAAGTATCCAGAAATACTATAATAACAAGAAGAAATGTAATTTTTGTGTAAATTATCCAAAATTTATGAAAAAAAAAACTGAAACAAAAAAAATCTATGTACGAGTATCTTTACACAAGTGTGCCAAAAATATAGTTGAGTACCTAGTCTACTATAGTCAGGTGTTTCATATTCTGTTGATAGATTTTATTATTTGTCGGCTGTTATGGTTTTGTTTGTCAGCAACCTAGACATTTTGTATAGTGTCAACATTACAGAGATTGTCTGTAACAGTATTCACCTCTATCCTCATTTCTTCCGTTACTCTGTTCATGTCTCGATATCCCGGGGAGAGAAGGCATCAGGAAAAAATCCCTGGTGTTTCCATTAGTATCTGAACACTCTCCAACATTCCCCAACTCTCCCCACATCACACACCCACCATCTTACCACAATCCACCATCATCATCACATTACTGTGGGTGGCAAACGCTACATCGAGGAATTTATAAACCATCGATTATCCTTATAAAAAATTTCAAACAATCGAACATTAACAGGTCTTTTACGATAGGTTATTTCTAAATATTCTTGTTTTTTTTTTATTTATACCTACATATTGTTTATATATTTATAAAGAGATCCTATGTACATACAATTAAATTTTTTCAAGTTTACTTAAAATATTAACAATCAAAGTTATACAGGGTCATCGAAAAGATTGTCCTTATTTTAAAGAGGCATAATATTGGAACCATTAATTGACTGATTTTTTCACTGTACGGTAAGTAATTAAGTAAATTTTGTTTGATGCATGACACAATGTGTTACCCGATGCGCAGTTAAGTTACGTAGTAAACAAAGCCAATATAATGTTGATCGTGCAACACAAAGCACAGTGCGTTGATTTTCTTGCAATTTCTAATTTCTGTTTTTGGAAAATGGTCAAACAATTGATTTTCATGAGTTTCTAACACAACAATGGCTAATGCGTTTGAAAATTTTCTTCTTTCGCTGAAATAAAGAAATTTTTGTGTAATATGTTAATGATGTACTTATATCAACTTGTAAATGGACAAACATGCTGTTTTGGGTAATCCACGACTCAATTAAAAAGCAAAATACTTGCATTAAATTTCATTTGCTATGTATTCATTTGTTAAAAAAATCGATGCATCGATGACGTGATTGTCGTTCATATTGCAACCATATTCAATACTTTCCGGCAAGATTTTCCCTCCCACCGCCCCCGCCCCCTCAGCCTTTCATTCTGAAACTCACTGCGGTGTAGTGGCGTTACAAATAAATACTTTTCCCAGTACATACAAACACACATAATATACACTTTCTTCTATTATGTAAGAGATATTTCTTACGTCCAATATCCATCGATGTAAGTATAAATACTTCAGTGTATGAAGCTTGGATAATATAAATCTTTCGCATATTTGTGGCAAGTTTTGAATCGCCCACAATGTTATACTTTCACATTTTCTAAAGTACCTACCAACTCAACAAGTAGTTATCTCAACGGATGTACAGCAAAGGATGGACTTTCCGTCAGGCTTATGATTGATCGTCGGTTGGTTTAATGCGATCACTTTAGACTTAAGCAACATTCATGGGATGCCGGTAGCACTTTCCTCCTCGATTCCCTCATGACACATTGGGTAGAGTACCGTCGTGTCAGGCTGGAGGTATGGGTTCGAATCCCGGACTGAAATTTGTGAATGTTGCTTAAATGTAAAGTAATCACATTAAACCTATCGACGATTAGTCATAATACTAATGGAAAGTCCATCCTTTGCTGTACATCCGTTGAGATAACTGCGTGATATTTCAACTACGACGTGTAGAAAATCCGATGTTTCGTTCCAAATTTCCACTAGGCCCGCCTCTTGGCCTTTTTCATGGTCAATAAAGAGCATTTTATTATTTTTTGCGTAAGCAGAATGATGTGGCCTCTGTCGATTGGCGAACAGAAAAGTGGTTCAAACCGTGCGTTTCAAAAACCCAAAGAACCAATAACCAAGAGAAAAATAGGTACTTATTATAGGAGTAATTGTTCTTATGCAGTTACCTTTTAGTATCCTTTAATGCACGTTAGTTAATATCATTTTCCCATAATGCACTCTCTTTCTGTGACATATCTGGAAAATTTTACAGCGACACATTTTAAAACCTTTTAGTTCTGACCACCAAAGGGTTGTCTAGACTTCTCTTTCCCTCTATATCTCTCTTTTCGGGTCTGGTCTATAGAGTGACACGACTTGGATAGAAAGGTCCTTGAAGTAAAAAAAGTCACCAAGTACGTGGGTTTTTAACTACATACATAAAAAACATACTTTCCTTTGTAACAATTTAGCTCCTAGATTGGTTCTAGGACTGCTCTAGAACCAATCTAGGAGCTAAATTGTTACTAGAGGATCATTTTTACTTATAAAACTTTAAAAAAAAAGAAATTGGCAGAATTCGTGGGATCGCTGGATTGGTGAATTGTCCCTCACATTTTTTTTGCATTTTTTTACTATCCTGTAAATGCCAATTGTTTGTAAAACTTCCATAGGACATTTCACACCTTTTTCAGCAATGATGTTCGCTACCCATTCTTAACGCCATATTAAATATGTTTGCGAAAAGAGAATGTGAATGTTTCTGGTTGCTCCAATATTGGAATGTAAATAAATCTTAATTGGCAAAAGAAAAATATGCATAGTTGCAAAATGGTAGTGTGCCAAAATGCGGAATTATTGCTAAAGCAATTTCTTACAGTCAACCCGAATATACTGTGATGGTGTAGTAGTATAGTATATTATTAGGGGTGTAATTCCTTTTAAACCCATTCCAATTTAGGCCGCCCACCCTCTCGAGATCATTTTGAAAAACTTTTTTCAAAGACTATAACAACAATGTGGAAGATAAAAAAATTCCCTGTCACAACTTCCCCCCGTTCCCCCTCCCCCTTCGTGTCTTATTGTCTATACTCTATAACGTATTTTTCTCTTCTTCTTTTAAGCCTCTGCTGTCTGAGAGGAAAACAAAACAACAAGAAGTGTGTGAAAAAAGTATGGAAAGAAAAAAGAAAGAAGTTCGATGATATCTCGACAACTCGAGAAAATTTCTCGACTTTACTTTATCGCCGCTTCGAGAAGTTTAACGTTTGTTTATTTGAGGAAAATCATTGAATAGCTGTATCTTGAAGAGTGAATATTTTTAAAATATAATTTTTGAATGTATAATTGGGTTTATTGCGAGAAATACCTACAATAATTTCACAATATTGGTCAATTTTTACATGACTTTATTTTAAGCCTTATAAATTCTACAACGGGCTGTAGAACATTTTCTTTTTTCATCTTTTTCTTTCTACAATGAGTTTCACCACCCATTCTGAATGTTATAGAACCTTTAGCTTATGGGGTTTTAAAAGTATGAAAAAGTAGTCGATGATTAGTGTAATAAAAAAACACCCTTTTACACAAATTTACGCGATTTATTAAAATGTGTAGAAATTATTATCGACTTATCTACCCAATTTCTCGAAAAGTTCGAAGCTGTCGAAGAGGTGGGGGGACGTGGGGGCAAGATGATGCGAAGGGGGTTTAGCTGTATTTTCGACGCATTAAACACAAAGTACATTACTTATACTTTTTCTATGTTATATTATACAAAATGCCATTATGTATTGAGTTTTTTTGGAATACTTTACTTCCTTTTTTTCACATCAGTTATATAATTTTTTAATTCGAATAATGTAATTTTTAAGAGAAATCCTTTCAAGTGTACCTACAAATTATAGATGATGTATTCCATGATATTCGCCGGACCCCAGTGCATGGATGAGAATCGCATAGGAGCAGGAGGAATGGAGGAGAAGAGGGGAGGCCTATGTCCTGCAGTGGACAAACGCGGACTGATGATGATGATTCCATGATTTTGATAGATATGCTTATAACATTTTTAATTTTATTCCACTAAGAGGCATATCTTATGCACATCAATTTTCTTCTCTTGTTTTCCAGCTGCGGTCTCTCCATTGCTGGATATAGGCCTCTTCCAAACGTTTCCACTATTTTCTATCACTCATTTTTCTCGCCTACTGTCTACGCGCTACCAAGGTTATGTCTTCTACCAATCCTTTTTGTGGTCTTCCGACACCTCTTTTTGGTTTGGTGCTGTACCCTCACGCCGCATCCGTTGCAAGGTAGGCAGAGACGACAGAACGCCAGACTTTCCCATCCTTACATACACTCCTATAGCCTCCATCGCATTCATGCAATTCGTCATCCACACTCTACGATTCCTTTTACTCAAAACACATCTGTCTTTGAGAATCTGGTCTACGTGGTGAAACCAAGTGGTTCTTGGACGGCCGCGCTTTCTTACAGATCTTCTTTCTCCCATGTTTGTTTTTTTGTTATCCTTTCATCATTCATCCTCTCTACATGTCCCAACCATCTCAATTTTTTCACTTTCATTTTAATCGACATCCTTTTTACATAAAAAAATATTGTTCCATTTTATCCTAATTTTTGGTTTGTTTGAATTAAAGACACACAGAGGCAAGACGAATCGAACGTTCCATATTTATTTGAATATAGAATGTCAATTTATAAATGTCAAAAACATCCGACAAAACAGCAACAATAATAATAATAATTACCATCGACAAAGTCACTTATGGCGGAAAAGAATTGTGACATGTCATAAAAAATTAGGGGAATTGGGGAAAAATTGTATCAGTCGGTAGGTAGGTACACCAAGACTCCCCCTTTTTTTCGTATTCTGTATAGATTATAACGAACAGTGGTAGTTGTTGTTGTATAGGATAGGTACCTACCTAATACGTTCCTCAATCAAGCCCCTACATCCCAAACGCAATCAATCACAGTAGAAATCTGTCATGTTAGGTTTATGAGAAAAATTACCCGGAGAAGGGGCAAAACAGGGGGGTTTTTATACCCCTCACCAAATCTACCCCAACTAGATCGGAAATCGTCCAGAAGTTCTGTTTCTATACTATGAAATAAACCCCGATGTTGTTGTTATTTTGGGGAATGGCAATGATGGCGAAGGAATGACCGTAGATTTTGTTTTTTTTTTTTCATTTTGAGAGAGTGTGTCCCGATTGAGAAAAGGGGAAAGCAAAGATGGTAATCATGGTGTATTAGATTCCCCAATACATCAATTTATACATTATTTTATTTATTCGGTTGCATCGTATGGTGCAATGATGGTGGTGTTTCCTCAGAATTGATTTATGTTCAAATATTCCTCATTTCTATTTACTTATTTAGATTTTTAGAATCCTGACATTACCACAGACTAAAATATTAAAAAGATTGAATTGATGGATGATGATTGATGACGAAAAAAAATAGCGATTCTAAACGATTTTCAACAAACGGCTCTAAATTCTCTCAAAAAGGATAAAATCCTTAGATGTCACGTATTTTAAAGGGTTGATTATATTTTTATTCTTTGTCCTGCCCTTCTGTCCCGGTTCATCCAGGGTCGGGCCTCCTCGTACGTAGGCGCCAGGATATCCTGTCCTGGGTTGTCACTGCTGGGATTCTCTGCGCCGCTAGCTCCTTTTCATGTATTATAAAAATAAATATATTAGTAACAATTACCTGGCTGAAGAAAATAGGGCACAAAACATTGATTGAGCGATGATAATACATTTTATTTTTGTTTGTGTGGCGTATGAGGAATTGCATGAATGTGACTGAAGTAAGATGTGTGTGTAAGGATGGGGATGTCTGACTTATGTTATCTCTACGTACCCGCAGGGGAGGTGGTGTGACTAAAGGGAAAAAGATGACAAGTTAAAAACATGACAAGTGTAGTGTGTCGATGTGCGGGCTTATTACAAAGCAATATCTTACAGTCAACCCAGTATCCATATTTCTTATGAGAATTTTTTCAGTTTTTTTTTACTCCTAAATCCTGATACGTAATTTTAATTCCACCCACTCGGGTGCTTGCCTACTTACGTATCTACATCTTGTCAACCTGGTGTGAGTGAATGATGTACTTTGATAAGAAAAGAGAGGTGTACAAATTACACATATGTGATCATTATTACCCGCGTTTACTCATATATGTAAGTACATTATTATCTTTCATACACTGAGACACACGCGTAAACCGTTTTGCTACTTGTAAGATTACTTATTGTTATGAGAAATTGTGTCTTACAAAAAAAAGTGTGTTACAAAATGTTGAGTGCTACAATTTATCCCGTTCGACTCTAGAGAAAACATACATCTATTAATTTATACCATCATTACTTAAAATTTGAAGTAAGCAGTGATATTTTTGCGGGTACTGTGGGGACATTTTTCACTGATTAATAAGTTAGTCCACTGTTTTGACGATCTGATGGTACCCAATAGCAATATTTTTAATGCAATGTATGCCGAGTTTGTCATATTTTTTGATGTCAATTAGGTTATTCTAAAGGTGACTATTGTATGTTTTGGTTAAATAATCAAGTTTATATAGTTTAGATTTGTCTAAATAGGCACATATTATGGTTTATGATTGTGTGTAACCGCACACGATTAGCTGTCAAGCTGGCCGGTTCAATTGAAAATACTTAACGACATTTAGAATCTCATTGTTGAACTCAATAAGATGATTTTTAGTTCTTTAATGTGTTTACAAATTACGGGAATGCCGAAAAAAAAATACGGAGAACTCGATCCGGGGAGATTCGGGTTGTATTATTGGCCCCACTCTTTTCTGTATTTTTTAATGTCCTGTAAAAATCTTTCTTTTTACCAGTACACCTCCATAAAAACGGTCTACACTTTTTCAGCTCCAGTAATTTGCAAAATAGATTTGTACTCTTAGCATTTTATAGTACCTATAGAATTTGTTCACCAGGGAGAGCTTATGGCAGTGCTGCGATCTCTACCAGCTAACCCCAAAGGGAGTTTTGCGAATACCTGTCTTTTAAAGTACACTTGAAAACAATAAGAAATTATAATAACATATTGGTAAAAACGCGATTTTAAATATGTAGAAATCTAATATGGGGGTGTGATATAGGATATTGGAAAGTATGAATTTAGGGGTATGGGGTTAGTGGGGGAGCCGCAGGGGGGTGGTATAGGGATGATGGCAGATGAAGAAGACGTTGTCTGGGAGGGTTGGTTGGTTGGTAGATGAGCGGCGGGGGGGTGGGGGAGGGGAAGAAAAAAATATTATTAAAGAAGAGAGACAGTTTTTGGTCACATTTGTATCTGTCACATGGCGTATGATGAAAAATTAGATGAACACATTGTACATTAGTGACTCAAGTGATAATGTCGAAAATATATTTTACTAGGAGGAAAAAATTAAATGCCAATACCTAACAGGTACCTATATTTATTTTATTTTGATAATAATAACATTGTGTGGCATTACAATGTAAAACAAAAAACACCTTCACAGTGTAGAACACCTTTGTGCCACACAATGTGCTGAGTGCATTCGCCAACCAGAGAGCATCGCAATATTTGCATTTTATCAGATCACAGACACGAATCAATGCAGGCAACAAATTCGTTGTATGTTGGTATAATTTCTGAGTTTTGTGTTACTCGATGTAATAAAAACGTGTTGTTGTTATGTGTTAAAAATATCAAATTTTTGGATTGGATTGGCAAATTGACAACGTCATTTTTCAAACCTGTAATGGCGGCACTAACGAATACAACAAATTAATTATTCGAGCATTGTGTTCTTTTTTGTGCATTGTGTTCGAAATAATTGCTCTAGAACTGCCCTGTAATATTTTTAACATTATAACTAACTCGTAAAAAATACAAAGTGTGAAAATTACGGACCTTTGACAGCTCTTATGACTCGATTTGACATTTAGGGTACAACACAATTTTGCAACATGTCATTTTCAGATAACATCCGCACTGACAAATAAAGCTAAATGATATGTTGCTTTGTAAAACACGTTAGAAACAATTGTTTTGTGTAGGTATCAATACATTTTGACATCAGCATTTTATGCTTCGGGCAAAGAGATTAAATTCAACTTTGCAAGGTAGCAGATGAATAATTTCATCTCTTTCTGATACATTAAACACTTGTATAGATAAAAAGAGACAGACACGTTTACTAATATCTATGACTAATAATACTAAGGTACCTACTGTATACGCACCTACTGAAGAAATTTCATATACAAGTGGTACCAACCTACAAGAGAAAAATCTGCTTGAGAATCCACTATAATAAAAATGCTAAAAGTCTGTTCACTTCTTGTCTCTTGTTTCCTATAGAATTACAGTGTTTCATATAAGTTTCACTTTTAAAAATGGTTTGTTTGTAACAACAATTTAAAAGCTGTGTCCAGACGATTTGCAATAGATGCCAGTAACTTATGACGCGATGTGCAAGTGTACACTGTCTGTACACAATTTTGGCTCGTTGTACCCTAAATAGAGACATTCATAATTGATGATGAACATCATCGGTAGGCATTTTGTCACATATTTTATGGTTTGTGTTGTGCCATATTTTATGTTTGAGTTGAACCATATTTTATAGTTTAAGTTGTGCCATTTGTATTGATATCACTGAAAGAAACTTATAAAATATTTAACGGTGCATTTTAATGCCCCCGCCACACGTTCGTGACCAACCACGAGCAAATGGTGTTCATGAGTAAAAAAGTGTAGATGGAACGTTTGTCTTGACGTGTACGTAACCGACCGTTGACGCCTTTTTACTCATGAACACCATTTGCTCGTGGCTCGTCACGAGCGTGTGGCGGGGCCTTAGGTTTTTATACTTTTTGCGCCTAATTCCCATTTTTCGTTTCACATAAGGAATAAAAAAATTGGGGTTAACTGGAAGAAATCGCAATTCTGCGATAAGTTCGCCCTAGTGAACAACGATTTATAATCTGTACTATGTCCATTTTTATATTTATATGTATTTGTTGTTAACTTAATGTGGCTACCACACGTTCGCCTACGCTCGTGTGAATGAGTAAAAAGACGTGCGGACGGGGTGATTGCCCTGGATTGTATACGCGTAATCGACGGTTAACGTCTTTTTACTCATTCACACAAAAAAACGTCGAGGGTCAGCGAGCATGTGGATGAACCATAAAGATTAAATAAATAAAATAAATATATAAATAAAAATCCCGATTTGCTGGGTAAGGAGAGCTAGTATGCAATATTTAATATGAAAATATGAACATTAATGTGAGCGCCATTAATATTAAGTGACGGTAATTAATATATTTTATGAATTAAATATTCATTATGCAACACGAGGGAACCACACCAACAAATAATATTATCTACTTTACGCACGGGATAAAAACATGATAAAAATATACAAGAGTGTCCCGTAACGGTAAGGGAAAAGGGAAAATACAAGAACGTATCAAGTAGTTAAATCTCAATAGATATATCTATACTGAAGGGTGGACTTGTTACTGCTTGTTACTGATCATCAGCTGGCTTAATTCAGTCCATTGTTATGAAAAGTTCATCCTTCGCTATACATCTGTTGAGTTGTTATTCAACCACTACATCATTTGAGTTGTTATTTACTAAGACATATCTTGTTATTCAACTACTACATATCTTGTTATTCAACTACTACATATCTTGTTTTTCAACTACGACATATATTGTTATTCAACTACGACATGCTTGTTATTCAACTACGACATGTCTTTTCATACAAATCTGACATATTGTCTTGTTATTCAACTATGATATGCTTGAAATTCAACTACGACATGAATATCTTGTTATCCACCTACTTATGACATAATAATATCTTGTTATTCAACTACGACATGCTTGTCATTCAACTACGACATATATGTTATTCAACTACGACATGTCAAAAATCGGTGAAAAAATATGACATGTCAAGAATCGGTTTAGCTAACGACATCTATTGAAGAATTTTAAAACAAGATGGGCATTATGCGTTTTTTTATATAGAAATTGTTGATTTCTGTGTCGTACGATTTTGTGAAGATCTGACGTCAAATTTGAAGGATGAAATAATTCATTTCATTCACAAAAATAACACAAAAAACATGACAAATGTTTGTTTCTGTATATCATTATAGTTCATTGTGATGGAGAATCAATCGGAGGTAGCAGTTCAAAAGAGAAACAATTCCCTAAAGTGTCATAACGATTCACAGTGTTGTTGGATAGTGCATAAAACTATGTACGAGTATGTACATATTCATGGCGCTGTGTACCTTCAAGAATACCTTAATATTTTTTACACGTAACCTTTTAGAATACATTTTTTTCTTTCTTTGCGTTCAGAGTTTTTATTTTCTTTGTTTAGATTTGTTTAGGTATCTGGAACTGTCAATTTTATTTTGACATGGTCTTTTCACAATCACCTCACCTAGTTCACCATAACTTAATTTCTGTCGTTTTTAAAAATCCAACTTAAGTTGCATTAAAAAGGATTATCTGTGTATAAAAAGGATATCTGTAAAAAGGATTTTATATGAAATTAAATAAATGTAACTGAGTTTTGAAAATACCTGACTCCAATAAAATGACGTCCGTTCAGACGTACCTACTCATTCCAGATGAACCTATTTTGTTTGATTTTCCAACATGGCGGTGGGATTTGAACCACATCCTGCAGATTGCAGAATCAGTTCTTAGTAGGTACTGTGCAGATTCTTGCAGTGAAAGTCTACTCCAAGGGACATTAAGAGAATTCAGGGTAGTTTTTTGAGGGGTTTGTTGAGGAGAGTCCTTTCGGAACCTTAAGGCCTCCCGTGGAAATGAATCTTATTTGCGTGAAAGACTTGGTGACATAGAAGCTGATGCTTCTGAAACATTGAGGTGGGTCAAAATTTTGCACGTAGGGTTGTTTTGAAGCAGTACTGCTGCTGTCGTTTGTCCTCATGACTGAGGGTCGCGACTATCACTCCCGCAGTTGACCATCCTCCTCCATTGGTCTCTGTCCATAGCCAGATGTGTGGCCTCGTGTAGAGTGGTATTGGTGGCTGCTCTTATTTGGTCGCCCCAACTTATCGGCGATCTGCCTCTCGGTCTCCTGCCTTGTACACTTAGAAGCAGTAACCTTTTTGAATTGACGAATTAGTGCGACAATTCATTAATGCCATACGTATGTGCTCTTGATGTCAAATATTTGATGGTAGAAATCCACCGTGAAGGCGCCATATTGTTTCTAATGTTATGGCAATATTGACGATTTACATAAATATAAGAAAATTTGCATTCCAAATTTGTATTTTGAATATTTTTAAATAACGAACGTAACATTTCAATTTCAGAATGAATTCCATACAGTGACGACTGAGTGAAGATTGATGTGTCTATTGTGCAGTGACAGGTACTGAATACACTGTATACCTATAGCTTTATATAATATCACATACCTGCTTAAGTATGCAGATTTTTTTCAGATTCTTCATTGTGAGCCCTGCTCATTCCCCTTTTAAACATTGGTCCACCTTTAACTCTCCAAATAGCTCATTAAAATCCAGGATTCACACGCTTGGCAAATCTCGACAAGACAAATTCAAAGTGTGGATAGGGCATTAAGCTTGGCTTGTGTACGCTTGCTAGCACTTAGGTACTCGTAGCCGATACGTTCGAGTGTCGGTTTTTTCACTGATCAAAAGAAGTTTGCGATAATCTTCAATTTTCTGGCTGACTTCCATAATTTGACTTTCATTTAGTCACCTGAAAAAAATTCGCCTGCGACGCTATTTAGGCGTTTTTCGTACTACATGAAATGTACTTAAATTTTGGTTGCCCCCCCCAGCTCCAAAACTGGTGATCCCCATGTCTGGATGTAAATTGTCCAGAACTAAATTACGTCAGTGACAACATTCACTGGTTACATCACTATTGGGATATACCTAGAGTAAAGATACACAACGTACGATAAGCAATAGTGGTAATATAAATAACTATGCCTAGAAGCAATAATGTACTAGTTTTTCTAAATGTAAAAAAACTCAGGTTTTTTTGTAAAAGCGTAAGACGATTTAGGATTCATCTTGTAGAGTAAGACATATAAAAGAAGTTTTGGAGAAGAGTGAGATATGTAAAGAATATATTTTACTCATCCAATGATGATCTGCGCAACTTGAGTCTCAGCTTTATACGGGGGTTGTTCAATAGAAAAGAACAAAAATTTATTCAAGCTTATTATAACAATTTGTCAATTTAACAAGCTGCAGAAGACAGAGGAGAATGGAAATCAAAATGTAAGAATTTGCTGCAAACCAATCCGCAGGATTGAAACTGGAGAAGAAGATAACATTTTTTTTATTCACACTCCTTCAAATGAACAAAAAATACGTTAACATTTCTATCAAAAAGATACCTGAATATTTCACTAGGGCGCGCTTATCGTAACGCCGGGATCTTTGCCAGCAAACTATAATGTCCATATCTACTGTGTGATTTTACGGAGTAAGCTACTTTATCCTGAAGATAACGTCGAAAATACAGGGTGATTGGTTCCGTATGTCAAATACTTATTTGAAGGGTGATATAGGATAAAAAAAAATCGTTTTTTTGTCAATATGTCTCAAACTACTAACTCGATTTTGACAAAACAAACCAAAAATCTTATTAAAATAGAATATCTAGATAGGATCCCATAGGAATTTATTATTCATCCACATCAGATCATTGTCCTTAAAAAACAAAACATTTTCCCATCTGTTGTATAGTGCATAGTTGAACTACCCATTGTATTTATATAGGTCTGTGTAGGTCTTGTAACCGCCTCCAAATGGCTCGGATTAAGGATAATGGTGATGCCATTCTCTTTAACCGTCCTCCTAACCCTTCCACATCAACCATCTTTATGCTGCTGTTGCCAGAATAATGTTGTACCAGAACCTTCCTATTCAGTAACAGTAACAGAAATATCTGTTACAATTTTAACAGATGCTTTTACGCCGGTCTTCAACTTCACCCAAAACCGAGGCCGACGTGACTATTTTCTTTTTATTTATTGTACATTATTAATTATTTATTTATTGTTATTATATACTCATATCCGGGGAGTAAAAAGATCATTGCTAATCATATTCTTACCATGTATTTAATAATTGTAAATTGTAAATGTATTTTATGTTAAATAAATAAATATATATATATATATATATATATTTAGTTTTAAGTTAGAATAAGTATATAGCCAAAAATCCATTTGGATTAGGCACCACACCAATTATTTATACTTTGTTATAATATATATATATATATACATCCTACTTACTTTACGGCGTCCGTACATTGCGAAATATACGCCTTTAGAGCGTCCAGTACAATACGGCGTCCGTATACGGACGCTCTAAGGTAATCAATGTTATTTCTTGCCAGGCAGCTGACGTCATCACAGGGAATCAATATCAGCAAAAAAAATTTTGACGCCACAAAGTAACCTGCACGTACTTTTTCGTATATCATTGTATATTTTATGTTTTGAGCGTTGTGGGATAGGGGCGCTCTGTCTATATACTGTTCGTATATTTCACTTACATTCCGCCGATGATCGGGCGTCCGCTGTGAATATTTTTTTACGTGCAGCCGATGATACGGCGTCCTCGAGTTGGCAACCTCGCAATTCGAAATTAATAATAAAATCAACATTAGGATTTTGAAATGTTATTTGCGTTGTCCAGTTATGGACTACAGATATCTGTAGAATAATAATGCACAAAAGGTGTAGGTACCTACCTACTTACAAACATCTGGAGATAATAGGCGACTCGGCAATATACTCGTAACATTATTGTGTAATATTGGAAAGAATTTTAAGTAATACAATAGTCGCATTTATTAAAAAAATAGTTCATGATTATAAAGATGTACTGTTATTTTAGGGTGAAATGCCGTAATTTTTAATAAATAAATATTGTTTAAGTACTTATTACGAAACAGGTAAACCTGTTATTGTATAATTGCAAATTATTTTCACATCGCGACATTTAAAACGCGTTACTTGAAAGTTGAAATAGACGTTTTTAACCATCCCTTCCCATACATAAGTACCTACTTTTTTGGGAAGGTAGTGCGTTAAAAAACTTGTTGATTTGATGTATGTATGAAATGTAATATGTGCTACTTTTTTGAATAAAATTTATTATTATTATTAAGTAAGTAATAAGGTAGGTACTTAAAAGTATATTGTTTTACGTTTTTAGTGCAAATTCTCCATTCAATGAGCAATTAAATAAAGGATCTCACGGGATCAGCAGAACTTATAGGTATGTACTTACCTATATGTGATAAATAAATAAGTGACGGAAGTAAGGAATCTCTGTAAGAATAGGCTAGTTTGGCGTTATGTACTCCATGCGGACATCACTACAGATACCATAAATAAATAAACTTTTGTTTTCATCACAAACCAATATGGTGCGATGTTTTAATCATAATATTCATTAATCTACAAGAGTGCGTGCCATTTTAAATTGTTTAGTATAATATTATTTAGATTAAAAGTGCATTCCATTATGTAACTACTTCCTGTTCAATGTCTTGGATTATGAAAAGAATCGCGTTACTGCCCAAAACTCGCCCTAGTGGATGAAGGCAATGATTCACACTGTTGTGTTAGAAGGTTAATGTATACTATAATAAAATTAATATTAACATATTGCGTTATTACGCTTTCAATTACACTCTTCCATATTGTTTTTAAGTGTTCTGTATAAGGCGTGTTAAGTCAAAAGCACAACACCCAAAAACATTTAGAACAGTAAGGTTCAACACCCATTCCGAATGTCTTTCTTTACAGTGTATTACAAGTATCCCGTAAGTATGTGTCGTGTAAGGCAATGCACATTACACTTCTACAACACAATGGCTTGACCATGTGGATCAGATTTTCAAGGACGAACAGGGACACGCGTTCTGAGTAAAATGAATCGTCCTCTCTGCCCACCCCACACAGGATGTGGCGGGAGGGGATAGAATAGAATATAATCTCTATAATAGAAATTTATTTCGATTAGGCTAGATTATACAAACTACTTTACAGTTTTTTATTGTTTCGTAAAATTCTCCATTGAAAAAAAGTCTAAATAATTATTAATTAATAATTATAGTACATATTAATATAATAAGTCATTCATCTGAAACTGAAGGCATTCACATTATATTGTAACAAGTTCTAAAATAGGTAATTTATGTTATGACATCTTTTATTTTTAAAATATCAAGGGTTAAATTCTTGAACTGCATTGTACTACATGGAACAGATGATTTTTAAATTTCATGAAATAACCACTGCAGTGCACTGTCATAAAAAACAAATAACTTTCGAATTGTAAACAATGAAAATGTTTATCCTTTGTTACATAATGAGACAATACCTAATATTCTAAAATAGGTAATTTATGACATCTTTTATTTTAAAATATCAAGGGTTAAATTTTTCAACTGCATTGTACTACATGGAACAGATGATTTTTATATTTAATAAAAAAAACCTAGTATTTTGCAAAGCAGTGCACTGTCATAAAAAATAAGTTAAAATATCGAGTTTTGTTAAGACAGTAAATAACTTTCGAATTGTAAACAATGAACATGTTTTTTCTTTGTTACATAATGAGACAATACCTAATATTAATGAATAATGTAATGAATAGAACTGAATCTTTTTTCTCTGTTAGTATTATCTACACTAGAACAACAGAACTATAGGTACCTACTTAGTACTTGGTACCAGTGGCGAAGGGTGGATTTCTGCAGAAGGGAATCCGGGGCTAACATTTCTTATGGGATCACGTCAGATTAGACACTATTGTACCTATTATTTTTTCCAAAAGGTAACTCGATGGGAATCGTGTTCTTAGGCAGCTTCGCGCCTGCTTGGTACATACTATAGGACTATAGGGTATTTTTTTTAATAGGCACACTTTTAAAATTAAATTAAACGTATTAAAATCATGGTAATATCCATAAAATGGCTTTATTGGAATGATGGAAGTTTACCATTTATGTTTCAACACGATTTCGGGCATATATGCGCGGGTGTTCCTTTCTAGGAGCCATTACATAGACGCCGTCAAATCCACAAAAACTCTATCTAGGTCTACAGGTCTACACAGATAAACCTGAGACATTGGATCACTTGGAAGCCAACATTCGCAGAGTTATTAGCGATATACGGCCTCAGCTGCTCGAGAAAGTCATCGAGAATTGGACTTCCAGATTATGCTTCCTTCGAGCCAACCGCAGCGCACATATGCCCGAAATTATATTTAAGCATTAATGGTATAAAATAATCTTTTAAATAAAGCTATTTTTATGAATATTAAGTACCATGATTTTAATAAGTTTAATTTCATTTTAAAAGTGTACCTAATTACCTATTTAAAAAAAACATCCTGTAGTAATGGGGTAACCAGTGAATGCTGCCCGACAAAACTGTGTAAATATTTGCATGACATTCTAAATGGGTGGCAAATCTCATTGTTGAAAAATATCGTATGACGTAGATACCTACATTACCTACTCGTAGGTACAATACTAGGATTTGAGAAAAGTTATTATAGGTATAAGATTTTATTTGGGTAACTTAATTAGTCCGTTGTTTTTTTTATATTATTTTGTTTGGGCGCAAATCTTACAATCACCTTCCCAACCACTGTCTGACAACTTTAAACGTGAAACTGTGCAAACGTACGTCATCTCAGTGACAGTAGATACGTTTCTGTATCACATTGGATCAGCCTTCTCTAGAGACAAAAAATATGTAAAGAGTTTCATGGGGATCCAAGAGTCGAGTGGGGTCATGTGTGGTATCGTATGAAAGAACGTTGGAAAATAAATCCAGATCGTAAGTCAGATTTTGTCCAGCTTAAGGCTCGGAAGTCATCGAGCGATCAAAAGGATCCAGTCACCACATACCACCGTGTTTGGTATCTCACAAATGTGCTTCACAAGCAGAACTCATATCTTTTTGCAAATTCTGAATCTGTCAAGTCTTAGTGGAAGATTCCATCGGATATGATCGGAATGAGGGAATCCAAGCAGGGCCTGTTTGGGCCCAAGGGCTTGTTTGGTATCGTTTGGACCAAAAATAGTATGAGGATGCGAAATCATAAAACATTGGTTTTGAAAAGTCTTTTTATGATTACTTTTTGATCTAGCTATCCTGGCTTATCATGAATATTGAATATCAAAGGATTAGGCATGGAACCTAAAATAAAAGCTTCTTCTTCGATGGCTCTGCAACTCATATCGAGCCTTGGCCTCCAACTCTGTATGTCCTCCGCAGCTGATTTCCAGTCCCTTGCAGCAGATTGGCAGCGTCCTTCTTCACCTCATAGTCCTCATCCTCGCATCAGAGTCTCGGCCTGATGACCCTTCTTAAGCCATCTGGGTGTCCCTCCAATATCCTCTTTCGTACCCGTAATGGAGGCATTCTCTGCACATTCCCGGCCCACCTCCGCCTGTGCAGTTTAGCATGTACACTATACAGGGAGCCTGAGGGGTTTATAGACGTCGTATAGCTCCTCGTTGTGTCGTATTCCTCCCAAATGTCCTTTTTAGTTTTAGGCATTCATTATAGTCACATTAGTCCTGAATATGGCTTAAGCAAGAGAGCCGAAAGCTCGACAACATTGTCAAAATACACACGGAACACTCGTGAAAAACGAAAAAAAGATATAATATGTATATTTTTCAATGAACTCGTTGGTACTTTTAATTCGCCAATTCCCTCGTACAGTATAGTTTGCAATTTAACTTTAATTGCTTAGATGATATTGTATTTCCATTTTCCCTAGTTGTTACCCGATGGCTTGAGCTGGACGAAATATGACTTGAGATCTGAGTTTCTTTTCCAACATCCTTTCACACAATACCAAACACACGCAATGCGGTGACTGGATCCTTTCGACCCCTCGGTGTCTCCCGATGGATTGAACTGGACAACATATGACTTGAGATCTGAATTTATTTTCCAACGCCCTTTCATACGATACCAATCACGGCACTATGCGGTGACTGGATCCTCTCGACTTCTCGCTGTCGGATTGATCGAGCTGGACAAAATATGACTTACGATCTGGATTTCTTTTCAAACGCCCTTTCATACGATATCACACCTAACCTCTCAGGACCCTCGAATTCCCTGAAACGCCTTACAACTTTTTTGTCTCTGGAGAAGGATGATCCATTTTTTTATAAAATGTATTGTCTCCCAGTTTACGTACGGTTGCAAAGTGTCAGATCTCTTAGTAGTCAAAATGTTATAAAATTTGCATCGATACATAAAGACGTGTTAAATCCCGTGCCAAATATAGATAATAAAAGCGTGTATAATAATAATATTGTTTTAAGTGTAGTACCTGCATATTTTTTTCTCATTTTTGTCTTATTTGATAAAAAAATTAATAAATCTTTTCTAACCAAACATAATGAAGAGTTACAAAACAAAATAATAATAGTGTGCTAAAAGGCGGACGTATTGCAAAATCTTTTATATCAAATAACCTATAATCAAAATAGTATTTAAAATTTAATAAAAAATCTGCTACACCTACTAACAATATTTCGCGTACTTATAGAAAAATGTGCACACTTTTATTTTAAAATTAATCTTGTCAAATTGTTTTCTTCTGTTTTACGACTACATTCAATAATTTAAACTGATCTGCATGTAAAGTTTAATTGCTTTCATTATTATTTGCAGCAGTCACGTCATACAATATGATTCTTCTTCTATATAGCACTACAACCCTTGGTGTGTCTTGGTTGCCTCCAAAATCCGTCGCCATCCTCTCCTATCTAGAGCAGCGATCCTTCTGTCCCCATCACGTTAACTAAATCCTCAAGGATAGACATGTTTTGAGTAAAGGGAATCGTAGAGTGTGTATGACAAATTACATAAATATGACGAAAGCTAGAAGTGTGTGTAAGGATAGGAAAGTCTGACGATCTGTTCTCTCTGCCTACCACGCAAAGGGATGCGGCGTGAGGGGATAGAATACTAGAAGATTATTATTTTCTAAAAATGGAGTACCAATAACATAATATTGTCTAGTCTAAATAAAATTCACTATATTTTTAAATCGTATTTAATAATTTATTATTTAAAAATACATAGCAAAGTTAAACCGATTTGCTTTTAAAGTTAATTATTGTATTCATTATTTCTTTAGGAATGCGAAACAATCATGAACTGTAAGTATTATGGTATATAAACAAAAGATCAGAATGTCATCTGGCCCTAAATATGTAGATAAAAAAAATGTGTACACGCTGAAGAATAATTGAGTAGGTAACTATTATTATTGACCAGCGAGGGCGCGCTTTTGTTCTTCACGTGACCATCTTGACAAAATGGTAAATTCCATTTGTTTAGGTAGCCATCTGAACCAAATTCAATGGAATGCGTTGGCAACGTCGCCGGACGCTCTATCATAGAATGAATGTATTTTCGCGTATATAGATGGACGCCTCAAAGTATATCCTTTAAAAGGACGCCGTAAGGGTGGATTGTGGAAAAAATACCCACCGGACGCCCTATTGCGGTTTCTAAGTACGGACGCCACATTGATAGTAAGATGTAAATATATATATATATATATATATATATATATATATATATATATATATATATATATATATATATTTACATCTTACTATTAATGTGGCGTCCGTACTTAGAAACCGCAATAGGGCGTCCGGTGGGTATTTTTTCCACAATCCACCCTTACGGCGTCCTTTTAAAGGATATACTTTGAGGCGTCCATCTATATACGCGAAAATACATTCATTCAATAATAGAGCGTCCGGCGACGTTGCCAATGCATTCCATTGAATTTGGTTCAGATGGCTACCTAAACAAATGGAATTTACTATTTTTGTCAAGATGGTCACGGGAAGAACAAAAGCGCGCCCTCGCTGGCGCTGGTCAATAATAATAGTTACCTACTCAATAATTCTTCAGCGTGTACGCATATTTTTTTTTATCTATTTGGGGCCAGATGACATTCTGATCTTTTGTTTATACCATAATACGAGACTAATAGTGCATGAAATAATGAATACAAATAGGATTTAAAAATATAGAGAATTTTATTTAGACTAGATGATTGGTACACCATTTTTAGAAAACAATAATCTTCTACTATTCTATTCCCTCACGCCGCATCCCTTGCGTGGTAGGCAGAGAGAACAGATCACCAGACTTCCCTATTATTACACACCTTTCTTGCTTCCGTCACATTTATGTAATTCGTCATACATATTCTACGATTTCTTTTACTCAAAACATGTCTATCCTTGAGGATCTAGTTAACGTGATGGGGCCAGATAATATTGAGCTTTTGTTTATACTTACCTATATTTTTACCTACCCATCTCCCAAAACTACAGTAGGTAGGTAGTAGGTACTCAAATTGTATGATGTGACTGCTTCCTTTAATCCTTTCTATATTAAACTATACATGCAAATCAGTATAAATTATTGAATATAGACGGATTATATATTGAATATATATATAATTTGACGAGGTTAATTTTTAAAATCAAAGTGTGCACATTTCTCTAAACGCGAAATACCTATTCTTATAGTATAGTTGATTTTGTATTAAATTTTAAATACTACTTTGATTAAAGGTAGACAGAAAAGCTTTTGCAATACGTTCACTACTATTGTATTGTTTTGTAACTCTTCATTAGGTTTGACTAAAAAATATTTATTTTTTTATTTCTCAATAAGACAAAAATGAGAAAGTAATACACAGGTACTGCACACAAAACAACATTATTATTCAATCGTTTTTCGATAAAACCTTTCCCTTCTATGCGAGTGACTTCTTAAAATCAATAATAACTGACGATCATCATTAATCAATGATTCATTCATCATAATAAGTGATCGCTAAATAATAATTTAAATATGTCCATAAAAGTGCAAACAAGTGCCGAGTTTTAAATACAGATATTTCTGGCGAGATGCTTTTATGTTAGGCTTCATGACAAAATCCGGATTTGACTTACGATCTGGATTTCTTTTCCAACGCTCTTTCATACGATGAACCACACATGACACCACACGACCCTTGGATCCCTTTGAAGCCCTTTACATCTTTTTTGTCTTTCGATAAGGCTGATCCAACGTGGTACAGAAACGTATGACAGACAACATGACGAAAGTTGTCAGGATAAATAATCTTCTTCTCCACACCATATTCAATTTATTTGGGGTCGGTGGCTCGGATCCTCTCTCTCCATCCGCCCTGATCGAGGCAGTCTTCTGGAGTAAGCTCCAGGTGCCCCATGTCCCCTCTGATGGTCTCCTCGAGGGACTTCTTCGGAATTCCTTGGTCCTTCCCATGTTCGTTGCCCTCCTCAGAGCGGAATCCTCGTCCTTTCTCTGCACGTGGCAACTTTCATAGTTCCTCTAATGTGTTTTTTACGAATTTTATCTAATCTAGTTACCCCGAGTGACCAGCGCAGTATTCTCATCTCGGTGGTATGGAGTAACTGCTCTTCCTTGCGTATCAGGGAGCAGCGTTCCGCCCCGTAGACCATGGCAGGTCTTACTACCGTCTTATATAATTTTGAAGGTGTTGGTGGTAGGAGCAAGTACCACTGACTCTGGCAACTGATTCCAAGCACTGACAGCTCTATTGATCAAGAAGTGATTCCGTGGGTTGGATGTGAATCTTGTTGTCAGTTTCATATGGTGTCCTCTCAGGTGCACATTAGAGTTCATGGTAAAATCTCACAGGTAGAATCTCACAGGTCACAGGAATAATATGGTTGTGCAACACCTTGTTCATACAGAGCTTATTCAGCCGGTCCTCATATTCCAGGTTTCTCAGTTATCTAGGTATTTTGGTGGCTCGTCTCTGCATTCTTTCCAACAAATCAATATCTTTCAAGAAATAAGGGTTCTAAATCTGGAAGGCATATTTGAGGATTGGTCTGACATATGTTAGGTAAATCTTGAGCAATAGTGTTGAGTTCGTTAAATAAAATGCCTTCTTAATCAGGTACAGTAGTGTATCTGAGCTCTGCTGCTTTGTGCAACCAAATGCCAGACAGTCCACTCTTCGGTCAGCAAGAACGTCCGCTGTTAAAAAGTTAATCGAACCAGATAAAACGCGATTCACTTGCTTGGGAGAACGGGCTTTCTCATTTGCCGGCCCTGCAGCTTGGAATAAGTTAGCAATAGATGTAAGAAACATAGATGATTTTCATAAGTTTAAATTAGCCTTAAAGACTCACTTGTTTAGATTATGTTATTCCACGCAGACATCTCAATAATTACTATTAGTCAATAATGCTTTAGTCTTAAGGTAGTTCAGCGCTCTTGAGGCGATAATTCGCGAAAACTGCGCTTTAGCAAATTATCCAATTATTATTATATTATTTGCTCTCATGACTACACTGATGATGTGCTCCACCCATTTAAAATCACTACTCATAACCACACCAAGATCCTTTTGCTTCTCAACACTTTTTAAGGTCACGTTTCCCAAGGTATATGTATTGAGCGGGTTGTTCCTTCCCATGTGAAGTACACGACACTTGTGTACAATGTTCAAATTTATGAGCCATTCTTTCGTCCAATCTAAAACTCTGCTCAAGTCATCCTGTAGTGTATGAGAGTGTATCAATGGGTTTGCCAAGAATTTTGTGTCATCGGCGAAGAGGCTACAAGTTGAGTCTCATATTTTGTCTAATCATCTTATAACTACAACAATATAGATCACTGAATAAATATGTAAATGATTAGATACCTAATAATGATAGAGATCCACAATTCGTGACACGTACCCAATAAAGAGATGTATCACTCGTATCATTTTTGCATATTTTTAGCTATGTGACTTCTATATTATAGATAGGTACAAATATGGGCATAGGTTTAACATATTAAACAAAATAGCAATTAATATTATCTGTCCCCACCAAATCGACCAGATCCTCAAGGACAGACTCGTTTTGAGTAAGAGATATCGAAGAGCCTGTATGTAAAATTGGATGAATGTGACGGAAGCAAGCACATGGAGTGGGTGGTCTGGCGTCCCGCAAGGGACGTCGCGTGAGTGGATAGATAGACTAGACAGATAGATATTTTTATAATATAAATTGGAATTATCAGATAATCCCTATTTAATAATATATGTACTTTGAAAATCCTAATTTTGTACCTATGTACCTACCTACCACAATATTTTTCAACAATGAGATTCGCCACCCATTTCGAATATCATGCAAAAGTTTGCAGAATTTTGTGTGAATTATACACGGGCAGCATTTACTGGTTACCCCATAACTAGGATAATATACTGAGTAGGTAAAAATAGTTCTGTTTGTTGTTACATAGAAAAAAATATTCAGTTCTTTTCATTGATAATATGTTTATTGTTCTCATTATGTAACAAAGGACATTGTTTACAATTTGAAAGTCATTGTATTGTCCATGCCAATGAGTATAACACAAACCAAGATTTTAAAGCTGTTTTTTATAACGGTATTGCTTCGCAAAATACTTATTCTTACTATACACAATTAAAAAATCATCTGGACCATGCATTACAATGCAATTGAATATTTTAACCCTTGGTATTTTAAAGATAAAAGATAATAGGTATGTCATAAATTTTAGAACTTTGTTTCTATGGAATAATAGTTCTAACCTTGAGAAGTGTTTTATGCCCACAGATGAATGTATTATTGTATTAATAATACGAGTATGTATCACAATTATTTCGGCTTTTTTAATACGGAGAAATTCTATCCCCTTGCGGTGTAGGCAGAGAGAATAGACGGCGACGATCTCTCCTATCCTTACAAACACTTCGTGCTTCCGTCACATTCATGCAATTCGTCACACACATTCTACGATTCCTTTTACTCAGAACACATCCGTCCTTGAGAATCTGGTCCACATGGCCAAGCCACGTGGTTCTTGGACGGCCGTATTTCCTTACACCTCTTCATTCACCCAGGTAGATATTTTTTCTTTGTTATTCTGTCATCGTTCATACTTTCTGTATTGTAGAAATGAAGGTTAATAATTTGAAATAAGTACTTACTGATACTTGATGAGATTCATCAACGGTTTTTCTAATAGGAGGTAACCAGCGATAGGTGTGTGGAAGTGCAATGTGTATAGCTTTATATGTAAATAAAAGACTTGTAATACACCTGTAAATGAAGACATCCGGAACGGGTGTTGAACTTTATATTGCTCTGATATGTTTTTTGGGTTTTGTATTTAGATTTCCCCCTTTATACAGGACACTCGAAAACAGATATTGAAAGTTGAAAGAGTGAAATTGAAAAGACTAAGGCAATATGTTGATATTAATTTTTGATTATAGTAGGTATAAATTAACATATCATAACGTAACATATCGATCGCTGAGAAAATTTGTGGAGAGATAAGAAATTAAAATATGTATTATATTATATTAGAGAGTTGAGTGAATGTAAAACTAATGTGACTAGAACGAAAGTGAATAAGTTGAGACGGTTGGGACATGTAGAGAGAATGAATGATGAAAGGATAACAAATGAAATATACCTGGGAGAATGAAGAGGTGCAGGCAGGAAGAACCACATGGCTTAACCATGTAGACCAGATTCTCAAAGGCGGACATATTGTGAGTAAAATGACCTAGATAACTACTCGTTTGTATGATTTGACTGTTTCCCTTCCATAAATAAATAATGAAAACAATTATATCTACTTTAAATTTATTAAATGTAGTCATAAGCCAGAAGCAGACAATTTGACGAAATTAAATGATTATAATGTGTGATCATTTTTCTAATCTCTAAATATTATTATAACAGTTTTTTTACGCTTTATAAATATTATTTTGATTGAAGATAAAATAGGTAAGTAATGTAAGTATACAGTATTTACAATAACAAAAAAAATATATATAAAACTTTTAAAAGAACACGCTTATGTTCAATGTGCTCTAAAAAGAATAAAATAATTTGAAAAAAAAGCGTGGGGCTTCTTATGGGGAAGAATGGTATTATACAGGAAGCATATAATTATTTGACGTTATTTTGCAGAAGAATGAGCAATTAAGGGAATACAGGAAGCCCCACGCTTTTTTTTCAAATTATTTTATTCTTTTTAGAGCACATTGAATATAAGCGTGTTCTTTTAAAAGTTTTTTTATGTTATCCTTTTTAGTTTTAGGCATTCATTACAGTCACATTAGTCCTGAACATGGCTCATCAAGCAAGAGAGCCGAAAGCTTGACAACATTAATAAATAAATAAATAAATAAATCTTTATTGACCAAAATGATTACAATGATTACAAAAAAATAAGACAATCTTGTGTGCCAAAAGGCGGACTTATTGATAACGCAATATCTTACAGTCAACCCGAGTCAACAACATTGTCAAAATACACACAGAACACTAGGGAAAAACGAAGAAAAGATATAATATGTATATTTTACAATGTACTCGTAGGTACTTTTAATTCGCCAATTCCGTCGTACAGTATAGTTGGCTATTTAGCTTTAATTGCTTAGATGATACTGTATTTCCCTCGTTGTTTCCCGATGGCTTGTGCTGCATAAAATATGACTAACGATCTGGATTTCTTTCCCAACGCCCTTTCATACGATACCAAACACGGCGCTATGTGGTGACTGGATCCTCTCGACCTCTCGGTGTCTCCCGATTGGTCGAGCTGGACAAAATATGACTCACGATCTGGATTTCTTTTCCAACGCCATGGTGTTCCATGTAAGATCAAATATATTATGTAAGATTGAATTAATAAAATACGTTGTAATTAGAACAGCATAGCTCGTAAGACTTACATATAAGTATAGATATAGTTTGAAATATTGTAGTAATAAGTGAAATTTTGTAACCTCCTTGGACAAGGATATTGAAGGAACGTAATTCGGGGGTGGGGTTTGCCGGGGGGCTCCCTTAAGGCTAACCCTGGGCCCACCTCTTAATAATATTTTGCTAGAAGTGCGGGTAAAGAGGTCGCTATTAATGCGCCTGAGCTACCCGGGGATGTGGAGGGCCTTAAGCCCGCGGGATTTTCCTTCAATTTTCCAACGCCCTTTCATAGGATACCAAACACGGTACCGTGCGGTGACTGGATCCTCTCGATCCCTCAGTGTCTACCGATTGGTCGAGCTGGACAAAATATGACTTACTTTTCTAACGCCCTTTCATACGATACCACACATGACCTCTCAGGACCCTCGGATGCCCTGAAACGCCTTTCAACTTTTTTGTCTCTGGAGAAGGATGATCCAATTTTTTATGAAATGTAGTGTAAGCCAGTTTACGTACGGTTGCAAAGTTTCGGCTCTCTAAGTAGTTAGGAAGTTATTAAAATTTGCATCGATCCATATAGACGTACCAAAGTCCGTGCCAAATATAATAAAAGCGTGTAATAAAAGCGTGTAAAAAATATATAAAATACGCTTATATTATTTGATTCCCATTCGCACAATATTTCAAAAGATAACACAGATACTTTTCTAAACGATGTAGGTCTGCAATTCAAAAAATAGTAAGTAAATTATTTAGCTTAGCATTTAATTTAGGAAAAAAATATAATACCTCTAATCAATAATTAAAATCTGTACATAAAAGTGCAAACATAGGTAGGTAATTATGAATACCTACCTACATCCTAAATGCAATATCGTAAGAATTTTTTTAAATACTGATATTTCAAGCACAATGCTTCTATTTATGGCCCCGTGCATCTGACCTAATTAATCCTTTGATATCCATAACAGGCCAGAAAATTATATCTAAAAAGACGGTGTAGCGTGATAAATTTTGGGAAATCTGGAAATGGTTTTAAGCTCTTCATTAAAAGTAAAGTAAAGGTGTATGTCACATTGCACCAGTGTGACGGGAGCAAGAAGTGTGTGTGGAGATAAGACAGTCTGGCGCTCTGTCCTCCCTGCCTACCCTACGTGATGGAAGCAAGAAGTGTGTGGACGAATGAATAGTGGTCTGGCGCCCTGTCCTCTCTGCCTACCCTATGTGATGGAAGCGAGGAGTGTGTGGAGGACAATCGAGTGGTCTGGCGCCCTGTCCTCTCTGCCTACCCTATGTGATGGAAGCAAGGAGTGTGTGGAGGACAATAGAGTGGTCTGGCGCCCTGTCCTCTCTGCCTACCCTATGTGATGGAAGCAAGGAGTGTGTGGAGGACAATAGAGTGGTCTGGCGCCCTGTCCTCTCTGCCTACCCTATGTGATGGAAGCGAGGAGTGTGTGGAGGACAATAGAGTGGTCTGGAGCCCTGTCCTCTCTACCTACCCTATGTGATGGAAGCAAGGAGTTTGTGGAGGACAATAGAGTGGTCTGGCGCCCTGTCCTCTCTGCCTACCCTATGTGATGGAAGTGAGGAGTGTGTGGAGGACAATAGAGTGGTCTGGCGCCCTGTCCTCTCTGCCTACCCTATGTGATGGAAGCGAGGAGTGTGTGGAGGACAATAGAGTGGTCTGGCGCCCTGTCCTCTCTGCCTACCCTATGTGATGGAAGCGAGGAGTGTGTGGAGGACAATAGAGTGGTCTGGCGCCCTGTCCTCTCTGCCTACCCTGCAAGGGACGTGGTGTGAGGAGATAGATCGGCATTTAGCGAATAGCCCATAAAAGCTTAGGAAAGAGTTAATCAATAAATAATTATACTATTTTTTCAATAAATGCGACTATTGTATTACTTAAAATTCTTTCCAATATTACACAAAAATGTTACGTGCCGAGCCGCATATTATCTCCAGATGTTCGTAAGTAGGTAGGTACCTACACCTATTGTGCATTATTATTCTACAGATATGTGTAGTCCATAACGCAAATAACATTTCAAAATCCTAATTGTGATTTTACTATTAATTTAGAATTGCGAGGTTGCCAGCTCGAGGACGCCGTAACATCGGCTGCACGTAAAAAAATATTCACAGCGGACGCCCGATCATCGGCGGAATGTAAGTGAAATATACGAACAGTATATAGACAGAGCGCCCCTATCCCACAACGCTCAAAACATAAAATATACAATGATATACGAAAAAGTACGTGCAGGTTACTTTGTGGCGTCAAATTTTTTTTTGCTGATATTGATTCCCTGTGATGACGTCAGCTGCCTGGCAAGAAATAACATTGATTACCTTAGAGCGTCCGTATACGGACGCCGTATTGTACTGGACGCTCTAAAGGCGTATATTTCGCAATGTACGGACGCCGTAAAGTAAGTAGGATGTATATATATATATATATATATATATATATATATATATATATATATATATATATTATAACAAAGTATAAATAATTGGTGTGGTGCCTAATCCAAATGGATTTTAGGCTTATATTTGGCTTATACTTTGTTATAATATATATATATATATATATATATATATATATTTACATCTTACTATCAATGTGGAGTCCGTACTTAGAAACCGCAATAGGGCGTCCGGTGGGTATTTTTTCCACAATCCACCCTTACGGCGTCCTTTTAAAGGATATACTTTGAGGCGTCCATCTATATACGCGAAAATACATTCATTCTATGATAGAGCGTCCGGCGACGTTGCCAACGCATTCCATTGAATTTGCTTCAGATGGCTACCTAAGCAAATGGAATTTGACCATTATTGTCAAGATGGTCAGGGGAGAATAAAAGGGCGCGCTCGACGGCTAATAATAATAATAGTATCTACCTACTTAATAATTCTTCAGCGTGTACGCATTGTTTTTTATCTATTTGGGGCCAGGTGACATTCTGATCTTTTGTTTATACCATAATACTTACAGTGCATGATTGTTTCGCATTCCTAAAGAAATAATGAATACAAATAAAGCAAATCGGTTTAATTTTGCTATGTATTTTTAAATAATAAATTATTAAATACGATTTAAAAATATAGTTAATTTTATTTAGACTAGATGATTGTAACACCATTTTAAGAAAAAAATAATCTTCTACTATTCAATTCCCTCACGCCGCATCCCTTGCGTGGTAGGCAGAGAGAACAGATCACCAGACTTCCCTATTATTACACACCTTTCTTGCCTCCGACCTCCGACATATGTAATCGGTTTACACATTCTACGATTCCTTTTACTCAAAACATGTCTATTCTTGAGGATTTGGTTGACGTGATGGGGACAGAAGGATCGCTGCTCTAGATAGGAGAGGATGGCGACGGATTTTTGAGGCAACCAAGACACACCAAGAGTTGTAGTGCTATAGAGAAGAAGAATCATATTGTATGATGTGACTGCTGCATTTCTATAATTAAATAGTAACGAAAGCAATTAAACTTTACATGCAGATCAGTTGGTCGGTAGCCTGGTTGGTAACGCGCTCGACTGGTAATCCGGTGGGCGCGGGTTCAATCCCCGACTTACTCCACTTCACAACACAAGCTTTTCTGCTTTCTGTGAAGTGTACAAAGATGTATTTGGGTTTATTTCGATAAACCCAGATTCATTTCATTTAAAAAAAACAAAAAAAAAAAAAAAAAAAAAGTTTCAATTATTGAATGCAGTCGTAAAACAGAAGAAAACAATTTGACAGGATTAATTTTCAAATAAAAGTGTGCACATTTTTCTATGAGTACGCGAAATACTGTTAGTAGGTTTAGCAGATTTTTTATTAAGAGCGTGCATACCGACATTTCAAAAATTTCTAAAAACAGGAGACCTTTATATCTCGACAACCGTTACTAAATATGCTTTGGAACAAAATAGAGTAGATGCATTGAACCCTTATCTAGGGAATAACCGTAAAAAAAAATTATATCTTGTATAGATTTCTCAAAAAAATATATTTAAAAACACCTCTGATCTTTTTTCCGAAAGACGGAAACTCGTTTCCCGAAAGTCGCGGAGTAATTTTTTTTTGTACTGCTAATAAACATTAAAATCTAGAGAATAACCGTAAAAGTTTTTTGATAGACGCAAAATTAACCCCAAAAAATGGAAAAAAACGCTATTTTTACCATTTTATCATGCGATTTTGAACTTTAATGCCATGGGAAAAGACTGTGACATCATTCTTGGTGCCAAGCCCTTAAATTTTAAATACTATTTTGATTATAGGTTATTTGATATAAAAGATTTTGCAATACGTCCGCCTTTTAGCACACTACTATTGTTTTGTTTTGTAACTCTTCATTATGTTTGGTTAGTAAAGATATTTTTTTTTATCAAATAAATCTGGAAAATACAATATCATCTAAGCAATTAAAGTTAAATAGCAAACTATACTGTACGAGGGAATTGGCGAATTAAAAGTACCAACGAGTACATTGAAAAATATACATATTATATCTTTTCTTCGTTTTTCTCGAGTGTTCCGTGTGTATTTGGACAATGTTGTCGAGCTTTCAGCTCTCTTGCTTAAGCCATATTCAGGACTAATGTGACTGTAATGAATGCCTAAAATTAAAAAGGATAAAATAAAAAGAAAATTAAAATACCTTTAAAAAAAACACGCTTATATTCAATGTGCTTTAAAAAGAATAAAATAATTTGAAAAAAAGCGTGGGGCTTCCTGTATTCCCTTAATTGCTCATTCTTCCGCAAAATAAGGTCTAATAATACATGCTTCTATAATAATATATGATCTAATAATATAAATATAAATGGCGAGCGTCTCAGTAACTTACGGTTCGCAGATGATATTGTCATATTTGCCAAAGACGAGGAGGAATTAAGTACTATGCTGACGGAAATCAATTCAGCCTGTGTAAACATCGGATTAAAGATTAACATCTCCAAGACCAAACTGATGAGTAACACAGAAATATCCTATCCCGTCCAGGTAAATAGAGTACAAATCGAAAGGGTGGACAAATATGTGTACCTCGGACATACTGTGACGCTAACAAGAGAAAACCAGGAGGCAGAAATATACCGAAGACGTGGCCTTGCCTGGGCAGCATTCGGAAATCTCTCATACATCCTGAAGTCCCATAAATATTCGCATTATTTAAAAAAGAAGCTCTTTGATGCATGCATTCTCCCAGTACTCACCTACGGTTTAGAAACATCGGTCCTAACAAAGCGAATAATACATAAGCTGTTAGTGACACAGAGAGCTATGGAGAGGAAGATGCTGGGCATTTCTTTAAGGGACAGGGTACCAAATGTTCGTATCAGAGAGAAAACCAAAGTAACCGATGTGGCGGAAAGGGTCGCTAGCCTTGAATGGAGCTGGGCTGGTCATATTGCCAGGTGCCAAGACTCCCGGTGGACCAAGAAGATAATAGAATGGCGGCCAAGAACAAGCCGAAGAAGCGTCGGGAGACCCCAGGCAAGGTGGTCTGATGATATTAGGAAATGTGCCGGTGGTGGATGGATGCAGTGTGCCCAAGACAGGAAGCTGTGGAGGACCAAAGGGGAGGCCTATATCCAACAATGGACCTGAGTAGCTGCAGAAGAAGAAGAAGAATATATGCTTCCAGTATAATATCATTCTTCCCTATAAGAAGCCCCCCCATGCTTTTTTTTCAAATTATTTTATTCTTTTTAGAGCTCATTGAATATAAGCGTGTTATTTTAAAAGTTTTTTTTCTATTGTTTTTCGATCAGACCTTTCTGAGTGATTTCTTAATCAATTGAATAATAACTGACGATCATCATAATAAGGGATCTCTACTCAAAAATTGGTTGCATAAAAGTGCAAACATAGGTAGATAATTATGAATACCTACCAGGGGCGAACGATGGATTTCTACAGAAGGGAAGCCGGGCTAACATTTCTTTCAGATTAGACACTATTATGCCTATATTTTTTTCCAAAAGGTAACTCGATGGGAATCGTGTTCTTAGGTGGCTTCGCGCCTGATACCTACCTACATTCTACATCGTAAGAAGTTCTTTAAATACAGATATTTCAGGGACAATGCTTTTATGCCATCACTCTCTTCAACCTCAGTCTTGAACATGTCATACGTGAGACATACCAGAGGATCACGAACTGTAACGTTTACTTCCAAAGCAGCCAGATAGTTGGATACACTGACGACCTCAATATAGTGGGAAGATTCTTGACACCCGTAAAAGAAGTCTTCGAGCCATTAGTAGTAACAACCAAGGAGATAGGATTGGAAATATATATTTTGTATATAAAAAAGAAATCTGTCTTTATCGAAATAAACTCAAACACATCTTTGTACACTTCACAGAAAACTTAAAAGCTTATGTTGTGAAGTGGAGTAAGTCGGGGATTGAACCCGCGCCCACTGCATTAACAGTCGAGCGCGTTACCAACCAGGCTACCGACCGCCTCCATGAAGGAAAGACAAAAATATAAAAACAATCCAGGAACTCAACAAACAATCCTCAACCGACTATTCAGTTTATAGACAAATATAACTTCGAGTGGGTCAACGAATTCGTTTACTTAGGATCCACCATAATAAAAGAAAATGAAGATAATATAGAAATCAAAAAGATAATTGCAACTGAAAACAGAACATTCTTATCTCTTCTACCGAAACTCAAATCAAGAAGTGTCCACAGGTTCCATGCCTATTCATGATCGGCCAGGTTATTCATCAGCTAGATCAAAAAGTAATCATAAAAAGACTTTTCAAAACCAATGTTTTATGATTTCGCATCCTCATACTATTTTTGGTGACCTTCCAAACGACACCAAACAAGCCCTTAGGCCCAAACAGGCCCTGCTGGGATTCCCTCATTCCGATCATATCCGATGGAATCTCACACTAAGACTTGACAGATTCAGAATTTGTAAAAAGATATGAGTTCTGTTTGTGAAGCACATTTGTGAGCTACGGTGGTATGTGGTGACTGGATCCTCATCTTGATCGCTCGATGACTTCCGAGGCTTAAGCTGCACAAAATCTGACTTACGATCTGGATTTCTTTTTCAACGTTCTTTTATACGATACCACACATGACCCCACTCGACTCTTGGATCTCCATGAAACTCTTTACATTTTTTTTTTGTGTTTCACGTTTTAAGTTGTCAGACAATGGTTGGGAAGATGATTGCAAGATTTGCACCCAAACAAAATAATAAAAAAAAACAACGGACTAAAGTTACCCAAATAAAATCTTATACCTATAATAACTTTTCGCAAATCCTAGTATTGTACCTACAAGTAGGTATGTAGGTACCTACGTCATACGATATTTTTCAACAATGAGATTTTCCACCCAATTTGAATGTCATGCAAATATTTACACAGTTCTGTCGGGCAGCATTCACTGGTTACCTCACTACTAGTATGTACATTGTACAATATTGTACATGGTATGTACCAAGTACTAAGTATAATAGTTATTATATAATATTAATGAATATCTATCTATCTATCTATACCCTCACGCCACGTCCCTTGTAGGGTAGGCAGAGAGGACAGAGCGCCAGACAGCCCTATCCTTACACACACTCCTAGCTTCCGTCACATTCATGGAATTAGTCATACACGCTCTCCGATTCCTTTTACTCAAAACGCGTCCGTCCTTGAGGATCTGGTCGACATGATCGGACCAGCACCAATAAATAATAATAAGTAAGTAGGTATAGTTCTGTTGTTCTAGTATAGATAATAAGATAATACTTCAGAGAAAAAAAGATTCAGTTCTATTCATTATTCATTAATACTGGGTATTGTCTCATTATGTAACAAAGGATAAACATTTTCATTGTTTACAATTTGAAAGTTATTTATTTTTTATGACAGTGCACTGCAGTGGTTATTTTATGAAATTTAAAAATAATCTGTTCCATGTAGTACAATACAGTTGAAGAATTTAACCCTTGATATTTTAAAATAAAAGATGTCATAAATTACCTATTTTAGAACTTGTTGTTACAATATATATAGTATGGTAGAATGTTTCTATGGAATAATGTGCACACTTAATGAAATAATGAAAAAAAAAATCTATAATAAAAATAATAATATATTATGTAGTTTATTTATAAAAAGAAGTGTTTTATGCCCACTGTCAATGCCTTCAGTTTCAGATGAATGACTTATTCTATTAATATGTAATTATGTACTATAATTAATAATTATTTAGACTTTTTTTCAATGGAGAATTTTACGAAACAAAAAAAACTGTAAAGTAGTTTGTATAATATAGCCTAATCGAAATAAATTTCTATTGTAGAGATTATATTCTATTCTATCCCCTCCCGCCACATCCTTTGTGGGGTAGGCAGAGAAGACGATCCATTTTACTCAGAGCACGTGTCCCTGTTCGTCCTTGAGAATCTGGTCCACATGGTCAAGCCATTGTGTTGTAGAAGTGTAATGTGCATTGTCTTACACGACACATACTTATGAGAAATAAAAGACTTGTAATACACTGTAAAGAAAGACATTCGGAATGGGTGTTGAACCTTATTGTTCTAAATGTTTTTGGGTGATGTTTTTTTGATTTCACGCCTTAAACAGGACACTCAAAAACAATATGGAAAGAGTGTAACTGAAAGCTTAATAACGCAATATGTTAATATTAATTTAATTATAGTATACATTAACCTGCTAACACAACAGTGTGAATTAATCATTACCTTCATCCACTGGGACGAGCTTTAGGCAGTAACGCGATTCTTTTCATAATCCAAGACATTGAACAGGAAGTAGTTACATAATGGAATGCACTTTTAATCTAAATAATATTATACTAAACAACTTAAAATGGCACGCACTCTTGTAGATTAATGAATATTATGATTAAAACATCGCACCATATTGGTATGTGATGGAAACAAAAGTTTATTTATTTATGGTATCTGCAGTGATGTCCGTATGGAGTACATAGCGCCAAACTAGCCTATCCTTACAGAGATTCCTTACTTCCGTCACTACTTATTTATTTATCACATATAGGTAAGTACATACAAAATACAAAGTACATAAAAAATCTTTTACGGTTATTCCCTAGATAAAGGTTCAATGCATCTACCCTAGTTTGTTCCAAAGCATATTTAGTAACGGTTGTCGAGATAGAAGTTCTCCCGTTTTTACAAATTTATGAAATGCCGGTATGCACACTCTTAAATACAATAACAGTAGGTACTTGTTTCGTAATAATAATAAAATAAGTATTTAAACAACAAATTATGGCACTTCACCATAAAATAACAATCATCATCATCATCATCTTCAGCATTACAACCCTGTGTGGGTCTTAGCTGCCTCCAAGAGCTGTCGCCATCTCCCTCTGTCCATTGCTGCTACTTTCCAATTTCTCTCCCCCAGTGCTCGACAGTCTGCAACCACCCCATCAAGCCATCGCAGCTTCGGTCTCCCCACGCTCCTACGTCCATATGGATCAGTGGACATCACTTTTTTGGCTGGCTCCTGATCGTCCATGCGATGCAAATGCCCCAGCCAGCGCAGTCTGCCAATTTTGATTGAACGGACCACGCTGACCTCCTGGTACCGATCATAGAGCTCAGCGTTGTATCTCCTCCTCCAGGTTTGCCCATCTTTGGTGGGCCCAAATATCCTACGGAGGATTTTCCTCTCGAAAATAACAATACATCTTTATAATCATTATTAATCAATAAATAATTATACTATTTTTTCAACAATACGACTATTGTATTAAGTACTTAAAATTGGCCCCAACCTTATACAATAGCGCGGGCCGCCTATTATCTCCAGATGTTTGTAGGTAGGTAGGTACCCACTATGCATTATTTTTCTACAGATATGTGTTGTCCACAACTCGATAACGCAAATAACATTTCAAAATACTAATGTAGATTATTATTAATTTCAAAATGCGACGTTGCCAACTCGAGGACGCCGTATCATCGGCTGCACGTAAAAAAATATTCACATCGGACGCCCGATCATCGGCGGAATGTAAGTGAAATATACGGACAATGTATATGCTCAGCGCCCCTATCCCACAACGCTCAAAACATAAAATATACAATGATATACGAAAAAGTACGTGCAAGTTACTTTATGGCGTCAAATTTTTTTTTGCTGATATTGATTCCCTGTGATGACGTCAGCTGCCTGGCAAGAAATAACATTGATTACCTTAGAGCGTCCGTATACGGACGCCGTATTGTACTGGACGCTCTAAAGGCGTATATTTCGCAATGTACGGACGCCGTAAAGTAAGTAGGATGTATATATATATATATATATATATATATATTATAACAAAGTATAAATAATTGGTGTGGTGCCTAATCCAAATGGATTTTTGGCTATATACTTATTCTAACTTAAAACTAACTTAAAACTAAATATTCTACTTATTCTACAAAAATGTCCCCGCAACACCACCGCACCGTTCGTGGATCGGAGGATATCAGGCGGTTCTTAAGTAGTTCTTTGAGCTTTCCTCGGCTTTTGTGTTGTTTGACCTAGTCTTGACTATATTTACATAAAGGCCATAACATTAAAAAAATGTCCACCAGAACTAGGGTACCTATATAAATGTAGGAAGTCCTAACGGATAAAGCCATAGACAAAACTTGACCGCCGCCATTTTCGCTTCTAGCCTTTCCGCTAGGTACACGCCATTTTTTCTTGAAATAAAGTACGCTAATTTGCCATTTAATTGCGTAGGTTATATTCCAAAGGTAATTTCCACACTGATTATACATAATGGATCGCAAAAATCACTGAAATATCACCAGGTTTCATGCGATTGTGGACAACCAATATGACACACAATCATATGTTTGTAGCGAAAATGGCGTCTACCATAGATTTGTCATAGATAATAGAAGGGGCAACAAGCCTAGAACTTTTTTTTTAAATTTGGTCTAGTACCAATCAAACCAAACTTCACAAAATAACCCAGCTCGCTACTCGTCACAAACTAATATTTTCACAGTAGTGATTTCAGCTTCGGTTCCTGCTACTTCTTTCTTGTCATCATTCCTCATTTCACTTCCACCCTCGACATCTTTATTCTGATCTACTCCATCACTCCATCTTCCAGGTCCATCATTTCCAAGTATCCTCATGATAATAGTATTATGACTATATTGGAGTGGAATTTCTCCGTCTCCTGGACTTGAGACTTCTCCTGATCGGATAGCCCATCAGGACGAAGTGACCTGTTGAATATTTTGTCCTTTTTGTTTGTTATTTATTATGAAATATGTAAATCTTTTTACCGGCATGATTTTCTAATTTAATTTTATGCTGGATCATTTATCTCTATTTCGGTGCCGTTGGTTGGGGCACGGACTTCTTGCCGGGAGGTGCCGGGTTCGAATCTCAATGTACACCACGTATTCTGCATTTCTGTGAAGTGTGAAAATTTTTTAATCACTGTGAAGTGTGCATAGGAATCGATCCCGATGCCGACTTACTTCACTTCACAACACAAGCTTTTCAAGCTTTCCGTAAAGTGTACAAAGATGTATTTGGGTTTTTTTGTAAAAGAACCAACCCAGATTCATTTAAAAAAATCGTTTAATCATTGTGAAGTGTGCAGGAAATTCTTTTAGCTTACTGTGAATTGCGGGTAAACTGCTAGTCCTATGAATTATTGTTGTTATTGACCATACTTTCTCCTATCTCTAACCATATTCCTAATTCCTAAAAAACGCGAAAAGCCGCTATTCAGGGGGAGACATGGTAAGATTTTGTTGGGCAACCCTGTGGCAATGTATGACTCTATGTGTAAACTTAAATTTAAATCGGTTAAATAACAGATACATAGATAATTTTTAGCGGCAGGATCTTAGTAAAATATCTAAATACTATATGGTTCTACATAAATAATGACTAAATGTATAAAAAATCACCCCCTTTCAAAAGAAAAACTTGTTCGCATCCCTCTAAGAGCTTTTTCTAGAATTTCATTAGACACAAAACTTTCTCGAAGCACTTTTAATGACACGACATTAATATTTTCTTTTTGTTTTCCTCTTACAATGATAAATAAATAAATAATACTTTCCCTCCCTCCCTCCCCCTGCCCCTCCACACAGAAACATTAATAACAATAGAAAATAAATAATAATAAACATACAAAACATAATTCCTTCAGTGATATTATGTATTAATATTTTTACTTTTGGGTTACAAGGAGAGAATGGAAGCAATGTACAAGACAGTTTCGCCTAACGATTACTCGATCAATGTTGATTCGAATAACCTTTATTTTGAAGACGATTCAAAGTATTTAACTTTCGAATATGTTGCTCGTTTGCGAGGAACACGATTGAGACTAGCTGACCAAACGTGCCATGCTACGCCTCAGAAATCTGTAGATCCGTGGAAAAGTATTTAAGATCTGAATTTCTTTTTCAACGCCCTTTCATATGATACCAAACATGACCACACGTAACCCTTGGATCCCCTCATCATCATGACATCTCTCGGTGTCTCCCGTTGGCTAGAGCTGGACAAAATGTGACATAAGATCTAAATATATTTTTCAGCGCCCTTTCATATGATACCAAACATGACCACACATAACCCTTGGATCCACTCATCATCATGACATCTTCGGTGTCTCTCATTGGGTAGACCTGGATACCAAGACCGAGCTTGCAAGAACGAGACCGAAAGCAAGACTCGTATGTAAATTCAAGACCAATTCCAAGACCGAGCTTGCAAGAACAAGACCAATACCAAGACTACCCCGGTCTCGTCTTGGTCTTGCAAATACTCATCACTAGGTGTAATCCGCAATAAGCGACCTTAGTTTTCTCTATAAAAGAAAGAGAATAAAGACGTCGTAATCCTACTACTTTCGCGCTAATCAAAATGGGACTGTATTCTTGTTCCATTGTCTGTCTTTTTCTGACAAACGTTCATTGGATTAATCATCAACCTATTCGTTGTTTCTCCATCCCCAAGTTAGGGGCAACTTAGCAAGGACCTGCTTACAATACAACCCCGTCCCCCTAGAACCAGTCACAAACAACAATGATACAATGAATGGAGCAATCATTAATTACAGCATGAAAACAATCAAACAATGGTTTCTTAGTGATTAATCAGTTTACCATTAACGCCGTAATTATGATGCAATTATAATTTTCACAACGAATCCAGAAAGAGCAATAAAAAAAAAGCAATTAAAAACATTAAATGAGGAAATCGGACGTAGAACCCGAGGGAACGAACACTAAATCTAGGTATCTATGGTTGGAGGAAGACCCAAGCGGGACCCAAACTTTTAAAGGACTCGTGAAAAACATCAAAAAAGAGTGGAAGGGGGGTGGGGCAACGTGGGGAACTGCAAAACATGCTTAATCTTTAGAAAAACATATTTTTTAAAAAATAGCAAATACAAAAAATGACTATTGTAAATTTTATAGTAAGTGTAGGCCTGTTCTGGCGTCCGTGGCTCGGCAAACGTCCTAGAGGTCGCCCATAGATGCGTTGGACAGACGACCTGAAGTTGACAGCTGGCCTCAAATGGACATCCGATGCAAATCCAGAGAGAGATGGAGACGAATGAGGAAAGTCTATATCTAGAAATGGAAGCTGCAGGCCTGCAGGGCTCGTGAAGAAGAAGAAGATAGGTAAAATACCTACCTACATATTGTAAAATGCAAAAAAAAATTACAACTATCAAATCGAAAAGTCGACGAAAAATAAATTACGTGCTTATATCCAATTTAAAGACAGACTGACACCAAAGTTTGATAAAGATGTGTAAAAATTAAATGCGGCGTCCCCCAGGGTATGACACTGGGTCCCTTTCATTATTGCAATTATCTAACAAAGATCCCAATTATTTTTCACTTAGCCGGTTCGAAATGGCATAATGGTCATTTGCTTTTTATCCCTAAACCGGTTTCAGACATGTATATTACATTATTGTATTTTGGTGATGGTTAAATTAGTAATCCGGTCAACAATTCAATTATCGCATTTTAATGATGGGGTTTTGTGGCAAAAAAGATCGCCAAATGACGACGATTTTGCCTTAGTGGTTAGTAATTGCAAATTTTGATATAGCTACATATTTATACTTGCTTATTTTTGTTTTTTTTTCACAATTTTTGTGGCTATCCAATTTTAAATGTATTTACATTAGGTTTACATGAGGTAATTAGAGAGAGATGAGTGACTGTAAGACAGGTGTAGTGACTAGAATGAAAGGGAAGAAGCTAAAATGGTTTGGAAATCTTCAGAGAATGAGTGATGACATGATGACTAAAAAGATATTAGTGGTTGGTTGGCAGATACTGAAAAAAACCCGCCGTTTGGTACAATATTTTATATCCAATAAAGATTTTATTTATTTATTTATATAGGTAATTGAAAGAAGAGGCGTAAGGTAGCGTGGTCGTCAGTTACTGACTTGGATCGCTCATGTCGATTAGATCCTCAAGGAGGGATGCGTTTTGAGTAAAAGGAATCGTAGAATGTGCACGACGAATTCCAAGAAAGTGACTGAAGCAAAGAGTGTGTGTAAGGTTAGGGAAGTTCTGACTGAAGATTCTGTCCTTTCTGATTACCCCGCAAGGGACCTGGTGTTAGTGAACGGAATGGAAAAGGGTAGAAGAAGAAAAATACACGTACATTTGGGAAAAAAAAAAAAATATAGTTCTAAATTCACCCGTACGTGACGTGACAATGTGGCGCTGTAGTCGTGATAGTATACCTCTAGGAGAGAGAGGGAAGGTCTTGATGTTACAGTCAAAGTGAGCAATGGTGTGTCATTTATCAAAACCGTTCCACTTTTGTGCAGGGTTGACAGTAGATATATTATTCTATACTTGTGTATATCATGGGATAGATAGTATGTAACGTATCTAGTAGGTGCCTACCCATACTTTTATATCGTCGGTGGATTTTCGAAATCTACAATGTGATAAATATAAAATTTTACAGATTTCTATTCAATTCTTTTTCATCAAGGCGCACTGCACCCGTCGTCGAGTAATTCATAAAATTTTACAGGAGACACAAAAAACTGAAAGTTTAATGCTGGATAATCACCAACTAGGTATTAAAAATAATTAGAGGAGCCAGTTATCATTATTTTTCATACAACTGTTGTGCTAGGTGGCTCCTATCTCCGCTATTACTTACCTGAAAAGTTGGTGAAATCCTGCATTAATTTTTTTTAAATATTATAAATAAGCAGGTTGGTGAAGAAAAAGAAATTACATTATTGAATTTTTTATTAAAATTACAAGATTTAAGTGTATTTTTGACACATTGTGACTTTCATCTGATAAGGAAACCTGCTATGTGTCACCAATCGTATCGTTTGCACTTAATAGTTTTCAATTTCCTAATATATTTACACAATGATATCGCATAGATTCATTTGTCATTTCAGCGCCTTGAAAGACTGTTTTTTTGTTCAAAATATTTTTCTCTTCTTGATTCCAAAACCCAATTTTATCATTTTTCCACATACTAGGTTTCAACAACACACCGACGATATTATGGTATATCCCATACATTACAATACAATAATCTTCCAGATAGGGGGTGTCGGTGTACGTCGGGTACGTACCGTCTCCATGTCATATCCTAATTTTATTAATATACGTTCAATCTATCCCATTCTATTATATCTATGGACAATGACATGTGCATTATTCATCTTATTGGTTAACAAGTAAAATCATTAGTCACCAATTTTTTCATATTTTTTTGATTTTTTTTTGTCCAAACTGTCTTGTTTACTGCACATCAGAAAAAAAATACACTTATTCGTTATGTATGTGTGAGTCAGCTTAGTACGGGCTTTGCCTAGTTAGGTGGCAAAAGTAAAATTGTTATTTTATGTATATAAATAAGAGCAAATATAGTTTTTTATTATTATTAGATACCTATCACGAATTTAAAAAAATCGTTCTTAACAATTACAATGTTTAATAAAAAATTTGCCTGCGGCGCTAATTGTACGTGTTGCTGTGTGACGTATTCTTTACACCTATTTTTATTTAAAGATAATAATTCAGTTCTAGATACATTTAAGTAACATAAAAAAAGTCCTGCAGCACAATTACCTATTCGTTTTTATCCGATTTTACAGTAGATACCTCCCTCTTGACTTTAAAACTGCTCGATAAAATAAGCTTTTCATTTTTCGGCCACAAATCCTTAGTCAACACTGAGATTCTAACACAAGACCTCGCACGTGGTAGACCACCTCCCAACCAACTGAACCATCAAAAAATTTCAATCAAGAACAATAATTATTCATAACATTCAAGTGGTAGGTACACCCCTGCATCTGTCTCATTCTGACATCAGTGAGTATTCATTTATATTGATGATGCTTTCTCTATCTCTCACACTACTCACTATTATAGTTTCACAAAGCCTCCTGAGGCGAGACTATATCTGTCTTACTCCATCCCACGCATCACTCCATCATCTTGTCTCACTCCAACACTTGGGATTGGTTGTACATTTTGTAGTGCTCGTATTTATTAATAACAATTGTTTCTTTGAGTACTTTAATAATAATGTTTACATAACTGAAATTGTAGTTATGATCTTTATAATAAGCAGCTCTATTATTAGGTGGGTCTTTAAACCTAGCGACCCAACTATGACGTCACGGTCATTTCCCACGGCACTAATGTTTAAAATCGCATGAACAATCGCATGATAAAATGGTGAAGATAGCGTTTGTTTGTTTTTTTGTGGTTAATTTCGCTTCAATCAAAAAACTTTTATGGTTATTCTCGAGTTTCTGTCTTTCAGAAAAAAAGATCAGAGGTGTTTTTCATTTTTTTTATTATCTATACAAGATAAAAATAAAATAAAATAAAATACAAAAAATCTTTTACGGTTATTCCCTAGATAAATGTTCAATGTATCTACTCTATTTTTTTCCAAAGAATATTTAGTAACGGTTGTCGAGATATAGACCGGTGTTTTAACGTTAAAAAAGGGGGTATAGCGTAGATAATTGTCGGAAAGCTGGAAACTGTTTTAATCTCTTCATTAACAAGCAAAGAAGGTTTCCTGAAGTTTGCACCAATTTTACGCTTGTGCTAAGTACAGGGTGTCCCAAAAACAAAAAAAAAGTTGAACTTTTTTCAGTTTTTCATTAATAACTCCTAAAGGAAGCATTCTAGACAAATTATGTTCTCCTGTGAATTAAAGTAAATGAAATTCTTCGTCTACTGAGCATAAATACTACTCTCTACTTTGAAAAATAACTGAGAAACAGCGATTTAAAATTGTAATGTTTTTCTCAACATATGACAATTTTCTTATTTTTCTTGAATCGTTGTTGAATATCTTCTAATCCAAGCTACTTACAGCAAATTTTAGTATATATGATTCAATGGCCGGTTAATTTTCTATAAAATGGCATTAAAATTTTACCTCTATATTAAATTGTTTAGGATGTAGAGGTATTTAAAGACAGACGAGTGAAATAGTGAAATTTTTTAAACGATAGATTTCGGTATGTGAAAGGTAAGATAGACTTAATTTTGCGGCTCTTTCTTAATAACGTACAATTTTTTTAGTTAAAAACCGAAATTTCGCTATTGATACGCCACTGTGTAACAACTTATATCGAAAAGACTATTTTTTTTACCTTCATCAGTTTTACTAATATAACTCCTGAACAGTTGATGTTAGGGAAAAGATATTTTACTCAAAATATAACTAAAATTAATTTACTATAACTTGATTTCAAAATTAACTCTGTAACTTAAATAATAACTGAGTTACAGTGTTTGAAAAAAAGCGTTACTAAAAAAATTAAATTGCCTCGGCTATTTTTGTTGAATAACTCCTGAACCGTGATATAGAGAAAAAGTTCAAGAGATTTAAATATAAGGTAAATAAATTTTCTATAACACAAGCGTAATAAAATAACTTTAAAAGTTATAGTAAGAAAGTTATGGATGATCAAAGTCAATATTTTGTGTAGCCATTCGACGCTTGTTTAGATATATTTCATACTATATGGCAAGCAGGTACTTTATTAGGCAGACATATTTCATACTACACCGGCTCGGAGGTGCTTACTAGGCAAATAGAATTCATAAGCAAACGTCGAATTGTTACACGAAATATTGACTTTGATCATCCATAACTTTCTTACTATAACTTTTAAAGTTATTTTATTACGCTTGTGTTATAGAAAATTTATTTACCTTATATTTAAATCTCTTGAACTTTTTCTCTATATCACGGTTCAGGAGTTATTCAACAAAAATAGCCGAGGCAAGTTAATTTTTTTAGTAACGCTTTTTTTCAAACACTGTAACTCAGTTATTATTTAAGTTACAGAGTTAATTTTGAAATCAAGTTATAGTAAATTAATTTTAGTTATATTTTGAGTAAAATATCTTTTCCCTAACATCAACTGTTCAGGAGTTATATTAGTAAAACTGATGAAGGTAAAAAAAATAGTCTTTTCGATATAATTTGTTACACAGTGGCGTATCAATAGCGAAATTTCGGTTTTTAACTAAAAAAATTGTACGTTATTAAGAAAGAGCCGCAAAATTAAGTCTATCTTACCTTTCACATACCGAAATCTATCGTTTAAAAAATTTCACTATTTCACTCGTCTGTCTTTAAATACCTCTACATCCTAAACAATTAAATATAGAGGTAAAATTTTAATGCCAGTTTATAGAGAATTAACCGGCCATTGAATCATATGTAATAAAATTTGCTGTAAGTAGCATAGATTAAAAGATATTCAACAACGAATCAAGAAAATTAAGAGATTTGTCATTTGTTGACAAAAACATCACAATTTTAAATCACCGTTTCTCAGTTATTTTTCAAAGTAGAGAGTAGTATTTATGCTCAGTAGACGAAGAATTTTATCTACTTTAATTCACAGGAGAACACAATTTGTCTAGAATGCTTCCTTTAGGAGTTATTAATGAAAAACTGAAAAAAGTTCAACTTTTTTTTTGTTTTTGGGACACCCTGTACTTAGCACAAGCGTAAAATTGGTGCAAACTTCAGGAAACCTTCTTTGCTTGTTAATGAAGAGATTAAAACAGTTTCCAGCTTTCCGACAATTATCTACGCTACAAAGCTAAATTTCCTGGGCTAATATAAGGTCTCCCGTTTTTAGAAAATTTTGAAATGTCCTTATGCATACTAGCGTATAAATAAAGAAAATAACTTTCATTTTTCCTTCTACCCTTTGTCCACGTCTCTTTAGTGTGAGCTAAACAAAGAACAAACAGGATGACTAGTAGATTTGTCAATACAACATTCACTGTACTTACTGGTAAATCGATAGCCAATATTTGTTTACTACTGCGACTTGTAAGGGACTTGGATTAAGTAAACAAAAATATACTTACTGAGACCAATATCGAAGGGTGATTTCATGTAGTTTTATTTTATTTGCAGGTAAATATTGCACATGCAGAAAGAAATTGCACAAGAAAAATTACACCTTGAAGAAATTAGAAATGGCAAAATTAAACCGAGAAAAAATCACAACGGGAAAAATTACACCCAGAAGAAATCACAAATAGTGCAAAATTACACCCAGAAGAAATCACATACAGGATAGAATTACACCCAGATGAAATTACACGGGAAAATTACACCTAGAATATATTTATAAGGGCAGGAAACTGAACGATCAGGACAAATTTTCACGTGATGCTAAACGTGAATAAATTAGGTAGGTATGCAGAAAAAATTGCACAGATCAAACCTTATTGTGTGTACTTAAAATAAGTACTTAAATTAAAAAAAATAAATATTTGCAAACTAAATTTTGGTGCAATTTCTATCAACTTCCTGTAATTTCATCCTGCAGTGTCATCTTTCAATCTTCGTCTTTAAAAAATCAAAGTATTAGGACATCAGAACATGTAGGAAGTAAAAAACTTCAAGCAATATTATTGAAAAATATACGTATCAAAATTATGTAGGTGGGTATTTGTTTAAGGTGAATAAGAAATATATTTCTTCTTTGTCACACCTACTGCGCAGCGGTATAGCCATTTAATCAAAAAGGCTTTGAAATCCTGCAGATAATGGGAGACATTATCTTTGTATTGTATCCAAATAGATGTATCAGGAGTTCAGCAGTGCAGAGATGTTTGAAAGTGCAAGACGGATTGAGCGATGTCATTCGTGGAGGGTAAATAATAGCGGGAGGAATTATTTCTATCTCGATTTAAATTTCACCTCCTTTCGCGATATGCTCCCCTAATAACATTTTGAGAAAACTTTTCTAACTAATCGACGAAAAAGGGTTCGATTCCCGACTTGGGCACGTTCAGAACCCAGGGATATCAAGGAGAAAACTATAGTTTGGTTAGGGACTCGTAGACGAGGCTGGTAAAACAAAAAATACTAGCAGGTAACAGGTATACTAGCAAGATCTGGGGTTACCTGGCAAATATCGTAGCACTGCGATAAGCTCGCCCTAGTGAACAAATATTTTAGCATCTATACTTGTCATGTAAAACATCTTGCTGTATTTTGTTTAATAAAGTGTAAATAAATGAATAAATAAGTAAGATTTAGAGACGGATTTAATTCTAATTCAATATCGCGACTTCCGGCTACAGTTGCGAAAAAAATAATCTCATCAATGTTCAATAATACCTACAGATGAGATAACCAGCGGGGCGTCTTCCGTGGCATTATTAGATACAGAAGAAGACCTCATGGCGGGCATATTTCCCCTGCTGATACTTGATCAAAACTTTATTTATAACTAGCTGAGTTACTCGTGTTTTGCAACGGCAAATTTAACAAGCCAACCCGGCATACTTTATAGGACAAAATGTGTCTTAAGATCTGAATTTCTTTTCCAACTTCCTTTCATACGATACCACACTCGACCCCACATAACTCTTAGATCCCCTCATCATTATAGAATCTCCTAGGAAAAGCTTTTTCTCCAAAAACCAGCACGTTAGAACACAGCCTATACCATCGCAAATGCATGTTATTCTAAATTTTCGCAGCAATCCATCGTAAAATGCGGGAGTTATGCGAACACTTACAAAAATCAGACTTTACTTTTACATATAGATCTGGTATATCAGGCTCATAAACCAAGTCTATTTAGAACTAGTGTTCAAATCTCTGCTAAAACAGGCGAAAATCCACATTTTTCCCAAGTTTTTTTCATACCTTAGCAAGTTTCAATTTCAGCTCTGTTAGTTGCTCTGCGGACGTTTAATATGAAGTCAAATTCGTACCGAGTGCGCGATGAGTAGGTAATAATCGAGATGATAGAAGATGCACCAAATCGCGATTGTAATATTGGAACCTTTTAAGTGAATCTTGAATGTATGAATTTTGAGTGACCTAAGGGTCTGAGTTTCAGTTGCTTGTCGACTGCGGTTTTCATTCACCAGTTCATTTAAAAAAATATTTTGATTTCGTGACACATTCAAACAATTACTACTTACTAAGGTCGCCTTCCTACTCAGCCTCTTAGATCCATTGTTGAATACAGGTCTCCTCTCTGGGCTTTGGCCCTTCCCAACAAACCTATATTGGACACATTACATCCATTTCCTTAAGGCACATTTCTTCATGGGTAAGGGCCATCTTGCCTGGAGCTTGCCGAAGCTTCTCCGACTCATTCTTGGTCGCCATTCCATAATATTTTTGGTCCATCGTGAATTCTGGCATCTGATGGCAACACGTGTAACAGCGATCCTATCTGCTACATCTACCTAACTAAGAGGCATACATAACATTAATATATACCTATTACCTAAAGTGAAGTCTGACTTTTGTAAGTGTTGGCATAACTTCCGCATTTTATGATGGATTGGTGCGAAAATTTAGAATAACATTTGCGATAATATAGGCTGTGTTCTAACGTCGCCGTTTTTTTTTTTTGAGAAAAAGCTTTTCCAAGGAGATGTCATGATGATGAGGGGATCCGATGGTTGTGTAGGGTCCAGCGTGGTATCGTGTGAAAGGACGTTGGAAAAGAAATTCAGATCTTAAGTCACATTTTGTTCAGTTCAAGCCTATAAAGTATGTTGGTTTGTTAAATTTGCCGTTGCAAAGCACGGATAACTCAGCTAGTCAATGCATAAATCTTTTGCCACTCAATACAAAATATTTTCATAGTAGGTGTCAATTTCATTAAGAAAATACAAGAATGTATTGTGTATTTTCCACCAGGACGGTAGATGAATGAACTTAGGTATCTGAATAGTATTTGAAATATGCGTAATTTACATATCACAGTACGGGCCTGCCTATCAAAATGGATCTGGTCTATATCTTAGTCTAGCATTTCTGATGAGGTGAGGTACTGAACCTTGGATTTTCAGCCACTGGACAAAAACTACACTGCAGCGGTCAACCCCGCTTCTTAAGAGCATGAATCATACCGACATTTCAAAAATTTCTAAAAACGGGAGACCTTATATCTCGACAACCGTTGCTAAATATGCTTGGGAACAAAATAGAGTAGATGCATTGAACATTTATCTAGGGAATAACCGTAAAAGATTTTATATCTTGTATAGATTTCTCAGAAAAAAAAATTGAAAAACACCTCTGATTTTTTTTCCGAAAGACGGAAACTCTTTTCCCTTTATTTTTTTCTTTATTTTTTTTTTATGTAAGTATTGATAATATGCGGTAAAATCTAGGGAATAACCGTAAAAGTTTTCTGTGGCATCAAGAATGACGTCACAGTCATTACCCACGGCATTAAGGTTTAAAATCGCGTGAACAATAGCATAATAAAATGGTAAAAATACCTTTTATTCCATTTTTTGGGGTTAATTTTGCGTCTATCAAAAAACTTTTACGGTTATTCCCTAGATTTTAATGCATAGGTATTATCAGTAAAAAAAATAATACTCTGTGACATTCGGGAAACGAGTTTCCGTCTTTCGGAAAAAAGATCAGAGGTGTTTTTCACATTTTTTATTGAGAAATCTATACAAGATATAAAAAATATTTTACGGTTATTCCCTAGATAAATGTTCAATGTATCTACCCTATTTTGTTCCAAAGCATATATTTATATAAGGTTGTCGAGATATAAGGTCTCCCGTTTTTAAAAATTTTTGAAATGTCAGTATGCTTACCCTTAACAGCTCTCACCAATTCTAGATCGTTAGTTGATGATCCATGGAATCCATGGATCTTATGTTTATATACAGATCATTCACAAGTCACAACAATCTGTTCGCGATGATTTCATATAAATATACTTCTTCTTCTTCTTATAAACTTAACCAAACTGAAGCACATGGATTAATTTCGTTTTAAGTAAACGATGTGTCGACACACTTCTCATTATGTTAGATTAGGTATATAATTATATATACATTTAGAAAAACATGTGTTTTTAGAATATAGAATGTTCTCTAATTAATGGCCCTAATGAATATTAATTTTAACATCATAATACTTAATAATAGATAAATACAATAAATACCTACATATAATAAAAAAAAATCTTTATTAAGAGTATGCATACCGACATTTCAAAATTTTCTAAAAACGGGAGACCTTCTATCTCGACAACCGTTACTAAATATGCTTTGGAACAAAATAGGGTAGATGCATTGAACCTTTGACTAGGGAATAACCGTAAAAGATTTTCGATAGACGCAAAATTAACCCCAAAAAATGGAAAAAAACGCTATTTTTATAATTTTATCATGCGATTGTCACGCGATTTTGAACTTTAACGCCGTGGGAAAAGACTGTGACGTCATTCTTGGTGCCAAGCCCTTAATCTCAATGTTTTCAACTGTAAGTACATGGTGGAAATCCATTTTAAAGGAGAAATGATAAAACTAAATATTTAGATTAAAATCCACAAAATTTGACTTTTTAGTGATGACGAGGATTGAAAGATGAGGGTGTAAGTCGTCGAATAGTAGTCGCGAACTAAAAATTCAAATTTTGTGGATTTTAATCTAAATATTTAGTTTTTTTCATTTTTCGTTTTAAATCTTTATTAGCCAAAAATCACGCAGATTTACAAAACAAGACAAGAGTAGTGTGCTAAAGGGCGGACTTATTGCAAAAGCAATATCTTACAGTCAACCCGATAGATAACTACTTATCTTACATATTATATAAAAAGGTATCTTCCTTGTAACTAAACTTAAGTACCTATTATTCTTTCTTTTGTATTTATGTATGTGTATATTATGTTTCAGGACACCTACCCTCGAGTCTCCGTTTTCCAGTCAGAAACAAGTGAAGCAAGTAAGATGGCTACCGGAAGTTATCTCATTCCGTATTCTATGTCCGGCGTCACACGGAGCAGAGCGTGGTTCGTGTCCAAGATTGGTTTGTGTCTCGGATTAAGGATATACTGGGAACCTACCACCCTCCCAAGTCAAAATCACAGAGGCGTCTTTAAGGAAGAAAATAGAGGAAAAGTCTTTTTCTTAATCTTAATGTAGGCCTGATGACCTATTATTTAAGAGGAGTAAGCCTCCTGCGTGGTCGACTCCCAGTTATTATACCATGCATCATCAGGAAAAGTGTGATCGCTCTTTTTTACAGGAAACTCTTACTTACGCAGCCACTTGCATTGTTGGATACAGGCCTCCCCTTTAGTCCTCCACGGCTCCCTGTCCTGGGCACACTGCATCCATCTCCCTCCGGCACATTTCCTAACATCATCAGACCACCTTGCCTTCCGACGCTCCTACGGTTTGTCGTTAGTCACCAACTCTTAATTATAGTATTTATATACCTATACACTTTTGGTGAACAAAATACAGAGATATGTTAACATTACAAATATAAATTATAGTATTGTTCACTAGGGCGAGCTTTTCGCAATGCTGCGATCTCAGCCAGCTAACCCTAAAGTCTGTCAAGAATGATATGGTCATGTGGTTGTCAAAAAGTTACATTTGGTTTTAAATAAATACTTACCTAATTACTCACTGTACTTTCGGCACAGACTTGTGTGTAAAGATATATATTTTTTTAATTTATGTAAATACACAGAAATAGACATTTCTTTTTACCCTTATAATATTTCGAGATACACCTTCCTAATCCTAATATACCTACATATAGGTATACCTACCAAATCACGTCATGAAACATAAAAATATAATTAAAAATCCATAGGATAATTACCTACATAATTATTTTCTTCGATTCGAAAATCAGGATTTAAAACTTAGTTGACAAATTTTTAAATTCCAGCCCTTTAAGTTCTGATTCCACCCCTGATCACCCCTTCATCCGTGCTAGGTTATATTACAGAAAATCCCCTTCTGGAGGGTTGCCTTCAAACTTTCTTCCTCTCTGGTATTATTCCCACTTCTTCCAACTTTTCCAGTCGTCATTTGGTATTCTGGTTGGGCACATGTCTCTGCTTCTTCACGCAAAGCATAACATCTAAAGACTGTTCCCTTATTCAGAAGATGTTGTCAAATAGACGTGATGTTGAGATCGAATCGCATGAGACTAAATCACACAGGACAAAATCACATATTATGTAAGTCAAAGTCACACCGAGATACCAAAAAATAAAGTTACTTACCCAATAAGGTAACTGATGCTTGTTTCTCAAAATGAGTTAGTAATAATTTGAGTACATGGTTGACGCGATCTCGAGCGGGAGGGGCTAGGTTCAAACCCCAGCGCTGGCGATGAATTCCACACTTTGCGATACAGGCTTTTAGCCTAGTGCAAGGTGTGCAGGAAAGTATTTGGGTTTGTGTATGCAAGTCCAGAACCTTTAAAAAAATTGCATTTTATTCTATTCTATCCTCTTGCGGGGTAGGCAGAGAGAACAGATCTTCAGACTTTCCCATTCATAATAGATACACTTCGTGTTTCCGTCACATTCACGTAATTCGCCCAACTCTTTTACCTCCAAAATCGCACAAATATGCTAAGAATCTTAAAACAAGGTTGAAATTTATATACTCATTTTGATATTATTGCTACTAGCTAACATAGGCAGCCACCTATTCGATATTGCGTGATGGAAGCGTTTTAAGAAAAAGGAATTAGTAGAGTGTGTGATAAACTGCATAATGTGACCGAAGCAATAAGTGTGTGTAAGGATAGGAGAGTCTGGTGATCTGTTCTCTGAGCCTACCCCACAAGGGAAGCGGTGTGAGGAGAACTGAATTCACCTTATGATGTGATATGGTCCTATATGATTTCGTCAGGTATAGGTATCCTAAATAATTATTAGGTAGGTATTACTACCTATATTACCTATATTACTCATTAGGTATAATTATAAATCAGCCAATATTTTATGTACCTATGTTATTTATTTATGTACCTATATTTTTGTGTATACTTATATGTATGTTTGTTAATACGAAAATAATTTGATTAGTTACTTCAATAATCAAAGATGGTTGTATACATATGTATGTGTGTATATTTATTTATTTGAGTATGTACCTATAAGTTTTCTATTCTTTTCTCGGGTTGACTGTAAGACATTGATTGTTCTTGCAATAAGTCCGCCCTTTGGAATACTACTGTGTCTAACAAGATTTATTTGTTTTTTGTATTTGGTCCGTGGCTAATAAAGATTTATTTATTTATTAGGTACATTTTTATTTATTTTAAAATAATGAAGGCAATTTAGCACCTAACACTTACCTACACACTTCACAGTAAGTTTCCGTAACATGTGTGGTCACATATCGTCAATACTGAAGTTCTAACTTACGAAGCGCCGACGGTATAACTTGATACTCCCAACAACTGATCGAGCCAATATTAATAAATAATATTTATCTTCCTATGTAAATTACTGAAACTGTGTAAATTTGTCGGCTGGTTTAATGTGATCACTTTACACTTAAGTAACATTCACCTATTCCAGTCCATCCATCTGCCATGTATAAGGCGATCAGTCATAAGCCTGATGGAAAGTCCATCCTTTGCTGTATATCTGTCGAGATAATTACTTGATTTATTAAACTACGACGTGTAGGTATAGAAAATTCAGATGTTCTCAAAAATTGTAATTTTAATAAATGTATATAATTATAACATTTGTTTATTAGGGCGAGCTTATCGCAAAGCCGCTGCAACTACCTCTTTTGTACTTAATTAATATTTGAGATTGTTCACTGAAAAAATAAATAAATAATGTAGGTTGGTATCTAATTATTACCTACTTAAACCATCTGACGAGTTATTCATTTTTCATCCTCTCAACAGATCCATCAAATCATCTATAGTACCTAAACTTTCCGAAAACTTTTAGATCTAATACAAAACAACATCTTAATTCATCTCTTAATGATCTTTATAGATCATAAATCATTATGATTCATCTATCATCTACAATTTCCCCATTCGAAAGATAGTTTTCTTAACTTCATATACTTAGGTACCTAGAGGCCCGGACTGGGACCTCAAACCGGCCCGGGCATTTTTAGAGACGTCGGCCCACTACTTTCCACAAAACTAGGAAATAGTGCCGCAGGTGAATTTTTTTTTTTAAATAGGTGAATTGATGAACTTTAGTGTGTTGATTTCAATACTAAGGCATCTGGATATATGTCTGGGTTACAACATGATAAAGGACTAGCGCCGCAGGCGAAATTATGTCATACAACGTAAGAAGACACTGACATGAAACATCGGGACCTAGTCCCCTTAGTACACTGTCCCCAATTGTACAGAACACTTTCTAGATGGCAGTACAATTTAGTTTCTATTAATTTTTTTGTGTAATCAGTCGGTCATCAATTAACTAGACGGTCTTTTGGTTAGACCGGCCCATCGGCCCTCTGACCCGACCGGCCCTTCTGGCCCCCTGAGGCCAGTCCGGGCCTGGGTACCTATTTACAACATCATTACTCGATTAATATGATCATTTATACTAATTTGTGGGTAGTAGAGATGCACCTTCATACATATCTTTACGAATATCTAAATACTTAGACCACTTATACCAATTATAGAAAGACTCATCTAGTCATCTATTTGGTATTTCACTATTGTCTGTTAGAGTGTGAACTTGTTTCCTACAGAATTACAATGTTTCATACAAGCTTCACTTTTAAAATAGAATAAATTGAGCTTTTTTATTTACTTCATTCCAGTGGACGAATTATTTATAAAAGGTTGACTATTTTATTGTCTCTCCCATTTTAGATGAGCTTATTCATTTGTTAATTTTATAATCTATAGGTAGGTAATTGAGCTTTTGTGTTTTTTTGGATTGAGCTTTTGTCCCTTGAGCATATTTTTTCTGAAGGGCTTTTGTCTTTTTTGGGATTTATTATTATTATTTATTATTAGTAACATTCTTATGGGTTTTTTTTCGGTCACCTGGTAGGTACTAGGTAGGTACTATTTATTTTAAATAGGTATGTATTACTTACTCACCTATTCAGCTATATATCTCTATAGTTTACCTCACTTAGAAATACATATCTTACCTATGATGAACCTTTAATCTCAACCGCCTGATGGTGTCTGATGATACTGTCTTCAAAAGTCCTCCTGGAGACGATCTTCTTAGATGACGAACCAAGTCTGATGATGTCCAATGTTGAGTTATATCTACAGGTAGGTATTCTGGAGCCTCGTCAGCGCAGACAATTTCACTTCTGCACGAAGGACATCAGTCACTTTGCGACGGACTTCTCTCAAAGAAAGATTATATAGGTGTCTGGTATATGGTAATACTTTTTTAGAAGGACAATATTCTCATAGGTAAATAAATACTTGCCTATGGCTATCTATACCTATAAGTCTCTTCTCCATATTTTTTTATTAAATTAATTAATGTTTAAAATATAGTTCAAGTATACCTACATTATACTGAAGATTAAAGTAGATAATAACAGTGTTTAAATTATATTTTTAGTTTTCATTATAATTTCTACAAAGTTCCAAGCGTGAATATTTAAAAATTATAGCTTTTTTATGTTTTTGAAGGTGCTGAATTTAGACTTTTGCCAGCAACTCAAAAAGTCAACTTTCTCTGAAATTACTCAAGTAATATTTGAGTATAGCTGAAAATAAAACGTTTCTTTCTCAATTTTCTATACTTTTTCGAGGTATCTATTAACAATAGCAAAGTTCAAATTCGGCATTCTATATCGCACAAAGAACTGTGGAGAAAAAAGCCTTTAGGTTCCACCATCACACATTCTCGCCATATGCTCAAACCATCTCACAATGTCAACTTTCATCCTATTTGCAAAATTAGTCCTGCCTATACAAATGAGTTTTTTTTTATTTAGAGAATGAAAAAATAGAAAGCAAAAACTGTTTTATTATAGGTGAAATAGCATTTATTTTGGTGTAGGTATATGGGAATAAAAAATTATAGAGGGCAGAGGGTATCTACCTACACGAATTTAAAAATAGAATTTACTTTGATCTTTAAAAAAAACACATCTGCAAAACTGAAAATAAACATTAGCAAAAATATTCTACTGAAATACCTATACGTATTAGACATGTGCGCCGGCTGCAAAAAAGCCGGCGGCGGCGCCCATGTCTAAAATTGCCGGCGGCGGCGCCACGCCGGCGGCGTGGATACAAAGTGGGGGGGAGCATTCGATTTTTTGGCATTATTGTTTTAAATGATTAAATACGCATATGCGAAAAGGATAATGATGAAATCGATTTATTTATTTTGAAAAACTATGATTATTTCAATGACAAAGTAAAATAAAAGCCCATATTTGAAAAATAATGGAGAATTTCATTATTGCTTTTTAGTATTGTATTTTCATTGTCTTTTTATATTGCAAATAAACTAAGCCATAAAGTCAAACGCGTCAGAATGAGCCTCACTATGGGCAGTGGTGCAGTCGAACAGGTTTCTCATTTGGCAATATTTGGGCTGTTAGCTAAACGATGAGTGAAATTGAAACTCTGAAACAAAGTCTAGAATTGCGATGACGAGGTCGACCTTCCACAAAATCCAAAACTCCTTGAGCATAAGCTGTAAAAACATATGTGTTGTATGTACTGTTGATTGTAGTTGAAGGATAATTTAATAAAATTATGTAATTTAATAAAACTATCTTATTTGTGATGTTACTTTAGGTGTAAAAATAAGGACAATTAATGAATAAACATAAATTATGGCGTTTTTCGTCGAAAGGTGCACAAATTCGTAATAATATCAACCGAAATACTTAATGCTTACTGGTGGAAAGATAAATTACAATTTGAGAGTAGTCTGTAATCACAGCCTGAGAAACCACGTTAGGTGATAGTATTTTTTTTATTATTGAAATGCAGCCTTGGGTGAGCGAAATAATTGGATTTTAACGTTAAAATATTAAATTATATTCACATTTTGCCACTTTGAAGGTCGTAAACGTCAAAAATTGCCAAATGAATATCGTTTTGTCAAGAAAAAAGGAGTCATTATCATTTCCACAGTGTTGTATTGAAACAAATGAAGTATAGCGAATCTAGTCAAGTGGAATAAAAATAATTTTGATTAGGTACTTCGATAATCAAAGGTTAAACTAATGAAAAGAGAGAACGGTTGACCGAAAAGACGAAAGGCCGCATATTTTGGTCAGATATTCTGCCAAAATTCACGTTGTTTAAAAATTTCAGCGTGGTAAAATCGACCGGTGTCCTAAAAATCGATCAAAAAAACATAAAGTTACTTACATAAAAAAACCGTTGGTTTTTCATTTAATTTCCACCACGAAGAACCAAATTATTTATGCCCCCATCCCATCCTATTTCTTGTTTTAGAATCGAATAAGTAAGACACAGAAAATTCCCCGATTTTTTATGCTTTTACATGAACAAATGAACGAAATATTAGAAAACCAAATGAACGAAATATTTGAGAAAATTTCATTATTGCTTTTTCATGGTACTGGAGGGCAGGCTAAAATAAACTAAGCCATAAAGTCAAACGCGTCAGAATGAGCCTCACTATGGGCAGTAGTGCAGTCGAACAGGTTTCTCATTTGGCAATATTTGGGCTGTTAGCTAAACGGTGAGTGAATTGAAACTCTGAAATAAAGTCTTGAATTGCGATGACGAGATCGACCTTCCACGAAATCCAAAACTCCAATGTATCCAAGAACTACGGTTGAGCATAAGCTGTATAAACATTTGTGTTATATGTGCTATTGTTTGTAGTGGATGGGTAATTTAATAAAACTATCTTATTTGTGATGTTATTTTAGGTGTAAAAAAGGATAATTAATAAATAAACATAAATTGTGGTGTTTTTCGTCGAAAAGTGCATAAATTAATAATGATATCAACCAAAATACGTAATGCTTACCGGTGGAAAGATAAATTACAATTTGAGAGTAGTCTGTAATCACATTCTGAGAAACCACGTTAGGGGATAGTATTTTTTATTATTATTAAGATGCAGCCTTGGGTGAGCGAAATATTTGGATTTTAACGTTAAAATATTTAATTATATTCACATTTTGCCACTTTGAAGGTCGTAAACGTCAAAAATTACCAAATGAATATCGTTTTGTCAAGAAAAAAGGAGTCATTATCATTTCCACAGTGTTGTATTGAAACAAATGAAGTATAGCGAATCTAGTCAAGTGGAATAAAAATAATTTTGATTAGGTACTTCGATAATCAAAGGTTAAACTAATGAAAAGAGAGAACGGTTGACCGAAAAGACGAAAGGCCGTCGAAAAAAACGTTCGTTTTTCATTTAATTTCCACCACGAAGAACCAAACTATTAATACCTCCATCCCATCCTATTTCTCGTTTTAGTATTGAATAAATAAGACACAGAAAATTCCCCGATTTTTTTATGCAAAACCAAATGAACGAAATTGAGACGACGGAATGGGTTAAAATTGCATTAGTTATTATTCGATGTCTTATATAATTACTGAATACTAGCGTCGCCACAGCTGAATACTTAATTTTTTTTAACTGGTAAAGTACTTATTTCGATTTTTGTCTAAAGAAACGCAGGATAAATACTTTTAGTTGCACGGATCCCACGCCGCCGGCGTAAGCGTTTTGCCGGCGGCGGCGCGCCGACCGTGATCAGCGGCGGCGCGCCGGCGTGGCGCTCATGTCTAATACGTATTAAAAAAAGCACTTCTCTGTGTTGTGTGGGCTGTGTACCTATTACCATATTACTGTTCATACAGACATAAGTATGGGCAGGTATGCAGTGTGTCCACATTTAGTCACCACCTAGACACGCTACATCAAGTAGGTACTCTGTGTTTGTATGAATCATGCAGCTTGAAGGTGTTATCGATTCTATATATCCGTCTCCCTGTCTCCTTTAATAATGCACGGGTGGGAGGGAGAAGTATAGGTCAAGGAAACGTCACTTCAAACTTAACAAGTATCGTACAGTCACCATAGAAAGTTTCTGCAAGGATTTTATTATTTTTTTTGTAGAAAATGTAACTTTTTTTTAAATTTATTTGTTTTTTATTGTAGTTTGTGATTCCCATTGATAAAAATTTAACACTACAGTGAAATTGGAAGAACGGGGGTTACCTGGAAGAAATAGTAACTTTACGATGTAGGTAAGTTCGCCCTAGTTAATGTTTTGTTATATGTCCACCCCCTAGAGAAAAGAATAGGTGAGCTAGCTTCTGAATCACAAATAATCACATTATTATATAGCCCATAGTTTTCATTCGTCATCATATGCCTGTACCTCCTTAGGTTTCATGAATTTTCCAAAATTATTATAGAAATCCATTAAATCCATAAAAGTGTTTTGTTAGCTATTTCTCCTAGGGCGCTGGCTTCGCAACTGGCTACCTCCCTAGATTGTGACCTCAACTCTGGATGTTTTTGTTTACTCTATATTTTCTTAATTATGTTTCGTTTTTTTTTTAAATGAATCTGGGTTTATCGAAATAAAGCCAAATACATCTTTGTACACTTCACAGAAAGCGTAAAAGCTTGTGTTGTGAAGTGGAGTAAGTCGGGGATTGAACCCGTGCCCACTGGATTAACAGTCGAGTGCGTTACCAACCAGGCTACCGACCACCTCAAATGATTATTACCTATTTTTCCAACTTCCTCCAGTCCAGCAAGCTGATGCTGGATTTCACCAACTTTTTAGGTGAAGAATAGCGAAGATAGGAGCTACTATCATTATTTTTAATACAAAATTTGTGCTAGGGGGAAAATCTTTCAGGGACACTTTTTGTTTTAATTAATAACTTAACAATTATGGAGGTAACGAACTTATTTCTAGTTTTACAAAAGTATAATTGCATAACATTTTGCCAATTTTGTTTAAATATGTGAACATTTCGTAATATGATTTGACAAGATAATAGGTACACAGTTATAATATATATGTTTTTGACTGTAACCTCACATTGTGTGGCGCAAAAGTGTTTTACACTGTACTGCCACACAATGTTATTAATATCAAAATACATAAATAACGCTCAGTAATGTGAGCTTATCGCTATACAGATTTCTTCCAACTTTTAGTCCAATTGTTGTCAATAGTTACAGTTTTACACATTGACATATTATCCTGAAGATAATAAGTCTATGGTTTTACAACAATCATTGATAAATCTGATAAACAATTTGTTTTGTCGACTGTACATATTGTGCATGATGTGAACTATACTGAGGTGTGGGAGAGAAGTGTATGGGGGGGGCTCACTTGGAGTGACAGCTGATAGGTCGGCAGGGGGCAGAAGGAGGGGCCGGGGCGGGGCCCCAGGGGCGCCGGCCTTAATTGTAATGGCCCCCGAAAAGGGTGCACATACGTCAATAAATAAAAAATATTATAATTAATTTTTAATTAAGTAAGTAGATACATATATTAAATTCCCTATAAGCATTGAGGCCGATTGTTAAATAAGCAATATTGAAAATCTTTTTTTCGAACTAAGGAAACATTTCTTCAAAATTTCTGTAAAAACAAAATTAATTAAAATTCACCAATTGAAACGCGTTTTTTCTTTTTTTTCACACACTTATATGTACGTATTGTGTATATCCAATAAATGTCACAAGTGTTTGGTTGGCAGACATTGCCTACTGCAATAAACCCGCCTTTTGAAAATTATTTCCTTTCAATAAAGATTTATTTTTGATAAAACAATAGGTACCTAAATACAGTTTTATAGGTAAGTACTGTCACATGTGCTGAGATATTAAGAAGTTCTTAAAAACGCAGAGAACGATAACGACAGATGAAGTTAAAAAAAGAGAAAAGTGCTATGAATGGATCAGGATAAAAAGCTGATGCGTAAGAAAAAGAGTTTACCATCTTCAGGTGAAGAGCATAAAAATCCCTAAGCACGCTACTGGGCCCAAGATAGCCAGGGGCGAAGATACTTAAAAACACGATTCCCACAGAGTTACCTTTTGGATAAAATGATACATAGGTGTAAACATGTCTAATTTGGAATAATGCAATAAAAAATGTTAGTCCCGGCTTCCTTGCTACAGAAATCCACTCTTAATTTGACAACTGAAGTCTACCTATCTAAGTATTCCCATCGAGTTACCTTTTGGAAAAAATAATAGGTTCAATAATGTCTAATCTGACCTAATCTAAATAAAAATGTTAGCCTTGGCTTCCTTGCTACAGAAATGAACGCTTCGCCAACTGAGGTCTACCTACATAAGTATAAGTAGGTACCCATAGTAGGTATTAGGTACCTATCCGTCCACTATAGTACCTAAATCCCTTGAATGCTAAGACTCAAGAAAGGTATCAGGTACCTATAGGTAACTTGCAGCACCTACCCAACTCTTAACTCATCAGAAAATGCCCCGGAGGCACTTGACGAAATGAGGATTGCATTTCATGCAAGTAGGTAGATCCTACCTTCCTGAGGTAGATACGACTTATAGGTAGGTACGACCTATAGGTATCTATGTAGGTTTATAATAAGTAGAGGTACCTAAGTGATTCTGCAGTTCAAAAGTAATTGAGATCAAACTGGGAAAGTGTGCCGCACAATATTCGTCGTCACGAAATTCTCCGTCATTAGTGAAGTTTAATTGTCTATCTACTCTACCATCAATGCAGTCAAAATATTCGGTAAACTGTGGAAGACAATAGATTGAAAAATTTGTTTTATTTACTTACCAATAGTTTACTCGGTAAATCAATTTAACTGATTTTTTAGTCGTTAGGTTAACAGCTAATCTACCTATTGCACTTTTTTTTTCTGATGTGAACCATGTGAACCACTTTTTTTTAAATAAAAAGATCTGGGTTAATAATGGAGACTGAATGAAGAAGGTCGTGATATAGATCTGTCTTTATATAAAAAAAATCTACCGGATACTTGGCTTCACATCAGGTGCAATTAGCGCCGCATGCAAAAATGATAGACAATTGTGACTTAATGGATTTACACAACAATTCTTGAAAAATCGTGATATCCAAGGTAAAAACGATGTGGTAATGATCTAATGTAAAAAGTAAATAACTACATATTTCTTTTTCCAGAGTAGTTACCCCCCATCCCGAATAGAAAACTTTCACCTACCCCGATACCTTGTTTGTGTCTAGGTACCTAGTAAAATCTCTAGCAAGTACCTACCTGATACTCAACTTTATGAAGGAATGAAATCGACAGATATACAAAGAGAATATTTTTTGTTGCGGAGAATTGGATTCGGTGAATTATCCCTGAGGTACAACTAAATAATTCACGATGGTATCAGAATTTCGCTCGTTAAAGTAACATTGGCGAGAATATTGGAAAATTATAACACAAATTACACTTATGCCAACTTATGCATAATCAACTGTACCAACTTAACAATTTACATAATACCTATAGGGACTAGGGAACCTGTATAAATGCTGTTGGGATGAGATCGGTAAGAAGAGTGTGTGGAAAAACGTTGAGAGATAGGATAAGAAATGAAGTGATTAGAGAGTTGAGTGAATGCAAAACGTATGTTGTGACTAGAATGAAAGTCAACAAGTTGAGATGGCTGGGAGATGTAGAGGGGATGAATGATGAAAGGATAACAAGGAAAATATGCCTACCTGGGAGAAAGAAGAGGTGTTAAGAAATTGGCTTGACCATGTCGACCGCAGCTAAAGGACGGAGGTGTTTTGAATAAAAGGAATCGTAGACTCGTAGAGTGTGTATGACGAATTGCACGTATGTGACGGAAGCAATGAGTTTTATGCAAGAACTAAGAATCGGGAAGTCTATATTGATCTATTCTCTCTGCTTACACTGCAAAGGATGCGGCGTGAGGGTATAGATAGATAAAAGCTTCTTCGAATAAAAAGCACTATGTGATTGAGAGATATTTAAATTTGAAGAGGGAAATGTAGACTCAGGCAACATCACCAACAACAACAGAAGATGAAGAATACAATAGAGACATCAACAAAAAAATGAATACATAAACATAAAAATAAAAAAAACATCTCATATCGACTCTCCAACAAAGGCACCCGCAGTAACACACATAACAAAGGCTATAAAAAAAAAATTGGTAAGTATAATATAACTGGAAACAAATGGAAGAGGCCTATATCCAGCAGTGGAGGGACCAAGGCTGATGAAGAAGAAGATAATATAAGTATGTATATTGTATATAGAACAAGTTTTGAAGGTGTAGAAATGAAATATCAATAAAAATTCACATAAAATATCAAAAGTCATAAATATTCGACCAATAGGTGTTCAAATAAAGTCATAAAACTCAAATAAACATAAGAGAAGCACTCCCGAACACATAAACAAATTTTATTACAATTTAAAAGGCCATTTAAATGCAATAAATTGTTAAACCCCACCACCATACAAGCGAATATAATCCTTATGTCATATAATCATAAGTATCATTTTCCTTTGCGCGTTGAAAAGGTCAACGATTTCTTCGGCTATGATAATATCCCATAAACTATTCTGCTGTGAGGAAAAAAAAGCAACTGTTGAATACATCTCCGTCCCTCTCGCACTCATTGTTGTTGCATAAGGTGTGAGCGAGACGTCTGTGTGTGAGGTGATTTTAGTATTTGAAGTGTGTACAGTTTTATTACAATTAAAGCGTCTGTTGAGAGTGTTTTGTTTTTGACTAATAAATTTTATTTAATAGCTTTTAAAGTGTTCTCTGTGTCAAGGTCGTTCTATGAAATTTATTAGCATGTATTTATGAAGTAATTGATGCGTTTGTATGAGGTTACGGGAATTTTAGCTGTAACGGGACTTTTTTTAAGTTTTACCATAAATGGGACACATGGATAACATGGGACATTTTCCAATAGGTACTTTTTTTCTTTTAAAAAAAAAAAGGATCTGGGCTTGCATACACAAACCCAAATGCTTTTCTGCACACCTTGCACTAGGCTAAAAGTCTGTATCGCAAAGTGTGGAATACATCGCGAGCGCCGGGGTTTGAACCTGGCACCTCCCGCTTGAGAGACTGCCGCCTCAACCGACTGCGCCAACCATGCCAATCAACTTGTCTTAATTCTGACCCTTATGTATGCTTGTGAGACTTGGACGTGACTATAAAAAAGAACGATTCAGGGTTGAATGCAGTGGAAATAATGAGATCGTTGTGAAGAATGTGTGGGAAAACATTGAAAGATAGGAGAAGAAATGTAAACAAACTTAGATGGTTTGGGCATGTTTAAAGAATGAGTAAAATTAGAATGACAAAATAAGGTAAGTATGCGGTTTGAAGAGGGAGTGTTGAATTGACCATCTGGATTTATTGGCATGCATGGAGAAAGGGGGTCACTATTTAGAATGAAAAAATATAGGGACCTACCAACTATGACCACGTTTCATAATAATTTTAATTTGTAGATACAACGTTAAAATTTTAATGTACATTTGGAAGGCAAAATCATTCAACACATTGAAGAATACATCGTCAGTGCTGGGATTCGAATCCGGCACCTCTTAATTAGAAGTTTGCACTCCAACCAACTCTCGCCAACCATGTATCATTTTATTTACTTACGTGATTGTATTATTGGCATGGAGAAAAAAGGTCACTATTTAGTATGAAAAAATATGGGGACCTATCCAACTATGACCACGTTTCATAATATGTAATTTTAATTTGTATATACAACGTCAAAATTTTATGGTACATTTGGAAGGCAAAATCATTCAACGCAGTGCAGAATAAATGGTTAGCGCTGGGATTTGAACCCGGCACCCCTTAATTAGAAGTTTGCGGTCTAACCAACTCTCTCCAACTTTGTATCTATTTTATATACGTTATTTTTATATATGATCATCAATTATGTCTATTATTTATTGAAACATCTTGTAGAACATTCTTTCAGGCGTTTGATCAAATGTCCAGTAATTTTTTTATTCGTGTAAGAGTCTTGTAAGAGGCAGGAACTCACTATGAACAGACAAGAACTTATTATGAACAGACAGAAGCTCATTATGAACAGAAAGACAGAATACCAGAAGTAAACAAGTAGATATATCTAATTAATTAAGTTTAGGGTGGGTTTTTCAAACTTCAGTAAAAAAAATCATCATATGAAAAGTAAAAAGTATTGCAACTACTGTAAAATTAAAATTACCTTACATTTCATATAGCGAAATCTTTATTTAATGAATTTACATAAATCACTTTCACTTACATCCTAAACTGCTTATCGTAGAGGTATAATTTTATGCTAGGTTTGTCGAAAATAACCCACGATTAAATTATCTGGTAAAATTTGGCCAGCTTGAGTAGCTTAATTTGTGAGTTATTCAACAATGACTCAAGGAATATGAGAAAATTGCAAATTGTTGAGAAATAAAATCAAAGGTAGAGTCGATTTCGATCTTATTTCAAAGAAAATTCAGTAGTAAGGAAATTGACCATAATGATTTTTTCTGTAAAACTAGAATTTTGAAAAAAGAAATACGGGGTACCGTTTTTTTTATAGTTTTTTCGTTATCATGTGGGCCGCGGCGGTCTGAGATGATCACATTTTTGGAATCACAATTTGGAATAAAAATCAGAACTTACGGATCTTTTGCATAGCAAAAGGTCTAGTTTTACTGGCGTATAAAATACTTTACCTATGTCCATAATTACTTTTACCATTATTTTACTATACTTTTACTTTAGTGATTAATTTTACCGTTTGTAAACTGAAATGTCTAACTTCTCAACTAGATATAATACCCACATTTCGCCTTGCGTCTTATTGATAAATTGAAACTGTTTTCATCACAGGATTGTAATGAAGTGAGTCACAGATCAAATGCTGCAGAATGTGAACTAACAAATCACATGTAGATGTGTATTAAAAGAACAATCGCTGTTAATTTTTAAATCACATAATAGGTATAGTAATCGCTAGTGAATGCAACATGATTTTTTCATGGTGTGATATAAAGTATGACAACACTGTTGAGAGAAGGTGCTTAGATTTATGTCAATGGACGTAAAATTGAATTGAAGAAAAATCTATTCTAACAAGAATTTGATTATTATTGTTAAGAGTTCCATTAATTGGCTAGGAGTGGAAACATTGATCTAATAGGATGAATGGTGAACGAGCGTCGCATGGTTATAATTATAACATGCACTTGATCCTAAATCGTTGATATTTAGAAATACATATCTACTTTTTGAATATTAAGTATAAAATATATAGAAAAAATGTTACATACATTTCACAACTTGAAACCTTCCTGTGTTCGCTAGAGAAATGATAAAAGAACGAAATGGTGGAATGAGTAATAGTATTTGTTAAATGTATAACTTAGTTCTGCCTATAAAATTAAAAAAGAATTATGAATTCAAAGGAAAATTTTGGTATTTGGTATCAAGGAAATAACGAGTATGTAGTTTAGGAAAAAATTGTATTTAAATAACCTAAGAACAGTTATGTATCTACTTGAAAAACTAGATGATTGTTAAAAGGCAATGAAATGCAATGGAAAATGTGAAAAAAAACCATTAGACTACGTAACTTGCTAAAAATACTGTACCTAAGTGTGAATTTTTGATTGAAGGCACACTCCAGGTAGATAAATACAATTCACTGTTATTGTAATTGTTGGAACTGTAACTGTGATTTTATTAATCAGTTAATCACTGTTCTATACAAATCTAATACATCTCTAAGTTCATAACATAACATAAGAACCTAAATAAATAAAATATCTATATTTGCTGTGATACAAAGTAATCTGTGAAATAGGTATACTTGTGTATTTAGTATATTTCAATATAAATATACCAAGTAAATATACTTAGGTATATACAAAGTAGGAACTAGAAGCAAAAATATCATGTTTTGTTATGTATTAGTTAAAGTCCCGTTCACATTATACAATTATACATAAGTTCCTACAATGTAGTTGGGCAGGACACGTTGCCAGACGTTTGGATTCTAGACGGACCAAAAAGATTCTCGAGTGGCAATCTAGAACAAGCAAAAGGAGCGTAGGAAGACCTCAGGCAAGATGGTCTGACGATGTGAGGCGAATCGCAGAAAGCAAGTGGATGCAGCATGCCTAGGATAGGGATCTGTAGAAAGTCAAAGGGGAGGCTTACATCCAGCATTGGAATTAAAACGGCTGAGAAAGAAGAAGAAGAATTAATTATTATACAATAATTTTATGATCTGTCCAAGATAATATGAGTGATTGTAAGACGGGTGCAGTGACAAGAATGAAAGTGTATATTAGATTTTTTGAGCATGTTGAGAGAATGAACGATGATAGAATGACCAAAATCAGTGAAAAAAGAGGTCTGAAAAAGCGCGGCCTCCGAGATTGTGAAAGATGGACGCGTTTTGAGTAAAACGAATCATAGACTGTGTATAGATTGCACGAATGTGACGGAAGCAAAGCAAAGATTGTATAAATAGGGCGGTCTAGCACGCTATCCCCTATGCCTTGAGAATTTTTTTTTAAATGAACACTACGTACAATACAAAAAAGCAAAATAAAATACATTTATAATTCATTTAATAGTAAGTAATGTTCACTAGGGCGAGCCTATCGTTATTTCCAGCCAACCCAATCATGTAAACGGGGCTTCTAGAAATTATTATATAGGAAGTATGTATCAGGGCGGCAGAGAACTGAAGGAGATGATATTATGTCTCGCCGTCTGATTTCATATTATAAATCTACGTACATAAATAGATAGTAGAACATATTAATAGGGAGACAGTAGAAGTTCCTGGGAGTATTATCTGAAGGAAGGAGGGATATGGCGTCGCATGGCGAGTGGACCGTGAAATGGAATGGATGGCCGCCACATGGTGCTTCACGAAAAATACAGAAAAAAAAACTTTCATACATTTTTCATAGTATTACTATTAAGTTGTTTTACATGCCCCCGAGACAAAAGGTCCAATCTTGCAACACGTAAATATGATGGAGTTTATAATAATAAATAATGCATTTTTATGATGTGGTGCAGACATTTTGTACGACCCTCCTGTAAATATGAGCGCCTGATACATTTTTTTAATGATTTTTTTTCTGGGAGTTTCTTACCACCCATTCTGAAAAAATATAGAGTTGGTGGTACTTGGGCTGAGTAATAAGATATGTAGGCTAAAAAACAAAAGATTACTACAATTATAAACTGTCAAGCAAATATGTGTGCAAATTTCAAGATATTGGAATTTGAAAAAGAAAATGTAGACGCAGAGAACAACGACAACAACAATGACAGATGATGTTAAATTAAATAATACTAAAAAATTAAGTACTAAATTAATACTATAAAATGTAAATAGAGGAAAATAGTAGCCTGGTTGGCAACGCGCTCGACTGTTAATCCAGTGGGCGCGGGTTCGATCCCCGATGCCTACTTCCACTTCACGACACAAGCTTTTCAAGTTTACCGTGAAGTGTATAAAGGTGTATTTGGGTTTATTAGAATGAACCCAAATACATTAAAAAAATGTGTGCAAAATTTTAAGGTGCTGGGACATTGCGAAGTTATTAAAATTTGAAAAAGAAAATGTAGACGCGGAGAACAACGACAACAACAGCGACAGATGATGATAAATTAAATACTTAATGTAAATAGAGGAAAATTATGATAAAAATTTCAAGGTACTGGGTGTGCCAAATTTCAAGGTGGATTGGTAAATTATTAAAATTTGAAGATGAAAATGTAGACGCAGACTCCAACAACAACGACCGATGAAGTTAAATACGCGATGCATTATTACATAAGTTAATGATTTTGGGGGCTTACATAATAAGAACTGGTTAGGTCATTTATAATGCATTAGCCAATCAGAAATTCAATTTTCGTATGGCCAACAGACGCACGCATAACATCATCAATCAAATACACGAGATGTTATTAAAAATACATCAACTCATACCGTGGGACTGCCCTCCTCATTAAAAACAAATAAAAAATACTAGGTATATTTATAAAAACCCAAAAAATACCAAATATAATTTGTATGTACCTAATAAGTATACCTAAATTGACACTAATTTAAAACGCATTTAGTCGTATAGACAATATGTGTTCAGTGACGTGCATGTTGTTTCTAGAGGTAAGCCTAGAAGCATCAAGAGTCCTATTTTGTGAATTAGCTGCATTTTTAATTCCGCAGTACTTTTTTACTTTTTGGTGTGCCTATGGTTTCTTGTCCATAGTTTCTTGTTAAGCAAGTTTCAGTTTTTTGTCAAGCACCAAGTTTTCTACTTTGAAAATTGTTTGAATTTGAAATTCAATTTCTTATTTTTCTGTAGATTTATTCACATTTTCAGCTACATTTTTAGTACCACATTATATATTTTCAGTTCTTATGGTTCTCTGCAATTAGATTTAAAAAGTAGCTAAAGTTAATGAACTTCGTAAAAAATGTCTTGCAGTAAGAAATTAGATAAAATCTTAGAAATTCTTTTCTTTTGTTTACTATATCTTTTTTCTTTCAAATTTGGGATTTGAATGTATAAAAAAATTAAAAAGAAATAAGTATTTTTTATAATTATATTTTATTAATTATTTCATGTGTTTATTTTTACGACAATATAATAATAATATAGGTATTTATAATCTTAGAATCTTAATAGAATTAATTACTCCTTTATCATTACAGTAATAATATGTATAAATATTATAGATAATAATTTCAAATCGACAGGACACATAAAACGAACAAGAGAATGAGGTAAATTATTCTTTTTTTAAATTAAATACCTAATAAATAAAATAATAATGTACAAAAATTACAATTTTCGTGGATCGTGGATCAAATTTGACCCATAAATAAATTTCGTCTTCACAAAATTATATCATTTTAGGAATTATTAAGCTGTAGCATAGTACGTTTTTTCGAAAAAAAAAAATCACTGGATCATAAATGGCATTATTTTTTTATTTGTACCACCCGTGGTACATTTCGTATCAAAAGAAAAAAATCGAATTGCAATTGATAATTTAATTACATGAATAGGTATATCGAAGCTGAATAAAAATGTTACAAAAATACATTTTACACTTTAAGTCGATGAGAGATTTTTTGCATTCTTATAATGTTATTTTCACATCAAAAAAAATTGAAGCCACTGTTCGCCACCACGCCATATCATTTTTTTTTAATTTTCGAAATTTTGACAGAAATTACAGGGTGACTATAAAATTCTTGAATCAAAATAACATTATAAAAGTACGGTGCGTTTATAAATAACATTAATATCCTTAAAATTAAATGAATGATTTTTTACGTATTTTCGTTTCATTCTTAAGGATACATTTTGTTTATTTATTTATTTAAAAAAATTAAAATAATATTAATATTACAATATTGATCACACAAAATAACCTCATAAACCCTAACTTTGGTATACAAGTACCTAATAACAATTCACAAATGAGATAATTACGTATATCGTTCATTTATTTATTTATTTATTTATTATTATCATGGTTTCAGAATAATATAATAATAATTATATATAATATATAAAAATGTATTTTTCTTCTGTTTTTTTTTTCTACGTATATTCAGAATATAATTACAACACAATGAAATTTATTTTTCTATATTTTTATATAAATCGTGAATAAATCTCGATTCACATAATTAACGAAATTTCTATGCCTAATGAGAAATTTACAAATATATTTTTAAGGTAAAATGTAGAAAAGTGAATAATAATTGTAGTGTAAAGATCAATTTACTGACCTTTTTGTATGTACCTTTTGACGTCTTCGCCAATTTTTAAGATGCAGCCCTTCTCCGCTCGTGTTTTTTTGTACATGAAACATTTATTTTTTGTTAAATATATTCAAAAATGATGGCACGTTTATTTATTCAATAATAACTCACACTTCACACATATTTTTTTTTTCTTATAAATTCCACTAAATTCACAATAAACATATTTATTTTATTTTCATTTCGTGGGTAATTTATGAATTTTGATTTTGATCAATTTCAAAAAAATATGCATTTATTACATTGCACAAACACTGGCCTAGTTACCAAAATAAAAAATGAAAAAAAAAGACAGATACAAAAAAAAACAAATTGAACTATTAAGTACTTTTTCGCGTAAACCTAGCAAATATCCTATATCGATTCAATATAATTTATTTACATGTGAGATGAGTTTATTTAGGTAACGTTTCAATAAATAAAAAACAAAAATAATAAAAAAAAAAAAATTGTTTTCGTTTACTATTATCCTTTTTTTACATATATTATTTAACAACATAAGATAAACATACAAAATTTAGGATACGCATTTTTTTATTATTATATGTTATTTTTAAATCTCACGGTATTTGAGTGGTATGAAATATTTTTTATACAAAAGGGATAAATACATTAATAATTATTATTTATTTTTATTTATAATTACAACATTACCTTATAATTTATTGAACTCTTTATTGTACTGTACACATAATTATATATACTTTTATAATTATTATACTTATAATAATACGACAAATATATTAACTCAATTAGAAATTAATTAATTAATATTTATTTTGAAATTAAATTTAATAATAATTATAAGAGGTCATTATGGTTATTGTTTGAGATTTTACTTGAGTTTGTTTAATTAAAAATAAATAATGGACTTGCTGTAAATAAATAAATTTAATAATAATCGTATACCGTGAAATATAATAAAAAAAACTGTGTTTACAAAAAAAAACACAGTTATTTAATAAAAGTAATTTTAGTGAAATGAAACTCTGGTTGTTTATAAAAAGTTTGTTAGTAAGCAAATACCAAGAATTTAAATAATTAAAAAAAAAATAGGTAATGAATAATATTTTTAACGTAAGTATACCAGAAAAAAAATGTACGGCGTCCATGAAATATTTTTAATTAAACCGTTTTTTGAACATGAATTGTTTTGCATTATTATTTAATAAATTTGGAATTTGAAATAAGGTCATAATATAAAATCGAAAATAATTAAAAAAAAACATTGCGATGCTTTTCAAAATTTACAAAAAATCAACTGCTATTTACAATGTGAGTTTGTAGGAACATTTTCTTTATTTTTATATAAGTAATATATATTTTTTTCAATATTTTTTTAACATATCTTCTACGTAATAACTTATTTTTTGACCTTATATTTTTTTTTACCGAAAAAAAGCCGAAATAAGAACACGCAAATAAAAGAAAATTACTATTTATAGGTATTTGTTTATTCATCCGACTGTAAAATATATAATTCTATTTTTATATTATTTATCATTTTGGTATTATTGGTATAAACTGGTGCATAAATTGGATACCAGAATAAAAATTATATTAAATTTTAACCACTTCCCATATGTGATTTTTTTTTTAATAATTAATAAAATAATTATAAATACATACCTACTAAAATAACAAAAAGAAAAAGTCAGGAGAAGTCTGAGCAATAGAAATGCAGATATGAAATAGTAAGAATAAATTATCAGAAATTAAAGAAACTGTGTTTACAAAATGAGAAAATGTCTTCAAGTTGCAGTAAAATTTCTGCGAAATTAGAATAGGTACCTACTTAAAAATAATAAATAATTTTTACTACCAGGTACTTCTTTTTTATAAAACACTGTTTTTTTATTAATTTATTTTTAACCTTTTCCGCCTAATTAGTAAATTTATTTTGTTCCTTTTTGTCTGCTGCTATTCTCTTTACATTAAAAAATCTTTCGGTGTTCTGTTTTTTTTTTTATGTATTCTCCAAATAGGATTTTTTTTTAATTTTTAAAAGTGTTAATATTTTTGTATTTTTAGCATTATTTGTGTGTAAATGAAATTTGTCTTTTTTTTTAATTGAGGCTTCAAAGGTTAAAATTAATTTCATTAAAATCACACATGGGCGGCTCATTAAAAAATAAATAAAAATTAATTTAACAAAAATTAAATAATAAATATCTATTGTGGTGAAGTAGGTGGAGTCATGTTGTCAGCATCGTCTCCAGATCCAGGTTCACCCTTAGTCTTATTCTCCTTCTTCCACTTCATCCTCCGGTTCTGGAACCAGATCTTGATCTGTCTCTCCGTGAGACAGAGGGCGTGCGCTATCTCTATCCTGCGCCTGCGCGTCAGGTAACGGTTGAAGTGGAACTCCTTCTCCAATTCCAGGGTTTGGTAACGTGTATAGGTCTGCCGTCCTCTTTTCCTCTCTGAAACAATAGAGACAACTTCATTATAGACCAATGATACAATTTTGAAACAAAAGAACACCAATAATTCAAATCTAAAATGGAAACCAAAGATTCGAAAAAAAAAATCACGGGAAACAATTTTATGTGACTGCGAAGTGTACTGGGAAATGTTTGGATTTGTGTACTTAAACTCATTTTGTGGAAATTGAGAGATTGAAAAACAGATAAAAGTCGCGTATAGAGTTTCTTGGACGCCCGCTTTGTCTTACACCTCTTGTTTTTTTTAATTAATCTAATTTTATAAACCCAAATACATCTTTGTTAACATCATAGTAAGCTTGAAAAGCTTGTGTCGTGAAGTGGAGTATGTCGGCATCGGGGATGGAACCCGCGCCCACTGGATTAACAGTCGAGCGTATTACCAACCAGGCTACCGACCACCTCTTCTTTCATCTATGAATTTTATTTTTGTTATCCATTCATCATTCATTCTCTCTACATATCTCAACCAACTTTAAATATTCTGCAATAAATTATTTCAGCATTTAATGAATGCGCGCATTTTAATTGATTTTTCTCTGTGCTGTTGTATTTAATGCGCAGAATGTGAAAATTATTCAGAAAAATGTGGAGTAGTCTTGCTGCAGTGTGATGATGCGATTAAATCTCATTAAGGCTGAACACGAACTTGATTAAATTGATAAGTGAGATACATCAGAAGAAGGTATATGGAGTGAAGGTGAGTAACGTTGGTATACTTAGTGTAGAACGTCAGCGATGCAGGGTTAACAAAATTGAGGTGGGTGTGACGGAAGGTTAAGGGGTTGGTACCAAGAATGACGTCACAGTCATTTCCCACGGCGTTAAGGTTCAAAATTGCGTGAACAATCGCATGATAAACGTGTTTTCCATTTTTTGGGGTTAATTTTGCGTCTATCGAAAACCTTTGACGGTTATTCCCTAGATTTTAATGCATATTATCGGTACAAAAAATTACTCCGCGACTTTCGGAAAACGAGTTTCCGTCTTTCGGAAAAAAACATCAGAGGTGTTTTTCTCATTTTTTTTTTTGAGAAATTCATACAAGATATAAAAAATCTTTTATGGTTATTCCCTAGATAAATGTTCAATGCATATACTCTATTTTGTTCCAAAGCATATTTATTAACTGTTGTCGAGATATAAGGTCTCCTGTTTTTAGAAAATCGAAAATCAGTAATTGAATAAAACATACTTTTTTCAGTTTGATAAATAAAAAAAATTAAAAAATAAACAAATTATTGTGACAACCCTGTTCACATCGAATCGTGAATTAACAAAAAAAAAACAGAAAATAAAAAGATCAAAGATCCATGCATCGGCTCGGTCGGTAATGCAGGTATCTGTAAATCCTTTCGAAAAGCAATACCAACTGTAATAATTTTCTATTGGATGGCATCAGGAGCTATTAGTCAACGTCTTTGCGAGCAAGGCAGTCGGGGTATCCTACATAAACCTTCGAGAAAAATAATATATTAACTTCAGTACCTAAATACTTCGTTACAATATTAAATATATTTTATTTATATATTTTTGCTACCGAACCCAATTAAAATAATTCGATTCGCCCTCGGGCAATATTACTCATTCGCTGCGTACTGAATACGGCACTGTCTAAAACATATACAGGCTGATGTAATTTTTAAATATTTTGAAAATTATTTATTTATTTAATCTTTAAGTGGACAAGAAATACATATAAACATAGAAAAATGGACATTGTACAGATTTTAAATCGTTGTTCACTAGGGCGAACTTATCGTAGAACTGCGATTTCTTCCAGTTAACCAAAATTACAATTTCTTTCTCATTTTTTTGCTATTTTGTTTTGTTTTTATAGTTGGAAAAGGTCTCCATCCTTTTTTCAATTTTTTCGAGTACCTGTAGATAATAATCAGTGTTGGAAAAACTGCGGAAAAGTATTCAAATATTTCAAGCAAAAAATGTATTAAGTACTGGCTTCATACAGTAGTAATTTTCACGTAACGTAAAAAGAAGAAAACGCCGTATGTAACATAATGTATAAAAGTAGTTTGGTAGGTGCCTGCCTAGTCCCTACTAATGTACGTATGAAAGATTCGACTTGTTTATTATTTAAATGAAAAATTGTAACGGGGTATCTTAATGTTCAAAGTCATTAATGTTATTTCTTCAGCTCTAATGGCCCACATGATACTCAACACTACCTACAACAGGTTTACACAACTTTTGGGATGCAAAACTTAACAAAAGGTTCGTGCGAATGGAACATAGTATGGAAAGAGAGACACTGGAAAGGCCAGAGTCACAGATTAAAGTCGTGAGAGCTCAGGTATTGAAGGTCCCTCCGCACACCCGAATAACACAGGCGCCAGTTAGGCGCCCAAAGTTACTCAGACGGCCCCAGGGTTAACCGGAAGGGCACCCCCCAGCAACACCGTCCGGAATGACACCTTCAATATCCCTGCTACAAGGAGGATAACAAACAATGAGCTACATTACATATACACAAAGTACCTCAGAAGAAAAGTCTTATCATGCTGTCAAATTCTCATTATCAATCCCCTCACGCCACGTCCCTTGCAGGGTAGGCTCTATCTACTGCTCTATCCTTACTCACACTCCTAGCCTCCGTCACATTCATACAATTTGTCATACACGCTTTTCGATTTCTTTTACTCAAAACGCGTCCATCCTTAAAGTTCTGGTCAACATGGTCGGACCAGTACTGGAACTTTCTAATGGTTTCTCACCCGAAATACGCAGATAAAATGCACACGAAAAACGACCTTATGTATATCGTCATAAGGGTCATTTTCCTAAAACATTTTATCTACGTGTTTAGGGCGAGAAAGCTTACAAAGTACCCCCCCAGGTCAGCCTCGGGCGGCCGCGCTTTCTCAATTCTCACCTCTCTTCGCTCACTCAAATATATCTTTTTTGTCATCTTGTCATCCATCGATTATTTACAAGTCCAAATGTTGACTATCCCTGCAGTATACATAACGAGAATAATGATATTTTTATAATAATGTGTGTTAGGATATTACTCTAATAGTCATTATTAAAAACACAACAACGTATAGTGTTGTTTTCTGATGATAATGTTGCTTACTACGTATTACGGAAGGAACCAAATCATTGATAGTACCTACCTATTATAGTGATGTTCTTATTATTTGCTTATGCAAGTACTTGAGTACTTACTTAGATTGCAAAATAGGTACTTAATAGGTATGTCATCATTACAGTCTGTCAAGAAAGCGATGGTCTCGGTTTAAATTGGAGATGAAAATGTTGACTCAAACAACAACGAAAGATGAAGTTAAAAATTTTTTTTTTAAATTTAAATGAATCTGGGTTTATTGAAATAAACCCAAATACATCTTTGTACACTTCACAGAAAGCTCAAAAGCTTGTGTTGCGAAGTGGAGTAAGTCGGGGATTGAACCCGCGCCCACTGGATTAACAGTCGAGCGCGTCACCAACCAGGCTACCGACCACCTGGAAGAGATTTGACACCAAAAGATTTGGTATAATAAAATTTACAGAACTTATTAAAATTAGAAGACGAAAATGTAGACTCAGATGTCAACAATAACACAACGACATATGAAGTTAGATAAAAGCGAGGTAAATTTTTTTAGTATAATAAAATCTACATAAGTTGTTAAAATTTAATGAGAAAACTCAGATAACAACAATAACGACATATGAAGTTAGATAAAGGCGTGGTTAAAGTATTCGGTACTTGTAATAAAATCTGCATCAGTTGTTTAAATTTGACGAGGAAAATGTAGACTCAGACAACAACAAGAACAACCAACGACAGATGAAGGTTTGGTCTTTGGTATAACAATATCTACACAATTTGTTCTTAAATTTTGATGAAGAAAATGTTGACTCAGACAACGACGACAGATAAAGTTAAAAAAGGTTTTGTTATAAAATCTAGATAAGTTATTAAAATTTGGCGAGGAAAATGTAGACTCGGAAACGACAGATGATTTTAAATTAATACGTTAAAAAACAAAAAAAAAATACTTAGGTATTATAAAAAAATCTAATGATATAAATATGAAGGAATGTATTTGTGTATTTGTGTGTCGGTATTAGAGACATTCTAAATTCAAAAGTAAAGTGAGTTTAGTATGGAACTTATAGAAGGTATTGTATGTAGATATGATTATGTTTTATATACAGCCGTATGATTAATTACTAGCAGTGAAGTAAAACTTGTTTTTTGTGCCTTGTTCGTGATTAATCAACATTACAGTTGAATGTACCGAGACATGGGTAGGGTACATGCGCTAGTCACACTATACAAAACAAAGTAACTTTAGTTTTACGTTATTTGGGGAAACCAGCGGCAATCTATAGAAAAATATATTAATTTTGAAAATAACAATTTATGTTAGTTCAGAACATCGTGATTTTCTAAATACAACAAGTAGTAGGTGAGGAACACAGAGATTCGGTAGCCTGGGTGGTAACGCGCTCAACTGTTAATCCAGTGGGCGAGGGTTCAATCCCCGACCTACTCCACTTCACAACACAAGCTTTTAAGCTTTCTGTGAAGTGTGCGAAGATGTATTTGGGTTTATTTCGATAAACTTAACGAAATAAAATGCTAAAAAAAACTTTAGAGAGACCTGTCAGACGGAAGATATCGTGAGATGGGGTAGGAAAAGGCGACGATATTGGAGAGACCACGTGGATAGGATGGATGAGGGCAGAATACCCCACATCGTTGCCCATAACACACCCGTGGGACAACGTCTGCCAGGCAGACCACCAAAAAGGTCCACATCCCAAGAGGAAGGCATCCGTTCACAAACAGATCAATGATCTAGAACAAGATGAAGAAGAAGAAGTAGTTATCTCAAGAGGTACACAGCAAAGGACGGATGTTATGTGAATGTTACTTAAAAGTATGCATATTGACATTTCAAAAAATTCTAGAATCGGGAGACCTTAGATCTCAACAACCTCACTAAATATGCTTTGGAAAAAATAGGGTAGTTACATTGAATCTTTATCTTACGAACGAAATTTATCCCAAAAAGCTATAAAACGCCTTTTTTACATTTAATCATACAATTTTGAACCTTAACGCCGCGGTAAATGACCGTGACGTTAACCTTATAGCCTTAAATAAGTGATTTTAATTTGTTTGTTATTAATTATTAATAGCTTGATAATTTTATACTACAGTTTGACTTTCTGCATATATGCACCTTTTGCTTCCTTTTTTTTTTGTTGATACCATTCCAACTGAGATCACTCGCAGACGAGTGGATAGCCGTAAAGAATAATAGAATAGAATACTTTTATTAAGTTACCTGACTTTGTGATGGATCTTTTAATACCTACTTTAGTTCATTATTTAAAGTTCAGGTAGGATAACAAACGTGAATCGAATGAGACAGATAGAGTGAGAGAGAAAAGGAAAGGATTATTTAGTACTTACTTATTAAAATCTAGTGCAGAGGGCGCGCTAGTATCTATTACCAACCTAGCGGCATTAATGAAAAGTAATCATATTAGTCATATGGTCCAATCAAATTACTAGGATAATCTATGGAACACAAGATGTCACAATCTCATTGGTCGATGGATGCATTTGAAATTGGAACAGAACAAAGGAATATTTGTTCTAATTAGATTTAAATTGAAAGAATCAGCTGTATCAAGTAGTTTTCTCAACAGATATGTATATGCAGCGAAGAATGGACTTTCCATCAGGCTTATGACTGATCTTCAGCTGGTTTGATGTGATCACTTTACTCTTAAGTAACATTCACCGAGGTTGGGAATCGAACCCAGACCGCCAGCACAGTACACCGTTATTTTCTGAACAGATCGCCAGACAGCCCTATCCCTAAGACACATTTTTTGCCTCCGTCACATTCATGAAATTTTTCATACACACTCTCCGATTTCTTTTATTCACAACGCGTCCATCCTTGAGGGTATGGTCGACATGATCGGACCAGGGCTTTAAAATAATATTCCATAACTATTTTGTTTCTTCTTCTTCTTTTTCAGCCGTTTTAATTCCAATGCTGGACATAGACCTCCCCTTTGAGTTTCCACAGATCTCTATCCTGGGCATGCTGCATCCACTTGCTTCCTGCGATTCGCCTCACATCGTCAGACCATCTTGCCCGAGGTCTCCCTACGCAATTATTATTTTGTTTGATTTGACTTAATCCGTTTGTCTCTCATGCCAATTAAGGGATTGGCACCAAGAATGACGTCACAGTCATTTCAAGGTTCAAAATCGCGTGAACAATCGCATGATAAAATGGTAAAAATAGCGTTTTTTCCATTTTTTGGGGTTAATTTTGCGTATATCAAAAAACTTTTACGGTAATTCCCTAGATTTTAATGCATATTATCAGTACAAAAAAATTTTACTCCGCCACTTTCGGGAAACGAGTTTCTGTCTTTCGGAAAAAATATCAGAGGTGTTTTTAAAATTTTTATTTGAGAAATCTATACAAGATATAAAAAATCTTTTACGGTTATTCCCTGGATAAATGTTCAATGCATCTAACCTTTTTTGTTCCAAAGCATATTTAGTAACGGTTGTCGAGATATAAGGTTTCCCGTTTTTAGAAATTTTTGAAATGTCGGTATGCATACTCAACTGATGACTTGTACGCTTTTCTCTCGCATGTTTCCTTTATAATTGATATGGAAGTGAAGGTTCTGAAGACATCTAATTATTTTCCGCCCGACTAGTTGTTTGTAGTTTGATTAATTCCCACTAGAGGCGCTACATGTTGCCTTTATTTTTAAAAAAGGAATGTTCTATATTATTATTATTTTATCGAAAGTTGCAACGAACGCAAAATTCGCTTGAGAAATTTGTGATTTTATAGGAAAAACAAGCTAACCGGCTTTTTTGGAAAATTAACTTGTTTGCTTTTTTAATGTGTAATGAAAAACCCTGTGACAAACGAATGATATTTTTAAATTAATGAATTTATTCACGTACCTTCTTAGTTCGTTTTATTTTTACTTCACGTGGACAAAATACAGTTTTTTTTAATGAATCTGGGTTTATTGAAATAAACCCATATACACATTTGTACACTTCACAGTAAGCTTGATAAGCTTGTGTCGTGAAGTGGAGTAGGTCGGCATCTGGGATCGAACCCGCGCCCACTGGATTAATAGTCGAGCGCGTTACCAACCAGAATACCGACATGCTCTTACCAACCAGGCTATGAACACAATGTGTTAAGAAATCAAGCAACAAGAAACCGTGACATTTATTCACTAGGGCGAGCTTATCGCAATGCTGCGATCTCTTCCAGTTAACTCCAGTAGTTGGGAGTATTCAATACACTTCACAGTAAGCTAGAGAAGCTTATGTTGTGATAGTGGGGTAGATTTAATAGGTAAATCGAATCATATACCCTCCACTTTTCAGTCAATTGACAACAAATGTGATCCTAATTAGGTTATCCACAACCTCAAAATTAACTGCACCTTATTTAGGACTCTTAATGAAATGAATATGAAAGAATTTGGGGTTAATGTGTTCTTCATATATGCTGATTAAATCTCCTCAATTTCTTTGGTTAATTATTTATAAACGGAAGCCGACAAGATGACTACTTTAAAATACTATCGGCGGGATGAAATCACATCATAAGACAAATTTGCCTTTGTCGATACGTCAAAGTCAAAGTTAAAGGCAAAGTTGTTGGTGCACAACGCCATCCTGGTACCAACACTGATGTATGCAAGTGAGACATGGACATGGCTGAAGAAGGATGAATCAGGTATAAATGCGGTCGAGATGAGATCGTTGAGAAGAATGTGTGGAAAAACATTGAGAGATAGAATAAGGAACGAAATGATTAGAGAGTTGAGTGAATGTAAAAAGGATGTTGTGAATAAAATGAAAGTGAACAAGTTGAGATGGTTGGGTCATGTGGAGAGAATGAACGATGAAAGAATGACGAAGAGGATTTACCTGGGTGAAAGAGGAGGTGTAAGGAAACGCGGCCGTCCAAGAACCACATGGCTGGACCATGTTGACCAGATACTCAAGGACGGACGTGTTTTGAGTAAAAGTAACCGGAGAGTATGTATGAGGAATTGCATGAATGTGACGGAAGCCCGAAGTGTGTGTCAGGATAGGAAAGTCTGGCGATCCGTTCTCTCTGCCTACCCCGCAAGGGAGGTGGCGTGAGGGTATAGAATAGAATAGAATAAGACAAATTTATTTGAAGAAATCACGTAGAGAAGATATCACATAGAGATGATATCACATAGGAAAGATATGGCACAAAAATATATCACATATGAAGAAATTGCACAGAGAAAATATCACATTTGAAGGAAAAGCCTAGAGAAGATATCACATAGGGAATAAATCACGAAGAGTCTAGTGAAGAAATGACACAGAGGAGATATCACATAGGAAGAAACTGCACAGAGAATATATCACATTGACATATCACACGAGGAAGATATCAAATAGGGAAGATCTCACATAGAGGTGATATGAAGAAATTAAATAAATAAATAAATAAAATAAACTTTATTGTACAGAAAAACATACAAGGGGCGGGCTTATTGCCAAATGGCAATTTCTGCCAGCCAACCCAAGATAGAAACAAAAAATGAGATATACCTAATTATAGATTCAGTACCAAGAGGGTACCTTAACTGAATACTCAAATACATACATAACAATAATTGAATTCATAAATACATACATAGATAAACATATTATACATATAAATATATAAATATATATGAATGGTAAATGGGATGGGATAGGGTAAGGGAGGGATGATGGGTTCAATTACACAGGGAAGATATCGTATACCTAGTAGCTAATGACACAAAGTAGATATCACATAGGAAAAAAATCACATCATTGGGATAAGTTCGCCCTAGTGAAAAGTTTTGTATGATTTATTATATACGTAATTTTATTCTACGTTGTACTTTGTTAGCTGAAGAATAAATAAATTTCTTAGGATACGGTTAAGTCAATTTTGAACTAAGAGATATATCAGAATAGATCTAAAAGCACTCAAGTCATACAGTAGAAAGAGAGAAGTGTAATTGATTCAAGAAGTTTGTCTTCTAAACCTTCAGGGATATTCATATATGAATAGAACTGACTAGAATAGTAGTACCAGTGTCGAAGAGTCAATTTCTGTACCAAGGAAGCCGGGACTAACATTTTTTATTAAATTACTTATTTTATTTATTTTTTCACTCAGTGAACAATCTTATACAATAATTCAGTACAAAACAGATAATGTTTTAAATTTTTGAGTATCTACATAGTTGGCGCAGTTGGTTGAGGCGGCAGTCTCTCGAGCGGGAGGAGCCAGGTTCAAACCCCGGCGCTGGCGATGTATTCCACACTTTGCGATACAGGCTTTTAGCCTAGTGCAAGATGTGCAGGAAAGTATTTGGGTTTGTGTATGCAAGCCCAGATCCTTTATTATATAAAAAAAAAATATTGAACAGAGAAACGCCCACCAAGGTGAGCTTGTCGCGAAATCGCGATCTCGTCCAGCTAACCTTCATATCATGCCAGTTTGGACCTATTATTTTATAATCCTAACCTAAACCAAAAAGGCAACTCGAAGGGAACAGTGTTCTTAGGACCATTCTCAACTGGTACCTACTGCATTCAGTTCAGGAAGTGACTTTTGTGCTATGCAATAAGATAATAATATAAAATGGTAGTACTGAAGAATTGTATAAATGGTGGTGCATTATTCTCCTGAAGTTTCAAAGCATTCAGAAGTCAATGTGGAAATCTGTTTATTGGTGATACAGTATGATGTCTCATATATTTATGTATAATCGCAAATAGTAATTATTATAAATTATCCATTCGTAGGTATATTAACTTCATCTGTCATCGTCTGCATCTACATTTTCCTCTTCAAATTTTAATAACTTCCCAATGTCCCAGTACCTTCCGATTTTGCACACATATTTGCTTTCACAGTTCTAAATTGTAGTACTGTTTTATCATGCGTTTCAGTTTTCAAATTTATTTTTTATCTGGAAACCCTGAAAAACATTTTATCTGGATTTTATGGTTTATTTTACTATGTTTTTAGTTCCCGAAATCGCCACCTCACTTTTCGTGGTTCCACGTGGATATTAGAGGTTAGTTTTATTTTGCTTATTTTTACGGACAGCTTGTGTTGTGAAGCGGAGTAATTCGCATCGGAGATCGGAAAAATTATGAAGCTATATAATTTATTTTTTAATAAAATGTATCTGGATTTATCGAAATAAACCCAAATACATCTTTGTACACTTCACAGAGAGCTTAAAAGCTTGTGTTGTGAACTGGAGTAAGTCGGGGATTGAACCAGCGCCCACTGGATTAACAGTCGGTGCGGGTTAACAATTCCCAGTGGTTTATGTAAAGACAGAAGCACCTAATAGTAAATACAGTAATATTCATGTACGTATGTAATATATCTGTATGAGAAAGTACTTAGTATAGTGAATATTTCACATAGGTAGGTAGGTTAGTACTAAGTTTTCTCGTTACACAGAGTGCTCGCCAGAGTCGGGTGATTTTCTTTTGTTTTGACAAGCCAATCCATCATGGCTGCCGTCTAGAGTGATCACGTGACACGAACATGACACATACAACAATAATACATACATACAAACACACGTGTTATATGTTATATGTTATGTTATGATTGTGTAGGTATACTAAACTAGTAAGACACGACTTAGAGACAAAACACCGTAACTCACGCAATCGTAAAAAGTATGTTCGAATTAACATTTTTGCATAAAACTATTTTTACTTTGGTACATATACCTAACATGGGTTAACTGGAAGAATTCGCTGTGGAGCGATAAATTCGCCTTAGTGAACAATACTTATAATTTGTATTTTTATTAGTATAATTGTGTGTTTTTTAGGCAAATTATATAGTAGGTAGGTATGAAGGTAGGTACCTGATGTTCACTTACAAAAAAAACGAAAATAAATACTACGAGACACCCTGTGAAACACTTTAAAAAGTAGTGTGTCTAGAATCTACGCGGTCTTCAACGGACGGCGACAGATTTTCACAAAATAAATCGGTAATAAAATATTTTTGTTTTTAATCAATATGTATTTGAAAGTGCATGTGTGAAATTTTAAGTGGTATAGTAGAAAAATATTTTTAGTCGAGTGGAATGGGTAAGGTTACTAACCACTCCTCGTCAATCAACCGTTACAGGAGTTTTAATCAAAATTTGCATATACGACGTATTGCAAAGGTAGCGTTGATGCAACATGGCAGCAAGATGTCATACAGAATTCAGAACTGCTGAAGATGAATATTCCATCTAGAGGTACATAGTTCCTACCCATACACCATCGTTGTAAAGTTAATATGTCGTATGTGCATTATTCATCACAATTCATGGATCATGCACGGAGCATGGACGATGTGCTCAAATGCTCCACAGATGGCACATGCGAGATTCTCCTGCCTGTGACTGCGGAGAGCCAGTGCAATCCATCAAGCACATTGTCGAAGACTGTCCTCTAAGAGCATTCCCTGGAACGTATGCAGATATCCACAATGCCACACCCAATGCCCTTGAATGGCTTGGAAGCCTGGATGTTGCTCTGTAGGGTGCATGTCTCCTGTATGTAACAGATAGCATAATTCTCTTTATCTTCTGACGTTGCCGCCCATCGGTGGCAGAAGCCATACGAAATAATAATCACAATTCATAAAATAATAATATCCTATTTGAGATAAGCTATCATTTTGAAATGCAAATATGACATACCAATATTTAAATTTTAATGTAGCAAACATGTGTTTTGTGAAGATGTAATTTATTTGATGAAACTGCAAAAGAAAAGTAGTAAGTAATTGTAAAATAAAATCTTTTTCTAAATCAGACTTATATTTCTCCATATAAAAATTACAGAAATTAAAATTTAGCAATTGAAACGTGTCTAGATGTGCGTGCAAAATTTCAAGGTTCTGGGACATTGGGAAGTTATCAAAATTTGAAGCGGTGTTGAAGTGTGGTAAAAATGGATTGAAAATTATCAAAAACAGTCATGGAAAAATTCAACAGAATAAGTACTTAATAAAGTTGGGTGGATAAAGGGAGTTTTTAAGAACATCAGATACAAAAATCAAGCATGTTTTGTAAAATTAAGAACCCCTTACTTTTTCACTCTTTTAGAGTAATTTATATAAATCTACCTACATGCATTACGCCATCCATCCATATTTATAATTATGGCAAATAGTACCTAATTCCAACAGATATACAGCGAAGGATTAAGTTTAAGACTTATATCCGAAATCGTTTTACAATATTATTTTCAATGCGATGGCAACACAATATCGACAGCAGCGCCACAATTACTGTTCGCGAATCACTTTACATATCTTTTGTAAGAAGGTATTACTACTACATCGTACTGTATGATTGTTTGTTATTGTTGCAATTTATTTATCGCATGCAGTCGTGACGAATCCATGTTATTGTTACAATGACATGTTATTTGCATGTGCCTCATGCCTTATTATTGCATGTTGCATGTTATTGCACGTTCATACAATTCCAATAAAATTTTCATACTCTTATTGCTGTAGATACAAATTTTCGTGACTTTAAAGAACGAGGTGTACCACAAGGATGTCCCTTGGGCCCTCTTTATTTTTTTTTTATTGTATTCTATACCCTTCACGCCGCATCCTTTGCGAAGTAGGCAGAGGGAACAGATCGCCAGGTTTTCCTATACTTACACACACTTCTTGCTTCCGCATTCAAGCAATTTTCCTTAATCAAACAATATTTAGAAATTCCTCGAATAAAAAATATTCCGAAAAGACCCCTGAAATTTAAGGGATCTGAGGATTTTCCGTGCAGTTTTTCAGATATAAAAGTATAATTCAGCCGAAATACTGGTATTAACAAAATGGCTGTTTTAGATTTTTTAATTTGTTCCCAGGCTCTTAAAAGATAAAATTCACATTGTCACTTACGTTATTCTTATTTCGCGCTAACATTCTCATACAAAATTTGACAAAATTGAAGCGAAAAAAGAACGATTTTTGCTCCCTTAATGAGTTGACAGATTTTCCTTTTATAATGACAGAAATTTCTAGCGTTAAACTGATGCTCGGACACACCTAATAAGTTCTGCCAGAGAAACAAACACATAAACTGCATAAATTATTATAACAATGCATGGGACCAATATGTCACAGCGTTCCAGTATAATAAGGTTGTAACTGCAGAATCCACGCTACCATAGCAAACAATACAGGGACTATGGATTCCTACTGTGAGATGTATTGTTCTGTATCTTGTATTGTATGTTGTATGCAATATATCGCCTTCACAAGTTTTGATGTCTCTGTTATGGACGCTATTATTCCGCAAATATTATTATTATTATTACAATTTCCGTATTGTCTACGTCTAGGTACGTGACTCAATTCTCAGGTAATCAATAATTTAGAGGTTTTGCATTTCAAAAATTTCTAAAAACGGGAGACCTTGGATCTTAATAACCGTTACTAAATATGCTTTGGAAAAAAATAGAGTAGATACATTGAACTTTTATCTAGGGATTGACCGTAAAAGATTTTTTATATCTTGTATAGGTTTCTCAAAAAAAAATGTGAAAAACACCTCTGATCTTTTTCCGAAAGACAGAAACTCGTTTCCCGATGTCATGTCGCAGAGATTTTTTTTTCTAGTGATAATATCAATAATATGCTTTAAAATCTAGGGAATAACCGTAAAAGTTTTTTCATTGAAGCGAAATTAACCCAAAAAAATGTAACCATTTTATCATGCGATTGTTCACGCGATTTTGAACCTTAATGCCTAGGGAAATGACCGTGACATCATAGTTGGATCCCCAGCTTTAATAAACAATGTAAAAACAACAATTAACAATACCATTTTAATAATTATGTGTTCTGCCCTTTAAGATACAGGCAGGTTAAAGTGTTCGAAATATACTAGGTTTCCTATACAAATACAAACCCAGATACACATGAATCTTATTTCCTATACAGTCATCAAAGGTAGATTGTCTACCATTTCCAATGAATTAGTTAATAATATAGTTGTAGAAATGTATATAGGCATGTAGTATATTATATCTAGTAGGTATATAATGTAAATTAATCATATTATGTGGTATATAAGAATGTATCATATATTTCTACATCATTATAATAATATTATCTGTTTTCCTATTGATTCTAAGTAGGTGACTATGTTTCTTAGATATGCTTAGAATTACACACATTCCCAAACCGTTAGGTTATGTTATATTATGATATTTTATTAGTTATATATTGTCAAAGGCCGTAGGACGTGAAATATCTTTAAAAAAAAGTTGAAACATAATCCCTTAACTTTTTTTAACCTTAGTTGTTTAAATTAGGAACTTCTTGAATCACTGATTAACAGATCCCTCTGTAACTGTGATGCACTCGCTCACAAAAGAAGTCGCTCTCTTGGAGGGCCCCTACTGGACTCCGAGAAGGCAAGACTACTCGCATCAAGATCAGATCGTAAGCTACATGAGACACGTCGGCCTTGAAGACGAGATGTGACATTGAAGGGTGTCACAATAGACCTACTCTGGTCGCAGTGACGCAGGGGATAAACGCTCCCCTGACCTAACAAGAAAAAAAAGTAAGCAGTTTCTAATTATTATATAAATTTAGAACTTCTTGAATCACTGATTCACAGATCTATAGATACTGCATAACATTTATGTATCGTACACATGTTCATTAACTGACGTTCTTCTGAAGTTGAAAATGATTAATTACCACAGACAGTCCACTAGGAGATTAATGATTACTTCATATGATGAATACTAATAATAATAACAATATTGTGCCTCATCTATACTACATTTCGTATATCTGTGACTACCCACTTCTGCGTACCCTTGTTCTTTTTTTAAAAATCCACCAATCACAAGACGAAATTGCCATGTTCCAATGATTAATGATATGCGGAGATTGACAAGCTTAAAAATGTCGGATTTCTTTCGTTTTTTTTTCTCCATTGCGTGGAAACGAGTTTTTACGCACTGGAATGTACTCGTAGATTTTTAATTTCAAACACTTCCAAAAACACATATACCTAATACCCCAGTAAAACTATGTAGTCATTTGCCATGCAAAAGATGCGATAATTCTAAATTTTTGGTATGTTGTTAGCGCTGGGACTATGATATCAAAAATGCGACCTTCTAGTGCTGCCGCGCTCCGCTTGGTAGCGGAAAAACCCATTTATTTTCTGCTACTCATTTCTATTTTCAAAACACCTCCCAAACGGTTGTCATGGTTTTACAGATAAAATCATACCTCTCAAATTTAATCTACAGTAAATTTGCCACAAAATGAGCTATAAATTGATTATTATTGAATAGTTACTGATGAGCTGTCAAAAAATCGTTTTATTTTTGAACAAATTATATGTTTTTAAAAATCGCGTGTTTTTCGTTAAAACTCGTAAACAAAGCTATAATGTTTTATACTAGATTTCAAGGCGAATCGATTTTTATTAATGGTGGAAGATGATTTAGAGAAATTTTTATATTTATCACCAAAAATTATGTTTGTCAACCTAAGTACAGTGCATACATCCATTGACTAAAAAACTCAAGACACGCCATTGATGTAAATATCGTAAATATGATATTGAGTTGGGGACTCTCAAATCCCAAAATACAACACACCATATCCAAAACTGTCAAGGGGGTCTGTTTTTAATCCAGTCCCTTTGATGTAGGTGAGTACCTAGCTACCTACCATCCTGCACGCCTAGAGGGGTAAACAGTAGGTAAAACAGTAGGTACAGCATGTGCGCTATTAGATGACATGGGAGAATTTCCATACCTATTTATATAATCTAGTAATTTTATTGTATGTTTTATGTAAGCACCGTAAGTATCTTAACAAAACGTTAGCTAATTGAGTAATTAATTAGATGATTAATATTTATTTGAGGGATTTAAAAAATAAAGTAGCATTAGTCCGAGAGCCCGCTGCTTAATTTATGACGTATCTGTTTTTTGATCGAAATGTGGCATAAATGATAGCTTACCAATAGGGTATTACATCGCACTAGGGTTGCCTATCAAAATCTTGCCGCAACCCCCCCCTGCCCCCCTCGTAAAGGCCCCTCTTCGCGGTTTTTCGCATTTTATAGGAATATGGTAAGAGATAGGAGAAAGTAGTCAATGACAAAAATAATCCTTGCTAAATTCTCTACAAAAAGTATTAAGTCAATTTTTTCATAGGACTGCGAAGAGGGACCTTTACGGGGGGGGGGGGCAGGGGGGGTTGCGGCAAGATTTTGATAGGCAACCCTAGTGCGATGTAATACCCTATTGGTAAGCTATTATTTGTACCACATTTCGATCAAAAAACAGATACGTCATAAATTAAGCAGCGGGCTCTTGGACTAATATTATCATTCCAAATTGGAACACTGGGAAGCCATTATAAGTGTTGTACGAAAGTGAGTGACATGTATTTTTAGCACAGTTTTTGGTGAAGATGCAATGTGCATCTCGTAAAACTTTGTCTAAACGATTCAATCAGTTTAGCCTAGGCCAAACTAGTTGAGCGTGAAGTATTTAGGCCAAACTAGATCGTCCTCAGCTAAACTGGTATATCCTGATAAGCGTAGAATAAACCGATTTGGCCTAGGACAAACATGTTTGGGCTGAAATCGGATTTGACCTGTAGGATATACATTTTCCTCTTCAAAATTTTAATAACTTCCCAATGTCCCAGCACCTTGAAATGTTGCACACATATTTGCTTTAGGTGACAGTTTAATATTGTACTACTGTTTTATCATAAACACATTTCAATTGGTAAATTTTACCTAATTCACTTAATTTTTACGTGGAGAAATATAAGCGTAGTTATTAAATAAGTAACGATTACTTATTTTATAAATATGCTACATTTTGTTTGTGGATTATAAAAACGTATACAATTATATTATGGATATACATATTCGTGTTTATGATTGTTTGTGGCAGGTCAAAAAAAAATGGAAAAGGAGATGTGGTGTATTTTGGAGCGAGGTGGAACACGCCATCAGGAGGGGAGGGTGGGGCCAGAGTGTACACGAAGGGGAACTGAAATCAGACAGTTTTGTGACGAGGGTCAGACAAGGACCCCCTCCTACTCCATTCTCCTCAGTTAGGATGTTGGATAAATACCTAGGTGGGTAGAAGGACCCAGGACCCGAAATGTCCCAAAACAGTCAGAAACAGGCAGCACCTCTCTCCCAAAAAATATCATGTGTAATGAACGTGAAAAGAAATACATTTTTTTTCAGATATGTAGGATTGGATTTTATTAAAATGCTAGTACCTACTACCTAGACCTACCTATCTATCTATCTATACCCTCGATAAAATAACGTCATATTTTGGTACGCATTTAATTAGTTACAGAATTGACTCTAATTATTCACTAGGGCGAGCTTATTGCAGTACTGCGATAATTTACAGCAACTTCAATCCAATATCACCAATAAACGAAACCATCACTTATGAGATTCGAACCCATTAGCGTAGCATGATGTAACTAGGTAAGTATCTACTATAATATTACACCTACGGTATGTCCCAATGATGAGATAACTAGTAAATACTGTGTTTGCATAAAAACACACGCAACATTATATTTGTGCAATCATTTAGGCATAATGTATCATATTCAGAATCGGTGGCGAGCACCATCGCTGAAACAGATATGAAATGTCTTATTGAAGTTATACGAACACCTGACTTTTACAGGGCAGACAAAAAATATCAAAAAAGAGTGGGCGACCTATGCGGCTCGTTAGTACCCAATTATTAGACAGGAAGAAATTAATTTTCCACACCCCTTATGGGATAGGTAATTATATCGCTTTCCTATATCCACTACTACATTCGTCTTCAAACCAATCTAAAAGTCATTAGGTGAGATATATAGTGTATATTAATATAGGTATGTATATAATAAATCATTTACATCGCTAATGTACACAAAAAAACTAGTAATTTCTAGAGGTCGAACTAGCAACATTAGATATACCTACCTATAGCTAGGTATTGTGTGTGTATGTATTATAAAAAAATACATTAACAGGGCTGGTAATAGGGTGTGGTCATGTAGTGGAGTCGTCAAGGTATTAAGGCAAGGTAGGGGTCAAAAATTAAATCACTGAGATTCTAGGATGAGTACCTACATAGAGCAGATACCTCATTAATGCTGGATTTCACCAACTTCTTAGGTGAAGAATGGCGGAGATAGGAGCCACTTATCATTTTTTTTGCATATTGAATTTGTTCCAGGTGGCTCCTATCTCTGCTATTCCCCACCTAAGTGGTGAAATCCAGCATAAGTCTTCTAAAACATAAGTGAACAAAATACAGAAATATGATAGAAAAAATGAAGCAATTTAAGAAACCATGACATAATAATATGTTCACTAGGGTGAGGAGCAATATTTCTTCCAGCTAACCTCAAAAATAATGTGTTTCATATAGGATGTTATTTCAAATTCATTTTTCTCAACTGTTCGGAATTCTTTAAAGACAATACCGGCATCTGTTGATTTTTTTAGAAGCGTTGATAACGCACGTTTTTATACCCACTCGTAAAATGTAGCAATCTCTCAGCTAGTTGAGAACTATAACTGCTATAAATCGATATTTTTTTGAATTTCTTTCACAATGAGGTATACCTACATAAGGCACGCAATCTGTTGATTTTCTAAATACAACATAGTGGTCAGTGGGTAGCCAGTGGCGAAGGGTGGATTTCTGCAGAAGGGAAGCCGGGGCTAACATTTCTTATTAGATTACGTCAAGTTATACACTATAATACCTATAATTTTATGCAAAAGGTAACTCGATGGGAATCGTGTTCTTAGGTAGCTTCGCACCTGGTGGGTACCCACGCTTAGGATTTTATGTATTAGACGGAAATTATTTGGTTGACGGTAAAGGTACCTAATATTTACACCGCACAACATCATGAAGATTTTTTAGAGTTTCTTGTATGATAAGGGCGGAATCAATGCTTGCCTCGACTCTGGCAGGTGTCACTAATTACCTGAAAATATTTAGAAGGTTGGTACCCATGAAATGAAAATTATAAAAGTAGGTACTACGTATACCCACAAAAAATTAATAAAAAGTGTCTGAGCCGTTCACTGGAAGAAATTTGCTGCAAATGTTAATTATAGAAAAAAACAATATACTATAGTTTCCTACGTACTTAATAACCTTTTACCAATTACAAAAAATGGTCTAGAATGGCGAAAGGTGTATAGTGAAAGAGGGTTTTGTTAGGTTTTACAAAACGCTCATGATGAGCAAAAATCTTTGCACGACTATTTTTTTAAGTACCTACCTAGATTTCTTCCTTGGTAGAGTAAGTTGGAAGTTGATATGGTTTGGACAAGTAGAGAGAATGAGTGATGACAGAATGATGAAAAGCGTGTATGTGGGTGAAAGAGTAGGTAGCTAATAGGAAATAACAAATAAATAAATGAAATAATCTTTATTGGATAAAAAACATTATACCAAAATGGCGGGTTTATTGCCGTAGGTAATGTCTGCCAACCAACCACTTGTGACAATAAAATCAGATAAATGAGAAATGAGGGCGATTTAGAATAAACTGGCTCTGCCAAGGCGATCAAGGACGGTTGCGTACTGAGTAAAAGAAACCGAAGAGTGTGCATAACCAATTTATTGCATGCGACGCTAACAGGGAGTGTTATCGTATTTAGATTTTAGAAATAGGGCATAATTCTGTGTGTTGTCCTCCCTGTCTACCCTGCAAGGGACGCGAAAGCATATCCTCCATCTTTAAAAACCGATATTTTCTCTAATGAACCAAAATACATGATTACATATTGATTTAAAAAAAGGAACAAGAGGATATTTGAAAAAAAGGAACAAAAATTACAACAAATTCAAACAGTCGTTCTTTTTTCGAAAAAAAAAATGAATCACTTGACCCTCGAGCGATATTCGGAAATAATTAAAAAAGTTAAATGATACAGATACATCCGTCTCCTTCCTCATAATTAATTACACAATGCGGGTAAAAGAGACGAAAATACATCGTATTTAATCATGACATCCCACGGATCTTATCTTCTGACATTGATTGGCATTGGCAAATGCATTTCTATACCTGTCTCATTCTAATTCAATCAAACAGAAAGAGAAACAACGAGTCGTATTATTTGAAAAAAGAACTAATCATTGCTTTTCCATTTTCAAATATTTATTAGTGTTGTCAGTCTAAAAAAATAATAAAAAAAACTAAAATGTAATTGGCGCGAAGTGATTTGAGGTATTTTTGTGTAATTTTCTTTAGGTAGGTACGAATAATTGCCATGAATTTTTCAAAATTGGCCTCTCCATCAGTAATCATTTATCCATTAGTGTATGTTGCCACACTTAATGAGTATAAAAAATCGGTATTTTTACTTTTTTATATAGTACCTGCCTAATGTACAACCCATTTTATTTTACAAATACGATACCCGTTAAAAAATACGGATTTTAAAAGTAGGCACATTGATGACATTTCAAAAACTAAAAAAAAAACGGGAAGACCTCAGATCTCGACAACCTTAATAAATATGCTTTGGAAAAAAATAGGTTAAATACATTTATTGAACCTTTATCTAGGGAAGGTTCGTAAAAGATTTTTTATATCTTGTATAGATTTCTCATAAAATAAAAATGTGAAAAACACCTCTGATCTTTTTTCCGAAAGATAGCAACTCATTTCCCGAAAGTCGCAGAGAATTTCTGTATTTTTTTGTATTGTATTTGCTCGCCCTAGTAGACATGTAATGAAAATTATGAACAAAACTATGATAGTTTTAAACTATATTTAGTACTTATCTCCCACAGACTTTAATTTTATCAAAAAGGCGACTAGTCCTAAAGCCAGTAGTCTACAGAACTTTGTATTTTCCATTAGGTATTTGTATCAGTCAAATTCGTCATACAAAATATACGATTCATTTCACTAAAAAAGAACGCACCCCTCCTTGAGAATTTGGTCGACGTGGATGTGCCAAGTGGTTCTTGGACGGCCACTCTTCCTTTTATTTGTCATCCTTTCATCATTCATTCTCTCCACATCTCTCAACCATCTCAACTTGTTCACTTTCATTCTAGTTACATCAACATCCGTTTTAGAATCACTCATTTCTCAAAATCGGTCTCTAGGTAATATAAAAATTTGCGTTATTGACAGGCGAAGTTTTAGGTATTTGAAATAACTATTGTTACGCAATTTTGTATACAAATCTATATATAATTGCGCAATTTTAGTTCTACATAGGTACCTAAAATATTACTGTAAAAACTATGTAACGTGAGTACCAATGTAAATAAAATACGTACAAGCCGGTACATAATATCTAGTACCTATGTACGCTTGTAACCAAAATCTATCTGCTGACACTTGATAAAGACACATAGAAGGTCGAATTCTGTAACTTTTTGCAGTTAAATAAGTGTGTTTTATATTTATTTTAGGTACCTACCAGGCGCGAAGCTACCTATAAACACGATTCCCACCGAGATACCTTTTGGATAAAATGATAGGTATATAGTAAGAAATCCACTCTTCGCCAAAATGGTACTGTGAAATAATTGAGAAAAGTTCTTATTTAGCTAGCTCGCATGCACTTAATTAGTTTCAGAATTGACCCCATAGATAGAAGAAGTAATGATTAGAATCAATTTCGATTTAGTAGTTTGCACAAAAAGTTCATTTTTTCTTATCTTTAGGGTAATATTTTAAGATACCTGTCTAATATACACAATACACAGAATTCACTTCACGAATCTTGAAATAATTCAAAATACTTACATAGATAATAATTATTTCCTTTGATTCGGGAAGCCCCCATTTAAACTAAGTTGATAGACTTTGTTTACATGCAGCTAGTATCTGTTTTTGAGATGTAATACTGATAAGATTCATTTACCGTGAAAACTTGGAAGTCATTAAATTCGACAATACATTTAAACATTGTTAACTAGATGTAACATCCGACGTAGCTCTGATAAAAAAACGAAAAATCATTTCTTCGTTGTTGGTTCTTCGGGTTTCCTTATTGCGTGTAGAGTGGTTGAATATGGAGCTTTCGGCAGCGATACTATTGCCATCTTCAGGATGAAGTAGAGTCAACGATTCTACACGCGGTAAGGAAACCCGAGGAACCAACAACGAAGATATGGAGTCATCTATCTATCTATACCCTCACGTCACGTCCCTTGCAGGGTAGGCAGAGAGGACAGAGCGCCAGACAGCCATATCCTTACACCCATTCCTAGCTTCCGTCATATTCATGCATGCAGTCATACACGCTCTCCGATTCCTTTTATTCAAAACGCGTCCATCCTTGAGGGTCTGGTCGACATGATCGGCGGATCAGGTCAGTCCCGAGCGGCCGCGTTTCCTCACACCTCTTTGTTCGCTCAAATATGTATATCTTTTTTGTCATCCTGTCATCCTTCATTCTCTCAACATGCCCAAATCCAGAAAATCGCCTAAGCATTAATAAATAAAAATATCATTAGTAAAAAATATAATAAAATTTCTAAAGAAATGGCTATGATGTCAACCTTTTTTGATATTTTGAGTGTCCTACTGTAAAATTAAGATGTTTGTAAAACTCCTATAAGACATTTCATATCGACGAATCGCATTAAGTGGCGGAGGCAAGAAGTGTACATAAGGATAGGAAAGTGTGGTGATCTGTTCTCTCTGCCTACCTCGCAAGAGATGCGGCATGAGGGGACAGAATAGAATAGAATAGAAAGTGGAAAATTCTAGAATAAAAGATCAGTTTAATACATTTGCATGTTACCTACATATTGTGTGATACTTAAAGGCCTCGTCTGGGATTCGACCCACAACCTTTCAGTCTGTAGGCTGAGGTGATTACAGCAGTGTGATTAATCTACGTATTATATTACTTGTTATATTTCTCAATAGACACAAAATCTATGCAAGCTCTACTATATGTAGGTATGTTAATATTGTTAATATCAGTTTGTAGGTAGGTATACTCTGACAAACATGTCTTGACACATAACAAAGGCGTCAATTAATCGACGATTTAATACAAACTACCTACTATTCATTCATTTATTAGGTATAACAAAAGGTGAAAGTGTATTTCCAAAATTTGTAAGAATGAATTGTAACCTTCTTGGATAAGGACACTGAAGGAATGTAATTTAGGCGTGGGGTTTGCCAGGAGGCTCCCTTAAGGCTAACCCTGGGACCACCTCTTAATAAGATTTGTCTAGAAGTGCGGGTAAAGAGGTCGCTATTAATGCCCCTGAGCTACCCGGGGATGTGGAGGGCCTTAAGCCCGCGAGATTTTCCTTCAATGTTTTCAATGGAATTTCAAAATTTCAAAAGTAGTGTTACTATTTTTTATAGAGAAGAATCTGGGCTTGTGTACTTATAGATCCTGCACACTTAAAAGTAAGCTAAAAGCTTGTGTTGTGAAGTGCAGAATAGTTAGACAGTTTATTCTGTAATTATAACAAATGACGATAAATTTAGAAAAATGGTGGATCAATAAATAAATAATTTTTACTCGTTTTCGTTACATATAACTTTTTTCGAACGGATTTAGATATTTAGCGGATTTTCACAAGTGCTAACCAGCTATTTAATATTACGTTTTCCTGTATTATTCATCACAGGTTTCGTACAGTGCTTTTTCCCATGTCTTTCCTACATTCTAAACTAAGAGTTTCCCAGAACGACGCATAAATTGTGTAAAAACTGTCCTAGCATATTATTTAGCAAAGAGTTTTATCTAATTCGTACACCTTCTTGCCTGATATCCCTGAAAAAACGCAACGAAAGTAGCACTTCTGTATTGAAAAAAAGAACACAGTAGTTCAAAATTTTCCCGTTAAAATCTCGCTACATTTTTGGCGCTAGTTGTAGGCATTTAGTACCGCATTCATCCACATGCAAAGAAACGATGTCGCTACTGTACACAATGTAGTTAATGTATTACTTCTGTTACTTGTACACGAAAAGTAATTACATTTTTTTTTCGTAATCCACCATAGGTACCTACTTTCATAATTACTTTTCTCGCATTTTAAAAGTAGTTACTCTATAGATATGCTTATATACAAAGTGTAAGTTATGTATACATGACTATATGTATTATTTTTTGTTCTCGTTAGTAATAAAATCTGGTCTAGACTAACAGTAATTAGAAAACTAATTGAAATATGAATAATAAACTGAAAATGGACAGTTCGAATCCCTAGTTCGTAGAGTGAAAATAGGAAGGTATCTACAGGTTAATTCAAATGTATTTACAATTATAAAAAGAATGTTGAGTGGTTTGACCGAAGGTTACTTCATACTAATATTATGTCGCCGCGACACGCTTGCGAGCTTCCACAAGTTTTTTGAGTTCATGAGTAAAAAGGCGTCAACGATCGGTTACGTACACGAGCCAAGACAAACGCTCCATTCACGCGGCTTTTTACTCATTTACAACAAAAAACTTGTGGTCGCTCGCAGGTTTGTGGCGGCACCATTACAATGAACTTACACCAAGAATAGTTGCCTTGAAAAAAATCCCAAGTTATGGAAACTTTGGGATGATGTTTGTGGATGTCCAGTTGGGCTAATAAATAAACAAATCTTTATTAGCCACAAATAAATAAATTTTAAGGTCTTACAAAATCAGACAATGAGTCAGGGGGGGGGGGGGCAGCCCACCTGACGACGCCCATGCAAATGTATCTACAATTGTAACAAGAATGCTGAAAGTTTTGACTGAAGGTTTTTGGTGGATGTTCATTTTCCACCAAGGATAGTTAAATTTTTGCATGGTAAACGTAAACTTATATGTCGACTGGGCTATATTGTATGGTAGGTATTAAGATGCCTCAGGGTTATGATGAGGCGAACTTCATGCGCTTGTAAATGTTAGATTTTCCTATAAAATTATGGCAAATTATGGAAACATGAGACGGCGATCCAATGATGATGTAATAAGCAATGTTCTATACTAAAATATAGAACTCTTACCTATAGATAATTACTTAATTTCGTAATGGAGCCCTCGTATACTACACTAAAGAATACGGGTAAGTATAGAATAAGTGTATCGATACATAGCTGGGCACCGTTAATCGAAAAGTTATCTTCGTTAATCGTGGGCAGTGAAGAGGTGCAGTCAAAGAATTTCCATTGGTTTTACTTAATTTATTCTTCCTTCCCTGGCTACTACAATACGAGAGGTCAGCTCAGTGGCTTACATGCCGATAAAGTTAACTTCGTTAATCAGTCGTAATTGAAAAGTTGACTTCGTTAATCGATAAACTTTTAATTTTATGAAATTGCAACGGAAGTTAACGTTAATCCGTAAACGTTAATGTTTGTGGAATATTTTTTGGAAGTCACAGAATGGATGACATCAGAAAGGTGGCAGGACAGCAGTGACACGGAAAGGCGATGGATAGGGAAGTGTGGAAGTCAGGAAGGGAGGCCTATCTTCAACACTGGACGAGGGAAGGCTGATGATGATGATGATGACAGAAAACTAGTTTTTCGTGCAAGCAGATACCTATTAGTTATAGGTACATGTACCTATAATAACAACGGTCTAAAAGCAGAGGTAAATAGTGCATAATTTTTAATGGTAATAAAAACATTAAATAGTTAATTATATTTCAACATCGTTAATTAACGAATAGCATATTAACGCTTTTCTGCCTAGCTTTTGTAGTATATATATCTTGTTCATAGTAAGTAACCTTTGATTTTGCATAATAAGTATAAAATTCTAGCCTTGAGATTTCTAGGAACTAAAAGAAAAAAAGTACAAAATATTATAGGTATTGTATGACAATGTTTACTAAAAGAATAAATAAATAAGTACAAAAATGTAATGTTTGTTAATTTTGCTCTGCAAAGTGTTAGAAATGAAAAAAGTAAGTGTGTAAGATTTAATGTGTCTACTGTATAAGTGTATACACTTGTTGACAAAATGTTTTGACACAAAATAAACGACAAGTAATTTTAATAATCGCATCCAATAATTATTATAATTAGGTAGTGATTTAATATTATGGTAGCTCATACATAATACGTCAAGGTGGGAAAGTAAAAGGACGTAACCCTATTTTGAAAACAAAAAAAAATACGAATTTTCATTCTACAATCAAGTCAATAATAGAAATATGACAGTAAGCCTAATTCTGCAACTAATTAAGTGGACACTTATGAAAATAAGAACGTGAACGTTCTTGTTTCACTTAAAATAAAATAAATTTAGAACGCACTTATTTTGGTTAGAAATGGTACAGATTTGGACTACCTTCCATTGGGTCTAGGTATGCTAAAAATTCAAGCTTGACCGAAGAAGTTTTTAAATGCCATACATAAGTTATACTAATATCTGATTTTTAGACGATTCTACTTGAAAAAATACCAAAAATATCTGGGAGCCTAATTTACAGCCTTGAGGGATCCCACGGAATATGTTAAAAATTTAACCAACATCTGTTTGTGTGTTTATTTTTGTTTTAATGTACTTTTTCTATTGTAATGTAATCGTATAACCGTAAATATATGTAATAAAATAAATAAACAAACATCTTGGAATTGAAGATCGATTGTTCAGAAAGCAGAAATCTACTACAAAAATCTAAACCATTATGAAACAAATTGAATAAATTGCGGGTTACGTTATTCCACTGTTAAAAAACGATGACTAAATATGATTTAGTTAAAAATTATGACTTAACATTATCTAAATTATAGGTAATCAATAAAAATACTAAATTGAATAATACGTAACTGACCTGCCTAACTGGTTAAATTATGTGGTTGGAGTCGACGCTAGAAGCATTATTAAGACAAATATTTTATTGATAAAAAAGGTAACGTTACCGCCATCTGTGTGGCGCGGAGCCAAGCTTCACATACAATTATTGAGTATTGAGTGTTTTGACTTTTGACCGATGGTTCTTGGTGGAAGTTTGTCATCATGAAAGCATTAGTTTAGTATTTTACACGGATTTTGAATTTATTAGATAGGACGTAAGTGTCTGGGGCATCAGTTTGTTGGAGCGTCGGTCTCCCGTCAAGCGGCAGGTGCCGGATTCGAATCCCAGCGCTGACGATATAATCTGCACTTCACGACAGAAGCTTTTAGTTTGCTGTGAATTGTGGATGAAAGTAGATAAAATAGCGCCGTAGGCAATGTTTTTGTATTTTGATCGATTTTCATACTGTTTTCCGAAAATTTATGATATGATGAGAAAACTTATGGTAATAATGTGATTTGACGTGAGGTTCTATCATTTAGTATGACAAAATATATACCTATTTAAAACTCCTCTGACGACGCCCATGTGTATACAAACAAATCCAGAAATTAGGTGAATGTACGTATTCCTATAGTATATAACCCAATTATACTTCCGAGATATAGCTACAAGAAGTATCTATGGATATTTCAAATTGTAAGTCAGATAGGTATGTTCTACTTATGTATAAAGTTGTGTATTTTCTAAAGCTCCTATATAAAGTTCCACATCTCATTCTGCCTCCTTGGGGAGAAGATCACATTAACGTTAAAAGCTCTGAACCAGATTCGGGCGTGCGAGAGCTGAGAGAAAGCTTTATATACCTATACTTCTACTAGGTACAACTTATACTTACAAAGCATGAAGTAAATTTTTAATGTATGTCATACTTGTCATAGTTGTAGTCCCATCGACAAAATATGGGCTTAGGTTTTTTTTATCATCGGGAGACCCTGAGAGATAAAAACGATCCATTTTTGGACTGACTATTAGGTATTTTCCTAGTAGGAGCCCCAAACAGGACCAACGTCTTTCCAGACTTAATAATATGGTAATATGGTACCTGTCTAGGAATCTATGTATGTATAAAGAACGAAATCATCTACTATCTATATACCCATATAAATAATCATGAACAGCCAATCTTCAGGAACATGTTTCGCCATAATACACCGACACCTGAGAATGACAAAGTTCTAACTATAAGACAAAAATGTTGAAAAAAATACACAGATAGAACCTTATTAGTCTCGTTATTTACAAAACTAAACCACTTAAGGGTGTTTTTTTTTTCAATTATTGTACACATAGATTTTAAAATTATCACACCACAATTGTTTTATTTTAGGTGGAGGCGGGATTTGCCAGCACATTTCCCAGTATTATCAGCCAGAAGGGTAGTACATATATGCCCGATCCCACCAACTACCACCTAGGAAGCAAACCCCTAAGGAATTTCCATACAAAACCACAGATAATTTGAGTGATTATTATAACTGTCATAACCTTTAAGATATAAATCCATACAAAATACAACATGCAGCTACTTAAGTAAGGGAGATTCTGGGCCGAGATATTTGGGCACCTAACTAAGTAGAGCTGCATGCTGTATTTTGTATGGATTTATATCTTAAAGGTTATGACAGTTATAATAATCACTCAAATTATCTGTGGTTTTGTATGGAAATTCCTTAGGGGTCTGCTTCCTAGGTGGTAGTTGGTGGGATCGGGCAATAATCATTCATAAATCATGATTGACATATAAACTCATCAGCCTAATAATAGGAAACCTATCCAGATATCAGGGATAATATCAAAAGATTAGATTAATAGAATAGTCGCTTTGAAATATTTTCATTTAAAAAGTCAAAATCTATAAATTTGTTAGTTAGAACATTGTGATTCTCAAATGAGGAAATGTCACACAATTTAACTTATTTCAGTCACAGAGTTCTCTCCTTCATTCTTAGAGTCCTGATAACATCATACAATTCAACACCAAGCAAGCAGGGTCTTTGTATTACAGTTAGACTTATACGTACTTCTTATATTAGATCTAAATGAATCTATCACAAAGCATTGTATGAAGTAGAAATACTTATTTACACAGAGTATTTTCGAAGTAAGTTAATAAGTAACTGGTCTTAGAAGCTGTACCCAATAACATGGTCAGTAGTGTACTTTTTAAAAAAAATTTTAAAGGATCTGGGCTTGCATACACAAACCCAAATACTTTTCTGCACACCTTGCACTAGGCTAAAATTCTGTATCGCAAAGTGTGGAATACATCGCCAGCGCCGGGGTTTGAACCTGGCACCTCCCGCTTGAGAGACTGCCGCCTCAACCAACTGCGTCAACAATGTACATGTTTGATTTAGATATTTATAGGTAGGTAGGTACCTACTTCAAGTAAACCTACTACAAAACATGTTAAAATTTCATAAGATATTATAATAGTTGATCACTAGGGCGAACTTATCGTAATGCTGCGATCTCTTCAAACTAACCCCAAAAATCTTACCAAAATTACTACCTCAACCAAGAAAAAGAAAATATTTAGAAAATTATTTACGAAGTGCGGAATAGCGATAACATATAAGCAATCCTGAGATTTGAACCCATAATCACGATGATGTGCTACAATTAATACTACAGTCCCCCCGAGTTACTACTTTGGTTTAGTTTATATAGAATGATAAAATAATAGGTCTTCTTCTATTTCTCAGCCCGAAACCGTCTACTTCTGAACGTAGGCCTCCTCCAAGCCTCTAATAATAAGTCTAATCTGGCATAATTCGATAAAAAAAATTACTCCCAACTTCCCTGCTACAGAAATTAACTCTTCGCCACTGGTATCTGCTCCACTTTTACACCAAATACGTCATTACTGAAGCCAATTTTTCATCCATTCATTGCTAAGTTGGCACCATTTTTTCCGAACATCAACGCCTCAATGGAGTCAACAACAATAGACCCAATAATCAAAAGTACCTAAATGCTAAATGGCTTTTTAGTTTCGTCACTGATTGAGACCTCATCTTCAGGTCGATTTATTTTAATACCCCTACACGACAAAGTTACAGAAATGGATTTTTCCATACATTGAAACTTCTTAATGATATCAAATAATGGAGAAAAAAGCAAAAAAGTTGAGGGAATTTTATTTTTTCCATACTAGTCTATAGGGGATGACTCTGTGTCTATTAGGGGAAATTCGATGGTTTTTAATAGTTCGAAATTATCCCGCCAGAGTCGCATAATCGAAAATGCCATAGTAATGTATAGAATAGACAGATTTTATCTGTATCTACTTATTGATATGGTTTGAACATATGTAGAGAATAAGTACCTGTTTAAGAATCATGCGTACATTTCTCCATATAAAAAATAATTAATTAAAATGTACCAATTGAAACGTGTGTTATGATAAAACAGTAGTACAATATTAAACTGTCACCTAAAGCAAATATGTGTGCAACATTTCAAGGTGCTGGGACATTGGGAAGTTAGTAAAGAAGAAAAGAGTGTTTTGGTTGGTTGGTAGAAATTACCATTGCGCAAAAAGTCCGTCTTTTGATATAATTTTATTTATTTACACTTTTGGTAAACAAGCTACAGAGAAATGTTTACATTACAAATATAAATCATAACATTGGTTCACTAGGGCGAGCTTATATTATTACTTTTTCTATAAAGAGTAGGTAAGTATTTTATTTTATTTTACCCAGATTTGTTTAAAAAAATCATAAATCTTCAAACATTGGTTTGTGTGTAACGCTCTGACATGCAAATCTTTTAAATTTCGAATGTTTTCTTTTTTTAATAATATTAACTTAGCTGTATGTATGTGTGTATGTAGTATGTGTGTGTATGGAATTAGATCTAGGTGGGGTAGGTAGAGAAAACAGCGGGATATTTGAAAAGAGATTTAAAGAAGCCATTTTTTATATGAAAATAGTCCGACATTGTTACGGAGGTTTGAAAATGGAATGAAATAAGATGAACGAGAAGAAGAAGAAAAAAAATAAGATTTGCTTCTAATGGCGCCTCAGACAGGTATTGCAAAACGTTGGTTTTTGTGATTATACTGTTTCAGAAAAATATGATGAAAAAGTGTAAGTACAAAGTATTCAAATGTAGGTTAACATTTTGAGAAAAAAAGCAAAAGGAGTGTAAATTTAATTGTGAAAAAGGTAAGTAGGTATTCAAAATATTTAAAACTAAAAACATCATGGAGTAAAGTAGGATTTAACAACAGTTTTTTGACTGGGAATACAAGGACAAGTATTTATTCAAAAATTCAAAACCACAACTTTACTAGTATTCAAAAATTTAACTATAAAAAAAAGTATTCCTATCCATGGAAAAATTAATTTACTTATATATTTTTTTTGTCAAAAAATATTCAAGAATTCAAAACTAGGTAGGTACCTTAACCTTTGGTGAGTAAATATATTACTTATTGTCAACTGAATTTCTAAAAAAATTCGGAAACTAAATTTTCCTGATACTTATTCAGTTCTTCACTTTTCAATAGTAATGCAATTTGGGTTAGCTGGCAGAGATAGGTATAGCGATAAGCTTGCCCTAGTGAACATTACTTGTTAAATTCTGTGTTATGTAATGTTTACTTAAATAATAAATAAATATAAAATCTCATTATCTCATCATAATAAATAAATATAAAATCTCATGAAGTCGTCACCGTATTGAAAAAAATGTACCTATTGTAGTCAATATTGTAAAATAAAGATAAAGCGACAAAATAAATAGTTGACAACCCCTGTCCACATCTTGCGACATGTAATAATAAGTAATATAGGTAGAAGCGAGTCTTTGAGAGAGATCAGAATTTAAGGCGTTTCCTCTCCACGTCTGTGATGCGTCCCATGATTAATCACCCCTGCTGGATGACTGGAAGCCGAGTACCTATCTACTACTACATTCACTCCTGATAGTATTGTGTTGGGGGGCGGGGGGGAGACAGGGCCGCCCCTCCTGGCTCCCAAGAGACCTGACTAATGTAACGAGAATTCTAACATTAGGTACATCCTCTGCTCTGACATTGCCGGGGGATTCGAAATCAGAGGAAATACAAAATCACTTTTTTTTCTCCTATTTCATTTTAAAAGTTATTTTCAGTTTCTTTACATAGTACCTAAATGATTGGCGTAATCGATTGCTGCGCGGATTTCTAATCAGGAGGTGCTGGGTTCAAATCTCGGCACGAACGATATATTTTCCTGTGCAAATTATGTATTTAACATTATTATTAGTAGGATGTTAAAGTACCTACATGATTGGCGCATTTGGTTGAGGCGGCAGTCTCTCGTGCGGGAGGTGCCAGGTTCAAACCCCGGCGCTGGCGATGTATTCCACACTTTGTGATACAGGCTTTTAGCCTAGTGCAAGGTGTGCAGGAAAGTATTTGGGTTTGTGTACGCAAGACCAGATCATCAATAAAACATGCTTTTAGCTTAATGTGAAGAGTGCGTGTAAGTAGGTACTTGGGTGTGCCCAAATAAGCCCAGAACCTTTTTGAAATAAACAAATAGAAAACATATTTTTGGGCTACGAAAGGACAAAATTCTAGAAGAGGTATCCGTATTTACACGATTACCAAGCACTACAGTTTATTTGCCTAAAAACGAGCGGTTGTCAGTTCAAATCTCAGTGTTAACAATGGTAATTGTATTGTGCACCTCATGACACAAAAAAATATCACTAAATATAGCCAGAATCGCAAAGCGCAGAATACCTCTTCAGCGCTAGGATTTGAACCCAGAACCTCCTACTTGGGAGATCTGCGAACCAACCCACTGCACCAACAATGTACTTAACCCAACCTTCGAGGCATCAGAACAAAATATACCACGACAATTTAAAATTTTCCTCAGATTGACTCATTATTTTCTTCACTGAATAACTTAATTTTTGCAGCCGATTGGAGCCGATTAGGGTCAGAGGTGTTTTGAGGTAACATTATCGATTCGTAAAGTGCAATTTCCATCATGTGCTGGTATCATCATCAGACAATACCTACCTATTACTAATATCTATGTATTGTAGGTAACTATAAGCTACACGCTGCTAACATGAAGCATATAATTTTATAAGATAGGTTAGGATTTGTAAGGGAGTATCGTGCAATTTTTTTTACCCCAGTAAAGGGCAGTGGGCAAAAATGTATTGAACTTACTAGAACTACTAACGAAACTAGGAAGAATGAAAGTACCTACCAGTGGCGAAGGGTGGATTTCTGCAGAAGGGAAGTCGGGACTAACATTTCTTATGGGATTACTTCAGATTAGATACTATTATGCCTATCATTTTTTCCAAAAGGTAACTCGATGGGAATCGCATTCTTAGGTAGCTTCACGCCTGGTACCTACATACTTGTCTTATCATTCTGGTAAAATATTATTAAATTCTGTCCCGGGAGTGTCTCGCTGTGGTCATTTTTGTGCCAGGTCCCATCAGGAACAAATAAAAGGTATGATTCCACATTAGGTAGGTAGGTACATGGCCAGGCAGGGTGACACCAGATGGGCGCCACGAATATTGAAGTGGAGGCCATGGACAGATAGAAGGAGCGTCGGAAGGCTACCAAAGAGATGGACCGACGACATTGTCCAAATCGCTGGGGGAACCTGGATGCGGAAGGGTCAGAGCAGAGACGAGTGGAAACAGTTGGAAGAGGCCTATATCCAGCAGTAGAGGGAAGAAGGCTAATGAAAAAAAAAGAAGGTAGGTGGTTTGTGGATTCTGATTCAACTTCCCAAAAAACCTCTCTAATCTCTCGATTTTTATATGCTTATTAAAAATACTATAATTCATACTACCTACATAGAGTATGAAATCTCACAATTTTCTGGTGAGAAACTGATTTGAGGATATAAGATTCACTCTATAAAAATATTTTCGCTTAATTACCTAGTTATTTTTCTATGAAAATTCCCAGTGCAACGAATTGGCTTAAGTAGGTATAGGTATAGCAAAGCAATATGTAGGAATCCCAACATTTCCTTAGATGCGAGTTACAAGTTACAACCTATAGTTACAAAGTTAATGACATAATCTCTATCGTTTGGCGATGAGGTCTCTTGGAGTCATGACTCGCCATCATGGCGTATTCTAAAATTGCAGGTTAATCGGCCCAAAGGACACATCTAAACCAAATTATGTTTTTCGAAAATATTGAACCTATCTAACCCATCAAAGCATTTCTCACGATGTGAGATAACCAGAGAAAGACAAACTGACGTTCTACGATTCATTTCACACAAAACATGTCCATGCTTAAATATCTGGTCGACATGGTCAAGACAAGTGGTTCTTGGACGGCCACACTTATTTAAACCTCTTCTTTCACACATGTATATTAAATTTTCTATCTTATCCTTTCATCGTTCATCCTCTCTCATGTTCTGACCATCTCAACTTCACCAGGGGCGTTTTTAACTTTTTTTTTGAGAAATCTATACAAGATATATAAAAAATCTTTCTTGGTCATTCCCTAGATAAAGGTTCAATGTATCTACCTAATTTTATCCATAGCTATTTTAATAAGTTGTCGAGATATAAAGTCTCACTTTTTTTGAAATTTTTGAAATATCGATATGCCTATACTCTTAGGTAAACTTTGTTATTTTGTTAACATATTTCTCAGGTATTTTGTTTGAGCTTATAGTTACTTGTAAATATAAGTAGGTGCTATGTCAAGACTTAAGACTTAAGATTACCTATACATAGGTAGATATTTAATAAACCAATTTACTTTGATATTATCTAACAAAACCAGTTCAATCAAATTGTACAGCAGGGATTCGAACTCGGGTAGTTATATTTATGTAGCATTTAGATTGATACGACAACAAAACTTTGCTTTAGTTAGTACCTATGTCTGCAGTACTGTATACATAGTAAGTCCAATAATAATCGAATACTGACAAGTGACAAATTAGATCGTGATATCAACGGAGATACAAAACTAGTACCTTCGTTTATAAATACCTATCATCTATTTAATAAAAGTCTTGCTGTGTGTATGTCCTGTTGTGAAACTTGTCTCGTGAGTATATCTATAGGTTTAAAAGTAAGTAATTAAAAAACTTATAAATACTGATATTTCAGGCGCAGAATATCTGAGCATTTTATCAGAATATTTTACTTTATTTTTATTTCAAACAATTATTATCCGTGATATCTGGATAGGTGAATGTTTCTCAGTATTAGGCTGATGAGTTTAACGAGTAGGTATATCAATCATGAATGGTAATATGTAGACTTAGGTATCTGGCTGATAATACTGAGACGTGTGTTGGCAAGTCCTTATAAAAATAAATAAAATTAATTTATCAATTGAAACGTGTGCTATGATAAAACAGTACTGTAATATTAAACTGTCACCTAAAGCAAATATGTGTGCAACATTTCAAGGTGCTGGGACATTGGGAAGTTATTGAAATTTGTAGATGAAAATGTATACTTAGATTCTGACGAAGTTAATTAATAAAAGTGTTAATACTAGTACGTACAGAAAAAAAGAAAAACACGTATGCGTCGACTTGTCAATAGGACGAGTTTATCGCCAAATCGCGATATCTTCTAGTCAACCCTGAATGCAGTAGGTACACATTTTTCAACGCTATTATTTAATAAATAAAAATCAATAAAAATGAAGTATATTATGTACCTATTATTAAATCATACACATATTTATTAAACTATATCTGGTTTTATCTGAGATACAAACCATTGTACAACATCAGACACTGCGTTGAAAATTGACATTGTATCGACATCTGTTTGAGAATGTTATAAACATTATTAAATTCACATGTTTTCAAACTGTTTTACGCGAAGTAATTTTGTATTAGTATTTTATTTTAGAGGTGTAATGTTTAAGTTATATTTTTGATTTTATTTTTCGATTTATTCATTTTCCAAAATGAATTTAGTGCTGTCTTTTAGAAGTCACCTAACAAATTAAATTTTAGTCATCCATCCATCACAAATGTATAGGGTAACCCCACAAATATGGGGTAAAAAAATGGGTACTTAATTGGTTGTCTGTAAGACATTGTCAAAAAATATCAGCTCTGTACAATATATTCACATAAGTCATAAAACAATACAAAAATATTAAATTTATTATTATTAACCTTAAAAATTTCTAAACTTTGTAACTTTCTGATGTTACTGTAAGGAACATAATAAAAGACAAAAGAGAAAGACGGGGTAAGTGTGCACACTTTAATTTGACAACCAATTCAAATAATCGAATACAAATACTATTTTCAAAAATAGAACATACCGTACTAATAATGATTGGGTAGATGAGGTACTGACCTACGTAATACGTGTATATAATAAAATCACGGAATAGTGAATTAACATTTGAAAGAGAAAACAACGGTAATAGTAAGTAGTAACGGTAGTTAACCGTCGGTAAGTAGTAAATTTTACGTATTTTAATCCTTTAGTATTAAAGTTGGGGTGTGTTGAAAGTTGGAACACATTTAAAAACATTTACCGTACCATGATAACATCGCTCTACCCCGTGCCACCTTTATTTATTGCTTAAGCTTCTCAACATCTGCAGCGGGACGTTTTACCCCCTAAGTACCTAGATTTATAAATAGGTGAAAATGACAAATTGATATAAAGAGAACATCATGTTTTCAAGGCAAATAGGACAAAATCTTAAAAAAAGAAACTTTCACATGAAATGAGTGGGACAAAGTTAAAAAAAAAACATAAATTAGCGAAACGAGTATTTTTTCTGTTCTTGATTCCATTCACGGCCACGTAGGATGAATGGACCGGAGTTGGTAGATCTTCGATATTCTCGCCTAAAAGTTGGTAAAATCGTTAACATATTTTAATGAATTTATCTAAAGAATAATATTATAATAATTATTTATCTAAAGGTGACCTAGAATCCTGAAATGGAGGCCCTAGAACAAAAAAAGAGGCGAAGGGAGACCAGAAAAAATGGACAGATGAAATCGGTACAGCTTCGGGCAGCAGATAGCCCAAGACAGAAGATAATGGAAATGTTTAGAAGAGGCCTCTGTCCAGCAGTGGAATGCAAGTGGCTAGCAGCAAGTAAGTAGCACATACGTAAGTAAAAATATAAGAATTAATATTCATGGTTAGAATATAATTAATTTACGAAAATGGTTTTGAGAAGCGCTGCGTTCAAGTTTACCCGATAGGTACAAAGTTTCCCCCGCGTCCCCACAACCTTGCCCCGTCCCTGGGGAGGCCATAACAACTTGTTGGATTCAAATTTATGTTTCGACAATGTTACGGCAGAACTCCTACCTATTTTACAGTTGACTTTACCAGATTTTAACTAAACACTCAATACTATGTTGACTGTAAGATATTGCTTTTGCAATAAGTCCGCCTTTTAGCACACTACGATTGTCTTGTTATGTCACTCTTCATATTTTTCTTCGGCCAATAAAGATTTATTTATTTATGTTAGACAGTTATAGGAATTTCGATTTCTTTTGCCATACATTAATCCATATCGTTGCGAAGTCTCTGACAAGGTCGGTACTAATGGGGCAGAGATCGCAGTATTTTGAATAAAATAAATCGGAGACTGTGCGTGACAAATTGCATGAATATCTCACACTCCGCACATATCTCATCACTCCGTCTTCTAGGAGTGTGTGCAAGGATAGGGCAGTCTGGGGCTCTGTCCTCTATGCCTACCCTACAAGGTGAGGGGATAGATTGATAGATAATATATGCATATAGATTAGCACACTGTTACTGGTTACATTACATTGTGGAAAAAGGGTGTTTTGAATTGTTTGATAGATGAGTTGTAGAAATCAACAGAAAATAAAGAAGAAATCTATCTATCTATCTATACCCTCACGCCACATCCCTTGCAGGGTAGGCAGAGAGGACAGAGCGCCAGACAGCCCTATCCTTACACACACACCTAGCTTCCGTCACATTCATGCAATTAGTCATACACGCTCTCCGATTCCTTTTACTCAAAACGCGTCCATCCTTGAGGATCTGGTCGACATGATCGGACCAGGTCAGTCTCGGACGGCCGCGCTTTCTCACCCCTCTTCGCTCATTCAGATATATCTTTTTTGTCATCCTGTCATCATTCATTCTCTCAACATGCCCAAACCATCTTAGTTTGTTTACTTTCATTCTTGTCACTACACCAGTCTTGCAGTCACTCATTTCCCTAATAACCTCATTCCTTATCTTATCTCTCAGCGTTTTCCCGCACATTCTTCTTAATGACCTCATTTCTACTGCATTCAACCCTGATTCATCCTTCTTCATCCACGTCCACGTCTCACTAGCATACATCAGGGTCGGCACCAAGACAGCATTATGCACTAGCACTTTTGCTTTCATAGACACATTGCTACTACTAACAATGGGACCGAGCGCACCATTCGTCCTAGTACCGGCCAGCTTCCTTCTTTCAATGTCTCCATCACAGCGTCCATCTCTAGTAAACAAACTTCCCAGATATACATACTGATTCACTTGCTCCAGACAGTCATTACCAACCTTTATCACACAATTTGTCCTTATTTCCTCTCTTTCGAACACTAATACTTTCGTTTTATTTACATTCATTTTCATACCATTCATATCGCAGCTTTCGTACACACAGGATACTATCCGTTGTAACTCACATTCATCATCAGCCATCAACACTAAATCATCTGCAAACATTAACGCACATACTTTCACTCCATTTAGGTCCACACCAACATTCAGCTCATTCAGAGGACGCATGCAGTAGTCGAAGAACAGGTTGAACAACCAAGGCGACATGACGCAACCCTGTTTAACCCCTTTTGTGAGAGTGAACCACTGCGACAACGCAGCATTCACCCTGACACAAGCAGAGCTCTCCGTATATAGAGACGCGATTGCGCCAATCAGTCGGTCGCTCACCCCATATTCCGACAGTACACGCCACAGTCTTTCTCGGTCCACACGATCGTATGCCTTCTCCAGATCCACGAACGCGCAGAAGAGCCTCTGGTGTTTAGCCAGAAGCTTCTCCACGACCATCCGTAGGGAGAAGATCTGATCGGTGCACCCCCTGCCACTCATGAAAGCACCCTGCACATCCCATACTTTACTTTCAGTCACTTTTCTTACTCTTTCAATCAATACCTTTCCATACAGTTTGCCCACAGAGCTCAGCAAACTGATAGCCCGATAACTGCCGCATTCCAACCTTGAGCCTTTCCCCTTGTACAAAGGGCAGATGACTGCCCTCCTCCAATCCTCAGGAGTGCAGCCACTCTCCCAGCACAAGTTGAAGAGCCTCAGGCACCACTCGAGAATCTTCGGGCCACCTTGCTTGATGAACTCTATGGCCACACAGTCATGTCCCGCAGCTTTACCATTCTTTGCTTTTTTCAATGCAAGCACAACTTCATTCATACGTATTTCCTCGTCCTCAGCAATATTTACATTCATACTATCTGCTACATTCGTCTGGTTTGTACTAGTACCACTTTCATACAATTCTTCGAAGTATTCTTTCCATCTTTCAACAACTTCTTCTCCATTCATCACTAAATCACCATTCTTATCTTTGATGCAATTCATACTGTTTTTCTCACTTCCAGATCTCTTTCTTTTTACTTCCTTCCAGAATATTTTCAAATTCTCCTCGGCGTTCCTCGATAATTTCATACATTCCTCTTCCTCAAGTTTTCTCTTTTTCTGGCAAACCATTTCTTTCACTTCTTTCCTACACGCTTTTAGACTACACCTAAGAAGAAATTTGTATGAATTATGGAAAAAATATAATATACAGGTTCCAAAAGTAACGTAAATTGACGATTTGCTTATAAAATTGTTCACTTCTTGACTAAAATGTAGACTTTCTGGCAATTATTACATAATATAAAAGATCTTCGTGTAAAGTACAAAAAAGAATCTTCAGAAAAAAAAATCGATTGTGAAGTGTTTTCCTTAAGGGGATGAGATAATATTTAACTACATACGTAAAAAAGATACTTAGACGAGATGAAATTCAGGAATCACAAACATAATAAGTACTTTAAGAACTGATTTGGCAGAGGGCCAAGAAACATTTGTAAATTTAATCATACAACGGCGAAAAGAGGAATTCTTACTTACATTAGTAATTGTTATTCTTGCACGATAAATAAATAAATAAAACACGATGTTATCACAACAAAATAAAATAAATATAAAACACCGAATGATAAATATGAAACAGTCACAAATATAACACGCGCAAGACAAAATACAACCGCAAAAGAAAAACACAAAGTGAAAGTGATACAATTTTTCGAATGTGAAAAACAAAAGCACAAGTTTTAAAAATGGAATTATTAAATCAGTTAATGGAACAAAAGGATAATGACAACAAAATTAAATAAATTATATAAATTAACAAGAAATAGTGACAAATGTAAGTGCGAGACAAAATGCGACCGCAAAAGACGAACGCAAACTGACTTTTACTTTTTTTTTCGAAACACGGAGAAAGTGAGAGAATTTTTCGAATGTGAAAAACAAAAGTTTGTAATTTAAAAATAAAATTCAATAAATAAATCAATGCAACAAAAGAACAAAGATGCATTTCAGAAGCAAAACAGAAGGTGAAATCTTATTGTGAAGTTGAAATGGATAGTAGCTTAAAAATTGGGAAACAATGTCTGATTTTGCAAGGCAAGGACACCCAAAAAAAATTGCAGTATGCAAAATAGGCACCCTAGAGTTCTGTTCATATAGCAATTCAATTGTTTGACAGACAAATGAAACAGAAAAACAAAAGTGAATCTGCTCTGCAAAAATTATGCAAATAGTTCTAAGGATTTTTCTGCGACACAATATGGTGGCATTTGAAACATATGGCGCTGATTTTTGTTTTTATCCCTGGTCGTAAATCATAATTCTTTTGAGTGCCTGACCTTATTATAAGTCTGATATCTTAATGAAAGGCATATTTTTTCTTAAGCTATTGATGTCTCTGATATTTTTGCGCTACCGCCGACAATGAGTCGAATAATGGATATGAACAGGTTTTTTTCAAGTGACATAAAAGCCGAAAATATACATTTTTAATATTCAATATCTCTGTCTCGACAATCTATAAAAACAGGTACCTATATTATTAGCCAGTGGGGGTCTTCGGGTTGCAGAAATCCCCCCCTCCTCCTCTTTGTTAACATTTTTCAAGTGCCCAGTCGAGCCAAGTGGTTCTTGGACTGGCAGGTTTCCTTACATCTCTTTCCCCCCCACATTTTTTTCATCTTTTAATCATTCATCCTCTGTACATATCTATCCACTAGCAATAAGAATTGGCGAGTTTTTTATAACCACACTCGCCTTTTTGTCTTTAGTTTTTTTTTTAGAAAAAGAATCTTGGCTTGTATACACAAACCCAAATACTTTCCTGCATACCTTACATTAGGCTAAAAGCATGTATCGCCAAGTGTGGAATACATCACCACCGCCGGGGTTTGAACCTGGCACCTCCCGCTTGAGAGACTGCCGCCTCAACCAACTGCTCCAACCATATACTTACTGCCTTACAATGATAATCACGATTATTGATTTCTTCATCTAACAGGTTTTGAAAGTGAGAAGAAAAATGACAACCATTTTTAATTTCTTACAAAGAATGGAATGAAAAATCGCTGTGGTGAAGAATTTAAGCACAGACTATTTGTCTTAGTGCCATAAATTTGGTATGCCCATTATTCTTTCAAAGAATTGAATCGTTGAAAAGGTGGCAGGCCAGAAAAATCACCAACGCATTAATGTAATGGCCTGACATCGCTACCTGTAATTCAGCCATTGAAATGTTGCACAAAAGGTTTGACAGGTTTATTCAAATATCTCAACGTAAGACCTAGAGTAAACCATGAAAAAGAATTTTAAATGCGATTTTCAATAGATACCTAATATAATATGTATCTACTACTATACGACTATTCGCAATTTTTTTCTCCGCCTCCTTACAATCTCACTATTTTTTGCGTAATAAATTAGTCCAATTGTGTTTTTCTTGGACAATACACTTGGATACTTTTTGATTGAAGGTTTTTTGAGATAACTTAAACACTTTCACTTTTTTGAATAGCGAACCAAATTTGAATTATCATTTGTTTTTTTTTTGGAACTTTCGATTACAATGTTAGCATCTGGAATAACTTTATAGTTTTTATCTTTCTCTTTTTACCCAACATATTGTAATTTTTTTATTGACTTAACGGAGTCGAAAGCTGGATCTTTTAGCCAATTTTTATTAAACGATCTTTTTTATATATAGAGTGATAGAAAGAGCTAGTTTGGATGAAAGGACGTAATCCTGAAATTACGAATCTTTGGTTTCTGTTTTGCTATAAATTATTAAAATGTCTTACCAAATTGACTTCTCATCCACGGGTAAAGCGGACTGGGGAGGGAGGCTGCGGCTGCGGGGGGTGGTTGTTGTTGATGCATTGGTGGTGGCTGCTGATGCATCGGCATCTGTGTCTGTTGTTGTGGTGGCATTTCTTCAACGCCCCCCGCTCCGTACATCATCTGCTGTCCTTGGTGTGGGTGCTGCTGCATGGGATGCATCATATGGTGGCCGGGATGTCCGCCGTGATGACCACCGTGATCCGGGTGATGCCCCATGTGATGGTTGCCCATGGAAGCCTGTTGACTTTGATCCAAAGGTGGACTTCCGGATAATACACCACCATGAGCTGCTGCTGCTGCTTGGAGTTTGCAGCTCGCGTATACGACAGGTGCTTGATGTCCATTTGGTGGACCATAATTGTCTTGTTTTTGCATGTGCATTTGACTTGGACTATCAGGTCTGTATCCACCATTTTGATCCATTTGTGTGTAATATGGATTGTTCCTGATGTCCATTCTGTCGTATGGTGGGAATCTTGGGTATGGCAGCTGTCCTGGTTGACTGGGAGGTCCGTAATGGTGTGGTGCTGCAGGGCGGAGTGCCGTTGGATCGCACCCTCCATCCGGCATCTCCGCTCCCCCTTGAGCGACCCCCCCATAATGCTGCGGATGTTCTTGCGGCATGTATGAGTTGGCAAAGTATGACGACATACTATCGCAATTGTTCGCGCTCATGATTATATTTTTTTATTAACTTTTTTTTAAAAATCACAAGCACTTCCTTAAGAACACACCGGTATCAATATTATACCATTGACACCGTGAGCGTTTCACGATATTTTCTCTTCACTTAAATGAGATTCTGATAAGAACACTTATATAAAAAAATCACAAATATTTTCTTGCTTACACACTGACTTATATTTAAATCACACTTCAATGGACACTAAGGATAGGCTTATCACTAGAATATGGACACTTTTGACTTGTGGATCACTTAATTAGATATAATTGTTGATCACTGCGATGAGTGTTGTTGAAATCCTGAAACAAAAGAAAAACGAATCGATTAGAACAAATTCAAAAATAAAATAATATCAGTACGTTATGGACGTGGTGAAAGAGAGATATATGTAAGTTCTGGAGTTCTGGGGCACTGTCCTCTTTACCTACCCCGTAAGGGGATAGATAAATAGATAAAGAAAAACTCAATGAGGTAGTTGATAGTAAAAAATCTCACCAATACAAAATAACGTTACATTATGAACACACACGCACACGAAACAAAACATTCGAATTGCATTTGAATTTAGAACAATTTTTGAAGAATTTAAAATATGGAAACATTGAAATCTGAATATAGGATAGAATTTCCATTGTTTTATAAATAAAACAAAAGATTACGTTAGCTTTTGTTTCTGCATTATATTATTCTATAAACAAATGAATTTGAATTTGTTGTAATTTTGACAGGACGCTTCCATTTTCTGGAAGTCTTGTGAGATAATATGACAGACAATGACACAGAAGTCATGATTTTGAAGGACTGACTGACTGAATGACATTCTGAAAGGAAGCGAAAACAAACACATGACATGTTGTGGCAGATTTTTTTTTCAAATAGCCTTTTTGAAGAAATCTGTCAACCACAAAAACATTTCATGTAGTACACACATCAAGAATAATTACAGTTCATTTGTTTCAAGCAATGTTTCTCAACCTGGAATGGACATCTTTGGCTTAAATAAACAAATAAATAAATCTTTATTGGCCAGAGAAAACATGCATAGTTACAAAAACAAGACAATGGCAGTGGGCCAAAAGGCGGACTTATTGCAAAAGCAACATCTTGCAGTCAACCCGAATAAGAAATCTACCTACTACTTATCACAGAATATCTCAAAACTGGGATCAGAAATGAATATCTACTGTATACATATGTGTATAAAAACAGAGAGCGTTCTCTTTGCGCTGACATTCAGAAAGGATGGCGAACCTCATTTTTTTTAATATGGAAAATAGCTAATCGAAATTCTACAAATCTTACAGGTCACCCGAAAAAATGTCATAAAAGAGTAAGGGATCGTAATAACGATACATACTAATAAGGTACCATCTGTTTCTAAAGATATGAGTGTTGTAGACTTTGAATTCACTTTTCTCAAAATTTTGGACTTGTCAGTTAGAGCCTTGTTATCCTCGGGCGAAGAAGGATAGTTACCAACCTAAATAATTTATTTCCCACATTTAAATTTGAGTATATCTAAGTTTTGAAAATGTGTAATTCAATAATCGCAAAAGTTTGAGAGCAAGTGATCAGCGTTGTCAAAATCTGACCTCAAACTCGCTACAATAATTTCGATATGATGTCGTTTCACTCTAACATCAATAAGAAATACGCAAGAGTGAAAGAGATGGTGGATTTATGCAATGCATTTATAATTTTAAATTAGGAACATATTCTTCATTTGAAATTTTGTAGAATTTCAGTACAAATGTCAGTGTAGATGGACCGTGAGAATTTACCAGATTTTTCCTTATAGACAACGTTGTAAGGACGTTCAAAATAATCATATTTTTTATTTAAAAAAAAAAGTAAAATTACTTATCTAATGGTACTAAAGATATCATCCTTATGCTTGATTTCACCAACTTTTTGAGTGAGGAGCCACCTAGCACAAATTTTGTATAAAAAATAATGATAAGTGGCTCCTATCTCCGCTATTCCTCTCCTAAAAAGTTGGTGAAATCCAGCATAAGACATTAAATATGGATAAATTAGATTAAGTTTTAGTGACTCTAGCGGGGAGTAATTTGATTTTTGTTGCAAAAAAGCTCCGCCCAAAACCTATCTCTGAATTCAATGTTTCCCTGAATTCAGAAAGAGGTTTTGGTCTTTTGAAAAACTTGCTAATATTTTACCGTTAAAAACTGACATTAATATCGGTATAATAAATAAAATTGGATATGAATAAAAATCATTCCAAAATTATCTCTGAAATTTACAAAATAGCATTCAATGGTTACCCCGAAATCCACTTGGATGAGCTTGTTGCTCTTTAGTTATTATTCAGGTTTTGTAAAAAAAAAACATTTACTTACGCACTTTCTATGTCATACCATATATTATTAGTACAAAATTTGGTTACTTAATTTTTACAATAACGCCATCTTAAGGCCAATTTATAAAAACATATTTATGAATAGGGGAATAGCAGATATGTGAATCTATAGAAATGCCATAAGTCTTAGATTTCTAAAAAATGTATTACCTACCTATAATATTAATTTCGCTGCCAAATAAGTAGGTACTTAATCGTAAAGCCCTTTATAAGAACCACGCTTATATCTCCATATAAAAATTAAATTGATTAAAATTTCCCGATTCAAACGTGTGTTATGATAAAACAGTAGTACAATATTAAACTGTCACCTAAAGCAAATATGTGTGCAACATTTCAAGGTGCTGGGACATTGGGAAGTTATTAAAATTTGAAGAGGATTATGTACACGCAGACAATAACATCAACGACAGATGAAGTTAAATAAAAGCGTGGTTAAAAATTATATTATTGCCTTACAATTTTGTAAAAAAATAATTTACAGCTGTAGCATATATACAACTTCCAAAAATTACACGATTGACAGCAGGATGTGGTGGAATGGGTGAACGTTGCCCTGGGCATAAAGTGATCACTTAAGCCAGCCAAAGCCGACTCGTAAGCGCCGGAACACCCATCTTGCTTCCTCCCTAAGGGAGTTCACATTATGAAGATGTCTCTCGTCTCTGTTGAGGAATAAACTGTAATTTTTAAATTATCCTGTTTTAAGTCATCTCTAGACATTCGTTGATCCATGGTGTATACTTTTATAAAACAAGAGAGAGACGAACGCATCATTAGCGCTATATAATTGGTCACAACCCTCGCACGCCATTGGTGGAAATGTGCACTATTAGACATTCAGTGTGCTAGGTTCGAAATTTGAAAAATTATAGAACAAAAGTATTTGACAGCTGACATTCATCATTGAAATCTTGAACATCATTCGAAATTATCAAAGCTTGGAAAGAGCTACCTCTAGGACGACAGGAACGCTGGTTGGATTCAGGGGTTTGTTCCACAGCCAAAAGGTGCTGGGTTAAAATCTCACGGAAAGAATGGTGTTTCTTTTAAGGATCTGTGCTTCAATATTCAAACCCAAATTCTTTTCTGCACACCTTGCACTAGGCTAAAAGCTTGTATTGCAAAGTGTGGAATACATCGCCAGCGCCAGGGTTTGAACCGGGCACCTCCCACTTGAGAGACTGGCGCCTCAACCAACTGCGCCAACCACGTACTGCTCAGAGTTTAGAGTATTCAAGATATTTATACATTTCCTGCAAATATGAAAAAATCATAACTACCTAAGTATACAAATTCAATTTAAAATTAAACCCCTCGAGACCCGATAACATTTTTTGCGAGAAAAAAAAATGTCACAATATTTGCTTCGAACGCCTGCATAGGTTAAAAAAAAGAGTGTGTCTATTGGGAAAATGTTCATCATGTAGAAACCAACCTACTTAACTGTATTCCTATTCTAGATATAGGTCCCCCGCTTTATAACATTATCATGAAGTTGGATGCATTTCATGTTTAATTAAAAACTTTGTGATATTCCCAAGGGGTACCTACCCCTTAGTTGTGAAAAATTTGCATGTGCAATTTAATTAATAAAGTTTGCTCTGGCGTCGAAACTATGAAATAATTAAAACAGCTTTTTGAATTTTTATTTACTTAACTTTGTGACCGGCACAATCGGGTATAAAAATAAATGAATGAATGAATGAATACTTGGGTACTTGATTAAGTATACCCCCAGTAACTCTATCGTCAAATCTCGTCTCTCAGGTGATCCGTGCGACAGATAACTGCAAATTATGCAATAGATAAATGAGAATGGAGAATGCTAAAAAAACCCAGGCCCAGGCGCAAACGAAATGTAACTCAAATGATAGGTAAAAATGAGTACTGATACTGCATGGGTGGTATCATCGAAATCAATGGCTAAATGTGTGAAATATCTATTCGAAATTCAGGAGACACAGCGGTTGTATCAATTCAGGGGGTCGTATGTTGCAACGATCTTTAAAAAAACATTATTTCTTCTGATGACGAAAAAGACGGGCTACCTTATACTCATCATATTATACGCTTTAAAACCGCAATGGTAACTGTTTAATGCTCCTTTTACTAATACATTCATGTGACCCCTGTAAACTTCGAATAGTTATTTCACACATTTAGCCATTGATTTCGATGATGCCCCCTATGCAGTATTTAATTAATCATTTTACCTATCATTTGAGTTACATTTGGTTTGCGCCGGGCTGTGTTTTTTCCATACTAAATGAGCATTCTCTTTTTGAACTACTTCCCAAAAATATTAAATCATGCACCTACCTACTAATAAGAGTGTTGCCCAATCCCACCAACTTTAACCTAAGAAGGAGACCCCTAAGAAATTTCCATACAAAAACAGAGATAATATTCTATTTATTGACACGCAGGCCTACCAACCACACCCTAATTCCATACGAAATGCAACACGCAACTCACCTAGCCTGGGCAGAGATATTTGGGCACCTAACGTAGGTGAGTTGCGTGGTGCATTTCGTATGGAATTAGGGTGTGGTTGGTAGGCCTGCGTGTCAATAAATAGAATATTATCTCTGTTTTTGTATGGAAATTTATTAGGGGTCTTCTTCTTAGGTTAAAGTTGGTGGGATTGGGCATGTGAATTGCAAATACCTTCCTATGATTTACAACAGGCGATGAAATAATTTGCAGTGTAATTGAAATACCTTCGTCTATTGTTTGACTAGATTCAATAGACAATATCTGCATTCTGATGGTGGAATTTCATATTGCATCTCTGCAGTACAAATAGCTTAGTAGACACATATAATTTAATAGATAATGTAGGTAAGTGCTGGTACAAGCTTTTATGCCAGGCGCTGCCCGTAATAAATTAATGAAAAAACATATTGATTAAAAAATATTTACAAAATTATAATAGTTTGAGTTGGTTTGGACATATGAAGAGAATGCCATTATATGGAGCCACCTTTCGAAGTGTTACCCGGAGTAAACATATTGACCATAATGTAAGGAAAGACGCGTGTAAAGTGAAAAAAATCGCAGTTATGACTCAGTTATGAGCGTGATGGTTGCCAGAGATGTATGTAAAGGTAGATTTGTGTTGCGCTCTGTCCTCTCTGCCTACCACGCAAGGAACAGATAAATTTAATTGTGGCTTCCGACATTTGATTTTTTTAATAGCCTATGTCAAACTGAGGCAACCACGTATAGATAATACACGTAGGTACCTAACTTAAAACCTATTACATAGTAATAATAATTAATTGTGAGACATTTAGAATAGATGGCAAAACTAAATCATTGTGAAAATAGTTGCACACACTGCACTTTTTTTATTTTCATTTCAAACGTTTCACAGAGGCGTCTCGAGGGCGCGTCAAAGAATTGCATTTGCACCAGTGCGTCACGGTCCATCGCGCGGATTGATTAGCATATTTAATCAATGACAAAATCAACAGACGCGAGTTAATTAATTTGCACAATTAGTTATAAAATTAACATTTTGATTCCTAGATGTATTAAAATAGTACCTAATTTCAACGACACCGTTTTAATTAGCGAATTTATCTTTGCAGCACTACATTTGTCTATGGGAGAGATAAACTAAATTCGTCTTAGTTTCTATTGAGTGTTCATTTGAATGCTGACTGAATTAACTATTTATTTTATGAAATTCTAATACTAGGTATATTGTAATTTAAAAAAAACGTGATATTATAGGTATGTATGAAAAGCTAAATTTGGGAATTCCTTAATTTTTAAATTTAATCTAAAAGTCTTCCAAGAACCAAAGAGATCAGTTGCCGGGGATAGGAAAACTTGAAATTTCTTTTTTCTGGAGGTCAAAATTTTGAAGGAGTCTTAGGGTAGGTATCAACATTTCTGAAGAATGTTCTAAATTGTAAAAATCATGTCATTTTCTTTAATTTTTTCTTAATACCTAAATAAAAACTGTAGAAGAAATACCAATATGAAAATAAATCAAAATGCGAAACGAAATTTGAAAAATTCCATTCGTAATTCAAAACGAATCCGTATTGAATATATTGTTTCCTCTCTCTCACTCGATCCTATTTAGATTTATCTGTGTGTTGTAACTACACCCCCCTTGCTTAGCACCCGTCCTTCCTCCCCACCTTTCTCCTCTTTATGTGAGTTTAATTAACATTGTTGCACAATCATAGTGGCTAATTGTTATATCGTCCGCCGAAGTGATTTATAGGGGCTATTAATCTGATAGCACCTTTAGTGTTTAACTAATAATAATTGGAATAATAATTTATTATTTCTGAAAGCGGCTCTGTAGAATTCGTTGCAGAGTAAGAGGACTAGAAGAATATATTATACATACTCATTTTTTTTTCTTTATCCATCCATACCATCATAACATTTGCCACAATATGGGGTAAAAAGGAGTAAAAAAAACTATATTATGCGGCCGCTTCACGCTCGGCAACCCTCCACGAGTTTTGTGTGAATGAGTAAAAGGACGTACGGACGAGGTGATTGTCTTGAACTGTATACGTAACCGACGGTTAACGCCTTTTTACTCATTCGCGCGGGACTCGTGGAAGGTCGGACAGCATGTGGATGAGGCCTTGCGTTCACTGTTCTTTAGAGTTAAGTTAATTTATTATTGTTATTATTTGTTTTATTCTTATTGTTTGGTTTAGCTGTTTCATTTTTTTTTCTCTTATTCATTTTACACTTTCCTAAGTACCTATGTGTACCATTTTTATTGTTTTAATGTCACAAGTGGTTGGTTGGTAGACATTTATTTATTTATTTATTTATTTATCTATGGTACAAATACAGTCACAACAGTACAATTAAACAGGAATATGTATTAACAAACCTGACCAATTACATTTGTACACAAATAACAACACACAAACACAGTAACACAAACTTAGACCCATACATACATAGCAAAAACAACTTAACTAATAGATATTTTGATTATGCAATATATGAAAGGATAGGATGGGAATGGAATGAGGAGGAGGAGAGGGATTGGATTGGGGAGGAAATATCCCGTGAGGTATAATTCAACTCAATATGATAATAAGCCCGCCATTTGGAATTATGTCCAACAAAGATTATATTTATCTATTTCTTTAATTTATTTATTCTTTAATACTTATTCATCCATATTCCTTATTATCTACTGTGAATAAACAGAGTAGTTTGTAATTGGTGGCGAACATCATTGTTGAACATTTTGAGACTTCGTTTTTTATCTATGGAATGATGCTTCTTTAAAACAAAATTTATAAACATGAACTCACATATCAGGAGGCCTAATTTTTTTTATTTGGGCATTTTGACCCCTGATTTTTTCAGGCACGCCCCTGAAATCGGAAAACCATTTGCGATCGTGCAAGTGTGGTCAGTGCAAATAATTTATATGCGTTTACAATTAAAATATTTTACACTGGCAACAATTATAACTATTATTATTGCTGCAATTGCCGGTGTAATGTTAAAACAATCCGCAACGAGTTGATTGACAATTGTCATTATTTAAAAGTAGGTACGCCACTGTACATGGGACCATCGAGAAGTCATAAAGAGGCCTGGTCCAAGTGACATTTGAACACAATTTACGGAGAACTAAATAGTATGCAGAATTAGCGATTTATTAATAAAAGATTAGGTATATAATTCACATTATATACGAAATTTTTCATAAGTTAATTTTTTGGATAATTTTGATAAATATTTTTGCTAACTTATTGAGTAAATGTGAACCATGTTTATTATGTCGATAACCGTAAATGTATCACTAAAAATAGATAAATTTATGTGAACCAACATTACAGAAAAATATATCTATAATTTTTTAAAAATCACTCCAATATAATTCATAAAACCAGATTATATAGGTACTGTTATTTCTAAATACGATTTATGGTTGATTTCCACCATACCGTTTCAGTGTCATGGCTTGAATTCACGACGGCCTCACTGTACCTACATCAGACCATAGACAAAATAATAACATAGAGACAACCGAATGACATTTAGTCTATGGTTCTGTTTATTTACCGCCAATTTGTATTGCATTTAAATAAATGTGTAACAATCGGTTAAAAACAATGGAATATCGATAATGCTGTCATTTATTTGTGGAAATTGCCACTTAATAATGCGCAAATGAACGTGCCTGCAGTTTTCTTGTCAGGCAAGTCTATAATTACCTGGTTTAAATTTGACGTGTTGTGATGGGACAGATAGATATTATATGTATTCCGTTTCATCTGTCAAATATATGAAACAGCGACTAGGAAGCAACAACGTTCTAAAATAGCATTCGTCACAACCATTCTGAGACTACTTACTCTTAGAATGGTAATAAAAAACTCCTGGCAGTGGCTACTTGGTTCGAAAAAGGCATTGCTAGTCCCATGCTGAGAGTAATTACTCTCAGAATGGTTATGACTTAATGGTTTTGATGGAGAGTATATGTAGGGTAGGCCCTTTTGTACTACAGATGGTTCTGTAGCTACCTACAAGCAGCATTTCATGCCTATTAGGCCTATCCATAAAACAGTTCTAGAACCTGAATTTGACCAATCCAGGAGCTGCATTGTTACATGGGTAAATGTCGTAAGTGTAAAATACATCGTCAACACTGAAATTCGAACCCGATATAATAAGTGTTTGAAGTGATTTGTAGGTACAATACCTACACTCGTTCAATACCAACATTTGAGTACCTACCTATCAAAACAAACGGTGAAATGAATTCAATTTGCGGCCGCGCCAAATATTCAAACTGAAACATTCCGAAATAATTCCATTCTCATTTCAAACATCGGACATTTGAAAAGCGATATCAAAAGCCTATAAATCTATTTGCCACCCTCTCTTCCCTCGTTTCTCCCTTACGCCCCCCAGCCCCCCCCCTCCCCACCCACAGCACCCACCACGGGGTATGAAAAGGGATGAAGTTATCGGGCGGAATGGAAACAGTGTCAAACTTCGCGCCATGTTTTCCGGCATTCCATTTTTGAAATAATATAATAATCTATGCATTTTCGAATATGGAATCCGTATTTTATTTTTTGAATTTCGAATTGATATTTACATATCTCTACCTACTATGTCAATGTCTACAGGATGATGTAAAATTTAATAAATACATAGTCTTAATTTTTTACCATAAACTTTTATTTTACATACAAATAACAAATAACAGTGTTGGAAGAACATAGCTTGTTGTGAGATCTACCTAACTGAGCGTGAGCCCGACCTGTAGTAAAGCGAAATGAAGCAGTTTTTAACGCCCTGTTTACATACAGCGCAACGATGGTTATTTGCTCTATTTTTTGTCATTCACACAACACACAAACCGAAGCAGTTTTTTTAACGTTCTATATTTAGGTAAAGCGGAACGATGGCTATTTACCCTACTTTATGACATTTCGCACACATTCATAAACATACATATACACAACTACACAGGCAGATATGTGATCATTGTAATCAAGGTTTGTACGGCCTAACTGTAGTGGCCACGTTGTAATTGCTAGTTTGCGGGTTCATTTGATAGATACATAGACCAGAGCAAAATTGGATGAATTATCCAAAGACATTTCTCGAACTGGGCTTCTCCAGTTTTTTTTTCAAGTCCCACCCTTCAAAATTACATTTATGTAACCCCCTGTACATAATGGATAGGTGAACACCATAGACAAAATATCTACAAACCCGACATGATGAAACAATGTATCAATGATGCCAGTGGGTACATCGCTTTTGGGGTATGTCGATAGTACGTTCACGGATATATAATACCTATTGTACTATTTTACCGTCCTATCAACGAATATGTACTACGGATGTCAATAAGGTGCATAATAGGAATCATAGTAAAATCACTGTGATTTTTAACAGGTATAAATAACAGGTATGTAATTCATGAGCATAAACCATGGTAGGTATGTTAAAAGGAATATAGTTATAGTAAAATCACTGTGATTTTTTACAGGTAGTAATAACAGGTAATTCATGAGCATACTTCAGGGTATATATATATTAGAGACCGACCGAATATTCGGTTTCGGTTTCGGTTACGGCCAGTTTCGGCCAAAATAGCCGGTTTCGGCCCAAGTTTCGGTTTCGGCCAAAAAGTGGCCGAACCTTCGGCCAAACCGAAACTAGCATCCGTATTATATCGAGCATTGTTGGGAATCTTCGGAACAGGTTCACACTTTGTGTTTGTATTCTGTACACTAGATTCCTTTTTTATTTTACAAAAGTGAACTAGATTTATATCACTACCCATTTTTATACACATCATTATCACGTATATCACGTATTTTATACACAACATCATCATCATCTTATGACAAAAAATTTGCCTGCGGCACTACTTAAGCGGCCGTTTCCCTAGTACAACATAACCAAGTGTTTTACTTACCTACAACAATATTCATCACTTCGCCCATTTATAAAAAAAAAATTGCCTGCGGCGCTACTTCTAGGTGCACCTAAAGGAAAAATACTCATAATTATTTTTGTATTCTACATACCTACGGCGTAAATCTCTAGGGGGGCAGCTGTCTCCCCTAGAGATACTTCATGATAAGACCTCACAGTAAATCACACTATTACCGCACATTTTCTCACCATATCATAAATTTTGTAAAATTAGTATAAAAAATCCATCAAAAAACAATTGTTTCACAAAAAAAAGCCTGCGGCGCTATTTATTTATTGCTTTTTATATGAAACATTGTTCGTACAAAATATTGTGCAAATTATTATTGATATTTTCAAATAAACCAAACCATACCACGGCCTTCTCCATCATGTCTCACAAAAAATTTTCGTCTGCGGCGCTATTTACGCGTTTTTCATCCCATTCCAATTTTGAAAATTTTTGTTGCCCCCTTTAAGCTCCGAGGCTGGCGACGCCCATAAATATACGAGTACATATTAGCAAACTACACCACAACTTCCGTTACTTAACCTCCCGAAGAAAAATTGCATTTTTCATGTCCCTCCCTAGTGTTACCCATGCCATGGATACCCACATAACTGATGACGTATGTTGTAGTGGGTTCCTTTCTTTTGTGCTTACATTGAGTTCCAAAAATGAAGTGGTTTCGTAATAAATATCTTAGGGAAACACTAGATATCAGAGCAGGGTACCTATAATGACTTTTTTTCAAAATTACAACTGAAATTCCTAAGTTTCGGTTTCGGTTTCGGTTTCGGCCGAAACTAGGAGGGGAGCCGAATATTCGGTTACGGTTTCGGTTTCGGCTAAAAATCCAGTTTCGGTCGGACACTAATATATATGTACTATTTTTCTCTCACTGCAAGAGTCTTGCAATGTTTTATTAAAAATATACCTACGCATTTTTATGCACCTGGCTTTTACAGATCACTGACATTTAAAAAAAATGAATTGGGCTATTTTACAACCCAGGTATCTCAGGGGATGAATAAATCTCATTTGGTATTTTTGTAAGTTATGCAAGTTGAACAATAAAATAAAATTGAATTAGACACCTACACTGTATACTTACTTAATAACTTTTAACGAACAAAAAGCGATTATTCTAAATAACAAGTGGGTAACAACGTTATCAATCTCGAAGATACTTTCTAATACGCACCTGCTAAACTGTTACTAAATTGTTTTTTTTTTTTCAAATAATAAAAGGATCTGGGCTTATATACACAAACCCAAATACTTTCCTGCACACCTTGCATTAGGCTATAAGCCTGTATCGCAAAGTGTGGAATACATCATTTAAACTTGTCACCTCCCGCTCGAGAGACTGCCGGTTCAACCAACTGCGCCAACCATGTACTCTTAATTGTTACTGTTCTTTTTTTAGCGCTGCTATTCACAGCACTAACTATATTGTAACTCTATGCATTGTGTTATCTATGGCCTATAGATTGTATTGTTTTTGTTCTACGGATTCCATATTCGAAATTTAAATTTTAAAACATTCAAATTGAATTGGAATTCGATTATACCCTGTTTGTAAATAACGCGCATCGTCCGTAATGTTCGTAAAATTACATATAAAAATTTATTTATTCATATTAGTATATACCAAATATTAAGTTGTCGGTAGCCTGGTTGGTAAGGCGCTCGACTGTTAATCCAGTGAGCGCGGGTTCTATTCCCGATGCCGACTTACTCCACTTCACGACACAAGCTTTTTAAGCTTACTGTGAAGCGTACAAAAAAATCTCTATTTGGTTCACCAAAAGTGCAAATGAATAAATAAAAATAATCATGTTTCAAGACGAAAAAATAGAATACCTAAATAAAAAAAAAATACCAGTGGCGGTTTGCAAAAAAGAGCGCATGGACATTGAACGTAATATTTTATTATTCTAAGAAAGTACCTGCACCCACATACTAATAGTAAAACAAAAATGTCAAAAACAAAACCAACTTGCAATGTTTGTTTCGGACACGACCAACAAACTGAACAGAGGCGGCTGTGTTTTTTTTGTAGTGTTGGGACCTTTTTTTTCTTTCCCTTCTTTTCTCTATGCATTATGTATATGGACGTTTTTCCAGCATTTCTGGCGGGAAAACCGAGGATTTATGGCGAGGTAATGTCAAATTAATTGTTTTGTTTCAATGTTTGGTGTTGCGTTTTTATTATTATTTGTTATTTCTCTCTCACAGAACAACAACGCTCACCTAGTAAAATATTGTACAGGTCAAATCCATAGATTTTTATAGTAAGTGCTACTAGTACTAAATATAAAAGTCTATGGTCAAATCTTATTGTACTAATTAATTATAAATACTGATCTATTGTGTATCAATGGTATGTCTTATTAAATTATCTCATTAAAAATGGAATAAAAACATCTTCTTGAGATGGTTTGGGCGTGTGGAGAGAAAAATATTAATAAAAAATCTTTATTGGATATAAAACATTATAGCAAATGGCGGGTTTATTGTCAATCCTATGTCTTATTAAATTATCTAATTAAAAATGGAATAAAAACATCTTCTTGAGATGGTTTGGGCATGTCGAGAGAAAAATATTAATAGAAATTCTTTACTGGATATTAAACATTATACCAAATGGCGGGTTTATTGCCGTAGGCAATGTCTGCCAACCAACCACTTGTGACAATAAAATGAGATAAGTTGTACACATACTTAGGAAAGTATGGAAACCGAAAAGAAGATACAGAAAAAATAATATATACACTATACAGGCACATACATAGGTACATACAAAAAATAAAAATACAAAATAGGTGGTGGAGGATGGAATTAAGGACAAGGAAGGAATCAAGGGAGTTGAGAATTGGATGGATTATTCATGGAAAGGTATTGATACTTCAGTTTACTCTTGAAAAAGAGAATAGTTGGAGCCATAGTCTGATATGAAGTGGAAGGTTATTCCATAATCTAGCCGCGTAAGTAGTAGTGAAAGAAGAGGTGAAGAAAGATGTGTGATGTGAAGGAATGGTTAAAATAAACGAAATTCTTATAAGTGAAAATACAAAAAAGCATCGCAGATGAAAAATATGGAGATACAATATTTTACTCCGGAAAAGGTTTATGCATATATTAATATCTACGTTACTCTGTAATATTTTTTCTATTTTTTACTTTATCATTTCAACGGATTTTTTTCAAGCGTTGTTGCTCTGCTGTTTTGTTTTCCATTATTATTATTAATATTATCGTTTTTCATTTGTTTTATTCCACGTCATACATTTTCCGTTTTGTTCTGTTTACATTTGAATGATTTGAGTTGGGTATTATCGCACGAGTCAAATTTACTGAATTTATTTTTAACGAAGGCAAGGGGTTAAAAAATCTTGTGACAGAGAACGGTTGTCAGAATTAGCGATTGTAACTAATTGTTATTTTTTATTTTGTTTATAGGTACACACATATAAGAGTACAGTCCGTCAAAAAGAGAAGGCTTCGGATAAATTTGGAACTACAATTTCATATGTTGGCAGCAATGACATTTCAATTGAAATTCTACAAGTGTTGCCAATGTGGTTTATTGTTCTTGTTATTTGTTTAATTTTTTAAATGGCCCCAAGGCCGTTGAAAAGTTTACAATACAAAAAGTTAAAAATATCATTACTATTAAAAAGCTACGCACAGCATCGGAAACTATCTCTTTCTAATAAATAACAAACATCAATGTATCATCTCATAAAAAATGAAAAATAAAAAACATAAATATCTACTAGGTATTTTTATATTTGTCCCACATGATAATTCCTCTGACATTTTGTTACCTACAGGTGATTTTGTGATTTTTATATTACAACTGTTCTTTTGCAAATAACAATAATATCAAATTCGAATAAATTTACATAAATTTGAATTTCATTCCAAATTTCAAATCATTCAGAACCGTAGAACATTCCTCTTGTTTTACGAATCAACATTTTCAAATATGGAATTGATTTGAAAATGCATGGAATTGAGAGGATGAATGATAGTAGTATGACTAAAAGGATATAAAAACACAATATTTAGTATCTCACACGGACTTTGAATCCTGACGAAAGACACGGAATAGTCACCTTACTCAATAGTCAATACATCAAAGTCTGTGGGAGAAACAAATTACCATTGTTTGTAATTTTAATATTACTACTGGAATATTTTGTTTCGTATTGTTTTCTAGAAACTTCATCCCTCCAATGAGGCATGGGTCCAACGATTGGGCCTTTACCCTATTTTTTTTTCATGAACATCATAAATTCATCAATTAAAATTATAACTGTAAAAAGGAGTAATAAGCACATAGACCACTCGCAGGCGAGTGGAAGGCTTTAAAGGAAAAATAATATGGTGAATTTTCACAATAACAAGGAAGAAAACAAACGCAACTGTAAAATATTATGAGCGTCTTATAATAATTTTCCACCTTCGTGCATTTCAAAAATAATTATCTGCCTCAGCGGGTCTTTGAGAAGCTTTCAGTAACAATAATCAGGAGAGGAAGAAGTAATAACCTCACCATTTCGAGGGGGCAGCGGGGAGAGGCGCCCACTCCCATCCCGAGTAGACCCCCATCAAACCCCGTGACTTGGGGTCGGAGGGAGTAAGTATAATACATACTTATATATTCAGGAAACCCATAAATTATAAGACCAAAATCAATAAAAAGAAGTAGGTAATATATTCACTCATCTATCTATTTCAGGCGCATCCCTTGCGGTGTAGACAAATATGAGAGAACTCCAGACTGATGTATTATAATAAAATATTTTCTTAAATAAAATACAAGTATCGTAACTATACCATAGTCGCTGTGGGGGGTAAAAATTGGCTGCAAGCAGAACTACAGAAAGAGATGGAAGCCTATGGAATAGGACCATATCCAGCAGTGGAGGATAGAGGGCTGAACTATAAGAAGAAGAACTATACCGTTATCTTTCAATTATTATGTTGGCCCCTTCAATACTTCCTCTGGCCCTTTTAAAACAACCTGGTTATATAGGGCAATTTTTTGCACATTTTTTGATCTTAAAAAGGCTATTTGATGAACCAATTCATAGATAATAATACTAAGTAGGTACCTATTTACCTATTAGGTATATTTAATAGGTAAATTGGTACCTATATTACAACACCTATCCTATCCCATTGTATTCCCAACTGTCAATACCAGGGTAATTGGATTATGCTGTCATCCAATATCATCCAGATAGGTATATCAACATTTCTACATAGAGATAATTATGTAGGGACACACCTATCTGTATAAATACCTATATGATCTAGTAGGTAACTACATATATTGCGAATCACCATAATACATTAGCCTCCTGAGTGATTTGGTCCTACACATAGTACTTAAAAACAAAAAAAAATCCTTTAACAATCCTTTAAAATTATTTGTGAGAAATCTATACAAGATATAAAAAATCTTTTACGGTTATTCCCTAGATAAAGGTTTAATGCATCCACTCTATTTAGTTCCAAAGCATATTTAGTAACGGTCGTCGAGATAGAAGGTCTCCCGTTTTGAGAAATTTTTGAAATGTCGGTATGCACAATTGCACACTCTTATGGTGTCGGATGCCATGGTACTTTATATAGTACGTAGGGAAAATTCACATTTTCCTTTCAAGATTTTTAAAAAATTCATTTCCCAAAAATTGTTGATGTTAAAACAAAAATATTTCTCAGCACTCAAGAGGTTAGTAAGGTTGCATAGCTATAAGAAATCACCAAGTCAATGCAGCTCTCAGACTACATATTTTGAGTGAGGATAGCGCAGAATCCTGGCCAAGACATAGGCTATTAAAAAATCAAATGCCTCCTACGGTTGAAGAGAAAACTGACTTTTATTATGAAACAACATGCATGCAATAGTGATTACATGCAACGTAAAAACCAGGTGCACGCCCGCCGGGCACAAAATCAGGACCCCTGGGTTGTAGAATAGACCCCACTATTTTTGGATATTCTTTGATATTCATTTTTAAATAAATAAGTAAAATAGAAAGATCTTTATTGATATAAAACATTATACCAAATGGCGGGTTTATTGTCGTGTAGGCAATGTCTACCAACCAACCATTTTTCAGAATTCTATTTATTTATTAGAATACTTATATATATACCCACTGTTCTTAGAACAAAGTATTGTTTTGGGTTAGCTGGCAGAAATTATCACTTTGCAATAAGCCTGCCATTTGGGATATTGTAGTATGTTTAACAAATACCACTTTTTTATTTTATAAATTCTTAATTCTGTGGTATACCTACTTATGCAGTTTTTAAAAACATTATTAAACTTCAAAATATGCGAAAAAGAGTGCATTTTCGCAACCAAAAACAAACAATAAAGTTAAATATAAAATGCTGACAAAAAATACAAAAATAATTGGCAGGAAAAACTATAAATAAACAAATAAAAATTATTTTTATAAACAAAATGTTTAGCGCTATCTGTGCGTAACAGTTTAAACTAAAATGTTGTCCGTCAATAATTGAGAGTATTGAGAGAATTCGATCTAGAGACCTCTAGATGCGAGTAGTGGAAACTTACCAGTTTTAAAAACTGTTCTATCCAATGATAGATGGCTGGCGGGAAAAGAAATTTATTACCCTAGTGATTGATGTTGGTGTTGTAGTAAGCACGTCACATATCTATTTATTTTATTTTTAAAAGAATTTTGTGTATTGATTCAAGACATTGCTTGAGAATATTAAGTGTATTTGGTATTAAAACGTGGCTAAAAATTGGAGCACGTTTGGGTGCATTTCATGGAGTTACCGAGTAGGTAAGTACGTATTTAGATTATTCCAATTCATGAACAGCTTTCTCATGTCAGTAGAATTGCCAACTGGAAGGAAAGTAAGGTAGAAATCAGAGAATCGATTAGAAATATACTCCAATCTAATTAGAATACATTTGTAAAAGTTCAATCTGGATTCCAATTGGTAATATTATGCGTAAGTGGTTGTAGTTCCTATCTCCCAAACGGGAAGCGATGGGTTCGAATTCCGCTTTTAGCTGACTGTAAATTGTACAGGAATGTGTGAGTTTCTGTATACAAGACCAGCTACCTTTTTTCGGTAGGTTTTGCTTATGAGATATTTTCATATTTTTACTTGTTAATGTTTTACGGCTATAGATATCACTCGTCTGCGAGTGGTCATACGCTGGTGCCACACGCTTGCAGAGCGTCCACAAGTTTTATGTTTTAATTAATAAAAAGGCGTGTGATGGGGCGATTGTATTGGCTCGTTTAGGTAACCGACCATTAACGTCTTTTTACTCATGAGCACAAAAATTGTGGACATTCGGCAAGCGTGTGGATGAGGCATATGATGATATATTTATATTTATTGACAGAATCATTACAACAATATTTGCGAATAATAATCGACAAAATTAAGATCGCACAATTATAAAAAAAATAGGGTGGAGCGTAAACCATTTATATTGTATTGTGTTGTTGTATGGATGGAGGGTAAGGATATTAGGAGAACATGAGAACTGTCAAAGTGACGGACCCCAAAGGAGTGGCCCGCATTAGTCCATACCTATATTAAATATGGCTGCCCTAACTCGGCTGTCATGTCATGTGTTACACATATGAGTGTTTCACTGTACCTATACAATATAACATGCGTAAATTGGCAGAACATTAATACGTATATTATTATCGAAATTAAATTTGCTTACTGCGTAAAATATTGCTTTTGCAATAAATTCGGCCTTTAGCACACTACTATATAGTCTTGTTTTGTAACATTCATGATTTCTTGCTAATAAAGATTTTTTTTTCTGTGAAAAACTACTGACGCTATATTCTATTCTATCTCTTCACGCCGTATCTTTCGAGGGTTATGCAAAGAGGACAGAACGCCAGACCACGCTATCCTCTTATACCTATTTGATAATCTAAATATTTGGAAAAAGTGATTTTCAATTAAATAGGTATATAATTAAAATGTAGAATATATCTACCTAGCAGTGGCGAAGGGTGGATTTCTGCAGAAGGGAAGCCGGGGCTAACATTTCTTATTGGAAAACGTCAAATTAGACACTATTACACCTATCATTTTTTCCAAAAGGTAACTCGATGGGAATCGTGTTCTTAAGTAGCTTCGCACCTGCTACCTAGCTATATAAAAATACAGATTTATAACTTCCACAGACGATTTTATTAGATGCCACCCTTTTCAAGGTTGTTACAATGTCATCTTCAGTGGTTAACATTGAACTTATTTGATTAAACTAATTTATGATTATGAAAGATCTACTACGGTGATAGATAAACAACTTGTTTGTGGTATTAAGAATCTGTGTTAATTTTTATTTATTTTACCAATTATTATATCATAGGTAGTATTTCGGGCTTCAAAAAGTCATTCAGATGGTTAACCTAATTGTTAACTAAGTGAAAACTTGACATGACTGCTTCTGATTTTCTGGTGAACAGTGTTTTGTTTTATTTCATCGACGTTTTTACACTTTTGCTGGTGCCATTATAAGACAAAAATAGGAAAATGACAGCATTATAAGAGTGTCGAAACGTCGAATACAATAAACTACATACGGTTCACCCGAAATTCAGAAGCAGTCACCACTATTTTTCTATTGTCAAAACGTCGATGGAAATAAAACTACACAGGTTGAACAGGTTCATCTTAAAATCAGAAGTTGGTAGGTAAAATATTGATATTGTCAAGTTACAATTGTTGTACTGTACATCTTACCATTATGCTTACTTAGTTGTATACAAAATACTATAAACATATTGTGTGAGTTGTGTATATGAGAATATACAATAGACCTACTATGTGTAGATATTTTTATAAACCTATGATTATCTCATCATCTGTTAAGCGTTTCAAATTAAACGGGATATGAGTGAAGCGAATTTAATAAATTATTCAAATAATACAATCTACATACATATCTCGGTATTATATTTATTTATTTATTCAAGAAAATATGCAAGTAATGAAATGCTGTGAATATTTACCTATAGGAATTGAATTTTTGTCATACTTTAGGTAGGTACATCTACTAATAAATATTAACCTATTCTGTTTTGACTTTTAAAATGAAATTAAGGCTCGCGACCCAACTATGACGTCACGGTCATTTCACGCGGCAGTAAGGTTTAAAATCGCACGATGAAATGCGTTTTTTACATTTTTCGTTTAAACACACTTTTTCCGAACAAACGTTCCAAAAAACTTTTACGGTCATTCCCTAGATTTTAATGGATATTACGAGAAAAATCCAAAAAAAAATTTTCTCCGCGATTTTCGGGAAACGAGTTTCTGTCTTTCGGAAAAAAGATCAGAGGTGTTTCTCAGATTGTTTTTGAGTAATCTATAAGTAGGTACAAGATATAAAAAATATTTTATGGTTATTCCCTAGATAAAGGTTTAATGTACCTACTCTATTTTTCTTCTAACGGTTGTCGAGATCTAAGTGTTCCGTTTATAGAAATTTTAAAAATGCCTACTCTTAATGTTGGAATAATATTCAGGGCATACCTATGCGCCACACTGGTTCAAATGTTCAAGACCGATTTTCAGTAAATTTTTCCTAGGCATATTGTCAATAACTTGGCAAATGTTGGCTTTCAAGGCCAAGATACTAACAACATATTATGAAGTTTAATAAAACCTTGATAAAAATAATGAAAAACTGATGAAATTGTGACATAAATATTTCTCGTAATATTTTATTCAAAAATAATTTACGTTATTCAACCGCATTAATATTTCGTCATATAAACGGTCCACCATAAATTATTCTGAACAAAATACAAATAGCATCGTTTAAAAATCTTAAAATTTAATATATTTCATTAATATTCATCATCATCATCATCATGTCAGCCTCCCTGCGTCCATTGTCGAACATAGGTCTCCCCCATCGATCTCCATAGCTCCCTATTCTGGGCAGACCGCATCCAACCGCCTCCCGCAACTCGCCTCACATCGTCCGACCACCGTGCTTGAGGCCTACCAACACTTCTTCTGCCTGTTCTAGGTCGCCACTCCAGAACTTTCTTTGTCCACCTAGAGTCTGTGGTTCTGGCCACATGACCAGCCCAACTCCATTTCTGACTGGAAACTCTGTGAACGACATCGACGACCTTGGTCCTCTCTCTGATCCAAACATTAGTTTTCCTGTCTCTCAGTGAAATACCCAGCATTCTCCTTTCCATGGCTCTTTGTGTCACTGATAATTTGTGTAAGATTCTTTTTGTGAACACAAAGGTTTCACAGCCATAGGTGAGCACTGGGAGAACACAGGCGTCAAATAGCTTCTTTTTCAGATAATTTGGGTACTTCGGAGATTTCATTAATATTACTGAAGAGAAATTTATTAAGGCTCCCGACCCAACTATGACGTCACGGTAATTTCCCACGGCATTAAGGTTCAAAATCGCATGATAAAATGGTATAAAGCGTTTTTTCCAATTTTTGGGGTTGATCCCGCTTCAATCAAAAAACTTTTACGGTTATTCCCTAAATTTTATTGCATATTATCAATACAAATTAAAATCTCCGCCACTTCGAGGAACGAGTTTCTGTCTTTAAAAAAAAAACATCAAAGGTGTTCTTCACAATTTTTGTTGAGAAATCTATACAAGATATAAAAAATCTTTTACGGTTATTCCCTAGATAAAGGTTCAATGTATCTACTCTATTTTCTTTCCGAGGCATATTTAGCAACGGTTGTCGAGATCTAAGTTCTCCCGTTTTTAGATATTTTTGAAATGTCAATATGCCTACTCTTAAATTAAAATATTAATTATAAATTATAATAATAATAATGTGAAGACCACAAACAAAACAACAAAACACATGTCACGTCCGTTTGCCTACGCGTTTCATTTAAAAATACTTTTAGAACGAAATCTGAAGGTAAACATATTTCAAAAATAGAACAAAGCTGTCATGTTCTCTTTCGTTTAAATTTCCTTACATTCTATCAAGATTTTAAATTCAAGAACGTTTTATGATTGGTAGAATAACTATTAGTCGGTAGGTGCAATACCTATAGGTATTTGTATTTGTAAAAAAATGAATTGGAAAATATAGACGCAGATAACGAGACATGGGAAAAGACTGGTGAAGTACCTACATAAAATAAAAGCGTGCTTCTTAAGAGTAGGTATGCATACCGACATTTCAAAAATTTCTAAGAATGGGAGACCTTATATCTCGGCAACCGTTACTAAATATGCTTTGGAACAAAATAGGGTAGACGCATTGAACATTTATCTAGGGAGTAGGGAATAACCGAAAAAAAATATTTTATATCTTGTATAGATTTCTCAAAAACAAAAAACATTTTGAAAAACACTTCTGATCTTTTTTCCGAAAGACAGAAACACGTTTCCCGAAAGTCGCGGGGTAATTTTTTTTTGTACTGATTATATGCATTAAAATCTAGGGAATAGTTATGTAAAAAAACAGTAGTATTTAAATAAAAAAAATCGTACACGCTATTGAAGCTATAGTAGCCAAGCCTGGTAGCATCTACCTATAGATAATTATCTACAATAGACCTACTAGGTATATGTATACGATACATATATAGTACAGGCAATCCCACCTGGGCATTATTTGCACGACACAACATTGTCTAATTAAACTCGACATGCAATGATATTGCACATTGCATTATTACAAACTAGCCGTAATACCCAACATGGCCAGGTAGACAAATCAACCAGCAAATGTGTATTTATTCATTTTAATAAAGTTATCATGCATAGTACTAACAATGATAACTTACGGACCAGAGACAAAACAACCCTTACAGTAAAAAGTATACAAAAACTAAAATGTACACAATGGTTCATGGAGCGGCAGATGCTTGGTGTTAGTTTCCGGGATGGGTTATGAAACGAAGAAATTAGACGCCGGAGAACCAAAGTTGCCAATAAAATGAGCCGTATGTCAAATAGGCAGGACCTATGGCCAGACAGAGCGACACCAGATGGGCGTCACGAATATTGAAGTGGAGGCCTTGGACAGATAGAAAGAGTGTCGGAAGGCCACCAAAGAGATGGACCGACGACATTGTCCAAATCGCTGAAGGAACCTGGATGCGGAAAGGTCAGAACAGATACGAGTGGAAACAGATGGAAGAGGCCTATATCCAGCAGTAGAGAGAAGAAGGCTGAAGAAGAATAATAAAGTTAGAAAAATAGTACATACCTAATCCAAATATGCGTTCCTACATATTTACTTATTTAGTAAGAAACATTGCAACTCTCGATTTCAATCGGGAAGTCGATTCGACATGAGTTGAATCGACTGATACAAGTAGAATTCGAATCGACTGATGAAGTAGAATCGACTTCTTCATGCCTATTAGAGAGGTCACATCGACTTAAATTCCCAACATATGAACAGGCAAACATACACTTCAATAATATGTTGAATGCAGCAAAGTGGTCTTGCTATACCTAATAGGTAGGCACTTACTCATATTAATACCTATATCTAAGCATCAGTATGCATCAATCTATAGCATGATATAGTCCCCACCTACAATACAATGCTGGGCAGTAATAGCTCCGCCTTTCCATCATAATAGTAATCTACTGAAATATACCTACATACAATAATAGCTCATGCAATATCAGATATAGATATGTATCGTAAATTATATGTAGGTACTAGGTAGATATATTTGCTACATATGTCATTGATTGGTATCTTTTGGTAGGTACCTACTATTGATGTGTAGGTGGAGAAAAACTCAAAAGAATATTTGCTCAATATGAATAAATCCCAAAAAAGATAGAAGCTCTTCAGAAATAACCTCAACGAAAAAAAGCCTAAACTTTCTAGTTGGATTCCAGTAAATGTTGACTATTTTATTTTATCCCAATATAGATCCGCTTATTTATTTTGTTTATTTTCTAATCTCTGCTAGTTTTTAACTTACTGAAAGAAATCGTATGTTAAAAGATACAATTCATTCTATTTACAAAATCCAATTAGATTTGAGCTTTTGTCCCTTGAGCATATTTCTTTAGGGCTTTCGTCTTTTTTGAGATTTATTCATATTGAGCAATATTATCTTTGGTTTTGTGCGGTCACGGATCCAAATAGTGGTCCGCATATATAATTTGAGAAATCATGAGTCTTTTTAACCAAATCCTGGATTTCAAAGAATCAAAATTAGCATTTTTAATACAAAGTCGACACTTAATTTTACCTTCCTACCAACCTAATGGTGAATAATATGTGAGTATGTGGGGTACCTATATATTAATGAAAATCAGCTGTTTGATACGATGACGGTAAAAACCAGGTGAAACAGGTTCTTTACCTAGTCAATACACTTATCCTTAGGTACCTAAGTATATCGTACGCGAGTATGTATACATATCTACTAGCTTCTGACCCGGCGTAGTGCGGGAGATTTTGAATTCTGTGTAACATGTATGCTGAATGCTGATGTCTTACTGTAGGTATTTTGATTGTTGTATGTTTTGTAGGTAAATTGAACATGTTTATAATAAAAAGCCTATAAAAAATTACTTAAGAAGAATAAACTACAAGATGAACAGATAGCTATACGGGATTATGCTCAACGGACAAAAGCTCAATAAATCTAATAAGATTTTGTCGAACAAATTACAAAATATGTGTTTTTTTTTTCTTTTTCAGCCCTGGTCTCTACCCTGCTCGATATAGGCCTCTTGAAAACCAATCAATTCTTTTCTGATGCTATTCAAATTTATCATCCACTGTCTACCCGTAACCGAGGTTATGGCGTCGTTTGCCCAACGAATTAATTTATATTTACTTATAATATCTATAGATTGTATGTAAAATAAGAAATAAACAGTCTGTTGGAATCCAGTTGGAATGCTTGGGCTTTTATCCACTGAGCATTTCGTATGTTGGGCTTTTGTCCCATTATAATAAAAGGTGAATGTCTGTTCGCTCAACTACTTGTTTTCTACAGGATTACAATGTTTGATACAAATTTCATTTTCAGAACAGAACAACATTTTTTATTAGGCACAACAAATCGATTTTATCGAAAAGTAAAGAACTTTGAAATGGAATTGAAATCTATAAATAAATACATAAATACATACATATTTAGTATAAACTGTTTACAACATTGTGTTGATAAGACGTCTGTAGGACCTCAATAAGGAACAAGCCGCAAATAACGGCCAATAGGCATGCGAGACGCGACGTCGCGGTCGGGTGACCAACATTCATTTGGGACATTTCTTTTAATTAATTATTAAAAGTTGTATTGTTTCTTTTTTTGTTATATAATGACTTCATTGTTTATTTTTATTTATTTTTTAACAGCCTTTGTTGTTTATTTTATTGTTTTAGGGATTGTCGTATAAAATATTGTCCACGATAATTTTTTTTAATCTTGCATTAAAACCTGCAAAACTGTCCACTTTAATGATTATAATGTATGAAAGATAACACTAAATTTTTCCTAAATTGTGCAAAATAACACCCCTTTTTGCAAAAAATAACACCACATTTCCCGAAAAATAATACCGATTTTTTCTAGTCCCTAATCATAACTTATGATAATTTATTGATCTGCAGATGCGTATGCAATTGTTATCTGTAAGTGAAGTGCAGAAAAAAATAATAGCAGAGATTATTATACTTTAGTACAAAAGGAAACGCCAGAATCGTGGCTATTGAAATTAAGTAAAATGTTGTACTTTCCAGACCACTGAAACCATTCTTGAAACAAATCACAAAAAAATAAATTAAAAATCGAATCTAATGGGTCACAGACAACTCAATTTAGATTCTTTGAAAAATACATAAGTTATTTATAAAGTCTGTCATTGCTTTCGGAACGAATATTCTGAGAGGAGTAAGAAGTGAAATCGTAGCACCTGCAAGATGCAAGAATACTGTAAAATAATACAAAACCAAAAAATAAAATAAAACAAATATTTGAATGTACAAAACATATTTTAATGTCTAAAAACAAAATAACCACATTAAATACGAATTTATAAGTTCTAAAATAAAAGGAAAAAAAAAAACTCATATGAGAGTTCGGCGAATTAAATAAAAAAAAAATCCCGCAATGGAATATGATACTAAATTGGTTACGCGTGTCATGCGCCGACATCTTGATTACCGCAACATTTCAACCAATTGGACGCGAGAGATTCTTATTGGACGAGCGAAACAACATGGCGGGCGTGTATTCATTTGTCAAACGTCAGAATCAATCAATGTCACTTTATTTCTTTTGAGAAGGGACGTGGCTGAAGCAAATTGCTATATATTAATGATCATTTTTATTTTATTGGTTATTTTATTTTTAATAAATATGCCTATGGGTTTCAATTTCAATTTATTTATTTATAGGCAGTCATACCAATAAGATATTGCTTTTGCAATAAGTCCACCTTTTAGCACACTACCATACTGTCTTGTTTTGTAACTCTGCATATTTTTCTTTGGCTAATAGTAAATATTTATCTTTTGAAAGGTCCTACAAGATGGGCCGTGTGGCCAACAGCACAAACCGGTTAATGGTTCTTCCACCTTTTATTGTTTTCGAGCGTCCGGTATGAATGATATAATATGAAAAACCGACTAGAGTAATAAGCAGATATGTAATTAATTGCGTAGATTTTCACAATGTTTGTACCTTTTCTGTATTTTTCGGTTAAGTGTGTTTGTGTTTTAGTACTTTTGCTGACTAGATTTCGAGCGAAAGTATATTTTTAAGAAGCAGGCTTATAATCTCGATGTTTTTGACCGTCGGTACTTGGTGGAAGTCCATTTTTAAGAAAAAATGATAAACCAAATATTTAGTTTAAAATCCACAAAAAATGACTTTATATTTCGCAACTAGGGTACACCCTCATAATCAGGCGATTGTGAATAAAAACCAGGCTTATATTTCTCCTGTCTGTCACTTGAAACAAATATGTGCGCAAAATTTCAAGGTGCTGTGACATTGGGAATTTAATTACATTTGAAGAGGAAAATGCAAACTTAGACAACAATAAATAAATAAATAAATTAAAAAAAGCGTGGTAAAATAACGTCTTGATTTTGATTATTACTTTTTAGCTGGAAGCTGGAAGAGATCGCCGAATACTCATGAGCTCGCCCTAGTCATCATTACTTTATATATTGTTTTGATGATTTACCTGTGCAATTTTCACATAAGGAGTAAATAAATAAATCGAATTTAAACTCAGAAATGATGTTTAAATTCGATGAAGTTATGATGAATGTTATGACATATGAAGTTAAATAAAAGTGTGATAAAAATGTCTTAATTTTGATTATACTAATTCATGGTCAACGCATCGAATCAAATTTGATTCATGAATAAAAACACGATACGATATGTAGATATACCTACTGTATAATAAACTTCTATAGTGGGTATCTGTACGCAGTAGGCCAGACTTATACCTAGACACATTTATATCGATCATAAGAACATATTGAAATACTAAAGTCTGCCGCTTTGGACTTGTTTCCTATGGAATTACCAAATTTAATATAAGATTCACTTTCAAGCTAAAACAAAAAAAACTTTTTTATCAAAAATTTGTCCTCTAACTTTCGAAAGCAATATGTCTAGAATCTAGATGATTTACAATAAATGATGCACCTTTTCACAAAATAAATACTAAATAAATAAATGGGTAGGTACTTATCCAAATTATCGACCAGATCCTCAAGGATGGACGCGTTCTGGGTTAGAGAAATCGGAGAGCTTGTATGACAAACTGTATGAATGTGGTTCCGTCGAGTCGAACCAATGCTATGAACAACTATAGTTGGCCTTTATTAGCCTTCTAGGTTGTTTAAAAAATGTCTTATTCGCCCTTTTAGTGAGCCTGATCCCATTCGCGGCCGGGCCTAGCAAATAAAAACTTTTTTTAAATAAATATAGATACTTAGGTACCTATTGGATTTGCGCATTTGCCCGTTGAGCATAATACCTTGTGGACTTTTGTCTTTGGTGTTTATTCATCTCGAGCAACAATTTTGCGGAGTTTTTTTTCGGTGGTCATCTAATAATGATAGATAGAATTGAGTACATTTGTATTCTGTTCTCTATGCTTCCCCTCCAAGTGATAATTATTGTAAGATACCTGTACCTATTTATAGGAATTATCGATCTACCATCACTGGATTGGTAAAATATGTTTTAATTTACTTAATCTAATAAAATTAATGATGATATTGTGAGAACAAAGATTTGAAAAAAGAACGTTCCTTTTTTGTTTCAATTTATGTACCTATCTATAAAACAATGGACATCCTACTCAAAGATTCTCAAAGTGTGTGACGAAATATGCACGCGTGCACAATATAAAACTTTGTGGCGAATTATTGTAGTGTAGACAGGTTTGAGCTCGATGATAGTTTGAAAAAGTGAGGTTATTAGGGAGATAAGTGATTGTAAGATGGGTGTAGTGTCAAGTGTGACTAGAATTAAAGTGAATGAGCTTATATGCATTGACATCGTTTGAGAATGAATGACAGGGTGACATGAAACGGGGGTTTTTGAAAACGTGGTAACCTAGGGTAACCTGGATTGATAATATCGACCAAATTCGCAAGGATGGATGTGTTTTGAGTAAAAGAAATCTGAGAAAGTGTATAACAAATTGTATGAATGTGACGGAAGCAAGAGGAGTGTACAGGGCAGTGTAGCGTTTGACCTCTCAGCCCAGCCAACAAGATAATTAAAAATTCTAGTCGTGTTCGATTTCTAGCATACAGACCTCGCCACCGCCACCCTGACATTTCTCTCTTTCTCTAGCTGTGAGATTAGGATTAATACGTAAAACGTTATAGGCGTGGTTGCCGTCACCGTCGCAAAGGAAATGTACTTATGGAATAACAGTCCCTTAACAACGAGTATGATGGACCACGTATTATATTCCGTTAGGAGATTTGACAGGAGTGGTGGTGCTGTTTGATTATTTGCATTATGCTATGTTGCCAACTGTTACAGCACGGCTATAGTACCGACTCTAGGAGGCGGTGGCCTCGCTTGTTTTTCTGCCGTGAAATCTACTAATATCTTTGGCTATAAGTATTTCGGTAGGACCAGTTAATATTTAATAAAAAATATTAAAAGTTTGAGAAACATTGTGTTAATAATAATATATTCTCAATAAATATTGAATATAATTCATTCCGTAACCTTCATCCCGTCAATACGCCCGGGGCATTTGCTAGAGTTATTGTGTTGTCTAAGATTAAATCGCTCAAAAATTCTCCTAATTTTTTTTATTCCAAATTCGAATCCTTCTTTTTATTTTCCTCCACGGCGCTCGCGTTAGATCGAACAATGATTAATCGATGCAATTAATTTCAAATAACCCTACCTACAATTATTATGATTAAAAGTAGGTATTGTGTTTTGTTTTTTGTTGGACTTTTAGCCATATTGATCAGGTAGATATTGGAGTTACCTAATATCAATGCAGTTTAGAAATTGATACTCAATATTTTATGTGAGGGCCTAATGTTAGATTTCACCAACTACTTAGATGAGAAATAGCGGAGATAGGAGACACTTATCATTATTTTTCATACAAAAGTTGTGCTAGGTGGCTCTTATCTCCGCTGTTCTCACCTAAAAAGTTGGTGAAATCCAGCATAAGTCAAATAATTTGAAAACAACAAAACATAGGTACTATAGTTGAGCACCCCTGGAAATTCATCACCAGAAGAGTTACAACGTTTTTACCATGATTTTATTAACTTCATCTGTCGTTGTTGTTCCATGCGTCTACATTTTCCTCTAAATATTTTAATATCTATCTTTACAATGTCCCTAAAGCTTGAAATTTTGCACAAACTTTAAAATTGTAGTACGCAATTACGTATGTACCTACTGTTTTTTTTTTTTTATCTTAAACACGTTTTAAATTGCAAATTTGTATTGATTTGTATTGTAATCTCCAATGCCACGCTCCGATTGGCTGATAGCCAGCTGATTTAATCGTCTCTTAGTTTATAAGAATGTTTTTCAAGTGCCCAACTTGATTAGTCAGAATTATTGAAGTTCTTATCTTGTAATTGAACTGCACTTCTAAAATTCCTTGTTCAGTGGATGGTTTTTTATTTGTCTTTCAAATTTAATTTCTTTACGATAAGCCGTTTGGGCTGTGTGTTGGTGATGATCCAGCATGTCATTAAGTCATGCACTTTGCTTTATATATATAGATAGAGATTGGAGACAAACGAATAATTTCGAATTGATTCGAATTTTGAAAAATTAGGGGGCGCGACTCAAAGTGTATGATACTATTAATATTATCTAAAAACAATAGCTTAGTCTAGCTTTCTGCGTGGGTAGAAAATTAATCACAAGTTGTAACAATAATTTTAATATCTGAATAGATTTGTAATTAATTATATCGATTTTTAATTGGTATGTGTCAGAAACTAAAGGATTGAAAACATAAGTGCAGCACTTAGAAAAATGTATTTAGAAATTTATGTAATATAAAAATGAAGTTGGATGTAATGGATGGATGCAGTGTGCCCAAGACAGGAAGCTGTGGAGGACCAAAGGGGAGGCCTATGTCCAACATGGACCTGAGGGGCTGCAGAAGAAGAAGAAGAAAAATGAAGTAAAAAAATCTGTCCTTGTCTGCTAAATGGCAGGTAAGCTGCTAGTCCTACGAAAGAACATTTTTTCGTAGAGAATTTAGTAAGGTATAAGGACTATTTTTGATATTGGTCACTCTCTCCTATCTCTTAGGCCGGATTTCCACCTGCAAGAAAACTTCTGCAAGAAGTGTCCGACAGTCTGTCAGACAGCCGGAAACTTCTTGCAGAAGTTTTCTTGCAGGTGGAAACCCGGCCTAACAGAATTCCTATAAAATGGGATAACCGAAACGGGGGCCTTTTAGGGAGGGGGGGGGGGGGGGTGGTAATTGATAAAAAAACATATAGGTCATATTTTTGGCGGCCGACTCTCAGGCTATAATCTGATATTTCATCCACAATGCTTGTATTTCATATAGAGCAGCATATCTGAGTCTAATCCTTTGATATCCATGATATCTGGATAGGTGAATGTTTCCCAGTATTTGGCTGATGAGTTTATATATCAATCATAAATAATAATATGTACCTAGACTCTTCTGGCTGATAATACCGAGAAGTGTGTTGGTAAGTCCTGCCTCCGAGTAAGAAAAAAAAAACATGTTATGATATTTAGAAGGTAAGGTAAGTAATATTTTTCTTGGAAATGTTTTGACTTTGTATCAAAAAGGCATATAATATACCTAATTAGATAGATAGGTAACATATTATAACTAAGACACTCATATTTTTCTGTTAACCAATTAGATTATTCATCAATTTGATTGGTTATTTTAATGTTTAATCTACCTAATATAAATACATAATATTCACAATACATACATTATTTTTTAACCGATTTCTCTTCTAGGAACTTAGGTACGGAAATGACTAAACTTAGGCATTGGAATTGAACCACGCCAAATTAAACAAAGTTCCCTTAAAAACCACATTATTTAAACTTACATATTACCTATTACCAGAGTTTTAAAATGGAGACCGTGGGACAAAAAGAGACGAGTAGGTCGGTCACAGAAAAGATGGGCCGACGATATTATCCCAGTCGTGGGTGGAAGATGGGCTCGCAAAACTCAAGATAGAGGAAAATGGAAGAGGCCTATACCCAGCAGTGGAGAGATGGCTGTAGAAAGATGAAGAAGAAGAAGATTACCTATTAGTTTTATGTATGAATGATGAAAGGATAATGAAAATAGGTACAGGTGTTCATGGGTGAAAGAAGAGGTATAAGGAAACGCGACCGGCCAAGAAGAAATTCGGCTGCTCCATGTCGTCTACGCTTTTTCAGTCAAATGTGCAAAAGTGCTCTAAGGATTCGATCCCCATCGAGTTACCTACCTTTTGGATAAAATAATAGGTATAATAATTATTTGTAAAATAAAAAACAGTGTTTTTTACTAGTGGAAGTAAAAAACACTGTTTTTAATTTTACAAATAATTTTACAATGTGTTTCCATAAGGTTAACCTTCAAACAATCAATAAATAGGTATAATAATGCCTAATCTGACTAATGCAATAAAATATGAAAGCCCCGGATTTCTTGATGATACGAGTACTTCGCTACTGGTAGCCAGTAGACACTATTTCTTGCCAAATAGACAGTTAAAATTTTAATTTTATATACCTACCAATATAAAGTAGGTTGCAAATGTTGCATCCACTCCTCAGCAGATGGCGTTAGCATCTAAAACATTGGGTCAATGTGAAATAACTTGCAGCAGTAGCATATATACAACTTTCAAAAATTACACAATTGACAGCAGGATGTGGTGGAATGGGTGAACGTTGCCCTGGGCATAAAGTGATCATTTAAGCCAGCCAAAGCCGACTCGTAAGCGTCGGAACATCCATCCTGCTTCCTCCCCAAGGGAGTTCACATAACGCTACATTATGCGAATGAAGATGCCTCGTTGAGGAAAAAACTGTAATTTTATTCAATTTCACAATTCAATTTTGACGTGACATTCTCAAAACATGCCCCAACCAGTTGACAAAATATTTCCTCTCTGCCTAATCAGGAGATAACTGGTATCTGGTGTGTGCACTGGCGCACAGTGTTATGACAAATTGTTTGCCATGTTTTTTCACCTATACCTACATTACAGTTAGCTGTTTTATCTGCACAAGTGTTCTCAATCATGTTCACGTTTTTATACTGTGATCAGTTACGTGACCGGACAAAAACTCATAAGAATATTGCTCAACATGAATAAGTCCCAAAAAAAGAAATATGCTCATGGGACAAAAGCTCAAATCTAATTGGATTTAGAAAATAAAATCAACTGTATCTATTAGCAATTAGCATACGATTTCTTTCAGTGTGTTAAAAACTTTCATTGATTAGAAAACAAACAAAATAGTTAACATTTTATAAATAATTAGTACATATGGTTGGCGCAGTTGGTTGAGGCGCCAGTCTCTCAAGCGGGAGGTCTCAGGTTCAAACCCCGGCGCTGGCAATGTATTCCACACTTTGCGATACAGGCTTTGAGCCTAGTATCGCAAAGTGTGCAGGAAAGTATTTGGGTTTGTGTATGCAAGCCCAGATACTCAAAAAAATCACCTACTGGAATCCAACTAGAATGTTTGAACTTTTATCCGTTGAGGATATTTCTGAAGGGCTTTTGTCTTTTTTGGGATTTATTAATGTTGAGCAATATTCTTATGTGTTTTTCTCCGGGAACCGATCAGTTAATATTACCTTCAACTTTTCTGCTCATCTGTTTACTGACTGTGTGCGCTCAGCCTGTACTTTCATATACCTAATACATAATACTTATATAAACATATTATACGTATTACGTTCTTAGGTAATTGTGAGTATACGTACATAAAACAGAAAGATTGTCTGACGAATTCGTATGTAAGTAATTATACAAAATTTTAACTCATTGGGAAATAAGTAACTAGCAGAGGTGGGCACCGTTAATCAAAAAGTTAACTTCGTTAATCGATAATCCGTTAACTAAAAAGTTAACTTCGTTAATCGTTAAAGCGCTACATTTTGGAAAATGTAACGGAAGTTAACGTTAATCCGTTAAAGCGTTAATGTAAAAAATCGCGGTTAAATGGCATGAAATAGAACTACATAAGTACAACTACTATCACACTTACACTATCGCCATGTATTCCAACAAAGTGAAATTTCTTTTCCAACTCCCAACCCACATACCATACCATACCATACCACACATAACCCCATACAACCCTTGGATTATCTAATGCCAACGCTGCCAGTGAATGATGTCTATGCAAACAATCAAATATTAACGGACTTAATTAACGGAAGTAAAATGTAACGGAAGTTAAATAATCCGTTAACCATTTTTGGAGGTGAGAAAAGCGTTAAATCGTTTACCAAAATGTTAACTTCGTTAATTAACGATTAACGGATTAACGCTTTTCTGCCCAGCTATGGTAACTAGGTAGCAGGGCTAAGACCAGGAATTAATTTCGGGAAGGTTCGAGCTCTGGACCAGAGACACCAGAGACCACCAGAGACAGAGAGAACCAGAGACAATAAGTAACAATGAAGACGTCGCCAGCTTCGATTTTTTTTTCAAAAATTGGTGAATTGATGAAGCTGGTTGATTTCAATAGTAAGGCATCTGGATATATTTCTGGGTTACAATATGATAAACGACTAACGCCACAGGCGAAAATTTTGTCATAAAACATAAGAAGGTAAAAACAAAATCGTTCAAAAGACCAGCAATTTTTTTGTAAACAAACCCCTACTTCAATAAGATAAGCTACGCATGCAAAGAAATAAATAAAGAAATAACAGTGATTTAATAAAGTACGGTTTTTTGACGTTTTTTAACCCTACAACGTCGGGCGTCCTATCTTTGGTCTGTAAGGTTTTGAAATATTAATTTAGACAGCTGTTTTAGAATAAATAACAATAATGCAGACGTACATATATACAAATAAACTCACACTACTGAATCAATAACAATATGTAGGTAGATATTTTTTTGTACACTAGTGAAATGAAAAATACTATATTTCAAGGCATGTCAGTCGAAAAATGTTCAGCAAATATGTTCACTACAATTTTTATTTAAAAGCATAAGGAGCAAAAGTTCACAAACCCAAATACTTTCATCAATTTTCAGAGTAAATTAAAAGCTTGTATCGTGAAGTGCAGTCTTGTTAAGAAAGATACGGTATTCAATGAGGGTGCTACATGTGACTTTTTGGTAACCATAGTGGCAACACTCGATATAAATGTCACTGTTGTCGGCAAACTAAATCGTAATTCCAAATTATTTCGAGACCATCTCTTTCTTGACAGACTGTAAGTCTCAAACCCGGCACCTCCTGATTAGAAGTTCGCGCTCCAACCAAATGCGTTAAGCGTGTACTTGTTGGGCACTTAACCCTTTCACTGCCACAATGGGGCAAATTTTGCAAATAATTAAGTGCGTACTAACTAAAATAAGACGACATTTTTTTCATATAATTTAAAACACATTTATTTTAGTTTGAAAAGTTATAGAATATGACTTATTATGTGAGTACCGTAATAAGTACGTACCTTCTTACAAATTCACGTTTTAATAAATGAATGTATTATTAAAATAAGTGGTAATCAAATACCTATTGTTTTATCATTATTATGTTCATTTATTGTAACCGCATGTAAGTAGATAACATGATAACAATCAGCTGATGCATAAATTAATTAATTATTATGTAGACGGTACCTAGCCAACAAGCAACCATAGAAAAAGTACCCAACTACTTTAGTGTAATTTTCTTTTAATTGCAGCGTCTCACGCACTCAACTTGTACATATAATACTACATGTAGTATTGTTTCTTATATTAAGAATCGAGTACCACAAACAATATCTTGTAAACTTTTTATACGTGACTTTTGTATTTAAATAAACAGAGATTCATAATAATAGGTAATTGTAGACTTTTAAAGTAGGTGTTACAGCGCTAGACGTATTATAATTTATTATAATATCTATAGTACTGCATAGAGTACGAAACGTACGTAAGTATGCTCATATACACACTGTGAAAAGTGTTTGTTCTAAAATTAGTACGACAGTGAGTCAAGGGTTAATAACTATTTTTTTTTTCAACATTTAAACTTTTATACACGATTCATTAAGTAGACCTAAAAATTGATTATTCTAGTCTATTCTATACCCTCATACCGCTTCACTTGCGGGGTAGGCAGTGAGAACAGAACGTCAGATTTTTTATATCCGTACACACACTTCTTGCTACCGTACAATTTGTCACACACGCTCTATACGATTTATTTCACTAAACTTTTTTCATCTTTTTTCAAACTTTTTTGCATCGGGGATCGAACCCGCGCCCACTGGATAACAGTCGAGCGCGTTACCAACCAGGTTACCGACCACCTCAAACTTTCTTTGTTATCCTTTCATCATTCATTCTATCTACATGTTCTAACCATCTAAAAATAACGATTCTATATTCTTTTGAGTGAACGGTAACGCTGGCCTCACACATCCCGAATTTTTCTCTAAATTCAAAATAGTGGTAAAAATGCGACCTTGACATACTTTCTTTATTTAATTTCGGTAGATTTTTTTAAGAAATAATCAAATCAGAGCCAAATTCCGAATGTTTGAGGCAAGCCTTCTTACTAAGTCAATGTTTTCTTCGTCACTTTGTGAAGTTAGGGTAAATGTTGCTAGTTAATGTTAATAAATTAAGTAGGTAATAAATAAATATATATTCTGATTAATGATTATGTACAATTAATTAATACAGTACTTATGTACCTGTCTGATTAATTTGTAATCGATTCCCATAGCGAGAAACTAGTCTTGAATACATAACTAGTTAGCCACCATCTTCATAATATTTTAACTAGTTTGTATATAATATGATCAATTACTTCACAAAATGCACGCGAAGAACCCAACGTGCAGCCCTATGGACGAAAATCTTTGCACAGAAGCCATTGGGTTAGCTGAAAGAGATCGCAGCATTGCGATAAGCTTGCCCTAGTGAACAAAATGTTATGATTTATATTTGTAATGTTAACATATCTCTGTATTTTGTTCACCAAAAGTGTAAATAAATAAATATGGACGACTTGGTTTTACTCCATTTCACGGGAAATATCAAGGAACAAAACTTATAGCCTTTTGGAAAAAGTATGCAAGTGTTTTTTTTAAAAATGTCTTGCGGATCAGCATTGGCGAATTGCATCATGAACCTATAGGTATACGAGTACCTACGTGGAAAAAATATATTTTTGTCCTTACCAATAGCGAATCAATAAACCCGCCATTTGGTATAATGTTTTTCTACATCCAATAAATATTTTTTTATTTTAATCATACGAATGTTCTATTCTTCTTTTAATCACTTCACAATTCTACTCGGCTACGAGTGATCTAGCATAAAAAAAGGTTTATATAGAAATACAGATTAAAAAATGTATATTATTTTAAAATATTGACACCAGCTAGTCGCCGGGTAATCTTTGCTAGTGCAATAAATAAAGGAGAAATTACAACAATGTTTACTTAGCCATTGTTTTTTTCTTACTTACAGTACGTAAGCAAAATTACAATAAAAAAGGTGAAGCTAATAAATAATATCGAATCTGTCAAGTGTAACAGCAAACTACCTATGGGTAGTTTGTAGGGTTTGTGACTGAAGCGAAACATGTGCAATAATAAAATATTGTGATTCTAGTCGCTCGACCATCGACATAAAATCTTCGTCTGAGAAAAACATGTTCTAACAAATTTTGTAATTTTGTATGAAAATGTTTCTAGCCGACATAATCTATGATTACAATTATCAAAAACACCCTAAACTGGGGTAGTTTTGTACATAACAAGCCTAATAAAGTTCCATCTATGGATAAAAATACGTGTTTCTGAAACGTTGGTATAATTTTGTCAAATTTTTTGGGCTCGTTAGTTACCTTATACCTATTATCGAGTAACTTTAGAAACACCGAGTTGATGTTTTGAAGGCTGTAAAACGTCCAGTTTTATAAAATAAAAAAATTCGCCTGCGGCGCCTTTAGTAGTATGGAATCAAACAGAATTTCACATTTATCACATTATTATCAAAATTTCATTGTGTCGTTAAAAAGAATTGCCTGTGGCCCTAAAATAACTAGTTATTGTAAGATGGAGAACTTGGGAAAATAAGAGTGGCGTCGGAACACCCCAAAAGAAATAGTCAGACGACATAGCGGCTGTGGGGGGTGAAAATGCCTTGCAAATGGAAGGGTATGGAAGAGGCCTATATCCAGCAGTGGAGGACAAAGGGCTGAATAAGAAGAAGAAGATTGTAGATATAAAAATCTCATGAGGTAGTTGTATACAGGGGGCCCCCAGCTCTACCACATGGCAACTTGAGTTTTTAGAGCCACTGTTTCAAAGAAACCGTTTTTGCCAATATTTTTCCTCACTTCTATGAAATGCCTTTATTTTATTTCGCCACAATCATCACTGTAATTCTCCATCATTATACAATTCAGTCTACCTTCAGATCAAATCAATAAGGATGATTGCTATGCAATTTCTGTTCATGCGGTCAGCCCATCTTCAGACGTCATATTTTATAATTTAAGTACCTGTATCTATAGCAGAACAGACCCGTAGCAAGGGTTATACGAGTTAAGCGCTCGCTTAGTGCGACAGAGTACTGACATAAGGATGTTTATTCAGTCCGATTACTGTTGATAATCATGAAAAAAGAATCAGTATAATAGTCGTTTTAGAATGAAGGAATTCATAATCGCTTAAGATTTTCTATTTAGTTATTTTTTTTATATACCCACGAAATACAGCACAATATTATACTTCGATGGTCTATTTTTTGTCCTTAAATTTTGTAGGTAAATTATTTTTACTACTATGTAGTTATCTCAACAGATATACAGCAAATGATAGATTTTCTATCAGACTAGTAGTCGGCTGTAGAAAATTTGGAGTATAAAAAAGTGACATTAATAAAAAAGATCATTATCTACCTCCAGAATCAGAGTAAAAACAGCCTTTTTAACGTTTTTCTATTAAAAAAAGAAATTGTTGGCCGTCAATAAACAGTCTTTTAATGTGCTTCTTGTGCGTAAACAGTTCTAAATAAAAACGGAACATTTTATTTATACATCACCTGTAACGCACAGAACCGACAAAAGAGATGTGGCAAAATAACTCCTTACCCCAGCTCTGGTCATCTTGAACCAGAACTGCATACAATGTATCGCTTCATTCGGGTGTTACCTCCGTGATACTTGCAGGTAAGATAATAATAATTCAATAATGATACCTGTTACTAGAGGAAGAACAGAATCAAAAGTAGCAGGTATAAAAATAACTGGCATTTATTGAAACATCATTATAACGATATCATACATTGTAGTAACATAAGTGTCTCATTACACAGTCAGACAAGTTTGCAAGCAAATTGCATGATGATAAATTGGTTTCCTCTCATATAAAGCGTGACGAATTGTCATATTGGATTAAATTTATTACTATCATTTCTTCATTTATAAGTTCGCAGTAGGTAGTATCAATTCTAATTTATGTATTTTACAATGAAATTAAAAAGGAAAGAAGGTCTTATTTTAGTTAGTAGTTATTACGCACTTAAGGGAGCATATGCACTGAGCAAAAATTGTTCTGTTTTTGCTTCAATTTTTTTTAAATTTTGTATGTGAATGTTTGCGCGAAATAAGAATAATGTAAGCGACAAAGTGAATTATACCTTTTTAAAAGAAACCTGGAAAGAAATTTAAAAATCTCAAACAGACGATTTGTTAAGAATATAATTACCAGTATTTTGGCTAAATTATACTTTTATATCTGAAAAACTGAACGGAAAATCTTCAGATCCCGTAAATTTTAGGGGTACTTTAGGAATATTTTATTATTCAAGGAATTTCCAAATCCTGTAATTCTAAAACAGCCAATCTGTAGTCCATACTTTCATCTATCACTGTCTTCACAAGCTTTCTAGAAAATATGGAAGACGGTATTTAAAAAAAATAAAATCGAACGATATTTTTTTGTGGATAAGTTTGCAAGCATTTCGCATCGTGTGCGACCCCAATTATACTGTGGTAGTATGGTTCAATCAGTGTTGCCAATTTTTTGTGATTAAGTGTAGGTACCTACTCCTCTAGGGCTCATACTTTTCTTAGGTTACCGAAGTGGCAATCATCATTTGTTATGATTGGCGGATGGGATTCAAATTTGGAATTGATTCTACACTTTGTAATTTCGTAATTCGAATGCAACATTGTTTGTACGAAATTGATGCCAGAATTGAAATAATTGATTGAGGATTTCAAATTTCGATACAAAGTTGCGTTCCAGTGGCGAAGGGTGGATATCTGCAGCAGGGAAGTCAAAGCTAATATTTTTTATTGGAGTTGAGAAATTTGACCGAAGGTTCTTGTGGAAGTCCATTGTAATATTATTACCTTCAATAATAAAAGGCTCCTAATTATATTTAATTTCACACACTTATTTAATTTCATCTGCCGTTGTGATTGTTGTCTGCCTGTACATTTTTTTCTTCAAATTTTAATAACTTCCCAATGTCCCAGCACCTTGAAATGTTGCACACATATTTGCTTTAGGTGACAGTTTAATATTGTACTACTTTTTTATCATAACACACGTTTCAATTGGTAAATTTTGATAATTTTAATTTTACATGGAGAAATATAAGCGTGCTTCTTAAAAAGTTTTTACGATTTAGATGTCGTGTAAGTTAAGTCAAAAATATTTAAAACATTTTTTTTTATCTTTATAGTCCATCTATTTGGCAGAACACGGTCGTGAATAAAAAAAAAATCTAGATTAGATGCCTACCTTTATAACTCCATTACTTCTAATAGTTCTAATGATAATATAGATGCAATGTTTATCTGCTTATTTGTATTTGATGCGATTTATCTATCTGTAATAATCTATGATTTCTCGACCATAGATACTCGAGCAATTATGAGAAAAATCAGAGTGTAAAACGAAAGAGAAATCAAATTCTTATAGACTAGTTTTTTACCCGGTGCAGCTTGATAAGAGAATGAATGACGATAGAAGGACTAAATTTTTTTTTTTATTTATTTATTCATATTATAACACCTACAGCTCCGTTTTCTTTCAGAAGTCTCACCAAAGCAAGCCCGAGAAAACTTGGTTTAGTGTTGCTTGATACACGGTTACATTTTTTCGTTATTATGAAAGTAGGTACCTATTTTAATTTCACAAGTATTGTTTAAAAAAAACAAATTTTGGATTGTTAGGATTATCGGAGTAGGTATTTTTTTCTTTTTCCAACTTGCAAAACTATCTTGCCTTTAAAGTGATTTCTCTATCGCCGCTCTGTAATATTTCCGGCATCGTAGGTTACTTGTAAAAGATACAATGTGAGAATATTGCGGACCTTTGACAGCTCTCATGACAAGATTCGACAATCAGGGTTACCAACAATACAATCTTGCAACCACATTTGCTGAAACTGGTTAACTGGGAAAAATCGCAGCATTGCGATGAGTTCGCCCTAGTGAACAAATTCATATGATTGTGTGCTTATATTGTAACATTCTGTATTGTTCACATGAAGTGTTCACTTGAAATAGGGTCAACTCCATAACTAGTTACGGGTGTAGTTACTAACGAAGATAAGATTTTTTCAATTATTTCATAGAAAAATAAATTTAAAATGAACTTATTTTGTTTCAAAAAATTATAGAATTGGAACTAAATGGGTCATTTTTAAATATTGTTCGAAATTCAACATTAATTCAAAATTAATTAACCAATCACATCTCCGTTGTTGTTCCCGCCATTTCGCGTCAAGGGGCCGACGACAATTCGTTACGGTTTGAAAATAATTTCATTCCACACTTACCAATCTACCTACCCATAATACATTCTATCCATCTACTATACAGGGTGTTATGGATATAATTTAAAAGAGCATTAATCAGAGTAGCTTTTTTCCAGATTACCGAATCATATGGAATTTTTTTTCTCAACTAAAATCCCCTCCAAAGTCGTAACTCGTTTTTGAAATATCTGTTTCTCGAAACTTTAATCCATTATTTTTTAACATTACTGTTTCTTCAGATTGAAACTAACGATATAAATAGACTAAATACATACTCAAGTAACAAAAAATAATAATAGAACTAACTAAGTAAGTAAGTCCTTACGATGATTTTGAGAAAAAATTGAGTAAATCGAAGTTTTCTATGAAAAGTGAAAATCTCGAATATCTCGAGAAGCGTGAGACTTTGATGGCAATAGCCTGGAAAAACTAATGGTCGTGGGAGGAGTAGAAGGCAGAAGAGGTAGAGGAAGATCTCCAGTAGATGGACTGACCAAATCAAGGCTGCCACAGGTACATCAGTGGTTGGAGCCTTGCGTAAGGCAGTGTGTCGGGAGAGGTGGAGGACAACAATCCAGAACGTAATACGGACAACGAGAGAGGATGGTCACGACCCTCAGCAGTGAGGACATCGACGCAGAAGAAGAAGTGAGACTTTGGACAAGGCTTAATAGTCCAAGAGCCCGCTGCTTAATTTATGACGTATCTGTTTTTTGATCGAAATGTGGTATAAATGATAGCTTACCAATAGGGTATTACATCGCACTAGGGTTGCCTATCAAAATCCTGCCGCAACCCCCCCTGCCCCCCCCGAAAAGGTCCCTCTTCGCGGTTTTTCGCATTTTATAGGAATATGGTAAGAGATAGAAGAAAGTAGTCAATGACAAAAATAATCCTTGCTAAATTCTCTACAAAAAATGTTAAGTAAATTTTTTCATAGGACTAGTAGTTTACCCGCAATGGCCGGTCCAAAACGGAAATTCATTTAAAATACAAAAAAAATGTATTTAAACTTAATTGGTTGAAAATTGATAAGAGCTACAGGAAAATAATCAGAGAACGAATTAATTACCATAGTCTTAGCTACAAAACGAGCTATAACTTATGTTCATACATCTAATAATTTCGGAGTTATCACAATTAAACTCAGTGACGAAAATTCTTAAAATTTAGTTATTCATAAAATAATCAGTGATATAGCGCCGCAGGCCAAAATTTTTTTTCCATAAAATGTTAGTAATAATGGGTGGAAAAATTTGAAAGAAAAAAATCAAACTTTTTTTTTTTATTTTTTCAAAAAATATCCTGTTTTTTGACCGGCCATTACGGGTAAACTACTAGTCCTATGAAAAAATTGACTTCATGTTTTTTGTAGAGAATTTAGCAAGGATTATTTTTGTCATTGACTATTTTCTCCTATCTCTTACCATATTCCTATAAAATGCGAAAAACCGCGAAGAGGGACCTTTTCGGGGGGGGGCAGGGGGGGTTGCGGCAAGATTTTGATAGGCAACCCTAGTGCGATGTAATACCCTATTGGTAAGCTATCGTTTATACCACATTTCGATCAAAAAACAGATACGTCATAAATTAAGCAGCGGGCTCTCGGACTATAAAAAATCCCAGATGACCTCAACTATAGCTGTCACCCCTGAAGATATTTGTATTCATCTACCAAACACCCTGTATAGGTATCAGCCATGTTTGTAAAAGTGATTAATAATGCTCGTCTCCGCCATCCTGACAAGATATTGTACAGTGTATACCTACCTTTATAATATCTATTTAGGTAGGCAGTGACATGTGTAAACCCTCCTTTGCACAGTTAACATTGTTGATGTCTTAATGATATGAGTCCTAAAATCTACCCAATCTACCCTTGTGGATAACCATTTTTTTTCTGAGTTTTTAAAATTCGAAAACAATTTTCACACACGAGGTTCGAATCTTAGTGAAACCTAGGTAGGTACCAGTGAGGAAAAGCGGATTTCTGTAGAAGTGAAGTCGGGGCTAACATTTTTTATTGCAATTTGTCAGATAAGACCTATTATAATATGTTTTGTTTTGCTGTATTTTTCTTTTTCATACACCGACAATACCTACATGTATGTATCAATGGCGTATATAGGTTTTCATTACGGGAAGTGCTGAAAAAACTCCTGGGGAAGGCAATTAAAATTTTAAAATAGACGTAGTAAAAAAAATAATTATAGCGTCGCAGGCGAATTTGTTTTGAAAAGTGGGTGAAGTGATGAACCTGGGATCTTTCTATAGCAGATGGCACATCATTGTTTGACATTTGTGTATTTCCAATGTAATATCGCAAGTGGCAGTTTGGCAGACATCGCTCACGGCAGAAAGCCCGCTATCTGGAAATTTTTTTTTCAAAAAAATATTTTTTTCAAAAAAAAATATTTACTATATTTAATCATTCTAAATGAAAAGGTAACTCGAAGCAAATATACTATGAGCAAATTTTCTAGATGGTGGGACATTTGGAAGTTATTAAAACTTTAATAGGAAAATATAAATGCAGACAACAACAACGACAGATGAAGTTAATGCAAGCGTAGAAACAAAAATCCAAAATAAAAGATGTGCATGAAACAAAACAGAACAAAAAAAATGTGAAGAGGAAGTAAGAAAGAAATTCAATGCGATTTGACAGATTAAGATTAAAACCGAGATGACCTTGAATTCATACCACCATTTTGGCAAAAAAAAATAAACAAACTAAAATCTACAAAAATTTGAAATAAACATGATTTCAACATTCTTTTCAATCTCCACTATACATTCCTATTTCCTAAAATAATGTGGGAGAGAAAAAATATTGTCGCGTAGATAAGAAAGACCTGCATTCATTCGGGTTCCCGGAGAAAAACCCATAAGAATATTGCTTAACATGAATAATTCCCAAAAAGACTAAAGCCCTTTAGAAATGGCCTCAACGGATAAAAGTCCAAACTTTCTGGTTGGATTCCAGTAGATGACTTATTTATAACATGTTGGCGTATTTTATTGCCTATCCCATTATAGATCCACTTATTTATTTGTTTATCTTCTAATCTATAGTAGTTTCTAACACACTGAATTACACCGTGTGTTAATAGATACGATTAATCATATTTTCAAAATCCAATTAGATTTGAGCTTTTGTCCCTTAAGCATATTTCTAAAGGGCTTTTGTTTTTTTTTTGGGATTTATTCATGTTGAGCAATATTCTTATGGGATTTTGTCCGGTCACGCATTCATTCGATATTCGTTTGACAGATAAAGGACAGTCGTGTGTTGTCTTGTCATTTCTCGGAATTCAAAATGGACGAACGATTGCGTAAATATGTTCTACATTCAAAAAAATGTTCCAATCATTCTACCTGAAGTTTGTCATACACCGGTGATTTTCAAACTTTTCTCATTCGGGTATCCCTTGATTAAAATTCTTTTTTTTTTATGAATAGCTTAATTCTATTTTTTGATGTCGTTGTATCTTTTTAATATGCTTTTATTAATTTTCAACTGTTGTTGTTGTCTGTGTCTAACTGTCTACATTACATCTCCATATTTTAATAACTTCCCAATGTCCCAGTACCTACCTTGTAGTTATATGTAGGTATTTTTATTTTGCTTTAGGATACGGGTTTTTAAGATGAAATTCGATTATAATAGTTTCGAAAAAATGGAAGTCCTCTCTGTACAGAAATTGTTGACGGTTATTAAAGGTTGAAAGGCAGATATAGTAATTAGACATTTGTCTTTAAAATAAAGTTCAAAATACTACAAATAAAATCCATATTAAGAAGGAATCCATGGCATCCCAAATGGTTCCTTATGCACCACAGTTAAAAGAACTATGCCATAGCGATCATTAAGATTTACAGGAATAAAAAATTTAAAATTGGAACACAATATAATAAGCGTAACTAGATGACACAATAAAATGCCACGTGTATTGTGTCCTTTAGGTAGCTACCTATATTTTTATACAAATTTTCTTTACTATTATTCTGAAAGGTGCGGGGTACCTACCTCTCTCACCTTAACTAGCTGTTGATGCATTGTATGTTGCGTCTTTTTGCACAACTTTCAAATTTTTGAAAGCAGCGAATGACAATAGAACGCCGTTCACTTGTTCGAATGTCACTAGGTGAAGAATTTATTGCTATTATTCTAATTTCAAAAATATTTTTTCATAGTTCGAATTTTAAATCTTGCCCTTCATGCGGAAATGTTCTATTGACAGTTCTTATCAATGTATCTACACTGTTTTAAGTTTGGTTCAGTTGGTAGCAGAGCGGTCTGATTTTTAAGAGATTCCATGTTTTAATTTTTTCGTTTGTAGTTTCTTTTGGGGTGAATTAAGAAAAGTGGATGCTGAGAAAAAAATTAAAGGGCGGACTTATTGCAGAGAAAAGAATATCTTCAAACAAATTTGTCCCTATACTTCACCTCACGACAAAAACTTTCTTTGTGTAGGCAATAGGCATATTCGAGGTTTAAGGTTTGGGCATAAGTGACGGACATTCTGGACATGCACACTCTGTCACACTTTAGACAAGTCTGCGGGTGGTTCTGTTTTGCGGGCCAGTGTAATTGTTTGTGATCTCCGCCAGTTTTTACGATCTCCCACCAAGTATAATTATGTCTTAATAAACCTACTATTTTATCATCCTAAATTAAAAGGTGGGTATCGTATTCTTAGGATCCTTCGCCACTGTTGGGCATACACCTATATCATATTCAGATGAGACTTTCTTAGAAAAAGAATTTCTTAGAAAAATAGTACGTAGGAAATCGGTACCTATGCGTACATATTATTAAATAAGTACCTATGTGAATTTCATTCGTAAAAACCGACAAAAAAAAATTGGCGGAATGCCTAATTAAAAGAAAAACTTGACTAATTTTAGAATGAGTTTGTACTTTTGTAGGTACCTACATATTTATATATTTATTCTTTACCTAGCTAAACATTCTACAACCGTAGGAGAAAAGGAGGTATAATTGGCATATTTCTGAAATATATTTAAATGCTAAATAAACCAAAGTGTTGAAACTGAGATAATCGCGAAAAACGTCTTGAATCGCCCATATAACTCCATACATTTGTATGACATAGATGGCTTGAAAAATATGGGTTGCGTATGGAAACTCAGACTTTGTATGATTGAAATAGGTGGATCTAAGGTTGAAATACTCATTTCGATGAAAAACTCAAAATGCCTAAAGGTGGCGTATACGCGGTTTTTGCTTAGGACGGTACTATAAGGAGGAGCTTATTGTGATTTCTCCCACAAAATATTTCGTAATTTTTACGACGATAAGTACCTATAATATATGAATGTGAACAAGTTGAGATGGTTGGGACATGTAGAGAGGATTAATGATGAAATGATAAAAAAGAAACTACTTATACCTACCTAAAGAAAAGGTGTATGGAAGCGCGAAGCTGTCTAAGAACCACTAGCTTGGCTTGACCGTGTCGACCAGTTGCATGAGGACGTAGATATTTTGAGTAAAAGGAATCGTAAAGTGTGTAAGTATGATGAATTTCATGAATGTTATATAAGAAAGAAGTGTGTGTAGGGATATGATAAAGTCAGGAGATCTGTTTTCTCTGCCTACCCCGCAAGATACACAGCGTGAGGGTATAGAATATATTAGAACGACTATATGATTTTATCTTTCTAACACATTTTTTCTTGCAATATCTACCACATATGAGCAATATATTCCTAATAGGTATTTGAAAACATAGATAATTTATGTAAGTGCACGCTTAATCTTTGAATGAAATAAAACCGGTTTATTTTAAACAAATTGTTAACGAATTATCATAACATAAGTTAAATATTTCATATAATGTATGTTGTCTGGCATTTCTAGCATAGCTAATTATTGTAATGGGTTAATTATTAATTTTTATACCAATAAATAATTTATATACTTTTTTCTTTACATTTTGAGAAACACTGTCACATCTACACTTTTGGTGAACAAAATACAGAGGTATGTTAACATTAAGAGTATATACCTACTTTTTTTATTGTAAAAAAAACTAGTATAAATCATAACATTTGTTCACTAGGGCGAGCTTATCGCAGTGCTGCGATCCCTGCCAGCTAACCCCGATAATTGTTAGTGGGTTAGTTTGATAAAAACCAGTCTATATTTGAGTTTTTTTGAGGTTCGTTATTTTTCACTAAAACTATGCAAGACATTCAAAATAAAGCTAATACTATATTGATGTATTTAGCATACTTTTGGAAATACATATTAATTCCAAAAATGTTGTTTTTTTTTTCTATAAAATCGATAAAATGTAGATACGTTTGTGTGATTCTGAATCAGCTTTTTAGTGACTCATTGAAAAAATTCAAACTGCGTTGTAAATTCCCCAATAAGAAATTATTTTAGCAAAAATTTCTAGCTGAAGCAATGAGATTTCGTTCTGTGTTCTGTGCTATTTTAATGTTTGAGACACATGTTCTGTGTTTTTCTAATGTTTGCGCAGAAATATAGGTATTTGTGTTTTTTCTGCTTGGAACGAGCTTCCTCTAAATATAAGAAAAGCAAGAACAATTGTTGAATTCAACGGCCAACTAAAAACTTTTTCGTTTATAAAATCGTATAGTACTTAGAGGTGTAAGCAAATAGGTACTTAATTATTTATATAAGTACAATAATTGCGCATTTGAGGTGGACTTGGTTCACAAAACTGCGCAATTTAAGTCGAAAAGACATAAAAATAATAAAAAATAAAAAAGAGAAAATACTTACATCAAACACATATTAAATAATTATCCCATTTCACAGAAAAACGTTCACTTTTTAATTTAAACTTGAAAAAAGAACACATTCTTATAATGACACGACATAATATTAATTAATTCTAGAATTATTTCAAATGCAACGTTTTGATTGGTCGTTGGAATAATTTCACAGCGAATCACAACAAGAACTGTCACACATCATTCTAATATTCAAATCATAATTGCAATTGATTTTAATTTTATTAGTTTTGATTGGTTTAGAATTGGATCTTAATCTATCATTGTTCCACGGAGTTTTATTTAAATTTAGTATTCTATCCATTTTATTTTCAATATTCCCGGTATTTATTGAAAATATTTTTTTATCGCAATTTATGGTCAATTTTTAAAGCGCATTTTTATTGTTTTTGTATTTTTCTGGCGATACGATTTTTAATTAAAAATTCCATACGTTAAAACAATAAACGAATATCTGTTGCAATAAATCATCGGGCAATATCGATTGTTAAAAAATCTATAGATAGGAATTGTAAACAATAAACAAAAAAACTATTCATCGGCACATGTTGTTGTATTTGAAACAAAAAAGAGAAACGAAAAACAAAACAAAATATCGAACACTTTTTCAAATCATAACAATCGGAATATTCTCATTGGTCACTGAATTTATAATGCACTGAATAAAAAAACAAAAGAACACAAACATTCGTTCGAAATTCAAATAAAAACTATTGGACGTCGTAGTACACGCTATTTTGACAGTGCGCAATAATTTACATTTTTGAAATTGGAATAAAATAATTGAATATCGAATAACAAAAGAACGGTGTTGTCGTCACATCGCGAAGTTTTCAGACTGCATTTGAAAAAAAAAATGTGTAAAAGAAACAAAATAGATCGCGTTCTATTCTTTTTTCAAAAGTTCGCGCCGAGAGCTGCGTTTATTTAGGCGTCCGCTCAGGCTTTGTGTTAGCTGTCAAATCTATGTTCCATCATAGTTGTATGAAACGTGTGGAGCGCCAATCACACACTAGCTCACACACACACTCACACACACGTAAACACACACACACATGCTAAACGCACGTGTACATCATGCAGTTCTCAACAATATTAAACTTCATGCATCATGGCGTAAGTACGTATAAAGTCGCGAAAAAAAATTATAAAACAGACTAATAAATTTCGTCCACGTTGTAAAAAAGGTCAAAGTATAATCGAGGCCGACGTTACATTGTAATACAATTTTTTTTATTTAATTCTAACGGTTCCCCGTTTTTCTCCCACCTTTCAGCGACGGCCGATTCCGATAAGGGCGCTCCGAGGAAAAACTCGACGACTTTATAAAAATGTCCATTTTCAATGTATCGACAATTATTTGTTTTTTATTTTAGTGAATGTACATTTGTGTATACTGTTCATGTTTTGTCGTATTATTTTGTTGAACAATGTTTTATTTTGTAGTGATGCTAATTTTAAGTACGTAGTTGAGTTCAATATGGAAATAAGTACATTATGTTCACAAATACATTCAAGTCTACAAGTAGATAACCTATATAGAACTAATATAGTCTGTTTTAGTCCTAATAAAACATTTTAGAACAATATCGCACGAAATGTGAAACAACTTTGAAACTAAAAATGAAATAGGTAGATACCATTTTCGCCAACACCGATAACTAAAATTACTTATAGCATTTCTAGGAAAACCAAACTGATGTCATGAAATATAGAAGGTGCCTACCTAATGAAGTCAGAAAAGTTTTTCGATTAGGTACTATCAACCGTTACTATGAATGTATAGGTATGTTTTGTATACAAGCAATTTGATTGGTTTAGCAAGCAGCCAAATTCATATTTCGAACGCCTTCCAAATTCGGTGATTTTAAATTTGAAAATTAGAATCATTATGAATATTGTTTGTTGCCTCAGAGTTTTTTTTTTTTGATATAAGGAATAGTTTCTTGTAGAAAAATAATAATAAACATAGATTTTCTCATATTTTAATGTTCTAAAAAATATTTAAATGATTCTGTTTTTGGCTCAAAGAACTCAAAAAAATATAGAAACTTTCAGATAGGAACTTTTCAGATAGGAATTTTTAGTTGAGCGCAGAAACCTAAAAAAAATCATGTTTCGAACCACGAGTGACTTAAGACTTAAGTATGCTCCTATACCTGTATCCCTCTGAAGAGTTTTTGAGAATGTGTCGTAAATTTAAAAAAGTTGGGGCAACCAGCTACTTTTTTAATCAAAAGCTGTGAGATCAAATCTCTCATATTAATTCCAAATTGCATCCAATATTACATTGTCTGAGAGGAAAGAGGGGTAAAATGTACCGGTTCCTAATTAAAATAAACACAATATTATTGGCTGCCCCATAAATTATATTAGTATGTGATTTTTTCTATGCTGCAACAAAATTAAAATGTAGTATTTAATATGCGTGAAGGGTTCTCTTGGAGAACATATTATTCTGTTCTGGATATGCCCTTTTAAAACAAATTGCAAGAAAACAATAATGCACCATTGTTTATTTGAACCTTATGCATGAGGTCTGAAAGACTAAAGTCCCCTGTCACGACGTGATGCATTTGTATAATGAAAATGAAGAATGATAGCGTAGTACAATGAATATTAAAATGAAGGGTTATTATGTTGTAGTTTTTTTCTTTTAAAAGAAAACGTGCTCATTGCATTATTTATGTAGCGCTATGAATGGTTTTCAAAATGTTTACTTTTCTTTTAATTGTCGGTAACGAGGAATAGGTAGAGCGGCTCCCAGAATAATGCGATGGAGATCGTGGGACCTAAAAAGAGGAAGAGGCCGATCTAAAAAAATATTGTCCCCAATCTCAATAAGAAAAGCCCAAAAAGATAGGATTGTAAAAAATAGAAGAGGCCAGCAATGGGAACATCGAACATAAACAGAAGGGCTCTCAGTTTCGGGAATTTTGGAAAACCGAAAAATTTGTTTATCTATATTTTTCTGTGTTTTTCAGCTAGGGATGATTTTTATAGGTATTATTCAAGTACAGAAAATAAACAAAAAATCGTTGGAAGCAGACGGATTCAACATGCCCACGACAGAAGTTTGTGGAAAGTCAAAAGGCGAAGCCTATGTCCAGCATTGGAATCAAAATGACCGAGAAGAACAAGAAGAAGAAATCACGAGAAACGCAACATGTAGGTATAAATACACTTATTAGGAAAGTATTCAAAAATTAGAACGATTGAGTATTTCCTTTGAGAATTTAAAATTAGAATACGAAATTATAAAACATGCGATATTTCAAAATCTTTGGCACGATTCGGACATATTATTTATTCGTTTTCAAACACAATATGAGGGTTACTTGTATTGTGTGATATTATATATTATTATACCTATTTAGGTAGGTTCCTGCTTAGTACTTTACCCCGTATTGCCTCCCTACTCTACCGTGACCAGTTTTACCCCTTCACAAAAGAGTTGGATCCTCTGTTATTATTATTATTATTATTTGGTAGGTGCACGAAACACCCTGAATGGCGGCATGAATGAAAAGGGTACGAAAGTGAATAAACCGTACCTACTTTAAAATTATTAAAACAGAATTTTCAAAGGCCGCAATTACCCCGCTTTCCCCATTCACATATCGTTGTTCTAGACGATTTTTTGTGTTTGTTTTTCACGTTATACGTAGCAATTTATTTGTTTTCGAGTGTCCCGAAAAAGCAGGGAAATCGAAAATAAGTCAATATAGGGGACAACATATTAATTGAGGTGGTCGGTAGCCTGGTTGGTAACGCGCTCGACTGTTAATCCAGTGGGCGCGGGTTCAATCCCCGATGCCGACCTACTCCAATTCACGACACAAGCTTTTCCAGCTTACTGTGAAGTGTACAAAGACGTATTTGGTTTTATTTAGATAAACCCAAATTCTTTTTATATAAAAAAAATACACCGGCTAACGCTGGTTACCCCATTTCATGGAATTATTTTGCATTTTTATTACCAACCTATACCTAACAATACAGAATTTTCTTAGTATGCTACAAGAAAAAGTTGTATTGTAAAAAACTACTCGCAGCCGAGTACGGTAATAAGTGGGTACCTATCTACTTATTCATTTATGTATAAAAAAATCGCCCGGAGGTAAGCGAGCGCCCTCTACCAGCTGGCGTTGTAGAGGAAATGAAAACGAAACAAAATAATTACCTTCCAATTACAAAAGTGTTCCAATTTCGAAAACAATTTTCAAACGATAATATTCTACAGACGCCATTTTACAATATAAAGACAGGTGTAAAAAATACAACAACAATGGCGAGAAGCTTAAAAAGCTTAAAGGTTCGCTTACATGAGCAACTATTGCCGAAAAAAATGTGCAATTAATTGAAAATATGAAAAAAGTATGAAATATTGCCGAGAAATTGTTGCTCGAAAAATTGCCCGTGTAAGAGAACCTTAACCACTAGGGCGAACTTTTGACAAAAAGGCAACAAATGTTTCATCGATTCTGTTTTCGTTGAATTTTTTAAACTTTGTTCTAGATAATTTCAAATTTCGAACATTTTCAAAAAATGGAACGTTTTCTTAAATTTAGAATTTTAGCTATCTCTACATAATAACTGTAGATGTATGCATAGATGTAGGTACCTTTGTATGTATTTATTATTTTTAGTTAGACAGGCGAGTAAAACTAAAACCTCTCGGGGTTTGGAAATTATAAAAGGGATGGAGCGAATTATTATGGAACCTACCTATAGCTTGTGTTTAAAATTATTTAAAAAAAGAACATAATAAGCCACGTCAGAAAAAGGTTAAATTTATTGTCTTTTTTTATTATATTCTATTTTTAAAATTACAAAAAAAATACGTAACATAATAATTAGAAATAATTAAAATATTACATCGGTTCGTGTTTTTTTTTCTATTATGTATTTTTGAATCGAACAAAAGAAATGGACCGCCTACCTACAATATGGACGACTCTCTCGCTCTCTCTCTAGCGGGTATAAGCGGGTATGCAACTAGTTTTTTTTTAATGAATTGAATTGAGGTGTATGTGCCATTTTATTAAATTTAATGAAAATTAGAGAAAAAGTGAAACATGAAATAAACTTTCTAAGTGTTACAAAAAGTAATATTGTCAGGTGCGATATTACGAAAACGAATGGTTCCGGGAGAAAAACCCATGAGAATATTATTCATAATGAATGAACCTCAAAATTGCAATTGTTTTTAAAAAAAGAAAAAACTTAGAGTTTTCGAATGATTTTTATTACTTATGAGTTACGCGTTTCGGCCTACGTAGCCATAGTCGTGACAAAAAGCCTTTCAGAATTTACTTAACGAATTCTAGCCTAAATTTTCTAGTTAGAATTCAGTAATTTTTCTTTCTTTTATATCTATCTATACATAGCTTGCGGGGTAGGCAGAGGCGATAAAACGCCAGACGGTCCTATACTAAGACACACTCCTTGCTTCTATCATACTCATGCAATTTATCATAATTACATGCTCTCCGATTTCTTTTACTCAAAACTCATGAAATATTTTATTAATTTATTTATTCTTTCAGTAAATAATCTCATCCAATAATTCAGTGGAAAACAGATATTATTTTGAATAGAATTGAACAGGGGTATGCTCACCAAGGCGAGCTTATCGTGAAATCGAGCTCTCTTCTAACTAATATTGGTGATTTAAACTCAGAGAAATGTAAGGAGCCCTTGTGGCGATTTAATCGGTAAACGGCGCCAATAAGTGTTCCGATTATTATCGTTATAGTTATTGTTAAACAGAAAAGAAAAATGTCACTTATGTCCCATTTATTTACCAAATTCCAACATTATTTTGTCTATGGTAGTTAGGTACCTCATATTAATAAAAAAAAAACAATAAATTATTTTGTCCGTCCGTCCGTCTGTCTGAGTTTTACATTATTAGGTAGGTACCTACTTATCAAATACCTCCCCACGTATAAGTTTGTCATACCGCGTCATGTTATTAACATAATGCGTTTTTTTATCAAACAAATGAACGCCGATTTGTTTGGAACGTTATGGTTCGAAATTTCAAATAGAGATGTAACAGAATATTTATATAAATTGTAATTTTTTACTATAATAGGTACCCACTGAACTGGTCATTCTCGAAAACTCGATAAAAAAAACGCATATTCTAAAAATGCGTTTGTTTTTCATTATTGGTAATAGAAGAATTAATCCTTTGTTCAACCAGTGCATAAGGCATCTACATGACGGTTTTAGTCACTAAACAGTGCCAGAAAAGTTGACATAATATGTTTATTGAATTATTATCGCATATTCTGTTTATTTATTTTTATTTATTTTATTTATTTATAAAGGTTTTCCCCATGAGACCCCCGCTTGTGAAATAGTCCTTTACTCTTGGTATAGTACTATGGAGTTTACTAGTGACAGGTGTGCGAATGTGTTCGTTTAAACTTGCTACTAAGTACTATTAATATATTTTATGTTTTCTCCATACTTACAATCTCATTTCTCCTGGCCGACAACTCGATAAAATCGATAGGAATATTTTGCCTCCACGACTCAAATATGAACATTTTGTGAATATTACCTGAAAAAGAGAGAAAAATTCATATTAGTATTTTATGTTGCTAAGTCATATAATTTTATTTAATATAATTAGTAAAGAAACTCTTTTCATGACCATTCAAACGCTAGTATTTTAACGTGGTTATGTAGAATTTACCATATTTTTTCATACTAAATAGTGAACACTCTCTTCTTTCCGCTCCATTCTTACAGAAACTTCTACGTATGTCTGGCCACAGGACTTTTCCTTGATAATGAATGTTATTCACATTATGTCAATTGTACCTATTAATACACCAGCGTCCCTAGGTTAAATTTTTAAATATTATGTCAACATTACATACAATAAAAAAACAAGATAATAAATAGCAATATTAATAAGCAATGCTCACCAGGGCGAGCTCATCGCTATGCAGCGATCTCTTCCAGCGAACCAAAGTTCTAGTTCTAGTCCATAATACATAATTATATAAAATAGTTAAATCATCCAAATTGACTGCAATTTCAACCAATAGACAACACACTATGCAAATAGTATGTAGAGAGAAGTAATTTGCATATTACCTACTCAATTTATGCTATCCTAATAGAATCTATCCAGTATCCCCTGCTATAATGATCAGGAGTGCAGCTGCATTCAGGAGGTTGAATTCTCCTCCCTGCATAGAATACCGAATAGGTGTAATAGGTAGAATCTACCTATCAAATAATTGGAAACTCATAGCAGTGTAAATAATTGATTTGCTATCTCATTCATACACCGTAGGTATAAATTTACTGTACATGCTCTTTGCATTCGATTTCACTCAAGTGAAGTACAGTTTTGATACGTAAACGGTTCGTCAATTCGAGAAACTGATTCGATGTTTCAAATAATGCATTGCATTTCTTCGACATATTGTCACATGAGAATATCAAAATGTTGAGAGAAATTGGATCAAAATTTTCTAGCACACTTTAGGATGTTTTTCATAATTGCACTATAGAAATATTTTCATGCAAAAAGTCAAAATCTCAAACTTTGATAGTTAGATTCTCGTTATTCTCAGCTGGGGATATTTTATTGAATAATAATTATAACAACAAGCCGCATATTAGAGAAATCGCCAAGAAATATAAAAATGAATAGAAAACCATATCATAACGTTTCCGAACACTTTTTCGTAACATTAGAGATTTTTACCGATAACTCGAGAAATTAAGAACAAAAACATTCTTCCAAATTCAAATCTCGAGAAGTCAGTAAGCGCATAATTTATCTATATCGAAATATTACTTGTAGAATTATCATCGATATGCAATTATTATTCCGTTTACTCTCTCTCTATCTCTCTCTCTCTCTTCAGCAACCCCTCCTCTACCTCCCAAATCTGAAACTCATTTCCTAAAAACGTCTGTTTCGAGAATCAAGACGTGAATCTTAATCCCTCCAAGAGATTTTATAGATCGATAAAATGAGAATAATAATCGAAATAAAAGTATTGGTTTTTACCTCCACTTTTTTACTAAATGTTTTCGGGTGTCCTGTAAGAACCAAAAGTTATATTAGATATTGCGCTTATCTTTTTACATAAACGAGAAAAAATGAACTTGATTTTGGTAGATCACCACATAACCTATAAAATAGTTCGCAGAGACAGGACTTGCCAACACACTTTTTAGTATTATCAGCTAGAAAAGTCTACGTATCATCATTTATCATCGGCCTAATACTGAAAAAAATACATTGTATGGTTTTGAAGATACACATATTCACGATTTTTATTAATTTTCTTCAGATTTTGTCCTAGTAAGGCTTGTGTTGTGACGGTGGAGTAAGTCGACAACTGGGTTCGAACTTTGAACCTAGGTCGATAAGAACAGAAGATGCTCCGACAAATTTTCTTTGATTGATTGTACTTTATTAAAATGTCTAAATCTTAATTTAGGTTCTAAATATAAAAAGGTAGGTATTCTTTTTTTTAATAATCTTATTAAAAAGTAGACAGGATGCATGTGTATTAAATTTTTTAAAAGACGCGGCGAGATAACACAGTTTTTTATTTAGTTTAAAAAAATGAAACAAAAAAACTCACAAGATTTTAAAAATAGAATAGAATGTCAGATTATTGTGTGTCGTATTTGAATATGAAATGAGAATGAGATGGAACACAATTCGATATTATGAGAATATAATGTGTTAGACAAGGACGGATACACTTTTCCTAATGTAGTTTTAGTGTAGAAATGCACGGAAGACAAAAAAAAACTAGAAATGAGATGTCTTCTTTTTGTCCTACAGTTGGCAGGTTGGGTTGGCAGTGTTGCCACTTTTACGAAATGACAAAGATAAATTACTTCATATTATTTTTGGAAAGACAGAAAATGAGATCAGTATGTATGTTTCATTCGAAACAGTGGCGTATCCTGCCTATTAAATATGATAAAGTGGGAGTTCAAAAAAGTATGGGACACTATTGTTGTACACCTTACTTCATAGAACAAGATTGCTTCTTTTAACTCTATGTAAAATTATCGGAGTTTATAGGAGAAGAGTGTAAAGTATGTAGGTAGTAGGTACAGAAGAATCATACATTATTAATATCCGGACACGTGCCCATCACTAATACCTACGTGTAATCGAAATTGTTCTCTATTAATTGAACTATTTATTTATTCTAATAGTGAATGATATTGGATCATTTATTTCTAGCGCCGTTCATATAATGAGCTGGATTAATAAAATGGATACCAAAGCCAAAAAGTAATAAAAGACGTCGTAGTCAAAAACATCTTAAAACAATTGGAATTTAGCAATTTATTAGGTAACGAAAAAATGAAAAGCTAATACAAATTTGATTTTGTCCAAATTTGTTTACATCAGATGACCATCACTTACACAAGGGTCATCACACACTGCGTAAACTCTCTTACAGTGCATAAAAATCAAGTTTGAATCGTAGGCTCGAATCCCCGCTACACCACAAATTTCTTTATACATATGTGACTGACTTATGTAAAAGATTTTTTCTGTTGTCTCTTCATTAAAATGAAAAGGTAAATCTCGTAAACAAATGTTTCTGTGACGCCACTGTAAACGATTCCAAACTCCATCATTTGTTTGGATTCGAAATGCGAGCGAAAAAAATTCCGTTCAGCCATTTTAGGTAACGCATCGTTCTTTTGTTTGGGATACCCGGGGGGATGAACTTGGATACCTACCTATGTGTATAGGATGTATGATGTATTACGCCACCCCTCTGTAATGTAGGATAAGGGATGGGATTGACGTCTGGGGGGTCTGGGGGGTCAGGGGGGGGCGGGGAGGAACCCCCAACATGGAAAAGGGATTCAATCCTAAACGGAATATCATCCTAAAGCTATAGTGATTGTTGGTGAAATACATCTATGGAATTACGAAGAAGTATGTTTTGTTTATTTGTTATTGGTTTCAGCATGTTTTGAGAATGTGGGATGATTGTTGACTAAAAATGCGGTTTTTTAAACTAAAATGAAGACCCTCTTTCACTGTGCGGTGTACAACTTACTATTCGTCTTTCAATTTTATTTTGGCTGACCTCGGCTGGCTTAAGTGATCACTTTACACTCGATAAACATTCGCCATTTCAGTTCACCCCGGCTGGGATTCGAACCCAGACCTTCGTCACGATTTTATTACAATGAATCTGTCATTCAAATAAATCCAAAATATACCTCCATTTGTGCAATTTTTACAGAAGGTATAATCTTGAAAAGCTTGTGTTGTGAGAGTGGTTTGGGATTTGGGCGACATCAGGATTTGAACCACGCTAGTATCTAGTAGGTGTTATGCTTTTAATTAAGGATTAATGTATACAGCATCATCATATCAGCCTCTCTGCGTCCATTGTTAAACATATAGGCCTCCCCCATTGATCTCCACAGCTCCCTATCCTGATGGGCAGACCGTATCCAACCGTCTCCCGCAACTCGTCTTACATCGTCCGACCACCGTGCTTGAGGCCTACCAACACTTCTTCTGCATGCTCAAGGTCGCCACTCCAGAACATTCTTTGTCCAACTAGAGTCTGTGGTTCTGGCCACATGACCAGCTCAACTCCATTTCTGACTGGAAACTCTGTGAACGACATCAACGACCTTGGTCTTCTCTCTGATCCATTATTTTTGTTGATTGGGGTAATCCATAATCCAACAATCCTGGAAGAAATACAACTATACGTACCAGATTCATACATGTGGGAGGACTAACTTGGCCATTAACTCCCCGGTCAGCAAGGCTGTTCGGCTGTTCAATGCTCTGGCGGGCGACATAGACGTGTTTAACATTAGATACAGAGAGTTCGTCAGAGTCATTGAAAATTTGATTAATTAAGTTTTTAATTTCCTAGATATATTGTAAGTAGCATATACTAGCATAATGTATTTTGTAATACACAGGAACGCAAAGGCTTAACTGCTGTAATGTTTCTGTGTATTTTTTTTTAAGCTTAAATAATAATAATAATTAGTTTTCCTGTCTCTCAGTAAAATACCCAGCATTCTCCTTTCAATACATATACAGGTGGGTATTTGCGTAACGAACATAAGTGCGTTCATATAAAAGTGCCCCCTATAAAAGTAATGAAATAAATCATCGAATCAAAGAAGAACACAGCAGAATCTATTAAACTCACATAAAAACACATATAAAGATTGTAGGTAACTACCGTTTAACCATCTTCTTGTTAAATTTATGTTATACACTCAACAATGAATGAATGAAGTGATAAAACCATAAAATATCTATAAAATAACTATAAAATTAGTCCTCGAAGTAATTTATTAGGTGCTGGGTATAGTCAGTGTAGTATTGTGTGAGGTTATGTTACAAATTTATATCTTAGTAGGTAACTTATAATGTTAACGTACAGTGATTTTGTGTTCTAGTAACGGTGAAAAAACGTACAACTTTATGTAGGTTTTTCGTGCTTTTCCGTGTTGATTTCAATGCCCCCGCCACACGCTTGTGAGCCACAACAAATTTTTGGTGTTCATGAGTAAAAAGGCGTGTGGATGAAACGTTTGTCTTGACGTGTACGTAACCGACCGTTGACGCCTTTTTACTCATGAACAATATTGGCTCTTGGTGGCTCATGAGCGTGTGGCGGGGGCATTATGTTGATTTTTAAGAGCGCACCCGGTCCATCTGAAATTTGAACTCGAATACGATCAGACTATGGTTTTCCAAGTCAACTAAACTACATACTTACATCGGATTTACTGGCAAAAATTGCTGCCGGGCAATAAGCCCGCTTTTAGGAATACCGTGACGTCACAGTATTTTGACCAATGAGCGTAAATCACTGGGAGTACTACTGATGGGCGCCATGAGCAATTAGTCGGTTGTGTTTTCGTTAGGCTCGGCTGCGGGTGGAAATGATAAACAACCCAACTGGACAACTATGGTTGATGTGTATGTCAGGAACTCTCTACAAATGTTTTAAATGTTGTCAAATGTTTTAAAAAATATTCCTTTTGTTCCATTACATAACGAATTTTGCTCAAATTTTCTATCACTCTGCATCGTTTGGTCCATGACATGGACGGACACCTGAATGCCAAAATTATTCACATTGTCAACGCTGAGATTTGGTGGAAGAAATTGCCACCAGGCAATAAGCACGCCCATTGCCCGTTTTTTTTGCGCCAATTTTAAAGTTACGTGACTACGAACAACGTTAAAATCGTTTGGAATACGCCCCAACCATAATACAAAATAAACTCCTTCAGATAACCGGCGTTAAAATACCCACATTAAACTACCGTAGTAATGTCATTAAGGCGCTCGTAATGTGTATATCAAAGGGCCGTTAAAAATAATCAACTAAATAGCTACAACAATTTGATACAAATAAACAAATTCCTCTCTTTCGCACGTGAGCGTTTTAGATGCGACAGAAAAGGACGACAACAATAAGAATTTGAATAATCGAACGAAGTATTATGAAAACAACATAATGCGATTTTAACAACTTCATTTTAGTAGAAATGATTAATGTTTTGCTACAGGAAAATGAGTTTTAAATTACCTATAAATAATGACTGTTTTTGAGTGATGGTTAATTTTTTTAAGGCGTCGACTTTAATCTATTCGTTAAGTGATTTTTAATTAGGTGTTTATTGTCTGTTTTCTAAGCGCATGGTTTTGTTTATAAAATCTATGATTACGTACAGGGTCATCGAAAAAGAATGCCGGGATATAAAAAAATATTAGTATGAGAAAAATAGTGATTTTTTCACTGCGTGGCAACTGGTTAGCGCGTGTTTCATTTGATGCACGACAGAATGCGTTATCCCCAATTGAATAAGTTGCTCGACAAAGTCCATCCAAACACCAAAGAACAACTCAAAATCGTCGCGAACAAAATAATAGCTATATGTACTTTGACTTCTGTTGCATGGTCAAAACGTTTAGGGACTGAGCAGTTAGTCTGCGCATACGCTATAGCACATTCTGTCATGCATATAACTAAACTTGGGCTAATCAGTTACCATGCATTGAAAGAATCACTCATTTAACAGAAATGGTTTCAATGTTATAGGGCCTTTTTAAAATCCTGGAAATCTTTTTCGATGACCCTGTATTTATTTATGATAGAGGAGTTATGGTTAATAATATCTTTGTTTTTAACAGGCGTGTTAACCAAAGCGTGTTATTATTTTTATGTATGCGCATAACGGAATAGGCGAATTAGATTTTTCATAATTTTGTAAGAACAATCTAGTCAAAGATGTGGTTTTTTGAACATTGTATGGAAGATGTTGTTAGTATGTACCTATGTATGTGGGTATGTTTGTTCCACCATAACTCGATTTCAGCCGAACTTGGTAAGTACACGAATGCCTTGCTATATCTGGAAACGAATGCTGTGTGGCAGAAACTTCTGGAAATTCAGAACTTTCTGAGAAATTTTGCTGATGAGAGGATCTAAGGGTTGTGTGGGGTCGTGTTGAACGTGGTACCGTATGAAAGGGAATTGGAAAAGAAATTCGAATCGCAAGTCATATTTTGTCCAGCTCAAGCCATCGGGAGACATCCGGAGGGGATCCGGTCGCCGCATACCGCAGTGTTTTGTGTCTCATGAAAGATCTTCACGAGTAGAACACAGATCTTTTGTCAAGTTTTGAATCGGTCAACTCATAGTGGGAGACTTTATCAGAAGGAAGGAATCCAAGCGCTCAGAGAACTACGTAGAATCTTCTAGAAGGCTGTGGAAACAAGGCGAACTTTGTAGAACCTTGTATAGATTAATTTTAAAGAAAATTGTATAGATTAATCAAACATTGCAGAACCTTCTAGAAAGTTGTCAGAATGAATGGACAGAAGAACGCGATTCGGGTCATACTGTCGATCTACTTCACCATCCAAATTTGCCGTTGCGAAACACGGGTAACTTAGCTAGTAAATAAATAAATAAAAAATAGGTAGGTACCTAACTACCTATGCAAAGTAAATAAGCAGGTAAGTACCTATTAAAAATAGAGGTACCTACTTATCTATAGATACCAAAGACTGAACTTTTTTTTTTATTTGCATAAGCAATGAAAATTCTTTTGCAGATCGCGTCGTCGACTCGAAGTCATAAATTTTCTTATAATTTATCGCCATGGGTACCCACTTAGCCCCGTCTCCCCCATCTCTGTGTCAACACTACCCCATCTGTATCAACATTACCCCATCTTACCCACTCATCTTCCATCAGCTATCTGCATAATCCTTCCTCGACAAAGTGAAAAGAAAGTACCTACTCAGGTATAGGTACCTAATAGACATGAGCGCCGCGCCGGCGCGCCGCCGCTGATCATGGTCGGCGCGCCGCCGCCGGTAAAAGCTCTTACGCCGGCGGCGTGGGATCCGTGTGACCAAAAGTATTTATCTTGTGTTTCTTGAGACAGAAATCGAAGTAAGTACTTTTCCAGGTAATAAAATTGAAGCATTCAGCTGTGGGAACGCTAGGGTTCAGTAATTATATGAAATGTCGAATAATAACTAATGCATTGTTAATCCATTCCGGCGTCTCACTTATTTCGTTCATTTGGTTTTGCATTAATAAAAAATTGGGGAATTTTCTGTGTCTTATTTACTCGATTCTAAAACAAGAAATAGGATGTGATTTATTTATAGTTTTGACGGCCACAAGGCATAAATAATTTGGTTCTTCATGGTGGAAATTAAATGAAAAACAAACGTTATTCTATGTAACCGGGAATCATAAGGAAAAATCAGAATTTATGGTTTCTTGGTCGATTTTATCATACCACGCTGAAATTTTTAAACCACGCGAATTTTGGCAGAATATCTGGCCAAAATATGCGGCCTCTTGCCTTTTCGGTCAACCGTTCTCTCTTTTCTTTAGTTTAGCCTTTGATTATCGATGTACCTAATCAAAATTAATTTCATTCCACTTGGCTAGATTCGCTATATATTCCATTGTTTCAATACAACACTGTGGAAATGATAATGATTCCTTTTCTCTTGACAAAACGATATTCATTTGGTATTTTTTTACGTTTACGACCTTCAAAGTGGCACAATGTGAATATAATTAAATATTTTAACGTTAAAATCCAATTATTTCGCTCACCCAAGGCTGCATTTCAATAATAAAAAAAAATACTATCACCTAACGTGGTTTCTCAGACTGTGATTACAGACTACTCTCAAATTGTAATTTATCTTTCCACCGGTAAGCATTACGTATTTCGGTTGATATTATTATGAATTTGTGCACCTTTCGACGAAAAACGCCATAATTTATGTTTATTCATTAATTATCCTTATTTTTACACCTAAAGTAACATCACAAATAAGATAGTTTTATTAAATTATCCTTCAACTACAATCAACAGTACATACAACACATATGTTTTTACAGCTTATACTCAAGGAGTTTTGGATTTTGTGGAAGGCCGACCTCGTCATCGCAATTCTAGACTTTATTGCAGAGTTTCAATTCACTCATCGTTTAGCTAACAGCCCAAATATTGCCAAATGAGAAACCTGTTCGACTGCACTACTGCCCATAGTGAGGCTCATTCTGACGCGTTTGACTTTATGGTTTAGTTTATTTTAACCTGCCCTCCAGTACCATGAAAAAGCAATAATGAAATTTTCTCAAATATTACGTTCATTTGGTTTTGCATAAAAAAATCGGGGAATTTTCTGTGTCTTACTTATTCGATTCTAAAACAAGAAATAGGATGGGATGGGGGCATTAATAATTTGGTTCTTCGTGGTGGAAATTAAATGAAAAACCAACGGTTTTTTTATGTAAGTAACTTTATGTTTTTTTGATCGATTTTTAGGACACCGGTCCATTTTATCACGCTGAAATTTTTAAACCACGTGAATTTTGGCAGAAATTCTGACCAAAATATGCGGCCTTTCGTCTTTTCGGTCAACCGTTCTCTCTTTTTATTAGTATAACCTTTGATTATCGAAGTCCCTAATCAAAATTATTTTTATTCCACTTAACTAGATTCGCTATACTTCATTTGTTTCAATACAACACTATGGAAATGATAATGACTCCTTTTCTCTTGACAAAACGATATTCATTTGGTAATTTTTTACGTTTACGACCTTCAAAGTGGCACAATGTGAATATAATTAAATATTTTAACGTTAAAATCCAATTATTTCGCTCACCCAAGGCTGCATTTCAATAATAAAAAAAATACTATCACCTAACGTGGTTTCTCAGACTGTGATTACAGACTACTCTCAAATTGTAATTTATCTTTCCACCGGTAAGCATTACGTTGATATTATTGATGATATTAGGTTGATATTATTATAAATTTGTGCACCTTTCGACGAAAAACGCCATAATTTATGTTTATTCATTAATTATCCTTATTTTTACACCTAAAGTAACATCACAAATAAGATAGTTTTATTAAATTATCCTTCAACTACAATCAACAGTACATACACCACATATGTTTTTACAGCTTATACTCAAGGAGTTTTGGATTTTGTGGAAGGTCGACCTCGTCATCGCAATTCTATAGACTTTATTTCAGAGTTTCAATTTCACTCATCGTTTAGCTAACAGCCCTAATATTGCCAAATGAGAAACCTGTTCGACTGCACTACTGCCCATAGTGAGGCTCATTCTGACGCGTTTGACTTTATGGCTTAGTTTATTTTAATCTGCCCTCCAGTACCATGAAAAAGCAATAATGAAATTCTCCATTATTTTTCAAATATGGGCTTTTATTTTACTTTGTCATTGAAATAATCATAGTTTTTCAAAATAAATAAATCGATTTTATCATTATCCTTTTCACATATGCGTATTTAATCATTTAAAACAATAATGCCAAAAAATCGAATGCTCCCCCCCACTTTGTATCCACGCCGCCGGCGTGGCGCCGCCGCCGGCAATTTTAGACATGGGCGCCGCCGCCGGCTTTTTTGCAGCCGGCGCACATGTCTAGTACCTAACTGGTTAAAACTGATTTTCTTTGTATTCAAATATTTTTATTGAGAATAAAAAATCGCTAGACTTGCGTAGCTAGCAGTGAAGGGTGGATTTCTGCAGAAGGGAAACCGGGACTAACATTTCTTATTGGATTACGTCAAATTAGACACTGTTTTATCCAAAAGGTAACTCGATGGGAATCGTGTTCTTAGGTAGCTTCGCGCCTGGTAGGTACGTCTAATCTCCGTTTGGAGTTATTTGTCCCATTGGTCACCATGGATACGAGACTTTTTAGTTACTAGGAATGTAATCAAATAGGTACATAGGTATTAATAACAGTCTATGTATTGAAAAATACCGAAAGATTTCGTACACACTCGCTTTTTGTCCCGAAACTGTAGGACTTTTCAAATTTTTGAATAGATGTCGTCCATCATTGAATTTATGATAAGTATAAAAGTTTAAATCTCATTTTTTTAAATAATTTGGTAGGCGATAGTAGGAGTTCCCAACCTTTTACCACCCCGTTTCTCCTTAAATTAGTGCCCCCCCTCCCCTTGCTTGTTATGTGATATCAGTGGTGGATTTAGACATCCAGGGGCCCCTACCCGTACGTTTAAAAAATACCTACTATAATGCACAAGTGAACAGTGCCGCAGGCGAAATTTTTAAGTTAAGTACAGTAGGAAATGCAGGATACTATTCCAATATTGACGCCTGTTCAGCATGCTTTTGACTCTAGCATATAAAAAAATTACAGATTATAATTACAGAGCTAATACTCATGGGGAAGATCGACAGATGGTCAGCGTGGTCCAGGTAGAAGGCAAACGTCTTGGCCGCGCAATATAAGGGACTGGACCGGAATGAGACGTGTGGAGGAGCTGTTCCGGATCGCACAAGACAGAGAAGCCTTCGCCAGAGTGATTGCCAACGTCGGGGGGACCTGACAGGGCACATCAAGAAGAAGAAGAAGATATTTACATACCTAAATATTTTATGTAAGTACGTATATGTACGACAAATAAATTATCCCGGTCTCTTGATGTGATCTGTGTGAAGTATCTTGTAGGAGACAAGATTTATTTATTATACCTAGGTGGGAGACTCGTACAACTCACACGATAAATTATTCATACATTATTACATATTTTATTATACCTAAGCGTTGTAGGCATCATACCATTATCACTCTATTAAAAATTCATATTTTATATCAACCAAATTAATCATAGATTATATACCTATTATACGTCTAGACCTTGAAAAACTATTATTAATATTGACCTAGGATGAGAATGTATGATTAATCTTGAACGGTGATGTAATTTAGAATGTAAAGGGTTCGAATCTCAGTGTTGACGATATATTCTGCAGCTTTTACCGTATTGTGAAGTGTGCAGAAAAGTTTTCGGGTTAAAGCTAGGAGCCTAACTATGACGTCTCGGTCATTTCCCATGGAACTAAGGTTCAAAATCGCATGATCGTGTATTAAATAATTACACCGTTTAAATATGTATGTATTTTTTTTATCTCAAATGAATGTCACAAGTGGTTGGTTGGCAGAAATTGCCGATGGCAATAAACCCGCTATTTGGAAATTATTATTTGTCAATAAAGTTTTATTTATTTATTTACCGTTTTTTTATACTTTAAAAAAATATATTTACGGTCATTCACTGGATATTAATGCATATTTTCAATACGAGATCTAAGGTCTAAATCGTGGGGGCCTCATTTTAAAACATGTCAGTCATATTTTTTTATCATTCTGTGGCCCCAAAACTGTTTTTAAACTTTGAGAACCATTGCTTGAAATATTTCTAATTCCAGCTTTACTTTCTCGAAGGTGCAACCTCACCAATCACCTCCAATGTCTTCTAGTGGAATTCTTTGGAAACCAGTGGACTTGGAATGCGCTGAGGAATGGGATGACCAGTGCTGAACTAAATGATGCAGATATGCACCATTGCATAGGTCAAATTCTATATCACACTATTGTAAGGGTAGATAAAATAATAGCGATTTTTCACTGTTCTGTTCTTTTTCACAGGTCAGAATCTCTCCACGAAAAATTGACTCAATCGAATGATGACTTTTCGTAGTAATTAGTGAATATAACATGAAGTCAGTGGCGTGGGAGGTCATCTGTAGTCGGGTAAGCTGATGAGTGATCAATAGGAAGTACTAGTGGGTACATGTGTAATCTTTGCGAAATATGGTTTCCCATTATGTACTCTACATTACAGTACCTACACTAATGTACCTACTCTTCATACCTAGATACTATTATTCAATAACAACTGAATTATTTTTAAATTAAGGCCTTGGTACCAAGAATGACGTCACAGTCGTTTCCCACTGCATTAAGGTTCAAAATCGCGTGAACAATCGTATGATTAAATGGTAAAAATAGCGGTTTTTCCATTTTTTGGGCTCTATTTATTATTATTTATTCTATTTGCGTCTATCAAAAAACTTTTACGGTTATTTCGTAGATTTTAATGCGTATTATCAACACAAAAAAAATACTCCGCGACTTTCGGGAACCGAGTTTCCGTCTTTCGGAAAAAAGATCAGAGGTGGTTTTCAAATTATTTTTTGAAAAATCTATACAAGATATAAGAAATCTTGTACGGTTATTCCCTAGATAAATGTTCAATGCATCTACCCTATTTTGTCCCAACGCATATTTAGTAACAGTTTTGAAATGTCGGTATGCATACTCTTAATAATTAGTCAATGCATATGATTGTATTGCAATAATTTGTTATTGTTTTCTACAAACGCGCTGCGTTGAGTGGGGAGCGAAAGACAAAGACGGGGTAATACACTATCTCATTCACTCTTCAACATCACGAGCGGCTGTGTGTGTTGGTAATCACTAACAAATTCGCACATCACACTAATACCATTAAAGAATCTCTACGAATGCGGGCACATTTTCACTGTAGGCAGAATATGACATATACACACCTACCTAGATGTAAGCTAGGATATGAATAGCTAATTTTACTATCTGAAGCTGTGCGTTAGAGCGAGAGGCGTAGAACATTTAGAGAAATGGCATGAGTTTTTTTTATTATTCTTCCAGTAATACGTCGCTGCGATCCACGCGACGTGCTGGGTAGAGAAATTATTATTATAATTCCCAATTCCAATTCCCAGAGTCCACGTCGCGCGCGCGAAGTTTAAATTTCTTTCCTCTATACATTAATAATATGTAATTATCTCCGCTATGAAAAGCAATATTGTTAGAACATATTTCTTGTTGTTTGTTGCATTTCTCATGGGCAAGCCGGGCTTATGTACATGTATTACATAATCGCCACTGCATGAAGTTCAGTATCAATTGATAGACAGTGAAAAATGGGCATTACACGCTGGCACTCTTTAGTTTCAGTAACCTAATTCGCCGCGCCGCAGAAGGATTTTTTTACACCAACCTATGAATTATTGAAAACTTATTTATTTACACTTTGGGTTGTTCACCAGGGCGAGCTCATCGCAATACTGCGATCTCGCCAGCTAATCTCAAACTCCAAACTTGTTTCACTTTCAAATATTAACACACTTTTTGAGATTAGGTAGACCTTCTTGCCTTCCTTGCTTATCTTCTTGGTTCTTCTTCTCACGGTACTGTTTATTTAATGTTTTTGTTTGTTGTATTTTGTATGCTTTTTAGAAAAAACGGCTGTCGACAACGACATTATATACGTTGACGGCTGTCAAAAATAGTGTAATATCGTACATCCTTCGCTGTATATCTGTGCAAAACAAAAATATATACCTCAGGGAAATTCAGTTCAGATACGGAAAAAAACTTACACGGTCCAAAACAAAAAGTCTTGGAACTCATTTCGAACTGAATTTGCTAGTGCAAATATATTATGAGATATCTATCTAAAATTTATTTTTGTAGGTACATATGTAGGTAATGAATAAATTATAATTAGTGATCACCTGTGTAAGCAAGCAGACAGGTAGGTACCTAATACTGATATAATAGTATTGTATGGATTAGAGACATAGACATTAGGTAAGTATAGTAAACACACATATTGGTATTGTGTGTACACACAAGATGAGAGAGCATGCAATGACCCTGTGAGTCTTAATGTGAACCGCTTGAACATTACAGTAATTTGAATAATGAATAGATATCAGTGGCGTTATATAGATTTTATTTCGGGGGGAAGGGGGGGTGTTCTAGTATTCGACTTTGGGTGAGAGGATAAAATCCGTTAAAAGCTCTGGAAGCCGAGGGTGCAGGCAGAAGACCGGTGGGCCGCCCCAGAAATAGCTGGCAGAAGCAGGTGACAAAGTTGTGCGAGGAGAGACTGTGGTTGGATCGGCCAGAGGTCCTGGAAGCTGCGAGTGACAGGGGCCTCTGAGGAAGATATACAGATGCTTTGGGCCCCCGACCCAATCAAGGATAGACGGGGAAGAAGATGCATGTATGTATGTGAGAGGATGCAAAATTTTTAACATAGACGTACCTACTTACAGTAAAGAATGAGAAAAAAGTCTTATGGAGATTGCAAGATTGCAAGATCTTCTGGCAAAGATGTAATGATATTATGGACCTCGACCCAACCAAAAGGTAAGGAGAAGAAGATTGTTATTTCAAGTGATCAAGCATGTGGTTACCAGGGATCAGTGGCGAAGGGTGGATTTCTGCAGAAGGGAAGCCGGGGCTAACATTTCTTATTGGATTACGTCAGATTAGACACTATTATACCTATCATTTTATCCAAAAGGTAACTCGATAGGAATCGTGTTCTTAGGTAGCTTCGCGCCTGCCAGGGATAGATGTGCTTTTTAATCACTAAGGATGGGGCAGTCTGAAGCTCTGTTCTTTCTGTCTAAGTGGCTACTTCATAAGGGACGGGGGCTGAGGGGACAGATAGACAGACATTAGGTAGGATATTAGTCGAATATAAGTGTTATCTCACTTACCCGGGTGTTGCGTCTCGCAGTGATGTGGGTATTTAACTCGCCGACACGGCGGCATACCGACACATACATCTGGGAGATCGACAACATTTTAGCTGCTGAAACTATGGACTCTGCTCAGCCAGTCGGAGCGCATATCTGTCTAATCACTCTAATCTACAAGGCGTCATTAAACGTAGTAATATTGACATTAAAAAAAAATTGGGACCTTACATCTCGATAAGACAACCTTACTAAAGATGCTTTGGAAAAAAATAGAGTAGATACGTTGAACCTTTATCTAGTGAATGACCGTAAAATATTTTTTTATCGTGTATAGATTTCTCAAAAAAAATGAACAACATCTCTGATCTTTTTTCCGAAGTACAGCAACTCGTTTCCAGAAAGTCGCAGATAATTTTTTGTAGTATTGATAATATGCATTAAAAGCTAGGGAATGACCGTACAAGTTTTTATGAATGAAGCGAAAATAAGAAATTAACACCGAAAAGTAAAAAAAGACGCTATTTTTACCATTTCATCACGCGATTGAGTTCATGCGATTTTGAATCTTATTAACCGGGGGAAATTAGGGTGACATTATAGTTGGGTCGGGAGCCTCAAATTACGTAGTTCTGTACCCTATTTATAGAGGTTTTATGTGTAGTATTCACCATTAACGAAATTTTAAAGTCATAAGAAATAAATACCTCTGCATTCATAGACATATTCTGTACCAACTGTTGAGTACATCTGCCCGCCCAACTATGTATTTAGTTAAGAAAGTTTGTAATTCATTTATACGGAGTACCGAGTAGATATACATTAGAAGAGGGTATAATATATTACTATATGTATTCCTCTTGTGATATTTTAAGACGCCTGTCTGCCAACATGAGCTTACGTTGGCAATTGATACGCCATTTATATTTGTGGATGAACAACAACAAACATTGTACACTCATCTGCTCCTATAGGTAGACAGATGTTGTTGTAAACTTCAGGAGTCATACCTAACCTACATGCAGCGCTGCGGTGGTAGAATTTAGAACTAAATATGACATATTGACTACTCCTTGTTTCATATAACTTGGCCACTGGCTACAAAGTAATTCTATACAAAAAGTGTGACAAGACGGATGAAACGAAATGTAGACATTGTTATGAAACGGGTTCGGTTTGTAGTACAGGAAAATGGTAATTAGACTAATTTCGCCGTAAAAAAATATAGAATTAGTTTTTTCCTTCGTTCTTCATGGTTTTCGGGGCACTGAATTAGAATTTCAACTTTTCCACCTCGTAAATGTTTTCCGTTCTGAGATTTTTGAGAAAAAACTTTAAAAAAATGCTGATATTTCATAAAATGTTCATTTTAGAGAAAAGAAGCCCAGGACAATAATAAACTTCACTGATGTTCCTACAAGTCTTCATGTAAACATTTTTACTTTTGTACATTTCCGCCCATAACTCAAAATCTACACACTTTTGAAAAAATACGTAATACAAAAAAAGTGCATTATTATTTCTTTAATTAATTGATGAGGTTCTCTCTGATATACTTCAACAAATTTGGATGCGCTGTAACGCCGAACCCGTTCGTCTGAGTGAAATAACGTGGTAAGATTTTGCTAGACAATCCTTTGGCGATGTATGACACTATGTGTTACCTTTAATTTACCGCATTTCGATTGAAAAACTGATAAACATTTTTATCAGAGGTCGGGGTCTTACGCTATTATCCAGCTAGAAACATTTTCACGCAAAAAATAAGTCACACAATTTCCCAGTAAGATTGTTCCTTATTACTCTGAGATAGCGACTTGGCACAATGGTTAAAGTAGCTGAATTATATTAGAATAATGCATGGGTAATTAATCGTTTTATTTAGGCGTTTGATTGCCAAAGTAATCTTTCATCTGATAAAATTAATCAACATTGTATCATCAGATCACACTTAGGAGATCTGAATCGAGCTTTGTGTAGATCATCATATAAAAGATCTACAGTTTGGATCCATAATGTAAAGAAGAGGAAGAGGAATAATTAATTATTGTAAAGTCCGATCAATTTAATTAATTGTTAAATTCTATCACATATTAGTTGTGTAACAAAATCACAAACACTGGTATTTTTGAGATATTTTAAAAAAACATTTTAGCTAGTAATGTACTGTAGGTAAAGGTAGGTACTATTTCACTGAGTAAGGGGTGTGATTTTTGTGGACCTATGTATGTGAGTAAATAGTTGACAAAGATTACATAGAGAGATAAAGAAATTTAGTTTTAGCGATAGATTGATGCTGTCTAACCAAGAGATTTTATAGTTTTAGCTCTTCCATAAGAGGAAATTGCAGAAGTTCGGATCACAGCATCCATTAATGATAATTAAGTGATGGGTTTATAGTAGAATTCTATTTTATATTACGCAACTTTGTTGAAAATGTAAGACTAAACGAACTTTCGTCTTCTTCAATTTTGATTCTTCGTCAATACCTTGTCGTCTGCCATCATTTTCTAGCTTGAACCCGAAATCTTCTTAATTTCAAGTAACCTTCTCGTCTGGGCTCTGCTCGCCGTTTTTCCTAATTTTCGGATGAAACCCTTCTCATGAATACTTTTTTGTCTGCATAAAAAAATTTTCTTCGCATGAAACACTTTTTTCAAACGAATGAAACTATAAATCGAAAATAATTCATTATTGAGATAATAGCTAATCTAATTAAGTGCGTATTAACTAAAATAAGACGTTCTTTAAAAAAAAAATAACACACGGCAGGAGCCTACCTAATAATTTTCACTGCTACTTTCTCACTCTAGTATTCATCTCACCGTTTCACATTTTGGAAATGCTACTGTTCTGTATCTCGTGAGCTCTCTACTGCAGTAATTCGCGTACTATACTATTACTGTTGGATGATATAATTTTCAATTAATTAAAATCAGCTGTTCTGGCGTTGTCACCGCTCCTGTCACTCAACACTATTATTACTATGTAAATGTATTTCTATCTATCTGTCTATGTCTATGCATTGTATTCCGCCGAATACTTTGTAACGAAAACCAATGCCACAGATACTGTACGTGCATATATTCACTTTTGTAATTATTTCATTCATTTCATTTTTCATTTATTTAATATCCACAAAATATATAACAAAGTAAAAAATATAAGTAAGAAACAAGTATTGGATTTTATTGCCCCACTAGGCGAAAGCCTGTTCTGGGGCAATACTAACTACAATATAGTTCAAGGCTACATGTATGGAAAAAATAACAAAAATACTGGAGAACAAGCAATATAAATGATTCAAGAATGTTGTAGACTGATTACGGTACAATGGTTGAGGATTAGTTAGTTACGTCTGTTTATTATAATGCAATATGTTTATTAGGAGGTGTACAGCCGTGAGAGATCATCTAGTTGTCCATGAAAGGACACAGAAACAATGTGTGGTAGAAAAAGAAAACAATGTACGGAAAACGTGTGTGTGTGCGCGCGTGTGAGGGTGTGTGTGTGCGTGTGTGTGTGAGTGTGTGTGTGTGTGTGTGTGTTTGTGTGAGGGTGTGTGTGTGTGTGTGTGAGAGAGGGTGTGTGTGTGTGTGTGTGTGTGTGTGTGTGTGTGTGTGTGTTTCTCATGTAAATGTGTGTATTAGTGTTCGCTCGGACTCTTCCTTCCCCTTGTCGAGTAGCCACTTTGTCAGTAATTTTCCCAGGTTTCTCCCGCTGGGCTGAATGGAGTCGATGATGGATGGTATAACTCTATTGTAGACTCTAGGAGCTAGGAAGCTAAAATGCCTTTGAGCAAAGGTAGTCTGGGTGGTTGGTGGTCGCAGCAGGTGTCTGTTTCTGGTGTTTTGTGTCAATATGTAATCTGGCAGGTATTTTGTGGGATCCTTGTGGACCTGTTTGATTATTGTCCTTATGTAATACTGTCTCACATCTAGGACTCCAAACTCCGAGAACAGTTCATTTGATGGGTAGCGATATGGTCTTTTACAGATCACTCTCAAGAGTGACTTTTGAGCAGTCACTATCGGGAAGAGGTTTGGTTGTTTGGTTTGTTTATTCAAAATACTTGTCACTATCCGCGAAAATAGTTGATACCGCCGAAACGATGTTTTTTAGAACAAATTTCTCAACAACCTTACTAAATATGCTTTATAAATTTATAAGGTAGATCGATTGATCTTTTTTTAATAATCGGCATTCCACCCATAAAGAACGAGTGATCTCTGAGACACTGATCCATCCTCTATAGTATGCATATTGACATTTCAAAATTTTCTAAAAACGGGAGACCTTAGATCTCGACAACCGTTACTAAATATACTTTGGAAAAAAATAGAGTAGATACACTGAACTTTTATCTAGGGAATAACCGTAAAAGATTTGTTACATCTTGAATAGCCTTCTCAAAAAAAAAAATGTGAAAAACACCCTAGATCTATTTTCCGTAAGACAGAAACTCGTTTCCCGAAAGTCTCGGAGATTTTTTTGTACTGATAATACGCATTAAAATCTAGGCAGTAACCGTGAATTTTTTTTGATTGAAGCGAAATTAAACCGCAATTTTTACAATTCCATCATGCGATTTTTTATGAGAGACACACCCATACTCAATCTCGCTCACACACACACTCACAAGTACGAGTATGATGGAAATAATATAAATTTTGTTTTATGTATTCCAAAATATTACGTAGATAGATTCTAAGTAGGTACGCTCTTACCCGCGTATCTAGATCTAATATTTTGTGTGAAATCTTCCCCCACTTTCCCCTCTGATAACAAATTTGTATTCCGCATAACATTCGCAAGCTTTTCCATTTCATAATATGTATTATTATATTACATTACATATACTTGCCACGAAGCTTCGAGACTTATATTTATTAATCTTCATTCGCTAATCCGAGCTTATGCCATCATCCTCTAAAGCTCGCTTGCTTTAAAAGGGTGTCGGAAGCTTTCCAATTTTCATAACAAAAAAGCTTTGTATTGTAACAATAAAACTTATGAAATGTAAATATGTTTTGAAGGTTTATGACGTTTCGCGTCATTTTCAGCGACGTTAAGGTTCAAAATCGCATGAAATGTAAAAAATAACGTTTTTAATCATTTTTGAGGTTAATTTCATCAATACAAAAAATATTTTCTTTCTTAGCGACTATCAGGAAAAAAGTTCCTGCCTTCGAAAAAAATTAAAAGTGTATTTTTTTTTTAGAAATTTATGCAAGATATAAAAAATCTTTTACGGTCATTCACTAGATAAAGGTTCAATGTATCTACCCCATTTTTATCAAAACACATTTATTAAGGTTGTCGAGATCTAAGAGGTCTCAAAAATCCCTTTTTATTAAATATCCATATGCCTTCTCTAAAGTGTTTATTAAGAAAATCGAATCCACAGGTCGTCCAATCTTTAAGTTTTTCCTTATTAAAACATGGTGGCTTCGACATTCCTGATTCCAGCTCACTTCATATTTTTTTCTTCGTCAGATAGCTGTAACGTTTCGCAAAATTAATAAATAAATTTCTACCTACTATCTATTTCAACAGATTAAATTTGAATCGAAAAATATTGTGTTATATAGTCACGGTCTTACTTGGGATTACTTTAGACACGCCACTGGTAAAAAACAGTGGCGGTACGTGTGACTTTACGGTTGTGATCAGAGCAGAAAAACTCCAGACACGGACCTGTCTAGCGGATCTCATGTCAGGAGATTTATTGCCTTATCCAAGTCCTCCTTGTGTCGCCTCTGGGAGAAAATACTCGCTAAGCGTAACAAGAGACGGGGTAAAATGACACTAATCCAAAGACACCGTGGAGAAATTACTATTTTTAAACTACTAATTATAACGTCACACCGTTATGTTTAAAATAGATTTTTTCCAATAAACGCATTCTTTCATTTGATTCGTAATTCTTGGATTTGAAATTCACAAAAAAAAACTTCCGCAAAATAATCCTGAAGTTAGCTGGGAAAGCATGAGCGATGTTATTGGTTAACGCCATCCGAGACTAGAAGAATTTTCTAAATTCAAATTTCACGAGGGATGCGTTATTTCAGTTATACATTAATACTGCTGTCTCGGATTTCATCCTCTCTGCCTACCCCGCACTGAATACAACGTGATGGATAGAAAGTAGATAGAAAGACAGTCCTTGAAAAACAAAAAAAATACTCGTTTATTTTTTCCTCATTTATAAAAATCATCTCTGACATTCGTAAAACTCCTTCAATTTAAAAACTCTTAGATTTTTTTGTTTATGATTAATTCCGATTTTCAGTTGTTTCATAAAAAAAACAAAAGAAAAACATTAAACTGATGGTAAAATTGTTGGAGTATTATGCGATTAATCATTTCTGTCCACCCTCCTGTAAACCCGCCAAACCTCAGAGAGAGAAAAAAATGAGAGAACATTATTCAAAATAAACCAAATGGAACATAATATAGTTCTAAATTCGAATTCGAAATGAGAATTTAAATACGGAACATTTGAATAAGATCGACGTATGAATTTTACACGCAAAAAAAATTGTAACAGAAAGGAAAATTAAGTAACAGAGTGGAGATAATGTTTTTTTTTATAATGGCAATATTTTTAAACGCAATGATAGGAAATTATCCGCGCAAGAGAAATCAATGTATTAACTAAACATAAATCAATATTCTATCAATTGTAATCGAAATGTTGCCAGGATTGTCGTTTAAAGCATGTCGCCATTTTGTACAATAGACAATGACAGACAATACTGATGGCAACACAATTTGACAATAGAACGCGCGTTCTATTATTCCTTTTTTAAAAATTAGGGAGATTCGCCGATTTTTTTCGACGTTCACTTTTTTTCAATAATCTTCTTTTAATTGTATTCGAATGGAACGTTTTTCGATTCAAAATACAAATAATAATATTAATAGCTAATACAGTATATAACGGGAATATTGCGTTGTTGCCTTGTTTGATTTTGTTCCAATGCACGCCTATTTCCCCTTTGGCCTTATCAGAAAATACTATACAACGCGTAGAATTGATAATGGCGTACTATCAGGAGTTAACAACCAACGCGTAGTCCGAATGAATCCATCTATCCCCTCACCCTTGCGGGGTAGGCAATGATTGTCTTTAGTTAGTTGACTTTAGTTAGTTTTTTTTACAGCCTTTGTTGTTGGTGTATGCTGTGGGCGCCCTTAATTGGAGAGTCGACATGAGATGTTTTTCTTTTTTGTATGATAATGTTTTCATGTTTTGTTGATGTCTCTGTCGGTGTCACATTTAATATAAGTAAAATAAAATACACTTTACGCCGACTTACTCCACTTCACGACACAAGCTTTTCAAGGTTACTGTGAAATGAAATGTAAAAAAGGGCAGATTCATTAAAAAAAAAACACAAATTTATTTATTTACATTTTAAGTACTTAATAGATCCTATAACATTTGTTCACTAGGGCGAGTTTGTCGCAGTGTTGCAATCTCTTACACAATACAATAATAGTACAAAAATTACATAGAAAAAAAGAATATTTAGGTACATAATAAAAAGATGATATAGATGTTAGGGTCGGGTTTCCACCTCCAAGAAAACTTCTGCTAGAAGTGTCCGACAGTCTGTCAGACAGAAACTACGGACTTTACACCTGCAAGATACTGTCTGACAGACTGTCGGACACTTCTTGCAGAAGTTTTCTTGCAGGTGAAACTCCGGTCTTAGAACAGAGACGAAGAAAGTAATAGAAAGGATGAAAAGGGCCAATGTTCAACTAATCATTTATCGTCCAGCTAACCTATAAATTTACTAAAAGATTCGTAATCTCTGGCCTTGTTGGTTGGAAGGTGAATCCGGGTAAGTGTGATCACATAAATAACGCAGCAGATGATTCGTGACTAAATGAAGGCATAATGAAATCTCCTGTCTATTCATATCTAATAATTATATTTTATATCAACGTACCTACCTAACCTAACTCTCTTACAAATACTACATCTAATTTATCATTATATACTACATAGATCAAAACTCGTGACCGGACAGAAACCCATAAGAATGTTGCTCTTCTTCTTCTTCGTCAGCCTACTCCCGTCCACTCCTGGACGAAGGCCTCCTCCATCTGCTTCCACCCCGCTCTATCCTGGGCTCTCTGGATCCAGTTGGCACCCACGTTTTTTACTAGGTCGTCTCTCCATCGTAGTGGTGGTCTTCCTACACCCCTGGTAGTCATTCTGGGTTTCCAGGTTAAGACCCGCTTCGACCACTTATCGTCTGGATCTCTAGCCATGTGACCTGCCCACCGCCATTTGAGAGATGCGATACCCTTGGCAATATCTGTTACTCCTGTTATTTGCCGTATCGTTTTTTTTTCTCAAGATTAAGCGTTTTTGTCTTTTTTGGGATTCATTCAAGTTGAGCAATATTCTTGTGGGTTTTTCTACGGGAACCATAAAACTACACCATCACTATAATAAAATAATATGTACCTACTGGGCGTCGTATGAAATATTGCAGATACCTTCTTTACCGACAACCTAATCATACTCCATATTAATACACCGCGATACATTTCACCTAAGGTTGTGATATTATTACAAACGAATAAAATTAATAACCGTAGACTGATGTGTTGTAGCACGCACGTGGACGAACGTACCCCTGCATAATTAATAACGTATTTAAATATAGAACACTTTTTTTAAATGGTCGATTAGTTAGGCAAGTATCTATTCGAAATTTAGAGAATGGCGTTCGAAATTAGAAGACTTTTAGAATTTATCATGAATTGAAATTCAAAATTTTAAAGATATAACTGAAATTTGTACTATAGGTTTAGTAAGTAGGGTTTCAAATTTCATCAACAGTAACACCGTCGGCTGATGGCTCAGATGGTTGACGAAGATCTATGAAGCTAGAGGTTCTGATCAAACATTGGTATTTACAAGAGGCTCTACAGTATCCTTAGGCTCAGAGGAAATACAGTACCTATAGTATGGTCAACTCTAACTGTCGAACGCAGTAATAAAAATGTGAGCGAGAAGGGACGACTACCTGCTTTATTCGCACTTATGGCTCTGGCATCATGTTCGTAAAAGATAGAATGTTAAAAAAATATATGTTTACATAAATGCTAGTGAAAATCTTTTTGAAATTCCTAGAGTACAGGAGCGCCTTTTGGTGCATAAAATTGACCTTTTAACGCTAATTGACCTTAACAATTTTGTAGTACTGTAGATGCACACAAATATTAATATTATAAATACATACAATAATTTAAAGTTCACACCTGCGATAAAAAAACATGATGAAACAATTCATCAAAATAATGTATGTAGATAATTCATTATTTTATATCGACAGCGCTGAACAAATTAATAAAAATTGATACATAAATCATTGTTTTTACCGGAAATAAAATACTCATAATACCAGACATACAAACATACATAAAATCATTCACGTTTTATATAAAAATGTTATGTTATTTTTTATGTAGTGATGTCAAAAAATTCATAAACGAAAAAATAAATCCATGTGAATACTAGTGCATACGTACCCTGCGAACTTTTTACGATCAGGTTTTATTTTACCTATTAGAATTGTTAACAAGTGTTTATTGCAGTAGATCCTTCAGTCTGGAACGGGCTTCCTGTAGATATCAGACAGGCGGAAGCGTTAACCGTGTTAAAACATAAAAAACTTAAACAACTAGGGGAAGTTATTCTTCGTGGTGGGGTATGGAATTCAAAAATCGACATTAGTGTCGAATCCATAGTTTTTTTATATGGATGAGATGAGTAGTGACACTCTCATATTCGCAGAAGTGTAGTATGAGGGTAGGACGAGTGGACAGAAAAATCGACATTAGTGTCGAATTGTCGAGTTTTAGGTATGTATACGATGAGTAGTGGCACTCGCCGCAACAGCAAGAGTGTAGGGGTGGAGTAGGATGGGTTGACAAGTATTTTTTTTTATGTTTGTCTCACTCATTTATGTATTGTTTCACATTTCATATGGATTAATAGATTTTCGAGGCGTAGCAAGGCATGCAGGGTACATATAAAAAACGCAATAATGTCATAAAATACTCAAAATCAATTCATGAAAAAAAACTTTATATAAATCATAAAAAACCTATCTTGTTTTACCAAACTCCATAAAAAATCGCTCTATAACTATGTATATCGCCAAATTATCAAAACGATTTCATACAAACACACAAAGATCTCTTTTTAAATTTTAATTGTTGGAGATTGAAAAAACTAAAGTCATAGATTAAAATCGAACTGTCTACCGAATCAAATCGTCTATATAATCTATGGGATTTTAAATGCTAAATATCTCTATGTACGTACCTACCGCGTATTGTAATATTATTAATGTATCTATATTTTACATATGTAATATTTTTATCCAATAAATCTTTTTAGCACATAATAAATATCAATAAAAATATTTTTGCCTATCATTATACTGAATTGTATTATTTTTTTATACGTTAAACCTGTCATTTGTGACGGGCAGATTATTAATAATTCTATGTTGAATGAAGGTGAATGAATAATCTTGATGTTTTTTGACCGTCGGTTCTTGTTGGAAGTCCATTTTTAAGAAAAAATAAAGAATAACTAAAACAATCGCCTGATGATGAGGGTGCAAACCCTCGAATACTAGTCGCGAAGTCTTAAGTCATTTTGTGGTTTTAAATCTAAATATTTAGTTTTTCATTTTTTTTCTTAAAGGTGAATAAGTTGAGATGTTTGGAACATGTAAAGAGGATGAATGATGAAAGGATAACAAAGAAAACATAGCTGGAGAAAGAAGAGGTGTATAGAAACGCGGCTGTTTAAGATCCACTTGGTTTGACCATGTCGACTACTTAGTTGCTAAAGGACGGACGTGTTTTGAGTGAGAGGAATCGTAGAGTGTCTATGACGAATTGTATGAGTGTGACGGAGGAAAAAACTATGTGTATGTTTGTAAAAAAGTTAGACTAAAGTTACGTAAACAAAGTATATCAAGGACGCATTTTTTACCCTGATTCTGAATTCAGATTTCAGAGAGAGGTTTTTATCTGAGCTTTTTTACAAACAACCAATTTCAGACTATGAATTTCATAACGTATGAGACCGGATTAAGGATAGGAAAGTCTAGCAATCTATTCTCTATGCCTAGCTTGCAAGGGACAAAGCATCGTAAATATTTTTTTTAACAAATGAAATTGGGTTTATTTCGATATACACTTTTGCACACTTCACAGTAAGCTTGTGTCATGAAGTGGAGTAGGTCGGCACTGGGGATCGAACTCGCGCCCACTGGATTAACAGTCGAGCGTATTACGAACCAGGCAACCGACAACCTCTCGTTGACTTTTATTAGATAAGTACCTAGATCCGTTGAAAAAACTTAGGGCATTCTCGCACAATTATCGCTAGTTACCTTACATAATGTGAAAATTTAACTGAGCGAAAACTATTGAGAAATTAATAAAATAAATATTTTAATATTATAACTGTCAACACTAGCTTGTCTCAAAAGATTTATTTTTTCACTGTGGCAATAAAAAACGTCTATAATACTACGTAACGGCAATCTGTCATTCGTAATTTCCTCCAATCAGGTGGTGGTTGATGCAAATTATCGGATTTATAGCCAACTTCACGTTTGTGCGGTGTATTTAACTGAATTATGTGAAACGAACACGCGACCGTAGGCTATCATTAAGAGTGTGCATACCGACATTTCAAAAATTTCTAAAAACGGGAGACCTTCTATCTCGACAACCGTTACTAAATATGTTTTGGAACAAAATAGGGTAGATGCATTGAACATTTATCTAGGGAATAACCGTAATAGATTTTTAATATCTTGTGTAGATTTCGCAAAAGAAATATTTAAAAACACCTCTGACCTTTTTTCCGAAAGACGGAAACTCGTTTCCCGAAAGTCGCGGAGTAAATTTTTTTTCTTGTACTGATAATATGCATTAAAATCTAGGGAATAACCGTAAAAGTTTACCCCAAAAAATTGAAGAAAACGCTATTTTTACCATTTTATCATGCGATTGTCACGCAATTTTGAACCTTAATGCCGTGGGAAAAGACTGTGACGTCATTCCTGGTGCCATGCCCTTAAATTTAATAATTGCTAGAACGGACCCCAGTACTTACTTGGTGGTAGTAGCGGTTCATAATAAATTGTGATTGGTTAAATTTTTAATGCAACCCGAAGTGAAATCTAGGTCTCCCGTTTTTCGTCATATTTAAAAATTTCTAAAAACGGGAGACCTTAGATCTCGACAACCGTATCTAAAAATATGGTTTGGAAAAAATAAAGTAGATACATCGAACCTATATCTAGGGAATAACCGTAAAGATTTTTTATATCTTGTATAGATTTCAAAGAAAAATTGTGAAAAACACCTCTGATCTTCTTCCGAAAGACAGAAACTCGATTCCCGAAAGTCGCGGAGATATTTTTCTTGTATTGATAATATGTGCATTAAAATCTAGGGAATAACCGTAAAAGTTTTTTGACTGAAGCGAAATTAACCCCAAAAAATGGAAAAAACGCTATTTTTACCATTTGTTCAGGCAATTTTTCATGCGATTTTGAACCGTAATGCCGTGGGAAATGACCGTGACGACGTAGTTCGGTCGGGAGCATTAATACTTTTGATCTAGAGATGCAAGTATATGACGTATATGTACTTACAGGTTTTAATTGAATGACTTGGGAGTGTTAGCAGAGACATTATTATTGGTTAAAGTGAATACCTAAGTAAGTAAAAGTGTTTATTAGTTCAGTAAACGGCTGGAACTAGAAGTATGTTTAAGTCTGCCAACAGGAAATTCCAGAAATTTGCAGACAATGTTAGTTTAAGGAGACTATTAGGTATATTGTCTATATTAACTTCTACTCTGTAAGTTTTCGAACAAAATAACTGTACCTATTTTAAATTTATTTTGCTATGATATAGTAATTGAAAAGAGAACGTCTTATTTTGGTCAATACGTACTTCAGTGGCGTGGCTAGGGTTTGCGCGTCAGGTGCGTCAGCTTATATAAAAATAATAATAAATACATGTCTTTTATGAATATTCAGGGATTTTCGATCGAACGACAAACGTCTTTTGTGAAACGAAAATTTTATGCAAAAAAATACAAAACTAAGCAAAAACATGAACTTATCTGGTGTTTTAAGGTCACCTTTACCGTGTCTGTATGTTTTTCCCTTTTTTACGACGGTTTTATTTGTCCATCTGTCGCTTTTGTCTTTATCTGAGTCTACATTTTCCTCCTCATATTTAAAAATCTTTCCAATGTCTCAACATCTTGTAATTTCTGCACGTATTTTTCAAAGTATTCCTAAAATTTCCGTTGGTTATGTATGAAAACCGGCCCCATCTATGCCATTTTTTTCATTCCGTCAATTATTGGTGCTGAAACCATCACAAAAGCGTTTGTTTCATGTAGAGGTACCTACTTTGTATAAAACATCAGTGGCGTAGAGTGAAATCTTGTTAAAGACGATAATTTATGGTTTGTTTATATAAATACTGCTGCTACTACTTCGCGTCAAGACAGAGGGAGAAGGGTCTATATACCTACTATATACTACGAATATACATATTATATAAAAGGTGTAGAAGCTCCAATATAAACAAGAATACCTACCCACCTCCCTGCTCATAGTAGGTTGATGACATTTCATATCAGCTGATAGCTGCGCAGAATAATTACTGCACGGCGAATTTAGAACACTTTCAAATCCATTTGAAATTCAAAATCTTTCTTCACTTACTTGAATGTCGTTGTAATATGTTCGATTCTAAATTTGAAATTGTCCTTTTAGGGAGACCTTATTGTTTTTAAAACGTCAGTTTCGTACAATTTCGTACAATTTTTGTGTCTCGGGTTTGAATGTTTTTGCAAAATTTGTTCAAAAGTTTCATCTTAACTAGTTTTTTTTTTCGGTAGGATGAGTCACTAGCGTGGCTCAAGTTTTAAAATATAAGTATACGTTTGAACATGGATAGAGTTTGAGAGAACAAAAGTGTATCACAAACTCAAAATAAGCGAAAAAACATGAGAATAAATGTATCTTTTTGAAACGCAAATTCTAGTCTTGTAAAATGATGGGTTTAACTAAATTCTTATATATAATTTTAAAAAATTGTAGCTATTTCAACCAATCTAATCGAACCAATCACAATTGGTCTTAAGTTCGATAGAGGTCTGGTCTGGTTACCTGCTGAATAAGAACAAATTTTTGATTTTGAAATATCTTTACGATTTGGAAACGTGTAAAAAATACGTAAGTATTAATTCGGCAGGTAACAGAAACACAATATTCAAAAAATAGACTCGTGTATTCAGATTTCAGCCGAACGTATAATATTAAGCATGTTATTAAATACCATTTTCACAAAATGGGTATACCCAACAAAACACATAGCTGAAAATAAAATGAAGAAAAAAGCGGGAAAAATATTCTAAAAACGAAAGCATAACAAAGTTTGTCATCATGTCGGAATGTCAGAAACAAGAAATGGGTAGAGCAAGGATATGCCGGTGCTCGGGGGGTGGCGGGCGTACCTATCTACTCACAGAGAGGGAGCCACTGTGCAAATACTTCTAATAACAATAATAACAATCTTATTTGAACGTAGCGAAAAAGTAATATAAGTAGTACGATATTTTCTCACCGAAAGGAGCCACTGGTTGCCATGAAGTTAGCTAAATATTTTTTTTGTCTTGTACTCGTTGACTGGAGCGAGGAATTTACGTGTGAGGTCACGGTTCGAACCTTGTGGATGAAGATGCTTCAAGTTTTTATGTGAAGTCTCCATAAGACTTTCATCTTTTAAATTCGGCGACTAAGTCATTGTGGGTTCTATTGCAATAAGTCCGCCCTTTGGCATACTACTTATAACTGTTTTTGGCTAATAAAGATCTATTTACTTATTTATGACATTCAGAATGGGTGGCAAGCCTCATTGCTAAAAAAGATGCAAAATATCTTATGATAATTTCTAGCTACAAAAAATACTTTAAGAAAAAGTATTGAAAATTTCCCATTAAAATCGTATATGGATTTCTTACAAAATGATTCATTGTCGGTGTTGGTTCACTGCTGTATGCATATAATCATGGGTTGGGTAGATTTCAGGGATGAATGAGTGGGGCGGAGGGGTTCTGTGGGACGTGGGGAGGAGGGGGAGAGGGGAGAAAACAGGATTCCATATTCAAAATCACCTAAAGCTTTCAACGAGGGAATAATACTTGATATATATTTTGTATAGATATTTTATAGGTGGGTACCTATCTATCTATGTTCTATGATGCTATGGAAGTAGGGCTTTTGTTTCATGTTGCTCGCGCACGCCACTGCTCTCAGTGATTTTGTAATGCAAAAATTTAACATTATTAATTTTACGTAAGCTACTGATGCTGTTTTCACACTTTTTTGCTACCTTTGTTTTAGTGTGTCCAGTAAAATTGGATAATAGAAAATTCACAAGAGATCATACAATGTTATTCAGCAGCGAAGTTCATGACCATTTTCAATGTATCTGTTTTGGGTGTAACAATGAGACAATTATGTGGCTCAGAGTGGATTTCTGTAGAAGGGAAGCCGGGGCTAACATTTTTACTGCTTTGTGTCAGATTAGACCTGTTATTTCATCATTCTAAATTAAAAGGTAACTCGATGGGAATCATATTGTTATAGGACCCTCGCCGCTGGGGGTATACAAAATACATATGCATGTGTGGTACCTATTAAGGACGGATCCGTTTTTAGCAGATGAAATCGAAGAGCGCTTATGACAAATCGCATGAATGTGACAGGTTTTTAAATAAACAGCGGTTAAAGTGTGGATTAGTTAGCGAATTAACTGGAAGAAATCGTAACAATGCCATAAGTTCGCCCTAGTGAACAATTTTCTGTGTCTTGCTTGAATGTATGCCTCGTTTATCGCATTTTTTAAAATAAAATACTGGTGAATTTTTGACATTGAGAGCTGCAAAAATCCATTTGGATTCCTAATGTTCAAAAGTGTCAAAATCTCTTCGCCATACATAACCTCAATGTAAAATCCACAAAAATATATTTGAAAGTAGATAGTAATTTTACATAGATTGTAGTTCTCTCGACACAGACAGAGAGTAGAATGGGGTAAGTTTACCCAGAGGGGAGTAACATCGATCTTTCTCCAGCGTTTCAGAGATGGTGTGACAAGTCACCCCCGCCTACCCCGCTGGCATTTCTTACTAACTGTAATATTATACCTAGCATCCTTCTTATTGGTAGGTTGTTACCTCTTCTTACCCACCTACCAATGTAAGTCTAAGTTATCTATGACATTTCAGAACTGTCATTTTGAAAATTCGAACATTTTTCTTCACATTTACCTATTTGAATTTGAATTAAGAATTTCAAATGAGTTTTTTTTATTTTCTTACACGCATTCCATATTTTTAGCACGATGTTATTTAACTTCACCTGTCGTGGTTGTCTGAGGCTACATTTTCCTCTTCAAATTATAATAACTTCCCAATGTCCCAGCACCTTGAAATGTTGCACACATATTTGCTTTAGGTGACAGTTTAATATTGTAGTACTGTTTTATCATAAATACGTTTCAATTGGTAAATTTTAATTAATTTAATTTGTATGGGGAAATATGAGAGCGAGTTACAAAATAAAGATTGTGTTTTACAAAATTACTATGTCGAGCTTTTCTGACACAAAAACAACGCACGCCACTGCGGCCAATGAATAAAAGATCTAACATAGACTCGATGTAGAATGATATGGAAAATATTTTGATGTATATCAATATGTATACATTTTTAATTAATTAATTAATAAAAAAGGCACTTAGCAAAAGTGACATCTTCGACTTAGCTTGATAAATGTGTTCGGATTAAACCTCCCCCATTTCTGATGTGCCACCCGCCTCTAATACGAAGAGGGTTTGTCTGTACCGAGGAGGGGGGAGGGGGGCTGGAGACTGATGCTAGGAGGTGGGGGGAGTCTTGATGTTTTCAGACAGTCTCAGGGGTGACAGAGGATTGGTTGGATGAGGACGGTGATCCTTTAAGCCAAGTCTGTGTCATATATACGAATTTTCAGAACACACATAGGCATGCATTTAACAATAGGACTATGAAACATTTGAATATGATTAAATTATGTTAAAAATACGAACATTTTTGGTGGGTTTCTGTAGCAGGAAAAAGCCGGGGCTAATTTTATAGTTTTTTATTGCAAAATGTCAGATCACAGATTGGGCTTAGCTGGCAGAGATCACAGCATTGCGATAAGCTCGCCCTAGTGAACAAATGTTATGATTTACATTCGTAATGTTAACATATCTCTGTATTTTGTTCACCAAAAGTGTAAATAAATAAATAAGTATTTCCTAAATCTAAAAGGTAACTCGGTGGGAATCGTATTTTTTTAACCCTTCGCCACTGTGTGACATGTACATAAATCACTCGCAGACGAGTGTAATTTCACTACCATACTAAAACTTTTTTATCCATCTAATATACCTAGAATCACGGTTTTCCAATAAGAGGTAACCAGCGAGAGATGTGTCAATGTACACTACAAGATATGCACCACTCAATTTTGTCTCATTGCACCTTAAAAAGCGCCATCGGAAAAGGTGGTGAACGTTATTACTGAACATGGTGAGACGTTATTTAAACTCCTGCATGTTTTTTCGATTTTCTAAGACTTTTATGTAAATCAGTCTATCATCATGCCGTATTCTTTGCGGGGTAGACAGAGAACACAGCACCACACATCAGTTTAAAGCATACTAATTTCGATTAACTTACATCTCGAATTTTCTATCACTGCTGACGAAGTGAATATGGCCATACCTGCAACAAATAAAACAAAAATATATTAGCACAAAAATCACATAGGTATTCGTGTTGCATCATTCATTTCAAATATGGAACTAAAAAGTGACAATTTGAACCGTAGATTTTGAAAATTATTATTTGACATAGATAGATAAGTTATAATTCAATTTCTTCAATACAAGTCCATACAATTTTCAAATTAATCCAATTTATTGACACAATAGTGTCAAAATCGTCAGATTTTTATATCTCTCACTTCACCGACTGGCCAACAATCAATCTTAATTGTTATAATAGTGTTATAGTCCGAGAGCCCGCTGCTTAATTTATGACGTATCTGTTTTTTGATCGAAATGTGGTACAAATGATAGCTTACCAATAGGGTTTTACATCGCACTAGGGTTGCCTATCAAAACTTGCCGCAACCCCCCCTGCCCCCCCCGAAAAGGTCCCTCTTCGCGGTTTTTCGCATTTTGTAGGAATATGGTAAGAGATAGAAGAAAGTAGTCAATGACAAAAATAATCCTTGCTAAATTCTCTACAAAAAATGTTAAGTCAATTTTTTCATATGACTAGTAGTTTACCCGTAATGGCCCGTCAAAAAACAGGATATTTTTTGAAAAAAAAAAAAAAATTTTTTTGATTTTTTTTCTTTAACTTTCTTCCACCCATTATCACTAACATTTTATGGAAAAAAATATTTTGCCTGCGGCGCTATATTGCTGGTTATTTTATGAAAAACTAAATTTTAAGAATTTTCGTCACTGAGTTTTATTGCAATAGCTCCTAAATTAATTGATGTATGAAAATAAGTTATAGCTCGTTTTGTAGCTAAGACTATGGTAATTAATTCGTTCTTTGACTATTTTCCTGTAGCTCTTATCAATTTTCAACCAATTTAGTTTAAATTAATTTTTTTAGTTTTTTAAATGAATTTCGGTTTTGGACCGGCTATTGCGGGTAAACTGCTAGTTATACGAAAAAATTATCATAACATTTTTTGTAGAGAATTTAGCAAGGATTATTTTTGTAATAGACTACTTTCTTCTATCTCTTACCATATTCCTACAAAATGCGAAAAACCGCGAAGAGGGACCTTTTCGGGGGGGGGGGGGGGGGCAGGGGGGGTTGCGGCAAGATTTTGATAGGCAACCCTAGTGCGATGTAAAACCCTATTGGTAAGCTATCATTTATACCACATTTCGATCAAAAAACAGATATGTCATAAATTAAGCAGCGGGCTCTTGGACTATTATATAACATCTTCTACACACATTAAATACAATATTACTGTGTATTAATCTTTTAATATCACATACTCGTACCTAGACACAAATTATTTCATACTTCTTATTTTTTTAATGGTGCACCTCTTGTAGGTATGAGGGCGGTAGATGTTAATATAATAATAATACTATTATTGACTATTTTGGCGCCGTTTAGCGATAAAATCGCCCCAAGGGCATCTTACATTTTTCTTTATCACCATATAGGTAGGATCGTTAAAAACAGTAAAAATGATAGATCAAATCACCGCATAGGATCGTATTTAGGTTCAATACTCAAAATTTGAACCATTACTAATGTTTGGTTGGTGTGAAAAAAAAAAACAATGTTCTATATTCAAAAATACGATTTCTCTTTTTTTGTTCCAAATTCAAAATCCTTTAAAAGCAAAAATAATTCTTTAACTGTCCTTGCACAATACAGTTAATCTTTTGTTCCTTTATTCAAAACATTTGAATAGTTCCAGACGCGCTGTGTTCTTTTTTCAAATTCAGTTCTATTGTTCAAAATTATTGCGCAACAGACAAAAGAATTGGGACGAAACAAAAGAACGTCGTAGAATCAATAATTAAAAGTTAAATTTCCGTTATCACATGTGTGTTCGTAAATCTACAAAAAAAACTAAGTGATTTTACCAACAGCATGATTTATAGCAGTTCAGTTTTAAGAGTATGCGTACCGACATTTCAAAAATTTCTAAAAACGGGAGACCTTATATCTCGACAACCGGTACTAAATATGCTTTGGATAGGGTAGATGAATTGAACATTTATCTAGGGAATAACCGTAAAAGATTTTTTATATCTTGTATAGATTTCTAAAAAAAAATTTGTGAAAAACACCTCTGATCTTTTTTCCGAAAGACGAAACTCGTTTCCTGAAAGTCGCGGAGTATTTTTTTTTGTACTGATAATATACATTCAAATCTAGGGAATAACCGTAAAAGTTTTTTGATAGACGCAAAATTAACCCATTAAAAATGAAAAAAAAACGCTATTTTTACCATTTATCATGCGATTATTCACGCGATTTTGAACCTCAATGCCGTGGGAAATTACAGTGACGTCATTCTTGGTGCCAAGCCCTTAATGTAATTTTTTCCCTCTAAATGAAAAATAAAAACAATTGTTTCAATTCAACTATTATTGCGTAACCGCATTGTTTCGAAATTTCTTTTTTTTCTTTTGTCTATGGTGGTAATCTTCTGTCAACAGCGCAATAATAATACCAAAAACCATAGAGACATGTGTTTTCAATAATAGTTACTGTCAACGTTTATGATTTATCGTTCGCATTGTTTCAAAATACGAAACGATTCTAATCTATTCAAATATTCAAATTTCGAATTCATACAACATTCGTATTTATTATCTTTTGACCTTACAAACCAAAAACTGTACATACACAGATTTTTTGTCTGTCTTAACAATATTTCCACCATTCTGCCCCTCAATGTTCTTCAAGGGTACACAGAGAGGTAAAAAGGTCACACCATTCAATTGGAATGCATTAGGTACTTCTTCACTACTAAAATTCACTTGATTCGAAGCGGTACGGTGTACAATGAAAAAGTGATTTCTAAAAACCTTTTGACATGGTAAATAACGCTCTTGTCAACTTACCATCATACGGTATTCTTAAAACATGTAGGAACTAGGAAGAGGAACTAAACACTTGGATTATTTTATTTCTGGACATGTTTCTGGAGTCTTGACCAAATTCTTTTTCCCATGAAAATCTTAGTATGTTATAAAGAGCATAGTCAACAGAATCGAAGAAGGAAGGCACCTTCTCAAAACAATCTCAGAGAGACGGGCCAAGTGGATAGGCCACACAATACGACACGAAAACCTCCTCCACACCGTAATGGAGGGAATGACCGAGGGGACAACTCACAGAGGGCGACCCCGACAGGAATATATGGAGCAGGTTCTCCAGGATATGAGCTGCTCCTCATACTTGGAGCTGAAGCGTTGTGCGGAGGACCGGGGGGAGTGGAAAGCGAGGTGTTCTTTGCTGCAAACAAATCCATTGGATTGAAACCTGAGAAGAAGAAGTCAGTAAGTAGTGGGATTCGAACCAGGGACATCTCGCATGGATGTTCGCCCTCCAACCAACTGGGTCAAGCAAAAATTAATCGGAACTGCTTAATAACTGTTTTTTTCTGTAAGTTATTAATCTGCATTTGAGAAATTAATTGACTTTCGAAACCCACCTGATACATTCTTATGGTAATTATTTTTTTATGTAAATTCATATATGACAAACAGTAAACTGTAAAAAAGATACACATACAGGGTGTCTTTGAGCACCAATGCAATTATTTTATGTAAGTTTAACCAACACTTGATTTTTACGGGACACTAGACTTGAAAAATATAAAAAAAGTAGCTAATAGACAATGGACTGCCTCAAAAATAGCAGGTGACAAAGGTGTGCGAGGAGAGACTGTAGTTGGAGCGGCCAGAGGTCCTGGACACTGCTAGTGAAAGGGCCTCTGGCGAAGATACACAGATGCTTTGTGCCCCCGACCCAACTAAGGATAGAAGGGGAAGAAGATGTATGTATGTAATAAAACTCTTACAGCCCTTACAGGCATATCAAAACAAAATAAAAATTCAGTTTTTTTGTCATTCATTCTACTTTTTATTTATTTATTTAATTACAAGAGCGCAAATATTTGCTACAACACATATCAACAATTTTACAAGAACATAAAATAATCTGCTAAATTATGAGGTCACATTAAAAAAAATCCCATCATGGCGACCATGGGAGAACAGAAGACCTGTAGGACGACCCCAAAAAAGATGGGTAGATGATATATTCCCAGTCGCAGGAAGAAACTGGCTGAGTAAAGCTCAAAGTAAAAGAAATTGGAAAACGTTAGAGGGACGGTTGAACAGCAACAAGAAGAAGATTCATAAAATAATAGAAAACTGCTGTGAATATTTAAAATCATCCTGTATACATAATTAATATATCAACAGATCGAATAACTGAATTTAAATAATTAAACATTCGATTATTAATTCGATTAATCATTAATCAACATATTGATTTTTAATTAATAAAGTGATCTAATTCTCCGAATCAATTAAATCATTTCCCGCTAGGCAATTAGTAGAGTAACTGAATTACTTGTATTTACTATGACATACCGACTATCTTTTGATTTAAGATAAAAAAGTAAATAAAATTACTTTTTAATTATAGGTATTTCTCCACACTAAAAATTAAATTAATTTCAATTTAACAATTGAAACGTGTGTTATGATAAAACAGTACTACAATATTAAACTGTCACCTAAAGCAAATATGTGTGCAACATTTCAAGGTGCTGGGACATTGGGAAGTTTTTAAAAAAATTAAAAGGGGAAAATGTAGACGCAGAAAACAATAACAATGACGACAGATGAAGTTAAATAAAATAACTGTTGACATGTTAAAAGTTTTTTTGATAGAATTGATTTGATTCTTAAAAGGCTTGATCGTGTTTCGGGCTTGAATTTATTTGTGTCCGTAGTGGGACATTTGGAAGTTACTAAAATTTAAAACTGAAAATGTAGATGCGGACAACGACAGATGAAGTTTATAAACGCGTAGTAAAATATTTAGAGAATTTATCCATAAGCCAGCGATTTAATAGGTAGATAACTAACCTATATAAAAATAATGATCAATTTTTCACGTTAGATAATAAATTAAGTAGTTTATCTCAAACGCATTAATAAAAATATTAAATATCCTTACATATGTCAAATAAAATATCCGACAAAGTCTCGTATCGTGTCGGCGTTATTATTATTATTATTAAATTGTAATAATTTATTATAACCGTACGACGGAAAACGAAAGTGAAAAACCGGTCCCGCGAACAGTTACCTCACTGCGACGTAAATTGAAATTAGAACGGTACACGGAATAATAGATCTTATGACGTGTGATTTATGGGCTATTTCAATACGCACAAATTCTTACAATTGGCAAGGTTTTTAAATGCATGTTTTTGATTTATTCATTGCGTGATTCATATAAGTTACTCAACTTACATAATTTTCGTCGCAACCAGGTATAAATTTTAGGTAACTTCACAACGAGTATTTATTTATTTTCAAAGCACGAGCTCTGCTCAATTTTGGGGAGTAGTTTTTATGTTATATTGAGTTCTAGTGTCTTTTGTTTTTCTATACAATTTGCAATTCTATTACCTATAAAAAAAATTGAATTTGAATTTATGGTTGATTTAAGTATGTATAAGTTTTCTTTTCTTTTCTCGGGTTAACTGTAAGACATTGCTTTTGCAACAAGTCCCCCCTTTGGTATACTTCTGTGGCTAATAAGATTTGTTTATTTATGAACGTACGCAGGATTGTGTAAATTATTGCAATTGTTAAAATATTTATAGAATTTAAATCATTTCGGGATAGCAACTCCTTCAGTTATTATCGAAAATTATTAGGCTAATACAACATTTTTTCATTGACATTACGAGCCTACAAAAATGTTTTGAATATGTAGTTATCGAGAGATATCGAGATTGTTAGAATTCGCAGTTTAAATTAATTATTAACTTTACCAGGTAAACATTGACCTCCTTTATGTTTTATTTTGATTTGTAAAGTGAATTGGCATTGAAGTACAAAAGTTATTGTTAAGTAGAATAGAAAATACTATGCCTAGTAAATAAAAATTTAATTTACGAGTAGGTACCATAAGAATCTTCGTATATATAATAATTATTCGCAGGAAGGATACGGAAGTCTGGCGATCTGTTGGCAGAGAGCGTCATTTTTGACGGGTTACAGCTAGTAATCAATATAAGTATATTTTTATTCACACGCGGATATAAGTAACGATACTTGGAGAGTAATATTTTACTTTGATTTGATTAATTTGTCACAATAGTATAACATATGTTGCACTCACCTACAATATTTTATTTTATTTATTGTTTAATTTATGATAATACCTATTTTAAAAATTTAATGCCTACCTAGAATAAATATGACCGGTGCTTTAAGGCTCGCGACCTAACTATGACGTCACGGTCATTTCTCGCGGCATTAAGGTTCAAAATCGCATGGTAAAATGGTAAAAATAGCCTTTTTTTTTTTACATTTTTGGGGTTAATTTTGCTTCTATTAAAATACTTTTACGGTCATTCCCCAGATTTTAAGACGTATTATCCATACAAAAAAAAATCTTCACGATTTTCGGGAAACGAAATGACGTCTTTCGGAAAAAAGAACAGAGGCGTTTTTCACATTTTTTTCTGAGAAATCTATACTTACAAGATTTAAAAAATATTTTACATTATGTAGATAAAAGTTCAATGCATCTACTCTATTTTTTCTAAAGCATTTTTAGTAACGGTTGTCGAGATCTAAGTTCTCCCGTTTTCAGAAATTTTTGAAATGTCAATATGCCTACTCTTAAGCTTTTCATGACGGGTCCCTAAAACCTCATTTTTTGTAGTAGTTTCGATATGTATTTTGAAAAATATCACGAGACACCAAAAAACGACTGAACTGTCAATTTGAAAAAAAGGTAAATTTACTGTCGTTAAATTAAAAAATTAAATTTAGAGGGACACTCAAAAAGTACGTAGACAAAAACAAAAAATAAAAATTGAAAGTTTGACCCGACGATTACAATATATCATACTCTGTCTACTGTTTGTTAGATAATCTATGTTAGTATGTAATTCTATGTAATTTTCTAGTTAATATGTAATATAATTTATGTGTTACGTGGTGAAAAAATTACATGAAAAAACAATATCGTATTAATTTAACAAATGACTAAAATACATTATACTTACTTAATATGTTTAATATACTTATATAAAAATAATAATATATAAACTAAGTATAGTGGATATTAAGCTTCCGATATTGAACACAGTAGAACCCCTTTTATTCGGCTTAATGGGGAAAGTATTGACCGAATAACAAATATTCCACGTATTGACGGGAAGAGATTTTTTAAATTTAGAATGCACTTTGAATGACTTTTGAAATAAGTACCTACTACATACGTTGAAACTTTTGAAGCTAAGCTACCTACAAAATTTTAGGGTAAAGGCTCTATAATTGGACTACCAAACTTTAAAGACTCATAACTTGATAAGTTTTATCGTAATGCTGCGATCTCTTCTAGCTAACCTTAATAAAATAAAATTAAAATTAATCCAGCAAACCCCAAAACAGTAAAATAAAAAAATATAATAATTTCAAGATCTAAAATTCGACGAATTCCTAGTCGAATAATTGAAGTTTCAGTGTACACACATGACGATGTCGAATTGCTGTGTGCAATGTCCGAAAGTCGTTATGGAATTATGGTCATTATGGTTTAAGATTTTTATACATTATAGAGTTTAACATGGAGTATTAAAAAAATACTTGGTTTAGTTTTTTTATTTGTTGTAAAAACCAAAACTAAAGGTAGAATGTATTTAGTAGGTTACCTACTAATAAATAGGCGCTTGTACTAATTTGTAAAGCTGATAATCTTGTAGTTCAAAAAGGAACCAAGTCAATAAAGGTATTACTTTAAATTGAGTCATGCTTGATATTCATTTGGCTATGTAAAACGCAAGCATTTGATTAACATACCTGCTAGCGGAACAAACACACTACTGCTGAATTTCATCAACTTCTTAGGTGAGGAATAGCGAAGATAGGAGCCACCTATCACTATTTTTTTACGCAAAATTTGTGCTAGGTGGCTCCTATCTCCGCTATTCCTCACCTAAGAAGTTGGTGAAATCCAGCATAACTTGGAAAACTTGTTTTAGAGTAAAAAAAAGTCTCTAACTAATACCTACACTACTTTTTTTTACTTGGTTCCTTTTTGAATTCTTATTAAACGTTATCCAATATGATATACGAGTACCTACTTACTATTAATGATAATATAGACCCTATGTTTTTTATTAATAAGTGGTTTTAGATGTATAGAAATATGAAGTATGTAGGTAATTTATAAAATGAGTAACGCCAGCAAGGGATACGCACGCGAATATGTTGTACTATAAGTATTACATGTTTCCTTTATACCTTGTACCACTTATTCACCTCATTCTAGTCTACACTAGGGAGCCGATGATTTAGTACCCTCTGACGTTTGATAGGTGGATATCTATCTCTATATAATATCTTTAAAATAATAAAAAAAGTAATGAGGAAGTAGGTGAGTATTTTATTGTTGGCTCAATTGGTTGGATCACAGGCTAATAAGTGAATGATAGGAGTTCGAATCCCAGTGTTGACAATCCATTTAGAATTTCTTCGTAGCATAGTTTTGTATACTGCTCCAACGTTTTCTAGCAGTGGCGTGTCCGAGGATTTCAATTTAAGTAAGCCTCGATATAATGTATTTTAACATTTGTGCACTTCACACAAATTTTACAAAAGCTTGTCTAATGACAGTGAAATAAACCAGCAATGGGATTCGAACCGGTGACTATCGAACGACGCATTCTAACTACTACTACTTCGCCATCTTACGTTCCTCGAGGAACACAAGGACGTCACATAGACCACTTAGTACCTACCCAGCAGTGGTGAAGGGTTTAAAGAACATAATTCCCATCGAGTTACCTTTTTGATTTAATGAAATGAAATAATTGGTCCAATCAGACATAGTGATATAAAAAATGTTAGCCCCGGCTTTCCTTCTACAGAAATCCGCTCATCGTCACTGATAGGTAGGTACGTATAAAATATATTAACATAAAAAAACGTAAAAATTAATTAAAAGGTTGCCTGTTAAGGTTCTAATTATAGGTTAATAAAAGGTAAACAGTTTGATAAATGGTTTAATAACATACCAGGTAGGTTCTGGAGGTAAAACAGACCTCTGTACGTAGGTAACTACATACTTATACACATATTACGTAGGTGGAAGGTACCCATATCACACTCACCTGTAGTATAACGTGTGTTAGGAAAGAGGTAAATGTTGTAACTAGACTGAAAGTGAAAAAGTTGAGATGGTTGAGTCATGTACAGAGAATGAATGATGAAAGAATGACAAAGAAAATACTTACTTTGGCGAAAGAAGAGATCTAAGAAAGTGCTGCCGTCGTAGGACCACTTGGCTCGACCAGTCTCTCAAGGACGGAGATGTTTCGAGCAAAAGGGTTTAAAAGGGAGCAAAACTTTGTAGTTTTATATATGAAACCAGTACCAAAGCGAAAATTTTTTTTTCTATTATTAAGTATTTTGTAGATATTTTTAATAATATTACAAATCCAATCCAATGTTTATAGATTTTATCTACTACATCTCTCGACAGAAGCTTTCTTTGAAATTCCTTTGATCGCACTATAATGATCGTTGACAATGACTTCTATTATGAGTGTGTCAGCCAATCACGTTGACAGTTATTAATTTCGAGTGAGATTTAAAAAAAAGAACACATTCTTTTCACTCGTTTAAAAATATTTCAGATTAGTACCTAGATACATACAACATAGATTCCATCAACATGACTACATAACATTATAGTTGTTCAGAGCCAAAAATACTTTGAGAATCTCATCGTTTTGTTAGTACCTACTAGTATCCTATATATAGCAAACTGTCAAATAACACACTTAAATTACTGGAAGAGAGAAAAAATACCAACAGAGACTCAAATGAATATAAAGTATTGAACAAACAAATCAAAAAAGAAATCAGAAAAGACATCAGAACTCATAATACAAACCTCATCTTGCAAACAATAGAAAACAACAAAAATATGAAAATACTGAGGGGGATCGAGTCAAGAGGAAAACCAATCATAACCAAAATTAAAGATAAAGATGGAACAATAGTAAAAGACAAAGAAAACATCTCGAAAGTTATTGAAAGATTCTATACAGAACTATATACATCAAACATAGACCACCATATGCAAGGCGAGGTCCGTAACATAAACGTAGGATCCGAAGAATTACCGGAAATAATTATCACCGAAATCGAAAATGCCCTGAAATATATGAAAAATAATAAAGCTCCAGGTGAAGACAGAATAACCAGCGATATGCTGAAATTAGGAGGTGGGAGACTAACAGAAGCCCTAAGAATATTACTTGAAAAATGTTTAGAGGAAGAAAAAATACCCGATGACTGGCAAAACGCAGAAGTTAAACTACTGTTTAAGAAGGGCGATAGTGACAATCTGGAAAATTATAGACCAATTAGTTTACTTTCACATCTATACAAACTTTTAACAAAAATTCTGACGAACAGATTGACACTAAAACTAGACTACTACCAACCTGTAGAGCAAGCGGGCTTCCGCAAGGGTTTTGGAACTAGAGACCATATTCAAACGATTAAATTGCTGATTGAAAAGTCAACTGAGTATAACATAACACTGCACTTGGCCTTCATAGATTATAGAAAAGCGTTTGACTCAGTTGAAACATGGGCCATTATTAAGGCACTCCAAAACGCTAAAATCGACTCCAGATACATTAGATTGATTAAATTCATTTATGATAATGCAACTATGGATGTGATGATTGATGAAGATACGAAAACCGACAAAATAAGTATTAAAAAGGGTGTCAGACAAGGAGACACGATATCACCAAAACTCTTTACATTAGCCTTGGAAGATGTTTTTAAAACCCTGAACTGGGAAAACAAAGGTATAAAGATTGACGGGTCTTACTTAAGTCACCTCAGATTCGCAGACGACATAGTAGTCATAAGTGAGGATATAGAGGAGTTGGGCCAAATGATTAAAGAGCTACATGAGGCATCAAAAAGAATAGGTCTGGAAATGAATATCGGAAAAACCAAGATTTTAAGCCCAGTCAAAAAAGACATCATCATCGGAAATGATAAAATCGATACTGTGGATGAATACATATATCTGGGACATAAAATCAAACTTGGTAAAGATAACCAAACAGCGGAGTTGCCGAGAAGAATAGGACTGAGCTGGGCTGCTTATGGAAAACTCAAACCCATCTTCGAGAACAAACAGATCCCAGTATGCCTAAAGCGCAAAGTGTACGAGCAATGTGTCCTGCCCGTGACGACATATGGACTTGAAACAATGTCCATCACCCAAAGAAGTTGCCAAAAGTTAAAATGCACACAACGATCCATGGAGAGACAGATGCTGGGTGTGAGCCTCAGAGACAGGATTAGAAATGAGGAAATTAGACGAAGAACCCAAGTTGTCGACGTCATGGATCGTACAGCAAGACTCAAATGGCAATGGGCAGGGCACATAGCAAGACAAGACGGAAATAGATGGACTCCCAGACTCGTAAAGTGGAGGCCATGGGAAAACAGAAGAGGTGTCGGAAGGCCCCAGAAAAGATGGGCGGACGACGTGACCTCGGTAGCGGGTAAACAGTGGGTCAGAAAGGCGAGGGACCGAAAGGACTGGAAACGAATGGAAGAGGCCTACATCCAGCAGTGGAGGGACCAAGGCTGACGAAGAAGAAGAAGAAGAAGAAGTATCCTATAGAATTACAAAGTTTCTATTCGTAAATTTTGAAAAAGAAATATGAGCGTGGTTCTTATTTTTTTTTTATGTCGCCGCCACATGCTTGCGAGCGTCCACATTTTTTTTTATGTTCATGAGTAAAAAAGAGTAAACGGTCGATTACGTACACGAGCCAAGGCAAACGTTCCATCCACACGCCTTTTTACTCATTAACACAAAACTTGTGGACGCTCGGCAAGCGTCTGGCGCCAGCTATACGCTATGAGTTATGTTTGTAGGATATTTAGAACGAAGTCTAATTTTTAACAAGAAGATGCCGGGTAACAATGCTAGTAATTATACAAAATAAAATATCTGCTAGAAAAAATATCATTTATTGCGAAAAAACTTGTAAAACCACACTTGTCACTTACAAAAGAAATATCTCCTACTATCACTAAAAATGTTATATTATTTTCATACAATATTTTTGTTGTACGAACAACAAAAAAACTCAACTACAAAAATAAATACTTATTTGTAATATGAAAATAATCACATGAGAACTGCTATGGCCTAGCATCATAGAGAAAAACCCAATAGAATACTGCTCAACATGAATAAATCCCAAAAAAGACAAAAACCCTTATGAAATATCCTCAACGGATAAAAGCCCAAACTTTCTAGTCGGATTCCAGTAGATGAATTATTTTTAATACTTTGACTATTTTATTGTCTATCCCATTTTAGATCCACTTATTTATTTTCTAATCTATGGCATTTTCCTACGCACTGAAATTTTATTTGTATCTAACGCTAATAGATGCAATTAATATTATTTTCAAAATCCAATTAGATTTGAGCTTTTGTCCCTTGAGCATATTTCTAAAGGGCTTTTGTCTTTTTTGGGATTTATTCATGTTGAGTAATATTCTCATGTGTTTTAGTCCGATCGCGCCTAGCATCATAGAGAAAAAGAAGATGAAGAAGGGGGAACGGAAAAAAAACGAACTAATATCTCAAACGTCAAAACTTGACATTGAGTGATTTGTAGCTAAGCTCCGCCTGTCCCATGTTTCAAACTTCGGTTTCGCTCCCTTCCATTTTTATTATATCCGTCCTTTTCCCGCGACGGACGCTAATATAAATCTGTCTCCCTCGCGCGGGCTCACGTCGGTAAAGATCGGATTAGATCGTGAGACACGACGGCTGAGAAAACAGGGATAGGTTGAATGAGTTTCGTGTTCTATATTTTTGTATTTCGAATTTTCTTTTTGATTAATTTCTTTATTTAAATTTAGAATGTTTTCGTATGATTTTTGTTGTTCTGGATTTGTCATGATATTCTTGTGATGTTTATTCTGACAGAGGGAGTTAGAAACCTTTTGTTTAACTGCCCCTTTTTTATTTTCTTCTTCTTTCTTAAATGGCATCTTAATGGAACATCGGTGTCAAAGTTTAAAAGACATAATAGCTTTTCGTGTTTTTGATAATCCTTAAGGTACGAGTATATGAAGCTAATGGGCATTTCTTGTCTGTCTGTTGCCGTCGTCTCCCAATTCTGTATCTGCAGTGTGGATGTATCAGTGCTGACAGAGTCTATCCGCCGCATTTTCGGCTTCCCTGGTCTTCTACTTCCCTGTGGCGCAGTGAATGTAAGGCGTTTTATAGGGTTGGCGTCATCCATTCTGATTACGTAACCAGCCCATCTCAGGCGCCCCACTTTGATGGAGCTGATCACATCGAGCTCTACAAAGATGTCAGTGTCAGTAATTTATTTATTTGTTGTAAGAGACACTGTCAGAAAGTTGATAAAACATTCAAAAAATAAAAATTAACATAATAATAAATAAATATGTAATAAACAACCTTCCAATTAGGAGTGTCTACAGCATACATACATGGGCTGAATATTGAAAAAAAAGTATATACAACAAAATACATATACATATACAGAAAACTACTGTTAGGTACTATACTGTTTCTAGCAACCGGCCTTAACGGCTTTCTACAAGATTTTCAATGGTTGCTGATCCCTTGTTGAGTGTTATGCTGTATGTTTTCACATGTGCATGAAATTAGGGCTTATGGATTTATCGTGGCTGTGACGTGACACTGGGGAACAGCACGACCCGGGCCCGGGGTCGACGTGTTATTATACGATACTCTACTACACCTAGCACCTAGGTGTGTAGGTGTGTAGGTGTAGGTGTGTACTACAACACAACAATCATATTACATTCTGCTCCATCAACAATATTGATACAATAATTCCTTCCTTGGCTTAGCTTAGATATTTCATGATATAGCATCGTCAAACTGTCTATACGAGTACTTTAAAGTAAGTATACCATTTGTATGTGGGATTCTTCAAAATTATGTTATGTTACGAAATGTTAACTGATCGTAAAATCATTAGCGAGATAAGATGCGATCGCAGGATCTCAAGGGTGATTAATGATAATAAATTTGCAAATTCGACATTTGGCAAAGTTATTTCCGTCTTTTTTTAGAAAACTCTGTTTTAATTCATGAACTCTGTACTTAGTCCAATTGTAGGGTCTTTCCCCTACAAAAAAATACTAATGTAATATGTATGTAGAAATTGTAGATACGTACCTACCTGTAAGTAGTGGTCGGTGGTCGCACAAAAATACCAACAGTGACCGGACAAAAATCCCATAAGAATATTGCTCAACATGAAAAAGTAGATTTCTGTACCAGGACCAGGGAAGCCGGGGTTAACATTTTTTTGCATTAGTCATTATTTGGTACACATTATACTTAAGTACCAATTCTTTTATTTATTTCCCAGGTTGTTTGATAAATTTAGGTATGTATTCAGATAAAAGTCGGTATTTTGCTAAATAAAAAGAAAACTCGATGGGAATTGTATTATTAGGCGTCATCGCACCTACCTATGTACTACATATACATGTACCTTATACACCTTGTAGATAGATGGATAGGTAAACGTACCTTTACTACTGTTTTTGTTAAGATATTTTGTGAACACCAGGTGGTTTGATAGTAACGTATGAACACGTGTGAATTTCAAGGTGACACTAAGGTACGTACCCACTATTGTATGTATTCCAGGTGGTTTTAAATAGATACATAAAAGTGTGTAACGTTGAGGTCATTCAATGAGTTTTTATTTAATAAGTAAACAATACAAGTATTCTGGGTGACATAGCAACACACTTACAATTTACAAGGCTGTTCTGAAAAAATAATGTAATAGAACATTTTACCACCAAATATTTTAACCTGAGAGCCCACCGCTAAAACAATGACCTCGTACATAAATGTATGGGCCATTTTTTGTAGACAATTTAGTAAGAACTAAATTTTGAACTAAACTAAATTAGAAAGAACTAAAGAAGAAGAACTAAATCTGGGGTTAACTGGAAGAAATCTCAGTTCTGCGATAAGTTCGCCCTAGTGGACAACGTTTTATAATCTGTACTATGTCCATTTTGTATATTTATATGTGTTTATTGTTTACTTTAAGTTTAAATAAATAAAAAAAAAAAAATCGTCTATCTCTACTACGTATATTCCTAAAAAAAATGAGAAAAACGGAGGGCCAAGGGGCTGACGCGGGCCAAACAAAATCTTGCCGCGGCTTTTTTGTTTTTCTCAAATATTTTGTTTAGCGATTGTTGTATAAAATATTGTACACCACGATCAATTTTTTTATATTCTTGTACTAAAACCTTCAAAATTGTCCACTTTAATGATGTAAATGTTTGAAAAATAACACCACATTTTGTCAAAATTGTGAAAAATAACAGTATATTTCCCGTCCCTACATATATGTAATTTTTTTAGCGGTGGGCTTTTTGGCTATCTGTATGGAAATGATGTATGTCCACAGATGCGTTGGACAGATGACCTGAAGTTAACAGCTGGCCTCGAATGGACATCCCAGGCAAAATCCAGAGAGAGATGGAGACGAATGAGGGAGGCCTATATCCAGAAATGGAAGCTGCAGGGCTCGTAAAGAAAAAGAAGAATTATGAAGAATGTACATATATTTTGGATGTAGTAGGTAGTAGGTACATACATACATACATGCTTAGGTACAACTTATAAGTATGTATAACTACTTATTAGTTATTGTGTTATCTGCGTCAATCTCTCAATGTCCGCTAACCGCTACAATTGGTCGCTCGTGTTATCTTGATTAAGCAATTTGTAATATGTTACAATTGTTTCTAACAACCAACATAATACGTATCAAGTAATAAACTCGCCATGGGACAAGCACGTCTGTCTGTCTGACCGTTTAAATTTACTAATCACCATGGGTTATGCGGGTATCGTACAATGTAAATATTTTTCACCACGCTCTAATTTAACTTCATCTGTCGTTGTTGTCTGCATCTAAATTTTCAGCAAATTTTGTTAATCACCCATAATTCCCCAGCACCTTGAAGATTATTATTACTTCGTATGGCTTCTGCCACCGTTGGGCGGCAACGTCAGAAGATAAGAGAATTATGCAATCTGTTACATACAGGAGACATGTACCCTACAGAGCAACATCCATCTTCCAAGCCATTCAAGGGCATTGGCTGTGGCATGACCTTGAAGATGGGATAGATGAATGAGTACATGGTTGATGCATTTGGTTGAGGCAGCAGTCTCTCAAGCGGGAGGTGCCAGGTTCAAACCTTGGTGCTGGCGATGTATTCCAAACTTTTAGATAAAGACATTTAGCCTAGTGCAAGGTGTGCAGGAAAGTATTTATACTTACAGTAGATCCTTTTTATATAAGTACTTATAAAATAAAATTATCTAATAACTGAAAGAAATACCTATGTAATTACCAACACCATTGTTTGGAACGCTTCCTATCTTATTACTACACTCATTACATAGGAAAAGCTTATGTTGTAGAGTGTTATACAACAACTGATTAATAAGTATCTATATAATTAACTGATATCAAGTAGGGTGAACTCCCGCAATTCCGTGATAGTTACATAAATATCACATTTTAAAAAAGTTTGTAGATATTCAATTATGTATCTTTCTTTCGCCAATTATCTGTCCTATAAAATGGATAGATATTAAATTTAGAAAAATACATATATTCTCCATCTCCTATAAGAATAAAGGAGATGTTAGTCAATGTGGTAATTACCGTGCAATAAAACTTACAGCCCACACATTTAAAATCTGGGAAAGAGTGGTTAACATGAGGCTGCAAAAGATACTCCAATTATCTCCCAATCAGTTTGGTTTTACAGCTGAAAGATCAACTACAGATCCAATACAGACTATAAGAATACTACTAGAGAAGAGTCGAATAAATAGGGATAATCTGCATATGGTGTTCATTGATTTAGAGAAAGCGTTCGACAGGGTCCCACGCAGACTAATATGGCATGCATCGAGAGCGCATGGTGTTCCCGAACAGTATATCGACCTCCTGAAGGACATGTATAGTGAATGTAACACCAGGGTCAGGGGTCCTGCGGGCTATAGCAAGGATTTCAAAGTAGGAGTCGGAGTCCATCAGGGTTCAGCACTGAGCCCCCTACTATTCAACATGGTGATGGACTACCTAACCAAAGATATCCAAAAACGACTACCGTGGTGCATGCTATACGCAGATGACGTCGTGTTGATAGATGGAGACCCCATGGCTCTGCAGGAGTCTCTGAATAGATGGGTGGCTGCTCTGGAGGACAACGGCCTGAGAATAAGCAGAACAAAGACCGAGTACATGCCATGCATTTTCGATGGGAGTACGGGCAGCTCCATCATATATATAGATGACACACCTCTTCCAACAGTTAACCAGTTCAAATACCTCGGATCCGTTGTGACACCAGATGCCTCCGTAGAAGCAGATGTAACACACCGCGTAAATACGGGCTGGATGAAGTGGAGAGCCCTAACGGGTGTTATGTGCGATCCAAAGATGCCCATAAAAACCAAGGGCAAAATATACAAAACAGCCGTCCGCCCGGCTATGCTCTACGGATCGGAATGCTGGGCCACTAAGAAAAAACATGAGCAGAAATTACATACAACAGAAATGAAGATGCTTAGGTGGTCCGGAGGTGTTACAAGGGAAGACAGAATTAAAAACGAATACATCCGGGGTAGTTTTGGGGTCGCGCCAATTCCGGAGAAATTAAAAGAAACAAGACTCCGATGGTACGGTCACGTGAGCAGACGTAACAATGATCACGTGGTAAAGCTCGCACTGGACATACCATCACAGTCCAGATCCAGAGGACGTCCACAAGCCACCTGGTGGACAAATATCGAAAAGGAGCTTAGGGACCAACAGCTTACTAGTGGGATGGCACAGGATCGTAAGGTCTGGCGACTACGTACCAGAAGGGCCGACCCCAGATAAACTGGGAAGAGGCAAGAAGAAGAAGAAGACATATATTCTCCAAAAACACACGTTTCGTATGACTCTGTTAACTCAATTAATTTCGTTAGAGTCCCCTTAATGAGGTAGTAACGCATGTCTTAAATGTACTCTTGAAATATACTAGAAAAATTAAGAAAAAAAATACGATTAGCAGACTTTTAAAACTTTTAAAATATATGGAATAATTCCGGAGATATTAGCCTTCAAAGTTGTGGTTGCTGAAAATCGCTCGGTTTTATCAAATTCACCTCGTGACGTCACAGTATCGTATGGATCACAGCCTCCATATGGGGCTAGTATGCGGTCCATATAGAATTCTTGAAACTTTAAGATGTATTATTGTCATTAGCATGCTTATTATTTTATTTGAATGACTTTATTATTTGAATGAATTATTTTGTTGTAGATTGTTTATTCTAAGTATTTATATGGACTATTATAATTCTAGGACTTTCTGCTGTTCGCGTATGAATTATGTAAACACAAAATGAATGGAAATGCCTATGTTTTTTTATATGTACACTATATTATGACCAATAAATCTATTTATACATTAACATTAAAAGTAGAGCTCGTTTAATTTCTTACAAGGATTATCACGGAATTAGGTGTGTCACGGAATTGCGGGAGTTTACCCTACCTACATTAATATAATAATATACCTGGATTGTAATTAATCATTGCAAATTGATTGTATCTTTGTCATTGTTGTCGCTTCGTGTGTTATTATTGAGTGTACTATTTGTGTTATGTGTTGCTACATGATAAAACACAAGGGCAGTGTTGCATGAAATAAAAAAAAATAATGAAAGTCGTCTAATTATAATTATAATAATTCAATGCGAATATAATATGGAAACACTGAATAAAAATTTTGTTGTTGTTGCTACGTCTGATGAGTGTGTCTGTCTGTACTCTGTAGATATGTATGAATCAATGAAAATTGAATAAATGAGATGTCTCTGTTCTTTTTTCAAAATTCTAATTTAAATTTTGAGATAGAGCATTGCCAAACAAAATATTGCCCCGTCACTCCCCTAACCTCCCGAATAGGTCCCCCACTAGATTTTTCGCATTTTTATTTTTTACAAGTACAAGCACAAAACAGATAACAGCTACAGATATAAGTAACAACATGAAAGTAAAACAATAGTCTATTCATAGGTCAGCCGTCACCCACAAGGATGCGCCACAGTTAAGTTAAAAGAATTTATACATTCAATCCGGTAGCCTCACACAACCACATACAATCTCGCCCACACACTCATTCATCGCACATGGAAAACAAAAAAATTACAATAATACAATAGAAATTAGGAAGATGGTAAGAGATAGGTGAAAGCGGTCAATGAGAAAAGTTTAATTATGATATTAGGGGGGTACCTATCTAAAGGTAGGTATGTACGTACCTATCCATTTTCAGGCAACGCCAGGTTCTTTAAGTTAGCCAATAATAATACATATAAATTTTCTTTTTTTTCTTCCTTATTCCTGATGTTGAGGGGGCTTCGTAATATCACGCCTCAACGAACTTGCGGTGTACGAGTAAAAACAATACCTAACTACAAGATAAAAGATAAATATGGACCTTTTACACAATATAGTATTTTCACTCAAAATATACTAAAAAATACAATATCCGAATATATCTACTCGGCTGCGGATACAGTAAAACGTGAATTAAACATAGTTTTTACAAGGTTTTTTGTTATTTTCTTTTCGCAAACATTTTTATATATTATTAGAATGGCATAGAATGGCGGCCAAGAACAGGCCGAAGAAGCGTCGGTAGACCCCAGGCAAGGTGGTCTGACGATATCAGGAAATGTGCCGGTGGTGAATGGATGCAGTGCGCCCAAGACAGGGAACTGTGGAGGAGCAAAGGGGAGGCCTATGTCCAACAATGGACCTGAGTGGCTGCAGAGGAAGAAGAAGATTTTTACGATTTTCAGAATGGGTGGCGAACCTCATCATTTCCAAAAATATTTGAAATGTTTCATGGAAGACTAACGAACACCTGACACTTATAGAACACTCGAAAAAGTATCAAGAAAGAGTGGGAGCCTATTCTACAACCCAAGGATTTCATAGATAGATGGACGTAATAATATATATGTACAAACACGCAATAGGGCCATGCACAACCACACACCTGTCACCCAGATCCCAGATTATGGTTAATACTAAAAAATCTTATTTTTTTACAAATCATTCTTCTAAGACTTCGGACGTGTTACCTAAATAGGTACCTACACTATTATTTCGTAGTATACACTCTGTAAAAGTGATCACATAAGCCAGCCGATGTTGTTAGTAAGCCCTTCTTCAACTCTGCACTGTTGTAGGAATACTATATAACAAAAAAAAAATGAAAAAAAAGTGGTAACCACTACATTTTACATTATTTTCTTATCTAGCAACACTGGTTAAAATTTCTGATGACATCACCTGAAACAGATAAATCATTACATCTCTGGTCATGCGGCCATAGAAATGCAACCAAAACTCTGGAAAACTTTCCAGTTTTCAGTTTCCAGTGAAATAATCACCCGACTGGAAGTTCCTACGGAGTAATCTCACCGTGCAATCAGCTGTGCCGGGGGCGCATTTGCAGGAAATGTGGTTTCGGCGGGAAGCGTCGACGGGAAATGGAAAACTACAACGTTGCGTCATTTCCGGTGTGAAGATAGCTACATATATCTGTATGAAAATACTCGTAACATACCACAAATATAACTTGGCATGCCCGATGTAAGTACACAGTTACACATACATGTCTGGTAGTCGGTAAAATTATTATATTACAGGAATTTTCAAAAAAAAGATTAGAGTTGTTTTTCACATTTTTTTTTAGATATCTATACAAGATTTTTAAAAATCTTTTAAAGTCATTCCCTAGATAAAGGTTCAATGTATCTACTCTATTTGTCCAAAGCATATTGAGTAAGGTTGTCAAGATCTAAGGACTCCCGTTTTTAGAAATTTTTGAAATGCTAATTAATTTATATATTAATTTATACCTACATAAACGGCGATGTTATTTATAATAATATTATTTCATAAATACATAATCAAAACATAGAAAGACATTGTCATTTACAATTCAACAAATCAATAAATTATAGTGAAATACTAAGTAAAAAATATATCAAAATAATAAAAATAAAATATGCCTACTTTTCAATAAAAAAATACCTCAATGAATTCTGGGCTTACACAAAAGTTACGCCACTGTAGATATTGCCTTATTCTTATTTAGTTAGAAATGTCTACACCTAACTGTTTTTTTAGATGCCTATAGATATAAAAAAATACACTTACCTAGATTTTTATACACCGCAGAAGAATGTTAATTAAAATTTGGGAAAAATGCAAATGATTTCGACTGGTGATTAATTGGATAATTATACATATTGGAGATTTCACTTCACCTAGCTACCAATGTAAAAACAAATATCTAATCTGCATTATAATCTGTTGCTATACATATGGCCGGGTATTGTACTTTGGTATTAGGTACACGTAGTCCAATCTATATAGGGTGTTTGGAAAGTGGATGCAGATCCAATAAGTGATAATTCTTTATAATAATAACTTCTTTTTTTTTGCTGTACCTGTTTATAAGTTTCCAATGTATAAATTTTGTTCAATATGTAAACCTGATGATTCCAAGTGCCTTGAATAAGGCCTACGGATGATTTTAAACCAATAAACCAATGCAGGTAATTTAGAATCTTTTGAGACAATTTTTGCTTAGGACCAAATTCCACATTTTCAGATAATAGAAAAAACTCTAATTTTCTCAGTTTTGCTCTAATATAACCTTAATTAGTTGTTCCTGCTTGCGAAATTTAGTTTTTTTGTGTAGCTCAAGTATGTGTTCGTTTTATGATTCATTCGTTTTCTTTTACTATAAATGTGCCCGTCCTTGAGAATCTCGAGACACGATCGATCCAGGTAACTCCTATAGTACGTCTGTACCATTTAAGTCAAAATCCTATGGTCAGTCATTCTCTCAACATTTCCAAACCATCAGCTAGGCTTGATCACTTTCATTCTAGTCACAACATCCGTCTGACAGTCACTCATTTCTCTAAGTATGAAATAATTATAAACTTCAAATCTACTATATGTCTGTTCGCTTATTTGCTTACCTGGGCTAAGCCGGGCACAAAATCGGTAATAAATCACTTGAAGCTAGAATTTATTAAAAAATACTAAAAAAGACTATTCTCACAATATGTAAAATCATGTAAATTATCTGAATTATCTCTACCTTGCATTCATTCACAAAAATACTATTCATGCGTCGTACTGCCATACAGTGGCGTAAGCTCTAAAAATTCAGGTTGCAATGTAACGTAGGTGAGATTTTCACGGATCATTCTCAGTGCAGGAAAAGCAACTTTTGTATATGGCTTAGAAAAATATAGTGCCTAACGCTTTCTTACTCAACAAGAAGGAACAGGAAGGACTGAGTCAACAGGAAGAAATCGCAGTTCTGCTATAATTTAGCTGTATTAATATTATAATCTTTATTATGTCCATTTTTATATGCATATAAATATTTTTCACTTAAAGAATAAATAAGTAAATAGCACCGCAGACGAATTTTTTTATTCAATTGATAAAATACTGATTCATTGTCTTTAAATAAAAATATACAGAATACGCATTATTCAATAATAGGCTTATTGATTAGTGCCGCAGGCAATTTTCTTATGAAACAATTGCGATACAATCAATGTGGATTTCACAATAATTTTTTAATGTTTTAATGTGTTAAGATATGACCAAAAATGATTTTATTTAATTATCTAATTAATTATTGATGTAAAATTGCGGTTTTCGGGGCCCTATGTCGCTGGGGTCCACTTGCCATCGGCCTGCAGCCGGCCTGCAGCCAAGCTGGCAACCTGGCTAGCACGCCACTGCATTCATAGTTATACTATATGTTTATATTATAATTTATCTATCTACTTACATAGGCTAGACAATAAATAAAATCTGTGTATAACAAAATAAAACAATTGAATAGAGACATTAACATAAATTACATTATATTGTTAAGGTAATTGTTTTAAATGACCACATAAATAAAAAAAAGTCCTATAAAAGACAGTTTAACGTCACTTCGCTCAGCTGGAGGTCGACGGCCATCTTGAGATAAGACGATGTTTAATAATGTTAGACGGTCGGTAAAGTAGATCGCTTCATTATCAATGAAGTTCCCATACAATATTTATACCTAGGAAGGTAAAAGAGGAATGATTTTTTAAAAATTAGAATGGAACGTAATTTTAAATTCAAAATAATATGTTCTAAAAATATGTAGTTACCTACAGCAGTGTAGAGTTGAAGGCCTACGAACGACTTTGGTTTGGCTTAAGTGATCACTTTACACTCGAGAAAAAATCGTCATTTTATTTCATATCGGGCGGGAATCGAACCCGTTCATAAGTCATGATAAGCCGATATTAGACGGTACACTTTTACATAATAATTCCATTATCAAAAGTGAAATCATTCAATGGTGAACCGCCTAAACACAGAAGTGATGCGATCACCATTCGCGGTGATTCATGCAAAAGTGGAACGTGTAATATCATCTACCTATATATGACTGAGAGAATTGTATGGCATTATGTCCTCTCTGTCTACCACACAAAGGGTAAGGCATGATAGGACAGATAGATAGATAATATTACAGTAGTAGTCAGGCATGACCCTACATTTTGTTCTATTTCCTGTCTAGTGTTCTAACAAATGATTGAAATTAAGAAAATGCTGTAGGAATTCAAATACAACTTCCGGTACAGTACAACCGAGGGGTGAACTGCAAAGTTCTACCAGGGGGAGTCGCATTGTGAATGAATGTTAAAAATTGTGTTAAAGATTCTATCTATAAAGAATGCTAAGTTTTTTATTTTTAAATTTGTTTTTCTGTGATATTAATAATTATCTACTAACATTTTTTCATTGGGTATTGACAATGTGTAAGAATTTATCAAGGTTTTATATAACTTCATCTGGCGTTGTTTGCGTGTACATTTTCCTCTTCAAATTTCAATAACTTCCCAATGTCCCAGCACCTTGAAATGTTGCACACATACGTGACAGTTTAATATTGTACTACTGTTTTATCATAACACACGTTTAAATTTGTAAATTTTATGCATACATGTAATATTTTTACTTTTTTACGATTAGTAGGTACTTTATTTGAACAATCGACTGTCAATTAAGTGAGCCCGGGTTCAATCCCCGATGCTGACTTACTCTACTTCACGACACAAGCTTTTCAAGATTACTGTAAGGTATGCAAAATGTACATACCTATTTGGGTTTATTTCGATAAACCCACAATCATTTAAAAAAAATTGAATATTCGAACGCTGTTTTGATTTCGAAATTCGAATAAATCCTTAATTTAAAATGTGGAATGATTTTCAAATTTATAGTGGTGTTCATTTGTTATGGAAAATGTGTTGAAAAGAGGAATGTTGGGTAGTTAGTATTCACATCGCGTGGCGTGGTACTCTTGCTATTGGATGTGTTATTGGTTGGAATTGTATCGAAGGTTTCCACGGTGGGGAGAGTGGTGATATATGGATCACTATCAACTAAATAATAATTTAAGTACATCATTTTGCCACAATTTGTTAATAGGATTAATACAATACTATGTATTTCACAACAAATTTATTTATTTATATAGAATAATACATTAAAAAAAATATATCTGTCTATACCCTCACGTCGCGTCCCTTCCAGGGTAGGCAGAGAGGACAGAGAGCCAGACATCCCTATCCTTACACACACTCTTAGCCACCGTCCTCAGGGACGGACGTGTTTTGAGTAAAAGGAATCGTAGAGTATGTATGAAGAATCGTAAAAATTAAAGTGAACAAGTAAAGATGGTTGGGGCATGTAGAGAGAATGAACGATGGAATGATAACAAAGAAAGTATACCTGGATGAAAGATGAGGTGTACCTAAGAAGCGTGGCCGCCCAAGAAGCACATGGTTTGACCATGTGTGGGGGTTGGGGTTAACTGGAAGAAATCGCAGTTCTGCGATAAGTTCGCCCTAGTGAACAACGTTTTATAATCTGTACTATGTCCATTTTGTATATTTATATGTGTTTGTTGTTTACTTTAAGTTTAAATAAATAAATAAATAAATGTAGACCAGATTAAAGGAATTATAGAGTGTGTTTGAAGAATTGCAAGAATGTGACTAAGCCCGAAGTGTGTGTAAGGATAGGAAAGTCTAGCGATCTGTTTTGTCTGCCTAGCCCACAAAGGATGCGGCGTGAGGGGATGGAATAGAATAAAAAACTAGCAATTTCAAAGTAGGTATATCAGAATTCAGTATATATTATATATGTTTTGTACCCAGCCAAAGTCAATAAAGAGATTACAACTTCATAAATATTTATACTATGCACATCAGGGTAGAAGCAAGGTTTAATATCGCCCGATAAGATAGAGCCGGGTTGAGGGGTGTTGAAAGCCCTCGTAATCCATCCACTCTGAAAAAGGCAGCCGTCTTTCTAGACGAGCGCACAAATCACAGTTGGCTGAGACGAGCTCTGAATAGTAATTTGTTTGTACAGCAAGAACGTCTCCCGAAGATTTAAACCTCAGTAGGTACAGTATGTATTTTGTTTTCTACAAATAATGAAAAGTTGTAGGGTAAAATACTGTTTTTTTATGGAATTGAGAGATATTGTAACTATTGGTGAAAAATTGTGGGATAAATATTGCGGTATTTTCGGGAACTACTTATGAAAAATTGTGGGATAAATTTTAATATCACTTTGTGCCTATAAGGAGATATTGCAACTATTAATGAAAAATTGTGGGTTTTTCGTAGGAATTTGTGGAGAATTTGGAGATATTGAAACTCTTGATGGAAAAATTGTGGTATGAATATCGCTTTTGTAGGATAAAATATCGTTTTTTCACGAAATTGAGAGATATTGCAACTATTGACGAAAAAATTGTGGGATGAATGAGGATTTTACAGGGAATTTGTTGAAAATTTGGATATATTGCAACTATTCATGAAAAAATTGTGGAATAAATATCGTGGGTTTTTCATAGGAATTTGTGGAGAATTTGGAGATATTGCAACAATTTATGAAAAATTGTGGTATGAATATCGCTTTGTAGGATAAAATATCATTTTTTCACGAAATTGAGAGATATTGCAACTATTGATGAAAAATTGTGGAATAACTATCGTATGTTTTTCGGGGGAATTTGTGGAGAATTTGGAGATATTGCAACTATTGATGAAAAATTGTCGTATGAATATCGCTTTTGTAGGATAAAATATCGTTTTTTTTTCACGAAATTGAGAGATATTGCAACTATTGTTGAAAAAATTGTGGGATAAATATCATGGGTTTTTCAGGGGAATTTGTAGAGACTTAGAGATATTGCAACTATTGATAAAAAATGTGGGTTTTTCGGGGGAATTGGACATATTGGAACTATTGATGAAATGAAAAATTGTGGGACAAAATATCGTTTTTTCATGGAATTAAAAGATTTTGGAACTATATAATATTATGAAACATTGTGGGATGAATATCGCTTTGTGGGGAATTGGAGATTTTGCAACCATTTATCAAAAAGTTGTGGTATAAATATCACCTTGGAATCAATCGAAAATGCAAATTTCGGTAAGCATATTTCTGAAGGGCTACTATTTTTTTAAGGTTTTTTCACCTTGAGCAATATTATAATGGCTTTTACTCCCATAAAATTTTGGTATGTGGTATCACATTTAAGTGGAAGATATACTAAAGTTAATAGAGTTCATTGTAACGTCAGGATAATTGTGGGAATTTGCATACATTAGAATAATAACAATACATTTAAATAGAAATCCTATAAAGTCCGATAGTGTTTTGTTTTGTCTAACAAACAAACGAACTTCGGAGCAAAGACAAAAGGTGAAAGAACCAAAGTTCAAAAGACAGAAGATGTACATTTTAGCAAATTAATTTTCATTTTTTTTAATAATTGAGGTAATTTGCGAATACCAATGTCGTTGTGTAATGCCTGAATAAATAGAACCTGCGTTGTAGAATAAGCCCCTCATTTTTTTGATATGTTTTCAAGCGTCTTGTAGAAGTCAGGTATTCGTAAAACTCCTCTAAGGCATTTCGCACATTTCCCAATGATGGGGTTGGTCGGTGCTCACGCGTTCTCTGGTTACCCCATAATTGAGATATACCGGGATGGTATAAGTAGATTCAATTATTTCTATACATATTTTATGGTCTTAAAATAGTTCTCCCACTTTGTATATTTTTTGTATTCTTCTGAACGATCTAGGTTAAGTATTCAAAGAAAGAAAAAAAAAATTCTTGTGCAATATTGAAAGAATAGAACAAAATTCAAATGTGAATAAAAAAAATTAGCAATAGACTCACCTTTAAAAATGATCTGTCTTTATCGCACACCTGAGAATTCACATTAATCTGCACTCTTCGCACATAAAAGTTTATCATGTATTGTTGCGTCACTTTCACGAACAAAACAAAAACAATATTGTTTGTCGAAAACAAAAGCACAACAACAATTAAACAAAAGAACAAAAATGTTCTTTTTTTTGTATCAAAACAAAACAATATCACTTTTTCAAAATAAGTACAGTTTCTCGTAGATAATATTTGAATTCGTATTATTCGAACATAGACAGTATTCCACTTTCAAATTTAAATTTAGAAAGTTCGAAACACGTCACAGATATTCATAGTTTTTGTTTGATGTTTTTATTGTTTTCTTGTCCATTTTACGTTTTTATTTTTTTATTTATCTACTTTAAGATCATCTACATCTTTTTCTCCGAGTCATTTTTATTGTGAATAATAATGTTTTTCGTCAAGTAATTTGCGAATCATAAATTTCAATCATTTGTATGTTTTTGTCACCTTGTTTGATGTTTCATAATTGTTCTTACTGAAATTTATAAAAAAATAATACATAAATATATATTCTGCGAAAATACCTACATTTACACGAATATTGGGAAATTATGTGCTACCTAACTACTGAAAGAGAGAAAGACAAAAAACAAATAAAATGGTATTCGACAAATTATTTCGTATTCGCATATTTCTTAAAAACAGTATTTTGCATTCGAGCATCCCGCATTGAAACAGAACATACAAAATTTACAATTGGTAATGGTTTTAAAGATGATGCAAATATGTAAGCGCGCACCTGTCCTTGGTTAAGTCATATTTATCGGGAGTATTGTGATAATCCTATATTCTATAAGGAAGGATACATACTGATTGAAAAATAAAAATACAAAATTCATGCAGTATTCTAAGTTTTTGAGCATTTCTGCAAGTGCATACTTCAGAAGCAAAAAAAAGTAACATCCGCATGCTTCGCTTTCGAAAATATCCGGAAATTATCGAAAACATTTAATTTAATAAATTTCGAAAAAATCTGGAAATTCTCGAAAACCCGGAATTAAATTAGTAAGTATGTACATTATATACATTGTATACAATTAGTAGTGGGAGTCGACGATATCTGGTCTATTTCTGTAGAATATTGGGTAATAATTTTCACACAACAGCGCAAGTGAAAAGTGACGGATGGATTACAAATATTTTGACCGGTAATATCAACAATGTATCAGCACTTGCTAATTTTATGGTAAATATCCGCTATTCTTTCACGCTATAAAAATGTTTAGAAATTATGCGAATACCAATAAAAAAAAATCGTGTAGAAAACTGAGTTAGTTGACGTAGGGGATCGAAGTTAAAGAAAATTATTAAATTAATAAAAAAAAATATTAAAAAATAAATCGACTTTTTTTTTTACAATTTATTTCCCAGTACTCGTAATATGCAATGATAATAAAATAAAATATGCATAAAAATACAAAAGTTTAACAAAATGGAATATTGCTCAAGATGAATAAATCTCAAGAAAGATTAAAGCCACATTGGATAATACTCAACGGAGAAATGGTCAGATCTAATTGGATATTAGGGAATTACAAAAAAATGCGTTAGTATATTTACGCTGTATTAAATTGGTTGTCGGTAGCCTGGTTGGTAACGCGCTTGACTGTTAATCCAGTGGGCGCGGGTTCGATCCTCGATGCCGACTTACTTTACTTCACGACACAAGCTTTTCAAGCTTACCGTGAAGTGTACAAAGGTGTAAATAAATAAATAAATAAAAACTTTATTGAAGTAATGACATGCATTAAACAAATGGCGGGTTTATTGCCATGGGCAATATCTGCCAACCAACCACTTGACAAAATATTGGTGTATTTGTGTTTATTTCGATAAACTCAAATTCTTTAAAAAAATCTCTTCAAACTTCCCAATGTCCCTTCAAGCTTACTGTGAAATGTACAACAAAGGTGTATTTGGGTTTATTTCGATAAAACCAGATTCATTTAACAAAAATAATTACAAAATTAAACAATTAAATAAGTGGATCTATAATCTTAAAGAGACTAAAAATGGTCAATATTTATTAAAAAGAAGTCCACAATATGCAAGTAAAAAGATTGGACTTTTATCCGTTGCGGATATTTTTGAAACATTTTTATATTATTCTTTTATGATTATCCACCATGAGCAATATTCTTTTGTAATTTTTATCCGGGAACCAAAAAAAATACCTACGATTAGAAATTCTGAACAATGTTTGATTTACATTTACCATTTAGTTATCGCGAAAAAATTTCGCACACATAAATTTTGAGTGTTCAAGGAAGGGTTGATTAAAAATTGTGCAACTTTCTTCATAGATTTCATAAAATTTAGTACATTTTTTATTACAAATCTATCACAACTTTTTGATTGATTTTTATTTATTTAAAAAAATTACACTGCTTTTAAAATTATTTTTATTTTAATTTATACAATTTATCTATTGTGAGATTAATTTATATATTATGTTGTATTAAATCTAATTATAATAGCTATGACCCTGTATGTTTTTTATTTTTATTTATATATTTTTTATTATTGTTTTAACTCCCTTCCGTTTTTGATGTTTTTATTATTTATATTGTTTACTGTATTTTTTTTCACAACTTCCACAGTGTTCAAATACTTTCACAAAAACGCCATTTTATTGTATCTTTTTATGTTTATTTTGTTTTTTAATAATAATGAGCAAAAAGCGCAAAATAATATTCAAAAAACTTTGTGAATAAAAATGTAAAAAGCCAGCCGAAAGATATGTTATTTATCAGTGATAAAAAATTGTTTACTTATTTTTATATTTCATTTTTGTTGTTATATACACTTGAAGTTTCGTCGATATTATGAATGGTTTGTTTTTATTGAAGGCGAAATGAACAACGAAATGAAAAAAAAAGCAAAAAAGAAAACAAAAAAGTCGAACAAAAAATAAAAAAAAAACGAAAATAATATTTGAGCGGCGAGTTATATTTTGTTATTTTGATATTCGTGTTCGTTGCTTTGATTGGTTGGAATTTTTCGTAATAAGCGCGTCGTTATTCGTTCCGGCGTCACATTTCGGGAAGGCGTCTGGACGCCCGCCGTCTAAATACTGTTGGATACAAGGTTCTGTATGGATGCTGGATGCTGTATCATCCTCCTACCACTCCCCCCCGCTTCTGATCTCCCCCCATCTCCTCTCCACCCCTGGTCCTCGTCCACTTCATCATACCAACATCCCCGTTGCGAATGTACAAGCTGTTTAATTGAAAAACAATGATTGAAAATTTTTCCGATCGAATTTTCTCGTATCACCCGCCCACACATATTAGAAACCTATTAATACAAAAAGTATTAATCTAAACATGATCTATCATGCTACGTTCCTGTTGGGATAGGCCAAGAGAAATATTCCATTATCATGTGTGTTCTTAATGCATATAATAGTTAGGTAATAATAGCTTGCTTGCGAAATTTATCATTGCCCAATGCCCAACCTTCAAACTTTTTCCTTTGAGGGATGTGATATACTTTCTTTGACCATACGATAAATAAATAAAAATAAATAAATAATATATGGGTAATAGATACCTAAATGCACATACTTATTTATGTCTTTCTCGTTATTTTTATTAGTGTGTATGCAATTTTACTGGGGTTGACTGAAATAGATCGCAGCATTCCGTTAAGCTCGCCCTAGTTGAAGAGGAAAATGTAGATTCAGATAACGTTACAAACAATGACAGATGAAGTCAATAAAACAATGGTATGGGAGGTAATAGTTAAAATGAACCAAATTAAAAATATTCAATTTAGATTTCTAGATGCCAAACATTGAGTAAACATCCATATAATTTTCTTGTTGCTTCCAAAAAAAACTTGAAGAGGAAAATATAGACGCAGACAACGACAAAAACGGCAGATGAAGTTAAATTAAAGCGTGGCAAATAAAATAAATTAGGGTCCTAGAGGTGCGGTTACCTAGGTACCTGCAAAACTGTGGTCTTTAATCAATCTTCAATCTTTATTTTTATTTATTTATGACAAAATTAATGTCCCAACAACGTTACACAATTAAACAGTCACGTTGTGAAATGATGAAAATGAAGCTCCGGAAAAGTTGAAGATCCGACGACCGTGAATAGTATAGGATAGGTGGGAGGGAGGGGGGGGGGGGCAGGAGACAGCAGGGTGGGCAAATGTGACATGACACGAGGGGGGCAAGTCGCAGCAGCAGCCGGGGGGATCATCGGAGAATCAGTGAGAGAGGAAAGGGATAGGATAGGGACCATGACAGCCAGGAGGACGTTCTACTAGATATTGCTAGGTTAGGTGGTAAAATGCGCTTCAAGGGATGACGGCCTTTACATCGAATCATCGACATTAACGCACTAATTCTCTGTTTTTTCGATACACGTAAATTATTTCGGTATTGCAACTGATTTGATCTGCATTACGCAGCTGGAGTCGCGTTATAGTTTATTTTCTCACAATTTGTTTTTTTGTGAAACATCGATGTTTCTACATGTCGTAGTTAGATAAAAAGTAATCATCTCAACAGATATACCTACAGCGAAGGATGAACATTGAATATCTGACTTATTACTGATCGATTGCGGCTGATAGGTACGAATGTTTAAGTTTAAAGTGACTACATTAAGCCAGCTGACAATCAGTCATAAGCCTGTTGAGATAACTTGTAAATACCAATTGCTCAGAGATTAAAAATTGACTGATATAAAGCCAACGATGCTTAAACATTCAAGACGACTCGGCATAGATTTTCGGCTTTCGAGAACCATCGACTGCAGTATTTGACATCTTGTTGTTTTGACAATTGAAGACAAGGTATACCTACTAAGATTTCAAAATATATTCAACACACATACATAACGGTGCCAGAAAATCGATGACGTATTGAAACATCGACGTATGTTTGACAACTCTAAAGGGGTGACGCGACTTTCCCTCATAAATCATTCCTTGATTTAATTTTTTTCACGTTCCCTCTCAAACATTCAAAATATACACAATGCATGCATGCTGTGTATATAGTCATGTGCATGCAACATGCATTGTGCATGCATGCATTTTAAGATCTAATTTGATTACGTCATCTCTAATCTAGGTAGGTCCATCACGCCGAGTCCCTTGAGGGGTATGATAATATCAATGTTTTATTTGACCGTCGGTATGTGGTGGAAGTCCATTTTTACCTTGAGGGGTAAACTGACTGCATTATAGATATCATCAATGAGGTATCATCATATTGGGTCAGCTAGTGAACATTCATAGATGGCTTGGGCACGTTGAGAGAATGAATGACGACAGGATGACTGAAAAGATGGTCTGAGGAAGCGTAATAGTCCGAGTCTAACTTGAACTGAACTTGTCGACCAGATCCTCGAGAAAGGAAGCGTTTTGAGTAAAAAAAAGTATGAAACACATTTAGTATGAAAAAGTAGGTATATACCTATTCCAATCTCTAGAAGAGGGCAGCTGTCTCCCCCCCTTGTCGACGCCCATGGTAGGTACTATGGTAAAAGGTAAGTAGATTCCTACTAAAATTTTGAAAATGGAACCCGGTGTGAGGTTGACCAATGAAAGTTTGACCGCTTGCATTGTTTGTATGGTGGGGTAGGTACTTCGCTAACTTGGTTCACATCTTCTTCTTCTTCTTTGCTTATACAGCTTCAATGAACGTCGGTATGTATCTAGCTAGGTATTATCTACCAAACTACTTGAACAAAGTTTATGTCCAGTGTTCCCAAAACTTTAGTCTGAACCCTGCGACCTCAAATTCAACTTCCTCTTAACGGTTTGATGGCAACAGTGCAAGAACACGCTAAACCATAATATGTATTTTCATCTATAACACAAAATAAATATTTAGTTTTAAAATGATGTTGAAATAACATAAATATCTTCTATGGATGTAGGTAAGTACATCGCAGTGGCGAAGGGTGGATTTCTGCAAAAGGGAAGCCGGGGCTAACATTTCTTATAGGATTACGTCAGATTAGACACTATTGTACCTATCATTTTTTCCAAAAGGTAACTCGATGGGAATCATGTTCTTAGCTAGCTTCGCGCCTGGTACATCGTTTCAGGAGATTCAAGATCAAGTTATGAATTACAGTGTTTCATACAAGTTTAACTTTTAAAATCCCTCTTTTTTTGTAAGTACCTACCTAACTAAAAGTTTCAAGGTAGGGTGTCTAGATGACTTACAACAGATGGCAGTAAGTGTTCACCAAATAAATGCATATTCACAATGAATAAGTAAGTACCTAATATTTTCACGCATTTTTGTTAGTTGAGATGGATTGGACGTATTGAAAGATCAAGAATATACAGTAAACAAAGGTGCCCTCAGTGACGAAGAGTGGATTTTTGCGGAAGGGAATCCGGGACTAACATTTACTTATTGCATTCTGTCAGATTATGAAATCCTATTATTTTATCATTCTAAATCAAGAAGGTTACTCGATGGGAATCGTACTCTTAGGACCCTTCACCACTGGTAGTCTATCGGTAAAAATAGAAAAATAAAATGCGTTTAGGCAGTTTTGTAAGTGGATCGATGAAAGTTTCTCAAAACAATTTAAAGTTTTAGCAAAACCCTTTCGACCAGGGACCGCTCAAGTATATTGCATTTATTAGTACGCGGATCCTCCGCTGCGGCGCGGCCGGCGGCGTCTCCTAAAAACTTCTTTTCTTTCATTGAAAAGAAATAAAAGTAACATGTCGCTTGGAGAGTGGAAGAGAGGGAGAGAACTGAAATCTAATAAAAAAGTTTCTTTTAAGAATCTGTAACGTTCACCAGCAGATTTTAGATAATAACATATACTAGCTGTGACCCGTCAAAAATGACGTAATTTCAAAGTTTTTGACCATGCGCCGGTACATCGTGGAAGTCCATTTTTAAGGTAAAAATGAAAAGACTATACATTTAGTTTTAACACCCACATAATGACTTTAAATTACGCGACTAGTGTTTGAGGATTTGCACCCTCATCATCTGGCATTTTAGAATAAAGTTTCTGAAAAAAAACTAAGTATATAGTTTTTTCAGTTTTACCTTAATAATGACGTAGTTTGCGGGTTAGGCAGAGAGAACACATCGCCAGACTTCCCTATCCTTCCACGTATAATTATTGTACTTACTTATATTTTATGGCAAAATATTTTTATTATTAACTTAATATTTTCTATTCTATTTAATAATGTTTGTACTTATTCAATTTTTAAAACAAAATGTGCAAATTAAGCACAAAGGAGCTCAATACTTTCCTGGAAAACTTATCAATTAATTATAGCCGCGAATTCTACGAAATATGTCGAAATTATCGGTGGAATAAGTACTAATAAAAAACATTTTTGCAGGCTGGCAATGTCATTAAAAAAAATGTGGTACTAGCCGAATGATTTTCTACTAAAACTGAAGGCGCAGAAATCGTGAAATATTTAAAATTCCGTATACCTATATTCGAATAACTTGCAAAAGTTGCCACCATCCTGCGTTGCATTCATACGTGTCAATGAAAAAATATGGCATTTGTCGAATAATTTTCAATGATAACTGAAGACTCTGCAATATCGAAATGTATTAGAATACGCATGGATTCGAATGACTTGCGAAAGTTGCCACAGTTCTGCGTTACATTCATACCCGGTTTCGACAAGAATTATGAAAGCAGATGGTCAGAGGAGAGGTATAATATCTACTACCATACCATGCCAACATTCGCGTTTAAAAAGTTTTGATCGTATGTCGTACATACATACTACTCGTAACTCTATACTAAATGTGTAAATATAGTTTTGTTCATTTTTACGGTGGACAATTTTGAAGCACATAGTTCGAGATTCGAACCTAAAGTATATGAAAAAGAGTAAAGCTTGGTGATGAGTGGCTGGGTCATGATTTGAGAATGCTATAAGAATGTTTCCGACGGCTTTGAAGATTGTTGATTTTTGATGGGGTTTGTTAAAGATTACAGTTTTTTCCTCAACAGAGACGAGAGGCATCTTCATTCACATAATGTAGCGTTATGTGAACTCCCTTGGGGAGGAAGCGGGATGGGTGTTCTGACGTATGCGAGTATATAAATAAACAGAGAGTATATAATTAAAGTAATATATAAATAAACTAATGAAATAAATAAATAAAAATCGTGCACATGCAAAACAGCGTAGCCCTGTGAGGTCAGTGTGTTTCTAAAAGGAAGATGAAATGTAAATTTCATTGGCTGCTAACATACATGAATGTGTTTTTGAACCGTTTCATGTGGTAACACTGAAAACAATAAATATTCCATTTTCGAAACCGATGAACGTTCCAAATTCAAATTCAAAAATAAATTTCCGGTCAGTGTTGTCACAACACGATTTCCTTTTGCGCGCTCCGCACCCGATAAACCAAAAATATCATAATATTCCTAAGCGAAATAATAACGATAGGTATATACTATTATTATTCCTTTAACTCCTACTAAATAGCATGTGGGTATAGACTTGTAGAGAGAGAGTGGCGGAGTTGCATCGCTTCCAGGAAGTGTGGGGTAGTTTAGTTCAGTAAGGGCAAGAGGTGGAGTCCACCCCATATCCGCCCATATTCGCCCAAATCACCCTACACCCCTAGAATACCCGCTGAGTCTTTTGTTGGTCCAAATACATGGGGTAGTTTCTATTCAAAACTTCCATACTACATGCCTCTCTCTTTTTCTAACATTACCTACCATTATTATTTTTTTTCCTTTCCACCATTATATTTTCGTTTTGCTTTTGCACTGGTACATACATACATACGATGATTCTATACTACTACACATATAATATTCTTTACTACTACTACTATTACATAATTGTATAGTGCACTTTTGTTCCTTGAATGGATCCTGTTTGATTGACAGGCAGATGTTTTTTTTTCGTGCGTTGCGATTGTGTTTTGTTTGTTTTTATTCTTTTTTCGAATTTTTATAAATGTTTTTATAGTATTTTTACACATTCATGTTTTATCAAATATATTTAACATTTTGTGAACAAAATAAATACACAATTCTTTGCATTGAAAATACTAAAATAGTTAGTTTTGTTGGGTTAGCTGGCAGAGATCGCAACACTGCGATAAGCTCGCCCTAGTGAACAAATGTTATAACATGTATTACTTGTTCAGTTGACATATTTCTGTATTTTGCTCATTTTGAAGTGTAAATAAATAAATGAAAAAACAATAAATTTTGAGCGTCCCGAGATTGTAACGTAATTTTAATAATAAACCATGCAGTACCCGCACTGCTATCGCTGATTACCCCAAATTGTGGTAAATATTATCAAGATATACCAATATAGATATAGAAAATATTGACACAAAAAGTAAATTAATATAATTAGGTACATCTCACATAAATATACTTACCTAGAAGTCTATCGAAATATACCAAAAACATCGGATATCCATTTATATTTTAATAAGGGGAAATATAGGTAGGACCTTTAGTCATATTTATTCGGTATATATTGGACAAGTAGGTACCTCCTCCCTACGCATACATACATCTTCTCCTATATAGACACCTCGGTATTTCTCAGAAAATAAATAAAAGTATTTTCCTGTGACTTCTGGTATTTTTCGGTTACTAGCAACACACACCATAATAATTCTTGGAATGTATGATTCGAATTTCTCAGAAATATTTTCGTGGGTATTTACTTGCGTCGGTAGGATTTTGTTTTTTTTTTGTTTTCTTAGAATTTTTCTGATGTGTTTTTTTACCTAATTAAATAGAACTGTTATTAGCAAAAGGCATTCGTATCACTTGCGGGCTAGGCAGGGAGCACAGAGCGCCACACCTTATAATAATTCTTATAATACATACATTTTTTGCTTTCGTCACGTTCATAAATTCATCACACCGCGCTATACGATTCCTTCCACTAAAAACGCTTCTATCCTTGAATAGAAATATTAATTAACTCCGTTCTTAAATGTTCCTCGTAGAAATCAGATTACCAATTGAATGTGACGGAAGCAAACCTAGAGAGAATAGAGATTGGATGGTCTGGCGTTTAGTCCTCTCTGTCTACCCCGCAAGAGAAGAAGCGTGAGGGCACAGATAAATTTTTCATCAATTATTTCAATTGAATATTGAATTTCTTCAGGGGACCCAAAATGGTTTGCGACCCCTGCATTAAAGACATACAAATTCAATTAGGTACAAGAACAAAACATTAAATCAATCAATTCCACAGCATACAATTGAGTCATCGGCGTTGTCAGGGGTATCCAACAGCCGGCACGCGGACCCATACAATACCAAATAATAATAATCTACGTAACATCATCTATCACTAGCAGTAGGGATGGATACTTTCGCTTATCGTTCGATGCTTGCAAGAAAATTTGAACGGAGAATAGGTAGGTACTATGTAGGAAGTAGGTATTCAAAAATAATCTGTCACTTGCAAGTGTTCTTAACCAGGCAAGTGAAAACAAATTTATTTGTGTCAATGGTTTTTTTTCTATTTTTTTGTCACTGATTTTAGTCGGTAAGGTATTACTTATAATGGCTACCATTTAGAATAATGTGACATAATAAAACATATTTTTACAAAAATCAGACGAGAATTTTACTGAAAAGGTATATCGGTGCGAAGGAAGTTTTGCGATTAAGCTCGCCTTAGTGAACAGATATCATTGTGTCTTATTGTTTGCAATTTTAGCATATTTTAGTAGGCGTCGAACGACAAAAAGAAGTGACGGACAGTCATGCACATTGCACAACTGATGTGGATAGACGACTTGGTTCGTCGGTGCGATCTGAATGCAGTCTACACAAGATAGGGCGATACGGAGACAAATGGAGTAGGCTTTTGTCCGGAAGTGGACGAAAATGGACTGAAAAAGAAGAGGAAGTCTAAGAGATTATCCAAATAATAAGATTCGATGGAAGGCGTTTCACATCACTAAAGAGAACACTTATGTAGATAAGTACCGTACAGTTGGTACTACATGCATGTGGAGAATTTACAATACATTTGCATTGCATTGCTTGTAATATGTAGATTGTAGAGAGATGTATGTACATTGTACATGAGAATGAAGAGACGTCACATTCGATTTGCAAATTGCAGAAGCATTGTTCTATCGCTGTGTGTCGCAGTCGCATACATTACTTCAGCTTCAGGTAATTTATTGGAGGGCATCGTTTATATCTCGACCCTAGAGAGGATCGCGAACCAATGGTTGACGATATATGAAACGTTTAATAAAATTATTTTTTTACACTGAGCACATTTTTTTATACTTAAATGAATCTGGGTTTATCGAATTAAACCCAAATACACCTTTGAACACTTCACAGGAAGCTTGAAAAACTTGTGTTGTGAAGTGGAGTAGGTCGGCATCGGTGATCGAACCCGCTC